>CM057452.1:1197102500-1199602500 GCA_016271365.2 Neoceratodus forsteri
GAGAAACAATATAGATAGCTTTGCAGAGCCACGTGCAAAGCAGTCTACAGGTCTCGGGCAGTTAACGTGCGAGGATGCAGCTGCTTGAATGGTTTGGGTATGGGCTACCGAAAATAATCTCCTGATTCCATACACTTCTGGCCGCCCACTTTGGACTGTGGATTTTGGAAGTGAGTCTCCTCGTGATATTCAGTTTTGGCTTAAGTCTTTGATGTAGCTTCTCTGATTTTGTGGAATGCCCTATCTCTGGATGTAAGTGGAGCCCCTTCACTCGACCTTTTTAAATCATGTCTTAAAACTTAAGTTTTGGCTCTGTTGCTGTCTTTTAATCATCCTTTTTGTAACATTTTATACATTTTAAATCTGTTGTTTTATATTCTTGGTTTTGTAGTTCCTGACTGTAAGGTGTCCGGAGCCCTTGGAACAGGACACCATATAAATAAAATTGCCTTTCCCTTTTGGGAAGTGAGCTACAGGTCTGGTCCACTGAGTATCACTGTGCAGTGTTCATCATGGGGTGTAAGATGGGCTAAAGCTAAAGATGTCAGTTGCATGTTCTTCAAAAAGTAAGGAAATAAATTGCAAAACAAATTATGTTAATGCATCTATTAGGGCTGAAGCACAAAGCATAAAAAGTAGAGAAATTACATATTGGGGTTAGATAGAAGGATCAAAACAAACTTGGAGATGATGTCTTATGCTCATCCTGCACCCTCTCTCTGGAACACCCTACCTCATGAGCTGTGAAACTCCACCTCATTCGAATGCTTCAAGAAGGGGTTAAAGAACTTTCTTCTCGACAACTCGCATTGCACTTGCTAGCACTGATCACTTCCCCGGATTATCTTTTGGCACTGATCCCGGCAACGTTTCTTGCTGCACTTTATGCTATGTATCGTGTTATGTCTCTCCTAGTCACTTGATTTAAGGTATAGTGTTTTGTCATTGATCTAATCTTGTAAACGTAACATGTTCCCATCATCTCCATCCTCTGTTTGTAGATTGTTTGTATCTTAAATCCATGTGCTGTATGGTGTATTGTATTATAACCTTGTGATATTATTTATTTTATTTATTTGAAAATGCTTCACCAGGAAAAACATACAGTGCTGCAGTGGCTTGTTCCAGATGTGTCCTGGGGGAAAGGGGAGAATGGGATTGATTCAAAATATGAAAGATGATAAAGAGCTAATATAAACATGAAAATCATACATAAGATAACAACTAAAACATGAAGGGCAATAAATAAAATCAAATTGCAGCTAGTAAACAATTATTATGACAGGCACTGAAAGTCAGTAATGCCAAGGACAAAATATATTAACTGCATGACAAAGGACAAAAACCGTGATACTCGGGGAGGGGAGAAGCACACAATTGAGTAAACAACACGAAGCCCACTTAGCCATAGTATGATGTATTGCATCCTCGTTGTTTGACTTCATGCCTGTAATTAACTCTGAATACGCCCCTGGAAAAGGGACCTCTGGTTCCAGTGGGCTCACCCGGTTAGCAAAGTTCAGTAAACAAATGGAAGTACCTGGAGCCTTGGAAAATCAGTGGTGTGCTGTTGCTCGTGGTTTGAAGGATCATGCAATGCAGTGTAGGCGTTATCCTAATATCAGCACTGTCTTGACAAAGTAAAACACTGACACAGCAGTGCATGCATAGAGGGTGCTGGTTTAAGGGTAACCACAGCATTATACTGCATGATGGTTCAAACCCCGAAAACACCGCACCTCAGATTCACCAAGGTTTCAGCGATGTTTTCAACCCTTATGCTTAATTTCCCTACACTTTTCACTGTTTGCTTCAACACTAAGAGATGCGTTAATGTAGGTATTTACAAGTTTTATATTTTTACATATTCATATACAAAAAAACATGAATGAATGTTGTGTATTAATGTAAATGTTTGTTCTCGATGCTCATCATTAAATGGACTATGCAAGTTCAGCCCTAATACTGTAACTTATCCCATATGACAGATGCAAAGGATATTTAAGTCAGGGTTTTGATGCTTGTAAAATGAAGTATGCTTATCTTCTACAAAACTTGGTTATGAGGTGTTCTGCATATCAGAAGGCTTCTAAAACCCTTTGACCTTTAGGACATTCGAGTTTTTCCTAACAAATGTCATAGGAAAGGGGATGGGTGGATGCATTTGAGGCTGGGGGGATACTGGGATGCATAGGGAGAGGCGTCACCAGTAGAAAACAGGAAGTTGTTATCCCTCTGTACAGACAGCTGGTGAGACCCCATCTGGAGTACTGCGTCCAGTTCTGGAGACCCAATCTCCGCAAAGACATAGACAGGATGGAAGCTGTCCAGAGGAGGGCAACTAAAATGGTGCAGGGTCTGCACCGGAAGTCGTATGAAGAGAGACTTAAGGAGCTTAATATGTATAGCCTCGAGGAAAGTAGGGAGAGGGGGGACATGATAGAAACTTTCAAGTACCTCAAGGGAATCAACAAAGTCCAAGAGGGTAGCATCTTTCAAAAAAAGAGGTGTGCAAGAACAAGAGGGCACAATTTGAAGATAGAGGCGGCTCAGAGGTAATTTAAGGAAGTATTTTTTCACAGAGAGGGTTGTGGATGCATGGAGCGGCCTTCGGAGAAGGTTGTGGAGTCAAAATCAGTGGGGAATTCAAGCATGCATGGGATAGTCATAAGGCAATTCTGGGGGGTGGGGGTAGGAAGAAGTAGGCTGCTGGTTAACTAGGATCTGCAGCTTATCCAGTAGGTAGGGAAATGGGCAGACTGGGTGGGCCAAGCGGTCCTTATCTGCCGTCAAATTCTATGTTTCTATGTTTCTATTTATGGAGAAAACCAACCCAGTCAAGTAGCCACGAGTTTTCCTTTCCATGGACAGCATTCAAGGTCTATAAGAATATTTGTGTGTGTGTGTGTGTGTATATATATATATATATATATATATATATATGCTGAATTTACCTCAGTATGCACTGCTGACAGTGCTGAACTGTGCTCAGCATGCACTGCTGACCATTGACCACATAAAACAAATAAGTCAACATGCAGTTTTGCACAGTGCACAGATACAAGGGTCACTGTCAGTCTCTGAGTTCCACTAGCGCCAGGGCAAGACACACACACACACAGAATACATTGCAGCACTTGGTAATTGCATAGTGTCAGGAGGACCAGATGACACACACGTTCCTTGGGGGACACAGACAGAGAAGATTGTAGCAATGCTCAATTCAAGGGTGTCATGGGGAGCAGCCAACACAGTTACCGATCCATTGCTGTTCTGTCTCTCTCTCTCTCTATCTGTGTGTGTGTGTTGCTCTCTCTACCCGATCTCACAACTCTGGTCTCTTTCCCTCTCTGCTTCTTAGTCTCCCTTGGGAGTGGACATCGTTTTGGGGTTGGGGGGTGCCTAAGGAACCACACTGGTAAAGCCACTACAGAGAGAGACATGCAGTGACAGACAGCAGTGCAGCTTGTCATACTCTTTCTCTGTCTGGCATGGATGGGGAACATCAACTGAAGCAGCGCACAGATCGCAAGCCCGTCAGTAGTCGGAGCTACTACAACGCTCACCCCGTGTTCTGTCTCTTTCTGTCCCAACAAAAACTGGACCCTGGACAACTGCTGCTCACTGAAGGGCTGCTGCTACCACTACATTGCTGGCGATCTATGCACAGGTGGCTGGGACACTTGGCGTGGGGAAGGGGGGCGTTGTCGCTCACATCCACATACAGCTTGCTCTGTCCCACTACAAGAAGCAGCGGCACCGCAGAGTGAACACAGACATGGGACACTGCAGGACTTCTCTCTCTCTATCTTGTCACTCAGTCTGGCATGAAGGGGATACTGTGCAGCATCAATGGCTGCCTCTTCCAAATGGACTCGGGGTGGGGGGCACTTAGGGGAATACTGACAGAGTGAGAGGAGAGTGCGGGAACCATGAATGGACTGTGCCAGTTGCTCACATGACTGTTATGAGCTGCTCTTCCTCACTCTGTCTCCCACACCCATGCTTTTTATGGTTTCTTTCTTTCTTGCTCCCCTGTCTCCTGGTCCCCGCTACAGAACAAACATTGGGGGCTTCATTGTGCCGCCCAGTAACTGGAGATCCATGGCGCGGGTGCATGGGGAGGGGACAACCTACCACACTATGCGCGGGACTTGGCGATCACCTGTCATTACTGTTGCCGGGGAGAAATTCTACGTAGTCACTTCTCTTTCTCCTGATGGGTGTGCGATGGCACCCCAGAGATCTGTAGGGTGGGTGGGTGGGGAGTCGACAACCTGCCGCTAAGCTGCCAAATACAAATGACTGCTTAGGACGTTCCTGCTGTCAGCATGAAAAGAAAGATCCGTGCTGCCCTCTGATTTAGGTGCTGGATTGAGCATAGTAACTGTAAGTATATCGTGCATTAATGCATGATCAGGTGGCTGCCAAATACAAATGGCTGCTTAGGATGTTCCTGCCGTCGGCTTGAAAAGAAAGATCCATGCTGCCCACTGATTTAGTTGCTGGACTGAGCACAGCAAGTGTAAGTATATTGTGCATTATACAATGGCAAGAAAAAATCCTGGTCTCTGATTGGTCAGTCTTCGGCTGGACCCGTGATGTAAACCAGTACAACATCACAGGTCTAGTCTCAGCCTCACTGTGAACATGCAGATGAGCTTATGGATATGGATCTTGCTCCTTTTTGCATTTCCTCTTAAGAAACAAAAATATTTTTCCACACTAATAAAAACATTCTTTAAAATATTTTTTTTATTTTATACATAACAACGAGCTATTGTATAATAGCAATAATGGCCTCCAGGGTGTGTGTCGTTTGGGATAACGTCACACCTCAGTTGTTGAACGCACTCGGCCAGCGGCCTCGTGCCCAACCACCTGAGGCGTGACGTTATCCCAGCACGACACACACCCTGTTGGGCATTATTGCTTTATTAATGCACGGTCAGGTGGCAGGGCTGGACAAATCGACTGTCTCACACAGCTTCCCCATGTTATAAATATAAATATATATATATATATATATATATATATATATATATAAATTTGGTTATGTGCAACTTTTTCAGCCTCTTCTACAAGGATTTTGACCTGTTTGAGATGGTAACCACTCAGACTCTGAATGAAATTGGGTGCTAATTGGGAATCCAAGTGAATTGTCAGCCAGTCATGTATTACTACTCAGGAGGTCATTTCATTCATGAAGTAATAACGAAGCGAGCTACCTGCAGCTATGCATGATCCCATTTCTGAACTTTTCACCACCTGTCCACTTCTCTCAGTTTCCTTTAACTTTTGGGGGGAGGAGGGTGGTGGAATGCTCCGGGAGGGTAGGGTGTGGGTGATTTATTGATTTATGGGTATCGAGTGTCTACATGGGGGAATGTGGCTGAATACTTGTTTGGTGCGGGTAAGGGAGGCAGGAATTTTTTGTTTTTTACTACAGCTTAGTGACTGTCTATCAGAGATACCCATTATTTCGCTGGGACTGGGGGTTGGGCTGAGGATATGTGTGAAAGTTTTCTGAGAGGTGGGCAAGGGGTGGGTGACACTTGCATAGTGAGTGGGGATGGATTTGGAAAAAAAAGAAAAGCTTTGTTGAGTGAAGTTGGGTTTGAAAACGAACTTCACCATGCTATGCTATAGTGCAAGGTTCCTAAATTTGCACAAACTTTGCCAGCGAAGTTGTAAGTCCGTGCATCTCTGGCTGCTGCTGCGAGTGTCATTCCCTAGTTGCACACTCTGCATTTTGATGGCTGCATTTAGTTTCTGTAGTGTGTCATGTGATCCTGCTGGAGCATTGACAGCTTGATAAACCTGAGATGGTGGCTGTTAGCTTAATGCCATGGTCAAAGATAACAGAAGTTCAGTGCTGGCTTGTTTGGGTTCCAGTCATTGTGGCCTTTTAATAACTCTGTAATGTATAGTTCAAGGCCTCTTTAACCTTTGAGTGCCAGGCTTTTTTCTGAAATCCTTTTATTTTTTTTTTTTTATTATTACTAGGTGATAAAGACAAAAGTAGGCGATGTGCCCATCGAGATCGTCTCTCACTCTCAGTGGGTGGATTATTTTAAAGGGAACTTTGATCTGATGTAGTCCTCTAACCTGTTGTTAAAACCCAAGAATGTTGTTTAGTTGACTAACTCATTTTGCAGCTGATTCCAGAATCTTGTTGTCCTAATAGTGAAGAAGCTGAGTCTTTTATTTGTATTCACCGTGGGGATAAAAAGTCGTCTCTTATTAGACCTAAGGTTAGGTATTCTGGTGCAGACGCTTAGGCCACATTGGGTCATTGGGCCCTGGGAGTTAAAGATTTTGAATAGTAGGAGTAGGTCTTCTCTGAGCCTCCTACTTTGCAGATCTAACAATCCAGTTTCTGAAAGTCTATCCTGGTATGGTTTATTTTTTTAGCCGGGGAATCATTTTGGTTACCCTCCTTTACACCCTCTCCACAAGTTCCGTCTCCCACTTTAAATATGGACTGTAAAAGGAGGAGCCATAATCTAGGTATGGTCTGATATATGTTCTATATAATGAAACCAGGCACTGTTCATTTCTTGAAACAAAAGTACACTGTATTGCTGTTATTATTCTATTAGCTGGTGCAGCAACTTTCATGCAGTGTTCGACTGATGTTAATCTATCATTGACCAATATTATCAAGTCCCCTTCATTGTTGATAGGTTGTAGTGGGGTACAGTTGCATGAATATGGATAAAGTGGATTGTTCTTTTTCCGAAGTGCAAAACACAGCACTTGTCATGGTTGAATGACATTTTATTTTGTGTGGCCCAGTCCTCTGTTGTTTTGAGGTCCTCTGCTAGAGGTTTATGTTCATTGAGTGAATCCACCTTTCCTTCCATTTAGTATCATCCACGAATTTAGATAGAAAATTACCAGGGCTTATACAGATGTCACTAATGAAAATGCCAAACTTCAACACTTCCCTTGAAAGATTGTCATTAACTTGCACACACTGTGTTCGCTGTATTAACCAGCTTTCCACCTATCTCACCAGGCTTAGGCTGAATCCCATAGGCATCAGCTTCTCAATCAGTATTCCATAGGGGACAATGTCAGATGCCTTCCTAAAGTCAAGCAGCACCATGTCAGCCGGAACATATTCTGATTGAAAGTTTAGGAACAAACTGTAATATGTAGACCAGCTTTTTACCTGAGGGCTGACATGCCTAATTCTGTTCCATTTCCTACGATACCTCATCAGTATTGTGACCTCACCAACTCTTGCATTACAAGTGACCAGTTGGGCAGAATGATGAGTAGATCCCTTTGCTCAGCTGTGATGTCACAGTCTGCGAGGTCATAATGCTGATGACATACGAGTGGCAATAGAACTTTGTCACCTCCCAGGTGAAGTGCTTTTCTGCACATCATAATATCCTGTCCTACAAGGCACAAAACCTTCCAACTACTGTATCCAAAGAAAGAAGGCTATAGTACTAAAAAGTGATTAGTGTCTCATTTTACAATTGCATTACAAGTGACCAGTTGGGCAGAATGATGAGTAGATCCCTTTGCTCAGCTGTGATGTCACAGTCTGCGGCCCTTTACAATGTGATAATAATTTCAGGTAGTTATTGATGTACTAGTTCTTTTATGGGGAAGGTGCAGTGTTTGGCTTGAAGCTGAAGTTATAGTTCATTAACTTTTACAGCCAAAGCAATATCCTTCTGAGGCAGTGCAGGAGCTGAGAAATGAAAGATAACAATGCCAGCCACAGTACAGTAGCTCTTATCTCACTCAGGCAACTGATAATGAACTGGGGCTTATTTCTCATGGCAGGCAATTTGATTTGACTTTAAGTTTGCACTCTGATTAATTACTGTGTGTAGGGGTCCTGTCTGCTGTGGTCACTCTTTTAACCTAATATATTGAAACCAGAATGCATGGTAATGGGGAAACTGGATAAATGCATCTCTGAAAGGGGTTACAATAGAAATTGATTACCTTTCCAGCCTTCCAGTGACCCTGTTGGAGATCAGTATGTAAGCTAACAGAAACTCTAACCACTCCACGTAGTTGAGAGGAACTTCAGCCAGGTGATCTGGGACAAAGTATCTGGAGTATGTAATTAGGGCAGAGAGAAAAACCTGAATTGGGATATTGCTGGTGCATGTTGTATCCAGGCAGTCTGAAAGCGATTGTTCGTGTTTGAGCGGAAGCAGCATCATCCCCAAGTGGCACAGTTGTTTGAAGAAGTCTGCTCTATACCTAAATGAAAAACAGACTTTCAGGAGTGTGCAGCTTTATTACAGTTGCCAGAGGCCTTAAATGGCTTGAGTAAGAACCATCCCTAGCTTTCTTATTGAGGCATGGAGCGTCTAGCTGGAACATTATGCAGCCTGCAGAGATTAATTTTATTAGTTGTGTAAATTTAATTCTTTGGCATCCTGATGGTTAACATTGGGTCAGCTGACTAATGTTCATTTCATTATGGCCCCAGCTTAAGACAGTGGGCAAAGTGTATGCAGCCAGGCAGCAACAGTCAGTGTCTGACTGCAGAACATGAGGACTAATATGTGGGTGCCCATACCCAAGGAGCCTGTGTTTCCATCAAGGGGTTGAGATAACCGCATATTGACCTCGAGACGAAGCACGAGAGGTCCAGGCTGTTATCTCACCCCAAGATGGAAACACTGGGTGAGTTTTGTATGATCGTTCATATCTTGTTTGTAAGGAGTGAAAGGGATCGAGGGGAGTACGAGCTGATGGCTAGAAGGGCCACTAGAGTGGTGAGGGCGGCTAAGGCAAGGAAGGAGCAGAACCTGGCCAGGGAAGTTAGGAGAGGGAACAAGGGGTTCTTTAGATACATTGGGGAAAAACGAAGGGTGAAGGGGCAGATTAGCAGAATTAAATCAGGGGAGAGATGGGCACAAGACCCGGGGAGCAGGCTGAGGTACTAAATGAGTACTTCACCTCCAGTTTTCACCAGGGAAAATGGGGTGCTGCATCATACATGGGAGGAGACAGAGATACTGGGGGCCTACCGATTGGCAGGTCTGGGAGAGGGGAGGCATCACTGGCAGGTGGGGAGGGGCTACAGAGAGAAGAGGTACGGAAGTGGAAATCACAGCAGAGAGAGTGAGGGAAGCCTCAGCTCCCTTAAGACGGAGAAAGCACAGGGCGGATAAATTACATCCCAGAGTGCTGAAGGAACTTGCAGATGTCCTGGCGAAACCCCTGGCAGAGCTTTTCACCATCTCTCTGAGGACAGGGTGGGTGCCCCAAGACTGGAAGGTGGCGCATATAGTGCCTATTTACAAGGGGGGATCAAGGGAGGTGGCAGGGAACTACAGGCCTGTCAGCCTGACATCGGTGGTGGGCAAGGTGATGGAGGGCATTGTCAAGGAGAGGCTAGGGGGGGACCTGGATAAGTCAGGGTGCCTGGACGATAGACAGCATGGATTCATCCGGGAAATCATGTCAGACAAACCTGGTGGAGTTCTATGACTGGTGACAAGTGCCTTGGACCTGGGTAGACCAGTGGACGCCTCTTTCTAGACTTCAGCAAGGCATTTGACTCTGTTCCTCACGTGGGCCTGTTGGATAAGTTGGGAGAAATGGGGTGGGAACCAGATGATCAGATGGATAGCAATTGGCTCCAGGACCGGACCCAGAGGGTCGTAGTTGGTGGGATAGTCTCATCCCCAAGGAGGGTCATTAGTGGGTCCCACAGGGATCAGTCCTGGGCCCCTTCTGTTCAACGCCTACGATCTGACACATAAGGACAGGAATCAGGAGGAGATGAGTCTCTTTGCAGATGACTCAAACTGGGGGCGTGGGTGGATGGGGAGGAGGGAGGTGGCCCTACAGGGGACCTGGAGGCTCTGGAAAGACTGTCTAGAAAGTGGAAGCTGAGGGTTCAATGCGGGAAATGCAAGGTACTCCACCTGGGGCAAAACCCAGGCCAAGTGTACACCCTGGGGGAAATGCTACAAGTCTCGATGGCTGAGAGGGACCTGGGGGTGGTGGTGGATGTCAAGATGAACAACTCTGAGACTTGTAGGAGGGCAGCAGCCAAGGCCAACAGGATGCTGGGATGCATCACTAGGGGATCACTCCAGAAGGAGGGAAGTGATACTCCTCTGTATAACTGCTTGGTGAGGCCGCAACTTGAGTACTGCTGCAGTTTGGAGGCCACACTTAAAGAGGACATTAACCTCCTGGACAGGGTCCAGAGAAGGGCAACAAAATAATTTGGGGCTTGGGGACAGGACCTATGAGGAGAGGCTCGAAGAGCTAAATATGTCACATTGGAAGAGAGAAGGGACCGGGGACATGATAGAGGTCTTCAGGTACATAAAGAGGGTAAATAGGGGAGGAACAGTCGGGGTGCTTCGAAGGAAGGAGGAAGGGGCCACTAGAGGGCATGGGTGGAAGCTGGAGGGGGGAAGATTCAGGGGAGAAAGGAGGAGGTGCTACTTCACTGAGAGGGGTGGTGGAGCCATGGAATGCACTGCCTAGGGGCTGGTGGAGGCAGAGACAGTGGAGGGGTTCAAGAGGGGTGGGACAGGTAGAGGGGTGGGACAGGTACAGGGAAGGGTTCTGGAAGCAAAATCCAATGCAGCAAGAATATCTGGAACTGGGAAGGGAGAAGCCAGAGAAGGCGAGGGGGACAGCAAGGTCAGCACCCAGGGTGGGGGCTGACCAAACGAGCAGACACGAAAGACCGTTAGGCCTATTCTGCTGGCATTTTAGTATGTTAGTATTTGGTTGCAGACTTTGTTTTGCAAGTTTGTTACCCTTGTGTGACTGAGGGGAGCACTGCTGTGAAAGTTAAAGTGGAGGTGGCGGGACTGTTTGCAAGAGGGGGGACAACATCGCAGGTAAAGGAGTGCAGCAGTGAAACTGAAAGTGGCAGGAGTGAGTGCGAGGGGAAATGCAGCAAAATTAATGTTGGGGTGGACGTGCACAACAATATTAAGAGTTTTTATAAGCTGTGTCTTTTGTTTGCTAATCCTGTCATCCTAGGGCTAAATACAGTCACAGAGGGCTGTACTTAGCCCTGGGAGAACAGCAGGATTGGCAGACATCTGCTATGAGCTTATAAAAGCTGTAATGTGCACTGCAAGCTATTGAATCTCCTGCTGCACTTCAGCTCTTACATCAGCTGCAGGGGATTCTGGGATTTCTGGTTACAGCGAATGTCCCTTCGAGAATCGGCAGAATAAGCCTGATAATCTTCTGCGCTGTGGTATTAAATGAGACAGTGCTCATGAGCTTAATGTTCTGAGTTCGTAGTGCTGAATACTGCCCTTTAAAGGAGCTTTTACGATTACTTTATTGCCAGTGAACTGGTAAAGTGCTTTTGTATAGAACCCCCTCCCCACTCTCCTAAGTAGCTCTTAAAAAGGGGTAAGCCCATTAGACAGTCATCTTAAAACAGTTTTTAATTATTTTCCCTGGGCCAGCTTTCAATAAATAAAGACAGCTTGACAAACACGCAACATGGAATGGTGAGCTACAGCTGAACATGTGTGTTGAGCTTTTTTTGCACAATTTGTTGCCTAGGAAAGGGTTGAATTTATGATTTGATGAATGTGTAAACGAGAACATAAACAGCAAAGCAAGAGGTTCTGACCGTATGCAGTGACACTACAGCTTCCTCTTCAAGCTCTGCTTTATTCTGCTGCCTTCTATTTCTAAGGCCTTGCCGTCACTGCCATTCTTATAACATTACAGTCGGTCTGTAAGCTGGTAAGAACACCACACACTGTTCACTGTCACTTTGATGCCGTTTTAAAACTGTGTTTCAAAACCAAGTTTAAATCCTGATAAAACGAGAGTTTTAGCATGGGTTTGAAAATGGTGTTAAACCTAGCCTGGGAAAATTACCGGTGTGGTTGGGAGTTGCCACCATAATTCCTCTGCAAGGTCCTCCTGTGGCCCAAAATGCAGTTCACAGCCCAAATCCTAATAAAAGCAACCTGCACGTTTAGGTGCCGCCAGACCCAGAGGCACATTCATGCTGTATCGTGCTGAGCGGCCCACAGCATGACTGTGCAGTTTTTAATGCAACGTGAGATGGTAGTATTCTTAAAGCTGGCAGCCACCTAAACTTACTCTCTTTGAAGTGAAGATGAGCACTGTAACATACAGAAATATTGATTTAAAAGTAGAAGCCAGGACTCTTGGCATGTGCATTAGCGCGACCACTAATGCACGCACCCAGATTCCCGGCTTCAGCTTTCAAATCAGTATTTCTTTATGTTATAGTCTTCATTTTCACTTTAAAGTGAGTTTAGTAAGTTTAGCCGACTGCAGGCTTTTTAAGACTACTACCATTTCTCCTTACGTTAAAACTGACATAATCGTGCTGCGGGCAGCTCAGCACCATGCTGATATCATGAATGCGCATCTAGGTCTGGCAGTGGCTAAACAAACATTTCTCTCTCCTAAGCTAGTCTCTGGGCTTCCATAGTTTTTGTGTAGTAGTCTTGTTATAACTGCAGCATGGATTGAGTGGTGTGTGCGCATGTTCATAGCACATTGAAGCTTCAAGTATGGCTGGGCGGCTTCTGCTTTTAAACACGGCTCTGACGTAATCTGGATGCGGTAGCACAGTTAGTGCAGGAATGGGTTTAAAACGATTACTAACTTCTGAGGGCCAGTGTAGAAGAGGGCCTTGGGTGTCCTCACTGGGTTAGTACTTTGGGGGCTGCCACTGCAAAACGGACCTGCCCTCCTGGGCATCCAAAGTTTGAACTCCCAATAGGCCTCACCTGCAAGATGCTATTTTCATGTCTTATTCAGAGGACAAAGTATAGCGCTGTGCCAAAAGTAGAGTCTCAGAATAGTGTTAAATGGATTAAAGGGGAACAGTCACCACAAAACGCCCCACACTCAAGTGTGGGGCTGGTCCTAATGTGCACTTTGTGTGCAAAATCATTTTGGTTTACTTACAATCTACTATACTACAGTAGACAGTATCGGACTAATTTTACCCAGTTCTAGGCTGAACTCTTCTGTTACTAAAAACCCCAGAATGCCCTGCAGATGACACTGGAGCAGTGGGAAATTCAATAGCCTGCAGTGCAAGTTAAAAGTTTTTATAATCTCTGATCAGATGTTTTCGGTTCTGCTCTTTTTTCTAGGGGCTTATATAGTCCTGTGTGACTGTACTTAACCCAGGGAGGACAGCAGGACCAATAAACAAAATCTGAGTAGATATAAACTCTAAAATGCACTACAGACTATTGGATCTTCCACTGCTGCCTGCGAGTCTGAGATTTTTAGTAAAAGAAGATAGCATCCTAGAACTAAGCAAAATTAGTCCATTACAATCTACATAATGTACTACAGTAAATAGTAAGTAAACCAAAATGTTTTTCCTCACAGAATGAACATTGGGACCAGCCGCACTTGATATACAGTACTCCCTTTTTTATCCGCCAGCCTTGGTACTTCCTAAATTCTGGTGGATAAAAGAGGGTGGCAGACAATAGAGGGTGGCAGTTTCCCAACAAAACTTTCTCCATTACTGGCTGACGCTTCAGTTTCACCCCTTAACCCCCACCATACAGACATAGTCCAGCACTCCGTGTTCAGAAATGATGCAATTCAAATTCCAATACATTATCTGCCCTCTCGACTTGTCCCCCACTGAGACCCCCCACCACCACCACTGCCGCTGTTAATTCTGAAGTTTAAAGACATGTTTAGCTGGCTGTTAAGTGACCAAAGCAATTGAGAACTCTCAGCGCACTGCAGTTTTTGATTGCTGCCCTCCCCCCCCAAAATGACTGAAGTGGGCCAATGGAGAGCCACGGAAAGCAAAATGAGGAAAAAAAAAAAAAAGTACTATATTATCATGCAGGCATTATGAGCATCTGTGTCTCTGTTTAACAGGCATCACTTTACAGATTTCCCTGCCCCACCACTGTCGCTGTTAATTCAGGAGTTTACAGATTTGTTTATCTTACCGGATCTGTGAGTCAGGACTCTGTTTTTTTTTTTGGGGGGGGGGGGAGGACCGGCAGGACTCAGTACATTGTTTACCGTCTGACATTGTCTCCCACTGAGACCACCAAGTCTCCTTACCTTGTCGCTGCTTCTGGCTTCTGAACAGGGGACCAGCAGGACACTAACAGGATATTAATAGTGGGGTATGCAAGATTGTTCGAAATCTGTGCATCTGTGAGCATGAGTTTAGTTGTTTTCATCAGGCAGATAAAAAAAACAAAAACACAGTGTTCGTATTTCCACATTTGTGCCTGTGTTTATTTGACAGATAGCAGTTGCCACCTACCCCCAGTATCTATCATCGCCAGGCTGATGAATAAAACACGGGAGATTAATGCGTCTCCCAATACAGGCAGTACAGCCTCCGTTCCTGGTGGATGGTGGATAACGATGATGGTGGTAACACGGGAGAATTAGCATTGTGGGCAACTGGAACGTAGAAGCTAGTTGGTGGTAAGTAAGGCTGGCGGATAAACAAGAGAGCACTGTAAATGTTTCTCCTAAGTATAATTGCATGATTGCCTCAGGATAATGATTCTAACGTGCCAAGTTCCAGTTGTCACTGTTGGATGGTTTAATAATCTAGTGCGCACAAAAGCTACAACTCTGTTTTAGGATTCAGATGCATCTGTTTGCTTAAATTACAGAAGACGGACAAAAAAAGACTGCGGTGGGGCTGGGAAGGCTTCCCAGTGGGGTGGTGTCCCTCCCTTTACTAGATTTTTCTGTAACAAAACTTTGTTGATGTCCTTTGCTCCTGCCATCAAACCTGAAGTAAAACTTGAGCCTAATGAGTTTAGTCCCTTTGTCTGCCAAACTGACTTGTTTGTTTTTCTAAATTAGAATAACTGGATCCTTTCTGGAAGGTCCTGGTCTTGATCCACAAACTGTGTTTTCATCAGTAATTACCATGTGCAGACCGTCCGCACCCAGCCTTTTATTTTTTCCTTCTCTTGGATTCTGTACAGACTGTTCTTTCACACATAACTTGGCCAGTGCAAAACTATGCCTCTGCAGTAACTTGACTGATTCATCTTTGTTTCTTCATATCCTACTGATCAAGCACTACAATACAACAGTCTGGTGATGGGGAAAGCAGAAAGTGGCAGCCAGTGCTACCACCATTTTGAAAGAAAACTACAACATACAGAAAGCAGTCTTGGAGATACACGTCGGTGTACTAAGGATGACAAACTTGTGTGCATTATTTCATTTAATAGGCCCTGCTTCTGTGTAGCATTATAGTGAGTGTGTGTGTGTGTGTGTGTGTGTGTGTGTGTGTGTGTGTGTGTGTGTGAGAGACACTGTGAGTTTGAGTGTGTGTGTGTGTGAAGCAGAAGGAAGTTGAGTAAGTTAGTGCTGATGGTCGCTCAGAAACCCAGCGACTGTGATTTGAACTTGGAAAAGCTTATAAATTGCATTTTAATGCTGTAACCACTGAATAATACTGCATTTCCATTGCCTCTCATTGGTCTGTGTAGCCCTTAATCCTGCTGCTTGTATAGTTCCATTTAGCTGACTGCACATCATTCGTTTCATGGTAAGGATGCTGTATCCTTTCTACCTTGGTAGTGCGTTTAAAGGTAGGCTCGTAATAAATTGTCACAAAAAGAATGGCCCAGATAAACACACAACTGACTGTAGCTCAAGTTGACTCAAAATTGCAGTAGTCCATTGGAGATCATTGAACTAGTCCCCAGTAACTGGTGGGGTTGGGGTTTGTTTTGTTTTTCTTTAAATTTGTTTGCAGAAGTCTTTTATATTCTTTGGCTGGCCTGCTCCCCTCCAAGCCTCGGCTCTCCGACCCCATCACCTGTCCATTACAGGACGTACCCTGTCCTTAACTCATTAACCTGATACAAAATGGATATAGGTGTAATCGGTGGATAGTTCAGACTTCTTATGGATCTATAGGGTACAGTGAGCTGGAAAGGCTACCCCAATGGCAAGGGCTCTTATCCTCATCCTTCAGGATCTGAATCTGTGGGCAAGACAGGAGCCATAGCCTGAGGTGCGGGGATCTGTCTGTGCAAGGCTGGCCATCATCCTGCTGGGCTAGCATTTTCTTTCTTTTTCTGCTCCTTCCCTTGGCGGCATGGGAGAGGGGGAAAAAAAAACCTTGGATGCCTGCAGCACTTCCCTGCTAAAGAAAGCAAGTTCCATGGCTCACCAGCAGGAGCCCTTGCCACGCTGGAACATGGCACCTTCCCTTCCCCGGCCTGCAGAGTTGGGGAGTAACTAGTTACTTCTACCTAGTAACTGTAATCTGATTGATTGGTTAGGTAACTAGTAATAGTAAAAAAAATTACTTTACAAAAATGTTATAAGTAACTGAAACAAGATGATTTTTTTCCTAAAAGTAACTGGTCACTGTAATATAAATATTTAGTTACTATTAAATGTCCTTCTGTGGCTGTACTCTTGCACCCTTTGTTTACCAGCACCAGGTAGAACTGTGACAAATGCAGGGCTTAGATTCATCTGACATTCCAACAGTGCCCTCGCCGACTTTGTTTTCTTAAGGAAAGCTCAAATTTATGCTTGCAGAGGACATTAGGGGTGTGTGAGTCATGGATATTAATTCCCGAATACCACAGATACTAGGCTTTCCGAATAATCGTCCAAATAACTAATAGTTTTAACTATTCGGCCAAGGGTATTTGGCACTTAATACAGTATATAAACAAAGTCTTTCTTCTCCCCAGGTGATCAGAACTAGTCTTCTTTTCCCACCCACTTCCCCGTTTCCTGGAGTCCCACACAGCCAAGAAAAGTAGTGGTGAGCAGGTGCAAGCGAGGTCGGGCGGTAATGATTATGATAGAGGGGAAAGGCAGTAGCATCCGGAATAGGGATGTTAGGCAGTCTGACCAGTTAGACCAGCCCCGCTCGCACTTTCTCAGTGATCAGCTGTGATTTAAATAGCGGAGCGGGCTGGGGAGGTCGACTGACTAGCCTGTATATTTGGCACTAGCCCATCTCCCAAGTCAAAAATTTGGGCTAAGAAGTGATGGGCTCAGGAGTATAACTAACTATTATTTATTTATTTTATTAGAGTTAGCTGGACTAGAGAGGGGGGTGTCATAAAGGTGCTGTTGACTCCTGGCAAGGTGCTAGGAGCTAGCTATCACTTTTTCTTGCTGTGTGGGACTCCAGAGAAGGGGTAGGTGGGTGGAAGAATGGGTGGCCTGGAGACTAGCCCTAGCCACCTGTGGAGGAGGAAGCCTCCCACCTGCATATGGAATACAGAACACGAATACTGAATATTTGGGCTCCATAGAATATTGGCCGAATATTCACTATAAAGTATTCGCATACCCCTACAGGACACGTAACATAAAAAGTACTCTACATTACTGTTAGTTACTTAGTACAAAAGGGCCACAAAAGTAATAAGTAACTGAAACTTATTATAAATATTTGCTAGCAGTTAGTAGCTGTAAAGTTACTTACCCAGCACTGCCGGCTGGGGCATGCTGCTCATGTCAGTATGTTCTCCTAGCCTGGCTGCTTGATTGCTGGCCTCCTGAATTAACTCTTGAGCCTGGGTTGCCAATGTGGTAGCGTAACACAGTTCCGTTGGGCAATCGGTGGTGCTTGTTGGTGTTTTTCTGTAACTTTCTGTTTATGTCTGGATCTCTCCAGCTTACCTCCTTCTTGCTGCCAATGTTCCCCAGCTACCTCGTCAGTCTTCTCTGGGACTTACCCTCCTCCTCTTCTTTGTCCCCCACAGCAGGGCTCTTGTATTGGAGTTAGAGGGAGACTCCTTGAGCCTGCTTCAGCCATTTGGGAAAGGTGGTGGTTCAGCAGTCAATGATGCAGGGCCTGCGGAAAAGGCAGGAAGCATCCTTGTGCAGCCGGAGCCCCTTTCTGGTTTTGTCCCTGTGTCCTCATGGGTCACTACTCTCACAGATATCAAAGGTGGGTGAATGCATGCATAGCCTGCGGACCCACCTGACACCAACTACGTCCCCTCCCATGAGAACTCTGCTGTGCTGCAACTTGTGGTCAGTCAGGTGACAGTGTTGCAGTGGGGCACACCAGCCTCCCTCTGGCCGCTGGTATCACAGACGTCAGTAGTGTCGCTGCATTGATGGGACAGCTGGAGGGGCTTGGTCTTACATGGGAAGGGGGTGAAGAAGTGGCAAAATCAGATTTATGGCCAAGGATAAGACATTGGTTTTGTGGAAAACACATAGCTGCAAAATTACACACTAACATGGCAGTTGACAGATGCATTAGGCATTACAGGCAGATAACTGGGGCTGTTTTCACTGTTTTTCATCACTATTGTTCTGAATGCAGCTATACTGTAGGAAGGGATTGGAGCGATGAGACAGTCAGTGTAGGTCCAGTATAAGGAATCATGTATGGGTGGGTGGCCATGCACAAGAAGCCTGTGTTTACATCGAGGGCTCAAGATATCAGCATATGGACCTCAAGACGGAAGCGCAAGGTGTCTATGTTGTTGTCTCAACCCCATGATGGCAACACAAGCTGAGTTGTTTATGTCACTTATATTTTATTTTTTTATAGTATGTGGTTCTGCAGAGGGAACTAGTGAGCAATGCTGAGATCAGTACAGAGAAAGAGAGTGAGCCGAGGAGTGTCTCATAGAAACATAGAATCATAGAAGATTACGGCAGAAGGGGACCGCAAGGTCCATCTAGTCTTCCCAAGGTTTATCGGTTTCTACCCCCTTCCCTATATGCCCCTCTGGAGAGTGATATCTTTGTGTCTGCTGCGTAAGTGTTTCCAGTGTATCAAAAAAAACAAAAAACTGTAAGACCCAGTCCAGAGAGAATGAGCAACCTGAGGAGTGAATCTTCTTAATACTGCTGGAGTGCTCTGAGGGGAATCTCCTCATACACCCTGAGGGCATGCATTGTGAACCACTGCTGCGGTCGTGAAGACAGGCTGCAGCCTGCACAAGTCGCGCTCGGTGAAAACGAAAGCAGGTGCCAGACAGGAGTCAGCGCGAGCAGGGACATAGGTGCACTTGATGACAGAACTTGCACAGCAACTTTTAGAATGTGCATAACAACATTTGAGTAGCCACTGATTTCCATGTGCACTAAACCATAACCATATACTATAAGATATTTGAATTCCTTCTGCTCCCAGTGATATTACTTACAGATGAGTAGGGAAGGGGGATGGTTGGAAGCTTTGATAATCACCAGAGGGGAGGGAGGGAGTGGAAATCTAACAAATTGCAGCCTCCTTGACTCTGTAGGTTGCACGCCTGCCTCAGGGTCCAGTGGATAGGAAGGTTGTGGGTTGTCAGGCTACACAATAGGCTGTCAGTGTTTAATAAGTGATGGGAATTGCTCTGTACCCTACTCCTCCTACCTGACCAATAGCTGCTTGCCGTATTGTATTTCTGCTTACCATTCAATATGGTATGCCCCTTCTTTTTTTCTTTTTCTAATCTGAACCTAGATTGCTGCTGCTCGTAAATGTCTTTCTAGGGACATGGATATGTTGTTCATCCACACTTATTGGCAGGTTCCTTGCCGCTTTAAATCTTGCCGGAAGGTCTTCAAGCTGGCTCCTCCCACCCACCTGGGTGGTAAAACTCTCGGCTCCGCCCCGTGACGCCAGATCTTCCTTACCGCTTGGAAGCTCAGGATCCCTCCTTAACGCGTTGCGCTTAAGATTGGTTCCTAATTCTTCGAAAAGTTCGAGATTGAAAAGTTTTGCAAAAGACTTGGTCTTCTTCTCCCAGCGGCTGCGATGGACCGAATCGACTCCGGATTTCGGAGGTGCCTTTGCGGGCAGAAGATGTCTAGGACAGATCCACACTCCACGTGCGTCTACTGCCTGGGCCTTGAGCACGACCCGCAGGCCTGCGACTTGTGCTCTTCCTTTTCGGCCTACGTCCTTGAAGACCGTGCTGCCCGATTACAACTGGGGCGCCCCGAGAAAAGAATTCCACTGGTGAAATCTAAAGAGGCCCGATTGGCGGTGTCCCGCGGTGAGCTCAGCGGATCAGCTTGAGCAGATGATCCCCTCGAGAGGAGGCGGCATCGGGCAGCTTCTACCTCGGCTGCGGCATTTGTCCCCTCTCTCTCGGTGCCCGGGACTCGGCTTCTTTATGGAGCATTGTCTGACCCTCTCGACCAAAGGTGAGGGTCCAACTACTTCGGACCTTCTTCCAGGTCAAAAGAGCAAAAGTAAGTCTCTCCATCGGCGGCTTGGGGGCGGAAAGATCCCTCCCTTGTTGACAGTTGACTGATTAGACCCTCCAGCTTGACCACTGGCTTCAGCGGTGTCCCCGTCAGGCCAGTTGGCCGAGACTCCCATCGACGCGGTCGAGATTTTTCTCGACCCGTTGGGTGGGTTGTCGGCTGGAGAAGCTGAGAATCGCCTCTCCCCGGTTCCCCCGATGGGAGTTGAGGATCCCGTCGGCTCGTCTGTGCCTCCGGTTCCGGAGCCTTCGGTGGGATCGTCCGAGCCGAGGGGAATGCCGATTTCCGACACTTCTCCTCGCCTTCCTCGGCCTAGTAGAGACTCTCGGTCTCGGACATCCTCGTGGTCCAACCGATCCCGCCCGTCATAGGCGGTCTCGATCTCGCATTCCGGGGAAGCGGCGCCGCCGCTCTTCCTCGGACGAGGGGAGGCTTCGGCGCAAGTTGCGTCGGAGGTACGAGGAACTTATGTGGCAACAGCTCCTTTTGACCGGGAATAAGCCGACCCAGTCGTCTTCCCCGACCATTAAGTGGCTGTCACCGGAGCAGCCGAAACAACCCCTCGTTGTAGTCGAGGAGCCTGTTCTCAGGCTGGTTGTTCGGCCAATTCCAGCTGCCCCACCGATTCTGGTGGAACCTCCGCCCACAGCCATTAGTTGGGGCTCCGACCAAAAATTCTCAGTCGGCTTTGGGTTTGCCCCATAGGCTGTCGGTCACCCTCACTCCCGATAAACCTCGGCAGGTGGAGGGTGGCTCAGGGCCGAGGCAGCTCTTTGAGGACTCTTCTGAGTCCGATGATGGTTCCTCCCTCTTCTCCAAGCGCATAGACTTGGAGTCCTCGGAGGACAGTCAATGGACGATAGCCCTTCGTCCTTCTTAGGGTTGCCGACTCATCTCGAGTCCACGGGATGAAGCTCGAACCTGTTTCTAAATGGGCCAGGTGTCCCTCACGGAGATTCTGGACCGGGGATTCTCCTACGGAGGCCTTTCCGGTGGCGAAGCCGTAGTGGAGTCGGCCTTGGAACTTTGGCAGCGTCTGCTTCCTGCCCTCGCCTTTGGCCAGGTTGGCCAGGAAGTATCTCGGTCCGGTTCCCTGTCCGGTTTTTGGAACACCCCTCGGCCGAGGTTGGTTACCGACAGCGTTTCCGGCGTGCGAAAGCGCCAGGGATAATGGACAAACCTCCCGACAAGGAATCCAAGAAATTGGATTATGCGGGCGAAAAGTCTATGCTCGTCCTCTCTCGGCCTTCGTCAGGCCAGTTGACCCGTCCTCATGGCACATTTTCTCACGCCTGTTGGGCTCCCTGGATGAGGTTGTCCCTCATCTTCCGCCAGATCTGCAGACTACCGTCAGGCAGGTGCGGGACCAGGGCAGGGCAGTGGCTAAACAGCAGCTCCAGACTGCGTTGAACACCGAGGACTCATGTGCCAGGTCTGTGGCGGCCGCGGTGGCCATGCGTCGTCGGGCTGGCTGAGGATATCCACCTTTGCCCGGATACCCAGCACAAGTTGGCGGATGTTCCTTTTGGGGACTGACCTCTTCGGCCCTGGGGTGGAAGGTCACCTGCAGAGGATCGAGAAGTCCAGTGCTACCTTGGACTCGGTCTCTTCCACTCAGAAGGACAAAGGCCGCAAGCCACAGCCTAAGCCCTTTCGTCCTTCTGCGCCCGGGGCGCGCCCGGCCCAGCAACGTCAGGGCCAGCAGGCTCGACCTTGGTATCCCAAGCCCAAGCCGTCAGGTTCCTCGGCCGGTCCCTCCTCCAAGCCTGCCCAGTGATGGGCTGAGGGGTGTCGCCCCCATCCCTGTCACCTCACCCCTGGTTCCCCCCGTGGGGGGACGGCTCAGACACTTCCTTTCCGC
The DNA here is from genome assembly GCA_016271365.2 of Neoceratodus forsteri. Lineage (NCBI taxonomy): Eukaryota > Metazoa > Chordata > Ceratodontiformes > Ceratodontidae > Neoceratodus > Neoceratodus forsteri. Next base: position 1,197,124,537 of record CM057452.1, read on the forward strand.
CTGGTCCGCTGTTACCATGGACAGGTGGGTACTGGAGGTGGTGGGAAAGGCCTACCTCTGGAATTCGAGCAGGCCCGCCCTTCAGAGCCGTCGCCTCGGGGGCCTCGAGTCATAGCCTCACTGGCGGCTCGCCGGCAAACGCCGCTCTCCTCCTCCAAAAGGAGGTGATCACGAGGTGGAGGACCCCTTCAGACCCGGGTTTGTGTCCAGGTATTTCCTGGTTCGAAGCAGACGGGGCTGGCGCCCATTCTAACTCTACACGACCTGAACAAGTTCCTAAGGTCTCGAACCTTCAGAATGGTCACTCTGGCAGATAATACCATCTCTGGAACACGGCGTGTGGTTCTGCTCTCTGGACCTACAGGGCAGCGTCTTTCACGTCCCTATCCATCCGTCACATGGAGATTCCTCCACTTTCGGCGGAGGGATCCCTCTTCAGTTCGAGCCATGCCCTTGAGCTTATCTCCAGCTCCCAGGGTCTTCACCAAATGCATGGCAGTGGTGACAGCATTCCTCTCGGGCGCGAGGGGTCGGTGTACCCTTACCTGGACGATTGGCTGATAGCAGCCTCCTCCAGACGGGAGGTGGAGCGGTCCAGAGATCTGGCCCTCCAGGTTTGCTCTCAGGTTGGCCTTCTCATCAACGAGGCCAAGTCGGAACTCGAGCCAAAGCAGGTGATCCTGTTCATCAGGGCAGAGCTCGACTCTCTTCGAGCCAGAGCACGACTCCCGGCGGACAGGGCCGAGGTTCTTACCTCCTTTGCCCAATCATTGCTGTTTGGGCAATCGCGCCCTGCCCGGGACTTCCTGTGCCTTCTGGGTCTCATGGCGGCCTGTACCAGCGTGGTCTGTTGGGCCCGCTGGCACATGCGCCCCCCTTCAGTGGGCACTGGCCAGCCAGTGGTCACAACGCTGCGATCCTTTGGACCAGCTAGTGATAGTGACCCAGGAGATGTGGAACGCTCTCCAGTGGTGGACCGTTCCATTCCATTTGCAGGAGGGCATCCCGTTTGTCCGCCCCGAGCCGCCGGTCTCTCTATCGACCGATGCCTCTCTGATGGGTTGGGGTGCCCATCTGGGGAACGAGTGCCGGCGGACACAGAGTGCACGGCCTCTGGTCCCCGCGGGAGTCCCGATGCCACATCAACCTGCTGGAGCTCCGAGCGGTCCGCCTAGCTCTCACCGCCTTTGCTCCGTTTCTCCGGGGTCAAGTGGTCCGAGTCCAGACGGACAATACCACGACCATGTACTGCCTGAACCGCCAGGGCAGGGACGCTCCATGCTTCTATGCAAGGAAGCTCTCCGCATTTGGTCACTCGTGCGCAGCCTGGAGGCGGATCTCCTAGCCATTCATGTGGCAGGAGCCTCCGATGCCCTGAGCCGGATAGGGGCTGCATCTCACGAATGGTCTCTCCTGCCGGAGGTAGTACAAGATCTGTTCTCCCACTGGGGCACACCTCAGGTGGACCTGTTTGCCTCCAGGGAGAACGCGAAGCTGAGGCTGTTTCATGCCGGCCCCCCTCAGCAGGGCTCGCTGCAGGAGGATGCCTTCGAGGCTGTGGACCCTGGGCCTCTTCTCGCCTTTCCCCATTTCCCTTTATTCACAGGGTGCTTCTCAAAGCAAGGAGGACAAAGGCGCGAGGTGATCCTGATAGCCCAGACTGGCACGCCAGTTCTGGTACAGATCTCCTCAGCCTCAGCTCCAGGCTCCCGAGGCAGCTTCCAGCTCGCCCGGACCTGCTTTCAGTCAATCAGGGGAAGGTGTTCCATCCGGACCTTCAATCCCTGCACCTGATGGCCTGGTTCCTGAGCGGCTAGAGTTCCAGGCCTTGGGTCTTTCCGACGAGGTCCTCAATGTTGTTGTGGCGTCCCGTAAGGAGTCGACCAGAAAATGCTACGCCTTCAAATGGAAGAGATTCTCCATTTGGTGTCAGGGCAAGGGCTTGGACCCTTCCTCCTGTTCTGTGGCAAGCATTTTGGACTATTTATGGTCCCTTTCTAGTCAAGGACTTAGGTCGAGCGACCCTAAAGGTGCACCTGGCAGCCATCTCTGCTTACGGGCGCGGGCAGGAAGCAGTCGGTGGTGCAGGAAAAGGTGGTCGGGCGCTTTTTCAAAGGCCTTGATCACATTTCCCCTCCGGTGCGAGAACCTCCACCTCCGTGGGATTTACTGCTGGTACTGGCAAAGCTCATGGGCAAGCCATTCGAACCAATGCACAGGTGTGATCTCTCTCACCTGTCGTGGAAGACCGCCTTCTTAGTGGCTATCACGTCAGCCAGAAGGATGGGAGAGCTCCAGGCGTTTTGCATCGAGTCTCCTTACCTGGTCTTCCACAGGGACAAGGTTGTCCTGCGCCCCAACCCGAAATTCCTTCCGAAGGTGGTGTCGGAGTTTCACCTTAACCAGGTGCTGACTGTGCCGGTGTTCTACCCCAATCACACCTCGGAGGCCGAATATAGGCTCCATACTCTGGACCCTAGAAGGGCGCTCACTTATTATAAGGAGCGCACGGCTGAAATTCGGGGAGAGGTTCGCCAGCTGTTTGTCACCTACGCTGAAGCCGCACCTGGCAGACCTGCAGCCAAGCGGACGATAGGCAGGTGGGTCACCTCCTGCATAGATCGCTGCTATAAGTTGGCGGGCATGGAGCCTCCCAGAGGGATAAGAGCTCATTCTACCCGTCATACTGCTGCATCGGTGGCTGCTTCCAGGGACGTCCCTATCCAGGAAATCTGCAGGGCTGCTACCTGGAAGTCAGCACACACCTTTATTACCCATTACCACATCGACCTTGAGTCACGCCGGGATGCTGGTTTTGGGGCCTCGGTTCTCCAGTCCTTATTTCCCAAGTAAGTGTAACCCCCCTGCAAATGGGGGTTCACAAAAGACTTCCAGGAGCTTGCTTGAATGCTCCAAGCCTGAATGGTGTTTGGCGTTTAAGCCATTTATCAGTGAGTGTTTTTAGAACCTCTGGTACTGTCTCTTTAAGAGCTGTCTGCTTGCAGACATAATTAGTTTGTATGGGGGACTGTGTGTTTCTTTGATTGAGTACCACTCAAGCTGCTGCCAATTCACTCCATTTTTGCAGTCACTAGGAGTGCAAAGGGAACCTATCTGAAAGATGTAACTGTTTGCCAGAAACCATTTAGAGTGATAATGAAATTACAGTTTGTCTAACCTGCTTTCTTTTGCAGTCAGAACAGTGTCTGCCTAGTTCCCCATTCTGGTTTTGAACTGCTGAACTGGACCAATCAGTGTGGGGTAAGCTAGCTCTAAAATGGTGCCTTGGGACGAATCAGAACTTGGACTCATAATCTGAGCCAGCCACAAGAGGATTGTATGGGCAGTGACTCTGGGAGATGTAGTTTAGACTTCAGTGCCTTTTGGACCAACAGCAGCAGTCTATTGTGAGTGACAGCCAATCCAGTCAAGAACTGGGAGGAACTCAAAGGAAGTGCCCAGTTTTGTCGGTTGGAGTTTCAGTTGAGCTTTGGCAGTGAAGAAGGAAGGAGCCCTGTGCTTTTTCAGTGTGCAGTTTTAGTCAAAAACGTGTGTAAGGCCCAGAGTTCCGTCTGCAGCTTGTGTAACTGCTTGTTAGGACTGAATCCGTCCTGTGAAAAGAATCAAAGAATCTCTGAAGAGTAGAAACCAGGCTCACCCTGTAGAAGACTGGAGAAATTATTGAATTGCACCTCGGTCTGTCAGGAACTGAATCTGCTGTGTGTTCTCCGGGTATTGTGCAGTAATTGCGATCGGGATAGAAAGCAGCCTGCCTGGTATAGTACTCTCTTTTTTTTTATCATATAAATGTGTGAAGAGTCTCTTGGAGCTCAAGAGTAGCCCTGCTGATATTGAAGGCCCCTATCTTATTTGGAGGTCGTGAGTACTAATTCAGGGTCGCTCCCTGTTGAATTGCCACATTAAATCCAAATGGAATTACTGTACTGCTGACTGTTTAATTTTCCTTTTCTCTGTGTGAAAGGGCCCCTACCAGCTGCCACGGTTTGGACTAGCCACTAGGGCTTGGGTACCCAGGGACAGTAACTGATAGGGATAGGCCTGTGCACAGAGCCATAATGAGATATTAGAGTGATAAGCTAATTAACCTGATTTCCCCTGTCCTTGTTATATCCCCCTAAATAAATCAGAGCTGCTTGTTTCAGCAAAGTTATACTGCCTGAGGTATTTGTCTATGTTAAAGTACTGTACTGTGATTGTTGCACTGTATCTCATTTCACAGGAGGTCCCAGTGCCGGAACCAGTCCTGGGGGTAAGTGTATACTGTGAAGGTAATTCGGATATATTGTGTGGGCCACTAGTGGGAAGAAAGGGGGGTTGCAGTGTCCCAGAGGGCTGTGACCAAGTTAGTTTAACTATTGTAAACCCTGACCTCTGGGTGGAGGCACCCGCCATTGGATCCAGGCCCCTCAATCTGTTAGTGGCAAGTCAGGCAGGGGTTGTAGCCCCTGGGATAGCGCCATCTAGGGGTTACATAAGTATTGGGGGTGTGCGCCTTGCCTCCCTCCTCCCGGAGAACTGCTAGGAGTCTGCCAATAAGTGTGGATGAACAACATATCCATGTCCCTAGAAATACAGGTTACTCACCTGTAACAGGAGTTCTAGGAATGGTATATGTTGTTCATCCTCACGACCCACCCGACCTCCCGGCCGACGCACACCTGAGCTTCCAGCGGGCCAGATCTAGCGTCATGGGGCGGAGCCGAGGGTTTTACCACCCGGGTGGGTGGGAGGAGCCAGCTTGAAGACCTTCCGGCAAGATTTAAAGCGGCAAGGAACCTGCCAATAAGTGTGGACGAACAACATATACCATTCCTAGAACTCCTGTTACAGGTGAGTAACCTGTATTTGCTGAGCATACCTTCCATACTGTATATTAATATGTATACTTAGGGTTGTTTCTTACTAGATAAGAAGGCTGTCTCGTGCTGGTTTGGGCGAGAGGACCGTGAAGTGAAGCGGAGCGGTTATGTCAGCCCAAACCAGCACGAGATAACCTTCTTATCTCGTAAGAAACAACCCTAAGTATACATATTAATATATCATGAAGTGGTGGAACTGCTTCTACTACGAAAGAACTTAAATTTTACCAGTAATTCCTTTTGTTTTTTTAATAATTTTCTGATCATCTCCCCTGCTGTGATTGAAGAATTGGTCCGTTCCATTGCTTGCCTCTGTGTCGTCATGTTTAGAGGTTACTGATACTACTACTGTGCTTTAGTTTACTTCATTCTTTTTTAATTTTACACAATTCTATCTTGCTGGCTGTAATGATTTGCTGTGAAGTCCTTTATGTGTTCCAACTTCAACCCTGACACGCTGTCGAGAAACAGCACTTCTGTATTTATTCCTAATCTGACTGGAGTGTTTCTGTTTAATTTCTTTCATTTTAGAACACTGTTGTGATTTTAAATACCTGCCTTCTGCCTTTCTCTTGGTTCTTAATTACAGTTTGTTCCGAGTCTCGCTCACTTACAAATGGGAGTTGCTTGTGCCGAACTGTTTTCCTCTGACAGCTGATCCACCGCGGCTTCTCTGAAAGGAACTCAGTGACAATTGAGATAAGCTGCTGCAGGAATCAGCTGTCCCGAGCTGTGCGAGGCAGCAGCTGTTACTTGCTATAAGAGGTACAGTAAATGCTGCTGTCTGATTGGCAGACGCAGTACGGCCACTTTATAGTTGTTGTATACTTTGTCGTTCTGGTCCCCTGAATGTTGATGGGGTCCACAGAGTTATTAATAGGTGATTCATTGTCAACACTGTTGTCTTGCATATCTTTGTTGTTGTTATGTTATAAAATTTGAATGAAGTGTATTAATTAAAAAAAAAAAAAAAAAAAGGAAGGTCTTGGGTTCTGCTTCCGGCTGATATCCAACATCGATGCTGTAGTGCAGCAGTTAGGGAATGCAGCACTGATGAGGTGTGGTCAGTTGGGGAATGCAGCACTGATGAGATGTGGTCAGTTGGGGAATGCAGCACTGATGAGGTGTGGTCAGTTGGGGAATGCTGCACTGATGAGGTGTGGTCAGTTGGGGAATGCAGCACTGATGAGGTGTGGTCAGTTGGGGAATGCAGCACTGATGAGGTGTGGTCAGTTGGGGAATGCTGCACTGATGAGGTGTGGTCAGTTGGGGAATGCTGCACTGATGAGGTGTGGTCAGTTGGGGAATGCTGCACTGATGAGGTGTGGTCAGTTGGGGAATGCAGCACTGATGAGGTGTGGTCAGTTGGGGAATGCAGCACTGATGAGGTGTGGTCAGTTGGGGAATGCAGCACTGATGAGGTGTGGTCGGTTGGGGAATGCTGCACTGATGAGATGTGGTCGGTTGGGGAATGCTGCACTGATGAGATGTGGTCGGTTGGGGAATGCAGCACTGATGAGGTGTGGTCGGTTGGGGAATGCTGCACTGATGAGGTGTGGCCGGTTGGGGAATGCAGCACTGATGAGGTGTGGTCGGTTGGGGAATGCTGCACTGATGAGGTGTGGTCGGTTGGGGAATGCAGCACTGATGAGGTGTGGTCAGTTGGGGAATGCTGCACTGATGAGGTGTGGTCAATTGGGGAATGCTGCACTGATGAGGTGTGGTCAATTGGGGAATGCAACACTGATGAGGTGTGGTCCTTTGGGCAAGATTATTTTTCCCCAGTCCTGCTCTTTTTCCTCCTGACCACAGGTATTATGCCTGGTGCTCTCCCCTCAACCCATTTACCGTCCTTCTCAGGGACTTACTGGTTATCCACAGTTACCCAGGACCACAGGGTAGTGGTAGCCTGCCTTGTCAATCGTGCAGTGCTTGTGGAGGTGTAGGGAAGTATGACACAGGAAAGTTCAGTACAAGAAAGTTTGCCACAGAAACATTAAGCAGTCGGAAATTTGGTCCACGCTGTCATGGATCTCCACTTCAGTGAAATGCGTGGCCAAATTTCCAGCTGTTTAATTTTCCTGTAACGAACATTCCTGTTCAAACTTTCCAGTGCTGTATTTGCTGCGTCCCCTTGTGGGGGATGCCAGCTTCTGGCTGTCCAACTGGGGAATTTCTCCTCCAGCAAAAGTTGAAAATAAATAACTGTCCTAGACTGGCCTTCTGCTTTTAGAGCAACATTTGCTCCAAAGGACTGCTTTGCAAAGTCTCAATTTTTCAGTAAAGGACATTTATTTCCTGACAGCCTTTGCTCAACAGGTCTTTATAGATGTGGTTAACCACTTATCTGCAAAAACTGAAATGGTGTAGGCAAGTGAGTTAAAGTTTGGTGGAGGTAAGAAGGTTATGTTGAAGGGGGAAAAAAGTAAACATTTTTTAAGAACTCTAGTTTTACTAAACTCCCCCCGCCGCCCAACCAAGCCTCACTCCCCAGTTAGGCTTTTTGCAATAACAACAACAAAAAAAAGTGTCTGCACTTTATTTTTAATTTTTTTATAGACTCTGCCATCAGGCAGCATGGGGGTGCTGGGTGGTGCCATCTTGTGTTCAGTGCGGTGCTGCACTGCTCGCTTGTATCCTTCTCAGTGACAAGGCGAGCGGTGCAGCAATCAAGACTTGAACACAAGATGGTACCCGCAGCACCTGCCACGCTATGGAGTTTACAAACAAATACATAAAGTAAGTGCAAACACTTATGATTTATTTTATTGCGAAAAGCCTAACTGGGGGTGTGGCTTTGGGGGGGGGGGGAGTTCAGCAAAATTGGACTTCTCTTTTAACAGCTTACTAAAGGTTATCATCTTTGTCAATTTGGCTGTGTTATACTGTGCTCAGTTGTAGTGTACGCAGTGTAGCCTTTGTTAGTGTGCCGAGCAGTGAACTTTGGAGATGTGGGTTTGAATTCCACCATCACTGCCTCTTACCATGTGACCTTCAGCAGGTCATTTCCATCTTCTCTCTGTCTATACTTACCTCCTCTGAACTTTCCTTCTTTCATCCCTCATTTCTTTAACCACTCTGTGTGTGGATCATATTGTTGCTGCCAGTTTTTCTTGGAATGTAAAGTGCTTTGGGGTACAATGTATATGTAAAACCAAATTTCTACTTCCTTTTTCTTGCCTCCCTCCCTCTCAACCATGGAGCTGCCATTAGTTTCCTGTTTCCCTATAATTATATCATTATTAGACTATTGGTATGTTCTCTCTCCTTATGCTTGCCACAGGGCATCTGTTCCACCGGGACCTTCCCTCTTGGGCTCCCTTAGAGGCAGGATGACGACTTTGGACACAGCCACAGAGGACCACCCACCAGTGGATTTTGATAGTATTTTTCTTGGCTCTCTGGAGTCACAAGGACTCGCAGCAACTTAAAACACAGCTCCAGCTGTCACTAGCTGATGGCGGCACTGGACGCCTTTTTCCATTAGTCACTTGTCTGAATCTTTAGGTCAGCCAGCTGTATGTTCTGCTCTGGCAGCCATCGAATTGGGAGGTTATAGATGGCAGCTGGTCATTTTAGTATTACTTAGTGTAGCCAGGCAGTCCCAAAGGTAGTATGCACTGAGCCAGTAAGATTGGGTTTGAACTTGTAATATAAATTCAGTCACCAAGCTGGAGATTGGTACAGCCAACCCTGCCCTCCTGTGAAAAATTTCCTCAGTGTGACATGTCATGGGACAGAAGAAGAAGAGAGTCTGTGTTGCCTAACAGCTCATTCTTGATCACAACAATTCTCTTGTGGAAAATGTGATTTGGCTCTAACTGCTTCATTAAAATGAATGCTGTCAACCTAGAGAGTGCAAATGTAATTGATTATTTTTGTTTTGCAGTCCGCCTGCTGTGCCAGCTAATTAAAAAGCAAGCTGTTGAGGTTCTGTAGCTTTAATTGGTTGAAGTGGTGGACAGACTTTCGAACAAGAATGACCTGCAAGTGTTGCATGTGGGTATCTGTAATGTCATGGTAGGGTGGACTGAGTGATTACATAAGGCTTCTTTATCCTTGTTGAATTTTCACTATCATGTATTTTTTTTTAAACATTTCCCTTCTTTTTACCCCCTTCCATGTCTGCACCTTTCCTACAATGGGGTGGGATAGAAGTATGAACAGCAGCCGTTAACGACTGTGGGTCGTTATTAACATTGCAAACCTCTTCCCTGTGCAAGTGGGAACAAGTAAGTGCAGTTAGTTCTGCACTCTGCATGCACTACAGTGCATGCTTTTCTTAGCTGGGAATGAGGACTTGGGGTGGGTTTAGGGACTGCTGTGAATCAGTTTGTTACCTAATGTCACGTGGTCACAATGAGATGCTGGGATAATCCTGTGATCAGCAGATGCATCTGCGCTTTGTTTGTCAGCATGAGTCAGGCACGATCGGTAGGAGAAAACAGTTGTGCCACCAGAGCTTGAGGTGCTTCAAGAACTGTAAGATTCCGTCACATGATTGCTGGTGAAATTTTGGGGCTGATCACGGTAGATTGACGAGAGTGGGCGCAACGTCAGAGGGTTCAGCTAAAAAGTGCCATCACGTGATGGTTGAGGCACAGAAGGAAAAGAAGTGCCACTGTGCTGCCTCAGTTGGAGGGTGGGTGCTAAAGACAGTTATCAAATCTTAGTCTGCTGGCTAGGAGCAGCACTGCTATTGGTGACTAGCTCTCTGGAATGGGACTGAGTGCCATTTCCTTTATGTTTGCCTGTGTAAGTCATTGTAACAAGATTGCTGAGTAATAGTTATACAGCCTATACAACTGCTGCTTTTACTGAGGTTGTTTTTTTTATTACCCTGACCATTGCAGGTAACCTGATTCCAGTGCATGTAATTTTGTGCCCTACCTGCATATTGGTACAAGTTTTTTAGAAAGGTAATTTATGCAGCTCTTCACAACCAAGACCACTGCCACGCCATGGCTAGCCGGCATGGAGTGCTGGTTGGTGTGCCCCATCCCATCTATCATCCTCCCTCTGTCGTGGAGACTGAGCTCCCCACATCTACACTCAGTTTTCTCCTGCTCAGTGCCAAGGATTCCTCGTTTTGAGACAGCAGTAAACACTAACCATAATTCTTCTTAAACACAGAAACAGACATTAAGGACAGAAGAAGATTTTAATTCCATCAAGCCTGCCCTGAGGTCATACCATACTACCCGGAGGCCATACATTACTCTTATCTAATTCACAGCACTACTACTGCTGCTGCAACCTCTCCATGCCCTTCTACAAGTTATCCGCCCCCCCCCTTTTTCTGATGATCCCCTTTGCAGTTGTCCCAGTGTGATTTGAAACCGTTTATGGTCCCTGCATTACCACATTGCTGGGTAGGTTGTTCCATTTGTCCGCCGCTATCCCAGTGAAAAAATGCCTTCCTGTGTCTTTCTTAAACCCCTCCCCCAACCAGCTTAAGAGTGTGATCCTTATTGGTTGAACCTTTCTTCATTTTAAGCTATTTATATGGTGTACCCACAAATTAATTTCTGTGTTTGTTTGTTTTATTTATTTATTAAATGTTGGTGACCGGGTAGGTCCACTGAGCCCTGAAGGTCCCCTTTTCATGGGCGACCCAGGATAACAATACATGTTTTGATGCAGAGGAAAGACATTAGGTTACAAAATATATACAGGTTTACATGTATCCTGCTCTCCTTGCTAGTCTACGCAGTGAGAAAGCTATGAGATCCTCCAGTCTTTTCTTCTAGATCTTGCTTTGTTGGCCATGGATCATTTTTGTCGCCTTTCTTTGGATTGTCTCTTGTTTGTCTGGGTTGTTCCTCAAGTGTGGACTCTCGAACCTCGCACAATACTCTTGTAACGGTCTAACCAGCAGCTTGCACAATGGCAGAATTACTTCCCTCCTGCGACTGGTGAATCCCTGCCTGATGCAACCCAGCATGCTGTCTTCTTCTCACGATTCACCCACAAAAGCGAGGAAGATATGGTGGTAGTGATGGTGGTGGGAGACTAGAATGTCCATCGCACGATCTAAGGCATGAGATGAATGTTTATGGGTATTTGACTTCTATAGATACTAATTAAATTACAGGGACTAATACCAAAGTTCAGAAAATGTTCCCAAATTTTTTTTTTTTTATATATTTTTTTAAAACTGTCATGAATTTTCTATCCAGAAGCAAATGGTTTGATACATTTTATTGGACCAACATAGATGTTACAACAAAAGTACAAAGTGCTGTAGCTTTCAGACCAACCAAGTCCTTCTTTGGAAGCTTTCTGACAGTTATTTAGAAAATCCCAATACTCTTAACCCAGATAATGCATAAAAAACAGAAATAATTCTCATTGGTTTAACATACTCATTCGAAACATAACAGAAGATTACATCAGAGAAGCTAATTAACACCAGTATGCTTTTAGCTGAGAAGCCCCTGAAGGTCAAAGGTTATCAGAAAACAGCAACAAGCAGAGGGTTCTACTCCCATAAATTTTAAAATGTCTCAGTATGTTTCAAGAAAACAGTCTAGTGATAAAACCTTTTCCATGTCAGTATTTGAAAAGTACGTCAGCATACTTTATTGTTCTGGGAAAAGTATATCAACAACTTATTTTTTTTTATAAAAAAGCACCACTGTCATGATGTAAATTATTTAGGGACAGTATAACTAGAGAAAAACACCTGTTTCTGTATCCATACCATAATTATTCCTGTATGATGAGGATATAATAATGACATTTCTTAATGTCTGCACTCTAAGCTTTCATTTAAAAAAAAAAATAAAGTTTCTAATCCCAACAGTTCCAGAGTTAGACTTTCAAAAGATATTTTCTTTGAACTGTGGTAACTCTGAAACCAATTGGGATAGAGACCTAAATTTTCTCAAATGAAAGCTTGGAGACAGCCAAGTAGATATAATAAAATGTTAAAAACAAAATGTTCACCCAAGTCCTGACATTTTTAACAACGTATAAGTTTAAATATAGTTTCAAGCATTATAAAATATCATTAAATTATATTTGGAAGTGGTCGGAAGTCTGGAAGATACTAGTGATTGTTATGTCTAAGAATAAACGCATTCTTTTCTAGTTTTCTGTACCACACGCTTTGCAGCACGGAGGAGGATTTTATAGTACCATTCATTTTTACTATCAAGATAGGATTATCTTTACTTTCTCAACATCCAGACCAGGTTATAACAAGGGTGGGTTTGACATTATCTCATTGGCCAGCATCAAAGAGCAACCAGTTCTGTCGACAAACTGTTGTGACATCTGCGTGAACAGTTGTTGAGTCCTGGCACTATTCCCTGCTGAGTACGCTACACGGACAGGCCGAAGTACTATTATAGCGTTCACCAGAGTATTGACAAGCTGCAGGAAGAACAGTTCTTTAAACAGTGGATTATAAGGAAGGAAAGGAGAAAATGTGCCTTTGTTATCAAGGAGGTGAATTATGTTTTTGCCAAATACCAGCTTTAGTGTTGCAAAGATGGAGAAAGATCAGCACACTGATTTCGTGGACCTCACGGGGCGTGAAAAAAAAAAATGCCAGTAGAATGAACAGAGGGTAACAGTTGTGTCTGTCACTTAACCCTGCTCAGTTAACATGACATTGCCCCTCAGTACCAGAAACAGCAGCAAGCAGTTGGTTCAGACAGTACTAGAAATGTAACCCTCCCCCATTGTTGCAGATGTTTCGCAGCTGTTGCCATCTAAACAAGTTCCTTAATGTCCAACAGAGGAATCCGTATATACTGTGTAGTAACCCTGAGGTGGTGCTGCCCACTTGGCAGAGGCACGGCAAACTTCAGTAGGGACGGTTAAGTTTCGTAGCCAAGTCATGCTGGAAGGTGGATACCTTTACTCATTTCAGTGAAACTCTGCCATCACTTCACTGTCACCACACTTTACTGGAACGTTTTGAATTACAAAAGTTCCAAAAGGCATTAGTTCGTTCAAGAGGAGGAGGAAGGCTGTCATGCTGTTGCTTTCTGAAGGTGAGTACAGACTTGGAAGGAAACTTTTAGAGGTCTGTGAAGCATGTGTTTTGTAACATTTGTTTACAGCTGGTAAATTCCTTGGGTGTGAGTTATTTTGACCAGTAGAGGGTGACAGTACTGCGGCAGCTTCTGAATGAGACTCATGAGTGCCATAAATGTGCAGAGATTCCTCCTCTCGTCTTCAGTTAAAGTTCTAGGTCAAGAGATGACCAGTAGGGGGTTATCACTCTGTGGCTGGCTGGAGGGCTTGAGCACATCCCAGAGGTGAGATGCTGGGATCCTAGGCAGGTGATGTGCTGTGGTGTTCTCATTGGTTGAAACAGGTCACATGACCATTGGTTATTTTTTTTTCCCCTGACAACTGCACACCTCGACTGAACTACATAATTTTTTTAACAAATAAATGCATGTCTTATACATGGGATATCATATTCCTGGGTGTGTTGTCAGAAGTGAATAATGCACTTGTGGCTGTGGCACTCGGCTGCGCTTCGTGCCTAACGGCTATCTGTGGTTCGCATTATTCCTTATAACCACACACCCTATCGTGTGGAATGCCTTGTCTCACTCGCCCCCTGCTATGCAGTTGATGAGTGGCACTGGTATCAGATGTGAAGGGAGACGCTCGCCCGCCTTCCCTTAAAAGTCTGCATCCACAGCTGTCCAATAGTCAGGGTGTGGTGGACAGGGTGAAGATGAGCTAGACCAGACTAGTTCCATTTTAGACAGGAGGAACAGAACACAAGCCAGACTAGTTCAGTTTTAGATGGGGGGAAAAGGACAAGGGCCAGACTAGTCCAGTTTGAGATGGGGAGGGGGGAAGGACAAGGGCCAGACTAGCCCAATTTTAGCCAGGGGGAAGAAGATATGGGTTAGACAAGTCCAGTTTTGGACAGGGGGAAGAGGACACAGGCCAGACTAGTCCAGTTTTAACAGAAAACAGAAGGGTGAACCATTGGAAGAAGACCAGATTGGTGCAGGTGTATGCCTGCTGGAATGTTGATGCTGCACTCCCTCATATCACAGGATGCAGCCAGTATCACACCGCTATGTAGTTAAGGTATGTGTATTACAGGCTGTAATTGCATGCCTGATGAAGACTAAAGCTGCATGATACAGGAGCTCCTCCATATATTGCTTGCTGTTAACTAGTTGTGATACTGAAGGCTGATATGTTAGCTCCCATAATTGCCCTCTTAGCAATGTTTCACTGTAACATCCAAAATTGAAGAATAGCTTCTGGGGTGAGGGAGTTGCACTCTGTTGTTTAGTTAGCCCAGTGAAACGTGCCTCTAGTACCAAAAGAGATTCTTGTTGTCTTCTAGTTGAGATGGCATTTTGAAACTTGTATCTCAGGGAGCGAGGGGATATGATGAATGCAGGAAACTCATGCTGCTTGGATCATACTAACCTGGACGTGGAGGTTGTAATATGTTGTACCACCAAAACAGCTGATTGAGTAGGTATGTGGTCCAGTGGTTTAAACACAGCAGCACTAGATTGTACCAGCAGATCAGGTCCCACTATAGTTGCTGGCTCATTAAATGACCTTGAGCTAGTCACTTAACCTCCCTGTAACTCCATCTTCTTCCATATGTAACATTATGTAGAAGCAGGCTTTCCACTGTAAATGAAACAATGCATCTAAGCTATCCTGGGTAATTACCATTCTGCAGTCTAGTAGCAGGAAGAGGTTCGGGAGGAGCGGCCTCTCAGAGAACCATTATGTATGTTGAAGGACGAATGTACCTGCTATGCTTGAACCTGCTTACTGTAATCATGTATATTCTGTCTGACTCCTGGCACTTAATACTCCCCCACTCCGCCTCTGGCCCAGTTTGCTTCCAACCCCTCTATTCCCCTCATCCAGCACTAGTACTAAGCACTTGTATATCATCCCCAACCCCTATGCTTCTTAGTTTTCTGCATTCTTTATCCCCTCCCTTCCCCCACACCTGCTCTCCTCTCCTCCTCCTGTTATATTGCTGTAACCTGTATTACTTTTTCTGCCTTTGACCATCCTCTATTGCTATAAAATCCCTCGAACTTGCACTCTATGTCCTCTTCTATTGTTCCAATTAACTTTTTTGCACCAGTTATTTTTCATAATTGTTGTACTCAATTAGCTTTACCTCTATAGGTACCTGTATTAGACTTGGAAACATTTTGCTATTCAGTATTGTACCTAGTTAACTTCCTTTTGTCTGCTTTTCCTGTATGTGGTATCTCGGCTGTATTTGTACTGTACCACTATAACTGTTCTGTATTTTGCAGTCTACTTCTGTCCCCACAGGACCTCCTCGCAAATGAGTTGTCTCAATGGTGTTATCCTGGTAAAATAAACTTTGAATTGAAAAAAATTTAATATCTCCTAGAGATGTCAGTAGAAAAGATCAATCACAGAATGACATGTATATCATTATGAATATTATTATTCACTAAAAAAAAAAAAAAAAAACCACCAACAGCTTAATCTGGTTCAATTTCAGTTGCTTACCATCTGTATCCCCCCCCTCCCCCGGTCACCCCTGAAAAAGGGACTTCTAGGCCCAGTAGGCTTACTGGGTCAACAAAATTCAATAAATAAATAAAATAGATAAATTATTGCTGGGAATGTGTAGTATGTACAAAAGATGTATACCATCGTTTTTGTAAATATTTTAATCCAGCTATGAAAGTCTGTTTGGGCTCCCTTAGTACGGAGATGCTATGTTAATTGCAAATTTCCAACAAAAAAAAAGGCACAACTCTTCATTTCCTGAGGTTGAAGTGTGGACTACACCATCCCTGCTCATGAGTTAATACTGATATTTGAAGAACTAATATGTACGTCCAATCATTTTTGGATGTGCTAGGACAGGAGACATGTCCGTAGGCTACTGTACATCATAAAGAACACCAGTTTCCTTCCTGTTTGTAGCACAAGAGCTGTCGATAGCGCAAGGTGTCGGGACGCTTCCATGTCTTGGAGGAGTTCTCTGTCTTTTAATTGTGTACTGCTGTTGGATAGGTTGCATATCTGCCAGGTGTCTTGCCGGCTTCTACTGCTGACACAGTGGAGAGTCCGCTACTGTACAGAAACGGATTCCTTTGGAAGGATGAGGTACATAAAACACAACATCTGTCAGACTATCAGAAAAAAAAAGTCATGGACAACCCTGTGAGTGATGTGCTAATGAAAGTGACATAAGATTTTCCTGACAACTTCAGTTTTTATATAGTTTGTAATTTATAATCCCATAGTGGGATTAGAAAATAAAATCCAGTCCCCTGCTTAGTAGGTTGTGACTTAACCTCTACACCACAGTGCTTAGAGAAACCAAAAAATCAGCAGTTCACATCCAGGATAGGAACGCATTATTTTGTGTTTTTAATCAAGAGACCAAAGTTCAAATCCTTTATTATTTTATTTAAATTTTGGTGACTGGGTAGGCCCACTATTATACTTATTTTATGGTTTCCAGGGAGGTATTGATAGCTGCGTTACCTACTGCAACAGCCTGTCCAGGTGTTGCTGTAGGTAACATTACGGCTATCAATATCTCCGTGGAAGCTATAGAATATGTATAATAAAGTAGCGCCACTGCTACTATCATACGAGCAGTGGTGGTAGCGACATCACTAACTGGGTGGAATACCCATGTGCAATTGCGCCCGCTCAGTCGGGACTCACGTGGTGCTTCTGTGTTCGGCCTAAAAATTTTGGCGGTTTATAAAAATGTCAGGACTGGATTCAAAATGATCATTTATGCAGCCCCCGACTCCCAAAGCAGCATTATAGGGCATGTGGGGATGGGAGTGGGCTGTCTAGATACTTTGCAGGTCGCCTTTAACTTTTGTTTTTACAGTTGGAAGTTCACTAGCATCCCACAAACCTATATTCCAATCATATATGACATATTCCTTCCAGTCAGACACCCCCAGTTTATGGCACCCAGTATTTCCTTCACCATCCTTGTACTCATTATGTGTGTGACTGTCCTGACCCTCATTGGGATATATATGTACTGTACATATTGTAGATATTAGTTTAACCTTCTCTTAACCGAGTTTCAACATGTGAATTCACTGTATATCATTGTGTTATAAACATCATTTTTTCTGTATGTATAATTGTCTTATAAGTGTGTGATGTAATTGCTGTGTATCAACT
The DNA here is from genome assembly GCA_016271365.2 of Neoceratodus forsteri. Lineage (NCBI taxonomy): Eukaryota > Metazoa > Chordata > Ceratodontiformes > Ceratodontidae > Neoceratodus > Neoceratodus forsteri. The sequence goes on from CM057452.1 coordinate 1,197,141,576, forward strand.
CGAAACTTGACCTTATCAGGTCCATATTGTAAATGAGCCTTGCTCAATGATGATCGCCTGAATAAATAAAGATTTGATTGATTGATTGATTGACTAGCATCTTGAGCCATGACAGTGTGTTGTTGGAATAGTAAAATATATTAAAGGCTATAACGATTTTTTGCAGGTGTAATCCCTCTGTAGGAAGGAGAATTTACAGGGAGTAGTTTGAGACATTTTGTCCTCCTTGGGCCTGGAACTCACAAGGGTTTAATTTACCTTTTCCCCAGGAGAGCTGGTCAGCCATTGGCTGGTAGTACCCCTGGGGAAGGGGGGCTCTTATGCGGGCCGTGTGAGAGAGCGCGGACTGAAGGAGTCAGTTCTACGGCGGAAGCAGAGCTGATTGCCTGCTTCTGCAGAGTCAGCTGTCTTTGTTGATGTGAGAGGAGGCCTTGCCTGGATTGAGTAGAGGCTGTGGTGACGGCTGCTGATTGTGAGACCCGGGGTGGGGGGGTGTACAGACTGCTTGGAGAGAAGAGTAGCTGACTGCCTGTAGAGGCAGAGGATGTTAACCTGGGCAGATTGTGGGAGTACAGAAATGGAAGCTAGCAGACACTACGTCCACGGTGGGAAGCACCCCTGACTCTTAAGCGTCTGGCAGTTGGGCGATATGGAGGCCCGAGATATGAAGCAGCAGTTGAAGTAATTTGGACTTTGAGACCTTCCCCCATGGGCATCAGTTCTTGGGTGAGGGTAGGGGTTAGGATCTATGTGGCACTGCGGACCCCCCAGAGATTCCGGCTCCTCCTTTCCCATTTAAAATTTAGAACCCTCAGGCTGAAAATGTAATTTGATCTGGGACTTCTTGGCCAGGAGGTGGCAGGCGCTGTCCAGTGGCGCCACTTACCTCCTGGGGACAGTGGCCTGTCCTTGCCCGCTAAATTGAAGATGGAGGGACAATGAAAAAGTTCTGCTGCAAGGCATTTGAGAAGATGAGCAGCATGACTCCTTGTGCATATGCCGCCTGAAGAAAGAGGAGCTAAGTGGCTCCGAAAATGGCAGTGGTCAGTATAGAAAAAGTGGCCCCATATAAAAAGAGTATCAGTGCGACTTAAGAAAATGAATGTCACCCCTCATGTTCGTAGTTCAGTTGGCCACCACGCCTTCTTTTATATAAATGGCCTAAATGTTGGAATGATTTCCCAGTCAGTTTTCACTCTTTAAAAAGGGCATTTGCCATATTTGAATTACCCAAAAGCCTGGTTTAAGGGTAACTGCAGAGTTTCATGTGATTCCTGCTGGGAGGTTTAATAAACTCAGAAACACGGACAGCGTCAGAAGAAAAAGACCACTGGACCATCCAGTCTGCCCACTTTTATTCTGCTCTATCCTGTGACCCTGTAACTGTTGTAATAACTCTATTTTTTGTAGATTTACTGTGATTAATATGTATTGGAATTTAACCTACTGTAAAATGTTCAGGACACCATTGTATGACTGTTTTTTGCTATCTGGTCTCTGTGAATATAGTAAACGCAGAACTGGGCAGCCTGTTGCTGCCATTTGCCATGTTGGAGACCTGGGTCCCACCTCCAGCCCTTGACTGCTGCAGCAAGCCTGCAAGAGGCTAGGGCAGCAAACCACTGGCACGAGTAGTTGAGGTGGACTGGTACACAGTTGTCACCTGGTGTCCCAAGGAAACAAGCACAGAGTGCAGTCCTGCTGTTGGGTTGCTGTTGGTTTCTTGCCTGGAGGGTGTGGTTTACAGGGGTAGAAACATTTTAGGAGCCATTCTCAGTTGCTGATGGTTGTGCTACATGGTGGTTGCAACCACTTGGTGCCACCTCTGTGTGCCAGGGCCTCCAGATGTGATTTTGGTTCTCTCCTTTTGGCTCTTGTGAGCTGCTACTCTCCTCCTGGGTGTTACTCAGGGGCCGGCCTGGGTTTTGGCTGCCAGCGCTTTAGGGTTCTTGTTAACTATAAATGATGCGGTGCCTTCACCCTGGGTAGTGATATTGGGAACCCGGGATACACTCGCACATACACTTCCCAGGAAATAGTATATCCATCCATCTGCCTCCTGCATGGTTCCCACCCACAGCAGTATGAGAGACAATAACTGAAGCAACATCAATATACAAAGAACAACAACAGTGCTTTTAATAGAAAACGAGGGGCTGAAAGGACACAAGGCTTTTAGGAGAAAAATGGAAAGAGTGGTCTATGAAATATTTCTTCAAATAAATCAAGCCTGCTGGACCCTCCTCTTTTATTTGGGCAGCACTCCCAGTCCGACTGTTAGCCCTAATACTTCCATGGCAGTTGCACCCAACTTTACCCCTCTCAAAGGCCATGAAGGCCGTGGAAAACGGGTATGACAACTCGCCTCAAGCTAAATACACTCCTGATAATTCCTTCCCTTGCAAACCCGCTCCCTTGCACACCCACTCCTGTCAGTACGCTCCCACATTACATTATAGTGCAAAAATGATTCTGCTTTACTTTCACTTTTCCATACTGAAAGCTGCTTCGTCTGTAAAACGTCCCCATTTGTTTTTTATTACTAAAACTCTGGGGAAGTGTGAAAGCCACAGAAATAAAGAAACAAAAATTTAAAGTTTAAAATACAAGATGTTCTGTGCACTCGAATAAGAACTATGAGTGAAGAAGTGGAATGGCTTTACTTTTACTTTCGTTCACCAGCCACTCCGCGAGTAAAAGTACCCCTGTTTGCCTCTTTGTTTAGAATTTGCAATGTAAAAAAACAGAGGATTATTTTTAAAAGGGAGAAAACTATTTAAAAATAATTAAATAGAGAAGCACTTTTTTCTTGGGGGAAATTCTTTCAGAGCAGCGGCAGCACATGTATGAAATAAACCCAAGTGCTGGCAGGAGAAATCATGATAGAATGCTACCGCCAAAAAAAAGTCATCTCCCTGGGATAAACTTATCGTTTATGTGACAGAAACCCTTCTTCATTAACAAAATAAAGAGAGGCTTGTTCTGAAAAAGGGGAAATAGTTATTGTGCTAAGATGGAGCAGCTTCATATTTCAGTACACTGTTTTTACAGAAGCCACTCCTGGAAAAAAATGCCCCAAGCATGCTAGAGATGCCGAAAATGGCTAAGTAAATGAAATGGGGCAAACCACCTGTAAGACAGAGAGTGTTTCTTTCTTTGTGGTTTGAAGGGAGGCTGATTCCTTTTAAAGAAATACATTGCCCGGTTTCTTTCTCTCTCTATCTCGCTGTCTCTCTCTCTCTCTCTCTCTCTCTCTCTCTCTCTCTCACTCACAGCAAGGAAAAACCTACATTGCTGCAGAAAAGAAGCAGGTCAAAAATGTCTATAAATGTATGCTCCCATTCATGGGAGTGAATTGTCATGGGGCGGGTTGTCATAGGAGCGGAATGACGTGGGGGCGAATTGTCAGGAGCGTATTTAGCGGGAGCGAATTGTCGTGCTCTCATGAAAAACATTGGCTAGTGTAGAGCTGGGGCGAATTGATGTGCAGACACTATTCATTGCACTTCATGTTAATGGCAGATTAAAACAGGCTTCCTAACATTTCACTTTAAGAATAAAAGGGGGAAAAAAAGAAAGGCACCAGAGCCTAAACTGTGAGATACACCTGTTTATTGACCTTTAGAAACTTAGCCACTGGAAGTTTCCACTGTGCTACAGAAAATGATCAGCAGGACTTGGTCGAGGTGGTGAGCAGGATGCAGATTCATCTAGCTGGATCCTTGCTTCTCACACATTCTCGGTGTCATGCTGTCAAAGTGGTCTCTTGTGGTTTCTCTCGATCCCTTTCGACAAGACTGTGCTATCTCCCCAAAACCCATAACCTGGTGTCGAAACATGGCATCTTACTAGGCCAGTTGCTACCCTTGCAAGAAAGCACCAGGGTTTGGTCTGCTGGTGGAAATGGGTCAAGGTCAGTGACAGGCAGTGCTCACCTGGGGAGACACCCAGCTGGGTCACTTTTGTGTAGGCAATGACTTCAGATGAATATGCCCACATTTTCTGGAATGGTTCCCTCCAGGGAAGCACAGGATGGATGCTTTCTCCAGATGCCTCTGAATCTTTTGCTGTACGAGCAACAGTAGCAGTGGCTGTAGAAAAGAAGTGTACTTTAAGCTTTGTGATGCATTGACAAGCACAGGATGGGTTCTTTCTTCAGATGCCTTTCAATCTTTGCTGTATAAACAACTGTTGCAGTGGTTGTAGAAAAGAAGCTGAGTTCAAGCTTTGTGATGCATTGACGAACAACCTGCTCAGCATTGCCGGAGCAGTCACAGCTGCTCTTCATTGCCGGAGCAGTCACAGCTGCTCTGCATTGCCGGAGCAGTCACAGCTGCTCTGCATTGCCGGAGCAGTCACAGCTGCTGTACATTGCCGGAGCAGTCACAGTTGCTGTTCATTGCCGGAGCAGTCATAGCTGCCCTGCATTGCCGGAGCAGTCATAGCTGCCCTGCATTGCCTCATTGCCGGAGCAGTCACAGCTGCTCTTCATTGCCGGAGCAGTCACAATCTGCTCTGCATTGCCGGAGCAGTCACAGCTGCTCTGCATTGCCGGAGTAGTCACAGCTGCCCTGCATTGCCGGAGTAGTCACAGCTGCCCTGCATTGCCGGAGTAGTCATAGCTGCCCTGCATTGCCGGAGTAGTCATAGCTGCCCTGCATTGCCGGAGCAGTCATAGCTGCCCTGCATTGCCGGAGTAGTCATAGCTGCCCTGCATTGCCGGAGCAGTCATAGCTGCTCATTGCCGGAGCAGTCATAGCTGCTCTTCATTGCCGGAGCAGTCACAGCTGCTCTTCATTGCCGGAGCAGTCACAGCTGGCCTTCATTGCCGGAGCAGTCACAGCTGGCCTTCATTGCCGGAGTGGTCACAGCTGTCCTTCATTGCCGGAGTGGTCATAGCTGTCCTTCATTGCCGGAGCGGTCATAGCTGTCCTTCATTGCCGGAGCAGTCATAGCTGCTCTACATTGCCGGAGCAGTCATAGCTGCTCTGCATTGCCGGAGCAGTCATAGCTGCCCTGCATTGCCGGAGCAGTCATAGCTGCCCTGCATTGCCGGAGCAGTCATAGCTGCCCTGCATTGCCAGAGCAGTCATAGCTGCCCTGCATTGCCGGAGCAGTCATAGCTGCCCTGCATTGCCGGAGCAGTCATAGCTGCTCTTCATTGCCGGAGCAGTCATAGCTGCTCTTCATTGCCGGAGTAGTTCTAGTTGCTCTGCATTGCCGGAATAGTCATAGCTGAGGTGTTTCTTTGTCTAGGGGAAACTCCCAGTTTCACATTGACATGAAGACGAGTAAGCTAACTGCCTCGAGCTAAGCTAACAAGCCCCAAACAACATGAGCATGTCTTTTTATAGTCCCGTGAACTTGAAGCCTCATTGATCCTCATATCTCAATGGTTATCATTTCCTGAGCCTAGGCAAGTCTGCAGGCATAGTATTCTGCAAATGGGATCTCCTGCTGGTGCAGATTCACATGCTTTTCCCTTGAACATTCTAGGCAGGCTGTAGAACTGAGATATGCATGGCAGCAGCCAGCTTGCAGAGTTTTTCAAGTGATACAGTCCCAGGTGTGGCTAAGGAGATTCTGATGCCCAACTGGTTCTCAAACAGTGGTCCACACAGGGGGAACTAGCAGTGTAAAAGCGTTATCAAGCCCCCATTTTTGGTAAGGGTGTTACATATTGCCATAGCAACCCTGAAGAGCCATGGCCATGCTCGCAATCCTTTACCAAGTGCCTGAAAAAAACATTAAAAGCAGTTGGTTGAATGGGGCAAGGGCTGTCATAAAAGTGTTCCATAGGACCATTCACAAAGCCATGACAACCCTCCGAGGATTGGTCACAGCCAACTGTGTCTCCTTCAGGTTACCATCTGTTAAAAGTAGGTAGTAATGGGAAGAGCAGCACTGAGGCTCGTGCTTAGAAGCCCAGTTAGCAGGTCCTGTTTGGGGGCAGGGGGCCATCCAAGGAGTTGTATACACTGGTATTGGGGAGTGGGAGGCATTGGGCCATGAAGGTTGAAGACTTCTGTTGGAGCAGATGTAGGTCTGCTGAACTGTCAAGGACAAGGTGGTGGGTCCAGAAAGGGAGGCACTTCTGGGTAACACGTCAGTAAGCATGAAGATGCAACAAAGTTGTAGCATGACATTGTGCAGTGTCGCACAGCAACCTCGTCACAGGCCCACAACAGGGTGTTGATTTGCACCTGGTAATAGCAACAATACATGTAGAAACATAAGACTTTGTCGACAGAAAGGACCGCTTGGCCCACCCAGTCTGTCTATGTGTTCCCTGCCTAATCCATCAACGCAGACCCTAAATGGTCTCTGGCAACTTTCTGTCCTCCCTGTTTTCTAATATATCCCATGTCTGTCCTACACATGCTTGTGAGCTCCAGGAGAAGCTTATTTCGTAATCTGGGCAATTATACAGCATACTAAAGAACTGTGAGTACTGATTAACAAAACATTTTTTTCAGTGTGGTGAGTATACATAGCTTCTTGGTACTAGAAATAAATGGAGAAGAGTTTTGTTTTTAGTCCTTAATGCAGCTACAAAAAAAAAAGTCATCATACCTTTTCTAGCAGTAAAGTATGTCTGATTTAATTAGATTTTTCACTGAGGTATTTAAGTTAATTTGTCTATTATCACGATAGTTTTTAATAACATGTTTTGTAATTATTGTGGATCCGCAAGAAAGATGGGAGCCCCTGCAGATTTTAAAACATTCTTCTTTTTAGTGGCACACACTGTATTCATAATCCATGTATATCCCAGTATTGTTGGCACATGTTTCTGCTGACCAATGACACAGCACCACCCATATCAACTTCTGTTTATGATGGTGGGCTCAGCAATGAGCAGGAAAATCTTCAGAAGTCATCTGTCTTACCCTGGCAATGAAATAAGTAAGTATTAAGCCATGACGAAGGTGGCATCTAATGGGGAATTAATGCATGGTTGGGCTGTCGGCCTCGTGCCTACAACGGCCCAACCATGCATTAATTCCCCATTAGATGCCAGCTTCGGAGTAGCTTCATGCGCTTGTAACATGGTGTTGCAATAGTTATGAATGTTACAAATTTATATGTACTTTTGTAATAAATGTTATACAGGCGCTATTTCATTTGTAACTAAATCTTTACTGCACTTCTGAAAAATTGACAATATACTTTTTTATTTACTGATGTAATAGATTTACAGTACAGAGAGGGAAAGGTTCATTTAGAGTAAACTTCACTGTTTTCTGTGACTCAACACGGCTGTTATTGTAATAGCGTCCTTAGGAGGACTTCGGTACACTGCTGTTTCTGTTTCAGGATCTACCTCAGTTACAAATTTGCATAATTTCTGACTTTGTGTTTCTTTACTGTGTGTGTTCCTGCTCAGTTGGCTTTAAGTTCTGCTTTCTGTACCGTATATTTTTTTATAACGTCTGTCTGTATAGGTGTACGCAGCTATTTGCTTCGCTCTCCCGCTTTTTCCGCTGTGTAGTAATTTAAGTTCACGGTTCCCTGAACCGTGAACGACTGCAAGTTAGTCAGATTTGCCATGTCTTCGTGGCGGACGTCGAGCCGCTCGTTGTACTCTGGAAGTGGTTTTGCTTGTGTGCTGCTACTCTAAATACGTCTTCTGCTGAGTGTGGGGATCGTGGTGTATTTACCTACCTCTGGTATTGATGTGGGTTTGCTGCGGGTTTCTGTCGTGTGCTGTTGTTGCTCTGAGAATCGTGCTGCCAATTTGCCAAGTGGTCCCTTTGGCGCACAATCTGGACTCATATCTTTGAATACTCTTTGTGCTACTGTATCGCTCTCTAGCACTCAGTTTTTAATGTAGTGCACTGTTACAACCATGTGGGTGGGTGGGTGGAAAGACAATATGTTTTGTGCAGTATCACTTCCACTTTACAAACACTGCTTTTTCCTCCGTGGCTGTTTTCGGTACCTCACGAGCAATGCGGCATTATTGCTGGAATAATGCCGTGTTGAGATAGTCCCACGTGAGTGCTTTGAACCAATCTGTGTCCTGGTTTGTGTGCTTCTTATTTTAGGCATGTTACAAAGCAGAAAGGAGCATGGTTGTGGGGATGTTAGTTTGTTGTATCTGCTATTTGTATTATTACAGTTTTTGTTATCTAGTGCATAGTAACATAGTCATTCACAGTCGGAAGGGGCTCTAGGAGCATCGTGTCTGCTTCGTACGCAGGGTGGAGTTAGCAGGATACAGTGCCCTTATCACAGTTTCTGCAAGCGACAAGCTGCCGAAATTTGCAGGAACATAACGTAATCTAGTTTGTCGCACAGGAAAGTGTGACATGCTTATCTCGGAGCATTGCATCATTGCTGATTCCTCTGCTAAGTATGCTGTGAAAACGCATAGCAATAATTTATAGGTACTTCCTGACCACGCTATTACTAATACTGCTGATAAAAGAAATGGAGACTAGATATAATGCATAGCATTAGGTCTTGTCTCTTATTTTCATATTGGTAGCACAAGAGTGGCATAAAAGCTATATCCACTCACAAACTGTAAGATGGTTTATTGGTGAAGCTGATTATTTTAACAGATACATGCCTCCCACCCCAGGACAAGCTAACACACACACAGGCACGTACATACACACACACGCAGGCACGTATATACACAACACACACACATCTAAAGTTACTGTTTGACAGATGACCTAGTTTTAAAATATCTTCAGCTGTGAAAAGAGTCACATTACTGCCAGGTAGTTTCGGGTTCCATTGACTTTTCAGGAGACCGTATTTACAGGGGATGGGTGTCCCCAGCATAGTAAAGCTGAATGTGTTTTCCAGCACTAAATCTCAGTTTTCAATAAGCACTAGTTATTAACTAGAAGAGACTGACTTTGGAAGTCTGGGCTCCTTCATCAAACAGCTAATCTCTGAAATAATATAGTACAGTACAATCTTCATCATCTTCTGAGGAAGAGTAGGGATTGCTACAGAGAAGTGCAGGGGTTGCTAGAGTGGAAAACTAGTCAGGTTTTACTGTAGGCAGATAAGTCAGTATTTATTCATGCTACTATGGATACTTACAACAGAGCTCAGACTTTGCACCAGGGGTTGGGGGGACTTCTGTTGTAGGTCTTAAAAAAAAAAATTTTTGGTGGTACTTGGAGGTGGGGGGGAGGGGGCCAGAGGTGGGTTGGGGGGGAGGTTCTTTTAGTATCAGGGTCTGATCGGGAGGGGGAAGATGGGAGGTGTGCAGGTGGTGAGAAGGCATTACTTAATGTAACCCCTAGATGGCGCTACTCCGAGGGTTACTACCCCTGCCTGCACAGTAGCCTGCAGGTTTAGGGGCCTGGGCTCTCAAAACGGGTGCTTCCACCCAGAGGACAGGGTTGTTGGCAACATGACTGCCCTGGGTACAGCCTACCAGGACACTGATGCACCCCTCTTTTACCCCAGTGGCATGGCTAAGCTTTCAGTTATCCCACATCAACACACTTTTGCAGTACACAGTGAACTCCTCCTTGTAACCATTTACCACCAGAGCTAGATCATCTGAAATGTCCTGGAGACCCCCTGGAAAACAAGACCTGTAACAATGAAACAGCACTGATGCAGTACTTTTTACACAGAGGTACACCACATCCACTTTAACTGCAAAAAAGATTCAGATCTGATTTATTGGGGGATGTGAACGAGGGAGGGCAGTAATCTGGTGGTTGATTTTAGATCTGATTGATTCAGGCTATAAGGCATGCACTCAGAGGTCCCTGGAACACAGTCACACACACTCTGGGTACCCAGTTGGAACTATAGGCTAGTCTGAAGCATTGCCCGGGGTAGGCCAGCGTTGCAGCTGGTTGGGGCCCTGTGATGGAAAGAAACATGCATGCACTATAACCCACAATTTGCAATCCGGAGCTGGATGGCTCAGTCCACAAAAGTTTAACAACAATTAAATCAGATGACACACTGTGATTGTTGGCTAGGCTGCGGGGGACTACCCTGGTTTTACTCACACTACCCAAAATTGGATGCAGGATGAATGAAATGGAGACCTCACGATGAAGAGCTGGATGACCAGGAGAAGCAGGGTCCACACGATGTGACATGGCGCTCGATCCTGTTCAGTGTTGTTGATTAGGGAGCCGAATCTCTGGGTGATTCTCTCGTCAGATCTTTCTCTGCAGCACAAGCAGGTGTCTGGGCTAGGTTGGCAGGGCCCAGACTAGGAGAACAGTTCGGATGCAGTCCGGTAAGGTTGCTGAACGCAGCTTTCAGCTAGAGTGACACATTCAGCAAAGTGGGGAACCAAATCATGACACACTGTCCACATTCAGCACACTTACAGTAAAGGCAGACAAATATGACAGTCCGGATGACAGTCCGGTTGCAGTTCACAGTGTCCCTGTGCAAACCATATGCTCTCTGGTCGTGGTGAAAGTCCTGATAGGCCGATCACACAAAAGCAGGTCCTCGGTCCTCTTCAGGTGAAATTAGTCACAATTCAAAACGAAGGTCACAAATTCGGATAAAGTCCAATAGTCTGATTAAGTCTCTTCACTTTAGGAAGATGGTAGCAAGCATGCCAGACAGCCTTCCAACCGATTTTCCCTGCGCACTACGCAGGAGCAGCTGCTCAAATTCCTCGAGCTCCTCACTCTCTCAACTCTTACTCCACTCTGACTGCTGCTGCTGTAGGCAGCGCCGGGCCTTCCTAGTGATCTAAAAGATTCGGTTCGTCGATCCATCAGTCTGTCACAGCCTGAGCTCCCCCTCCAGGTCGATTTAGGCGCCAAAGGGTGAAAACTACATTTCCTACAGAAATTTACTCCCTCAGGCCCCCTAGGGGCAGGCTCCATTTTAGAGCCCCCAAAGGTATTGATCGGTGCAGATTGGCAGTCCAGAACCAAGATGGTGGTACATCGCAGAAATGTCCATGCTACAAAGAAAAGCAGGTTAGACAAACTACAATATCATTATTTCCAATGCAGATAATAAGCAAATGGTTACATCTCCTATCAGAACTTCCTCTGCGCAAATAGTGATGGCAGAAGGCAGCGATAAACCTGCAGCCCGTGTGGGACTTGAGCCTGAAACTACTCGGCCCCTACCCAGATTGATTATTTCTGTGAGATAAACAGCCTTAAAGAGACAGGCGTGGAGGTGAACAGTGCACTCGCATGCTAACACTTTTTTAAATCGGCAAAGACACAGAACACCAGCCCGACAGTGGGCATTTAGGCACACCTAAGGCAGACTTTTGGGAACCCACATTTGTAGGGGAGTTGCATTAATAATTCAGATGATACAGTCAGTGGCAAACTGTGCTGGAGGGGGTTCTGTCAAGATGGCGGCAGGGTGGGTTATCAGTAAAGGAAGGATAGGGGGTGATTACTGGATGATAGTATAGTGGGTGGGGGGGATTATAAATATTTAGAAACTTTTTTTTTTTTTAATTAAAACCAAAGTTTGGGGAAGTTGGTGCAATTGTCCAGAACTTCGTGAAGCTACCAACTTCGCACCAAGTTTGCTGACAAACTAAAACTTAGCAACATCTCTAATTGAAAGCCTTGCTGAAATCCAGATAAATCACATCCACAGGATTTCCCCCATCCAATCCTTGAGTGATTTTATGTGAAACAGAGCAAGTTTGATTGAATGACCTGCCCTCCCTAAAATTATGTTGACTACCCTCTTGTAAATCATTTTGGGCTGCCCATTTGTTTTTCCCGTATTAATTTTATGCACCTCTTGCCCTTTGGCCACTTTCTGCCTCTAGCCCGTCCAGCCTTGTCATCCACCTTCCTTGGGACTTATCGGCTCCTGTTGTCCACCACAGATTGCCACCCCCAACCCCCCCATGGTGGTGGAACCAGGAAAGGGATGGCTACCCCCCCCCAAGAGTCCTCATCCAGACAAGGAGCTGCACCAAATAGGCAGTGCAGGGCATGTGGAGGGCTAGGGCTTCATCTAGCCACTGGGGTGTTTTCTTTGTGTGTTTTGTTCCCTCTGGGCCACCTGGTACAGTAACACAAATGTATGTGCGTGCATCCACACATACAGGAGCTCAAGCGTCGTAAGTAGTCATGCTGTTGGGAGTCCCTGCCGTGCTACACCTGGTCTCCACCATGTGGTAGCTGCCGAGATGGATGTCCAGACCCCCTCCCCGAGGGAGAAGAGCAGTCCTTCAGATGCTCAATCCTCCCTCACCTCTGCTGACCTCCTGATGACCAGATTCCCCATCCAAACCCTGGTCCCTGTTGTGAGGGGTAGTAAGCACTACCTCTTAGCCATTGGACCAACCTGTTGGGCTTCTCAGTCATTTATAATTTTGAGGAATATATTCTATTGACATGTATAGACGTAACACTTGAGAACTGTATTGTTATGATCCCTTTTTGTCTTGATCGAACGCAAAGCTTTCATTAAAAAAAAAAAAAAATATTTTTAAGGCGGACAGTTTCAAAGATGCAGCTTTCAGAATATAATTTCAAGCATTACAAATTGTGATAAAATATTTTTTGGGTGGAAATGGTTGGAAGCTATTAGTGGTTGTTCTGTTTAGGAATAAACACATTATTTTCTAGTTCTAGACTGTGTTTCACAAAGGCTGCATCGTATTATAAAGGAAGATGTAATTTCCAGCCATTCAGGATTGTGTTTTTTTTTTTTCTTTCACTTACTATGCTTTTTGCTTCCTGGCGGCGTCCCCCTCTGCCTCCATGCCCGGGAGCAGATCCCTGGTGCCCTCCGCTGCAGTGCCCCCTGAATTACCCCCCCCCCCGGGACAGAGCCCCCGGAGTCACCCCCTTTAACTCTGGGGGTGACAGGTAATGACTGCGGCAGGGACCCAGGGCCACCATGGGTGGTAGGCATCATTCGACCACCGAGAGGAATTTTCCTTATGTTGCTAGGGGGCGGGACCAGCGGACGCTGTGACATGCCCATGTCACTCGTCCAACCCATCCCCAGTGGTGAAACATGGTATTCTGTATTCTGGTAAACGGTGTGTCCGTGGTCACTAGGGAACACAGAACCGGAGTCACACAGCACCCCCGCCCCCCCAGGAGTGGAGAGCGTGCAGTGACTACTCAATCAGCTTCCGCACTGGCTGGCCCTCAAATGTGCCAGTCGGGATTGTTTGTATCAACATATTCCTGCTAGTCTTATAACCATAAGAAGGTGTCTCCTGCAGACAGTTCTAAAATTCTGAATTTCTATCTTCAGTTGGAATAGTCCATTTCCTGCATAGGGAAATCTCTTAATATTCTGTAAACTAAAACATTTAGATTTTTAATTGAAATTTCACTGTTTTACATAATTTTAGTATACACATACTATAAATTAAACAATAATACATGACAGGGTGTGTGGTATATCATGAGATATTGATATGCCTTGGGTGTGTTGTGAGGCCACAGGACAAGTGCCCTGTGCACCAGAGAAGTGATGATATCCCATGATATACCCCACCCTGGAGTGTATTATTGCTATTATGAATTGGAACCCTTGTAGTATAAACTTAAAATAAATAAAAGTTTAAATAATTTGTTTTAATGATTTTTTGGTACATAGAGAATGTGTGTAGAGGTATACAGTATGTATTTAAAAAAAGTCCACAGTTTGTGTTGTCTCCATCAGGTGGTGCTGCTGGTAGTTATTTCACACTGTGCTTATCCTTTTGGTCTCTGCTGTAACTCTGACTCCTGCTCGCTGGCATCATTGCCCCCCACAACCGGGTCACTCTGTCGGTTTTGGTGTTCTCCCTGTATATATCAGTGCTAAAAGAATTTATTTATGATTTATTTATTTACGAGATTTACCAGGCAGGCATACTGAACAGGGGACCAGATGCGACCTGGGGAGTTACAGGGGTACATCAAGGAAAGGCATTTTCGAAGATATTAACATAGATGTAGAGTATTTACAAAGCAGAAAACATTTAGGTACATAGGTATTTACAAAATTTAAAATAGGTACAGAGTATAACAAGGCAGAGAACTTGTAGGTACTCAAGCAATGTGCGAACTCGCAACTAGGCACAAGGAACCGAAGCAAGTCAGCAAATGCATAGAACATTTCCGACCCTGTGGTGCTGCAGGTGGGAGTGAACGATGCATCACTAGCAGGGGCACATGGGTTTATAGTTCAGGGTTGGTGGTAGCAGTTGCATGTGTCTGAGAAATGTGCGTGGAGAAGTGGGTTAAGGAGTCTTAGGCTAGAGGTGAGCCTGATGTCTGCAGGTAGATCATTCCAAAGTTGGGCAAGCGATATTTGAAGGCTGATTGACCCTTGGATGTATGCATGAATGGGAATTAGAGAAGCCTGGAGTTGGAGTTTCTGAATGAGTAGGCCGGGGAAGGTTGGGCCGATAAGGCAGCGCTGAGATAAGGGGAGAGGAATTTGGACCAGAATTTAGCTATGACACTGGAGCAGTGGAACAGTCTGCGGGATGCGAGCGAGTGTAGGGCTAGGGAGCTGTATAGGTCACAGTGATGGGTCATTGGGGGGCAGTCCAGGATGAAGCGACAGAAGGAATGAAAGAGGGTGTCCAGGTTGGATGAGGGTGCTGCGCCGTAAACCACGTCGCCATAGTCGAGTATTGGGAGAATAATTTTATGCACTATTTCCCTCCAGACCTTGGTGGGCACGCACCCTTTGTTGTGATATAGTACATCCAGTTTGGGGTGCAGTTTTTTGTGTAGCGAGTCGACGTGAATGGAGAAATCAAGGTTTTGCTCAAGCCATACTCCCAGGTATCTAAAGGAGGTGCAAGACTCCAGGGGGTACCCATCCTGGGTATGGAAGGCGGGGGGAGCAGCTAGGTGGGAGAGTCGAGGTTGTGTGCCGAAGGTTAGGGAGACGGTTTTCTTTGCATTTAGGAATAGTTGGTTGGACCTGAACCATTGCTGTACGGCATCGAAGTCCTGTTGGAGAGCAGCGGACACGACACCAGTGGAGGTGCCAGAGGCATACAGTACAGTGTTGTCCACGTACATTTGTATGGCTGAGCGGGAGGGCGTTTAGAAATATAGAAAATAGTAGCGGGTCCAGGACTGAGCCTTGGAGGACCCCCATGGTGACTGGGAGGGGGGAGATACTTGTGAGCCAGTTTTCACCGATTGGTGTCTGCCAGTCAGGCCTGAAACCAACTAGTGGCAAGGCTGGAGAGGCCTGCATCATTTAGTTTTGCTAGTAGCTTGGGTTGAGAGACGGTGTCGAAAGCCTTGGCCAAGTCTATGAAAATAGCCGAGGTGATATGCCCCTTGTCCATCTCTGAGGAGATGTCATTGGTGAGTCTTAGGAGGGCAGTGATGGTGGAGTGAGACTTACGGAACCCTGACTGATAAGGGGTGAAGAAGGAGGTAGAGTCAAGTGTAACACCTCACCCCTGCCTTTCTAGCAAAACGACAGGTGGCCTGCTGTTGAAGCTGACAGCAGTACCTGGTGGGGACTGGGTTCGGGGAGGATGAGGTTACTCGGCACAGGGGACCTAGGTTTGGCTACTCTGAACAGGGGCACCCAAGTAAATCCGAACACAGGAAGCAATAACTGTAATGTCCAGAACCTGGAATGGGATTCTTCAGTGTGGCTTTTACTCACATCCAAGCTGAACAAACAAAGCATAGACGGACCCCCATGGGGCTACATTTCCTGGTAATGCAGATTAGAGACAACAGAACACTTTATCACTATTTCCAGCCCTCAGGCTCTAAACCCACCAGGCACACAGCCCGGACTTGCACACAGCTTTGGGTACACAGCCCGACTTGTACACACTTGGGTTTTCCCCACTGGCCCGGCTCCCCCTCTGGCCACTTGATCCGCGGTCCATTGGAAGAATGAACCAATTATCCCATTCGCGGTCCACTGGAGGAATGAACCAATTATCCTGTTGTGGCTCCCCAAACCACACTAGAGTCTTCGACTCCCAGAGAGAATTTTCCTTACAATCCCACGACTGGGTACTTCCCTCCTCACTGGCCAAGTGCCTGAGGCAAAGTAGAAATCCACAGAAGAAATCCGTAGAGGTGGACCTGGTCACTAAAAATGGGGGGCCACCCACCTTCAGCTCCCACAGCCCATACACGGCCATTTCTCTGCAAACTGAACAATTCCTTTACTGAACTTTCAAATGCAGATTATGGGTAGACGTCTGTCACATCTCCTCTACATATTATTTGCACCCCAACAAGCTCTGGACTTGAACCTACTTTTAATTTGCTTAGCCCATTACTCTAGGCTTCCCAATATTTAGTAGTTCAATCCCCACATTGTCACACAAGTCCCAGGGTGAAAAACATAGGCCCTTTTAGCCAGCGCAGACACTCACCCTCACGTTGCAGGTGCCCCACAGGCGACTCACAAATCTTCTTATTCTCCCAAATAAACACTGGAACACATAGGCAGCTTTTCCTCCACAAGCAGAACTAGGGGGTTGCCGCAGGAATCTGCAAGAAACCTTTCCCTGCGCCCAGAGGAGGGGCACTGAGACCGAAACAGCGGTCTCCACCACTTCAGCAATCTTTTGTGTCTCTCTTTAAGGTGGAGACACACACACCCTTCTTCTTAAAAGTAGCCCTCTGTCAGGGCAGAGGCTCCTAGAGCCTTCACTGAGCTGCTTTACCAGCAAGCTCCCAACTTCTCACTCCACTCACTGAAGACTGACTTCAAAACTCCCAACGTTCTAACTAACTCCCTTTGCTGCAGATTCCAATGTGGCTCATACAGCTGCGATAGTTCTGTTGGTGATGTCATCCCTCAGTCTCAGCTGAGACTGAGAACAGAGTGAGACAGTGTGAAACCCATTTAACTGGAGTTTCACAAGCTGCCTTCCCTGCCTACCACTAGGTCTTACTGGGATTCTAGTAACCCCGGGTAACAAGGGGGTTACACAAGGTATCGAGTGAGTTGGGCAGGGGCAAGGTGTTCCTGAAGTTTGGCCAGTATTGGGAGTAAGGAGATGAGGCGGTAATTTGCAGGCTCAGAGGGATCGGCACCCTTTGGTAGGGGGATAACAACCGACTGCTTCCAAGTGGCTGGGATTTGAGACAGGGAGAAAGAGAGGTTTAGGAGGCCGGCTAGTGGGGTGGCAGTGGCGGGGGCTGATAAGTGGAGTAGTTTGGCGTCCAGGCCTAAGGGACATTGGCCTTTGTTGGGGTCGAGGCGGCGTAGAGCATGTAGTACTTCGGCCAGGGAGACTGGACGGAACTAGAAAGTAGTGGCGGGGGGGAGTGCTGGGGTTTCAATGATGAGCTGGGTGTGGGTGGGGTGGTTGGGTAGGAGAGACGTAGCACAGCTGGTAAAGAAGTTATTGAAGGCAGTGGCAACTTCGCTAGGGCCTGAGACAATGTTGCCAAGGATGGGTAGGGTTGGGGTTGGTGGCTGGACTGGGGGAGTGAGTAGGGATTTGATGGTTTTCCAAAAGTTTGAGGGGAGGCTAAGGTTGGAGGAAAGAGCCGACTTGAAGTAGTTCTTTTTGGCCTGCCGTATAGATTTGGTGCAGGAGTTGTGGAGGGTGCGGTATCTTTGCAGGGATTCTAGGGAGCAGGATAGCTTATGTTTTTTCCAGGCCTGGTCCCTGGATCAGCATCTGCTAATGATGTCGTCGGTGACCCAGGGGAGATGGGAGCCCTTTACTCTTGTGCATCTTAGGGGGGCGTGGTAGTCCCATACAGCAAGCAAGTTATTTCTGAACATGTCGAAAGCATAGTCGATGGTGGGTGCCTTCTGAATGAAGGACCAGTCGACGTGAGCAAGGTCATTTAGGAGGGAAGGTAGACATAAGGATTTATAGGATCTCGTGAGGAGCGTCCGGGAGGGGGTCAGCAGGTCTGTGCACTTTTCTGACCATATATGCCATGTAGTGACCACTCAGGGAGTCAGGGAGGAGACCGGCTGTAATAATCCTGTGACGGTGGGATGTGAGGGCCCAGTCCAAGAGGGATTGGTTTAGCGTTTTTGGGTTTAATTGGGTGGGTTGATCGATTTTAGTTGGGAGAGGTTTAGAGAGTTTACTTTGGTGCGGAGGTTAGAGCAGTTGTTTGTTAGCCAATTGCAATTGAAGTCACTGAGGATGTGGAGCTCGCCAGCTACAGCAGCAGAATTTAATGTGGCTAGGTGGTCTAGGACGCCGGGCAAGGGGGTAGCAGGGGTGCAGTAAGTCCCCGCCACATACACTGGGGAGGAGTGAGGGAGAGCGAGCTTAACCAGCAAGGATTCAATTTGAGGTGCAGGTCTGGGGATCTGGACTGGAGTGAACTGAATCCTGGTGGAGATGAACATGGCAAAGCCGCCTCCTTTCTTCTTGCCCAGTCGGTCCTTCCTGATCAGTGAGTAGCCAGGAATGGCTACTGCTGAATCAGCATGGTGTGGTTTCAGCCATGTCTCAGATATAATGAAGATGTCTGGGCATAGGATTAGGGCAGTGAGTTGTAGCTCAGGCACTTTGTTCAGGATGCTGCAGATCTTGAGGTGCAGTAATCTGAGGCCCTTGGGGAGAGTTGGAGGGGGGGGGGGCGTTGCACCTGGGTTGGTTTCAACATCCCCAGCCAAGAAGAGAAGCAGTGTGAGTTAGTGTATGGAAACATTCCATGCGTATCTGGACTTATGTTTGGAGTGGGTTTCTTGTGGGGTGGGAGGGGTGGCAGAAGTAGCCAACATGCGTAGGACAGATATCCCTGGGGAAAAGGAGGGAGGGAGGATGGTGGCACTGAGCGCCCAAGTAGGGGTGGGCATATGTGGCTGTAGATGTGGGGTGGTGGTAGATGGAGGGGGCAGGGGAGTGGGCAGGGTGTAATAGAGGTGGTGCTTTGGTTCCTGCGGGGGCTGGTTTGCTGGGGGGGAGAGAAGCTAGAGGAAACGCCAGGGAGAAAAGTGGGAGGAGACAAAGGAGCATTTGGCCGGTTAATTGCAGCAATAAGCTGGGACTGGGTGTAGCGGCCGCTAGTGGTGGGATTGTATAAGCTGCTAATGTGAAAGTGGACTGATTGGTTCCAGCGAGTCACTTGACAACCGCTATATAGCTGACAGCCGACCAAGGGTGGTGGTGGGAGTGGTGGGGACCTGGCGCACAGTGCCGGCGGGGCCAAAATCAGACGCCATCTCCAGCAAATGCTGGCAGCTGCAGGCTGCGTCTCGCTCCAGTACCTTTGTGTGCTCGGGGGTGCTTCTGGCTGGTGAATCCGGTGGGGAGGGCAGTCAGCAGGGAGGCCCTCGCGACCCTCGAGGTGTTCCTGGGGAGGGCTGGCGTCTCAGGCCCTCGCGACCAGGCTGTGAGAGAGGAGAGTTAATTTATGTGCTGCTGGAGGGGCAGGGCTGCTTAACAGGTAGGTCGCTAACCCAGTAGCCTTCTGCTCAACAAAGCTTTCTACTCTTAGATGCCTTCTGTGAAAAATCAGCTAAGCTACCCAGTTAACACTGGAACTGGAGAATATTGCCTCTAAGTGAGCTAACACAGTCTTAGGGTACAAGTAAATATAGTCTGAGAGTCACATTTAGGGAGAAAGTGAGCTAACACAGTCTTAGGGTACAAGTAAATATAGTCTGAGAGTCACATTTAGGGAGAATTAATTGTTTGTAAAATCTAGCAACCCTTAAAGTGCATGCTGCAGACCCAAGTTAATTATGGCTGAGAGCGTGGTTGAGGCACAGAAAAACTATCAGTAGAGCTACGCCGACAGTAAAATACAATTAAAGGCAGCTGAATTTGAGTTCGTAGTTGATATGAATATTTTGGCACCAAAATCACAAGCCGTCTCCAGCAAATGCTGGCAGCTGCGGGCTGTGTCTCTCTCCGTATCTTTGTGTGCCCCGGGGGTGTGTGCTCCTGGCTGGTGAATCTGGTGAGGAGAGCGGTCAGCAGGGAGGCCCTCGTGACCCTCGAGGTGTTGCTGGGAAGGGCTAGCATTCCAGGTCCTCGCGACCCGGCTTTGTGTGCTCTGGGGCGTGCTCCTGGCTGGTGAATCCGGTGGGAAGGGCGGTCAGCAGGGAGGCCCTCGCGACCCTCTAGGTGTTCCTGGGGAGGGCTGGCATCTCAGGACCTCGCGACCTAGCTTTGTGTGCTCCTGGGGGGCGGTGCTCCTGGCTGGTCAATCCGTTGGGGAGGGTGTTCAGCAGGGAGGCCCTCGTGACCCTTGAGGTGTTCCTGGGAAGGGGTGGCATGTCATGCCCTCACGACCCGGCTTTGTGTGCTCAAGGGGGGTGCTCCTGGCTGGTGAATCCGGTGGGGAGGGTGGTCAGCAGGGAGGCCCTCATGACCCTCGAGGTGTTCCTTGGGAGGGCTGGCGTCTCAGGCCCTCGCGACCCAGCTTTGTGTGCTCCAGGGGGTGCTCCTGACCGGTGAATCCAGTGGGGAGGGTAGTCAGCAGGGAGGCCCTCGCGACCCTCGAGGTGTTCCTGGGGAAGGCTGGCGTCTCAGGCCCTCGCGACCCGGCTTTGTGTGCTCCGGGGGAGGGTGATCCTGGCTGGTGAATCCGGTGGGGAGGACGGTCAGCAGGGAGGCCCTCGCAACCCTCGAGGTGTTCTTGGGAAGGGCTGGCGTCTCAGGCCCTCGCAGCCCAGCTTTTGTGTGCTCTTGGGGGTTGCTCCTGGCTGGTGAATCCAGTGGGGAGGCGGTCAACAGGAGGCCGTCATGATCCTTGAGGTGTTCCTGGGGAGGCTGGCATCTCAGAGCTGACCCGGCTTTGTGTGCTCCGGGGGTGCTCCTGGCTGGTGAATCCGGTGGGCAGGGGTGGTCAGCAGGAGGCCCTGCAACCTCGGGTGTTCCCGCGGGAGGCCACCTCCTCAGACTTTGGCGACCCGGCTTTTGTGTGCTCGGGGGTGCTTGGCTGGTGAATCTGGTGGGGAGGGCGGTGAGCAGGGAGGCCCTCACGACCCTCGAGGTGTTCCTGGCGAGGGCTGGCATCTCAGGTCTTCGCGACCCGGCTGTTTGAGGCACTTACTACTTTCTTGCCTCTGTTTGTATGTGTTCCATAAATATGCACACCGCACGCACGTGATTGAAAATGTTATACAGTGGCTTAGTTTTCATGGGAGATTAACTGTTAACGCTAATGAAAAGCGTAAGCAGCTTGAGGAGAGGGTTTTTTGAGAGTAGGCTGTCAACATCAACTAGAAGCTACAGAGCACTTGTTCTTTATGTTCTCCTATATTTTAGGATTTTGGAAGTTAGTAGCTTCAGTGTGGGCAGGACCTGCATTTAGTACCCTGACATGTGATGTTTTAGTATATGGGAATTATATAGGTGTTAGGAATGAATGGAATAGGAGTACACCACGGGTCCTATTTACATGTTTTAAATGTAGATTTAGTAGTTGCCGTATTGGTCCTTGTAAGAATAGATCCAGAAGCAAATGATTTGATACCTTTTAATGGACCAACATAGATGTAACAACAAGAACAAAGTGCTCTAGCTTTCGGACCAACCAGTCCTTCTTCAGAAGCTCATGGCAGTTGTTTAGAAAATACAATACTTATAACAGCTACATAATGCAGAGAAAAACAGAAAAAAATCCCCATTGTTTTTTTTTTTTAAATGACTATTTTAAACCAATGGGGATTTTTTTTCTGTTTTTCTCTGCATTATCTAGCTGTTATAAGTATTGTATTTTCTAAACAACTGCCATGAGCTTCTGAAGAAGGACTGGTTGGTCCGAAGGCTAGAGCACTTTGTTCTTGTTGTTACATCTATGTTGGTCCATTAAAAGATATCAAATCATTTGCTTTTGGATCATGTTTTAAATGGAATTTCTGGAAAAACGGATGTTTTCAATAATTGCAGCAAAAACGGTCTTCACTACATGAATGTCTGGCAAGAATAACTTATGATCTACACGAAGTGTATAAACTGGAATTTAAACTTGGCACTCGGACAGTTTTGTATGAACAGTGGCATCACATGCCCTGGTTCACAGATTCATGCAAGCCTATGGCTTGAGCCTAGGACTTAAACGTAATTGTACACAGTTTATTTTGTGACTTTAATTCCCCCCACGAAGTGTCTTGTTATACATACCAGGGTTTCTTTCTTTTTGATTGACTCATTGCTAGCTGCTCAACGTTTATGCATCTTAATGTATAACATGAGAAAATACTGAGCTTATTTGCCTGTCAGTTGTATAGTTGTTTCAATTAAAAACTCCTACTGTTTCGCAATGGAATCTTTTATGAGCCCCTGACAACGTTGGAGAACTTTGTGAAAATGTGATATTTAGACACCATTCAGCTTCTGTTGCATATCTTTTGCTGTAAGTGTCATTTGTATTTCATTTTTATGGTAGGCATTTGCAAAAAAACATGCTTTCCATCCTGTCGGCTCTGGCTTCTAGTGCACACCAGACATCACAGTCTGTTGCTGTGGATACAGGTATGATGTCAGAGAAACGGGATTATGATGTCAAGTGTAAACAGGCATCCAGAACTGAAAGTCTACGGAAATGGTCTTGTTGTCATGCAACTGTCCTCGGTATTAAAGAAAAGGGGAGAAAGAATTACAGAAAATAAATCAACTCTAAACTGAATTGTGTGTAAATCTTACATTTCTCAAAATGTTCCCAAAGGTGTCAGGAGTTCTTTAGCATCCACCTGAACGACAATTAGAATAGGTAGACGGGACCTTGGTTTACCATGTCATCCAAAAGCCGGCATCACTCACAGAACAATGCCCCCCCCAACACCATGCGGGATATTAGCATGGTTACTTTTTACCAAAGGAGTGTGCCCCCTGCAGAGCTACCAACACCACTTCCTGTAGCACCAGGTGTTCATTGAAGGTCTTCTGTCCTACTGCTGGCCAGGACGGACTCTGCGAATGCTGCCAATTAAGTGGTTGCAAAGATCACATAGAGCTGGTGCAACATTTGGGACCTACTGAGCTATGTTCAGTGGGGTATTGCACCTTTCATGTGTGTCCACAAAGATATTGAAAGCTCGCGGGGTAATGAGGCAATTAGCAAGCCCATTTGCAATTACATGGTGGCCCCCAGATGCCCACTCGTACGCTGCTGTGACAGCCACCTGGCTACCGCTAGATAAAGTTAGGCAGTGACCAGTGGTGGTGTGAGTAGTGCCACTGATTATCTGGCAGCTGTGACATTGAACAGTGATTGGTTGGGAGCACCACTGGGCCACCAGGGATTCCTGGGATGAAGAACTATGGAGAAGGGAACCACTAATCCACATACTAATGGATATGGGCTGAGTGAGTGGGGGAACCACTTCACCACCAGGTAGCCATATTCTTTGGGGGGGGGCACAACTTTGTCAGATGGCTGCGTGCCTAGCACGAGTTTTATATTATTACATGCATTTGCGGATTTAGCCCAGGATGTTAGCTGGTGCAAACCATGTCTATACCAGCTAATATGGGAGTGGAGCCAAAAGTGGTAAACTGGGTAAGGAATTGGTTGGTGGACAGGTGTCAGAGGGTAGTGGTAAATGGAGCTCACTCAGAGGAAGGAAGGGTGACCAGAGGAGTGCCACAAGGATCATTATCGTTTGAGGGAGTGCGTCCAACAAACTGGAGCACTCCTTTCCCCTGTTCGTGAGACACTCTTATTCTGTGAAGAGAATCTGACATGCAGATATCCTGGAAATGGGCACGTTCTGGGAACAGGTTTTTTTTTTTTTTTTAAATCCTACACATAGGGCATAGAAACTCAGGTGTTGAGTACAAGATGGGAATGGTATGGCCCGGTGGCGCTGAGGGTTGAAGCGCTGGATGCCACACCTCATGCCAGGCCAGCGACCCAGGCTCAGGAACGAGCCCGGGCCGCCAGGGGTCAGTAGGGGAGAGAGAGAGGATCAAGCATCCGGAGGACTGCTCTCCTCTC
Source organism: Neoceratodus forsteri (assembly GCA_016271365.2). Taxonomy (NCBI): domain Eukaryota; kingdom Metazoa; phylum Chordata; order Ceratodontiformes; family Ceratodontidae; genus Neoceratodus; species Neoceratodus forsteri. Next base: position 1,197,165,386 of record CM057452.1, read on the forward strand.
TCGGGGAGGGATCCAGGGACAGCCGGCACTGCAGCAGCCCCCTGATGGAGACTGGAGGCACTGCAATGCCTAGGGCTAGCACGCAGGAGGAAGACGTCATGCGGCTGCCTTCCAGACATGGGTGGGAGCATCCACGTCACGGACTGGGCGGCATTGCATGACCCATGTCTGAGGACGAAACTAAGAAACACCCCTGCGTGCCGAGGAGGCGATGAGGGTCTTAGGGACCTCCCTCACATCCCCAACACTGGAAAAGCCATACCGGGGATCCACGACCGACTTCCTGAGAGTGATGGACCCTCTAATTCCAGATATATGCCACCAAAGAAAGTAGGGATTCCTGACTTCTGTGTGATCTGGGGCACTGGAAGAGGTGAACTGGAGTGGTGAGTCACCGGGTGGGGAGCAGCACTGGCTAGAGTCATGTAGGCACCTCTGAGAGATGCCTCGGTGTGCAGGAGGCATAAACAAAATTTGAGATAAAAAAAAAAAAATTGGGAGTGGTACTGACAACCACCAAACAGGAAAGAGACATGGGGTGGTCATATCTCATGACTTAAAGGTGGCCAAACAGTGTGACAACACTGTGGGGAGAGCCAGCGGGTGCAAGGTGCACAGAGAGGGGTAGCACCAGCAGAAAGGGGGAGGTGGTAACACCACTGTATAAATCATTGGTGAGACCTCACCTGGAGTGCTGTGTCCAGTCCTGGAGACCACATCTGCAGACGGCCGTAGACAGAGTAGAAGCAGTCCAGAGGAGGACAACAAAAATGGTGAAGGGTCTGCACCAGAGTCTAAAAGACCTCAATATGTACACTCTGGAGGAAACAAGGGAAAGGGGGGCTAGGATAGAGGCTTTCAAATACCTCACAGATATAAATCAGGTACAACAGGAAAGCATTTTTCAGAAAAAAAGCTGCTCAGGAACAAAGGGACATGCTATGAGGCTGGAGGAGGGTAGACTCAGGAGAAACGTAAGGAAGTACTTCTTCACAGAGAGTAGTGAATGCCTGGAACAGTCTTCCAGCGGAGGTGGTGGGGGAAAAAGCTGTGGGCGAGATTCAAGAATGCATAGGATAGGCATAAGGGAACCTTAGTCATTAGGGAAAGGAGGGCTAAGCTGGAGATCAAGCAGGGTCTACAGTATTAGTCCTCTTTCTGGACTTTAGCAAGGCATTTGATTCAGTCCCCCACAATGGCCTGCTGGCAAAGCTGGGGGTCCAGTTGCTGAGGTGGCTAGAAAATTGGCTCTCAGGGCGAGTACATAGAGTAGTGGTTGGCGGGATAGTCTCCTCCCCCAGTAGGGTCATTAGTGGGGTCCCCCAGTGATCAGTCCTGGGGCCACTCCTGTTCAATGTCTATGTCTCAGACATAGGGAGGGATATTAGGAGTAAACTGAGTCCCTTTGCAGATGACTCGAAGCTGGGAGCATTGGCGGAGGGGGAGGAGGGGAGAGTGGCCCTTCAGGGGGACCTGGATGCCCTAGAGAGGTGGTCGAGGTGGGGACTGAAGTTTAATGCGGGGAAGTGCAGGGTGCTGCACCTGGGGGTCAGAAACCCGGGGCGTGCATACACCCTGAGGAGAGACACACTGCAGGCCTCATCAGGAGAGAGGGACCTGGGGGTTGTGGTGGACATCAAAATGAATAACTCTGAGACTTGCTGAAGAGCAGCAACAAAGGTGAACAAGATGCTGGGCTGCATCACTAGGGGGGATTACTTCCAGGAAGAGGGAGGTGATCCTCCCTCTGTATAATGCCCTGGTCAGGCTGCACCTCGAGTACTGTGTGCAGTTCTGGAGACCGCACCTAATAAGGGACATTGCACTGCTGGAGAGGGTCCAGAGGAGGGTGACAAGGATGATCTGGGGCATGGGGGAGTAGACCCTATGAGGAGAGACTGGAGGAGCTGAACCTGTACACACTGGAGGAGCGGAGAGACGGGGGACATGATAGAGGTCTTTAAGTACGTAAAGGGGATCAACAAGGAGGGGAGCCGATGAGGTGTTCAGGTTTAAGAAGAGTGGGACAACCAGGGGCTTAGTGGAAGCTGGGGGAGTTAAGCAGGGGAGCCAAGATGGTGCTATTTCACTGAAAGGGTGGTGGATCCATGGAACGCGCTGCCAGGAGCCTGGTGGAGGAGGGTACCATGGAGGGATTCAAGAGGGGGGTGGGACAGGTACAGGGGAAAACTGAAGCTGTGGAAGTCCCTCTCCAGGGAGGGAGCGATGGATGGTTTTTGGTGGAGCCCATGGGGAAGGGGGGCGGCAAATCTAGAACCCAGTAGGGGTGCTGGCTACCGAGCAGACACGACAGACCATGGGGCCTATTCTGCTGGCTTTTAGTACGTTAGTATTACAGTAGGTAGGGAAAATGGGCAGACTGGGTGGGCCAAGCGGTCCTTATCTGCTGTTAAACTCTATGTTTCTATACCTGGAACAGTGATTTGCATTGTGCCACACTTGGGGGGCAAGGCCTCAGCTCTGTGTTGTGTACAGCCTTCATGTATCACATTTGAGGTAAGCAGTGGCAAGTTGCAAGGATAAAATGCCCATTTATGCCCCCTTACCTGTGGTAAAGAATTGAGCCCCTGGATTCCTGATGAGGGCTCCTTCATTGTGTGTAGCGTGGTCGACTGGCATCACCATAATAGCATAACCTTAAAGCTTAAAACCTCTTCTGTTATCTAAAGGAACATTGAAAGGGACCTCTCACCAATAAAACAGAGGTGAGAAACCATTATGCAGAAAATGTGCCAGTTCTCTGCTTAGAGAGGTGACAATTTTTAAATGATCTTTCGTTGTTTACATTATAACTCAGTTTTAGAGTGACCTCACTGAATGGTGAATTCCTGTTTCTTTCTCTGCAGTTAATTGTAGAACAGTCAACTTGGCAACAGAATTTGTGTTCGGTGTTCTATTTATAGTCCATTTGCACTTTCACCTAGTGTATAATTTGCTGTCGGTCTTAATCTGTAACTAAGCTGCTCTTCACCCCCAGGGCCCTCTTGCCGCCAAGGTGTTGTCCCTAGGTGAAACGTATTGTGATGTGGAAATTCTTAAATAAAAACATGCAGGCTTTGCTCATAAATGTCTTTTTGGGGCCGGCCCAGTAGGGCAGCAGTAACGCTACTACTTCATAGATTCAAAAGAGTGTGACGCTAGAAAAGGACCAACAAGGCCCACCGAGTTTGCCCAATTGTCCAGCTATCTGCTTGGACATGCACCCCACCACCCTCAACACTCCCCTTTGGTTGTCCTATGCCCTTTTGAATCCCTCCACTGTTTCTTCTCCAACTACCGCCTCCGGTAGTCTGTTCCACTTATCCACTGCTCTCTGTGTGAAATATATAACTTCCTAATGTTACCCCTGAACTGCCCCCCTCCACCTGCAGGCCATGCCCCCTCATCTTCTGATTACCCTTCATCTGAAAGATGGTTTCCACTGGCACCCTGTTTATACCCTTAAGGTACTTGAAGGTCTCGATCATGTCCCCCCCTCTGTTTCAGGGAGTACATGTTTAGACCTCTCAACCTTTCTTTATAGGATAGGTGGCTCAACCTTTTTCACCCTCTTCATTGCTTTCCTCTGAACTCGCTCTAGCCTTCCCAAATTCTTTTTGAATTATGCGCCTCCAGAACTGGACTCCGTATTCCAAATGCGGTCTAACTAGATGGGTGTTCAAGGGTACTATGACCTCCCTATTTCTACTGGTGATCACCCTTCCAATGCATCCCAGTATTCCACTACCCCTAGCCACTGCTCTTCCGCACTGCCTTTCCACCTTCAAGTCCCACAATATAGTGATGCCCAGGTTCCTTTCTTGTTCTGCTACCTCCAGATCTCTGCCCCCATGCATTACTTGCTACGCCAACCCGAGTTTTGGAGTGGAATCATTAGGGGTTGGCTGGGGGGGGGGGGTGGAAGGATCAAGTGTCCAGTGGAGTCTTTCTCTTAATGGGTGGTGAGGGACGTGCCTCTCATAGTACGCCTGTCACCCAATGGCAGCCTGGTGTTATGGCAGTCAGGATTCCCAGAAGGGAGTTGGATGCTGATAGACATGTTTTGCTTCGTTGCACTTTTGACGTCCCAGGGGAGAATAACTGTAGAGAAAAACACCTTGTCTAGGGGATGATGCACAGACCCTCACAGGCCTGGCACTGTAGACTTGGCACGCCAGACCGGATCCTGCTTTGGTGGGGCTTGGCCAGCCACTCTGAGCACACCATGAGAGTTAAGTCATGGTGTTGTCTTGGGATGCGTCCCAGGCATGGTGGATGGAGGTTGACTGGGCAGGAAAGGCTGTCCCGAAACTGGCACAAATGCAGTAATAAAAAGAAATGTTTTTTTGGAGCCTTGTGGGTTTACAGTGTCCTACAAACAGTTGCAATAGGATGCCATTTTAATCTTCAGTACATGCCTGAGTTTCTAAGGTCTTGATCCACAAAGCCTTTCTGCCCTCTCTGCACATGCAGGGCACTCTGCAAGAACCACAAAGTGAGTTATGCACCCTTTCTGCATCCAGTCACTTTCTGCGTGTGCTTCAGCGCAGGTGGCAGGGGCTGGCATAGGGGCAGAGATGAGCTTCAGTGCAGTTTTGGACAGGTATCTGTGCCGTTGAAAGGGTGTTGAGGGTGGAGCCGTTACACAGTGGGGGACTCACAGTAGTGACTGCTCGCTCTCTGTGCAATTCTCCCCTGGACCTCCACAGATCTTTCTACCCTTGTGCCAGTTGCCCCCAGCTCCCCCCAACTAGCATGGAGAACTGGGGTTTTAAAAAAAATATTAAGAAAAATAAAGTTCTTAAGACTTTATCTCATAAACCCCTGCTCTGCATGAGGCAGGGGACTCACTTCTGTGCTGGTCTGTTACGCACACAGTGTGAGGAGGTGTTTCGGTCATGGTCTGGATGTTGCCACCTTCATAGCCATGTGCAGGCTTGGAGCTCCGCAGCCTGGATACATGCTTTTGGTACTTCATTACCTATCTGGGCCATCGTTCTGGATGGGGCCCTAACTCTGAGGACAGGCCACTGTGGACATCAGCAGCTTGCGAGCAGTTTTTTGTCATTGTGTTTCAATGGCTTTCTTTCCCACTACAGGACAATACAATCAGAAAGCTTACAGGAAAAGGCCTTCACTGGAAATCGCAGTTTACAGTTTTGTCATGCTCAAGGAATGTTGGCGGCATGTTTACAACCTGGCTCTCAAAAGCATAGACCTTCAAATGGATATCATTACTTTAAAAACCTGCCAATTACAGGCACTGCATGTTACGGACATCACAATATTGAGGACTTTTCTAGTAGTTCTGATGGCAGTTCATCAAATGCTGTGAGACCTGCATATTCATATGGTTCACAAGGGGGTCTTAAAAGACAAGTTGCCAGGTATATGCAGTCCCCTTGCCCAATATAATTTGGACAGTTTCTGAACATTTGGGCTTCGGTTTGACACAATTTAATGGCTTGATCTACTAAAAGAAGCAAAGTCCAAAGTCTGATGAAGAGCATTGTCGCATCATTTCCATCCTATGTTTGCAAATTGTATGTATTCAAACCCCTGCTGTATGAAGTATTGTATTCTATGTTCCTGCTTGTTGTATGAGTTCATGCCTGTAATTAACTTTGGGTTGCCCCTGAAAAAGGGACCTCTGGTTCCAGTGACCTCACCCGGTTACCAAAATTCAACAAACAAATAAATAGCCACCTAGACTTTCAAGTACCTTAGGGGAATAAACAGGGTACAGGTGGAAGCATATTTCAGTGAAAACTCTGCATAAGGACAAGAGGGCATGATATGAAGCTGAAGGATGGAAGGCTCAGGGGTAATGTTAGGACGTACTTTTTCACTGAAAGGGCGGTGGAGCCATGGAACAGCCTTCCTGCAGAAGTGATGGGGGCAGAAACAATATGGGGGTTCAGGAATACATGGGATAGACGTAAGGGGACCCTGGATATGTGCAGAGCAGGAGAGACGCAGATCAAATAGGATCGGGAGCTGCAGCAGTGAGTAGGGAAATGGACAGACTAGGTGGGCTTGTATGGTCCTTATCTGCCAACAGAGTCTATGTTTCTGTATTTCAGTGGCAAAGAAGTCAGGGCAGTAGAGGGAAATCTGATTCTGACTGAAATTAATACTTGTATCTCCATTCCTGATACGGTGCTTCATAATAGTGTACAATTATCCACTACTTGAATTGTTCGAGGAGCTCTGGCTGTAGCACACAAAAGGGACGGTGCTCCACATGGAGAGGGTGTCGTATGTCAGCTGGTGTGGGTGCTTAGTATACTTACTGACTATTGCTTTTGTGAATGTCTGCTATGTTTTCTTACATTTATTTTCAATTAAAAGCACAATCTGCACGCAGACAGAATCCTGTAACGCAGTTTAAGTATAGATGGAACATGACAAGTGTGAACTCTTCATTGTACACAACACATAGACTGGTTTATCCGTTCTTCTTAAACACTGCTAGATGGGCATGGGTGGCAAGCCATTCAGTCAAAACGCCTCTTCATTTCTTCTGTGATGTTAGAGGCAGCGTGATATCAAAGCTCGAAGTACACAAGGCAGCTTGTTCACTTAGCATCTAAGTCCTAGTTTTGGTGCAGGATGTGAAGGGTTGAGGCAGGGGATTAAACACAAGGGCCCCAGCGAGCGTGTATTCTGCAGTTTGGCTACTCATCCACATATTTGTACTTTTTGGACTTCAGATTACTCCCTTTGACGCACATATTCTGTGTTAATTTTCCAGGAAAAACAGTATCAGTGATGCCATCTTGTATCAGAGCACTGTAGTCTCCATTACATGCTTGGAACCTGCCAGCAGTACACAGAAGAAGTGGCACAAGTCCAGAGCAGTTGCTGCCGAAATTGGGCTCTAATACCATTTAAAATCTGTGCAGGCATCTGAAGCATGGAAACTGCATGCTTGCAGGACAACCTGAGCCCCTCCACAGCAGTACCAGAGTTGGTCCGTGCAGTGACGTGCAGAAAGGCTGTATGGGTTCAGTATAGCACTTGCAGCAGAAAATAAGACTACTTTTTGATGATACTGCCAAGGTAGTAAGCAGCTGTTACTCCTGTGGCAATATCCCGTGCTGGTCATGGCTCCAGTGGTTGCAGAATGGCAGCAGGGTATTGAAAATGTTATTTTGACCCCTTACAAATGACTAGTCACAAAAGAGGATGCCCCCTACTCATTAACTGATGCTGTAGGAATGATTTGGAGGTTTTACTAAGAATAATCTCTAAAATGTCTAATTGGGAATGATATTAAACCTTTTCAGATAACCAGTAATAGTGTAGGCTAATAATCTTGGCCAGCAGTGGTGTCTGAGGGGTCTGGTGGTTAGAGCACAGGCTTGGAAACTAGGAGACTCTGGTTCATATCCCTCCAGAGCCACTTACTGGGTGAGTATGGGGAAGTTACTTATCCTCTCTGTGCTTCAGTCCACCCAGCTGTAAAAATGGGTGGCTGCAGGACCCCACTGAAAATGAGACTGGATTTCAACTGGACTAGCCTGGCTAAAACTCAGGTAGGCTCTCCTTGGTAAAAGGAAAACAGTAAAAGACTTAGCTGCTGCACTTGGCTGGCAGATAAGGGAATAGAGCTGTCTTCTCCATGGAACTGCCATGTATGGATTTTCACAGTGTATGCCATTTTTGTGAGAAAACTGCAAATCCAAAGGGTGAAAATGTCAAAGAGAAGCTAAGATGCCTTAAAACAACCACACTTCCTGACATTCCTAATTGCTGCTAACAGACAATTAGTGCCCCATTCATATAATCAGCCCAGATGCAATATTTATGTTACCATCCCAGGCACAAAGGGGTCCAAACTGGAAGCCCCACCCAGATCGCAGCATAGGGGTTGGGACAAAAAAGAAAAAAATGCCCTTTGCGCTCTCTATGGCCCACAGAACTGGTCTTACTGGGAGAATTCTTGGTCTGCGCCCAGCACCAACCACATCTGGGTCATCGACCAGACCAGGGACAACTCCCCCTGCCACCCACATCTTCTCGCCTACAAGGTCAGTCTTGGGAGCCCCCTCCACATGAGCTCCTCAGCCCAGTGATGGCTCTTCAACAGTGGGCCTTTCCTTTCTCCTGCTGATAAATCCCACTGCCTCCCTAACGCTATCTGCTACAAGGAGGACTTTGGCAGTGAGGCCCATTGGCTCCACTGACGCTGGCCCTTCATCACTGGGGTTTTCTTCTTAATCCCCACCGACAAGCCCGCCCCTGCTGAACGCCCCCCTACCTCCTGAGGGGCAGCAGTCATGGAGCAGTGCTGGCCTGCTGGTGGCCGGCAACGGACATGTGGTGTCTGACATAAGGCCTCTTCAGTTGACTCCCGTGACCATCCCTGTGACGTTGGGGATGCAGGTCCCTCAGCTGGTCCCTCAACCTGCCCCCATCTCATCACTACTTTAGCCCTCCCTCCAAATGCTGAGGCCTCATACCCCCCGTCACTGCCGCAGGGCGTTGTGTTACTAGTGATGACCATTGATGTCCAGGCTCTCTTTTCCCCCATCCTGGACCTTGTGTAGAAGGTTGTCCCACTTCATGGCCTGTTGTGATTGAAACCTTCTATGCCTTCAGCGCTATCGCATCGGGCATCGTCGAGACTGGCTCCCTCTCATTCGTTGATGTCCTCGATGCCCCCCGCTGAGCCAGGAGATGATGAGAGTTAGCACCCTGACTTCCTTTTCCCGGATGAGGAGAATGAGGATGCTGGGGCTCAGACTCCCTCTAACACCTCGGTTCTGCGATGCCAGTTCTACAAATACTTTGTCGACCGATGTTACAGCAATGGATTTATATCGACTGCAATTGCAGTTGGCATAAATCCATCCTTGAACACTTTGTTTTCTTTTCCCGAACCCTCCATGGGGGGGGCTCTGCCCCCGCGCCCCACGTATTAAATATAATCAACTCCAAGTCAGAGTTGATTTGGGGTGGGGATGCAAGACCTCGAGAAAGCAGTGCTGGGGTCCCGTGGTGATATATGACCCATCAATCTGTGGCTGTACTGTCATTCGCGGTAATGGTGTCATTCTGCAGTCGGCATATATAACACCTCTACAGTCTTCTCGGTGGGTCAGTACTCCTCCAGCTACATCCCACGGTCTCCCCCCCCAATGACCCCTCCTTCATTGCTGTGATGCGGCTGTTATCTGATGTTGTTCCTCCCATATAAATATGGGTGTCTCTGTGCTCTTCTCAGTTTTTTTGCTACCATTGAAAATTGCACATCGGACTCCACGGAGACACTACCACTTCAGCTGACCACCAAATCGTCGATTCCTATTTTTCTCCTAATCACTTTATTTTGTAAAGTGATTTCTGTCATTGTTTATGTTGATGACCCCGAGAAGCTTATTAAACTGTGCGGGTGCAGCAAGAAGATCCCCTATAAGGATAACCTTGACACCTGCATTTGCTGTCTTGGCGCCAAACAGGATGTTAAGGCTGGCGAGGTTTGTCACGGATTCAACCAGATCACTCGCGGAGCTGTCAGAAGGCTCTTGAATCCTTCCTCTAGGAGTAGAAGGTTGCCCGCATGGAGAAGGAGCTCCAGGGAAGAATCTCCTCCACCTCTCCAGCCCTGTCGGCGAGTTCCCACTCCTCCAAAGCCCAGGACGAATCAGCTGGGAAACACAAGTACCGGGATAAAGATAGGCTTAGGGACAAGGCCTCTCTGGTGTGTTCTTGGTTACTGCTTTGAGCGCCAGCCACTGCAGGGTCATTAACCACCACTGCCTCCCACACCCTCTCCTCCACAGGGTTGGCTTTGGCAGGGCTGACCGTTGGTCTTTCTTTGGCCGGCGCCAGTTCGTCAGTGTTGGACCTCTTGACACTCCCGCTGATGTTTCAGCCTCTGTCATTCAGGCTCAGGGCTCTCGGTAGGATTTTTTGTTGAAGAGTTCAGGACTTTCTTGAAAAACAAATGGGGGTCCGGACCGAAAATCTGGGAGTCCTCGTGAAATTTTTGGAGGTCCCCATTGAAATGAATGGAACGAGTCTGGAAAGTGCATTTCAGTGTTTTTTATTATTATACCCATGTTTTTTTTCATATTCCTGAATCATTATGTTGCTACTATAATGCCAGTGTCTTTTTTTTTTTTCAGCAGACAGTGTTGTTTTGCATTCCTACAAGGTACCAGTGATGGCTAAGTAACCACAGCAATAAATGATCACATAAAAATAATCACCTGTGTGACTGTTGCTTGACTGTTGTTCATTCATTTGTTCAATTACTGTCACAAATTACAGTGAGAAAAATGTACGTACAGTTTTGCAGGTCTGGTACATTGAGTTGGAATTTCTACTGCTGCAGTTGAGTGCAGTTGCCCAATTTATTTATTTGCCAAACTGCTACAACCAATCAATCAATCAATCACTTTATTTAACCAGGCATAAACACCATTGAGCAAGCTCATTTTCAGGGCGGTCCTGGGCATTAATACAACACGGTACACTTCATACGATTACAATTACAGTGGACAGCGGTGCAAAAAAAAACAACAAAGTTTGTCATTAGATTAGGTACTGACAGTAAGATGTAAACATTAATAGACACTAACAGTCATTGCTGACAGTCACCTGTGTCTCCCAGTCACCTCCTGCCCAAAATACCTCTCCTTCATTCTCTCCTGCACATTGACATTTTAGATGCAATTATATCAGCCCCCCATTTCAGACTCCCTGGCAGTGCCCACCCACCAAACACTGCAGAAACCTCCCTCCCAGCTCCCACCCACCAATGATGACTCAGGCTTAGATGACACAATCTAACATGATTGTGTGGTTGCTAACCTCGTGGCTTTAGTGCAATTTTTTAACTGGCTAAACCAGACTGGCTACACTAACTACACACCTCCTGCCCAAACTTTAATGTTAGCATCAGTGGTGGTGCCATTTGTGTGGAAGTAATTGTTTTGTGTCTTGACCTGGCATAGAAGTGATTATTTCTTCACCTACACCCTCCTGTCCACAACTTCTCCTAAAACACCCTCCTGCCAACAGCTTCTCCTAAAACACCCTCCTGCCCACAACTTCTCCTAAAACACTCTGCTGCCCACAACTTCTCCCTGCTACTGTCCTGCACAGAGACATTAGATTTGACTGGGGTGACAGAAAGCCCCCCACAGTCCCACCCACCCAACCCGCTTAGCCTTGACAGCTGATCTGCTGTTAAGAAGAGACAGTGGCACAATCTGGTGGATATGACAACTGAGTCTGCAGTGTGTCTGCTTTCTGTGTGTACGAGTCATGCATACTTCTGTGCTGGCAGGCATTCTCCTAACACCCCTCCTGACCTATTAATGTCTCCACACAATTCTCCTGCCCATAACTTCTCCAACTCTGCTCCTGCACATTTCTTACCCATCACACACCACCCACAACCTACCTTGGCTCAGCAGGTCTCCCAGGTCTGTCTGGTTTAACAGTGGCACAGTCTAATCTGGTTGGTGGCATGAAATCTGCACAGTCTGCTTTTCTAGTGAACTTCATTTTTCATGGCATTAGATTGCCATTTTTTTCTGTGGCAATTTCCTAATATCTCCAGCCCATAACTTCTCCTAAACACCCTCCTGCCCATAACTTCTCCTAAACACCCTCCTGCCTATAACTTCTCCTAAACACCCTCCTGCCCATAACTTCTCCAAAACCCTCCTGCACATTTCTTAATTGTGTGTGTGGCAGCTAAAAGAGAACTGGTGCCAGTGTTCGTGACTGGATAGCACACGGGGTGCCTAAAAAGCTCCCCCATCCCCACCCACAGTTACCTCGGCTCAGCAGGTCTCCCAATCTGTCTGGTGTGTGGCACAATCAGGTAGTGCCTTGGGGGAAATATCTGCAAGCAGCCGCCACACTGCAAGTGCAGTCTGCTTTTTTTCTGTTTGAACTTCTTTTTTCATGGCATTCCATGTTTTCTGTGGCAATATCTTCTCCTAACACACTCCTGCCCATAACTTCTCCTAAAACACCCTCCTGCCCATAACTTCCCCTAAACACCCTCCTGCCTATGACTTCTCCTAACACCTCCTGCCCATAACTTTTCCCATAACCCAATTCCTCCTGCACATTTCTTAACTGTAGTGTACTGTTGATGACAGAAGAAGCCACTGTTGCAGACAGACTGTGGAAAGAGCAGAATGGGTTAGGTAACTACATTTGACAATAACCTCAGACTGTCCCCCACTAAAAAAAAAAAAAAAAATACACAGGGACTGCATTGGGGCCATAATAGATTACCCTCCCGGCCCCCACCACACACACACATATGATCATGTAAGCATTAAGCCACAATGAAGGTGGCATCTAATGCTGGATTAATGCTTGGTTGGGAGGGCGTACAACAGCCCAACCATACATTAATAGCATTAGATGCCACCTTTGAAGTAAGCTGTCTGCCCGGCTATAACATGGGCATGGCGACTATAGGCGTCCCATGATTCTTATTTCATCGTGTGAACAACATAACACAGCGAATCAGTGTGTTTTCATTACATTTTTACTGCACTTCGAAAACGTCTTACACACAAGCTTTTATATCCTGATGCGGTCAAAACATTCTGTGGTCCTACATGTGCACAACAGTGCCTTTTACATGCTACAATGACTTATTTTGCATTCTAGACAGGTATTGGTTTCAAACCACTTGTAGGAGGTCCACCGTTCACTACTTTCTCCACCTCCCTCACCTCTTTATGGTGCTGTCAGATAGCTCCGATCTCCTCCACTCGGTATGTTCCTCAATGTGCTACTACTGCTTCTGCTGTGTTTCTGGTTCCGCCGAGTGTGCATTTTCTCTTTCTCCCCTTCCCCTTTCCGACACTAACCAGGTTGTCAGTCCCTGCCTGGACAAGACCACTGTCCCAATTACACCTCGTTCTTACCTCTCTCCAGTGCTGCTTTTCTGGCTGTCTGGATGGTGGTGGTACTTCACTTTTGGCACGGCAGTTGTACTAGATAAATGCCCACTCCAGTTTCCCCCACGTGCTCCATTTGAGCCTATCACTCATCCCCATTTCAACATTCACATTAGTGCCATGTTACAACTGAACTTGTTAGACTGTGATCCTCTACCACTAAAATCCAAAATTATATTAAAATTAGCAGAATGGGGTATGACCATCCACCCACCACCCGGACCAATCCCCAGGAACTTTGAATCTTGATCCGTTCCCCTGAACGGGACCCCCACCAAAAGTAGCACTGACCTTAAGGGGCTACATTTAAAAATTGTAACCCCCTCCCCACCCTTGTTGGAACAAAACATTTTGATACTTATCTTCTACTCCTGTGCCCAAGTTCCTCCATCGTCCTGTCTCTGGATCAGTGTCAGTCACTCAGATTGTCTCTGAAACTAAAAAAAAACTGTTAAAGACAATTATTAAAGCATTTTAAAATTTAAAATAATTATTTTCTGCGCAGTCTTATGGCCTTAAATTTCTTAAGTGCTGGATGGGGGACATAGTCTTCAAGTTCAGCTCCTTCTTGGGCAATCCGTATGAGCTTGCTCACAGTGTCTGCCTTTAGAGAACATCTACCTTTGGTTTTTATTTGGTTTTTCACAGAAAACCCTCTTTCACATGCCACTGATGTAACAGGTGACACAAGTAAAATCTTGGCCATTGTGACAAAATCTGGGAAAACATCTGAGTAGTTCTCAGTTAAGTCTTGGTAGACACTACTGAGCAAAGTCAGTCTTTTTTTTACATTTCAGAACAAGTTTGAATTGTCCGTAATCTTTCTCAGCCCTGTGTTGGTCAATAAGTGCTGGCAGTGTTTTTTCTTTGAAGGTTATCTTTTTGGAAATAAGTGCAAACATCCTTGAGTTCCTGCAGTCCATGTTCCATTATGTTGGAGTCATCTGGGAGACACTTTGGATTTAAAAGAACATTTAAGAACTTACTTCGAGAAACAGCTCTTGCAGCAGGTTACACTATTGGGACTGAAGCTGGCAGGTGCCAGGACCCCACAGAAATTTTCTAGCTAGCAGTATCCAGTGGGGACCGTCCCCGACATTGACCCAACCCCCGACGTCAGGCATCATACAAAAGGGGGCGGTCCCCCAGAATCCCCAATTCTTTTCCCGCCATCAACTCGGCAGCATCGGCCTCACGGTCCCGCTCCAGCGAATGATGCTTGGAACTTTCAGCTTTGACTAAATAAATGTTGGCATCTCCAACTCATTCCTCAGAAGGACATCCCTCTAAGTGTGCCTGCGGAAAACAGATACCTTTTAAGGATCTGCATTCGTCCTGCCTGTGGTGCTTAGGCCCGGAACACGACACCCAGGCCTGCTCCTTTTGCCAGCGGTTCAGTAGTCGCACCCGGATCCGCCGCCAGAAGGCACTTCAGGGGTTCCTCTTGGAAGACAAATTAAAGATCATGAATAAAGACCCTGTCTCCAGAGGTGAGTCTACCTCTAAGTCTCTTAAGCACTGGGAGAAGGCCAGGTCCAGATCTCCGAACCGGGCCTCGGACTCGCGCACAGCTCTGGCTCCACGTGCTCAGACCACTTCCCCTCCATGGCTCACTGTCAGCCCCTTCCCGTGAAAGTTAAGACTTCAGGCGGTTCTTCGGCTTCTCTGCATCCGATTAAGACTTCCAGGACCTGGGACCACTCTTCAGTGCCCTCCTGGGCTTCAGCGAAGTCTTTTGACCGTCACCGGCCCAAATGCTCTTCTAAAAGCACTCGGGCTTCCTTGGATAGATGCTGGGACCCTGATGCCAGATCGGCCTCCCAGCCGCCTAGGGGACCAGACCCCCCTCCCAGGAAGACCAAGGACCTGATGTCCCTTAAGCGGATGACTGACTCGAAACGGGCTGCCGACCCTTCTCCGGTTAAGCGCCTGGTGGACCAGATGTTGGCCAAAAACCCGATGTCGGCCAGACGTTCTCAGGAGCCGATGACTGCCTCTCCGTTACCAGTGGATACCGGTCACCGGGACTCTACAGAGGAGGATCCAATGTTGCATGATGACCAGGCAAGTGACAACGAGGATGCCAGACTTCCACAGGAGCCTTTGCCTGATCCGGCGACGCCCTTGGACCCAACGCCCGATACCGGTGACAGACCAACCTCAACACCAGGACTGTCATCCGGTATGAATATTCAGGAGGTTAAAGACCTCTTTACTTTTTGGTGGGACACAAACAAGAAAGACATGATCCCAGTGAAACCTCCTCCTCCTACTCCACCACAGGGGCCAGTAGGAAGACCACTGACCCCCATGGAGCCTACTCCACCTCCTAGGGGTAGATCCAAAGAAAGGAGAAGGCCCCCTTCAAGATCTCCCTCAGGGTCCCCCAGGCCCAAGCGACCAAGACGTAGATGGTCCACTCTGCTGGGGGACGACTCTAGACCTGACACCTCAGATACCTCCAGGTCTCCTTCTCCAATCAGCATCCCATCACCTGACCCACAAGACCTCCCCAGATCACCTCCGGATGATCCCTCTTTTTCATGAGGCACATCCAGGAGAACATAGGATGGGAAACGGAAGACCTAGACCCTGCATGACAGCACCTAGCTCGTTATTTTCAGCAGAAGGACCCTAAGCCTGTGGTGGTGCCACCCTTGGTGGACACCTTCACAGACGTCAGCAAGGCCGCGTGGAAGCATCCGCACTCCACCCCGCGGTGCGAAGGGTTGACCCGCCTGTGCAGGGCCCCTGCAGAGGGCCCGTGACATTGGCGGAACAACCCAGCTGATTCCCTGGTCATTCACGGCCTCCCCATGATAGGTCTCAATGACCACAACATTTGAGTACACAGCCTCCGGACCAGGAGTCCAGGCACTTGGGCTCACTGGGTAGGCGCATGTATACAGCTGTTGTGTGCTCCATTAGGTCACTGAACTATCTGACACACATGGTTCAGTTTTAGAATGCCCTATGGGAACAGGGTCAAGACCTAGTGAAAGCACTTCCGGATGGCGAGCAGAAGGAGGAACTTCTGAACCTCCTTCACACTGGGTCAGACGCGGGGACCCAAGTTTTGAGAACTGCCTACAATACAGTGGACTCCGCAGCAAGGGGAGCAGCCTCGGGCATCTGTCTCTGGAGACACTCATGGCTTCGCGTCTCCGGATTTACCCCAGACATACAGAAAAACATCCTGGACGTTCCCTATAACGGCGACGTTCTATTT
The DNA here is from genome assembly GCA_016271365.2 of Neoceratodus forsteri. Taxonomy (NCBI): domain Eukaryota; kingdom Metazoa; phylum Chordata; order Ceratodontiformes; family Ceratodontidae; genus Neoceratodus; species Neoceratodus forsteri. The sequence goes on from CM057452.1 coordinate 1,197,181,556, forward strand.
GGTGAAGACCCCGAAAAGGTGATCACCAAATTACAGGACGCCGGTAAGGCAGTAAGGACTGTACAGGCCATGTACAGACCCGAATCTGGTTCCTTTCATAGGAACCAGAATCGTTTTCAAGGCCGACAACAACGGCTGCAGCCACATTCCGGCCAGCGGCCATGGGGCAATTTCAAATGTAAGGCCCAGTCTAAGTCTTCCCCAGGCCAAGATGAGAGATATACCAAACTGACACAGCTTGCGGGGTGTAATGCTGCCACAGCATGACTCCTTCCCGGCCCGCGCCCCTTCTCTGGATCAACGGGAACAAAAGGTCGGGGGTTGCATTGCTCACCACCTTTCGGGATGGCAAGCGATAACTGCCAACCGGTGGGTCCTCCAGCTGGTCGAGAGAGGACACTCTATCAAATTCCTCAACCACCCACCATCAAGACCTCCCCTGCTTTCCCGTTATTTGGGTCAGCACGCACTACTCATACAGCAGGAAGTGCTCGCGCTTCTGGGAAAGGAGGCTATAGAGCACATACCGCGGAACCAGAGAGGTGCAGGTTACTATTCCCACTTCTTTCTGGTGCCCCAAAAGACAGGAAACCTCCGTCCGATTCTGGACCTCAGCGACCTCAACGTTTCGGTCCTTTACAAACGCTTCCACATGGTGACCCTTCCCGGTTTGATTCCCATGCTCAAGCAAGGTGCCTTTTTAGCGTCTCTGGATGTGCAGGATGCTTACCTGCACATGCCTATAGCTCGAGCACACAAGAAATTCTTGTGCTTCGAGTTTCTAGGTCGCCATTATCAGTTCTGAGCCCTCCCCTTCAGACTGTCCTCGGCACCTCAGGTATGTACGAAGTGCATGGCAGTCATAGCGGCGTCTCTCAGGAGACAAGGTCACTACGTGTTCCCATACCTGGATGACTGGCTCCTCATGGCCCCCCTCTCGGGAGGCTCTGATATCCGCGATCCACTGTACTCGTTCCCTCTTCGGGTCGTTGGAGATCATCATCAATCACGAGAAGTCACACCTGGTTCCATCGCAGAGACTGCAGTTCATAGGTGCAGTCCTGGGCACCGTCCAGGGGAAAGCTTTTTTGCCCCAGGACAGAGAGGAACACATCAGATCCCTCATAAGGGACATCTTGGCAAAGAAGACGGTCCCAGCAAGACTGATTCTTTGCCTGCTCGCACACATGGCTGTGGCCATTGCGACAGTCCCTCTAGCCCGTCTTCACATGCGGATGACCAATTGGATGTTATGGGCACAATGGGATCAGAAGCAATACCATCTGCAGCTGCCAATTCGGATCACGAATGCTGTCATCCGGGATTGGCAATGGTGGCTTGAACTACAGCACCTATTGGTAGGAGTCCCCTTCATCATGCAGTCTCCGATTGTGAAACTCTCCACAGACGCTTCAGGGTTTGGTTTGGGAGCACACCTCGACGGGGTCAGGTCTCAGAGCTCGTGGACGTCCCAGGAAGCTCATCTCCACATAAATATTTTGGAGATGAGAGCAGTGCTTTATGCCTTGCAGGCCTTCCAGTCGGAGATTCCACCGGGTGCTCTGCTGTTGCAAACAGACAATACCGTGGTGATGTATTACTTCAACAAACAAGGAGGTACCCATTCCTACCCGCTTTGCAGGGAGGCCACAAGGGTGTGGGATTGGGTTCTGCAACATGGCGCAAACTTTATTGATGTACATGTCCCAGGAGTGGACAACATTACTGCAGACAGTCTGAGTCGGTCTCAGGCCAGAGTCCATGAATGGGAACTATTACAAGAGGTGGTAGAGGATCTGTTTCGCAGATGGGGCACACCAGAGTTAGATCTTTTCATGTCCCCATCTAACACAAAACTGCACAATTTCTGCTCGCTAGATCCAGGGCCTGGTGTTTTCTGGTGAGACGCGTTGTCCCTTTCCTGGACGGGCAGATTCCTCTACGCATTTCCTCCCTTCTCGTTGATCCAGAGGGTTCTTTTGAAACTCCACAGAGAGCAGGCGACGCTGATACTAATCGCACCCTTTTGGCCCAGACAGATTTGGTTCCCTCTGCTGCACTAGCTGTCTCAGGAACCTCTGGTGCCTCTGCCAATCAGCTGTCACTTATTGTCCCAGGAGGCAGGATCTTTGGTCCATCCGGACCTTCACTCTCTGAACCTACATGCCTGGCTCCTAGGGACATAGCTGTCATGCACTACGGGGTCTCACATGGGGTAGCAGATGTTCTAGCGGCTGCTAGAAAACCGGCCACTCTTGCCACATATGCCACGGAATGGCGCAGATTTTGCCTCTGGGCTCAAGCACGAGGGCTTTCCCTGATGGATTGTCCGGAAGATTCTGTTCTAGACTACCTTCTGTCTCTTTTCCAGGCAGGCTTGGCCTACTCCTCAATTAAAGTACACCTTTGTGCCATCTCGGCCTATCATACTCCTGTAGGCCTACGGTCCATAGCTCAGTTGGACACCGCACGAGCCTTCCTGAGAGGCATTCTCCACCTTAGACTTCCGATTTAGGATCCTATTCCTCCATGGGATTTAATCTTTGTCCTGGAGCAGCTTACGCTACCACCGTTTGAACCAGCCGCGGATTGCGAGCTACGTCTTCTGACATGGAAGACGTTATTTTTAGTTGCTGTTACTTCGACCAGAAGGATTTCTGAGCTTCATGCACTAATGTGCAAATAACCTTATTTGGTTTTTCACCAGGGCAGGGTGTCCCTAAGGACAAATCCAAAGTTTCTACCTAAGGTGGTCTCAGCCCTCACCCTCAATCAGGACATCGACCTGCCAGTGTATTTTTCTAAATACTCTAATAGAGGAGAGGCCCTGCTGCACACTCTAGATGTGCATAGGTGTCTAAGATACTACCTGACCAGAACCAGGCACTACCGTAAATCTGATCAGCTTTTTGTCTCCTTCACCCATAGGATGCTGGGAGCTCCGATTTCTAAACAGTCGCTGTCCAGGTGGCTCATCCATTGTATCACGTTCTGTTACCAGAAACGTAACAAACCCCTACCGGGCTCAGTTAAGGGACATTCCACAAGGGGGATGGCTACCTCCTTTTCGGCTATAAAGAATGTGTCCACTTCAGCCATCTGCGCAGCAGCTACTTGGAGCACCGTGCACACCTTTATCAGGCATTATAGCCTAGACGTTGCATCATGGCGAAGAGCTGGTTTTGGTGTAGCAGTCTTTCAGGGACTCCTATCCTAGGCTTCAGTCCAACTCGCGATCTCTACCTAGCCTCCTCCCATCTGTGAGGGATTTCCAGTATTGCTTGGAAATCAGTCCTAATGATGTAACCTGCTGCAAAAGCTGTTTCTTGAAGAAAGATAGTACAGTTACATAAGAACTTACTGTAACAGTAGATCTTCGAGAATAGCTCTTGCAGCAGGTAGTTTCCCTCCCGCCATCCCCTCTGGAAGTAGAGTTGTTCCGTTATCTCACTACCTAGGATTAGGTGTTTGTAACACCGCTCTGAATACCTTTTTTGAAGGCGGATCCTCAGTCTCCACTTCTGATGTCATCTAGCGGCCGGGAGTCTCCGGCGTGAGAACTGGGCATTCTGGGGGACCACCCCCTTTTGTATGATGCCTGACGTTGGGGGTGGGGCCGACGTCGGGGGCAGTCCCCACTGGATACTGCTAGCTAGAAAATTTCCGTGGGGTCCTGGCGCCTGCCAGCTTCAGTTCTAATGGTGTAACCTGCTGCAAGAGCTGTTCTCAAAGATCTACTGTTATGGTAAGTTCTTACGTAACTGTACTTTATGCAGCAGCTGCATTGAAGTTGTCTCAAATCTTGTGTGAAAGTTTTCAATGAGTTGCGTCAGATATCCCTGAGATGCCATCTGTAACTGCATTCGCAGTGATGGCTTGTCATTCACTTTTTGATCCTGCCGCATGCCAGGACGTTGGTCAAGTACCTGAAATGTGTTCTGTAGCTCTACCCCATTCTGCTCTTTAAACTGCTGCAGTCTAGTAACTGTGGCTTCTATCATGCTGCTGGCCACCGAAATGTCAGCACTGTCCTGTTGCATGAATAAAGACAGTTTATTCACCACATGTAAGACATCCATGAAAAAAGAAGTGCATAAGATAAAGCAGACTGATTTCAGTTTTGTGTGAAGGCCCTTTGCTTCTGCCGCACCTTTTGCTGCATCATGCTGTAGGGCTTGTAAAAGTGCAGGGTATGATCTATGAATTGCTTGAACTGCAGTATGCAGTGACAGCCACCGAAAACTTGCAGGTTCTTTTAGGGACATATATCTGATATTTGCATCACTGAGAGTTTCCTGGATGAAACGCAAGGCATTGTACCATACTGTAGAGTTGCTGTAGTATCTGTACACATTTATGATGGTTACTTGATATTCATTGAATACAGGGTTGTCCTGACATGCTTGACCTGCTGTCAGTGCCAGTCTGTGGGCAACACAATGAATCTGAATCAGCCTTGGGTTAACTTGCTGTCTTAACTTTGCACCCACCACATTGTGCATTCCAGTCATGACGCTGGCACTGTCACTTGCTAATGTGATGATCTTGATAGGGTCAACTGCGTTAGCAGAACACACACATAACAGTTCTGCCACAGTTGTGTCTGCCCTCCCATCAGGTATTGCAGTACAGTCAATAAAATGAATTTTGGTCTGTGCTTTGTGTACTCACTTCACATAAATGTTTGTTTTTTTTGTGAATGGTTACATCAGTGGTTTCATCCACTATTACCCCAAAGAACTGAGAACCTGCTTAGTGAGCTTTGATTTCTTCCTGTAGGACTTCGTTTATGGAGTCCAGCATGTCATAGCTTGCATCCCAACCACAGTAGATTGTGCCACTGTTTTGCAAGGCTGGACAGCCATTTCACTTCTGTGGATTGACAAACGCACCAGCATTAGTGTCAATTCTCAAGCAACAGCTGCTGCCACCCTGTGCCTCGGCCCAAAAGATTCCATTCCTCACCTGCAGAGCTATCAGTGTTTCAGACTGGTTGAGTGATTGCCCTTGTTTGGTAAGATAGTATATTGTCATTAACTGAGCAACTTTACTGTCATCCCTTTCCTCAGGACCCGAGATCTGCTTCTCAAATACGGCTGGCAGAGAAAGCAAACACTTGCAAATTCGTTGTGCCAGTTGTGGCAAATAGATTGCTTTTGCCACTCTTTTTGCACCAACTGCACTTCCCAACAGCGTTCCCCTCTGCTTCGTCCTTTACAAGCCATGGAAATAACTTTGTCCAGCTGTCCCTCCACAACCTTAATTTTTTTGCTGCTTTTAGCAGATGCAGACTGATTATCAGTTTCAACATTCACAATGTCAACTGTCTCTTGAGATGTGCTTAAGTCGCACTCGGAGGATGATGTTATTTGTTCCATATCCTTTGGTGTGGAGGATTCTCCTCCACCAAAATAATCAGTAAGGCTTCGTTGAGACATGCTGCTCACGAGGCTTTCCCCGTCCAGCTTCTTCATTCTCCTTCTCCTCCTCTCCTGGGAGCAATGCGACTTGGCCCTGCACAAAGCACAAAAAAAAACGACACAGTAAACCCTAAGCTCACTAAACCATCGCCAGAAATAGTCGTGATGCCCTAAACTGCGTAAAGTAATTGTAAATAAAAAAATTTACCCTTTTTTGTTAAGTCTAACACTGGTGTCTTCAAGGAATGTGTGCAACATGCATCTGCACAAATCCTTTGTCTACTTGAGTGACTGGGCGTTCTGTCCGACCGCGCATTTGTTTTTAAACAAATGAGAAAGCTTTTTCTTTTCTCTGTCTTCTCTCTCTCTCTCTCCTGCCACGTTTTCTCTCCATCAATGGCAAAATGGCTCGGGAGGCTGTCGCTGAGCGCTTCTCTAGCTCTCTCCCCTGGCAGAATCAAGGTGCAGGCAGCTTGAAGGGAAACTGATTGCACGCGCCCCCTCCCGACTGCTGCTTGCACTGCCTCCTCCTCATTCCCCCCACCCTGTCTGGTCGGTGTGCCACTCTACTGGGCTCCAAAATCACCAGGTGGTAAGGGGGGAAAAAAATAAACCAGTTGCACATTTCGCACATGCACAGTACACGACCTGCTCAGGACTCCTGGGGCCTGTGCTGTGGAGAGTCTCTGGGACTCTCTGGGCTGGTAGGCGAGCGTCCCGTGGCACAAAATGTGCATAAAGGACATGGGTGCCCATGTCCCCAAGAGCCCTTCGGGCATATTTAGATTCAGGGGCATCAGACAGGGAGTTGCACTGGGTTCATTTTGGCTGGTGATGGTCTCTCGATGCCAGGACTGTCGAATCCCCCATCAACGTCTTTGACCATTTCTTTGACCCCAGGGCCTCAGCCTCCCCTGTCGATGTCCCAGGCTGTCATGTTGATGCTGGGGCTGCAGCCTCTCTCATTAATGCTGCAGGCTGTTCCATCAACTCTGGGGCCCCAGCCCCCTCCGTCGATGCCGCAAGATGCTTTCCCAACATTGATTACTATCAATGTCCAAACCTTGCTGTCCTCTTTTTGGGAATTCATACATTGTATTGCTCCTCTTACGGGCCTGTCGATGCTTGGTCCTACTAGGCCTGCACCCACACCGACATCTTGCATGGTGACGCAATCTTCACGCCTTCAGTCATCGCCGTATTCTTTTCCCTATCCAGAGCCAATTGATAAGGATGAGTACAACCCTGACCTCCTCCCACATGAGGAGGATGATGCTAGGAGTCCTTCATCTACCTCCACAGCCTCCTTAGGGGACGAGAACTCCACTAAATATACCCTGACGTCCCCCCCCCGACTACCCCTCCTTTCTCCATCTCTGTGATGAAGCAGCTGCAATCAGCCATGGGCTTTGAAGCTGGGGAACAGGATGTTACTAGGAGAAATTTGACAGACTATCTGGAATTGCCAAATCTCCCTCACTGATCATTCCTCCTCTGCTGGCCCCATTTGAGGATGCCACCATGGCTGTCTGGTACAGATCAAATATGATCCCTGCAATGCCCAGAAAGGCAGACAAGTTGTACTAGGCTCCCTCTGGGAAGCCTTTTCTTGCAGGACAGCCACAGGCACAGTGACTGATGCGGTCTATGATAGGTCCAGAAGGCCTCAGTACCTCAGCTCCCTCCACCCAGACAGGTAGTCCAGAAAGCTGGACTTTATGGGCAAGAGGGCCTCTGCTTCTTCCACGCTGGCCCTCAGAATCACAGATTACATTACCCATATGGTCAAATTCCAGAACAAACTCTGGAAGAAGGCCAAAGTTGCAGCTCAGACTCTTCAAGAGGGCCTGCAGTGGCAGGAGCTGCATAAAGTCCTCCACTCTGGGGCAGATGTGGGTAGGCACCTTTTGAGATCGGCTTATGATGTCACAGTGCCTCTGCTAGGGCAGCTGCAGTGGGAATCCACTTAAGGCACCATTCTTGGCTCGGGTTGTCTGGTTTTGCCACTGATGTTCACTGATAGCACAGGTGTGAGAGCTTAACAACAACATGTATGTCATGGTCAGGACATTTCTGAGATTGCTGAGGCTGATGGTGGCAGCCATTGATACGGTTCCCCTGGCAAGGCTGCATATGCGGATCCCCCAATGGACACCAACAGTCCAATGGGATCAACGTACTGATGATCGAGACCAAAAGGTACTGATATCATTGCCTGTGAAGAAGGTACTTCAGTGGTGGATGGACCCCACCAATTTTCTCAAAGGTGTCCCTTTCCTCATCCCTTCCCCCCCACCAGATCCTCATCACAGGTGCATGGGGAATGAGCTTGAGAGTTCACCTAGAGTCTCACCAGACTCAAGGGACATGGATCACTGTGGAGAGTTCCCTCCACATAAGCACTGTAAAGATGAGAGCTGTACTGTATGGCCAGCAAGCCTTCCAGGCCCACCTATCCCGGGCGCTCTGCTATTGCAGACAGACAATATCATTGTAGTCCAGTACATAAACAAGCAAGCGTGGACCCATTCATACCTCCTGTGCAGGTAAGCGAAGATAGTTTGGTACTGGGATCTAGAACACGGCCTAGAACTGTCAGCCATCCACATTCGAGGTGTCCAAAATGTCCTGGAGGACTGGTTAGGCAGGTCGCAGTCCAGAATGCACCAGTGGAAGCTGTTGACCTCGGTAGTAGAAGACCTGTTAAACAGGTGAGGTCGTCCAGAGTTGGACCTTTTTGTGTCCCCACTCAATGCAAAACTGCTGTTTTTCTGCTAGCTCACTCCAGGGCCTGTAGTTTTCTGGCAAGATGCGTTGTCCCTCTCTTAGAAAGGGAGGTTCTCTACACGTTTCCTCCTTGCATGCTAGTCCTGAGGGTGCTACTCAAGCTTCAGATGAAACGAGCGACTGTGATCCTTGTTGCGCCCTTCTGGCCTCTCTATATCTGCTTTCCCCTACTGCAGCAGATGGCAGTGGAACCTCCAGTGCCCTGCCCCTGTGCAGGGGCTTGCTCTCACAGGAGCAAGGCACCACTGTCTATGTGGACCTCAAGTCACTATACCTCCATGCCTGGCTCCTGAAGACTGCCATGTCTCAAAATGGAATATCTCAAAAGGTGGCTGATGTGCTGGTGGCTGCGAGGAAACCCTCCAACAAGGCCACATATGAAGTGTAAGCACTTCGCTCTGTGGGCTGCTTTACATCATTTGTACCCGGTTACTTGTCTTGTGAATCAGATTATGGAGTATTTGCAGTCTCTCTCAGATTCTAGCCTGCAATACTCTTTCATTAAGGTGTACCTGGCTGCTATTTCAGCCTTCCATGTGCCCATTGATGGCCATACAGTGGCACTGCTGGAGGCGTCCTTTACCTTTTTTAATAGGCATTCTTCATCTGAAGCTTCCCATTCGCAATCCAGTCCAGCCTTGGGACTTAAATTTTGTGCTGTAAAAGCTTACTTTGACTCCTTTTTAGCCAGGCGAGACATGTGAGCTATGCTTTCAGTCATGAAAGATATTATTTTTAGTTACTATTACATGTGCTTGAAGGATTTCCGAGCTCCGGGCTCCGACATGTGAGTCTCCTTATTTAGTTTTCCACAAAGACAGGGTGTCTTTGCGTATCAGTCCTAAGTTCCAACCAAAGGTGGTATTTGAGTTTACACTGAATCAAGCCATCCACCTGCCTGTTTATGTTCTGGAGCATGCCAATCCAGGGGAAGCATTGCCCCATACTTTAGATCTACATAGATAGAATACTGTACTTGGATGTTATTATGTTCATCGTACGAAGGACTACAGGAGGTCCTCGTAGCTGTTTGTTTCTTTCGCCCTTGGGAAAGAGGGCGAACTTGTTTCAGTGCGTGTCAAAATGATTGGCTAACTGCATTATTTTCTGTTATAGGAAGTATGGTAAGGAACTTCCTGGGGTGATGCATGGCTACTCCACCAGAGGTATAGCCACTTCTGTTGCCTGTTTCAGGAATGTGTCAGCTGCTAAATCTGTGCCACTGCTACTTGGAGTACTGTCCACACTTTCACTAAACTTTGGACACTGCCTCTTAGAGAAGGTCAGGTTTCAGCCCGGCTGTGCTTCAGGGCCTCCTGTCTTAGGCCCATAGCCTCCAGCTGCCCAGATTGTCTCTGTCAATACTGCTTGGACTTGTTCCATAGGTGTGGCTTGATGCAAGAGATAGCCTTGATGAACGTAGTAGTTATGTAAGAGCTTACTGTAACACTAGATCTGTGAAAGAATCTCTTGCATCAGGCCTTGCTGTCCCACCCTCCTTCCCTCTTGGCTTTGGAGCTTCTCTCTATCCCTCTCTCTTTCCCTCACCTCTGTACGGTTCACCTTGCTTAGTGGAGGGAACCATTAGCTCTCCCTCAGTTCCTTAGAGGAGATCCTTTGTATGTGATCTCAGGTTGGGGAACTGAGGAGGGCGCTCACATTCATATGGGAGGGACATCGTTGGCTGATGTTGTTGTCATGGGCAGTCCCTACTAGACTGCTAGCTAGAACATTTCCATGTGGTCATAGTGCCTGGCTGCTATAGTTCTGCAGATGTGGCCTGACGCAAGAGGTTCTCTCAAAGATCTGTTACAGTAAGTTTTTACTTAACTGTACTTTTTGCTTCACTAACCCACTTGCTAAGAGTCACTGCCATTTTCAGGTGAAGTTATGTAAATTTCAGACTGACCAATCAAAACACATGCCAAGGACGGTGGGTGCGTCAGGATGTTGCCAGGTTCCTAGCAACCATTATGCTAAGCAGAGCTATACTGGAAAAACCAAAAAAGTCCCTTGAAATTATATTTGTTATATATTTATATAGCATTTTTATAATCATTCACATAAAAGTAAAATGGGGCAGTGTTCAGATGGTTTTCCAGCCTAGAAACATTAACAGACTTGTCACTTAAAGTGCAACAGATGGGCGTGGGGTCATGGAATTGGCAGTAAGAGCAAAGTGCTGAGCTGGCCCGTGTGAAACTGACAGCAAGGAAGGGAATGCTGACTGGCCATGGGCTAGTCTAAAGATATAACAGCTAGCTTTTTGACTCCTTGGACCCTTACAGAGCAAAGCAAAACAGCAACATGAGAACCATCATATAATACCATGGGATGTATTCTGCTGCTACTGCTTATCTTCAGGCAGCCTACAGTGATCAGGTTCTTGCTGCTGTCGCACCATCTGAACTTTGATGGGAACTTGCGAAATACAATACAGGCTTCTTTTTCACACATTTGAAAACTGGTAAGTGGGAAAGCTGCATTGCCAGGGCTAGTTTCCAGGTGAGACCCGGGAAGGGAAGAGCTGTAACAGATACAGGCAGGTTGAAGTCATTTAAAGCAAGAAGACTGACAAATAACAAACATGCGCCCCAGTGTCTGTTACCTGCTTCCATGAAAGTTTGTCGCACAAGTTTTTTTTAAGCTATGAAACTGCACGTTTCTTTGAAATTTTAATTAGGTCTCCAAGTTCCTCTGTGGTTGCACATGGAAGCTGATGGTTGCTGTGAAACGCTCAGGTATGGCCCAAAATCTCATTAACTGCTCTGTAGTGAAGAATGAGGGCTTTTCCTGTGGCATTTGATGTGACCATTGTCCCCTTTTGATTGTTTTAGTACTGTTTCTGGGGATGCCATGGTATGATCACCATGAAAAGTAACCATGCAGTTATCAGTACATTGTTCAGGTCGGGAACTTGAGAGTGGGTTTTTGTGGAAGGGGTATTTACTAACATACTAAAATGCCAGCAGAGTAGGCCTAATGGTCTTTCGTGTCTGCTCGTTTGGTCAGCCCCAACCCTGGGTGCTGACCTTGCTGTCCCCCTCGCCTTCTCTGGCTTCTCCCTTCCCAGTTCCGGATATTCTTGCTGCATTGGATTTTGCTTGGAACCCTTCCCTGTACCTGTCCCACCCCTCTGAACCCCTCCACTGTCTCTGCCTCCACCAGCCCCAGGTAGTGCATTCCATGGCTCTACCACCTCCTCAGTGAAGTAGCACCTCCTCCTTTCTCCTGAATCTTCCCCTCCAGCTTCCACCCATGCCCCTAGTGGCCCCTTCCTCCTTCCTTCAAGCACCCTCACTGTTCCTCCCTATTTACTCTTCATGTACCTGAAGACCTCTAGCATGTCCCCCGGTCCCTTCTCTCTTCCAAAGTGTACATATTTAGCTCTTCGAGCCTCTCCTCATAGGTCCTGTCCCCAAGCCCCAAATCATTTTGGTTGCCCTCCTCTGGACCCTCTCCAGGAGGTTAATGTCCCTCTTTAAGTGTGTCCTCCAAACTGCACGAGTACTCCAGGTGCTGCCTCACTCAAGTAGTTATACAGGGGAGTATCACTCCCTCCTTCTGAGGTGATCCCATGATGTGCATCCCAGCATCCTGTTGGCCTTGCTGCTGCCTCCTACAAGTCTCAGAGTTGTTCATCTTGACATCCACCACCACCCTCAGGTCCCTCTCAGCCATTGAGACTTGTGGTATTCCTCCAGGGTGTACACTTGGCCTGGGTTTCTGGCCCCAGATGGAGTACCTGCATTTCCCTGCATTAAACCTCAGCTTCCACTTTCTAGACCATCTTTCCAGAGCCTCCAGGTCCCCTGCAGGGCAACCCTCCCTCCTCCCCATCCACCACTGCCCCCAGTTTCGAGTCATCTGCAAGAGACTCATCTCTCCCTGATTCCTGTCCTTATGTCAGATACGTGGCGTTGAACAGAAGGGGCCCAAGGACTGATCCCTGTGGGACCCCACTAATGACCCTCCTTGGGAAGAGATTATCCACCAACGACTAATCTTCTGGTCCGGTCCTGGAGCCATTGCTATCCATCGGATCATCTGGTTTCCCACCCCCATTTCTCCTAGTTTATCCAACAGGCCCACGTGAGGAAACAGATTCAAATGCCTTGCTGAAGTCCAAAGAGGACATCCACTGGTCTACCCAGGTCCAAGGCACTTGTCACCCAGTCATAGAACTCCACCAGGTTTGTCTGACACGATTTCCCGGGATGAATCCATGCTGTCTATCGTCCAGGCACCCTGACTTATCCAGGGCCCTCCCTAGCCACCTTGACAATGCCCTCCATCACCTTGCCCACCACTGATGTCAGGCTGACAGGCCTGTAGTTCCCTACCACCTCCCTTGATCCCCCTTGTGGATAGGCACTACATCACACCTTCCAGTCTTGGGGCACCCACCCTGTCCTCAGAGATGGTGAAAAGCTCTGCCAGGGGTTTCGCCCAGGACATCTGCAAGTTCCTTCAGCACTCTAGGATGTAATTTATCCGGCCCGTGCTTTCTCCGTCTTAAGGGAGCTGAGGGCTTCCTCCTCTCTCTGCTGTGATTTCACTTCCAGTACCTCTTCTCCCTGCTTAGCCCTCCCCCACCTGCCAGCGATGCCCCCCCCTCCCCAGACCTGCCGATTGGTGAGGGTCCCCCAATCTCATTATCTCTGTCTCCTCCCATGTATGATGCAGCATCCCCATTTTCCCTGGTGAAAACTGAGGTGAAGTACTCATTTAGTACCTCAGCCTGCTCCTCTGGGTCTTGTGCCCATCTCTCCTGATTTAATCCTGCTAATCTGCCCTTCACCCTTCGTCTTTCCCCAATGTATCTAAAGAACCCTTTTCCCTCTCCTAATTTTCCTGGCCAGGTTCTGCTCCTTCCTTGCCTTAGCCGCCCTCACCACTCTAGTGGCCCTTCTAGCCAACAGCTCATACTCCCTCGATCCCTTTCACTCCTTGAGCACTTGAATCTTATGGGTTAGGTTTCTTTTCCCCACCACCTCCTGGACCTCCCTGGTCCACCAACAGGGTTTTTGGGCCCTACCGCATTTTCGTCTTACTCTTGCACAGGTGCTGGTAGCGTCCTGCACCCCTCTCCTGATGATTTCCCACCTACTATCAGCGTCCATGTCTGACCCAATCCCATCCAAATGCTCCTTAAGGATCCTTCCCATTTCCTTAAAATTTGACACACAGAAGTTGAGGTGAATGTGAAGTGAATCTGGGGTGGCTGGCCTGAAACCATGGTATACCATGACATGTGGTTATCTAGGAATAGGAAATTACTCAGTCAGAGTAGCAGTACCATGACTTCAGCATCACAGAATAACTTGATACCATGACATCCTTATTTTTTTTTTTTTCCAGCTGTTTGTGCCCTGGTCTGCTGCCTATTCCATCCATTCAGCATATCCCTGGTGGCCTCCCAGTCTCATCACTCCACCACCACCACCATCGAGGCCAGTGGGGATGCGAATTGGGCAAGACCCGATAGTGCTGATGCTGTCCTTTTGGCTGGCCAGTGCACCTGGTGTTTCTAATATTTATTTACAACTCCACTTTCCCATGGACCCTGCTACCTCCCCTGTGCTGAGGCAGCCTCATGGTGACCCTGCATACTGCGGCGTGTTTGGGTGTTAGCAGAGCAAGCTCCCCAGCCCACCATTTGAGGCTGCTGCAGCTCTGGAAGTCTGGTATCATCCTCCCCAGGCTAACTTGTCCTGCACTTGGCAGCACCGCCCTCCCCCCCACAGCCCAGGACAGCACCACTTCCGCTCCCCAGGATTGTTCCCGAGCCCAAGGAGCCAGCACAGAAGCATGTTGCACTTCTGCTGGGCCATTGGTTGGCTCCATCTCTGTTTGCAGCTGCATCCTATTTTTAACTGTGTCCCAGACTAGGTTGGTGGCACTGGTGAAGCATGTTGCACTTCTTGCGGGCTACCTGGGCTCACTGTGCAAAACCCCACCCACTTGCATTGGGCTGGTGGAGCTGTGGAGTACTGCAGGAGTAACAGTCACCAGCTCCATATTGGGAGGGAATCTCACTCACCACTTGAGTACCTCCTGCAGTCAGAGGGGTCTTAACATTGTAGGTGGCCATATAATGTCAGCCCCTCCTTCTCAGAATGATGCGCAGTGGGGTGTAATGCTGTTGGGTAGGGGAGGAGGGTAAGAGTAAACTTTGGGGGAAAATGGTTCCTCGGCACCTCCATGGCTGCTAGCCGCACAGTGCAGGTTGGCAACCTGGTTTGTATGAACAGTAAGGATGCAGATGTGCACTGGGCCTGTCTGAATGCTGTGCTGTCTGAACACTGTGGGAGGTGTTGTCTGTCTGTGTGCTTATCTTCCGTTCCTCTTGTGTGCATTCCCTGCTTTCGTAAAATGCTCCTGTTGGGATATATCTTACAAACCCTACTCTTGCAGCTACCCATACACTGATTACATATGGCTTAGGCTTAATTCTTGACTATCCTTGAACCCTTCGTCGTAAGTCATATGATATGATATCACTTCATTACAGTTCATCACTTTGCCGTTAACGGTAGTTTTTCCGCATTGTAATGTCTGCCCTGGGTTACACCTGGAAGTGCTCGGTGTGTCTCTCTAGGCCAACAAATTTTAAATCGACGTGACCTGGTGAGTTTGCCCTGGTCATTGGTGCTTCATTTATTGGGAAGGGGAGTGGGGCAGGAAGCAATTTTATGGATTTAAAAAACAAACGAACAAAAACAAACAAAAAAACCAAGGTACTGCATTAGCATGTGGGCTGAAAACAAAACTAAAAGGTTTCTGCTTAAAGTTGAACAAGCATAATATTCTGTAGTGATGTGCATATGCAGCCCATGATGATTTGCATTGTGGGGGCATGTGTGATTTTGTATTTCTTTAATATATATATGAGATGCTTGCTGAAAATAGAAACTAGAATCGATGTTTTGACCATTCTTCTGGAATTATCTATAAAGAGATAAAAAAACAGAGTTATGCTTCAACATGAATTTCATGTGATTGCTGCATATCTTCAGCAAAAAGTCATCCTAGAATGTAAACCTGCCTGTGAGTGACACCCTGCTGCCCAGCCAGCTGTTGCCTACTGCATTCTAGCTGGAGTAACTGTAAAGAGCTGAGGTTGGGCAGCTGCTTGCCCACCCTTCAGTTACGTCTTCTGCTGGCATTTTTGAAAAGATGGTCCGTGGTCTTCTATGCAGATTTTAAAAACTTGGGAACAACTGATTTTGCTACTGTAAGATTGGGGGTGGGGGTTGAATAGATAATTCTGCGCGTATTTTTTCCATTTGAACAGCTAGTGTACTGATATTTTACTTTGTACTCACTAATAATCCCATCAGTACCTTTCTTACTCCCCATTGGTACTGTAGTATATACCAGCAATAAGACACAATGAGGTGTGGGTCATGGCCTGATAAGAGCACGCCCCAGGTGCATTATGAGGCACAAGGCGCTTTCGCCGAGTGCCTTTAGCACCTGGGAAGTGCTCTTATCAGGCCATAACCCTCACCTTGGAGTGTCTTATTGTGCTTATAAAATGGGTCCTCCAAGTAAATATTCATAAAAAAGAAACAAATAAAGTGTCCAACATTTTTTAAAAGGGAGGTTTTTAATAGTGGCAATAGGAAAAATAGTCCCCCATCAATATTTTATAACTATAATAATGTGAGGGCTACTAGAGGGCACTCCTCTCCCACACCTACACAGTGATTGACTCAGGTTGTGTTTCCCTCTCTAACACAATCTGTTTAAGTACAAGCATTATACTCCCTGTTTAATAGTGACTGTTTTTGGTACCGAGGAATGTACTATAACTCTCATTTCACTGACACCAAGCAGACACTTTCACTGCGAGCAATCATGCTACTTGCCAACACACCAAGTGCTGACTCATGTTGTGTCTCACTGCCAGATACACTCTTTTGAAGTGCTGGCATTGCATACCGTTTATTAAATTTTAATAGATACATTTAAATAGTGGCTGCTTGCTTTTAGTATCGAGGAGCAAACCTGTCATTTCACTGACAGTGGGCAGGCTGTTTTATTGCGAGCGTGTCACTTGCCAGCTTCCATAGATACTGTTTTTTTCTCATAGGGCTTCCTGGTCACGATTTTTACAAAGAGACGCTCACTGTTCATTATTTGACTGCACATGGAGAAGAGGATTAGGGAGGAGTTCTGCCCAGCAAATGAAGTGGGACTACTAGAGACAGGATAGGAAACCGATGGGAAGTTTGTACTGCCCGCGGTATGAATAGCGGGACCAACATCTGTGGAGAAGCAGGAAGTAGCCAGAATAGAACTTAAAGCAGAAAGCAGTTCAGCCTGCAGTATTAAAATAATTCAGCCTGCAGTATTTCCATAATTTGTTGTTGAGCATTTTTTTTGGGGACTCTGACACAGTGACTTGTTTTCTTGAACACTGTGCTTTCCGAATTTAGCTCTTGCCGTTTGCTGGTATTCTAGGTGTGCATTGAGTTGTTAATAGTGGCAGAGTGGGAACACTGATATACGGCTGTGCAGCGTCGGTTTCGTTTGATGTAGTGCAGGTTGGCACGCTATGGCTCTATAAGGACACTGCTAAAACAGGTAGGTAGCCAATCACAGAAGCTTACATTTTTTCTACATTTTATAAACATGGATATGTGGGATAGTATATACATGGATATAAATATATATTGTAGGATGTACACGGAATTCCATTAGGGTGGTAGTTTATGCATATGGATATTTGTAGTCCTAAGGTACAAGTTCCTGTCATGCCCAGTTGGCTTTTCTGTGTGTATATCCAGCGATGTATGTCCACTATCTCTGAGAAAAATAAAGATGGCCGCTGAGCATACAAGCTGTAACTGAGTCTCCCTGCACAGGCATATATTACAGGTACCAAATATTACTCTTCTCCACCAAGCTAAACCTTTGATATGTAACATACCTTTTCACTAGGATAAGATATCGGTGCTTCTGAAATAAGTGATTCCACATCGGGAGATCCTCTTTCCATCTAAAAAAAACACAGTACTTGATCGCTCCTGAACATATGAAATACAACAGATACAGAGGCCTCAGGTGTTCCGCAGTTAGGATGTCCTCCTTGACTCTTGCCAGACTATGGAAAGCTAGGTGTCAGCTGTGGTCGAGGTCAATTTGCGCTCTTCAGAACATGGTGAAACACAGACTTCTCCTTCCCAAACTGGCACTAAAACCGCTAGCTGATGCACTGGTGGCCATCCGACTAGAGTATTCTATGTCACTCCGTGCTAGTCTGTCCAGACACTAGATTTGTTGGCTGTAAGCAGGTCGAAGTGCCGCAGCATGAATTTGTATGTGAATTTGGGTGGCAAGATCACGTTACTCTGGTTTTTCTCTATCTGGAATGGTTGCCAGTGCAGGTCAAAGCTGAATTCAGATTGCTGGTCTTGGCTTTTAGGGCCAGATATAGAACAGGTCCAGCTGATTTGAGAAATCTTTGGGTGTCCTGTGTTTCCCTGAGGCCTTTGCATTCCTCAGGCGAAGGGCTGCTGGTCCAGCCGTGAACCTTATGCAGCACTGGAGGCAGAGCCTCTGATGTTGTGGCTCCCAGACTCCACAGAGCCTTTGTACTGCTCCATCTTCTTGTGTTTTCAAACACGCACTAAAAGATTATAAGCTATTGTAAGCTGACTAGGGAGATTCAGTTTCCACATGCATGTGTTTGATGCCTTGCTCTATGTTATAGTTACACAATTGCTGTTTTCTTAAGTATATTTATTATTATTTGTACTAGACATCTGTTTTAAGTTATTTTTTCTTGTAAGGCACTCTTGGTGCATGCAGAAGGGTACTTAATAAGTGAATTATTTATGTATTTATTTATTTTCACCTTCTACCACAAATGACATACTGAGCTGGTAATAGCTCATTTCCAGATGCGTCCTTCGTAAATAAAAAAAAGAAGCACTACTTTCGGACAGCTCGGTCTATGGGCTAGCAAAGATGGGATGAGAGCAATGATGAACACATTTACATTTTGTAGTGCAAAGGTGCTTCTGTCACTTCTGAAAAGTGGGCAGCCTCACCCACTACTGGGCATAGGCACAAGATCAGAGCTGTGACATCCCATGTGATACCCTTCGAGCTACCACAACTAGTCAGTTGCTGTCCAGATTATGCAGGATAAATAGGCCAGGGGAGTGAGCATTTATTTGTATGTTTTATTTCTCCTTTTTTTGTGTTTCTTTTCCATTTCTATCTGGATCTATTGTTAAACTCCGCCCATCCCTACTATAGGTAACCTCTGTGCATAGTGTCGGGTAGTATGCCTTTCTTTGTTTGCAGGTGTGTCGGCACCAACCGCGGAGCACAACAGTGTTTTCTCAGTACCCTTGCATAGCTTCAGCTTTATGTGGTTTTCCAGAAAGGTGAGCGCAGACCAGACCCTCTGTTGTTTCGTGTCTGTTGTGCCTCTTGCTCCCTCACCTGAAAAGTATTGGGTTCTTGTGCTGGCCTTCTTTTCTCAGTGAAGACCAGAATTTCACACGCTCCCCAGTGCAGGAGTCGGGTGACATGGAGTGGAGAGGCACTTCCCCAGTCAACAACTAAGTACAGGAAGCAGCAGCACTCCCAGATCAAATAAAGCTTAGCCACCAAATAAATCAGTCTAGAGTTGGTGTGTTGTCTGTTCACAATTTTTTTCTTTTTTTCACAAAGGCTTCATAATGCCGCAATGGACTTAAACAGACAAATGTTGATTGTGCACTGATGTGCCAAATGATACCACAGACACAGGTATTCTGGCTGTTGATTCGATGGGCCTTTGTCAGGGGGCTGAGAGTGCTGTTGGGTCCTGTACTTCTGCTTTTTTTTTCCTCTGTGGTGCATAGTTGAGCAGCAGTCCTGACACATGGAAGGAGGGCTCTGGCTCTTAAAGAAAGTTTTAAAACAAATAAGGGGTGCACACAACACGACAGAACACTCAGGGTCATAGGTGTTCAAATATCCTATTAGCATGCTTACATAGGGATGTATGCCCAATGTAGTGTTGAAGAAGGTCTGTCAGGGGCCCCTAACGAGGCTTCTTGGTGCTATGTAGTGTTGGCATCCATATGTTGGCACACTAATAAATATTTGAATATTGATGACCCTGAGTGTTCCGTGGTGTTCTGTGCACTTTTTAATGGTGTTTCCAAGTGTTAAGGGTTGCACCTTTATTAGCAGAGGTGTGCACAGATTTGTGTGTCTGTATCACTGGAGGAAGGTCAGTAGGAGTAAATAAAAACTGTCAGCACTGTGGTTTACGTGAGTATAAGGACTGTCAGGGGAAAGTAGCTGCTTGCCTTCAGTTTTCAGGCTTCCTCTCTGTTCAAGTTGAAGACCCAGGGACCCCTTGCAACAAGTCCTTCTCAGAAGATGACCGGTGTGACTGGATAACAGGCAGGAAACAGGTCTCTGCTGATCTGGCCTGGTGTGTTCGCTGACTCTTATCTCCGCCCTCCCAATTGTTGGTGGGGTCTCTGTGCTAGAAGGGCAGGACTGCCTCTGGCTGCTTTTAATCGGGGATGGCAGCACTAACCCTGCAGTGGAATGCTGGTGAGTAGCAGACTGCAGCACAAGAGGAGGATCTCACAGCAAGTGTAGCAGTGCGTAAACAAGGGGGATCTGGCTGCATATCACACTTTTTGGCATGAAACCCCAGTTGCGTCGATGGCAGTTACTAGTATAGTTTGTGCAATAATAGTTGGAGGCCACAAGGAACTCTACTCCTAACTTGCTTATCAGAGCTGCTTGAGGATAACCAGCTATTTTTTTACCGTGTTCTCCACATTTATATTGTAAATGTGCAGATGATTATTGGGGATGCTTTTCCCCGTTTTCTCTCTGTAGT
This sequence comes from Neoceratodus forsteri, assembly GCA_016271365.2. NCBI lineage: Eukaryota > Metazoa > Chordata > Ceratodontiformes > Ceratodontidae > Neoceratodus > Neoceratodus forsteri. Next base: position 1,197,201,629 of record CM057452.1, read on the forward strand.
GTCAGTCCTTGGTTTTACGAGGGTTGAAGGTGTGCCTTAACATGGTGGCACATTTATATTGCAAGTGTGTGGAAGTCCTTCCATGCTTTCTGGTGACGCTTTGTTTTTACTGTTTTTCCCCTCTATGGTGTTGGCCCTTGGTTTCTCAGGCCAGGAAGCGTGCCTCATCATGGTTGTGGCAACTGGCTGAAAGTGGGAACCATGCCACACAACATGACAGTAGAAAGCATCTGTGTCATGTCACAGCTCTTGCTGTCCCAGCTTTTCCATTCTTACAGGGTTGCCTGTTTCCCCTTGAGTAATGGCAGAGTGTTTGGTCTGGACATGGCCAGAGCTGGGAATATTCTGAAAGACTGACTTTTCAGAATACTGAGTGTCAGGAGACTGAGACTGATAGCCCGAAACTTGGAATCCCAACACTCGGTAATTGCCCGCAGCGGAGTTTGTTTTTTTAAAGTAAGGGGGTGCGGGAGGAAAAGCCCCCCGAAACATGACAAAAACCTCTGCCACGGGCAATTACCGAGTATCGGGATTCCAAGTTTTGGGAAATCAGTCTCTGGCTCCTGACACTTGATCTTCTGAATTTCTGTCCTTCATAATAAATCCCCAGAGCCTGGCACTGGCTCTTGATGACTGGGAGCTGGTATCCCGTGAATATAGTGAGTGATTTTCAGTGAGTGTGAAATTGGGCGAAGTCAAAATAGCGAATAGGAAATCGGCAGTGTGCTCGTAATAGCACAGTGTAACTTAATCGCCTTCATTTCTGATGGAGAACCTATGGTATAGTATGTACGGGTTTGTTTGTGAGGGCAGTTCCGAGGTGGCCATCTGGTGTACTGGTTACAGTCAACGCCTCTGTGGCTAGCAGACTCGGGTTTGGGACTGGCTGTAGAGGATGCTTTTATTTTTTCCCTCTTACTTGTGTTTTTTATCTCCTGTTCCCCTGCCCTCTCGACTGTGTCTCCCCGCACCCCCTTCTCCCCCTGCTGGTTTCTGTCTGCCCCCCACATGGAGTAGCCCTCCAGAGTTTTCCTGTCTTCCATTATCATGCCTCCCTCCCCCGTGATGATTATATTTTTGATGGGAGGCGCGGTCATAGCCCCCCACATAAGAAGTGTTACATTGCCCCGGACAGTGAATAAGCACCAATCGCTGTTTGTGGATCGCCTAGCACATTACTGTTTTTTGGTTTTTTTGTTTTTTTTTTTCAGCGCTGTGCATTCGCTATTTTTGGTTGGCGCCATTTTGCATGCACTATTACCACATAGACCCTGGGAGCTAGGGTGCAGCAGAAGAACAGAGTGGCAATGCCAGTTAGAACTGCTGGCCAGCTCAGCATACAACAGTGACTTCTGCTTTGGTGGAACGGATACAGAGTCCAACAAGTTTTTTTTTTTTTTTTTGCTGTAGTAGCTCAGTATGTGATTAGTTTTCAAGAAAAGTTTGTTAGCCTTGAGGGTGGGCAGATCCCCAGGTCCTGACGGCATCCATCCAAGATTGCTGAGGGAACTAGCAGAGGAGCCTGCAAGCCCCCTGGCTGACCTGTTCAGTAATTTGCTTGAGTCAGTGGTGGTATCTTGGGACTGGAGAGTGGCACAAATAATGCCACTCAACCCAGGGATGGCCCAGGAAACTACAGACTGGCCAGCTTGACCTCAGTTGTTTGAAAGCTCATGGAGGTCCGGGACCAGGGGAGGGCTGTGGCGAGCAGCAACTCCAGACTGCTCTGGATATTGGCGATTCTTGTGCCCACTCGGTGGCGGTCGCAGTGTCCCTGCGCTGCAGGGCTTGGTTGCGCATCTCGACCTGTACGGCTAATACCCAACACAAGCTGGCAGATGCTCCCTTCTTGGGCACTGACCTGTTCAGGCCCAGCGTGGAGGGTCACCTCAAACGCATTGTGAAATTCAGTGCCACCCTAAACTCTGTGACATCCACCCAGAATGACAAGGTCTGTAAGCGCCAGAACCGCAAGCCCTTTTGCCCTTCCACTCCTGCGGCCAGACCAGCCCAGCAGCAGGGCCAACAGGTGCAAACTTGGTGACCATGGGTCAAATCAGTGGCCTCTTCGGTCAGGAACCTGGAGGGAAAGGTCCCAGCAGCTCCTTGACTGGGTCCTCCTCCTCTAAGCCTGCTCAGTGACGAGTTGAGGGGTGCCACCCTCCAACCCGTTGCACCTCCCCTGGGTCCTCCTATGGGGGGCTGGCTCAGCCACTTCCTTTCTGCCTGGTCCGTTATCACCACGGACCATTGGGTTCTGGAAGTGGTCGGTTGAGGCCTGCCTCTGGAATTTGAGCAGGCCCCTCCATATTGAGCCACACCCCATGGGGATATCTGGTGTCCGCAGCCACTATTTCGGCTCTTAGTGACGATATAGCTCAGCTGCTCTTCAAGGAGGTGGTGCTCAGAGGATGTGGTGTGCAGAGTAGCGGACCCTCCTTCAGACCCAGGGTTCATTTCCAGGTACTTCCTGGTACCAAAACGGACCGGGGGGGGGCTGGTGCCCCATTCTTGATCTGCACAACCTGAACAAGTTCCTCACGTCCCGCACCTTCTGGATGGTAACTCTGGCTCAGATCATACCATCCTTGGAGCAAGGCATGTGGTTCTGCTCTCTAAATCTTCAGGGCACATTCTTTCATGTCCCAATCTGTCCGTCCCACCGACGGTTCCTCCGCTTCCGAGCTGAGGGAACCTTTTACAAGTTCCAAGCCATTCCCTTCAGCCTGTCTTCAGCCCCCAGGGTGTTCACCAAATGCATGGCAGTGGTGGCGGCTTTTCTGAGGCACCGAGGGGCCTGGGTGTACCCTTACCTGGACGACTGGCTTATAGCAGGTCCCTCCAAGTAGGAGGTGGAGCAGTCCAGGGATCTAGCCCTCCAGACTTGCTTTGACCTTGGCCTCCTGATCAACGAGGCCAAGTCGGAACTTGTGCCCTCGCAGGTGATTCAGTTCATCGGGGCAGAGCTCGACTCTTGCCAAGCCAGAGCTCGGCTCCTGGCGGACAGGGCGGAGGTTCTCTCCTCCTTTGCCCAATCATTTCTGGTTGGGCAGTTGTGCCCTGCCCGGGACTTCCTGCATCTTCTGGGCTACATGGTGGCCTGCACCAGTGTGGTCTGATGGGCCCATTGGCATATGCGTTCTCTTCAGTGGGAACTGGCCAGCCAGTGGTCTTAGCACTCGGGTCACCATCGACCAGCTGGTCACTGTGACCCAGAGAATGTGGGACGGCCACTAATGGTGGCTGGTCCCAGCTCATCTGCAGGAAGGCATCCCGTTTTTCCGCCCCGAGCCGATGTTCATCCTGACGACTGACGCCTCACTGATGGATTGGGATGCCCATCTGGGGGAGCACAGAGCCCATGGGCTCTGGTCCCCTCAGAAGTCCTGATGCCACATCAGCCTGCTGGAGCTCTGCATGGTTCGGGTAGTCCTGACTGCCTTCACTCCATTTGTTTGGGTTCAAGTGGTTCAGGTCCAGACAGACAATACGACCATGTACTTTCTCAACAAGCAAGGCGGGATGCACTCCTTGCCTCTGTGCAAGGAAGCTGTTCGCACATGGACCCTCGTGCTCAGCCTAGAGGCGGATCTCCTAGCCATCCATGTGGCAGGAGCCTAGAATCAGCTGGCTGATGCCCTTAGACAGATGGGTGAGGCATCTCACGAATGGTCACTTCACCAGGAGGTAAAACAAAACCTGTTCTCCCTCTAGGGCTCCCATCAGGTGGATTTGTTCGCCTCGAGGGAGACTGTGAAGCTGAGGCTGTTCCATGCCCACCCCCCTCAGCAGGGCTCGCTGCAGGGGGATGCCTTCTCGAGGCCTTGGACCCGAGGCTTATTCCATGCCTTCCCTCCACTTCCCTTGATACACAAAGTGCTCATCAAGGTCGGGAGGGACAAGGTACAGGTAGTCCTGGTAGTGCCAGACTGGCCACACCAGTTCTTGTATCCAGATCTCCTCAGCCTCAGCTCCAGGCTCCTGAGGTGTCTTCTAGCATTCCCGGACCTGCTCTCCATCAGTCAGGGGAAGGTACTCCATCCGGACCTTCAATCCCTGCACCTTACAGCCTGATTCCTGAGCGGCTAGAGTTCCAGGCTTCGGGTCTCTTCGACGAGGTCCTCAGTGTTGTTGAGGCATCTCGTAAGGAATCACCCAGAAAATGCTATGCCTTCAAATGGAAAAGTTTTTCCATTTGGTGCCAGGGTAAGGGGTTGGACCCCTCGTCCGGTCCACTGGCTAGCATTTGGACCATCTTTGGTCCCTCTCCCAGCTGGGGCTTCAGTCGACGACCCTTAGGGTACACGTGGCAGTCATCTCTGCCTACTAGGCATGGGCTGGTAAGCAGTCGGTGGCGCAGGAGAAAGTGGTCTGACATTTCTTCAAGGGCCTAGATCACATATCCCCACTGGTGCGTGAACCTCCACCTCCGTGGGATCTACTATTGATTTTGGCAAACCTCATGGGCAAGCCATTCGAACCTGTGCACAAGTGTGATATCTCACATTTGTCGTGGAAGTCCGCCTTTTTGGTGGCTATCACGCCAGCCAGAAGGACTGGGGAGTTACAGGCGCTCTCTCTAGAGTCTCCTTACCTGGTCTTCCACAGGGACAAGATTGTCCTGTGCCCCCACCCAAAATTCCTTCCAAAAGTGGTGGCGGAGTGTCACCTTAACCAGGTGATTACTCTGCCAGTGTTCTACCCCAGTTATACCTCGGAGGCCAAGTACAGGCTGCATACTTGGGACCTGAGATGAACGCTCGCCTACTACAAAGAGCGTACAGTGGAAGTTCAGGGAGATGGTCGCCAGCTGTTTGTCACCTATGCTGAAGCCACAGCTGGCAGACCCGCAGCCAAGCGGACAACTGCCAGGTGGATCGTGTCCTTCATTGATCTCTGCTATAGGTTGGTGGGTATGGAGCCTCCCGTAGGGCTAAGGGCTCATTCCACTTGTCATACCGCTGCATCGGTGGCTGCTTCTAGGGACGTCCCTATCCAGGAAATCTGCAGGGCTGCTACCTGGAAGTCAGCACACACCTTCAATTCCCATTACCACATCGAACTTGAGTCACACCGGGATGCTGGTTTTGGGGCCTCAGTTCTCCAATCCCTGTTCCCTAAGTAGGGGGTGTGCACCTTGCCTCTCTCCTCCCGGAGAACTGCTAGGAGTCTGCCAGCAAGTGTGGATTGAACAACATATCCACGATCCTAAATAAAACAGGTTACTCACCTATAACAGTAGTTCTAGGAGTGGTATATGTTACTACCTTCTCTTGGCTTTTGTCTCCTTTTCCTTTCTTCCTCCCTTTTTCTCCTTTTTTCTCTCTTTTTTCTCTCTTTTTTTTTTTCTTTCTCCTGATGGCAAGGGATAGGAGGTGTAGGGATAGGTGGGGGATAGTTTTCGTATATTGTATTTTTTTTTTTTTTTTGTGATAGGATGTTCTGAAACATCATAAGCTTTGTCTAACATCATTGTATAAGTTACTGTCATGGTGTATTATGTCATGTTATATAATATCTTTATATAGTGTTTTTCTTTTGGTTGGTAGACTCAATAAAGCTTACTAAATATGAAAAAAAAAAGGAGTGGTATATGTTGTTCATCCACACTGACCCACCCGACCTCCCCACTGCGACATGCAACCTGGATTCCAGCGGGCTAAGATCTGGCGTCACGGGGCGGAGCCGAGGGTTTTACCACCCAGGTGGGTGGAAGGAGCCAGCTTGAAGACGTTCCGGTTGACCCTTAAAGGGAAATGCGATCTGCCTGCAAGTGTGGATGAACAACATATACCACTCCTAGAACTACTGTTACAGGTGACTAACCTGTTTTTTCATACCTTCTTGCAGCTTGTTTCTTTGAAGACTGATTAAGTAGACAGGCATACTGGGGAGTTTAAAGGTTGATTACGCATCATGTTCTCATATGCTAATGCAACTCTCAGGGACAATGAGATTTCAACAACCACCAAATGGAGCCTCAGAGGACAGTTACAGGGCCTAGTATGAACTCTAACAGCTACATGAAAAGAGTTCTGTTGTCATGGAAACAAATAAAATTTAGAAGATATGAAGGAGTAGTTTTCCTTAAAGTGTTGGAAACATCACCCTCAGATGGGGTTTCTGTTACATTTTTATGCCTTTTTTGTGACTCGCTTACCAGTTGTATGAAACGAAAAAGGAATAATTTTTCGTTTTGGCCCAATCTTTTTTCATGAGGGGAAAATCCTATATTTTTCCCTGGTGTCTAGTGGTGCCCCCACCCACCAATCACTGTCCCCATATTATTTCCCTGGTGTCTAGTGGCACTCCTCACCCTTGATCGCCATCCCCGTCATTATTTTTTTTTCCCTTGTGTCTAGTGGTGCCCCCACTGATTGCCATCCTCAACTATTGTTTACATTTTCCCTGGTGTCTAGTGGCACCCCCCCCCTCCAATTGATGTCCCCATTTAACGTTTCTCTTTTCTTGGTGTCTAGTGCCCCCCATCGCCGTCCTACCTATAATAAAGAAAACAGTCCCTCATTGATCTGATCCACGCCACCCTGACCTCCCATTCACCATCCACCACCCCACGCCCCCTCATACCCCACACACACCCCCTCACTCACCTGAACAGGTCCCAGGGTGAAGATCCAGTCTGTGATCGAAGACACATCTTGCTGCTGGAAACGCCAACTGCTATATGAGAAAGCAAGGTAAATGCAGCTCAATGTATTTCAAGGGGGGTTTCAACTTTGTGACATAGGTTTGCCATTTTTGCATATTTTTAGCCCAAATTTTCAGCATGGCCTTTTTGAGACTCTACCTCATAAACAATGTCAGTGGAATTACACAAATCCAGCCTGAAAGGCATTTTCGCAGTCACTTGGTGAAATCACCTTTCGGGCAAGATTTGAAAATTTTCATCTCTCTTGTTCACGAGGTGGGGCAAGATGTCTATGTTGCAAATTTGGGGTCAGAATATGTATGTAACCCCTAGATGGTGTTATCCCAAGGGCTACTACCCCTGCCTGCTTGGCTAGTAACAGGTTAAGGGGCCTGAGTTCTGGAACGGGTGCCTCCACCCAGAGGTTAGGGTTAGTAGTGGTCAAGCTAACCTGGGCACAGCCCTCCGGGATACTGTAACTCCCCTCTTTCCCCTCTAGTGGCCTGAACACTGTACAATAATCACTTTCACAATACCCTGGTACACCACACAAGTACCCACACTGTTTGCACTTACACCAGGGCTGTTCCTCTGGCTCGACCCTGGCCCCCCCCTCAAACAAGGTTAAACACAGCAAATAGCAACAGTACAGTACTTTGAGCACAAACTGGAACCACAGTCAGATTACATGCAGAAAAAGTTAGATCTGATTTATTCAGGGGACTTGAACAAAGGAGCAGCAAAATCAGGTTAATTAGCTTAAAGGTTATATCAATCAAGCAGTTATGCATGCGCTTTGAGTCCCCCCACACAGTCCACCTCTGGGTACCCAGGTGGAGAAGAGATGGGCTAGCCAGGACAGTTGCCCGGGGTTGCAGCTGGGGGAACCCCTGTGATGGAAAACACAACAGGCACAGTACACAATATTTGTAATCCGGAGCCAGAAGGCTCAGTTCGTAAAGGAAATGAAACAACAAGACAATCGGATGACACACTCAGATTAAGCCGTTTGGTGCAGGGAGCTACCCTGGTATTTATTCATGATGCCCAAGATTGGACATAGGCTGGACGAAAATCGAGACCGCAGGTGGTTGATCTGGAATGCCAGGAGAAACAGGGCCCACACAAGTCGCAGAGGCGTTGTTCCTGTTCAAGCATGGAGCAGGGGGGCTGATCCCCAGGCAGGTCTCTCATCGATGGCTTCTCTGTACATTGGGTAGTCTGGCTAGGCCAGTCTGGCAAAGCCCAGACCACATGGAGACAAGTTCGGATACAGTCCATTTTGGGCTGGATACAGCTTCCAGCAAGCAGAACACAGTTCACACAGTGGGGAACTAACTCACAACCAACTAGCACCTCATAGCACATTTACATGTACAGGAATTCTACTGTACCAGGCAAAGTGCTCCCCGGTCACAATCGCAAAGTCTCTGCACACACTGGGAGCTTAAGGGTAGCTGTAACTCCTGACAGGCTGATCGCATTCAGCAAAAATATTCAGTCTTCTTCAGGTTGAGCCTGGCCCTCTTCAGTAGCTTACTTTAGTCACACAAACTTGGATTTAGTCCAAAATAATTCTCTTCTCTCCCTCTTATGGAGCAGCAGCAGACATGCAGCCAAAAACTCAGCCCTTTCACACATGGGTGTAGCCAGGCATACGCCAAGCACTCCATGGTGTGCAATTTTATTTAAGGGGGGTAGCAAATAGGCTCTGAACTGCTTCCTTTTTCCATGAAAATTAACAAAGAAAATGCTGAACCTTTCTGTAATTTCATTCATAGGAGTCAAAACTAGAAGGACTGGTCACTAATACTGTCTTTGCATCCCAAGGACAATACAACTTTACAGGCTCTGGGCTGGTATGTGGTTGTCTTAGGGAGCAATGCATGGCATTTGTATTTACCCATGCATGGCAACAACCACTGTCATGAGATACAAAAGTTGTATTTATTGTGCCAAATGAGGTGACAAACACAGTCCTGGTGTACAATTGTATATTGTCTGGCTACGCCCCTGCTTTCACAGTTTTCCCATGCAAATCAACTCAGGATTTCTGCCCCAAATTACTTCGGCTCCTTCTTCTTGAGCTTCCTGCTCAGAACTAAACTGAAAACTGCAAGCAGCCCGGGACTTCCCCAAGATCCAGAATATTTGGTTGGCTGATTTGACTGTCAGTCAAAGCAAGAGCTCCCCCTTCAGTTGCAAAAAAAGGTGCAAAAACTCAAACCACAATTCCTATAGATTTTGAATTCAGACAGCGCCTGTAGTCCGGCTACATTTTAGGTCCCACCAGTACTGTTTGGTCCAATTTGCAGTCCAGGACCAAGATAGTGGAGACAAACAAAACAGTCCTTACTACAAAGAAAGCAGGTTAGGCAAACTACATTATCATTATCACTCTAAATGATGTTCAGTAAATAGTTACATCTCTCAACAGAGCTCCCTCTCAGATTACGTAAGCTGCAGTCAAGCAGCTCTTAAAGAAACAGTACACAGAGGCTATACAAGCTCTGGTAATCACATTTAAACTGCTAAAACGCAGGACACCAGCCTGGCAGTGAACATTTAGGCAAGCTCAAGGAAGACTTTTTGGGAGCCCCCATTTGTAGGGGTGTTACATGAAACAGTGGCATAGTTATGCACATCCATTGACATTTTCCTATGCTCGCTCATAACCTCGGTAATTGAAAATATTTTGACCCCAAATTTTCAACGTAGCAATTTTTTTCAGATGCTGCCCAGACTCTGTTTTCACACCTGTGGTGTGGAATGATATTCGGGTGGCGTGGAATAACATTTCAGCAGGGATTTGAACATTGTCAGTACCAGGTTCATGAAGTGGTGTAATAAGAAGACTGTGTTGACAAGGGCCCCATGCTTCCACAGTAGCATGTCTGCAAATGAGGATCCGCATCTATGGAGGGATGGGAGCACAGGTAAATGAGGATGTGATTATACTTCTCAAAAAGTAAGGAAACTCTCTGCAAAAAAATTAGTGAATGCACTAGTGAGGGTTAAAGTGACAAAAGTAGGGAAATATGACAGGGTTTCCAACCCTAACACCCCACCTACCAGACAGCAACAGAAAAAAACATTACAGTTTCAACTCACCTGTGTCTTCTCTAATCAGGTATGGGGAGTGCCTTGAGGTGGTCAGCCCTAACGCACACCCCATTCTTATATACTCTATGCATCTCAGCTTCTCTCTTGATCGAATGGAGTGGGCGTTAAGGCTGACAACCCCAAGGCACTCCCTATGTCTGATTAGCAAAGATGCAGGTGAGGTGAAACTGTAATGGTTTTTACTGTTGCTGCCTGGTGGGTGGGGATGGGGTATTAGGGTTGGAAACCCTAGTACCCTATTTCCTTACTTTTGCCGCTTTAATCCTATCTAGTGCATTAACAAAGTTTTTGGAAAAGAATTGTACAACATATGTTACCATTTCGTATGCTGAATAAAAATGCTATATGTACCAGAAAACACAAACTTGCTAGATAAATTTTTTACTTCCACAGTAGGACATGTCACAAAATGTATCTAGGTAGTTGAGTATGTCACAACAAGCATTTCATTCTGCCACCTGTACCCTACGGTCAGTGAAGTTACGCACTTCAGCCAGCGTGAGCTACCAGAAACTACGGAGATGGGAAACTTTTACTTTTTAATAAAATGCACTAGCTTAAAATGCTGAGATATAGTGTATAAACTGCACATGTGATGTGCACTTATGAGATATGATATTTATCTTCATTCATGGTCAGTGGCCTCTTTTGACCTCTCTTGTGGCTTCGCCACTCATGAAGGTCAAGAAATCACTGACCACTCATGAAGATAAATATCCTATCTCATGAGTGCCCATCACACACATAACAAAGAAACATAGAAAGTGACAGCAGATAAGGACCGTGTGGCCCACCTAGTCAGCCCCTTTTCTCTACCTAATGCAATACCGCAGACCCTAGTAGGTCTGTGGCTTACCCTCTCTTCCCTACTGCGAGAGTACTCTTATGTCTATCCCATGCATTCTTGAATTCCCCTACCATTTTTGCCCCCACCACCTCTTCAGGGAGGCTGTTCCAAGCATCCACTACTCTTTCTGTGAAAAGGTACTTCTTTACTTTGTCCCTAAGCCTACCCCCTCTAGCCTCATATCATGCCTCCTTGTTCTTGTACATCTTCTTTTCTGAAAGATGCTACCCTCTGGTACCTTGTTTATACTTCTAAGGTACTTGAATGTTTATCATATCCCCCCTCTCTCTCCTCTTCTCCAGGGAATACATATTGAGATCCTGTAGTCTTTCCTCATGTGACTTTTGGTGCAGTCCTTGCATCATTTTTGTTGCCCTTCTCTGGACTGCATCTATTTTACGTCCTTCCAGAGATGTGACATTCAAACTGGACACAGTACTCCAAATGAGATCTCAGTACACCAGTTAGGGTTCAGGATAAAGCGACAAAAGTATTTATTTATTGAATTTTGGTAACCGGGTAAGCCCACTGAGACATGGCAGTCCCTTTTTCAGGGGCGAGTAAGGAAATTTGATGTTAGGATTTCCAACCCTAACACCCCTGCCCCACCTCTGAAGTGAATGAGGGGTGGAGTCTTCCTTGGGGGTTCTCAACCGTAACGTTCACCCCATTGTATGCACTCACGAAGTGTACACAGCTGTCTCCATCACATCTCAGCTTTTCTGTTACTGCAGTGGGGGTGAACATTTAGGTTGACAGTCCCAAGGAAGACTCCACCCCTCATTTGCTTACGGAGTGAGGCAACGGTATTAGGGTTGGAAACCCTAACATCAAATTTCCCTACTTCTGTCGCTTTATCCCAAACCCTGACTGATGCATTAACGTAGTTTTTTGCAGATAATTTTCTTAGTTTTTCAGATAGTATAATCGTATCCTTATTTGCCTGTGGGAGCGCAGGCCCTTCAGGCCCTGCGCTCCCATCTGTCCATAGTATTTGCGATAGGGTAATCGTATCCTTACTTGCTTGTGGGACCATCCCTCCATAGATGCATTTATGTATGTTGCTGTGGAAGCACAGGGCCCTGCTTCCTTTTGTAGGACTACAACAACTAAATTGCCAACATAGCCATCTTATTACCCCACCTCGTGTACTCAGTATTGAAAATGTTCAAATCCCTGCCAAAACATAATTCCTTGCAACTGCAACACCATTCCGCGCTACAGGTGCGAAAACACATTTTGGCCAGGATTTGAAAAATGACAGCTGTGACATTCATGAGGTGGGGTACTAAGAAGGCTGTGGTAAACATTTGGTGTAAAAATATTTAAAATTGCCAAAGTTATAAGCGTGCATAACAACATTTCAGCGATCCTCATAATCTTGCCATTGTTGCATATTTTGACCCCAAATTTTTAACATACCCGCCTTATGACCCCACTCATAAACAAGGGCTGTGAAAATGTTCGTATCCCATCCGGAAGGTGATTTTGCCAAGCGACAGTGAAATCACATTTCATGCAAGATTTACCTAATTCCATTGACATTGTTCATGAGGTAGGGTCCCCAAAAGGCCATGTTGAAAATTTGATGTCAAAATATGTAAAAATGGCTAAGTTATGCAACAGAGTTGAAAACCCTATTGAAATACGTTGAACTGCATTTACCTTAGTTTCTCATATTATAGTAGGTGGTTCCAGCAGCAAGACATGGCTTGGATTGGAGTGTGGATCTTAAACCTGGGACCTGTTCAGGTGAGTGAGTGTGTGGTGGGCGTGTACTGAGGGGTGTGGAGTGGTGGTTGCTGAGTGGGAGGTGGGTGGCTGATAGACGAGGGATCGTTTTCTTCTTTACAGGTTTAAAAAAAAACATTGAGGGATTGTTTTCTTTTATTCAGATTCTGGCTGCAGTTGGAGGGTGGGGGTGCCACTAGACACCAAGAAATATATTCTTTCATTATGTAGACAGTGAGCAGCAGGTGGGGGGTGCCACTAGACACCAGAGAAAATGGAAATTATGTTATTAAGCGGACAGGGATTGTTGGGGGGTGCCACTAGACACCAGGGAATATAATCATTACGGAGACGGTGATTGGCAGGCGGGGGGTGTCACTAGACACCAGGGACACTTTATGTAATCCCGGGAGGGCGATCTGTGGGTGAAGCATGCTGCTAAGCACCAGGGACATATTTGTTTATTACAGGATGGCAGTCTGCGGGTGGGAGGTGCCACTGGACACCAGGGAAATATTATTGTGTTAGGGGATGATGATTGAAATGGTTGGGGGGCATGAGACACCAGGGCAATATTATACATTTGCGGGACAGTGGTTGGGGTGGGGGGTTCCACTAGACACCAGGGACATAATATTTTATATCATGGGGACAGTGATTGGCAGGTGGGGGGGGTGCCACTAGACACTAGGGGAATATTATTTTATTAGGAGATGGCAATCGCTGGTTGGGGGGGGTGCCACTAGACACCAGTGAGGTTTTAAAATTTGATCTGTTATTTACCGTTACTGTTTGCAGTCTTTCCCATTCAAAAAGTAGAGTTCGAATTGTAAAGAAGTGCGAATGGTAATGTACTAATCGATCAATCCTTACATAAGTGAGTGACGGGTGAAATGATTCACACCACAAAACACATATTTGCCCAGTAAATTTCAAAAATCTAAGACAAACATGGAACCAAGGAGGTGACTGAGACCTAAATACACATCTTGTTAATTCATTACCAAGCAGTATTTCTGTACAGAACCATTTTTAAAACGAAAAAAAAAATGGCTGACATCACGAACAGTATTTCTCTGATCACGAACAGCAAATCCTTAGCTATTTACAGGTCGAATGAAACACACAAACATAAAAGTTGACGGCAGATAAGGACCGCAAGGCCCATCCAGTCTGCCTATTTTTTCTACCTTATGAATGTGCCATAGGCCTGTACTCTGTCAATAGCCTATCTAATCATGCTCATCTTTATTGCTTCCTTATACCTGTCCCATGCCTGTCTGAAGCCCTGCACTGTTTTCATATCCACCACTTCCTGAGGTAGGCTATTCCATGCATCCACCACCCTTTCTGTGAAAAAGAACTTCCTCACATTCCCCCTTAATCGGCCTCCCTCTAATCTCATGCTGTCCCCTCTTGGCCTGCTATTTTTCTTATATTGAAACATGTTAGACTTTTTCACCTTGTTAATGCCCTTAAGATGTTTGAATGTTTCAATCATATCGCCTCTCTCCCTCCTTTGCTCTAGGGTACACATATTAAGCTCCATTAATCTGTCCTCCTATGTTTTCTGATGCAGTCTCTGCACCATTTTGGTTGCCCTTCTCTGGACTGCCTCCATTTTGTTAATGTACTGGCGCAGGTGTGGCCTCCAGTACTGCACGCAGCACTCCAGATGGGGCCTAACCAGTGTCTTGTAAAGAGGGATTATTACCTCCCTCTTATGACTTGTGATACCCCTACTAATACAGTTTTCATTTACCTGCCTGTCTAGTGGCTATAATAAAAATCATTATAATTCAAAAATCATGTGACATTTTTTTCACCAGATCATCCAAAGGCACACCCTTGGCACAGACCCCATCATCTCCAAAAATTTCGGGCAAAAAGATCATCCCAAATATCTGGCAGCTCAGATTCAATGCTAAGAAGTGCAAGGTAATGCATCTGGGAAACAAAAACCCAGGGGAAGAGTACACAATGGGGGGTGAGTTAATAACAACAACAAAAATCGAAAGAGACCTAGGAGTAATTATATCAGATGACCTAAAGGTGGACAAACAATGTGAGAAGGCAGTAAGGAGGGCTGGGGGGATACTGGGATGTATAGGGAGAGGCATCAACAGTAGAAAGCAGGAAGTTGTTATCCTTCTGTACAGACAGTTAATGAGACCCCATCTGGAGTACTGTGTGCAATTCTGAAGACCCCAGCTCCGCAAAGACATAGACAGAGTGGAGGCTGTTCGGAAGAGGGCAACCAAAATGGTGCAGGGTCTGCACCAGAAGACATACGAGGAGAGACTAAAGCAGCTTAATATGTATACCCTTGAGGAAAGGAGGGAGAGGGGGGACATTATAGAAACTTTCAAGCATCTCAAGGGAATTAACAAAGTACAAGAGGGTAGCGTCTTTCAGAAGAAGAGATGTGCAAGAACAAGGAGGTACAATTTGAAGATGGGGGGTGGCTCAGAGGTAATGTTAGAAAGAATTTTTTCACAGAGAGGGTTGTGGATGCATGGAACAGCCTTCCTGAGGAGGGTGTGGAGTCAGGAACAGTGGGAGAATTCAAGAATGCACGGGACAGACATAAGGCAATTCTAGTTGGGAGTAGGAGGAAGTAAGCTGTTGATTAACTAGAATCTGCAGCTTATCCATCAGGTAGGGAAATGGGCAGACTAGGTGGGCCAAGCGCTCTTTATCTGCCATCAAATTCTATGTTTGTATGGTTCTGTCCCATCTGGGCTATAGATAGGGCAAAAAATCCCATGTAAGTATAGGGGGAAAAGTGTGTGTTTTTTTTTTTAACGTTATTTTGCCACTCCATATCTCGAAAACCATATAAGATGCTGTCACAAAGCTTGAGACACTGGCAGAATAACCGTGCGTGCCACATTTGGGCTATTTCGTTAAAGTACGCCAAAGTTATTAAGGTGCAAAAGTCTGGATTTAACATAGAAGTACCTGTAGAACCCTGACTATATGGACGCTACCTGCCCCTATAATAAAATGGGTAAGGGTGGTATACAAGGATATAGACCCATCGATTGGGGGGGGTGGGGGGCTATAAGGCCACAAGCCCAAAAGGTGAGTACCTATATTGCCCTAATTAGCTCCCAAGATGGGTATACTTCTGAGTGTTCCACCCTTAACCATTGTTTGTTGAATATTATACATTAAGATGATTATTGTTATGGAGATTACATTTGAAGTCACGCTATGGCACCTGAAGATCTCTTATAGCAAGTAGGGAATGGTGTGTAGTGAGTGCAGGTAAGAGTTTGGGGGATTTCTGCGTTTGGGAGGGTTTTGTATAAGTGTCTTTTTTTCCAAGGTTCTTTTGCAGCTTGTTAATTGGTTTGGCTAGCTTCCTAATGCTGTGTTAATTATGTTATTAGTGGTAACCCATTGGGTTTAATGTAGTGCAGGTGTATACTTTTTATTAGTGCAGATATATACTTTTGTTTGATTAGTGTGGGTAAATAGCTTTGATTAGTGTAAACGTATAGCTTTAATTATTTTATTAGTGCAGGTATATACTTTCATTTGATAGATTAGTCACAGGTATACAGACAAATAAATGATGGCCTTTGCTATGGGGAAAAGTTCCCATATGTGTATGTGTGTTTATGATATGTGTAGCATGGCCCTTCCTGAAATATCACTGTTATCTGTCCCGAGTGCAGTTTGACCTTATGACTTCATGGGTGGTGAAGCCACGAGTGATGTCAAAGTTTAGAGTGCATGAGGGGAAATATAAGTGATATTTCAGGTCAGGCCATGGCCTCTTCGATCTATGCAATGCCCTTTAACTTGTTAGGTTATTTTTTCATTTTGCTGTTAACCGTTTATGTTTTAAAGCTTTCCGATGTCTGAGCATTATTTTAGGATGACTGAGCAGTTGTTGTTATTTCTGATGTACTCAGCACTATAGCATCTATTGTTTCGTCAGTGCATATTGCTGCCTGGTTATTTTGTTGCGCATGGCTTCACTTCTGGGAGAGAACAGCAGCAGCCTTGGGAGAAGACTGGGGTATATATGCTGCTTGCTGGCATGATATGAGCTGGAGTGTTGGCCTGGGAGAGATGCCATGATTGTCAGCATGGGGAGGGAGGTAAGAGGAGGGAAAATGTTGTAATGTTGTTTTTGGCAGGCAGGGGAACTGAGGAATGAAACAGGGTAACACAGTTTGGGAATGTACAGGAAAAAAGTGTGTCTACAACAGAACGGGGGAAGTACAAGTTGTTTGGTGGGGCTGGCGACATAGTGACGCTGGAGAGCAGAGTCGGCATGTGAGTGAACAGATGAGTTTTGATTGTGCTGCTTGCACTGCCGTCTCTCAACCAGTAACAACCTACTAGGAGGATAAATTCTGGAATGGATGGAGGACCTTAAGTGAGGAGAAACGCGATATTTTCTATCTAGGTCTGACCTCCCTGTGAATATTTGCCAGAATTCGTCCTCACTGTTGTTGCATGAAAACACATACACACACGTACACGCGCACGTGCACACACACACACGTTACATCACATGTTATTACTATTTTAAACATTGTGTAGTTTAAATAGTACAAGTACTGTATAATGTATGGCAAGGACTAATTTTATGGCTAATTGCTAGCAGTATTTTAAAATAAGTTATTTATTGCAAAAGAGGGAAAACACAACAGTGCTACCAATGACATTTGATTGTTTTCACTGTCACAGTAAGGCTTGCCCTATATAGGTAGAAGATCTTCAAGCGAGACCTTCTTCCCTCATCCCACCCTCAAGTGCCAAAGTGGGCAACACACATGGGGGGTTGGTTGTTATGGGAGGCTGTTCTCTTGTTTAATAAATCTTGCACTTCGGCATTTAAATACGCTGCACTGACATGATTGGCCCCTAGCTGGCTGCGGTGTTTGATTCCAGGACTCACACATGAACCGTAGGCTCCCAGCAGGCTGCACACCGCGATGCCGCTGTGCCCACTAGGCTGGAATTTGTCATTTGCAGTGACTGTGAGCTCAGCTATCACCTGTTCCCTCACCAGCAAAGTCTTGCACTGCTGCTTTAAATCAGTAACTTAGAAAGTGATGGCTTGCTCTGTGTGTCGTTGCTATCATTGTTGCACAATTTGCGTTGGGTGCCAAGTGTACATGAAACAGCCGTGAGAATTGGAATTTATATTGCTAGGTAAAAATTATCCGTATTTATCTGGTGGTGGGGGTGAGGAGAGGGATGCCTCTCAACTTCTCTATATATAGTACACTTGATAGTGTGACTGTAAGTAAGAAACTTGAATAAAGTCTTGCATGTGCTTTGGCATGCGCTTCTAGTCAACCTCAAGTGAGCGAGTGCTTTAAAACTGAAGTTGGAACATGTTGACATTATGCCAACAAAAATAACCCAAATGATTCATGGCCAGCAGGGGGGAGCCTGTGAGGATTGTCTTAGGGCACCAAACATGTACTCACTGGAGACCAGACGAGAGAGGAGTGTTACGACTGAGACCTTAAACCGGAGGTGGGCAAGGTAGGAATTTTTCACTTAGAGCCAAGCCAGGGTTCTGGCTTGACTCTTGAGAGCCAAAACATGACCCAAACCCTGGCTACTGCAGGCTGTTCTATACATAGTGTAGTGTCTGAAATGTTATGTTCCTAACTGCTCAGGCTGCCATAAATGCTTGCTTCAACCATAATTGACTTGGCTTTGGCTCTCCATTGCTTGTAGAGGTTGAGCCGAGCTAGGCACTAGCTCAAGCCTGCTTTGGCTTGCCCACTTCTACCTTCAGAGTCTTGAAAGGAATGAACAAGGCAGACAGCAAGGAGCTATTCAACAGAAATGGCAAATCTAGAACACGGAGACACGAGTGGAAGCTGGCAGGCAGGAGATTCAGGAGGGACATGAGGAAGTTTTATGTTATAGAGAGTAGTTGAGCCGTGAAACAATCTGTTGGCTGAGATGGTGGGTGGCAAAACCATTCACGGTTTCAGGCAGAGCTGTGACATAGTAAAGGGCTTAGTAGTTTTTTTTTTGTGGGGGCAGTAAGGCAGGGAACATGGGGTGAGTAGTGCACACAAAAACCCATATAGACCGGGCTTGGGTTATATAGGGTATTACAGGCAGACTGGATGATCTGGTAGCCTGTTTTCTTTTGCCATTGTCTATGTGTCTCACAGGATTTCAGAGTCATTTTCTTGCAGAGAGCCTTGGGATGTTGCTTTGTAGAGGGGACACTAGGGCTGTTTGTCTTTGAACTACTTCCCTAGGTCTGTCTACGTAACAGTTGTGTACTGTTATTAAGAACAGAATTGTATCCCTTGTATTTATGTACACACGTGTATAGTGTTCCCTATGTCGATCTGTACTTTATGTCTGTTTTTGTATATACTGTCTGTTTCCTGATGAGGAGCCTTTGTAAATGAGTCCCTGACTCAAAGGTTCGCAATTACGATTTCTTCTAAATAAAATAAAATAAAAACAGGCATTTAGTACAGTCTTTGGTAGCATATGGGGCATTTATGTACTTTAGGGGACACTCTGGGGATGCGAGTGCGCTGAGTGAGAAATACGGCTGCATGCGCATTGCAGTCACTGATACGTCACTGGTTCAATACATAAGGCATTCGGGTACTCTAAAACGAAATGTGTTACTATTAAAGAATTTATTAATAATAGCATAATTTACCACTGTTTTATCATAATACATTCCTGGACCCAGGGGGTGTGGGAAGGAGCGCCTCACAGAACAAAGATTTCAATTATGAGCAATAACAATATTCCACACATTAGGTGAATTTTATTTCTGTGCACCACTCATGGACCCAGGGTGGGGGGGCGGAATGCCCCCACAGAACAGATTTCTGTTCAGTTTATCACTCGATCACTGTCCCACTTTATATTTTACAGATTAATCTTGATAGCTCATTCAGTGTTAAAACAAATAAAGGTGCAATATACTGCAAACTCTTCCAGTATTTCCTGAGTTGACAAGTCTTTTTTTTTTTTTTTTTTTGTATTTTTGTTCGACGTTGTGAAATGCAATATTTGTAGCCGTATGCTTTCTAGCTGTGCAGGTGAAGTACAGACTAAATATCACAGAAGGAAGGAAAAGTACATGTTTATCTCAAAGCAATATTTGTTTTTCTTTACACACAAATAAAAGTTCTAATCAGCACTGTGGACCCGGGGGATGTCGGGGGCAGAGTGCCCCCACAGAAGGAACGAAAGGCACATTTATGCACAAATCTTTACGCACAAACAAAAGCTCTAATTACCACTGCAGATGGGGGGGCAAAGAAGTTGAACTTCAACAGCGGCTCAGCAGACATGGAGAAATTTCATTTGGAGCGTTCAGACATTGCAAGACGTGTGTGGGGGGCAGAGCGTACAGACGTCAGTGGGAGGGCATATTACCGTAATCTGCTGAATTCAGAAACCGGGGCACTGTGTGTCCCCAATCTAAATAATCGCCGCACATGGGAGGCAGTCTGGGGGGAAAAAAGGCAAATGACTCAAAGAGGAAAAAATAAACTGCAAAGTTTGTCTGGTTTGTGTGTTTCACTCCAAAACCCCTTAGCACAATGCACTACCTGATGTGTAGCAGTATGGGGATCTGTATGCAAGGCTTCAGCAGCACCAAACATTGTCTGGAAACAGGCTTTTTATGGTTGATCCAGTATATCTAAGGGCAGCAAACCACAGACAAGTGTTAATTGTCCATTTTGGACTTTTCCTCTTCAAGAATATATATATATATATATATATATATATATATATATTCAGATATAGCCCATCTGATACACAACATCTCCTTACATTGAAGCCAGGCTTCTGTGATGGTTTCATAGCTGGGTGGGAGAAACCACTGGAAGGTCAGTTGACCTGCTCAAGGTCACACAGTGAACTAGGGGTTATTGTGGGATCTGAGCCTGAGTCTACTGGCTCATGGTTTTATGCCCAAAGTAGCTAGATTACACTGCATCCCGTAACTATAACTGGGAAGATTGGCCTACACTACACCCTGAAAGAGATTTTATCTAGCCTTCTGTTTAGCTACTGAAACACTAGCTACTTGATTGACTTTACATACTAACATACTAAAATGCCAGCAGAATAGGCCTAACGGTCTTTCGTGTCTGCTCGTTTGGTCAGCCCCCACCCTGGGTGCTGACCTTGCTGTCCCCCTCGCCTTCTCTGGCTTCTCCCTTCCCAGTTCCGGATATTCTTGCTGCATTGGATTTTGCTTCCAGAACCCTTCCCCTGTACCTGTCCCACCCCCTCTTGAACCCCTCCACTGTCTCTGCCTCCACCAGCCCCCTAGGTAGTGCATTCCATGGCTCCACCACCCTCTCAGTGAAGTAGCACCTCCTCCTCCTTTCTCCCCTGAATCTTCCCCCCTCCAGCTTCCACCCATGCCCTCTAGTGGCCCCTTCCTCCTTCCTTCGAAGCACCCTGACTGTTCCTCCCCTATTTACCCTCTTCATGTACCTTTAGACCTGTATCATGTCCCCCCGGTCCCTTCTTTCTTCCAATGTGTACATATTTAGCTCTTCGAGCCTCTCCTCATAGGTCCTGTCCCCCAAGCCCCAAATCATTTTGGTTGCCTCCTCTGGACCCTCTCCAGGAGGTTAATGTCCCTCTTAAGTGTGGCCTCCAAAACTGCACGCAGTACTCCAGGTGGGCCACCAAGCAGTTATACAGAGGGAGTATCACTTCCTCCTTCTGGAGGTGATCCCCTAGCGATGCATCCCAGCATCCTGTTGGCCTTGGCTGCTGCCTCCACAAGTCTCAGAGTTGTTCATCTTGACATCCACCACCACCCCAGGTCCCTCTCAGCCATTGAGACTTGTTGTATTTCCCAGGGTGTACACTTGGCCTGGGTTTCTGGCTCCCAGGTGGAGTACCTTGCATTTCCCTGCATTGAACCTCAGCTTCCACTTTCTAGACCATCTTTCCAGAGCCTCCAGGTCCCCTGCAGGACCACCTCCCCTCCTCCCCATCCACCACCGCCTCAGTTTCGAGATCATCTGCAAAGAGACTCATCTCTACTCCTGATTCCTGTCCTTATGTCAGATACGAGGCATTGAACAGAAGGGCCAAAGGACTGATCCTGTGGGACCCCACTAATGACCCTCCTTGGGGATGAGACTATCCCACCAGCTACGACCCTCTGGGTCCGGTCCTGGAGCCAATTGCTCATCCATCTGATCATCTGGTTTCCCACCCCATTTCTCCTAGCTTATCCAACAGGCCCACGTGAGGAACAGAGTCAAATGCCTTGCTGAAGTCTAGAAGAGGACATCCACTGGTCTACCCAGGTCCAAGGCACTTGTCACCCAGTCATAGAACTCCACCAGGTTTGTCTGACACGATTTCCCGGGATGAATCCATGCTGTCTATCGTCCAGGCACCCTGACTTATCCAGGTCCCCCCCAGCCTCTCCTTGACAATGCCCTCCATCACCTTGCCCACCACCGATGTCAGGCTGACAGGCCTGTAGTTCCCTGCCACCTCCCTTGATCCCCCCTTGTGGATAGGCACTACATGTGCCACCTTCCAGTCTTGGGGCACCCACCCTGTCCTCAGAGAGATGGTGAAAAGCTCTTCCAGGGGGTTTCGCCAGGATATCTGCAAGTTCCTTCAGCACTCTAGGATGTAATTTATCCGGCCCCGGTGCTTTCTCCATCTTAAGGGAGCTGAGGGCTTCCCTCACTCTCTCTGCTGTGATTTCCACTTCTGGTACCTCTTCTCCCTGCTTAGCCCTCCCCCCACCTGCCAGTGATGCCTCCCCCTCTCCTCAGACCTGCCGATCGGTAAGGACTTTGCAGAATTAGCAGTTTGCTGTAACCAGGAAGTATGTTGTACTCCCTAGAAAGGAATTCTGCCCCACACGCCTTTCGGAAGGTTGTCCATGGCAACAGTTTTCGGAGAGAGTAATGTGTACTGTAGGACCAGTATACTCACCTTTTTGTATACATCCTAGTCTCACTTTCGTTTTCTGCTTTGACCCACCCTTTTACAAACGGAATGTATTCAGGAATTACCATCTTTATCCCAGATGTCAGTTAATTTGCGCACAAGTCAAAACGGAGTCTGACAGGCTGATTTAAGGATGATGGCCAGAAACAACCTTTTGGAATGTGGAAAAAGGTTAAGAAGAATACTTGTTTAGCAAATTTGTTGGGGAACCTATATGCAGTACTTTTTTTTTTTTTTGTTCTCAAAGTAGAATTTGAGATGCTATGTAGCTAATTTCTAAATCATGCCAACATTCTGTTTGGGTTATTGTCGCAGATGTCAATGAGCAGGCTAGTTAGGAAAGCTATATTAGAATCAGTCTTCCTCTTAAAAGCTTAGTACAGAATTTTTTCTGTTTTTAATTTTTTTATTTTTATTTTACAGTTTTTGGCCAGCACTGACACACTAAGTCAAGGCGTGTTTCCAGGTGCATCCTGGGAGCACAGGGAAGTTAAGTGACTTGCTTATGATCACGCAGTATACAGCTGGTGGCTGTAAGATTCAAACCCAGTTCTCCAGGTTTGCATCTCAGTGCTATTAACCACTATGGTGCTGTGGTAACTATGGTTAAGGAGCTGTAATTGTGATCAGAGGAGCGGAGGTTGCTGGCCGCATCGGTGGTGGTGACACACGAGGCGGGAGGAGCAGGGGCTGCACCGGCAGGTGCATCTGAGGTGGGAGGTATTCGTAGCTGCATCGGCGGCTGAGGAGAGCACCGGGGGTGCCGGAGCGAACTTCCTGGCAGCTGCAGTCAGCAGCAGGCCAGGGCTGGAGGGTGAGGAGCTGTGAGGAGAGGGCACCGTAGAGGACTTCCCGGCAGCTGCAGTTGGCAGATGGCCAGGCCTTGAGGTGGAGCAGCTGAGCTTGGAGGACCAATCGGGAGTGAGGGCACCAATTTCAGTTTGCGGCTGGGCTACATAAGACGGGCCCAGCCACCTCACTACCCGTTAAGGAGTTGTAATTGTGATCGGAGGTTGCTGGCCGCATCGGCGGTGGTGAATTCCATCAGGGGCCGCACACGAGGTGGGAGGAGCAGGGGCTGCATCGGCAGCTGCATCTGAGGCGGGAGGTATTCGGAGCTGCATCGGCAGCTGAGGAAGGTACCGGGGGCGCCGGAGTGGACTTCCCGGTGGCTGCAGTTGGCAGCCGTTAAGGACTGGAGGGTGAGGAGCTGTGAAGAGAGGGCACCGGAAAAGACTTCCCGGCAGCTGCAATCGGCAGCGGGCAAGGGCTTGAGGGGGAGCAGCTGAGCTTGGAGGACCAATCTGGAGTGAGGGTGCCAATTTCAATTTGCCGCTGGGCTACATAAGAGGGGCCCAGCCTCGTCACTACCCGTTAAGGAGCTATAATTGTGAGCGGAGGAGCGGAGGTTGCTGGCCGCATCGGTGGTGGTGAATTCCATCGGGGGCCGCACACGAGGCAGGAGGAGCAGGGGCTGCATCGGCAGCTGCATCAGAGGTGAGAGGTATTCGGAGCTGCATCGGCAGCTGAGGAAAGCACTGGGGGCACTAGAGCAGACTTCCCAGCAGCTGTAGTCAGCAGCAGGCCAGGGCTGGAGGGTGAGGAGCTGTGAGGAGAGGGCACTGGAGAAGACTTCCTGGTGGCTGCAATCGGCAGCGGTCCAGGGCTTGAGGGGGAGCAGCTGAGCTTGGATAACTAATTGGGAGTGAGGGCGCCAATTTCAGTTTGCGGCTGGGATACATAAGATGGACCTAGCTACCTCACTACCTGTTAAGGAGCTGTAATTGTGTCCCACACCACCCACCCCGGCCCCGACCTCTATTAAATGATCTGAGGGGGAGGACCAATGGGGGAGGGCATGGTTTGACTGGCTGAGACTCAGAAATAGGAAGCTCGAATTTGTTGCTGGCTGGGGGGGGTGGGCATAAGATTCACGTACTGTGCTGGCTTGGGTATGGTGGTTACTGCTGGGGATTGCAAATAAATCTTGGGGTCATTGGAATTATTATGTAGGGGATCGTTGAGGCTTGATAGCTGGATACTGCGGGGAACGAGGGCTAATTGCTGTGAACTGACTACTGTTGGGCTGTGCTGGGTATTAAGAGGGCACTTTGATGTGATTTGGCTATTGCTGGGTATCGTGAGTGTGCATTAATTGTTGGTGGATATTGCTGGGTATTGTGCTGGGCTTTGCTGGTGTAAAAAGGGGGCACATTGAGGGGTGTTGTGCTGGGCTTTGCTGGTTTAAAAGGGGGCACATTGTGGGGTATTGTTCTGGGCTTGCTGGTTTAAAAGGGGGCACATTGTGGGGTATTGTGCTGGGCTTTGCTGGTGTAAAAAGGGGACACATTGATGAGATTTGTCTATTGCTGGTTAGTGTGTGTGTGTGTGTATAGTAATCACTGGTGGTGGGCTGTGTAAGTCTGACAGTATATTATTGCTGGTAGGGGGCCATATTGTTCACACCTAAAATGAGGGTGGGCTTGGGGGCAGTCGAAGTGGGCATCTTCGGTAGGGCGATTGGGTGTATGGGGTGTGGGGCAGCCACAATATTAAATTGGGCATGGAGGTTCAGAGGGTGCCCAGTGTGTTTTCAACAGGAGGGTTTTAGGGAGGAAATCAGGAGGATCAGAAGGCAGCTGGGGGGGGGGGTAAGGTGGGTATGGATCATATGTGATTAGATGTGGACAAAATGGCATGCCCCAGGGGACTAGTGGACAAGGCAAAAAAGGCACATCTCAGGGGATAGGTGGACCATATGGTTACTCTGGAGGTGAGGGGGGTGGAACAAGCAACGTACGGGAAGCACTCCATGGGGAGGGGGACACTCAGAGGGAGCAGAAGAGGGAGGGAGGGTAGGAGAGAGCAAAACGGGGGCAAGCATCACACTTACAAACCAATTCACCCTATTATATTTGAGAGATGAAGTGGAGGAGGCTGGTGGGAGGGGAGAGCAAGCAGACAGGGAGGGTTTTGTCAGTAAGCTGAGGGTGGTGAGAGACAGAGGAGGGAGCTGGAACCAAAGGAAAGGATGGAGAAGGGAGGGACATGAGCCTAGGTTGGAGGGAAATATGGTAGATGGAGGGGCACTGAGTGAGGACAGGGTGGAAGGATGCAGGAATGTGGTCAGGCCAGTGTCCAGACTGGGGAAGTCTGTCAAGGGGGGGGCGGTAGAGAGATCAGCTTTGAGACAGGAATCATCGGAAGAGGTGGAGAGTAGGGTAGGGAGAAATTCAGCTGATGGGGTGGGAAGTGCAGGTCCGGAAAGGGGGGAGTAGGAGGTTGCTCTGGTGGGACTGAGGATTATAGCTCAAGAAGGAGATAGGGATGGAATTGGGGGGGCAAACTCTAGTCACCCGGGAAATTGAGGGGGGGCGAGGAGCAAATGGGTAGTCACAGGTAGGAGTATGGTAGGGCTAGCATATAAGGGTGGCCTCCAGGCTGATGGAGGTGGAAGGAGCAAGCAGGGGGTCATCGACAGAAGGAGAAGCCTGGAAGGAACTAAACAGGCTAACAAAGACAGGAGGAGGAGGAGCCTGGAAGGAACTACTCGGGCTAACAAAGCCCCCCCAGGCTGCAAGAGCGGCAGGAGTAAGCAGGGGTTCGATGATAGGAGGAGGAGTCTGGAAGGACCAAAACAGGATAACAAAGTGGGGGGTGGGGTGAAGGTGATACTGCTGGGGGATTCCATGACCAGGGATATCCAATGGGAGGGGCCGGGGGAGAATAAAAGCAGCCCAGTCAAGGCTAAATGTATACCAGGACTATCTGTACACAATTCCACCTATATTCGATAGCACTGGAATGTGGGGGATCCCTGGAATTCCTAGTACATCTGGGGACAAATGATTTGGAAGGGAACAGTGAGCTAGAAATACATGCTAGGTTCTGAGAACTGGCAAGGGTTTGTCACTCTACAGGAAACAAAATTTCCTTCTCTGAAATTCTGCTGGTACCAAGGGCAACCGGGGAGAACAAGCTAAAACTTAGAGGGGTGAGCCAGTGGCTCGGGGACTGGTGCAAGGCAGAGGGGTATGGGCTGGTGGGTGACCGGGGAGATACTTGTGAGGATAAGTGGCTATATGCCAGGGATATGTTACATCTCAATCTGGAGGGGAGGGAGATCTTGAAACTAAAACTTGCTGGATTTATAGGAGAGAGGTGGGGTTTAAATTTGTAAAGGGGAGAGGGTCAACTAAAAGAAAGGCCCCAGGGAGGCTGTTTGAGGGTCCAGGTCTAGGGTACGGGAAGCGTGCGGGGGACTGTGTTGCAAATCAAAGGAAAATTGGGCAGAAAAGGGACTGCATAGGGCTGGGGGTACTGGAGAGGGGGAAGAGGCTAGGGTGGAGGATAGTCCTGATCATTGCTAGGAGAATGAGCAATAAAATGCCTGAGTTACAGGCTTTGCTGTCTGAAGGAACAGCTTACGTGGCAGCAATTACAGAGACATGGGCCACCCAGAGAAATGATTGGGATGCTGCCCTATTTGTAGACAACTCTCTGCCCTGAAGGAGGAAGTTGCCCGTCTTCAGGCCACACTGGACAGTAGTAAGGGAACCTTCCCCCAGGCCACACTGGACGGTAGGAAGGGAACCTCCCCCATCGAGGGAGCACCAGAGCCACCACCACTACCTCAAAGGTTGCGAAGAAAGCACAGCAGTTGGACCACAGAGCTCAGGGAGGGTGAGGATGGTGGAACAGAGGCACACCCAGTCAGTTGTTCCTCCACAATCCATACACCATTCTGGGAGCATAGCCCCTCATGGATGCACCCGCAGAGGAGACTAAGGAGGCTGAGGACAGTTGTCAAAGGAGGCCCACAGGAAGGTGGCAGAGGACACCACAAGGAAAGGAAGCAGCCCTGGTGGGGGACTCCATTATTAGGGGGATAGAACTGGGGGGAGCAGGGAAAACTGAAGTAAGGTGCCTGCCTGGTGCCATGGCTTGGAGGGACAGGAAGCGCATCCTCAGGATCACGAGAACAGCTGCTCAGGAGTCTGAGCTGGACGTCATTGTCCACCTAGGGACAAATGACTTGGCTCATCATGAGATTAGAGCGGTGCAGAAGGACTTTGTAGAATTGGGGAGGGGCCTAAGGCAAGTAGCACACACAGTATCCTTTTCTGAGGTGCTGCCTGTCAATGGCATGAGTGAGGCGAGGGTACTTTGCACCATGCAGTTTAATGAATGGTTGAAAAAATGGTGTGGAGCACAGGGGTTTGGCTTCACTGGGGACTGGGGTTCCACCTGAGGGACACACCAGCCTATACTGGCAGGATGGTCTGCATCTGTCCAGGAAGGAACAAGTCTTTGAGCAGTCGGTTTAAATGCTTCATTGGCAAGCTTTTAAACTAGTCAAGGGGAGGCACTGATAAGCTGCAGGAAAATCCCAGCCTCTCCCTACAAAACAGGGTACTAAATGAGAAAAAGACCGAGGTAGAAAGGTCAGTGGGGGATGCTGCAAAAGAAGGTAAAGCCATAAAAAAATGGAGAGCAATGAGTACCAATGCCTGTAGTCTGAGTAACAAGCTTCCTGAATTAGTGGCCTTGATGGAGGAGGAACATATGGATATCGTGGCAGTCACAGAAACATGGTACACACAAAACCATGACTGGGACATAAACATACCAGGCTACACTATCTACAGGAGGGACAGGGAGGGTAAAAGAGGAGGAGGAGTAGCTCTTTACATAAGGGAAGGAATCAAAGCAACAGAACAAAAGGGAAAACAGGAGGAGAAGAAGCACTGTGGGTAAATTTGGAGACCGGCAATGGCACCACAATCCGCACAGGGTTAGATACAGATCTCTCCTCAGGGGAGGAAATGGACAAGGAAATGATAGAAAGTATACTTAGAATGGCAGAAAAGGGGAGATATTGCTGATGGGTGATCTGAATATGCCAGATGTTAACTGAGTGCAGTTGCAGCAGCCACTTAAGAGTGGGGTTATTCTAGATGCCCTACAGGGGCATGCCTTGGACAACTAGTATTGGAGCCCACTCGAGAGGGAGCAATTTAGACCTGGTTCTCTCAAATGGAGATGAAGAGAGATCACAGATGTAGAAGTGGGTAGCCATCTGGGAACTAGCGACCATCTAACAGTATGGTTCACAATAAACACAGCAACAGAGTCAAGCCACAAGGCAATAGTACTGACTTTAGGAGGGCTGACTTTGCTAAAATGGGTGAGTGCCTAAGGAATGCACCAGCAAATGGGCAGGAAGGAGGGTGGAAGAACAATGGGAATAATAAAACTGCCATCACAGAGGTAACAAGCTTTATGTGAAGCAAATAAACAAAACGAACGATGTAAGAAGCCACTATGGTTCTCAAAGGAAGTGGCAGTGAAGGTTCAAGAGAAAAGAAAGCATTCAGGAAGTACAAGGAATCACAGAAGGAGCAGGACAGAGAACTGTATCAGTTAAAGCAAAGGAGGCTGGGAAGGCAGTCAGAACAGCAAAGGCCCAAACCGAGGAAAAGATAGCCAACTCAGTTAAGAAGGGGATAAACCTTTATAGGTACATCAGGAGCGAAGGAAGACCAAGGGAGGGATGGTGGAGGCTTAATAAAGGGAGGGAGGGTGGACAGAGGGTGACTGTGAAAAGGCAGAGATACTAAACAAATATTTTTGCTCAGTATTTACAAAGGAAGAGGGGAGGTACCTAAAACAAACAGTAGAAACACTCTGGATACAGAAGTTGATACCAGCCCATTTACAGAAGAAAGGGTTCTGAAAGAACTCTAAAACTGAAGGTGGACAAAGCAATGGGGCCTGATGGGATTCATCCCATAATTCTAAAAGAACTATGGGTAGAACTAGTGACACCACTGACTACCCTCTTAACAAATCATGGAGGATGGGTGGTACCTAAGGACTGGAGGAGGGCAGATGTGATTCCCTTCACAAAAGTGGGAGCAAGGCAGAAGCAGGAAACTACAGACCTGTTAGTTTAACCTCAGTGGTAGGGAAATGATGGAATCACTTGAAGGAAATAATTGTCGAGTATCTAGAGGCCAGAGGGCACAGGACCCAAGGCAGCATGGATTCACAGCGGAAGGTCATGCCAGACAAATCTGATAGATTTCTTTGACTGGGTGACCAAAGTAGTAGATCAGGAGGGCTGTGGACATGGCCTACCTAGACTTTAGGAAGGCATTTGACACAGTCCCACACAAAAGATTAATATACATGTTAGCCAGCCTGGGAGTGGGTCCTAAGATGACAGCCTGGGTAAAGAATTGGTTGGAGAATAGGACACAGAGAGTAATAGAAAATGGAGTCCACTCTGAAGAAAGGGGGATTACTAGTGGGGTACTGCAGAGTTCAGTATTAGGACCGGTCCTCTTCAATGTCTTTATAAGCGACATTGCAGAGGGACTGAAAGGAAAAGTATGTCTCTTTGCAGATGACACAAAGATCTGCAACAGAGTTGATGCACAAGGTGGGTGGAAAGGATGAGAAGGATTTGGCAAGGTTAGAGGAATAGTCAAATGTATGGCAGCTTAGATTCAATGCTAAGAAATGCAAGGTAATGCACCTGGGAAACAAAACCCAGGGAAGAGTACACAATGGGGGTGAGATACTAACAACAACAAAATGGAAAGGGACCTGGGTAGTCATATCAGATGACCTAAAGGTGGGCAAGCAATGGTGAGAGGGCAGCAAGGAGGGTTGGGGGATACTGGGATGCATAGGAAGAGGCATCACCAGTAGAAACAGGAAGTTATTATCCTCCTGTACAGACAGCTGGTGAGACCCCATCTGGAGTACTGCATGCAGTTCTGGAGACCCAATCTCCACAAAGACATAGACAGGATGGAAGCTGTCCAGAGGAGGGCACTAAAATGGTGCAGGGTCTGCAATCGAAAGACATATGAAGAGAGACTTAAGTAGCTTAATATGTATAGCCCGAGGAAAGGAGGGAGAGGGGGACATGATAGAAACTTTTAAGTACCTCAAGGAATCAACAAAGTCCAAGAGGGTAGCATCTTTCAAAAAAAGAGGTGTGCAAGAACAAGGGGCAAATTTGAAGATAGAGGGGGTGGCTCAGAGGTAATTTAAGAAAGTATTTTTTCACAGAGAGGGTTGTGGATGCATGGAACGGCCTTCTGGAGGAGGTTATGGAGTCAAAAACAGTGGTGGAATTCAAGCATGCATGGGACAGTCATAAGGCAATTCTAGGGGTTGGGGGTAGGAAGAAGTAGGCTGCTGGTTAACTAGGATCTGCAGCTTATCCACTAGGTAAGGAAATGGGCAGACTGGGTGGGCCAAGCGGTCCTTATCTGTTGTCAAATTCTATGTTTCTATGTATACCTAAATTTGGAGGGCTATATGATATTCAGGAAAGATAGGGAGTGGGAAGAGGGGAAGGGGTTGCGCTGATAGTCAGAAATTATGTAGTGGTTAGTGGAGTGGAGGAGGCTGGAGGGGGTGTGGAGGCAATTTGGGTAACCTTGCAAATGAGGGGAGGGAAAAATTTGAAAATAGGGGTGGTATATAGGCTCCCTGCAATAGAGGAGGCTCTGGAGGATAAACTGGTTGAAAACATCAAGGGTCATTGTGTCCTTGGTAGGGGTGAAGTGGTGGTTATGGGTAACGTTAATATGCCAGGGGTGGACTGGGACACCATGACATCCTCTGTAGCCAGGGAACAGCGACTGATGGACGTTTTTCAGGATGCCTTCCTGGTCCAGCAGGTGGGGGAACGTACTAGAGAGGGGCAGATATTGGACGTTGTCCTAGCGGACAGTGACCAGATAAGGGGCCTGGAGGTGTGCAGTCCACTGGTGGGTGGTGACCATGCTACGGTCTGGTTTATGCTATTTATAGGGGTGAGGAAAACCGCACTAACACAGTAGTGGTAGACTTCAGGGGAGCAGACTTCATGGGCATGTGTAGGATTCTAAGGGAGCGGTTGGACAAGATTAGGCCGGACATGGATGCTGGAAGCTTGTGGGAGACCACTAAAAAAGGGGTGCAAGAGGCTACTAAGTACTGTACAAAATTAAGGCGAAAGCATGGTAGAACCAGCAAGCCATGTTGGTGGACCAGGGAGGTGCAGGAGACAGTGAGGGATAAAAAGGCTGCCTATGAACGTTTAAAATGCTCAAGGGGGGACAAGGAGCGAGGAGAGTATGAACTATTGGCTAAGCGGGTCACCAGAGCGGTGAGGAGAGCCAAGGCAGGGATGGAGCAAAACCTGGGTAGGGATATCTGGGGGAGGGGATTCCATAGATACGTAAGAGAGAAAAGAAAAGAGAGGAAGCAGATCAACAGGATTAAAATTGTGGGATTATGGGCTCAGGAGCAGGGGAACAGGCAGAGGTGCTAAACGAGTACTTTGCCTCAATCTTTGCAGATGGGGACTGGGGATCCCTACAGGCTGATGGGAGGGAAGAGCATCCTGCTAAGGGAGATGTGCCGAATATTAAAATTAATTACCCTAAAATCTGAAGTTTAATATAGTTCCAGCAAGACTGTTTCACTGCATGAGGCATTTGAGCAGCACTGTGCCAACTGCAGCCTACGACTGCCGGAAACATGCGATACAATGATGTCATCCTAGCAAGGCATCTCGTCCATAATATGGAATCCCAGTGGAGCCTTTTGCATCATGTTTAAGATTAGCGCTATTATGTGTAACCTTTGCATACATATAGTGCTGATCTTAGACACTATATAAAAGTCTCCATAGAGATTCAGTATTATGGATAAGATACCTTGCTATGATGACATCATCACGGTGCACATTCCCTGCAGTCTTATGCTCCGATCAGCGTCGCATTGCTAAAATGCTTCCTGATTGTGGCAAACTGAAAAAAAAAGCTTGATGAAACTGTATTAAACTTCACATTTCTGGGTAGTTATTTTTATTATTCAGCACATTTCCCTTTGTGCTACACTTCCATGGGAGGGTTTCAGGAACAGTATAATCAGCAAAGGCACTGTTTCAGTATCATTTAAAAATCAAGCTTAATTCAGTCTATATTTGACCCAGAGCCTCCCTAGAATGATTCTCAGAATCCTGATCAGAGTACCTTACTGTCTCTGCCTGTAGTTCTACTCTATTGTCTCTGTTTAGCAGGTGCACAACAGTAGAAATGCTATATGGAGTCAGTCCACAGGCGTGGAGATGTGGGTTCAAATCTGATTCCCCGACTGGTGTGTGGGTATGGGGGGGGGGGTCTTCATGAAGTGCTCTTTTCCTGGGGACAGTACAGAATATACAGCAACTCCCCCCCCAAAAAAAAACAAACACACACACAAAAACAATCCTGGACTAGCATTAGCACTCTCTGAAAAGCCTGCCACTCTCTTGCCCCAAGGATGTATTAGCCATGTCAGACCCAAAAATCGGTGGGGATTGAGAAGAAAAGGGATGCACATCTGTCCCCACAAAGCAACAACAAGAAACAGACTGCAGGGATACAGTTCATTATAGTAGATGGAAGCCCTTTTTGGCTATTCTCTAAAATAGAACGCTTAGCAACCAAAGTGCACAAAATGAGCTCATCCTTTTAAAGTGTATGCAAGTCATTAAGAGCAACATGGGAAAAGGGAACAGTTTTGCCAGCAGGCCATTAATTTTTCATGAGTGTCACTTCTGTGAAAAAGGGTGAAGGTGCCATCTAGGGTGGCAATTTGCCTCCGATATCTTGTTTCTAAGAAAGACAGCAAACTGGTGAACTGAGATTTCTTTCGTGCAATCTGGGAAGACTAATCAAATCATGAAAACGTATGGGGAACAGCTGCAGTAAAACTGTCGTTGAAGCTTCTTCTTTAGGTCTTGGGTCTTGTCATATGAACCCAGTTTCACGTGATCTGCACTGGCTGTTGGTGAGGTGACAGATGTCCTTCAAGGTAAGCTTGCTGACCTATAAAGCCCTACATGGGCTGGGCCCTAGCACCCTGTTTAACCTTCAGTTTCTTCATCAGACCTCCCGCCCTCTTTGTTCCTCTGAGGCAGGCTTCCTAGCAGTTCCCAGGGTTTGGCTTGAAATGATCACTTTCGCTCGCTACCATCTTGGCGCCACCAAAATGACTGAGTCGCCCCCCCCCCCCCGGCTCCCAAACCTGGCTCCGCCACTGCTCCTTGCCCCCACTTTAAATGTTCTTACAACTCACTCCGCCATTCAAAACCAGACGATGGGGGTGGCAAATCCCGCTGCAAACTCTGATGCAGTACACTGTCTAGAATATGTACTGCAGTACGTATGTCACCATCTTATGCAGTTTAAATCCATGAGATGAAAGCCACTTGAAATCATCCGACAGTTTGCTTCTGTGGGGAAGCGTAATAGAGTCTGTTTCCTGTGTGTTTTTACAAATGTAATGTTTTCATTACTACAATTAGCTATAGAATTAGGACACCTTTTTTTTTAATTTGTTTTCTGTTTCAGACTTTATAACATGTAGTGGTAGCCTGTATAAGAAGTCTTTATAAAAAGCATTTGGCAGTCCCAACTGACCTCATAGTGTCTTTGTTTATAACATCATAGTGCCCACTCTAAGCCCCCCCCCCCGCTTCATTATGGGGGGCTTACCTGTTGGGCTCATAGGTCCTTGCTGCCTCTTCCCCAGTAGGATCACTTTGCCATTCTTCATACTCTGGTCCCCCAGTGACCTGGACTGCTATGATGGGAACCTGCAGCGCACCAACCATGGGGGCTGGGTGAATGTCAGGACCCAGGACTGGCAGCAGGATCAGGGCAGGTGAAGTCACACTGTTGGGCACATCATTGGTTTCTTGAGGACCCCAGGACAGGCAAAGGGGTTGGGAAATGAAAAAATGCCATTGGATGTGCCATCATGGCCACGGATGTGCAACATATATCTTGGAAGCATTAAATTTGTCAGCAGAAAAGGACTGCTTGGCTCACCCAGTCTGCTCATATGTTCTCTGCCTAACCTGTCTCCACAGACCCTAACTGGTCTCCAGCAAACTTCACGCCTCCCTGCCTATTTTCTAGAATACCCCTATGTTTATCCTATACATGCTTGAAGTCCCTCACTGTTTTCGCCTCCACCACATCCACTGGCAGTCTGTTCCAAGCATCTACAGCCCTTTCTCTCTCTCTCTCAACAGCCCCACCCCTCCAGCTTCCTTACACACCCTTGGTCCTGGTGCTATCACTCATTTGAAAGAGACTCCACTTCCGCATCCTCCTCAGTCCTGTGAGGTGCTTGTAGTAGTAGTAGTTTATTAGTATTGGCACCCTCCCTGGAGGTCCAGGGTGCCTTATAAGTGCATGAACAACATACAGAAGTGCAACAGTAAGATATCAGCATAAATAAAAATAGCACACACATCTCAGCATAAAATAATTAAAATAGATAAATAATGTTCACCGGAATGGAAGTATAATGAGGAAGATGTTACTCTGCAAAGGCTTGACTGAATAGAAATGTCTTCAGACCCGTCTTGAAGGCCTTCACCGAGGGGGCCTCCCTCAGGGCCCTTGGGAGCAAGTTCCACGGGACCGGCTCCACAGCTTCAAAAGCCCGATCTTTCAGATATTTTTAACTTGGCCCATGGCACAGTAAAGAGGCCCCCACAGAGGAGCAAAGAGATTGCGAAGACATGTAATTATGCAGGAGATCAGCCACATAAGGAGGCTGTATAACGCAGTGGTTTAAGGCTCTGAGCTGCAAATCTGGAGCCTGGGTTTGAATCCCACTGCCCCCACTTGCTTACTGTGTGACCCTGAGCAAGTCATTTAACTTCCTTGTGCTCCCAGGTTGCACCTGTAAACAAGCTTCAGTTTAGTGTTTCTCTTCTGGTTAAAAAAAAAAAAAAAAAAATAGATAGCCAGCCCTTATAAGTTAGCAAGCCGACTTTAAAACAGATGTGCCACGTTACCAGCAGCCAGTGCAGTTCACGCAGCACCAGGGATATGTGACGCATCCTCAAAAGGCTGGCCAGTAGTCTGGCAGCTGCATTCTGCACCCACTGCAGGTGCCAAAGAGTTCCTCCACTGGCCCCCGAGGTACAAAGTGTTACAGCAGTCAAGTCTTGACCTCCCAAACTCATGTACTAGAGTTGCCAGGTCTCAAGTGAGGGGATAAAGGATCTAATCCACCTGATGTTCCTCATTTGGTTAAATCCTCTCTGGACTACTGCCGACACCTGAGCCTCAAGTGTCTGCTCCTCATCCAGAATGACCACCTCCAGACTTCTCACCTTTGTGGGAGCCAAAAGCCTTGAAGAATTGAGCTGAAGTCAGATCTCCCTCTCGGTAGCTGCTACTCTTCCTCTTTGACTCGTATTGACAACCTGCAAATCAGTCTTGTCCAGGTTTGTTTTAACCAGCTTGATAACCTCTAATCCTGGATCTTGGCCAAGCATTTATTTAGCACATCCACTATACCCGGTATCCCAGGTACAAATGACAGGTAGAGCTGGGTATCGTCTGCATAGCAGTGAAACTCCAGTCTATACCTTCTAATGATCCCTCCCGAGGAAGCATATACACTGTGAACCGCATGGGTGAGAGGAGCAAGCCTTAGGGCACACCACAGGGCAGTAGCACTGGGAGTGAGAAAAAGTTCCCCAACACCACCCTCTGTGTCCTGTCCCTGAGATAGGACTCAAACTAGCAAATGACTTTGCCAGGAGGTCCCACCTTCTCCCTCAGCCAATCCAACAGCATCCCATGGTCCACAGTGTCAAAAGCTGAGGAGAGATCTGGGAGGATGAGAATTAACTGCTCCCCTCTTTCTCTCACCTTGAGAAGGTCATTATGCACCTTGGCCATTGTGGTTTCTGTACTGTGATTAGACCCAAGTCCAGACTGGACAGGCTCATAGATGTCAAAGGCAATGAGGTGTGCTTCAAACTTCGACACAACCACCATCTTGCCCAGAAAGTGTAGGTCAGAGACCAGTTGTTAATTCGCCAGGATGTCCAGGTCCAGAGATGGCCTTTTCAGAAGGGGTCTTACCAGTGCATTTTTCAGTGCTACTGGGAAGACCCCCTCTGACAAGGAGCACTGAACAGACTTGGCAAACACCGGGCCCAGCTGCGTGACTTAGCTCAGTAGAACGCTTGACGGGCCTGGATCCAGTTTGCAAGATGCTAACCACAGCTCCTCTTGTATTGTCAGTGGTGTTAACTCTTCCCATGACAGCTGAATGCGTCCATGATGAGAAGACTGGACTCTGCTATGTTGCTATGTCTCACTCAGTGAGATCTGGCCCAAAAAAACCCTATCCAAGAAGAATCAAGCAAACTCCTTGCATTTAGCAGGCGAAAAGTTTCTTACAGACCCCAGACAGGTAGGATGGTGTAACCTGTCAACAGTCCAAAAGAACTGAGCTGGTCAGTTCCTTCCAGCTGCAATCTCCTGGACAGAAGACCTGCCATCTCATAGGTGACTGCCCTTTTGTATTCTCTGGTAGCAAATACTTAGTGCCAGTCTGTCATTCTGACTCCTGGATCTCCTCCAGCAATTCTCCAATCTCCGCCTCCTTGCCTTCATCTCCGTAAACTCATCATCATACCAGAGTGAACCATGGTGTGAGACAAGGGATGTACATGGGTAGGTGCCACACAGTCAAAGCCACCTTGATAGCCCTGTTATAGGTCACCACAGCCTCCTCCAGTCCCGTGTCACATGTCAGCACCATACTTAAGACATCCAGCACTGCTAGAAGTCCCCTCAGAACAAAGCCATCTTATAAGGTGGTACTGGGACAGCTCTTCAGAGGATGAACCACAAGGGGGGGGCTTGAAGGAGAACGTGATGGTATAATAATCCAACCAGCTGACTAGGTCAGTCTCGAGACCCTCAACCTCAAGCCCCAGCTAAAATAACCAAGTCCAAGGTCTGACCACTAGATGGGTCACAGAAATAACCACTTGTGCAAGGCCTAGGGACTTCATTAACTGGAGGAAATGTTGTTCAGTATGTGAGAGTTCGTCATCAGCCCAGACATTGAAATTGGCCAAGATAAGCTATCTAGGTTACTCCAACACCCTGTCAGCAACAAAGTAATTGATTTTTTGTAAGAAATCCCCCTTGTGCCCAGCAGGCCAGTAGATGAGGACGATTCAGCAATTTGCACCCGGACCCCCACGCATGGCTAAGCATTCAAGCAGCAAGGTATCTCTCACTGGGTCTACCACCAAGTTCAGGTCAGATCTAAAACAGATGCCCCCCCGCCCCCACCACTACATTTCATTTCTTCCTTGGGCAGTGAACCACAGAGAATCCAGGTAGGATGACTGACTCTTAATACCGAGCCAGCATCGTCACCAAGCCAGGTCTCTGTGATGCAAGCCAGACTGACTGAGGAATCTGAAATAAAATTTGCTATTGTAGCGGTCTTGTTTTTCATAAAGCTGGCATTGCATAGTACAGCCAAAGAGGATACATAGGAGTGGCAGGCCTCTAAGCTACCTGCCTCCTCGGTATGATGGGAGCCTTAGGTATTGGAATTAAACATGTCTGACCTCTCTCTACATCCAGTGTCACCTTAGGTCATCTCTTGTAGGTCTCTATCATGTCACCTCTAACTCTCCTCTCTTTCAGGGTGTACATGTTGATCTCCCTCAGTCTGTCCTTGTAGGACTTCTCTTGTAACTCCTGCACCACTTTAGTTAGCCTCCTGTGAACTGCCTCCATGATAGCTATGTCCTTTCTAAGGTGTGGCCTCTAAAACTGTTCACAGTGCTGCAGCTGGGGTCTCATCAGCAAATGATACAGTGGCAACACCACCTCCCTCTTCCTGTCGGAAATACCCTTCTCTTTGCACACCAGCATCCCACTAGCCCTACCCACTGCTTTGTCATACTACTGTGGCCACTTTGAGGTCATCAGATATGATAAACACAAGGTCTCTTTCCTGTTTAATGACTGTCACCCCCAATAATCAGCTGCAGGATTCCTATGCCCTAGGGCATGATTTTGCACCTTTTGGCATTGAACGCTAACTGCCATGCTCTTGACCACCATTGAGTTTCCCAGAATTCTCCCCATTCTTTCCACTCCCTATTACGTGTCCATACTATTGCAGATTTTGGAATCATCTGCAGAAAGGAATACCTTCCCTTCCAGCTCTTCTGCAGTGTTGCTTATGAAGACACTGAAGAGGACCTGTCCCTGTACTGAGTTCTATAGCACCCATCTGGTCATGTTCCTATCATTAGAGTGAGTGCTGTTAACCATCACCCTCCATCCTCTGTCCATTAACCAGCTTCTAACCAAGTTCACCACTTTGGATCCCACCCCTAGGTTGCTCAGTTTCTTCATCTGCCTCCTGTGAGGCACAGTGTCGAAGCCTTGCTGAGGTCCAGATAGGTCACATCCACTGCCCTCCTCATATCTAGTTCACTGGTCACTCAGTGAAAGAAATCTATCAGATTCATTTAGCATGATCCCACCCCCCCCGTGAATCCGTGCTGCCTGTGCTCTTCTTGCACACTCCTGGATTCAAGATACTCTAGCAGTCTTTCAGTAGCAATTTCATGAATTTCCCTACCACTGCTGTAAAAATGATCGGCCTATAGCCGGAGCTCCATTAGACAAATTTAGGATGTGTGCACACAACAGAAAGGGTTCCAGACTCCAGGGCTGGCAGCGGAGACGGGACCGAAGCAGAAAGTGCCATCAGGCACCAAGGCAAGCATTACATACAACGGGGCCCAGAGCAAAATCAAACAGGTTGTGTATGTGTCAGCTGCAAGAGAGGGTGGCTCTGTGACCCACTGTCTCATACCAAGGCTGAGCTCTGCACTGGGCAGGGAGCCCTAATAAATGGACACAGTCCTAGCCCCAGGGCAGGCAGCAGGGCTTTGACATGGACAAAGCAGTCCTCAGAGGCTAAAACTAATGCAATAGAAAGCTAATAAAGCAAGGGATGTAAATGTAAACAAACATGGTGGCTGCCATGTACAGATGTTGCAAAATAAAATTTTGCAGGTGAAATTGCTGCAATATCGGCAATTTCGCTGCGCAAAACGTTTCACGAAAATTGGCCCGCAATTTTACCCACCGCAAACTCATCGTAATTGTATCTCGCTGGTGTCTAGTGGTTCCCCCACCCGCTACCACTGGTCCAAATTAGAGCTCTCTTTCTCTCTCCCTGTTGTCTAGTGCCCTCCCCCGCTAATCACGGGCCTGAATTAAATACTGCCCCCGTTAGCTCATTATTTCCCATCCCATGAGATCTCTTGGAGTTCAGATTCCAAGCCCCATTCAAAAACCAAAAAATCAATCCCTAGTACTCCCTGGTGTCTAGTGGACCCCCACGTCATCAGATAGCTCCCAGCCCGATTGGGCCACTGGCTCTATCCTCCACTCACCTCCATGACTGGCAGCCCAACTGAGCACTTAAGTGGATGACTGCGTGCTTCTCCAAGTACACGCTCATTCACTGAATCACTCAGTTGGGCTGCCAGCCATGGAGGTAATCAATGGCTGTGTCAGGTGACCGATCGATTACTTGGGGGGAGTGGGTGACACTATCTGATCACAGGGTGGGGGGGTCCACTAGACACCAGGGAGTACTGGGGATTGATTTTTAACTGGGAAGAGGGGGATTGGGGCATGGGCATTCAGAACATGTTGTCAGTGCTGCTGGCTGGGGCCATGATAATGGACTGGAGAACAAGTCTGTCACCACAAAATATTGAGATCCTTACATTTTTTTTTTAAGATGAGCATATGCTGCCAGCCAGCTACACTATTTAGGATGTGCAAGCAGAGGCTGCGAGTCCAGCAATGGAAAAGAATGTAAACAATGCAAAAGATGCCACTGAGGGGTGATGTCTGCACTAGAGTCTAAACAGTGTTCCTGTTATAACTTCCCAGGAATCACCACAGAGGCATCAGCTTCTGTTGTCCTCTGTGCTGCTGCTGTGCTGTTCGTTGTCGGCATTAACTGTCACAGTTATTAATCTGTACTGTCTGTCTTTTCATTATCCTCCTGCCCTACTGTTGCCTTCAAAAGTGCCAGGTTCAGCTGCAAGACGAGCCAGAAAATACTTTTTTACGTAAGAAAGTATTTTCATTTTCAATCTGAGAAGTGGAGTTGCATAACAGATTGCCATAGATAGTGATGCATGCAGTCAGTGACTACCTTTCAAAACTACGCTATGCTTGACTGTATGGGGGGAACCACTAGACACCAAGGAATGGGATGAAATTAGTTTTTATATGGCAAAACTTCGCCAATGGAGCATTTCACTACAGCAAAATATTTCATGGAATGCGTGAATTTCATGAAATATTTCGCATAGCAAAAAGTGTTAATTTCGCGCATCACTACTGCCATGTAGCTACACAGCCCTGCAGTACTGCAAGGATTGTAGGGAAGCGGTTGGAAGTCACTAATAAATCTGCCCAAGAATTTCAGCTGGCAGGAAACTTGCTTTGCTTGAGAGAGTGCGTGCTAGCTTTGCTTAGCTGGGCTAACATTCTGAAGCTCTGTCAATCCAGGAAAAGACTGACCAATGAGACATTAAGTTTTAGCCAGTACAAAAGGGGCTGGCGCCAAGATTCTGAGCTCAGCTTGTCCGTCTGTGCGATGAGGACGAGCCAGAGATCCACTGGCTGCCAGGAGCTGCAGTCTTGTGGCGGCTTACCACTGCAGATTATCTACACCTCTGACCTGAACTGGAGAAACAGTTTTAATCAGAACTGAGAGGAGAAAGACAAGAAGTGGAGCTTGGGGCGGGGGCTGCCCCAACAGTACATTTCCCCTCTGTGGACTAATTCCATGGAAAACAACTGATTGACTGAGGCTACTGCCTTCTTCAGTGTCCCCTGGACCCCCTGAAGCAGCAGCTGAACAGCCGACTCGAGAGAACTGAGGAGATCATTGAGACAGATCAGAAAACCTCAATCCCTGTTTGCACTTTGTGTGCAAACAAAAAACATTTTTTTCTTATGTTTACTGCAGTATAGTAGATCATATCTGACTGATCCTGCTGACTCCCAAGCTGCCATTTGCTGTAACCAGAAATCCCAGAACCCCCCCACAGCTGATGTCAGAGCTGGGCTGCAGCTTTGGGAGGTTCGATAGACTGCAGCACATGTTAGAGCTTTTATAAGCTTTGATCTGCTGTTTGCCAATCCTACTGTTTTCCCAGGACTAAGTAGTGTTTTCTAGGAGTGTACTTAGCAATGAGAGGACAGCAGAACTAGCGGATAAAATACCAAAGCTTATAAAAATTCTACCATGTACTTCAGGTTGTTGAATATTCCACAGCTGCAGCCCAGCTTTGAGGTCAGTAGCAGGGGATTCTGGGATTCCTGGCTACAGGAAATGTCAGGGGTGGGAGTCGGCAGGATCAGCCAGACACAATCTGATATTATGGGGATTTAGTCTACAGTGCAGCTCCCAAATCTTCCCTAACCAGGCTAGACTCTCTTTTCCACTCCTTCTGCAGTTTCACTCTTGACTGCCCTCCCCAAACCCATCACTGCTCCCTTTATCAGTCTCTCTCCCTTCCCTCCCTAGCGGACAGATTCCTTATCCACAGTGCT
Organism: Neoceratodus forsteri; assembly: GCA_016271365.2. Taxonomy (NCBI): domain Eukaryota; kingdom Metazoa; phylum Chordata; order Ceratodontiformes; family Ceratodontidae; genus Neoceratodus; species Neoceratodus forsteri. The sequence goes on from CM057452.1 coordinate 1,197,243,432, forward strand.
AACTTTCTTGCCAAATTCTGGTTTCACACTCTCCCCCTTTACCTCTCCTCCTTTATCTTCCTCAAGCCTCCTGCCTCTCACTCCCTTAGAAACCTTGACCACTGTACCTTAACCATCCCACCCAGGTCCACCTTAGCAGGCCAGGCAACATTCTCCTGCTTCCCAAAAATATGGAACTCCTTCCCCCAACCCATCCATCATGCTTCCTCCCTCTCAGGTCCTCTCCTCCCTCCAGAAGGATTTATTCTCCCCCTCACGCAATTGTTCTTAACCTTCTACCGTCCCTTATTTTCCCTCTTTGTTTATACGCAGGTTAGCACTTCTCTGTTACTCATTTGTTTGTTGTTTAATTTAATTGCAGCACTTTTCTGTTTGTTGAAATGACTGTTATTCAGTTTTGTCGTCCTAATTCTGATTGTGTCTCTCATCCATTTATTGTATTTGCTGTGTATCCCTGTCCCCTCTCCCCAAGACGCATCTGGAAACGAGCTTTCACTGCTCAGTATGTCTTTCCTGGTGAAACTGTTAAACAAGCAAATAAATAAAATAATATACTGCAGTAAACACTAACTAAATTTGCACCCAGACTGCAAATTGGGAACAACGCCATATTTGGGTGCTAGGTTCTTAGTGCTGACCATGCCCCTTTAATTGTGTTGCAGAAATGTTACTCTTCCCCTCTAATAACCCATTGCTCTTCCTTGCATTTGCAATCTTTGCCTATGAAAATATCATATGATTAACAAAAGATGTCTGAACATATACAGATTCTAGACGTATATATTCATCTGCAGTTTCCTAGTGAGAAGGTAATGAGAATAATAATAAACAATGGGTCAGATGCTGGTAGTGCAGACACATAAATGGCTTGTGGCCTCGTGCCTCACAATGCACCCCAGGCGTGCATTAAATGCCTATAAACCCACACCCTGTCATGGGTTATTGCTAACTTGTAGCATGGCAATTTCAATTCTACTGAAATACAGCAAAACGATTGTATAAAACACAACACCTGAGCAAAGTTTGACACGGCATTAATCACTGGTAATGGCCGTTCCAAACACTAATAATCCACGCTCCAAACAGCAGTACTACATCTAACCACACTGTGTTATCGGGAGCAGCAGATCTCCACACTGTCTTGTGACACCCACCCACCCATCCAGTGGAACATTTAGATCGCACAAAAACTGTTTCCTGCAGAGTACATTGACGTCCTGCATTGAATAGTTTCAGGTGGTTTTCCTTTGTGCCACAGATATCTAAGTATCAGACCCCGAAGATCATAGTTTCTTACTTTTTTATAGCTCCGTCTTGAGTGTGCACTCCTTCTTCAGTATTCGCTTGTCTTGCAGCTGCTGCTTCTCCTTCAGTCACATCCGATTCTTGGGCAGACAAGTGCTGCTTCTCGTAATAAGAATTTTATTTAGTGAATCTGTTTCAGCTGCCGTCTACTTCACAAATGGTAGCGTACAACTGTAAACACAGGGCAGTTCTAAGTTTGCAGAATATTAGGACGTTACCGGTCATGTTAGTTCACATATAAAAAAATGTTAGCATATAGAGCCCAGGAAACAATGTGGCTTCGCTAACGACCATGCAGAACTGTGTCCTTGCATAATAGCGAGGCATCAAGAGAAAAATCCACAGCTTAAAAATCTTTAAAAAGAACTGCAATGTGTTATACTGTTGTAAAACTGTTATATGTGCCTATATTTGTTTAGCACCATAACTATATAAATAACTGTTTGTATGGTTGTCACATTCTGTAGTTATGAACACCAAAAAACACAAAAGAATTTGATGTACTGTCCAGGTTTTATCAACAAATACTTTTTATAATTATCAGTGATTAACCACACGTGCCAAGTTACAAGTGCATTAAGCCTCTCTGAAGTTGGCTTCTACTGGGGAATTAATGCATGGTTGGGTGGTTGTAGACACTCTGCCTTCGGCCTCAGACCACAACCCCCCCCAAAAAAAAAAAAACATGCATTAATTCCCCAGTAGAAGCCTCCTTTGTCGTGGCTTAATGCTTACATAACTGCTACTGGAACTTAAAAAGACCAAGCAGGCACTCCTTCTGGCATAGTCAAAAGCAGCTGAGAACTGAGAAACAGAGCCTCATTATTTGTATGCCTGTGTCATTCACTCTTTAGTCGTGTCCAGAGAAAACTTCCAGTACATGAAAAGTACTGCCTAGCAGCTGCAAGAAAATCTTTGCTATATGAAACATCTATATCGGTTAGCTCATCTCAGGAGCCCTCCTGTGCTACCACTGGGGCTGCTTTACATTACTTCAGTTTTCAGGAAACAAGTTCTTAATTAAATGTCTTTTACTCCTTTTATCAAGGTGCCATCTCTTTGGCAAGACATGCAATTAGATTGTGGAAGGAGATTTTCAGAACCAGGCTGCTTTTCTGCCCTCACAGGTTGAGACTGGAGGTGAAACTGCAGTAGTGGGATGTATGTGCCTTTTCTGAATGTCTTAAACTTGTAACAAAGGCAAGAATGCCATTTTGAACAGATGTAAAGGAAACCTGTCACTCTCAGATTCTGGCAGATTCCCAGTCACTTCTTAAGCACATTTACAGAGTGCAAGCTATTTAGAAATAAACTTAAAGGAACACTTTCCAACGTTAATCAGGTAAATTGCAACCTATCTTTCCGAAGTGGCTACTGTTACAGAATGTGCACATTGAGTGTTGTTGTCTAGTTGCTCCGCATTTTTGGCCTTTACTTGCCTTTTATGTAATTATTTTTCTCTTTTGTTTGCTCCCACAGGTGTCACAGGGTCCACCCAGATTTCCCGAGTTGAAGATCAACTGGCGCACACGCACTCTTGCGCTTCTGTGTCTAACTTCTTTCTGACTGATGCTGCCATTGCTCTGTGAATGCGCACCCTGTTTGTCAGGCTACTAAAAAAAAATTAAACTGCTCCATACTGTGCTTTTTCCTTTCCTGAGGGGCTACTTAGTATCACAAAAAGGAATTCTTTCAATCATATTAGAAATTGAGCGGAGAGGTGAACTGTTTTGAGTCACAGTGCACAAAAGCACTGGCTTGTTCGCTGAAGGGGCATCAAATTTGTATTTGTGCAGTAAGGATAGTCCGTATTGTTGCAGTTGCACTGCTCTCAAAGTACCAGTTTTCCTTTTTAGAGTGTTATTCATGCATTGGTAAATGTGGGGTGGGACGCCAGTAGGAAGGAATTTGTCCTATCATCAGATCAGACAGTGGTTGGTGTTGCGCGACTTTATTAGGGGGGCGCTGGGAGGTCCAGGTCCTTGAGGACGCAGGTTGTTCATGTTCGCTGTGCATGTAATTTTGCAAGCTATGCATCAGAAAGGTAGGGAGGGGGTCAGGAAGCAAATTACCTGTCCTGGTTCTTGAGCTGGCTGGTTGTCTGTACTGATTCCCTGGTATTTAGCTTAGCACTTACCAAGCAGCATACTCAGGTACCATTAGAGCTGGTATATCACCTCTAAAATCACAGTGCAGCCTTGAAATTACCCTAGGGCATTGTTATAAGAAGTCAGTCACCTCCAGCCACACGTGTATTATGCGGCAAACACAGTCTGTGTAGGGGCATCTGTCTCTCCAGTTTTTCAACGCATCTACCACGCCCATCATTTTGGGATTCAGTATTCAAATGCAGTCACACTGCACAAACACAAAAGCAAAAGTTTGATGTGACTCTTTCAGTTCAGAGAGCAAGCCAGTGCTTGTGTACATTGTGATCAATGTCTAATATGTTTAAAATAAGAATGCCTTTATGTGGTACATGTTAGCCCCTCAGGAGAGGAAAGAGCACAACACAGAACAGTTTCATGTGTTTTTTTTTTTTTATTAGTCTGGCAAATGGGGTGCACATTCACAGAACGACTGCAGCATCAGCCAGGAGGGAGTTTCACGCGGGAGCGCAAGGCGCTTGTGCACGCTATACCAACGGTAGAGGAGCACATACACCAGTTGATCTTCAACTTGGGAAACGTGGGCAAAATGTGCGGCACCTGTGGGAGCAGAAAAAGAGAGTAATAATTAGATTAAAGGCAACCAACAGTAGAAACAGCGGGAGCAGTTAGACAACAACACTCAATATGCACTTTCTGTAGCAGTAGCAACTTTGGAAAGGTAGGTTGCAATTTGACTGATTTGCATCACTCGGTGTCCCTTCAAACACAACCATCCCAGATTATTTATTTTCAAAAGTTTGCTTTGTCTGTGAACAGTATCTTGCAAGGTAGTGTGCCAAGCATTTAAAGGAGAACTGTATTTAATCTGCAAGTCTGCATTTTTTTTGTAGACATATTTCAAATACTGGTTCACATGTTGTTGTTCGATCTTGACTGGTCTTTTAATAAATTCTTTGGGTGTTTCTGATTTGCACACTGGTAGTAAGGGTCATTTTAGACTGTGATGTAGTTTACCCTTGTTAAACTCTTACATTGTTGTCACAGTGTATCTATTTTCTTTTTTTATACTCAGTTTATTAACATTTTGTCATACCATTGCATTTGTTGCAGTTGACAGAAGATATTTTCTTCTACAGACATATTTATGTAATGTGTATACCATTTACAGGTTCAAAAATGTGATATTTTTATAATTCAAAAAAACTACAATGTTTCCTTAAAAAACTACATAAAACAGGATCCTATCACCATATAGAGGAGGATTAAATAGTCACAATTAGTTATGATTAACCAAATGTATTCATTTCCATTATAAAGCTACTCTGGTAGAGTTTACATAGGATTTCACAATCAGTGGGAGTACGTATGATAAAGTCAGGAGGAGGTGGGGGAGGGGAGGGGGAAGGGTAGATGACTAGAGGGGTAGGGGAGTGGGATAAAGAGGCAGTCTTATTTTATTTTATCTTTATACAAATCCCATCTATTCCAACTATCAGTAAATCATTCCTTCCTGTAATTCATTGCAAAAGTTATTCTTTCCATCGTTCCAGTGTTTGTATTTGGTCTACAGTCTCCACCCAGTTCTGTAAGTCTGGTATTTGTTTCTGGAGCCAATTTTTTGTTAGAGCTTTTAGGGCTGCAGTAGTTGGGATTCCCCAGAGGTACTGTCCTTATTTGCCATTAAATTCTGTGGGGCAAAGACCCAAAATTATATTTTCTGGACCTGGTGTGAATGTCAACCCATGTATTTCCATCCGATATCTAACTATCTGAGCCCAGTATTGAGAGATTGAAGGGCACGACCAAAAAATATGTACCTGATCGGCCTCCTCATCTCCACAGCCTCTCCAGAATTTAGCTTGTTTTAATCTGCCCATCTTAACTTGCCTGCTTGGTGTGAGAAAATATCTAATCTTGATTTTCCATCTACACTCTTGCCATGTCAGTGAAGAGATCACCTTCCAAGTGTTTTTATGTATCAGTTGCCACTGGGAGTTGCTTATTCTTTTATTCAAATCTTGTTCCCATTTCTTTTGTACTGATTGTGTTTTCTGACCGTGTGTTATGTGCACAGTCTGCTATCAGATTTCAATACAGCATGGTAATAGCACCCTTCCCATGTGTTGAATTCCATATGGACACAAAGGCCCTTGGGAAAGGTCTACCATCCTCTTCCCACTCCACTTTTCAGAGTTTTCTGCTTATATAATCTCTAATTTGATAATAATAAATTAGCTCTTGATCCGTCCATGCAAAGATCTCCCTTAATTTATCAAAAGAGAGAATGCTATTTCCCTGCAGAACATGCCAGGCAGCTCTCACCTTTACCTGCTTGATTTTTATACCATGACAAGAGCTTTGCTGGATTAAAATCTCAATCTTCACACCACCATTTGAATCTCCACATGTTTTTAAAAGTAAATCCCCTTCTAATACCCCTTAACCAACCCGTCCATGTAGTGTTTATGGTGGACCAATTCTTGTTTTGAGTATTTAAATGGGTAGGGGGAGTAAAAAGCAGCCCAGGCAGTTTGGTATTATTACCTGTCCCAAGTTCAGTTTGTTGCCATTGTGCTTTATATGTTGGGTGTGACCACATCAAGGCCACTTTCATTTGTGCTGACATCCAGTAATCTATTAGGCTTGGGCAGGCCCTACACCCTCCCGCTTAGGAAGAAAAAGCATTTTCCTTGATACGCTTGGGGTTTTATTAGCGCATAAGAAGGCCATTATCCACCTCTGCCACTTGTTTATATCCCTTATTGGTATTGTGCGGGGGACACTCTGGAACAGGTACAGCAACCTTGGTAAAATGTTCATCTTTACTATCTGAATTCTCAAATGAAAGGGGAAAGGCATCGTATCCCATCTTTGTAGGTCTGCCCTGATTTGTTTAATCAAAGGGGGGTAATTATTGTTATAGAGATCTGAAGATTTTTTCTCCAGCCTAACTCCCAAGTATTTTATAGATTTGAGGTCCCACCTCATGGGGAATTTATCTCTCATACTCTGAGTGGCCTCTGATATTAATGTTGGCACCTCTGTTTTTTGCCAGTTTAAAGTGTAGCCTGAAAGGGCCGAAAATGTTTCACTTTGTTTAAACACCTCAGGCAGAGATATCTCTGGATCCGTTAAATAAAGTAAGCCATTGTCTGCGTACAAGGCTAATTTATGCTCTGTACCCCCATCCTTACCTAGTTATCTTGGGATTCAACCTGACGGTTTGCGCCAGCAGCTTGATGTACAGAGCAAAGCGAAGGGTGGACAGGGGACAACCCTGTCTAGTTCCCCTAGCTAATTTAAAAGACTGGGATATATGCCCATTTGCTGTGATGTAGGCAACCAGCTATGTACAGTTTAGCAATATACACCTAAAAAAGTGGAGGGGAGCCGAAGCTGGCCAGGGTGCATTGTAAAAAAGACCAGGATACTTGATCAAATGCCTTTTTGGCATCTAAGCTCATCAAATAGACGGGGGTGCCTGTATCTTGTATTCATTCCAGAATATCTACTGATCTCCTGTTATTGTCTGTTGTTTGTCTACGTGGGACAAAGCCTGTCTGATCCATATGTGTGATGGAGGGAAGTATAGATTCCGATCTCCTGGCCATCATACCTGTTAGGATTTTATAATCTGTATTTAATAATGAAATAGGTCTGTATGATGATCAGATAGTGGGATCCCTGGCCAGCTTTGGCAAAACAGAAATTATAGCTTGGGACGTGATGGTGCTGCTAAACTTTCTTCCTCCCATAAGAAATTATAAGCCTGTTTCAACAGAGGGGTGACACTTTGTTTAAATTGTTTATAAAACTCATTAGCAAGTCCATCTGAGCCTGGACACTTTCCTGATTTTAATCTCTGGATACATAGATACATAGACAGTGTCGGCAGATAAGGGCCTATGGCCCACCTAGTCTGCCCATTTGAGCTTGTAAGTTCAGTTTGTTTTCCTAGAAGTCTATTTCCCCTTACCCCCTGACCTCTAGAATTCCTTTATGTCTATCCCATGCATTCTTAAATCCCGTGATTGTTTCAGCCCCCACCACTTCCTCTGGCAGGGTGTTCCACTTGTCCACCACCCGTTCTGTGAAGAAATTCTTTCTCATGTTTCCTCTGAATCGTCCTCCCTCCAACAAGATTCAAACCCAGATCGTCAGGTCTCCAGGTCTCCTGGTTTGTTGTTCAGTGTCTTTAACCACTAAGCTATACTGCCTGCATACGATGGATGTCTGTGTGTATCTCCTCTAATGTAAAGGGTTTTGTAAGGGACAATTCCTGTTGTTTTGTGATTCTGGGGAGATTCAAGGGAGTAAAAAAATCTATTTCCTTTTTTTGTGGGATTTGCTCCCACATTATACAGCTTGTCATAAAAAGCTTGAAAAGTATTTGCTATCCCTGTGACTTAGTATTGTCAATTATTATTTTTAGGGTCTCTTATCCTGGGTATGCTAGCTTTGGCCTTGTATTGCTGCAGTCTACTCATCAGAAGCCTTAAGGCTCTTGGTCCCCTTCATAAAATCTTTGCCTCAAAAATGAAAATTTTTGTTTTATATGGTAGTCCAGAAGTCCCAAGTATTCCTTTTTTAAGATTGGTCAATAACCTACCTCTTTCTCTTTCTGTCTTCTGTTGCTGTTCCAGCTCTCTAATTTCCCTCTGCAGCTGCATTTTCCTTTCTTCCCTTTGTTTTTTACGCCTAGATGAAATTTCTATTAATTTTCCCCTAATGATTGCTTTAATTGTGTCCCAAAGGGTTACCAGTAAAATATCAGGGCTACTATTATCCCTGACCACCTGTACAATAGTTTCCTTAATTGTTTCCTGTGTCTCCTCCTCATGATTGAGCGAGACATTAAAGGGAAACAGTGGAAAAGGCACAGCTTTACCCAGGCATTACAAAAATGCCTGATTAGTGTTTTCAGACAGTAACTTTTTTTTAATAAATTACTCTAATTGATTTTTAGTGATTTAAACAGTGGCCTTCAAGTTTCACTTTCTATTGCTGCCAGCCACCATTTCATGAGTAGCAGAGAGCTTCCTGAGCTCACTTTATGCTAATATGTCCTGCCAACCAATAGCTGAGGTGAAACAGGCATATTAGCATACAGTGAGCTCAGGAAGCTCACTGCTGCTCATGAAATGGCTGCTGCCAGCAACAGGCAGTGGAAGTTGTGAGTAGCTGTTCTAAATCATTAAATAAAGTTGTTACTGTCTGAAAGCACTAATTGAGCGTTTCTGTAGTGTCTGAGGAAAGCTTTTTCTTTTCCATTGTTTCCCTTAAAGTCTCCAGAAGGTATTTTTACTGACAAAACCCAGGTCCACTTTCATAAATATTGGGGAGTGGTCGGATAACGTCATATCCTCTATCCACGAGGAGGTAAAAGAGCATAGGAGGTCCCTAGCTACTAGGAAATAGTCTAATCTAGAATAATGTTAGTGGGCTGCTGAAAAAAAGGTGCATTGTTTAGCATTTTTATTCAGCTGCCTCCAAGCATCCACTAATCCAAGCTCGCTCATCAGCCAAACAGCCTTCCTTGCCATCCCACTTTCTCCCTATCAGCCAAGCTAGTAGTGTCCGTGGACTGATTGAGTCTGAGATTCAAATCTCCCATAATCAAGTGGCCTCTGCCCATCCTGTTATTTTTAAAATAAATTTCTATAAAACCCAAAGTCTGAATTTGGGGGAGCAAACCGAAACCAAAGTGATTTTTATACCATTATAAATTCTCTAAATTCCAACGTATCTCCCCTCCTTGTCTGTGATTGCATCTTGTTGTTTAAAGGGAGCCCCAGAAGGGATTAAAATTGCCATACCCCACCTTCTACTCCTTCCACAGGAAGAAAACTTAACAATTTGGTACCCAAACTTTCCTAATTTTTCATGCTGCCCCTGATTCAGATGGGTTTCTTGCAGTAAGATGGCCACTGCCTTAGTCTTCTTTAGCAGTGATAGTATCCTACTTCGTTTTATGGGATGTGTAAGCCCATTAACATTATATGATAAAATATTTGCCTCCAATCTATCTGTTACCCCCTTCGTTCTTCCTTAAACTTAACAACCCTGTGCTCTTATCTTTTTCCCTTTGTTCAGAATCAAAATCCCAGTATCTACCATTTATTAATTCCTTCTCACATGGTGTAATAACGTAACGTTGTCAGAAACACCTTAAGCATGGTGTTATGAAGAAAACCAAAAAACCCATCAACTGTGCTTCCACAAGTGAAGACCTCATATTACAAGCAAATAAGGTCTCTAATCCCAGCAGGACACCCCAAGGCACAATAACAATGAACCCCTGAGCTGGACCGCCAGGGCGAGGAGATAAATCACGACTCAGAGTAAACCTTGGCACTCCTCGAGAGCCTAGTTGTTCTGAGTAGGCCCCAAAAACGCTTGCCTATAAAGCAGCGCTAAATGTGATGACACTAGCCCAGCCAAAAACAGCAATTATAGGTGTCAACACAGATTCAGTATCAAGCAGACCCAGAACAGAACCCCCGAACCCAAGTGCTTAAATGAGGCTGTCTAAGGCATTATTCCTACAGTACAAACATCTTAAGGTCTGATGTAATGAAAAAGGAAAAAGTCGAACTACATCGTTTGTTTTTAACTTCAAAGATTTATAGTCAACCTATGTCCCTTTCTTTAGAGTCACATAAACCAAAAAAGGCTGCCTCCTGTGGCAGCTTTAAAAGAAAGAGGGACACATCTTGTTTCAAAGCTCCTCGTGCTGTTCGATCTCCAGACTGATGTCAAGCCATGAACTGTTTAAGGCATAGTTCCCCATTATACAGCACAAACGTCCCAAAGCCAGGTGTAGTAATAAGAGACAGTCGAACTGCGTCATTCGGTTGTAAAGTTTTGTAATTAGAAAAACAAAACAAATTAGAAAAACAAATGATGTCCCTTTTTTTAGCGTTACATAAACTGAAAAGGCTGCCACCTGTAGCAGCATTAAATAAAATAGGGACACATCCTGTTTCGAGACTCCTCTTGCAATTCGATCTTTAAACCACTACCAAGCGGTAGGCAAACCGCTAAGCATACCCCATAACTTTATCAACAAAGTTAAAAGTACAGACCAGCTCCATCTTGCATTTCTTTTCTTTGTGTCTTCTGTTTTTCTTGAAGCTGTTGCACCAAACTCTGCTGCGCCTGTAGGGGAGCAAGTGATGATGTCAGGTTGGTGCGCCTTCTTCTCCTTTTGCCTAGTGCCACTGACCAATCCGGGAGATTTACCCGAGCCTTCTGGGAAAGCGAGTTCTGTTCTGCAACATCCAGTGGCTCCATTAGGCCTCTCTCCACCATCACTGATCTGGCATCCTCTGGCATTTCATACACCCTGGTGCCCTCCGGCCAGAAAATGCACATCTTTGCTGGGTGTGGTGTATTAAAACGCACTCCTTGTACTTTCCGCACCTTTATAACCTCATTTAGTTTCAGTTGCTGTTTCTGTATTTTTTGAGGGAAGTCATGGTCAAAAAACACCCTCAGTGTTATTTAACTTCTCTTTGTTTCCATGCCCGTGGCAGGATGTCTTCTTTAGTTTTGTAGCTATTGAATTTAATTGTGATTGATCTTGGTCTCGCTTCTGCATCTGTAGGCTTTGGGTGAAGGGCACAATGGGCTCTCTCTATGCCCAACTGGTAGCCAGCAGGGAGCTGTAAGATGTCTGCTAGCAAGTCAGAGATGAATTCAGTCTCTGTGCCTTCTGGAAGTCTGTATAGACGTATGTTTTCTCGTCGTGACCTGCTTACAAGATCTATGCTCTTTTCTCTGAGTTCTGTTTGCTGTATCAAAGCTTGCAGGATCAGGCCCGTTTGTAGTGCAGTATCCTCCATGCTAGACACCCTGTTTTCTGTCTGGGCCATTCTTTGTTCTAGTCCAGCAAATTTCTGGTTCAGTTGTTGAAATTCCAGTTTATTTTCTGCCCTCGTAGCTCTAAGTTCTTTAAACAGCTTCTCAAATCTGGATCTTGTCAACTGTTCGTTCTCCTCTTCTATGTCAGCGATGCTCAAAGGAGAAGGACTCTGACTGGTGGCCTGTTGTTGCAAATGATATTGTTGTGCATCCTGCGAGTCAGCCTTATATTAATGATTTGCGCTCCCTTGTCTATCCTTGGGATGGTTATTGCTTGCCATCCAATGTGTTATTTTGCCATTTGGAATGTTAAATTTTGACATTTGGGCTCTGAGGGTCGGGAGCTCCGCTCACTTTGCTGCTAGTGGCTCTGTGACGTCACCAGAAGTCAGTGTATCTTTTCTACTATAGAACTCTGTGGTTCAAGAGGCATAAACTATGTCATACTAGGGTTGTTTGGAATTGATCAGTCCCATTCCTTTGCGCATCTGACAGATTTTCAGAGTTTCTGAGTCCAATAACATCTATTCCGAGAAGCCCTTGGAAACCAGAATCAGAAATTCTGATTCTGTATCCGATACCCGCCACCAAAGGATGGCGAACACTAAAGTCCCTCTTCCCCCCCCCCCAGCACATTTAAACAGAGTATCCCCCTTCCACTCCCGCCCTCAAGAGCTACAGGTGCCAGCAGTGTTTAATACATGAATTAACCCTCCCCCACCTCCCTATTCCTAGTTCTCAGTGTTATCATATTAACATGGTACCATGGCCACCAGCTGCCAGCCCTATTCACTGGACACTCCACATCCATCTCCAGTTCTCCTCACATGGTCAAACAGAGGTCCTCACCTCCAGTCCACCTTGAGTCCCTACCGAGTTCAGACACTCTCCTCAGCCACATCACTGACACAAACCCAATTTCCTATCATGCCCCCCCTCAAACTCTATCCTGCCTCTAGGGGTAATTAAAAACAAAATGTTAAGCCAAGGAGCAGGTGACAGGTGCAAACCATCGCTCCTCCTCAGCCAGCCACTGTAATTCAAGTGCGCATATTCATTCAGACTACAGCAGCCATCCATGGAGGAGGTGGGGGTTTTTGTTGCAGTCACTCGCTCCTTGGCGTAAAATAATGCTCTGTGCAGTGGCAGGATAGAGTTTGCGTGGTGAGCCACGACCGGTGCAGGGGTTCTTGACGTGGTTGAGGAGGATGTGTGGACTTGGGAGAGACTGTAGTTGGACTGAAGTGGAGCACCCATGATTGACCATATTAGGAGGACTGGAGGTTGACGGTGGAGTGGCCACTGACTGGGCTTGGCAACTGGTGGCTACATGATCATGTGAGTATGATGACGGTGGGGAGGGGGTGTATGGATGACTTTACTGCTGGCTTCTGCTATACACGAGGGCAGGGGGAAGAGGGGGAATACTTTATGTATTTGTGCTGGATTGAGGATGAAAGGGGGAACCGGTTAAGAAGGTGAGGGGGTTACAGCAGGTGGAGAGAGGGACATGTCCATACTCGAGGTCCACAGGAACAAACGGCAGCTTACAAGCAGAGGATTCAAATTTAGAAAATATTCATTGTTAGCAATACGCACTCCAGTTTAGAATGCAGAACAAAAGCCCCAGCACTCTGTCCCAAATTATCTTTGTTAGAGTAGGTGCCAGATGTGGAATCAAGCCGATTCCCAGTCTGAACCCTATTTTAAGAATTCAGATTTTTGGCATTCGATTCCAAAAATCCTAATTACTAAACAAAAAGATCAGACTGGCGATTGTGATTCCTCTATTCCAAGCTGCCATACATCGTACAGTTTTAAACTGGTACCCATCCCCCTGCACTCTGTTTTATTTATGTATGTAGCTGGTCTCTCAAGCTGTGTACTATACAGTACTTATAAATCATGTTGTCTCTTTCTGCCTCATTTTGTATTTCTTTGCCTTTTGTTTTGTGTCACTGGCTCTGTTGAGTTTATTATGCCCAGATGATTTATTTTCTCTGTGTCTGTTTCTTTATTTTATTTTTCTTTCCTGCCCCCATGTATTTATTTGCCATGCCCCAGAATGTGCTTTGTTTATTCTGTTTCTCAGCCCCTTTTATTTTATTTTCTATATGGCTCCCTTTCTGTAGCGTGACCAAGTGGGGAGTGGATCGCTCATTTCTGCAGTCCTGATAAACCTTTTTTTTTTTTTAGTGCTCCCAGGGCTGTCCCGTGAATGTATTTCACTTTGTTGGTCTCCCCAGCTGTCCTCCATTTATGTTCTGTCCCAGGTTTTGATTACTGTGTCCGCTTTATTTATTGCCCCCACTTGTGCTTTATTTTCTCTCTCTGCTCACATTAACTTATTTAATTTATTTGTTGTATGGCCGTGGGGAGCAGAGGCTCAGCGTAGCTGTTAGGAGGGCAGAGCAGGAGCGAGCAGGTCAGTGGTGAAGCCCAGGTTTCTTATATTGCTCTCTGTGTGGAGTAGTTCTTGAGCGGCCGTTGGGGAGGGGAGAGTGGAGCTGTGGTTGGGCAGCCAGGTGCCGGGCCTTTCAGGAGGAGCCGAGCAGTGAGTAGAGTGCTTGGTGCAGTACTTTTAATTTACCTGTGGTCCATTTTTTTTTCCTGGTCTGGGGCAATCCTTGTGGAGCGCAGTTGTTGCAGAGCAGCAGAGCGGGAGTGAAGTACAAACAGCATGTAGAGCTGCAAATTTTGTGTGTCCCTGCTTGTCTCTTTTTTTTTTTTTTTTTTTTTTTTTTTTTGGAGTGGCTGAGGGAGCCTCAGTTTGGCAGCAGGAAGAGCCAGGAGCCCTGTTCAGGCCTGGAGTAAGCTGCTGGTTGGACAGACTGCTGCCGCAGAGGATCCGTACAGCAGTGGAGAGGAGTGGCTCAGAGCTTTCGGGAATAGGGAAGAGTGGAGCTGAGCCACTGCAGAGATGTGCCTGCAGTTAGACAGGTATGACAGCATCAGTATACCTAGCAAAGCGTCATACTTGAGGAGGGAGGGTGGTTTGACAGCACCAAGACGGCTCGTGTTGGAGGAGCCACAGTCAGGAGGCCATATGAGGGCTTATTTGAATTTTGTTTTTCTTGTTCCTTTTGACTGTGATTGCTGCTGTAGGGGAGTGTACTTGGCCGTTCTGAGCTCCGTGGAGCAGATGCTTAGCTAATGTTCATTTTTAGTTAATTCTTAGAGCAGCAGGCTAGCAGTGTGAACCACTTTTGCATTTGCTATTTTGCTCACAGTAGGAGGCTGCACATAAAAACAGGAGACAGTTCATTTTTCCCTTCTGCTAAGCCTGAGGTGCCGTTAACATTCAAACAGTTCAAGCATACTGTCGAGTATCCAGCGATGCAAGCAAGCGAGATGGGGGCCTGGACAGAAGAAGGGCCACATTCTCCACCATGTGTGGCATTTTGGTTATTTGGTCTGCCACTAAAGGACCCTTTACCTTCTCTGTCATCTGCCATACCCTTCAGTTGCTGCTGGTGAGGACCCCATCTGGACTGTGAGAATAAACTAGATGGATGCATAAAATATGATAATGCAGGTTTATTCTGTGCTGCAGATGTTCTCTTCCTGAGGACAAGCCCTAGACTGGCAAACTCTCTGACTGACAGGCATACACGGCACTGCCAGGCAGTGCAAAAATTAGATACTTGCAGGTTCTAAGTGCTCTTAAAGGGGCGGCAGCTTAACATTAAGCCCCATGCTTAATGTGTGCTTCACAATTCACTAGAAATACCACCAACAGCTTAATCTGGTTCAAAGTCAACTGGCATTCATCTGTATCCCTCTCCACCTGGTCGTGCCTGAAAATAGGCAGACTTTTCTAGTGCACTTGCCCGGTCAACAACAAATAAATAAATAAACACTAAGCAGTCAGACAGAGGCTGCCGTGGCTACTTATGTAGCTGACTGCTGTTTTGTTTGTTGTCCCCCCACTTCCAAGAGCTAAGGCAGGCAGTCTGCTGATGATGAACACTATTGTAGAAGACTAATTAATATACAGTCTGTGTGCAGGCTAGCAGACCGTGCTAAAGGAGTAAGGACTGGGGTCAGAGAGGAGAGAGAGGGACTGTGCTGTCTGCTGGCATAATACATAGAAAAGTAGGAAACAGAGATAGACAGAACCAAAGTTAAAGTATAAGGGGGAGAAGACAGAGGAAAGATTACTTTTCTAAGGAGTGGAGGGTGCTCTTGACTGCTGGTAATATATATGCCTATGGAGACTTGGAGAGATTCATTTAGTAATACACTAGTCTGCGCAGTACTCCACCACCACTAGTCCGTCCACATCCACGTCCAGTCTACCTAGTGCCTACCTGGACAGATAAAGGTGTGCTGCTGTTGTTAGAAGTCACAAAAACACAACAGTACACACTTCGTGTAAAAGAGAAAGAAATAAAATAAAGGACAGTGTGAGTGTCAGTCCATGACAAGCATTGACTTGTGCTGTCACTGTGAGAGTGCTGTGTGTGATGAGGAGGGGGAATTCAGAAGCAGTTTGGCTTCAGTCAGCCAGTACAAGTGTTGGTAGGGACAGGAAGTCATAGACTCAGTAAGTAGGTGGACAGACTACATTTAATTTTAATTTGAGGACTCCGTCCAGTCTTGGTCCTTTCCAGTAACCAGTCTCGGACTGAGAAAAGAAGAGTATTTGGAATTGTGAGTCTGCTGTGGGTTGGGTTTCTCTAATTGTGGTTGAAAATAAATACACAAACACAAAGATTTCATTTCATCAGTAAAACAGTACTTTATTGAAACAAAAAAGCAAGCCAGAGGTCTCAGTCCACTGCCAAAGTGGCAAAAGTTTTGCAAAAGCAAAGCAATATAGCATTTTGAATTTTCTCAAAGTGTAACCCCTGACTTGACCAACCAGACACCTGAAAAGAAAAAAAAGCTATACATTGTCAAACATACTAATATCCTCCATTCCATCCTATCTATCATATCTCATCCCTTCCTAGGAAAAAAAACAGTTTTGTTTTGAAGTGATTCAACTCTCATCTCAGTCAGAGACTCAAGAAAAGTCAGTTGGTCTGACAGGCTGTGTTCTTTGACTGCCTTGGCTCTGGCTTGGCCACCAGTAAACAGTCAGACTACTGTGAATTCATCTGCTTTCTGGCAAGGCAGCACTAATTCTGACTTGGAAAGTTGCTACCAAGTGTTGTGTTCATGAATGATGCTGAGTGATGACATCAGTGTGTGCTTGCCTGCTTAAAAAAGTATTGGAATTAGTTTTATTTGGCAGTTAAGTTAAAGGGTTAAAAAAATGTTGAGCATTTGAGCTGAGCCACTAGAATTAAAAACACAAATTTTGCAAGTCGCGTTACAGGCGAGTATATTTACATCAGTTAAATGTCACGGGCAATCAGTAAATTTCACGGGGCAACCAAATTTCGGGTTCAGGTTGTTCATGGGCAACCAAATGTAAAAAATGTTTCCGAGCGTGAACACAGTGTGCATGTACTTTGCAGGCTAATAATCACAAAAATATGTCTTTGAATGGTGCTTGAGAACTTACTAAAAGGGACTTAAAACCAGAGAATGCAGTTGGCTGGTGTACTTAACTCAGCAGTGCAATGAAAAATGTTTTTCCAAAAAAGCCAGTTTCAACTACAGTTAATAAAAATAGCAGTATACCTGTCAGATCTACTCTTCTGGATACATTCTGTGCTGCATACCATGTTCTGCTTGCTCAGTCCTAACACTTTCCAGGTCTGCAGTGATATTTCTTTTTTTTTTTTTTCGAACTTGCAATTTTTTTTTGCTCTCTTCTCCCCCCAGCTCTGGTCTCTTCGGGAGCACCTAGGAGTCATCCCTCTGCGGTCCACCTCACCTGGTCGAGATATGATGGTCATCTTTTTCCAATATGAAAACATTTATAAAGTACTAAAATTCAGGTGGAACTAGAAAGTGTTACCACCAAATAAAACTGGGTGATGCATGGAATCTGTTGTTTTTTGTTTTTTTTTTGGGTTTTTTTTCCCGAAGTTTATTGCACTGCTGCTTTAGCTGTAGATACCAGTTTCAGTCAAACATTTCACCCCTGCGTGATTTCCCCAACCAAGCTTGTCTAGGTCATTAGTTCTCGGTCTGTGTCCTAGTGGACTTCCCCTTCACAATGAAAAAAACAGTCTTGGACATCCCCCTCCAAAATACCATACTATCCTTTGTACAGTGTTCCTAGAATAAAGGGAATTACCTTTAAATAAATGGCAGAGTTTATCTCACAGCATTATTTACATTTATACAATTTGATCTAGCCAGTTCTGCATCCTGAGTGGTTGAAACCTAGTCACTTGGTGGTACGTTAACATAGTTCAAACCCTGCCTCAGAGTACGTTAATACAGTTAACCTCTCGGTGTCAAATGGTTATTATGCAAATGAGGCAAAATCACATGACCAAGCCCCTGCCCCCAGCACTCACATCAGAAGAACAAAAAACCTGGAGCAGAACCCATTGCAAACGAGGAACAGAAATGTCTCTGTAGAACTGTCCATATAAGTATTCCCAAGACCTAAAGAACAACCCACCCCGACCCCCCCAAAAAACTGAATTTAGTCTATAATGTCCCACAACAAAAACTGCAGACCCATATACCAAGAAGCACACCTGGAAACAACTCCCCCTCCCCACCAATCTATTTGTTTATTTTTATGTTAGGTTTTTACCAGGAGGGTACTCTGTACTGGTTTAGCATTTCACTTCCAGGTGCACGATTACAGAAGGAATGAGGCAAGGTGCATAGTAAGACCTCTCAGGAGTTGGGAGAAAAAAGTATGAAAATAACTGGAAATCTGGCCAAGCAGCTGTGGCAGACACTCCAGTGTTTTGCAGTTAAATCAGTCCCCCTGTGAAAAACCCACGTACCGGGGGAAAACTGAGAAAATTCCCTCATGACCCTTGAAAACAGTCCCAGCAGGCCTCTCTTCAGGATTGCCCTTAGCGGGCTCCATCTTCTGCCCTAGCAGTCCAGCGCTGAACACAGTCAGCCACAGGGCGCTCCCCAGCACTCTCTCAAGAGCAAGGATCCAGGATTTTCCTGAGCAGGCTCCACCTTCTGCCCTAGCGGGCTGGCACTGAACACAGACAGCTGCAGGGCGCTCTCCAGCCCACCCTCAAGAGCAAGGATTCAGAATTGCCCTGAGTGGGCTCCATTTTCTACCCTAGTGATCTGGCGCTGAACACAGCTGGCCACAGGGCGCTCCTCAGCCTGCCCTCAAGAGCAAGGATCCAGGATTGTCCTGAGCGGGCTCCATCTTCTGCTCTAGCGATCTGGTGCTGAACACAGCTCACCCTCAAGAGCAAGGATCCAGGATTGCCCTGAGCAGGCTTCATCTTCTGCCCTAGCAGTCCAACGCTGAACATAGCCGGCTGCAGGGCGCTCCCCAGCCTGCCCTCAAGAGCAAAGAACACTTAGGGAAAGCAGCTGCAGCCCGACTTGCTAGCTCTGAACTCAGTTGGTGGATGGTGCCTGAATTGGGTCTACTATAGGCTGATTCAGCACTCTGTCTCTCCCTGATTGGCTTCAGCTCCTGGGGATTTAAACTGCCTGGCACCTTCCCCTGGAGCTCATCTCTCTACTGCCTAAATTTATTTTCTTTTCTTAACCTTTGCAACTGAATCTGTAATGAGCCTAATGTACCCACTGCTGAATTTGAATTGTTAGTGTAGGGAACTGCACCATTTTTGGAGTGTTTTTTCTGACTTAAGCTATTTAAATACTTTTTTTTTTCTTTCCAGTTTTCCATTTGCAAGTTATACATCTCTACCGCTTGAGGGCATTGTTCCTAAGCCAGCAAAGGGCAAGAATCTTTCTATCTTTCTGACACGTATCCTGTCTTTAAACTAGGTTCAACTTACTGCTTCTACACCACCTGTCACTTAACTAGGCATTACTGAATCACCTTTTCCTAACCACTCCAAGTCATCTGCCAAAAAAAATAAATAAATACATAAATAAATAAACCTTCTTGCTTGGCCCTCGCATACCACAAAATGCTGAATTTACAAATAAGCTGCCTACTTTTCCTTACTCTCTTTACTGTCTCACTTCTTCCCACGCCTCCTACCCATGCAAACCTCCTAAATAAACCCTCAGTAAACCCCTCTTACTTATTCTTTTCCTCTGATTTCAGCCCCTTTGATTCTGATGTTGGGATCCCCTACTCCATTCCTCCAACTTTGGGCTCGCATTACCTTTCTACCCTGTGCCCTCCTTCTCTTCTGTCACTAACTCCTATGCGCTCCTGTGCTCCCTATGTATCCAGTTCGCTTCCTCTTACTATCTGCCTACCTCCTGTAGCTCGGTTACATCTAAGTCATGGTACAAAAGTTCAAAGGTCCACTTTATAATCATCTCCCTTCTCCTACTATCCACCGGGGATACAAACCCTAACCCTGGCCCCCCTCTATTAAACATGCAGGCGGCCCCTCTCCCACACATGCCTTCCCCTGCCTCCAACACAACAACCCTCCCTCGTGGTCTTAAAATCCTCCACCTTAACATAAGAAGTCTACTACCTAAACTAGTGCTGCTTCAACCCCTAGCACTATCGCTGGCCCCTGACCTCCTCATAATAACCGAAACCTGGTTAAATAATAAAACACCTGATCCCAGTTTATACATCCGTGGCTACAATATCACCCGTCAAGAACGCGCAGGTAGGGGCAGCGGTATAGCTATTTACACCTCATCCTCCATTCATACTACCCCTGTCCTATCTGTGTCTGTCCCCAAAGCTTACGAAGCCCTGGTCCTCAGGCTGTACATGCCTTACTCCATACCAGTCTGCGTTGCTGGGATACACTGCCACCTCAGGCCTGTCTCCTACTATTGCCTCTAATCTTCTCTTTCAGATTTCTACCCTCACATCAAATGGAGAACTCTATATACTAGGTGACTTTAACCAAAACTGGCCTGACCCCTGCCTATTCAAGCTGCATAACAACATTGTGGCCCTTAATGCAATTGATCCACGAGCCAGCCCAACTAAATACTAAATCAGGCAACCACTCAGTCATCGATTGGACACTAACCTCACATGTCCACAGAGTAATTGAATCAGGCCTTCTCCCAGATACACTCAGTAACTATCATATGATCTACTTGGTCCGCAAACTCCACTGCCTAAAAGCCCTGCATAAAACATTGCTTGTCTGCTCATATAAATCCCTAGACCTTACCCACCTCCTATATGACCTAGCCCACACTGACTGGTCTCTTATTTCCTCTGCTACCACAGTTAACGAAGCCCTGGACTATTTCCAAGGCCACTTTCTTAACATCTGGAACAATCATGCACCCTTTAGCACATTCAAGTACGCGGAAACCACCTCCTGTAGATCATAGAAACATAGAAACATAGAATTTGACGGCAGATAAGGACCGCTTGGCCCACCCAGTCTGCCCATTTCCCTACTTACTGGATAAGCTGCAGATCCTAGTTAACCAGCAGCCTACCTCTTCCTACCCCCACCCCCCAGAATTGCCTTATGACTATCCCATGCATGCTTGAATTCCCCCACTGATTTTGACTCCACAACCTCCTCCGGAAGGCCGTTCCATGCATCCACAACCCTCTCTGTGAAAAATACTTCCTTAAATTACCTCTGAACCCCCTCTATCTTCAAATTGTGCCCTCTTGTTCTTGCACACCTTTTTGAAAGATGCTACCCTCTTGGACTTTGTTGATTCCCTGAGGTACTTGAAAGTTTCTATCATGTCCCCCCTCCCTCCTTTCCTCGGGCTATACATATTAAGCTCCTTAAGTCTCTCTTCATCGACTTCCGTGCAGACCCTGCACCATTTAGTTCACCCTCCTCTGGACAGCTTCCATCCTGTCTATGTCTTTCGGAGATTGGGTCTCCAGAACTGCACACAGTACTCCAGATGGGGTCTCACCAGCTGTCTGTACAGAGGATAATAACTTCCTGTTTTCTACTGGTGATGCCTCTCCTATGCATCCCAGTATCCCTGGCCCTCCTTGCTGTCCTCTCACATTGCTTGCCCATCTTTAGGTAATCTGATATGACTACCGCCAGGTCCCTTTCCATTCTTGTTGTTGTTAGTATCTCACCCCATTGTGTACTCTTCCCTGGGTTTTGTTTCCCAGGTGCATTACTTGCACTTCTAGCATTGAATCTAAGCTGCCATACATTTGACCATTCCTCTAACCTTGCCAAGTCCCTTCTCATCCTTTCCACCCCACCCTGTGCATCAACTCTGTTGCAGATCTGTGTGTCATCTGCAAAGAGACATACTTTTTCCTTCCAGTCCTTCTGCAATGTAAGCTATAAAGACATTGAAGGGACCGATCCCTAATACTGAACCCTGCGGTACCCCACTAGTAACCTCCTTTCTTCTGAGTGGACTCCATTTACTATAACTCTCTGTGTTCTATTCTCCAGCCAATTCTTTACCCAGGCTGTCATCTTGGGACCCACTCCAGGCTGGCTAACTTGTATATTATCTTGTTGGGACTGTGTCAAATGCCTTGCTAAAGTCTAGGTAGGCCATGTCCACAGCCCTCCCTGATCTACTACTTTGGTCACCCAGTCAAAGAAATCTATCAGATCTGTCTGGCATGACCTTCCCGCTGTGAATCCATGCTGCTAGGGTCCTGTGCCCTCTGGCCTCTAGATACTCGGACAGTTCTTTCCTTTAGAAGTGATTCCATCATTTTCCTATCACTGAGGTTAAACTAACAGGTCTATAGTTTCCTGCTTCTGCCTTGCTCCCACTTTGTGAAGGGAATCACATCTGCCCTCCTCCAGTCCTCGGGTACCACCCCATCCTCCCATGATTTGTTGAAAGGGTAGTCAGTGGTGTCACTAGTTCTACCTTAGTTCTTTTAGAATTCTGGGATGAATCCCATCAGGCCCATTGGTTTGTCCACCTTCAGTTTTAAGAGTTCTTTCAGAACCCTTTCTTCTGTAAATGGGCGGTATCAACTTCTGTATCCAGAGTGTTACCACTGTTTGTTTTATGTATCTCCCCTCTTCCTTCAGTAATACTGAGCAAAATATTTGTTTAGTATCTCTGCTCTTTCACAGTCTCCTCTGCCCACCCTCCCTCCCTTTATTAAGCCTCACTATCCCTCCCTTGGTCTTCCTTCGGCCCCTGATGTACCTATAAAAGGTTTTATCCCCTTCTTAACTGAGTTGGCTATCTTTTCCTCGGTTTGGGCCTTGCTGTTCTGACTGCCTTCCCAGCCTCCTTTTGCTTTAACTGATACAGTTCTCTGTCCTGCTCCTTCTGTGATTCCTTGTACTTCCTGAATGCTTTTCTCTTGAACCTTCACTGCCACTTCCTTTGAGAACCATAGTGGTTTCTTACATCGTCTTGTTTTGTTTATTTGCTTCACACAAAGGCTTGTTACCTCTGTGATGGCAGTTTTTATTATTAGCCATTGTTCTTCCACCCCTCCTTCCTGCCCATTTGCTAGTGCATTCCTTAGGCACTCACCCATTATGGCAAAGTCAGCCCTCCTAAAGTCCAGTACTTTTGTCTTTGTATGGCTTGACTCTATTACTGTGTTTATTGTGAACATACTGTTCGATGGTCGCTAGTTCCCAGATGGCTACCCACTTCTACATCTGTGATCCTCTCCATCTCCATTTGAGAGTATCAAGTCTAATATTTCTCCTCTTGAGTGGGCTCCAGTACTAGTTGTCTAAGGCATGCCCCCTGTAGGGCATCTAGAATAACTGCACTCTTCGAAGTGGCAGCTGCAACTGCACTCCAGTTAACATCTGGCATATTCAGATCACCCATCAGCAGTATCTCCCCTTTTTCTGCCATTCTAAGTATACTTTCTATCATTTCCTTGTCCATTTCCTCCCCCTGAGAAGGGGGTCTGTATACAAGCCCTGTGCGGATTGTGGTGCCATTACCTGTCTCCAAATTTACCCACAGTGCTTCTTCTTCCGTCCCTGTTTACCCTTTTGTTCTGTTACTTTTTATTCCTTCCTTTATGTAAAGAACCACTCCTCCTCCTCCTCCTCTTTACCCTCCCTGTCCCTCCTGTAGATAGTGTATCCTGGTATGTTTACGTCCCAGTCATGGTTGTGTGTGTACCATGTTTCTGTGACTGCCACGATATCCAGATGTTCCTCCTCCATCAAGGCCACTAATTCAGGAAGCTTGTTACCTAGACTACGGGCATTGGTACTCATTGCTCTTCCATTTTGATGGCTTTACCTTCTGTTGCAGCATCCCCCACTGACCGCTTCTACCTTGGTCTTTTTCTCATTTAGTACCCTGTTTTGTAGGAGAGGCTGGGATTTTTCTGCTGCTTGTCAGTGCCTCCCCTTTGACTAGTTTAAAAGCTTACTGAGAGCATTTAAACTGATTGCTCAAAAGACTTGTTCCTTCTGGACAGATGCAGACCATCCTGCCAGTATAGGCTGTTGTCCCTCCAGGTGGAACCCCAGTCCCCAATGAAGCCAAACCCCTGTGCTCTGCACCATTTTTCAACCATTCATTAAACTGCATGGTGCCAGTACCTCGCCTCACCCATGCCTTGACAGGCAGCACCTCTGAGAAGGATACTGTGTGCTACTTGTCTTAGGCCCCTCCCAACTCTGCAGTGTCCTCCTGCACTGCTCTAACCTCATGATGAGGCCAAGTCATTTGTCCCTAGGTGGACAATCGTCCAGCTCAGAACCTTTGCAGCTGTTGTCATGATCCTGAGGATGCGCCTTACTGTCCCTCCAAGCCATGGCACCAGGCAGGCACCTTACTTCAGTTTTCCCAGCCTCCCAGTTCTTATCCCCTAATAACTGAGTCCCCCACCAGGAGCTGCTTCCTTTCCTTATGGTGTCCTCTGCCTCCTTCTGTGGGCCTCCTTGTGACAGCTGTCCTCAGCCTCCTTAGTCTCCTCTGTGGGTGCATCCATAGGGGAGCTATGCTCCCCAGAATGGTGTATGGATTGTGGTGGAACAACTGACTGGGTGTGCCTCCGTTCCACCATCCTCACCCTTCCTGAGCCACTGTGGTCCAACTGCTGTGTTTTCTTCAGCAATTTCTGAGGTAGTGGTGGTGGCTATGGTGCTCCTGGATGGGGAGGTTCCCTTCCTACTGTCAGTGTGGCCTGGGGGAAGGTCCCGTACTATTGTCCAGTGTGGCCTGAAGACGGCAACTTCCTCCCTCAGGCAGAGAGTTGTCTCACAAATAGGCAGCATCTCAGCCTCCAGAAAGACTCCCGGAAGACTGCTGCCCCACAGCCATTACATTGCACTACTCCCACATTTTTTTGTGTGTGTGTGATTGGTTTGTAATATAGAAATATATATTTATAATATACAATGTGTATGCTTAAATTGTCAGTGCAGTGTGCTAGAGAGGATATGACAGTGACATGCACCTTGCACTCTTCAGGAAATTATGTCAGAACCCCAGGTATAAAGGAACTATTTCAGGGGTGGGTGGGGTGAGGTGGGAAGGGGTTGGCCTAAACTGTGCCCTCACAAAACAATCAGCTAAAAGCTCTGACCCACTGCTGCAATGAGTGCCTTCCTGTCAGCAAGATGCCCTACACAACAATTTGGTAGAGAAATACCCTGCTAATCAAACAGAGAAAATCCACACATCCAAGTCAGACACAGGTAAACCTTCCCAGCCCCAAAACAGGCCTGGTGGTTTGTGCTCCGAGAGCTGTCAGCCCCAAAATAAGTCAGCTGTGCTTTAAACTCTTCCTGCACTGAAAATCTTAAGAATTGTAACAAACAAACATAAACCTAGATCCACCACCCTCTGTTGCTTGAAAGACTGTCTTTTCCTGTTTCACACTGCAGGTTTTTCTGTGACCACTCCTTAACCCCAGTAACTCTGTTAAAAAGAGTTTAACTATCAAACTCCTACGCACCAGTAAATTATTTAAAAATAGTTCTGTCCCAAAATCCTAGTAGTCAATCCAGCTACCCCCAAGGGACAACCAGAATGCAGTATTCAAACACTTATGAGGTTACTTCCAAGATAAGCAGAGTTTGCAAGTTTCTTTTTCAACTCCTCAGCCAACTGTAATTCATTTAAAAATAGTTTTAACTGCCAGCAAATCCTAGTAGACAATCTAGCTACCTCCAAGGACCTACCCAAATGCAGTATTTAAATCCTTCTGAAGTTACTAACAAGATAAACAGAGTTTACAAGCCCCTTGTTGGTTAAACACTAAATAAATGTGAATAAAAAGCAATTACCAAGGGTGGTTAGTTTCACCTCCCACAGAATTAAGCAAAAGTGCACGTTTGTTGCAGATATCAAGTGCAATACAAAATTTCTCACACAGCTCGCAGTTGAAGAAAGTAGTGTCCTTCCAGCTCCAGAAAATGTGTTTTGTCATCACACCAGAATTGATGGCATGTTTGAGAGCTCGAGACCGGGCTTAAAAGGCTCACAGAGTCTCTAAATCAGATGCTGACCGTGACAGATATCGAGCCCTCAGAAACGCCTACTACAAGGCTACAAGGCTGCCTAAGTCTGAATACTTTAGATCCACCTTTGATGGCAACATACGTACCCCGTCAAAATTTTGGAAAGTTATTAATTCCCTCTTCTCTCTCCCCTCTAAATCCCAAACTCCACTCATCTGTTTCAATAATGCCCTTACGCCTGCCCGCCTCTCAAATGCCATGAATTCAACTCTTACTTTACCTCATGTGCTGCTGCTCTACTAACTTCTCTTCCTCCTACCCAACCAGTCGCTTCTGTCTGCAGTAACTCGTACCCAAGCACCCTCCCTAGTGACAACTTCTCCTCCTCCTCTGCAGTCTCACCTCATGATACTCTAAAAGCTCTCCTCGCTCTCAACTCATCTAAGGGTTCCTCACCTGATGGCCATGACCCCAAACTTCTCTTCCTCTCCGCTAATGCCATTTGTTCACCACTTTCTGCCTCATTAAACCTTTCCTTCTCGCTGGTCTATGTCCCTGACCCATGGAAGCACACTGTAGTTCTCCCACTACCCAAGGGAGGTGACCCTTCTATGCCTGGGAACTATCGGCCAGTCTCTCTCTTACCTGTTCTTGTTAAGCTTCAGGAGCACTTGGTCTTCTCCCAACTCTCCTCTTACCTCTCCGACTCTACCTTATTCGCTCCCTTCCAATCTGGTTTTAGGAAAGATCACTCCACTTCCACTTCCTTATTTAGGCTCACCAATTCCATACTCTCAGGTATGGACAGTGGTCTAATCACATCTGCGATATTTTTCGACCTTGCTGAGGTTTTTGACAGTGTCTCCCACCCTCTCCTCTTAGATAATCTGTGATATGCTGGCCTGTCTGATTCAGCCACAGACTGGTTTAGCTCCTACCTAACAGGTTGGACTCAGTCAGTCAAATTGCTGATTCCGGGGCCGGAGCGTGGATTTCCATTATGACGCCGGGCGACCCGGGTTCGGGAACGACCCTGACTGGCCAGAGGGCTGGCTGGGAGAAGGATGGAGCATCCAATGGGCGGCTCTCCTTCTCCGGGGAGGTGTGGGCAACAATCAGAGCACTGAGGACTCCTGGCGGAGGCCAGGAGATCTCGCCCGTCGACGTTCAGCATGGGGGAGGCGGGCAGACGCTGGCGCCATTGCACGCCCCTCCTGGGGAGAAAACCGGAAAATGGAAGGCGGGCAGGACCACCAAGAATGAAGCCCTCCCCGGAGGACCTCACTTCACCGCCGCCGCTGTAGGGACCCCGACTAGTCACAGTTCCGGGGCCACGAAGGTGGCCACGGCCCCGCCCCCCGGGGGGTAAGCCGGGGGTGACTGAGGGTCCTCGGCAGCTATAGGCGGCGGTGGAGGTCTCCGGGGGCCGTGACTAGGGCAGAAACAGTCGGTGGCCAGGCCAAAGATAAAGGAGAATTTGAAAAAAAAAAAAAAATTGCTGATTCCACCTCTCCCCCACTCCAGATTAATGCAGGTGTACCCCAAGGCTCCATCCTTGGCCCCCTACTATTCTCCATATTCCTTAATGACCTCCCGTAAGTGTGCACCTCTTCCTCCATTCTTATGTATGCTGACGATACTGTCCTTTTCTACTCTGGCCAATCGCCAACTGATTTCACTTACACATTTCAGCATGACTTTGAGAAAGTTCAGCAATGGCTAAGCTTCCATCAGCTTTTCCTCAACGCCGAGAAAACCGTCTCCGTGATCTTTGGCACTAGGCAGAGATTCTGTAGGCTAACTAAATTGCCTTCCTTTCACACCCTTGATGGCTGTACTCTGGAGGACACCTCCTCCTTTAGGTATCTTGAGATATGGCTAGGCCAGCACCTAAACTTCACTGGACACATAGACTCCATCCTGAAAAAAGCTGCACGCCAAATTAGGTGCCCTTTACAGGAACCGAAGCTGCCCACCTCTTCAGGCCAGGCGGGAGATTGTCCAGCAAATGATACTACCCATCTTTGACTACTGTGATGTAGTCTACAGTGCCGCACCAAAGTCATCCTTTACCAGACTGGACACCCTTTTAAATTCTTTCTTTTATTTCTCTCTGGATGCCCCTTCCTTTACCCACCACCGCGATCTGTATTGCTGTCTAGCTTTTCCTTCCCTGGAAAACTGCTTTCTAGCCCACTGCATACAATTTGTCTCAAAATTCTGGTTTGATATGCTTCCCCCTTACCTCCTCACTGTCCTTCCACCCCACTGCCCCTCTCTCCTTCAGATCCAGTGACTCCCACACCCTAGCTATACCATGAAGCACCACCTCTATAGGCCTATTGTCATTCTCCTATAGATTCCCTAAGCTCTGGAACTCAATGCCTCATCAAATCAGGCACTCCTCCTCCCTGTGGTCCATCTGAACCTCCCTCCTCAACTTCCTCTCTCCATTATGCAGCTGCTCCTAATTTCCCGTCTGGCTCCTCACTCCTTCTAATTTCCCCTCTGGCTTCCCCATCCCCCTTTCCCAGCCTAGCACTTAATGTGAGGAGAAACCAGTGTACTTTACTGCACTTCCTTGTCCGCACTGTATGTATTAAGTCTGCAGTGCTGTTAATGTGCTCCTCTTGCATCAAATCCCAATGTTTACCTAATGCTACTAACTGATGTATTTTCACTCTGTTGCTTCTCTGTTTTATATTACCTTTGGAAATGTATTGTTGATTATTGTATACATACTTTTCTATAATACTGCATGGAAATGTACTTTTGATTACTGTACTCCCAGGTTCCCCTTCCCCCAGGATGCTCCGTGAGACAAGCAATTTTATATTGTTCAGTGTGCCTTTCCTGATGAAACTTTTCAATAAATAAATAAAAATTTTCAAATTAGCAAATTTTCTGGGCAGACCACAGCTTTGTTCCCTGTTCTGCCATGTGATAGGGTGGGAGTGGGTTGGTTATGACTTGTTTGAGGAGACAGAAGGCCACCCCTTGGCTTTGGATTACAAATCTCTCTCATCTCGCCAAAATGACTGGCCCACCCAACGGTAGTAATTAATTCACTAAGTCTATGGTCCGAGTCTCTTTTCAGCTCCTTGCCAGTTGGCTAATGCATAAAGGCCACCCCACCGACACAGACCACTCACTCACACACATGTTAGAGAGTTCAAGAACTGGGTTACTAGAGGTAGGGTGGGGTCCCGGGGTGGTGCCTGTGTTCAGTACCCCTTCTCTACAAGCCCTTCTTAAATTATCTCTCTGGTCCCAGTACACCCCCCCCCCCCAATTCAGACACAGTTTTGTACAATCGCTATAGCTATATGTGTGTTCACAACAAAATGACTAGCATGAAAGACAACAGCAGACACAAAGATCAGGTTTACTCTGGGAGATGTACGGAAAATAAATAAAATATAAGCTGTATAATATTTAGATATAAATTACATATTTATGGTTAAAAAATGAGAACCTTTCAGGGTTCAGTTCAAAATTCTCACAAACGGAACTGCAAAAGATTTGCCAAGTCATAGATGTGTGTATTGAATCATAAATGCCAGTAAATGTTTGGCGTAATGCATATAGCCTTCATGTGACCTTGCAAAGTACTGCTCAGCCAGCTGTACGTTGTGGAAAAAAGTGTGTATTTTTATACTGGGAATATTTTTGATACTAAAAGATCAGGTCCATCTCATGACCAGTTAAATATGTTGGGCACCCTCACATTACTGTCTGAAAATAGCACAAATTGCCATTGTCAAATAGTACTGTCCTCATGAATGTGATAGAGATGGCTTAAAATGTACAGAATGTGAAACTGCTAGGTCTTTGTTTGCTTGCATGCAGAGTAAGGCAAGGCAGTTTTATTTATATGGCATCCAATTCCAGGGGCTCTGGGTGCCTCACAAAATAACAAAGCAGTTCAGTAAAAGTATCAGTACTATACTAGAGTAAAATATTGTCACAAAGGAATTACACAACAGTACCAGGCCCAAGACTTAATATAAGCAAAAACGGCAAGACAGCTCAGTTGCTGAAGAGCGTGCAGGATAACCAATTACAACTGCAAACAACAATATCAGCACAGCTCAACTGATGGTAAAAAGCAAGGCTTTATTTGCAACAAAAATTTTAAAAGTATACCAAATGATCTGCTCCAAAACACAGGTCGTTCCAGTACAGAGACCCCGACCAATTTCCCACCTAGTGCATCACCAGGGGGGTCATTTGGTATGCTTTTAAATTTTTGTTGCAGATAAAGCCTTGGTTTTTACCATCACTTGAGCTGTGCTGATGTTGTTTGCGGCGAAAACTTAATATATAGATAATACTGGGTGGGCAACCATGCACAAACAGCCTATGCTGTCATAGAGGGGTTCTAATTACATCAGACCTCAGAAACGAAGATTGAGAGATCCAGTATAATCAAAAGCTCGAAGTGCCAGCTCAGGTTGGTTGGTCGTGTGGTTGCCCAGCCAGTATTATTTTTATAATGTATAGTTTTTTTATTAGACTTTTAATTTTTTGAAACGCAAAACTATTTGTAACTAATTCCGGGTTGCCACTCAAAAGGGGACCCTTGGTCTCAGCAAACCTACCTGGTCAACAAAATTCAAATAGAGTGTTATTGTAATCTAGTCTAGATGTGCCCCGGTCATGCACCAGGGTCACCAGATCGGCCGCTTCAAGAAGGCTTTGAGCCAGGAGATGTTGCTGAGGTGGTAAAAGCCACTGCGGACAACAGCAAACATGTTGTGGCTACAGAGGTGTGTCACTGTAGCATTCACTGCAACTCTGGTTGCAGGAGGCTCGCCAGTGACAGCCCAATGAGGAGAAGGCTGATCGTGACCGTTTTAAGCCTTGCTGATGGGCGGAAACTTTGTGTAGTTGAATGGAGGCAGCCACACCTATCAGAGTGCAGCTGTGTGCTTTCATCTACAAGACACCACCTAGCAGGTTCTTTTGGAGAATCCCAAATCCCAGGTCCCTGTCCAGCCAACAGATTTTCTATAACAAGGCCTCCCGGCTGTAGAATGGCCTTCCGGTACCCCTACAACAATGTACCTCTCTAAGGACATTTAAAAACCTTCTCAAAACCAACCTTCCTGCACAGCATCGTGTACTTGTTCTTAATGACTCCGAACTTGCCTACCATGTCTACTAAATTCCTTACATATTGACTTGTAAAATCCCACATTGTACCTAAATCTACTTGCTGCAAATCTTTCAATGTTGTCCTGTAAAAATCCACATTGTAATTAAAATTGTGTTGTTCTGTGTATGTATCCCCTGCTGTATCTCTGTACCTTTACTATGTAATTGTAATTGAATGTTGTCTTTTTATGTAACTAATTCCTGGTTGTCTCTGAAAAAGGGATGCTTGTCTCAGTGGATTTACCCGGTTAATAAGATTATAATAAATAAATAGCAGGCAGATAAGTGCCATCATGCTTAGCCTGCTCCTAGTCCTCTTTGCTGCCTGCAGCTTCCCCCTAGCAGCCCAGTTCAGTTTGGTCCCCTTTATTATTTGCTGCTCCTGTAGCATCAGCCCCCGTTCAGTATTGTTTGCCACTCCCTGTAGATCTGCTTCTCCCACCCCAACCAGTTTACTATCATTTGCCATTCCCTGCAGCTCCTCCACACACCCACCATCAGTATCATTTGCCACTCCCTGCAGCTCCTCCACACACCCACCATCAGTATCATTTGCCACTCCCTGCAGCTCCTCCACACACCCACCATCAGTATCATTTGCCACTACCTGCAGCTCCTCCACACACCCACCATCGGTATCATTTGCCATTCCCTGCAGCTCCTCCACACACCCACCATCAGTATCATTTGCCACTACCTGCAGCTCCTCCACACACCCACCATTAGTATCATTTGCCACTCTCTGTGGCTTTGGCCCTGCCCCACCCACCTGGTTCAGTATCATTTGCTGCTCCCTTTGGCACCCCCCCCAACTGGTTCAATATAATTTGCTGCTCCTTGCAACTTTGGCTTCCCATCCACCTGGTTCAGCGTCATTGCCCACTTGCTTTGGCTCTCCTCCCCTGCTCAGTTCAGTATCATTTGCTGCTCCCTGTGGCTTCGGCTCCTCTCCACCCCCTGTTCAGTATCACCTGGCCGCTGTCTTCCTGCAGCTTTGCCCCCCCCCAAGTTCAGTACCATTTGCCACTCTTCTCCCTCACCACCACCCACCCACCATCCGTATCATTTGCCACTCCCTGT
This sequence comes from Neoceratodus forsteri, assembly GCA_016271365.2. Classification (NCBI taxonomy): domain Eukaryota; kingdom Metazoa; phylum Chordata; order Ceratodontiformes; family Ceratodontidae; genus Neoceratodus; species Neoceratodus forsteri. The sequence goes on from CM057452.1 coordinate 1,197,275,314, forward strand.
GGCTTCAGCTTCTCCCTACCTGTCCAGTTCAATATCATCTGCTGCTTCCTTCGCCCCCTCCCAACACCGACTGGTTCGGTATCATTTGCCACTCTGTGCAGCATCGGCTCCCCCCCTGCCTCGCCTGGTTCATTTTGATTTGCCGCTCGCTTTGATATCTCCATCACTGCCAAGTTTATTTATTTATTGAAATGTTTCACCAGGAACGGCACACTGAACAACAAGTTGCTCATCTCACAGTGCGTCCTGGGGGAAGGGGTGATAGGACAGATGCAATTAACAAAATACAAATGGAAACCATCTTACATCATTGATGACTGTAAGGTACTTAACAGTAGTGACAATCATACTTGCAGCTAGAGAACTTAAGGAAAGTAAATTTGTATGAACATACAGTTTTCAAATACACAGAGGTCGGATCGTCTTAACAGGAAATAACAGTTCATAGAAATACAATTCACAGAAATCATTATACATCACTTTTAAGTGCAGTAAAAGGATACAATGTTACTTTAGTGCCTTTTGCGCAGATAATAGATAGGAACTGGGCAAACTCAAAAGGGGTTGGGCACAGGAACAATTAACAGAGAGGTAGTTATAAAGTGCCGCTGTTAATGAGGTGGGTGAGGACGAGTGACAATTCTGTTGCAGAAGCAAGTTCCACAGTTCTGGGAAGTGGTACAAGAAGGCAGACTGGCCTATAGTAGTGGAATGTCGGACTGCCAGGGTTCTGTAGTCATGAGATCTGAGTGAGCGGGAAGGTGGAAGGGGGATAGCTAAGGAGGAAGTAAGATATGTAGTCAGTGAGCCAACCCAGAATTTTGAGATGAAATTTGCACAGTGGTATAAGCGTGTGTTTTCAAGAGAGGGAAATGCTAGGAAGTGGTAGAGCTGACAGTGATAGGTGAGAGGAGGAGAGTCAAGAGTGAAGCGACAGAAGGAGTTGAAGAGGTTATTCAATCTGGCTAGGAAAGTAATGGGAGTGGTACTGTAGACTACGTCACAGTAGTCAAAAATAGGTAGGATCATCTTCTGGACCAGTTCGTGCCTTGCTGGGAGAAGGAGGCAGTATCGGCTCCTGTATAAAGCACCAAGTTTTGGGTGCAACCTTTTCAGGATGGTGTCTACATGATCAGAGAAGGTGAGATGTTGATCAAGCCAAACACCCATATGTCTGAATGAGGAGGTGTCCTCAATAGCTGTCCCATCAAGGGTATGGAAGGAGGGCAGGAAAGGGAAGCCTTGAGAGTCTCTGCCTAGTGCCAAAAGTCATGGAGACTATCTTCTTAGCATTAAGGAAGAGTTGATGAGTGCAAAACCAGTTCTGGACATAATTGAAGTCCTGCTGAAGTCTGTTTGCAACATCAGATGAGGACCGGCCGGAGGTGAAAAGGACCGTATCATCTGCATACATATGTATAGAAGATGAGTTGCAGATGGATGGGAGGTCATTTAGGAGGATGGAGAACAGGATAGGACCTGACACAGACCCCTGAGGGACACCTGTGTTGATAGGGTGTGGAGGGGATATAGAGTCAGCAATTCTGACTGATTGGGTCCAACCTGTTAGGTAAGCACTAAACCAGTTGGTGGCTGAGTCAGACAGACTTGCTGAGGAGAGGGAGGTAAGTAGAAGGGTGTGGTAAACTGCTTTGAACACCTTGGCAAGGTCGACAAAATGGCAGATGTGATTTGGCCTCTGTCCATCCCTGAGAGGATCAAGTCAGTAAGTCTAATCAGAGAGGTGGGGGTGGAGTGGTGTTTCTGAAAGCCAGATTGGAAGGGGGTGAAGAAATTAGAGTTTCCGAGAAATAAGATGAGAGCTGGGTTAGAGCCAGGTGTTCTTGTAGTTTAGCTAGGGTGGGAAGGAGGGAAATAGGGTGGTAGTTCCCCGGTGTAGAGGTATCGCCACCTTTGGGTAAAGGAAGTATGATAGCATGCTTCCAACCGGTAGAGTGGCAGCCAGGTCAAATAAGAGGTTGAAAAGAGCAGATAAGGGGACACTGATAGCAGAGGCTGAGAGGTATAATAGCTTGGGGTCCAAGCCATCAGGTGAGTTGCCTTTGGTAGGATTTAGGGTGTACAAGGCCTGAAACATTTCAGTAGGAGTAATTTTGGAGAAGGAGAAGTTATTTGTTTGTGTGGGTGAGCGAGAGGAGGTGACAAGTGCAACTGGCCCCATGGCCAGTAAAGGAGGCCAGAAGAGCAAAGGCACATGAGGTGAAGTACGTGTTAAAAGCAGCAGCAACACTAGGATGGTCAGTAATGGTGGAGTTGTTTATGTTGAGGAGGGGGAGGGAGGGGTAGACAGAGGGGAGTAGAGAGAGTGCATCACTTTCCAAAATTTGGAGGGATTATTTAGGTTGGAGTGGAAGGTGGAATTGAAGTACTCGGCCAAATGTGTGGCTTTCATGCACTTACTTCTAAGGGAGCAGTAGGCTTTGTAGTCTTTGAGAAGCTTAGAGCCTTCGTAAAGCTTCCAAGCTTGGTCGCATGCTTTTTTGCATATTATTGAATTCAGGCGAGATCCAAGGAAGGTGGCTCCCACGGACCCTGACCTGTCGAAGTGGGGCGTACTGGTTCCAGACATAAAGGAATTTGTCTCGAAATAGTCTGCAGCTTTGTCTAATGAGTTTCGAGATACTATAGGGTCCAGTTAGTATGTGCCAGGTCGGTAGGAGGGGACAAGGTTCAAAGATTTGTATGAACGGATTAGTAAAGTTTTATGAGGGGCTTAGATTTTATGAACTTTACATACCAGGAAGGTCATACAGTGGTCGCTGAGGGCATCCGATAATACTCCAGATTTGATGACCCTGTGGGGGTGCGGAGTGAGGGCCCAGTCAATTAAGGAGTGGTTGCCCATTTTGAGATTCATCCGAGTCGGTTCGAGGATGAGCTGGGTAAAGTTGAGGGCATTTATATCATTATGCACTTTGTTTAGGTTGGGGGTTGACCAGTTTAGATTAAAGTCATCATAGATGTACACTTCACCTGAAGTGGTGTGGGACGCTATGGAGCTAATAAGGTCTGTAGTAATTGAGGAGTGGATTCTAGGGCGGCAGTAGGTGCCTGCTACAAAAATGGGACTAGAAAAGGGGAGGAAGAGCTGTAATGTTGGCACCTCATAAGCTTTAGGAACGGAGATGGAAAAAATGGCGAATTAGATGGACAAGGAGATGTAGATTGCCAAACCTCCGCCCCTCCCTGCCCGGTCTTGGCGGGATATATTATAGCTCGGGATGGAGAGGGCGGAGTCGCCTATATTTTTGTTAAGCCGGGTTTCTGACAGGATGATTATATCGGGGCCGAGTGAGTCAACCGGAGGCTGGAGTAGGTCCACTTTAGGGGGAGGTTGCATATATTAAGGTGTAAGAATTTTAGGCTGCAGGGATGTACGGTAAGACTCGAGGGGAAATTTCCTGTAAAAGGGGATGGGGTGGGGGGCAGAGGCACTTACAGGGCATGGTCCAGGGTTAGGGTTTATGTCCCCAGCAGATAGGAGCAGGAGAGCAATAATAATAAAGTGGAGTCTGACACTCTTGAACCAAGACGAGGTGTATGAACGACTGGAGAGAAGGGTAGTGGGGTAAGCAGAGGGTGGCTGGAAGCTAAGCATAAGAATTGGAGTGCAATACATTGGCATTGTTAAGTGTGAGGCACTGGGGTGGAAGGGGTAGTGTGCCTAAGTTTGGATAGAGGGAGAGGGGGTGATAGCACGGATGAAGACCGGGGGATGGCAGGAGGTATGGCAGAGCAGTGCTGGTGGGGGAGTGGGGTGTGGAGGAGTATGGGAAGGAAGGGGGAGGGTGAGGGCAGAGAGGAGCAGGAGAAGGAGCCTGGGTGCGTACAGCGACATGTTGAGGGTTAAGCACAGGGAAAAGAAGCTCAGAGGTGTGAAGAACTAATAGATGTATTAGTGGGCTATATATTAAGTATAATGAGGCAGGTCCAAGCCATGTATTGAGGAAGGCCCAAAGCCTTCCTACACACTCCAGTTCTCTTGTACCCCTGCTGTTTTGCTCACCGAAAGAGCAGCCTAAACTAGAGTGGTAGCAGGGGTTGAAAAATTTTTGGGGGATGCATAAGTCCAGGACTTATGGTACATTTTTTGGGTAAGTCCATATCAGGATCCAGTAAGTCACAACATTTTTCATATTATTACGAGAAAAAAATAATTATTTATTTTTTCCCCCTTTTAGGATGCTCCAGTGACAGTCAGAGAAAGGTTACAGAGAGGCAGAGAGAACAGGGTATTAAATAATTGATTAGCAGTTTTTTTCTTGGGACTATACTAACTATACAGAAAGTATTTATTTAGCTTTTCTAGAAGTGCTGTGTTTGTTAAACACAGTGAGGCAAGAGCTATGCATTTTCTCAAAGATTTAGCACTTTTATGAGCAAAACGCTAATCAATTTTTAGAGTTAAATAAATCTCTGGAGAATATTATAAGATAGCAATAGTACTGCAGCTTGCTTCAGGCTGATTTTCTTCTTCTTTTGATGGACATTTGTGACCAGAGGAATGGATAGTACCCAGACTACTGTCAAGCCAGTACTTTATTGATGGCAGTGGATCAAATTCAGAGACGGATGGTCCTGTAGTCATGATAAGCAGCTGGTTCTCGAAAGACTGTTGTGTCAGGGTTGTTCGTAATTTGTTTTTAATGAAATTAGCTTTTGAAAATCCTCTTTCACATTCACTTGTGGAAGGGGAAATCGTGAGCAGAATCTCAATAAGCTTTTGCATAGGGCCCTTCGTGGAGTCTGTGCGCTACCAATTTTCATTTGTAACATCAACTGGTACATAGTTATGAGAGGTTTGGTTGAATCGAGAAAGGTATAACTTCAGCTGCACCCACTCATCTATAGCAGAATCTTTATCAAGTTCTGAGAAGTGAGAAGAGAAAGCACTATCTGTGATGAGTTCAATTAGTTCAGCATTGCCAAATGTTGCTAGATCTTCCTTTTCCAGTGGCCAGTTGTGATAATTCAAAATCTGAAGTAAAGACAAAGGTTTCTCTGAGAGAACACCAAACCTGTTCTGGATGTATGTGACAGTATCGTTAACAAATGTGTAAAGTTCAGCTTCACTTCCAGGTGTTCCATGAACTTTTGTTTTGCCAAACATACGTTCTTCTGCGTTATACTGTTCCTGGAATTTTGTAAGATATTTTCCAGGAGTACTTTTAAGTGCTTCTAGCTGCAGAATGGCTTTCTCTATATGTTCTGGTATCTCAACAATTAAGTAGTCTGCCAGCTGGAAAGTTTTTGATAATCTAGCAACAATTGGCAAAAATCTAATAAGAAATAAAGAACTTTAATGAAATGCATAGAGGTCAGTTTCCTTGAGGTACCCCTTAGCTCTGTTAGCATCGTCTGCCCTGTTGCCATCCACAAATCTGTGCTCCAGATGCATTGTCACAATGTCCAGGTTTTTTCTAATGCTACAACTGCTCTCTTTGCTTGCTAGCCACCTGACTTGCTTTACAGCCGTGAAATGTGCAAGATGCTCATCGAGAACTTCAGCAATTTCTTTAAGTTCTCTCTCCGCGCTTTTGAGACCAAAATAAAAACTGAAAATGCCTTTTAAACACTCTTCAAATTTGGCCATGTATTTGAAATGTTTATTTGCATCCAAAATGGCAAGCTCAAGTTTGTGGGCAACACAGTGAATGCCAATAATGTCTGGCAAAAGTGATTTGAGTCTAGTAATGACTCCTGTCCGTCTCACCAAGATTATCTGATGCACCATCAAAATTAGCACATACAAGTGCTGGATGTGCACTGCCTGTCAGTTCTGGTAATGGCAAACCCACTGATTGTAAGGCTTTTCAATAGCATTAACACGCCTCAGCACTTGGCAGTTTCAAGTGGTGACACAGATATTAGATATGTGACTGGCAAACAGTTAGCACCTACATATCTCAGGTAGACAATTTTCTTGTTCAACGATGGAGTGGTCTGTACTTCCATCTGCAAGAATACTCACAAAGGAGGCATTTTTACCTCTTCAATTATTGCTGAACGTATTGTTTTAGCTATGTTGTCCACAAACAAGCGGCAACCTGTTATATTCATGTAGTTGTTGCCAACATTTAAACCATTTTACGCTGGATATCACAAATGATTTCAAAATCAGAAAAGGTTTCCATTCTTTACCACGGTGTATGCAGTGTTAAATAAAATTTTGTATTTCTCAACTTCTTTTGTTGTCGTGTTCTTTTGAAATGACTGACCCAGAGCAGTTTCTGACAGACGAATGGTGGTACTTTAGCAGTATCCTTTAAGTAATGTTTTGTGCAAGTGATGTGTTCTCTCTCAAATCATGCCTCTTTATGTGGTCTAACTTAAGATCTCCTGAACCTTTTACCATATCTGAGTTAGGATCACAGATTTGGGGGTAGGCTTTACAATATATGCAGTACATTACAGATTTTTCTTCACTGTAATCCAGCCATGGAAATTATTTTTTTCATTCAGGACGGAAATTCCTGACCCTTTTTTCTCTGTCATATCTTTGATCCTTGGTAAGGCCATCATCAGAACTTTTACGTTTAGCAGAACTGGATGTTGTAGCACTACTAGTACTTGCTCCACCAGATTTTGAGAAACCAAATTTTAATAAGCTCATTTTGCTGTGAGAAACTGCTCTGGGTAAGGAAGAAGTTTTTGTAATTTAGAAATGTTTAATGAGCAAGGATGGAAATGCATGTGACTGAGGCACTATTATGGCTCAGAAGTATTGGCTTAGGTTAGCAAGTTAGGGCACACAGGCAGAACACAAATGACTAAATGACTGACAATGAGATGATGCTAAGGGGTGACACTATGAAATGTTTTATTTATCAGTCACAAGGGAAAAGAGGTGTGCTTCTGCAAACTTTTTCAGTGACACACTGACAACTTCAGAAAAATATTTAGTGACTGTAGTGACTTCTTTCTCAAACTAATTATAGACCGAGACAGGTTTTGCTTCAGCCCAAAAAAATATTTAGTGACTCTAGTGACTTCACTGACTCAAACTAATAATGCAAGCAGGCTTTGCTTCAGCCCAGAAAAATATTTAGTGACTGTGACTTCACTGACTCAAAGACGCAGGCTTTGCTTCAGCCCAGAAAAATATTTAGTGACTCTAGTGACTTCACTGACTCAAAGACGCAGGCTTTGCTTCAGCCCAGAAAAATATTTAATGACTGTAGTGACTTCTCTCTCAAACTAATTATAGACCGAGACAGGTTTTGCTTCAGCCCAGAAAAATATTTAGTGACTCTAGTGACTTCACTGACTCAAACTAATAATGCAAGCAGGCTTTGCTTCAGCCCAGAAAAATATTTAGTGACTGTGACTTCACTGACTCAAAGACGCAGGCTTTGCTTCAGCCCAGAAAAATATTTAATGACTGTAGTGACTTCTCTCTCAAACTAATTATAGACCAAGACAGGTTTTGCTTCAGCCCAGAAAAATATTTAGTGACTCTAGTGACTTCACTGACTCAAACTAATAATGCAAGCAGGCTTTGCTTCAGCCCTGGAAAATATTTAGTGACTGTGACTTCACTGACTCAAAGACGCAGGCTTTGCTTCAGCCCAGAAAAATATTTAGTGACTGTAGTGACTTCTCTCTCAAACTAATTATAGACCGAGACAGGTTTTGCTTCAGCCCAGAAAAATATTTAGTGACTCTAGTGACTTCACTGACTCAAACTAATAATGCAAGCAGGCTTTGCTTCAGCCCAGAAAAATATTTAGTGACTGTAGTGACTTCACTGACTCAAACTAATAAACGCAAGTAGGCTTTGCTTCAGCCCAGAAAAATATTTAGTGACTGTTACCGATGCAGACTTTGCTTTAGCCCAGAATTAGTCTCAAACAAAATGATCTGATCCTGTAGTTGCTTTCAGAGACTGAAATAATATTATTCGTAGCAGAACTTGTTTTTTTTTATATCATGTCCCCTTAAACTCTGCTCTATTTCAAAGGCAGAAAAACAGCAGTGAGATATTTTTATTGTGCCAAACAAAATAATGTCACACTTTCTGTCTTTAATTTCAGTCTATTCTCAAGCCAAGGAAAAATTCCTTAGTCTTCAGTGTTAGCTATTTAGTCGGGGGGGGGGGGCTGCAGTGCTTAAGAATGGTAGATTTCTTTTAACTAGAGCTCTTTCCTGACAGCAAAACACTATCTAAACGAAAGGGTCAGGTCCAAATAGTGTGCCCCTTCTAGTCTGTGTGTCAAAAAACAGAACTTTTGTGAGGGTCAGTGAGTGACCCCCAGACAGTGCTCAAATCGAGCAGAAATAATGACAGCTGAAGCCCCTTCACTTTTGTCCACTCCCACCCGTTTTCCACAAAAAGATTTGAAGCCCTATCTGATGAGCTGAACCCCCAGTTCACTTTTGTTCACTCCCTTCAGTGTTCCACAGCACTGCAGATTTTAAGCCCCAAAATGAAACTGAAGCCCCAGTTCACTTTTGTTCACTCCCTCCCGTTTTCCCCTGCACTGCAGACTTTTCCACAGCAAAATAACCCCAAACCCCAGCAGACAGTGAAATTCTGCTTGTTTTTTTCATTTTTTGGACCCCCAAGTAGCCGAACAGCTCCTTAATGCACCATAATAGTCAGCCTAATGGCTGATAGAGACCGAACGTCCGATTCCTCTCAGAGACCGATCTAAAAGTGATGGCGCTTAGCGATTGGTTCAGAAGATACAGAACAGCCACCACCTGATCACAATTACAACACTATGTGATCTCCCTGGTGGCTGTTACTGCAATTCATCCAATTCTCGCGAGTCCTCCTGTGTCCTGGGTGTGCCACAAGCCCTGGAGTCACCCAAGGAAAGGCCCAGTCAGGAGTTCCCGTTACATCCAGCACGCCTTCCAGTACAACGCTCCCCATTTCCGGCGTGTTCCTGAAGTCAACAATGTCAGGAGAGGTAAGCGCATTCCGGGGATTCAGAATCTGCCTGCTGGAGAGACACTGCACATGCGTGCAATTACACTGAACTGCAGAGTCGGGAGCCAAGTCCGTCGGACTGAATAGGGCTCTGCAGTTCAAGTCCGCCTGCAGTTTAAATGAGTCCCGGACCTCGGACTTGGGGATTTTTCATCCCCTGGGTAGTGTGTCCTAAAGAATTGGGACTGTCACTTTAAGGGAGATTTAGCCCGTGCCAGTCAACAGCCTTGGTGAAGGATGAGGGGGCGTAGCTAAATGGGGGAGGAAGAGTATTTAATTGAGGTTGGGGATGGGAGGGTGGGCAGGACAAATTACTGTCCTACACAGAAGTTCGGGAGGCAGAAATTAAATAAAATGAGCTCAAACTCGCTTTTAAAAAAACAGCGCGAGTAGACCAGATACCAGGCACCAGTTGGGAGCCGGGTCCAATCTTTCCTGGCCAATCGGATTAGCAGCTTTCAAGCCGTGCTTCCCTGGGAGTAGTTTGCCATACCTGTAGCTGGGTGGATGGGCCAAGGAGAGTGTGCAGCTGGCTCGGAACTCAGCTGCAGCTGCCGGTCCATTGGGAGCCCGGTCAGGGCAAAGCGGTGTCCTGTAGCTGGGCAGGCCAAGGAGAGCACGCAGCCAGCTTGGAACTCAGCCACAGCCACCAGTCCGTTGGGAGCCCAGTCAGGGAAGAGTGGTGCCCTGTAGCTGGGTGGGCCAAGGAGAGCACACAGCTGGCTTGGAACTCAGCCGCAGCCATCTATCTGTTGGGAGCCCAGTCCGGGCAGAGCAGTGTCCTGTAGCTGGACGGGCCGAAGAGAACGTGCAGTTGGATTGGAACTCTGCCGCAGGTGCTGGTCTGTTGGGAGCCCAGTCAAGGAGGAGCGGTGTCCTGTAGCTGGGTGGGTAGGCTGAAGAGAGTGTGTGGCCGGCTTGGAACTCTGCTGCAACCGCCGGTCCGTTGTGAGCCTGGTCAGGGCAGAGTGGTGTTCTGTAGCTGGCGGGTGGGCTGAGGAGAGTACGCAGCTGGCTTGGAACTTGGTCGCTGGTTCATAGGGAGCCCAGTCAGGTCGGAGCAGTGTCCAGGAAGTTCAATATAATTCGCCATTCACGCCGGCTTACACTTCTTCCCCACCGAGTTCAGTATCATTTGCAATTCCCTGCGGCTTCGGTCCCCTCCCAACCACCACCCCTTTTTTCTTTTTTTTCTTTTTTTTTTTTTGAGAAGCAAGTCCCTGTTTTTATTGTGTGCAGAGTTGTATTTCTTTCTTTGGCCTCCATTGGCTGGCGGTTTTGTTTTTCTGCTCTTTTGAGCCTCCAAGTTTTCCCACCATTGAGCTGATTGCTTTCCATTGGGCATGTGCCCTGTTTTCACTTGTCTCTCTCTTACTATTGACAGTGCACCATTTGCATTTCTGTAGTGTGCACGCACACTCCTCCTAATGTGTCGACGTAACACACCGATAGCTGTACTGCAAATACAGTGCAAGCAAGCAAACATTGGCATTGACTAATGCTTGTTTATTATTAAAAGGGAAAATAATTTCTGGAGGGGAAGAAAATTAGTCATGAATGCAAAGGAAGGTAGAGTGGATGAGCACTGATGTGTAAAATGGAAGACCACAGGTTTTAAACCTAGTCGAATCACCAGCTCAGTGTGTGATTTTGAGTAATCCACTTGACCTCCTGTTGACTCTGTATCACTTCTATTAACTCGGGTGAAAACAGGACCCCACAGAAATTCTTTTTTTTTTTTTTTTTGTGATTTCAGATGTGGTAACCTGGGTAAATAAATTAACCCTTTCCAATTAGCATTCTTATGTTTCCTTGTTACAGTTTTATGACATCATGACAATTGCAGACCCGGTAATGGTAATAGAAATTTAAAGCACTTTAATGTGTAGTATTACAAAAATTGAGAAAAAAGTTAAAAAAAAAAATGTCTAATTTATTTCTAAAACCGTCATTTTATGTATTGAAATAAACAAAAAATTGTACTGATGCAGTCTGTAGTGATAGAAAAATAAAAAATGTATAAAACATGTTTTATGTTTTTTGGCAACCAAAAAATATGTATTGACATACTCAAAAAGTTATTTTAAATCATATCGATCCATATACTATAGAATAGCGTTGGCACATAAACTGTATTGCTAGGATTGGCTGTCACATATGTGGTCGCGCTCCATGACTATCAGGTGGCAGCTGTCCAAGATGAGAGGAGGACTGTGTCGTCCACCGCTCTGCTCTGACGTAACGGTGAGTAGTGATCAAGGTGGGTCGGGTGAGGCAGGGTTGGTGATTGGGGGAGGGGTAGGGGAACTGCTAGTCTACCAGGGATATAAATTGTGCACACTGAATGGATGATCGGGGTGGGTGGGCCACTAGACAACCAGGGTAGTGCTACCACTGTAGCGGCAGTAGGGGACCTCTGTCTGTGCAAATGAGCCCATAATGGGCTTGCAGGTGGCCCCTTAGCACCTTGCATGCCCAGCAATCCCCTTTGCTTACTCGGGTGGAATATGACCCACAGGAGACCTGGCACTATCACTTTTTAGGCAGTTCTGTCTCCTGTGGTCCATGTGCAGCCTTGTTCTGTGTTGGAGCAGCGCATTTATGTTTAGCGCTGCAATGACATGGCCAGTATTCAGTTAGTGTCATTCTAGTTATAACTATATGCAGTTTCTATATATTTTATGGATTTTACCTTCATTATGGGCCTTTATTGTGTACTACTGTGTACGTGCCTTTACTTCTTTGTTATGCTGTGCTCCCCTGTACCCTAACCCCGCCAAGATGCATCTAGAAACGAGCTGCACACAGCTCAGTGTACCTTACGGGTGAAATATCTAAATAGAAAAAGGCATTACAGATTTAAATGGATCTCATTCTCCAAGGATTATAACATGGCTACAAACATTATTTCCTGGATACTGTAAAATCACTTAAATGAACCTTCCTGTCAGCATGCAAAAATGAGTCACTGGATTGCAAAGATCATGCCAAGTAGCTGGAGAGGACTTTCATGATTAACATAGAAACATAGAATTTGTTGGCAGGAAAGGACCACTTCGGCCACCCAGTCTGCCCAGATGTTACCTTCCTAGTCCATCTCTACAGACCTTAACTGGTCTCCGGCGACCCTCCCTCCATCCTGCCTGTTTACTAGTATTTCTGTGTATATCCCATGCATGCGTGAAGCCCCCACTGTTTTTGTCTCCACCATTTCCTCTGGCAGTCTGTTCCAGGTGTCTACCATCCTTTCAGTGAAGTAATACTTCCTCACACCCCTCTTAAACATCCCCCTCGCCACAGCTTCATAGTTATAAAAAAAAATAAATTCTGGGTGGAAAGAATGCTGCATCATTAAATACCTGCTCTTCCGATTTTTGAGTCTCACGGAGAAACCTGGGATGCAGGAACCCTTGCCGTGGAGTTATGAGAAGCTCTGATTGAGTCTTTCTGTCTGCTTCTTAAAGCATCTCATCCATCTGAAGGCCTGTGAAATGACTTTTTCAGACAGGGTATTGGTCTTACCTGTAGTTGTCAGTCCTCCAGAGCTGTTCCTGTCTTAGTCAGCCTCTATGGTAAATTAATGCCCCAGCCATTTTGTAAAAAGTAACGTCGCAGTTCAGAAAGCTATGTGTTGTTAAGCATCCCCAGCTATAGCACCACTTTCTGATGCCTAAGGGTTCCTTGAAATGGCTGCTGCCTTGAAATAGTATAGGGCACACTCAAAGTGTGTTTATACTACCCCTGTATTGTGACATTGTTAACGGCTCCTGTGTGTGGAGTGCAGCACTACAGCCACTGCAAGAGAATCAGCACACAAAAGCTGAGGAGCCTTGTGAGTGTTGGCTCCCTCTGTGCACTCCCTCCCTCCCTTCAACCACTTTAATCCCAGTCTAGAAGTTTAAAAAAAATAAACTCCCTCCTTCTCCCTTCCATCCCATGTCCAATGCAGTCTTTTGTTTTACAGCATTCTCTGTTTCTGTCTGTCAGTCTCTCTTCTCCCTCTCTGCAACCCACCCGGTGTCAGCAAGACCCACTCATACCTGCCCATGGTCACATCTACCACTACTGTACTCCCTCACAACACCCACCCACGCAAGCTAACCATACTACTGTTGCTAACCACGTTTACCTGGCTCAGCAACAAACCCTCAGTTGCCTCTGGTATGAACACACCGTTGCTGCTGCTGTGGGGAACACCTCTACCCTCATTGCCTCTCCGTCACCCTGTCTCTCCCCATAGCCCCCCACACCCCTCCTCTCTACCCCTCCGCCCATCCCTCTGTGCTTTGAGCTCTCCTTGTCTGTTCCTCCACCTGGCCATCCCAGCCCTCACACAACTGCCCATTCCTTGCTCATCACCTTCTAAGCTTGCCAGCTGCCGCTACCCAGCAAAACACCACCAATTCATGGCCCTTGTCAGGATCTTCCACTTACTTCTTCTACTGTATGGCAATGTTCACCCCAGTCCTGGCCCAGCAGCACCCCCCCAACAGCGGTCACCCATGGGGCTTTGAATAGCCGCTATGAATATCTACAGCCTGCCTAAAAAAAATGGCGCCCTTGCAATGCTGGACAGCACAGCACCAACCAGACATTCTGGCTTTAACAGAAACCCAAGACCCCAGACTCGTTTGTCTCTATTCCTGGCTACTCTCTCATTAGGCTTGATCGTAACGGCAAGAGAGGCGGTGGCTGTGCCTTCTATGTAGATGACTCACTGCATTACCAAGCCCTGCCTGTACCCTCCCTAGACCACGGTGCCCAAGCCCTCTCAATAAAACTCTCCCCTGACCCAAACCATGCTCCTCTTACTCTCACCATCACCTACATCCCATCCCACAGCCAATCCCCTGTCTGTAAAGCACTCTCTGGCTATCTAGCCAGCCACCCCCATAAAAAGGAACAAATCCTAGTTGGGGATCTCAACATAAACTGGCTGGCGAGCTCATCAACACACACCAAAGATACCTCTGCTGTGTTAGATATGACCCAACTGGTATCCCAGCCTGCCAGGGCCAACCCCACTAATGGAGCCCACACCCTACTAGATATCCTGCTCACTAATCGTCCCCACCATATTACTGACCTGGGTGTCCTACCCAACTCCTTAAGCGACCACTCCCCAATCATCTTCAGCTGGTCCTGTCAGCTACCTAAACCACCACCAAATATCACCTTTTGTCATCGACTATGACCAGGAGGCATAGCCAAACAATATCTAATTAACTAGGACTGGTCCCCTATTTCCCATGCCCAGCACATAGATGATGCATTGCATTACTTCACCACCACCTTTAATACTGCCTGTGATGCTTTCATACCGACCATCAAAGTGGCCACTAAGAAACGTAAAGCCCCCTGGATCATCCCAGAACTCCTGTAACAGTTCAAAATGCGTGACAACCTCTAGCATCATGCCACTGCCTCCGGTTTGCTAAGCGATAGGTAAGCCTATAATGTTGCCCTCAATAAGTGTACCTGGGCAATCCACAAGGCCAAGGCAGAACACTACAGAACCACCCTAGCCACTTCCTGGGGTAGCACAAGGAAGTTCTGGGATAATATCAAGGAGCTTAATGGTAAATCCCACTCTCCCCCCCCCACAACTTAGTGTTAATAGTACTACCACCACAGACACACTTCACATAGCTAACTGCCTCAACTCCACCTTCTCAGACCTCAGCTCAGACCTCCCTAGCAACTTTTTTGATCCAATTCAGCCTATCCAACCCCCCACTTCAAATTTGGAGTCATTACCCCTACAGAAGCGAAAGCCTACCTGTCCAAAGCCCTCTAGAGCTCCAATTACTGCATGGACACCTTCGATATGCGTATCCTATACCTTGCGCTAGACTCAGTTATCTCCCCACTCACGGACCTTCTAAATCTGTCCCTGCACCTGGGCCAGTTCCCAACCTCATGGGAAAACAGCAGTGATAACACCAGTATTGAAATGTGGCAACAGCTCCCTCCCAAACAACTACCGGCCCATCTCGATTCTCCCCCACTCTGTAAAGCCCTTGAAAATATCATGGCCAATCAGCTCACTGACTACCTCCTCACACACAACCTCTTATGTAGGGAGCAGCATGGTTTCAGAGCTGGTCATAGCACTACGACCACCGTCACAGAATTCGCTAACTCCCTGCACTCCACGCTTGACAAGGGATACCTCGAAGGGGCCATGTTTATAGACCTTTCGAAGGCCTTCAACATGGTTTCTCATCCCCTCCTTCTTAACACATTACAACAAATTGGGTCTCTTAATTGTCCACTCTCATGGTTCTCCAGCTATCTTTTATCTAGAACTCAATGTATTAAAATTAATAATACCATATCTACTATGCTGCCTGTGCGCTCAGGAGTTCCCCAGGGATCTATCTTGGGTCCCCTGCTATTCAGCATCTGCCTCAACGCCCTGCCTAAATCCTGCCCTGGCAACCTTCTCCTCTACGCAGACGACGATGTTCTTTATGCCGCACATCCTGATCCTCTCTCTCTCTCTCTCTCTCCAGCGTGCCTTACAAAACTCCTCTCAGATTGAACACAGATTGGTGGTCAACATTAAAAAAGACTAAGACAATACTCTATGCCCACCGCCAAAACAGATCAAAGGATTTCCCTCTGGAAATACTGTCCGCCTCTCTCATCCCACTGGAACGGGTCCAAAAGTATAAGTATCTTGGTATTACATTTGACTCTTCCCTCTCATTCCTAGAACATATAACAATCCTCACCTACGCCACCAACACCCACATTGGTCTCCTTTACAGACATAAAGACTGCCTGCCACCTGAAGCACTTCACCTACCCATTAGCTCCTCAGTCTTATCGCTGGTGGATATATCCGCACAATCTATGCTGCCACCGACCTTAGGGTGCTTCATCAAATACAAGTAGTCATCAATAAGTCCTGCCGGCTCCTCTCTGGTGCCGACAGAAATACACATACCTGCACCCTATACGTGCTCACCAATATCCTCTCCCTTGAGGAAAGACTATTATACCAGACCTGTCTCTTCACCAAAAAAATCTACCTGGGTTTAACCCCAATAAGTGTCATGGCTTCTCTTCAGGTAGCCACCATCTCAGCGTCCACACGGGCTGCCCCAAAAACTATCTGGAAGGTGCCTAGAGTCAGAACCTCCCTAGCCCAGCGATCCTTCCCCCTTAGAGCGCCATACTGGTACAGTGCCCTCTCTCCGGCTGTCACATCAGTCACCAATCTAGGTCCTTTTAAAGCTGCCTTAAGGGCCCAAGTCCTCTCGTCATGTCAGTGCCAGTGTAACCGGTAACCTGTGGATCCTGCACCACGCCACTAGGCCACGCACCCACCCTTGGCCAGGCAGTGGAGAGCCCTCACTATTTCTAGCCTACAGGCTCCTCACCTCCCTTGGTTACCATATAGTTGTACTGGACTATGAATGCATTGTATTATGTATAAGACAAGGCCTCCCTGAGGCGGCTTACTACCAACTCATATCATGCATTGCTTTAGCTACCAATTGTACAGGTCTTAGCTCATTAGGTAAATATGTCGATAGTGCTGCCTTGTTTTAGTTACCAAATGTATAGGCATTAACCCATGCTCATTGTACTTATACTCTGTATGATTGCTCACCCACATTTATTTTATGTATGTACTGTATGAATGTCTGTTTTATTCTGACATGGAGACTTTGGAAACGAGTCTG
This sequence comes from Neoceratodus forsteri, assembly GCA_016271365.2. Lineage (NCBI taxonomy): Eukaryota > Metazoa > Chordata > Ceratodontiformes > Ceratodontidae > Neoceratodus > Neoceratodus forsteri. The sequence continues at coordinate 1,197,291,964 of CM057452.1, forward strand.
TGACTCAAAGGGTTATAATTCCGATTTCCTAAATAAATAAATAACCATCCTTCCCACTTACTCTGTCTCCCCACATCTGACCCACACTTGCACAGACTGCCGCATCGCTGCAGTTAGTGGGAGCATTCATACTGGGATGTTTCTGCAACGCACCACCACAGCACTTTGTGGTCCCTTCATACTCATTTTTCCCTTGTAAAAAGCTTCACAGAGCTGCTAGATAATGAGCATTAGCAGGACTGCTCACTCCATGGTGAACATTCTAACACTGAATCGCTAATGCAAAGTAAACAGATGGTAATGAAGCCTGAAAATCCCTGAAAACATATGATGGAATTGACGGAAACCTTCTGAAACATATCACTTTCTTGTTAATTACTCAACGCTTTTTTTGGCAACAGTATGTGTCTGCTGTCATGCTGACGGTTGTAAAACCAGCATGGGGAGGGGGAACAGGACATAGGGTAAACTGTCTGTGATGGAAGTTTACTCACCTGATAAACGTGATTATAGGATCAACCTTTACAGCACTCAAGCACTCTAAGTCATTACTAAGGGTGGTAGTCTGGTAGAGAGAGATATATTCTCTGATAGGCTAAGTAACAAACATAAACTTTAAATCTGATCCTGTCTTGGCTCCTTTCTGTTGGATATGCTTCAGTATGAAACTTCCCAAGCCATTCCTCCAGTAAACTGATCAATAAGAAAGATCTGAAATAAAAACATCAAAGATCAAGAACATGGTGGAGGGCCAGCCCGGTGGCTCTGAGGGTTGAGGCGCTAGACGCCACACCGGCGACCCGGGTTTGGCAACGTACTTGGGAGGCCAGTGGCAGGCAGGGGAGGGAGAGGATGGAGCATCCGGAGGACTGCTGTGCTCTCCCGGGGTGGGCTCCAGGGGCTTACTTGGCGTACCAGTGCCTCTGGCGGAGACCAGGGGTACTGATGACGCTGAGCCATACAAGAGGGCGGAGTGGAGGCAGACATCAGCGATTCGATCTTGCAGACGTCATTGCACATCTGCAGTCTATGTAACAGGTCTAACCACTACATAATACAGTGCACCCTCTATTATTCGCCACCTTCCTTATCTGCCAACCTGACCTCCGGTACCATTCTCTCTCTATGGAAATTCCCTCTATTATCCACCACCCTCTCTATCCGCAATCTGCCCTTTCTAGTGTACAATCCATATCTTTCTCATGTTATTCTCCCTCTATTATCTGCCAAGCCACTGGCACTGACACAATTATGGTCCCTGTTTTTTTGGTTGTTGTAAATGTCTTAATAAGAAATATTTTACAGTGCACTGCTGAGGACTATGTTACCTTTGAGAATGGAGCTGAAGTTTTTAACAACATTATTTATGGCCATCAGATCTATTTGAAAAGGCCCCCAATATTGTGAATTGCCAGAAATACCTGTGTATTCAGTCTCCACTCTCCCAGGTGGAACATCTGATGTGTGAACCAGTCTGCTTGGGTGTTGAGCTCTCTGGTCAGATGTATCACAGATAGGCTGTTAGAAACATAGAATTTGACTGCAGATAAGGACCGCTTGGCCCACCTAGTCTGCCCATTTTCCTACCTAACAGATAAGCTGCAGATCCTAGTTAACCAACAGCTTACTTCCTCCTACCCCCCCACTAGGACTGCCTTATGTCTGTCCCATGAATTCTTGAATTCACTCACTGTGCTTGACTCCATGACCTCCTCAGGGAGGCTGTTTCATGCATCCACAACCCTCTCCATGAAAAAATACTTCCTCACATTATCTCTGAGCCGTCCCCTCTCTGTCTTCAAATTGTGCCCTCTTGTTCTTGCACATCTCTTTTTCTGAAAGATGCTACCCTCTTGGACTTTGTTGATTCCCTTGAGGTACTTGAAAGTTTCTATTATGTCCCCTCTCTTCCTCCTTTCCTCAAGGGTATACATATTAAGCTCCTTTAGTTTTTTCAGATGTCTTCTGGTGCAGACGCTGCACCAATTTGCTGCCTCCTCTGGACAGCCTCCACTCTGTCTATGTTCTTTGCGAGATGGGGTCTCACCAACTGTCTGTACAGAGGGATAACAACTTCCTGTTTTCTACTATTGATGCCTCTCCTATGCATCCCAGTATCCCCCCAGCCTTATTTACTGCCTTCTCACATTGCTTGCCCACCTTTAGGTCATCTGATATAATTACCCCCAGGTCCCTTTTCATTTTTACTGTTGTCAGTATCTCACCCCCCATTGTGTACTCTTCCCCTGGGTTTTTGTTTCCCATGTGCATTACCTTGCACTTCTTTGCATTGAATCTGAGCTGCCATACATTTGACCATTCCTCCAACCTTGCCAAGTCCCTTTTCATCCTTTCCACTCCATCTTGTGTATCAACCCTGTTGCAGATCTTTGTGTCGTCTGCAAAGAGACATACTTTTCCTTCCAGTTCCTCTGCAATGTCACTTATAAAGACATTAAAAAGGACCTGTCCCAGTACTGAACCCTGAGGTACCCCGCTAGTAACCCTCCTTTCTTCACTGTGTACTCCATTTACTACTACCCTTTGCGTCCTGTTGTGTAGCCAGTTTTTTATCCAGGCTACCACCTTGGGGCCAACTCCAAGGCTGGATAACTTGTGTATTAATCTTTTGTGTGGGACTGTATCAGATGCCTTGCTAAAATCTAGGTAGGCCATGTCCACAGCCCCTCCCTGGTCTACTACTTTGGTCACCCAGTCAAAGAAATCTATTAGATTCGTCTGACACGACCTTCCCATCGTGAATCCATGCTACTTTGGGTCTTGTGCCCCACTGGCCTCTAGGTACTCAACAGTCCTTTCCTTCAGAAGTGATTCCATCATTTTCCCTACCACTGAGGTCAAACTAACTGGTCTGTAGTTTCCTGCCTCTGTCCTGCTCCCACTTTTGCGAAGAGGAATCACATCTGCCCTCCTCCAGTCCTCAGGTACCACTCCATCCTCCCATGATTTGTTAAAGAGAGTAGTCAGCGGTGTCACTAGTTCTACTCTTAGTTCTTTTAGAATTCTTGGGTGAATCCCATCAGGCCCCATTGCTTTGTCCACCTTCAATTTTATTAGTTCTTTCAGAACCCTTTCTTCTGTAAATGGACTGGTATCGACCCCCATCTTCAGAGTGTTTCTCTTGTTTGGTTTAGGTACCTCCCCCTCCTCTTCCTTTGTGAATACTGAGCAGAAATATTTGTTCAGTATCCCTGCTTTTTCACTGTCCCCCTGTTGTCTGGTTTTGACCCATTTCAGAAGACTGTCCATCTCTCTTGCCATTTGTTTGCTTTTTATGCCCTGCAGTTTGTTGATGTAGGATGTTGTGACCCTGTTGACTGTCCTTATTCTCACGTGGTGGCCCTGTATATGGGGATGGAAGTTGATGAGTGCCAATCTGACTGCCCTCGTCTCTAGCACATTGATAGGCAACTTTGCCTCCACTGATGACCATTTGCCTTACACCACAGCAGACCCCAGGACTGCACCCCAGTCTTGCAGACTGGTGTCTGTGTCCATTATTTTGACAATATGTTTGTCAAACATTGCCCCTTTTAAGAGATTGTCAACCTCAGTCCACCACAGAATGGACTGTCTTACTGGTAGCGACAGGTGACCGCCTTGTCCGATAGTTGTGAGCCACAAGGCTCTAGTAGTCCAGCAAGAATCTTTATAGTGGTCTTATGTGTGGTCAGGCCCAGTCTTGCAGATCTGTGCATGAGGCCGAGCAGCTGCATCAATCCCCAGGTGGTTGGGCTGTGGCGTGATAGTATTTGGTTACAGTGCATATGTAGGCTGTGGATGTGACTGTCTGATGGACATACCACTCCTCTGGCAGTATCAAACATGGCCCCCAAGTGTTCTAATATGGTAGATGGATTGAGGTTGCGCTTGACAGTGTTGATTATCCATCCGTGTTGTGAGAAAACCTGCTATGCCCCACTTGTGGCCTTTTCTGCAACTTCTCTGGACCTGGCTGTTAGTAACCAATCATCCAGGTAAGGACTGATGTGAATTCCTTCTGTCCTGACATTTGCTGCTAGAGAGTTGCCATAACCTTGGGGAAGACTCTTGGGACTGAGGTGAGACTAAAAGGTAGATATTTGTATTTGAAATGAAAACTCAGGATGCAGAATCTCAGAAACTTGTGATGAGATGGGCAGATGGGAATGTGGAGATAAGCATCCTTTAGGTCTATTCATGTTAGCAGGTCTCCCCATGTGACTGCCGATGTTATGGCGCGCAGCTTCTCCATTTAAAATCCTCTGTAGTAAACAAATTGATTTATGAATTTGTGATCCAGAATTGGGTGCAGGTTCCCTGTCTTTTTTGGTTCCAAAAAAGAATATTGAATGCACTTACTTCTGAACCTTGCTCATGAGGTGAAACTGGGATTATGGCACTGTCTAGTAGTAGAAGCTGATTCAGCAGGGCTTACACCTGGGGAATTGGGAACCTGTTGGGGATATGTGGGACTGAATGAATCTGTTGTTACTTGAAAGTTGATTGAACCCTATGAAATAGCCTTTGGAGACTACTTCTAGTACCCATCTATCTCACCAGTAATAATTAAATTACCCCACCCCAATCTGGTTTCTGGGCTCTACTTAGTACTTCTGCTGCACTCATTAAAGTGGCAAATGATAGGTTCACTGTCTCTGACCAAAAGCTTGTAACGGCTGCCATTTTTCTTGTCCCTAGTAAGGCTTTTAATATGGTTGATCATCAAATACTTCTGCATGAACTGTATGCTGTTAGTGCTGGTCAGCACGCTCTACCCTGGTTCAAAAATGATTTATTGGGTAGACAACAACTTGTATCTGAGGGCCTACTCTCCTCCTGCTCACAAATCTCTAAAGGAGTTTCACAAGGGTCTGTTGTATGTTCTTGGACCACTGTTCTTCATCATATATACTAGTGATCTAGGAGATGATACTGAGGATGTCATGATACATGCAAGCAGACTTAACGGGACAGAAGCTTTAAACGTGGCTGGCAATGATTTTTACTGCAGGGCTATCCCCCATAACACCAGTCGGGGGCAGCTTTAGTGATATGAAACTAAGAGCTGCACAGTCGGGCAGACTTGATAGACCTGTGGGCCTTTTTCTACTGGCAGTTCCGTTAGTTCATAATTACTTTGGCAGCCAAGGTCTCCACCCTAATACATCTGATCGAGTGCCACTAAAGACTCTTGGGAAAAGTCCCATTTTAGTGATGCTGATAACTGTAACCATAACTGTTGCCATATTGCACACAGCAGGGATCGAGTATTAGGTTTAGGTCTTTATAGTGGGGTTGATACCAGTCCATTTAAAGAAGAAAGAGTACTGAAAGAACTTCTAAAACTCAAGGTGGACAAAGCAATGGGGCCTGACGGGATTCACCCTAGAATCCTAAAAGAGCTAAGGGAGGACCTAATGACACCACTAACCACACTTTTTAACAAATCATGGGAAAATGGGGTGGTACCTGAGGACTGGAGGAGGGCAGATGTGATTCCCCTTCACAAAAGTGGGAGCAAGGCAGAAGCAGGAAACTACAGACCTGTTAGTTTGACCTCAGTGGTGGGGAAAATGATGGAATCACTTCTGAAAGAAAGAATTGTTGAGTACCTAGAGGCCAGCTGGGCACTGGACCCAAAGCAGCATGGATTCACAGCAGGAAGGTCATGTCAGACAAATCTAATCGATTTCTTTGTCTGGGTGACCAAAGTAATAGACCAGGGAGGGGCTGTGGATATGGCCTACCTAGACTTTAGCAAGGCATTTGACACAGTCTCGCACAAAAGATTAATAATCAAGTTAGCCAGCCTGGGAGTCTGGGTAGAAAACTGGCTGCACAACAGGACACAGAAGGTAATAGTGAATGGAACACATTCTGAAGAAAGTGGGGTTACTAGTGGAGTACCTCAGGGCTCAGTACTGGGTCCAGTCCTCTTTAACGTCTTTATAGGTGACATTGCAGAGGGTCTGGAAGGAAAGGTGTGCCTCTTTATGGATGACACAAAGATCTGTAACAGAGTTGATACACAAGGGGATAGAAAGGATGAGAAGGACTTGCAAGGTTGGAGGAATGGTCAGACATATGGCAACTTAGATTTAATGCAAAGAAGTGCAAAGTAATGCACCTGGGAAATAAAATCCAGGAGAAGAGTACACATAGCAGGGGAGGTACTACCAACAACAATAATGGAAAAGGATCTGGGTGTAGTCATATCGGATGACCTAAAGGTGGGTATGCAATGTGAGAAGTCAGTAGGAAAACCAGGGGATACTGGGATGCATAGGGAGGGGCATCACAAGTAGAAAAGGGAAGTGGTTATCCTCTATACAGACAGTTGGTGAGACCCCATCTGAGTACTGTGTGCAGTTTTGGAGACCTCATCTACGTAAGGACATAGACAGGATGGAAGCAGTCCAGAGGAGGGCAACAAAATGGTGCAGGGTCTACATCAGAAACCATATGAGAGAGACTGAGAGAGCTTAATATGTATACCCTTGATGAAAGGAGGGACAGGGGGACATGATAGAAACTTTTAGTACCTCAAGAGAATCAACAAAGTCCAGGAGGTAGCATCTTTCAGAAAAGAGATGTGTATGAACAAGGGGCACAATTTAAAGTTAGAGGGGGGACGGCTCAGGGGTAATGTGAGGAAATTCTTTTTCACGGAGAGAGTGATGGATGCATGGAACCGCCTTCCTGGAGAGGTTGTGGGGTCTAAAACAGTGGAGGAATTCAAACATGCATGGGACAGACATAAGGCAATTATAGTGGGGGGTTGCAGGAAATAGGCTGTTGGTTAACTAGAATCTGCAGGTTATCCAGTAGGTAGGGAAATGGGCAGACTGGGTGGGCCAAGTGGTCCTTATCTGCCGTCAAAGTCTATGTTTCTATGTTTCTGTAGTGTCGGCGAGAGGGTTACTGGTTAAAAGTATATGTACAGCTACTTTTAGACCTCAAATAAGCTGTACATATACTTTTAAACAGTAACCCTCTTGCACTATGCTAATACCTGGTCCCTGCTGTGTTCAGTACAGCAGTAGCGGGATCTGCTTCATTAAATGGGAGTTTTCCCATAAGTCTTTGGTGGTGCTCGATCGGACGTCCTGGGGAGCCTTCTCCGCTTCCACATTTGCCAACACTCTGCAAAATTAAAACACAAAGTAATAGCAGAACCAAAAATGATGCACTATATCAGGATGGAGACCTCTGCTGGCAAGGTAATTGATGTTAGAAGGGGAGCTCTCCAGTAAAAAATGTTGCCAGTCACCTTTAAATTACCTCCAGTCCACAATCAGTATTAGCCAGCTGAAACTGTGTGCTTCTAAACTGCTCCTTAATTATGCCAACACAAAGTACATGATTTTTGCCCCCAACAGCAAGCAGTCGACTGGCAATACCACCTCCTTCTTTCTGCTGGTGATACATCCCCCCCATGCACCCCAGTATCCCACTAGCCCTTCCAACTGCCTTATCGCACTGCCTGACCATTTGATATGATCACCCCATGTCTCTTTCCTGCTTGGTGGTCATCAGCCCACTCCTCCGATTTTGTACTCTGCCCCCGGGTTTCTGTGCCCCAAGTGCACTACTTTGCACTTTTTCATGTTAAACTGCAGCTGCCATACCTTGACCACTGCTTGAGTTTTCCGCTCATCCTTTCCGCCCCCCAGAGTGTCAACCCTGTTGTAGATTTTGGTGTCTTCTGCAAAGAGGCAGACCTTCCCCTCTAGCTCATCTGCAGTATCACTTACAAAGACATTAAAGAGGACTGGTCCCAGCACTGATCCTTGAGGCATTTCTCTCGTTACCCTCCCTTCCTCTGAGTGAACTCTGTTTACCACCACCCCATGTCACCTATTCCATAACCAATTTCTTACTCTATTTAGTACCTTTGGACCCACTCCTAAGCTGCCTAGCTTGCTTGCTAGTGTACTGTGTAGAATGGTGTCTGAAGGGGCTATATTATAGCCTATGCAGCCCCAAAAAAAGTAGATGTGAAGCTAACTTAAAGCAATTACAAGAAAAGCTGAGTTTTTTACAACTTGCACATGTGCAAGGAGATGATTCATTACTGGATCAGATAGCAACCACACAACAGGCTATACAAAAGTTACTTACTGCTAAAACAGAGCAGCTTTGCTATGGCTCAGACAAAAATATTTCGAAGGGGACCCTAGGGCCTCTAGAATACTGGCATGTCGCCTCAGAAGAATTCAACAAACAGTCACTAACATTAGAGACCCTACTTCAGTTTGCCCCTGCCTCACAACAACATCCATAGTGGCTGCATTTAAATCATATTACACTAGACTATATACAGCTGAATCTAGGTCAACAGAGGAGGAGAAGGAGAATTTTTTGTCAAATCTAAATCTCCCATGACTTATGGAAATCCAGAAACAGTCCTTAATCCGCCCAATACAGAGTTCAGAAATAAAATTGGCTGTCTCCAACCTTAAAAATGGTAAAAGCCCTGGCCCAGATGGCTGTGGGGCCGAATTTTATAAAATGGCATGGGAGTGGATCACAGATTCACTGACTGAAACTTTGAGAGAGAGTCATTCGAGGGCTATATACCCTCATTCATGGTCACAGGCCATGATCTCAGTGATCTTAAAATCACCAAAAAAAAAAACACTTATGCGACTCTTATTGACCGATCTCCGTCCTAAATCAGGACTACAAAATATATGCGAGCATTCTAGCTCACCGGCTTGATGACATAATACCCTCTTTGATACATTTGGATCAAGCAGGATTTATTCCTACCCGCCAGACCTCTGATAACATTAAAAGAAACCTCTATCTAATTGAACATGCAAAAAATAATAAAATCCCATTATTAATATTAGGATTTGATGCACAAAAGGCATTCAATAGAGTCTCTTGGACTTTTCTAGAGAAAACCCTTACTAAGTTAGATTTTCCCAAGGAATTCATTGCCAATATCATGGGTATCTACTTAACACCACAGGCAATGGTGAAGGCCAATGGCTCCTGCTCAGCGAGGTTCCTGCTCACTCATGGAACAAGACAGGGATGCCCACTCTCTCCCTACTTATTTGCTTTATATGCAGAACCACTGGCACAATTTTTACATCAACATGAGGGGATAAGAGGATATCCGGTAGCAGAAAAGGAAAATGAAGTGGCATTATATGCTGACGATCTTTTAGTGTATATCACAGACCTGGAGAACTCACTTTCAAATTTAGAACAGGCTATGATACTAGTAGAAAAAATCTCAGGTTATAAGATCAATACTCAAAAGACTGAGATTTTATATATAGGAGAATATATACCAAATCATATAAAACTCAAACATCATTTTAATTGAGGAGATAAAACAATTAGATATTTAGGGATTAGCATTTCAAAGAACCCATGGCAGACCTTTAAATTAAACTATAATATATTATTTGAACAAATTAAACAAGACCTTTAGACCTGGACTCCCCTTCCAATTCCATTAATTAACCGAATACAGGCAGTTCAGATGAGCATACTACCCCATCTGCTATATTTATTGCAGTATATCCCACAAATGTTTACAAGGGATGAGGAAAGGAGATGGAATAGGGCAATAGTGAATTATATATGGCAAGGTAAAAGACCCTGGATAGCATTAGATAGATTACAAGCTTCTAAGGATAGATGAGGACTGGCTCTGCCTAGCCACCCTACCCTACTCTACTTAACCATATTAGAACATGGTTCTACCCAGAAGGAAGTGGCCCGCAGTGGATGGAAATAGAAAGAAAGTTGACAACTGCTTATTTAGGTGAAAGCATGATTTTTTTTACCCACCTCCATTGTACTCCTAGAATCTGATATGTCAATATACACATAGTTATCTTAAGGGGTGGATTAAATATTTATCCCATGTGGATAATGAGTTTGGTGCTCGTTGGATGGGGATACCCTGGAGGAACCAGGCTTTTAGCCATATAAACTTGGATGTGGGACCTGGGACCTGGAATGATCTTGGTTTAAAATATACACATCAGTTGTATTTAAATGGTTATTTTAAGACACTTACACAACTGCAGGAAGAGTTTTTAATTCCCAGACATGATTGGCTTCGATATTTTCAGATTCAATATTTCCATGCAACAACTATAGGCCTAGAGATAGACCAAGAAAAGGTCCCCCCGATCTCCCTTCTGATGGTAATCTCAGGTGAACAGAACCCTAGGCATTTAGTATCTAGATTCTATACAGCAGATAGATTGAAGGGCAGATCTAGTTGGGAGAAAGTACACAAGACTTGGGAAGCCGAAATGGGAATACAATTAACAGATCAAGAATGGCAGTGGGTCTGGAGACGCCAACATAGAAATACGGGTTCATATGGGTGGCATGAATTTGGCTAGAAGGTAGTCTCTAGGTTCTTTTGTACTCCCAAAATAACACCCAAATACTTAACCACACATGTTGGAGAAAATGTGGCTCGAAGGACACCACTCACACCCACATATTCTGGAACTGCCCTGTTTTAAGGCCATTCTGGCAGGGGGTGGAGCACGCACTAGTAGACATAGATACAGAATTTCAACCATTTACACCAGCAGTGGCACTTTTACAACACTTTCCTGCTAAGTTCAAACACAAATCTAAGATATATTTAGCTTCAATATTAATAATAGCAGCAAAAAAGGTTATTACCAAAAACTGGCTTGATCCAGTCCCACCAACAGTCAGAAGGTGGGAGGATTTAATATATGATATCTATATAATGGAACAGATGACAGCAAAACTCAAAGGGAGAACCACACAGGTGGCTAGTTACTGAAATGCCTGGTGGATGAGGATCATGCCACTCAGACCTGACCTGATTCCATAGAAGCTTCAAGGGATGGATATTCATCCCATGTCGATAGTGGAATAATTGGAAACTCCTCCTGCACTATTGGACCAGCACGTTGGCATATAGAACGCCCAGAAATAATAAGATAATGGATTTGTATGTTTTAGTACCCCCCTCCTCGAAAGAAAGAAAGTACAAATGGATGCCTTGCATTTTATCACCTTATGAGTTTATTAAGACTCTGTATAAAGATTTGGTGTCTATGAATGACTTAATGTACTCTAAATGTCAGATATTCTGAAACATGTATGGTAAGAATGGCAGTGATGTATTCTCCAGTACATGAAGAAAAACTAATAAAAAATAAAGTATAAAAAAAAAAAAAAAAGAATGGTGTCTGAAGCCTTTCCGAAATCTAGGTATGCCACTTCCACTGCTCCACCCTGATCTTATTCCTTGGTCATACAGTCAAAGAAATCTATCAAATTTGTTTGACATGACCTTCCCTCCCCCCTCGTGAATCCATGCTGCCTCCAATCTTGTAACCTGTTGGATTCAAGATATTCCACAATCTTTTCCTTCAGCAGTGAGTCCATTAACTTTCCCATCACTGATGTCAGGCTGATTGGTCTTAAATTGCCAGCCTCTTTCCTGCAACCAGTTTTGTGTAGTGGGACTACGACTGCCCTCCTTCAGTCCTCTGGAACCACTCCTGCTTCCAATGGGCTGTTAAATAGGACTATCAAAGGTGCATCCAGTACCTCCCTCAATACCACTGAATGCACTCCATCTGGCCCCATTGCTTTGCCCACTTTCAGATAAGCGAGTCCCTTCAGGACACTCGCATCTGAAAACAGACTAGTGTCCACCTCCTGTCCTCCAGTGCTCCTGTTACTTTTTTGCGGCCCATCCCCTTCTCTTTCCTCTCAGAACACTGAACAAAAGTATTTGTTCGGATGTCTGCTTTTTTTCCCCCCGCCCCCACACACACACTTGCATTTCTTCTGAGGAAAAGGACTTAAGAATCATCATAGGTGACTCCCTTAAACAATCTAGCAAATGTGACAAGGCCTACCATAAGGCAAACAGGATGTTCGGAGGGGTGTATCAGGAGGGGTTTTAACAGCAGGAGGAAACAAGTTTTACTGCCTCCCTACAGATCACTGGTGAGGCCACACCTGGTGTACTGTGCCCAGTTATGGAGTCCTCACTCACCTAAGGAAAGACAAGGACCGACTGGAGATGGTGCAGCACAGGGTAAAAAAATGATTCAGGGCCAGCAGGGCAGATCCTAAGAGGATTGGCTTAAGGCACTGAACATTAACTTGCTTAGGGTCAGGCAAGAGAGGAGTGATATGCCTGAGACCTTCAAGTTCCTGAAAGAAACACACAAGGTGAACTGTCGGGAACTATTTAAGAGGAGTAACGCATCCAGAATACAGTGACACAGGTGGAAGCTGATGGTGGTGGTCACTAAAACCGATAATGGTATCAAGCATGGCTGGGACAGAGTTAAGGGTTTAAGTAGTTATTCAGGGGAGGAGTAGTAAGACGGGGGGAGCAAGGGAGTGGACAGTGTGGACAGAAACCCCAAACTGATGAACGGTATCAGGGTATGATAGAGTGTCATTGTCTGTGTTTCTGTTTCATCTTTCCCTGCAACTGTTTTTGTCATGAAGGCATAGTCAACTGATTCTTACATTGGAATAATTTTCATGGCAACAGGTAGCAATGTCACAAGCTGAGGATTATGAATTCACAGCAGGAATAAACAACTGTAACAGCTGCTGTCTAAGGGAAAAAGATCCTGTTCTAATGAAGATGGCTTCAGTAATCAAAAAAGAAAGGTCCTGAATTTCAAATTTGAGGAACTTTTTGTGTAACTGAGTTCTGCTGTTGCCTGCTCTGAATTTGTTGCTGGGACCATGAGAATCTCTCTAATCATGGCAGGGGGGGTGATCCTGTTTTGACCGACAGCTAAATGCGAGCTAGGATGCTCCAGAGTGAAAGTAAAAGACTATAGAGTTAAGTGGGGAGCAGCCTGCAGTCACATTTTATAAGCAGGCCAGTCAGCAAGTTCAAGTTTATCGCAGGAAAACATAGAAACATAGACTTTGATGGCAGATGAGGATCGCTTGGCCCACCTAGTCTGCCCATTTCCCTACCTAATGGATAAGCTGCAGATCCTAGTTAACCAACAGCCTACTTCTTCCTACCCCCCCACAAGAATTGCTTTATGTCTGTCCCATGCATTATTGAATTCCCCCACTGATTTTGACCCCACAGCCTCCTTAGGAAGGCCATTCCATGCGTCCACCACCCTCTCTGAAAATATACTTCCTCACATTGCCCCTGAGCCGTCCCCACTCTATCTTCAAATTGTGTCCCCTTGTTCTTGCACATCTCTTTTTCTGAAAGATGCTACCCTCTTGAACTTTGTTGATTCCCTTGAGGTACTTAAAAGTTTCTATCATGTCCCCACTCTCCCTCCATTCCTCAAGAGTATACATAGTAAGCTCCTTTAGTCTCTCTTTTATGGCTTCTGTTGCAAACCCTGCACCATTTTAGTTGCTTTCCTCTGCACTGCCTCCATCCTGTCTGTGTCCTTGTGGAGATGGGTCTCCAGAACTGCACACAGTACACCAGATGGGGGTCTCACCAAGTGTCTGTTCAGAGGGATAACAACTTCCTATTTTCTGCTGGTGATACCTCTCCCTGTATATCCCAGTATCCCTCCAGCCATCCCTGCTGCCTTCTCACATTTCTTGCTTACCTTTAGGTCCTCTGATATGACTACCCTCAGGCCCCTTTCCATTTTTGTTGTTGTTACTACTTCCCCCCATTGTGTACTCTTCCCCTGGGTTTTTGTTACCCAGGTGCATTACTTTGCAGTTCTTTGCATTGAATCTAAACTGCCATACTTTTGACCATTCCTTAGTAATGGTGTTAGAAGATTCCAACTCCAGTTTCACATGGTTGGGGGGTGAATACAGAGCAAAGAAGCAATAGGACCCATTAATCAAAACATCTAATCTTGGTGCTGGTGTCCCCAGGTGTAATAGGAACAAATTATATTGTTCATGGTGCCAGCAAAGGGGAGGGGCAATGGGGCAGCATGGACAAACTATATATGTTCAGCAGGACTGACAGAAAAAACTTACACTATAAAGATTCCACATGCGCTAATGGTTATTTTACATTTACTGGTGGGGAAGTGGTCCCCACAAAATATTTTGTAGAGGGGCCCTTACTGTTGTTGGCACTGCCCTGGCTGTGATAGTACTGTGGTTAGGTCGGAAACCAGATTGAGCTGGGTTGAGAAGGGAGAAAGTTTCAGTATGTCATTTTAGTTGGGAGTAAATCAATTTTTCAAAGATTTTGGAGACAATGGGCAGGACAGAGATGGGCCTATAATTATTTAAATCACTTGGGTCGCCTGATTTGAATAAAGGAAGGATATGTGCAGATTTCCAGCAAAACGGAACTGTTACAGTGACGATATAAAGATTGAATATATGAAGTATGGGGGCTGTAAGATGGAAGTAGCCTAATTTTAAGAAGAATGGTTCTAGTCTGTCATCACCAGCACTTTTCTTACTGTCTAAGTTGAGAAGTGAATCTTCAACTTCTTTGTAGGTGACTGGATGCAGCTGGAAGGGATAGAAACATAGACTTTGACGGCAGATAAGGACCGCTTGGCCCATCTAGTCTGCCCATTTCCCTACTTACAGGATAGGCCGCAGATCCTAGTTAACCAACAGCCTATTTCTTCCTACCCCCCACAAGAATTGCCTTATGTCTGTCCCATGCATTCTTGAATTCTCCCACAGTTTTAGACCCCCAGGCGAGGTTGGGACTTCAGGGATAGTCCTGGCCGAGGGACAGTTTGCAAGGCTTGCGTACAGAGAAGAATCAAAAGCTAAGCCAATGGTAGCAAAATGTGAATTGAGCTCTTCATAATTTGACTATTGCTTTCAATGACCTTGCCATTGTCATATATCTTGGCTGGAGTGGAGGGAGCAGCCTGATGTCCTTCAATGGATTTGAGGGTTCTCCAGATTTTATAAGAATTCCCATTTGCCTGTTCTAAGGTAGTGGTATAGAAGTTTGAATTGGCAGCACAAATGGATTTAACACAGGCATTCCTTGTAGTTCTGAAGGACTGCTAGTCAGACACTTAGTACGCCTACCCTGAGCCCAAAGTTTGTCGCAGTTTGTGAGCTTAGCCTTGAGGTCAGGTGTGAACCAGGGGTGAGAGGATTTATGCACTCTAGATTTGTTGAAAAGGGCATGCTTGTTAGCCAAGACGGTAAGATTGTTGTTCAGAATAGTGACAGGCTCATCAGCCATTTTAGAAAGATAGAGATCTTGCCAGTTCACATTACCTAAATCCGACAGATAATTCACTGTATTGAACTTGTGATAGGACCGTTAAGTTATTAGCTTGGGTTGGTGATGACCCTTAGGTTGCAATCGTGTACATACCACGACTCCATGATCACTCATGTCGTTGTGGAAAACAGCAGGATGCAGAATTTTGTGAGGGTGATTGGTTAATATGACATCGAGTAGAGAACTATTGGCGTTATTTGCAGTATTGATCCTAGTGGGATCATTAACAATCTGTAAGAGGCCAAGCTCATCACAGAGTCATTTCAGGCCATGCGATTTAGAGGTAAGTCAATCCATGTTAAGATCCCCAAGGATTATGGTATTGTTATTGGTAGCAGAGGCTAGGATTTTAGGATATCAGTGCCACCAGCAGGAGGCCTATAACCACCAATAATAGTGATGATTTCCTTTGGAGGGAAGGTGGAGCTTCAGGGATACGATTTCGTTTTTTTTGGGTTTGGATTTACAGCAGATGTCACTAATAGTGTACTTGTTTTTAGAGAAGACAGCACCTCAGCAGTTGTAAGGGGAACACAGTAAGCTATTTCCTGTAATTATACAGAACAGCTCCACCATACTTGATAAAGCCATGTTGTACTGCAAACCATTACAATGTTTCAAAAGTGGCCAGTTATCTAAGCATAATAACTAAAAGGTTTTATTAGGGGAGATAAAGTGATGTCCCTTCCTCTGTTGGAATCTCTTTTCACTTCTCTAAACTGTGTTTATTTTGTCATACTTATTTCCAATCTATGTATTTTTTACATACATACATAAATACATAAATAAATAATTGTCTGAGTCACTTGGGGTCCCTCTCCTGCTGTAAAAACGCTGAATTTGTTATCACAGTCTGAGGCCCGTGGTCATCCTGGACTTTTTACCTTTATAAAGCGTACCCAAAAAAGGTCTACCAGCTGAAACATTGTAGCTAACATCTTCTGTGTTCATTGTGCCCGTAAGATAATGCTTTTGTTTAAAAAAGCTCACTACAGCTTTAGATCTCACTTCAAAGGGGCTCTTGCAGTAGGTAATACCGTTAGGACTGAAGCCAGCAGATGCCAGGACCCCACAGAAAACTTCTTGCTAACAATATGCAGCGGGGGACCACCCCCTGACATCAGCCCGCCCCCTGTGTTTGTCTGTAGTATAAAAGGGGTGGTCCCTCAGCACCACCTCAGTTCCTTTCTTACCGTCGACCCGTGCAAGTTGGGCCTTCACGGACGCCTTCTGCTTTAGTCTACTGCCATTTCTTTGCGTTACCCGTGCTTTATTCTTTTTTCCATTTTCTTCCAACATTACAGCGATTCTATGCACGTCTTCTTCTCTATCCTCTTCAGTAGAGTGGCGGCGAACGAAGTGTGCTTGTGGAATGCAGTTTCACCACAAGGACAGCCATCCATTGTGTCTGCTTTGCCTAGACCCGGACCACAACACTGAGGCCTGCCAGGATTTTAACCAGTGCACCTGGCTTCGCCGCCAGAAGACCGTGGAAGGCTTCCTGATGCAGCAAAATCTTACAGTGATGGAGAAGGAGTTCCACAAAAGTAGCCCCTCTTCCCCGGCTTCTGGGGCCTCCACGTCTTTATCAGTCAAGGAGAAGACGCCTTCGGGAAAGCACAAACACCGGGAGAAGCACAGAGACAAACCCCGATCAGCTTCCCACTCCAGGTCCCCGTGCAAGTCCGGCACTGAACATGAGTCTTTTTCCCACAGGAGGTCAGCCCCTTTCACTCTGGCATCCCTCCGGACTCCCAGTGGTTGTGCCACCCGCCCTCCTTATGGTCTCGGGTGGTGGTTCTTTGGGGCTCGGGACTTCGTCCCCAGCCTTCCAGCCACTGAAGCTCAGGCCCATTCAGCAGGCTGATCCTCAGCCAGGAGGCTCAGCTGGGTCCTCCTCGGGCGGTGTGTCTTCACCCATCACCCTCCCGGTCAAGGCATCCGCTAAGTCGGTTCTAACATCAGAGACTGACGCCTCTCAGCGATGACAGGGGCATATGCTCACCTCCCCATGAGAGTGATGTCTTTGCCTGCTCGGGAGCTCATTCCCTGGGACAGGCTTCCCCGTCTAGGCTGGCACTGGCTACATCACCAGACCGGCATCAGCCCACGCCTGTCCCATAAACACTAGCCACCCCCTCGCACCATGCCGGCAACCCGGGTTCAGAAGTATGGAGAGCCCAATGGCTGCTCTCCTTCTCCTGGGGGAAGGGGGGGTTCTCTGAAGGCTCCCGCTGCAATACCGCCATCTGGGGAGCCCAGTGGTAGGTGCAGTGTGTCAGAGTAGCAACACGGGTATTGGGTAGACGTCGGCAGGGGGTGGAGCATGAGGCATGTCTCAGCGCGCCTCCTAGCTCATTGGTCCCATGTCTAGGGAAGCTAACCAGGAAAAAAGGAGGAAATGGAGCTCATCACTCCTAGGTGACGACTCCTCTGAAGCTGGACCACGTCACCGGTGCTCACTGGGGCAGACTCCAATGTGGACCGCTCGCTCTACCATTGTGTGGGAGTAGGCTTGGGGTGACCTTCCCCTGCCCCACCCAAGCGGTATATCGGATTACCTGAGGGCTATCTGAGAGTGCGGACACTCTAGGAGCAGACTCCTGAGGGAATCACAGGACATTGTGGAAGGCTACTTGAGGGGTCTGAAAGAGTGGAGTGAAGGGTGCAGGTAGGAGGATAAAAATAAGGTTTAAAAAAAAAACAAACAAACACTGGCCACCCCGGTGATGCCTCAGCCATCGTCTCCTAACCCTCCACAGTCACCAGCTGGCCCTGTTGTAACACTGCCGATGCCTGAGGGTCTGACGCCGGGTCTTTCGACTCCAGTCAGACCAATGCCGGATGATTCCCTACACCAGGAACTGATGCCGGCTAACCTGACACCAGTGGATCCGACACCAGGGTTACTGCAGCCGAAGGAACAAACTCTGGGGCCCTCTCAGCCTACCCCCCAGATGTCTGCTGTCCCCCTTCTGCCTCAGAATCTGCCCACAGACCTTAACACCCTTTTTTGGGGCCTGGTGGGCACACTTCAAGAATAAGGAGGCCCCGAAGGATCCCCCAACTCTGACTCTGAGGGACCCTCCTTACAATCCGACTAAGGAGCAGGGTTCCCCTAGGGAGGCCCCAACGCCACCTCCTAAGGAGCCTACTCCATAACCAGATGGAGTTGGTGCTGGTCGTCCAAGGACTTACTGATGATGGCAGTGTCACTCATCCTCTCCCTCTCCAGACTCAGGCGAGTCGGAGGGATATTCGTCCTCCTCCTCCTCTTCTTACGGAAATTCCAGAGACTTGACCTACCGTCAGAACCAGCGGAGCCCAAGGACACCACGCAGACTCCTCCAGATGACCCAAGTTTCATGGATGTGATGAGGCACATCCAGGCCCTCATGGGTTGTGACACTGAGGCAGTGGACCCCGAGTGACATTAGCTAACCACATTCCTCTGTAAGAATGAGTCATTGCCCTTTGTAGTTCCTCCCCTTATTGAGTCCTTCAAGGATGTCAAAAGGGCTGCTTGGAAACATCCATCCACTACACCGGCGACGTCTAAGAAGACAGATGACCTGTACAATGCCCTGAGGAATTAATCCTTTTATGGGAAACACCCAGAGGCTGACTCAGTTGTTATTAATGCGGCCCATGACCGTTCTAAGTGGCCCTGGCACCTTAGAACTTAGCCTTCCAACAGGGACTCCAGGCAGATATACCATTTTGGTAAAAAGGTCTATGCCTTGGCCACCTGCGCTGTCCATTCTCTAAGCTTCCTGGCCCATATGGTTCAATATCAGAATGCCCTGTGGGAGAAAACTCTCAAGGTGGCACAGGCTCAGCCTGATCCTCCTGCTAAGGCTGAACTCTTACACCTCCTGAAATCAGGCTGGGATGTGGGGACTCACATTCTCCAAGCCTCTTATGACTCTGCAGACAGGGCTGCAGCTATGGGAGTTTGCCTTTGCCGCCAATCCTGGCTTAGGGTCTCCAGTTTTGCTCTGGATGTCCAATCTAAGATTCTTGACAGGGGCCCATTTTGTTTGGTGAGGATTCTCAAAATATAATCACTCGCCTCCAAGAATTGAGTAAACCTCTACGTTGGGGTCAAACTTTGTACTGATCTCAGCCTAAATCGTCCCAGCGGCAGTTCTTTTGTCGCACCTCTAAGCAACAACTCAGAGATCAACAGCCCAGACGTGCCTTTAAGAGAAAGGCTTCTTCCCAAACCACAGGAGGTTCCACTCCCAGATCTCCAAGAACCTCCCAGGCCGCATTTCCCATCCCGGCTACTCCGCCTGACTCCCTACCCGATCCCCCTTTCCTAGCCAAATTTCTGGGAAGGCAGTGGGGGGTCGGTTCTCTCTGTATGGAGAGGGTTGACCTAGAATAACCTCAGATCAGTAGGTTCTGCAGTTAGTGGAACAGGGGCACACCCTAGATTGTTTGGAGATTCCTCCAGACAGTCCTCCAGTCCCCTCTGATTACCCTCAGGCCCATGTCGCCCTTATCCAAGAAGAGATCCAGGTGCTCCTGAGAAAACAGGCTATATAACCCATCCCACCAGCACAGCGAGGGAAGAGATTCTACTTGCATTTCTTCCTGGTCACAAAGTGAACAGGAAACCTGCATCCCATCCTGGACCTCAGCCATCTGAACCAGTTCACAGAATACAAAAAGTTCAGTATGGTCACTCTTACTGGCCCTCTCTCCTTACTTTATCAGGGGGATTGGCTCTGTTCTCTGGACATGCAGGATGTTTATCATCACATCTTGGTGTTCCCACCCCACAGGAGGTTCCTTTGCTTCCACTTCCAAGGAAACCATTACCAATTTTAGGCTCTGCTGTTTCACCTGTCCTCGGCCCAATGAGTCTTTACAAAATGCCTTGCAGTAGTGGCAGCGGCCTTAAAGAGGGAAGGTCATTATGTCTTCCTCTACCTAGATGATTGACTTCTAACAGCTCCCACCAAGGAACAGTTGCTCAGAAACATGGAGGCCACTTTCACTCTGTTTTGGGATCTAGGGGTAACTCTCAACCTCCCCAAATCCTCTCCTTGGCCAGGTCAAAGACTTCATTATATTGGGGAAATCTTGGACACTGCCCAAGGCAAGGCTTTTCTTCCCCTAGACAGGGCAGAATTCCTTCAGGCTTAGGCTCAGCTAGTCTCGTCATCTTGCCAGGTTCCAGCCGGAACTCTTCTGAGATTACTGGGACACATGACGGCAGCCATTGCAACAGTTCCACTGGCTCGCCTGCACATGAGGGTAGCCCAGTGGACCCATCGGGTCCAGTGGGATCAGCACACAGACAATTTGGATCTCCCAGTGTTGGTATCCGACTCAGTGCAACAGACAATGAAGTGGTGGCTGGACCCCTCCAACCTATCCAAGGGGGTCCACTTCCAGCCAAAGTCACCTCTACAGATCCTGACCACAGACGCATCGGGTCTGGGCTACGGCACCCATCTGGCAGACTGTCCGACTCAGGGGACCTGGTCCCATTTGGAGCAGCATCTCCACATCAGTAATTTGGAGATCAGGGCAGTCCTGTATGCTCTACAGGCCTTTCAGACTAACCTGCACCTGGGACCTTTTTTGATCCAGATGTACAATATGTCTGGTCTTTTACATAAACAAGCAGGAGGGAATGCATTCATACCCCCTCTGCAGAGAGGCAATGAGAGTTTGGTTTTGGACCATAGAGCACCACCTGGACCTTAGTGCTATGCATATTCCAGGCATTCAAAATACCTTGGCTGACAGTCTAAGCCATTCTCGGTCCAAGGCACATTAGTGGGAACTTTTTCCCCTCAGTGGTCGAAGATCTGTTCGACAGGTGGGGACACCCAGAGCTGGACTTATTTGCTTCCCCATCCAACACAAAACTGCCCAGTTTCTGCTTGCTAGATCCAGGGCCTGGTGTTTTCTGATGAGATGCATTGTCCCTCTCTTGGACAGGGAGGTTTTTGTACGCCTTTCCTTTGCTGCAGAGTTCTACTCAAGTTGCAATCCAAAGGGGCGGAGATGATCCTGATAGCCCCTTACTGGCTGCGTAAGATATGGTTTCCACTTTTCCAGCACCTAGCGGTGGAGCCTCCGATTCCCCTACTTCTGTGCTCCGATCTGCTCTCCCAGGAGCAGGGCACCCTGGTCCATCTGGACCTCAAGTCATTACACCTTTATGCATGGCTCCTGCAGACTTAGCAATTGCCAGATTTGGGGTTTCTCCCCGGGTGGCAGATGTCCTAGTGGCAACTAGGAAACCTTCCACTAGATCTACTTATGCTATGAAATGGAAGTGGTTCTGCATATGGGCCACCACTCGTCACCTAGATCCCTTTACCTGCCCAGAGAATCTAGTTCTAGAGTATCTCGTTTCACTTTTGGACTCAGGTCTGAGTTAATTGTCGATCAAGGTGCACTTATCTGCCATCTCTGTGCACCATGCACCTATAGAAGGCAAGACTCTTACCCAGCTTGACCTCTCCTGCACTTTGTTGCGGGGCATACTGCATGTGAAACCTCCCATCAAGGGACCCTGTTCCCCCATGGGATCTTGTGTTCATCTTAGAAATGCTTACTTTGCCTCCCTTTGAGCCTGGGGCAAGCTGCGAGCTACGCTTTCTGTCGTAGAAAGTGTTATTTTTAGTTGCTATTACTTCTGCTCAAAGGATTTCTGAGCTCCAGGCTCTGATATGTAAAGAGTCTTATTTAGTTTTCCACAAGGACAGGGTGTCCTTGAGGACCAATCCTAAGTTTCCTACGGTGGTGTCTGAGTTTACCCTGAATAAAGACATCCACCTGCCTGTGTATTACCCAGAGTATTCGAATCTAGAAGGGGCCTTACTACATACTCTGGATGTCCACCGGGTGCTTCGCTATTATTTGGACCACTCCCAAGTCATCAGAAAGTCTGATCAGTTACTTGTTTCATTCACCCTGAGGAAAGCAGGGGCTTCTTTTTCAAAGCAGTGTTTATCAAAATGGTTAGTTAACTGCAATGTTTATTGTTACCGCAAATATGGCAAGCCTTTACCAGGCCTGGTTAAAGGCCATTTTACCAAGAGCGTTGCTGCTGCTTTTGCCTCATTCAGAAATGTGTGCATTGCTGACATCTGTGCAGCAGCCACTTGGAGTTCTGTCCACACTTTCATCCAGCATTACAGTCTAGACATTGCATCTAGGCGCAGGAAAGGTTTTGGACTGGCAGTCCTGCATGGCCTGCTCTCTTGAGAGCCTTACACTGACTTCTGCCTCCTCCCAGCTGACCGGGGTCAGTCTTTTCTATGCTTGGGACTCAGTTCTAATGGTGTTACCTGCTGCAAGAGCCCCCTTGAAGTAAGACAGTACAGTTACATAAAAACTTACCATAACTGTAGCTCTTCGAGAAGAGCTCTTGCAGCAGCTGCTGCTTTCCCTTCCTCCTTCCCCCGATGACTGCTTCTCCATTGCTGTTACCTTTTCTTTGGTGTCAAAGGAACACCTCGGTTCTCCAGTCACTGTGCTTGCCAGGGTCTCCGGCGGGAGAATTGAGGTGGTGCTGGGGGACTGCCCCTTTTATACCATAGGTGGACGCAGCGGGGCGGGCAGACATCAGGGGGTGGTCCCATGCTGTATACTGCTAGCTAGAAGTTTTCCATGGGGTCCTGGTGCCTACCACCTTCAGTCCTAACTATGTTACCTGCTGCAAGAATTCCTCTCGAAGATCTTCTGTTACGGTAAGTACTTACGTAACTGTACTTTCTCTGTGTTGACAAGTGGTACTTCAGTGTGTAAGCCGGAAGGCTAAAACCCTTTGGCTGATTGCTCCTTAATTGTTTTAATTAAATCACAAAACTCTCAGAAGAGCACAGTCGAATAGTGATCTGCAGCATGTGGCATTGCAGTGGCAGCCAGATTCAGAAATGTTGACCTAAATGCTATTTGACTAGCAGCAGCAGCTTATGCACTGGTGCTCTCCTTGCCATACATAGAAGATTAATTGCTTTCTTTCCTACGTCCTGTTTTCATAAAGCTACCAACTGTCCCTATTTTCCCAGGACAGTCCCTATTTTAGGCAGCATGTCCCAGTGTCCCCACAAGTTTTGCAAAATTTCACTTTTGTCCCAGTTTTGTCCCCCTTTTTTTTTTTTGCTGACTGCTAATCCGTGAGCGACAGTTATTTCAGCACTACTGTGGTGCTGCTTGGGCTGGACAGCAGTTTGCAACCTCAACCCCTGTGCCCGTATTGCACTGCAAGCATGTCAGTGGGAGCACAGTAAAGCATGTTCCTTCCTGTTATCTTAGAGTGGGTAGTAGTGCAAACAAGCACATGTAGACATCTGCTTGCCAGCAGCTTAGAGGGACTCCAGACAGAGAAGAGACTGGCAGCAGGGAACCAAGGCACCGAACCTGATCAGCTGTAATGAAGTGTGTGACAACAATTCATGAGTGGTGGAGTCACTGAAGTGAAGTTTGCTCAGCAAATGAGGTGAGTGTAAGGGTTGGATGGGACTGTCAGGAGGAGCAATACATGCAGCTCAATGTCTGATCACAATTTAATGCAGGTTTGCTTCTAATGAGCTTTCTGTACATCATGGTTTGGAACTTGCTGCAGCAGAATGATGTATTGTTTTAATCTGAATGTTCGCTACTGGTGTTACTGGGGGCGCATGGCCAGAGCAAGCAGCAAATGTAATTGATTAGAAGAAGTTGATCAGGCGTGTGTCTGTGGGAGTGACACGGTTGGGGGGGGTCGTGATTAGGATGAACTGTCCCAGTTTTAGACCTCAGAAAGTTGGTAGCTGTATGTTTTCAAGAGCGAAGGAAAAGAACCTGTTCCATGGGAAATGGAGTCTTGTTTTGTAAAATATTAAACGAGTTTCCCCCAATCTAAGGGAAAGTATGTCTCTTTGCAGATGGCACAAAGATCTGCAACAGGGTTGATATGCAAGGTGGGGTGGAAAGGATGAGAAGGGACTTGGCAAGGTTGGAGGAATGGTCAAATGTATGGCAGCTTAGATTCAATGCAAAGAAGTGCAAAGTAATGCACCTGGGAAACAAAAACTAGGGGAAGAGTACACAATGGGGATAAGATACTGACAACAACAAAAATGGAAAGGGACCTGGGGTAGTCATATCAGATGACCTAAAGGTGGGCCAGCAATGTGAGAAGGCAGTAAGGAGGGCTGGGGATGCTGGGATGCATAGGGAGAGGCATCACCAGTAGAAAACAGGAAGTTGTTGGCCCTCTGTACAGACAGTTGGTAAGACCACATCTGGAGTACTGTGTAAAGTTCTGGAGACCCCATTTCTGCAAGGACATAGACAGGGTGGAGGCTGTCCAGAGGTGGGCAACCAAAATGATGCAGGGTCTGCATCAGAAGACATGTGAAGAAAGACTAAAGGAACTAAAGATGTATAGCCTCGAGGAAAGGAGAGAGAGGGGGACATGATAGAAACTTTCAAATACCTCAAGGGAATCAACAAAGTCCAAAAGTCCAAGAGGGTAGCATCTTTCAGAAAAAGAGATGTCCAAAAACAAGGGGGCACAGTTTGAAGATGGAGGTGAGACGGCTCAGAGGTAATGTGAGGAAGTATTTCTTCACAGAGAGGGTTGTGGATACATGGAACAGCCTTTCTGAGGAGGTCATAGAGTCAAAAACAGTGGGGGAATTCAAGAATGCATGGGACAGACATAAGACAATTCTAGTGTGGGGTAGGAGGAAGTAGGCTGTTGGTTAACTAGGACCTGCAGCATGTCCGTTAGGTAGGGAAATGGGCAGACTAGGTGGGCCAAGCGGTCCTTATCTGCCGTCAAAGTCTATGTTTAGTCTAGGACTATATCAAAGTCAAAAGGGTGTGTGTGTGTCGGGGGGCAAAAAATTCTTCTCAAGCCGCTTTTTTGCAGTCAGTGTTCTTTTTATTTGCTGTGCCCTGACGTTTCGCACCTTAAGTGCTTTTTCAAAGGGTTTTCTTATTCTGTAATTAATAGATTTACTATTTAGCATTGTTATTTGTACATTCACCTGTATACATGTGTTCTAATGTTTTTTCATTCACCTTCATGCTCGGACACTTGATTGCACTGTCTTGTTCTTTCTACAAAGTACCACTGTGCGGTTATCTACAATAAAAGATTTAAAAAAATTATAACTAACATCCTGGTGTTACTGTTCAAACATTTGATACTGTTTCTCAGTCTCGTGCATGCCATTTAATGTGATTTTTCTTGACCTGTAAACATATACAATAATGGGACAAATGTGTTTGTAATCTGGAACTCGGTAACAGATTTAAGATAGCAATAGAGGCAAGTCTTATTGTAATGTACCATGAAATGTAAACTATGTAAACATAATACTGGCGTTTGGATGAAAGGGCTACTTGCCAAGTGAAGATAAATAGAACAGGCATTCATTATACAGCAGGGCATAGCAGTAAGGCTAAAGGGCAAGAAAAGTCACAGTAAATGGCATGTATGAGACTGAGAAACAGTATCAAATATTTTGAACAGTAATACTAGGATGGTAGCAAGAATAATTTTTTTGTCCCCTCCCGCAAACTTTTTTTACTTCCTGTTTTAGTAAGATGCACAACATAGGTTATTTAATACCTTTTATTGGACCAACAGAATTTTACAGAAAGAATTGTACAGAAAAATTCTGTTGGGCCAATAAAAAATAAAATAAATAAAAAATAAATTGCCTGTTTTCTGCATCTTTTTGTACAAGGACAATACTGCACTATTTGTACTTCCTTTTTACTCGGGCTCTGTTACAGCTTGCATGAGACATTGTGTTTAACTGTCTGCATATTGTAATCTGCCTGAGACACTGTGGTTTAACTGTCTCCTGTCATGTATGTACTGTATGTTTACTTTTGACTCCTTACCCCTTCCCCCAGGTCGCAGCCGCAAATGAGCCTCGGCTTAGTGTGCTTCTCCCGGTTAGCAACGTTATATAAATAAATTAAAAAAATACGGCAACAGAAATGTTGTCTACTTTTTGTTTGCATGTGTAGGTCAGTCCTGGAGGAACAGGCTACTGAGTATCCTAGAGCTCAGATCTCTTCTTCTCTTTGCAGATCATTCATGAGCGCAGACTTCCAGCACTATAGTTTAAGGATGCCGAACATCGGGTTCCAGAACCTGCCACTCAACATCTACATTGTCGTGTTTGGGACCGCCATATTTGTCTTCATTCTCAGTTTACTATTCTGTTGTTACTTGATCAGGTATGAGGCACTCTCTGACTCCTAAAGCTGAACTGCAATAAAGAGTATGTGTTTGGGGGGAAATCACAAAAAACAAAGCAGCACCAATATTAGAATGAAGGAGGCAGGTCTCCCCGGGGGGATTATGTAATACTTAAAATAATGTTGGGGAAAACAAAGCAGTTGCCATGCATACCTGAGATGATTGGGGGAGGGGAGAGAGACAGACTCCTTCTCATTTTGTTTGGAGGCATTATGCCCTGCAGCAGCTCGCAGAATAAAAATAAATGAACTATTTGGCCTAGTGGTTACAGAGAAAAGGAGGAAAAGGAATCTGGTTTTATATAGCACCTTTTATGCACACTGTATCCCAAAGCACATTACACTCCAAGAGAAGGAGAGGGAAGAATGTTGTTGCATTTAGGTGCACAGGGAGATTCAAATAACACAAAGAGGGAGAGGGACTACAGAGCAGATAAGCACAAGGAGGGACAGACTTGCGTGGGTCACAGAATAAGTGGCAGTTGTGGGATTCAGACCTGCTGTTATGACTCATTTCTCTACGTTTTAAGCACTAGGGCGGGCAAACAGTCCCCAATGCCTGTCATTTGGTTGGAGTCCTTTGTTCAGACCATGGGTGGGGTCACAAGAGAAATTAGCCTCGTTGTTGGTATTGTGGCCGTAGGTCTTTAAAATTAAATGGTGCATACTTCTGCAGGTTGATATATGCTTAATGGAGTTTCTACATTTAGGAAAGAAAGGCCACTGAACCATCAAGTTCTTTACCCCGTCAGCTCAGTAGGAATACTCTGTCACCCTGTATTCTTCAATGTACATATCAAGTTTAAATGGGATCAGTCAATACTAAGAGTTCACCGACTATGCTCACAAAGCTATGGACGAAGGCAAACTAGTAGGGGCGGTGTTCATAGACTTAACAAAAGCCTTCGACACCATCAATCACACCCTCTTACTGGCCCAGCCTGGGGGTGGCCACCAGTGCAACACTCTGGTTCCGAGACTACCCGTCCCTCAGGTCACAACAGGTAAAAATAGGACAAACAGTGTCTGACCCCAGGGAAGTCACGCTGGGGGTCTCCAGGGATCCATCTTGGCACCACTGCTCTTCAGCCTGTTGCTAAATAATCTCCCTCAAGCCTGTGACACCAAGATAATCCTATATGTGGACAGTGCTGTCATCCTCAACAGCAGCTCGAACTAAACCACTCCAAGCAGCACTTCAGCACTCCTTCAGTAAAATAGAAGACTGGTTCAGCGAGCACAAACTTCTGCTCAATTACAAAACAACCAAGACCATGCTTCTATCCAGCCCCCGGCTCAAGAAAAGGTTCCCCACCATAAACATCACCAACAATGTACTCACCACCTTGGAACAGGTACACTCCTTCAAATAACTTGGAGTCACCCTGGACGACACCTTATCCTATGCTCAACATGTCGATCAGGTGGTCAAGACAGTCAACACTAAGCTTGGTGTGCTATATAGGCACAGAAAACACCTTACCACGGCAGCCATCCGCCTATCAGTCACAAGCTTCATCCTCTCCACCATTGACTACGGCCTGGTTGTGTATAGCGCAGCATCCAGTTCTGTGCTCAAGAGGGTGCACATAGGTCTCAACAAGGCCTGCAGGCTCATCCTGAACAGCGATCGAATGACCCACACCTGTTACCTCTATGAACAGGCACACCTGCTGTCTGTTGGGTGCAGGACTAAATTCCTCACATGCCTCCTAGGCAAAAAAGCATTACTGGAGAAAGCCCCCGCTGTGCGTAGCAGGCATCTTCTCCCTCCCAGACTCAGAACATATAACCAGAAGCAGAATGCAAGGGGCCCTCGCGGTGCCTTTCCAACGCACAGCTCTCAGACAGTGTACCTTCTCTTACAGAGCCCCTCTTTGGCTTAACAGATACCCGAGTCCATTCGGAACTCCACTAGCCTGTCCAGCTTCAAATCAGACCTTAAGCACTAGCTGACCTCCAGCGCTGTGTGCACCTGCTTCTCCAACAGCTGATAGACTCTGGATGACGAGGCCTGGCTCTGCTAACAGCAACTATTCTCAGCACAAGACAGAAGCCACCCTCCCACACGCTCCTTGACAATGCCTCTCAATCACTCTAAGGTGCTGCTCCTGTACACATTTAATTACTGTTTGCTCTAGTTTAATAGATTGTATCTGGCTGATTTTGCTGACTTCCAAGCTGATACTTGTTTAATTAAAATTCCCAGAATCCCCTGCAGCTGACTTCAGAAGCACTGGGAGATTCAGTAGCCTGCAGAGAATAGTAAGAGATTTTATTAGCTTAGCTTATGTGTTTCCTGGTCCTGCTGTTTTTCCAGGGATAAGTACTGTCCTTTGTGACTGTACTCAGCCCCGGGAGGACAGCGGCACCAATGAACAAAATTTCAGAGCTTATTGCTGCATGCTGTTGAATCTCCCACTGCTGCATCCCTCCTTTTATGTCAGCCGAAGGGGATTCTGGGATTATTTTTTTTTAATTTTTTTTTTTTTGACATTTTTATTTATAGCATTTAGTGCATAAGCAGAAAAACACTTACATCCTGAGCAGGCATATGTGAGATAAATCCGGCACTACATTACATAGGATAGCGAATATCTGTTCCGTTGGTAAAACATAGAGGGGTTACTTCCATTATAAAAACATCAAATGTTATGCATACATGACAGGAGCTATTTGCAACCAATGCCTTAACCTGTAAATCAGAAATAGAAAACATTATAAATACTAACTGACCTTCTGAGGTCTATTTGAGCTCTTAGCAACATGTAGTAATAATGAGATTACTTCCCAGAGCTCTCCTAATGGGGATGGTGAGACATAAACAGTGTCACCTTCTAAACGTTCCCAAAATATAGACCCAGCAAAGGGTTAAACATGGAGGTCATATTAACTGGTGCCTGTAGAAATAAACGCACCAAGTCCAGCTTGCGCCACTTATATAGATCATTGGGCACCAAGGATCTCCATATACAATGTTAGGCAAACAAGAATGATTCACTGGGTTAGGGATTAGATACTTCCTTAGATACCCCACCATGTCCCACAACATATATTCATACCCCAACGAACAATAGGAAAACCCACCATTACAGTACAAAAACTTATTGTGAGGATATGTGCAGAGAAAGTCTCTTGATAAAGCATCTTTAACAGTCACAACTCAAGAGGAGAGAACTGCATCTTAAGAGAACTTAATGGGTAAAAGTAACAGTCCATAACGTCCCGAACAGCAAAAGAGAACTATAATGATTTTAAAGCTTGGACAAATTAACACTGCAGTTAGAATGGGGCATTGCGACCAATATAGAAATACAGACTGCTTGTAGAAGAGTCAACAGTCCAAACAAAGTCAGTCCCGACGGCATCCTCCTCCTCCTTGAAGATCTCTTCTTGGTGGTGTTTAGCTGCTATTCTCTCCATGCAGGCACCGACTCCTGCAGCGTCAGTAAAATGATATTGCCGACGACCCTCAGAGAAACATGAGCGGGCCGGGAAGGAAAGGGAGTAGGTTATGTCCAACTCATGAAGTCGCAGCTTCACTCCATCAAAGGCCTTTCTTCTCATTCAGGTGGCGTAGGACAGGTCCGGGAAAAACAGGGTGCAGGATTCATTCACAGAGATCGGGCCCCTATTTTGTATAGCTCCGAGCAGTGCATGTCTTTCCCCAGATGATCCAAGCATGAGGAGAACAGTTCAAGGATTGTCTAAGCCACCTGGTCGCCTGGGGGAGATCCGATATGTCTTCATGATGCGAAACTCCGTTAAGCTGGTAACATCCCCAAGCCATGTGCGCAGGTAGTCATATAGATTATCGCCTTCAGAGTCCTCAGACAGAACTAAAATCTGCAGATTTGCAGCTCTCAGAATGTTTTACAGCTGTTCCACTTGGGGTCTTAACACGGCCTGCTCTTTCAGAGAAGTGGCCATTGCAGCAGGGGCCTTCCCCGTAGTAGCTTCTGCTGTCTTAGTCACCTCCCCCATGGACTCCAATCAATGTTCCATGGTTAAAAATTTCTCCGAAAACCCATCTAGCTTCTGGTCCATCTGTTGGACCATTTTCGTTAGGGCATTAACCGAAATCTAGATGGTAGACAATGTGGCTCCAGTTGAATCAGCGCCTGCGGCCTGTGTCAGGCCAGGGAGGTCATCTGGGGGCTTGGTGTTGGTTGGACGTGGGGAGAAAAAGTCAGATTTATTCTTCTTTGTACACCCCATCTTCATTGCTGATTTAGTTCCCAGACTGCAGTGAGTCTTCTACCACCAGTATCTGATATTATGAAGTTAAATGTTGCAGAAAAAGATGCTTTATTTAAGCAAAGTGAGTCGCTGGATAGGGAGCTCTAGAAAAAGGCTGTTGCCCCCCAATTCTGGGATTTCTGGTTATAGCAAATGTCTGCTTGGAGGTCAACAAAATCAGACTGATGCAATCTACTAAACTGCAGTAAACAGTAAGTAAGAAACAATATTTTTGCACACAAAGTGCTTGCTGGGACCAGCCCTTTATTTGGGTTTGTGCTTAGTACTGACTGTTCCCTTTAGTAGTGTCACCACTTGTTCTGGAAGTCTGTTCCAAGTGCCCACTACTCACTGCAAAGAAGTTCTTCCTGGCATGTCGTTTGAATCTTCACTCTTTCAATGATACTGAGTACCCCTTTTGCCCTCTCATCCCGGTATTAATAGATATAACCAGAAAGTTTCTTTAGAACCTAAACACAGCACTGGAATATTTATTACAAGGGCAGAAAAACCTTCTTTAGTTGAAACTTTAAAGGGATCGATAAAAGGAAGCCATCAACATTTGAATAAAGAGATTCTTCATGGGAAAGCAAACCAGAGCTGCAGCCCACCAGGAAAGCTGGCCAAACAGCACTTTTGTGAATAATGTGTAGGCCGTGATATTGCAGCATTCTCCAGGGACAGTCTCCTTCACTGATATAATGGTCCCCCAAGAAACTCTGGAAGTTTATGCTGCTACTGCTGGATGCAGGTAACTCTGCAGCACGTGTGGCAAATGTAGCTTTGTGCTGGGTTATTATGAGAATTTAACTATGTGATGCTTGAATATTTTTTCTTAACACTAGTTTAACTCATCGTACCCAGTAGCTCTGTATGAAGTCCAAACCATCCATTGATTCTCCTGATATAAAATGTCCGCCAAGGGTATAGTGAGTTTGAAATACAGTGAGTCAGGCTACTATAGAATCCCTGTTGTATGTTATATATGTATGTATTCAATGTTTTTTTTTTTTGGGTTTTTATTTATTTATTTATTTATTTTTGTTCCACGGCGGGGGGGAGGTTGTGCCTTTGGTCCCCACGCCCCCATCTAGACAGCTAGGTCGCCACCCCCCCCCACTCCTGGGCAGAGCTCTTGACCTCCCCACTGTTGCCCCTCTCGGTCTCTCCAACCCCCACAGAGACCAGGAGGGTGGACCCGGGAGGGAGCTGCCTAGTGCAGGACCGTGGCAGCGCCAGCGAGCAGCCTTCATGCTGCCGTGAGTTTCTGTAGAGTAGTTCCCGTGCTGGAAGAGGCGTGCAATGACACCAAGGAATGGAGCATGCCCAATTCCGTACTCGCTTCTCCCGACGTCTGCCTCCTCCAGCCACTTGTTTCTGCAGTGAGTGGTGTTGCTTCCCAGCTTCCACCAGGGGGGTAGCCCTGTGCTGACTGCTGATGTCCCCCTCCCCAGAGGAGGAGAGCAATCCTCCAGATGCTCGATCCTTCGCCAACCCCTAGTGACCTGTGCTTGTTCCCGAACACGGGTCGCCAGTGTGGGGTGAGGTGTGGCATCTAGTGCCTCAACCCTCAGTGCCACCGGGCCGGCATGTATTCAATGTTTGATAGTATAGTCACTGGAAATGGACATCCAACACCAGTGTGAAATGTGTGTATTTAAAGTATGCTGCCTGGCTTCAGTGGTGCAGACAAAACACATTGCACTCCCATGTGGGCGCACTGTGAACCCACCTGAAGCTGTTGAAGCCATATGAGTGTAGCAGAGGCATTGCTGTGTAGCTCCAGAAGGGAAGTGTGTCCCAATACAATAGTGCCTCCTGTGGGCAGTGGGGGGGGGCCTCGACATCATGGGTGACAGCATGATGTCAAATGATATGCAGTAAGATGCCACGGAGTACCCATGGGGAAGTGGGGGGGGCCTACTCTCTCAGGTGCCCATTGACGGCAGCCATCCTTTACACATGCCTACAGCTCTGGCTCATCCCATCTCTTCTGCTGACTCCCAGTGCTGCTACAGTCGGAATCATGGCCTGGTGAATGGGAACTGCTCCACACTCTGCCACGACAAGGTAAGCTTGCAAAGCTTCTGGGCGGGGGGGATCCGTCTATAAGATTGACAGACCAGAGCAGTGGCAGGACAAGACAACTGGAGCAGGAGTGACTTGAAGAGGTGGAAGATCTGCCTGAGGATGAGTAGGAAGTACAATTGTAAATTAATATAAATATGCTAAAAATAATCCTTGTTATGTGATTGTTTAACCCCAGTGCAATATGAGTAGCCAATGTAAAGGGAAACTCTTCCAGTTATAATCAGCATTCACTTTGTTGCCTTTAAATATGGTTCTTGTTTTTCAGTTTCAGTTTCTAAAATGCCCAATTTGCAGTACAACTTATTTTGGTATGTTCATTTGTTTGTTTAAAATGAGTCTTTTAAATGGTGCAGTTCTTCTGCGAAAGGTTTCTCAAATGTGTGTTTAGGAGTTAACCTACTGTCAGCTCCTTAAATAGATTTAAGATGTGCTAACCCTCTCTCTGCCCACCCATTTTATACAAACTCGGTTAACAGCACAGTTTAGAGACTCTAAAGACAGGCATTGACTTGTTAATCTGAGCATTCCATCATGTATGTAGTCCAGTGTGCCCCCCCCCTTTCTCCGATCACTGCCCCCATTCCATATAATGAATTCCCAGGTGGTCCATTGGTCCCTCCAACATTCCCCAATCGCTGACCCAAGGACATCCACAATACCCTGGTAATCTAGTGGCCCCCCAACCCCTACCCCAGCAGGTAGTGACCCACAACCCTGCTCTTCCCCAAACCCGACCTGCACCAGTGACTAGCTCAGCCCTCCTCACCCCGCCACAGCCAGCCACCGACTGAACTGTCAGTGAGCATGTACGGTAGACAGTACTTGTTCATTGGCTGGCCTTGGGGCAGGGGAGGATGCTGAACTACCAATGTATTTTGTTTTATCTATGTGAACGTGGATTGGGACAGCAGAGGGATACTGAACTACCAATGTGTTACATCCAGGGATCGGGGCTTGTG
This sequence comes from Neoceratodus forsteri, assembly GCA_016271365.2. Classification (NCBI taxonomy): domain Eukaryota; kingdom Metazoa; phylum Chordata; order Ceratodontiformes; family Ceratodontidae; genus Neoceratodus; species Neoceratodus forsteri. The sequence continues at coordinate 1,197,325,693 of CM057452.1, forward strand.
GGGGGTGGGACCTGGCCTGGCGCACTTGAATGGCACAGACATGCAGATGAGCCTATAATGGGCATACAAATGTCCCTTAGCGCCATGCATGCCCAGTGGGATCATTTGCATGTTTTGGCTGAATATTACCCATGGGGTCCGTGGCGCTAACCAGTGTGTGCCGTGCTTTACCCCTATGGGTGGTTCAGCCCCGCTGTCTAGTAGCGCTGCACTAAACATATAGGCCGCTTTCTGTGCACCGTGCTAACATGGTCTGATATTCAAACAGATAGCATGGTTAGTTTGGATCACGCCATATGTTTGAATATGGCGCTAGAGCCAGCCGGCCCTATTTTTTCAGCAATGTACCTGTTTACGCATGCAGCCGGCTGACTCTGAAAATGAGCCCCTAAGAGTCTAGTGGAAGCCATTTCCAAAGGATTAGCAGAAGCTCTTATCTTTGGGACCTGTCCAGCAGCACTTCAGAAAGCTTTGGCTCTAAGTGTTGCAAAGAAGGTGCATGGTTCCTGTCATGAAAAATGCATAGTATTCATTAATTTCATTTTATTATGAGTCCATTGAGCAGTACACATTTACAATGGTGTCCCAAGGTAGCTTCATACAAAATTCATAACTTTCAATATAATATGTAATAAAATAAATTACATTTTATATCACTATAAAAGAATATTACAGAAAGCTCTTTTTACATAACTTACAATGACAGGATCAAGTCTCCGGTAATGCCGTCAAGTTCTAAATGGCAACTAGATAGAATAGGGACTGAGCCTACAAAGTAATCTTTAACATTCTAACAGATGGTAGCTTAGCATGTACCAGCCTTACTGTAGGTGGCAGTGAGGTCCATGAGGTAACCAGTATATAGTGACTAAACGTGTATGTGAATCGGTGATTCTGAGCCCTGGACTCACTGAATTCTGGTATACAAGTATCCCTCAAAGATTATTAAACTGATTGCACTGCTGCTTGCTCTTTTATCTACTCTGGGATGGACTCCTGTACACATTTCAAAGAAAAAACATCAGTTTCTGTAGTTGTGGTGTAGCACAGATGCTCAGATTCAGCAAGTCATTCCCTAGTAAAGATGCAGTATCCCTTAGCCTCCTCATTGTGTGGAATGCTTTCGTGACTCTTGTAACAGTTTACAGTGATTGTTTTTAAGAAAAAAAGATGCCTGTTTTTCTTCCTGTGGAATTTCATTCATATTTTTTTCTATTGGGGTGAAAATGTTAGCATACATATATATGCATATAATGGTAAGCCGTTAAGAACAGTTATGTAACGATTGTCATTTGGGCTACAGAGAACTACTATGCTACATTACTGTTACATGACTGCAAACGGTGAAGTCCAGAGGAACCTGTTTCAGGGATAAACAGCTTTGTTGAGAGATCTGGTCTCCAGAGGGACGCCAGCAGGTGGCTCAAGACTTCAGTATGGGAGTCAAACCTTAGACACATCAAGACATCAGACATTTCGATTCACATTTGGACCTGCATGGCGAGTTAACTACACTCAGCTGTCAGACTTTGAGCATGTGATGTATTTTCTGACAAAAATAAAAAAGTTAAATACTATTTTGTACCACATCGTGATCGTGATGGTACAAATTAAATCTGCACTAATGTGCCAAAAAACACAAATGTTTGTGTCAAAAACAGATGCATAATCAGAGCTTGCATTTGGCCCTAGCGAAGAAGAGGGGTCAGGTTTTAGTATAGTAGGAAAGTTCTGAAGCACAGTGTTTTAGTTTTGTGCTTCAGAATCCTCATAAATCCCATTTGGGGGTTCCAGTAGGGGGTTAATGCAAACCCTGCCAAATGCAGCTTTGGAGATCCAAATGTTTTGCACTTGGGCTCCAGACTCTAAGCTGGACATGTGCTCATCTCGTAGTAAGAATTTCATTCTGACATGGTCTGTATACTAAGGTTTGACACGGTACCAAGTTTTAAATTATATATGTATATCTACATTCAGTATCTAGGAATGCCACTCCAGTATCAGTCACTATGAGACTGCCACTGTGGGTATGGGGAATTCTGTGCAAGCCCAGTCTGCAAAATTAATGGGGCAGTTCACTATGTAAAACAAAAAAAAGGAACAGTTAAAAAAAAAAAAAAAGTGTAAAGCAACTGGAAGCCTTGATATAGTAGATATATGTCAGAGGAACCCTAATAAGGAAGCTTTGCCTCATTTAAAAAATAATATCCTGCACATGACAGAGCAGTGAGCCTTTTCCGTTGCATCCTTGAGACAGTTCAGTTACGTCCTTGAGATAGCCTTCCACTGGACTTTAGAGTTTTCATGTATGGAGGTTTGACGTAGCCACCCAGTTCTAGCTGGGCCACACATTGTGGGATACAACATCTTTCATTCATGCACTGTTGCAAAATGTAAGATTTTTGCTGAGGTTTTTTTCTTCTAGACTGTGCTGCCTGTACTACAGATTTCTATCTTTGAACTCCGAGGGGTTCAGGTTACTAGTTATGGAGGTAAATCTACAAACTGTTCTTTCCTCTAACATGTTGTAATGAAATCAGGGAGTGGGGGGGAGGTTAATGCCCACAGACCAGTTGCAATAAAGGGTCTTAATGGGTTTTTATTTTCTGTTTGAAATTTATCTTTAGCAGTTGATTGTGTTTAGACATTAAATATTTGCTTATTTTATGCAGTGTTGCCTAGACAACAAAAGTTGCCAAACCGTCGGGGGCGGGGGGGACGCATTCTCCTTTAACACATTTTACAAACCCTGTCTTGCAACTGCTCTTTTGAGTTTTATATTGCTGTGTGTTATAAATATTCTAAAATGGTCTGTGATTTCTTGTGGAAAATAAAATTATATATGGAGTTTTGGGGGGAGGTGGAGACTACAGTGTGCTCAACTCACTTGGGCAAAACATTGCGACTAGGGTGTTGTAGCACTGATTGGTTCAGTGGTAGGGAAGGAAATAGATAATCTGAGCAGAACAGGGCAAGGCAGTGTAAGCAGGCCAGGTCTAGCACTACCAATCACCAGGCCTCTGAAACATGATTGGTTTCTGCCCCTCTAAAAAAGGAGCGTTGCATGAGATGGGTATAGATCTGAAGGTGCACTCGATTGCATCTGCTTGGCCATATTCCTCCTTATCCCGTTCGCAGGCGATGTTAAAAAAAAAAAAAAAAAAATTACACTAAATATTGCTTTTTACAGAGAATCTTTTCTCTTGAGCAAAACATTTAACAAATGAAACAGGAGAGCTCCTTAAAACTGATCTGGTTTATCAGTCTAAACATTTACTTTGTTATAGGAGGAGGACGGTTTATGACCAGTTGTGAAGCGTGCTGCCTTACATGTGTACCATTTCAGTTAATTGACTGAGTGAACGCTGCCCTCAGCTCAGTGGCCAGAGCGCTGTAGAAACATCCAGTGTTCAAGAATAACAGAGTGTTCCTCTGTCTATATCAGGACGCCTCCTTTGGCAAGCAAATACAGTGTGTGATCGTATTACGAACCCACATGATGCAGGGACTTCCCCCAGTGGAAGAACAAAACGTTCAGTATCTTTGTTTTTAACATTACTTGATCTAGCCTGCCTAAAGTTGTCCAGTGACAGGCTGTGATGAACTTTCACCAATATGAATGGACAATGCAACCTACTGTTGAGCTCTTGAATTCTGGATTAAACTTTAAGAGGGCGTGGAAGTTGAGGGAGGGGGGAATTAAACAAAATGAATAAAAAGGAAAGGAGACAGTTTAGGACAGACAAGAGTCTTTGACTTTAAAGATGCAATATCCATTTTCCTATAAATAAAAAGTCTATGCGATTAATGTTTTAAAAGTAGATTTACGATTATATATATTGAAAATATTGCAACCATGAGAGGACCCAAATAACTTAAGCTCTTACAAGTACAAGAGAGCTAAAGGAAAAAATGTACATCAGTATATGATAACAATAACAACATGCATAAGCCGAACAAAACCACATTTGATCAGATTTAAGTACAGGTTCCATGAAGGGTTGTCTTTCCCACCATTTAATTAACCAACAAGTGAAAAATTCAGTTCCCTTTGTTTCCAGAGCATGAAAAAAGTTTCAAGAATCTTGACTGGAACCACATACTGAACCAACCTCCACTTAAGGCATATATGTATGTCAAGCAGAAGGGTATCTGGCCATAAGAAGGATGGTTGACACCTCTTGAGACAGGTGAACACTACAGTGCATCCTTAGAAGCAGTGCTTGGGGCTGCACAAATGGAAGGTTTTGGTGCAGTAGCCTAGCCTGAAACTGGGGCAACACACCCGAGCAGTAAGGTAACCCAAATGGATGCTCCACAGTTGTTTCCTACAGCAGAGGAAACCAGATTTTTGGGGGGTCACAGAAAGGTCACCAGGCTCATGGTAGCAGACTTATTCTTAAGCTTGATCAGTGCTCACTGAAGCAGCAGAATCAGACTGAGAAGGCACACAGGAACCCCTCCCTCAAACAGAAGGATAGTGTGTCTGGCCCTAAAAAAATCCCAGCCCTGGAGTGATCGAGCAAGAAAGTGATGGTTCTGTGTTGTATTAGGATGCAGAAAGGTCCATTTCTGGCTGACCCCAGTGCTGGAACAGAAGCCCCATCACATCTCCTCAAAGTTCCTGCTCATGAGGCTGTGCTGCTGAGCATACCCACAAGTATGTTTTGTAGCCCTGCCAGGAATGTTGCTGTCAGCTACCCGTCATTGCTCCATACTGCACTCGTAAACTTGGATTGCCACTATATATGGGAGGTAGAAATTAGTCCCCTCTTGTTTATTCAGCTAGAACTTGACAGATTGATTGTCTAAACCAGCAAGGTCTTGTTCCTGAAGTTCAGAGTGAAGGCTCACAACCTATACAGTACCATCCTGATTTCCAGGACATTAGTGTAGAGGTTCGTCTCCACCCATGACCAGACACCTCGAGTCTGAAAGGACTCCAAATGAAGCATCTGTAAAGAGGATCACCTTAGGAAGATGTTTCAGAAATGAGCCTCCAGCAGCAGATACTGTATGGACTACTACCATGACAGTTCCTCTGGAGAGGGGCAATAGACTTTGCTGTGGTATTAGAGTGACTGATGTACCTGAGTCCATTGACATTGCAGGATCCCAGTGGCACCACACCAGTGGACACCATCATGAGACATAGCAGGCTGAGCATTGTCTTGACTGATACCAACTTGCTTGAGCTGTCAGGGTATCAGCCTGATCCTCCAGTAAAAAAACTTTGGCCTGAGTCGTATCAAACACTGCCTCAATGCATTGGAGACTCTTAAGTGGGGATTAGTGCTGATCTCAGCACATTGGCCAGTACCCCAGGTTGGTCAAAGAGGTGCCTGGTATATTCAGAGTATAGAATGCTGATTCTGTGAACAACCATTTCAAAAGCCAGTCATCCAGGTAAGAGATGATACGCAGCTTCTTCCAGCGGAGTGAGGCCACCAGCATGCAAGTCCTGGCAGATCAGACATCGCACACTGTGGCTGACTCCCAGACACTCAAGATAGTGATCGTGGGCATCGGTGGCAGCAGTCATGTTACCGCACTTAAATTCCATGAACGCTTTCACCATGCAACAGTGAGGAAACATTAGTGTTACCGCACTTATATTGCTCTTTCATGGCCAGCAGTGGCTCCAGTAGCATAAGCTACTGGAGAACAGCAGCAGATGGTGGTAACCAATCTGGGGGAGCCACTCCTCATTGTCTCATACTCTGAAATAAAGGCAAAGAAAATATAATTCTGTAACCAACAACGAACAAGCTCAATAAAAACTGGGGTGTCGAAAATAGAGCCTCAGCAGGATACAACAGAGGTAAAAAAAAAAAAAAAAAAGTAAACAGTTGAAGTAGATAGGAGCTGTCCATGTTATACAGGCGGTGCCAATATATGAAGCCACACGTATGATTATAAGGGTGAGTGTAGCTGTAAATGTCTCCTGCAGGGTCATGATGCCAGTGTTTTATGTGTGTGGCTATGTGGAGAAACTATCCAGGAATAACATCTAAAATTCCCAAACCTCAGTGTTCTGGGATGTCCAGATGATTGGGAGATATTCTCCATTTCATGTAGTGTTGAAACAGGACCCCTCGTAAAACAGTGGAACGATCATGTGGGAGACTATAAAATTGGTCCCTGCACCAAGCCCCCTACCGTGAGGTAGGCACCATCTTATTACATGGAACCAAATCACAGAATTTTTCACCACCATGTTCTCTGTTATTTAAAACAAAGAAATTCACCATTGTAAATTGTTAAAGGTAGACAATTGGGATAAATGGGAATAGACTGCCCTTCAAACATGATTTACCTTGTCTGACCAGGTCTCCAAATTATGGCTTTGCACAATTTTATGCATTATTCTCTTACTGTGATTTATTCTTATAGAGTTATGAGAAATGCAGAATCAAAGACTTCTCCACTATCCTCACCCCTGGAGCCTGACTGAGTAGCAGCAAAAGATTGCAGGAAAATGTAACAAAAAAGTGACATGGATGCCATCACTGCTGTGAAACAGCAGTAAGCAGCTAATACGTAATCTTTTAATGACTTTGGTGGGGAGTTTAATCTTTAAAAAAACTGCATTCAGCAACTCGTGTCTAAACGTTGCTCTAAATAATATTTTAAAGATTAAAATCACCAACAAAGCCAGTAAAACAGGTGTGTAATACCTGCCTGTTGCTGTGTCTAAACATTGCTCTAAATAATATTTTAAAGATTAAAATCACCAACAAAACCATTACAACAGTTGTGTAATACCCGCCTATTGCTGTCCTAGTTAAAGCAGCAGTGCAACAAAAAATGTTGTCCCAAAAAATCTAGTTCCAGCTATGATCAAGTAAAATATTAGCATACCTGTCAAATGTTGTTGTCTTGGTGCCTCCTATGCTCCACAGCACGAATATTTCTTTATTTTTTAAAATCTAACCCTTTCTAGGTCCACAGTGCTGTTTCTATGGAAAATGTGGCGGACATCTTTTTTTCTTGGAAGTACTCAAATTTTGGCCGAATTAGAAAATTGAACCACCAAACAAAACTATAAGATGCCTGGAATCTTTTATAATGGAGAAGAAAAGGTAGGGTCAAATTTGGGGGCCAGTTTCGTTGCACTACTGCTTTAAGCAGCGACAGCATCTGCATCACTGTTTTGGCATGTTTTCACATAATTTGTTTCACCAGGAAGTGTACTAGGCCAAAAGTCCAATTTTCAGCTGCCACACCTGAAATATTTATACAGTAATAATCATAGGCAGAGGGAGCAGTTCAAAAACAAAATCCTAGAACATTTACATATTATGTCTCCCTGTATTAACTACTGGACTCTTCATTTTCACTGACCAGATCAAATCTGAAGTGAGGTTTTAGTGAAATCAGTGGTCATACCGGCAATATACAAAGGATTCTAAGATATAAACAGTCTTTCAAATGTTTAGTGGTGTTATTTTTCTAGAGTACACTCTGCCCCTTGTCTTCCTAATAAAGATGGTTCACAAACAAAATTAGTAGACTTAATCACCACCATCCCCCTCACACACACAAATATCTGACCTATCCTCCAGCCTCCTGGAATAACTGGAGAACGGTGGGCCCAAGAAATGGCTTAGAGTGCAGTGCTCATGCTTCTCTGCAAACATATCCACTACTTATCATTAGGTTAAGTTTTCCCACTTTCTTCATAACCGTAATCCTCCCTTCTGCATTAGTATGTACAGGGTTGCAAAAGCCGTAGAGGCGGGTACTTCTGGATCTGTTTGCCCTTCCCAGTTATTCCGGGAGTCAGGAAGCCTTACCCCAGATGCCATTACTTCTGTACCCGTCACAGTTAACCAGCATGGTTACAATGCTGTAGCTATGCTATGCATTACCAAGCATAACAATTTATTAGGGTCAGAACTGAAAACTGCGTGGCACTTGTCCCAGTCCCCCCCACTCTGAAATGAACACTGCAGCCTTTCTTCATTTTAAATCTGCTTTACACTTCCAGCACTGAGCTGGCAGTATAGCCTAGAGGTTAGAGTAAGGAGCTGTGAACAAGTTTGGTACATCCAGCAGAACTAGGTTTGATTTTCACAGCCTCCGCATGCATACTGTGCGACGTTGAGCAATTGCTCCCAGGTAGCGCCTGAAAACAGGTCTTGGGCTTAGTAGGCCTTAACCAGTTACCAATGAATAAACATTAATAATGAAATAAAAGGAGCATCCCATAGGCTTTCATCAGTATTCTCTTTTTTTTTTTTTATTTTCATCTTTATCCCTCCTTACTGCCTCTGGTGCCCCCTCCTTCCGTCCGCTCATGTCCCCCCGGTACCTACCTTCAGGGATCTGCCCCTAGAGTGCCCAACCTCCTCTCCTTTTGCACATTGGGGTCTGTCCTATCGGTGGTCCGGGCGGACTTCATCTAGGGCTACCAGAGGGTATTTCCGGTTTTCTCCCCTGACGTCCCCGCTCCCCCAGGACGCCTTGCGCTAGGGACGTACGTCCCCGAGTGGTAGCGTGCTTACGCATGCAGACCCTCATGCGCCGAGATCGGCCCTCCCCGACTGGCCAAGCGGAGCCGGGCCCACCCCTTCCTCTGCCGGTGCTTCCACTGGCTATGGAGGAGTGCAGAAGCGAGCGCTCTTAGTAACCGACCCCTGAGGGAGGAGAGCATCCGTTAGGACGCTCAATCCTCCCTCCCGGCCGACCCCGGCGACCGAGTCCGTTCCGAACCCGGGTCGCCGGCGTGGTACGAGGTGTGGCGTCTAGCGCCTCAACCCTCAGCACCACCGGGCCGGCTTCATCAGTATTCTCAATGTGTTGCTTTTGAACACTCATTAACATAATTTCTGGTGACTAAAATGAACTAGCATGTAGCAGGCAGTGCTCCATGACGCTGTAGTAAAACCAGGACCACCTTGTAAATAAGCCTTGCTCAATGGAGTCTTTTTCAGGCAAAACAAACACACACACACACTTTGATGTCCATTTTCAGGGAGGCAATTAACCTTTTGACTATGTATAGCCCTTGTCACATTCTATTCCTAGGGAAAGGCTGATTTATGCACAACTAGGATTTCAGACTTTTTTAAATTTCTGAATAATACCAATTTTGGCCTATGTACTGTATTTAAAGTGAGTTCTTTACAAAGGCTGTCACTGTCTGGTGAAGCGCTCTACATAGTTTGAAAGCATAAATTCTTTAAATCTCATAAATCTTAAATTTGTTTAGTGTGCCAGTGAGGGCAGGGTACATAGCAGTTAGTATAATTCAGTGAGCTCTTCTGACTTACAGCGAATGTGTGTGGTGTGTGTGAGACTTAAGACAACACCCAGACTTAAGATAACAGGCTAGTAAATCCTGTAGGGGGGGTCACAATGTAAATTCCAACCCTTTTTTTAAAGTGAGGGGTCTGTTGAACCCTTTGCCCCCCCCCCAACCACCTGTGGTGGTAATAATAATACAAGGGAAAAAACAACATTTTTCTGTACAATATAAAAAACAGTTATGCAAGACATTTACATAAAATGGGTTATTTTCTACAGATAAGTCGGGCTCATGCATTTGCCAAAACGCTGCAACAATATACTAGCGAGTAATGTATAAAGTTGAGTGTATACATTACTCTGAGACCTTGGCAGCCAGATTAAGTGAAGTTTGAGGTGCAGCCTGCTCCCATTTATTCTTGCTGGTCAGTGGCGGGTAACATACAATCAGCTGGTCAGTTTCATTCAAGTCCCGGTTTAAAAGCTACACTACATCGGTAAGAAACCGACATCTCTAGCGCACGCCTCCTTATCGGACTCCAGGTTAATATCTTCCTTCTTGCTTCCACCTCCTTTTCTTAGGCTGGTGGCAAATTGACCTGCCTTGGCAGGGTCCTCAAATAGATAAGATTTCCAAGTGTGGTCAGTTCTAAACTTTGCTTGGTATCAAATTGAATGTCTCCTCTGTCCCAGTCACAGAGAGTAGATCATACTGCATTAAACGCTTTCCTCTGCTTCCTGATAGAAAAACCTAAGTCTGGAAAAAGTAAACAGCAGTATGCCATTGTTTGTCACAATGCCAACAGACCTCTTTTTTTCCATGTTGCTTTTTACTCCCCAGCCGATTGGGGCAGGCTACCTCTGTTGTGTCCCCGCCCCTCCGATACTCACCAGTGGTCCGGTTGGTGGCTTGGGTTGGAGTGGGCAGATGGAACTTCATGGAGCCAGAGTCTGCCTTTTCTGCTTTTCTCTCTCTATGCCCCACCCGCAGCAGCATGTGCATGTGCGTGGAGAGACACACATGGCATGGAACCACGGCCCCTCCCTATGTGTCGCTCAGATGCCGGTGCTACCCCCATTCCTCCACCTGGGGGCAGCCAAGTGCGGAGTTGGCATACCTACCCACACCAGAAGAGGAGAGCAGTCCTCTGGATGCTCAGTCCTCAATCCCCAGTGACCTGAGATCATTCCTGAACACAGATCACCGGCGTGACAAGAGGTAAACCCTCCATGCCACTGGACTGGTTTGTCAGCAGACCTCTTAATGGCATGTAGGATATGTTCATATTAATGCTGACTGGTAGTTACCATAAGTAGAGTCAGACAGATTTCTCTTAACCACGTATCCCCAACTATCACTGTCTGGCTAAACGCTGATACTCCTTACCTGCATTATTTTGTACATAAATGCACTATTGTATTACTATGTATTGTATTACTCTGACGTCTCTGTATATACCTTTGCTCTGTAATTTGTACTTACTTGTATTAATTTCTGTACAGTACCTACTGTCTTTTTTAACCCTGTTCATGTTTTGTCCCCGGGTTGCACCTGGAAACAAGCCTCGATTCAGTGTGCCTTTCCTGGTTACCAACTTTTAAATAAGTAAGATTCAGGCCATTGAGATGGCGATAAAGAATGATGTTTAAGACTGGACTCAAAGTATATCTCCTCGAACTGAGCCTATGTGGCTGCAACCGTTAGCTCCCTAGTCCAGGTCCCATTGCCGTCACTCTGCTAAACCCACCTTCGTCCCTGATGACTCTCCTAAACAAGGATATCACTTACTGTTGTCTCTATTCCCTACTAACTGGTGTGCAACTTGACGTCTTGTATTGCATATAGAGCCTGAATGCGAACCTATTGTTCCCCTGTAAACTGTTGCTAATGTAAATCTGTGAAACTGTTGTAATTACTGTAAATAATGGTTTTATGTGTCTTTTTTCTGTAATTAATTCCAGGTCGCCCCTGAAAAAGGGACTTCAGGTCTCAGTGGGTTTACCCGGTTACCAAAATCCAAATAAATAAGATTTCTGCCTGGACTAAGATCCAGGACAGTGAAAAACACAGTGGTCACAGCCTTTAGGTAAAGCTCCTTCTGACACCTCAGGCATTCCCAGTTGATGAATATTCATCCCCCTAACTGTATTTTCCACTTTCTAGGCATAAATATGTTAGTTTTTTTTTTTGACAAGACCCACTATTAAAGTCATCGCTCCGGGGGCCATTAATACTGCTTTTTGCTTTCTGTGGTTATCAGCTCCATATTTGTAGCCACATTCGTCCTAAAGTAAAGCTCTAAAATAGGGGTATTCAATTAGGTTTTGAGGTGGGCCACATATAGGCCATGTCAGATCCTCAGTGGGCCAAAGTGTTACCATTTTTTTTTTTTTTTTGGCACAATAAAATTACTGCATGGCTCACATACACTGCACCTACAGCCCATTTTAATGTTGTAGTCATGAAGAAGCATGTTTCCATGGCTAAGATACACTGCACCACTGACTCATTCATTCTGTTGCACCAACATAATTTGATGCAGCATGCTTCTGAGGATGACACACACTTGACTACTGTAGTGCACTTACTGACTTTGTTGTTAGGCTGCAGGCACATGAGGCATGGTTTAGTACAAGTATTCAACTGTCCTACCTACCTGCACAAGAAACATTGAGATGTAGCCGCCGACATCACAAAACGGTGTTGCAAGGTTGGTGGATCGTTTGAACATGATGTGTCCATTCCTCTAAGCAGGATCCGTTTTAAATTCTGTTTCTGCTTGGGATGTGATGTCTTGTTCAGCATACTGACGGACTACTAGTACTCAAAGAATTAGCTGCAATGCTGTGTGGTTGATTTTTTCTTAAATATAACAACAGTGCTAAAAATGAAAATGTGTGGCACCACAGCAGATAAATAGACTGGACAGAAATGGTGGTGGATCCCAAAATGTGCTCCCTGATTGGAGCACCACTATGCGCCTGTGCAGAGCTACTCAATTCCTGACCCCTAGGCAAAGTAGTGGTGCTCTCTCCATATTGTGTGTTTCCCCTCAGTATGCCTGCCCCGCTTACTTTCACTCTCAGTTGCTTATTTTGAATACTTTTTTTCTTGTGTGCAATACATTGCATTAGGGACCATCTGTGGGCCAAACAGAAGTCCATTGTGGTCCGGATTTGTCCCGTGGGCTGCCAATTGAAGATCCCTGCTCTAAAACTTCTTGTCGAGTTCTTATCACATGAAGGACCATTTTAATAATTGGCTCTTCTTCATGCAGTATCACGCTGTATGGAGTGGCAGGCCTGCCATGCTGTCCCGCTCCCGAGATAGTGGCTCTGTTAGGTTTTACATTCCCTTTCTTCTCAGCTTCTCCAGGTGTAAACCATAACCTTCATACCATTCAGAATCTATGGTTAGAAAAATATGTAATTCCTGAAACAATGTCGTTAGGTTGAGCAGCTCTGGCAAAATACATCTTTCCTGGCAGGCTTCGAGCCCTCAGCCCCCCCAAAAAATATGTATACTTCTTTATAAAAAAAAATTATTAACACATTGTAAGAATATTGATTGCTTTTGAGTGCTTTAGACTGAAGAGGCCTTGCAGACCTTTTGGTTACCCAAGATTTGGCCCTCGAAAGTGAATATTGCATCTTTGTAGAAATGGGAAACTCTGCAGAATCAAAAGCTGGAATGATGGGTTAAACAAAACAAAAACATTACCCTAGCTTTGTGGGTTACCTGAAACAACACCATTTTAAATTATATACAATTGTATTATGAGGAAACATTTCCATTTTATGAAGTTTTTCAGCCTAATTCACGTCAGTTTTCCCTTATTAATTTCTTTTTAGGCTACGACATCAAGCACACAAAGAACTCTATGCGTACAAGCAGGTGAGTGACTTAAAATATAAATACTGTGCATCATCATGAAAATGTTTACCGTTCTACCTTTTGGTTTTTTAATATCTTGAGACAAGGATTGGGTAAGCCCCAACTCGTGAATACTTTACAACAAATAATATTACCAGGCACTGAGATGTAAATGGTCGTGATGTTATGTTGTGATTGGTGCTGTGGTTAGATTGCCTGCTTCACTACACAAAGCAGATGTAACAAAGCAGGCTAACTATGCTTGGCGATTGAAGTAAGGGACTTACTGGTGCCTCACTGGCCCATGTCTTACTGGACATTTGTACGCTTCTGCCTGCTGTACTTGTTCAAAGCAGCTGTACTCCCACTGCTACTAGTCAAATCAAGCTCTGCCCTACTCTACCCTCTTCCACCCCTCTAACCTAGTATTAAAATAATCCAAATCACTTGTGATGCCAGCAACCCAGGTTTGGAAACGGGCCACTGACATAGGGCACTGGCTTGGGAGGAGGATAAACATCCCAGTGAACAGTCCCTTTCGAGGATGGAGGGCAGTGAGCTCTGCTTGGCTGCCGCCACCTGGGTGACCATAGGTGTCGGTGCAAGCGGGAGCCTTTTAGTGTGGTGGGATGTCTCCTGACAGCAGAGTGATCATGCACTACATGTGAAAGTTAGACCATCCTAGGCCACAGGGTGTCTCTTGGGACGGGGAGGTGGAACAATGGAAAAGTACACTGGCAGAGGCAGAATGATGCTCTGAAACTCCTTGTAGGCTGTGCACCAATTACTGGGCACTCTCTTAAACCAAGGAAGATGTCTAAAGGGACTTGGGGAATCCCGACTGCTCCAACATGGAGTGGGGGGGTCCAACCATGAGATTATAGGAGGATGGGGTAAGTACATAGAGATGAGACTTGGTGGAGGAGGGCCTGCCGAAGGGGGCAGACCAGAGAAGAAAGGGCGTAAACAGAAAATAAAAAAATCCAGTATCTTCTGGGGAGCACTAGCGTGTTCCCATATTCTTATGTTAATTGTATCTCTGCCCCTATTCTTATGTGGCAGTGTGGGCTATCCATTACAGTGGTCTGGCAGACCAGATGAGCTTTATATACCAGTACACAAAAACTTCTCTGGGCATGTATAAGGGTATCAGTTTAGATTACTTGCCCTCAAGGCATAAATTATTGTTGGAGAGTTAACAGCATTGCTAATCAAAATAAAAAATGATTAGCAATCAGTCGATTTTAAAGAGCAGCTGACGCTGTCAGGAGAACCTTAAAACATAATATTTAGAGACAGTTCAGCTTGTCTTTCACATTAGTTCTATATTCTCCTCCCCATTATTTATTACTGAGGTAGTTTGCCTGAAAACAAGATCTTTGCTTCTGAAGAGTTCATCTTTTCCTGTTGCTCTCTCACTGAGGTCATAATGCACTGCTTGTGACATCACAATTACTCCCATGGCAGCAGATTGTGATGTCACAACAGAGGATTATGACTTGAAGTAGGGAGTAAGCTATAGAAGCAGGTGAACTCTAAGGGATAAAGATCATGTATTCATGTACATTTCCTTAGCAATAAATAACAGAGGAAAAATATTTAGAATATATATGGAATGCAAGCAGAATTGTACCTAATTATTATGGGTTTCAAGGTTTTTTTTGAGGTGTCAGTGGCTCTTTGAGGAGCAATTTTCTAAAATGGGTATTTTTATTTTAAACCATAAAATTACTAATTGTCATTGTATATATTGATAAAATAGACATTGTACACATAGTTTTGAGACTCTGTCTTTTTATTTTATGCCATTTTTTCTCAGAATTGGTTTGTAGTTTGTTTTTAATTTACACAAAATGACGCCTATTAGGTGTTTGATACAGTCACAGTGTGACATTGCGTGAGGAGAGGCAGCAATCAGTGCAATTTACAAGATACTTTCTTTTAAGTCGAGTGAGTCTTGAGTCAAAAATCATGACAATGGAAGAAGACAACGAGCAAGCATTTGTCAATACCGAATGTTGTCTCGCTGGCATTGACATTAATAGCGCCGGAGTTAAAGATGCATGATAGGAATGGCAGTGAAGTATTGAAGTGACGCCAACCCCACCCCCACACTATAGAGACCGACAGGCATTGGGGTGTGCCTTTGGGTCATCAGCTATAACGCTCATGCCATTGTACCTCACCCTACCCTGTAGACACTGACAAGTGTCGTGGTGTGTTTTGGAGTCTTTGGGCATTATACTTACCCCATTCCATAAGGAAATACGCTGAGGTGGGTGCAGTATAGGAGAATGGGGTGAACTTTGTGGCCGATCACTACAATGCACACCACGATGCCTGTCACTGGCTGTTGGGTGGGGGTAGAGGTGGAATGGCGTGAGCATTACAGCCAATGATCCCAAGTCACACCCCTGACACCTGTAAGTCTGTACAGGGTGGGGTGCTACAGTTGGAAACCTAACACCGTAGGCATGTGTTGGTATTTTCACTCCAAATTTTCAACATGGCCTGTTTGTGAGCCTACCTCATGAAAAGCGGCACTATTCGTTTGTTAGCTGAAAGGTGGTTTTGCACAGCGGCTATGCCATTTGGTGACACGGACGAAAACACATTTTGGGCAGTATGTGGAAAATGACAACTGTGTTGTTCATGAGGAGATGTGAAAATATGAAAAATTGGTGAAGTTATGAGCATGCATAGAAACTGTGCAACACACGTCCGTAACCCAGTTATTGTTGGAATTTTTTTAACCATGTTTAACATAGGCATTTTGGGACCTCCCCTCATGAACAATGGCACTATGATTTTGTTAATTTGTCCGAAACGTTGATTTCACACAGTGACCATGCCACTGTGTGCCACAGGTGCAAAAACACATTTAGGGCAGGATGTGAAAAATGACAGCTGTACTGTTCATAAGGAGGTGTGAAAAAATGCCAGTGTTGAAAATCTGGCATGAAAATATTGCAAATTTGCGAAGTTACAAGGGTGAGTGGAAACTGCGTAACTCACACTTGTAACACAGTCATTTTATGGAATTTCGTCACCAAATTTTCCACATAGGCATTTTAGGACTTCTGCTCATGAACAGTGTCACCATCATTTCTTCAAACTGTCCTGAAAACTATTTTCGCACAGCGACCACGCTATTCTGCGCCGGACATGCAAAAACACATTTCGGCCAGGATATGTAAAATGATAGCTGTACTGTTCACAAGAAGGTGGGGAAAAATGCCAGTGTTGAAAATCTGGATTGAAAATATTACAAATTCACGAAGTTACGAGCGTGTGTGGAAACTGCGCAACGGTTGCTCGTAAAACAGCCATTTTTTCAATTTCTTCCACCAAATTTGCAACATAGGCTTTTTGAGAGCCCCCCCCATGAACAGTGGCACTGTTGTTTAGTTAATCGGTCCCGAAAGGTGATTCTGTGCAGTGACTGCAAAATCACCTTTCAGGGCCGATTAATGCCATGACAGTGCCAGAATTCATGAGGAGGAGTCCCAAAAACCCCATGTTGAAAATTTGGTGCCAAAATTCCAAAAAATGCTTGAGATATGCATCAAAGTTGAAAAAACCCTATTTATTCCTTTATATAGCTTACCTGCATTTCCTCAGTTCGCAGTCGGCTTTGAAGAGTGCAGACATGTTCCTGGTCCCCTGAAGATCGTCGCGGACTCTGGAGGTAGGATGGGGTGAGGGGGGGTGGGGAGGCAGGCACAGAGGGTGGCGCTGGTTGTGGGAGGTGGTAGGGAGACCAATTTAGGGACCATTTTCTTTTTACAGGTTTAACAAAAAAATTGGGGAACTTTTTTTTTTTGTAGATTTGGCACGCTGGAGTGGGCTACCAGCGTGCCACCTAAGTCTTTTTTGGGGGATGCTGTAGCCGATCAGATTGGGCACCCTCTGCCGGCACATACTGAAGGGGTGGAGACACTGAGCCGAGGGGATTGGGGACCCTCTGCACACAACAAAAGTGGGGAGACATTATGCTGACGGAGGCCTCTGCCTACAAAATAAACCAGGACGGGATAAACGCAGACGGGATTGAGCCCCCCATCGGCAAAGAAAAAATGTTGGGGGGGTGCATGATGCCGAGGGGGACTGGGCACCCCCTCAGCATACATTTTAAATGAGTGGGGGTCATTATGCTGACGGGGAGTGGGCTCCTCTGTCGGCATTGTCACAGGTGGCAGCGGCAGTCACTGCCGCCATGTTGCGTGGATGTCGGGAGGCGTGTTAGGTCTCTGCTGCATGAGAGCTTCGCCTCATTCTTGAGCAGACCTTTTTGATCTGATGGCCACATTATCTATGCAGGGTGTCGACGCCTGCTGCTGGCTGATTGGGGAATGAAGGACGCACCTACTGATGCGTGCCTTGCATTCGCCCAACAGTGACCGCGCCTCCAAATCTGCTACTACTGCAGTATGTTGACTGCGCATGTGCGAACCAACATAAAAATGTGACCATAATTGGGGGAAAAAAAGCTGGTAGCTTTTTGACAGTTAAATATAAATAAAACTTCTTATCACAGTGGCACTGGTTTGGTTTCTTGCAAAAAATGGGTTTTGCACAGTAAAAATAGTTAAGTAATTATCTCACATCTCCTCCACCAATCATGTAGCCTGTAATTCTAGCCTGTTTTTTTATTTTTTTGGGGGCCCAGGTTGGATGTCTTGGTTTTAGACTACAGAATATATCTACAGCCCATTCTGGTTTGAATATTTTAATGCAGATCAGTGTTTTTACAGTTTCTTCTGCCAGAGATGCCCTCCGATAAGTTGTAACTTTGTTCATAGTTGAAAAACACCTTTCTACTTATTGCATTAGACACAGGAAATAACTCTCATCACATTCACAAGCTTCAAAAGATTAGGATAAGAATTTTGAAAGTCATGCCAGCTTGGTCCAGATAGTAAAAGAAGACAGATTTGAAAAGTTAGTTTGAGCAAAAATCTTAAACTCGGTCAGCTACTAAAGTATTGTCATTGGCCATCAGACCCAAATGAACTGGAGGTGTATGGTAACAAAGTCTGGTATCTAGCATGTTTGCACTGCTATGGACTCTACTTTCATCAATCAAAGAGAACCTTTATTTGCATGACTTGCTGTTTAAAATTTTTAACAGCTTGACCACTGAAATGTGTTAATTTCATACCCATGTAAGTTACTTCAGGACATGCTCCTGAAAGAACATCAGACCCATTTTTCAAGAGAATTTCAAGTTCACCGCCACCTAATGGACCACACTGCTTTGCAGATTCAAGAGTTTCTCAAGTTTCAACAGAGCTAAGTAGCTTTGGCATTTCATCTACTTCTTTTTGAAGTGCTAGTGAGAATTGGGCAAGTGGTGGAATCAACTGTTCAAAATACAAAACGTGTGCCACCGTTTGGATTTTAGTTATAATTTGCAACACACCCTTGGCTTTGGTCTGGTTAAGAGCTGGGTCTGTGACTATAGATTCTAAATGGGCACAAATTTACAGGGTATGATTTAGTAATAACCTGGGTGGCAAGAAGTTTATGCCGCACCTGTGTTCCATGAGCCTTCTTGGGCTTTTCAGCTGACATCTCCATTGCCTGGACAAGTGACTGTAATTTTGAGTCACTTGGGACTTTTTTGATTGAGATAAAACAATTGGGTCAGAAAGATTGAAACATGGGCTGGCCCGGAGGCGCTGAGCATTGAGGTGCTGAATGCCACACCTCACGCTACGCTGGCGACCCCGGTTCAGGAAACGACCTGGGTCGTCAGGGTGTCGGCATGGGGGGCGAGAGCTGGATCGAGGTGCCGATGGCAGATGTCCTCTCCCGAGGGTGATGAGTGTGGGTTGATGCCCCCCCCCATAGTTCTGCTTCCACCAGGTGGAGGTCTGGTGGGTAGCGTAGGCGGAGAGGGGGTGGCAAACAGTTCTGGGAGATGGAAGGGGCTGAGCTGGTGCCGCAGGGTGAATAGCATACCTCCACATGCTCGCATGGCTGTGTGCCGGGGCCGTGGGGGGGAGTTGGGTGAGGGGAAAAACCTGTAAAAATCACTATGTGTACCCATCATGCCTCTCAACTGCTATGAATTCCGCATAGCGCTATGATTTTCACACTCAAATTTATCCTTGCTGCTCGCAAGTTTACCGATGAACCTCATAATGTTAGAGCTATTTCTGGACACACAAACTATTAAATCATTGAACTAAGCTGATAGAAACATTCCTTATCACTTACTATATGGGGTCCACTATCTGTAAACATAATATTGTTTAAAATAAGAAAATGCTCCACATTCTGACCCTTTGCTATGATTTTTGAAGGCCAGTGCTATGAGTTTTAGTGCTGAGAGGTTGAGAGGTATGGTCCCCATCACCAGTTGGCGGGAGGAGGTGACTGATACCAAACAGCTGTATTAAAAAAAAAAAAGAAGAAAGATTGAAACATCATTGAAACAGATGTTCTTCAAAGCATCGTTCATGGCCGGTTCAGATCTGTCTGAGAAACGGTGAACAGCAATTAACCACTCAGCTTCTTCCCATAAAAGCACAGCAAGTCCTTTTCTTACACCCATGTTGACAGATGCCCCACATCAGCCCCAAACCCCACCTTTTGTTTTACACTAAGGCCACTATCTGCTGTTTAAGAGGAGATTTTCCAACCCCTCATTTGTGCCTTCTGATACAGCTTTTCATTCATAGAAATTTAGTTTCAACATGGCCATTTTGGGGATTTACATAAGTAATGTAAACCAGTTCCTTTTCAGTTACACCACTGTCAGTACTACCATCCATAAGCACTGAAAAATAATTAGCATTTTTGACAGTTGCCAGCAGGTTTTCTTTTAGGTTCTTGCCAATACACGTGTGAGTTCTTTGCCACTAACAAAATTAATGTATTTATTGAACAAACATACTCCATGGCATTTCTCTTGTTCTGCTATTTCTTCAAGGGGGGGGTCACAAGAACGGGGAGGGATCTGAGAAGGCTGGAAGAGTGGTCAGAGGTGTGGCAATTATAGTTTAATGCAAAGAAGTGCAGGATAATGCACCTGGGGCAAAGAAATGCTGTGGAGAGCTACAGGATTTTTTGGGGGGGATTGCTGACAGTCACCAGGGAAGAGAGGGGTTTAGGAATCATCACCTCAGGTGACCTTAAGGTGGCCAAATGGTATAACAAGGGTGTGAGGTGGGCCAGCGGAATGTTGGGGTGCATAGGAAGGGGTATCACTAGCAGAAGAAGGGAGGTGGTGATACCATTGTACAAAACGCTGGTGAGGCCTCATCTGGAATAGTGTTCAGTTCTGGAGGCCGCATCTTCGCAAAGACATAGACAGGGTGGAGTTGGTCCAGAGAAGGGTGACCAAGATGGTGAAGGGCTTACATTAGAAAGTATATGAGGACAGATTAAAATACCTCAATATGTACACACTTGCGGGAAAGAAGGGGGGAATATGATGGAGACCTTCAAGTATCTTAGAGGGCCAGCCCGGTGGCTCTGAGGGTTGAGGCGCTGCGCCGTCATCCCGGGTTCAGGAACTGAATTGGGTGCCGGGGTTCAGCAGGGGAAGGGTTGAGGACTGATTGCCCGAGTGGTGCTCGCCTCCCTGGGCTCGGGTTGGGTTGGCCCAGCAAGCCAGGGACCCCCGATGGAGAGACCAGGGGCACTGCAGCAAGCCAGGCAAGCACGTATTAGCGTGGCCGACACTGGCAGGGGTTACCATGCGCCGCTAGCATCGGGATATGCCCATGCATGGGGAGGGGGACACCACAGAACATGGAAAATTCCGGTCCTGGGAATAGGTGAAGGCACCATCTTCCATGCCCACTGCCGGGTCCAACCTGGCCAGTCTTCAAGGTTCCTCCGCCATGGGCCCACATCTGCAGCTGGAGGCTACGTGTGTATGTGCGGCCAACGTAGGAGGGGAGGCCCCACCCCGGAGGGGTTAAGCCGGGGATGCCATCTGCGAGGCTGGGCAGAGGAAAGAGGGAGGTCCGGTTGGGGGGACTTCAGGTAGGGCAGGATCAGGATGGATGCCCTAGAGAGGCCCCCAGGAACTTGACCAGGAGGAAAAATAATTGGGGGGGATAGTATCTTAAAGGCTTGTTTCGTTCATATCATCTCTCTCCCTCCTTTGCTCTAGGGTATACATATTGAGCTCCGTTAATCTGTCTTCATATGTTTTCTGATGTAGTCCGTGCACCCTTTTGGTTGCCCTTCTCTGGACTGCCTCCATTTTGTTAATGTCCTTGTGCAAGTGCAGTCTCCAGTACTGCATGCAGTACTCCAGATGGGGCCTAACCAGTGTCTTGTAAAGAGGGATTATTACCTCCCTCTTATGACTTGTGATGCCCCTACTAATACACCCCAACATCTCTCTAGCCTTACCTACTGCTTTAGTGGCCTGCTTGGATGATTTTAGGTCATCAGTGATGATGATGATGCCCAAGTCTCTTTCTTCCCTTGTGATTGCCAGCAACTCCTCTCCCAATCTACTGTATAGGTACTGTAGCTTCACAGTTTCTCTTCCCTTTGTGCATGATCTTGCACTTCTTTGCGTTAAACACCAGTTGCTACTCTTCTGACCATTTAGCCAGTTTTTCCAGATCTTTTCTCATTCTGCCCACCCCATCTGGATCATCTATTCTGTTGCAGACCTTGGTGTCATCTGTAAACAGGCAAACTTTACCCTTCGGTCCATTTGCAATGTCACTGATGAAGATATTGAAGAGGACTGGCCTTAGGACTGATCCTTGAGGTACCCAACTTGTGACTAGTGATCCTTATCTCCCATCAACTATTATGTTACTATGTAACTTTTTCACTGTGATGTCTTCTTTGACCATCTGCAGAATCTCCCATTAGCCTGCCTGCCATTGTTCTGTGCTGCTCCTCTGAATCACTGAAAGCTTTTTCTGCAATAAACTAAGATTGTTTTAGCTCATCTGTGTCTAAACTCCTTTAACCTCCTCATTGTCTCGACTTCCCAATTGTGGTGTGTCAATATATATCAAGTGGTGACCTTGCTTTACCAAATTTCTTAATAGCTTTCTTGTGCTGCTCTGTCTGCAGATGTTTCCGGATGGTATTAATTTTGAGATGGGGGCCTCTTATCACTGCAATTAATGCCTCACTGTAGTTCCTCAAGCCGTGTAGCTCATCTTTGTATTCACAGCACAGTTTGCAAGTTGCATGCACGGCAGAGTCTCCCTCACTGATTATCTGTAGCCAATTTTTTCTGGATCATATTTTTTTCCGCCATCCTTCAGCAGTATATAGTTTTATTCCAGTTGTCATGTCAGACAGACTGAAAAATTATCACAAAGTTTGAAATTAGGGCAAACAAGAAAGGTGTCATGGGTGTGTGCTGAACACATTTCAGTGACTGTAAGCACAGTATAATGTAGCAGAGAATGAAGCTGATGGTGAGATTGAGCAGGACAAATGTTGCCTACTGCAAAGCAGATGTGAGCGCTGGTGTTAGCAGCTGTAATCATCCAAGCAAAGCTGCAGCAGTGTATATTGATCAGAATTCAGCAACCATGACTGTCCCCACCCCAACCTCTCCACAGCCTTTGGACAACACAGTCTTCTTCGCATGAAGTAAAGGCTGTCACCTAGCACAATAGCTTCATGCAAAGAGTAAGAGTTGGACCCTTAGACAGCAGAAAAGAGGGAAGAACTGACAGGATTAATTAAATTCTCCCAACATAGACTGTGGCAGCAGCTTTGGTTGCCCCCCTCCTCACCTCCGAAACAGGCTGGCAGACACATCAGTTAAATTTTCGTCATCCCCCTCCCAACCCTCGGCTGTGCCCCCCCAATACAAAAAGAAACAAAACAAAATACATGTGCAGGGCAGAGGTCATTTTGTTTTTGATCTCACTGCATAATGCAGGGTACAGCACTTAATTTTTCACACTTGGCACTGAGGCACAATAACACAGTACATTTCTTCACTGCAAAAGCAGGGCACAACACTTGAGCAACTTGGACAATTTGTAATTCAGTCAAAATGATTTCTTTTTCCCCCATCACTGCAAAGTTTTCAGGACACAAACTTTTTTTGCAAATGTCTTCACATTATCTGCATTTAAGCAGGGCACAATACAGTTGTTTCATGTGGTTGCACTGACTGACTAGGCGTGGAGGCTGATGTCCAATAAAATCTCTGCATTTGTAGGGCAGAGAACTTTACTCCTGACCATTTTGTCCAAACTTGCACATTTTATTTTTTAACACCCCCACTGTCACTGATTCTTGAAAAGTCTGAGTCTTTGCAGGCTGTTCCCTTGGGGCATCATCATGCCCTTCGAGTCCGCTGCCCACCTCCTTTGTCTTTGCTTGGTGTTCCCAGCCAAACAGCCTGTGTCCACTGGCCTGCTTACTGCACCAAATCGCAGCCACTCTCATGTCTGCTTCCTCACAGCTCTCTGCCTCCTCCGCTTTCCTCACGGCTTCAGCCTCCTCGGCTCCCCACGGCACTCTGCCTCCTCGGCTCCTGGACTCCTGACTGGCAGGCGGCTCATTCCTCCTGGCTCCCATCTGCCTTGTTAAAAAACAAAGAAAAAATTATTATAAACTACCAGATGCTAAACACAACCAATTAAAAATCCTACTAAACTTTCACTGAAACTCCAGTCTTCTCACCGACCAGCTCCTTCCACAGCAGATGCACGTAACAAAGGACAAAGTCACATTTCTCCCAGGGGGGCTGAGATGTCCATTCTGACCATTCACAGACAACTGGGTGGACTGGGGAAGGGGTATGGGTATAGGGAGGAAGGAAGGAAGGAAAGGTTCCCCCTCCAAAAAATTCTGAAATGTTTCCCCAAAAAAAATTAATTTAAAGAAAAAAACAAAACATTTTTTTTAAGAAATACTTCAACTTCTTATGATTAGCAATCACTTTTAATCATGCTGACAATTGACTTGTATTTGCCAATTCTTGGGTCGCAGATTGCAATGTGAACCCGCTTATTTTATGCCTTGTCCCTTATGCAAGCTCTGCCCCAAACCAGCAGGTCCATAAAGCTTTACACATTTTCTAGACAGACATTGTCTGTTGCCTGTAAATTGGGGGCACCAGCATAGCAGACAAAAGGATGAACAGGTGGATCAATACACTACTGGGTTAAAGGGGTCAAGTGAGTATTTTGAATATGGTCAGGGGAGTTGTGCTTGGCATACTTTCAATAAGTCTGTCAATGATGTCACCCCACTATGTCTTTGTTGTTTAAAAAAAAAAGTTGCACAGCACATTTTATGATTTGAGTTTATTGAATTACTTAAGTCTACCCTGATGTCACTCCACATCTGTGTTATTCAAAAAAAAAAAGTTGCACAGCACGTTTTATGATTTGAGTTTACTGAGTTACTTATAACCCAGAATTATAGTGTAAAAAGACAATATGTATTCTGCCTGTCCTGACTGGGGTTGTGGGAATGCACAGATGGACAACAGATGACCACACCCACCTTCCTTTTAAGCTTCTGAGTCATGGATTGTTTTTCGTCCAGTTTTCAGTCAGCAGCCCACATACAAGATTGGATCAACATTAGATGTGAAGCTGTAGGAGTTTTTTTTTCTGTTTATGTGGAAAAAGAGTATTTGTAACTAGCATTTTAAGTTCAGTGAAGTTGATTTCTTAATATCATACCAAAAAAAAGAGGGGGGTGCAAGACTATAGCGATGAAAATGGAAATCCAAAACCTATTGATAGTGCTAAAATGGTATATAGTATATGGTAAGTGCAGGAGCGTAGTTTGCCTTTTTTACAGGGGTGGGGTAAAGAGTGCTAAAAGTCCTGCTTTTCATAGTAAATCCCAAATCAGTAGGCCAGGGGTCTGGGGGCCACCTAGAACCCCAGAAGCTATAGGGGTTTTGATGCATTCTGGTGCATTTTGAGGGTCATTTTGACATAATTTGGCTACTTTTAACATCTTCTTTGCCTTGTTACTAGCAACCAATATTCCTATCAAAATAAGTAGCTTTTTGTTTCCTTTAAAAAATCGCCAAAACTAAAGCAACTTCTTGATCAGTGTCAAGGAGCAGAAATCATGTCTTATCCAGAAAATTCAGCCATAAAATATTTACAGTACGTAACCATACTGCACCTCACATAGGATTTACATATGCTGTTAAAATAAAATACAGGATAAGGGACCGGACCATTTTGGAGATGAGATCCCTATGCAGCAGCAACCAAACAGTCCCAAAAACAATGGTGCATAAAACAAACCCATTTATACTGATAATGGTCAATCCAAAACATGAACCACCAAGTGTGAACCAGAGTTTAAAACTGAGGATGACTGCTATCCAGCTGCACAAAATTCACTGCAAAAGGATATAAAAAGCCCTACTTGTGTCAGCAAATCCAGCACAAGTGCGAGCATGGTCTGTAGGGAAACAAAATAAGCTGTAAATAACCAGGACTATGCACACAATAGTGCCCCAAACCACACCCCAGCACCTACAACAGAAGGGAAAACAGTGCAAGAATACTAGACATGCCACCAACAGCTTAATCTGGTTCAATGTATGTCAGTTCTCAGCTGGCATCCATCAACCCTCCCAGAGGGGTGCTGTATGCCAGCTGAGAGCCCTTCCTAGGGATGAGGCTGGCAACAGACAGAATTGTTTAGTCCTCCTTTCCCAGTGAATAATGAGTGCTACAAATATTCAGTCACATCTGGGAAAACAACAAGTGGAATGTGCAAGTGTTCTATAGTAAATGAACAGCTAGAGTGAAAGGACATACTGAAGTGGCAAGCTGCTTTTTAACCTGGTCAGCAGTGAGCATATTTCCAAACCAGTGCGTGAATGAAGGAATGATGAATGTAGCAAGACTAGTCCAAACATCGTTTCAACAGGAAGGGAAGTAATAAAAGGATTTCATGCATACATCCAATGACCGTTCTAGATTACTCCCATAGTAGCCTCTACCCCACCCCACTACCCACTAGTACCATATAGACATACACGCTTCTTTATCACAGTAAATTTCCTCATCAGTATTTATTTATTTAAGAGTTTTACCAGGAAGGCAAAACTCTTAAATAAATAAATATTGATGAGGAAATCTACTGTGATATGAACCAGTATATTTCATTTATGTTCAGGATGGAATAAAATTTGTACTTATAGTTCATAGTGTACTCTCAGCTAAATTGCAAGGCAGAATGGTGGGGAGTTAACATGAGACAATGGCCCCACCCCTCACATGCACAGCAACATTAGTCATCATTGTCATTGGCAAGTTGTGGGGGGGGGGAGAGTAGTTCCATCCAACAGGGAGGCAGTATAATGAAGTGGGTTAAGGCTCTGAGCTGCAGATCTAGAGACCTGGGTTTGAATTCCACAACTACCTAGGTGCATACTGTGTGACCCTGAGCAAGTCACTTAACTTCCTTGTGCTCCCAGGTTGCATCTGGAAACAAGCTTCAGCGTAGTGTGTTATTCCTGGTTAAACAAAATTCCCTTTCCCTTTCCCAACTAAGATCCAAACCCAGTCCAGACCATATCAGTTTTAATTTAATTTCTTTGTACAATAACTGAACTCAGGTTGGTCAGACAGGATGGACTGAGCCTCTTGGTAGTCGGTCGGATTGTGAAGGAGAACTATGAAGCCTGGGCATCGATCGGAGGAGTTGGTTTAGGTTACCAAAAAATCAGTGACGGCCTGGATGGACCAGTCACAGTGCCACAAACAGCCAAATGACACTGTCTCAAAAAACGTGAAAGAAAACTTAAGCAAACCCAAGCATTTTAAGTTTTTAGAGCCAAGCCAGGTTACATAACATAGTACTACTAGTGCTACTATCTAACTTTTCGTAGTCTGGGTGGCAGTGGCACACAAGCACAAAACACAGTAGCCTGCTAACAATAATGTAGCTTTTTTTTTAATCTGTAGGACTGGAGCCAAAGGTACATACCTATCTGAGTCGAACTCAGACTCATGTCAGTCAGTATACTGTTCATTTTCCACTCTGCTCCTGTTCTTCTTTCTGGCTGTCAGAGAATGCAACATCCCGGTGCCCTGGCCCAAATTAAAACTTTGGAAACACTAACAGAAATAAAAAAAAAGCCCAGCCCAGCAGCGAGCACCATTACGGTTGCCCCTGTCAAGTCAGTCCTAGATGACCAAGCAAGTTTGATTTTGTACATTTAGTCCAGCTCCTCTCTGTTTGGTCCAGACCACGGGCCAACTCCTTCGACACAAGCGTTGCACGACTAAAATAAGGAGTGAGTGAGTGAGTGAGTGACTTGAGGAATATTCTTGAATCAAAAATAATGGAGCAGACCTGCAGATGTGCTTTTTTATGGTACGTTTAAAGCTACGCGTGGGAGACTCGAGTACGGTATGGCCACTGGAATTGGCTGACAATCGTAGCGTCAGGTTCGAGCAGCCACTCGGGACAGTATAAAAATGTAAGGTGCATCGAATCGGGACAGTTTAAGGAAAGGCACCTCCCAACACACACACATGCTCGCCTTGTCCCGTTTCCCCGGGCTAGGAAAGAGAAAGAAAAAAATAAATAAATAAATAAAATGGACGGAGAAAAAAGTCCCAGTCACATTTCTCAGAGTGGCAACCTGCCTCCCCCGTAATCTATGCCAGTGGGTAAGTGACTGGTAGAAGTCGAAATTCACCTTGTGTGAATACCGTTGATCTTCTTTGGGGATATCTCTGTCTTCAGGTCACACCTATGGAACCTAGCCATCAAGCGTCAAGATCACATGGAAGCTTTTTCTGCAGCAGTCTATTAAGGGCTACCAACTCCGATGTCAGGCTTGGATGTCACATACTCTATATAAGCCTGGGTGGCCCCGGTCCCTCATCAGTTATTTCCCGTTGTTGACCATTTTTTATTTATTTATTTAGTTTTTGTTGACTGGGAAAGGAGGACTAGACAGTTCTGCGTATTTTCAGCCTTGTCCCAGGGGAAGGGGGATACAGATGGATGCCAATTGACATTGAACCAGATTAAGTTGTTGATGGTATTTTTAGTGAATGGAGGAAATTTGTCCGGGACACTAGGGAAATTCCCCTACTCTTTTCGAATTGTGCCATGGAATCTGTAACATCCACCTGAACTACCACCAGAATGGGCAGATGAGACCTCGGTTTAACGTCTCATCCGAAAGACGGGACCTCAGGAGTGCAGCCCCCCCCCACAAATGCTGCACTGCAGTGTCAGTATTGGGATTTAACCCAAGTGCCTGGTGTGGGGATAGAACCCATAACCTTCTGATCTTCCAGCCTCAGAGTTGTGCAGCCTATTGAGCCACTGACACTGCCATCACACATTCGCACACGGATTCCACAGAAACTTTCATTGCTCAGTTCAACTGCAAAAACTACTTACCTTTTTTCTTTGGTAATTGTATTTGAATCACTTTATTTTAAAGTGATTCCTTTTGTGTTTGTAGGTCAAGAACTCCTCCTTCATCTATTGTCTTCTGCCATTGTTGAAAGATTTCTTCAACTGATGTCCAAAAACTCTGTGTCTGCTGTCTTGGGCCTGGTCACAACTCTCTCACCTGTGAGGTCGGCTTGAAGTTCAACTTCATCACCCGATGCTGACACAAAAAAGCCTGCAAAAGTTCGTCATGGAGCAACAGGCAGCCAGCGGAGAGCAGGGGACTTCTGGGGTGCCCCCTCTTCCAGTCGCGGGTGTCTTCTTCAGGCTCTCGGGCCCTTAGTCTGCCATGATCCGGGACAAGTCCTCAGGGAAACACTCACCGAAACAAGGACTGGCCTAAGAACTGTTTCCCCCGATGGCGATCCCAGTACTCATTTGGATTCTTCCTCATCTTCTCCTGGGATTGCCCTGTCAAATGCTTTGGTGCCAGCACCTCATTCCATTTAGGCTTCTGCTGCTTTCAGATCCACCCATGTCGAAGAGTTCCCCCAGTCTTCTCAGGGCTGTGGAGGGGCTGTCAGTCTCTGGGTCAGCAGCGCCAGCCCCACCATCAAAGCCACTTGAATCTTAAGGTCCACAGGTGCTGGGCCCGATGGCCTCTACTGTGGTTAGTGACAGTTCATAAGCACTGGGTTCCACACCTTCTGCATCTGTACCTGTGTCGACAATGCTTCCTTTTCTCACTGTTGACATAAATGCTATTCTTTCCTTCATTACCTCGACTCTCCTACAACAGTTTGTTCCATGGCCTGGACCATCACCCATACCATCAGGTGCTGCCTCAGTGTTGACGCCATTTCGACCCTGTGCCTTCTAGAAAGTTGTTGGTACTTCAACCATTGGTCCCTGCTTCAGAACAGGCCAGTGTTGAGGAAGAATACCATCCTGATCTCATCCTCCCTGAGGAAGAGGATGAGGAGGAAGACATTGTAGTGAACTCTTCTGATAGATCTAGTGCTTCCAACAGGAGTGAGGACTTGGTTAAACACTCCTCCAGGTTCCCCGTGGAGGACTCTCTTTCTTCAACATTATGAAATGGTCCTCCTCCACTGGGATTCAAAACTGAGGAAGAGAATGTCACAAGGAGGAATCTGGTGGATTTCTTGGAGATTCCAGAATCTCCACCCAAGGTTATTCCTCCTCTACTTCCAGCACTGAAAGATGCTGTCACTGATGCCTGGCACAAGCCCATCCTGGTACATTATTATTGTTATTATTGAATTTTGTTGACCATGTAAGCCCACTAAGACTAGAAGTCCCTTTTTCAGGGGCGACCCGGGGGTGGGGATACAGATGATAGCCAACTGAAACTGAACCAGATTAAGCTGTTGGTGGTATTTCTAGTGAATGGAGGAAATTTGGCTGGGACACTGGGGAAATTCCCCTACTCTTCGGTAGTGGTGCTGTGGAGCCGAGAGTGTGTGTGGTGTTCAGATGGATGTGGATAGTGGTAGTGATGAGATGGCTGCGAGCCGCAACCTGCAAGTTATTTGTGAAGGGCAAGATACTGCTGGAATGCACCCTACCGGTGGTCAGCATAGCATACTTACACCCTCGCGGCAGGCAGTCTCGCCTGATGGTGCAGACGTCACCGATAGTTCTACTTTTCCAGACAACCCGATACTTCAGGTTGAGCCTGTTTGCTCTCATCCTACCTTGACTGTTGGCATCGGATTGCTGGTGGATACTGATTCCCTTCCTTCTACCTGTGAAGCTCTTCACACTCGATTGGAACGGAAACGACGAATCTTGCAAGTCGCTATGGATGAATACCAAAAAGCTAAGTTACAAGCTGAGAAAGACTAACGGAAGCGGAAGAGGCCAGAGGTTGAATCTCCCTTGGGTCTACCAGGTAAGGGTGCTAAAGTTCTCAAATCTAGTCCCACTGTTGTTTTTGGAGATCGCTGTTCTCCACCCCAGACCTCGAGCTCTCATTTGACTCGAGACGTAGACTCTTGGTCTTCACGAAAGGCACTTGAAGGAGCGGGTTGGATTCAACTGAATACAGGTGTCTGGATTGCTGACCCTGCCATTCCACTTCCTGGGGTATCTGGGGTGGGTGAAACATAGAAACATAGAGGTTGAGGGCAGATAAGGACTGCAAGGCCCATCCAGTCTGCCCATTTCTTTTTCTACCTTATAAATGTGCCATTGGCCTTTGCTGTGTCAGAGGCGTATCTATTCATACTCATCTGTATTGCTCCCTTGTGCCTATCCCATGCCTGTTTGAAGCCGTGCACTGTATTCATAGCCACCACTTCCTGAGGTAGGCCGTTCCATGCATCCACCACCCTTTCTGTGAAAAAGAATTTCCTCGCATTCCCCCTTAATCGGCCTCCCTGTAATCTCATGCTGTGTTCTCTTGTCCTGCTATTTTTCTTACATTTAAACATGTTAGACTCTTTCACCTTGTTAATGCCCTTAAGGTGTTTGAATGTTTCGATCATATCACCTCTCTCCCTCCTTTGCTCAAGGGAATACATATTGAATTCCATTAATCTGTCCTCATATGTCTTCTGATGCAGTCCCTGCACTATTTTGTTTGCCCTTCTCTGGACTGCCTCAATTTGGTTAATGCCCTTGTGAAGGTGTGGCCTCCAGTACTGCACGCAGTACTCCAGATGGGGCCTAATCAGTGTCTTGTAAAGAGGGATTATTACTTCCCTCTTATGACTTGTGATACCCCTACTAATACACCCTAACATCCCCCTAGCCTTACCTACTGCTTTAGACGTCTGCTTGGATGATTTCAGGTCATCGGTGATGATGATGCCCAAGTCTCTTTCTTCCTTTGTGACTGCCAGCAACTCTCCTCCCAGCATATAGGTGGCTTCAGGGTTTCTCTTCCCTGTGTACATGATCTTGCACTTCTTTGCATTAAATCCCAGTTGCCACTCTTCCAACCATTTTGCTAGTTTATCCAGATCTCTTCTCATTCTGTCCACCCCATCTGGATCATCTACTCTGTTGCAGATCTTGGTGTCATCTGCAAACAGACAAGCCTTATCCTCTAGTCCACTTGCTATGTCACTAATGAAGATATTGAAGAGGACTGGCCCCAGGACTGATCCCTGAGGTGCCCCACTTGCGACTTGCATCTTTTCTGACTGTACACCATTTACCACCACTCTCTGTTTTCTGCCCGCCAACCAGTTTGCCACCCAGT
Source organism: Neoceratodus forsteri (assembly GCA_016271365.2). Lineage (NCBI taxonomy): Eukaryota > Metazoa > Chordata > Ceratodontiformes > Ceratodontidae > Neoceratodus > Neoceratodus forsteri. The sequence continues at coordinate 1,197,357,396 of CM057452.1, forward strand.
TGACCAACGTCTGACCCACCCCGAGCTTACCCAGCTTATTTATCAATCTTCTGTGTGGAACAATGTCAAAAGCTTTGCTGAAGTCAAGGTACGCGACATCAACTGTTCCCCCTTGGTCCACCACTCTGGTTACCCAGTCAAAGAAATCTATGAGATTAGTTTGACAGGACCTTCCTTTTGTAAACCCATGCTGTCTTGGATCCTGCACCCCTATGGATTCCAGGTGTTGCACTATCCTTTCCTTAAGGAGTACCGCCATAATCTTGCCCACTACTGAGGTAAGACTGACTGGTCTGTAGTTCCCTGCCTCCTCCCTGCTACCACTCTTGTGGACCGGGATCACATGAGCCCTTCTCCAGTCTTCTGGGACATCTTCTGTGCTCAGAGACTCACTAAACAGTTCTGATAATGGCTCTGCTAGTTCCACCCTTAGCTCCTTAAGTACCCTGGGATGTATGCCATCAGATCCCATTGCCTTGTCCACCCTGAGCTTAGTGAGCTCTTGTAGGACCCTTTCTTTTGTGAAGGGAGTAGTGCTCACCTCCCTCCCCCCTGTCTCCATGGTGCTGAGCTGTGGGTCCTGCCCTACCTTCTCTTCAGTAAATACTGAGCAAAAGTATTTCAGCTACCTGCAAATAACTGACATCTGAATAATGTTGTAACTGATCCTGTCCCACTACCAGCTGTATCTGAGGCTCCCCCTGTTAATGCTGACTCTATGCCTGCTACTAGCGTATCTCCCGTTTTTCCTAGCCTACCAACTGATGGTACCACTGGTGATTCTGCTTCATAGTCGCCAATTTTGGAGACTGACCCAGTTGCTATTTATGTTGCCCCTGTTCCTCCTGTTTTAGGGGATGATCCCGATGTGGGGCTACCTCCTGCTCCTGATAATTTGACATAACCCCAATTGTCTGCTTCTCCAGCTATTTTTGCTAGTCTTTTTAAGAAACCTGTTACACTAGCAAAACATAGGAATGCTGTAAGACTGAGGTTTTTGGGTTCTGTTGACTCCATGCCAGATTGGTTTTATGTTGGAAAGGTTCTAATAAAACAGCTGCTTGGTTTTTCTCCCGGTGAAGTTTTATGTGCTGATTCATACACCTGGGGATAATCCCTTCAATATTAGTTTTCGCTCCTCTGATTTACTCAATAGATTTTGGATGAAGTATGCATTGCTTAAAACGAATCCAGCTTGGTCTCACTTTCAAGCAATTCCCCTTACTAAACAGTCCTTCAAGGTGATGACGGTTTTATTCTGCAATGAAGGGGTGAACATTGAGGATATTACTTACTGGCTTGAGAAGAAGTGCACCATTCAGGGGAATCCAGAACCTATTCTAGATACTGAAGGTTTCTGGAATGGTGGATGGCGATATAGAGTGACTTTAAATCAGACTGATGGTGGTCTCCAGCATTTGCCCAATTGTTTTTATTTAGGTAGAGATAAAGGGTTTATTTTTCACCCTGGTCAGCCCCGACGCTGCTACAAACGTGGCTCCCCCAGGCATCTTAGCAGAACCTGTGAGGTTGTTAGATTTGTCCAATGTGGTGAACTAGGCCACGTCCTTTCTGACTGCCATCATCCAATGAAATGTTCCCTGTGTGAGGCAGACCACCCATATTCTGAATGTCCTTAGGCTGCCCAAAATAAGACAAATGGTGACTTATGCATTCAAGATTTTTATTTAAATATGGCTGTTAAAGCTGCGATGCGGCAGAGGTCACAACCTTCACCCCCTGACAAGCTTCCACCCCAGGAAATTGAAGTGTCTGTTCCTTACCCTGTTAGATTCCAGTGGTTTCTCCTGTTATTGCATCTGCTGCCCGGTCTGAAAACTTCAGTACGTCTAAAGTGTCCATGCCCCCTCCCTTACCACCGACTGAGGACTTCACAGTGGTCTCCAATAGATGAAGCAGTCTCAGATCTCGAACTGTGGGATTAATTCCGCCTGTTCAGTCCCCTGCAGCACTCCAAAATTCATATCAGGTATTGCAGGATGATACTGGTACTGAATCTGATTCCACTTCTGTACAGTCTTCCCTACCGGAAGGACCGTTGGATCCGGAACAGCCCTTAGAGACTCCTGACATGGTTAAAAAGAAAACAATAAATTAGGTACTCGGGAGTGGAGTAAGAAGAAATAAGATACTGCTAGTCCTATGTTCTTTACGTTTCGCTTACAGGATGCTGTGTCTTGTGCTTCTAATTCTTCTTTCTCTGATGTACACTTATAAACTGTCTATTGCTTCTTTGAAAGTCAGTAGTATCCAGTCTAATAGAAAGAGAATGTTGATATTTTCATTATTTGCTGGCAAGGATCTGGATATTGTATTCTTCCAAGTTACCAGATTGCACAGTAAGGAAGATTTGGACCAGGCGACGTTGGGATGGAAGTGGGGGGTTACTTATTGGTCGATTGGCAGTGAGATTTGTAGTGGTGTTGGCATCACGGTAAATCATCCCTCTGCCAGACTAATGCATTTAGTTGATGTTGTCCCAGGTCGAGTTCTGCTGCTGGACATGGTTGTTAGTGGTTTGCAGTGTCGTTTTTTGAACGTCTCTGCTCCCCAGACTAAGTCTGCTAGAATTAAGATCTTTAAAGTGATACAGCCATATTTATTTACTAGCAAACATGTCTTTCTAGGCGGTGATTTTAACTGCAGTAGATACAGGAAAGATAGGGGACTTTGCCCTTCAAAGATGTTTTGTGACGCTAACTGCTTGAATGATTTATTTGTGCACACTGGGTTTATTGATGTATTTGAAAAGTTTGGTGATTCTCACAAAACTTATTTTCAGGGTACGAAAGCCACCCGTATTGATTTTTGTTTTTTATCCAGGTCTTTGGTGGTTGTCACCGCTAAGACTATTCCAGTGGCACCTTCTGATCATACTATACTAGAAGCCATGGTTACCAGTCATGTACCCATGCATCGTGGTCCGGGGAATTGGAGGTTAAATATGGGAATATTGCTCCTTCCAAGAGCGGAAGATGGTTTTATGGCATTATCGCAGGCTAGAAAGTCTGTAGTCTATTTACAAGATACCTATAGAGAATGGTGGATGGACACTAAACTTGATATTCAAACTTATTTTCAATCTATTGGTAAGCTTAATGGTAAGCATAAATCTTATCTATATCCAAAGTATAGAGACATTTTTAAATTTACATTTTCAAGTTGTACAAGGAAACAATTCCATGCTTCCAGATTTGAATGCCATTAGACATCTTATGAATATGGCCCAATATGATAGTTTAAAGTGTTTAGATTTAAAACGTCAATTTGGGACTCGGAGTAATAAGGCCTTTATGAATTCTTTCCAAGTTTGTGACCATCAATGACACCAAAAACGTATGGAGAGTATTAAGAATCAGGCTGGACTCAGATGTACGAATAAAGAGAGTATTATGCAGACTCTTGATGCTCACATTCATTTGTTGTTTGGTTCCGCTGAAGATATGTTTACTATGCATACTTCTTGGTTGAATAAATGTGATTTGCCCTGCCTTTCTATTCCTAATGCCGCTATGCTTGTTGATAAAATTACATCCCTGGAAGTTGTCAGTGTTATTCCACACTGAACAGGGTTCGGCCCCGGGGTCGGATGGGATTCCATATGAATTATATAAATTTATCTTCAGACTCCTCTTACATGAATTTACTGAAGTTTTGAATTAACTATTAACCTCTGGTATATTACCAGATAGTATGAATGAAGGTTTGGTTATCTTTATGTATAAGAAGGGCGATAGGGAAGATCTCGTGAATTGGAGACCTGTTACTTTGCTTAATGCAGATTTTAAAATATTGACGAAAATTTTGAATGATAGGTTACTTCTACAGGCAGATTGTTTATTACACCCTGTGCAGACATGTTCCGTTCCTAATAGAAAAATATTGGATAGTTTAATACGCTTTCGAGAAATTATGCAAAAGGGTGCTTTGGGAGAAATTACAGGTTTACTTTTTAGTCTTGACCAGGCTAAAGCCTTTGATAATGTCCGACATGCCTATTTATGGGATTGTTTGCAGCACTATGGGGTTTCTCCACTCTTTATTTCTTGGATACAGACTTGTTATGCTAGAGCTATGGCCGAAGCATATTGTAAAGGATGGATGGGGAGCAAGTATAAAGTTTTACGAGGAGTACGGCAAGGTTGCCCATTAAGTGCTCTACCATATTTATTTACTTTAGACCCCTTGATCTGCAGAGTCTATGGTATACCGGAGATATATGGAGTCTTCTTCTCCAGTACAGACCAAGACATCAAATGTATAGCATATGCGGATGATGTTTGTTTTGTGGTGAATGACATGCCTTCAGCTCATGCCTTGGGCATTGCTATCCAGGACTTTACGACTTGTTCAGGGGCATGTATTAATTATGAGATATGTCATTGTCTTCCACTTAGATTGGAAGATGTGCAGTTACCTTCTGTTATTGGAATCCCGGTGATTCAGGACACGTACTATTTTAGGACTTCTTTTTGGTGCAGGAGATTTAGCTTACTTGAATTGGAAATTGAAACTTGATGAAGCACAGCATAAGGTTAAGCTTTGGAATACCTGGAGACTGTCTAAGTTGAAACGGGTCTACATGATTAAAACGTTTTTGTTACCGGTGTTTTTGTACCTGAGTACGGTGTTTAGTCTTCCTTCATCCCTGGAAACACAAATGTATGGCTATTTTTTTCCTGTATATGAGGTAATAGATTAAACCCGATTAAAAGAAGTATATTATTGTGAGAAAATAAATCTGGTGGTTTAAATATGATTCAACCTATTGTTTTCTTTTTTACTATGTTATTATATTCCAATCTACGTCCTTTGCTTGTCCAGCAGTATTCACAGTGGACACTGTGGCTTCTAGACCATCTGAGTTCAGTCTTTGATGCATGGTCAGTACATGTACCTCTGCCAAGACAACAATCTATTGTTTAGCTTCCACCCACATTAAAGGTTTGTTTTGGTAAGATTAAATTATGGGATATTACGAAGGATCAACTCACTAATTTTTCCAGAAAGGAGCAGTATGCTTTTCTTATTGGTAAATACTTCCATGATTCGGCCCCTATTGATTCTTACCCTATACCTCAACAAACTCTTACGGGTAATATGTTGACTTCCCCTCGGATTCCATATTATATGTGGGATGTTTTATGGTTATCTTTCCACTGTAAATTGAATGTTAAAGGCAATTTAAAGCATAAACAGGTTTCTGACCGTTATTGCCCACGGGACACTTATCCTGTTAAAGTTGAAACGATAATACATTTGTTTTTGGACTGCCCTTTTATTGTAGAATTTTGGTCATTTCTGCATAAAAAGTGGCCAGCATCTCCCTTTTATGATATGTCCTTGGAGATTTTATGTCTTGGTATTTTGCCTCATTTGTGGACCAAACATGATAGAGTTACCATGTGGTTGTTTTGGTGTGTTTTAAGTTTTACATTTGGTTTGTACGGTGTAGGCTAATGATTCAACAATGTCACTTTTCTGTGGAGGAGTTGTATTTTATGGTAAAAAACTCGATTTTTACTTTACGTTTACAGGACCGTGATAAGGTTTTCCCTGCATTATTTACTTCCCGATGGGGCTTGATAGACTGGCTATGAAGGTACTACCTTCTTTCCTGCATTTCCATCATAGCTACAGGGTTTCTATGTTTTTTCTTCCTTTGTTTGAGGTTTTGTTTCATTGCATGAAGTAATGCGTTTTTAGTTTAATTTCATTCTTTTTTTTTGAAGTACCACTACCTGACATGTTTCATTTTTGATCCGAAGGCCGTTTTCCCCTGTTTTATGTTATTTTGTTTTGGATGTACAATGTAATACTTCTTATGTTTTCTTCTGTTTTGTAATATGATTTTGTGCGCATGTCAATGATGTGTATATGTTTTGCCTTCCAGTTTTAATGAAAATTCCCCTACTCTTTTCGAGAACTGCCATGAGATCTTTAACGTCCACCTGAACAACCACCAGAACAGGCAGACGGGACCTCGGTTTAACGTCTCATCCAAAAGACAGCACCTCAGAAGTGCAGTACCCCCCCCCCATGCTGCACTACAGTGTCAGTATTGGGATATTAACCCAATAATCTGCTGTGGGGATAGAGCCCACAGCCTTCTGATCTCCCGGCCTCAGAGGTGAGTGTGACATGCCATGCCTGGGAAAGCTGATACGTTTTACCAGGTGCCTCAGGGCTGCCCTTTTATGCAGCCCAGCCTGAAACTGACTTAGTGGTAATCAAGGCCACTCATGACAGGACTAAGGTGCCCAAACAACTTAGTTCCCTCCCCCTGACCGAAAATCCAGAAGGCTTGACCTTTGGGGCAAGAGGATGTTTGCCTCTGTCACGTTGGGATTTAGAATTGCCTACTATTTGGCTCATTTGATCAAATACTAGAATACCCTCTGGAGGAAGGGTAAGGCTGCTGCTCTGGTCCTTCCTGAGGCTTCCCAGAGACAAGAGCTTTTTAAAACTCTGCAGGCCTCGGAAAATGTCAGTAAGCATCTCCTCAGAGCCACTCATGGTATTTCTAATACTGCTGCCAAGGTGGTTGCCTCCGGCATTTGCCTTAGAAGGCTTTTTTGCAGCTGACATCCAGCAAAAGGTGTTGAATGCCCCTTTTGTAGGTCACAAACTCTTTGGTCGTGATGTGCAGGATACCATCAATGACCTGCAGGCCTCTGGTAGAGCTATTTGGTCTGTTCAGTCCCTTTATCACACCTAGTCAAGGAGCAGACTGAGGACCTCCTTTTGCAAGGTCTCTCACAAGTCTGGTTCCGAACCAAGCTCCAGGGCAAGTGCAGAGCCAGCACTGCCTTGCCCTGTGTCCTCCACCACCAGTGGTTCCTCTGCTTATCACTCCAGAGGGGGAGGTGCAGCCCTGGCCACCAGTTCAGCCTCAGCCTAACTCCTTGATAGACCTCCCTCTACTTGTTCCAAGCCAGGAGGTGGTGGTCAAAGGTTGTTGTTACCTCCATCGGTCCCAAATGGAGAACCAGTACTACAGATGCTTGGATCCTGCAGATAATCGAAAAGGGCCACGCTCTAGAACTTCTAGAACGGCATTCAGATTTTCCTCCAGTCCCCACTTCTTATCTTCCAGACTACACAGAGGTGCTCAGGGAGGAGGTGCTCACCTTGCTGCACAAAAGGGCCATAGAACCAGTGCCCAAGCATCAGAGGAACAAGGGGTTCTACTCCCGGTTCTTCCTGGTTCCCAGAAGAACAGGGGACTTAAGGCCCATTCTAGACCTCAAGAAGTGGAATCTTTTTTTTTTTTTTTTACCCAGTACAGAAAGTTCCGGATGGTCACTCTGCACAGCCTTCTTCCTCTGCTCAAGCAGGGTGTCTGGCTATGCTCCCTTGATATGCAGGATGCCTATCTGCATATTATGGTTTGTCCTCCTCACAGGCGGTACCTGTGGTTCCTGTTCCAGGGGGAGCATAACCAGTTCAGGGTGTTTCCCTTTGGCTTATCCTGTGTGCCACGGGTATTTACCAAGTGCTTAGCAGTTGTAGCCACAGCCCACTGGCGCGATGGCCTTTATGTGTTCCCATACTTGGACGACTGGTTACTGAAAGCCTAGTCCATGGAGCTCCTGTTGTTGACTCTAGAGTGAGCCCTGCAGTTGTCCCAGTCCTTGGGCATCACTGTTAGTTGGCCCAAGACTGTGCTAACCCCATCCCAGTGGTTGCAGTACAGAGGAGTGGTTCTGGATTCTACTCAGGGCAAGGCCTTCATCCCACAAGACATGGTGGACCACCTCATTGCCCAGGACCAGGAGGTAGCTCAGAGTCAGTATGTCCCAGCCAGGACATGCTTGTGGCTACTAGGCCCTAATGTCTGCCGCCATAGTTATGGTCCTTTTGGCCAGGTTACACATGAGGACCCGCAGTGGACCCTCAGAGTCCAGTAGGATCAGCACTCGGATGGTCTAGATAAGCTGGTCCTTGTCTCCTCCCCAGTCTTCAGAGTGCTTCACTGGTGGATGGACTCACCCAGTCTCTTAAAAGGTGTCCCCTTCCTTATCTCCACTCCTCACCAAATCCTCACCATGGATGCTTTGGAACTTGATTGGGGAGCCCACCTAGGTTTTTATCAGACCCAGGGCCTCTGGCCCCAGTGGGAGGCTTGCCTCCACATAAACATCCTAGAAATGAGAACAGTTCTGTATGCCTTTCAGAACCATCTCCCTCCAGGCCCTCTACTGGTGCAGTCTGTCTCAGTGTAGTTAGTTACATCAACAAGCATGGAGGGGGGGACTCATTCCTACCCCCTGTGCCAGGAAGTAAAGAGGGTCTGGTACTGGGCCCTAGATCACGGTCTAGATCTGTCAGCCGTCTATGTGCCAGTCCCCCAAAACACCTTGATGGACAGCCTCAGCATGTCACAGTCCAAAATGCACGAGTGGGAACTGCTGACCTCGGTCACAGATGACCTGTTCGACTGGTTGAGTCATCCAGAGTTTGACCTTTTTTGCGTCCCCACTCAACGCAAAACTGCCGCATTTCTGCTCACTAGATCCAGGGCCTGGAGTTTCTGGTGAGGTACATTGTCCTTCTTCTGGAAAGGGAGGTTTCTTTACACCTTCCCTCCCTTTTCTCTGAATCAGAGAATGCTTATCAAAGCTACAGATTGAGAATGTCAACCTAATTCTGGTGGCTTCATTCTGCACTCATCAGATATGGTTTCCATTACTGCACAATTGGCTATGTAACCTCCAATTCCCCTGTCCCTTTGCTAGAACCTGTTGACACAAGCTCAGGGGACCCTGGTCCATCCATATCTCGGATCCCTCCATCTGCATGCATGACTCCTGAGGACATAGCAGTAGCTCAGTTCCAGGTATCTCTGAAGTTGACTGATGTCCTGGTGGCTGCAAGGAAACCTTCCACCAGGGCCACTTACTCAATGAAGTGGAAGTGTTTTGCTATATGGGCCACTTCCCATGACCTAGACCCTTTCACTTGTCCAGTCAACCAAGTTCAAGAGTATCCCCTGTCCTTACCGGATGCAGGACTCCAGTATTCCTCTATCGAGGTGCACTTGTCAGCTATTTCATCCTTTCATGTACCTATTGATGGTCGTACAGTGGCCCAGTTAGATGTGGCCCATACTTTTCTGCAAGGCCTTCTCCATTTGAAGCCTCCTATCTGTAATCTCAGAGGTCCCAGTTTGGAACATCAGTTACATGCTTGAGAAGCTGACCCTGCCTTCTTTTGAGCCATCTGCATCTTGCGAACTATGCTTTCTGTTGAGGAAAGTGTTATTTTTAGCTGCCATTACTTCTTCTCAAAGAATTTCAGAGCTATATGCTTTCATGTGTGAGCAGCCTTATTTGATTTTCCACAAAGTCAGGGTCTCTTTGTGTACTAATCCTAAATTTCTCCCTAAATTGATGTCTGAGTTTACCCTAAATCAATCCATCCACCTGCCTGTTTATTTTCCAGAGCATGCCAGCCCAGGGGAAGCATTGCTCCATACTTTGGATGTGCATAGAATTCTCAGGTACTACACACACCATACTAAGGAGAAAGTCCTCTCTTTTGCCCCTGACAGAGTAGGGTGCTTCAGTTTTGAAACAGTGCTTGTCCAAATGGTTGGCCAATTGTATTGTGTTTTGTTACAGGAAGTACGGTAAGGAACTTCCTGGGGTTAAGGGCTGTTCCACTAGGGGTACGGCCACTTCAGTTGCCTGTTTCAGAGGTGCAGCAGCAGTCAAGATTTGCACTGCTGCAACTTGGAGTAGTGTCCACACTTTCACCAAGCAGTACACTCTGGGCATTGCCCCCAGAAGAAGGGCAGGCTTTAGCCTAGCTGTGCATCAGAGCCTTCTTTCTTAGGCCTCTGTCCTCTTGCCACCCAGGCTGTCTTGCGCTTAGCAATGCTTGGGACTTGTTCCATAGGTGTGACCTGATGACAGATATCCCCAAAGAAAATAGGACAGTTACGTAAGAACTTACCGTAACAGTAGATCTTCAAGGGAATCTCTGTCTCCAGATCATTCCATCCCTCCTTCCCTCCATCCCCCTTTCTCTCTATCTACAGCTCAGCTGTTCCGTTGCTCCAGTCTTCTGCTAGCTGGGCACCTTCTCTCTCTCTCTTCGCTTCCCTGGTGGGACTTCTGTCTCCAATGGCCTCCGGCTAGGAAAAGAACTGAGGAGTGAGTGGGGCCACCCACGCTTATATAGGATATGTGACGTCAGAGCCTGACATCGGCATGGGCAGCCCTAATAGACTGCTACAGAAAAAGCTTTCATGTGATCCTGATGGCTAAGTTCCATCTGCGTGACCTTATGACAGAGATTCCCTCAAAGATCTGCTGTTATGGTAAGTTCTTACGGAACTGTTCTTTCTAATGTCATATCGATGGTACAGCAGCATTCTGCAAATAAAACCATGCACCACTGTTTCAAATTCCATTCTCTTTAAATAAAAGAACAACACAGTTTCAACCAAAATGTCTCTGATTGCCAGAAATCTTTTTTTTTTTATTTTAGAAGACCAACTTCCTGATGTGACAACTAGGCCAGCAATGCTTTCTTACTGTTTTTGTATTGAGATACGAATGAGCGTTTTCATAGCTCAGATGCTCATTCTTGTCTCAGCATGAAAATAGTAAGGAAATTTTGCTGGACCAGCTATCAGTGAGTCAGTTAAAAAAATGTATAGATTTTCTTCAAAGATATCTCCTCCATTAGGCCACATCTTTGGAACTACAGCTGTTAGTGCTAAGACCGCACAGAAACTTTTGCTAGCTGGGGGTCACCCACAATGATGTACCATATCTGCGTCTACATAAGCATAAGGTGGCCCCATCACTCCTCAGTCCTTTTTCTGCCATAGATCATCTTCGTTGGACCTGCTAAAGGAAATGCCATCAACCTAGCCGTTGCTGTTTTATTCTTTTATTTTACTAAGGTGTTTATTTTGTTGTCTCTGCATGCTGCCGAAGTCGAAAGAGCCTTTATTTTGATTTTGTTAGTGTGGACATAAAATTAGCAAAGCAGACACAACGTGGTCCGAGTGTGTTGTCTGGGCCTGTCTCACAATGTGAAGAATTTGTGAGATTTGCCAGAACTTCAACCAGGCTACAAAGCAACACCACAAGAAAGCTCTAGGAAATTTCTTCCTTCTCAAGACATTGAAAGCGACGGAGAAGGAACAGTGCCCAAAGTCTGTATCTCTTTCACCATTTGCTGAGAAGTGGCTGCCAAAGTTGAAGGATTGGGACATGGAGTGGTCATCGTCACAGCCCTATTTGTCGTCCAGCCACAAGCACAAACAGAAAAAGAAAGCTCTGCTTCACTGGTGAGGTTCTAGTCACTGTTGAAACTAGATAAATCTGCTGAGTCATCGGCCACTCTGGCATCGTTGACAATAGTCCCCCTGTCATCGATGAGGCACCCAGGTAGGGGCTTGACTGAGGCGCTGTGATACCTACTGTGGACAGTAGGATGCCATCATTGTTGGGTCAAAGTCTGCCAACACAAGTAGTCCTGGCACATTTACAGGTGCAGTCAACTCTCAGGCTGTAGTGGCGTTGTTCTTGGAAATGATCAGACGCATTCTGCCTGGATTACCAATACAGGCAGTTATTCTGCCAGTTGTGCCTTCTAATACTTAGCCTTCATTGATGGGTTCATCTAGAATGCTGCAGATTCCTCCCTCAGCTGGCCAGGTGGCACTGAGGGTTGAGGTGCGGGACATCACACCTCGTGCCACACTGGGGACCTGGGTTTGGGAGTGAACTCGGGCTGCCGAGGATCGGCAGGGAAGGAGAGAACTGAGCATCCGATGGACTGCTCTCCTCTCTTGGGGTGGGTTCTGGGGATTTCCCCGTCTGGTAGCGGCTCCTATTGGAGGCTGGGGGCACCACACCCCAGAATGGGAACAGCCAATGGGGACATGATGTCAGCAGGCATATGCGGGGGGGGCACGGGAGTACACCCTCCATGCACTGGCACCATTGCATGCCTCATCATTACAGGTGGAACTAAGGCAAAAAAAAAAAAAAACTGCCTCCCGGTAGGCAAAGACAGGTCAGTGGTCGGCCCCCCACACCCACTGTCAGGTCTTTCCAGGCCCTGCTTCCGGCACTCCCTCCAAGTCCCTGGTCGCTCTACTAGATTCCAGATAGAGCATCAGGAGGAGTCGGCGGTCCCATCCTTGGGGGTCAGGTGGCTAGGTGAAGCGGAGAGATACATTCTCATACCGGAGAGCAAAAGTGTTGAAGGCTTCAGGCGGGTGGGAGCAAAGCCGCGCCCAGAGACCATGCTGGAGAGAGTCCGGATAAGTCAGCGAATAAAGAAAGTCTACAAAAAAAAAAAGATTTCTCCCTTAGCCTCTGCCAGTATTGCCAGTGCATTGTATATTTCCCTTCATTGGTAGAGACAACGAAGTACAATATAATCTTGAGTTTATGGATTTAGAGGAGGATTTAGAAGAGGACTATGAGGGAGAACAATATGTAGCACCTCGCTTTAGTTCTACCCTCTCATCCTGCAGTGAGGACTTGGTGGTCTATACCACAAAATCTCCTCCTGAGGATCCAGCCTTTCAAGCCATGATGCAGCAAATACAGTCTGCTGCCATGGGCTTTGCAGTGGAAGAGAAAGATTCCACAAAAAAAATCTGATGGAATTTCTGTAGGTGTCATGCACACCTTCCATTATAATTCCACCTGTATATCCTGCACCAGAGGATACTGTCTTTGCTGCATGGCACAGACCAAACTCACCGCTTGCCATTCCCAGAAAGGCTGATGGGCAGTATCTTGCACCTTTTGCAAAGCCTTATTATGCAAACCAGACAGAAATTGACTTTGTAGTCATCATAGCTGCTCATAATCGGTCTAGGGCACCTAAACATATGAGCACTTTACCTCCTGATGATGAATCTGGGAGGCTGGATGTTATGGACAAGCGTACTTATGTCTTTGCCTCACTGGGACTTAGAATTGCGAACTACCAGGCCCCCATGATAAAATATCAGAACAGTCTGTGGAAAGCTGCTTGTACTGCAGCTCAGACTTTGTCTGATGGCTCTGCCAAGAAAGAGTTACTTAATACATTATCCTTTTGGTGCTGAGGTTGGCAAACATTTGCTGCGCTCATCTTATGATGTCTCTGATGCTTCTGCCAGAGCAATTGCTTCAAGCATTTGCATGAGGAAATAGTCTTGAATCAGAGGTGCTGACTTTGCCAATGATGTGTAGCAAGCAGTTTTGAATGTCCCTTCAGAGGGATAGAACTGTTTGGCTATCATGTTGAAGAGGCCCAATGTGTCCATCATACCTCAAAAATGACTCCAAGGTCTGCAAAGTCCCTGTATACCACTCCTGTTAGGGTTCCGTTCCACCTTGCTCTCTTTCGGATTCACACCCGCCCCCACCTCCACTTTGACCTCCAGGGGTGGTTGTGGGGAGAAGACTCTCCCTGCATCTGAAATAGTGGCCAGAGGTCAGTATGTGTGAGTGGGTTCTGGAGAAGATTGCAAGGAGGCATGCGCTGGAGCTGTTAGAAACTCCTCCAGATCATCCTCCGTCTCCTTCCTATTTTCCTCTGGGCAATTTGACCCTTCTGAAGGAAGAAGTTCAGTCATTATTCAAAAAACATGCTATATAACTGGTTCCTCCTTGAGAGAGAGAAATGGAAAAACAAAGGGTTCTATTTCAGATACTTGCTGGTCCCAGAATGGATAGAGGATCTGTATCCTGTGTTGGATCTCTGAGATCTCAACTTCTGCATCGAATACAAAGAGTTTCCAATAGTGTCCATGCTAGCTCTGATTCTTCTTCAGCAAGCGGGACTGGCTTTGTTCTGTGGACATGATGGATACATACTTTCTTGTCAGGATCAGGAAATCCTACAGGCAATACCTCCGCTTTGTGCTGGAGGGAGAACACTACCAGTTCAGAATACTGCCTGTTGGCTTATCTTCTGCACCATGGGTCCTTACCAAATGCGTGGCAAGAGTGGCAGCAGCCCTTCGCAGGAACGGCCTGTATGTGTTCCCCCTATCTGAATGACTGGCTTCTGAAAGTCCTCTCAAGGGAAGGTCTGCTACATACTGTTTAGTTTTTATTTTATTAGGAAAGTCGGAAGTACATCCTTTGAGCTGAAAGCTCCTTTATGAAGGCTGCTCGTCATACAATGGAAAAAAAAGGGGGGGAGACAAGACAGGTGGTAACATATGCAGATTTGAGGCATTGTCAAAGTAAACAGTATTAAATACATAGAGTATACAGTATCAGAGTAATGTCAACAATATTACAGAGTTCACACAAATTTGGAACACCAGATTATAAGGAATCTCACCCATGATGAGGAGGAAAAGTGCAAACTCAGAAAGGTTCAGGAACTGAATAGTAGGGAATAGGTAGTGGCACCGGCACTAGGAATGAGCCTGGGTCTAACTAGGGTGTGCTGCAGAAGGAAGGTGGGAGAGAGAGGCAAAACCCAGCAGGTTAGCTAGTTGTGGACACAATGTTAGAGAGTTAAGGGAGGTTAATAGTGGGGGGTTTAAAGAGGGGTAGGGAGACCGAAGAGACAGTAGGGGAGTAGGCAACGGAAAAGTATGCAATCTGGGCCGGGCCTTGGACTTGGCAATTGTTCGAAGACTTGGGGATCACAGTGATAATGCCAAAGTTTGTCTCGACTCCCTGCCAAAGACTGCAGTACATAGGGGCAGTCTCGGACAGAGAGACGGGATGTGCTTTCCTGCCACAGGAAAGAGCAGACAATCTGATTGCCCCAAAACAGGTGGAATAATGGAGATAATATGTGTCTTTGAGGACAATCTTACGTCTCCTTGGTCCCATGGCTGTGACCATACTGACTGGACTGTGCCACTGGCATGCCTCCATAGGAGAATCCCTCAGTGGACATGCAGGGTCCAGTGGGATCAGTTGATGGATGAGCTGGACCAAATGGTTCTCGTGAGGTCTCTGCTTTTCAGTGCATTGCTGTGGTGGATGGATCACGAAAACCTGTTGAAGGGTGTTCCATTCCTTGTACCAGCTCCTGCACAGATCCACACCACGGATGCCTCAGGCTCTGGTTGGGGTGCTTATCTTGGCCCTATCCTGCTCCACCTGCCAAGCCTTACTATGCCAGCCAGCCAGAAACTGACTCAGTATTCACCATGGATAGGTCCAGAGCACAAAAACACATGAATATTTTACCTCCTGACAAGGAGTCTATGAGGGTAGCTATGAGGAGCAGGAACACATATGCCTCTCGCTCATTAGGCCTTAGAATTGCAGATTAACAGGCCCATATGATTAAATATCAAAATAGCCTGTGGAAAGCTGGTAACACTGCAGCGCAGGCTTTGCTGGAAGATTCTACCAAGAATGAATTGATTAAAACTTCAACTTCCGGGTCTGAAGTTGGAAAACATTCTCTGCACTCAGCATGCAATGTGTCTGATGTGTCTGCCAGAGCAGCTGCTTCTGGTATTTGCATGAGGAGGTATTCTGGGCTCAGAGCTGCGGGTTTTGGAAATTATATGCAGCAAGCAGTTTCAGTGCCCCTTTCAGAGGGACCAAACTACTTATCTGCAATATGGAAGAGGCACTCAGAGGCCTTCAGACATCCAAAATGACTCTTATGGTCCGTAAAATCCCTCTATCCCACTCCTGCCAGGGGACGTGGAAGAGGATCCTTTTATCAGCCTTCTGCCAGTGGTGATTTCCCTACCATCAGCAAGGCCTAGGTAAGAGAAGTGGCCCCTTGTTGGGCACCCTCCCCGCAGGTGCCTATTCTTAAGCATCCAAAGAACTCAGTGCCCCACCAGCTCCACATGACTCAGTGCAGACTACTCCCCTACTTCCACTGTTGCCTCCAGGGGTGGTTGTGGGGGGGGGGGGCTGAATCTTCCTGCACCTTACTCCGTGGTGGGAGATTACAACAGATGAATGGTTACTGGTAAGCATTGCAAGGGGGCATGCTCTGGAGCAGCTGGATACCCCTCCAGATCATCCTCTGCCACCTTCCATTTATCCTCCGGGCCATTTGTGCCTTCGAAAAGAAGTGCAGTCTTTTCACTGAAAACATGCTATAGAACCTGTTGCTCCTCGACAATGGAACTAGAGGTTCTGATCCAGATACTTCCTGGTCCCAAAATGGACAGGGGATCCATGGCCTGTATTGGGTCTCAGGGATCTCAACTTCTACACAGAGTACAAGACGTTTGCATTGTTCCCCTGCCAGCTGTAATTCCCCTGATGCAAAGAGAGGACTGTCTTTGCTTCCTAGACATGAAGGATGCAAAAGTTCAAGTTTAGCGGGCAGGTGCACCAGACAAAACATGACTCTTTTCCCAGCACGACCCGGAAGAGTGCATAGCAGTTAACAAGAATACAGTGATTGAAAACATAAAAAAAGTGCACAGATTACAAACGTCCGGTAAAGATAAGGCAGTGACATGGTACAGAATTAATTAATACAAGTAGGAACAAATAAACCAAATATCTGACAGTGACAGGATAAAACAACAGTTATAGGTCCAGGAGAATAAATGAGCAGGCTCCAAACAACATTCCAGGAAGTTGGTACACAGTAAGGTAAGGTAATAGCTTATAACAAGCATGTCAAGTATGTAAGCAGTCAACATTGGCCCTTAAAAATTAGGTAGACAGATGCGGGAGTCTGTGCATAGTAACCAGAGGTATAAGGGGGCAGTGGAATCAAAGGATGTCCGATGCAAGAACATTTATCAGTAGATCTAAGGTAACAGAATAAATTACTTTTGAAAAAATAATGAGATATGCAGACCCTAAGGTGAGAAGTCAAGTAGTTCCAGGAATTAGGGGCAACGTGAGCAAACACTTGTTCACCCATCTTAGTCGGCTATTTGGGAATGGCCAGTAGAGCCTGGGTTGTGGACCGCAGTTAATAGGCGTGGTCAGTGGGAGTAAACATAGAGGCTAACGAGGCAGATTGGGAGGATCTGATGATGATGTCAGTTTAGCAGCTGAGGATGTAACATCGCCGGGAAGAGGGGGAGAGCCAGTTTAAATCAAAGTAGAGCGAGCAGTGGTGGGTGAGACTAGGAACAGACAAGGCAAACCTGCACACACTGTTGTAGGCAACATTCCATTTGAGGAAGCCGCTAGCGTTGGTCTGATAAAAGGCCATAAGTGCATAGCATAGTCTAGGGAGGAAGACCCCCTGGGCAGTTGCAACTCTTGCCACAGGGGTGAGGGCATGGTGGATATAGTAAGCAATTCCAATCTTGGAATTAACACATTTGCAGATATCAGTTGTATGTTGTGTGAAATCCAGGGCAAGGTCAAGTATGATGCCGAGGTATTTGAAAGAATGGGTCACAGAGACAAAGGAACCATCAAGACACTGGATAACTAGATCGGAGGCAGGGACAGGAGTCCTTTGGGAGGGTCTGAAGACCATGGCTTGGGACTTGCCAACGTTAAGAATGAGGCGATTTAGGGTAAGCCAGGTCTGGATGCTGTGAAAGTCCAAGGTGAACATAGAATTGATATCATTCAGTGATCTAGAGCCAGTGTAAAGCACAGAGTCATCAGTGTACAGTAGGGTACGACAGTGAGTGAGTTGGGAATGTCATTGATGGAAATAGAAAAAGAGCAGTGGGCCCAGGATAGAGCCTTGTGGGATGCCTAAGGTTATAGAGGTAGGGGATGAGAGGGCCTTGTTAAAAGAGACAAACTGAAAGCGTTGTGGAGGTAGCTCGAGAACCACTGTATGGCAGATTTAGAGACCCCGAGGGGCTGTAGTTTGTGTAATAGGAGGGAGTGATTAGCCAAGTCAAAGGCCTTGGTATGGTCAATGAAGACAGCACCATTGAGCAGACCTTTTATCCATATTGGATTTGACATCACTGGTGAACTTCAAGAGGGCAGTAGAGTTACTGTGGGCAGGCCTAATGCCGTGCTGGGCAGGGGATTGTAGATTAAGTTTTAGCAGGTAGTCTGAGACCTGGGAGTGAACACGTTTTTTGAGAAGCGTGCTGAGGGTAGGTAGAATAGCAGCAGGGTGGTTATTATGGAGGGGGAACACTACCACTTCAGAGTATTGCCCTTTGTCTTATCTTCTGTGCCACAAGTCTTTACCTAGTGCTTGGCAGTAGTGGCTACAGCCCTTTATGGACAAGGCTTGCATGTTTTCCCTTATCTAGACCACTAGATCTTGGAGGCCAGTTCCAGGGAAGTTCTGCTACATACCCTGTCTCGGACAAGAAAGTTGTTCGACAACTTAGTGATCACAGTGAGTGTGCCATAGTCTGTCATGACTGCCTGCCAGACACTGCAGTACATGGGGCAGTCTTGGACATAGAGAAGGGGTGTGCTTTCCTGCCACTAGACAGAACAGAACTCCTGACTGCACAAGCGCAGTTGGCATACAAACGTAATTCTGTTCCAGCAAGGACCACTTTATATCTTCTGGGTCTCATGGTTGTGGCTGTTGTGACTGTGCCACAGGATCCTGGAGGCATTGCAAGGGATGTTCCTCCAGCAGCTGGTTTAAGACCCGACTAGGGGGTGTAACCTGCTAGATGTGATCTTGATAAACAGGGAGAGTGTAGAAGGGGTGAAGGTGGGAGACAAATTAGGGAACAGCGATCACAGGACCATCAGTTTCAGGGTTAAGACAGGTAGGGAGGGATGTCTAACCATCACAACTATACTGGACTTCAGGAGTGTGGACTTTGCTAGGATGAGGCAGATGGTGGGAGAGGCACTGGAAGCCATGGGAGAAATCAGTGAAGTGGAAGGGCTATGGAGAGCTATCAGAGATAGAGTGAAGGAGGTCACCTTTATGTGCGTTAGGATGGTAAGCAAAGGAACAAAGAGCAGGAGGCTCCATTGGTTCAGAAAGGAAGTGGCAAAGACAGTTGAGGACAGGAGGAGGGCATTCAAGAAATATGAAAGAACTCAGAACTATGAGGATAAGGAGGCTTATAGGTAAATGAGGAGGCTAGCAAGGAAGGTAATCAGGAGAGCAAAGGCAACCACAGAGGAGAGGATAGCATCACAGGTAAAGGGAGGGAATAAAACATTTTTTATGTATGTGGGGGATAGGAGGAAGCGTGGTCAAGGAATCTCAAGGCTTGGGGGGGAAGGTGGGTCTTTATAGAAGGGGACTGGGAGAAAGCAGAAGAACTAAATAAGTACTTCTGCTCAGTGTTTACGAAAGAGGGAGGGTGGGGAACGTTGGGGTGGATGCGAGACATTTTAGCATGGAGAGAGTCAGGGAGGAGCTAGGCCAGCTAAGGGAGGACAGTGCAGTGGAGCCGGACGGGCTGCACCCAAGAGTGATCCAGGAACTAAAAGATGAGTTGGCTGCCCCTCTAGCAAAGCTGTCCAACCTGTCCCTTGACCTGGTAATGTGCCGGAGGACTGGAGGAGAGCAGCTGAGGTTCCAATACACAAGGGGGGAAGCAGGGAGCTGAGGGAGAACTACTACCTAGTCAGCCTCACTACGGTGGTGGGCAAGGTCATGGAGGCACTCATAAGAGATAGGGTGATGGACTACCTGGAAACAAATGGGCTGGTAGACGGTAAGCAACATGGGTTTACTAAGGGGATGTCATGCCAGACCAGTTTAATAGAATTTTTCGACTGGGTGACGTAGGTACTGGACCAAAGGGGTCCAGTGAACGTAGCCTATCTGGATTTCAGCAAGGCCTTCGACACCGTGCCCCATAGAAGGTTGGTCTATAAACTGGAAAGCCTAGGAGTGGGAGATAAAATAACCAGATGGGTGGAAAGCTTGCTATCAGATAGGACCCAGTGGGTGGTGGTGAATGGGGTACACTCAGGGACAAGGGAAGAGACAAGTGGGGCCCCCAAGGGGTCGGTGCTGGGGCCACTCCTTTTCAATATCTACATAACAGACATAGCGGACAACCTCAGGAGACATGTGGCCCTATTTGTGGATGACTTGAAAATCTGCAGTAGGGTGGACACAGCAGGCAGTTCAGAAGATGTGAGACAGGACCTGAGGACTCTGTAAAGGTGGACGGATGCCTAGCAGCTGAATTTCAACACAAAGAAGTGTGCAGTGATGCACATGGGCAGCAGGAACCCGCATTTAGATTGCATGATTGGGGGGGGAGAAAATCAGGATCACAGATCAAGAAAGAGTCCTGGGGATAACCGTCACCAGCGACCTAAGGGTGGGGAAGCAGTGCACCAAGGCCATGGGGAGGGCGTATCGAATGCTGGCAAGTACAAGAAGGGGGATAACAAACAGGAGAAAGGAGGTCCTGGCACCCCTGTACCACGCCTTAGTAAGGTTGCATCTCGAGTACGGTATCCACTTCTGGAGGCCTTACTTCTGGAAGGACATAGAGTTGGTGGAAAGGGTTCAGAGAAGAGTGACCAAGATGGTGCTGGGAAAGGATGACAAGCTCTACGAACAGAGATGTAGGGAATTGGGGCTGTACACATTGGAGACTAGAAGGGAAAGGGGTGACATGATAGAGACCTTTTAAGTACGTCAGAGGGATCCATAAAGTGGAGGAGGGGTGTTTATTTCACAGGAAGGTAGGCTCCATAACGCAAGGGCACAGCCTGAAACTACATCAAGGAAACTTTAGGGGTAATGTGAGGGGATGGTTCTTCACTGAGAGAGGGGTGGAATCCTGGAACAGGATGCCAGAGGAGGTGGTGGGGGCCAAGACTGTCTGGTTGAGTATTTGAGCATGGGACAAGCACATGGGGTTACTGGAAGGAGCCCCAAGAGGGGAAGGGTGGACTAAGGGGGGGGTGAGGGGCAGACTTAATGGGCCAGAGGGTCCTTTTCTGCTGTCAGTTTCTATGATTCTATGATATGAGGATCCCTCAGTGGATACTCAGGGTCTAGTGGGATCAGCTAACAGATGAACTGGACCAAATGGTGCCCATCATGACCCTGCTAGAAAGAGCATTATTATGGTGGATGGATTGTGAAACCCCATTAAAGAGTATTCCATTCCTTGTACCAGCTCTGGTACAGAGCCTCACCATGGATGCCTCCAGATCCGGCTGGGGTGCAAATCTTGACCCTTAACTAGACACATGGGTTCTGGACCAAGGTACAGGCCAAGTTACACATAAATGTCCTGGAGATGAGAGATGTCCTATACAACCTCCAGGCATTTCAGGAGCATCTGAGTCTTGGTCCTCTGTTAATACAAATGAACAATGCCAGTGTGATGCATTACATCAGCGAACAAGAGAGCACTCATTCCAGTCCTGTATGCAGAGAAGCAGTGAGAGTGTGGTACTTTGATGTGACCCACACCCTACAGCTATCCATTGTGCATCTCCAAGGTCTCCAAATATCTTAGCAGACAAGCTAAGCAGGTCACGGACCCGGATGCATGAATGGGAACAGTTGACCTCCATGGTAAATGACCTCATCGCAAGATGGGTTTGTCCAGAGCTGGACTGTTTTGCATCCCCAAGCAGCGCAAAACTGCTGCGTTTCTTCTCAATCATTGCCTGGAGTTTTCTGATGAGATGTGTTTTCCCTCTCTTGGAAAGGGAAATTCCTGTACACATTTCTCCCAGTTCCTCTAATACAGGGGTTCTCAAATGGTGAGGCCAGCCTCCCTGGGGATGCCCCAACCTGTTCCAGGGGAGGCTCAAGCAAGTCTGAAAAAGTACTGTATTTAAATTTTGGGTTTTATATATTTTGTGTGAAGAGATGAGGATAATAACAGTAGGTGAATTTTATGTATTTATTTACTAATAGGTGACAAGGGAAGGTGAATGAGCCAAGGCTCATTTCAGGTGTACCCGGGGAAAGGTAGGGAGTGAATACATTTCAAAAGGTAACTGCAAAACAATCAAGAAATATACAATGAGCAATAGTGCAAATAAATATGAACAATAAACTAATAATGAGTGGTGGTAATTGATCAGTTTGTAAACTGATGGCAGAACAGCCCAAATACAAGGCTTGAGCATAGAAATGCCAATAACAATAGCAAGAAGGAGCAAAGTAATCCAAGAGAAGTTGCTTAGGAGCACGGAAGACTCAAAGTATGTAGGAAGGTTACTTCATATAGAGAGGAAACAGAAAAAGTAGTCTGACCCATGAAGGTACTGAAACAAGGGGTAACAATGGTTCAAGAATGAAAATAGCAGAGCAAGTAGGCTGACTTGGGGGGAGGGTTACAATAAACTGAATAATATTTGTACATTTTAATTATTTGTTATTCAGAGAACACTTTGAGCACAGGAGCTCTTTTTCAAAAGTTCCTGGTTAGTATAAGACAAAGAACTGAATGTGAGCCTAGTACTCAAAGGGGGTTCAATGTATTCATAGTGTACTGTGCAAAGTACAGTGTGTTATTTTTCTTTGGGGAGGCCCAAGATTATTTAATTTTTTTGGGGAGGCTCAAAATCTTTTCCATGGATTTTGGGAGGCTCCCTGTGACAAAGTCTGAGAACTATTGCTGTAATATATAGTGTGCTAATCAAATTGAGGATGGTGGGTGCCATTCTTATCATCATTGCTCCACTGTGGCCTTGCAGATCTAGTTTCCACTCCTGCATCAGATGGCAATGAAGCCTCCTGTATCCCTACTACTGTGTCAGGGTCTGTTGTCACAGGATAAAGGGTCCCTGGTCCATCTGAACCTGAAGTCCCTACACCTCCATGCATGATTCCTGAAGACAGAGCCATTGCAGGTTTGGAGTATCCCCTAAGGTTGTTGATGTACAGATTACAGCTAGAAAGCCTTCTACCAGACATACATATTCCTTGAAATGGAAGCAGTTCACTTTGTGGGCTACTTCCAGGAATTTGGAGCCATTTACATGTCCTGTAAATGCTGTGCTGGAATACTTGCAGTCCATGTCGGACTCTGGTCTACAGTATTCCTCATTTAAGGTGCCTTTGGCCGCTGTATCATCTTCCCATGCACCTATTGATGGTCTTACAGTTACACGGTTAGAGGTGTCCCATACTTTTCTGAGAGCTATTCTACATATGAAACCTCCTATCTGTATTATGTTCTTGAGAAACTGGCATTGGCTCCATTTGAGCAAGCCATGAGTTGTGGTTTATGTTTTCTTTCATGGAAGATATTATTTTGAGTTGCAATCACTTCTTCTTGAAGGATTCCAGAGCTGCTGACTCTCATGTGTGACCTTATTTGCTTTTTCACAAAGACAGGGTTTCTTTGTGTACAAGTCCTGTTTTTTTTTTTTACTGAATGTGGTATCTGAATTTACATTGACTCAAATGATCCACCTTCCTGTTTCATACCTGTATGCCAACCAGGGTGAGGCACTGTTCTGTACTTTGAAAGCTCATTTAATACTGAGATACTATGGGAATCGTACCAAGGACTGTAGAAAGTTCTTTCAGCTCTTTGTTTTGTTTGTCTGTGAGAAAGAGGGCATCCTTGTGTCTAAACAGTGCTATCCAAATGGCTGTCACATTGTATTACGTTCTTTTATAGGAAGTATGGCAAGGAACTTCCAGGTGCAGTTCGTGGTCACTCTGCCAGAGAAAGGGCCACTTCTGTTCCTTGTTTCAGAAGTGTTTCTGCTGCTGACATTTGTGCTACAGCCACTTGGAGCACTGTCCACACCATCACTGAGCATTACAGTCTGCACATAGTCTCCAGGAGACATACTGTATTTGGGCTTGCAGTTCTGCATGGTCTGCTGTCTTGACTGTACCAGCCTCCCACTAGCTTTTGGGGCTGCTTGGGACTCATTCCACAGATGGTTTAATGAAGTAGATGTCCTCAAAGAAGATAAACAGTTACGAACTTAACCGTAACAACAGGTCTTCGAGAGAATCTGCTCCATTAGGCCACGCCTTCCCTCCCTCCAACTTCTTTTTCAATGAGAGTAACATCATTTCTAGGGACATGGATATGTTGTTCATCCACACTTATTGGCAGGTATCCTTGCCGCTTTAAATCTTGCCGGAAGGTCTTCAAGCTGGCTCCTTCCACCCACCCGGGTGGTAAAACTCTCGGCTCCGCCCCATGACGCCAGATCTTCCTTACTGCTTGGAAGCTCAGGTTCCCTCCTTAACGCTCTGCGTATAAGACTGGTTCCTAATTCTTCGGTTTTGCGAATTTAAAAATTTTTCAACTTTAGACTTCATTCTTCTATCCCTCGCTGCTGCGATGGACAAATCGACTCCCGGTTTTCGGAGATGCCCTTCTGGGCAGAAGATGTCTCGAACGGATTCGCACTCCACGTGCGTCTACTGCTTAGGCCTTGAGCACGACCCACAGGCCTGCGACCTGTGCTCTTCCTTCTCGGCCTACATTCTCGAAGACCATGCTGCCCATTTACAACTTGGGTGTCCCGAGAAGCGTTTTCCTCCGGTGAAGTCAAAAGAGGCCCGGTTTGCGGTTTCTGCGGCGGCGGGCTCGTCGGATCAGCTTGAGCAGATGATCGCCCTCGAAGAGGAGGCGGCTCGTGCTGCTCCTTCCTCGGCCGCGGCTTTTATTCCGCTCTCCCTGGGTTCCTCTTATTCGACCTCCTTCAAGGAGCTCTGTCTGTCCCTCTCCCCCAAGGGACGGGCCCGTCTGCTGGACCTTCTCGGTCCAAAAAGAAAGACAAGGGTAAGTCCCTCCGTCGACGCTCTTGGGAGCGGGAAAGGTCCCTCTCCCCGAGTAGTCGGCCATCGACTTCGGTCGATCCTTCGGCTTCGGCCACTGGTCTCATGGTATCCCCATCAGATCAGTTGACCGAGACTCCCGTCGACGCAGTCGAGATATTTCTCGACCCGTTGGATGGGTTGTCGACTGGTGAAGCCGAAAATCCTCTCTCCCCAGTTCCCCCGGTGGGAGTTGAGGATCCCGTGGGCTTGCCAGTGCCTCCGGTTCCGGAGCCCTCGGGTGAACCTTCCGAGCCGAGGGGAGAGCCGGTCCCACCCGTCCCTCCTCCAAACCCCCCTGGGGAAAACCGAGGTTCGCGGTGTCGGTCTCGGACTTCTTCGCGGTCCAGCCGATCTCGCTGTCCCAGGCGGTCTCGGTCTCGGCACCACGGCAAGCGGCGCCGCCGCTCATCCTCATCCTCCTCCTCGGACGAGGAGAGGCTTCGACGTAAGTTACGTCAGCGGTACGAGGACCTCATGTGGCAACAGCTTCTTCTGACCGGGAACAAGCCGACTCTGTCGCCTTCCCCGGCCAGTAAGTGGCTGTTACCGGAGTGGCCGAAGCAACCCCTCGACCTTCCCGAGGTGCCTGTTCCCAGGCCGGTTGCTCGGCCAAAACCAGCTGCTCCGCCGATTCCAGTGGAACCCCCGCCTCCACAGCCATTATTTGGGGCTCCGACCTAGAATTCTCGGTCGGCTCAGGGTTTGCCCCATAGGCTGTCTGTCATCCTCACTCCCGATCGGCCTCGGCAGGTGGAGGGTGGCTCAGGCCAGGCAGCTCTTTGCGGACTCTTCGGAGTCCGACAACGATTCCTCCCTTTTCTCCAAGCGAGTGGACTTGGAGCCCTCTGGGGGTCAGTCGATGGACAAGAGCCCTTCATCCTTTCTGGGCTTACTTAGGCTCATCTTGGAGTCAACCGGGATGCAGCTCGAGCCAGTATCTAAGCGGGCCAAGTATCCCCTCACGGAGATATTGGACTGAGGGGATTCCCCTTCGGAGGCCTTCCCGGTAGCTGAGGCCATTGTGGGTCCGGTCTTGGAGCTCTGGCAGCGTCTTGCTTCCTGCCCTGCGCCTTCGGCCAGGAAGTATGCAGTCCCTACCGGTTCCCTGTCCGGTTTTTCGGAACACCCCTCAGCCGAGGGGTTAGTTACTGACAGCGTTTTCCGGCGTGCCGGAAATGCTAGGGACGTGGACAAACCTCCCGACAAGGAGTCCAAGAAATTGGACTATGCCGGGCGAAAAGTCTACGCTGCGTCCTCCCTCGGCCTTCGTCAGGCCAGCTCGGCCGTGCTGATGGCACACTTCTCTTATGCCCTGTTGGGCTCCCTGGACGAGGTAGTCCCTCATCTCCCGGCCGACCTGCAGACCATGGTTAAGCAGGTGCAGGACCAGGGCAGGGCAGTGGCCAAGCAGCAACTTCAGACTGCTTTGGACATCGGTGACTCATGCGCCAGGTCAGTCGCGGCCGCAGTGGCCATGCGCCGTCGGGCATGGCTGAGGATATCCACCTTCACAGCGGATACCCAGCACAAGTTGGCAGATGTCCCCTTCCTGGGGACCGACCTCTTCGGCCCTGGAGTGGAAGGTCACCTCCAGAGGATCGAGAAGTCCAATGCTACCCTGGACTCTGTCTCTTCCACACAAAGGGACAAAGGCCGCAGGCCACAGCCTAAACCCTTTCGTCCTGCTGCACCTGCGGCACGTCCGGCCCAGCAACATCAGGACCAGCAGGCTCGCACTTGGCACCCCAGACCCAAGCCCGCGGCTTTCTCCTCCAGGAAGCAAGGAGGTAAAGGCCCGGGAGGTCCCTCGGCTGGTTCCTCCTCCAAGCCTGTCAGTGACGGGTTGAAGGGCGTCACCCCCAACCTCATCGCCTTACCCCAGGTTCCCCCCTTGGGGGGACGGCTCTGTTACTTCCTTTCCGCCGGGTCCGTTATTACCACGGACAGATGGGTACTGGAGGTGGTGGGAAAAGGTCTGCCTCTGGAGTTCGAGCAGGCCCCGCCCTTCAGAGCCGTCGCAACTCGGGGCCTCGTGGTCTGCAGCTCACTGTTGGCTCGCCGAGCCGACATCGGTCTCTCCTCCAGAAGGAGGTGATCAGGAGGTGGCGGACCTCCCTCAGACCCGGGTTTGTGTCCAGGTACTTCCTGGTCCAGAACGGACGGGGCTGGCCCTATCTCTCGACCTACACGACCTAAACAAGTTCCTAAGGTCTCGAACCTTCAGGATGGTTACTCTGGCTCAGATAATACCATCCTTGGAACGCGGTGTGTGGTTCTGCTCTCTGGACCTGCAGGACACGTTCTTTCACGTCCCTATCTGTCCGTCGCATCAGAGGTTCCTTCACTTTCGAGCGGAGGGATCCCTTTTCAAGTTCCGAGCCATGCCCTTCGGCTTGTCTCAAGCTCCCAGGGTCTTCACCAAATGCATAGCAGTGGTGACAGCATTCCTGCGGCGCCGATGGGTCTGGGTTTACCCTTACCTGGACGATTGGCTGATAGCAGCCCTCCAAGCAGGAGGTGGAGCGGTCCAGGATCTGGCCTCAGGTTTGCTCTCAGTTGACCTCCTCATCAACGAGGCCAAGTCGGAACCGTGCAAAGCAGGTGATACAATTCATCGGGGCAGAGCTTGACTCTGCCAAGCCAGAGACGGCTCCCCGGCGCATAGGCCGGTTCTTTCCTCCTTGCCCAGTCATTTCTGGTTGGGCAATCGTGACCTGCCCGGACTTCCTGCGCCCTGGGTCTCATGGCGGCCTGTACCAGCGTGGTCCATTGGGCCCGCTGGAACATGCGCCTTCAGTGGGCCTGGCCAGCCAGTGGTCTCAACGCTGCGATCCTTTGACCAGCGGTGACGGTGACCCAGGGATGTGGAATGCTCTCCAGTGGTGGATCGTTCCAGCGCGACTCTGCAGGAGGGCATCCGTTTGTCCGCCCTGACCGACGGTCCTCTATTGACCGATGCCTCTCTGATGGGTTGGGGTGCCCATCTGGGGAACACCGGTGCCACGGCCTCTGGTCCCCGCAGGACTCATGCCATATCAACCTGCTGGAGCTCCGAGCGGTCCGCTTAGCTCTTACCGCCCGCTCGTTTCTCCGGGTCAAGTGGTTCCGGATCCAGGCGGACAATACCACAACCATGTACTATCTAAACCGCCAGGGCGGACACGCTCCATGCTTCTATGCAAGGAAGCTCTCGCATCTGGTCACTCGTGCGCAGCCTGGAGGCAGATCTCCTAGCCATTCATGTGGTAGGAGCCTCCAATACCCTGGCCGATGCCCTAAGCCGGATAGGGGCTGTGTCTCACGAGTGGTCTCTCCTGCCGGAGGTAGTACAAGATCTGTTCTCCCATTGGGGCACCCCTCAGGTGGACCTGTTTGCCTCCAGGGAGAACGCGAGGCTGAGGCTGTTCCATGCCGCATCCTCAGCAGGGCTCGGTGCAGGGGGATGCCTTCTCAAGGCCGTGGACCCCGGGCCTCTTCTACGCCTTTCCCCCATTTCCCTTGATCCACAAGGTGCTTCTCAAGGCAAGGAGGGACAAGGCGCAGGTGATTCTGGTAGCCCCAGACTGGCCCCGCCAATGCTGGTATCCAGATCTCCTCAGCCTCAGCTCCAGGCTCCCGAGGCAGCTTCCAGCTCGCCCAGACCTGCTTTCAGTCAGTCAGGGGAAGGTGTTCCATCCAGACCTTCAATCCCTGCACCTGACAGCCTGGTTCCTGAGCGGCTAGAGTTCCAGGCCTTGGGTCTCTCCGACGAGGTCCTCAATGTAGTTGAGGCGTCCCGTAAGGAATTGACCAGGAAATGCTACGCCTTCAAATGGAAGAGATTTTCCATTTGGTGTCAGGGCAAGGGCCTGGACCCTTCCTTCTGTTCCTTGGCGAGCATATTGGACTACCTCTGGTCCCTTTCTCAGCAAGGGCTTAGGTCGACGACCCTTAAGGTGCACCTGGCAGCCATCTCTGCTTACCGGGCGTGGGCTTGGAAGCAGTCGGTGACACAGGAAAAGGTGGTCTGACGCTTTTTCAAAGGCCTTGATCACATTTCCCCTCCGGTGCGAGAACCTCCACCTCCATGGGATCTACTGCTGGTATTGGCAAGGCTCATGGGCAAGCCATTCGAACCAATGCACAGGTGTGATCTCTCTCACCTGTCATGGAAGACCGCCTTCTTGGTGGCTATCACGTCATCCAGAAGGATGGGAGAGCTCCAGGCGCTTTCCATCGAGTCTCCTTACCTGGTCTTCCACAGGGATAAGGTTGTCCTGCGCCCCCACCCGAAATTCCTTCCGAAGGTGGTGTCGGAGTTTCATCTTAACCAGGTGTTGACTCTGCCGGTGTTCTACCCCAATCACACCTTGGAGGCCGAATATAGGCTCCATACTCTGGACCCTAGAAGGGCGCTCGCCTACTATAAGGAGCGCACGCTAGAATTCGGGGACAGGTTCGCCAGCTGTTTGTCACCTACGCTGAAGCCGCACCTGGCAGACCTGCAGCCAAGCGGACGATAAGCAGGTGGGTCACCTCCTGCATAGATCTCTGCTATAAGTTGGCGGGCATGGAGCCTCCCAGAGGATAAGAGCTCATTCTACCCGCCATACTGCTGCATCGGTGGCTGCTTCCAGGGATGTCCCTATCCAGGAAATCTGCAGGGCTGCTACCTGGAAGTCAGCACACACCTTCATTACCCACTACCACATCGACCTTGAGTCACTGGGATGCTGGTTTTGGGCCTCGGTTCTCAATCTTTATTTCCCAAGTAAGTATCGGGTTGTGCGTCTTGCCTCCCTCCTCCCAGAACTGCTAGGAGTCTGCCAATAGTGTGGATGAACAACATATCCATGTCCCTAGAAATACAGGTTACTCACCTGTAACAGGAGTTCTAGGAATGGTATGTTGTTCATCACACTACTCCACCACCCGACCTCCGGCTCGACGACAACCTAAGCTTCCAGCGGGCCAGATTGGCGCCATGGGCGGAGCCGAGAGTTTTAGCACCCAGGTGGGTGGGAGGAGCCAGCTTGAAGACCTTCCAGCAAGATTTAAAGCGGCAAGGATACCTGCCAATAAGTGTGGATGAACATATACCATTCCTAGAACTCCTGTTACAGGTGAGTAACCTGTATATATTGTGCCTTGACCTGATCCATGGCTCTTATATCCAGTACCATGTCTCACCATGCATGCCTGCTTCTGGTCTGATCTCCTGGTTCCTCACGGTTGGAGGTCCTCGGAGTCTGATCTTCATTGGGGAACTGAGGAGTGATAGGGCTGCCCATGTTTATGTAGACACTGATAGATGACATCTTTGTGTGTGGCCCCTGGCTAGCAGAAGTTTCCATGTGGTCCTAGTGCCAGGCAGCTGTAGTTCCAAAGATTTGAGCTAATGGAGGAGACTCTCTCCAAGATATACTGTTACGGTAAAACTGCTCTTTTCCTGTTACACCATTTGTAGATGAACACAGCAACCATTAGCAGTATTCATGCACACAGCTGTAGATGATCTCAGAGCCTGTCTTACTGAAATAGAGAATGCTGGCCAGGACATTTAAGACATCTTCAAAACTTTATTCCTTAAAAAAAAAACAGCATAGGACCTTTAGCATCCACCTAGACAACCACCAGAGATTGGGAAAAAAAATGGTCTAACCTGTCATCTGAGGGATTGCTGTATTGCCAGCTCAGGGTTCCACTGCCTTTCATAAGCACTCTAGCTTGCCAACTGAATCCATTAAAAGAAACAGACTTACAACCTTGCATTACACTGTAGCCTCTCCATTGCTTAATTTGTAACAATAATTCTGTGATTGCACCTTTTCAGCTAGACAGAAATCATGTTTAAAGAATGCAGCAGCTAGAGGGAACTGGAGGACTCTGGATTGGTTGGGAATTATGAGCCCTTTCACTGCCGGCTCACTGGCTTGAATATGGCCCTGGTCAACAGTAGCCATCCTCAACTGATAACTGAGTCCAGTGTCCTTTGTGAACTGATTTGTGGTGTCTCATCATAACTATCCACATCTGAAAACCGCTATTATTCTAAATCATCTGTACTTACTTAGTCTGCCAGCACAGAGGATTTACATGAATGCAAGGATCTAAAGAGGTCTTCTCACAAAAGGTGGATGATTGAGGGAAAGTATTGTTACGTTATTTTTTTCATTATGTTTTATATTTTGACAGTTATTACTACTTTATAAAGCAGATGGTTTATAAAATGTTTTATGTGGACGTAGGCAGCTCTCTGCTCTTCAGGAGCATCGTCTCTGGTGTCCTTTGGATGCCAGTACTACTCACTTTCATCAAAGGCATGTGAAAGGCAACACTCTTGAAGTTTATAGACCCTCTTCAGTGTCTGTATTTGTAAGTCACCTTCTTTGTATTCTCATGTGAGGAATAAATAGGCTTGCAGTCTGCAGCACCCTGTCAACCCATTAGAGGGGGTCTCTCTGTGGCAGGATTGCAGTTTATTGGGGGATAGTGAGAAGAATCTTGAATTGTGCCATCTTTGTCATGTGGTTAAACAGGAGACTTCTGTTTCCATTGAGTCAATCCAGCACCCAGTCATAGGCACTAAAATGTAAATCAGAATGAAAATCTAATAGCTGTCGGTAACCCTACATTTTTATTGCTGACTGCCAGAGCAGCAATTTGTGTGGCCAAGTGGCTACTTGGACAAGGATTTCAACTCCTTGTTCAAGTCATAAAGCCATTAAACGTTGTCCATCAATTATTTTTCTTAGGTGGTCATTTGACTGAAAATCAAACTGAGTTTTGTCATCCAATATCACACTGAAAACTTGTGTCATGACTTTTCTAGTATTATTAGTTTTATAGGCTGGAAATATTTTACAAACCATAGAGCTTCAGAGCAACAGTTCATACAGAAAGAAACTTCCCTAGCAACTGTTCAGGAGAACCCTGCGAGGCAACCCTTCAACTATGCATGCTTCCATACCAGTAGGTTTGTTTTCCCATAATGGGGTGAAGCTTTTTGGGAAATTTCCAACAAGACTTTCAGTGTAATCATTCCTGGTTGTTAGTGTGCCAGACTGGCTTTTGTGTTTCATCAAAAGGAAGACACTTCCAACAGCCTAGCACCCATTGTCCCATGCATGCACACACACATATCATAAACAGTATATACACCAGGATTCCTGCCTGGAATTTGGGGGGGCTATGCCATTCTTATGTAGTGCCAGATCTACTATACAGGGCCAAGTTGATGGTGATATTGACTACAGTAGCACAAAATATAGGAATGTATGTAACGTGATACACTGCTGTCTCTTTCCAGGATAGCCTTGCCATCAGGGTCTGCACCTCAAGCAATCCTTTCTGGTTCAGCCTTTTAAATAAGTCAGTAAAGACTGTAGGCAGCAGTAGTTCTTACTAGAACAAGTGTAACACGTCTGTTGTTTCTGTCCCTTTCAGGTTATTCTAAAAGAGAAAGTAAAAGAGCTAAACCTACATGAGGTGAGTGTTGTTACTGCGTGTATGACTAACAGTGCCGATTGACGCTCTCTTTGGAGTTCTGTGGTCTGGCCTGCTTAACTGCTGTTTAGACCCTTTGCACAGTGTGTCATGTTTCCTTTCTACTTCCAAGCGATGTGCACTGTGACCTACAAATCACATGGACAAGCTTGAGGTACTAACAGCCTGAAATAAAACATTCGAAAGCACTGCCGTTGGGCTCCTAGATCTACAGGGAGTCCTGCATTTTACAGGGATTTAGAGCCATCTACAGGAAACTTTTTCCCATAGACTTGATTGGTAATACAGGAAAATACAGTAATTTGGCTTTTATAGGAAATAATCGACAGGAAAATAGTCCTGGAGTTACAGGAGAAAATGACAGTTCAGTCTGGGAGCACTGGAACTGTCAAAATTGTACTTCTGAGCTGAAGAGGGAGTGTCTATGATGTCTTGTAGATTGTGTTTCTGTTTCTGTTCTCGATACATATAGTCCTTCTGACACTCAGGAATGACTAGTAGTTTATTTTACAACCCTTTGTTTGAAAACACAGTTTCGCAACCATCGTTTCCTGTAATAACAAAAGTTTCCATTTACGTTACACTCAAGACTCTTAGTCTGATGCTATTACATGCCTGTTCTCCTGGCTTAGATTAGTCTCTGAAATTCCTCACATTCGTTAAAGCCACGCCGTAGAGCTAGAGCCCTCTAAGGCAGAATGAGCATCATGGAGAAAAGAAAGCTTGCATTGATTTTCAATTTGATATCCTATGATGTTTACAGATAGAAGTTATGCTTCCTTTGGACTCTGAATGAGGAATATTTTGAGAACATTAATGCTTGTAAACGCACGTAGGCACACACTATGTCTACAATGGTGGTTTCTTTCTTCTTTCTTTCTGCAAGTCTACAGTGTGAAACTTAAAAATCATAGCTCACAGCAATTACTCAGTTTTTAATAGAAATGCATTGGATACAGACCAGCCCGTCAGCGCAGCTGTAGAGCTACTACTCGTGACACCGACATCCCGGGTTTGGAAGTGAACGTGGGGTGTCAGAGAGACAGCCGGGGGAGGAGGAGGAGGATCAAGCATCCTCAGGACTACCCTCCTCCTCTTCTGGGGGAGAGCTTGTAGAGCCCGGTGTTTGCCTGGCCCCTAGCAGAAGCTAGGGCAAAGGCATCCGGGACTGCTTAGAAAGGTAAGGAGGGGTGTAGCAGATGCCGACATACAGTGCGCAGGAGCACACTGCGCACATCATAGTGTCATTGCATGCTGTGCCACTCAATGGGAATCAGAAAACGGGAAAAGCTACCGGTGGCAGGATGATGCCAGGATACCTCCAGGCCTGCACCTGACCAGCTGGGCTCGCTAGTCCAGAAACTGGATCCAGTTCCCAACGGGGCCTGTTGACCCCGCCATGGGGGGCAACCTGTTGGTATACTGACAGATAAGTCCTGGTGGATGTTGAGGTGATGGGGCTGGGGTGTCCTGGCAGTTGGGAGCTGTCCAGTTGGGGGCAGAAACAGGGGACCAAAATAATTTATTGGAAACATCACAGAGGAGAGGCAATCAGCTGTTAAGGTGAGAGGCCACACGTTACCAAGCATCAACACACACCCTCCCTCCGGTCAATCCCAGAGCGGCTGTAAAGTCATCTGTTAAGGTCACCACTGGTCTGCCCACTAGCCGGAGCAAATGTACAGCAGCATACGGCAGGAGAGACCGTCTTTACCTTACATCTGGAAACATCAGTCTTTTTCCTTGTTATCTGTACAGTTTCCTTCCTGGTTCTGCTTTTCTCAGTCCTGGATGACCACCCAGCCTGATCTGCAAACCTTTCCATTCAACCCCAACCCCCGAGACACTGAGTGGAGCAGTGTTGGGCACAGCTGGCTGCATGGGGGCCCTGAGTGTATCAGGTGTTACGCTGCATGGCAGAACTTGCACTTGTCGGAACATTTATCTGCTTGTCTCTCCCTTCTCTCCCCCGCAATCATTTCTCCTGCTCTTCATGTTTTCTACACATGACAACATATTCAGGACAGAATCACCAGAAGATAGTAATAACAAAATAGTTATCACATAAATATTTTGCAGTCGTCCCCGCACCTTTCGCAGTGTACTGAATCCATGCTTCCGTGCTCCTGCTGCAGGGAGCAAACAAAACATAAAATAGATATGGAGTTTGGAGTTCTTTTTTTTTTTTTTCTTTCTTTCTGTTTCTGTCCCCTTCTTACATTGGTCTAACACCCCCATTGCCACTTACCTGCAGTTAGCCACTTGGCCGCAACATAGCCATGGTTTGTGCCCTGCAGCCTGGTTGTGGTGTGGCAGCCCCCCCCTCCACCAAGACATACATATCAGTCCTATCTGTGGGGTGTCCCCATCAAGATTGGTGGCCAGACATACTAGGGCTGGTAGCCCACAGTGTCAGGGCCCTATTTTCCCATTTCCTGTAGTCCTCTTCCCTCTGGCCAGTCCCTGACAATCCAAGATCATTCTTGATGCCAGTCACTGGCATTACAAGTGGTTGTGCCAAAGGGACAGCAGATATTGATTTCTGTTCCTCAACACCACCAGCACACTGCCCTACTCCTGCTACAGAGCCTGTAGCTTCCAGTGCAGGCTTACATTGGGCACTCTGTCCTCTCCAGCACAATTTCACTAGCCTGCCTGCCAGAAAATGCAGCTAAATATATTGAGAATTAGCTAACTGGAATGATAATGCATGATTCTGTGATTTTGAAAGTTTTGGGATCAAAACTCTCTCACAAAAGGAGCTCTTGCTGTAGCCACTGCTGCCACTTGTCTTTCTCTGTAAGAGAGAGAGCTGCAAATGACACTCAAATGTGCGCTGGGAAAGTTGTCAGTCTCAGGCATTAGTGATTGGCTGCTGCAGGTCATGTAACCTGACAACAGCTTGGACATGCTCAGTGTGTGGTACCTGTAAAGAGTGCTGCATTATGACAACGAAGTGCCAAAGGGGAACAAATTCCTTCGGAACTGCTTTGGCAGTGTCCACAACACTGGATTTCAGCATGTTCACTGAATGCAAATTCGGCATTGGCTTATCCCTAACTTCACCACAGGGGACATCAGCACGCTTGCGAGGCTGACCAGTGGTAATACTTGGCACCACGGAAGGAAAAATGAATGAAATGTGGGTAAAAATCATGGTGTTGTCGAAATGATGGCCCGCTGACCTAGTGTACTGGGCTGAAACAACAGCTATAGCTGATGAGTCATAATAGTGCAGTAATAGTGATGGAGGAATATGTCTGTGATTTGTTGTTCCTAGACTTTGCCATTTTGTTTGCAAGACATTTTAACCCCTTGCAGTCCTGCTTAGAACACAGGCAGCCTAAACTCCTTTATGGTGATTAGCATATCATCTTCCATTAGGGGTATATATTGTTCTGTTTTGTTTATTCATATATGCATATGTACACAAAATCCTCAGAAATAAAAGCAAAAGGAAAGACTCTGTCTAGCGTGTCTTTATATACACTGTGTTGCAAAGGGCTTCACAATTCATGGACAGCTGGCAGCAGCCTTTAAGGGTACACAGAAAGGTTGAGGAATGTTTGGGGTGAGCGAGAGAGAGTGAGAGAAAAAGAATGAATTAAGCATAGGGATGTTATCTGATTACTCGGGTTTACACAGGAAGTAGCAGTTGTGGGATCCAAACCTGGGTCTTCTGTGTCTTGGACTGGTGCATTTGCTTTGATCACTGTGTTATACTGTCCCACCAGGACCATAATGAACTCGGTTCAATGCCTAATGCATATGGGTGGGGGCAGAACTCTAGGCAGATTATAAGCATTTATGGGAGATAGGTAGAAACTCTGGCAGTGCCCAGTTTTTATTTACAGTTGGCAGTAGCCCCCACAATATTGCATACACAAAGGTTCAAGACTTCACACTCAGTTGACTTGTAGCTTAGCTAAGCTAAAGTTGGATGTCCAGTTTCATTATGTTAAGGATGTTCCTGCTGGTACTTACTTCTCCAGCACAGAGCTTTGGGGGTTTTACTAAGATCAGTCACCAAATCACGCTGTTGAGGCTTCTGTTTTATGTAAGCAGAGAGGGTGCACTTTTGTGAGTACAGCACAGAGATTTTAATGGAAAAAAAATACAAAAACACAGTTTTGGAGAGCATTAGCTATATTCCCTAGCGCTTTGGTGATCACGAGCTTTGTCAGCATGTTCCTGCCAATGCACTATAGTTTATTAACATTAAAAAGTTTACCTTCAGTAGTGAAGTTGTGAAGCGACCCCACTTAGCCAATTTCAGGAGGTAGTGCATTCTGTGACACTATGCAGGGGATTCACCACCTAAGTATGTGCTACTTCAGGAAGGGGGAAATGCTTGGCAAGTCAGGTGTTGTGCAAAAAGCTGATCACATGGTTACATTGCCAGAGGAAGTACAGTGATGTACAGTGGAATCTGCCAGGATGCAGCGTAGTGTCACAGATTCCTGCATGACATGTCATTGCAATTACAGTGTTTCCTGCAGTAACTTTGCAGAATTCTGCAATATTCTGTGTTGCATTCTGGCAGGCTTCACTGTAATCATGTCATTCCCCTCTCCCTTACGGTGTGCAGCCATACGCTCTTGAGGAGGAAGACGTAGAGTCTGTCTCAGAGTTGTTTGTTTTATTAGGAATAGCTATTACAGTGGCAACCTCAAGTACACAATACAGTCATACAAAACATTGATATTGTAACCCCTGGGCGGCGCAACCCTCCAGTGTTACACCCCTGCCTACTACCTTGGACATAGGCTAAGGAGTTTGGGTTTGCTAGCTAATAACATTTTTTAAAACCTGTGTGCAGTGCCTCCACTCAGGGTGCTTTACGTGGGTGAGATGGTACTGGGTGTAGCCCCCTGAGCTGCTACACCACCCACAGTGACCAGTTACCTTCCCCAGACATGCCCCAATACACAGTTCCCCACATTTCCACATTTTGAATTAAAGGCTCTCTCTAATAATATGCTCACACAGGATTTCAAACAACAACAACAAGATATTTATTTCAGGGGTAATAAAGGAGCTAGGAAAGGGAAACAGGAGGAGTAGAGGTTATCTTACCGTGTTTACACATGTACAGAGATCATTTTGTATTTTGCTGGTGAACCCTCCAGCTGGGTGGCTACATATTAACAGGCAGACATGAATCACATTTTACCATTCGACTTAAGACATCCAGAGCCCTGGCTATCTAGCTGCTGATAAATCAGATGTTAACCATAATTATTAATAATACCCACTCTGGTACCAGTCCCAGATACAGCAGAAACCCTGCAATCTCATACCATACTGGTTAAACAGATACCACAGTCCAAGATGCTGCAGGCCTGATAGAGTTGCAGCTGGTTGAGGTGGCGGCTATTAATTTGAGGGTGGGGGCAACTTGGAAACAGATTTTTTGTAAAGCAGCAAATTACTGTTTACAACCACAGCAGGGATTGCCCTGCAGTTTAGCAGACAAAGCAGGGATTGCCCTGCACTTGCAGACAAATCAGGGATTGCCTTGCATTCGCAGACTTCTGAATGTTCCAGAACAAACTATGTGGATCTTACATCCAGAACATTCAGCACAATATTTGAAAGTCCCATCCAATGCAATGAGAGTGATGCTTCTGTCAAGCATTCTAAACGCAGTTTAAACACGGTCACATCCAGTACTTTATATACCAAAACGCATCCATCCAGAGTAAGTTGGCAACAACACTTTTATCAAGCATCCCATACTTTCGTTTCAGGCAGTCACATCCAGTACATTCTATATGCCAAGAACATTATCCACAAGCAGAGTCCTATCCAGCACATCTAGCCATTTAACACTTATACCAAGGGCTCGTAGACGAAATTCTGTGCAGGCACAGGTACATTCTCTTTAAGGTATCTTAGACATTAATATGCTCTAGGGCCTCCTGTCTCATGAAGTGGCAAGCACGTCTTGAGAGACAGCTCCACGATGGCAGGACTCGAACCCATAGCTACACATTTATATGATTCACTAAGCCCAGTATCTTGCTGCACCTGCAACTTAGCCATTTGTGCCACAGACAAGATGCATCCATTACTTGAACTAGGCAGTCTCTTATGGGGTTAGTAGCCCAGACTGATGACTTCAATACTTCACACTTAACAGCACACATTTCTTAATGGGGCATGGAGCCCCCAAGATTACTTGCTTAGCTTCTCCCTTGCACCGGGGGGTACAAGGGTACTCGCTCAGGTCCTCCACGGGTCTCATCCGCAATCAAAGGCATCCTGAAGACTTCTTCAGCTCTCTCACTGCTGAGGTACTTGGTCAGCGCTCTCACAACTGCTTGATGTCATCTCGTCTGGTCAGCGCTCTCACTGCTGCTGGACATCTGATTCTTCGGTCTACATCTTTCCCCGACGTTGGAGGGAAGGCTAGCCTCTGGAGGACAATATTGGCAACCTCCAGACTAGCTGTTGCAGAAAGTACAATTGCTGTAACTAGTTAACTTTTAACTGAAGAAAATAGCAAATGCCCCCTGAAGACTGAAAGGGCTTGAATTAAGTGGCCCATGCCTGATGGCATGGCTGGAGCCTGAGCCCTTCCCCCATGGGGGTCTCCCAGCAGGCTGGAGCCTGCTCTGCTGCTCTCTCTCCAAATCTCTCTCTGAATGAATCTCCAGACAAACTGGCAACATTGTCTCTTTATAGAGCTCCTAGCTCGACTCCTGATTGGTAGCAGGGATGGGGTGACATGTCTCCAAGTTGCTGAAGGACCTGTCAATCAGAACACTCGTGGCACAATTGGGTTGTGGAATTTGCTCCTAAAATAATGTCCCTGTAAGCCCCCATAAGCACTTGGGTGCTTACCCGTCCCACGAGTCCTAGCTTTCTTTTGCTGCAATTCCAGTTGGCTGTACTGCTGGCAATGGCTGCTTAACCCACTGTCCCTTATAGCAGATTAGATTCAGTCCTGAATAATGTCCTGGTGCAGCCAGAAAGAAGTAATTATTTGCCCCACGTGCCCCCACAGTTCTATAGCTTAAAGGCTGTACTTGCAGTTGCTGCACCGATGAAAAACATGTCTCTTTTACTTTTCTTGTCGCTACTGCACTTATGCAAGCTCCCCTTGTAGCAGCTGACACACAGAGTCCCAGATATTGGAATTGCCAGGGAAACAGTACTCATTTTACTTTAAACACTTTTCCCCACATGCACAGTATATTCCAAACAAGCAGCAACAGTTCCATTATGTTAAACATTTTAATTCTTCACTTTTCATCTGGAGCTGAACATAGCTACCCTGGAGGCAGCCAGATACACTGTTATTCATTATTCAGATGACCGGGGCCCTGCACAGGCATATTCAAATGAGCCCCGGTCAGAACTCCTTTAATTCCCATCTGAGCGGTCCCCCAGCAGGCTGTCCGTGGTCACCGGGTCCCAAATAGGTGGAAGGGATCCTGGGACCCACAGCGCAGTCCCCGAGGCAACCGCAAAACAAGCGGCTCCACATCAAAGGCGCTGAAAGGCCAATCTCCGCTGCCCTGAGGCAGCACTTTGTAGCTGTGGAGCTCGTAGTCAGCAAATTTAAGCCCCAAGGGGCTGGATTTTCATTTGACTGCAAGCTGGGGCACATAGGGCAAACAGGACCTGGGAAGCCAGAAAAATTAGAGCTCAAGTCAGGAGAAGCCCGAGAGACAGTGGGAGAAGGATAGAACAAACTGGGCTAAGGTAAACCGAGATTGGCCTTTCTAGGAAACCCCATTTGCAAGGGGGTTACAATATGAATACAAATATAAGCAGAGTTCATCGTTAATTAAAACATTTGCACACCTGGACATTAGAGAGCAGGTGCTTTTTTAGTTGAAGTACAGACACAGGTTTAATGTTAGGGGCCCTGAAATAATTTGGGAGCTGTTCCAAAATGTTGGAACCGGTTGAATAAAGTGTTTAATAGTCCTTTTGGAATCTGATCTGGGTACAATTAGCTGAAGAAATTGGGAATTTCATAATGATGGATCAATATCATGGAATTTTAATTTATCGTATAAGTACCTGGAAACATGACCTAGGCCAGATTTATAAGCAAACAAACTCATGTGAATGTCCCTCCTAGAAGCCAGGGAAACCTAATCCAAGGATTTATACAACACACAATGAAGAGTAGACATTGGGCATTTTAGAATTAGCCTAGTTCATTTATTATACAGTATGTCCAACTTGTGCAATATATCTTGTGAGGCATCACCATACAGTACATCCCCATAATCTAAGAGATATAAAATCTGAACCTGTATTGCGTAATTCATGGTGTTCGAATCAAGACATTTCTGATTTCTAAATAAGCAACCCACCGTTTTCCCTACCCTAGACACTAAATTATCAACATGAGTGTTCCCTGAACCAGACCGGTCAAGCCAAAATCCCAGGTACTTATATGCTTCAACACATTTTAAGTATGTTCCTGTCATGTCAGATATCTCTAATGTAGTATCCTGTTTTAATTTGTTCTTAGGTGTATTAGGAAGCAAGATGGATTTAAAAAGTTTCTTAAGCACAGATAGTTATACTGGCCCCACACACATCCCGCAGCATGTCCTCTGTAACTGATCATTCCTCTGGCTACGTCCTCTGAGACTGCAGTTCACTAAGTCCTTTAGTGGTACCCAGTACACAGTCCAAGGCTGTAGCCAGTGTACAGCATGGAGAGCATGGCAGTGTCCAAGCACAGCAGTTGATTTTATATACATTTTACCTAAAACTGGCTACTCTTGAACTTCAGCACCAATGCTAGGGCTGATGTTTTAATTCTCCTGTCGCAGAGTGTTTTTACCTTAAACCAGCTATGAGAAATACTGCAGTGTCCGAATGATTTTTTGGCTCACAGGTTGCTGCTCATAGACTTCGGCACCAGTTTAGAGATGACAGAATTAAATTCTTGGGGCACAAAATGGAATGGGCTTAATTTACCTTTTTCTGAATTTCTTTTGATATTACCAACTCCCTCCTGGCCATGGATGGTCGCACTCTCAGATAATGGGAGCGCAATAGTACAGCCACAGGAGAAGGGCAAAAGGTGACAGTACAACTGTGCACACAACTCCTGAAATTGCTGCTGACTGGCTAAATGGTACTATTCAACGAAACTAAAAAAGTGCACTCAAAGTGAGTGTTTGCAGATAATTCATACTTTAATAGTGCAGTAAACCGAGCTCAACTGGCATGGTGTGATACTGTGATTGAACTTGCCATTAGAAACCAGAAACACACTGACATGTCATGAATGCTCACAATGCAGTAAACCGAGCCCAGCTGTCATAGTGTGATACTGTTGTAAACCCCACTTGCAGGAGGGACTTATGCTCCCATTTAGGAACCCTTTCACCCTCCTATCCCCCCTCATATATAGGGAATTCATTAGTGCTCTGAGGGTAAATACCTGCTGGCTGCCTCAAGGTGGCAGCAGATGGTAGGTTAGGGAAGGTATATAAGGCTGGAGACAGTAAGTTTCAGGGTCTTTTCCAGCCCAGGCATTAGGGCTAGGGTGGAGGGGGGTGGCTAGAGAAGCAGAGTAAGCAGGCAGGAAGGGAGTTCAGCGGTCCGGGTTGGCCTGTGGGGGACACCCCCCAACAGCTGCAGATAGGGACAGCCTCTGCAGCAACATGACATCAAGGAGCCAGAAAGGAAGCTCCATGGGGAGGATGGTCAGCCAGGTGCCTGCGTCGGGAGAAGGGAGGTGCAGGTGGTACAGTAGTAGGATGCCATGATAGGCAGGTGCCCGCAGAGATCCCATGAAGTAGCAGCTCAGCCGCCAAGGCTGTGGGGACAGTGGCAGGGTCTCCACAGGGGGGAGGCTGGTGACAGTGGTTCTTTCCCATTCTCTGGAGTGGCAGGGTGGCCTGAGAGCAGAGGGAGCCAGGGGGCCCCTTCACCCATATCAGGGGATCCGCATGGAGGGTCTGGTCCTGGGGCACCGGCATTTAAAGGGCCAGGCGGGTCGCAGGTCTTAGGACAGGCGAAGGGGGTAGCCTTGTGAGCCACCGCAAGAAGCCCAGGATGTGTTGGCAGGATGTGGGCTTGAGCTGTACCTCATGGATGGTCATCTTGGAGTACAGAAAGGAATTTGGGCATAATATGTGGAGGAGTGGGCTGCCCGGGGCCTGGGCGGTGGCAGGGCTCATCAGGTAGCTCAGGCACTGGAGCAGGGCTGGGCTCTGAGGGCTGCTGCACCAGTAGGAGAGAGAGAGAGAGAGAGAGAGAGAGAGAGAGAGAGAGAGAGAGAGAGAGAGAGAGAGCTGAGCCATAGATGTGGGGACTGGTGCTTTGAGTTTGGGAGCACCGGCAGGTTTAGGTTCCCTGTGAAGCGAGAGAGATGGGTTACACGACCTGGATCAGAGAAGAAAAATCCTGGTACCCCTTGAAATTTGGGCCAATATCCAGGGGCCAGGTGGGGGAAGCAGCACGCTTTCCCATGCTGGAGATAGGGCATCTGACCAGAGCCAGACAGATTGAGGAGAATGGGTAACCCAGAATAGGAAAAGAGAAAGAGAGACAGAGAGATTTGGCTTACCAGCATTCATTGAGTCAGGAGCCTGTGGGTCTTTTCCAAATAGGGAGGTTCCGTGAGTAAATCATCCAAGATGTCAGAGTGAAGAAACCCTGCTTGTGCTGCCTGTAACCCAGTTATAACTGCTCAAAATGTCCAGTCTGGGTAAATTGTAAAAAATTCAGATAGCCCCATGTAGCTGTATAATTTATCCGGTGAAAGATGGGACCCCTGCATTTCTGGAATCATTTAGGATGCAAGAGCTAAAATAAAGAAGCTAGTTGGGAAGAAACTTGGCAGTGATTCTTTATTTAAGTTGGAAGGGGAGGCAAATGAAATGAAAGAACCCCCCTTGTGTCTAAGTTATTCTTTATTTAAGTTGAGGGGGGGTGCAAATGAAATGAAAGAACCCCCCCTTGTGTCTAATTTATTTCATAAGCTGTAATTCCAGAAGGTGTCCATCACACTGCTTGGGATTGAGGGGCTTTGGGGCTCAGAAGAGACAGGAGGTTGCAGTTTGGAGATCCTTTGCGGGTGGTCAGCATTCGGGGTGAATCCAGGTTTGGAAGCGAGATCGAGAGTGCACATGGGCATGAAGACTTTGAGACGCAGGACAGCTATTTTCCTTTCTTACTTGGCGGTGCACTGGCTTGGGTGTTGCGCTTGTTGTAGTCCTCTTCCATACCCCCTGGACCATCTGTGATGATAATTTATGTCCCTATACGAGGGGAACGGTGGGGGTTACACAGTATTTGAACTTGCCATTAGAATCAAGAAACACACTGACATGTCATGAACTCTTATAATGTAAAATGGCATTTTGGTCGCAACCACAGTAATGGGTACAAAGGCAGTTATTCACAGAGCCAGAAATGGACATTAAGGTGCTACAGTCTGTCCTGCATAACACCCATCCACCCTATTTCCTCCCCTGCCTGGTGTGATCCCACTGAGCACTTACCCCCATGCCCCCTCTTTATCCCTCCGCCTTTCTGCTTTCTCTTCACAAATATTACCCCCATATTCACCCCACGGTTCCCCTCACCTCACCCCCACATTAAAACCCTTTCCCATATCCCTCTCTCCAACCACATTACCCAGCCCTGCCCTGTTACCTACTTACGTAACCCTGGGTAGATTCCTATCCAATCCCACCCTCTGACCACTACCCCTTATCTGTCACCCCCTTTGTTTCTGCCCCAACCCTCCCACTGCTCTCATCTATTCTGTCCTCCCCCTCCTTTGGTCACCACCACTTCTGACCTTCCTTAACTTTATGTGCACGCCCTAAAGCTCGGCTACCGCTATAGACTGCTTGTCCACCTTAGGTATGCTCTAAGTACT
Organism: Neoceratodus forsteri; assembly: GCA_016271365.2. NCBI lineage: Eukaryota > Metazoa > Chordata > Ceratodontiformes > Ceratodontidae > Neoceratodus > Neoceratodus forsteri. The sequence goes on from CM057452.1 coordinate 1,197,401,368, forward strand.
GTTGCAATAAAATTGACCTTGCCTACTTGATGTGTTTTAACTGTACTTGCTTGAATCTGTATTTGTATCTGTATGCACCATATGTACTTGCCTGCTGTATATACCCCTAACTGTTTTGTAATGTCTACGTACCTTTTCTATTACCTTACGACGTGGAACCTTTGTAAACGAGCTTTTAGCTCAAAGATGTTAATCCGAGATTCCAACAAATAAATAAAGCTTTTAACATCAACACCTATACATACTAACACATTCAACAAAAATGATCTCTGCTGTCCTCCAACTGAAACAGCTCTGAAGAAAAAAAACAAGTTGAACCCTTTCCTTTAATCTCTGGCATGGTCAGTGAACCATAGTAAATGAAGGTGTCATACGTACATATGAAGGTAAATCCTCCAACTGTGTATGGGAAGGTGTTAACAAATATAGAGAAGAGCAGAGGGCCCACAATGGAACCTAGCGACACCATAAGCATATTGTTGCTAGATAAGTAGGCAAGCACACCACCCATTAAGCACTTAGCACCACCTACAATAAATAACTGCCAAATCTGTCTAGCTGAGAGGAAATACTGGCTAAGACACTGAAGACATCCCCATGCTTTCATTCCCAAAACATTGTGTGAAATCTTCAGCGTCTGCCTATGTAACCACCAGACAAGGAACAGAAAAGACCTCTGTTAACCTCTCATTGAAAGGATGGTTGTGTTATAATCACAGGGTTCTGTTGTGATGTATGACCATTTAAGCTTGCCATCAAAACCCCTTAAAGAGCTGTTAACACGCCGGCCCGGTGGCGCTGAGGGTTGAGGCACTGGACGCCACACCTCATGCCACGCCGGCGACCCGGGTTTTGAAACGGACCCGGTCCACGGGGGTCAGCAGGAGTGAGAGAGGATCGCGCCCAGAGGACTGCCTCCTCTCTCAGGGAGGGATCTAGGGTCAGCCCGGCGCAGCAGCAGCCCCGGTGGAGACTGGAGGCACTGCAGCACGCAGGGCTCACAAACCAAGGGCAGCGCGAGCGGCTGTCTGCGATGTGGGTGGAGACAGGCCAAGGGCTGTTCAGCATTGCACGCCTCACGCCTGGGGCGTAGTAAGAAAAACCCTCCACAGCTAATAGGCAATGGCGCCTTCACGAATCCACACTCCTGTAGTGTGGCCCGGTCCTCTCCACTTCCCCTCCCCGGCCCAGTGGCTCTGTACTGATAGAAAGAGTGCCCTGGGCAGGGGCGACCCTTCCCCAGAGGGCAGACCCGGGGGATGTCCGGTGCCGGGGAGTAGCAGAGAAGGATACCGAGCAACACAAGGAGGTAGAGAGTGAGGCAAGGAAGGTTGCCAGAGAGAGTTCAGCTGTGTGGGCGATAAACAGAGTTCAAAAAAAAAAAAGAACTGTTAGCACATTCTTACAGTTGGGCAGGCAACTCATGTCAAGGAGTTGCCTGCCCGAGGAGCTAAATTTGGCAGTGTTTGAATTTTTTTTTAACTGTGTAAAAAATATTTAACTTTACCTGCTTGCCGCGTAACTTCTTGTATGAGCTGAGTGGCCACTGAAATCTGGAGCCCCTCCTCTAAAATCAGCACTGTGAAGTCGCTAAGTAGGGAACAGAGCTACAGGCACTCTGTGTAGCTATTATTAAGATCGGGGGAGGGGTATCTAAATGTACTAAGATTATCTTTGCTGGTAGTTCTACATGGATGGGGCAGTATATATTAATTTTTCCCGATCCATGTAGAACTGTCAGCAAAGATAATATCTGTACATTTACACAGCCCTCTCCCACAATCCTATTAATAGCTACATAGAGTACCTACAGCTCGGTTCCTTACTTAGTGTCATCAAAGTGCTGATTTTAGGGCCGGGGCTACAGCTCCAGTGGCTGCTCAGTCCATACATGGAAGTTATAACCCGAGCAGATAAAGTTGAATATTTCTTTATTTGCACAGTAAAAAAATTCAAAAACTGCCAAATTTGGCTCCTCGGGCGGGTAACTCCTTGACTTGAGTTAACTGCCTGGACCATGTCATCTGCTCTTTAATGGGAAGAGTCTTACAACCTTGCATTATTCTGCAGCTTCTCCATTGAAGAAGCCTGGCAGCATACCAGGAGAAATGTCAGTTTTTTATCTTTGTAATTAGCCACTTTGCCAGTTATTACACTTTCAGCCCTTTATAAATGTGACCTTATTGGACTTTCGTCTGGTCAGTGTGGTTTGTTCGGTGTTATGGGTCCTGTGGACTCTGTTCAGTAATAGCCTCTCCATTACAATACTGTGTTAGAAGTGTTATTGTATAGGTTTATATGTGGACCAGCTAGTCTCTTGCAGCTGATTCATAGGGTGAGAAAGTTAATGTGACTTATAGACATCTTTAAGTGTAAAAAATGAGATGAAAGAAAGAAAAAAAGACTTGAGCACCCGTTTTATTTCAAAAGAGTGACATAGCACTGCACTCAACACCCACCAGTGGTTGACTTCTTACTTGCAGGCATATCTTCAGCTCAGCATTGATGATGTATAATTGAGCAATAATACAGGACAGAGAATGTAGTATATCATGAGATTGTCATGTCTTGGGTGCATTGTAAGGCACGAGACAAAACCGAATGCCTTCAACCGCCCAACCTGAGAGCAGACTATGATATACAACACCGTGACCATATCCCATGATATATCACACCCTGGAGCGATGATTATAAAATGGCACCATAGTGTTAGAAGATGGCTGATCTTAGTAATCAGCTTTGAACCAGGATGATGTAATGAGAAATCGTCATGGGTCAAAGACTGGTTTAGCAAGTCAGCTTTCAGGATGTCTCCTATCCATTTTGTAATTAAGCAGTTATACTCATCAGGGCACATTTTATCATAGGGTGTCTTCACGCCATGGGGGCAGTGTGAGGCATTATTGTAATTATTGTGACTATGAACTGGATCTATATCTGTATTAACATAAATTTAAATGGAAAAAGGGTTTGTAAATGTTTTAATAATGATTTTTGTATGTGGATGAGTACAGTTTAAAAAAACAGTTCATACTGCGTGGAGTGTGATCAGTCGGTGCTGCCACTGTAGTGGACACTTGTAGTGATAATGCAGGACAGGCCTGCCTGTGATATCCAGTGAGGCGGCAGGGAGCAAGTGAGGTTGTAGCAGTGGGTGGTTTAATGCAGAAGGCAGAAGTAATGTTAAGTCAGCAGTACAACCGTTTGCACGGGCCAAGTTTCACTTTTAAAAAGATGCGGCTTAACACGACAGTCAGGGCACATGATTTGGGGCTGAAGTGGTTGGCAGCAGTAACATCCAGTGGAACTGAAGATATGCTTGTCTTTTTGCAAGTTTCTAACCATGTCTCAGAACGCAGTCTGTTATATCCTGACCAGCATGGTTTTCAAAAGGGCTACAACACTACCACTGCACTGGCCTGTTTCATGGACCACGTCCTAAGGAAAGCAGATGAAGGTTAGATCACTGGAGCAAATTTTATTAATCTCTCTAAGGCTTTCGACCTAGTAGATCATGACATTCTCCTTTGCAAACTCAATTCTTATGACTTTTCAACAGGTACCACAGAGAGGCTTAAGAATTACCTTCCTGAAAGGTCCCAGAGAGTCTGCACTGGGAGAGGGGGTCATATCCAGCCCTCTAGAGGTGCATAGTAGAGGCCCACAAGGGTCCATACTAGGGCCCATCCTTTTCTCCCTCTTTTTCAACCACCTACTTGGGGACAGCACAGGCTGCGATAAGATTATGTACGCAGATGATCTTATATTCAGGAGTGATAAATGTATCCCTTTCCAAGGATTTCGAATCCATTTATGACTGGTACACATCAAACAGATGACTTGTCAATGCTAAAAAAAACCAAGACCATGCTATTTAGGTCCAAGCCTAGGCTCGCTAGATGCTCCGCTGGGCAAACCAAGTCCTTCTGCATCCTGGCCCTGGACAGATCCCCCTTGAACATATCACCACCTTTAAATACCTGGGGTTACCCTTTACCCCTCCCTTACCTTCGAAGATCATATTGGGCTAGTTGTGAAGCATGTTAACCAACAGCCGGGTGTATTTTACTGCTTGAGGCACCTCATGAGTCCTGACATGTGACTGGCTATTGGGCAGGATATGCTCCCACTCCTGCTGGATTACTGCTCTCCCATCATCTCCCAAACCTCATCTCATCACCTCTTACGTCTCAGTACTACCTTTAACAACATTTGTAGGTTTGTCCCTCTAGACCCATATAACACCCACCACTGCTCCCTTTACTCGACGCTTGGGTGGCTATCCCCTCAGGTCATATTCCCCTCTTCCGCTCATATGTGGTTTCTTTGCACTGACTTATCTGTTGTTACTACCTGTTCTCCTATCGTTGTCCCCAACTTTGAATTATATTTTACCTGTGTATTGTATTGCTGAACCTCGCGTATTGTATTCTCATGCACTGTATGCTGTATTGGTTGTGTATTTTTGTCTTTCCATGTACTGTATGTGCCATCTGTGTGGCCTGGGTCGTACCTGAAAACGGTCTGTGGGACCAGCTTACCTACCTGGTTACCAAATAACAATAAATAAATACATACTGTACTTGCCGAGAAGTAAGTTTGCAGTAGGCAGCATACATTTGGCACCGCACGGTCAGCATGAGTGTGCCTCACTGGTATTTGTGTGAGTGGGGGTTTCCAGTAGGTTTTGTAGGCTTGAGCGGGGAAGGGGCTTTGTTTAAGTCACACAGTTCATTATTGTTGTTGATGGCTAAACTAAAAGTTTGATTGGGCAGTACTAACGGTACTGCTGAGGAGTGAGGGCCGACACAGTGACACCCAGGAGGCCGCATGTTTGACGAGAGCAAGGAGGATTCAGGAAACACATTGTGGCAACTCAGAATGAAGGACTGGTGAACATATTCTAACTAAAAAAAACTGTTGGTAGGAGTTCAATTCTGCCCGGCATCTTGTGGTTTAATATCACTGGTAGAGAATGCTGTCAACCAATCAGGTTTCAACATTTTTTTTCATCCAGTTCATAACAGTGATCACATCTTTTCATTCAGACAAAACCTCTTGTTTGGCAAGAAAGTATCAGTTCTGTTCCTTTGGTCAAGACTTTTTACACAATGTGTTAAAACTCAGTGCTGCAGTTTCTTGACCTATTTATCTTCATTTTAACGCTGGTCTGAGCCGCTGCTGCTGCTGCTGTGCCAGTGGATATTGCAATTTGCAGAGGCTGGTTTAATGCCTCTGGCAAAATCACAGGCCCTGTTTTAATAGCTAGTGCTTTCAGAACATGTGATTAAGATTCCAAACCAGTAGTGTAGCAGCACAGGATACATTATATGGCCTATAAATAGTCTGCGCACAGACAGGAGGTCAAGCATCCAGAGTTCTAATGCATATGGCATGAGATACAAGGGGTTTTGTTTAACTGTCATAGAGCAGACATGATGTGTTGCTATGGGATATGAAAAATTCCCACTGAGAAGTTCCGTTTTTCCTGTCACTAGTAACGTGAAGTGAATGGCCTGATTGTCTCGTCTGTTTATACTACACTTCTCATACACTACGTATTCATTTTTCTGCACGATAGTTGTCTTATTTCAAATTCTGTTCAGACTAAGTATGTAAAACTCTTTTTCTTTTTCATTCTTTTAGTTCAGTTCTTTGCTGTAGAGGTTCTTATGTAGTCTAAGCAGTCACACTAAACTGTATTTTTTAAAATGTTCCATCCCCACCGCAAGAAGAAGAATGTTAGCGCATTTCATACAGAACCTAACCCAAAGCATTCTAGCATCCGAGAGAGGGAGGGGAAAGAATGTGGGTGCCATTTGTAGTACAGACTGAGACTGATTAAAAAGAAATTTGAGAGAGATTAAGAACAGAGAGGTTAGTCTGCCCACTGGCAGAGTGGTAGAGCTACAGCTCGCGATGCCATTACGCTGGTTTAGGAACGAACCAGGGCCATGAGAGGGCTGGGGATTAGCATCCCATTGGACTGTCTCAGTGGAGGGAGGGGATCCACTTTCCATTGCTACCTGGGAGATCATGGGTTAAAATGCAGGGTTGTGGTGCATGAACATGGAATGGAACCCGGCAGCCAAACAGTTACATCAGGTGTGCTGGCACTGATGACATCACCACAGTCCTGGGGGAGAGAAGGGACTTAAAACTAAAAATTGGGCACTGGATATGGAGGATGAAACTTCTTCTTGGCCAAAAGTCCATCTAGGGCCCCCACTGCTGACTCCCGGGGATACTCCCATCCTTCACCACAGCCTTCACCACCACTGCAGGTGGCCAGATTGAGTAGGGTAAGTACATTAAAAAAGGCATTGTGGATGACCCCTGCTGGGTGGGGAAGGGGGGCAGTGTAGTACTGTGTTGCAGGTGGGCTGAGGAGTCTCACGTATCCAGTTGGCAAGACCTCGTGGGATGGGAACCGGTCAGTGGTAGCTGGTGGAAGGAGGTCCTGGCTGGGGGGGTGGGGGTAATAATGAAGAAAAAACCCAAGAAAGATTCAGCACCTTGTTCAGGCCCACTCCATAAATAACAGAAGTGAGATTCATATCTGGGTCTCCAGATACACAGCTTTGAGGTTTTAGTGCCACTTAACTGAAGTACTATTGATTGTTTTCTTTCAGACTTGGTGCCTACATTCTCAAAATAAATAGCATTCAGCATTATGTATGCGCAAATTTCAGATTTCATCCCCATGTGACCTGACACCAAATCTCAAAATGCTTTACAAAAATAGACATTGCTGGCAGAAAAAGGTCATTGCTCATCCAGCTTGCCCTGTTATACCCTATGCTACCATGCTACCCCAGGACATTGTCTACCCCCTAGCTTACTGCCACCCCCCCCCCCCACCAAGTAACTGTTAATCCCTTAAATGTCTCAGCTGTGCTTGAAACTATTAATGTTTTTTTTTGCCCATCAGATTATCCCCACCTTTCAGCTTACACTCATGTCCCCATGTTTGCCACTACTGCTGAATAGTTCTCCCAGTTTACATTATCTGTTCCTTTCAGGAACTTGAAGTGCTGTATCATGTCTCCCCTCTCCCGTCAAGCCTCCAGCAAGTACACGTACAGTGCCATGAGCAGCTCCTCACAGGATCTGCCCTTTTGACCCAGGATCATTTTGGTTGCCCTACACTGCTCTGTCTCCAGCCTGTCTCTGTCTTTCCTCAGGTGGGGGACTCCAGAACTGTGTACAGTATTCCAGATGTGGCCTATGTGAGAGCCAGTGTTACCTCTTTTCTCCTGCTGTTGAAACCCCTCCCAATACACCTCAGCATCTTGGATGACTTGTTGTAGGCCTGTTGCATTTGCTGAATTGCTTTGGGGAGACCTTTATAACTCCCAGGTCTCTTCCTTGTGAAGTAGTGCCTGGCTCAACCCTTTCCATCCAGCAATCCATCCTAAGGGTTCATATTTCCTATGTGCATCACCTTGCATTTTTTTCTGTTATGCGTGGAATTTTAATTGCCAGATTTTGGACCACCTTTCTAACCTCTTCGGGTCCCTGCGCATCTCCCTTACCCCCTCCTCACTGTCTACCCTGACCCAGAGCTTAGTGTCATCTGCAAACAGACACAGCTTGCTCTGTATTCCTTCACCTGTGTCGTTGATGAGTATATTGAAAAGGACTGGTCCCAGGACGGACCCTTGCGGCACTCCTTTTGTGACCTCTGTCTCCTGACTTGATCCCACTTATCACCCCCCTCTGCTGTTTCCCCCTCAACCAACTTTCCACCCATCTAACTAGGCTGAGTTATGATAAGCGTGACCACAAATGGCAAGGTGACCCCCAAATAGGTCAAATACCTTCTCATTCAGTTTTAACATGCCAGTATGAGCTGCAAAACCACTGCTTTCTCTTTGTGTTACATGGAAACCTTCCTGTAGCTTCATTGTTAAACTGAGTGCGGCCCATGAGGGACTCACAGGTACGCAGTGGGGAGCATGCTGACTAGGAGATAACCACACTTCTCCTAACCTGTAGTGACGGAGGGCACACTGTTCAGTATATACTCTCCCCCGGGGGGGGGGGGGCATGACTTGTCTGAAGGGTTAACCTCTCCGTCGTATTTATTATGCAGAACTGTATTTTTTTTAAGCTGTATAACCTAATATTGTGTCCGTTCTGGCCACAAAGGTAGAGTCTCTGCCAGATGTCGGTTACAGAACGGATTCCCCCTCCATCTCCCCTTCCCCCAAAGTTGTAAACTGGGCACAGAGCCTAGTCTACCCTTCTGGGTTGCCAGTTAATAAATAAGAAGCTTATTAGATTGTAAGGTAACTTTATGCCAAGGTCATCCATGTAAAAGTGATATTAATCTCAATGGGAGCCTGGCAAAAAGAATATAATCATTCTGTAGGTGTTGATATAGTCCATGTCAGTTCCGTTGGAGCCATTTCAGAAAAGGGCCAAGTATCCCTTTACTGATGTTCTGGATTGGTACAAATCCCTTTGAGTTGCCTTTCCTATGACCTTAGCCATTTTGAAACTGGCCCTAGAGCTTTGGCAGCATCCAGCATCCTGCCCAGTACCCACTACCTATGTGGTCCACAAGTATACAGTCCCCACATGGTCCCTTTCAGGGATCTTGGATGACCCCTCTGCAGAGGGCTGGTAAACAGTTTGGTTTTCCATAAGTTGGGAAATCAGAGGGACATTGTCAAGCCTCCAGATAAGGAGTCCTGTAAGATTGATCATGCTGCTAAAAAGGTGTATGCTGCTGCATCCTTGGGATTTCTAGCTAGTTATATGCCATGATGATGGCCAATCTTAGCCACTCCCTGATAGGAGTTTTTGATGTAATCCTCCCTTACTTCCTGGCTGAGCAACAGTCAGCGAAGATGGTCACATGCTCGTGCCATGGCGGTAGCTATCTCCCTATGTCACAGGGCCTGGCTGCATCTGTTTACCTTCATGGCAGACACCCAACACAAACTGGCCAGTGTCCCTTTCTTGGGCACCAACCTTTTTGGCCCTGGGGTGGAAGGGCATTTCACTCATATTGAGAAGTCCAGTGCCACCTTGGATTCTGTGTCATCGTCCCAGACAGACCTGAAAATGAAGCTTAAGAAACAGGCTTTCCCGCACTAGTCTTTTCATTCACAGCCTCCTTGGCAGCAGCCCCAGCGTGGTCTGTACTAGGTTTGACATCCCAAGCCCAAGTCAAGGGGCCAGGGTCCTAAGAAAAGGGGGGCAGGGGTGTCCAGGGGCGGAGTCGGGGGTTATACCTCCCGGGTGGTGGGAGGAGCTTGGTTTAAAGACTTCTGATGAATCATCATTCCCAGTGGAACTGCCAGAGTGTGGATGTGAATTATAAACCACTACTAGAACTCCAATTACAAGTGAGTAACCTATTTTACCTGCTCATATAAAGGGAAGCATGAGTGATCCTAAAAATGTTCATCCTATTAGCCTGCTGGATACTATACCTAAAGTGTTTCGTAAAATTATCCTAAAGAAATTCCAAGTATGGATAACTGCAGGCTCAGTCTTATCTCCCTTACAGATAGGTTTCCGTAATGTTTCCTTATTTTTTTTCACAACTGATTACATTTTCACACGTAGACATTTGAGTGAGAAATGTGTTCTAAGAAAGTTAAGCTGTATGCCGTGTTCATAGATTTTTCCACGCCTTTTGATTCTTTGGCTAGATCAGTTCTATGGGCAAAATTGATAGCTTCAACTATAGATTAAAATCTACTTTTTTTTTCTAACAACCTTACCACAGTCCATTGTGATCTTCACGGAAAAATTTCAAGAAGAATGACTCAAACACCCCTGTCCTCATGGAAAAAGAAATAGAAAATTCACTCAGGTGCAAATTAAATTGAATACATAACACACTGCATGTGTCAAGTACAGCCTTCCATGGCAAAAGCTGAAGTGATGCCTAAACCAGAATCTTTCTTATTTTAGTTACTAATAATGTTTTCTTATGTTCTTCATAAATGTGATGCAGTTTCCAACCATACATTACTCTCATATCACATTGATCATATGTATACTCAGTATATTACAAGTTTAGATAGCAAAGGAAAAAAATTATTCTGACACGAATGAAACACTCCCATCACATGTGCATCAGCCAGTACATAAACCGAGCGATTTGGCTGAATAGTGCATGATTGAATTGAGTCACTGGTCCAGAGGGGAGTTGTGCATGACCAACTACCAAATAATAATTGTTAGCCTCTTAACTACTCAGTCAATTGGGGCACTAAATCTGTACTTAGCTGGTATGAATGTAGTGACATACCATGGAAACAGAGGTGGGAAACAAATTAATTGAAAGGAAAAAAAGATAAGATCTATAAAATAAAACAGAAATACCCTCCCATTTAGGTGTCACTTCAACTTTATCTGTAGAAGGCATACTTGACACCTATAGTGTGTTATGTGTTCAGTCTTATGTGTACCTGTCGGAAGTTTTTAAATTTTTTTTTTTTTGTGAGTGTGGTGTAGGTGACGATGTGCCACTAGTGAGGGAGCAACTCCACCTCTGCACTCATCACTCATCCCTAACTGTACCTTCCACTTTGGATCCACAAATGTAGAATAATGTAAATTAAATTGCTTTTCATATTCCAGTACATTACTGATACCTGTTGCTCGAGTGTACCATATGTCATGCCACCTGTTAATGGCAGCTAGTAAGTATACAACTGAGACATGCTATTATTATCCATATAATTGCTAGCTTCATATATACCTTGAAAGATTTACTGCTGCACTATAAATGTTGATGTTATTGTGTTAAAATATACTTTCTTAGCTTGTGCATCATGCTGAACACTAACCAAGTGATCTTTCGGAAATGGGCCAGATTAGCTAGGAAGCAGTGGTTCTGTGGGGAGTCACGCATGACTCCATGCCAGACCATAACAGTGACATCTGCTGCGCTCATCTGTTGTTCGCAGCAATAAAGATGTCTGCATGTGAAAGGAATAAACCATAAAGGACCAGAAAAAAAATCCTAATAATTAAACTGAAAACAAGAAAAAGCTTCTTGTACAAAAAATCTATGTGACAGAATATGCTATGCTGAAACTATTGCACACTGATTGAAATGTTTTTTAAATAATGAACCAAGCTGGAAACATGCATGCTGTTCTCTAATTTGGTATCAACTAGAGCAGCACCAATATTCAGTTCATGTCCAGAGCAGTTCAAACATTGATTTGGGACCTGTCATACTAACACACACCATCGACTCGGACGACAAAATCTTATTCTTCATGTACAGATTCTCAGATGTAGAGGTGTGTGGAAAAAAACTTCCACTGGTGGAATTTCTGCAAAAATTGGACTTTCGCTTCCGCAAACGTGCAGAAATTAAATTAGCAACTTTCACGGAAATTCTGACTTAGAAGGGCAGAATAAATGTATAAATTGCAGATTAGTCTATTAATCTGCGGAGAAAAAAGTCAGCAGAACTAATAACTGAACTGCGGAATAATTACATGTATTGTAGAATAATTCATTAAACTGTGGGGAAAAAAAAATTCCTCCGAACTGTTATTTCGCATTTCATGTGTATTATTCCGCAGTTCAGCCAAATAATTCTGCAGAACAGGGCGAAAATCCGCCAAACACATTCGGAAGATTCCAGTCTCGCCAATGGTGGAAGTTTGGAAAATTCCAAGAAATTTCTGAATTTTCGCAGAAGTTCCACAGAAGCAGAAGTCGCAACTTTTACCCACCTCTGCTCAGATGTAATAGCAAGAGTGGACAAAAATGACTATACACCCCAAAAAACTTATAAATGATTATATAGGCAGGTATTTATATAGCCAACATCAAGCCGCCCACCCCCAGAAAAAGCAGTATGGAGAAGATTCAGTTTGCCTGCCTTGAGAGTTGAGCGACGTGCTAGAAACCCAATGTCAAGGATGTTGCTTTATGGAAACATCGAGCAGGAAACGGATATGCCAGAAGGTACTTTTTTCACATGATTAAATGGCTCTTTGTATTAAAATAATAAAAATTAAAATAGACAAGTGAACTTTTATTATACTCAGAAAACGGGCAGACAGCATAACCCCTACCAAAGGGCTAACTTTGCCACAAATGTGTAACTGTTCTTTGGAGTGCTGCTTTACCTTTTGCACTGAAGTCTATTGATTGCCATCTTATTGCACTTCCCAGCTTTGTACTATTTCCACCAAGGAGGTTACGATATCAGTATGCTATTAAGACTAATCTGACAAATTGAACTTGTCCTTGTAAACTGTGACATCCAGAAAGTCTCTTTCGTATAATCTTATTCTGCCTACTTTATAAAAAAATGGAGGCCAATGTCTCTGATTGAAACTATTGCCAGATAATCAATATTGTTTAAATGACTACCTGGTTATACTTTACAGTCTGATAGATATTGACTCAGCAAACATTCTTATCAGCTTTATAAGCCACTATGAAAACAAGAAATAAGATGGTTTCTAAACTCTAACTCAAATTATATTGGTGACCAGCGATTCTGCATCCTGTATGGAAGTGTAATGCTTGAAATTTTGTGTTTGGATGAACTCCGTATTTTGCCCATAGTGTATACTCATGGGTAGTTTACATTTAATTTTATATGCAATGCATCTTTATACTTTTGGAGTTGAATTGTTATGGCCCCTTATTAAGGGGGGATTTTTTTTTTATTACTTCTCATTTTTCTAAACCTTGTATGTTAAATGTTGTAATAACATAACAGTGTTGAACAGTAAAGAATTTAAAATCTGATGAAAGAAAGAAAAAGGAGGTGTTGGTATGTAATTTGTCTACTTGTTGCAAGACAGAACAAGGTAATTCATTTTGGGCAGCACAAGCCACATACACTGTACAGCTTTTTGCTGTTGTTTGACAGCTGTTTCCACTGGTGGAAGGTGTCTGCTTCAGTAAGAAACCATAACATCAGTGTTGTGTCTGGATGTTTGAGGGCAGGAGTTCCTGTAGGTCAGAACATGTGCAGCAAGATTAAAGTGTTTTTAAAGGGACTACTAAAATGAGAAGAAATATTTATTCTGACTGCTCTGTGTCTGTGTGCAGGAAGCGTACTTAAACCACTAATTGATTCTCTCTTTACTCCTTCAGATCTGTGCAGTTTGTTTGGAAGAGTTCAAGCCCAAGGATGAGTTAGGAATCTGTCCTTGCAAGCATGCCTTCCACAGAAAGTAAGTAGTGCCCAATGATAAAAAGAAAATAAGAAAAATGTAAAAGTCCGATTTAAATGGAACAGGAAATTTGTGCTAATTTGCAGCAGTTAGCAATAAGGACAACGTTCTGCACAGTTCTCTTCATGGAACCAGTAATTTGGAGTTTTAACTATTACTGTATATGTCATGGATCATATACAAAATGCTAAGCATGAGTTGTTGACCTATCAGAACCATGCAAAGAGATCTGTACACAGCTGGAAGGTCATGCCAGACAAAGCTGGTTGACTGGGTAAAGAAGGCAGTGGACCAAAGGGGAGCTGTGGATGTGGTCTATCTGGATTTTAATAAGGCCTTTGACTCAGTTCCACACAGAAGGCTAGCAACGAAGCTGGACCACATCGGCATAGGTAAGGAAGTGGTGGGTTGTGTGAGCAAGTGGCTGAAGGGAAGAACACAACGGGTGCAGGTAAATGGAGAGGGAAGTGACTAGTGGAGGGATCCGTATGACTTTCTGACTCCAAGGTGCCTGACTACAGATATCCCACTACCTGCTTCCCGACTGTACACATTGCCCATCTCGGTTTATGCCAACATTTAGGTTACCGGCACTGCTCAATTCCCAACTGCTAAATCCCTGACATGACAGCAACTTCTCATTGAAGGAACAGGCAAAGACAGCATTAACAGTAACTTAATAGCTCTCTTCCAGCGAGCTGAAAAAAATCAGTATAGTAGCAGTAAACTTACCTGTACCTCCGATGAGCAGACTCGTAGAAGCTCTCATTGAAAAGTCAAATTAAAAGCAAACTTTATTTTATATGTTTAAAATGTTTAAAATTTGGACTTGATATCAAGTTAAATCACCATATTGTGTGCCACTCCTCTAATAAAATCCATAACAGAGCGGTGGTCCTTGTCTGAAACAATGTTGGTTATCTTTTCCTCGCGAAGAGCATATTTCTTTTTTATTGGCGACTTCGGCAACCCTCGGTTAATTTTTTTCTATCATGCTGTCAGTTACAAGCTGTTAATTTTGCAGCTCTTCTACAAAGCGATGTATCCCTACATGAGACGCTCCAACCAGTGTCCCTAGGCGCCGGTGCCAGGCCTCCACTTTGTTTTGTGTTCTGGGTACACCCAGAAGCATCTGATCATGAACAGACCAAAACTGGGGAGAATACAGCGGCGGTGTTCTGATGGTGGCATTATTCCTCATTCTCCTTCTCACCCTTCCCAGAACATATGTCTCCTCAAACCACTCCACGATGCATGCTGCCTTCGGTGGCATTTCATTCTTTAAATCAGCAAATACATCTGAAATTTTAGCAGGCGGGAGAAATGCAAGTGCAACCAATTGTCTTAAGTTTTAGGCTAAATTCTGGGTCAGTTCTGTATCTGTGTGCTAGCCCACATCCTTGGATTTTGCGCCATATAATTTGTCCAAGGTGAAATAGACAACCCTTGTTAACAACATTAGGGAATTCAGACTTGCGGGCATTGATGGCAGCCTGCTGAAAATCAATGATAACGAATTGGGGTGAAAGACATAATTGATACTCATCGGCCACATCCTGCAAATCCTGTAGCATGCGTAGATAACATTCATTGGATTTGCTCGACATCAATACATATACCAAAGGGAGAATTCTACAGGTCTCACCAGTTCCTACTGGGGCATGTATTGAATACAGTTACCTAAATAGAGTTGGGACTGTGCGGAATGTTCCATCCATGATCCAAAATGTGGCTGTACTCAGCTTCTTAATGTTTGCTTTGGTTGTGAACAGGAAGATTTTTTCACTACCGCATGTTGAATCTCGAGCAAGGAAAGAATGGCCATTCACCAGTAAGAATTCTTGTGGAATGCACACTTCTTCTACGGTTTTCGGTTCTGGCATGCTGTTTTGCTTCCTTGCATGCTTAACAACCTGCAACAGGGAATGCTTGCCTGGCATGTTATGCCTTACCTCGGGATGTACCTTGGCAAGCTCATTTTGAATGAGTTGTGCTGGTGTGTTGTGGGTGGTCAATGCATGGTGTTTCAAGGAGGCTATTGCAGTTGCCACAGGAGCATCATTGGCATCAGGTGAATGGTTATGTTCTGTGGTACCCCGCAAGTGATGTTGGCCACCTACAAGCACCATGGAGGCACGGCCATGACAGCCTGCAGACTTTCTATGCTGAAAGCACCAGTAAAATAAGTTTGTATGATTCTGCTCTTTAACGTACAGGTAGCCACTGATGCTGAGCTTTGAATTTCCCTGTTGTGATTTGACAGCTTCGCAAACATGGGGATGTAATTCCGTAGTTGGTGTTGCTGGTGTCGCCATTGCTCTCGAGAAAGCTACTAAGCTGCAAAGAAAATGCGAGTGCAATGTCTGTGCATATACTGGTAATTGCCTAATTGGAGCCACTCCTTGATCCGGGAACAAAATGTAGCAACAAATGTAATTGCAAAATTGATAGCTCAGTAGCAGTAGCTGTGTGAAAGACAGTTGTAGCCTGAAATTCAGTCACAACTCTGAAAGCAGAATTTTAAAAAGTGATTTGACAGTAATCGAAATGTGTATAATGTGTATTCAAACTGGACCGGGTAAACGGTGTGCCGGGGAATAACATCGTCGGTACTGTTAGATATGCGGGAAGTTGCTAAACGGGATTTCAGAGTTGGGAGCTTTACCGTAGGTAACAATTAAGACAGGAAGTCATACTAGACCCCTAGTGGATTGCCTCAGAGGTCGGTGCTGGGGCCGCTACTCTTCAGTGTGTTCATAGCCGACATCAGCAATGGATTGGAATGGAAGCTGTGTCTGTTTGCAGATGACACCAATATCTTCAACAGAGTGGACACCCCAGAAGGAGTCAGGAGCATGGAATCAGATCTGAGGAAACTCAAGGAGTGGTCAGATGCCTGGCAGTTGAAGTTCAGTGCCAAAAAGTGCGAGGTCATGCACTTAGGCAAGGAAAACCCCACGGTGGGATACTACCTGGGAGGGGAGGAGCTGGCATGCACCAACTAGGAGTAAAACCTAGGAGTCATTATATCAGATGACTTAAAGGTGGGGAAGCAATGCGAAAAGGCGGCGCTAAAGGCCAGTGATACGCTGGGCTGCATAGGAAGGGGAATCATGAGTCACAGAAGGAAGGTGGTACTGCCACTTTACAGGGTGCTGGTGTGCCCCCACCTGGAGTACTGTGTACAGTTCTAGATGCCGCACCATAGGAAAGACATCGATAGGCTTGAGATGGTGCATAGGAGAACCACAAAAATGATTCAGAGTCTGCATCATATGGCATGAGGATAGGTTGAGGAAGCTCAACATGTACTTCCTGGAGTGGGGGGGGGACATGATTGAGACAATTTGGTATATTAAGGGCATAAATAAGGTAGGGGTACAGGAGCTCTTTCATGAAAAGAAAAGCGTCAAAACTAGAGGGCATGATATGAGGCTCAAGGGTAGGCGATTCAGGAGCAATGTTAGGAAGTTCTTCACTGAGAGGGTGGTCGACCCGTGGAGTTCCCTGGACAGGCACAAAGGTATCATTTCACAGAAAGGATTGTGGGTGGGTGGGGAGGGGTAAGTTACCCATATTGGGCAGACTAGATGGATCTTGCGGTCCCCCTCTGCCGTCAGTTTCTATGTACACAAACTGTAACGTTCTGTTCTTAAAACTCCTGATCACAGGTTCCCTGAAGAGAACTGTAACAGAATGCTGTCCATGAAAGCAAAACAGTAGAAAATACAGTTTTTCACATCCCTTTTTTTTCCCATATTACTTTTCTTCCGTTCTTGTTTTCTGTTTTCTCCCCATACACCCCTCCCCCTCGCGGCATAAATTTGTGTGTGCGTGTGGAGGCACTCGCACGTCACATAACCACACTTCTGTGTCTTCCGACTTCCAGCGCTGCCCTCCGGCCTCCACAAGAGGGCAACCAAGGAGTGGGACGACAACCCTCCCCAGGACAGGAGAGCAGTCCTTCGGATGCTCGATCCTCTCCCACTCCTGGCAACCCAAGGTCACTTCCAACCCCGGGTCGCCTGTGTGATGCAAGGTGTGGCATCCAGCGCCTCATCCTTCATTGCCACTGGGCCAGCCTACATCACTTTTTTAAGGTACAGTTACATGTAGATAATTTAGGGATATAAATATCATTTCTGAAAATAGGAAGATTATAAACAGCTGCCAGTTAGAAATAATTTCCTGTCCTCGTTAAAGTTGTGGCCATCAAGCTGTCCAGATATTTTGTGATATTTGTAAAAGAAAGCCATCTGCAGGCCCTGGAGTAGCACTTGCAGTATTAACAAGGTATCTGTAGGGGCTAAGGGAAAGCGATAATACTGGAGATGCTGCAATGTTTTACTTCGGTAACTTTCTGGTGAAGTTGCGAAATTCATCTTCACAAAAAACTTCACGAATTGCCCACTTCGCATCGAATGGCACTTTTTCAGGTGAAGTTAAGTTGAAGTTGCAATTTCACCAGCCAATTTGCATAATTTCTCCTGAAAAAGTGTCACTTCACTTGCCAGAAACTTTGCAAAGTGGACATTTTGCGAATTATTTCTCAAACAAAGTTTGCCAACGTCGCACATCTCTAGGTAGCACACAACAAGACGCGTAAGAGTTTGCAGTAAACAGCATATAGGATAGTGTATGGGAGCCCGTACACAACTACGCTATTTTTATACCAAGTAGTTTCCATGATGACAAGGACTTTGCTCAAAGCTAGAGAGGTCCCTGTCGTCATGTAAACTACAAGGTATAAGAATAGCGATGTGTATTTGGGCTCTCATACACTTTTCTGTATAGTGTATGATCCAAAAAAGACACAAATCACTTACTTTTAAATGTTTAAACGGTCCTTTTCTGCCAACCGCCGTACGCACTTTTGAGTCATGCACCTGACAGCCACCTTACGTGTGATACTTTAACAGCCACCAGTCCAGTGAACGGTGCTGTTGGGGTCACTTGCATTGTGATGTAGATACTACTGCAGAACGAAAAGTTGTTCTGCATTAGTATCTACATCACTACTGCCACAGAACAACATTTTTCAAGTGTATGGATCGCCATACACAACGACGTTACACCATACACTATAATGTGTTCATAGTTGCATCAAGCTGTTTGAGTTTGATTTTGTAAAAAACCTCTTGAACATTAAAGTGAGATTTCATATACTGTACAAAGTACCCACCACCACTACGAAAGAAGCAATCTTGCCTGAAGGCATTATAACCAGTAATAGCACTTGCCATTTTCTGGTCTTGTTTGGGCAAGAGACTACTGACAATAATGTGCCTAAGCCAACACCATGCTGCTGGCAGAAGTCAGATTGGGAAAGTGAGGGAGATGGGACTGGGCCCAGATTGGACCTGGCAATATTTCAGAGTAGGATTAGCAAAATAAGTCTCTGTGCAAACACAAAAAGGAAACTTACAGCAAGACCTAGGGATGACATTACAAGCCTTTAGATGTGGGAAGGCATATAGATACAAGAATAAATGAAGGCATAGGGCACAGTTGCTTGGCTCCATGTGATAATGGTGAATTCAAAACAGCGACTCCTCAATAGCAAATGCATAAACGGCACACCAGAAGAACAGCAACAGGTATTTTTGGGTGATTCTAAACCTGCAACCTAAAACATTTATTACACTTGTCTATAAACGTGGTGGCCTCTTATGTGAGTGGGGGGCTCTGCCCCCACACCCCCCACAGGGGCTGCACCCTTCCGGACCCCCACTATCTCTAGGATTCTAACTCCAAGGCGCACCTTGGAATCACCATTTACTGCCTGTCGCCGAATGTTGTAGGTCGCCATTTTAGATGTCGCCATAGTGCCTTCGCCGTTCTGTACTTGCCATTTATTCTTTGCCCTATTCATGTGCTACCCAGTTGTTTTACTCCAGTGATTATTGGAAATATCAAAACTGGGAGGAATGAGAACCATGTAAGAGGTACCAGAAAGGAAGGGTGAAATAGAGCAAGCAAGGAGTCCCCAAGCTGATGCCCTTAAGTGTGACACACTTGTTCAATGGCCCTAATGCATAGGACCATAGTCAGAAAGAAAGAAAAGGTAAAGGCAGCTGATCAGAGGAGTGGTTGTGAGTAGCAGCAAAAACAAAATGCCAGCTCTTAGGCAGCATGGAGATGGATCTGATTAGCAACACGGCCCCCCGGCTGATGGCTTCAGCCACGTGGGAAAACAGGCAAAGAGCAGCAGAGCATCTATGAGCAGGGCAGGGGGTCCTAAATCTGCTGAAGTCCTGCCTCCCTTCTACGAATCTAGCTTGTATTCAGTGCGGTTTGGAGTCTTAAGCTGTACTTCTGCTTTCAAAAAGCATTTTGGCGATAAGTGAGGGACAAGGTTACAGCATGTTCACTGCAAAGTGTATTAGAGTCAGTGGGTGGGCTGTTTATTACACAATAAGGCAAAGCTAGGGGTTATGTTAATGGTCTGTAAATCATCCTCTATGGTGGTAATGTAGTGTGAGGTATAGCTAAGTGCTGCATGCCACTAGAGGGTGATTGACAGTTAACATAACCTCTGGGAGTAACTGATGCAGTATTGTAATAAACATGGGAATTTGTGATGTACTATATTCCATAGCAACAGAATTTGCCAGCAGATAAGGACTGCTCAGCCCACCTAGTTTGCGCATATTTCCATATCTACAGTATCACCACAGATCTTGCTTGATCTCTGGCCCATTCTTCCCCCCTCCCTCTCTCTCCCTAAGATTCTTTTAGGTCTATCCTGTACATTCCTAAACCCCACCACTGTTTTCACCCCTATCACCTCCACTGGAAGGCTGTTCCAGTAATCCACCACTCTTTCTGTGAAGAAGTATTTCCTTACATCTCTCCTGAAGAATCTATCCCCCCTCCCCCAGCTTCATATCATGTCTCCTTGTTCCTGAGCATCTTTTTTCCTTGAAAATGCTTCCTTCCTGTACCTTATTTACCCCTGTGCGGTATTTAAAAGTCTCTATCATATCCTCCCTTTCCCTCCTCTGTTCCAGGGTATACATATTTAGGTCCTTAAGTCTGTCCTCATAGGACTTCCGATGCAGATCCTGCACGGTTTTAGTTGCTCTCATTTGAACCGCCTCCACTCTGTCTATGCTCTGCATGTAATTATGCTGTACCTGTCATTCAGGTAAGTCTTAAAGGTGGCAGTCTCAGCCAGGTTTTCGGTACTACACCACCCGAGGTTGGAGCACAGTGTTTTAGATCCTTCTTGAAGTTAACAGCATACCCACTGAAGGAGGCAGGGTCATTTGAACATGTGTAAGTGAAGGGTGATGTGGGTGTGAGGTGTAGGATTTTCCTGGTTTACTGCCCTCCAGATCAGGAACAGGAGATCTTTGAGGATATCTCCCTCCATTGAGCCACCTCATGAAACTGTAAGCCGTCAGCATCAGGACCACTTGGAAATATTTTGCTGGCTTGGGCAGCCCACTATGGTATGCTTCATCATCACCTGTGTAATGTGGGCATCCTCAGCATGCCTTAGTTCTTTTGCCCACTGTCAACCACTCATTGGACTATAACTGATGAAGAATACCGTTGAATTCTGTTAGTATCACTAATGTTGTTACTTCTTGGTTTGTTATTTTAAAGTGTCCATGCCGCTACAGAAAGAAAAGGACTGATTGATCAGATATTGTCATTGCAGTGTCATAAAAATCTAGAAAAATGACAGCTGCTCCATTTGCATTCACTGTTCAGGCCTCATTCATGACATTAAGGCCTGCCACGTTTGCCAAAGCTTTAACCAGGCCACCAGGAGACGTCGCAAGAGAGCCATAGGGATCTTACTTCGAGAGGGTTCCTGCAGTAGGTCTTCACATGTTGGACTGCGCCCCCTGGCATCAGGACTGCACAGCAAACTTCTAGCTAGCAATACATAGCAGGGGACTACCCCTGGTGTCACATGACGGGATGTCGGCATGGCATTATATAGGGATTGGTCCCCACGCCCACCCTCCAGTGCTTTCCCGCCATTGATCTGAATTTGTCGGAACCTCGCAGTAAACTCTGCTTCAGTCGACCACCATTTTCCATAAGTATTCCTAAGTTTTTTTTGTCCTTTTTCTAAAAGTTTGTTGCATGTCTTTGTGCAAAATTAAAAGGAAGTGCTCACAGCGCGGCACGCAGATCTCGAACGGGGACGATCACTCCTGCTAGGTCCCAAACACTGGGTGGCAGATTGTGAGATCTGCCAGTCTTTTAACCAGGCCACATGCTCCCGGCGCCAGAAGGCCCTCGATGCCCATCTTCTAAAACAGTGCCTTGCATCGATGGAAAGGGAGCTTCAGGAGCTGCCGGAACGTTCCTCTTCACCCACCTCAGAGGAAAAGAAGAAGGAGAAGCGCCGGGTACAGGACAGGTCTCCCTCTACCCAGTGTCGCCAGACAGCCGACGCCACTTCAGGTGTGGCCTCCACATCGGTGAATACTCCTCCTCCAAGGTCTCCATCCGCCCTGGCGTGTTGGACGCCTTCCCCCCCTCCTGCCTCAGTCAGTGGGCAGCAAGAGGGTTCCTCTCCAGAGGATTTGCCTTCTGGGCCTGTTGACAGCTCGGCCGATAAGTCTCCTTCCTGCTGCACCGCCAGGTGCAGAGCCTCAGTTGATAAGCCAGACTCCAGCTCCTCTGTTGTCATCCATTCGACCGCATCCGATAAATCGGACGTCGGCTCCTCTGACGCCCACCCAGGCGAAGCCAATCAGTCAGTCGCCGGCTTGTCCGACAACTGCTCAGCAGAAGCTCTCTCATTGGATCCTTCCTTGGTTCCCAACACTGCGCAGAGACAGCTTTCAGGCTCCCCTGCCTGCCAGTGGACCCTCATGCTCCTAGCAGTCCCTCGGCCCCGCCACCTTCTGGGTCTTCAGCCCCACCGCCGTCGGGCCCCTCTGGCAACCACCCCAGCTACCCGCCACCACAGTTCCCATTTTAACCGATGCCTGGAGGGCTGTTGCCGGGTTACCCGTAGCAGGTGCTGATGCCAGGGTACCCAACGCTGAGCCATGTGTATCGGGGTACCATCCTTACCCCTACTGGTATCAGTCTCCCAGCTACCCCCCTTACTCTATCATGGGGAACCCAGGCTACCAGCCTCCACCAGCTCCACTGCCGCCTCCTCCTCCCTAGCCAGAACCGCAAGGGACAGTTCCAGCCTGGTGGAAGAATGCTAAATCCAAACTCCTATAGGAGCTGGGGTAACCCCATCTGGTCGTGGCTGCCACCCCGACTCATAGGACCGTGACGAGGAGCCCATCTCCAATCGACCACCGGTCATCGGGCAGGGACTTGGGCAGGTGCCCAATGGGGGCTTTCTCCAGAGCTAAGGCCATGGAGGTGGTACCTGACATTACCTCCTTAGCAAGCAGACTGGAGACTTCCAACTTGGACTCGGACTCCAACTCTGTCGGTCATTCGGAGCTTCATTCCCATATAGAGCCGTAACTGGAGTCTCCATCAGAGGGCGCATTGTTTGCAGAACTCCTCAGGTCTATCGAACAGGTCTGCAGCTGGGCCTCTCAGGAGATGGACCCCAGAAGGAAGAAGCTTGCGGAGCATCTTGACCTAATTAATGCGGACCCCCCCCCTCCCCATCCCACCATGGACGGGGCCTCACGAGGACTTAATGTCGACAATATAGCAACAACCTTCATCCATTCCTGTGGTTTCAAAGAAAGCCGGCAAAACTTATCACCCCCCAGAAGGGCATGCCATTTAACAAGCCAACCTAAAGCCGCCTTTTTCGTTATCACCTCGGCCCATGATAGGTCGGCCCAGCCGAAGCACCTGAGTGCCTCCCCACTGGACAAAGAGTCCAAACAGATGGACCAGTGTGGCCACAAGGTCTACACTTCCTCTACCTGAGCCATTCAGTCTGTTATGTGGCCCACATGGTGTCCTTCCAGAATTCGGCTTTATCCGACTTGGAAAAGGAACTACAAGCTATTCCGGGTGAGGACCTCAGATATAAGCTTCTGGAAAAAGTAAGACTGAACAAGTCTTCCTGCCACCATGTTTTGCGGGCCACTTATGATTCAGTTGATTTGGTGGTCTGATGCACTGCTTCGGCCATTTGCTTGAGGCGTCTGGCTTGGCTTCAGCTTACGGGACTGGCGTAAGACGACCAAAGCACTCTTCTGGATGCCCCCTTCAGGGGTTCCATCCTTTTTGGAGGCAACGCTAAAGACATCATAACGGAGCTACAAGAGAGTGGCGGGTCACTCAAGGATTTCCACTCCATGTATCGTTTGGGCCAAAACTAGGCAGCCTTTTCATCGCCCCTAGAAGAGGTGGAATAGGCAGAACTAGGGTAGACATCAGGGCAAGCAATATGCCAGTAGTTCTGGTGCCCAGACTTCTCTGGCAAAGGCCCAAAAAGCCACTGGAGATGGTAAAGCAGCACTCCCCTCTGCATCCTGACTCTAGGGGATCACCTCCACCTCCTCCTGTGTCTCAAGAGGAACAAGTGGGGGGAAGGCTCACTCTCCACCTAGAAGTGTGGAAGGTGATAACAGCAGACACTTGGGTACTCCAGCTCATTGCAAGAGGGCACTCAGTTGAGTTCCTGGACAGAATCCCGACCAGTCCTCCGGGCAGGTCTCACTAACCGTCAGACCACCAAAGCCTCGTTCAGCAGAAAATCCAGGCTTGATTGGAAAAGTCAGCTGTAGAGTGGGTTCCTCCGGGGGAAAAAAGGAAGGGGATATTACTCCCACTTCTTCTTAGTTCTCAAAAAGATGGGAGATCTGAGACCCATTCTAGATCTCAACCTGCTCAACCCTTTTGTGGATTACAAGAGGTTCCGCATGCTAACTCTCCAGGGACTCTTGCCCCTGCTCCAACAGAACCAGTGGCTGTGCTTGCTGGACATGCAGGATGCTTACATGCACATTCCTATCCTCCAGGCCCACTGCCATTTCCTGAAGTTCTCCTTTCAGGAGAACCATTATTAGTTCAAGGCCCTCCCCTTTGGCCTTTCCTCTGCACCTTGGGTGTTCAGCAAGTGCCTAGCGGTAGTAGTTCCCTTACCTGGACAACTGGCTGTTGTCAGCACTGTCTCAAGACAGTCTGATGGAATT
The DNA here is from genome assembly GCA_016271365.2 of Neoceratodus forsteri. Classification (NCBI taxonomy): domain Eukaryota; kingdom Metazoa; phylum Chordata; order Ceratodontiformes; family Ceratodontidae; genus Neoceratodus; species Neoceratodus forsteri. Next base: position 1,197,425,633 of record CM057452.1, read on the forward strand.
TTTTTTTTTTTACCACCCTGGACCTCTTTTCCAGACTTGGCATCACTCTGAATTATCCCAAGTCTCAACTCTCACCCTTTCAGCGCCTACAGTTCATTGGAACAGTGCTGGATACAGTCCAGGGCAGGGCCTTTCTTCCTATGGACAGTGCGGAAACTCTAATCCAACAAGTCGCATTGGTGTCCAGCTCCCGTTGGACCACAGTGTGCTCCGTCCTTCGCCTGTTGGGTCTCATGCCAGCTGCCATCCCCACAGTTCTGTTGGCCAGACTGCATATGATCCTCAGGGTCCAATGAGACCAGCAATCAGACGACATGGACTGCAGGATCTTAGTCTCCGACAGCATGAAGAGGGGGATCTCTTCTGGTGTCAGGAACTCTCCAACCTCTCCTTGGAGATTCCCTTTCAACCCCCATTCCCAACCATGACCCTCACGACGGATGCCTCGGGTCAGGGTTGGGGAGCCCACCTGGGAGACCATCGGACTCAGGGGATATGGTCTCCGCAAGAAGAGCATCTGCATATAAACATTTTGGAGATAAGAGCTGTGCTATGCACTCTTCAAGCCTTCCAATCCCTCTTCCTACCGAGAACACTACTAATCCAGACTGACAACATGGCCACGATCTGGTACATCAACAAACAGGGAGGCACCCGATCGTACCCCCTCTGCAGGGAGGCAATGCAGGTGTGCTACTGGGCAATCCAGCACAGCCTGTCCTTGATAGCAGTCCATGTTCCAGGAGTTCTCAACGTCGTGGCGGACAGTCTCAGCCGCACTGTTGCATGGCCTCATGAGTGGGAGCTAAAGCAGGATGTAGTGAAAGATCTTTTCGATCATTGTGGTCGGCCAGAGATAGATCTCTTCACCTCCCCATTCAACGCAAAACTACCCAGCTTTTGCTTGCTCATTCCCGGGTGTGGTGTTTTTTGACAAGACGTGCTGTCTCTATCTTGGACAGGGAGATTTCGACTATACGCTCTCCCTCCCTTTCCAATTCTTCAGAAGGTTCTGCTGAAGCTTCAGGCAGAGGGCGCTCACATGATTCTGATAGCTCCTCTCTGGCCTCGGCAGATTTGGTTCCCTCTGCTGCAGCAGCTGGCATTGGAACCTCCGATACCACTTCCTCTCTCCCATGACCTTCTGTCTCAGGAGCAGAGTAGCCTAATACATCTGAGCCTCGGATCTCTTCACCTGCATGCATGGCACCTTTGGACATAGCAGTCTCACGGTTCGGCGTCTCTTCTCGAGTTGCCCAGGTTCTAGTAGAGGCTAGGAAGCCCTCCACTAGATCTACATATGCCATGAAGTGGAAGAAATTCTCCATCTGGGCCACGGTCAAGGGCTTGGACCCATTCTATTGCTCGGCACCCCAGGTCCTTGAGTACCTCCTGCACCTGTCTTATTCGGGCCTCAGTTACTTTTCTCTGAAGGTGCACCTTTCTGTGGTTTCCACTTACCACCTTCCGGTGGAAGGAAAAACCCTCACACAGTTGGGATCTCCAAAACCTTTCTTAAGGGGATCCTCCACCATAAGCCTTCGGTCCGTAATCCGGTTCCCCCCGGGACTTAAATTTTATTTTAGAGAAACTTACTTTGCCCCCTTTTGAGCTGGCAGTAAGTTGCGACATGAGCTCTTTGTCCAAGAAAGTGCTCTTTTTAGTCGCTATCACTTCAGCTTGAAGGATTTCAGAACTTCAGGCCCTTGTTTGCAAAGGGCCTTATTTGATTTTCCACAGAGTGGCTCTGCGGACTAACCCTTTCTTTCTTTCGAAAGTAGTTTCAGAATTTACTTTGAACCAAGATGTTCAATTGCTGGTTTATTACCCAGAGTATTTCAACAGAGGGGAATACCTCTTGCACAGGTTGGACGTGCACAGGATTTTGAGATATTATATCTCTCGGACCAAGGGGGCATGTAAATCTGACCAGTTGTTTGTGGCTTTCGCACCCAGACGATGGGGTATGGCCATTTCAAAACAGAGTTTGTCTAAATGGTTGACAAATTGCATCTTGTACATTTACCAAAAGTACAAGAAAACCCTTCCGGGGGAAGTGAAAGTCTACTCGACCTGCAGTATGACTGCTCCGATGACCTTCTTGCGAAATGTGTCCGCCTCGGATATTTGTGCTGTGGCCACTTGGTCTTCTGTCCATACTTTCACAAAGCATTACAGTCTGGACATTGCCTCTAGACGTAGGGCTGGGTTTGGTCTCGCTGTTCTGCAAGGCCTCTTGTCCTAAGCAGCTTCTTAACTGGCAGACGTTTCCCCCTCCCAGAACCATGCCTCCGACTTCTTTTTCTTGACTGCTTGGTATTCAGTCCTATATGTGAAGACCTACTGCAGGAACCTTCTTGAAGTAAAATATTACAATTACGTAAGAACTTACTGTGACGTAGACAGCCAGCTCTGAGTGCTCAAGTGCTGTATTAATTTTTTTTTATTACATATAAAATATGTGATGGGAAGGTAAGTTTGAGGAAAACTGCTGTTTTACTGGAACTGACACATCAACCCAGGATAAGTTCAAAGGACAGAAGGTATTTTAAACTGCAGAGATCTGAGGTGCAATTACCTTGTCAATTTGCTTTCATCCTAGGAAATAAGATTAGCCATTCATAATGCCCTCAGGGAGATCCTTTGACTTGCATAGTTGCCAGGAAGGACTTGTGGGGAGGGGTGTCAGAGAGAAGCCAGAATGGACATTGAAGAGAGGTTGATGTCTCAGCCAGGGAGGACCCAGATGAATTTGGAAGGTCCAATATACATTTCCTAGGAAACCCTTGAATTACATCAGAGAGATCTTTGAGGTGTAGATTCCAAGGTCCAGACGGGATTAAAGAGGCAAATACACTTTTGCTTTAAATACAGTGACTTAGATCAAAGAAACTTTTGAGATGTATGTGTAGCAGAGCAAAAACCAGTTCTGACCAGTTACCCTGTGGAGAGGAAAGTCACCTCATATGTTTTTTTAAATATTTTATTTGGAGACCCTGTATTGTAAAATATAGATTTTGATACACCAAGGCGGAGTTAGTGATCTCATGAGAAGGCCGGCTCAGAACTGTGTTTTAATTGCGGAGAGAACCTCACAGAGACACACAAGACAATTTTTCTGACTGAGAGGAGAAAGACCCTCAAAGCACTGAAAGAAAGTAAGCATTAGACAAGATTAGTCTGAAGTTATAAATTGTAGGAACTGTACTTTTTTACCTGTTTGTTTTAAGGCTGTATCTGATGGGATGTATATGTGTTCTGTAATTATGAGTGCCTTGACATTTTTTTTTATTTCAAGTGGAGCATTTAAAGGTTATAAGTACACTGTGTATGGGCTTATTGTATACCAAACTGGGAAATGGATAGAGTTCTCTAAAAGTCTTGCATAGAGTTCTAAGGGTTCATTTGAAAGACCTGGTTGGGTGCCCATAGGCAAAGAGATCTGGCCCCCCCGAAGACAGAATTATCTGAGCCTGATAATTGGGTACGCTAACAAGAGGTTATCAGTTTGAATCCTTCCAGAGCTTGAGACTAAGGCGACTAAGGCGACTTGAACCCAGAAAACAGACAAGAGGGTTACCTTGCCTGTTCACTGTACACAAATCATACACTCAGAGGTTGGCACTTTGGGAGTAGAGGGCTGACTGGCTGAGCGAGTTTGTGACACTTACTGTAACAGTAGATCTTCGAGAGAGGTTCCTGCAGTAGGTCTCATTTTCTCTCCTACCTTCCCCCAGCTTCTGTTCTCTCTCTCTCCTTTCCTTTCCCAGGGCTTTGTTTCTTTAGTTCTGGGCTCAAGGAGTTTTTTCTCCTTTCTCCCGTTTTCCTTTTTCAGGGTCTTCCAGGGGGAGAACTGGAGGCAGGGCGTGGGGACCAGCCCCTATATACTGTCACACCAACGTCCCGTCATGTGACGCCAGGGTGGGCTGGCCCCCACTATGTATGGCAAGCTAGAAGTTTGCTGTGCGGTCCTGACACCAGAGGGTGCAGTCCAATATGTGAAGACTTACTGCAGGAACCTCTCTCGAAGATCTGCTGTTACGGTAAGTTCTTACGTAACTGTAATTTATATCTAAAAACAAAGGCTATGAAGGAGAAGTAAGGTGCATCAAAGGCAGCTTCACCATCGTCCACTGCTCCCTCTCTTCCCAGTTTGCCATCAACCTGCCAGTCACTGTGGTCCATGGCATCTGTTGCCAGTTCAGCTAAAAACAAAAGGCTTAGTAAGTGGATAAACACTGCCACTCAAATAAAGACAAAAGGCACAGAGAAAAGACTGCTACTCCAGACATATCCAGATTTCCTATTAAGGGAGGTAAGTCTCTTGAAAAAGACAGGACCCAGGCCAAGACCTCTGGTTCTGCTGCCCCTCCCAACCATCTCTCAGACACCAAGGTCCAGGTCTGGCATAGATTTATCTCCCCCACCGGGGGACTTGCAGCTAGTACCACTGTCAGCACTGTCCCATTAATGGTTCCACTCTCGTCAAGCCCATTGGGGCCCATCAACGCACAGCTCCTGTGCCAAACAATGTCAGAGCTATTTCAAGGGCTTATGCCATAGCATCCATCATTGACATCATGCCTTTTGATGCCCTGGGAGTTACCACCATGGACCTTGTTGTTGGCACAGGAGTTCCCTGTTCCTGCCATAATGCTGGGCATGATTGTTCTCCATTGATGGTGACCCCGTCGACGGTCCCTACTTCTGTTTCTCCATAACCCGTCGACCAGTTATCAATGTCCATCAGTGTCAAAGAGGAGCTGAAGTATAATCCAGAATACATAGAATAGGAGAAAGAAGATATTGAGGAAGGTCTGGATCTCCTTGATACAGTGGATTCCAGATCTACTTTGTCCTCCTTTAGTGAGGAGCGTGTAAAGAACACTCCCAGGTCCCTTCATGAAGATGCCTCCTTTCAGGCTTTCTTTAGGCAGGTCTAGGCGAAACTGGGGTTTGATGCTGAGGAGGAGGATTCCTTGAAGAAGAATTTGTACAAGTTCCTAGATGTGTTTTGCATACCCTACAGTTTTAATACCTCTGATCCACTCCACTCTGGAGGGTGCCACACTGGATGCCTGGCAACAGACCCTGTGCTCTGCCTGCAGTTCCGAGAAAGATGGATAGCATCCATCCTCGATGCCATGCCTGTTGATGCCCTGAGAGTTACCACCATGGACCTTGTTGTTGATGCAGGAGTTCCCTGTGCCTGCCATAATTCTGGGCACGATTGTTCTCCATTGATCGTGACCCCGTCAATGGTCCCTACTTCTGTTTCTCCATAACCCGTCGAGCAGTTACTGATGCCCATCAGTGTCAAAGAGGAGCTGAAGTATAATCCAGAATATATAGAATAGGAGAAAGAAGATATTGAGGAAGGTCTGGATCTCCTTGATACAGTGGATTCCAGATCTGCTTTGTCCTCCTTTAGTGAGGAGCGTGTAAAGAACACTCCCAGGTCCCTTCATGAAGATGCCTCCTTTCAGGCTTTCTTTAGGCAGGTCTAAGCGAAACTGGGGTTTGATGCTGAGGAGGAGGATTCCTTGAAGAAGAATTTATACAAGTTCCTAGATGTGTTTTGCATACCCTACAGTTTTAATACCTCTGATCCACTCCACTCTGGAGGGTGCCACACTGGATGCCTGGCAACAGACCCTGTGCTCTGCCTGCAGTTCCGAGGAAGATGGATAGCATCCATCCTCGATGCCATGCCTGTTGATGCCCTGAGAGTTACCACCATGGACCTTGTTGTTGATGCAGGAGTTCCCTGTGCCTGCCATAATGCTGGGCACGATTGTTCTCCATTGATCGTGACCCCGTCAATGGTCCCTACTTCTGTTTTTCCATAACCCGTCGAGCAGTTACTGATGCCCATTAGTGTCAAAGAGGAGCTGAAGTATAATCCAGAATATGTAGAATAGGAGAAAGAAGATATTGTGGAAGGTCTGGATCCCCCTGATACAGTGGATTCCAGATCTACTTTGTCCTCCTATAGTGAGGAGAGTGTAAAGAACACTCCAGGTCACCTTTCTTTAGGCAGGTCCAGGTGAAACTGGGGTTTGATGCTGAGGAGGAGGAGGATTCCTTTAAGAAGAATTTATACAAGTTCCTAGATGAGTTTTGCATACATTACAGTCTTAATCCCTCCGATCCACTCCGCTCTGGAAGGTGCCACACTGGATGCCTGGCAACAGACCGTTTGCTCTGCCTGCAGTTCCAAGGAAGATGGATAAGCAATGTCCAGCACCTTCTAGCAAGCCATATTATTTCTCAGAACCAGAAACTTAACTCAGTGGTGATCATGGCTGTCCATGATCGGTCGAAAGCTCCAAAACACATGAGCTCTCTTCCTCCTGATAAGGAGTGATGAAAAGTGGATGCCATGGGGAAAAAGAACATTCACTTCGGTATCCATGGGACTAGGAAGTGTCAGTTAGCTGGCATACATCATTAAATATCAGAAAGAATTGTCTGGGAAAGTCTATGGCCACCATGGCTGAGAAGCTACCCGAAGGCCCTGATAAAAATAATGTTTCAGCAAACTGTTGCGAATGGCTTGGAAACCAGCAAGCACCTGTTAAGATCTGCCTATGATGCCTGAGATACAGCCGCACATGCAGCTGCTTCCAGTATTTGTCTGCACCATCATGTCTAGTTGCATGTTGCTGGCTTTGCCTCTGATGTTCACCAGTTGGACCTCAATGCCTCCTTTAGAGGAAAGCAACTGTCACCGACGCAGAGCCAGCTCTCTGGGACCTTCAGACATCCAAATTACTCTGAGGTCTCTGCATACTCTGAAGCCTAAGTCCCAGGGTAGGGTTAGGGGCTCTTTTCGTAGGCCTTTTGCTCTTCCAGGCAGGAGTTACTCTAGGGGTCCTGGCCATAGATCCAAGCTACTCTAGGTCTCCCCAGTGCCTGCCAATCTGCCTCCTGGTACTCACGCCAGACTCAACAGAGGAGCAGATATCAATGGTGCCCCAGTCACTCCTAGTGCTTTCTGACTCCCCTCACCTTAATCTAGCCTCACTGCCTTAGGGAGTACCAGTGGGAAGCAGACTCTCCCTCTCCCTACCAAGTGGACCGAGATTAACACTGATGCTTGGGTCCTGGAGGTAGTTCAGTATGGGCATGCTTTTAAGCTCTGCTCTGTCACTCTGGTGCATCCTCCTCTACCTGATCGTTACCCTCTGGAACATCTTGCCCTCCTGCTAGAGGGGGTTCAAACCCTCCTCAGCAAAAGGGCTGTAGAGCCCATACTGGTCAACTGATTGTAAACTGAATGTAATTCCTATGACACAGCACTTAATGTTGTATATTGACTCTACAATCTGTATTGTAGCACTTGTTGATTTGCTTATTGTACTTAAACTGTTATCTGCTGTATTATCCCTTTCCCCTCCCCCCAGGATGCATCTGGAAATGAATAATATTGCTCAGTATGTCTTCCTGGTGAAACATTTCAATAAATAAAACTGGTTGCCAAAAGGAACCTGGGCTGTTGTTCCCGGTACTTCCTGATACCAGAATGGACCATGGATTTAAGGCCCATCTTAGACCTTCGAGGCCTCCTTTTATTTATAGAATACAGGCAGTTTTAAGTGGTCTCCTGGCAGTCCTTCCTCCCCTCGCTACTGAAAAGGGATTAGATGGTTGCTCTGGATATGAAGGATGCATACCTCCATATGAAGATCCGCAAGTCTCAGAGAAAGTACACGAGATTCATGCTCCAGGGCTCACACTATCAGTATTGTGTCTCACTTTTTGGTTTGTCAGCTGCACTGGCTGTCTTTACGGTGGTTGCAGCCACCCTACTTTGAGAGGACCTGTACGTCTTCCCATATATCGATGACTGACTTCTGAAGGCCTCATCAAGGGATGCTAAAGGTATACACTGTTCCAAACTTGACAGCTGTTCAACCTGTTAGTATTCTGGTGAATGAGCCAAAATCGGTTCTCACGCTTTGCCAATGCCTTCAATATGTAGGAACTGTTCTTGATATGGGGTTGGGCTTTTTCTGCCCTCAGACTGTACTGTGGCACTGGTTGCTCAAGCTCAGCTGGTCCTGGCCAAATGCCTCTTATGGCTAACTGACCTCACCAAATGAATAACAATATGGCAGCAGACGAGCAATCTGTGGCACAAGAATTCAACAAGTATTTTTCGAGTAAATTTAAAACCAAAGAACTAATAGATGATACAATTCTTGGCCAGGTAGATTCAGTTATAGAATTCACTGAAACAGAGATATACTCAGTTGTTAATTCTTTTAAATCTTCCCCGACATTAGGTCCAGATAACATTCCATCTGTCCTCTTGAAAGCAATCTCCTATGAGATAACAGGAGCACTAACCTTATTATTTAATAAATCATTGTCATCAGGGGTAGTTGTGAGGGAATGAAAAGAAGCAGTGGTGATTCCAATTCATAAGGGAGGGACTAAAGAGAATGTGAAACACTATAGACCAATCAGTCTGACATCCTGCATATGTAAAGTGATGGAAAAACTTCTCTCACAAAAAATAAGTTTACATATAAAGAGTAACGGTTTGGCTGGCATCAGTCAATATGGATTTTCTTCTGGTAGATCATGCCATTATAATTTGATCAATTTCTTTGCACCGGTCAGTGAAGCTTTGGACACTGGTCTTTCCGTAAACATCATATTTCTGGACTATGAGAAAGCCTTTGACTTTGTCTCGCATAAAATTTTGATTAAATGTCTTCTGGATATGAATATCCCGAAAAATATTATAATATGGATATCATCCTGTCTAACAGATAGGCAGCAATTAGTTTGCATTAGGGGATTTAAGTCGTCATGGAGTGTAGTCACTAGTGAGTTACCGCAGGGCTCAGTGTTGGGTCCCATCTTATTTAACATTCTAATCTCTAGTGTGACTACATCTCAAGATGTTTGGCTTAACAAATTTGCAGGTGATACTAAATTGGGATGCATTGTTTATAACAATGGATCTGCACAGAATCTCCAGGATAATTTGAATAAGATTTCAATTTGGGCCAATCACAATAAATTGACTTTTAATCTTCCTAAATGTGAAGTGATGCACTTTAGGAAAAATAACAGTCTGATAGACTACTTTATAAATGATACCCCTCTAAGCAAAGTAACATCAGAAAAGGACTTAGGAGTTTATGTAACCAATAATCTGAAATTTTCTGAACACAGAAGAAAAACAGTCAAAATATGTCATAGTTTAATAAGCTGTATATTAAAAAATGTTAAATGCAGGGAGCCGGCTGTATTAATTCCGCTATATAGTAGCATTGTTAGGTCAAATTTTGATTACTGTTTATCATTCTGTGCACCAACGTTAGTCAAGGACAAGCTTCTGATTGAAAAGGTTCAGAGGAGATTAACAAAAAATATTACAAATCTGAAAACTTGTTCATATGCATATAGACTGGAACATTTGGGCCTATACTCTCTTCAGTATCGCTCATTAAGAGGAGACCTGTGCCTAATTTATAAAGCAATAAAGGATGAGGAGTTATTTGAAACCATCTGCCTTAATTGGCATCCTTCAGTGATTAATACACGATCGCATAATCTTAGACTAAATGCTAATATTAATAGGACAAATAAAAGAAGTGTTTTTTTCACACAAAGAATAGTTCCTATTTGGAATTCCCTGCCTAAAGATGTGGTAAACAGTGATAATATTATGAAATTTAAAATAAACTTGGATTTATATATGGGGTATCTTAAGTTTAAATTCTACCCAGGTTAGTGGTGGCGAATTCAAAATGGGCCTGTCCCTCAAATTCGTAATAACCTATGAACCTATAGCTGCTGTCATTCTAACTGTCCTGCTGTCATATCTGCATATGAGGATTCCACAGTGGTTCCTTCATGCCCATTGGGTTCAGCATTCTGATGAGTTGGAGTGACTCATAGCATTGACCTCTCCACTCTGTAACTCCCTCCTCTGATAGTTTGAGCACTGCAACCTCACGATGGGATCCCCTTTCTCCATCCATTCCCTTTCCTGGTGATGATGATGACAGATGCCTCTAGTTCTGGTTGGGGCACCCTACTAGGCCCCTTCCAGATGCAGGGTCATTGATCCCCCTTGGATGCGGTTCTGCACCGCAATACTCTAGAGATGAGGGCTGTTTTCCTTGGCCTACAGGCCTTTGCCACCTTACTTCTGGTTCAGTGATGTACTACATTAACTATCAGAGTGGAGTCCACACGTATCATCTCTGCAAAGAGGCAGTGATAGAGTGGCACTGGGCCATAAAACAAGACATGTTTCTTGTGGCTGTCTTTCTGCCTGGCACACTCAATGCCCTTGGAGAGCATCTCAGTTGATCTGGGGCACACTGCCATGAATGGGAGGTCTTGGACTCCATCGTGGATGACCTCATTAAAAAAGTGGGATCGCCAAGACATGGACCTTTTTGCTTCCCCATACAATGCAAAACTGCTGCGTTTCTGCTCACTCCCTCCAGGGCCTGGAGTTTTTTAGTGAGATGCATTGCCTTTCTCCTGGAGAGGGAGGTTCATGTACACTTTCCCCCTGGTCCCCCATATACAGAGGGTTCTAGTCCAGGTGAGGGCCAAAGTGGCCACCCTGATTCTGGTGACCCCATACTGGCCCATACAATGTTGGCTCCCTCTGCTTCAGCAATTAGCAGTGGAAATTCTCTTTCTCACTCCCTCCAAGGGTGGTATTTCTGTTACAGGAGCAGGATGCTCTGATGCATCCAGATTTTCGATCCCTGCACCTTCACACCTGGCTCCTGAGGTCATAGAGCTCTATTGCTTTGGGGTTTCCCTGGCATTTACAGCTGTTCTGCTTGCACTTCTGAAGCTGTCTACCCAGAACACCTACTCACAAAAATGGAAACATTTTACAGTCTAGTGTACTGCCCGTCAACTGGACACCTTGATGTGTCCAGTCAGTCTACCACTGGACTATCTCTTGTCCCATATGAACTCAGGCCCAGGGTATTCCTCTATTAAGGTCCATTTGGGCATGGTATCTTGTTTTCATGCCCTCACCGACAGCAAGATGATGACCAAGCTTGAAGTTTCCCACAGGTTCCTTAGAAGTATTCTACTTCTGCACCTCCAGCCTGTGATCCCATTCCCATGGGACTTTCATTTTGTCTCAGAGACCCTTACTGCGCCTGCCTTCAAGCCTTCAGCTAGTTGTGAACTGCACATCCTCGCTTGGAAGACACTGTTCCTAGTGGCTATGACATCTGCTCGACACACATCTGAGTTACAGGCTGCGGTCACAGATCCTCCTTTTCTTATTTTTCACAAGGGTAGGTTTACATTATGCACTAATCCTCATTTTCTAATGAAGGTCATGTCTGAGAGAACACTAAATCAGACAGTTGACCTTCCTGTTTATTTCTCGACTCCCATGGATAGTGAGAAATGCTGCTTACATGCAGTGGACATCCACAGGATGCTGCTTTGGTACTTGGATCATACTAAGGATTGTAGAAAATCCTGTCAGCTGTTTGTGGCTTTCGCCCCCAGAATGCTGGGCACCCCATTTCAAAACAGGCCCTTTCCAAATGGTTGGCCTTCAGTTTTTCATTCTGTTACCAGAAGTGCAGTAAGCAACTTCCTGGTCCTATCTGTGCTCACTCCACCCATTTAGGGGCTACTTCATTGGCTTGTTTTTACAGTGTGTCCACTGCTGACATGTGTTCTGCTGCCACGTGCAGTACTGTTCTTACATTTACTAAACACTACAGTCTGAACATTGTCTCTCGTAGACTTGCTGGCTTTGTTCTTACTGTATTGCAAGGTGTCCTTACTCAAGGTCCTTAGATTCTGCCTTCGTCCCTCTGTGTTTTGGTACTGCTTTGGAATCATTCCGTGATGTGGCTCAGTGGAGAAAGATATCCTCAAAGAAGATAGAATAGTTACTTACCGTACTAGTAGATCTTGGAGAGAATCTCCTACATTGAGCCATAGCACTCCCTGCTTCCCTCTCCTGTCAGGTGACTTGTGGTTATCCTGTCTGCTCTCAAATGCCGGTTCTCCTCTTATGCCTAATTTGGCATGTTTACCGGGTTTCCATATCCTCTCCTGTGTGCCTGGCTTTGCTCCGTTTCTTCAGTCCCTGCCGGTCCATTGATCTCTGACCTTGTCTCCAGTGGGGAACTGAGGCATGCTGGGCACACATATGTTATATAGGCAAAAATGAGGCATGTGGACATTGGCAGCCACAGCTGGCAAAAAATGTCCTGGTGGTACTGACACTAATGGCTTACAGTTTCATGGTGTGGCTCAATAGAGGAGATTCGATCAAAGAGCTGCTGTTAGGGTAAGTAAATATTCTTTCCTACGTGGAATTTGCAAATTTCATCATCAACCTACCATTGACGCTCTTAACTTAATTGTTTTGGGGGATATTAAAGTATGGGTCAGCGGTGAACCCATGCAACTTGCTCAGCAGGTCCTCCAGTTGATGGAGTTTCTGGGCCTCACACAGGTTGTTTTCGCCCCTACCCATGAACATGGGAGCATCTTGGACCTTGTCTTCCCCCTAGAACTGAGCATCTCTGATGTCAGGGTGGTCGGATCACCATACTGTTCCTTTCCATATAGGGATCCCTGAAAAGTATCCCCCGTGGAGATGATCCAATATCCCCTAGGTGTGCTTTGGTACCAGAGCGTTCCATTCTGTTTTGTACATCTCGGGTATGGAGGCAGCATGTGATGGAGGCTTGGAGGCAGCCAGTGGTGGTTGTAAATCAGCCATTACAGTGATGCTCGACTTCATTACACCAATCCATCTCTGCCCACTGACCTCCCACTGCAGTTTGCTGTGGTATAATAAACTGAGGTGGTCGAAGGTAAGTGGGTGGAAGTTGGAGCATTCCTGCAAGAGGTCAGGCTTGATGGATGACAGGATGGCTCTGAGGTCCCATTATAATGACAACAAAGGGCAATAACCCTTAAAATGGCAGAATTCCAGCTATGGGTTATTACCTTAGGAGGAAATAAGCTAGATCAACTCTTCCACACTGTGGACAGGTTACTCCATCCTTAATGTGTACAATTGAGGATTTCTGTCTCAGGAAGGATGTGAGGAGTTTGGGTCTTTCTTCCTGGACAGAGTAGCCTTCATATGAGTTGGAATTTTCAGAGGTGGCCTGTCGGGGAAAGCAATGATTGAGGGGAGAGGCACAAAGGCACTCTGAGGGTCTGGAGTGAGTTCCAGTTAGTTATGGAGGAGGTGCTCAAGATAATTTTGGTGCTGCACACCACCTACTGTTTGTCAGATTAAGGGTTCATCTGGCTATTGGTGGACTGTCAGATGACCCTGGATATGCTGTTTTCTACTACTGTCAAGGGATTTTAAAAGGAGGAATGATTATATCCACTTTATGACAGGTCTTCGACAGGCGGAGGACAGGACTCTCTGCACCAGGAACTGCAATGCATGGTTGAAGGAATGGTGCAGAGAGGAGGAATTCAGATTCATTGAGGACTGGGACCCCATTTGGAGGGGTAAAGGCCTGTACAGGGCAATGGCCTGCATCCATCCAGGAGGGGGAACCATGCTCCTCAGTGAACGGCTTACATGCTACATAGGCAAGCATTTAAACTAACCGAAGGGGAGTCAGAATAAGTCAGGGAGACGTAAACTGTTTCCCCCCACAGGCTTATGAGGACAGCAGTGGGAATCCAGAAGGAGAGAAATCCCAAAAGGAAACTATTAACATAAGAATCCAGGGGGTAGTAGGAAAGGGATATAGTAAGAAAAATAGTGGAGGTGATAAGAGAGGACAGATGGGTAAAATGAGGGGTGGTGGCAGTGCAATCTGGAAAGCCATGTGTGCAAATGCTCAGAGTCTGGGCAATAAGTTTACAGACCTAGAGGCCACCATGGCAGTAACTGACCTGGACATAGTCACAATTACAGAGTCCTGGTGCAATGAAAACCAGGACAGGGATATAGCCATACCAGGTTATACTCTGTTCAGAAGGGACAGGAGCAGGGAGGTGCAGAGATGCTGTTGGTCACACTGGAGATATGAAAGGGGGCCACTATTTGCATAGGAGAGATCTACAGACCTCCAGCACAGGGGGAGAAGTAGATAAGGATATGTTGGAAGCAATCCAAAGGATGGCAAGCAAGGGGTGATACTGCCGATGGGGAACTTCAGTCTACTGGACGTGGACTGGAACCTCCCAGCTGCAGCAGCAGTTATAAGTAGGGATATCCCATATTCCCTGCAGGGGACATTCCTCAGGCAACTATTTAAGGACCCCACTTGGGGAAGGGGGCAGTACTGGACCTGGTACTGACAAATGAAGAAAGTGTTGCTGATGTCACAATGAGTAGTCACCTGGGGACCAGCGATCATCGTACAGTGTGGTTCAATATAAGAACTGGGACAGACTCAAACCACACTAAAACAAGGGTCCTGGACTTCAGGAGTGCAGATTTTAAGAAAATGGGAGCATGCCTCAGGGATAGGGGAACTGGGTGGAGTCAAGGAACACTGGGCAAAAATAAAGGAGGGCATTGAGAAGGCAACAAACCTGTGTGTCAGGCAGGTTAACAAGGGCAAGAGAAAAAAAGAGGCTGCTGTGCTTCTCTAAAGAACTAGCAGAGAAAGTAAGGGCAAAAAAGCTAGCATTTAGAAGGTACAAGATGACACAGGAGGAGGAGGATAGGGAGAGATATCAGGAGAAACAAAGGGTGGCAGGAAAAGCAGTTAGGAGTGCAAAGGCACAAAGAGGAAAATATTGCCAAGTCAGTAAAAAAGGGGGATAAAACATTTTTTAGGTATATAAGCGAAAAGAAGACCAAAGGAGGGATAGTAAGGATAAATGGGGAAGAAGGGGTTTGTGTGAAGAAGGACCAAAAAAAAGCACACAGATTAAACAAATACTTGTGTTCAATATTTATGGAGGAAGGGGTAGGTGACAGGCCACAGATAAGGGACAAGGGGATTAAAGGAAAGCAGGTGGACACTAGTCAGTTTACAGAGGCGAGAGTCCTCAAGGAACTAGCACAACTAAAAGTGGACAAGGCAGTGGGGCCTGACGAGGTACACTCTAGAATACTGAGGGAGCTCAAGGAGGTGCCGGCTGCACCTCTGACAGCCCTGTTCAACCTATCACTAGTTACAGGAGAAGTTCTGGGGAACTGGAGGAGAGCAGATGTGGTCCCACGTCACAAACATGGTATTAGGGAGGAGGCAGGAAATTACAGGACTCTCAGCCTGATTTTGGTGGTGGGTAAAGTAATGGAATCACTACTGGAGGAAAGGATTGGGAATACTTTGTGACCAGTGGATTGCAGGATTTCAGGAAGCATGATTTTACAGGAGGGGGATCCTGCCAGATAAACCTGATTGAGTTATTTGACTGGGTGACAAGGGAAGTAGGTCAGGGCGGACCGGTGGATGTGGCCTACCTGGATTTCAGTAAGGCCTTTGACACTGTTCCACACAGAAGACTGGTAAGCAAGCTGGGCAGCCTAGGAGTGGGCCAAAAAGTAGTAAAATGGATAAACAGTTGGCTAAGCAGCAGGAGTCAGAGTGTGGTGGTTAATAGTGTTCACTCTGAAGAAGGCAAGGTGACTAATGGGGTGCCGCAGGGGTCAGTACTAGGCCTGGTCCTATTCAGTGTCTTTATTAGCGACATTGCTGAAGGGCTGGAAGGGAAAGTATGCCTGTTTGCGAATGACACGAAAATCTGCAAGATGGACACATGGAGGGGTTAGGTGGAAAAAATTAGGAATAATCTGAAAAAACTGAAAGACTAGTCAAGGGTTTGGTAACTGGGTTTCAATGCAAAAAAGTGAAAAATCATGCACTTGGGGCACAGAAACCTGGAGGCAACGTACCAAATGGGCAGGGAGGTATTTGCAACTACAAAACAGGAAAGGGACCTGGGGTGATCATTTCTAATGACCTGAAGGTAGCAAAGCAGTGTGATAAGGCAGTGGGGAAAGCTAGCAGGATGCACGGGTGCATAGGGAGGGGTATCATCAGCAGAAAGAGGGAGGTAGTGTTACACCTAAGGCCCCACCTCAAGTACTGTGTCCAATTCTTGAGGCCCCATGTCCAGAAGGACATTGATGGGGTCGAGGCGGTTCAGAGGAGGGCAGCCAAAATGGTGCAGGGCCTGCATCAAAAACCCTAGGAGAAAAGGCTCAAGAAATTAAATATGTACTCTCTAGAGAAAAGGAGGAACAGGGGGGACATGATAGAAACATTCAAATAACCTCACAGGTATTAATAAGATACGTGAGGGTAACATTTTACATAGAAAAAGATGCTCGAGGACAAGGGGTCATGCTATGTAGGTGGAGGGCGGGAGACTCGGAGGAGATGTGAGGAAATTCTTCTTGATGGAAAGGGTGGAGGACACCTGGAACAGCCTCCCAGCGGAGGTGGTGGGTGCTAAGATAGTAATGGGATTCAAGCATGCATGGGATAGACACATGGGGACCTTAGAAATAAGGCAAGGAGGGAAGACCAGGGATCAGGTAGGTCTGCAGTGGCACAGTAGGTAGGGAATATAGGGCAGACTAGGATGGCCAAATGGTCTTTATCTGTTGACAACTTCTATGTTTCTGTTTCTTTATGTACATCGTTAGTTTTGGACTGAGTCCTCATATTATCAATTCTAATTATCTACATTGTGCAGTAATGGGAATTACATTGAAGTTAGCAACATGCTATGTACTGAAATCGAAATATATCCATTGTATTGTATCTATGAACTCATGTCAGTTCATCAGTCTCAGTCCCTTGTGCAAGAAGAGATCCATTTCTGTGAGTCAGTAGATTGAGTCCTTTTTTTTTTTTTGTATTTAAGTTTTTTATTAAAAAACAGTAAATAAATACAAACACATGTTGGTACATTTAATGCTACGCAGTCTGTAAGCAATAATACCTGACTGGGTGGGTGGTGTTGGGCAATACCAGACCGCCCAGGGGCGTAATGAGGCCCGACACCATAGGTGAAGGGCCTTTTAGCCCCTGGAAGGTCCGGTATTGTCCATACCACCCATCCTGGAGGGTATTATTACGCTTAAAAAATGGGTATCAGCTTAAATTTTTATACGGTAGTTAAAAAATAGATACAAAATTTAAAAAAAAATACAAAATAAAAAAAAAAGTTTTATGGTAAAGTCCCTGAGTGGCACAGTTGCCTGTAGAGGGCGCTACTGTAGGAGCCTAGCACATTCAGAAACTCTCCCAGGAATCTCCCTTTTGGTAACCGGAGTTAGCAGCTAGTTAGATCCTCACCGGTGGTTACGTTAGTTTGGGGAAGGGGGGGTCGCACAGTGTGTAGGAAGACACACTAAGAGACTGAAGCAGACTGCAGTGGGTATGGTGGAGCACAGATGGCGCGTGATCGAAGTTAACTGATTTTCATTTAAAAAATGATTCTCTTTATGGTGTTTGTTTTGGATGAGCGGGGGTGCAATCCGCGCAAGCAGCTCAGAGTAGCGCTGAGCACACAATGTGCCTGTGATACTGCTTTTGGACTGTAAAAGCTGTTTTTTTGTTTTGTTTTGTTTTCTTGTTGAAGGTGAACAACTCCTTCACTGTGTGGCAAATTACAGTAGTATCAACAGTGATGTTCAAAGGCAGGGTTGACTAGTGTTGTGGAGTGAAACGGACTTCAGTGGGGGGGGGCAGTTTGACAGGAAATGTATGAAGTGTGGGGTCTAAAAAAAAGTGTGTACCTTGCTAAACTGTTTAAAAAGGAGTGGAAAGTATTTTAGAGATGTTTTGCTCTGTGTGCAGAGCAGGGGAAGTGACCAGTGCTCTGATTTGTGTACTTGGAGTTATGGGGGAGGGGTGGTCACTCGCTGAGGAACAAGAAAAATGTCAGTTGTTAAATTAGAAATCAAAAGTAGCACTGTGACACCATTTTGGTGCTGAGGCAGGCTAGGCTGGTACTTTTTATTTCCTGGGCATCTATTGAAAATTAGAAAATGGGCTTCACTTTACCTGAGCTCTGATTGGCTGAGCCCCTTAGCAAGGTGGGCATATGTCAGACAACAGAGCCTGAGTAAACAAGCATTTGTCAATGCCGAATGTTGGCTTGCTGGCGTTGGCATTGGTAGTGCAGGAGTTAGAGAGATGCATAATAGGAATGGCAGTGAAGTATTGAACTGGTGCCAGCCCCACCCTGCAGAGAGTGACATGCATTGGGGGTGTGGCTTTGAGTCATTGGGCATAACTCTCATGCCATTTCACCTCACCCTACCCTGCAGACACTGACGTGTTGCGATGTGCCTTGGGGGTCTTCGGGCCTTACACTTAACCTCAATCTATAAGGAAATATGCTGAGATGGGTGCAGTATAGGAGAATGGGGTGAACATTGGGGCCAAAGACCCCAAGGCACACCTCGATGCCTGTCACTGGCTGCAGGGTGGGGGTGGAATGGCATGAGCATTACGGCCGACGATCCCAAGTCACACCCCGATGCCTATCAATCTCTACAGAGTAGGGCGTTATGTTTGGAAACCCTAACGCTCTGGCTGTTTGTTGGTATTTTCGCTCCAGATTTTCAAAATGGGCTTTCTAGGGACATGGATATGTTGTTCATCCACACTGTCTGGCAGGTATCCTTGCCGCTTTAAATCTTGCGGGAAGGTCTTCAAGCTGGCTCCTCCCACCCACCGGTGGTAAAACTCGGCTCCACCCCATGACACAGATCTTCCTTACGCTTAGAGCTCAGGTTCCCTCCTTAACGCTCTGCATTATCGACTAGTTCTAATTCTTACGATTTTGAATTTAAAAGTTTTGCTTAAAAGACTTCAGTCTTCTCACCCTCGCGGCTGCGATGGACAAATGGACTCCCGATTTCCGGAGATGCCCTTGCGGGCAGAAGATGTCTCGGACGGATCCGCACTCCACGTGCGTCTACTGTCTAGGCCTGGAGCACGACCCGCAGGCCTGCGACCTGTGCTCTTCCTTTTCGGCCTATGTCCTCGAAGACCGTGCTGCCCGTTTACAACTGGGGCGTCCCGAGAAGCGTTTTCCTCCGGTGAAGTCAAAGAGGCCCGGTCGGCGGTTTCCGCGGCGCGGGCTTAGCGGATCAGCTTTCGAGCAGATGATGGCCCGAAGAGAGGCCGGCTGACGCTCTACCTCGACTGCGGCATTGTCCCGCTCTCTCTCGGTGCCTCTTATTCAGCTTCTTTTAAGGAGCTTTGTCTGA
This sequence comes from Neoceratodus forsteri, assembly GCA_016271365.2. NCBI lineage: Eukaryota > Metazoa > Chordata > Ceratodontiformes > Ceratodontidae > Neoceratodus > Neoceratodus forsteri. The sequence goes on from CM057452.1 coordinate 1,197,444,822, forward strand.
CCCTCTCTACTAAAGGTGAGGGACCAACTTCTGCTGGACCGTTTTCTCGGTCCAAAAGAGACAAAGTAAGTAGTCCCACCATCGGCGCTCTTGGGCGGGAAGATCCCTCTCCCGGTTGTCAGCCGTCGACTTGATCGACTGCTCGGCTCGACCACTGGTCTCACGGTGTCCCTGTCAGGCCAGTTGACGAGACTCCCGTCGACGTGGTCGAGATTTTTCTCGACCCGTTGGACGGGTTGTCGTCAGGAGAAGCCGAGAATCTCCTCTCCCAGTTCCCCGGTGGGAGTTGAGGACTCCGTTGGCTTGTCTGTGCCTCCGGTTCCGGAGCCTTGGTTGAACCCTCGAACCGAGGGTGCGGTTCCCCATGACACCTCCCTTTTGCGTCCTCGGGAAATCGGGTTCTCGGTCTCCGGACTTCAGCGTTCAACCGATCCCGCCGTCATAAGCGGTCGGCACGCGGCTAAGCGCGCCCGCTGCTCGTCCTCTTCCTCGGACGGAGGAGGCTTCGATGTAAAATTGCGTCGACGATATGAGGACCTCATGTGGCAACAGCTCCTTCTGACCGGGAACAAGCCGACGCCTTTGCCTTCCCCGGCCATTACGTGGCTGTCACCGGAGCGGCCGAAACAACCCCTCGTTTTATCCGAGGAGCCTGTTCCCTGGCCGGTTGTTCGGCCAAAACCAGCTGCCCCACCTATTCCGGTGGAACCTCCGCCTCCACAGCTGTTAGTTGGGGCTCCGACCAGGAATTCTCGGTCGGCTCAGGGACTGCCCCGTAGGCTGTCTGTCACCCTCACTCCCGATCGACCTCGGCAGGTGGCGGGTGGCTCAGGCCCGAGGCAGCTCTTTGAGGACTCTTCGAGTCCGAAGATGATTCCTCCCTTTTCTCCAAGCGAATGGACTTGGAGTCCTCAGGAGGACAGTCGGTGGGCGATAGCCCGCCGTCCTTCCTGGGATTGCCGGCTCATCTCGAGTCCACGGGATGAAGCTTCGAACCCGTTTCATGGGCCAGGTATCCCCTCACGGAGATTCTGGACTGAGGATTCCCCTCGGAGCCTTTCCGGTGGCCGAGGCCATAGTGGGCCAGGTCTTGGAGCTCTGGCAGCGCCTGCTTCCTGCCCTGCGCCTTTGGCCAGGAAGTATCTGTCCCTACGGTTCCTTGTCGGTTTTCAGAGCACCCTCTCGAGGTTAGTTACCGACAGCGTTTTCCGGTGTGCGAGCGCTAGGGATGTGGACAAACCTCCCGACAAGGAGTCAAGAAATTGGACTATGCCGGGCGAAAAATCTCGCTCGTCCTCCTCGGCCTTTGCCAGGCCAGTTCGGCCGTCCTCATGGCACATTTCTCTCATGCCCTGTTGGGCTCCCTGGACAAGGTCGTCCCTCATCTTCCCTCAGATCTGCAGACCACGGTTAGGCAGGTGCAGGACCAGGGCAGGGCAGTGGCCAAACAGCAGCTTGAGACTGCTTTGGACATTGGGGACTCATGTGCCAGGTCTGTGGCAGCCGCAGTGGCTATGCGTCGTCGGGCTTGGCTGAGGATATCCACCTTCACTTCGGATACCCAGCACAAGTTGGCGGATGTCCCCTTCTTGGGGACCGACCTCTTCGGCCCTGGGGTGGAAGGTCACCTGCAGAGGATCGAGAAGTCCAATGCTACCTTGAACTCGGTCTCATCCACTCAGAAGGACAAAGGCCGCAAACCACAGCCTAAGCCCTTTCGTCCCTCTGCGCCCGCGGCACGTCCGGCCCAGCAACATCAGGGCCAGCAGGCTCAGGCTTGGCATCCCAAACCCAAGCCCGGGCTTCCTCAACAGGAAGCAGGGAGGTAAGCCCAGGAGGTCCCTCGGCGGTCCCTCCTCAAGCCTGCCAGTGACGGGCTGAGGTGTCGCCCCAAGCCGTCACCTCACCCAGGATCCCCCGTGAGGGGCAGCTCCGTCACTTCCTTTCCGCCTGGTCCGTTATTACCACGGACAGGTGGGTGTTGAGGTGGTGGAAAAAGGCCTGCCTCAAATTCAAGCGAGGCCCGCCCTTCAAACCATCGCACCTTGGGGCATCGGGATCCGCAGCCTCACTGTCGGCTCGCCCGAGCCGACATACTCTCCTCCTCCAAAAGGAGGTGATCAGGGAGGTGGGACCCTCCTTGAACCAGGGTTTGTGCCAGGACTTCCTGGTTCCGAAACAGGCGGGGCTGGCGCCCATTCTCGACCTACCGACCTAAACAAGTTCCTAAGGTCTCGAACCTTCAGGATGGTCACTCTGGCTCAGATAATACCATCCCTGGAACCCGGCGTGTGGTTCTGCTCTCTGGACCTGCAGGGCGTTCTTTCACGTCCCTATCCGTCCATACATCAGAGATTCCTTAAGCTTTCGGCGGAGGATCCCTTTCGATTCGAGCCATGCCCTTCGGCCTGTCTCCAGCTCCCAGGGTCTTCACCAAATGCATAGCAGTGGTGACAGCTTTCCTCTTGGCGCCGAGGGGTCGGGTGTACCCTTACCTGGGCGATTGGCTGATAGCAGCCCCTCCAGACAGGAGGTGGGCGGTCCAGAGATCTGGCCCTCAGGTTTGCTCTCAATCGGCCTTCTCATCAACAAGGCCAAGTCAGAACTCGAGCGCAGAAGCAGGTGATTCTTTTCATCGGGGCAGAGCTCGACTCTCTTGAGCCAGAGCTGCGGCTCCGGCCCGGACAGGGCGAGGTTCTTTCCTCCTTTGCCCAATCATTTCTGGTTGGGCAATCGCTCCTCGGGACTTCCTGCACCTCCTGGGTCTCATGGCGGCCTGCACCAGCATGGTCCATTAGGCACCTGGCACATCGCCCTCTTCAGTGAGGAATGGCCAGCCAGTGGTCCTAGCAGCTGCGATCCATTGGACCAGCTAGTGATGGTGACCCAGGGGATGTGGGCGCTCTCGGTGGTGGACAGTTCCAGTTCATCTGCAGGAGGCATCCTGTTTATCCGCGAGCCGACGGTCTCTCTATCGACCGATGCCTCTCTGATGGGTTGGGGTGCCCATCTGGGGAACACAGGCGCCCGGCCTCTGGTCCCTCGAGTCCCAATGCCACATCAACCTGCTGGAGCTCGGCGGTCCGCCTAGCTCTCACCGCCTTTGCTCCGTTTCTCCGGGGTCAAGTGGTCGAGTCAGGCGGACAATACCACGACCATGTACTATCTAAACCGCCAGAAGCGGGGCCGCGCTCCATGCTTTGCAGAGAAGCTCTCCGCATTTGGTCACTCGTGTGCAGCTAGGCGGATCTCCTAGCCATTCATGTGGCAGGAGCCTCCAACACCATGGCCGATGCCCTAAGCCGGATAGGGGCTGCATCCCAAGTGGTCTCTCCTACCGAGAGTAGTGCAAGATCTGTTCTCCCATTGGGGCACACCTCAGGTGGACCTGTTTGCCTCAAGGGAGAACGCGAAGCTGAGGCTGTTCCATGCCCGCCCCCCTCAGCAGGGCTCGCTGCATGGGGATGCCTTCTCGAGGCCGTGGACCCCGGGCCTCTTCTACGCCTTCCCCATTTCCCTTGATACACAAGGTGCTTCTGAAAGCAAGGAGGGACAAGGCGCAGGTGATTCTGATAGCCCCAGACTGGCCCCGCCAGTTCTGGTACCCAGATCTCCTCAGCCTCAGCTCCAGGCTCCCGAGGCAGCTTCCAGCTCGCCCGGACCTGCTCTCAGTCAATCAGGGGAAGGTGTTCCATCCGGACCTTCAATCCCTGCACCTGACGGCCTGGTTCCTGAGCGGCTAGAGTTCCAGGCCTTGGGTCTTCCCGACGAGGTCCTCAATGTAGCTGAGGCGTCCCGTAAGGAGTCGACCAGGAAATGCTATGACTTCAAATGGAAGAGGTTTTCCATTTGGTGTCAGGGCAAGGGCTTGGACCCTTCCTCCTGTTCCTTGGCAAGCATCTTGGACTATTTATGGTCCCTTTCTCGTCAAGGGCTTAGGTCGACGACCCTAAGGGTGCACCTGGCAGCCATCTCTGCTTACCGGCGGCGGGCTGGGGAGCAGTCGGTGGCGCAGGGAGAAGGTGGTCTGGCGCTTTTCAAAGGCCTGATCACATTTCCCTTCGATCGAAGAACCTCCACCTCCATGGGATTTACTGCTGGTACTGGCAAGCTCATGGGCAAGCCATTCGAACCAATGCACAGGTGTGAACTCTCTCACTGTCGTGGAGAGACCGCCTTCTTGGTGGCTATCCGTCAGCCAGAAGGATGGGAGAGCTCCAGGCGCTCTGCATCGAGTCTCCTTACCTGGTCTTCCACAGGGACAAGGTTGTCCTGCGCCCCACCGAAATTCCTTCCGGTGGTGTCGGAGTTTCACCTTAACCAGGTGTTGACTCTGCCGGTGTTCTACCCCAATCACACCTCGGAGGCCAAATACAGGCTCCATACTTTGGACCCTAGAAGGGTGCTCGCTTATTATAAGGAGTGCACGGCTGAAATTCGGGGAGAGGTTCGCCAGCTGTTTGTCACCTACGCTGAAGCCGCACCTGGCAGACCTGCAGCCAAGCGGACGATAAGCAGGTGGGTCACCTCCTGCATAGATCGCTGCTATAAGTTGGCGGGCATGGAGCCTCCCAGAGGGTTAAGAGCTCATTCTACCCGCCATACTGCTGCATCAGTGGCTGCTTCCAGGGACGTCCCTATCCAGCATATCTGCTGGGCTGCTACCTGGAAGTCAGCACACACCTTCATCACCCATTACCACATCGACCTTGAGTCACGCCGGGATGCTGGTTTTGGGGCCTCAGTTCTCCAGTCTCTCTTTCCCAAGTAAGTATCGGGGGTGTGCGCCTTGCCTCCCTCCTCTCAGAGAACTGCTAGGAGTCTGCCAGACAGTGTGGATGAACAACATATCCATGTCCCTAGAAATACAGGTTACTCACCTGTAACAGGAGTTCTAGGAATGGTATATGTTGTTCATCCCTGACTCTCGACCTCGGCCGGCGCACAACCTGAGCTTCCAGCGGGCCAGATCTGGCGTCATGGGGCGAGCCGAGAGTTTACCACCGGGTGGGTGGGAGGAGCCAACTTGAAGACCTTCCGGCAAGATTTAAGCGGCAAGGATACCTGCCAGACAGTGTGGATGAACAACATATACCATTCCTAGAACTCCTGTTACGGGTGAGTAACCTGTATTTTTGTGACCCCACCTCATGAACAGTGGCACTATCATTTCATTACTCAATCCCGAAAGGTGGTTTTGCACAGCGACTGTGCCATTTGGCGCCACAGGTGTGAAAACACATTTCTGGCAGGTTGTGAAAAATAATAGCTGTACTGTTTATGAGGTGGTGTGAAAAAATGGCAATGTTGAAAATCTGTAGTGAAAATATGAAAAATTGGTGAAGTTACGAATGTGCATAGAAACTGTGCCATGCACGCCTGTAACGCAATCAGTTTTAAATTTTTCACAAATTTTCAACATGGGCATTGAACCTCTCCTCATGAACAGTGGCACTATGATTTTGTTAATCTGTCCTGAAAGTTGATTTCCCACTGCAACTGTGCCATTCTGCGCCACAGGTGTGGAAACACGTTTCAGGAAGGATGTGAAAATTGACAGCTATACTGTTCATACGGAGGTGTGAAAAAATGGCAGTGCTGAAAATCTGGAGAGAAAATGTAAAAAATTGGCGAAATTACAAGCGCGCATAGAAACTGCACAATGCACGCTCGTAACAGTCATTTTTGGGAATTTTTTCACCAGATTTGCAACATGGGCTTTTTGGGACCTCTCCTCATGAACAGTGGCACTGTCGTTTCGTTAATCAATCCCAGAAGGTGATTCCGCGCAGCAATGGCGAAATCACCTTTTGGAACCAAGAAACTAAGTGACAGTGACATGTTCATGAGGTGGGGGTCCCAAGAACTCCATGTCAAAAATTTGGGGACAAAATTCCTAAAAATGGATGAGATATCAACCTAAATTGAAACCCCCCCATTATATAGCGTACCATCATTTCTTCAGTTAGCAATTCAGCTTTGACGAGTGCAGACATGTCCTGGTTCAGAGAAGATTACGGCTTCTGACCTCCAAAGGGTAAGTATGGGTGGCAGAGTACAGGGAGGTGGGTATGTAAGGGGGTTGGGATAGAGAGGGGACAAAGGAGACAACGGTGGACCGTTTTCTTGTTCTTGAAGACAGCGAAGGTTTTCTTTATTTAACAGGTTACACACAAAAAAAAAAAAAATAGGCACACTGGGGTGGGTTTCCAGTGTGCCACAATTCGGGAGGGGGGGATGTCGACACAGGGATTGGGCACCCCAGTGTCAGTAAGCTGTATAGACGGGTTAGTGGGGGGGGGGCACATCCGACACTGGGAGTGTGCATCCCAGTGTCGGAAAGGAAAGGGGAAACTGTTTAACCAGGAAAGACACACTAAGAAGGTGGATGCCGACACGGGGATTGGGCATCCAGATGTCAGCTTTTCAGGAGTATGTGGTGGGTGGCAGGAGCCGCCATGTTACAGCGTGCCACATAATGTGGGGGTTGGGGGGGAACATGCCAACATGAGGATTGGGCATCCTCGATGTCGGCGTTGTGGGTATTGTGTGGTTGACAGCAGGAGCCGCCATATATATTGAAATGTTTCACCTGGAAAGGCACGCAATGGAGGCATGTCATCTGCCGCTACAATGACGAGCCTGTCTCTGATTGCAGTGGCAGATTTCTTTCAACTCCGCGGCTCTCTCTGAAACTGCTGTCATCAGCAGCATGCTCACTGGTTGGTGGCTGAGGGACGCAGTGACTAAAGCATCCCCTGCATTCGCCATAACACTGACACACCTCTGAGAGTGATACTACGGCAATTGTTGCTTGCGTGTACGCGCAAGCCAACATAAACAGGTACCAGCCCAGCCTGCCTCAATAACAATACTAAACTGGTATACTTAAGCCAGTTTAGATTTTAAAATAAAACAGGCGTTTTTTTTCCGCTCACTTAGAGAGGGGAAAAAGCGAGTCAGACTTTCCCCCGGAGTGACCAGGTGAGCTCTCCACCAACATACCTCAGCTTCTGCAAACGGATCCACTTGTAACTTAAAGAGCAGATATCCACTAATATTCAATGGATAGCTGCTCTTTAAGTTATGTTCTGCCCTTGATGGCTAACTGTTTCTTCTCACAGAGCGTGACTCTCTCATGCTGCATCTCAAATAGAGATGGCATCTACCACTCTCCCTCATGTTCCCTGCTTAAAAAAAAAAAAAAACTAAGGACAGTATTACCCCCCCCACACACACACACACACAAACAAAACCCCCACAGAAACTGTACCAGCTGTCCACCACAACTACTAGTCTGCCATGCCTCCTCCTAGTCCAATTCCAGTCGTCCGATCATGCTATTCGTGTCTCCCGTGTTTTGTTAGTACTGCCATTATTAACAAAAATTAAAAGCCTTAACAATCCACTGTAATTTGTGGGCGGGAGGTGGAAGAAACAAAACACAACATCAGAAAAAAAGGTCAAAAGGCTCTCACAGTTACTGAGGTGGGGGAGCATACAAAGCCCGCATACTGTCAAGAGGGCACTGGACTTAGGGTGAAGGAATGTGGGCGAATCAGTTCAGGCGAAAGCAATCTGGGTGGTCAGGACTTCAGCACGGCGGCGATTGTGGGGCGGGGCCCAGGAACATGGGGTCCTAGCAGAATGCGCCCTTCTACCTTGTGTGCAGGCTGGGGGATGTTTATATTTATTTAAGGGGGGGGTGGGCACAAAGCCCCCGTCACACACAATGGGTCCAACATGCAGTTCAACCAGCAAGGTGCACGACGCAATTGGCAGTCGCATATCTTGCTGTCACCCATTTTCCCGCGTGCTGATCATCTTCGGCCAGTTTGTTTTCACTCTGTTGTGAATATTGCAACAAAACCAACCAGACCAAAAAGAAGCAGACCAAAAAGAGCAGTGCCCTCTACTGACAGTTCTGCCAGTTACAGGACTGTTTTACACCAAACTGCTTTTTTATTTATTATTTACCTTATTTTAAATACTTGAAACATTTTTTTATTAAAAATGAAACAAATACCCATTTTATAAGTGCAATACTACCCTCCAGGGTGGGTGGTATTGGGCTATGCTGGACCTTCCAGGGGCTCTGGAGAGGACAAAGTGACCAGTGGAGTACCACAATGGTCAGTACTAGGCCCAGTCCTCTTCAATGTCTTTATAAGCAACATTGCAGAAAGATTGGAAGGGAAGGTGTGGCTCTTTGTGGATGACACAAAAATCTGCAACAGAGTAGACACACGGGGAAGGGGGTGGAAAGAATGAGAGAAGATCAAAAAAGCTGGAAGAATGGTCTTGGGTTTGACACCTGGGCTTCAAGACAAAAAAAGTGCAAAATCATGCACTTGGGGTGCAGAAACCCGGGGGCAACATATCAACTGGGAGGAGAAGTACTAGCAGTCACAGAACAGGAAAGGGACCTGGGGGTAATCATTTCTGATGACCTGAAGGTAGCTAAACAATGAGACAAGGCAGTGGGAAAGGCTAGCAAGATGCTCAGATGCATAGGCAGGGGTATCACCAGCAGAAAGAGGGAGGTAATAACACCCCTGTAAAACATCATTAGTGAGACCCCACTCCACCTCAAGTACTGTGTCCAGTTCTGGAGGTCCCACCTCTGAAAATACATAGACCAGGTAGAGGCTGTACAAAGGAGGGCAACCAGAATGGTGCAAGGCCTGCATCAGAAACCCTACAAAGAAAGGCTTAAAGAATTGAATATGTACTTCTTAGAAGAAAGGAAGGAAAGGGGGGATATGATAGTAACATTAAAATACCTCACAGGTATAAACAAGGTACAGGAAGGGAGCATTTTCCAGAGAAAGAGATACTCAAGGACAAAGGGTCACACTATGAAGATGGGGGGTGCTGAGAAGAAATGTGAGGAAGTACTTCTCCATGGAAAGAGTGGTGGATGCTTGGAACAACCTCCCAGCAGAGGTGTTGGGGGCCTGAAATGGTTGCAAGATTCAAGAAAGCATGGGGCAGACACAAGGGAATCTTAGAAGTAAGACAAGGGGGTGCAAACCAGAGATGGAGTAGGGTCTGCGGTGTCACTTTAGGTAGGGAAAATAGGGCAGACTGGGTGGGCCAAAAGGTCCTTCTGTGCCGACAACATCTATGTTTGTATTCATTACGCCCCTGAGGAGTCTAGTATAGCCCAATACAACCAACCCTGTCAAGTATTATTGCTTACTTAATATACCTCCAGTATGGGAGTCAGCCAATCGGAGCCCAAGAAATAAAAAGCCCATTTTCTTAAAAAAAAAAACAACATAACAGTTTGTATCATAGTCCATTAACCATAAAGTCCAGAGAGTGTCTTTTCCAATAGATATCAAAAAAAGATCATAGTTATCAGACATCAGTTAACGTTGCAGTAAAAACAATAGAGCCATACATGAGTCAAATACATGGAATAAAGCACTAGAATCAATATTTCATCCACCTGATTCTGGGGAAGTACTCAGTACAGTATGGTTTGTTACGGTACAAACTGGGGATTCTTATTCATATAATAAGTTTGCTGGGGTGCCAGATGTCATGAAATGGAGCTTCACGCCCCATCGTCTGAATGTGAGTTTCTCCATCCAATAGCCTGAAACGAGAATTTGTTGCCGTTGTGGAATTGTAGGGGGAGAGACCTGGAGCTACAGTCATGTAATTGATTTTTTTGGGACACCAGAAGCAGAATAGGAGTGGTGGCTAAGCTGAGAGGAGTCTGCATCAGCTCCATCTCTCAGGCAGAGAACTGGATAAAAATATTACGTTTTGCAACTGCCAACTTAGGAACAATTTTCCTGCTGATATATTGACTTACTGGAGGTTAAAATGGGAAAACCTCCTGAAGAAAAAACAGCTAATGACGGTGCAAAAGGCAACAGCACCACTGCCATTCAGCCATCACGGTCAAAGCCTGACGCTACAGCCAGGCAAGGCCTGGAAGAAATAGAGAAACATAGATATTGATGGCCGATGAGGACAGCTTGGCCCACCTAGTCTTCCCATTTTCCCTACCTACTGTAACACCGTAGATCCTACTTGATCTCTGACTTTACCACCCCCCTTCCCTACCTCTAAGGTTCCCTTATGTCTGTCCCATGCTTTTCTGAAGCCCATTACCATTGCTGCCCCCATATCTCTCCTGGGAGGCTGTTCCAGGCATCCACCACTCTTTTTGTGAAGAAGTGTTTCCTCACATCTCCCCTGAGTCCCCCCCCCCCAGCTTCATAACATGTCCCCTTGTTCTTGAGCATCTTTTTTTTTTTAAATGCTTCCCTCTTGAACTTTATGTATACCCGTGAGGTATTTGAATGTTTCTATCATATCCCCTCTCTCCCTGCTTTCCTCCAGGGTGTACATATTGAGGTCCATCAGTCCTGCCTCATAGGGCTTGTGATGTAGTCCCCGCACCATTTTGGTTGCTCTCTTCTGGACCGCCTCTACCCTGTCCATGTCTTTCCGGAGATGTGGTCTCCAGAACTGGACACAGTACTCTAGGTGAGATCTCACCAATGATCTATACAGTGGTAACATCACCTCTCTCTCTCTCTCTCTCTCTGCTGATGATACCCCTCCTGTGCACACTAGCATCCCGCTAGCTCTCCTCACTGCCTTGTCACACTGTCTGGCCTCCTTTAGGTCATCAGACATGATTACACCCAGATCCCTTTCCTGTTTGGTGGTGGTTAATACTACCCCACTCCCCGTTTTGTATTCTGCCCTGCTGGGTTTCTGTGCCCCAAGTGCATGATTTTGCACTTATTGGCATTGAAACCTTGCTGCCTTACCCTTGACCACTCCAACTGTCCTAGATCACTATTCATTTTTGTCCATATCTCTCCCACCCCCCACCCCCGAGGAGTGTGTCTACCCTATTACAGATTGTAGTGTCAAGATCCTGGTAACAGGATATTAATAGTGGGTGGGCTTCAATGATTGGTGTAAGGGCACAGCAGAATCCCAGGTTGAGATCGAATTCCTGGAAGTCCTAGAAAATGTAAACTTAGATAATTATGTCAGGAGTAACACTATGAAGAACCATATCCTTGATCTAGCACTTGCAAATGTAGAGGAAGAAATAGTCTACTGTCTCACAAGAGAACCACTTTCTGGAAAATAACTCCACTAGACAAACTGGAACCACAGAAATAAAGAGCTATGAAAAGGCTAACTATGAGGATATTAGGCAAGTTCTCAAAAAATGGGACTGGAAGCAGGACTTCAAGGATAAGGAAGTGCAGGAAATGTGGGACCTACTAAAAACCTGTCTGCACACAGTTATAAAGGACTACATCCCAACAAAGAAAAAATACAATACAGGGGGGAAGATCCCACCATGGTTTTCAAATAAAATAAAAAAAAAACCTTTGAAGTAAGAATAAAGCATACAAAAAAGCAAAAAGGGAGAATACTCACTCAGCTATAGAGAATTATAAAGTCAAGCTTGGGTTTTAAAAAAGGAAACGAAAAATGTAAAGCAAAACTGTGAAATAAAACTGGCAAAAAAAGTAGGAGACAACAGGAAAACTTTTTTTTATTATGTTGCTGCTCTCAAAAACAGCAGTCAGGTTGTCCCACTTAAAAATGACAACAAGGAGATTACAGATTGCCAAGAAATGGCAGAATTGTTCAACAGCTATTTTGAAAATATTTTTCTGAGGGAGGGTACGCTTGACACTACAGTGAAAGTTGATAGGCCAAGTAGGGTTAAAATATCATCTGGAGACATACAGAATAGATTGGCAAAACTGGACCCGAACAAGTCACCAGGACCAGATGGTCTATATCCGAAACTTTTAAAGGAATTGGCCAAGGAGATCAGTTTACCTGTGAAAGAGATATTTAAAAAATCTTTCGATGAGGGGACACGGGAAGAAGATGAGGCAAGCATGAAGGAAGGTGCAGAAAAATTGGAAAAGGGGGAGGCCCTATCAGGTAAGACCAACAGGCAAGCTCAAAAGGGGGAGGGGGGCAGCATGCTTGGGTTCAGAGGAGCAAAAGCTGGATGGGGCAAGGAAGGGGGAAGGTCCCCAGGGAAAATCAGGCAGGGCATGGGTAGGGGCGGATAAACAGGGAGGGGATAAGTTCATAGATGGAGGGGCAGAGGCGGGCAGCCCGACAGAAAGAGCCTGTGGGGCTCGCAAACCTGAGGGGGCACAGAGCAAAGAAGCTGGAGGGCACAGAACAAAGATAGTACTTCAGGAGGCAAAATGGGCATAAGGGGTATTGCAAATAGGGTAGAAAATAGGATACAGGGGATTGGGGGAAGGATGGAAGGGAGATGTAATCGGAAGGAGATGGAGAGCAGGGTCCTACTGGTTGGGGACTGTATAATTAACATTAGGTAGGGGGGCAGGGGAGACAAAGCATAGTGTGGGTAGAGTGTCTGCCGAGTATGACAGCAGCGAAGGTCATTCGTTATATCCCCTCACGGGGGAGGCAGCTGGATGAGAAAATGCACCTGCTGTTCCACCTGGGAACAAATGACCTGGCAGGAAGTAGCCTGATGGAGGTGCAGGCTAGATTCAGAGCTCTAGCTAGATACTGTAGCAGTCTAGGGTTTAAATCAGTGCCTTTCTCAGAGGTGTTACCAGTACCGTGGGCAAGCACTGATAGGAAGTTGAGGATTAGGGAGTTCAGCAAGTGGCTGGTGAGGTGGTATAAGCAAATGGGTTATGGCTTGGTAGGGGACTGGGGATCTACATGGGAGGACAAGAGCATATTTGCACCAGACAGACTGCACCGAAATAGGAAGGGGGTAGCAGTACTGAAATGCAAACTAGGAGAATTCATAGCCGATACCTACAATTTAAACTAGGTTGGGGGGTGGGTAAAAATCTGCTCTACAAGGAATAAAGTTTGGGGGACTTCCAGACCCCCAGGATAGCACTACATGGTTGGGTAAGAGGGTGAAGGGGGAGACTGGTGGAAGGGATTATCAGCAAACACCAGAAGTTTAGGAAATAAGATGGTGGACCTGGAGGCCATCATGAGGGACGAGAGATTAGATTTAATTGCAATAAGTGAGACCTGGTGGGCAGAGCATCACACCTGGGAAACAACCATTCCAGGTTATAGACTGTTCAGAAGGTACAGGGAGGGCAATAATGGGAAGGGGGGGGGCTGCCTTATACATCAGGGAAGGTATCAGTGTTACTGAAGGGTAGGAGGAGGAAGGGGAGTCTGAGCTGCTGTGGGTAACACTAGATAGGAAGACGGCTGAATCTCTGCAGCTGAGTAGTATACAGGCCACCTGTGCAAGGAGAGGAGGATGATTGATGGCTAACTCAGGCAGTCACGAGGCTGGCACAGAAAGGAGAACTGCTACTGATGGGTGACCTGAACCTCCCAGATGTTGACTGGGAAATCTGGATGCAGCATCGGCAAGGAGCAGAGAGGTATTAGCCGAGCTGCAGTGGGTATTCCTTCAATAGCTGGTCATGGAGTCAACGAGGGGAAGCAACTTGTTGGACGTGATCCTGACTAACGGGGAGAGTTTGGAGGAGGTGCGGGTGGGAGAAGCCTTGGGCACCAGTGACCACAGTGCGATATGGTTCAGGTTCAGGGCAGGGAAGGAGACAAGTAAGACAAATACGACAGTCATGGACTTCAGACACACAGACTTTAATAAGATGAGAAAGATAGGGGAAAAATGGGAGGTACGAGAAATATAGGGGCAGTGGAGGAATTATGGGAAGCTATCGGGGAGGGGTTCAGGAAGCAGCAGAAATGTGCATTAAAAAGGACAGAAAGAGCAAAAGGGGGAGGAGACCACTCTGGTTCACTAGGGAGGTGGCAGGGGCAGTCAGGGAAAGGAAGATGGCTTTCAGAAAATTTAAGAGGACATTTACAGAGGAGTATAGGGAGAATAGGAGTCTGGCAGGGAGGGAGATCAGAAGGGCAAAAGCAGCCTCTGAGGAGGAAAATAGCCAAAAGGACCAGGAGGGGGGATAAAACATTTTTCAGATGAGTGAGGGAGAGGAGAAGAACAAGGGATTGCTAGACTGAGGGGGGAAGGAGGGATAAACTTGGAGCAGGACTATGAAAAGGCAGAGGCATTAAATATTTTAGCTCGGTATTCACGGAGAAGGAGGAAGGCAGGGGTCCGGTACTAAAGCCTAAGGCGAAGGAGGGCAAATGGGTGGATCAGAGCCCATTCTCTGTGGATAGGGTCAAGGCTAAGCTGGATAGACTAAGCGTGGACAAGGCAATGGGGCCTGACAGGTTACACCCCAGAGTGATCAAGGAATTGAGGGAGGAGCTGGCCACACCCTTGACAAGGCTCTTCAACCTGATATGGGGAGGGTGCCGGAGGACTGGAGGAGGGCAGACATGGTGCCCTTGCACAAGGGAGGTAGCAGGCAGCTGAAGGAGAACTGCTGCCCAGTCAGCCTCACGTCTGTGGTGGTGAAGGTAATGGAGCCATTAATCAAGGAAAGGGTGGTGGATTACCTGGAGGAGTGTGGCTTGCAGGACAGCAAACAGCATGGCTTCGCCAAGGGGAATTCATGCCAAACCAATCTAATTGAGTTCTTTGATTGGATGACTCGGGTAATCAACCAGGGAGGGGTGGTGGACGTGGCCTATCTGGATTTCAGCAAGACCTTCCACACCGTCCCTCATTGGAGGTTGGTGAGCAAGATGGAAAACATGGGGTTGGGAGGGAAAATAGCAAGCTGGGTGGAGGCCTGGCTAGCATGGAGAACTCAGAGGGTAGTGCTAAATGGGGTGCACTCCGAGATGGTAAGGAGTGGAGTGCCACAGGGATCAGTTTTGGGTCCACTCCTCTTCAACATCTACATCAGTGATATTGCGGAGGGTTTGAGAGGGAGGGTGTGCCTATTTGCTGATGATACAAAAATCTGCAAAAGGGTGGACAACACCGGAGGGGGTGGAGGACATGAGGAAGGACCTCAAGATGCTCGAGGAGTGGGCCAGGAAATGGCAGCTGAAATTTAATGCCAAGAAGTGCGCTTTGATGCACCTAGGGAGAAAAAACACGTGAGCAGGGTACACACTGGGTGCGGAGGAAATCACAGAATCAGAACAGGAAAGGGATCTGGGGATCATAGTCTCCTCAAACCTTCAGATAGGTTTCCAATGTGGCAGGGCAGTGGGAAGGGCCAATGGAATGCTGACATGCATAGGCAGGGGCATTACTAGTAGAAGGAGGGAGGTAATAATGCCCCTCTACAAAGCCATGGTGAGGCTGCAGTTAGCGTACGGGTTCAGTTCTGGAGACCACGGCTCCGCAAGGATATAGATGCATTGGAGAGGATTTAGAGAGGGGCAACAAAGATGGTGCAGGGTATGCAGGGGAAGATATACAAGCAGAGGTGTAAGGAGCTAAATCTGTACACACTGGAAACAAGGAGGGAAAGGGGGGACATGATTGAAACTTTTAAATATGTAAAGGGGTCTACTGAAGAGGAAGGAGGGAGCCAGAACTAGAGGGCACAGCCTCAGATTGCAAGGAAAAAGATTCGGGCAATGTGAGGGGCCGCTTCTTCACAGAGAGGGTAGTGGAACCCTGGAACAGCCTGCCAGACGGAGTGGTGGGGACTAAAACAGTGGAAGATTTTAAGAGGGTGTGGGACAGGCATATGGGGCCAAGTATTGGGGGAGGGCGGTGGCAGGCGGGGAGGTGGGGATGTGAAAGGGGAAGGGTCGGCAGACTAGATGGGCCAGAAGGGTCCTTTTCTGCTGTCAGTTTCTATGATTCTGTGAGGGAATGGTTCCTGAGTACTGGACTGTAGCTACTATAATACCAATCCACAGGAAGGGAAGTAACTCCGACCACAAAAATTACAGGTCCATAAGCTTCACTTCTGTCGCTGGCAAGGTTCTAGTGGCAATTATAAAGGTTGAAATTGAAAACCACTTAGTATACCAAGGACTCGTGGACCCATCCTAGCATGGCAGATCATGTCTCACAAATCTGATGTACTTTTTCAAAATAATGAACAGGGCAATGGAAAAAGATATACCTGTGGATGTGATGTTTATGGGTTTCGAAAAAGCTTGTGACAGCATATCCCATAGTGAACTTACAAAATCATTAAAAGAAATAGAGTTAGATGGTAACATAACTGTGTGGATAGAAAAGTGGCTGGGAGAAAGAAAACAGAGTCAGCATAAATGGACATTACTCTAGCTGGCTAGTGTGACTAGTAGAATGCCCCAGGGGTCCATTTTGGGGCCTGTTTTGTTCAACATACTGATAACATCTATTACCTGTGCTAACAATTCATGGCTGGAGCCGGCCCGGTGGCACTGAGGGTTGAGGCGCTGGATGCCACACCTCGCACCACGCCGGCGACCGGGTTCGGGAACAGACTCGGGCGCCCAGGGTCGGCAGGGGAAGGGTTGAGAACTGAGTGCCCAAGTGGTGCTCTCCTCCTCGGATCAAGGGGATGGGATGGCTCAGTGAGCCAGAGACCTCCGGTGGAGACCGGGGGTACTGCAGCAAGCCAGGCAGGCACGCATTAGCATGGCCGACGCTGGCAGGGTAACCATACGCCAGATAGCGTTGGGGCATGCCCACGCATGGGGAAGGGGACAGAACACGGAAAAACCCGGTCCCAGGGGTAGGCGACGGCACCAACCCCCATGCCCACTGCCAGGCCCGACCTTGCTGACCTTCATAGATCCTCTGCCCAGGGACCCACATCTACAGCTGGAGTCTACAAAGTATGAAGTGCGCCCAAGGTAGGAGGGGCGGCCCCACCATGGAGGGGTTAAGCTGGGGGTGCCATCTGCGAGGCAGGGGCGGAGGTGAGGAAGGTGCGTTAGAGGGGGCTTCAGGCAAGGCAGGATACAAGTTGGATTCCTGAGAGAGTCTTCTGGGACTGTGACAGGAGCGAAAAATAATTGGGGGGGGGGAGAACAATTCATGGTCAGATTTGCAGATGATATGAAAATTTGATCCATTGTAACAAACAGAAAGGAGGCAGCCCTCCTTCAGTAAAATATAAACAAAATATCTGTAACTGCAAGGATTAAGAAGTTAAGGTTTAATCTAAACAAATGTTAAATAATGCACTTTGGTAAAAAAAAAAAAAAATCTACACTTTAAATACTACATTGAAGGAATGGAAATACCAGTAACAGAAAAAGAGAGACTTGGTGTCCTTATCTCTAATAATTTGAGTTTCAACAAACACTGCTCAAATATTGTCAGGACAGGAAACGGGATATTAGCATCCATCAGGAAAAACATCAGGAGTAGACACAGTGGGGTTATACTGCCCATGTATGTAGCCCTTGTTCACCCCCACTTGGAGTATTATTGCCAAGTGTGGACTCCATCAAACAAGTTCTATAGCAGGCAGATCGATGGAGTACAGAGGAGAGCTACCAAGATGGTGACTAATTTAAAAGACAAGGCTCATGAAGAGAGATTGAGAGCTCTAGGTTTGTATTCACTCCAGTGTAGGCATATTAGGGGCAATATGTGCTGTGTATACAGTGCCTTTGCAAATAGTAACTTGTGGGAACGTACAGGTCTACAGTCAAGACCAGAATCCATAATAATATGAGGACACGATAAATTATTAAAAGGAGAGCAATATAAGAAAAACCTCAGTGGTTATGTGTAGTTAGGACATGGAACATTCTTCCTTCTGCAGTAGTAGCAAGCAATAATATGGAACTCTTTAAATGGGGTATGGATGGCTACATGGGAGATCGTGCCTATCTGATCCAAGGGTAATTTAAGGAGCAGGTCAATAATGGCTTACGCTATAGACCTGTACTAAATCCTATGAATCTGTAAAGAGGCATACCTTCTCTTCTAGCCCCTCTACAATGTCGCTAATAAAGACATTAAAGAGGACTGGTCCCAGTACTGATGTCTGTGGCACCCCACTTGTTGCCCTCCCTTCCTTGGAGTGAACTCCATTTACCACCACCCTCTGACTTCTGTCCACCATCCAGTTTCTCACCCAGTTTACCACCTTAGGACCCACTCCTAGGCTTCCCAGCTTGTTCATGAGTCTCCTATGTGGAACAGTGTTGAATGCCTTACTGAAATCTAGCTAGGCCACATCCACCGCTCCACCCTGATCACCCAGTCAAAGAAATCTATCAGATCTGATTGATGATCTCCCCCCAGTGAATCCATGCTGCCTCGGATCCTGACGGCCTCTGGATTCCAAATATTCCACAATCCTCTCCTTTAGTAGTAATTCCATTACTTTCCTCACCACTGAAGTCAGGCTGACTGGCCTGTAGTTGCCAGACTCCTCTTTGCTTCCACTTTAGTGAAGTGGGCCTACATCTGCCCTCCTGCAGTCCTCTGGAACCACTCGTGTTTGCAGTGAGTGGTTGAACAGGGCTGTCAGAGATGCAGCCAGCACCTCCCTGAGCTCCCTCAATATCCTAGGATGCACCCCTTCTGGCCCCATTGCCTTGTCCACTTAAGATTTGCGAGTTCCCTCAGAACCCTCTCCTCTGTAAGTGGACTAGTGTCTTCCTCCCTCCCTTCAATGCTCCTTGCCCTTATCTGTGTTCCCTCTCTTTCCCTTCCTCTGTGAAAACTGATTAAAAGTTCTTGCTCAAGATGTATTCTTTTTCCTGGTCCCCTTCCACACACTCCCCTCTTTCCTTCTTAAGCCTTACTATCCCTCCCTTGGTCTTTCTCTTTTCGCTGACATACCTGAAAAATAGCTTGTCCTCTTTCTGCACCGCCTGGGCTGTTTTCTCCTCCGTTTACGCCTTTGTTCTTCTAATTGCTTTCCCTGCCTCCCTCTGTTTCTCCCGATACACCTCTCTATCTTCCTCTCTCTCTGTCTCCTCATCGTGAATACTATTTTGCCCTTGTCTTCCCAGTCACCTCTTTTGCGAACCATAGTGGCTTCTTTTTCCACCTTTTTTAGCTCACTTGTCTGATGCAGAGGTTTGTTGCCTTCTCTATCCCTCCTGTCAGATTTGCCCACTGTTCTTCCACTCCGCCCACAAACACCAATATAACTGGGCTGAAAATGCAGCATCTCATTTCATCAGTGACAGAACTTAATACAAAGTTGATGGCTTTAATTCAAGGATTACCATAGTGAAAACCTTGATGGACTCACTTAAATAGGAGATGTGGGAGGTTCACCGGCAGTCCACTGCTTCCTCCACTGTGACAACCGTTCTCGTCAAGGGGAACACTCACCTCCAAGCAAGGTTGCAGCCCCTTAAGAACCAGGCCTGATCAGCTGATGACCTAAAGATTGCCAAACAATGTGCCAAGGCTGTGGTGAGAGCCAGTGGGATGCTGGGGTGCATAGGGAGAGGTATCACGAGCAGAAGAAAAGAGGTTGTGATGCCACTGTACAGATAATTGATGAGGCGTCATTTGGAGTAGTATGTCCAGTTCTGGAGGCCGTATCTCTGTAAGGACATAGACAGGGTGAAGGCAGTTCAAAGAAGGGCAGCAAAGGTGGTGCAGGTCCTGCACCAGAAGTCATATGAGGAGAGACTGGGAGACCACAATATGTGTACCCTGGAGGAGAGAGAGGGGAGGTATGATAGAAATCTACACATATCTAAAGAGCATAAATAGGGTACCAGAGGGTAGCATCTTTCAAAAAAGGAGATGTTCAGGAACGAGGAGGCATGACATGAGATTGGAAGGGGGTAGATCAAGGGGGTAATGTGAGGAAGTATTTCTTCACGAAAAGGATACTGGATGCATGGAATAGACTCCCAGGGAGGTGGTGGGAGCGAACACAGTGGAGGAATTCAAAAATGCATGGGACAAGCATAGGGGAACCCTAGCAATAGGAACAAGAAGGTAAAGCTGGAAATCAAGGAGGGTCTGTGGTTTCTGCAACAGGTAGAGAAAATGGGCAGACTGGATGGGCCTAGTGGTCCTTATCTGCTGTCAATTTCTATGTTTCCATCTCATATCAGGATCCTAGGCCTCCCGGGGAGAACAGAGGGAGACCACCCTTTCAACAGTCCTTTGATTTTGATTTACAAAAGGAGTATTGTATCACACCACATGGTCACTGAGAGGACATGTCAGAGTCTCAAACACTGTTAGTGATTACCAATGGAGTGGGCACTAGGGACAGAATTTTAAATCTTGCTTGATGCCAGGGCCCACTTACACAAGAGGACAAGCATATTTATTTGTTTCCAGAAAATCAGTTATGCTACCTGGCAAAGGCGGAAGAAATTTTATGGTGTTCGTAAGCACCTGCGGGAGGCCTCTGTTGTCCACGCAGTGATCGCTATTTGTTGAGACTGAGAATTGTCCAAGATGGCAAAGTATGGATTTTTTCTTTTTCAATTAAAAGTTTACTAAGTTTTAAAATATACCAACAAGCAAATATGCACAAAGAGGCAGCAACGCATGCAATAATAATAGATAAACCAAGCAAAACAAAAACAACGAATATCGAACTCCCCCCACCACCAAACCATTTGCAAGGAATTAAAAGTTTGAAATAAGATGCATTGAAATGATTTCCACTCCCTGACCTGACAGAAGCAGGAATATTGGCCGCTAGAGCATTGGTGAGTTAGCGTAACGGAGATGGAAGCCGAGCAGACCTTGATATAATTGAGGGGGACACTTGAACAGTTAGGGGTATAGTATTGAAATCAGTTCTTCATAAATGGCAGGGCTGTTGTGCCTAAAATAAATAGCTCATTCGTTTGAGTGCTTACAAGGAGTCTAGTTATCTGAGCTGTCTTAGTTTTGAACTTTTAGGGCTGTGTAAGAGACTCAGTTTCTTTCTTCTCCAGTTTGTTACCTTCAAACTTCTACCATTTTTGGACTTTAAGAACTTGTATTTCAAGTCTACTTGTTCAAAATACTGCTGTTTCTAAGTGCTTGTTGCTCGAACTACCAGTTCTTGATTATTACAGTTCTCTGCATGGAGGAGGGGCTATAAAGCCTTCAAATTTGTGGTACTATAGATTGTTTAAATACTGCCATTTTGAACTATAATTGTTCATACTTATGCTACATAGTACAACGCCATTCAGCCCTCTGGTAGGGCGATCTGATATAGGTGACATTCTGGTTATTCTGTTGAAATTAGTCATCCTGCTTGTAGGCTACTTATTCAGCAATATATGGTACCTTTCGTGTATTTTGTCCTATACTGGTATTGCCCTCCAATATGGTATCAAAATATATTGGAAGCAGTTGTCTCCCATGGTTAAGGTGCTTTGTCATCATTCGATTTGTACTCTGTAAATGGACTGTCCAATATATGATGTTGATTATACTATTGTATAAACTGAAAATAATAAAAATAACGCTTAAAAAAAAAAAAAAGGAATAGGAGCAGTAGACCTAGTTTATCTTGATTTCTTTTAGTGGAATCAAAAGCAAGAGCATTCAGGGACACATCAGGGAGGGATCTAAAGAGAGCTTCTAGAACTGACACTCTACGTTCCAGCAAAACTCCTGGTGTTTTAAGCAGGACCAAAAGATGTGGGTATGGTCCACCTCTGTAGTGCTGAATTGCCTCCAGAAGTGGCCATAATGTTGGCCTATGAACTTCGCCTGCTCTGGATCTTTGGAAATACAAAAATGCCGAGATCTACATTGCCAGAATTCTCACCAAAATACTGACAAGGTTTCCTTAACAGCTCTAAGGGAGTACCTTAACCAGGATTTCTTCCGGTATGTCTGTAATTCCTGATTCTATTTTACCAGAATGGAATCCATGGAGGCAGGCCACAGTTCCTACATGCCTTTATAGAGATGGCCTGTCAGGTGATTCCAGACTTCCTCCTTTAACAAAGCCATAAATATCCGAAGTAGCAGGGGAGTTGGGTCTAGGATCCTAGGAGGGTCTCTTCGAGCATGCAAGAGCTGGATCCTTATCTGAAGGTACTGTACCTATAATGTTATCGCCTATCAAACCTATACGTGTCTTGTAAATATATGCCTTGTTTATTCTGGAAATGAAATGGGTAACTAAAACCTAATTAGTGCCATCTTCTAAAGGCTGTATCGATGTGTAGTGACTTTCTCCAACAACCTGCAATACCATAGTGTACCAGCATGAACTGGGGTTTCAGAAAGGCTTTCCAGTACTTCAGCATAAGGGTATTGCATGTAGTACAGTGTCTGAGATCCCCCCTCTTGTAGAGGGTGAGAAAACTGGTATTTGGCTGTCAGATCATTGAGGTGAAACTCAGTATGCTTCCAGGTGGAGGTACATGACTGGGATAGCCAACAGCATATTGGGCCCTATGCACTAATGGGCAGAGTGGCTACTCGCTCCGTATCTCAGGCACGTAGCCACTCCACATCCATTGCAACCCCATGTGGGATGCACTGCCGGAGGGCGCGCAGCCACTACACACCCAATGCCCTGGCCACGCGGACCGCAACGTGCCGAGGGCATTCCAGCATTATGCACCTAGGTGCATAGTGCTGGCTGCAGGAGTATGGAGGAGGGTGCAGGGTACGCCAGGGAGAACCCTGCCATGAGTGCCCTCCACGCCTTGTACTACGCATTCCATCCCTGGCTGCTGCTGTGAATCTCTCCACCCCCCCCCCTCGCCCCACACACACACACACACACACACACACACACACACGAATACGTGCCCTGGAACCGGCGGGACATTGTGGACCCCCACAGGACCGGAACCCCTGGCCCTGCACCCCACCGCATGGATGGCAACCCCGTCCCCCACTGTGTGCTGTGCCCCCTCCCCATAGGCAATGGCGCCGCCTCACTACACCACGGACACAGGGTTCCCTGTCCCGTGTCCTGTACAACCTCCCAACCCCATACCAGTGCAACACTCAGTGATGCTTCATGGGTGGACCAGCGGCATTACCCTCTACACACCTCCACAGCCGCTGGCTACCAATGCACGCCCCACTGCGTAGGGGATCTATTGAGCTGCCCTGTCCGAGCATTCGATTGGATGCCTGGCCGGACATGCAACTCCACCCCCGGCTGCACTGTGGAATTCTGCGTGCCGGGGGGGCGGGCCGTGGACAGGTGGCCCGCGGTCGTGCATGCTGCCAATGTGCACCTGTCCGCAGCTGCGGAGCTCTGTGGGTGGGATACATGCCTGAGGCGCGTACTTCCCGCCCCTATGTGTATAGGGGCCAGCATGCATAATTGTGTCACTGTGGCATACACACAGAGATTGGGAAGATTGAGGCCTCGCCTTTCCCTGGCAGCTGTAATGTTTATCATGTATTTTGGTTCTGTGTCCACTCCAGATTTACTGGGAGATGACTTTATTCCATTCTGCAAAGTAAATCTGGGGAGGCAGAAACAGGGAGGGTTCTGAGCTGCATGGGGGACATCAGATCAGTTCTGATAATCGGGAGTCTGGATGATTGGAGTTCCATTAATAGCCATTACTGTACTGCACTCGCTATGGTCACTGTGCTTCCTTGACCCAGCTCCAACAACAGCAGACTCTTTCCTCTTGATCCCAGCAATAAAATTACTTTTACAATTAATTTACAACTAATGCCCATTTGGTACACCTACCTCCCTCCACCAGCTTTGTTTGCTGTCCACTCCAACACCGGCAGTCACTTTCACGTGATCCTGTGTATCATTTACTCATTCTCTTACAAGCAGTGGAAAAAAAAGATGATAAAATGGAGTTCTGCATTACACCAAATACTTCTCTATTCTGTAGCTTTTTTTATTATTATTATTTATTTATTTAAGGATTCGGAAGTAACCTTTAAGCATAAACTCTTTTACAAAGGTCCCTCGTAGAGAAGGAAAATATCACCGACAAATGAGTATGTGTCACAATACATTAATAAGATATACATTACATATACATATTCATTAATAGGACAGTGAGCTTAAGGATTACATGGTTACAAATATCATTATGAAATTGTTGCAGATACAAGAAACAAAAACAGCAGTTTGTGCTAAAACAGTAATGGATAACACTAGTGGATATTAATAGAGGAGGGTGGGGGGGCTCCGAAATCAGAGGAGGGTAAAAAGAGATTTAGGAGCAGGGTAGTCGAGGGCAGTGGGTCTGCTCTACTCAGGGGGGCAGAAAAAATAGGCAACCACTTGAAAGAGGCTTTGTCAGTTTCAGACAGAGGTAAGGGGCAAGGCATTTTAAGGGAGAGGAGGAGGAGGAGGAGGAAGAAGAAGAAGGGGAAAGAGAAAAGGAACGAAAGGAAGAGAGGAGAGGCTGACAGGTGAGAGGGAAAGGGGTAGAGGGTACAGGTGGATGGGCATGGATGAGGGGGTGTAGGAGTGTAAGGGGCGGGATAACTGAATCTATAAAAGGGTAAGGTGGACAGTAGGGAGGGATGGGCTAGGGCATGCTCTAGTGTGGGAGAGCGGGTTGGCCCAAGCCTGGATCGGAAGTGGGGAGGGGGGACAAAGAGAGACCATAGGAGGTGGGGCAGGAAGGGTGGGAGCCAGAGCTAGGGTAGGGGGGTAGAGTTTGTAATCTAGGGGCAACTGTAGTTGGGGGTATGCAGGGCGTAATAGTGGGCTTCAGGAGCTGGGAGAGTCTCACCTATAGATAGCAGTCGCATGTAGTGCTGGATATAAGGTAATGCCTTAGGCCAGTTTTGAAGTGGGCCAGGCTTACAGTGTTCCGAATAGAGTCCGGGATCTCATTTAGCCATGGGGGGGGGGGCTCTGTAGGAGAAGGCATGTTGTCCGAGTGCAGTTCGCTAAAAAGGCACTGAGAGAGTTCCACGCAACCTACCTCTGGTGCTGTAGCCAGAGTTGTTCAGGGAGCACATATCGGTTACGCAGGAGGGAGTTTTACCTACTAATGCTTTCTTGCCAAGGAGGCATGTTTGGAACTTGAGCCTATTACTTAGTGACAGCCAGTTTTCTGCTCATACGGGGCACAGGTGTGGGTAAGGCACTCCTCAGCCAGGGTGAGTCTGCAGGCCTTATTTAGAATGATTTGCACTCGCTTTAGAACTGTATCTGTGGCTGCACCATAAACAACCAGACCATAGTCAGTGGTTGATAAGATAGAGCTGGATATCGAGAGGCGGAGGGCCTTTGGGGTGAGATTCTTTCTGTGTCTATACAGCACACCCAGTTTGTTGTTTACTGACTTGACCATTGAATCAATGTGTTGAGTAAAGCTGAGGGTGTCATCGAGGGTAACCCCAAGATATTTGAAAGAGTGCACTTGTTCCAGTAGTGTGCTGTCTTTGTTGGAGACGACACGGGAGGGGAACCTCTTTTTGAGCTGGGGACTGGATATGAGCATGGTCTTGGTTTTCTTATAATTTAGTAAGAGTTTGTGCATGCAGAACCAGTCCTCTAGTTTGTTGAAGGAACTCTGTAGTTCAGTTTGAAGGGAGTCAATGCATGTGCTGCTGTTGATCAGGACTGCATCGTCTGCATATAGGATAATTTCGGAGTCACAAGCTTTTGGGAGGTTATTTAAGAAAAGACTGAAGAGTAAGGGTCCCAAAATCTATCCTTGGGGAACCCCCCCCCCCCCAGTGTAACTTCTCTGGATCCAGATACGGTTTGTCAGACTTTGACACGTTGAGATCTAAGAGACAGGTAGTCCTGGAACCAGCGGGTGGTGCTGGCCGCCACACCTAGGTTCTGCAGCTGTGCCAGGAGTAGAGAGTGGTTGACTGTGTTGAAGGCCTTAGTCAAATCAATAAACACAGACCTGACCAATTTGCCTTCGTCCAGTGCTTTGTGCACGTAGTCAGTGTGCTACACCAGGGCAGTGGAAGTACTATGATTCTGCCTGAAACTGTGCTGGTTTGGGCATTGCAACTGATATTTGTTTAAGTATTTAGTGAGTTGTTCCGCAACAATCTTCTCCAAAGCCTTGGATGGGAGGAGAGGATCGAGATCGGTCTGTAGTTAGATATGCAGGACTTGTCACTGTTTTTGTGCGCAGGGGTCTCAAGTGCCTGTTTCCAGGCTGCAGGGAATTCAGCAAGGGACAGTGACTTGTTAAATAGTTTGGGGATAGGCACACTGGGAACATCAATTGTAAGGGACAGAAGTTTCATGTCGATCCCATCACTGCCCATTCTGGTTGTAGCAGAGTGTCTTTCACTGTCACTCTCTTAAAATAGAAGTCTGGATGAGTGTTATTGGTTGACTTGCAGTTGGAAAGATCATCAGCAGGGTGCATATAGGCAGGTGGTAGAACAGAGCTGAGGTCAGTGAAGGCCATTTTGAAGGATTCCGTGATGAGGAGTGGTTCAGTTGTGGGGGGGGTCATGTATGTTGAGTAGTTGGGGGTGCCTCTTATCATCCTTCCCAAGGAGGTTTTTGACGTTCTCCCAAAACCTCTTTCCATCACCCCAGCTTCTGCTGAGCTGATCCTTGTGGAAGTTGGCTTTTGCCTACTGGATGAGGTTAGTGCAGAGATTCCCGGTGGCTCTTTAGCATTGGTAGTCATGTTTGACCAGAGGTTATCCCTATCTTTCATCTTGGCAAGTAGTTCCCCTGTAATCCAACTATTAGTATACCCTCCAGCTTTCCTTTTCCTCAGTGGGGCAAAGATATCACAGATGCTATTGAATCCCTCAATAAAGTAGTTTAGTGCCTGGTCAAGTCCTGGAGCTGAGTCAATGGGGGACCAGTCATGCAGGCAGAGGGCTGTTTTAAGAGACTCAAGTTTGCCTTTCCCCAGGACCCTGCTTTTGATTAAGATGTAGGGGAGTTTTTTGAATTTATTTGACCAAAGGAAAATAATCGGGGAGCTCAGGGTGTCTGGCAGCACTGTGACCTTAAAGATCTGGGATGGGGAGCTTGAGAGGAGCCAGTCAAGTGAATCCTTGTCTGACTTGTAGTTCCATCTGGTGGGACTGGTGACAAGTTGCGTTGGGTAGGAGTTTGCCACGATGTCCCTCTGGGGGGCCGACTCGGCACCATTTCAGTTGATGTTGAAGTCACCTGTGATGATAAGCTCATGATCATTAGGGAGAGTTGCTTGCCCTTTTTTTTTAAAAAAGATCAACTCAGAAGTGAAAGTCAGTGAGTAGGAGAGGCCAGAGCGGGCAGCTGAACAGAGTGTAGAGAGCAAGAAGCAGGGACAGGTTTACCAGAGCAAAAAGACAAAACAAAAAACAATAAGCATTTTCTCACTGTCTTCCATACCTCACTGTGCTCCTCGTCCAGCTCTGACACCGGCAGACACTTTCCCACTGTCACTACCTGGGGGACTGCAAACCAAAACCAAACTCAGAAGTGCTGTGAGAGACCAGACTGCGTGGGTGTTTTTTTTTTTTGGGGGGGGGGTAAGCAAAAAGACAAAAAATTAGCCTCTGCTTTCCTGATCTACTAAACAGTCAGTCTAGTTAAAGCAGATTGAATGATCTGAACATGAAATTTATAATAGTAGGTACTGTAATAAGCTAAGTAGTGAAGGCAAATGGCACTCCAGTTTATGCTGTGATTTGTGTCCAACAGCATGGTTCTCTTCTCCAGTTCACTTTGCTGCAGCTGCTGGGTTAGGATGGAGCGCTCCCTGGTGACAGACAATAGAAAATACAGTACAACACCAATTGTCCTAGCCCCATTCATTAGAAAAACTCAGGAGACAAGGGGTCAGTCTGTTAGATGGGGATTTCCGGATAATTGGGGTTCAGATTGTACTGTAGATAGGAAGGGAGGGAGGGAGGGAAGGAACTTTTGAGAGGACTACCTTTCTGATGTTGTCTTTTCTAGGGAAGAGGCTCAAGAAAAGGGAATGCCAGCCATCAAAATCCCAAGTAATTTGCTGTGTGAATGGCTCTCTAAATCCTAATGCATACAGATGCCAAGATATTTAATTATTGTTCCGTTACATCAGAATGAATATTTCTGTTTCAAATCTTGGCGGGGGGTATAATGGTATCACAGTAATTCAATATTCTGGTGAAAGCCAGAGACCGCACTAAAGTGTGAGATGACATCCCAGGCATGAGGAATAGATGTTTCTGGGGAGAGCAATGTCAACACAACATGTAACCAGAGCTTAAACTCTCTAGCACCCAGCGGGATCCCCTCCACCCTCTCCATCTCACGTATGGCCTGGGCCAGCGGTTCTAAATGGAGAGCGAAAAGAGGAGACATCCCTGTTGGGTGCCCATCTGTAGGAACATTGAATCACTACAGGATCCATTAACATTTATGTATGCCACAGGGGCAGAATAAATGGCTTGGAGCCAGCCCATATACAGTGGGAGAGACTGAAAGGCAGATGTTGGCTGCTATAGAAAGGGCTAGGAAACCCAGTCAAAGGCATTCTCAACATCGAGGCTGAGAAGGGCCAAAGGCAGCGAGTGTTGCCTAGCATGATCCAAAAGAAGCAAGATGGGCCTGATATTTTTCATTGTCTGCCTCTGGCAGACAAAGCCAGCCTGGTCAGGCTTAATGAGACTGGGGAGCAGACGATCGAACCTTTGGGCCCAGATGGCCATGTAGAGTTTATAATCCAAATTTAGTTTGGAAGTGGGCCTGTATAAGGCTGGGTACTGTTTTTTTTTTTTTAACCAGGCTTTAGTATGGCAGAGATGATTGCTCCATTCCATCTAAGGGGAGGAACTTCACCCTTTTGTATGGCTCAGAATGTTCGAAGAAGTAGTGGGATAAGATGTTTTGAAAAGGTTTTGTAGAATTCAATCTGGAAACCATCAGGCTCGGACATTTTTGTGTTTTGGTTGACCCCATTACAAGTTGGATTTCTTCAACTGTGCTAGGCTATTACAAGGCTTGTTGCTATAATTCTGTTAGATGTGGGAGGGGATGGGCTTGCAAGAATGGCTTCAGATGGGGCAGAGTAGTCTGTGGTATATAGGTGTTGACAGAAGTCCCACATAATTTGCATGACTCTGTTCCCTTATGTTCTATCCATCCAGAGTGGGGACAGCACAGTTGCAGTATGCCAGTATTAAACCTCCAGAAAGTATTCTTTTAAGTTTGCCCAGGTCTGCTTTCAGTAAAAGCCAGTTGTGGTCAGGTGATACCCAAGGGCCATGAGACGTATCCTATATTGCATTAAAATGTTCAAACAATAAGGAAAGAAGAAATTGTTTAACCAGAACGGCACACTAAGCGGAAGCTTGTTTTGAGGTGTGACCTGGGAGCACAAGGAAGTTATGTGACTTGCTCAGGGTCACACAGTATGCAAGTGGGGGCTGTGGGATTCAAACCCAGGTTAGCAACTCAGAGACCTAGACCACTGCGCTATACTGCCTCCAATAAAATAGTCCTGTTGAGCATAACAGCCATCATCACTGGGTGAATAATTCATGTAGGTTCTATCAGGTGGAACATGTTGCCTCCAAACACCTACCAGTCCCTACTGCAGTAACATTTTTTGCACATATTTTTGAACTGAGGTCACCCTATACCTAGACTTTAAGGCATTCAACTCCAGGGAAAAGGTAACATTAAAGGCACCTGCTAATTTCAAGAGTCCCTTTAGTTGCTCCATTAATTTATTAATAAACTTCTGAAATAACACTTCGGAGCTATTTGGGGGAAAGTACTTGGAGGAAAATATATTTGTAAGGGTGACCTCAGCCAAACACAGACAACCAGTTAAGATAACAACAACCTGAAGGGTTGACATACTCTTGTGTACAGCTAAAAGCAGTAGTAGTTGGTAGTAATGTGGCCACGCCACCATGTTTACTTGACGTGTGTGTGGAGGCAAAGTCTGTGGAGGAGAGGGCTTGGCATGTTCTGTGGAAGAGAGGTGGGTTTTCTGCAAAAAATTACATCTTAAATGTTCTTTACACAGTTGTTGAAACATCTTGCTTTGTTTCACTGGGCTGTTTAGTTCATTATTATTCCAGGGCAACATAAATGATGGGACTGAGTTTATGAGCAAATATATCGATAGAGTAGCTCAATAGCCTTTCCTTGCTTGCCTGAAGAAGAGAAAGATAGCAGCTTCCACCCAACCGCTTCTCCACTGTTAAGAACTGTCCATTAGAGACTCCCTTTTGGACCGTTGTGTAAAGGATGAACAATTTTCCAGTATCCACAGTACCTGCAAGTTACAGATGCATCTAAAACACATTATGTGGAGCAACAGGATCAGACGGGCCATAAAAAAATCAAAATGTCAACCGGGCAAATACATTCTCTTGGCTGACTAAGAGCTGCCAATCAAAGGATGGGGGGCACTGCT
This sequence comes from Neoceratodus forsteri, assembly GCA_016271365.2. NCBI lineage: Eukaryota > Metazoa > Chordata > Ceratodontiformes > Ceratodontidae > Neoceratodus > Neoceratodus forsteri. Next base: position 1,197,474,912 of record CM057452.1, read on the forward strand.
GTGCATATTCCAAAATAAAGGTGGGGATATGAGAATATAGTAAAAAACTCACCTTCCAAAGTAGGGGCACAAAAATACCTGCCCCTAGCAGTCCTAATGGAAGCCCCGGTGAGGGTAAATCACTGTTGTCTCATAGTGAGCTCTCCTAACAAGAGTACACAAGGTTCTGTCTGCTAGGTGGGAAATAAGTGTATGGTTCAATTTCGGTACCAGAGCTCCTGTCTGTATGTATTCCAACACCGTAAATAAAATTAAACTGGGAAGGGAGTTGCTAGAGTCTCCAACAAGTTATGGAAACTAGTACATATCAATAGAGTAGCCCCAGTGCAACTGGACTAGAAAACATAACCCAGTAGGGTCATGAATAAGAGGGAAATGTTTTTAAAAAGAAGGGAAACCAATCCATAATAGAGTGTGCAGGGACCAATTAAAGTACAAGAAAAGTTAACATTTCAAACCGTTAACTATGTTACCCAGCTGGATCCAGCCAGGTGTATTCATACTGCGTTGAAGTGCCTCGCTGCTTATAGCCAGTTATCCTAAAGCAGAAGTACAAATCGTGAGGCCGCAAAATCTGATACTGTGGACCTGCAGTGATAAACAAGTGCTAATTGTCTGCAGTCCAGAATTGTGCCCAGGTGTGCCATAGAAATAACGGTTGATTCAGGATACAGGGAAAACAGAGACCTGGGGGGGGCATACTAACCTGTACATCACATGGCTGGGAATATAGGGCAGACCTTCCTCTAGGTTCTTTTCTGGCACCGATTTGTAGTAGCCAGCATGGTGAAAGTTACCTGTTCACAGCTATCTCACTTGCTAAATGAATAGAGCTGCTGCAGATTGGAGGAGTGCGAGAAGAAGGGTCCAGCCAGCTGCCCCTTATGAGGGCCCTGCCCCGCTCCTTCTAAACATGGCCCGTGACCAAATGCTGCATCATGTGGCTGGTAATATGCTGACACAGTGCGTAAAGCCAGACCAACCTGTGTCAGACCTCACGGCTCAGGGCTGCTGTGCAGCATGAGTTGATGGGGCCCATTGAAAACTGCATGCAGCATGTGGGGTTACAACTCAATTCAGGTTAAAGGCAGCTAGATGGGTAACATGCTGCCTGATGGCCCAGAGGAGGTCCCCCCCCCCCAAACAAAACCCAAGCTCCCCCACCTCAACGCCTTTATCTGCTAGGCCCCAATTGTTGTGCTGGACTGTTCAAGTCATCTCAGTACTGGTGCTAAATATCAGTATTTTACTAGTTGGTGATCAGAAAGCATAGTCCTCCAAGGCTGTTTATCAGGTTCTGCTCTTGAACTGCCTAATAATTCTACACCCCCCCCCCCCATGATCTGTTTATGCTCCCCAGTCACAGCGGGATGGGTCCCTTCAGCTGGCATCACCATCCACTGTCCCTCGGCTGACCTGGCAGCCAGGTATTCAGGATTGCACCCGTGGCGGGGTCAGGAGGGGGGCCATCCTCCCCAACCAAGATCCACATTCAGTGGTGTCGCCGCAGGCTCTGGTGATGTGGTGGGTGGGGGTGTGGTGCGCATGCATCATTCTCCCCGCCGTGCCATCCAGTTTTCTTCGGTTTTCTCCCCTAGCCCGAGGTTGTGGCATTTGTGGTGAATGTATGCACATGGAAGCGAGCATGCACTTCGGGCCCACTTCCCCATCCATCCACCAGACATTACGTCTGCCTCCCAACATTCTTGCTGTGGCACCCGGCCACCATCACGTGTCAGCCTAGACAGGGATGACTTGTCACCCCTACCCAGGATAGAAGAGCTGCCCAGTAGCTAGCTCAGTTCTGCTCTCCCCCCGGACCCACGGCTACCCAAGCTTGGGACCGAACTCTGGTTACCGACGTGACACAAGGTAAAACACCTGACGGCTCCTCATCTCTCTGCGCCACTGGACTGGCTCTAAAAAGATTTTTTATTGTCTGTAGTGCTTCTTGAGATTGACATCTTCTCTCCTGTGTGGAAAGAGCTGTCTCAGTTTACAGATGTGAAGCTAGCACTTCTGATGAGGGCATTAGTCGAGGTCTCTGTGGGGCGGTCTCAAAGCTGACCGAAGAGGGGGAGGGATAGCTATGCTACATTGCTTGAAGTCCTGCTTGACCTCCTGGGGTGTGTGACAAAGGATTTCCCCTTCTGGAAAAAGCACTCTGTTTTGCCAGGTTGGGAGACTGAAGGCAGATTCCCTGCTGTTTTAAAGCATGAAGAAGTGGAGTGTAGGCTTGGTGTTGTTGCTGAATTGTTCAAACGAAGCTGTGATCCAGGTATATTTACATGTCTTTGTACTCGACAACTTCTTGTCTCCATGCAGCAGAAGGACCTGTTCTTTGACTTGGAACTGAAAGAATTTTGGGATGAAGGAGCAGGGGTGTTCTCGTGGAGCAGGCTTCAGGCCCAGTGTTCTGTGAACACGTTCTAAGTCGGTGGGGGGGGTCTGCTGGAAGCTTCAGGGAGTCCCCTGACAGTTTCTCAATGAAAGCCACAATCTGAGGGCCCTCTTCTCCTTCCAGCACCCCATACATTGGCAGATTCTTACGATGGTCTCCTTTCGAGATCTTGATGCTTGTTATCCAGTTGAAGCAGTCTATAGTGCAGGTGAATCAAGAGAGCCACCACCATGTCCATTTTTTCTGATAAGGTGGTGATAGCCTCCTGAAGATCTTTATTGTCCTGTTTGTTGGTACAGTATTAATCTTTTGCTTCATCCCTGCCGTACCATTGTGCACCTCCATGCGGAAAACCATGAGCTCCAATAGAAGCCGATCGTTAGTCACCTCGGGTGGCATGAAGCCATGTTGCAAGCAAGGGGAGGAGGACACATTCTCAGCTGGAGATCGTGTGTACTTTTGCGAGCCTATTTGGGAAGTCCAGTGTCATCTGTCGTCTTGCTTATTCTTTTTCCCAAACCCCTCATTGTTACCTCATGCTGTAGGGAACTTCGTGCCGAGAGATCTAAGAAAGAGCGGGTTACAGTGTGATCTGTCCGGCAAGAGCTCCAGAGCTCAAGGTTCAAGCAGCCATCAAGGTTAATGACGTCACTGGAAGTCCAGGTAGAGTCCTTCATGTCCAGCAGATTGCAGTGGGTTATGATAAGAACTTTCTTATTGCAGTCAGTTGCAGTGAGCTCTGAGGTTCCCCTGGGTTCAGCTCTGTCCCCCATGCTGTTCGCAGTGTATGTTGTTGCTGGGACAGATCATCAGATGGTACAGTATGTGTATTTCCACTGCTGTGCAGATGATACTCAACTGTACATATCCTTTACATCAGAGAGGCAGGAGGTAGTCACAGTGCTGTAGTGTTGCCTTAAAAATATTGCTGATTTGATGGTCTCCAACTGGCTGAGCCTCAGTGCAGCCAAAATGGACCTGTTGCCAGTGAAACCAGGTCCTCGAGAGTTGGCTGAACAATATCATGGTCTGACTGTCATCTCTGAATGGCACATTTCTGACAGCTGTGGATAGGGTAAAACTCCGGGTGTCATTGTTGACTTTCTCTTTACCCTAAAACTCCAGGTGTAAGCTGTAGTCAGCAATGAATTGTTCCAGACAAGGAGTATGTCCTGGATAGGCCCTCTGTAATGTAAGAGGATCTGGTTACCCTAGTACATGCCTTCATGACCTTAAGACTTGATTACTGTAATGCTCTGCACCTAGGGTTGTCTGGAAGGTTGGTGCATCGCCTGCACCTGATGCAGAATGCCGCAGACAGGTTGGTGGCAGATGTGCCTTATCTAGAGTTCATATTGCGCATGTGTTGTGGCAGCTGCACTGGCTTCCAGTTGTGTGGCTCACTACTGTCAAGGCTGCTTTGTTAGCATACAAAGCCCTGCATGGATTGGGCCCCGCCTGTCTGAAAGAACTCTTGGCTTGGTATGTTCACAGCTACTCTCTCCGCTCCACCAAGGAGTTGCTACTAGCTGTCCCGAGATCCCATCTGAAACAGTCAGGTGATAGGGCTTTCTCGGAGGCAGTGCCCACAATTTAGAACTCCTTGCCATACCATCTTAGGAGCTCCTTCTCAGTGGAAGCATCTAAACTGAGCCTGAGAATCCATCTTTTTGGAATTAGCCTTTAGACCCGATGTCTAATTTTTGATCTGTACCTCTAATGATATTTATTGCTGAACCTGATGATTTTGTTGTTTGTTTTATGATTATCTGTATTGTAAGCGCCCTGAGTGCATTCTATAAATAAAATTGCCTTGCCTTGCATGTATGTTAACCAGTGATTAACATACGGGTGATAGAATGCTTATAGCCAATCAGGAAGCTCTATTTCTAGGGATGTGAGTATGTTGTTCTTATCCACACTGGTTGGGATATCCCTTTCCCCTTTAAATCTTGTCAGAAGGTCTTCAAGCTGGCTCCTTGGCTCTGCCCCATGACACCAGATCTTCCTTTCCACTGGAAGATTCAGGTTGCCTCCTCTTTGCTTTCACTTTTTGTAGGCCCTGGCTTCTAACCCTTCGGTTATCCCGAAAATTTGGCTCGTTCGAGCTAGCGACTGTGATTGTTAATCGGTCATGGAAGATGAATCTTCCCCCAGATTTCGCCGGTGTTCATGCAGCCAAAAAATGTCACACACCGATCCGCATACCACATGTATCTGCTGCCTGGGTGTCGGCCATGACACCCAGACTTGTAACATATGCCTTGCGTTACACCCAAACGTCCTCGACGATCGTCTCTCATGCCTTAAGTTGGGCAGACCCGAGAAATGGAATTCTTTGGTGAAATCAAGAGGTCTGGTGGGTGGTCTCCGCGGCTGTGGGGTCTGCCGAGCAGTTGAAACTGATGCAGGCCTTCAAAGAAGCAGCAGCGCGGACCACATAATCCTCTCTTAGTCGATTTTTGTTCCCCTCAACCTGAGCTCCACATTTTCAGGTTCCTTCCGAGAGCTGTGTCAGTCCCTCCTCACTAAGGGCGAAGGACCAGCAGGCTTACATTCCTCTCGGTCCCGTAAAAAAGGAAACGGATCCGAAACACTCTTCTTCTCTGTGAAGACGCTCTTGGGATTGTGAGTGATCTGGCTCCAAGGAGCCGGCAGTATTAACTTCGGTTGAAATTACTTCCTCGGCCGCTGGCTTCTCAGCCTTGTCGTCTGGTCAGTTGACCGAGGTCTCGATCGATGAGGTTGAGATCATTCTCAATCCTGTTGACCTGTTGTCACCCGACGAGGCCGATGACTCTTTGTCCAGGACTCCAGTCCTACCTCTTCCTGATGAAGGAGACCCAGCTCACCGGGGATCCCATTGAGGAAACGATCCCTGATCCAGGTAAATCACCGGTTCTCCCAGTGTCTCCCGAATGACCAAATCAGCCTGTCTGATCGAGATCTTGGACCCCCTCGATCGACAGGCCAAGGAAGATGCATAAGTATGCCAAAAAGAGGCGATGCTACCAATCATCTTTGTCCTCCTCGGATGAGGAGAAATATCAGCGGAAACTCCGTCGACGCTACAAGGATCTAATGTGGCAGCAGCTGATTCTGTCCAGACAGAAGCCGGCCACGGTTTCTACTCTGGCCATCACTTGGCTTTCGCCTCCTAGGCCAAAGCTGACTCCTCTGGAACTGGTGAGATCAGTTCCCCCGCCCGCGGAGTCAGCCAAACCAGTCCCAGTTCAGCCAAAACCGCCGCTTGTGGTGGAACCGCCGCCTAAACAGCCTTTGGGAGGGGCTCCTACAAAGGATTCTCAGACGGTCCCGGGTCTCCCACGCAGGATGTCGATCACCATTACGCCTGATCATCCTAGGCGTGTTGAAGGGGACCTTGGTGGCCGACCAATTTATCCGGATTCTTCAGATTCGGATGGCACCGGCCTACACACTCACCCTCGGGGTGATGAGTCTGTTGGAAGTCTGTCAACGAAGGAGAGCCCTTCATCATTTCATGGGACTCTCTGCCTTATCTCCGAATCCACGGGGATACCCCTGGAGCCTGTCCAGAAAAGGGCAGAGTACCCTCTTACAGATATCCTTAAAAGAGGGGATACACCCACGGAAGCCTTTCCTGTAGCCGAAGCCATTGCTGGCCCTGCCCTAGAGCTCTGGTAGCATCCTACTTCCTACCTAGCACCATCTGCCTGGATAGCCCGCAAGTATGCGGTCCCCATTGGGTCCCTTTTGGGGTTCACAGAATATTCCTCGGCCGAGGGATTGGTGACTGCCTCTGTGTTCAGACGCACAGGCAGCTCTGCTGACACTGATAGACCCCTGGACAAGGAGTCCAAAAAATTGGACCACACAGACAGGAAGGTCTATGCAGCCTCCTCTTTAAACCTCTGCCAGGCAAGCTCTGCCATCATCATTGTGCACTTCTCTCATGCCCTGTTGGTCTCCTTAGATGAAGTTCTCCCGCATCTCCCCGCGGACCTTTTGACTGCGGTCAAGCAGGTCCGGGACCAGGGCAGTGCAATTGCCAAGCAGCAGCTTTAGATGGCTTTGGACCTTGGGGACTCTTGCGCCTGCTCGGTGGCAGCCACAGTTGCCTCACGCCGCAGGGGTTGGCTGAGGCTTTCCACCTTTATGGTGGATACCCAGCAGAAACCCGTCAATAGTTTTAAAACTGGTTTAAAAACATTTATTTAGTTTAGCTTTTATTTAAATATAGTTGATATATTTTAATGTTGTTTTAATCTATTTATGTATATGTTCTTATGTACAGCGCCTTGGCTCTGAAAGGCGCTATATAAATAAAGTTGATTTGATTTGCAAACTCACTGTTGTTCCTTTCCTGGGCATCAGTCTCTTCAGCCCAGGTGTGGATGGTCATCTTCAGCGAATCGAGCAGTCCAGTGCCACCTTGGACTCAGCCACTTCTGCTCAAAGCGCTTCTAGTGCCAAGAAGCAGCAGAAAAAGAAAAAGCCTTTTCGGCACCCTGCTCCTGCAGCCCAGCAGCCCTCCTATCATGCAGCAACAGCAGGCACGGACTTGGCAACCTCAGCCCAAGTCCGGGCCTCCACCATCTCACAGACAAGGAGGTCAGGGCTCAAGTCCTGGACCCTCTTCCTCCAAACCTGCCCAGTGACGGGATAGGGGTGGCCACCCCTATCCCCATCACGCCAGCTCTGGGTCCTCCCGTGGAGGGTCGGCTCCACCACTTTCTTTCCGCCTGGTCCGCTGTTACCATGGACAGGTGGGTCTTAGAAGTGGTCGGCCAGGGTCTGCCTCTGGAATTCGAGCAGTACCCTCCCAGCTGAGCCCATGCCACACGGCAGGAGAGAGTATCAGTCCACACTCTGTCGGCTCTGAGAGACGACATAACCCAGCTCCTTCTCAAGGAGGCAGTGGTTTGAGTGGCAGATCCTCCAGTCAACCTAGAGTTCATTTCCAGGTACACCTGGTCCTGAAGTGGACGAGGGGGCTGGTGCCCCATTCTGGATCTGCACGACCTGAATCAGTATCTCAGGCCACGCACCTTCAGGATGGTAACTTTGTCCCAGATCATACCATCCCTGGAGCAAAACATGTGGTTCTGCTCTGTGGATCTCCAGGATGTGTTCTTTCACATCCCAATCGGTCCATCCCACCAGCGGTTCCTCCACTTCAGAGCAGAGGGAGCCCTATAAGAGTTCTGAGCCTTGCCATTCGGCCTGTCATCGGCCCCTCGGGTCTTCACCAAATGCATTGAAGTGGTGGCAGCCCATCTCAGGTGTCGAGGGGTCAGAGTGTACCCCTACCTCAATGATTGACTCTTGGCAGGTTCCACCCAGCAAGAGGTGGAGAGGTCCAGGGACCTGGCCTTCCAGACCTGCTCTCAACTTGGCCTCCTGTTCAATGAGGCCAAGTCGGAGCTCGTGCCTTCTCAGATGCTTCATCGTGGCAGAGTTCAGCTCTTGCCGAGCCACAGCCCGGCTCGCAATGGGCAGGGCAGAAGTTCTCTCCTCCTTTGCCCAATTATTTCTGGTTGGGCACTTGCACCCTGCCCAGGACTTTCTGCGCTTTCTGGGTTACATGGCAGCCTGCACCACTGTGGTCCATTGGGCCCAGTGGCATATGCGCCCCCTTCAGTGGGAGCTGGACGCCCAGTGGACTCAGCGCCTAGGTCATTTCGACCAGCTGATCACTCTGATACAGAAGATGTGGGACGCTCTCCAGTGGTGGACCGTCCTAGGCCGGTTGCAGGAAAGGATCTCATTTGTCCCCCCTGAGCCAACGGTCATCCTCACGACTGATGCCTCTCTCATGGGCTGGGGAGCCCACATGGGGAATAACAGGGCCCACGGGTTCTGGACCCCCAAGGAATCCTGATACCATATCAATCTGTTGGAGCTCAGAGCGGTCAGACTGGCATTGTCACATTCGCTTAGCAGCTTCAGGGTCAAGTGGTTCAAGTCCAGACGGACAATACCACAACCATGCACTACCTCAACAAGCAGGGCACCATGCACGCCCGGCTGCTGTGCAGGGAAGCGCTATGCATCTGGACCCTCATGAGCCGACTGGAGGCAGATCTCCTAGCCATCCATGTGGCAGGAGCCACAAATCACCTGCCAGATGCCCTCAGCCACATAGGCGAGACATCCCACGAGTGATCTCTCCATCCAGAGGCAGCTTATAGCCTGTTCTCCCACTGGGGCAAACTGATGGTGGACCTGTGTGCCTCCAGGGAAAACACTAAGCTGAGGCTGTTTCACACCCACCCACGCCCTCAGCAGGGATCACTGCCGGGGGATGCTTTCTCAAGGCCGTGAACCCCAGGCCTCTTCTGTGCCTTCCCTCTATTTCCCTTGATCCACAGGGTGCTTCTCAATGTGAGGAGGGACAAGGCGCAGGTGATCCTGGTAGCCCCAGACTGGCCCCGCTAATTCTGGTATCTAGATCTTCCAGCATGCCCAGACCTGATATAAGTCAGTCTGGGGAAGGTATTCCATTTGGACCTTCAATCCCTGCACCTGACAGCCTGGTACCTGAGCAGCTAGAGTTCTAGGCTTTGGGTCTCTCTGAGGATGTACTCACAGTAGTGGAAGCATCTAGAAAGGAGTCGACCAGAAAGTACTATGCCTTCAAATGGAAAAGGGTTTCCATTTGGTGACAGGGTAAGGGCCTGGATCCTCTGTCCTGTCCTGTGATGAGCATTTTAGACTGTCTTTGGTCTCTGTCCAAAGGGGGTCTTTGGTCTTCGACCCTTAAGGTGCACCTGGCAGCCATCTCTGCTTACCGGTCATGGGCCGATCAGCAGACAGTGGCACAGGAGATGGTGGTCTGGCGCTTTTTCAAAGGCCTCGATCACATATCCCCTTCGGTGCATGAACCTCCACCTCCACGTGATTTACTGCTAGTTTTGGCAAAGCTCATGGGCAAGCCATTCGAACCAATGCACAAGTGTGAGATGTCACACTTGTCGTGGAAGACGGCCTTCCTGGTGGTTATCACATCCACCAGAAGGACTGGGGAGCTCCAGGCGCCTACGATGGAGCCTTTGTGTGAAGCAAATAAACAAATCAAAATGAAAGAAAAAGCCACTGTGGTTCTCAAAAGAATTGGCAGGGAAAGTCAGGGAGAAAAAGAGAGCATTCAGGAAGTATAAGGAAACACAGAAGGAGCAGGACAGAGAGCTGTACCAATTAAGGCAGAATGAAGCAGGAAGGGAAGTCAGAATAGCAAAGGCCCAAACTGAGGAAAGGATAGCCAACTCGGTTAAGAAGGGGGATAAAACATTTTATAGGTACATCAGGGAGTGTAGAAAGACAAAGGGAGGGGTAGTGAGGCTGAATAGAATGAACAGTGGGTGGCCAGAGGGGGATAATGAAAAAGCAGGGATACTGAGCGAATATTTCTGCTCAGTATTCACAAAAGATGAGGGGGAGGTGCCTAATCCAATTAACAGAAGCACTCTGGATTGGGGGGTCGATCCCAGTCCTTTCACAGAAGAAAGGGTTCTGAAAGAACTCCTAAAACTGAAGGTGGACCAAGCAATGGGGCCTGATGGAATTCACCCCAGAATTCTAAAAGAATTAAGGGGAGAACTATGTAAACCACTGACTACCCTTTTTAACTAATCATGGGAGGATGGTCTGATACCCGAGGACTTGAGGAAGGCAGATGTGATTCCTCTGCACAAAAGTGGGACCAAGACAGAGGCAGGAAACTACAGACCTGTCAGTTTGACCTCTGTGGTAGGGAAAGTGATGGAATCACTTCTGAAGGAAAGAATTGTTGAGTACCTAGAGGCCAGTGGGGCACAGGACCCAAGACAGCATGGGTTCACAGTGGGAAGGTCATGTCGGACAAATCTAATTGATTTCTTTGACTGGGTGACCAAAGTAGTAGACCAGGGAGGGGCTGTGGACATGGCCTACCTAGACTTTAGCAAGACATTTGAGACAGTCCCACACAAAAGATTAAACGTCAAATTAACCAGCTTGGGAGTGGGTCCCAGGGTGGTAGCCTGGGTAAAACATTGGCTGGACAACAGGACACAGAAGGTAATTGTAAATGGAGTCCACTCTGAAGAAAGAGGGGTTACTAGTGGGGTACCGAGGGTTCAGTACTGGGTCCAGTCCTTTTTAATGTCTTTATAAGTGACATTGCAGAGGGATTGGAAGGAAAAGTTTGCTTCTTTGCAGATGACACAAAGATCTGCAACAGGGTTGATACACAAGGAGACGTGGAAAGGATGAGAAGGGACTTGGCAAGGTTAGAGGAATGGTCGGAAGTATGGCAGCTAGGATTCAATGCAAAGAAGTGCAAAATAATGCACCTGGGAAACAAAAACCCAGTGGAATATTACACAGTTTGGGGGGGGGGGAGTAGTAACAAAACCAAAAAAGGAAAGGGACCTGGGGGTACTCATATCAGATGACCTTAAGGTTAGCAAGCAATGTGAGAAGGCAGTAGGGAGAGCTGGAGGTATATTGGGATGCATAGGGAGAGGCATCACCAGCAGAAAACAGGAAGTTGTTATCCCTCTGTACAGACAGATGGTGAGACCCCATCTGGAGTACTGCGTCCAGTTCTGGAGACCTCATCTCCGCAAGGACATAGACAGGATAGAGGCAGTCCAGTGGAGGGCAACTAGAATGGTGCAGGGTCTGCAAGAGAAGCCATATGAGGAGAGACTAAAAGACCTTAATATGTATACCCTTGAGGAAAGGAGGGAGAGGGAGGATATGATAGAAACGTTTAAGTACCTCAGTGGAATCAACAAAGTCCAAGAGGGTAGCATCTTTCAGAAAAAGAGACATGCAAGAACAAGGGGACACAATTTAAAGATAGAGGGCGCTGTCAGGGGCAATGTGAGGAAGTATTTTTCACAGAGAGGTAGTGGATGCATAAACAGCCTTCCTGAGGAGGTTCGTGGGGTCTACAACTGTGGGAGAATTCAAGAATACATGGGAGAGACGTAAGGCAATTCCTGTGGGGGGGGGGTAGGAAGAAATAGGCTGTTGGTTGACTAGGATCTGCAGCTTATCCTGTAGGTAGGGAAATGGGCAGACTAGGTGTGCCAAGCAGTCCTTATCTGCTGTCAAAGTCTGTGTTTCTATGTTGGTCTTCCACACGGACAAGGTTGTCCTGCGTCCCCACCCGGAATTCCTTCTGAAGGTGGTGTCAGAGTTTCACCTTAACCAGATGTTGACTCTGCCTGTTTTCTACCTGAGCTGCACCTCAGATGCAGAGTGCAGGCTCCATACTCTGGACCCGAGATGTGCTGTCTCCTACTATAAGGAGAGGATGACGGAAGTTCGGGGAGTGGTTCGTCAGCTGTTTGTCACCTACGCTGAAGCTGCTTCTGGCAGGCCTGCAGCAAAGCGGATAATTGCCAGATGGATGACATCATGCATTGAACTCTGCTATAGGTTGGCAGGCAGGGAGCCTTCAAGAGAGATAAGAGCTCATTCTACCCACCATACCGCTGCATTGGCGGCTGCTTCCAGGGACATCTCTATCCAGGAAATCTGCAGGGCTGCTACTTGGAAGACCACAAACACCTTCATCACCCATTACCACATTGACTGTGAGTCACGTCGAGATACTGGTTTTGGGGCCTCAGTTCTCCAGTCTCTGTTCCCGAAGTAGGGAGTGTGCGCCTTGCTTCCTTCCTCACGGATAACTGCTAGGAGTCTGCCAACAAGTGTGGCTAAGAACATCATTTCCACATCCCTAGAAAAACAGGTTACTCACCTGTAACGGTAGTTCTAAGAGTGGTATATGTTGTTCATCCACACTGGCACACCCGACCTCTCCAGCTGCGATGGACAACCTGGCTTTCCAGTAAGCTAAGATCTGGCGTCATGTGGCGGAGCAAAAGGGTTATACCACCTGGGTAGGTGGGAGGAACCAGCTTGAAGACCTTCTGGCAAGATTTAAAGGGGAAAGGGACATGCCAACAAGTGTGGATGAACAACATATACCACTCCTAGAACTACTGTTACAGGTGAGTAACCTATTTTTTTAAGACCCTTTTTATAATGTCACTTTAGTCAGGCCAACTTTCATTTTTTTTTGGTAATATCAAGTTAATAGTATACTACGCCCAAAAAATGAAAGGTGGTCTGTTAAGCTGTGATAAACAGCCCCCTTCCCATTTACTACACTTTGCATTGAACGTGCTGTAGCTTTGTCCCTCACTTGGTATTATCAAAATGTTGGGGGGCTTGTTTTGGGGGGGGGAGAGAGTTACCACTTAAGATGCGAAAGCTTACTGAATACAAGCCGGGATGACACTGCAAAGGCTTTTATCTCATTAATTAATGTTGTTTCACAACAGCGTATTTAAACACTGACCCTGAGGCAGGTGGCACCATGGTGTGATTTACCTCCACAGTAGGGGGACAGTCACTGTTGTATATGAGAAGAGGTAGTACGTGTAGAGCAAAGCTGTCTTGCAGTGAAAGCTCTGACAAACTCATTTCTTCCAAACATTAACACTTTTAGAAGTTCAAACGTTCTGTTGCTTAACCTTGATACAAAATGGCCACCTTTGTGAGACTGAGTTTTAATAACCCAAAGCAGTGCTCAGTAATTATTGCAGCATAAAGAGAGAACACTAATAGTGGACTTATGGGACAGCAGACATGACAGTCAAAGGAGTTCCCTAACTCCCAGCTTGGGGGGGGGGCCTTTAGCTGTATGGTTACAGTTGCTGCTGCCTTCAGGACTAAGAATTCTGGTTTGATTCCCAATAGGGGCCCAAGGTGCATCTGTCCAAGTAGAGAGGACAGGCATGACCATCATGAATACACCAGAGGTTCTCGAGCCCCAAATCCTGGTGTTCTCAAAGGGCCACAAGCTGCGGCTACCACAACTTACTGCTGGCCTTACTCCATCTCCCCCCCCCCCACTCCGATATGACAGATTTCTTTTCACACAGCAATACAGTGAATCGAGTCCCTGCTGTTTTGTTTTCACTTGAAATGTGTTTCCCACAGTTAATTAAAGGTAAGACATTGTCCATTTCATACATTTGTCCTTGTGGCTCTGAAGAGCTCTGTGGCCACAGATAAATGCTACCTTTGCCTAGATTACTATGAGGTGAACACAGTGGAACCGTGGTCTGTTTTTGTTTATCATGTCCAATGTTTTTAACTAATTTCAGTTTTTCCCTTTATTCTCAGGTGTCTAATTAAGTGGTTAGAGGTGCGGAAGGTTTGTCCACTCTGCAACATGCCCGTTCTTCAGCTCGCACAACTACACAGCAGTCAAGACCACAGGACCCCACAAGGGCCCCTGCCTGGGGCGGAAAACATAGTGTAGCATTTACCCCCATCAGTAGCCTTGTTCAGCAAAAAGAAGAAAAAAAAAAAAACTGGTTTATCTATGCAGAAACCCAGAGAGACTTGTGACCTCGGTGCATTTTCCAGGATGCTGTTATTCCACTTGGAAAGTTCTCATTTAATGCACATGAGCACAGATTTTAGGACTTCATCCCAACCAAAGCACTAACACCAGCGAAACCTGAACATTTCAAATGATGGTATTTTTTCCCTTAATCAAGGAGCACTTTATAAGGACTTTTTCCCCCTGTTTATTTCAGTAGTGGGACAGGTGCTTTTTTCCCCCTAATAACTTAGGCGAATGTGCACAGAGCAGGAGTGGTCATGTTACAGCCGTGATTGGTAAGTAATGATGAATAATAAGGGAACTTAAGAACATAAAAGGGACGCAGGCTATCACGGAAGTCCAGAAGCTGAAGACTGGGGGTCAAGGCACTGTGCAAGCAAGTTATGTTAACAGTGCCAAGTTCCTTTTTTAAAAACTATCTTCATTGTTTTTCAAGACTGGACCAGTTGAATATTCGCCCCATGCCCTGACATTTCAGATCCATGCTGACAATGCAGTGATTATCCATGAGGCTGCATTGGAATGGGACTTACAAGAATTCCTCAGCAATTCTGGCACTGGGTTGTGGGCAGATAATGATGTTCCCCTACAGCTGGAATGGGTTTTCTGTGGACTTTGCAGCGGAAAATTATGGAGCATACTGGGTGTAGCTCAGCGTGGCAGAACGGACAACAGTTGCGTCCACATCTCATCACCATAGTCAAAGAACATCCCTTCCAACAACTTAAAAAAATATATACTTAAGGACCCTTTTAAATTTACAAAAAAAAAAAGAGAGGAAAACGTTTTAACTGAAATTCTTAATTTGATATGTTATTTTCTGCCCTTCCAAATGAAGCCCCACCTCCAAAGATCACTATCACTAACCTAAACATTTTATGAATTTTTTTGTCAGCCTAGTATTCAAACCATATAGAAATGGACATGCCAGTTTTTAGTGTCCCGCTATTACTTGGTGTTAGAAATCTTGCTTTGAGACATTTATTGTCCTGTAAGTGCTAAGGAAGTTTACACACACTGTAACTACATAGTGTGTGTGTGTGTGCTGTGTACCCTACTGTTTGTGGGGTGAGTGAACTGTTTTTTTTGTTTAAAGAGATGTACTAAAATTAATGATATATAAATATATATTTTTAGTGGTGATAATGCACTGCTGATGAGAGAAAAATGTGACTGAAATTTTTTTAAAACATTACATTTTAAGAGCACTTATCCTACTGTTGAGATAGATTTAATATACCACTAGTAGATGTAGATTAAATATGCCACCAGTCTGCAAGTATATGGCACTGGTCTCATTTTAGACCAGATAGCAAGTGTTATTTACTTTAGTCAGTGGTTTATCCTGCCTCGTTACCTTTCATTTATTGAAAGAACGAAACAAACTGAGTGTACTAACACGCAGTGTTTCATGAGAGAATGTTACAGTATTGAGCCTTTTTTATGCTTATCAAATATCCAGCTTAACCATAACCATAACAAGGAAAAGGGTTTCAAAATGTAACCCTTGCCAAGAAGTATAATTACTGTACCAGTTGCACGTTCTTGATAAAACAGATGCCAAAAATTCCTCACCATCTGAGGCTTTATTCCTGCCATATTCATTCAGGAACCCTTGTGTTGGGGAGTACTATTATGAATCACACCTTGTTAGACATTGGTACTATATCACCTTAAAGAAACAAAAAAGTGACCTACCGATAACCCTTTTCTTTGTGTATATTTATATTACTTCTGTCTCATTGCAGTTGTAAACCTAAAAACTCAGTCCAGTCAAAGTCCATCATGAGCACAATTGTTAAAGGAGTTCAGAGCCTGCAGATTTCAAACTTCAGCATTCAGACACTTTGACTATGCATCGCTCCTTGGCCCTTTTTTATTTATTTTTTAATCCAGATGGTTTATAGTAGCAGTAAGCCCGCCTTTCTATCTGGGGTGCTAAGATTAATGACTTTCTGGGTTCTCAAACTCCACTTTCTGCAGCTTGGTCAGTTAAAGAGCTAGTGTACTGCTTGGAATTAGTAGTAACTTTCAGATGTAGTCAGCAGTCACATTTTATATTTGAAGTTTTTGTTTCCTTTCTGTTTGCTAATTAGAATATTTTCCACCTAGCAGTACAGGGGTGATGTGTGAAGCAACACTCTGGAGGCTAAAAAAGGTCAGTTCTGTTCCTCCCACCACATCAACAACACTGAGACCACACTGACTGTGACATCACTAGAAACCAAGGAGAATAATTTCTTACTGCTAGCTTGTTCTCTTTCACATGCAGCATCAGGGATTGGCTCTTCTTGGTTACTAGTGATGTCACAGTTTCCTGCATTTTGATTGGTAACTTGTGAAAGCCACTGCTCAGGCTGCAAGGGTTGTGGTGCCTCAGTATGTTTGGTCATATTTCTGATGATGCAGTTGGAGGAACAGAACTGACTTTTTTAGCCTCCAAACAGAGTGCTGCTCCACACATCAGCCTGGTACTGCCAGGTGGAAAATCTAATGAGCAAACAGGAAAGGAAAAAAATACTTCAGATTTAAAAAGTGACAGCTGACTGCATCTATAAATTACTATTAATTCCAGGCATAGAAATATTGATGGTGATGGCAGATAAGGACTGTGTGGCCCACCTAGTCTGTCCCTTTTCCCTACCTAATGCAATACCTCAGACCCTACTTGATCTGCGGCTTATCCTCTCTTCCCTATTGCGAGAGTATTTTTATGTCTGTCCAGTACACTAGCTCTTTAATATCCCATGCAGACATTATCTGAGTATACAGCTTGCTAGAATGGGGTTTACTGCCTAAAAGCATTAGTGGAGCACTACTCAGCTTGGGGATATGCCCCTTAACCTGCTTTTACTGTAAAGAATTTAAAGCATATTCCAATTTCATTTATTTTGGTAGGCCTTCAATTCCACTATTGTTTAACATTTCTTCAAATCTTGTAAAGTTTTTCAAAAGATAAAATTATGGCTGCTTCCTGCCTTTATCATTCTATGCATCACTCCCCCACCCCCCAAACTGCTTGACAGCGAGCTCCTCATAGTCAGTATTCTTGTCAGGCAGCACACGGATATTTGAGTACTTGTACGCTTCCCCAGATGACTGAAAGGTGGCCTGGCAGGCTTAGCAATGGAGTAGTATCCAAACAGTAAAGAACAAGGCTGACCACACGGGGGATGGGGGGGTACAGTATTTAGAAAAGTAGCAGCCCTAACAGTCTGACCACATTGATGTAGTGAGAACAGCATTAGTTGCACAGGTTTGAACACTCCTATTGACTTCACACCTCACCAGTGTCCATTCACTTGAGAAGGAGATCATGGAACAGTGTCTGTTGCTTTCTAAGTAGGTATCAGTGACTAAGATGATGATGTCAGACAGTTGAGGTTAAAAACTAAGCATCTTGCTGAAAACATGAAGGTAGCTAGATTTGGAAAAGGGCTTTTAATTATTCAGAGCCTACAAAAAATGCAAAGCACAATCGAAACAAAACTTGTCAGTGGCTCAGCAGGTAGCACACTCACCTCTGAGGCTGGGAGATCAGAAGGCTGTGGGTTCTAGCCCCACACCAGGCACTTGGGTTAATATCCTAATACTGACACTGTAGTGCAGCATGAGGGGGTGCTGCACCCCTGAGGTGCCGTCCTTCAGATGAGATGTTAAACCGAGGTCCCATCTGCCTGTTCTGGTGGTAGTTCAGGTAGATGTTAAAGATCCCTTGGCACTTCTCGAAAAGAGTAGGGGAATTTCCCTGGTGCCCTGGCCAAATTTCCCCTCATTCACTGAAAATACTACCAACAGCTTAATCTGGTTCAAGGTCAGTTGTCATTCATCTGTATACTCACCCCCGGTTGTGCCTTAAAATAGGCAAGATTTGTCTAATGCACTTACCTGGTCAACAAAAACTAAATTAAAAATAAAATTAAAACTTGGCTTTTCTAGAAGAAAAGAGGTAAATGAGAACTTTATACCGACTAAAGGGGTATGTATGGCCATGCAAGTTTAGACATGTAAAGGACTGTTGCTTTTAAGGGGGAAAAAAAAACAACACTGGTCAAAGTGGATTATCATAAAAATAGATGGCACTCAAGCTCTTTTATATGGTAAAAAGGAAAAAGCTATGATCAGACTTTTGTGACCCCTGCTTTGTCAGTTTTGTTAATATTTTTATTACACTGGAAGAATTGGATAATTATACAAGTAATGAAATTGATAGAGGTCTAAAATCTTTTTAAAGTAAGACTTTCCCCTGTGATATTGCACTTGTGCATTAACAGAAATTTTAAGATTTTTAAAATCATACCTACCATGTTATTTTTCTGTAGGCATCTCTATTCTAAGTGCAGAGAGGTTGGCAAAGTCTCCCTCATTTTCAGGCAGTCATCATCGTCTGCCCCTCAAGTGGGATGCCAGATAATTAGAAAGGAAGCAAGACTGTATTTATACAATGCCTTTCTAAAACTCTTGACTCTGCACAGCATTTTCTCAACATACACAAGGCACTTGGTGCAATTCAAAAGCTTTTCTTTTTCGAATAATAGGAACAGTCTTAAGGGGATTATTAAAACCAGTCAGGGTAGGAGGCCATATGAACATCCTTCAAGAGAGCGTTCCATAAAGGTCACGGAGGTAGTGGTGGCCTCAAAGGATTGGATTATTTGGCCATGTCATATCTTGCTTTATGCTTCCCCCCCATCTCCCTCTTGCCCTTTTTAAGGGAATGATCTGTATGAATTAGGACATCCATGGCGCCATCCTCGCTGTTAAAGGGAACAGCCCACACTAAGAGCTCTTCACCCAAATGGAGGGCGAGTCCAAGTTACTTACTGCATACTACAGTATGGTAGATTGTATATGGATGATTCTGCTGACATCGAAGCTGACATTTGCTGTAACCGGAAATCCTAGAATCCCCTGCAGCTGATATCAAAGGACTGCAGCAGTGGGGGATTCAGTAGCCTGCAGTGCATGAGTTTTTATAAGCTCTGATTTTTTTTGCTGGTCCCACTGTCCTCGCGGGGTTAAGTACAGTGACAGAGGACTGTACTTAGCCCTGGGAGAGCAGTGAGACCAGCAGACATATGATCTGAGCTTATATAAGTTGTAACATGCACCGCAAGCTAGTGACTCTCCAACTGCTGCAGCCCTGCTCTGATAGCTGCATGGGATTCTGGGATTTCTGGTTACAGTGAATATCAGCTTGGAAGCTGGCCGACTCTGCTTACCATCTACTATACTGAAGTCAACAAATAAAAAAAAATTCCACGCAGAGTATAACTTGGGACTGGTCCCACACTGGGTGTGGGCTTGTGCTGTGTGCCTTAATGAACATTTTTAAATGGTGTGTAAAGTGGAGATGCTAAACATACTGCCAAACACTTAGTGCGATTGTTCTACAGACAACCATGTTTGAGGCTACAGAATGTCATGAGATTGAACAACTATAAGTGGCAATTTCTTCAACTTTCTTTCCCTCCTGTCGCCTCTCACAGGGGCCCGATTGGCCACCTATGTGTGACAACTTGCAGTGAACATTACAAGTGCCTTCTTAAATGTTTTCCTTTTAGTTCTCGATGAAGAAAATTGAAAGGCATTTGGGGAGGATTACTTTGAAAGTAGTACAGGACATAAATGTTGACTTTTAACTCTAAAAGTATTTTATTATTAACCTGATTGATAGGGCTGAATTTTATAGTAGAGTACAATAAATTTGGTGTTAGACCCTGTGCTGCAAGCTATTTATTGTTCATCTTCAAGATGAACTGTTTCTCGTCCCTTGCCCTGTGCAGGGTTAAGTGACACTAACCATAGAATGATGAACTTCTTAGTGCTATGTTGCCACCTATTCGCAAAACGTTGTGTGAGATTAGCACAACACAAAGACATGTTTGTACCTTTGACACTGTTTAGGATGTTCATTGCTTCTGTAGTGAGGCACTGCAGGGTGTAGGTCACTGTAGGATTTTTTTACCCATGCCTTAGATGTGTCATGTCATGCCTTAAACTACCCAAGAAGACCCACATCTTGGAGTGACATTATTGCAATAATAACATGGATCCCATTTTAAGCTTAAAAAAGATAAAAAGGGGAAAAAATAATCCTTGCAGAACAAAATGCAAGAAAAACGTAAAACTCCAGCCCATCTTGTCATAGTATTTACCTTGGTTACCTGATCAGATTTCATTAATCTCAGTACAGAATTTTCCCATTCCTTTTCTATAAATAAGTGTGTGTGTGTGTGTGTGTGTGTGTGTGTGTTTGTGTGTGTGTTTGTGTTTGTGTTTGTGTTTGTGTTTGTTTGTTTTGAATGATGTCTTGGGCATACCCTGTATTGGCACAGACGTTGTATACCATGTGAAATATCCACCTTTATATGTAACTTGGCCCCCTGCTCTCCAAAACTTGTGGATAAGTTGCCTTCAGGTGTTTGTGTGGTTTAGCAAAGCTTGACACTAGCTGGCATCCGCTATCATCTGAGTGCTTTAATGCAGCGTTTTCAGTATAGAGATTCTGTAAAAAAAAAAAAAAAAAAAAAAAAAAACTAGAGGGGACATCACGTGGCATTTATTTCTGGCACACCCAGTCGCTATATGCAAGTTATTTCTCAACACTAATGTTAGAGAAGTGAAAGGTAGCACCAGTGTCATGTGATGTCCCTTCTACTATTCGATATATATGGTGTCACTGATCTGCAGTTGTTGATAAATTTTGCAGAATCTGAATACTAAAGGCTGACCTTCATATGATAAATATCTCACTCTTTTAGAATCCAAAGTTCAGCAGAACTCCGTATCTGTGGCTGCTAATTTCAGAATTGCAGTTGGAGACAAAAATAATTATGAGAAAAATAACTTTGTGAAATAGTTTGTATTGTCAGGAGCTTGTTAAATATACTCCTGCAACAAAAGAAAAAATGGAATTTGTACAGTTAAACATGTTTCCTCAAATTAATTATAGACTAAGAATACAAAATAGAAAGGTCAGGTAGAAAATAGTCCAAGATTGTCAAATTGCAAATTGTCTATGGCACACGCTTTTGTAATTGGGGAGAGGTTTTGCTTTCAGTTTCTAATTTCAAACTAGAAGCCAACAGGGAAGTTAGAAAAGTGAGGCTGACATTTCAGGATCCCTGTGGGGTGATGCATTAAATGACATCAGATGCCAGAGGATGCCAGTTAGGCTTGACTGCAACACCCATGGGCTCTGGAGGACTTATCCAGTAACTGTTGTTTATATGGAATTTACATGGTGCTCTCTCCCTCGTTGTTTGCCCTGCGTAAACTGCAGAGGCGCATACATGAATCTTAAAGCAGCAGGACATTCTATAAAAAAATTGTAATCTAGTCAGCAGTTAGAATAAACAGAAACTTAAGAGCATCTCTCTTCTAAGAAAAACATCATACAATTATTAGATTTACAAAAAGTATGTTTAAATTCAGTGTTTTATAGTTTTTATGTTCTATTGGTCTAATAAATACATTGGATAATGCAGTACATACAGTATTTCACTTTCAAAAAGCATATCACTGTCCCCAGTTGACTTCACAACTGCTGCCTACGACAACATAGTCTGTTGTCTTGATGAAATCTGCTGTGAACAGGCAAATCATTTTTATACAACCTTTCTGGGTAGGCTACCAAGATGTGCTATGAACACAGGAAAGAAAAACTGAAAATTAAAAAACTGTTTTGTCTAGTTAATTGTAATAGCTGAAACCTTATGAGAAGTACACACTGGTGTCGAGGTTTGCTCTTGAAGAATGGCAGTGTAGCCAACAATTGAATTTAATTCCCAGAGCAGAATAAGTATTTTTGACGTTTCTAAAAGATCGTTTTTCGTTGCCCTGCCCACCTTGATAAGGTTAAGTCAGTTGGGACAGTCTTATGCCATTAATCTTTATTAACATGCTTGTGCGACCTATTGTAGCTACATCTAAAATTTGAATGCAGTTTTTAGGGCTGAAGAGGAACCTCAGGGAAGAAGGTTGTCCAAAAACACTACTGGGGGCTGCCATCTTTATGAGAGATCTGTGCTAATTGAAAAACTAATAATAAATATAATTTAAAAAATTGTTAAATGGGTAAAACATACTGTACTGCAGTAGAGAATCTAGGAATGTCAGGAATACAAAGCTGCTAATTTGTGATATAAGAAAAAAAAATCTAAATTAATTTGAACTGCTGCTTTAAAGTATTGCTGTCCAGAGCTCTTTGTGTCTGGTGGATGTTTTTTTTTTTTTTTTGAGTAATGATTATATCTGTATGTTTCCTTCATTAGTCGACGTACCTTCCAACTCTAGTCTTAGGCTGGTAACACTTAGGTTGAGTCCAAAGCCCTTTTTTATTAAACCTTTTTACTCTGAACACAACCTAAGGCGATTGATGAAAAAAAAAAAACATGGATTGTTCGACTTGGTCTAGAAAAGCGTGATAAACAGACATGCCAACTAAATCTGAAAGCAGCATTTTTCACTGAGAATTTATAATATGTGTTTTAAAGAGACTTTTTCCCAAAATGTTGACTGATGATCTTGAGACCTTACTTATAACCACTACTGGACTATTTTTAAGATCATGTATGTAGTACTGCATGCATGTCTTTGAAAGGCTGGGGGGGGGTTCTTATATATCCTAGTAATAAAACATCTGTAGCAGTGCCAACTAAAAGGAGAAGGGGCAGTAAAGCTATGAAAGCTGGGCTCATTAGAAGCAGTGGCTACCTCAGTTGAGCTGAGCCACTTGGAAACATTTTAAAGGTGCAGTCTTCAGCTTCAGCTACCTGTGCAGTATGCAGTTAGAAGTCTATCAAATACTGTCACAGTGCTTCTCTTCCCTTTGCTTGTAGTCCATGCCAGAGGGCAGAAATGTCCCACGTGCCAAGTCCAAGGGCAGAGCATTAAGAGCCCGTTGCTTGTACATGATGTGAGCAGTCATGTTCTGCTGCTGTTTGACATGGGGATACAGGGATTTCAGCTTAACTGACTTCATTTTGAAATAAACAGAACCTTCATTTTTTAACACATTTGAAAACCCAAGGACCTCACAAGAAAGGGACATGCCCTCGTGCTAACTGTAGTGTTACAGTATTGAAGGGCCAGGTATACAAAATATTTGCATGTGCAATTTGGGTACTGCAGCACGTTATTTAAAAAAATATCTTATTGGCAGGAAAATGATGGTCGGAAGTGTCCAGATTTTAACAATTCATAAGAGAATGTTATTGTCATAAAAATTCCTGACAGGCATTTTTTGCCAAGAAAAAGTGTTTTAAAACTGCTGTTGCAAATGTTTGAAAAAGCTGAAGCAAGTGTTATTGAATATCTGTCCCTTTGCCTTTGAATGTGCCATAAAGTGGGCAGGCTTGCACACCACACTTAAAGAGAACCTTTCCTGCCAGTTTTCAAAACTGAAACCAAATGAGAGGAAGCTCCCGTTTTGGTTATACCCCTCGAAGGAAAGGGAAGTGATCGTAAATGTTGCTGCCCATGCCCCCACACTTTATGACTTAGCTATAGGGAGAGCACGGGTGCGCGCTCCAAGTGTGTGCAGCGTGACTGGAAAACTCCGTTTTTAGTTGTTTGTGACCATTTGGTAAAATCAGAGCTAGGGTTTTACTAACGAGCCTTATTAGTTGAACCCTGATTCCAGGTTTACCAAATGGCCAGTTAAATGGCTAAAACTGTGTTTTCAAATCACGCTCCATAGATCTGAATGGAGCACGCCCACACACTCTCCCTATACCTATGTCATAAAACATTGGAGTGCAGGGGACATGGCCAGCAACAGGAAATTAGAAAGGGATTGTGCCACAAGCCACTCAGGTGCAATTTACAGTCCCTTCCCTTCCTTCGGGGGAGGGGGTATAACCAAAACAGCTGCTTTTATTATAGAGGAGCTCCCATGGAGGTAAGGGAGCTTCCTCTTATTTGTGTGCAGCACTGAAAAAGGTGCTCTTCAGGTTGTAAGATGCACTACTTTCAAGTCCTTCTGCACACCTCAACTGCAGGCAGTATTTTGATCATTATAAAAATATGCTTGTGTGCTGGAAAGGGAGCATGGACAGGGGAAAATGTATTATCTAGTATTATGATCCTCAAACATTGTCTTGACTTGGCTCCTCTAAGACTGTTTCTTTATCTGAATAGGTGGGTAGCCTGTCAAATTGCCATTGGTTTAGTTAAAAACCTACGACTGTAACAAATGGGCCATGACAGGCTTATGTGTTGGGCCATGGAGCATCAACTTAGACATAACATAACTCGAATAATGTTTATGGAACATAGAGCTTCTGGTTTCATAGACGTCTTTGTATACTAAGAATTCTGCAGCAGAATATTTTTTTTAAACACTTGCGGTATTTGTAAGCTATATTTTTGTATATTTAATGCTATTTTGAAACAGATGCATTTTTTTTGCTAATTACTGTATGTGTATTCATAAGAAATGTTTGCATGTGAATTACTTGAGATGTAAATAAATATTGAGTTGTAAAAAGATAAGAAATGAGCCAGACATGATCTGTTGCTGACTTTGTATTCCTGCAGCTTCATGCCTTCTCTAAATTGTCATCTCCCTGGTCTCTGTTGTATGAAGAAGGGGTGACCAGGCTGTAATTGGGGCTGCCTATACTACCAGTGACAGTCCTAGAATCCCCAGCAAAGTTTGTCTGATGGGGAGCCAAAACCATTCTGCCATCCTACCTCAAATTTGGTTGGTTGTTATGGGTGGTTCATAGCATTATGATATTATCCCCTCTCGCACTTATCTGCCTCACTATGCCCACTAGCACCCAACTCCTTTGGACCCCCAAGGCCACCTCCAGTACTCACCAGACTCACCCCACAATGCCTGCTTCCAGAGTCCTTCCTTGGCCTGCAGTCTCACACCCTGTACCTCCTTGTCCCTTCTGGGGTCCCTCCTACAATCATCATTGAGGTGCATATATCCTTGAAAACCACATCACTCTGTTCCTGTGGTGTCCCTGTCTAAGATCAGCCTACAGGGGGCTTAGCAGGAAGGAAACTTAGTAGGGAGGCCACTAGTGCATTTCTGGGGCTAGCAAGTCAGTTAGCAGCTAAGCAGTTAATAAGTTAGTTAATAGGGAAAGCAGGGGTTGCATCTATACAGCCACCCCTGTCTAGGTTCTGAAAATAAGGCAGCTGGTGCATATCTACGTCTGGCAGACAGTAGTCAACCAAGCAGTTAATCAGTAGTTAACTGAATAAGAAGAGATTGCAGCTATATAGCCATCCACATCTAGGTACAAATTAAAAGGCATTTAGGGGACAATAGCACATTATATATATATATATATATATATATATATATAATATATATATTTATTTATACACACACACTCTCGGGTATAGATGTGTAAGGGTAAGGGTGCCATTTAAGAACGTTGTAGGAGGTCCTGTTACTTTAGAATGTGAAAAGGGGACTGGATGGGGCAGGTAGAGTGGTAGGTTGGTTGTAGAAGATGTTGGGCAGCAGTGTTTCTGGGAGCTATCTAAGAGATAGGGGGATGCCTGATTTGTAGGAGTCTTGGACAGCTGAGGGCAGAAGTGTGGCAGCTCAAGAGGGAGATAAGAGCATTGATGGAAGGGGAATGTCACAGAGTAGTGAGGCGAGACGCAGTGGGAGCACACGGCATGGAAGGAGAGAGAGCAGGAGTTGGAGTCAGGACAGGAAGTGGGGCCAGGCGGGGGAGGAAGGAAGGAAGTTTGAGAAGTTTCTCCTGGGTCCTCTCCTCCAGCGAGAGAGAAGGCCCAGGGGTTGACAACAGTAAGAGGAATGGGTAGGCAGGGTGGGGTGAGAGGCCGGTGGGAGCACATTCAGAGGTGCCAGTGTGGAATAGTTTCCTCCAGCTAGACAGGGGGAGAAGCTTAAGCGCATCGGAATTGTAAGGGACAGGGAGTAAGGGGGTAGTAGAGGGAGGATCACAGAGGCAGTGGTGACAGAGCAGGGAAGGAGAGGTGGCAGGCAAGGAACAGTACAGGGAAAAGGGAGCAGGCAGATGGAGTAGGAATGGAGACAGTGGGAGAGAGAGTGGTGCAGCAAGGCAGGTGAGCAGACAGAAGTAGAAGGGCTTGAGACAGGGAAGTGGTGGGTAGAAGGGCAGGGAATGGGGAGGAGGGGTACAGGGGGTCGGGGAGCTACAAGTTGGACAGGATGAGAGGGAGGGCACAGGCAAGGAAGGGCAGCAGAGCAGGCAGGGAGGGGGCACTGGATGGTGGGGAAGGGTGGTGATATTGGGGGACATGATAGTTAAGGGGATGAGGGGGTATACCATTCCCAAAGCATCGAGAACACAGCAAAGACCATCACAGCGACAAAATCGACAGTTCACTGTGATGATCTGCTGGTTTCCCCGACGCTGCTGTCTCTGGGGAGTTCGCCCCCTCCCCTGAACCAGCTCTGACTTGGAGTTTGTTATCTAAAGTGGGTGGGGGGGGTGAAGCCCCTTGCAAAAAGCCAGGGCACTGTGCCAATTGGCGGCATTGTGCTTTCACTGTAGTGACAGTCGTTGAATTGCCTGTCGCTGTGGTGACATGGAACCGGGGGGGGGGGGATCTAGGGCAAACTGGGCAGTGTACGCCAGGGATGACTACGGGGAGAGTGGGATCTTTGATAGCTCAAAACGTGGGACAGGAGGGAGAGAAACCTCACATCATTGCTGATCTGGGAACAAAAGACTTAGCAGATTGTAAGGTAGGGGTTGTGCAGGAGAGGTTCAAGGAGGTAGGAAAGAGTGAAGTAGGGAGATTGGTAGCCTTCTCAGAGGTGCTACCAGTACTGAGGGCTAGCACGGCTAGGAAGAAAATAGAAGCATTCAGCATATGGCTCAGGGAGTGATGCGGGGGAAGGATATGGGCTGGTTGGGGGTCTTGGGGGGCACTGGGGAGAACAAAGCCCTGTATGCACCAGACAGACTGCATTTAAGCAGGGAGGGCACTAGGGTGCAAAAAGAGCAAATTGGAGAGTTCTGTGGACAGATACCTCAATTTAAACTTACAGGGGGAAGAGCAGCAGTGGGCTTGGCTCCCTTAGTCACCTGGTGGATGAGGCCAACCGGTCTCCCCCCAATCAGGGCCGAAGGAGAGGGATCTAGATGACAGGCAAAGAGGAAAGGGCAGGTAGGAGGGACTGGATGGATGGGTGGGAGGGGGAGAGAGGTCAGCGGAGGTGGGGTCTTTGAATCATGGTGGAAGGTGGTATCTGTGAATGCCAGGAGCATCAGGAACAAAATGGCTGAATTGTAGACACTGATGGCCAAGGCCGAGGTGGACATCAAGGCGATATGGGCCACACTGAACCATAACTGGAGCCTCTCCATCCCAGGTTATAAGATGTACAGAAGGGCTAGGGGGTGGAAAGGGAGGAGTGACTCTGTACATGAGAGAGGAGATGGTTTGTACCAGAGAGGAAGAGGTGTTAGGAGGGGTAGAGGTAGGTGGGTACAGGTGCAATTCCCTAAGGGTAAGAGACTAAGGGTAGGAGTAGTGTGCAGGCCAGCAAATCAGGACGCAGAGCTGGACAAAGAAAACAGGGGTCCCAAGTTATGGAAATGACCGGGGGGAGGCAGTGATTGCAGCTGACTTTAATCTTCCAGGGGCAAACTGGAGAATACCAGCTACCTCTTGCACCAGGTCACAGGTACTCCTGGATGCATTCCAGAGTGGGTTCCTGACAGAAGGTGTCGGGGCCATCCAGGGAGAGGACCATATTGGACTTGGTGCTGTCTAACTGTCCAGGATGTAAAAGGTGGAGGCACCACTTACAGGAAGTGATCACCATCCTGTGTTGTTCCACTTGAACATGGGCAGGGAGAGGGTTAAGACCAAAATGAGAGTTTTGTACTTCAGTAGGGCTGATTACAGTAAGATTAAATAAATTCTTGAAGGGCACCTTTCTAGGATAAGGAAGGAGATGGAGGTGGACAGGAAATAGGTCATAACTGATGGGACTGATGGCAGCCACCAGTGAGTGTGCCAAAATCAGGAGCAAGAAATTCAGAGCCTCAAAGCCTAGCTGGTACAGCAGAGAGGTGATCAAGCCGGTAAGAGACAAGAAGTCAGCCTTCAGGAAGTACAAGCATACGCAGAAAGAGGAGGCTAGGGAGAAATATTGTGCTAAATCAAGGGAAACAGGCAGAACGGTTAGAGCAGCAAAAGCCAATAGGGAACTGCATCTACCAGAAGCAGTGAAAATGGAGGAGAAGGCCTTCTTCCAACACATAAATGAGAAGAGAGATATGAGGGATGAGATAGTTTGAAAATGGAGGGGATATGGGCAGAGGGTAATGAGGAGAAAACGGAAGTACTTAAGTATTTCTGCTCAGTGTTCTCTAGGGAGGACGACGATCCAGTGTCACAAGGAAGTAGAGTTGGGAAATGGGGAGGGATGCAGACAGTGTGATTCAAGTAGATATGGGTCCAGATTCACAAACAGTTTTGGGACTAAGTCCCACACCACAACTCCAGTTGCAGACCGAAATCTCTGCAACTGTGGAGATTGCTGTTCTCAGCCTCAACAGCTGCGAAAATTATAGCTGGTCTCACCGGCTGTAAGTTTTCCGCAACTGCAGGGATTTCCATGACACCACTTGCAAGCTGCCGTAAATCGTGGAGCTGGTCGTAAATCGGCTTCACCTTTGTGAATACTGTAGCTGCAGGAAAAACTGCAGATCCGCTAGTGGCAACTCACTTGCTCCAAGTTTTTCCCACAGCTGCCGGAATTTCATGTGTTTTATGACTCCAGCCCATGGTGCGTAAAGGCCTAAAACCCCTGAAGGTGACTAAATCCATAGGGCCAGATGGTGTACATTGAAGAATTCTGAGGGAGCTGGCGGTGGTACTGGTAGGTCCCATGACAGACCTGTTTAACACCTTTCTGGAGACTAGGAATGTACCGCGGGACTGGAGGACTGCATATTTATTTATTTATATGTGGTGCCTCTCCACAGAAGTGGACCGTGGGACGACCCTGAGAATTACAGGCAGGTCAGTCTGACCTCAGTAGTGTAAAAGCTGATGGAGACCATTCTGAAGAAAAGACTGGTAGGCTTTCTGGGAGGTTAATTGGTTTCAAGACAAGAGGGATCATGGGTTTGTGTCGGGGAGGTCCTGTCAGACTAACCTGATGGACTTCTTTGACTAGATAACCAGAACAGTGGATAGGGGCCAAGTGGTTGATATCCTATATCTGTATTTCAGTAAGGCCTTTGAAACTTGACTCAGTACCGCATAGGAGATTAATCAGGAAGCTGGAAGACCTGGGGGTAAGCTTGCTAGATGGTTACAAACTGACTGCAGGATAGAAGTCAGAGGATAGTATTGGGGTGGAGGGAGTGCTTTGAGGCTAGGCCAGTGAACAGTGGGATCCCACAGGGCTTGGTGCTCAGTCTGGTGCCATTTTCCATCTTCATCAATGACATTACAGACAGAATTAAAAATAAAATCTGCCTGTTTGCAGACAACACAAAGCTTTGTGGAAGGGTGGACATAAAGGAGGGGAAACAGGACCTCAGGGAAGACCTAGCTAAACTAGAGAAGTGGTCTGGCATTTGGCAACTGGGATTCAGCACTAAAAAGTGCAAGATAATGCACTTGGGGACAAAGAAACCAGAGACAAAATATTGGCTGGGTGTTGTGCTGGTAACCAGGTCAGAAGAGGAGAAGGACATGGGAGCAGCCATCAGGAGTGACCTGAAGCACTCGTCACACAGCAAAAAAGCAGCAGCCAAAGCAAACCAGATGCTGGGGGATAAGCAGAAAGGCAGCAGTCATTCTGCCACTGTACTGATTATTTATTCATTCATTCATTCATTTACGTATTTATTTGGATTTTGTTAACCGGGTGGGCCCACTGAGACTAGATGTCCCTTTTACGGGGCGACCCGGGTTTAATTACATACAACAGTCAATATAAGATTCAACAACAAGATCGGTAAGGTTTTCCACAGCAACAACAAAGAAGTAGGACAATTTACAATAGATCAAACAAAACATGTGACAGTAATTTAGAATAAACAATGATTATGATTGCAACAACAGATAAATAAGCAGAAACAATGATAAGGAGAAAGGAATGCTTGAACTGAATTATGTAGCAATCCCAGAGAGGCTGCTAGGGGTCCTCAGCTCAGGCAACTACACAGACAGTATTTCAGTAGTAGCTCACTGAGGGAAGTTTTAAAGGATTTGAAGTTAGAGCAGCCCTGTGTGCTGGACAGTCAGTTGATCTTCAGGGGTATCTCAGTCATCAGGCCACACCGTAGGAACTTCACAGTTGGTGAAGCAGGATCCTCACGGAAGATTTTCAGCAGTACCACTGGGGCCGCCCACGCCGATGTCATCTGCCAACGTCACCAACCCTATAAAGGCGTGACCGGTCACACTCCCTCCTCAGTTCTTTCCCGCCATCGACACTGTTCGCACGGGTCTGCAAAGAAGCACTGATGCAATTTTGCTCCATTTTTGCCTACAGCTTTATTTTACTTGGTTTTTTTAGAATCTTTTTTTTTTTTTTTTTTTTACAAGAGATTTCCCTACCTTGTTTATGTTGAGAGTTATTCCTTCCTCTTCTCTCTTTGGTTGCTGCTGCAGTGGAAAGAATATTGCCTCTGTAGACGAACATACTCTGTGTCTGCTGTCTTGGGCCTGACCATAAAGTCTCGGACTGTGAGCTCTGCCATAAATTCAACCAAACCACCCTCAGGTGACATAAAAAGGCTCTCAAAAATGTTCTGATGGAACAACAGGTAGCCAGTTCCGGCAGGGGTCCTCAGGGTCCCTCCTTCTTAGTCAACAGCTGGCTCATTGAGTTCCCAGCCCACCAAGGCCCTAAACAAAACCTCAGGGAAAGTCATAAAGAAGGCCGAGATCAGAATCACTTTCCCCGGTGGCAGTCCCACTCCCCGATGGCTTCTTCTTCCTCTGGTGGTACTCCTTCAGCTGCGACTGCACCAATGCCTGTCACTGTCCTGGTCTCTGTTCCTACCAGACACATAACGATGGCGCCGCCACCCACCTCTCAGGCCGGCTGGTCATCAACCCTCCAGTCGTGGGCCCCCAGTTCACAGACACCTGGCTTGTCAACGACAGCATTCCCATTGAGGCCTGATGCTTCCCCACACCATCAGGCTGTTTGGGTTTCCCAGGGCTTAATGTACAAGTCATTGCGCCCTGTGTCATCGACCCCTCCTCCATTGACACAGCAGTCTACTGTTGTCGACTTCAGTGCTATCCTGACCAAGTTTACTACGGTCTTGGTCCATCAGCTAGGCTCTGGTCCCCTGCGCCATTGACAGCCCCGTCGTTGACAAAGCTGCTTTGGCCTCCTCGGGCTGTTCCCCATGGGTTGTCAATGGTCCCTCATTCATTGAACCTCGATGTGGAGCAGGTTGATGTCAAGGAGGAGTACCATCCTGACCTCATCTTGCCCAAGGAAGAGGAAAAACTTCTTTCCTCTGACAGGTCCACTGCCTACGCAGTGAGTGAGGACTCTGTCAAGCATACTCCCAGGTCTCCTCCAGAGGTGTTATGAAGCAGCTGTCTTCAGCCATGGACTTCCATATGGAGGAAGAGGATGCCACCAGACAGGATCTGGTAGACTTTCTGGAAATCTCAGAATCCCCTCCTAAGATCATTCATCCTATCCTCCCAGCCCTGAGGAATGCCACTACTGCCGCTTGGCGCAGACCTGATATGGTTCCGGCATTGCCCCGCAGGGCAGATAAGTTACATCATACCCCCATGGGCTTTCCTTATTACGCTGTCCACCCCAAGACTGACTCTGTGGTCATCAAGGCAGTCCATAACAGGTCGAAGGTGCCTAGCTCTTCAGTCCTCTTCCCCCAACAGGGAATCCTGCAGGATTGATTTTTTTTTTTAAATCTTTTCTCTGCCTTCTGCGACTTGATCGGCGGGGGCATCCAGCCACTAGCCCCCACTGCACTGGAGTCGGCAGGCTCACTTGCTTGATGGGGTTTGGGGTGGCCGCACCTCAACCCGCTGGGGGCCTCCCATGCCGGGCCGGGACCAGACCCCCAGCACGATTACACAACAGATCTCCCAGGCAATGTTGGGCGTGGCTATCAAGCTGTATGATCGCACCCAGCCATTCTTCTGCCATATAGTGCCCCAGTTGGAGTGCAGATGTGCAATGACGTCAGAGGCACTGCGTGCTGACATCCACCACACTACACCCACCAGTGTACTGCCCCTGCAGAGCACCCAATCTTCATCGGGGCCACTGTATGGCAGTAGGAACCCCAATCCCTCCTCAAGGATAGGAGAGCAGTCCTCCGGATGCTCAATCCTATCCCTCCCCTGCCGACTCCTAATGGCCCGAGCGCATTCCTGAACCTTGGTCGCCAGCGTGGCATGAGGTGTTGCGTCCAGCACCTCAACCTTCAATGCCAGCGGGCTGGCTGCAGCATTGACCTTTGAGATAAAAGGGTCTATGCTCCCTCTACCATGGGGCTGAGGAGTGCCAGTTGTCTTTCTTACATGGTCAAATTCAATTCAGAGTTTATTTTACCTGGATAACACCATTGAGACAACTCATTTGCTAGGAGGTCCTTGGGGGACAAAAGTAGAATACAAAATACAGAACAGTTATAGTGGTACAGTACAAATACAGCTGAGATATCATATACAAGAAAAGCAGACAAAAGGAAGTTAACTAGGTACAACACTGAATAGCAAAATGTTTCCAAGTCTAATACAGGTGCCTATACAGGTAAAGCTAGGTAAGTATAATTATGAAAAATGATAGGTGCCAAAAAAGTAAACTGGAACAATAGAAGAGGACGTTGACTGCAAGGTCGAGGGATTTCATAGCAATAGAGGATGGTCAAAGGCGGAAAAAGTAATACAAGTTACAGAAATATAACAGGAGGGGGAGAGGAGAGCAGGTGTGGGGGAAGGAAGGGGATAAAGAATGCAGAAAACTAAGATGCATTGAAGGGTTGGGGGGGATACTAAAATATCATCTGGAAGAAGGGCAAGGCTGCTGCACAGGCCCTCTCAGACTGTACCCAGCAACAGGAGGTTTAGATACTTGCAGGGTGCAGAGGATAGCAACAAGCACCTCCTAAGGGACCTCTACGATATCTCGGATACTGTTGCCAGAGCTGGTGCCACAGGCATTTGCCTTTGTAGGCATTTCTGGCTGAGGGTCCCAGGTTTTGCGGCCAATGTCCAACGGAAGGTGCTTAATGGCCCTTTTGATGGCTCTAAATTGTTTGAGCCAGATGTTTAGGACATCATCAATGATCTACAGGCATCTGGCTGGGCTATTAAGTCTGTCCACTCACTCTATCATACGCCGCCTAGGAGCAGACAGCGCCCTCTCTTTTACAAGGTGTCCCTCAAGTCAGGAGCAGTGTCCCATACCCAAGGCAAGAGAAAGGCCTCCTCTGCCTTGCCTAACCCCTCCTCCTCTGGCGCCGCAGCTGGATCCGCCTCCACTTGACTCCTTGCTAGACCCCCTCTTCCGGTCCCTGAGCAAGAGGAGGCAGTCAGAGGTCGGTTCTCTCTCCATCTCAATCAGTGGCGGACCGTCACTTCAGATGCCAGGATTCTTCAGATCACAGAAATGGTTCACACTCTGAAACTCACAGAGATGTCCCCAGAGACCCCTCCAGTACCCTCCACCTATACACTGGCCATCTGTCTGTCCTCTGGGAGGAGATGCAGTCGCTACTGCAGAAAAAGGCCATCGAGCCAGTGCCCAGGCACCAATGGAACGGGATTTTATTCCAGGTTTTTCCTGGTCCCCAAGAGAACCAGAGATCTGAGGTCCATTCTGGACCTCAAGGACTTCAGTCTGTATGTCCAATAAAAAAAATTCTGCATTGTCTCCCTGTCAGGCCTGATGCCTCTACTCAAGCAGGGTGACTGGCTGTGCTCTCTGGACATGCAGGATGCTTACCTGTATATCACGGCATTTCCACTGCACAGGAGATTCCTCCAGCTACTTTTTCAGGGCAAGGACTACCAGTTCCAGGTATTGCCCTTTGGCTTATCCTCTGCCCCGCAGGTCTTTACAGAATGCTTAGCGGCAGTAGTTGCAACTCTCAGAAGGGAGGGACTGTACTTACTCCCCTATCTGGATGACTGGCTCCTAAAGGCCCCATCCAGGGACCAGCTCCTTCAGACTCTGGAAAGAACCCTTCAGCTGTTTTCTTCCCTGGGCATAACCGTCAACCTGCCCAAGTCTGTCTTGGCCATGTCCCAGAGGCTGCAATATCTAGTGGCAGATCTTACTTCGAGAGGGCTCTTGCAGTAGGTAATAACCTTGAGGACTGAGCACCCCTGGTGTCAGGACCACACGGAAACTTTAGCCAGCAGTATCTGATGGGGGACTGCCCACCCGACGTCACATGACCAACATCAGCGTGACTGTATATAGTGGGCGGTCCACACGCCCGCCTTCCAGTTCTTTCCCGCCATCTACCCGATCAGTCAGACCTCGTGGAGATTGTATACTGCAGTTTGACCGCTATCTTGGAGGAGTATCCTTTCACTTTCTTTCAAAGTCAGTATTTAATTTTGTGTATGTTGTGGTCTAATGTCGAGCACAAGAACAAGTGTGCTACGTGCGGTGTGCATCTACCGCACACAGATTCGCACTCCTGCTGCCTCTTCTGACTAGGCCCTGGAGCACAAGGGCGAGGACTGCAAGGCCTGCGCCAGTTTCAACCTAGCCACACAGAAGCACCGCCAGCAGGCCCTCAAAGCGCATCTCTTGAAGCAATGAATAGCCACCATGGAGAACGAGCTCCAAAAAGTGAGTAGCACTTCCACCTCGCCCACCGAATCTAGCACAAGAAAAAGAAGAAGGAGAAACATTGGGACCAGGAGTGGTCCCTCTCTTGCCTGAGGCTGCCTATGGGCCCCTTGGATGAACAACAGTCTATTTCCTCCAGGAAGTCGGCCACTGCGGCCCAGCCTGCCCCACCAAAGGAGCAGTCCTCTGGGCCCTCCACCGCCATTGGTTCTGGACTGCACTTAGTCCCATCTCCACCGGGGGGGGGGCCTGTCAAGCCAAGTGGAGCTGTTAAGACACTTGTCAGTCCCTCCAATGAGCACCTGGCGCAGGCTGTTGCGTCAGGCTCCGGGGATTCTGAAGCCCACCCAGTTTTGACCAGTAAGTTGGGACTTGGCAAGTCCAATGGTCAGTTCGGCCAGTAAGTCGGATGTTGGATCCGCTGACATCTGCCCAGCCAACATGGCATCAGGGTCCGATGATTCCCAGCTGCCGGATCTTTCCCAGCCTCCCTGAAAGGTTCTCCTCACCGGGCCTCCCCCTCTCCATGGGACGTGGCTCCCCCTCCCTCACCTATTAACAGAGGGACAGGAGATGAGGGGCTTCTACCAGGTGGTTTCTCCCCAAGCTCACCTCTGGATTGGGATTAGGAGCTGGTGATAACCAGGATGGATCCCAGTCTCCTCCTCCACCATCAGGGGCTTCTCTGCTACTGGCATGCCCCCCCCCACTGGATTTGACCCTCCCAGGGCCCTCAGGGTTTAACGTCCCACAGGATCCCCCATCGGGGCCTGTGTCGCCAGCGTCAGGACATCCGTTGGGCCCCCTGTTGGCTCCTCTATCAGGGTATACTCCGTTGGGCCTCCCATCGGTTTACCTTCCATTGGGGTACTCCTCATTGGGCCCTCTATCGGGGTTTCCTGCCGTCGGGTTATCCGACACCTCAGGCTCCAGCATATAGCCCACCAGGTTACCCCCCATCAGGGTTTCATGCGCCAGGGTACACTCCTGCCTACCCTCTGGCAGGATACCCGTTGGTGCATTATCATGCACCGGGTTTCCCGACAGCGGGCTTTGCCACTGGCTTTCCCCTAGCCTCCTCCACCTCTGCCGCCTCAGCCTCAGACTCCAGCAGATTTTCGGTCCACCCTGCAGTCTTGGTGGTCAGAGACCAAGGCACAGCTCGTGTCAGAGCTGGGCAGTCATCAGCCCCCTAGGAGTCCCAACGTGGGTTCCTGCTCCTCTGTCTCATCCAACGCCTATTCCATCAAAGGATCCGACGTCGACCCGGCCTCTGGATAAGCCAACCCAACCTGATTCCAGGTCTTCGGACTCGGATCAAGATTCTGACTCTGATTCTTCCTCCTTGGCAGGTTTGGGCTTCATAACACTGCCTACAGAGGAGCCCTAGCCTAAGGAATCCCCTAAGTCACCCCCAGAGGATCCTTCCTTCGCAGATCTCCTCCAAAAAATCACAGAGGTCTATGAGTGGAAATTGGATGACCAGGCTCCCAAAAGACAGCACCTTGCAGAGCACCTGGACATGCAGGCGATGGCCCCGGTCCTTACCCCACCCTGGCTGGAGCCACTTGAGGATTTGGCATCAACCATCTGAATGATGCCCTCCTCTATTCAAGTGGTAGCCAAGAAGACAGACCACACCTATTCCACTCCAGAGGGGAAGGACCACCCCAGTACGCACCCCAAGGCCCAGTCGGTCATTGTTGCGGCTGTTCATGACCAGTCCTCCAAGCCCCGACATATGAGCACCTCTACTTCTGATAGTCTTGGCAGCTAGACCAGCTTGGTAGGAAGTTTTATTCCTCTTCCACACTGGCTAAGAGGACTCTAAACTATGTAGGTCACATGCTGGTCTACCAAAAGTCCTTGTTTGCCCAGTTGGAGCCAGCCATTAAAGCCCTCGCGGACTCTGAGTCAAAATCCATATTGGCGGATTCGATTCGTTCAGCTAAGGTGGACTGCAGACACTGCCTCAGGGCTACCTATGATGTTGTTGACTCATCAGCACGGGGAGCCACCATGGCAGTTGGCCTCCAACGCTTCTCATGGCTGAGAGTGTCAGGTTTGGCCGAGGATGTGCAGACGCCATCCAGGATGCCCCATTCAGGAGATCTGTTCTGTTTGGGGGTGATGTGCAGGATATTACCACCCTGCAGGACAAAAGCAAGGCCCTTCGCTCGGTACAGACCATGTACCCACCTAAATTTCAGGTGAAGAAGCCTTTTTCGCCACCAAGGGAAAAGGCAGCTGAAACAACAGCAGACGGCCCAACGTCAAACCAAATGGCAGGCACAGCCAGCCTCAGCCATTCCCCAGCCAAGTCCCAGAGAGCTTCGGGTGCAGCTCTCCCCAACCACCCCTACCTCGCATGACTCGCTATCCACCCTCTCCCCTCAGGATCTTTCAGGGGAGCAGGTAGGCGGAAGATTTGCTTGTCATCTGCCAGGGTGGTGGGCAGTAACAACCGACTCTTGGGTTCTTCAGCTCACAGAACAGGGCCGCACTCTGGAGTTTCTGACAAACTTCCAGACAGGCCTCTGGCCCAGTCACACTACCTGAAGGTGCACATCCCTCTTCGACGAGAGGAAATACAGGCTCTATTACAAAAGGAAGCAATAGAACCTGTTCCCGTGCAACAGGAAGGAAAGGGGTACTACTGCCATTTCTTCCTGGTACCCCAAAAAACGGAAGATCTGCATCCCAGTCTGGACCTCAGTGCTCCAAACCTGTACATAGAGTACAAAAGGTTTCGGAGGCAGACCCTTCTGGGTCTGCTGCCTCTCCTGCACAAGGGTCAGTGGCTCTGTGCTCTGGATATGCAAGATGCCTACCCGCACATTCCTATATTCTGGGCCCATTGTTGCTACCTTTGGTTCTCCTTTCAGAGGGAACATTATCAGTTTAAGGCTCTACTCTCTGGCCTATCCTTGGCACCTCGTGTTTTCACAAAGTGCCTGGCGGTAGTGGCGGTGGCCCTGAGACGTCAGGATCACTGTGTGTTCCCTTACCTCGATGACTGGCTTCTGACAGCCCCGTCAAGAGAACAGTTTGAACTCTCCCTCTCTGCAACCCTGGACCTTTTCTGTCAAGTGGTGATCACTAAATTTTCTGAAGTCCCAACTTGTCCCTTCCCAGCACCTGCAGTTCATTGAGGCAGTGTTGGACACGGACAGAGCAGAAACCTTGCAGAGGCAGGTCCGTATGGTGGCCTCCATCAAGAAGGTCTCTGCCAGGTCGATTCTTCGACTGTTGGGCCTGATGGCAGCTGCCATCCCCACCGTGCCTTTAGCCAAGCTCCACATATGTATTTTGCAGTGGACACTCAGGGTGCAGTAGGACCAGAGATCGGACAACCTGGACCAGATGGTTATGGTCTCCGATTTCACACACACAGGGATCTCTCGTGGTGGCAGGATCTTACCAATCTCACCAAGGGGGTCCTTTTCAGTCCCCTCTTCTCACCCAGACTCTGACTGCAGATGTATCAGGGATGGGTTGGGCCACACATTTGGGAGACCACAAAACCCAAGGCAGGTGGTCCCAAGTGGAGCTATTCTTACACTTCAGTGTGTTAGAGATGAGAGCAGTGCTGTATGCTGTTCAAGCTTTTCAGCATCAGTTTCTCCAGGGTACACTGTTAGTCCAGTCAGACAACATGTGCGTGGTCTGGTATCTCAATAAGCAAGGAGGCACCTGCTTGTATCCCCTATGCAGGGAGGCAATGCGGGTGTGAAACTGGGCTATTCTGCATCAGATTCATCTCACAGCCATCCACGTTTGGGGTGTGCAAAACATCCTAGTGGACAGTCTCAGCCATACCAGAGTAAGAGCCCACGAGTGGGAGCTCAAGCAAGAGGTGGTCAGCTGCATCTTTGACCTGTGGAGTTGGCCAGATCTGGATCTGTTCGCTTCCCCATACAATGCAAAACTACCCAAGTTTTGCTCGCATGCTCCAGGGTATGATGTTTTTTGGCAAGATGAGCTATCTTTTTGCTAGACAGGGAGGTTCTTGTACACCTTCCCTCCCTTTCCAGTTCTGCAGAGGGTGCTGCTCAGGCTACGGGCAGAGGGGGCCCACATGGTTCTGATTACCTCTTTTTGGCCTCACCAAATTTAGTTTCCGCTCCTTCAGCAGCTAGCAGTAGAGCCTCTGATTCTCCTGCCTCTCTGCAATGACCTCCTGACTCAGGAGGAGGGTACCCTGGTCCATCTGGGGCAGAAATCCCTGCACCTTCGTGTGTGGCACCTCAGGATATAGCTGCTTCATGTTTGGAGTATCTGCCAGGTGGCTCATTTGGGCCATTGCGAAGGGTTGGGACCCGTTCTAGTGCCCTGTTCCTTTTGTCATGGAGTATCTCCTGCACCTCTATGATTTGGGCCTGAGGTATTCTTTGCTAAAGGTCCATTTGTTGGCCATCTCTGCCTACCATACCCTAGTGGATGGCAGGACAGTAGCCAAGTTGGAAGTTTGAAAAACTTTCTTGAAGGGGATTCTGCATCTCAAGCCACTGGTGCACAGTCCTGCGCCACCATGGGATCTGAATTTTGTTTTAGAAAAGTTGACCCCACCTTCTGTTGAACAGGCTGGTTCCTGTGACATGCGCTATTTGTCTTGGAAAGTGCTTTTCTTAGTAGCAGTTACTTCAGCTCAAAGGATTTCTGAGCTTCAAGCCCTGATTTGTAAGGAGCCTTGTTTAATTTTTCATAGAGACTGAGTGGCTCTTTGTACCAACCTTAAGTTCGTGCCCCAAGTGGTTTCTGAGTTTACGTCGAATTAGTCGATTCAACTTCCAGTGTATTACCCCAACATTCCAGTTGAGGAGAAGCAATTCTTCATACCTGAGATGTTCATAGAATCTTGCGTTATTACACTAACAGGACAAAGTCTGTCCGGAAAGTGGATCAGCTTTTCATTTCTTTTGCACCCAGGAGAGAGGGTGCGTAGTTTCCAAACAGTGTTTATCCAAATGGCTGGCAAACTGCATTACTTTCTGTTACCAGAAATGTGGTAAGACTCTCCCGGGGGAGGTTAAGGGGCATTCCACCAGGAGTATGGCTGCCTCTACTGCTTGTTACAGAAATGTGTCAGACGCTGACATCTGTGCTGCGGCTAGCTGGAGTTCGGTCCACACTTTCACAAGGCTTTACAGTCTAGACATTGCTTCTAGTCGAAGGGCAGGTTTCAGCCTAGCTGTGCTTCAGGGCTTCCTGTCATGATCACTGTGCCTTCAGTGGACTTTTCTCCTGCCTTCCATGTTTCAGTTTCTTCTGATGCACACTGCTTGGGACTCAGTCCTCAAGGTGATTACCTACTGCAAGAGCCCTCTCGAAGTAAGATAGTACAGTTACATAAGAACTTGACGTAATAGTAGATCTTCGAGAGAGGCTGTTGCAGTAGGTAACCTTTTTCTCTCCTTCCATCCCCCTAATATCATTATTTCCTGATCTTTTTTATGGGCTCATTCTGGGCTCCAGGAGCCTCTTGTCCTTCCTCCTGTTGCACCTCCTTTGAGGTCTCTGGTGGGAGAACTTGAAAGCGGGCGTGGGGACTACCCACTATATAGAGTCATGCTGACGTTGGTCACATGACATCAGGTGGGTGGTCCTCTGTCAGATACTGCTGGCTAAAGTTTCTGTGTGGTCCTGATGCCAGGGGGCACTCAATCCTCAAGATGATTACCTACTGCAAGAGCCTCTCTTGAAGATCTACTGTTACAGTAAGTTCTTACGTAACTATACTTTCTGGACTCGGCACAGGGCAGGGCCTTCCTACTTCAAAACAGGGTGGAGTGCCTCATTGCTTAAGCTCAGGAGGTAGCACAGAGCCATCAAATCTCAGCCAGGGTGTATCTGAGACTATTGGATCTGATGGCTGTGGCCATTCCCGTGGTTTCCTTAGCCACGTTGCACATGCAGGTCCTTCAGTGGTCCCTCAGAGTGCAATGGGACCAATGCACGGATGAGTTAGATAATTGCTAGTCTCCTTTCCAGTCCGCAAGGTGCTACAGTGGTGGATGGACCCACAGAATCTGTTACGAGGGGTCCCATTCCAGATCTCCTCCCCCCAGCAGAGCCTCAACACGGATGCTTCTGGTTTGGGCTAGGGAGTGCACCTGGGTCCCTTTCAGATTCAAGGAATGTGGTCCCAGATCAAAACCTCCCTGCATATCGATGTCCTGGAGATGAAGACAATCCTGTATGCCTTGCAGGCTTTTCAGAATCATCTCCTCCTGGGTCAGCTGTTGATTCAATCTGACAACCTCAGTGCTGTCTACTACATCAACAAGTGGGGGGATGCATTTGTATCCCCTGTGCAGGAAGGCCGTGAGAGTATGGTACTGGGCCCTAGACCACAGTCTGGTACTCTCAGTAGTCCATGTCCCAGGTGTTCTAAACACCCTGGCCGACAGCCACAGCAGGATGCAGTCCAGCATGTATGAGTGGCAACTTCTCTAATCTGTCGCAGAAGATCTGTTCGCCAGATGGGGTCTTCTAGAGTTGGACCTTTTTGCATCCCCTCACAATGCAAAACTGCCCAGTTTTTGCTAGCTAGATCCAGGGCCTGGAGTTTTCTGACGAGACACGTTGTCCCTCTCCTGGAGCAGGAAGTTCGTTTATGCCTTAGCTCTCTTTTCTCTGATTCAGAGGGTGCTAATCAAGCTGCAAATGGAGGGGGGCCAGCATGATCTTGGTGGCACCCTTCTGGCAATGGCAGATGTGGTTTCCATTACAGCAACAGTTGGCGGAGGAGCCTCCGGTCCCTCTGCCCATCTGTAGGGATCTGTTGACACAGGCTCAGGGGACCCTGGTCCATCCAATCTCAAGTCCATTTGTCTGCATGCCTGGCTTCTGAGGACATAGTCATCACCCAGTTTGGAGTGTCCCAGATACTGGCAGGTGTCCTCGTGGCAGCTCGGAAGCCCTCCACTAGGGCCACATATGCCATGAAGTGGAAGAGGTTTGCCATCTGGGCTGCCAAGCATCACCTGGACCTTTTTACATATCCAGTGAGCTAAATTCTGGACTACCTGATATCGCTGTTGGACTCTGGCCTCCAGTATTCCTCCCTTAAGGTGCACCTTTTGGCTATCTCTGCCTTTCATGAGCCCATGGGTGGCCACACCATGGCTCAATTGGATATATCCTGTACTTTTCTCAGGGACCTCCTGCATCTGAATCCTCCAATCTATTCCCCTGTCCCAACTTGGGACCTGAATTTTGTTTTGGAGAAGTTAACCCTGTCTTCATTTGAGCCATCCACAACTTGTGAGCTATGCTTTCTCTCTTGGAAAGCATTATTTTTGGTTGCTATTACCTCTGCTTGAAGGATTTCCAAGCTTCAGTCTCTCTGGTGTAAGGACACCCACCAAAACACAAGACACAAAATTGGCAGTGAAAAGTTATTTATTTGCTCACATAATTGCAAGTTTAACTCTTGAAAGGGACACCGGAGGAACCCACAACCTGCAACCGGTTTCATCACACAAGCATCCTCAGGTCATCCAGATCTTGATCTGTTCACCTCCCCATCCAACGCAAAACTTCCCAATTCTAGGGACATGGATACGTTCATCCACACTGTCTGGCAGGTTCCTTGCCGCTTTAAATCTTGCCGGAAGGTCTTCAAGCTGGCTTCTCCCACCCACCCGAGTGGTAAAACTCTCGGCTCCGCCCCATGACTAAAGATCTTCCTTACCGCTTGGAAGCTCAGGTTCCCTCCTTAACGCTCTGCGTCTAGACTGGATCCTAACTCTTCGGTTCACCCGAAAATAATTTTAAAGTTTTCCAGACTTCGGTCTACTTCTTCCTTTGCGGCTGCGATGGACAGATCGACTCCCGGTTTTCGGTGGTGTCCATGCGGGCAGAAGATGTCCAGGACTGATCCGCACTCCACGTGCGTCTACTGCCTTGGGTCTGACCATGACCCACAGGCCTGCGAGTAGTGCAGGTCTTTTTTGGCTGACGTCCTTGAAGACCGTGCTGCCCGGCTCCAACTTGGGCGCCCTGAGAAACGTTATCCGCCGGTGAAGTCCAAGGAGGCCCGTTGGGCGGTTTCCGTGGCGGCTGGCTCGGCTGAGCAACTCATGCAGATGATCGCCCTCGAGGAGGAGGTGGCCCAGGCCGCATCTTCATCTTCCTCGATCGCGGCATTTATCCCGCTCTCTTTGGGATCCTCCTACACAGCTTCTTTTAAGGAGGTTTGCCAACCCGTCTCCATGAAGGGTGAGGGGCCATCGGGACACTCTTCTCAGTCAAAAAAAGGACTCAGAGG
This sequence comes from Neoceratodus forsteri, assembly GCA_016271365.2. NCBI lineage: Eukaryota > Metazoa > Chordata > Ceratodontiformes > Ceratodontidae > Neoceratodus > Neoceratodus forsteri. The sequence goes on from CM057452.1 coordinate 1,197,517,774, forward strand.
GTAAGTCCCACCATCGATGTTCGTGGGAGCGGGAGAGGTCCCCTTCCCTGGACAGTCGACACTCGACTTCAGTCGAGGTTGCGGCTAAGGCCGCTGGCTTCATGGTGTCCCCGTCAGGTCAGCCGGCCGAGACACCCGTCGACGCGGTCGAGATTTTTCTCGACCCGTCAGACGGGCTGTCGACTGATGAAGCCGACAACCCTTCATCACCAGTTCCCCCAGTGGAAACCGAGGACTTGCCTGCGCCTCCTGTGCCGGAGTCCCCGGTCAAGGCTCCTGAGCCAAGGGAGGAGCAGGTTTCCTCAGCTCCCTCCCAGACTCAATCTCGGAAACACCGAGGGTCTCGGTCTCGGACCTCGTCTCGGTCCAGCCGATCCTGCCGACACCGGCGGTCTTGGTCTCTGCGCCGCTCATCCTCATCTTCCTCCTCGGAAGAGGAGAGGCTACGGCGCAAATTGCGTCGACGCTACGAGGACTTAATGTGGCACCAGTTCCTTCTGTCCAGGAACAAGCCAACGCCATCGCCTTCCCCAGCCATTAAGTGTCTGTCCCCCGAAAAGCCGAAACAACCCCTCGCGGTGGTCAAGGTGCCCAAGCCTGGGCCAGTTGTTCGGCAGAAACCAGCTGCCCCACCGATTGTGGGGGAACCTCAGCCTCCACAACCAAAATCGGGGGCTCTGACCAAGGATTCTCGGTAAGGTCAGGGTCTGCCCCACCGGTTGTCGGCCACCCTCACTCCCGACCGTCCTCGGCAGGTGGAGGGTGGCTCAGGCCCTAGGCAGCTCCTCGCAGACTCCTCGGAGTCTGACAATGACTCCTCCCTGTTTTCCAGGCCCCTTGACCTGGAGTCCTCCGGGGGACAGTCGATGGACGAGAGCCCATCATCGTTCATGGGTCTACTTTGGCTCATCTCGGAGTCTACCGGGATGCAGCTGGAGCCCGTATCCAAGCAGGCCAAGTATCCCTTCACGGAGATACTGGACTGAGGGGATTCTCCCACGGAGGCCTTTCTGGTGGCTGAAGCCATTGTTGGCCCAGCCTTGGAGCTATGGACAGCCAGCTTCCTGTCCCTGCCGCCAGGATGGACCGGAAGCATGCGGTCCCTACCGGCTCTTTGTCCAGTTTCTCAGAACACCCCTCTGCGGAGGGGTTGGTCACTGATAGCGTTTTCCAGCGTTCCGGGAATGCTAGGGATGTCAACAAGCCCCCTGACAAGGAGTCTAAAAAGCTGGACTATGCCAAGTGCAAGGTATATGCTGCGTCCTCCCTCGGCCTCCATCAGGCCAGTTCGGCCGTACTGATGGCGCACTTCTCCCACGCCCTCATGGGCTCCCTGGATGAGGTGATCCCTCATCTCCCGGCTGATCTGCAGACTACGGTCAAGCAGGTGCGGGATCAGGGAAGGGCAGTGGTGAAACAGCAGCTCCAAATGGCTTTTGATATCGGAGACTCCTGTGCCCGGTCAGTAGCTGCCTCAGTGGCCATGCGCCGCAGAGCCTAACTGAGGATATCCACATTTATGGCAGATACCCAGCACAAGTTGGCAGACATCCCCTTCTTGGGGACCGACCTGTTCAGCCCTGGAGTGGAAGGCCACCTCCATAGGATCGAAAAGTCCAACGCCACCTTGGACTTGGTCATGTCTGCTCAGGAGGAAAAAGGCCATCGACAGCAACATAAATCCTTTCGCCCTTCTGCCCCTGCGGCACGTCCGGCCCAGCAACACCAGCATCAGGGCCAGCAGGCTCGCACTTAGCACCCTAAAGCCAAGCCTGCAGCTTCCTCTAACAGGAAGCTGGGAGGAAAAGGCCCAGGAGGTATCTCGGCCAGTCCTTCCTCCAAGCCTGCCCATTGACGGGTTGAGGGGTGTCGCCCCCAACCTCGTTGCTTCCCGCGGGTTCCCCCCGTGGCGGGACGGCTCCGCCACTTCCTTTCCGCCTGGTCTGCTATCACCACAGACCGTTGGGTGTTGGAGGTGGTAGGAAAGGGCCTGCCTCTGGAGTTCGAGCAGGCCCCGCCCTTCCGAGCCATCGCCCAATGCGGGGGTTACGGGGTCCACAGCCTCTATGTCAGCCTGTTGAGCCGACATTGCCCTGCTATTCGAAAAGGAGGTGATCAGGAAGGTGGCGGATCCTCCACCAGACCCAGGGTTTGTGTCCGGGTACTTCCTGGTCCTGAAACGGACAGGGGGCTGGCACCCCATTCTAGACCTGCACGACCTGAACAGGTTCCTAAGGTCTCGAACCTTCAGGATGGTCACGCTGGCTCAGATCATTCCATCCTTGGAATGAGGCATGTGGTTCTGTTCTCTGGACCTCCAGGACACGTTCTTTCACATCTCAATCTGTCCGTCCCACCAGCGATTCCTCTACTTCAGAGCAGAGGGGTCCCTCTACGAGTTCTGAGCCATGCCCTTCGGCCTTTCTCTAGCTCCCAGGGTCTTCACCAAATGCATGGCAGTGGTGACAGCATTTCTGCAGCGCTGAAGGGTCCGGGTGTACCCCTACCTGGATGACTGGCTACTTGTGGCCTCCTCCAGAATGGAGGTGGAGAGGTCCAGGGATCTGGCCCTCCAGGTTTGCTCTCAAGTTGGCCTCCTTATCAACGAGGCCAAGTCGTAACTCTTGCCAAAGCAGGTGATCCAATTCATTGGGGCAGAGCTCGACTCTGCCAGCCAGAGCACGGCTCCCGGTGGACAGGGCCGAGGTTCTTTCCTCCTTTGCCCAATCATTTCAGGTTGGGCAATTGTGCCCTGCCCTGCCCAGGTCTTCCTGCGCCTCCTGGGCCTCATGGCGGCCTGCAGCAGCATGGTCCATTGGGCCGGTTGGCACATGTGTCCCCTACAGTGGGGACTGGGCAGCCAATGGTCACAGCGCTCCGGTCTTTTGGATCAGCCAGTGACAGTGACCCAGGAGATGTGGAATGCTGTCCAGTTGTGGATCATTCCAGCTCATCTGCAGGAGGGCATCCCATTTGTCCATCCCGAGCCGACGGTCTCTCTATCGACCGATGCCTCTCTGATGGGTTGGGTTGCCCATCCCGGGGAGAACACAGCGCACGGCCTCTGGTCCCCTCGGGAGTCCCAATGCCACATCAACCTGCTGGAGCTTCAAGTGGTTCATCTAGCCCTCACCACCTTTGGTCTGTTTGTACGGGGTCAAGTGGTCTATGTCCAGATGGACAATACCACAACCATATACTACCTGAAATGCCAGGGCGGGCCACGCTCCAAGCCCCTTTGCAGGGAAGCACTCCGCATTTGGTCCCTCATACGCAGCCTAGAGGAGGATCTCCTTGCCATCCATGTGGCAGGAGCCTCCAATATTCTGGCCAATGCCCTAAGCTGGATAGGAGCTGCGTCCCATGAGTGGTCTCTCCTGCCGGAGGTAGCACAAGATCTGTTCTCCCACTGGGGCATGCCTCAGGTGGACCTGTTTGCCTCAAGGGAGAATGCGAATCTGAGGCTGTTTCATGCCCGCCCCCCTCAGCAGGGCTCACTGCAGGGGGATGCCTTCTCGAGGCCATGGACCCCGGGCCTCTTCTACGCCTTTCCCCCCATTTCCCTTGATCCACAAGGTGCTTCTCAAGGCGAGGAGGTACAAGCCACAGGTGATTCTGGTAGCCCCAGACTGGCCCTATCAGTTCTGGTATCCAGATCTCCTCAGCCTCAGCTTCAGGCTCACGAGGCGGCTCCCAGCCCGCCTGGACCTGATCTCAGTCAATCAGGGGAAGGTATTCCATCTGGACCTTCAATCCCTGCACCTGACGGCCTGCTTCCTGAACGGCTAGAGTTCCAGGCCTTGGGTCTTTCCGATGAGGTCCCCAATGTTGTTGAGGCTTCCCGTAAGGAGTCGACCAGGAAATGCTATGCCTTTAAATGGAAGAGATTCTCCATTTGGTGTCAGGGCAAGGGTCTGGACCCTTCCTCCTGTTCCTTGGCAAGCATTCTGGACTACCTGTGGTCCCTTTCTCAGCTAGGGCTTCGGTCGACAACCCTTAAGGTGCACCTGACAGCCATCTCTGCTAACCGGGCATGGGCTGGGAAGCAGTCGGTGGCGCAGGAGAAGGTGGTCGGGCACTTTTTCAAATGCCTTGATCACATATCCCCTCCAGTGCGAGAACCTCCACCTCCATGGGATCTACTGCTGGTATTGGCAAAGCTCATGGGCAAGCCATTCAAACCGATGCACAGGTGTGATATCTCTCACCTGTCGTGGAAGTCCACCTTCTTGGTGGCTATCACATCAGCCAGAAGGATGGGAGAGCTCCAGGTGCTTTCCATCAAGTCTCCTTATCTGGTCTTCCACAGGGACAAGGTTGTTCTGCGCCCCAACCCGAAATTCCTTCCGAAGGAGGTGTCGAAGTTTCACCTTAACCAGGTGTTGACTCTGCCGGTGTTCTACCCCAATCACACCTCGGAGGCCAAATATAGGCTTCATATTCTGGACCCTAGAAGAGCGCTCGCTTATTATAAGGAGCGGATGGCTGAAGTTCGGGAAGAGGTTCGCCAGCTGTTTGTCACCTATGCTGAAGCCGCACCTGGCAGACCTGCAGCCAAGCAGACGATAGGCAGGTGGGTCACCTCCTGCATAGATCTCTGCTGTAGGCTGGTGGGCATGGAGCCTCCCAGAGGGATAAGAGCCCATTCTACCCGCCATACCACTGCATTGGTGGCTGCTTCCAGGAACGTCCCTATCCAGGAAATCTGCAAGGCCGTTACCTGGAAGTCAGCACACACCGTCATTACCCATTACCACATCGACCTTGAGTCATGCCGGGATGCTGGTTTTAGGGCCTCGGTTCTCCAGTGATTATTCCCTAAGTAGGGGGTGTGCGCCTTGCCTCCCTCCTCCCGGAGAACTGCTAGGAGTCTGCCAGACAGTGTGGATGAATAACATATCCATGTCCCTAGAAATACAGGTTACTCACCTGTAACAGGAGTTCTAGGAATGGTATATGTTGTTCATCCACACGACCCACCCGGCCTCCCCGGCTTTAATGCACAACCTGGCTTCCAGCGGGCTAGATCTGGCATCATGGGGCGGAGCTGAGAGTTTTACCACCTGGGTGGGTGGGAGGAGCCAGCTTGAAGACCTTCCGGCAATATTTAAAGCGGCAAGGAACCTGCCAGGCAGTGTTGATGAACAACATATACCATTCCTAGAACTCCTGTTACAGGTGAGTAACTTGTATGTTTTGCTCACTCATTCCAGCACCTGGTGTTTTTTGGTGAGACACTCTATCTCTTTGCTGGACAGGGAGGTTCTTGTACGCCCTTCTGATACTGCAGCAGGTACTGCTCAAGTTGCAAGTGGAAGGGGCTCACATGATCCTGATTGCCCCACTTTGGCCATGCCAAATATGGTTACTGCTTCTGCAACAGCTGGCAGTGTAGCCCCTGGTTCCCCTACTCATCCATCACGACCTCCTGACCCAGGAGAGAGGCGCTCTGGTTCATCCAGGATTCAAGTCCCTTCACCTGCACGTGTGGCACCTTCTGACATAGCTGCTTCATGCTGTGGGGTTTCCTCTAGGGCGGCCTAAGTCCTCGTGGAGGCCAGAAAGTCTTCCATGAGGACCGCTTATGCTATTAAATGTAAGCTTTTCCATTTGGATCATTTCAAAGGGTTGGGACCCTTTTTCGTGCTCTGTTCCTCAGGTCATGGAGTACTTGCTGCATCTATCCGACCTGGGTCTGAGTTATTCCTCGTTGAAGATCCACGTTTCAGCCATTTCTGCCTACCACATTCCAATGGAGGGCAAAACTGTTGCTCAGCTGGAGGTTTCCAAAACATTTCTGAAGGGAATCCTCCACTTGAACCCCCTGGTACATAACCCTGCCCCACCGTGGAATTAAAATTTTATTTTAGAGAAACTCACTTTGCCTCCTTTTAAACCAGCCACAAGTTGCGACATGCGCTACCTGTCTTGAAAAGCGTTCTTTTTAGTTGCAGTCACTTCTGCTCAAAGGGTCTCCGAGTTTCAGGCCCTGATGCCTAAGGAGCCTTATTTCATTTTCCACAGCGACCGAGTTGCTCTGCATACAAATCCTGTTTTGCCAAAAGTTGTTTCTGAGTTTACATTGAATCAGACTATTCAACTAACAGTGTACTACCCTGAATACTTTAATCAGGGGGAGGCAGTCCTGCACACACTAGATGTTCACAAAATTTTGCGTTACTATATGAATCGGACAAAGACGGTCCTCAAAACGGATCAGCTTTTTGTTTCCTTTGCACCAAAGAGAGAGGGAACTGCTGTTTCTAAGCAATGTTTATCAAAATAGTTGGCAAACTGCATTTTGGTATCTGGTGATAATCGCACAGATAAAATTGTGCTGAATAAATAGTCACAGTGAAATCAGTGCTTCAATGAATAGCGCTGACATCAACACAGTGCTTACTCGGTTATCGCACTAGAGAAAAAAGTACATCGATAACAGCGTTTACACCTATCCCCTGACACCCAGATCTGGAGTACTATAGCCCCTCTCTACTTCCTCTGATCACAAATGCTCCATTAATAAATCAAGTATTCTGGGCAGCAGCGCCTTGTTGATGGACTAAACACGGCGGCGACGGGTTGGGAACCAATCCAGGTTGTTGGAGGGCGGCGGGGAGTAGGATCGGAGTCCGCTGGGCAGCTCTCTTCTCCGGGAGGGTGGGTAGCATTCGGTGCATTAGGGACCCCTGGCGGAGGCCGGGAGTTCCCACGCAGCGGCAGCTTGACAACCCATTGGCGGATGGTGACATCATGGCCTGACCCCGCCTCCCCAGAAAAGCAGAAAACAGAGCTGCCTGCGCCCGCGCCGAATGAAGCTTCGCCCGTGACTTCAATGTGCTCCCAAGCCAAACCCCGACCTAATCCCAGTGCCTCGGCATATGCGGAGTGCTGAAAGGCCCAGCGTGGGGGGCAAGCCACGGGGTATCGGGGGCTGTGGCTGATTTGGGGTGCAGAAGCCGGCGGCCCGTGACCAGGCTGATAATTGGGCGGCAGGTAGCTCGGGGAGTAAAGAGTAAATTAAAAAAAAAAAAAAAAAAATCAGAGTATTCCTCACGAAGGATGAGTTGAAATGATCACACAGCAGCACAGGATTCAATAATGGCGTTTATAAAACACACTTACTCGTTAACTCATAGAAGCAGCACAAAATGACACAACATGCTCCATAAATGAATTGGTTCAATGTAAACTGTTGTTTGGTAAACTATGCATGGCTAGTGTTATGCTAGTGCGGCCTCTGCTGCCGACAAAAATTTTTGTTACAGTCACTTTCACTGTTATGGCAGAGTCACCAGTTAACAGTTGCTAATTAATGTGACCTTTCAGTATATAAGAAATAACCCATGCTACCTGTGACAGCATTCAGCTTGTCAGCATGGAGGTTAGATTTGTTCCAAGCCAGAAAGGAAGTGACCTGGCACTTTTTGAGGGATTCTTGTACCGCAAAGAAAGGGTTTTATGTCAAAAAACCTATTGGAAATGCATTCAATATAACAGTCACTGTGGTGCAAGATTGCATCAGCATGGGAGAACAGTATTGAAGACTTTGGGTGAACATAATCATGTTCCTGACCCTGAAACCATTGCAGTCAAGGAAGTAGTGGCTGACCTGAAGGGTAGGGCTGCCTCAACCACTGAAACAGCACACCAGATTGTGGTTGATGGCATTTCACAACTCTCACCAGTTGTTTCAGGTCAGCTTCCTGCTATCCAACTTTTGGGGCGAACTGTTAGAAGGACAAGAAGGGTTACAACATGTCCACCTCCTGAGCCCACTGATACCCAGTCCTTAATACTACCACCCGAATATTCCTTGACTCATGGTGGAGAAACATTTTTGATGTTTGACTCTGGGCAAACATATGACCGTTTCTTAATATTTTCAACTGCAAAGGACTTGGACATAGTGAGAACGTGTCCACATTTATTTGCTGTTGGGACTTTTAAATCATGCCCTTCTGTTTCCTCACAGTTATACACAATTCATGCCATAAAGTTGTGCCACTTGTGTATGTACTTATGATTTCCAGAACAGCTGCAGCATACTCAAGGGTTTTTTAAGAAATTAACTAATTGTGTGGGCATTTATCTCCTGAGACAATTTTAATTGACTTTCAGCAGGCAGCTGTGAAAGCATTTAAAACTAGCTACCCACAGGCACAGTTGTGAGGATGTTTTCTCCATTATTTGTTGGGTCGCTATACAAATACATCCGTGGTGTGGCATACAACTTTCAGTTTCAAGCTTGAAACACTGTACATGTTGCATAAGGTCTGCCTAACCAATTTAAACATGCCATTTTTCATGTTTCATGCTAAATATTTCTTTTTCTACATTATGTTTTGGGTCACAGCACGTAGACCTCTGTGACAAGTGGATGAAAGTACTTTAGTAGTGAAAATGAACCAAGACTGCATCGTATGGGCAGCCAGGTCGACTTAGCCTGTCATAAATGTCACCAGGAGACGGGTTCCCTGATACACATGATATGGTCATGTCTGGGTGTGGCCCTTTTTCAGGATACAATTAGTGACCTTTTTATTCCTTTTTTCAGTCATATCAATTATGTTTCATTGAAAATATGTATCATTGGCAACTATGCAGCTATCAAATCTTTACATCATAGAGTATATGTGGCTCTCATCTCTGCGGTGGCCAAACTCCTTATACTTCGACGCTGGATTAAGGATTTCTTCCCGACAAGACGGGAATGGCTTCAAGACATATTCTTGGCAATTAATGCAAAGAGGGACATTGCTATTCAATACGGTATTCTGAATAAATTTCAGGCTCTATGGGAGCCCTTCTTGCAATTTCTTGCAGGGAGGTGTAAGGTTAGGGTTTTATTAAGTTTATCCCTTTTCCCCATTTTAAGATAGGAATTACTACTTCTTGGCTAAATGTTCTTATATGGCAATGTCACTCTACCTTCTGTTTTCCTTTTTTATTTGCCTTTCCTGACCAAACTTATTGTACAAAACAGTTTCAAAGGGGGGGAAGGTGTGGGGTTGCGGGAGGGGTTGCTATGGGGACTTGGGAGGAGAGCGAGGGGGGGATAAAGTTGGTGAATTTGGATTATGATTTAACTCTTTCATGGGCATTGTTAATAGTTTTTTCTTGGGGAGAGAGGGTGGTTAAGGGGGCGGGCCTTTGTATGGACTGAACAATGTGTGACTGTGATAGTTGGATAATAACTCAATAAAGTTTATTTGATTGCAAAAAAAAGAAAACGAACCAAGAATCCTAATGTTCCTGAAGTTCCTGTTTTTTAATTCTATTTGTGACAAATAAAATAGGTACCTGCACATACTTTCAACTGCTCTTGTATCTTTCCTGGTTTTGGGGGGAGAGGGGGGATAACTGAAGCCAGACTGACAGACTAAGCCATGGTAAACAATTGTATATTTCCTTGTCGGGGGTGGAGGGTAACTGAAGCCAGACTGAGCTATTGTAGGCAATTATATATTTCCTTGTCGGGGGGGGGGTCACTGAAGTCAGACTTAGCAATGTGCCTTTGAGGGTAGCTGGAGGTGTGTCAAACAGCGTTAGCGCAGCGTGTCATACAGCGTTAGTGCAGCATATTGTCCTATTTATCCCTTGCTGTCTCCCTGCTACAGGCTAATGCACAATGTTCTCTTAATACTTGCGTGCTGGGCACTAGACTTCTAAGCATACCGTCCCTGTATCTCTGGGTCTCAATTTGGATGACTGTTAGGAGCATGCTCCTTGTGTAATCCATGTAGACTTCCAGTTGACTTGAGTGTTTACATGCCACCTCAAAAGGTAAGCAATACTCACAAAAACATAATGGTAGTGTCTGTAATATATGTTATGGACCAGAGAAAATGTAAACAGCGCTGATAAACAACTCACCCACGGTTATGGATAAAGCTATAATGTGCGATTGTATGCCACGCTACCAAACAAGTGCTGTTGTGACTGGCTCTATATGAGATGCGCGATTTTTAAAGTAATCCCTGCATTCTGTTCTGTTACCAGAAGTACAACAAACCCTTGCTGGGGGAAGTCAAAGGGCATTCTACCAGAGGCATGGCTGCATCTGCTGCTTGCTTCAAGAATGTTTGCTGCTGACATTTGTGCAGCCACTTGGAGCTTCATCCACTCTTTTACAAAACACTGCAGTCTGGATATCACCTCTAGGTGCAGGGCTGGCTTTGGACTAGGTGTCCTTCAGGGCCTCCCTTCATAATTTTTCCTGCATGGCTGCAGATCTTTCCTGCCTCCCATACTTCAGACTTGTCCGATTTACACTGCTTGGGACTTGGTCCTAATGGTTAATGCCTACTGCAAAAGCCTGCTCAAAGTAAGATAGTACAGTTACGTAAGAACTTAACCGTAATAGTAGATTTTCAGACAGTGCCTAGGGGGTGGAAACTGTTTTTTCTTTTGTCTATCTCTGTGTGCCTTAAAAGGCCAGGCCAGACTGTGTCAGGAAGTGCTTACATCACAGCTACTTATCAGCCAATAGCTTTGGAAGAATCTTACAGACCTGATAACAGTACTAATTTTGGCAGGCTCATCAGATAACCTAATTTTCTTGAGGTGAAGCTACCTCTGGCTGGAAGCTGCAACACTGGACTTAGGATTTGCAAGAAAGCGAGTTGTGCGCACAACAGAGAGGTGAACCTTACAATTTACAGTTGTCTTTGGTTTGAAACAGATTCCTTAGGAAAGTTAATATTCTTCAGGTGGAGGATACTTCTAACTGAAGGGTGAAATAAGGAACTTAGAATTATCAGAAAAGGCAGTCTTTCAATCAACAGAGGGAGGTGGACCTTGCTTTACTTTTGTTACAATTGTTAAGATTTTCAGCGCAGGAATAGTTTAAACCCACAGGGACTGAATACTGTTTACTGTGTCTGTCCTTGTGCACAGCTGACATGTTTTGTGGCTAACTGCTTTCAGAGCACAAGTCACCAGGCTGTTTTGGGGCTGTGGAGGTTTACCTGTGTCTGACTTGGATGTTTGGATTTTTCTCTGTTTGATTAGCAGGGTATTTTCTCTGTCAAATTGTCGTGTAGGGCATCTTGCTGACAGGAAGGCACTCATCGCAGTGGTAGGTCAGAGCTTTTAGCTGATTGTTTCGTGAGGGCACAGTTTAGGCCCAAACCCTTCCGACCCTCACCCCACCCACCCCTGGAAATAGTTCCTTTATACCTGGGGTTCTGACATCATTTCCTCAAGAGGGCAAGGTGTATATCACTGTCATATCCTCTCTAGCACACTGCACTGACAATATAAGCATACACATTATATAATACATATATATTTCTATATAACAAACCAATCACATACACACACACACACAAAAACAAAAAAATAAAAAATAAACCAAGGTAGACAGACATGTGGGGAGTAGGGCAATGTAATGGCTGTGGGGCAGCAGTCTTCCGGGAGTCTTTCTGGAGGCTGAGATGCTGCCCTGTTTGCAGACAACTCTCTGCCCTGAGGGAAAAAGTTGCCCATCTTCAGGCCACACTGGACAGTAGTAAGGGAACCTCCCCCATTCAGGGAGCACCAGAGCCACTACCACTACCTCAGAGGTTGCGAAGAAAGTACAGCAGTTGGAACACAGTGGGCTCAGGGAGGGTAAGGGTGGTGGAACAGAGGCACACTCAGTCAGTTGTTCCACTCCACAATCCATACACCATTCTGGGGGAGCATAGTTCCCCTATGGATGCACCCACAGAGGAGACTAAGGAGGTTGCAGACACCTGTCACAAGGGAGGCCTTCAGGAAGGAGGAAGAGGGCACCATAAGGAAAGGAAGCAGCTTCTGATGGGGGACTCAATTATTAGGGGGATAGAACTGGGTGGAGCAGGGAAAATTGAAGTAAGGTGCCTGCCTGCCTGGTGCCATGGCTTGGAGAGACAGGAAGCACATCCTTAGGATCACGAGAACAGTTGCACGGGAGTCTGAGCTGGATGTCATTGTCCACGTAGGGAAAAATGACTTGGCTCATCATGCGATTAGAGCAGTACAGAAGGACTTTGTAGAGTTGGGGAGGGGTCTAAGACAAGTAGCACACACAGTATCCTTCTCAGAGGTGCTGCCTGTCAGTGGCATAGGTGAGGCGAGGGTACTTTGCACCATGCAGTTTAACAAATGGTTGAAAAAATGGTGTGGAGCACAGGGGTTTGGCGTCACTGGGGACTGGGGTTCCACCTGGAGGGACACCAGCCTATACTGGCAGGACGGTCTGCATCTGTCCAGGAAGGGAACAAGTCTTTTGGGCATTCGGTTTAAATGCTTCATTGGCAAGCTTTTAAACTAGTCAAGGTGGGGAGGCACTGATAAGCAGCAGGAAAATCTCAGCCTCCCCCTACAAAACAGGGTACTGAATGAGAAAAAGACCAAGGTAGAAAGGTCAGTGGGGGATGCTGCTACAGAAAGTAAAGCCATCAAAAATTAGAGAGCAATGAGTACCAATGCCCGTAGTCTGGGTAACAAGCTTCCTGAATTAGTGGCCTTGATGGAAGAGGAACATCTGGATGTCGTGGCAGTCACAGAAACATGGTACACACAGAACCATGACTGGGATGTAAACATACCAGGATACACTATCTACAGGAGGGACAGGGAGGGTTAAAGAGGAGGAGGAGGAGTAGCTCTCTACATAAGGGAAGGAATCAAAGCAACAGAATAAAAGGGTAAACAGGGAGGAGAGGAAGCACTGTGGGTCAATTTGGAGGCAGGCAATGGCACCACAATTTGCACAGGTGTTGTATACAGACCCCCCCTCTCAGGGGGAGGAAATGGACAAGGAAATGATAGAAAGTATACTTAGAATGGCAGATAAAGGGGAGATATTGCTGATGGGTGATCTGAATATGCCAGATGTTAACTGGAGTGCAGTTGCAGCAGCCACTTCTAAGAGTGGGTTATTCTAGATGCCCTACAGGGGCATGCCTTAGACAACTAGTATTGGAACTCACTCGAGAGGGAGCAATCTTAGACCTGGTTCTCTCAAATGGAGATGGAGAGAGGATCACAGATGTAGAAGTTGGTAGCCATCTGGTAACTAGCGACTATCAAACAGTATGGTTCACAATAAACACAGCAATAGAGTCAAGCCATACAAAGGCAAAAGTACTGGACTTCAGGAGGGCTGACTTTGCCAAAATTGGTGAGTGCCTAAGGAATGCACTAGCAAAGGGGCAGAAAGGAGGGGTGGAAGAACAATGGGGAATAATAAAAACTGCCATCACAGTGGTAACAAGCCTTTGTGTGAAGCAAATAAACAAAACAAAACGATGTAAGAAACCACTATGGTTCTCAAAGGAGGTGGCAGGGAAGGTTCAAGGGAAAAAGAAAGCATTCAGAAAGTACAAGGAATCACACAAGGAGCAGAATAGAGAATTGTATCAGTTAAAGCAAAAGGAAGCTGGGAAGGCAGTCAGAACAGCAAAGGCCCGAACCGAGGAAAAGATAGCCAACTCAGTTAAGAAGGGGGATAAAACCTTTTTTAGGTACATCAGGGAGTGAAGGAAGACTAAGGGAGGGATAGTGAGGCTTAATAAAGAGGAGGGGGTGGGAAGAGGGTGACGGTGAAAAGGCAGAGATATTAAACAAATATTTTTGCTCAGTATTTACAAACGAAGAGGGGGAGGTACCTAAAACAAACAATAGAAACACTCTGGATACAGAAGTTGATACCAGCCCATTTACAGAAGAAAAGGTTCTGAAATAACTCTTAAAACTGAAGGTGGACAAAGCAATGGGGCCTGATGGGATTCATCCCAGAATTCTAAAAGGACTAAGGGTAGAACTAGTGACACCACTGACTACCCTCTTTAACAAATCATGGGAGGATGGGGTGGTACCGGAGGACTGGAGGAGGGCAGCTGTGATTCCCCTTCACAAAAGTGGGAGTAGGGCAGAAGCAGGAAACTACAGACCTGTTAGTTTAACCTCAGTGATAGGGAAAATGATGGAATCACTTAAGAAATGAACTGTCGAGTACCTAGAGGCCAGAGGGGCAGAGGACCCAAGGCAGCATGGATTTACAGCGGGAAGGTCATGCCAGACGAATCTAATAGATTTCTTTGACTGGGTGACCAAAGTAGTAGATCAGGGCAGGGCTGTGGACATGGCCTACCTAGACTTTAGCAAGGCATTTGACTCAGTCCCACACAAAGATTAATATACAAGTTAGCCAGCCTGGGAGTGGGTCCCAAGATGATAGCCTGGGTAAAGAATTGGCTGGAGAATAGGACACAGAGGGTAATAGTAAATGGAGTCCACTCTGAAGAAAGGGGTTACTAGTGGGGTACCATGAGGTTCAGTATTAGGACGGTCCTCTTCAATGTCTTTATAGCTTACATTGCAGAGGGACTGGAAGGAAAGTATGTCTCTTTGCAGATGACACAAGGATCTGCAACAGAGTTGATCACAAGGTGGGGTGGAAAGGATGAGAAGGGACTTGGCAAGGTTAGAGTAATGGTCAAATGTATGGCAGCTTAGATTCAGTGCTAAGAAGTGCAAGGTAATGCACCTGGGAAACAAAAACCCAGGGGAAGAGTACACAATGGGGGGTGAGATACTAACAACAACAAAAATGGAAAGGGACCTGGGGTAGTCATATCAGATGACTTAAAGGTGGGCAAGCAATGTGAGAGGGCAGTAAGGAGGGCTGGGATGCATAGGGAGAGGCATCACCAGTAGAAAACAGGAAGTTGTTATCCCTCTGTACAGACAGCTGGTGAGACCCCATCTGGAGTACTGTGTGCAGTTCTGGAGACCCAGTCTCAGCAAGGACATAGACAAGATGGAAGCTGTCCAGAGGAGGGCAACTAAAATAGTGCAGGGTCTGCACCGGAAGGCATATAAAGATAGACTAAAGGAGCTTAATATGTATAGCCTCAAGGAAAGGAGGGAGAGGGGGGACATGATAGAAACTTTCAAGTACCTCGAGGGAATCAACAAAGTCAAGAGGGTAGCATCTTTCAAAAAGAGGTGTACAAGAACAAGGGCTGGCACATGAAAGATGGTGGGGGGTGGCTCAAGTGAGTAGGAAGTATTTTTCACAGAGGGTTGTGGATGCATGGAGCGGCCTTCCAGAGGAGGTTGTGGAGTCAAAACAGTGGTTGAATTCAAGCATGCATGGCACAGTCATAAGGCAATTCTAGGGGGTGGGGGTAGAAAGAAGTAGGCTGCTGGTTAACTAGGATCTGCAGCTTATCCATTAGGTAGGGAAATGGGCAGACTGGATGGGCCAAGCGGTCCTTATCTGCCATCAAATTTTATGTTTCTATGTTTTAAGAAAGGCTCTTGCAATAGGTAACTTTCCTTCCCACCTTCCCCCAGCTTCTGCTTCTTCTAACTTTACTTGGGCTCAAAGATCCCACTCCTTTCTCCTGTTGCTTTGTTCTGAGGTCTCTGGTGGGAGAACTGGAGTGGGGGCAGGGAACCGCCCACTATATAGGGTCACACTGTCGTCCGTCACATGATGTCAGTGGGCAGTCCCCTGCCAGACACTGATAGCTAAAGTTTTCCGTGTGGTCCTGATGCCAGGGGGCACAGTCCTAATGGCTAATACCTATTGCAAGAGCCTCTCTTAAAGATCTACTCTTACAGTAGGTTCTTACATAACTGTACTTTCTAGTTCTACCCTTTCATCCTGCAATGAGGACTCGGTGGTGTATACCTGAGATCTCCTCTTTGAGGATCCTACTTTTTAAGCCATGATGCAGCAAATGCAAACTGCCATGGTCCTTGTAGTGGATGAAGAAGATTCCACTAAAAAGAACATCATGGAATTTTTAGATGTTCCTTGCTCACCATCATTTGTAATTCCTCCTATTTGTCTTGCATTAGATGATGCTACATTTACTGCATCGAACAGACCAGTCTCACTGCCTGCAGTGTCAAAAAAGGCTGATAAGCAGTATCCTCCTCCATCTGCTAAACTGTATTATGCAAACTAGCCAAAACCTGACTCTGTAGTCATCATGGCTGCTCATGGTAGAGCCAGAGTTCGTAAGCACCTGAGTACTTTATATCCTGACAAGGAATCTAGGAGGCTGGATTTTATGGGCAGGCGTGCTTATGCCTCTGCATCATTGGGCCTTAGGATTGCAAACTAATAGGATCATATGATTAAATACCAGAATAGCCTGTGGAAAGCTGTTAAGTCTGCAGCCCAGGCTCTACCTGAGGGCTCTGCCAAGAATGAGCTACTTGAAACCCTCACTTCTGGGGCTGAGGTTGGCAGACATTTGCTATGGTTTGCCTATATCTCTGATGCTTCTGCCAGAGCTGCTACTTCAGGAACATGCATGAAATGCTGTTCTTGGCTTAGAGCTGCTGGTTTTGCTAATGATGTGCAGCAGGCAGTTTTGGATGCTCCCTTTAGGGGGGCAAAACTGGTTAGTCATGATGTTGAAGAAACACTCAGGAATCTTCAGGCATCCAAAATGACTCTCAGATCTGTTAAATCTCTTTACCCCATTCCTTCTAGGGGTTGTGGAAGAGGCTCTTTTCGTCAGCCTGCTGCAAGAGGTGGTTGTGTCCACCGTCAACAGGGCAGAGGTAGAGGAGGTGGCTCTCTGCAAGAACCCCTCCCCCAGGTGCCAATTCAGAAGCACCCCCAAAGCAATTGGTACCGGTGGCTCCATCCCTACCAGTTCTGCCTGATCTTCTTCAGGGGTATCACAGTCATCAGGTCACACCATAGGAACTTCACTATTGGTGAAGCAGGATCCACACGCAACACTTTTCCAGCAGTACAACTAGGGCCTCTCACACCGGCGTCATCAACCCTATAAAGTTGTGAGCAGCCCCACTCCCCTCCTCAGTTCTTTCCCATCGACTCCACTCGCATGGATCTCCATGGAAGCTCCATTGCAGTTCCTCTTGTTTGCCTATGATTTATACATTACTGTTTTCTCTTTGGGAATCTCTTTTTAATAAATAAATTCTTTAACCTAAATTATGTCGAGAGTTACTCCTTCAATATCTGTCTTCCATAGCTGCCGCTGCAGAAAGAAGATTGCTTCTTCAGATGACCACGACGTCTGCATCTGTTGTCTTGGGCCTAACCATGACATTCCTGCCTGTGAGCTCTGCCAAAAATGTAATCCTACAACCTAAGGGCATCGCAAGAGGACTCTGAAGAAATTATTTATGGAACAGCCGGTAGCCAGTTCTGGGCAAGGGTCTTTTTCCTTCCCAATCGCCGATGGGTTCCTCAAGCTGGAAGGCCCAAGACAAGTCCTTGGGGAAAAAGTCACAGGAAAGACCATGACCGCGGCAGGCCTCTTCCTCTTCTTCTTCAGGGGGTACTCCATCTGCTGCTGCTGCAACGACAACCTCCGCTGTTCTGGCCTCTGCTCCTACCAGGCCCATACCAACAGCACCCCCTCCCTCATTGCAGGGAGGCCGGCCTTCGACCATTGGCTCATCAACCTTTGGGTCATCAACCTCCACCCCTCCATTGAGGCCTGATGTCTCTCCAGGCCCTCAGAAGTTGGGGCCATCGAGCTCTCAGGACCTGCTGAATGGTTGATGCTTCCTTCTCCTTCACTGCAGCCCATGCCTGCCATCAACCTCAATTCTATTTTGACTCAATTGATGACGGCCTTGGTGTGCCAGCTTCATGCTCCTAGACCGGCATCTCTGGTGCTCTCACGCACCTCATCGACATCGACACCAGTTCAGCCTCTTAGGGCTGTGCCCTCCAGGGGACCATCAGTCCCTCATTCATCAGACCCCAAGCCAGAGTGGGTCAATGTCAAGGAGGAATACCATCTTGACCTCATCCTCCCTGTGGAAGAGGAGGAGGAGGAGGAGGAGGAGGAGGTCTTCTCCTCAGACGGGACTTTGGCCTCTTCAGTGAGAACTCTGTGAAGCACACTCCCAGGTCCCTTCCGGAGGATCCCACCTTCTTTAATGTTATGAAGCAGATGTCTGCTGCCATGGGGTTCCACACTGAGGAAGACAATGCCACCAGAAAGGACCTGGTAGACTTTTGTAGATCCCAAATCTCCACCAAAGGTCATTCCTCCCATTTTGCCAGCACTTAGGAATGCCACCATTGCTGCATGGCACCATCCAGACATGGTACCTGCTATGCCCTGGAGGGCAGATCAGCTCTGTCAGGCCCCCCAGGACCTGCACTATCATGCTGCCCTGCCTGAAACTGATTCTGTGGCCATCAAAATGGCTTTTGATAGGTTCAAGGTGCCAAAACACCTCAGTTTCCTCCCCCTGACAGGGAATCCAGGAGGACTGACCTGTGGGGTTAGAGGGTTTATGCCTCCTCTTCTCTGCACCTCAGGATCACTTATTATCTCTCCCATATGATCATGTATCAGAATAACATATGGAAAAAGAGCAGGGCATCTGCCCAGTCCCTCCTTAAGGGTTCCCAGAAGCAGGAGGTCCTTACGTCCCTCCAGGCCACTGAGGATATCAGTAAGCACTTCCTCAGGGCCTCATATGATATGTCAGACACTGTTACCAGGGCTGCTGCAACCAGCATTTGCCTGCATAGGCACGCCTGGTTGAGGGTATTTGGGTTTGCGGTGGATGTCCAGCAAAAGGTTCTGAATGCCCCCTTCAGTGGCTCAAAGCTTTTCCCGCTAGATGTCCAAGACATAATCAATGATTTGCAGGCCTTGGGCAGAGCCATCAAATTTCATAGTTTCATAGTAATGTACAAGTCATTAGCCAGTGGCCATGTGACTCACCAGTCCTCAGTCATGGTAGAGAAACTTCTTCTCTCCCATGAATTTATCCAGTGATCTCTTAAACATTTCCATTGTATCAATCATTACTATATCTTCAGGCAGACTGTTCCAAACCCTCACCACCCTTAGTGTAAACCAGCTATCCCTAGCTTCTGTTTTATACAATGCTTCTTTTGATCTGCTCACTCGCTTTACCAAACCGAGCCCCAGAGCAGGTAGAGGCTGCCCTTTTGGAAAGCGTCTCATAAATCCAACATGGGGTCCAGACTACAGGGTAAAAGGAAAGCCACTTCTGCCTTGCCCACCCCCTTCTCCTCCTCCTCCTGCCCTGGCACAAAGCGACCCAGAGGCAACAGGTCAGCCCAAGCGGCTGGATTCACCTCCATTGCAATATTAAGGGACCTGTGAAACAAGCTATTGTAAAGAAATTTACACTTTGCAACACGGGGAATCCATGAGGCAGGAGTGACATCATTTCTGGTCCTCAGAACATAAATCTTGGCTCCAGAGTGAGCACTGCAAGCTCGGTGAGTGTGCGCAGAGCTGCACTTGGCGATGCACACAGAGACGCGTGCAGAGACGTGCTCAGAAACACACACACCTTAGCATGCGTTAAACATGTCCAGAGTGGACAAGGGGATAAGGGCGGAACGATACACATGGAAACAAAGTAATTAAAACAAATAACACTGCTCATAACGTAGGTAGAGAACTGGTGTAAACAAACAGCAAAATGCAAAATACTGTGGTTACTGAAGGTCTGCTAAAAGTGTTAGTGCAGACTGGGGGTATTAAGCAGTGCTGTAACTGCCAGATGTATAGTAACTTAACAGAAGCTTTAATGGAGGAGCAATTTACATGCAGCAAATGTCAGGAGGTAATGAAAATGAAAGAAGAAATGTATACCCTCAAGTGTAAACTAATGCAGTTGGAAGGAGACACAAATAGACCACATGGGCCATTACCTAATCTAAGGGACTCTGAAACTCAAGAAATTGGAGAAGACAGGGCAGAATATTTAGAAAACGAGGACACCAGCTGGGCTACTATAACGCATTTCCCAAAAAAAACAAAAGAAGGTGAGCTCTCGGTAGTGATGAAATAGCTCTCCACAATAGATATACTCCTCTAGGCATTGAAGAAGAGGAAGTACTTACAACCCCTGACCAGGGGGGTGGCAGGAATGGGCCCCTTGCCTACTATTAAGGAGAGAGAATACAAAAGTATGCTAGTAATCGGAGATTCAATTTTGAGAAAAACAGTTTCCATCATATGTAGACAGGATAAAGCACATACAGTGTTAAACTGTTTACCAGGGGCAGAAGTGCAAGACATTAAAATAAGGCTACCCAAACTATTGAATACTGAAACTGATACCCAAATAGTGGTTATTCATGTAGGGATCAATGATGTAGGGAGAGATCATGAGAAGGATATGGTGAGAGAATTAACTGCATGTGCTAACATTATTAAACAAGCAGGTCAAATACCAATACATTTTGGAGCTGCTTCCAAAATCACATGCTGATGTTGAAAAAAAACATACTATCCAAAGAATAAATGCCAAACTAATAACTGTACAGTAGAACAAATAAGCTTTTTACATACATGGGATTCTTTCATCTAAAATACAAAAATGTACACAAAAGATGGCCTACACCTTAGCCCCCTTGGCACTTCAACCCTAGCAACCCAAATAAATAATGAAGTGCATCAACATTTAAACTGACTAGGAGGGGGAAGGTAAGAAGTCCATTCCCCTAAAGTGTAACCTTACCCAGAGAGAGCAGGCTAACCATGCAAATGGGCGGTGTGAGAAAGTAAATAAAGCCAACCTAAAATGTCTGTTAGCTAATGTAAGGAGTATCAGAGAAAAGAAAGATGAACTGGACGCCATAATATGTAATTAAATGGATGTGGTAGGTCTGATAGAAACATTGTGGACCCCCAGGATACTTTGAGGAGGAACATAGCTGGATACACATTATATCATCGAGACAGAAGGGGACAAAAAAAGTGTGTGTGTGGGGGGGGGGGTGACAGCATATATATCAAATTTAATACAATCTGTTAATATCTCAGATAAAATTAAGCAAGGCTCAAAAGAAGTAGAGACCATATGGATAAGACTCAAAACATATATAAATGTAAGTTCCTCTATTATTTTAGGAGTCTGTTCTAGATCTTCGAGACTTACCCATGAGGATAGTAACCCCATATGTGAGGAGACTGAAATAGCTTGCACTATGGGAGAAGTGCTGTTGATGGGAGATTTTAACCTTGGGAACATAGATTGGACACAAATAGAAGGTAGCAAAACAACCAGTAAAATATTTCTAGAAATAATAACTCAAACAGACATTACTCAACACGTTAAACACCCAACAAGAGGGGACAACATACTGGACCTGGTGATGTCAACAAAGGACATCAGTTACTGATTGTAGGGTGAACCCCCCTCCCCCCGGGAACTAGTGATCATAACTGTATTCTTTTTAACATAAACAAGCATATCCCCCTCGCCAAAGGCTGTAAAGAGATTTACCTCTTCAACACAGCAAATAAAGAACTCCTGGGTACCGAGTTACAAAAGATACAATGGGAAGCCATCTTTAAAAATAAATCAGTTAATGAAATGCAGGAAACTTTTAAACAGCAGTGACAGATGCATCAAAAAAAGAAGCAAATACAATCACAAAGGAATGAAACCTAAATGGTATACTAATAAAATTAAGAAAGCACTAAAAAAGAAACAGAGAATGTATGAACTATATAAAAAAGATGGGTCCATAGAATCATGGGAACAATTCAAAACAGTACAAAAAGAATGCAAAAGCCTAATTAAAAAAGTAAACAAAGAATGGAAAGAAGACTAGCCGTGTGGGGCTAGGAAGGATAACATGCAACAGTTCTATAGTAACGTAAACTCAATTAGGAAAACAAATAAGGGTTTATGCGGTCTTATGATAAAGGTCAAAATAGTAGAAGAACTGGCAAGCATGGCAAACATTTTTCATTCCTATTTTGGGACTGTGTTCTCCCAGAAAACTGTAAGGCACCACCAAATCAGAATAAATACAACACCGTCTATACAGATTACAGAAAACTGTATAAATTAAAAAATAACAAAGCTCAAAAACACATTCTCTATCGGATCAGACAATATATCAAATGCTATGTTAAAATTGCTATCCCCGAGATTACGAAACCGCTAAAACTCATATTCCTAAAAATTCTTACAAAAAAATGAAGTCCCACTGGACTGGCTAACTGCTAGTGTTGTACCTATACATATGAAGGGAGATAGAGCAGACCATACAAACTACAGCCCAATTAGTTTGACCGCAATCCCGGGAAAATTGCTCGTAAGCATAATAAAGAATGAAATCTACTCCTGTTTAGAAAAACGTGGCAATATAGACCATGAGCAACATGGCTTTCAGGCAGCCAGGAAGGTAATGTGTCACGAACTTGCTGTGTTTTTACAAAAAAGTATCCTCTGCACTTGATAGTGGGAGGCCGTGGATTGTATATATTTGGATTTTGCTAAGGCCTTTGATAAAGTACCACATAGTGAAATTATAAACAGCCTAATGAATATAGGATTAGACATAGAAATAGTGGACTGGATACATGCATGGTTGTTGAATGGAACCCAGAGGGTGTGTATAAACAGATATTACTCCCACTCAGTATCAGTGACGAGTGGTGTCCCACAGGGGTTGGTTTTGGACCCGGTACTGTTTGGAATATTTATATCCTCCATGGGAAGGGATGCAGCAAATTGGTTAAGTAAATATGCAGATGACACAAAACTCGCAGGACTCTCAGCTCAGGAAGAGGATGTCGCCATAATACAGGGAGATCTGGATAGAATAAATCACTGGACTATCAAAAAAGGCATAAGCTTTAATGTGGACAAGTGTTGTGTCATTCACCTTGGTAGACAAAATAGGCTAGCAAACTATACCCTAAATGGACAAACGCTAAGACACTCAACTGAGGAAAAAGATTTGGGTATAATTATAGATAAATTAAACTACAAAGCTCAGTGCACAAGCCAGTTAAACAAGGAAAACAATGTATTATGGGCTATAAAAGGGTTTCAGAAGCAGAGACTCCTGGGTGTTTGTGCCACTCTATAGGGCATATGTGAGGCCATTGCTGGACTATGGTAGTCCCGTGCGGAGTCCGCTGGCTAGGGGTGGTGTGGATGGACTGGAAAGGGTACAGAGGCATGCAACAAAAATAATACATGATTTAAAAAATATATCATACATGGAAAGACTCCTTGACTTGAATCTTATGTCCTTGGAGACAAGAATACGAGGTGATCTTTTGTTGTGCTATGACATAATGCAGGATGACTATTTAATAAATGAACTACAGCTAGAATTTAAGAATACATCACTAAATACAAGAGGACACCCACTGCAGCTGCAGCCTAAAAAATGTAATACAAATAAGCAAAAAGCTTTTTATACACAAAGAGTGGTGTCACCTTGGAATGGGCTGCCCCTGGAAATTATTGTGCGTATGAATAAGCAACAGTTCAAACAAAGGTTGGACAAACATATATTAGAGAGAAACGTTATGCAGTATCATGGGTAAATAAGAACAGGAGCTTTTACTTACTGCCCCTTGGCTCCTAAACACCTAAGTATAAGTATGAACCGGACTCCTGGCCAGACTCCCCACTTCTGGTCCCTGACCAAGAGGTGGAGGGCAGAGGTCGGTTCTCCCTTCATCTCAATCAGTGGAGAATCATAACCTCAGATGTTTGGATTCTTCAGATAGAGAGGGGTCACACTCTGGAGCTTCTAGAACAGCCCCCAGAGACTCCTCCGGTACCCACCTACCCTCCTGACCATACTATGGTCCTGCAGGAGGAGGTACACTCCCTTCTATGAAAAAGGGCAATAGAACCAGTGCCCAGATGGTAGTGAAACTGAGGGTTGTATTCCAGGTTCTTCTTGGTCCTCAAAAGAACTGGAGATCTGAGGCCCATTTTAGACCTCAAGGACCTCAACCTCTTTATTCAATATGAGAAGTTTTGCATGGTCTCTCTGCCAGGTCTGTTACCCCTGCTCAAACAGGGCGACTGGCCGTGCTCCCTTGATATGCAGGATGACTATCTGCATATTTTGGTAAGTCCACCGCACAGGAGGTTCCTCCAGTTCCTCTTTTAAGGCAACTACTACCAGTTCAGAGTCTTGCATTTGGCTTGTCCTCTGCACCGCAGGTTTTTACAAAATGCTTAGCTGCAGTGGCTGCTGCCCTTCAGAGGTGTACATCTTCCTCTACCTGGACAACTGCTACTCAAGGCCCCATCCAGGGATCAGCTCCTAAGGACCCTGGAGAGGACCTCCAGTTGTTCCACTCCCTGGGCATTATGATCAACCTGTGCAAGTCCGTTCTGACTCATGCTCAAAGACTGCAGAACATAGGAGTGGTCCTGGACTCTGCACAGGGCAAGGCATTCCTGCCGCCCAACAGAGCAGTGTGTCTCATATCTCGGGTGCAGGTGGTGGCTCAGAGCCACTACATTTCTGTGACCAATTACCTGTGGCTCTTGGGCCTCATGGCAGCGTCAACTGCTACCATTCCTCTGGCCTGTCTGCACATGCATGTGCTCCAGTAGACCCTTTGGGTGCAATGGGACTAACGCACCGATGACCTGGAACAGATGGTACTGGTTTCCTCTCCAGTTTGCAAAGTTCTTCAGTGGTGGATGGAACCCCAAAATCTCTTAAGAGGGATCCCCTTCCAGATCTTGTCTCCCCAGCAGATTCTCACTACTGATTGTGATAGGGTTGACTAAGGCCCTGTCCCATTTGTTCTGCTTTGTTCTGCAGAAATAGTTAAATGCGAGGATCTGTTCTATCCTCTCCTTTTCTGTCTCTTGTCTGTCTGGTTGTGCAACCAAATGTTCCCATGGGACCTAGGAACTGATCACTCTGATGGTCTTGCGATTCTCCACCTCTCGCCATCTCTCTACCTTCACTTGCTATTTCTGACATTTCTTCCCTCTTGCGGATCTGCAGTTATAAAAATATATGCGTATATTTGTGTGAAACTGTAAGTGATACTGGGATCCCTTTGTTTGAAATGTATGTAGTTATACTGCTGAAATGATTGCAGAAAAAGCTATCTGGAATTTAGGGGGTTAACCTGAAATGCAGTTTGAGCTCCTCTCAGGCTTGTTTTGCAAACTCTTTTGCAGAGCTATCAGCAGGGGGCCAGTTTGGGACATTGTTCTATTTGGAAAGAAACTGGCAAGAACATTTTGTGAGAAACAGAATATCTCTTAACGAGTTCCCAGGCAAAGACTTATAAAAAAAGCAGCAATATTTTTGCTAGAGTGAGAGACAGAGACTGAAATTTGGAATTAGAGAAACCCTCAGATGAAGAACTTTGTTTTCTCTGTTTTTACTGCCTTTGTAAATAGTTATTCTGAACAATTTTTATTTCTATTTTACTATTATTGATAATAATAAAATGTTACTTGTGAATTTTACAACTGCTCATGGTTTTCCTATGCTTTCTGACCTGTGCCTCGACGACAAGGATACCTCCAGTTTGGGCTGAGGGGTGCGCCTGGGTCCCTTCCAGATTTAGGGTACCTGGTCCCAGGTTGAGATGTCCCTCCATATAAACGTCCTAAAGAGGGCTGGTCCTTTGACACAGTGGTTGTATTTCTGCTTGCGACGCTGGTGACCCGAGTTCAGAAACAGACCCGGGTCACTGGAGGGCCGGCCGGGGGGGGAAGAATGAAGAGTCCCATGGACTGCTCTCCTTCTCCGGGGGGGGTGGGGAAGTGTCCAGTGCATGGAGGACCCCTGGCGGAGGCTGGAAGTCACTCTGCGCAGAGCGCTTACACGCACTGGAGGCGGGGCGGATGCTGGCATCATTGCACATCCCCACCTCCCAAGAAAAAAATGGAAAAAGAGGGCGGATGGGTCCTCCATCTCCATGAAGCCCTCCCTGGGCTTCAGTTAGCCACCGTCGTCAAGCACTCCCAACCAGTTACTGGTCACGCGGCTCTGGATAGGGGATCAGAGCCACAACCCCGCCCTCCGGCGGGGTAAGCTGTGGGGGTGACCGGGAGATGCTGGCAATAGATGGTAGATGGAAGTCTGGGGGCCGTGACCAGAGCTGAGATAAGACGAAGAACCTGCCAAGAAAAAGTGTAAAAAAAAATAATAAAAAATAAATGTCCTAGAGATGAGGATGGTTCTATATGCCATGCAGGCCTTCTAGAACCACCTCTCTACGGGCCAGTTGTTGATTCAGTCAGACAGTCTCAGCATTGCCTACTATATCAACAAACAAGGGGGGACTCAGTTGTACCCCTTGTGCAGGAAAGCCATGAGGATATGGTACTGGACACAGGACCACGGCCTGGAAATATCGGCAGTCCATGTCCCAGCCATGCTGAACATTCTAGCAGACAGCCTCAGCCAGACTCAGTCCAGGACGCACGAATGGGAGCTTCTGTCATCCATTGCAGAAGACCTGTTCGACACATGAGGTCATCCAGAGTTGGACCTCTTTGCGTCCCCACTCAATGCAAAACTGCCCAATTTTTGCTCACTAGATCCAGGGCCTGGAGTTTTCTGGTGAGATGCGTTGTCCCTCTTTTGAAGTGGGATGTTCTTGTATGCCTTTACTCCATTTCCTCTGATTCAGAGGGTATTAATCAAGCTGCAGATGGAGAGAGGCAGCACCCTACTGGCCACGGCAGATTTGTTTTCCATTACTGCAACAGTTAGCAGCAGAACCTCCACGTCCCCTACCATTCTGCAGGGATCTGTTGACACGGGCTTATGGGACCTTGATCTATCTACACCTCAAATCCCTTTGCCTGCATGCCTGGCACCTGAGGACATTGCCATTGCCTGCTTTTGGGGTCTCCTAGAAAGGGGCTTATGTTGTGGTGGTGGCTAAGAAACCCTCCACTAGAGCCACCTACACCATGAAGTGGAAACAGTTCAGCTGGGCTGCCAAGCACCATCTGGACTCTTTCTCCTGTACAGTCAGTCAAATCCTGGACTACCTGATCTCATTGGCGGACTCAGGCTTCCAGTATTCATTCCTCAAGGTGCACCTTTCAGCAGTATCAGCCTTCCACGAGTTGGTGGAGGGCCAGACCATTGCTCAGTTAGATGTGACCAGTACTTTTCTCAGAGGCATCCTGCATCTGAAGCCTCCAATCTGCAATCTTGTCCCGGTTTGGGATTTCAATTTTGTTTTGGAGATATTGACCCTGTCTCCGTTTGAACCAGCTGTGACTTGTGAGCTGTGCTTCCTTTCATGAAAAGCATTGCTTTTGGTTGCTATTACTTCTGCTCAAAGGATTTCTGAGCTTCAGGCTCTCTGGTGTGAGGAGCCTTATTTGATTTTTCACAAAGAAACAGTGTCTTTGCGCACAAATTCTAAGTTCTTTCCTAAGGTGGTGTCTGAGTTTACTCTGACAATCTATCCACCTACCTGTGTACTTCCCAAGCATGCCAATCGGTGGAGGGCTCTGTTCCATACTTCAGATGTGTGCAGGATTTTTGAAGTACTACCTGCTGTGAACCAAGGACTGCAGAAAGTTAAAGCAGCTGTTTGTTTCTTCTGCCCAAGGAAGAGAGGGCATTCAGGTTTCCAAACAATGTTTGTCCAAATGACTGGCCAATTGCATGGCAAAGAGTTGCCAGGGTCAGTGAAAGCCCATTCCACAAGGGGCATGGCAGCCTCTGTGGCTTGCTTCAAGGGGGTCTTCACAGTTGACATCTGCACTACTGCTACTTGGAGTATTGTCCATACTTTCACCAGGCACTACGGTCTGGACATTGCCTCTAGAGCTTGTGCAAGCTTTGGCCATGCTGTACTTTAAGACGTTCTGTCTTAGGCCTCAGTCTGCTTGCCTCCTAGACTGTCCTCATGAGCTTGCAACTGCTTGGTTCTCATTCCTACAGAGTGACCTGATGACTGAGATGCCCCCTAAGAAGACAGAACAGTTATGTAAGAACTTAACATAACAGTAGATCTTCGAGGGGATCTCAGTCATCAGGTCTACCTTCCCTCCCACCATCCCCCTTCTTGGGGTCCCCTGTTAGGACTGGCTATCTGGTGTCTCCAGCCTTTTATTTCAGCTTGGGTACCCCTCTCTCTCCTTGGTCCTCTGTGGGAGGAGTGTGCTCCATTCCCCTCGGGGGGGGAGAACTGAGGAGGGAGGGAGGCAGGAGCAGGGCCGCTTATGCCTTTATTAGGGTTGACGTCAGCAGACAACGGTGGTATGGGTGGCCCCAGTTACACTGCTGGAAAAGTCTTCCATGTGGATCCTGCTTCACTGATGGTGAAGTTCCTATAATGTAACCTGATGACTGAGATCCCCTTGAAGATCTACTGATATGGTAAGTTCTTACACGACTGTTCTTTTCTTCTCAGATTATAACCCCACTTCCACTGTTACCTCCAGGGATGGCTGTGGGGGGCAGCATTTCCTGCATCTAAACTAGTGGCGGGAGATTACAACAGATGAATAGGTATTGGAATTAATTGCAAGGGGGCATGCTCTGGAGCTGTTAGCAGCCCCTCCAGATCATCCTCCACCTCCTTCCAGTTATGCTCCAGGACATTTGTCCCATCTGAAGGAAGAAGAGCGGTCACTATTTCAAAAATCGACCATAGAACTGGTTCCTCCAACCCAGAGAAACAAAGGGTTCTATTCCAGATACTTCCTGGTCCCAAAATGGGCAGGGGATCTGTGTCCTCTACTAGACCTCAGGGATCTCAACTTCTACATTGAATACAAGAAGTTTCTTATGGTATCCCTGCAAGCTCTTATTCCTCTTCTGCAAAAAGGAGACTGACTGTATTTCCACAGACATGAAGGATGCATACCTTCATAACAAGATCAAGAAACGCCCTGAGGCAGTAACTACATTTCATGCTGGATTTGGGGGCACTATCATTTCGAGTATACCTTTGGCTTGTCATCTGCATCATGGGTCTTTACAAAATGCTTGACACTAGTGGCAGCAGCCCTTCATAGGGAGGGCCTGTATGTGTTCCCCTATCTGGATGACTGGCTTCTGAAGGCTGGCTCCATGGAGGCTTTACTGCATACCCTGTCAATGACAAGGCAGTTGTTTGACAATTTAGGTGTCACAGTGAATGTCCCCAAGTCAGTACTGACCCTCTGTTAAAGATGGCAGTACATAGAAGCAGTCTTCGATATAGAGAAGGGATATGCTTTCCTGCCACAGGACAGGGTGGAAACTCTGATTGTTCAAGCACAGCTTATATACAGAAGTCACTATGTTCCTGCCTGAGCCATATTGCACCTTTTGGCTGCAGCCATTGTGACAGTGCTACTGGCACGCTTGCACATGAGGATATCACAGTGGACACTTGAGGTCCAGTGGAATCAGGTGACGGATAAGCTGGACCAAAAAGTCCTTGTGATTTCTCTGTTGTGCAGGGTGCTACTACAGTATGGTGGCTAGATCACACCAGTTTTTTAAAGGGCACTCCATTCCTTCTCCCCACTCCTGTACAGATGCTTACCACAGATACCTCAGGTTCTGGATCGGGTGCACATCTGGGTCCCTATCAGACACAAGAGTTATGGTCCAAGGTAGAGGCCCACTTACACATCAGTGTTCTGGAAATGAGAGCTGTTCTATACCATCACCAGGCTTTCCAGGAGCATTTAACACTAGGACCTCAGTAATTCAGACAGCGCCTGTATGTGATGCATTACATCAACAAACAAGTGGGCACTCATTCCTATCTCCTATGCAGGGAGACAATGAAAGCGTTGTACTGGGCTCTGTTCCATGGCCTACACCTGTCAACCGTGCATCTCATAGGTACCCAAAATGTATTAGCAGACAGACGAATCAGGGCGCCATCCCAGATGCATGAGTGGAAACTTCTAACCTCCATGGTAGAAGACCTCTTCGCAAGATGCTGTGTTTCTACTTGTTTGCTACAGGGCCCGGCGTTTTCTGGTGGGATGTGTTGTCCCTGTCTTGGAAAGGGAAATTCCTGTGCACATTTCCCCCAATTCCTCTAATACAGAGGGTATTACTAAAGCTGAAGATGGAGGGTGCCACCCGTATCCTCATTGCTCCATTATGGCCTTGCCAAATATGGTTTGCACTCTTACAACAACTGGCGGTGGAGCCTCCAGTACCTCTGCCATTGTTTTGGGGTCTGTTTTACAGGACAAGGGGTCCCTGGTCCATCTGGACCTGAAGTCCCTACATCTGCATGCATGGCTTCTGAAAATACAGCCATGGCACTTTTTTGGGTATCCCCTAAAGTTGCTGATGTTCTGGTTGTGGCTAGAAAGCCTTCTACCAGGCATACTTATTCCTTGAAGTGAAAGCAGCCTCTCGTAGATGTGCTGGCTTTGGACTTGCTGTACTGCAAGGCCTCCTGTCTTGAATGTATCAGACTGTACCGACCTCCCACTGCCTTTTGGGACTACTTGGGACTCATTCCAGAGGTGTGGCCTAATGTTAGAAATATCCTTGAAGAAGATAGAACAGTTACATACTTATAACAGTAAACCTTTGAAAGAATCTCTTCCATTAGGCCATGCTGTCCCTCCCTCCATCCCCCTTCTGCTTCAGTGATTGTTACCTCAGATATTGTGCCTGATCCTAATCCATGGCTGTTATATCTAGCACCTTCTGTTCTTGGTGCTGGTCTGCTCTCCTTGTTTCCCATGGGTGGCAGTCCTCTGAGCCTAATCTCCAATGGGGAACTGAGGAGTGATGGCCACCCATGTTTATGTAGACACTGATGCATGACATCATAATGGGCGTCCCCTCGCTATCAAAAGTTTCCGTGTGGTCCTAGTACCTGATGGCTGTAGTTCCAAAGGTGTGGCTTAATGCAAGAGATTCTCTCAAAGATCTATTGTTATGGTACGTAACTGTTCTTTTACTAGGTATATGTCTAGGTCTAGTCAGCAGAAGTAAATGTTTTGTATTTAAAGCTTTTCATTTCATCCAACTACACAGCCATAAAGAAAAACACAAATCACCCTAGGCCACCAATGCTATAATTAGTGAAGACTCTAGCTGTTTCCTTATAGAACAGCCCACTCAGTTATCCGTCAGGTGTTTGCCATCTGTAAATATGGTCTTCTAGGGATGTGGATATGTTGTTCTATACACACATACTGGCAGTGTCCTTTCCCTTTAAGATGTGCCGGAAAGTCTTCAAGCTGGATCCTCCCACCCCCTGGGTGGTATATCCCTTGGCTCTGCCCCTTAATGCCAGATCTTCCTTTCTGCTGGAAGAAGCAGGTTCCCACCTTACTGCTCCCATGCTGAGTAGGCCCTAGAGCTTAAATTCTTTAGAATTGCTTCCAAACCAACTTTTACAAGTGTTTGTCTTCATCTTGATCTTCGATTGCGACTGCGATGGACAAGCCTGTGCCTGGATTTTGCTGGTGCCCATGCAGGCAGAAGATGTCGCATACCGACCCGCACACCACATGCGTCTGCTGCTAGGGCCATGAACACAATACCGAGGCCTGCGGCATTTGTCGGTCATTTCATGCGACAGTCCTCGAGGACCGCCTCACCTTCCCAGAAAAATGACATCTGCCGGTCAAGTCTAAAGATGCCTAGTGGGTGGTCTCTGTGGCTGTGGGGTCCACCGAGTAGCTGGAACAGCTTATGGCCTTCGAGGAGGAGGTGACTCAGGTCGCTGCTCAGTCCTCCTCGGCTTCTGCCTTTGTTCCACTCCAATCAGGCGCCACTTTTTCGGGTTTCTTTAAAAAGCTGTGCCAGTGCCTCCCGACTAAGGGGCAGGGCCCATCTGAATCTCACAGCTTCTGCTCTTGCAGTAACAAGAAGGAGTCAAAGAAAGAGTAGACTCACCATTGACGTTCCTGGGACTGGGAATGTTGTCGGTCTCAGGACTCCCAGGTTTTGACCACAGTTGAAACCGCGGCCTTGGTCACTGGCTTCATAGAAACCCCATCAGGCCAGTTGGTAGAGATGCCAGCTGATGATGCAGTCAAGAGTTTTCTCGACTCTATCGACCAGTTGTCATCTGAAGAGGCTGACAGTTCTCTTTTCAGGACTGCGGTCCTGCCTGTGACCTTAGAAGGGGCTGATCAGTCCACTGAGCAGAAACCTACAGTCACCGACCCAGACCAGGAGGAGCTGCGGCACTCCCCAGCTCCCTCCGAGATCACCCGTCAGCTGAGGTCGAGGTCTCGGCCCTCCTCCATTGGGTCAAGCAGCTTCTGCTGTCATTGGCGCTCCTGCTCTCAGCACCATGGGAAGCGGTGCCGCC
This sequence comes from Neoceratodus forsteri, assembly GCA_016271365.2. Lineage (NCBI taxonomy): Eukaryota > Metazoa > Chordata > Ceratodontiformes > Ceratodontidae > Neoceratodus > Neoceratodus forsteri. The sequence continues at coordinate 1,197,549,798 of CM057452.1, forward strand.
ACTATTCCTCGTCTTCATCCTCCTCGAGGGAGGAGAGGCTTCAGTGCAAGTTGCGTCGATGCTATGAAGACCACTTGTGGCAACAGTTGGTGCTGGCTGGTCCAAAGCCAACCCCGACCCTGGCTCCCACACTGGCCATCACTTGGCTGTCGCCTGAGAGGCCGACACCGACTCTCCCTGTGGGGTTGGTCGAGACCGTCCATCCCCCAGTGGAGCCGGTCAAGACTGCTTGGTTCAGCTGAAGCCGACCTCTCCACTGATCATGGTGGAGCCACCACCCAAACAGCCACCGGCCGGCGTTCCAGTTAGGGAGTCTCGGCCGGCCAAGGGGTATCCCCATTGGCTGTCTGTCACCCTCACACCTGACCGTCCGTGGAGGGTTGAAGGTAACAAGGGCAGTTGGCCGCTTTATGCAGACTCCTCTGAGTCTGAGGATTCCTCACTGCAGTCCCGTCCAGTCGACGAGGAGTCTGTGGGGGATCTCTTGATGGATGAAAGGCCCACTTTCTTCCTGGGCATCCTCTGCCTCATCTCTGAGTCCACGGGAATGAAACTGGAGCCCATCCAGAAGCGGGCTCACTATCCCCTTAGAGAGATTCTGGACAAAGGGGACTCTTTGATGGAGGCTTTCCCAGTGGCCAAGGCCATTGTTGGCCCAGCTCTGGAGCTTTGGCAGTGCCCCACATCCTGCCCTGCACCCACTGCACGGATGGCCTGTAAGTATGCGGTGCCCATCAGTACCCTCTTGGGTTTCACAGAGCACTCCTCGGCTGAGGGGTTGGTGGCTGACTCCATGTTTCAGCGCTCGGGTGACATCGGGGTTGTTGACAAACCACCAGATGAGTCCAAGAAATTGGACCATGTGGCTAAATAAATCTATGCTGCCTCCTCGCTCGGCCTCCATCAGGTGAGCTCGGCCGTCATGATAGCACACTTCTCCCACACCCCCTTGGGCTCTTTGGATGAGGTGATTCCTCACCTGCCTGCAGACCTCCAGACCATGATCAAGCAGGTCCAAGATCAGGGCTGAGCTGTGGCCAAGCAGCAACTGCAAATGACTCTGGACCTGGGAGACTCCTGTGCTCACTCGGTGGTGGCTGCAGTAGCCATGCACCGTAGGGCTTGGCTGCGGATCTCGACCTTCATGGCAGACACTCAGCACAAGCTAGTGATGTTCCTTTCTTGGGCACCAGCCTATTTGGGTCTAGTATGGAGGGTCACCTCCAGTGCATTGAGAAGTTCAGTGCCACCTTGAACTCCATGACATCCACACAGAAGGATCCCAAGGGCTCCAGGTAGCAGAAGCGAAAGCCCTTTCGGTCCTCCATTCCTGCGGCGAAACCAGCCCAGCATCAGGTTGGCCAGCAGGCTCAGTCCTGATGACCCAGACCCAAGTCAGTGGCCTTGGTGGTCTGTAAGCCCAGAGGGAAGGGACCCAGTGGCTCCTCAGCCGGGTCCTCCTCCTCCTCCTCCAAGCCTGCTCAGTGACGGGATGGGGGGTACCTTCCTCATACCTGTCATGCCTCCCCTGGGTCCTCCTGTGGGGGGCTGGCTCTGCCACTTCCTTTCCACCTGGTCCGCTATCACCACGGACAGGTGGGTTCTGGAAGTGGTTGGTCAGGGTCTTCCTCTGGAATTTGAGCAGTACCCTCCAAGCTGAGCCCGCGCCCCACGTGAGGACTTGGTATCCGCAGACACTTGGTCAGCTCTTTGAGATGACATAGCCCAGTTCCTCTGCAAGGAGGTCATGGTCAGAGTAGTGGATCCTCTGGAACACCGAGGGTTTGTCTCCAGGTACTTCCTGGTACCATAGTGGACAGGGGGTGGCTGGCACCCCATTCTAGATTTGCACGACCTGAACAAGTTCCTCAGGTTGCGCACCTTCATGATGGTAACTCTGTCTCAGATCATGCCACCTCTAGAGCACAACATGTGGTTTTGCTCCCTGGATCTTCAGGATGCATTCTTTCATGTCCAGGTCTGTCAATCCCACCAAAGGCTCCTCCATTTTTGATCCGAGGGAACCCTCTATGAGTTCCGGGCCATGCCATTCGGCCTCTCCTCAGCCCCCCAGGGTCTTCACCAAATACATAACAGTGGTGGCAGCTTATCTGAGGCACCGAGGGGTCCTGGTGTGCCCCTACCTGGATGACTGGTTGATTGCAGGTCCCTCCAGGCAGGAGGTGGAGCGGTCCAGAGACCTGGCCCTCCAGACCTGCACCTCCCTTGGCCTCCTGGTCAATGAGGCCAAGTCAGAACTCATGACCTTGTAGGTCCAAGAAATCTGCAGGGCTGCTACCTGGAAGTCAAAACACACCTTCATTTCCCATTACCACATTGACCTCGAGTTACGCCGAGATGCTGGTTTTAGGGCCTCAGTTCTCCAATCTCTGTTCCCTAAGTTCCCCACCTTGCCTCCCTCCTCCTGGAGAACTGCTAGGAGTCTGCCAGTACATGTGGATAGAACAATATATCCACGTCCCTAGAAACACCAGTTACTCACCTGTAACAGTAGTTCTAGGAGTGGTATATTATTCATCACATCTACCACTAACCTCACCTGGCTCAGGCGCACAACCTCTGCTTCCAGCGGGCAAGATCTGGCAGCATGGCATGGAGCCAAGGGATATACCACTCGGGTGGGTGGGAGGAGCCAGCTTGAAGACTTTCTGGCACATCTTAAAGGGAATGGACACTGCCTGTACGTGTAGATGAACAACATATACCACTCCTAGAAATACCGTTACAGGTGAGTAACCTGTGTTTTATGAATGCTCACCAAATAAAGAGTTTCTTAAAATTGCAGTTCTGCTGTTGTAAACTTGACACAAAACCAGCTCTTTCTGAATTACTGGTCAAGAATGCATCAGTCACATGGGAAAGGAGGCATTGTAGGAAAGAGAAGAGCAATAACAAATTTAAACTTGGAGATCCCAGTAGCCATAAATTGTACAGGCAATTTAGAAAAAGCTCCTTACAGCAAACAAAGGGAAGGACACAATAGGACTACACCTATAAATAAAATCACTCTGCACAAGACATTTTCTTTTGTAAATTTTGACTGTAGTTCCCCTTTGAGAAACATTTAAAAAGCAAAAGACTGCTGATTTTATATATTTACTGTATCTTCTTCAGGGATATGGCTGTCATCAGGTCACACATATTGAACTTAGCAGTTAGGCGTCAGGATCACATGGAAGCTTTTTCTGCAATAGACTGTTAGGGGCAGCCCATGTTGTCATTTGACTGCAACGTCACACACCCTGTATAAGCACAGGTGGCCCTGCTCCCTTCTCAGTTCTTTGCTGTCAACCATTCGTGCATGGACTCCATGGAATCTTCATTGCTTAGTTCAACTGCCAAAACTACTTACCTTTTTTCTATGGTATTTGTCTTCGAATCACTTTAGTTTAAACTGATTCTTTCGAGTTTTGCACATCGAGAACTAATCTCTCGTCAGCTCTCTTCCATTGCTGCTGCTGCGGAAAGATTTCTTCAACCAGCAACCATGAACTCTGTGTCTGCTGTCTTTATTTATTTTATTTAAGTCTTTGGTAACTAAGTAGGTGAGCTGATCCAGGGGACCATTTTCAGGTACGACCAGAGTCACAAAGTGGCAATACGGAAGAGGCAACATATAATACAGTAAATGCAGCAGAGATATACAAGCAGAATATAATACAAGCAGAAATATACAGACATCAGTAGTGGACAATGTAAATAACATCAGAGCTAGCAAATAACAGGCCATCAAAGTAAGTTATATAAATGTAAAGCAGTTAGGAGGCTGCCCAACTTTAAACTAGCCCAGAATCAGTGCAAAGAACTAATTCAAGCACTAATTGTGCATTACGTTCAGCATAACAAAAAGACAAGAGCAATTAAGTGCAAGGCATAAGAATACACCAAGACACTGAGAGTATACAGCTGTATATGGGGTGGGCACCGAATGGTAGAGGGAAGTGTTGGGGGACCAAGCTGCAGTGTGTGTGTGTGTGGGGGGTTAACCAGGAGAGCAGTGGAACTTGGCCTCATCAAGCAGCCAGGATTTGAGACAAACCTTGAAAGTGGCATGGGTATCCAGGGAGCAGATGGGCACAGGGAGACTGTTCCAGTGGGTGGGAGCAGCTACGGATGATGCCCCCCCCCCCCATGGCCATAGAAATTTTCAGGATTTCCAAGGGGAGGAGAGAGGATGCCTGCAAGCACCTTGAGGAGGCTGTGGTCTTGAGAAGGGGCATATAATAGGAGGCGTTCCCTTGCCTGAAGGCACTATCCAGGATGCAGCCAAGCACATAGTTGAATCTATAGGGGAGTGGGAGCCAGCCTAATGACTGGTAAAGGAGGCAGTGGTGGGTAGAGTAGGGTGCTAGGAGGGTGAAACGACAAATGTTATTGTACTTCATGCAGAGGCATGCACGCATGGCTAAGGGTGTTCTTGAGTAAATGGGGGAGCATTAGTCAAGAATGGGTAATAGCTTGCCTTGGGCAATGGTGGAGCAGGCTTCCCTGGTCAGGAATGGTGTGACCTAATAGGCCGCACCAATTTTCTGGTTTATGTGACGGATAACGGAGGTGATATGATCAGTGTAGGAGAGGGATGGCTCGAGGATTACGCCCAGGTACTTGAAAGAGTCCACATTTTCAAGTGTGGCGTCATCTGGAGAGATAACTGAGAGAGTCTGCCAGACTTTGTAAACTTAGAGAGAGAAAGGGTTTGGATCCAAACAGCATTGATTTGATTTTTTTAGCATTGACAAGTAGGTGGTGCGGCTGGAACCAGGAGTGGGCAGCAGTGTAGTTGGAAGATAAGACCACAGATATGTTATCAACAGCCTTGTCACTGGAGAAGAAGACGTGGTTGTCCACATATAGTAGGGCATCACAGGCAAGGCAGTTAGAGGGGAAGGAGTTTATAAACAGGGAGAAAAGCAATGGACCAAGGATGGAGCCTTGAGGTACGCCGGTGGTAACTGGGAGTGCAGGGAAGGAGCAGGAGCCTATGCAGACAGACTGCAATCTATCAGAGAGGTAGCTTTTGAACCACCATGTGGCCCCAGAGGAGAGGCCAGTGTTTTTGAGAGAAGAAAGCAACAGGGCATGGTCAACCAGGTTGAACGCTTTAGATAGGTCAACGAAGACAGAACCTGTTGCTTTCCCAAGGTCTATGTTCTGGTGAATGTGATTAGAAAACAGGGTCAGGCCAGCCCAGTGGCACTGAGAGTTGAGGTGCTGGATGCCACACCTCATGCTATGCTGTCGACCCAGGTTCGGACGCGAGCCCGGGGCATAAGGGATCGGCAGGGGAGGGATGTGATTGAGCATCCAGAGGACTGCTCTCCCATCTCAGGGAGGGATCTAGGGAACCACCGCTCTGTAGCGGCCCCTAGTGATGACTGGGGGCACTACTAGAGTGGTGCAGTAAGGGATGGAGTGCGGCAGATGGCACGCTTGCGACATCATTGCACGCTCACACTCCAGGGGACCAAAAAAAATATGAGGAACATTTTTCTCCCACCCGCCTACCCACCCCGTTCCCTCCTCCCCTTAAATGCTCTCTGGCCATAGACCCTGCCCTACTTGTTTTATCATCCCTTGCCCTCCTATTCCAGTGACATCTCGTGCACTAGCTCTCTGCTTGCACTGCAGCCACCACATAAGGTAACAACAGCCAAGATAGATCAAGTGTGCTTGAAGTGCCTTCTCTGCTAAGGAACCAGGTTAAATGTGCTAATACCATAATGCTAAGGTTCATGTCAATTCTTGTAAAACTGCAAATAGATGCACAATTTCTCCAGCGCTAGCCTGAACAAGGCTGCGAAGCGTTACTCTACTTAAGCTTACACTGAGTCTGGCACAATTGATAACTGGTGCATAATTTCTCCAGCGCCAGTCTTTACTGTACAGAGAAGTGTTACTAAATTAAGGTTTCTAGTAACTTCCTACACAACTGCCAACAAGTGCATAAGTTCTCTAAACACCAACATGTCAGACTGAGAAGTGTTACTCTACCAAGGAAAGGTATAATGGAGGAACTGTTGTACTGCAGAATTATTAACTGTGGCATAATTCTCTAGAGTCTGTCTGCATAGGGCTGTAAAAGGATATTCAGGCAGGGAAGGTTAAACTAATCCAGAAATAGTTTGCTAAGGTACTGCTGTGGTGCTTCTCAGCTAATTTTAAATGCATATTTTTTCCTAGTGACTGCAAGACAAATAATGCAAACTTCTCCTCTCGTCTGCAAGTACCTCTAGCTCTCCTACCTCGATTACTCTCAGGTCTAGACAGCTCCAAAAGGTTAATTTCACAAACAAATGTAAAACACTTGTAGTCTACCAATGACTTGGGACCACAAATCACAACTAGTTCTACCACCAAGCTTCCTACAGGGTCAGGACAGATAGCCTGAGATTTGCTACCCCTAGGAGCCCATCACTTGAATTTCAGCTGTATCACTGGCAGGATTTTGCTGTGAAAGTACAATCCAACAGACAAACAGTCAGTAGGTAACCCCGACCAGAATTTGTCGTCTACTGCTCTCATAAGATGGCCCCAGAGAGATTTTCTCTTGGCCCTGGCGTTCTTTGCCACAATTCTCATTGTGCAAACAAGCCACTTGCCTTTCTTCTAAATAGGGGCATTCTCCCTGCTATTCTCTACATACTATCCCTTCTCTGAGTGGACAGGAGCGTAGAACATGGATACTCTGACTCCAAGGGGCCACAACACAAAGACCCCTCTCCAAATGGTCATTACAACTGGACCTCTCACCCTAGCACTAATGCCCTTCTGACAGCCCATGAGCTGGTAAGAAGGGGAACATACAACAAGACACTCTATGCTACCTGCAGGAGGCTCCACAGCTTCTCCATCCCATCAGGCAGCCCAATGTTACTATGCCTTCTTGCTCTTCTATTGCTTTGGGCAGGAGATGTACAGCCTAATCTGGGCCCTCCTATAACTAATCATCTAGTTTCCTCCCTCCAGGACCTATATTCAGTATCCTCCAAGGGTCTAAGGATTGCGCATATGAACATCTACAGCCTCAGACCAAAAATTCAAGAGGTACAAGTTTGGCTTGACCTATATAAGCCTGATATCCTTGGTATCTTGGAGATCTGGCTCAAGGTCCGCATCCTTGACCATGAGATCATGGTCCTAGGTTACAACACCTTCCGAAAGAATAGGGTGAACAAGAGAGGTGGCAGGGTCCTAATCTATGTGAAGGACACCCTCACAGTGTCGCAACTGAAACTGAAGCCAGGAAATAGCCAGGATGGCGAATCTATTTTCATCCAATTAACCCTTGGTCATGCTAAGCACCGCACCCTTGGCTGTTTCTATAACCCTCTTAAGACTGCTGTCCAAGCCTTGGACTATATTACAAAAACAGTAGACAAAGAAGTATCCACGGAACTCCTTATCCTGGGAGATTTCAACCTAAACTGGGCCTCAGACCCTAAAAAAGTCCTCTTGGCAAAGACCCAGGAGGCAAACCTAGTACAGGTTATGCAAGAACCTACCAGGCTTAATCACAAAACTGGGAACCACACCATCCTGGACTGGGCTCTGGTATCTAATCTCCTCAACATCCAAAATGCAGGCTTAATGGCCGATGCTCTTAGCGACCACTCCGCTATATTCTGCATCTGGAAGAACAGAGCACCAAAGGTTCCACCTAGGATACTCACCATCCATGACTACTCAAATTTCATGATGGGAAAATGTAATGACTATCTAAGTAACATGGACTGGAGTCCAATCAGGCTACTCCCAACCATGGAAGAGTCCTTGGAATTCTTCCAAGACTCACTCCTCAAGGCAGCTTCCCTCGTTGCCCCTCTTAAGAAACTCGGAGCAAAGGGAAGTTGCTACAAGTGGATCTCCCACTCAGTAAAATCCATGATGAACAGCCGGGACAAGGCCTGGAAGAAGTTCCGGCAGTCCGCTCTCCCGGCAGACCTTGTGACTTACAAATCTCTAAGAAACAAGTGTAAGAGATCCATCAAACTTGTGAAGGAGTATGTTACATACCTACAACGAACCAACCTAGGCAACCCTAAGCTCTTCTGGTCCCACATCAATGAATTACTTATGGGCAACACCAAGGAGGCACCTGGCCTAATAGAGATAAAAGGACAGCTAGAGAGTGATAGCCAGACAATTGCCTCAGAAATAAACTGCCGCTTTGCTAACCTTGATGACTGCAAGGTTGGATTGCCTCCTTCTACACCGGCACTGGTCATGGACGGACCCCCCTGCCTAAATAGACCCCAATTTCACCTGAGACTTTTCAAGACCAAAGAGGTATATCCTCTTCTTAAGGCTCTGAAAATCAAAGGCTCAGGAGGCCCAGATGGCATCAGCCCTAGGTTACTAATCGAAGGAGCCCAGTCTCTTGCCAGACCTCTGACCTGCCTCATCAATAGATCCCTACTGGAAGGAACTGTTCCTCTCCAGTGGAAGCAGATGAATGTGGTCCCCATTCACAAGGATGGTTTGAGGGAACTTATTAGCAACTACAGGCCCATCTCCCCGCTATGCACTCCTGCAAAATTGCAGGAAAGGCTGGTTTACGGGCAACTGAGGGACTACCTTGAGTCCCACCAGCTCCTTGCCCCCTCTCAGCATGGTTTCTGGACTAACCATGGCACTGATACAGCCCTCACCTATCTAACAGTGGACATACTCTATGCAATGGACACAGGTAAGCCGATGGGTGTAATCTTTATTGACCTGTCCAAGGCTTTCAACCTTGTGGACCACAACCTCCTACTAACAAAGCTTGACAAAAGAGGTCTTGATCCCCACGCCCTTTGGTAGTTCAAGAGCTACCTATCAGGTTGCTCTCAGAGGGTCATCTGGAAGGGTGAGCAGTTGGATCCTCTACCTTTCAAAGAGGGAGTACCTCAGGGCTCAATTCTCGGTCCCCCCTTGTTCTCTCTCTCTCTTCACAAACAACCTTAACCTTCACTGCGGGGACAGCTCTGTTGTTCAATATGCAGATGACACTGTAATCTACCGCTCTATGGAAAATCTGCCGGAACTAGGCCCTCTCCTCCAAGCTGACCCAAAGACACTGGAGGCCTGGCTTACATTCAACAGAATTATCCTTAATGCAGGCAAAATGAAAGCTATGCTGTTTGGTCCTAGATCCTTAGGGCAGGATAGGTCCAGATTCTTACAGCTAAACTCTCTAGCTGGAAAAAGTATAAATGCAGTGGACACCATAAAATACCTTGGGCTAATAATTGACCAAGGTCTCACCTTCGAGCCCCACGTAGACCAAGTAACCAGGACCATCCACTGTAAACTTGGCACAGTGTACTGACTAAAAGACCAGCTTATCCCTGGGGCAAGGCTGGCAGTTGCCTCCAGTGTTTTGCTCCCAACACTTACCTATGCTGCCCCAGTACTGCAGGGTATGCCTAAGCAAGAGTTCAACCGGCTACAGGTACTGTATAACAGGGTTATGTAGTTTGCTACCCAGAATCACCCAAGAAGCCACCCCTGTGATATGCTTGCCCAGCTGCAGTGGCCTTCCTTTGCTTCTCAACTTCAGTACCCCCTGCTCTGCCTCACGTTCAAAATACTGAGTCTGGCAGCTCCCCCCAGCCTAAAAGGGACTATCTTTCTTAAGCACAATTCTTGGACACTCAGGACCTCAGGTCGGTCTCTACTTGTAACCCCCAGAGTCAGGACAAATGACGGAGGCAGATCCTTCTCCTTTACTGCCTCCTACCTGTGGAATAATCTTTCACCGTCAATACAGGAAGCCCCCTCCCTATCAAACTTTTGCACTAGGCTCAAGGCCCACATGATTAGGTCTAGCACTTGTCATTGTCAAGGCATAGGATAGTCTTCCCCCTGTTCCAACAAATAATGCTACCCCTCTCCCCTGTCACCCAAATAGTCCACAAGGTTTGGTCTTATCTCAATCACTGCTCGTAGATTAAATATGTTTCTGACTTGCTAACTTACTGTTTTTACTGTTTCTCTGCTTTTACTGTAACCTGGTTATTATTGTACTCTCTCAGTAACATGTTGTACCAAATAATCTATCTCTGTACTGTATCCCTGGTCGCCCCTGAAAAAGGGACCTTCAGGGCTCAGTGAGCTCACCTGGTAATCAAAATTTAATAAATAATAAATAAATAAAATGGCAGCACAAGGCCCGAGGCAGCTTGATAGCCACAGCTTCACTGGCCGGCAAATGCCTGGACAGAGGTGTGTGTGCCAGTAGTAGATCCTGGCCAGGCACGGGGGCATCAGGAGGGTTCCCCTCTCAACGGTACAGATGCATATGCCAGCCGGGCACACACAACTCCAGGGTCAGCGGTGAAGGAGAAGCGGTGGCTTAAGGTAGGCAGGGACTGTGGCTGCAGGAGGATAAAAAGACAGAAGATAAAAAAAAGAAAGAGTCAGGGCAGATAAAGTTGAGTGGTATTTACGGAAGCTGTGTTGCAGGCCAGACATTAGATTACACGTATTAATGTGGTCAGCCAGCTGTCTATGCGTGATCCTTTCCAGGAACTTACTGAGATGTGGAAGCAAAGATATAGGCCGATAGTTGTCTGTGGATAGCGGGTCACCAGCTTTGAAAATTGTGACTACCTTGGCATGCTTCCAATTATTGGGTACTGAGGAAGTGGTCAAAGCTAAGTTAAAAAGGTAGGTGAGTGGTTTTAGGATGGCAGAGCATATAAGTTTAAGCATTGTCTTGGGCCTAGTCACAACTTTCTTGCCTGTGAGTTGTGACTGAAGCTCAGTCACTTGGAGTACTGTCCACACTTTCACCAAGCACTACTGTCTGGACATTGCCTCCAGAAGAAGAGTAGGCTTTGGCCTTCTTTCTAAGGCCTCTGGCCTTTCTTACCACTGAGACTGTCTTTGCTCTCAGCACTGCTTGGGACTTGTTCCATAGGTATGACCAGATGACAGAGATACACCTGAAGAAGAACAGTTATGTAAGAACTTACTGTAACAGTAGATCTTTGAGGGAATCTCTATCATCAGGTCATGCCGTCCCTCCCTCCCTCCATCCTCCTCTCTTTCTCTCTCTCTCTCTCTCTTCAGCTCAGCTGTCTTGTTGCTCCAGCCTTTCTGTTAGCTGGACACCTTCTCTCTCTCTTCTTGATTCCCTGTTGGAACTCCTTTTATCCTATGACATCTGGCTAGGGAAAGAACTGAGGAGGGAGTGGGGCTGCCCGTGCTTATATAGGGTGTGTGACGTCAGAGCCTGACATCCGCATGGGCAGCCCCAAATAGACTCCTGCAGAAAAGGCTTCTGTGTTATCCTGATGACTAAGTTCAATAGATCTGACCTGATGACAGAGATTCCCTCGAAGATCTATGTTACGGTAAGTCCTTACATAATTGTTCTTTATGCTCCAGTCATGGACCCACACCATCAGCCATGTAGCCACCTTCCAGCCACATCGCCCCTGTTCATCCCTACTGAGCATTCTTCGTGACTTATGCCTTGGTCCATCCCAGTTCACTTAGGAAAGTTAAAGCCTCTGCTGGCTTCATCCAGATATATGGGGCTCAAGAGTACAACAGTGTCATATATTGAGCATGGGCAGTTTTCCTTTTTCCCTCTCCACATTGGGCACTGATGGCAAAGGACTCCAGATGCCCATGCAGACATATGCTGGTGTACTGAGCCAGTCTGTGGCCATCCATCTCACAGCTGCTTTGCCTATACTTCCACATGTGGTCACCTACAGTAGGTGGCAGTTGCACATAAGAACCATGCACCCTCCCTCCCTGGAGACCGTCTTCTGGGACGCTCAATTGTCTTCCCCCAGTTTGGTCCTCTGACACCCTGGGTATGTTACCAAACTTGGGTCATGGGTGGCACTACAACCACAGTGCAGACAGGCTAGCTAGAGACTGATGATTTTCACTAGCTTTCCTAAGCAAAAGAAGAATGTTGAAAAATGCTGGCCACGATTAATCTGAAGTAGGTTTGAGTGTTGCTGGTTGACAGAAACCTGTGATACCAACCCCAAGACTTCTAGATCTTCTTCGAGGATGTCTCCATCAATTGAGCCACATCATGGAACTGTAAGCCGTTGGTGTCAGGATCACCAGGATGTTATTGCTACCTGGGGCTGCCCACATCGACCTGCCTCATCATCGCCTATATAACGTGGGTGTCCCCAGCATCCCTCAGTTCTTTCTTACACTGTCAACTGCCTGTCAGTCTACTACTGCTGAATGGCATTGAACTCTGCAATTATTCACTACCACTGTTACTTCATAAAATGTGTTATTTTAAAACTTTCATGCCGTGGCCAAAAGATAAGGAGCCGTTGTTCTGATACTGTCATTGTGGCAACGTGAAGATATACAAAGATGATGACCACTCAGTGTACATTCACTGCCTAGGCCTCACTCACAACATCAAGGCCTGCAACATTTGCTAAGGTCTTAGCCAGGCCACCAGGAGGCATTGAAAGAAAGCTCTAGAGCTTCACTTAAAAACAAAAGCAATGGAGAAGAAACAAGGTGCGCTGAAGGCAGCTTCACCATCATCAACCGCTCCCTCTCTTCTCAGTTTGCTGTTGACATGCCATTCTTTGTGGTCAGTGGTGTCCATTGCTGATTCCACGGAAAAGAAGGATAAGTCCATGAAGTCAGCAGATAAGCACCACCACTCTGACAATGACAAGAGGCATAGAGAAAAGGCTGCCTCTCCTGAACATTCTAGATCTCCTAAGTCAATTAAAAGAAAAGGTCCCAGGCCAAGGCCTTCAGTTCTGCTGCCCCCCCCAACTGTCTCTCAGACACCAAGGTCAGCATCTGGCACAGGCTGAACTCCCCTACAGGGGTACTCTGCAGCCAATCCTGCCATCAGGCACTGTTCTGTCAATGGTTTTGGAGTCACTGACTCCCACTGGGTCAGTTGACATGCAGCTGCTACACCAAACAATGTCAGAGTTCATTCAGTGGCTAATGCCATTACCTCTGCCACTGATGCTTTTTTGACCTGCAGCCGTCAACTTCACTGGTGACTCAGGAGTTACATATACCTGCTGTCATGGCATGCAAGGAATATCATCCATCGATGGTTCTGCTGTCAACAGTTCCTCCTTCTATGTCTCCTCGTCCTGTCAAACCTCTTCCCGTGTCCACAAACATTGATGATGAGCTGAAGTATAATCCAGTATACATGGAAGAGGAGGAGGAGGAGGAGGAAGGAATGGTAGAAGAGCAGGATGCCCTGGATGTGGCGAGCTCAAGCTCTACTCTGTCCCCCTGTAGTGAAACTGTGAAAAACTCTCCCAGGTCACCTTCTGAGGATGCTTCGTTTCAGACTTTCCTCAAGTTGGTTCAGGCCAGACTGGGGTGTGACACTGAGGAGGAGGATTCCTCTAAGAAGACCTTCTATGAGTTCCTAGAGGTGTCTGCCTCCCCAACCATCTTACTACCTCCGATTCATTTGGCACTGGAAGATGCCACTCTGGCTGCTTGACATAGGCCTTGTGCTTTGCCTGCAGTTCCTATGCAGGCTGATAAACAATATCTTGTCCCTACTAGCAAGTCATATCATTCTTGTCAACCTGTAACAGATTTGGTTGTGATTATTATTGCTTATGACAGATCAGAAGCCCTGAAATACATACGCTGTCTTCCTTCTGACAAGTAATTGAGGAAACTGGATGTAATAGGGAAAAGAACATTTGCTTCAACTTCCCCAGGACTGAGAATTGCCAGTTTTCTGGCATATATGCCAAGTATCAAAACTGCCGGAGGAAGTCACTGGCCACCTTGATCGAGAAGCTAACTGAAGGCCCTCACAAAATTATGGCTCAGCTAACTGTTTCTTATGGCTTGAAAGCCAGCAAGCACCTGCATATGATGCATCAGACACTGCTGCCCATGCAGCTGCTTCCAGTACCTGCCTACACTGCTGTTTCTGGCTGCATGTTGCAGGCTTTGCCTCTGATGCTCAACAGTTAGTCCTCAATGGCCCCTTCAGAGGGAAAGAGATGTTTGGCTCCAACATGGAAAATGCTCTGAAGGTCCTACAGACATTCAAGATGACCATGAGGTCCCTTCACACTGAACCTGAAGCCCCCGGCCCGGGACAGAGGCTCTTTTTAACAGCCCTCTACCCGTCTAGGCTGGGACTACTCTAGAGGTCCCAAACACGTTTCTTGGTAGCCTCAACTCTTCCGGATTCAGACCACTTTAACTTGAATCATGTCTCGTTCATCCTTAGAAGTTATGGCTTTTATAAGCTCTACAGTACAAGTTGTGAAAGTGTGCTGTTACTTTTTGATCATTGAGACCACAGGCCAGTTACTTATCCAGCCTTAAACCCCTCAGTGACCACCCTTTATCCAAGTGCTGTTCAAGTGAAATAATATTGTAGGACTTACTGAGTTTACTGTACCTGAGTTTTGCTAATTGTAGGCATAATTCCTTCAGTTCACCAGTGTGTTGTTCAATTGTGCGTTCAAATAGTTCTTCATACATGCGCTCCCTCTATCTGGTGTCAGATTCCCAGTCCTCTGAACAGTCATATTCCCTGTCTTCTTCTGGGATTGCTTCCACCACTATATTCACGGTCAGGTGACTTACTCCTTATCTGTGCTAAAGAGAGTCCCAGAATCTGTTCGCCATCAGAAAAAACATCTACCTTGAATTCCAAGAGAGACGAGAGCAGTGTCCTTGCACATGTGATTCTTTTACAGATAGTTCCTAAACTACAAATGCTTGGCAGGGCATCTGCGAGAGCAAGAAAAACACCAACAAGTAGCACTGCACCCAGGGAACATGTGGTGGTGTAGCTAAGAGGCAGCCAGACCCAAAAGTAGACAGCAAAATAAAAAGATGGCACTCAGAAGCAATGACATCTGGAATCGTAAAGATTTGTATCGTGGGCTGTCACTGTGGGGTTTTGCACTTTATGAATTAATTCAATTGCAAAATATTGTACAAATGTGCATTAACTTTTGGTACTGTACCTTTAAATCTTGGGTATAAAAGGTGTGTTGTGATCAGGTAAGGACATGCCCCCTGATAAAGACCTGCATAGGTCATAGAGTGCCAGGCCATGGTAGCCCTCCTGTAGGAGAGTGGAATAAATCCTTGTGTTTGATTAATCTTTATAGTTCTAGACGTCATTGCTTCTGAGTGGTCTTTTTGTTTTGCTGTCAAGTTTTGGGCCTGGCTGCCCCTTAGCTGCACTGCCACAAGTTCCCTGGATGTGCTGCTACTTGTTTTTTCTCTTTCCAAATGGTTGGCCTGCTGTTTTTGATTCTGCGTGAGCTTCTTCCTGGTCCTGTCCATGCTCGCTCTAACCATGGGGTGGCTACTTCTGTGGCTTGTTTTTACAGTGTGTCCACTGCTGACATATGTGCAGCTGCCACTTGGAGTATTATTCACATATTTACAAAGCATTACTGTCTGGACATTGTCTCTCTCAGGCATGCCGGCTTTGGCCTTACTGTCTTGAAAGGTCTCCTTACTCAGGGTCCTCGGATCCTGCCTTCCTCCCTCAGTGCTTTGGTACAGCTTGAGAATTGTGCCATGATAAAGGCTGAATGGATGGAGATGTCCGCAAAGAAGATAGGATTGTTACTTAATGCTTTATCATCATGTACAGTATGCGCCACTTGTAACAAACTAGTTTGACATATGGCATTGCATCTGTTACAAGCAGCATCCGTTATATCAATGAGGCTGCGATAAGGGATCTCTGTAATGCTGCAGACAACAGACAACCATAGAAAAAGACAGCGACCTATAAAACATAAATAAACAAGGTAAGTACCTTCTGTGCAACACCTGACCCTGTGGTCTGCTAAGCTTTCTTCCCTCTACCATCACCAGTTTGTTTATTAGGGGTCCCATGTCTGACAGCACCCAAACATCCTCTGTAGCCACCGAGCCAAGCTTAGTCTGGTTTTTGCAGAAATAGACTATTTATGACAAAACATTAGAGTCCCCGCAGGAGTCTAAGCAGTGCATGTCTTTATTTCAGCAGCTGCAGGTGCAGGTCACGCACCCCTGCAATTCCACCCCTAACTATCCCGTGCAGTACAACAGCACATCAAAGTTCAAAACTTAGTTTAGTTTGCGCAGTGCCATGTGTTCTGACCACCTAACAAAGCTCAGGAGATGAGCTGCTGCATTCGGCACTAGCTCCTGGTGTTAGAGATGACTGTAGGATTGGACCTTTGAAAGCACCTTACAGTAATCAAGTTGCACGAGGTGATGAATGCCTGCCTCAGAGTTTTCAGATCATCAGGCTCAGCAAAGTTGAACAAAAGTAAAACAAAGGAAATTAAACTGCCAGTAGGGGAGGCATTAAATACTGTTGTAAACTGCTAGAACTGGATGAACTAGTTGAAATTTAATGCGAGTGCATTAACGGCTGCTGAATACACAATTTTATGTGACATGAACGTGGATGAATGGGCAAGTCCCGACAGGGTGAATACGGAAGGGGGTGCACACAGAAGGCGACGGGGAATAAGGGCACCCGGCCAAATGAGCGACAGCACCAGAGCTGATAACAATGTGCGATGTGGGAATAGCGGGTCTTGAGAAGCGCACACAAAAAGGGTGTGGGTCAAATGAGTGACTCCAGCATATGCGATAACACTGTGGGCAACACAGCATGACTTCTGGGCACACTGGCAAAAGGGGAAGGACACTCCCCATGGGCGCACATGCTAATGGTCAAAGTACAACCACCACACTCCAGTGTCGGCATGGCCCAGCCAATAGCTACCCCTCTCTCCACACACATGGAATTGAAAGTTGTGAGCGAGGCCCCCGGATATAGTCATAGTGGCTGTGGAAGTCTGGGCATTCAGGTCATGATAGCGCCTGCAGACCTGAGCTGGCCCTGCCCCGGACAGGAGTTGCTCTATGTGGACTGTGGCCATCCGTTCCTCCTCCTAGAGGCACTGCAGGAGGCGCCAAATGTTGGGGTGGCATGCACCAATGCTGCAATTGAATGCCCTGTGCCACCCCTCCACCGAGTTGTTAGTTCTGGCGTGGCCTTGGATGGTCGCCCCATGACAATTCCACTGGGCTACATGAAGGCTGCACAGTGACACCAGGACCACCCCTGTGGGGCAACCAATCCAGGTGTCCTCAAAATAGTTCAGGATGGGCTGGAGGACCTCCTCATGCGACACTATGTATTCCCACTCCTGCATCTCTTCAAAAATGCCTGGTACATCATCTACTGGCATGAAGGCCAATGCCAGCAGCATGCGGAGATTCAGGGCGAAGTCAGGGTCAACCGTCCAATGCCCCAGGACCTTGGGGCACTGCTGTATCTTCCTCCATATGGCCTGAGAAAAATAGAAGAAGCAGCCCTGGATTTGGGCATTGGGGAAGACTGTAGACACCCCCCACCAGCTGGCATGTTCAAAGTCAAGCATGACTGTGGCAGGTGCCAGTGCTGGACAGTGGATCTTTTGTTGCCCAAGCAGCCAGACATAGGTCTGCACCCTCCATGAGCAGGTGAGGGCAAAGCCGGCTGGCACAACTGCCCTGGACCAGACTGCATGGACAGTATACAGCTGATTGAAAAGGGCCGGGCATGACTTGAATGTACCATCCATGAGCCAGTCGGGGCAGTTGGCCAGGAACTGCAGACCCCTGTTGGTTGCATAGATGACTAGCTGATTCTGCTCACTCCCACTGTCAAGGAGCAGGAACCAGATCCCATCGTTGGTCACGGTGAACTCATCAGGGATGGATAACGTTATCATGGTCGTGGGTGTCACTGGCTACCCCCGCACCACATGCTGCACCCACTGCACCATCCATCATAGTAAGCGTATGCCTGGCATCCACCCTGCAATGGTTGCTGGTACCCCCGCCATACTGTCTACAATGACCTGGGACACGGTCCATGCTCTTGTGCCCACTCCCATGGGTTCCGGTATCGGCACACCGCGTCAGCTGCGTTGAGGGCATGGTTGTGTTCCCGTATGGTGTTCATGGCTGTGTCATCCATGGTGTGGAGTCTGGCCAGACAGTTGTAACGGCGGGCATCAACACACTGCCAGTAAGTCTTTTGTGGACCCTCTTTGTCCTTGCAGTACACATAACCAAGGTGCACCGCAAGGGGCTTGCCTTTCTGGCTCTGGATATATTGCACTGTCATCCTGCAATCAGAAAGATGTCTGTGGGCTGTGTCCAACTGCACCTGTCCTATGTGTGCATACAGCCTCCTTGTGATGGGCCGCACCTGTCCCACCCATTACCAATGGGCCATGAATAACGGTGCAGTTGCCCCCCCCCCCGGGACATCACAGTGTGTGCTGAAGGCCTGCACTCAGCTGTGGGCCATCTGCAGCACTGTGCAGGGATATTCCACCCAAAACAACACAGGCTGAGCAACCCCCCCCTCTCCCGGAGCAGCATGCCACACTATTAGCAGAGGTAAGGCATGGCTTCATTATGCTTACTGGAATTCTTGGCACATTCAGGAATGCATTTCCTAGCTTTTATGTGCCTGTAGCAGTCTATGGTGTCCGCCTGTGGACTTTCTTGTCTGGGGGGGGCTCTGTGCGTGTCCAGCACTGCATTGTGTACACTCCCCCCCCCTTGTGCCCCGTGGCTGTCCATGCAGCAGTGTTCCCACCCACCTCCCACACTGTAGCTGTTCCTACTTCTCTGTGAGGGATGTCAGGGCCTTGGTCTGCCTCGCCATCCGTAATCCTTGCCTGCCCAGCCCTTGCTTTGTCGGCCCTCACCTGCATAGCTGTAGCCTCTGGGGAGTCGCCCATAGTGGGGCTGTGGCTGTTTTCATCTTCCTACTATCAGGCAGCCTTTTTGAGCATTTGCCTCTTCTGCAGCCACTCTCCTGGGGTCACCCACCCTGACACGCTGAAAAATACACCATTTTCCTGGCGTACACTGAATACACTTCTAATTGGCATCCTCAAATGTGTTAAGGGAGTTGTTAATGAGATACTTGGCAGTCGCTAAATGTGGAATTAAAGGTCTGCTTAATCGGGTGACTTTATTATTCAGCCATATAGTAAATGGCTTTTGGCAATGGGGATTTGTTCATTAGAAGCAGACGTCTGCTACAAGCGTGTCCGTTTAATTTTATGCATACTGTATAACTAGTGTTAGTAACTCACTATGTATTTTCAGAACAGCCTTAAAAAAAGCATCTCTTCTCCAGTAACAGATGTAAATGTTTTACTGTTTAGCCATTTAACTTTGTTGTGGTATATTTTTTGTCAACTGTTATTATATTTTGTGTAACTTGTTAATGTATATTTTTGTTATTTGTTCTGGTCGCACATGTAAACAGGTCTTTGGCCCATGGATTTCTCCAGATTTTAAATAAACAAAAAACAAAAACTTACCATAACTGTAGATCTTCAAGAGAGTCTCTTCCATTGAGCCACAGATCTCCCTCCCTCCCTCCTTCCCCCCTTGTCAGGTGATGGGTGATTGTCCTGCCTGCTCTGGCATGCCGATTCTCTTCTTAGCATTCTTCAGCATGTTTACTCATGTTTCCATATCCTCTCCTGTGTGCCTGGTTTGGTTGTGGTTGCTATAGTCCCTGCCGGTTTGATGATCCGCCACTCCTGTCTCTGTCGGGGGAACTGAGGTATGCTGTGGATGTCCACATTATATAGACAGCAACGAGGCACGTCGATGTGGGTGGCCTCAACCAGCAAACATTTCTGTATGGCCCTGACACCAACAGCTTACCATTCCATGATGTGGCTCAATGGAGGAGATTCTCTTTTTTATATATTCTTTCTTTGTCAAGCCCCTGTCCACTAGACTGCCCACTTCAGCCCTCCACTGACCCTAGCCCCATTGCTCACCTTCTCTGGGACTTATCCCCGCTTCACATTTTGCCTTCATGGCTTACCACCCACAGCAGGGCTCTTTCATCAGGGACCTTTAGGGGGTCCAGCCCCTTGAGGCAACTCAAGCCAGCATTAGTGGAATGATGCCATGGTCTGTGGTGTGGAGCCTGAGAATCAAGGATTGGCATCATCCTGCCTGACTAGGGTGATTTCTTGGTTTCTCCCAGAGCCAAGATGCATGCGCACAAGGGAGGCCCAGGGAACACGTACACTGAGCATGATCCGGCCTCTGGTTTACATCTCCCTTCCCCAGAACCCTTAGCTGCCCTGCCACCCTCCCTCCACAGAATGCTCGATCTTCCTCCCCCTGATGACTCAAGCTCGTTCCTAAACTCAGGTTGCCGGCATTGCGAATTTGTGAGCAGCAGCACCATCGCTGCGCCAATGGGCTGGCAAGGAAATTCTGTTGAAGAGCTACTGTTACGGTAAGTAAAGCTATTCTTTATGAATACAGTGTGCACAGAAGAAGTGAGACCTGTGAGGAGGAGGCTGTTTGAAACCGAAGAGGGATGCCATCCATTTTAAATATGGTTGAATAAAAAAATGTTTTAACAAAAGAATATATAATGAAGGATCTGAGAATGTACAAAATACATTCCTATTAAAAACAAATGGTAGGACGGTGCACCTCCAAACTAACAAGCACATTCGGTTTAAGATCAAAGTCATGCCCCCCCCCACACACACACACAACCACACCCACACAGACATAATTTTTGTTTCAGAATACTGCTGGTGCATCAAGGAAAAAGGACAACATACAACTCCCTAAATACTGATACAAAAGGGGGCAGAGCCTGGCATCACACATGGTGGCTAAGTAATTATAATTGAGAACTTTGGGACCACTGTTTATTGGCCATCTGTGTGAAATATCAGCTTTAAAATGAGTCTAAAAGATAATAATGATCGGAAAGTAAGGGCAACTGATTGATCCATCCTAAATGAACAGCGACCTTGACATCGCAGAGCTACACTGTATGACAGGGCACCTGCTGCAACCGTGGAGCTACCACTCGGGAAAGCCAGAACAGCACCAGTCTTTGAGTGTGTGAGTGCCTGTTCAGCAGCTCTAACAGCAACTGGCATCTTGGGGGGGTCTCACGTGGTGACAATGGTGGAGCTGAATGCATCCCAGTCAGCAGACTGAATTTGATAAAATCACTATTATGCTGAGTAAAGTACTTCAGGATACGGCTGAACTTAAAATCACAACTACAAAAACTAATGAGGATCTACAAGGGCTGGTGGTGAGGGTAATGGGCACCGAAACAGCCGTTAAACATCATGCCACACATCTTCAGCATCACGAATGCCAGCTACGAGAATGCATGGGAAATCTCCATTATTTGCTAACAAAGTCGAAGACATGGAGAACTGGGCAAGGCAAAAGAACATTAGAATCATCAGTGTTCCAGAAAGCATGGAGGGCAGAGACATGCTAGGCTTTTTGAGGCACACTTTACCAGAAATGCTCCAGCTTAATAATCAGCCTCCCCCTCAGCTCGAGAGGGAACGTCAGTCACTAGCCCCCAAGCCGAAACAGGGAGAGCACCCCTGACCCATCCTATGTAAGTTCCTCCGCTACCCTACTAAAGAATTATATTTGCAGGTAGCAAGGGAAAAAAAGGACATAAAATGGCAAGAAGTCTCAATTCAGCTATATCCGGATTATTGCCGACTTGTCATGGTGCAGAAGGGCTTACGTGGGGGTTAAGCAAAAATTGTATCATCTGCACATTCCAGCTTCATTACGCTATCCTGCCCTACTGAGGGTCCGCTACAATTGGGACTATATAACTTTTAATACTCTGGAGGAGGCTGAAGGTTTTGTGAACAGTATTCTGAACACAGGGCGAGGATCATGGCAGCCCCCACAGCAATCACAAGGCACCGCATGGCAGCCGATGGAGGTCGCAGAGGAGGGGAAGCAGGATGCACCTAGCCATTTCTCACCGAAGCCTGTAATCGAAGAGCCCTGGCAAAAAAGTACAAAGGGGTAGGGCACAGAAAGCTACCAAGTCAAATACCCAAAGAAAATCCTCTGCTCAGAAAAGCAGATCCAGAAGCAGGCAAATGCTCCAGAACCTCTCAGATGCCAGTACCAGCTCTTCTGGGGACACCCCTGTCAAATATTGAATCATTACACACCACTGGGAGAGCTGGCTCCCAAAGCGCTGGACCTAACCAACAAGGAAGATCTGTCCCTGAAAATCTCTATTTGAACCCACGACCCGCTATCTGACTAGGCACCATCGTTCCAGGAATGGGCCAAATGCATGGGGGACACAGTGGGAGGCATCTCGGATAACGATCCTACAGTCCAGCTGTCCCGCCAGACACAATTCAATTCAATTCATCTTTATTTTTAGAAGGCACTTTTCTTAAAATCAAAGCGCCTGTACAAATTCACAAAACGATAAATACAATAAAATTAAAACTAATATAAATCCTTAAAAGCTATGCTAAAAAGGTGGGTTTTCAAAGCTCCCTTAAAACTAAGGACGGTTGGGCAATTTAGCACCACAATGAGGTGAAGAATTCCACGAATTGGGTGCCATAAAACTAAGCGATCTAGCTAGTCCTGATGTTTTCAAACGCACTCCTGGGAATCTCTAGCAATCCTTCGTCAGTGGATCAGAGGGAGAGGGAGGGACTGTAGGGGCAAAGGAGCTCTTTCAGGTAGGTAGGTCCCAGATCACGTAGGGCTTTATAGGTCAGTAAACCGACCTTGAAGGTGATTCACCAAAACACTGGCAGCCAGTGCAGTCCACGAAGCACAGGCATTATATGGCTGGATCTAGAAGATCCAGTCAACAACCTGGCTGCCACATTCTGCACTAGCTGCAGACGGTGAAGTTCAACCCCCGATAGCCCTAGGTATAAGGAATTACAGTAGTCAAGACGGGAGGTAACGAAGGCCTGGATCAATGTTGGAAGGTCCTCTGGAGGAACCAGGTGCTTCACCCTGGCAATATTCCTCAGATGAAAAAAGGAAGTTTTGACCACCGCTGACACCTGGGATGTAAGTGTCAGACAAGGTCAACATTGCCGCTCTACAGTTTTGCCTTCATGAACTATACACCCCTTCACTGTCTTTTCTATATCATCATCCTTCTCTGACCGAGAAACTATGCCCCAACCCCAACTAACTTGCACTGCTGTCTTCAGTTAAACCCATCCTGTCAGCCAGGTAGCAGCAGGGAGTGGAAAGTACATGGCAGACATACAGGCTCTCCCCTATCTCAGTGCTGTCTTGGACAAAAAGAGACTCGGGGGTTGCCCTGTCTAGAAACTCTCTAAACATTTACTGACCTGCCTACTGTGTGCAAAATTACCATATGATCCAGCTCCAGCCCAGCAGGTTTTGGTCCAGTTCCTGACATGCGTCAGCAGGCTTGTCTTAATGTGTAGCCGCAAAACATATGGATAGTCCAGTATTGCATTGTAGGGATTCGTTTATCTCTGAGAGGCTCCTTCAGCATTTGCAGCCCAGTAGATATCTAATGTTTACTGATATGATTCTAAGGGGCTTGAGGGGCCCCTCCGGGTAGTTGATCACACAAGCTTCCTAACAGTACACCGGCATGAGCTGACAGCACGCATCTTACTTCCAAAAAAAAAAAAAACTGGCCATGCGGCATGCTGACAGCTCACACCAGACAAAATCCTGGCTGAAACACTCAACAGTTTCCCAGGGCCTCCAGGGGGAAACAAATGGATTTGGGATCCCCTTCCAAAACTGAGACCTGTGGGGAGACATGGGAGAGGCCACTGTTTCAACTGACTCGGTCAGGAGAGAGCTGTAATACTGCCGCTGGAGTCCGGAGGCAAGGTAACAGAGATGACCGAAATGAAAAGATGTTGGGGAGGGGGCGGCTCTATTTTCTAGAGGGGACACAATTGTTGGACCTGGTGTCCTTCAAGATGGGGAGGTAGGGGGGAAGGGAGGTGGAGCCCTCGAGCTCATACATGGGCATGGGGAAAAGTCAGAGGTTTTAGTCTCTGAAGCTCAAAAAGTAAGCCCCCAGAAGGAGAACCAAGGCCCACTTGCAGCTCTCAGACATGGCAGTTACATGCAAAATTCAGTAATGGGTTGCAAGTTCTTGTAAGCCATCAGGCTGCCTCAATGAGGGCCCCAGCTGATGCTTACCATACACGAGGGCCCCCGGTCACTCAGGTTAAAGGTATGACAAGTAATATACTGCCACACTGTTTGGGTGGCACTTTAATGTTGATATCATTGGTTCTGTTAATTCCACCCCCAGGGGGCTCTCTGAACCATTAGCCTGCGGCAGCCGGGCAGGCCAGGTCGATGCAGAGAGTTCCCCTAGTGGCTAAGAAACTGTGTTCAATTCCTGTTGGTAAAATGGTTAGGATAATCGTTGGAAAATGTGTTCTGTTCAGGATTGGTAGAGTGCAAGTACACATCATAGGGACCCCAGAGACCACCCTTTTTTCTAAGGGCCATGGGTTCCCAGATGATACTAATGGGGTTGGGCTGCTACAAGCGCCCAGAATGAGACAAACCAAAAGAGTTTTTGGAAAGCTTAGGGGTGAGATAAGCACTGAATGGTGTAAGTGGGCAACAAAAGGTTTTTGGGAGGACACGGAAGGTATAAATACAAAAAGGGGAGGATAGTACATAGGTAGGTACTCCCTGCACAAAGGATTTCTCAAATTAACTGGATAACATCCAACAAATCTGGGTTTCATATGGATTGGGACGGAGGAAAAACCTTATGTTAGCTAACGCAAATGTGATCGGTCACCTCATGGAATGTGAGGAGCTTAAACTCGCCCATTAAAAGGAAAAAAAACATATTGGCAAGACTTAAACAACTGAAAACCCAGATTGCCTTTGTGAGAAACCAAACTCATGAAAGCTGAGGCACAGAAGCTGATGAGGGAATGGGTGGGATGCAAGGTTCACAGTACCTCAGACAAGACTAAAAGGGGTGTATCTATCCTGTCACAAACAATTAAATTGGAAGTTTCTGGGTCACAGGGCAGATCCAGGGGGAAGGTGGGTCATAGCCAAAGTGGACACCTCCACAGGCCTAATCCTATTAAAAAATATCTACGCCCCAAATGAAGACTCACCAGAGTTCTTCCACCAAATTGCCCAAATCTTGCTAGAGATGGCGACAGATAATACAGAAATACTGCTAGGGGATGACTAACCTGGCTTTGAACTGCTTACTAGATTGTTCAAACTCCAGACCAGAGGCCATATATGAAAGCTATATAGGCCCTTAAGGAGTTCTATCACTGCGCAGGATGCAGGACACATGGTGCCTCAAGCACCCAGCAGAGAGGGACTACACGTACTTTGCTGTTGCAAAAAAAGTAGCCAGCAAACTGGGCTACTGGTTTATCTCACAAGGGCTCACAGCCCAAGTGCTGGACGCTTCAGTAGCCCTCCCCCCTTTTTATTTCAGACTACGCCCTGCTAACCTTGTCCTTTGCAATGGGTACATGGGCTCCTAAGTCATTAGCACGGAGGCTAGACCCCCCTCCTTCTACAAGACGAAGCCTTTACAAAATCACTGACCAAGGAAACAAAGCATTACTTTTTAGATAATCCCCAAAATTCAGCCACAGCTGCAGCTGTATGGGAAGCTGATAAGGCCACTATGCGTGGCAAGATAATTAGCTACTCAGCCCACCGTAGGAAACAAAGGGAAAAGGAAGCAGCCAGGCTGGAAGCACTACTAGAGGGGAAAGAAAAATGTATAAGTCAGACCCGGCTAAACTTAATGACCATGCACTGATATACGAAGTCATATCCCTGCGTATCCAACTGAATGAGCTGGCCTCCAGGAAAGCTGAGCTTCAGGTACTAAGATTGCAGCACAAATATTGGGCCTCAGGGGAGACGTCAGGAAAACTTCTAGCCTACAGACTCAAAAAGCAGCAGGCCAAAAGGCATATTACCCACTTACAAAACGAAGAGGGAGAAACACTTAGTGCCCCTAAAGCAATAAACCAAATTATGCTGCAATTTTATGAATCCTTATATGTCACATGTTCACTGGGATGACCAGAAGTGTGCAGCTTTCCTTAAAGGTACCAATCTTCCTAAACTTACGGACAACTGGAAGGGTCTGCTAGATGCCCCCATTACTGTGCAGGAATTGAATACAGAAATAAAAAGTATGACCCAACACAAAGCCCAAGGGGGAGATGGTTTCCAGCAGATTTCTACAAAGTGGTACAGGGAGTAGTCATAACCCCGATGCTAGACATGCTGACAGATGCCTTGGCGAAAGGGGGTCTCCCAGGAACAATGGGGGAAGCTATTATTACTCAAATCAAATCTATTTTTCTTTAAATATAAGAAAAATAGCAGGACAAGAGGACACAGCATGAGATTAGAGGGAGGCCGATTAAGGGGGAATGTGAGGAAATTCTTTTTCACAGAAAGGGTGGTAGATGCATGGAATGGCTTACCACAAGAAGTGGTGGCTATGAATACAGTGCAGGGCTTCAAACAGGCATGGGATAGGCATAAGGGAGCAATACAAATGACTATGAATAGATAGGTCACTGACAGAGCAAAGGCCGATGGCACATTTATAAGGTAGAAAAAGAAATGGGCAGACTGGATGGGCCTTGCGGTCCTTATCTGCTGTCAACTTCTATGTTTCTATGTTTCTATACTTTATTTCTAACGCAATTTTCTTAAATCAAAGCGCATTACAATTTAAAATAACCAACAAACAATTAAAACACTAGAAATTAAAAGACAGCATACGTATGATACATTTGACTAAATATCCTCCCCAAATGCTAGACCAAATAAATAAGTTTTCAAGGAGGATTTAAACATCTCAGTGGACAGGAAATCTCTAATCCGACGAGGTAGAGTTCCACAGGGTCAGGGCCACAAAAGCAAAAACCCTTGCATCTGATGTCTGTAAACGGACCTTGGAAACCTCTAGCAATCCCTCGTTGGCGGAGTGGAGAGGGCATAGGGGGTGGTAAGGTTGCAGGAGGTCTTGCAAGTAACCCGGTCCCTGTCCATGTAGGGTCTTATAGGTCAGCAACGCGACCTTGAAGATGATCCTCCATCACACCGGCAGCCAATGCAGTTCACACAGCACAGGCGTGACATGGCAAGATCTTGACTGCCAGGTCAACAACCTGGCCGCTACGTTCTGCACCAACTGCAGGTGATGGAGATCCACTCCCGGTAACTCTAGGTATAGAGCATTGCAGTAGTCAAGATGAGAGGACACAAAGGCGTGAACCAACACAGGAAGGTCATCAGGCGCGACAAGGTGCTTTATCCGGGAGATGTTCCACAGATGGAAAAATGAGGACTTGACAACTGCTGACACCTGTGCTTTAAGTGCCAGTTCATTGTCAAGCACAACCCCCAGATTCCGCACCTTCTCAGAAGGTCTCAACTGGTCACCCCCCAGCACCAGGCCGGACGGTTGCCCAGGAGTCAACTTCTCTACCCGGTGACCAGGGTCCACCACCAACACCTCAGTCTTATCTGGATTTAGTTTCAACCAGTTAGCACTCATCCAGTCCTGAATCTCGGTGAGGCAGTAGTTAAATACTGAGACAGCACTACTCTGTTCGGGTTCAAAGGACAGGTAGAGCTGAGTGTCATCTGCATAGCAGTGAAAATTCAGCCCATACCGCCTTATGATGTCTCCCAACGGCAGCATATACACTGTGAACAACATGGAGGACAGTACAGAACCCTGCAGAACTCCACAAGGCAGGGCAAAGGGGGCTGAGGAAAAAATTCCAGACACTACCCTCTGAGACCTGCCCGTGAGAAAAGAGTGGAACCATCTGAGGACTGTCCCTGACAGTCCACAGATTAACCGCAGGCATTCCAACAACACCCTATGATCCATGGTGTCGAATGCTGCAGAGAGATCAAGGAGGACCAAGATTGAATAAGTCCTCCAATCCTCGCTATTAGGAGATCATTCATCACCCAAACTAATGCTGTCTCAGTACTGTGCCTCTTCCTGAAACTGGACTGGAGAGGATTGTAGACTTTACGGGTGGTAAGAAAGTTCTCGAGCTGCAATGCAACTACCTCCTCAATAACCTTACCCAAAAATGGTAGGTTAGAGACCGGTCTGTAGTTCGCAAGACAGTCTGGGTCGCTGGACGATTTCCTTAAAAGAGGAGTCACCACCACCTCCTTTAACAGATCAGGGAACACCCCTTGATCCAGCGAACACCAGACTATCTCCGCGAGAATCAGTTCAATGACGTCTATACACCCCACCAGGAGGTGTGTTGGACCAGGATCCAAACTACAGTAAATTGGTCGCAAGCCCCGAGCAATCTTCATGATATCCACCATCGCTGGCCGGTCAAAAACTATCCATACAGACCGGGTGTTTGTGCCCTCGCATCGACCTCTGCCATACTCATTTAAATGAGTTGAACAGATCTCTGACCTGATGGAGGACACCTTATCTGCACAAAATCAAGCAAACTCCTCACACTTATCTTGTGAAAAGGCTCTCCGGCCCCGAAGACAGATTCTACTGCACAGTCTGTCCACGGTCCGAAAGAGTTGAGTGGGTCGATTTCTTGCTGCAGTAATCTCCCTGGACAGGAACTCTGCCTTCTTATGGGAGATTTCTGATTGATTGTCCAAATAATGGGTGATCAACCTAAGTCTGTCCTCCTCCAGGTCGGATTTTCACCAACGACGTTCCAACCTTCACCCCTCTCTCCTCAACTCCCTCAAAGTCCCATCAAACCAAGGGGACAGAGGATGAAGAGGGAGGGGGCAAACTCAGACAGGCGCTATGGAATCCAGGGCCTCCAGTATCGTCCTATTGTAGCACGTTACTAGATCTCCTGGATCCAAGCATTCCAATGGCCAACTCGATAGGTCCAGCACTGCCAGCAGACCCTCTGGGGTTACACCCCTCAAAGGGCGGTACCGGACCATTTCCAAAGGGGCTGATTTCACAGGAGGAGCCATGAAACTGAACCTGATAAAGTGATGGTCTGACCATTCAACTGGTTCCATCACCAAGTCATTGGCCTCCATCCCCAGGAGGAACACCAGGTCCAAGGAGTGACCCTGACAATGGGTTGCAGTGGTAACTACCTGTGTAAAGCCCAATAAAATCATCAATTGGAGGTAGTTTTGACCAAAAGACGAGAGTCCATCATCAACCCAGGCATTGAAATCCCCCAGAACCAACCACCCGGGGTCTTCCAATACCATGTCAACCATGAAGTCTGCAACTTCCTGCAGGAAAACTTTATCGTCTCTGGGTGGATGGTAGACGAGAAGAATCCTGCTGCCAACACCTGCCCCTAGGATACACTCAAAGGATCTGGTGATCCCCATTGGAACCCCCACCAGGTCCAGTTCTGTCTTAAAACAGATGGCTACATCCCCGCCCCTTTGATCCAGTCTCGGGCGGTGTATCACCGAGTACCGCCAGAACTGTTGGACTCCAATACTGCATTCAGCATTTTCGTCTAACCAGGTTCTCGTGATGCAAGCCAGGTCAGATGACTCAACAAGATCAGCAATGATTGCTGTCTTGTTTTTTATAGACCTGGGATTGCTCAACACCGCCTGAGTTGGATGAGAGGCCATGGAAGAACAGGTGACTTGTCCACTCTCAGTGGAGCCCTTGGGTATGGGAACCAGGTAAGAAGGACCTCTTTCCTGGACCCATTTCACCCCAGGGCACTTCCTCGATCTCACCACCCCTATCCATCCACCCCACTCCCCTGCCTGGGCGCCCCACCCCTTCTGCCCTTCCTCAAGACAATACCTAAGGCACGACAATGCCTATACACTTCGGGCTGTAATGGGGGACTATCAAAGGTGCGAAGGTCCCTCAACCTGGACGGGGAATAGCGCCTGCCCACCGAAACACAATTCCAACACATATTCCCTATGCAGCTGACCACTATAAATGTTCACTAAAACTAAATAAGATCACAATTAAAACACAAACTCAATTATAAAAACAGACTGGGACTCTCACTCCCAATCAATAAATACTACACCCTACCAGTCTCTCTCACAGATTGTAGAGAAACTAAAACATACTAAACCCACATTTTGACAAACAAATACCACCTACTAACCCCAAAATACCAGCCCCAAAACAATAAACCCCACAAGTCTCTACTTAAACTACCTAAACTACCACTACGAACTATAAATCCAACCTTCCCCCCCAACAAGGTAGCACTAACTTTTCTCCTCAATGAACCAACCTAATGCTCTCAAAGTATGTCACCCAAGGAATCCATAATGTTGTCTCACTTACATGCAGGACAAATGTTTGAATGCAATGAACTACAACTTACCAATACGATATATAATACCCTAATAACTACTGCTATGTGTAAACAGCCGAATACTGTATACCCATGACTTCCTGTATTGTGTAATTGCACAAAAGTTCATAATGTCTGTACTGTTATTCCCGGGTCGCCTCTGAAAAAGGGACCTTCGGGGCCCAGCGGGCCTACCAGGTCATCAAAATTCAATAAATAAATAAATAAAGCAAAAAAACAAAACAAAACAACAACATAAAAGTCATATACTATAAAATAACCATGGTTTAATTTAAATATATTACTGTCCACTATATTCAATATTTGAGTCTTTAACAGTTCAAAGAGGTATGCCACGGCTCCACAAAGAAATAGAAAGTGAAAAGGGGGAGCTCTCACCACCCCCTTATCAAACAATTTTTGTCCAAGCCAGGTAGCCTTCTCACTGCCATCTATTCAGAATGTTACTTCAAGATATTAAGTCAAAAAGAGGCCCTCTTACTGCTTCTCACCCAGTTTAAACATAGAAATGATAAATCCAATAAAATATAGTACTTGCAGCCCCCAGCAGACGAGTTCAAGTCCAGTTTCAGTTGGCAAAATGAAAAAAGTTCTCAAATGAGCTGATTCCCGAGAAAATCGGATCTTCCAGAGATAAATCCAGATTAGCCTGCTTTCGCCAGGCCTCTGAGCAGACCCACCCAGAATCCGGCAAATTCCCCCTACTTAGGCCATCTGTACTCCCCAAAGCGGGGAAGGACCCTTCCCTACTGGCTAGTTACAGGCCCATCTCCCTCATAAATGCAGATAAAAAAATGTTGGCTAAGGCACTAGCTAGCCACCTAGGAAAGGTCCTATTCTCTCTGATACACCTCTCACAGGTGGGCTTTGTGAAGGGACGGACAAGTGCAGACCACCTGAGAGCCCTGGTCACATTAATCCAGAGTGCATCCTCCATAGCCACACCTGCAGCAGCCATTTCAGTAGACTTCAAGAAGGCATTTGATTCCCTCGAATGGGAATTTTTGCATGCAATTCTCCACTAATTCAACTTTAGGGACACTTTCAAAGGTTGGGTCAGGGCTCTATATGGAGGCCCTACAGCCAGAATTCTTACAAATAACATCCTGTCTGACCCATTTAAGCTGTTTAGAGGGATGAGGCAAGGATGCCTCCTTTCCTCAATGCTCTTTGTGTTGGCTATAGCGGCACTGGCCAGCGCCCTGAGAGCAGCCTGCCATACTTGGATTGGTAGTGGGAGGAAACACACACCACACCATGCTATACGCTGATGACTGTCTCATTTTAATGAGTGACATCAGAGCAAGCTCACCTCACATCCTAAAATTGCTACAGGAATTTGCTGAGATCTCTGGTCTGCATATAAATAAGGGGAAGACAGAAGTGCCCCCATAAAATGATCTGGCTACTCCAGAAGCTATGCCTAAATCAGGACTACCATGGGCAAGAAGGTGAATCAAGTACCTAGGAGTACATTTTACCCACAAATTTTTCCCTCTAGTGCCTAAAAACCTAGCTCCCTCATTCAACAATCTATAGGCAGATATCAACAGGTGGAAGCATCTCCACCTCTCCTATGCCTGGAAAAATAGCAGCAATCATGATAATGCTGGCACCACGAGTATTTTACATGTTAGCACATCTCCCTGTAGAGATACAAGGTAAGTGGTTCCAATAGCTGGATGCCATGATAAGAAGTTTCCTATGGGAGTCCTCTGTTCCCAGATACAGTACGTTGAAACTAAGAGCCTTGAAAGACAGAGGGGGGTGGGTGCTTCCTTACTTTCAGCACTATGCCCATGCCTTTTTGGTGGCTAGGACCTGTAAAATGTTCTGGGAACTAGGCCCCAACACCCCTGCTTGGATAGATATAGAAGCTGGGGTGCTCCAAGGAGAAACCTGGCAGCCTACTTAAGCCAAGGCCTCCCAAGTGTACAAAAAAATGGCTAGTTATTAAGGCCGCCCATCACTATCCACTCTTCTGCTGATTTTAGTAGCATCTGTGAAGAGGCATATCTTGCCCTCATTCCCTACTCTAGTATCACAGATGAAGGTGTTGAAGAGGAACGGTCCCACAGTCATGGTCACAGGGGACATTTTTGGCCAAAAGCTGTATCTTGTTAATGTATACGCCCCAAATGTAGATACCCCAGCCTTTTTTCATCACCTATGCCATAAAATAGCAGATTAAGGGGAGTGCATGGTTCTGATAGGTGGGGATTATAACTGTGTTATCCAACCTACTTTGGACAGAACCTCAGGGAATCAATCCACCAATAAATTCATGAATAAAGCTGTGAGAACAGGTATGGGGGAATTGGCTCTAATGGACGTTTGGAGAGAACTGAACTGTGGAAGAGAGATTTTATTCCAATGTCCACAAATCATATTCCAGAGTTGATTACTTTTTGGGTTGTAAGGTGGACCTCCATAAGTTCACTAGTTACATGATTCATCCGATGATCTACTTGGACCATGCCACAGTCTCAGTAGCTGTGGGACTGTTCTAGAGCCACCTTTTGGCACATGAACACCTCTTTGCATAACAGAGAGGATTTTAAAACCCTTATAGAGGATACTAAGAGGAATATCTCAGAGACCACCAAGGTTCAGAGACTAAAGAAAAATGGCTCTGGGATACTTTGAAAGCCACCCTGAGAGGCATAATCATTTCATATGCCTCCAGCCTGAAAAAGCAGCAGCAGGCCCAGGGACATCAAAAACCTTGCTTAGGAAACTAGAAGAAGAGCATAAACAAGGGGGTTCTCAGGAAGTTTTGGTTCAACTCCAGAAGGTTCAGAAGGAACTTCAGTATTGGCAGATGCCAGAACAGAAGGTAATCTCTGATACCTTAACCAGACATATTATGAATATGAAAACAGGGCAGAGCATTTGCTAGGTTTCCATTTGTGGAAGACTTAAGTGGACAGATACATTAAGAAGGTGAAGCATCCAA
Source organism: Neoceratodus forsteri (assembly GCA_016271365.2). Lineage (NCBI taxonomy): Eukaryota > Metazoa > Chordata > Ceratodontiformes > Ceratodontidae > Neoceratodus > Neoceratodus forsteri. The sequence continues at coordinate 1,197,582,945 of CM057452.1, forward strand.
CCCATGGACAGATGGCCCATACCCCTAAAGAAATAGTAAATCATTTTCAAGATTATTATGGTACTCTTTATAATAACGGGGGAGGGAGCAAAATAGAAAAAGACAGATTAAAGACTTTTTAAACAAAATAGATCAACTTTACTTAATGGAAGCAGAACAATTGATATTGGATAGTCCCATCGCACAGGCAGAGGTGGACTTGGTCATTAAAGACATGGGGATGGGTAACTCGCCTGACTCAATGGATTTAATGCAGAATTTCTTTAAACATTTAAACATCATTTAGCCCTCTTTCTTGTTAAAGTGTTTAATGCCAGCGAAGAGCATGGGGATCTTCTTGATTCTTGGCAGCATGTGTTTATTAGTGATCCCCAAACCAGGTAAGATGGCAGATCGATGCAACTCATATCAACCCATCTCCTTATTAAATGTTAACTCTAAGATGTTAACAAAAGTCCTGGCAAATCAGGTAAACAAAAATATTGCATAGATTGGTGCATCCCGACATACTGGCTTCATCCCCCAGAGACATCTTGCAGATAATATTCAGTGATGTCTAAATATCTTTCTGGCAGAGAAAACAGCAAAAAAACAACAAACAGCAATAACCATCAATGCCGAAAAGGCCTTTGAAAGGCAGTAATGGGACTTTCTCTTCTCTACTTTGGCTAAATTTGGTTTTTGGGGACACCTTCTTGGGTTGGATCCAGGGCATTTATCACCGCCCAACAGCATGAGTCAAAGTAATTGGTACAATCTCAGATCCCCTACAAACTGGTAGAGTAACACGACAGAATTGCCCCCTCTCCCTTATCTTATTCATCCTTAGTATTGAACAGTTGATGATCCTGATGAGGGAGCACCACTCTCTGGAAGATATCACAGTTGATCTAGTCAGTTGGTCGGATCACTGTGTCATCAGGTTCTGCTACAGGGCTCCACCTTGTAGTCCATCCCCTGTAGAGGTGGTCTAATACCGACCTATGAGAGGGTTAGGATCTGAAGGACTGATGTCAGAACTGGACACCTCAGAAATGTTGGCAGCATGTGCTGAGGGCGTGGAGGCTGCAGCGATGGCCTGTAATAGAGTCATAATTGGGGCTATCGACGTTTTAGCACCAGTCTGTTTATGCCCCTTGGTATTGTGCCTCAGCTCGCCATGGTTTGACAGTGAGCTGAGGGCACTTAAAACCAGGGGATGGAGGTTGGTGCATTGTTGGAGGAAGTCTAAGGCCGTGGAAGACACACTAGTTCTGATTTTCCATTATGAGGAATATCAGAAGGCACTCTCCCAGAAGAAGGCAGATTTTCTGTCAAGGGAGATTGCCGCTTGAAGGAACTGACCCGTTCATCTCTTTCAGACTGTAGACAGGCTATTTCACCTAGCCTGTCTGTAGCCTCTGAGAGAAATTGCACTCATGAGATGCAAAGAGTTCGCTCGGTTCTTCTCAGATGGGGTGTACTCCATTAGAGCCGGAATTATTCCATTGGGGCCTTATGTTTCCAGCAATGGTCTGCAGCTGGGCCAGGAATGCAGTATGTGCTTTTGGAGAGAATTTTGGCCAGTTACAGTGGAAGAGGTCTGCCGGGTTATCTTGGCACTATGGCAGATTTGCTGTAGTCTGGACCCGGGCCCGACATGACTCATAGTGAGTTTTATTGTCCAGCTGTTCCCGGTGTTAGCCAAATCGTCCAGTGCTCTTTGCAGGAGGGGCTGGCCCCAGTGGCACTTAAATGTGCCCTGGTAAGGCCCCTGCTGAAAAAAACATCTCTGGACTCAGATATTTTGATGAACTTTTTAGGTAAGGTTATCAAGGAAGTGGTTGTGCTGCCTCTCGAGGAACACCTGGAGGCCTCTAACACCAACAAATTGTTCCAGTTGGGTTTCATAGCTAGGCATAGCACAGAGACAGCCCTGATCAGGGAGCTCAGTGATCTGCTCAGGGTGAGGGATAGAAGAGAGTGGTCTATTTTCATCTTCCTCAGTCTCTCTTCAGCATTTGACGCTATGAACCATGGCATACTTTTGGACTAGCTCAGCCAGAACACCGGACTTATTGGTACTGTCATCCACTAGTTTGAGTCCTTCTTATGGGATAGATCCCAGAGGGTAGTGCTAGGAAATTTTTCCTCAAGCCCAACAGTTCTATCCTGTGGGGTTCCCCAGGGCTCAGTCCTCTCGTCAATGTTGTTCACGGTGTATATGCTACCTCTGGGCATGGTTATTAAACAGTTCAGGCTGGGGTTTCACTGCTAAGCACATTTGCTTGACCTGGAAGGACACTACTTCTTTAATCAGCTGTGAGCGAAATTCTCTATTGCACTTGATATCTGCAACAAACGTGCACTTTTGCTTAATTCTGTGGGAGGTGAAACTAACTACCCTTGGTAATTGCTTTTTATTCACATATTTATTTAGTGTTTAACCAAGAACGGGCTTGCAAACTCTGTTTATCTTGTTAGTAACTTCAGAAGGATTTAAATACTGCATTTGGGTAGATCCTTGGAGGTAGCTAGATTGTCTACTAGGATTTTCTGACAGTTAAACTATTTTTAAATAAATTACAGGTGGCTGAGGAGTTGAAAAAGGAGCTTGCAAACTCTGCTTATCTTGGAAGTAACTTCACAAGTGTTTGAATACTGCATTTTGGTTGTCCCTTGGGGGTAGCTGGATTGACTACTAGGATTTTGGGACAGAAACTATTTTTAAATAATTTACTGGTGCGTAGGAGTTTGTGATAGTTAAACTATTTTAAATAAGTTACTGTGGTTAAGGAGTTGTCATAGAAAAACCTGCAGTGTGAAACAGGAAAAGACAGTCTTTCAAGCAACAGAGGGGGGTGGATCTAGGTTTATGTTTGTTTGTTACAATTCTTGTCATTTTCAGTGCAGGAAGAGTTTAAAGCACAGCTGACTTATTTTGGGGCTGACAGCTTTCAGAGCACAAACCACCAGGCCTGTTTTGGGGCTGGGGAGGTTTACCTGTGTCTGACTTGGATGTGTGGATTTTTCTCTGTTTGATTAGCAGGGTATTTTCTCTGTCAAATTGTTGTGTAGGGCATCTTGCTGACAGGAAGGCACTCACCGCAGTGGTGGGTCAGAGCTTTTAGCTGATTGTTTTGTGAGGGCACAGTTTAGGCCCAACCCCTTCCCACCCTCACCCCACCCACCCCTGGAAATAGTTCCTTTATACCTGGGGTTCTGACATCATTTCCTGAAGAGTGCAAGGTGCATATCACTGTCATATCCTCTCTACACACTGCACTGACAATATAAGCATACACATTGTATAATATATATATATATATATATATATATATTACAAACCAATCTCACACACACACACACACAAAAAAAAATAAATGTGGGAGTAGTGCAATGTAATGGCTGTGGGCAGCAGTCTTCCGGAGTCTTTCTGGAGGCTGAGATGCTGCCCTATTTGCAGACAGCTCTCTGCCCTGAGGGAGGAAGTTGCCCGTCTTCAGGCCACACTGGACAGTAGTAAGGGGACCTTCCCCTAGGTCACACTGGATGGTAGGAAGGGAACCTCCCCCATCCAGGAAGCACCAGAGCCATCACCACTACCTCAGAGGTTGCGAAGAAAGCACAGCAGTTGGACCACAGTGGGCTCAGGGAGGGTGAGGATGGTGGAATAGAGGCACACCCAGTCAGTTGTTCCACACCACAATCCATACACCATTCTGGGGGAGCAGAGCTCCCCTATGGATGCACCCGCAGAGGAGACTAAGGAGGCTGAGGACAACTGTCACAAGGGAGGCCCACAGGAAGGAGGCAGAGGACACCACAAGGAAAGGAAGCAGCCCTGGTGGGGACTCAATTATTAGGGATAGAAATTGGGGGAGCAGGGAAAACTGAAGTAAGGTGCCTGCCTGGTGCCATGGCTTGGAGAGACAGGAAGCGCATCCTCAGGATCACGAGAACAGCTGCACGGGAGTCTAAGCTGGATGTCATTGTCCACCTAGGGACAAATGACTTGGCTAATCATGAGATTAGAGCAGTGCAGAAGGACTTTGTAGAATTGGGGAGGGGCCTAAGACAAGTAGCACACACAATATCCTTCTCTGAGGTGCTGTCTGTCAATGGCATGAGTGAGGCGAGGGTACTTTGCACCATGCAGTTTAATGAATGGTTGAAAAAAATGGTGTGGAGCACAAGGGTTTGGCGTCACTGGGGACTGGGGTTCCACCTGGAGGGACACCAGCCTATACTGGCAGGATGGTCTGCATCTGTCCAGGAAGGGAACAAGTCTTTTGAGCAATCGGTTTAAATGCTTCATTGGCAAGCTTTTAAACTAGTCAAGGGGGGAGGCACTGATAAGTAGCAGGAAAATCCCAGCCTCTCCCTACAAAACAGGGTACTAAATGAGAAAAAGACTGAGGTAAACAGTGCAGTGGAGGATGCTGCAAAAGAAGATAAAGCCATCAAAAAATGGAGAGCAATGAGTACCAATGCCCATAGTCTGAGTAACAAGCTTCCTGAATTAGTGGCCTTGATGAAGGAGGAACATCTGGGATATTGTGGCAGTCACAGAAACATGGTACACACAAAACCATGACTGGGACATAAACATACCAGGATACACTATCTACAGGAGGGACAGGGAGGGTAATAGAGGAGGAGGAGTAGCTCTTTACATAAGGGAAGGAATCAAAGCAACAGAACAAAAGGGAAAACAGGGAGGTGAAGAAGCACTGTGGGTAAATTTGGAGATCGGCAATGGCACCACAATCCGCATAGGGTTAGATACAGACTCTTCTCAGGGGAGAAATGGACAAGGAAATGATAGAAAGAATACTTAGAATGACAGAAAAAGGGGAGATATTGCTGTTGGGTGATCTGAATATGCCAGATGTTAACTGGAGTGCAGTTGCAGCAGCCACTTCAAAGAGTGGGGTTATTCTAGATGCCCTACAGGGGGCAGGCCTTAGACAACTAGTATTGGAGCCCACTCGAGAGGGAGCAATCTTAGACCTGGTTCTCTCAAATGGAGATGAAGAGAGGATCACAGATGTAGAAGTGGGTAGCCATCTGGGAACCAGCGACCATCGAACAGTATGGTTCACAATAAACACAGCAATAGAGTCAAACCATACAAAGGCAAAAGTACTGGACTTTAGGAGGGCTGACTTTGCCAAAATGGGTGAGTGCCTAAGGAATGCACTAGCAAATGGGCAGGAAGGAGGGGTGGAAGAACAATGGGGAAAAATAAAAACTGCTATCACAGAGGTAACAAGCCTTTGTGAAGCAAATAACAAAATGAAACGATGTAAGAAACCACTATGGTTCTCAAAGGAAGTGGCAGGAAGGTTCAAGAGAAAAGAAAGCATTCAGGAAGTACAAGGAATCACAGAAGGAGCAGGACAGAGAACTGTATCAGTTAAAGCAAAAGGAAGCTGGAAGGCACTCAGAACAGCAAAGGCCCAAACCGAGGAAAAGATAGCCAACTCAGTTAAGAAGGGGATAAAACCTTTATAGGTACATCAGGGAGTGAAGGGAAGACCAAGGGAGGGTTAGTGAGGCTTAATAAAGAGGAGGGAGGGAGGGTGGGCAGAGGTGACTGTGAAAAGGCAGAGATACTAAACAAATATTTTTGCTCAGTATTTACAAAGGAAGTGGGAGGTACCTAAAACAAACAGTAGAAACACTCTGGATACAGAAATTGATACCAGCCATTTACAGAAGAAAGGGTTCTGAAAGAACTCTTAAAACTGAAGGTGGACAAAGCAATGGGGCCTGATGGGATTCATCCCAGAATTCTAAAAGAACTAAGGGTAGAACTAGTGACACCACTGACTACCCTCTTTAACAAATCAAGGGAGGATGGGGTGGTACCCGAGGACTGGAGAAGGGCAGATGTGATTCTCCTTCATAAAAGTGGGAGGAAGGCAGAAGCAGAAAACTACAGATCTGTTAGGTTAACCTCAGTGATAGGGAAAATGATGGAATCACTTCTGAAGGAAAGAATTGTTGAGTATCTAGAGGCCAGAGGGGCTCAGGACCCAAGGCAGCATGGATTCACAGCGGGAAGGTCATGCCAGACAAATCTGATAGATTTCTTTGACTGGGTGACCAAAGTAGTAGATCAGGGAGGGGCTGTGGACATGGCATCCTAGACTTTAGCAAGGCATTTGACACAGTCCCACACAAAAGATTAATATACAAGTTAGCCAGCCTTGGAGTGGGTCCCAAGATGACAGCCTGGGTAAAGAATTGGCTGGAGAATAGGACACAGAGAGTAATAGTAAATGGAGTCCACTCTGGAAGAAGGGGGTTACTAGTGGGCACCGCAGGGTTCTGTATTAGACCGGTCCTCTTCAATGTCTTTATAAGCAACATTGCAGAGGGACTGGAAGGAAAAGTATGTCTCTTTGCAGATGACACAAAGATCTGCAATAGAGTTGATGCACAAGGTGGGGTGGAAAGGATGAGAAGGGACTTGGCAAGGTTAGAGGAATGGTCAAATGTATGGCAGCTTGATTCAATGCTAAGAAGTGCAAGGTAATGCACCTGGGAAACAAAACCCAGGGAAGAGTACACAATGGGGGTGAGATACTAACAACAACAAAATGGAAAGGGACCTGGGGTAGTCATATCAGATGACCTAAAGGTGGGCAAGCAATGTGAGAGGGCAGCAAGGAGGGCTGGGGATACTGGGATGCATAGGAGAGGCATCACCAGTAGAAAACAGGAAGTTATTATCCCTATGTACAGACAGTTGGTGAGACCCCATCTGGAGTACTACGTGCAGTTCTGGAGATCCAATCTCCGCAAAGATATAGACAGGATGGAGGCTGTCCAGAGGAGGGCAACTAAAATGATGCAGGATCTGCACCGGAAGACATATGAAGAGAGACTTAAGGAGCTGAATATGTATAGCCTTGAGGAAAGGAGGGAGAGGGGGGACATGATAGAAACTTTCAAGTACCTCAAGGGGATCAACGAAGTCCAAGAGGCAGCATCTTCAAAAAAAAGAGGTGTAAGAACAAGGGGCACAATTTGAAGATAGAAGGGGGCTGCCTGTGAGGTAATTTAAGGAAGTATTTTTTCACAGAGAGGGTTGTGGATGCATGGAATGGCTTCCGGAGGAGGTTGTGGAGTCAAAAACAGTGGTGGAATTCAAGCATGCATGGGACAGTCATAAGGCAATTCTAGGGGGTGGGGGTAGGAAGAAGTAGGCTGCTGGTTAACTAGGATCTGCAGCTTATCCATTAGGTTGGGAAATGGGCAGACTGGGTGGGCCAAGCTGTCCTTATCTGCTGTCAAAATCTATGTTTCTATGTTTCTATACCCAGCTCTGCATGTCTTTTTGCCCCGGACTCAGGTTGCCATCTTGTTTAATAAATGCTTGGCTGAGATCTGGACCTGGATATCTTCTAGGTGGCTAAGGCTGAACCCTGAGGAGACTGAGGTATTAGTGGTCGAGCCGGCTCGAAAGGGAGGATTAGTGGCTAGCGCAGGAGTGATTGGGCTTCAGCTTGGTGACTCTATCCTGCTAGCCTGCCCTAGGGTGAAGAATCTGGGAGTCATTCTGGACAAAGACCTGACAATGGAGGTCCAGGTGTTGGCCATAGTCTGAAATGGCTTTTTTCATCTTCAGAACATCCGCCACATCAGATACCTTATTCCCACCATGATTTGGCTACACTGATCCATGCATTTGTGATCTTGAGGCTAGACTATTGTAACGCTCTGTACCTTGAGGTTAATGTGGGTATGCTACGAGGCCTGCAGTTGCTGCAGAACGCAGCTTCCTGATTACTCACTGGCTAGTCAAGATCTTGCCATATTACTCTGGCACTGCCTTATCTGCACTGTCCGCCGGTAAAATGGCGTATCTCATTTACAAAAGGGTTGTTAACCTACAAAGCCCTGCACGGACTGGACCCAACCTACCTGAGAGAGTTCATGCACCTGTACATCCTGGTTCACCCACTCCAGTCCTTCAAGGAGGGCCTCTTGATGGTCCCGAGGGCAAGGTTAAAAAACTTCAGGTGACTGCGCCTTCGAAGTAGCTAGCCTGGTGCTTTGGAACTTCTTGCCCAGGACCTTGAGGGAGGCCCCCTCAGTGAACACTTTTAAAAAGGGACTTAAAACTTAACTTTTCCAGCAGGTTTTTGGAGAAGCCATGTAATGTGTACAGTACATCCCTTTTTAGTTTTATGAACTGAGTTTAAGTATTTTATTATTTGATGGGCTGTTTTTAATGGGAATTGTCACAATATTTCATTTGATTTGTATTGTATTGTAGGTTTTTGTGGATTGTTATTGTATTGTTACATGTTTTTATGAGTTATATGGTATTTTATTGTAATGGCACCCTGAGTTTCAGCAGAAGTGCGTAAATATAAATAAACTCTACTACTGCTACTACTACTACAATGGGGGACTGGATTTTCCTTTACACAGATGACATGATGCTGTATCTGAAAAACCCCAATCTACATGTTCCCAGTGATCAGGCAGATCCTACAGGAATACGGAGAGGTTTCAGGGTTCAGAATTAATAAAGGGAAGAAAGAAGTAGTTCTGATCAGTGGAACAATGATCCCAGAGGTATGAGGATTAATTCCCTTTAGGGTGGTACAGACACAGTTCCACTATTTAGGAATGCACATTCTGGTTGGACTGAAGGGGCTCTATCATGCTAACTGCTGTAAACTGACTGCAGAAGTCTTTATAGATTTAAAATGATGGGAGCTGTTACCCCTTTTCCTCTTTGGGTGAATCGATTCTATCCATATGAATGTTCTTCCTAGATTCCTTTTTCGTTTTCAGACATTGCCCCTTCCTATCCCTAGGACAGAGTGGGTGAAAATAAAGAAAGCATTACACCATTTTACATGTGGTGGGAAGAAAGCCCAGATTAATTGGAAGGATATGCAGAGGCCAAAAGCATGAAGGCACCGGTATCTCAGATTTGAAGCCTTATTACCAAATGGCACAATTGTTATCCTGGATAGAACATAGAACATAAATAGAGTGAGGGAAAGGGGCATGGACGATAATGGAACAATACAATAACGTCACACATTCCCCAAGGGTGGTATTTGATGCCCCTGTGGAGCACCTTACTGTCCACTTAGCTTCCAATCCCTGGCTTGGGCAGCTATATTTAAACTGGCAAACAGTACGATGAGAACTTCATATCTTTCACCCCTTAATACCCTATACTCAAATAGACAGCTGTTTAGCGTTACCCCCCCCCCAAGGACTGATGCCATCTTTACAAGGTGGAGGAGGTTGGGTCTGGTTAAATTCACTCAGTTTGTATAAAATGGCATTATCAAATCATTTACTCAGATCCAGATAGAGTTCACCCTGTGGCAATTGGACTTCTTCCATTATCTGCAGGTTACTACCTTCCTTAAGGAAGGAGACAGGTTACAAGCTTTTTTTAGAGTGCCTCGCCCCTGATAGAAATCATAGAAAAAGTGATAGGTCACATTCAAAAATATATATTTCTTACTTAGTTAAAGGTTATATCTGTTGAGCCCCCACACACACACACACACTCTTGCCAGGTTGCATGGGACATGGAAATGGGTGGCACTTTAACTAGTAAGGAATGGAAGGTAGTATGGTAAGGGGTATTCCATACATCCTCATCCAATTACTGGAAGGAGTTTCAGTGGAAAAAGGTTGGCTGTTTTTTTCTCACTCCCTCATGTGCCAAACACTATACGATGGGACATGATGACAGGTGCTGGGGGGAGGGGTGAAGTGATTGGCACACACATCCGTATGCTCTGGGAGTGCCCGATCATTCAACCTTTTCGGCAGGCACTGGGCCCCAGATTCAGTATGATGGCAGGTATCAATGGATTCCTGGACTTTAAAACCCTGGTGTTGGGTGTGTGGCCTCTAGGTAGATGCTGTAACCATCAAAAAGCCTTTCTGGGCATCTCATTAGTTTTTTTTGTTACCAATTATTTTTACCAGGTGAAACACACTAAGCTGAAAGCTTGTTTGCAGGTGCAACCTGGGAGCACGAGGAAGTTAAGTGACTTGCTCAGGGTCACACAGTATGCAAGTGGGGGCTATGGGATTCAAACCCAGGTCTCCAGATTTGCAGCTCAGAGCCTTAAACCACTGCGCCATACTGCCTCCTATTAGTTGCAGATGGAAAGGCCATTACAAGACGCTGGCTTTCTGAGCAGTGTCCAAAGTTAGAGGATTGGGTTAAAATAGTGAAGGGTATTTATTGCATGGAAAAACTGACAACAGATCTGCGCTTGCAATCAGACAAATTCCTAGGGGTCTGGTTTCCTTTCATACATCTTACTGAAGAAATGAAAAATAAGTTGATCTTATCCCAGCTGGCAACAGGATACTGAAGAGCACTGATGGTCATCTTGTGAGCCCGCATCACATGCATAGGGGAACAGGAGTTTTGTTTCAAAGGATTGTTACCCTTTCTATTTGTTTTATTGTTAATAACTTGATTTGACCAGTGTAACCAGTGTTTGCTAGTATTACGCAGGACTCTATCGAAAGCTGTTACTTAAATGATTTACTTTTACATATTAGGGGCGACCAGTTCCTGCCATCTGTTAAAGATTCAATTATGAAATTACTGAAATGTAAAGTGGATAGAAAATCTAATTTCTGGTTAAGTTAACAGCTTCAAGAGCTTTGAACACTGCCCAGGACTTCATTTTAACAGCAAAGGAGATATTGGAGTTTATGTAACATTTATAGCTAGAACTGGATATGACTGTTTATTGTGGATATGAAATAAAGAAGTTTAAAAAAAAAAAGAAGAGGAACGGGCCCAGTACCGATCCCTGTGGCACACACATGGAGACTCCCCTATCCTCTGAGCATTCCCCACTGAGGACAACTCTCTGGTTTGTTACCTTGCCAGTCATACGTTTTCTGGAACACTGGGATTCTATATCACATCTGCTGCCTTACACGGAATGTAAGTGTCTCACGCTTTTTGCTTTCATTTTTTTTATACTTTATATAAATGTCATATTTAGAACAAGAGGAGACATAATTAAAAACAATGTAGACGCTGTACAATTCCTAGGGGTATACAGTCATATTTAAAACAAAAGTACAGACAGTTGGATTAGTAAACTAAAGTAAGACGTCAGGGCACATCTCTCTGGTATGGAAATCACATGGGATCATACAGTGACTGAGATGGAAAGTTAGTCCTTCCAGTGTATGTTTTAAGGATCCAGAGTTGACAGAGTCATTTTTGGCCAGGAGAATGTAACTGATTTCAATGCAACTGCAGCTAAATTTAGGAGATATTTATTTTTTCCAGAAGTAAAGGGTGCTGGAACATCAGACAAGAGTATATTCACAGCGATACTGTAACTTGATAACCAGTTAACTCACTTATCTCCAAATAAAGTGCATGCCCCAAATTACAAATTCTTAATTTTAAGCAAATCCAAAAATGAAATGCTTGCAACCCTTGGAGACCTCATGGGTTCCAGTAAATGACATGCCCGAGTTTCTGGACCCCCAAAGGGTTAACTTCAGAAGCTTCTTGATCTCCATGGTCAGGTGACTTGACAGTGAGATTAAGAGCCACGGGGTCTAGCCTGCTGCCTGGAGCTGGAAGGTTTCTGGCAGTTGGTGGGAGTTGTTGAGGGGGCAGTGTGCTGCTTGCAGTTATAATAATAATAATAATCTTTATTAAGTGCAATTCAAAATATCAAAGCACGTTTACAAAAAATATAAAAATACAAAAACTTCAAAACCAGTATTAATTAAAAATACCGATGTATCATATCAACTAATCAATCTCAAGTAACAGCAAAAGCAAGATTAAATAAGTGGATTTATAGTGCCATTTTGAAGTTCTCCACAGTCTGGCACTCTCAAACCTGACGAGGTAGAGAATTCCACAGGGTGGGCACTGCAAATGCAAATGACTGAGCCCCAGATGTCTTCAACTGAACCCTGGGAATCTCTAGCAATCCCTCGTCAGCGGAGTGGTCCGGGGGGTGGCAATAGGGGCAAAGAAGCTCTTGCAAGTAGCTTGGACCCTGTCCATGCAGGGCTTTGTAGGTCAGCAAGCCGACCTTAAAGGTGATCCACCATTGAACTGGCAGCCAGAGCAGCTTGTACTGCACAGGAGTAATGTGGCTAGATCAAGAAAGCCCAGTCAGTAGCTGGTTGCCGCATTCTGTACTAGTTGCAGATGGTGGATGTCAATCCCTGGTTGCCCTAGATAAAAGACATTACAGTAATGCAGATGAGAGGTCACAAAGGCATGGACCAATGCTGGAAGGTCATCGGGCGGAACCAGATGCCTAATCCGGGTGATATTCCTCAGATGATAAAACGAGGTCTTGATGACGGATGACACCTGAGGCTTCAGGGTCAGTCCCTCGTCAAGAATAATGCCCAGACTACGCACCCATTCAGAGGTCCTCAGCTGGCAGCCTCTCTGCACCAGACCAGATGCTAGCCCTGCCAAAGTCCCTTTTCTTGATGACCTGGATCCATGACTAAAATCTCAGTCTTGTCAAGGTTCAGCATCAGCCAGTTGGCACTCATCCAGTCTTGGATCTCGGATAGGCAGCTGTTAAATACCGAGACCGCAACATCCTGACCGGGTGCAAAGGACATGTATTGCTGAGTATCATCTGCATAGCAGTGAAAATTCAATCCGTACTGCCTGACAATGTCCCCCAGCGGCAGCATGTACACCGCGAACAACATGGGGAGAACACTGAGCCCTGTGGTACCCCAAATGGCAGGGAGAAAGCATCAGAGGAATAAATCCCCAACACTACTGTCTGAGACCTGCCAGTGAGGAAAGAATGAAACCATCTGAGGACTGTACTAGACAGCCCACAGACCAACCGCAGGCACTCTAGCAATACCTCATGGTCTACGGTGTCAAATGCTGCCAAGAGATCAAGGAGGACCAAGATAGTACAGCTCCTCCGATCTCTCACAACAAGGAGGTCATTGAGCACCCAAACAAGGGCAGTCTCAGTACTGTGCCTTTTGACTGGAAGGGATCATAGATATCATGGATGGTAAGATGATCCTCCAACTGCAGCGCAATCACCTTCTCAATAACCTTACCCACAAAGTGAAGGTTAGAGACAGACCTGTAGTTGGCAAGACAATCCGGGTCGAGAGAAGATTTCTTAAGGAGGGGAGTCACCACTACCTCCTTCAAGGAGACGGAGAACTCCCCAGTCTCTAACGAATACCGGACTATCTCAGCCAAGACCGGGCTGATGACCTCCACACACTCCACAACGAGGCAGGTTGGGCCCGGGTTCAAAGTACAGAAGGTCAGCCACATACTGTGGATGATCTTCATGACATCCAAGATCATCACATGGCCAAAAAGCTGACCAAATAGATCAAGGTTCTGCGACCTCCCACCGGTCACTGCAACCCCATTAGAGTGTGCCAAACAGATCTCTGTCCTGATGCCAGAAACCTTATCTGCAAAGAAGTGAGCAAACTCGTCAGATTTATCTAGCGGCAAGGCTCTCTGTGACTGCAGACAGGTTGGATTGCAGAGTCTGTCCACAGTACGGACAAGCTGAGCAGGTCAATTCCGTGCAGCAGAGATCTCCCCGGACAGGAACTCTGCCTTCTTACGAGAGATCTACTGATTGATAATCTGCATAATGTGCCATCAATCTAAGCCTCTCGGCATCAAGGCCAGATTTCTACCAGCATCGCTCCAGCCTAAGCCCTACTCTCCTCATCTCTCCTTCAAAGTCCCATCAAATCATGGGGACTGAGGAAGAAAGGAGAGAGGGTGAACCTGGACAGAGTCCAGAGCTGCCATCACAGCCTTATTATAGGCCTGTAGTAGATTTTCTGGACCCATGCTTGCATTTGTATGTCCTGAATGGTCCAGTACTGCCATTAGATCATCTGGGGTCACATCCCTCAATGGGCAGCACCAGACCATCTCCAAAGGGGCAGGCCTAAGGGGGGGGTGCCTGGAAGTTGAACCTGATAGTGCAATAATCAGACCATCTGACTGGTTCCACCACCAAGTCGGCACTTTCCATAGCCAGTAGGAAGACCAGATCCAATGAATGCCCCAAAATATGGGTCACAGAGGAAACAACCTGTGTGAAGCTCAACACATACATGAGTTGGAGGAAGTCCTGCCCAAAATGCAAACATTTGTTGTTGATCCAGGCATTGAGGTTGCCTAGCACCATCACTCGGAGCGACTCCAACAACATGTCAAAAACGAAGTCCATGACTTCCTGTAAAAATTGCTTCCCATCCCTGGGTGGATGGTAAATGAAAAGAATTTTGCACCCCACACCTGCACCCAGGATGCACTTAAAGGATCAGTCTCCCTCACTGGCACATCTATCCAGGCCCAGCTCTGTTCTAAAACAAATGGCAATGCCCCCACCCCTACAATCAAACCTCAGGCAATGTATCACTGAGAACCTGGCTGGCACCACTGCCTCAAGAATTGGGCCAGCATTCATGTTTAGCCAGGTCTCAGTGATGTATGTCAGGTCAGATGACGCAACAAGATCAGCAGTCAATGCTGCCTTGTTTTTAATGGACCTGGCATTACCTAACACTGCCCCGGCAGGATGGGATTCTGAGGCTGACCGAGGGACCTGCCAACTCAAAGTGGAGCCCTTGGGTATGGAGACTAGATGGGGGAACCCCTTTCCAATCTCCATTTCGCCTCAGGGTGTCTTCTTGTTCCTACTACCCCAATCCGGCCACTCTGGTCCTCTCCTCCCCATTGTACGGGCCCCCCTCTCTACACCTCCTACCCACTATCCCCAATGTCCGACAATGAGTGTAAACATCGGTGGGCAGAGGAGGACAACTAAAGGGGCAGAGGCCCTGAAGCTCTGAGGAGGAGAAGCGCCTGACCAGAAGAGCCACTTGCCAGCACATACTGTCTCACAACCCAAATCCAGCCCCCCAAAAGAATAAAATACAGGTAAACAATCCACCCTCCCTCAAAGAAACTATACCCTAATCCCTACTCTTGTAACGAAAACTGCAACCCAAAATAAACCAACCCCAAAATGTCCCAACAAGTTAGGTGTCAAAATGTTCAAGGAGAAAATTAGTGCAGAGATAGTATCCATGCATACAAAGCACACCAGGGCTTCAGAAAATGTCTTTAGATGGGGTGAGGCTCTACCCTCACCCAGTCCATATAGTTATATACCAAGATTGCTCCTCTCCAGCCAGCAACAATGGAAATTAATCCAGTTCAGAAGTCAACTTTTGAAGGTACTCTCACTAGTTCCCACAATAAAATATAGAGTTCTGTTTGCTATGTGAGAGCCACAAGATGATTGTTTAGAGAGCCAAAACCAGGTCTTGACCACCAGGCACAGGGTCAGAGGGTAATAAGCAGGTCTATAACACAGTCAAGATCAACAGTGCACCGGAACAAGCTCTTATCCAGCAGTCTACTGATCTTCATCCGGCTCCAAATTCCACAATCCTCGGGACCACAAATTGTGCTCCCCATAGGCCAAAACCTGGATGGCCTGCTACCAGTAATCTAAGGTCCCCGGGAAGAAAGTCCACTGGTCCCCACCACACTATAGACCCCTAAGACCCTCAAAGGGCACGCCACCCTCTAGTCTGCACTCCACTGAAAGTCACACCTGGGCACAGGCCTATCCAGGCATCAGCCCCAATTCGGCACCACGTCCCCAAGCCCAGAACACACTGCCCCATTCCTGCCCTGGGGTGGCGGCTAGTAGAATCACAGGCCAAGGTAGGATAGCAGAACAGAGGGGCAATGGAGACTCCACTGTCTGCCGACAGTTGGAATCACCACCGCCAACACAGTGGACTGGGAGCCAACCCTCTTATCTGAAACCCCACCACCACTGTCCTCCCCTTGGCCACAACCCAACCCACAAACCACCCGCTGTCCACCAAGGACCAAAAGGAGCAAGTACCTGGAATTTGGAAATGAGCCTGTGCAATTCCACAATTGGTCCACTCGGCTACTGAAGTCGGTCGCACTCTCACCACACCAACAGGTAAATCACTAAACCAGAGTGGTTGTGGCAACAAGTTCCAAAACTTCTTGTTCCACAGTGTTCCAAGATAATTACCAATCCTCTTCCCTCTGATAGTTTAAACAGACTCCAAGTTCAAACATCCAGATAATCCAGTGGTTTAAACAGAACTCCACAAATCTCCACTTACAGTGAAAGTTCGTCACGGAATTCACTCACGGCGTAACTGCTAACAGCCAGCCATAGTAAAAGAGTGAAGAATGAAATGGCCAAACAACTCTCAAATGCAAATAGGGAGTAAATAACTGACCTAAATAAAAATGTAGAGGTGAGTGCTAGCCATGACAGCGAGGCTAGCAGTTTGGTATCCAAAAAAACAAAAACGAGCGCTGTTACATACAAACATACAAAGAAGCCAGCAGAAGAAGGTCATTTGGTCTATCAAGTCTGCTCATATTGCAGGGTCCACAGCTTGAGCTAATGTCCCTGACCTCCCTTCCCACTCCTTCCATCCTCCCTACCCATGATCCTTACTTTCCCCTATGGCTATCCCAGCCTCTCTTAAAGCTGCCCACTGTCTTCAATGAGATGACCTCTTCTGGCAGCGCATTCGTAGTGTCCACCACCCTCTCTGTGAAGAAGTGCTTCTTGACCTCCCTCCTAAACTTCCCACCCTCAAGCTTAAGACTGTGCCCCCTCATGTTATGGTTGCCACTCAGCTTAAAGAGACTTTCCTAGCCGGTCCAGTGGCACTGAGGGCTAAGGAGCTGGAAGCCACGTCTCGTGATACGCCAATGACCCATGTTCGGGAATGAACTCGGGTCATTCGGGGGTTGGCTGGGGAGGTAGGGATTGAGCATCCAGAGGACTGGTCTCCTTCCTCAGGGTGGGGGGTTATGTGCTGCATGCGTCACCACAAGAGGGGTTTGACCCCCTCACCCAGGTGTGCTTGGTTGCCTCTGTGGAGGTGGAGATGGCTGCTGCACCCATTGCACAGGAACGGAGGCAGGGGAGAAAAACAGAGGAAAATACCAGGACCTGGCAGGACCCATGATGGCCCTGATTGGCCCGGAGGATGTACCCCTCCAAGGGAGGGATCATAGCCCTGGCCAGGTCAGCTGAGGAGCTGACAAATAATATTGTGATTAAAAAAAAAAGAGACTCTCCTTATCAACCTTATTTATCCCTTTCAAGTACCAAACCAAACAACCCCTATCTACTAAGCCCTGAAAAAATATCGCTCACCTTGCTATCTATCTCACTGTGCTACCCTAACTGCCTACACTATAAACTTACTAAAATTGAACTAAAATCACCACCAAACACAGAAGCAAAACTGAAATAAACAGAACAGTTGTTTCAAGGTCAGTGCTGATTTTTAAGTTTTCTTTCTGTAGAAGGAGACCCCAGGCCATCCAGAGCATGTTAGCAGCCATTTATAGAAGTCGCTGCTGGGGCATAGCCCTGTCTGATACTACAGAACAGTAACTAAAGCAAGGAATGTGAACTGAAAAGAAGTGTCAGAGATGAGATTATGAAACCTATGCCCCTCCTTGGGTGTAGGGTCTTCATACTTAGACTCTGGGAATTTAAATATTCATCTAAACATGAGACTGGGGGCATTGTCCCTTTGTTTCTCTGCCAGGAGGATAAAGGTGACCAGGCTCAACGAAATGAACTTCCTTGTGTTCTTGGACCTGCAGGCATTGGGAGGAGGGTGGATGAATAACCAGCTCTGTGAAGGTGTGTGATAAAACAGACACAACAAACCAGATGTCAGGTGCTTAAAAATGCAAAAGTGCATTGTTATTTTATTCAAATTAGAAAATAAAAAATTAAAAATAATAAACATACAGAAAGCAAAGGGTTATTCACTGTCCAGTATCCAGCAAACTTTCTAATTTTGAAAATTCCTGAGGCTTAGCTTCAGTCTTTGCAATAGGACAGTGCGGCAACAACAGCACACACTTCTGAGGTCCTCCTCACTTGGTAGTCAGTATTCAACTGATTCCCCTATCTATCTTTGTTATTCCAAGTGGTGGGTTTTATACCTTTCATGGATGACATCACCATCAGGTGATCCACCCCTTTTTGCTAAAACCAGTATAAACCTCTTATTCTCAGGAGTTCCAAATCAAACAGTAAAAACATGTCATGTTCATACAAGTCAATCAATCCAATCAATCAATGTATCTGTATACTGGAAGGCATGTGAGCAAAAATGCTCATTTTCACAAATGTCCAGTTTTGGAAATAACAGGTAGAGTGTTACAGGTGAGAGGAATACATAATATATACATTATATTTACAGTGGTAGAAGCACAAGAACAGGTCAAAGGAATACATAAATAGGAATACATAATATATACATTGTATTTACAGTGGTAGAAGCACAAGAACAGGTCAAAGGGATACATAATATATGCATATATAGGAATACATAATATATACATTGTATTTACAGTGGTAGAAGCACAAGAACAGATCAAAGGGATACATAATATATACAATATAGGAATCCATAATATATTCATTGTATTTACAGTGTAGAGGCACAGGACCCAAAAGGTACAATATGTAAACATATAATTTACAGCATTAGCTGTGTGCGGGAGGAAAGCAAAAAGGCAGTAGGAGAAAAGCAGTGTTAGCAGATTTAATGGGTGGGCAGGGGAGTGGGTCTGTCAGGGCAGTGACAGGTGGACGATGCAAGGAGGAGCTCTTAGAGGGAGGTGTTAAAGGAGTTTTGGGATCCACAGGCCTGGATTTCTGGGGGAAGTTTGTTGTAAAGCTTCATGCCCCTGTAGGTGATTGAGTTCTGGGCAAGGTTAGTCCTGTAGAAAGGGGTATCAAATACCAGACTGGTGGTCCCTCTGGTCAATCGCATGGGGGCTGCGAGAGGGAAGAGGGAGTTAAGACTGGGTGGGACAATATTGAGATATCTCTTGTGGAGGAAAGAGATCATTTTATGATGAAACCTCTGTTCAAGTGTGGGCCAGCCAAGGGGAGAGTAAAGGGTGCAGCGATGAGTTCTCCAGGGGAGGCTGGTGACGAAACAGGCTATGCTGTTGTAGGTGACCCTGAGTTTGGTGTAGAGGAGCAATGCTGTAGGAGGAGAGAAAACAATGGAGCCAAAGTCAAATAGAGGATGGAGTAGGGAGCTAGCCAAGCATAATCTGGAAGTGGGGATCAGGCAATTTCTAACCCTATAAAGAAGACCAAGCCTGACATGTACCTTTCTAATGAGGTTACTAATGTGGACATTGAAGGAGAGTTGTGGGTCAAGGTGGATCCCCAGGTATTAGAAGTCAAGGACTTGTTCAATGGGGGTGCCAAAGTTGTCAGAAAGTTTAAGGCTGGAGACAGGGGCTTTCCTTGGGCCCGAGAAGATCATGAATTTTGTCTTCTTGGCACTGAGGACAAGGCTATTCCTGGAGAACCAGTAATGCAGCTTCCTAAAGTTGGATTGCAGATTCTGGAATAAGGTAGTGGGGTTGATGTCACTGCAGTAAAGAGCTGCATTGTCAGCATAGATGACAAGTTGGGTAGAGTGGCAGATAGAGGGGAGGTTGTTAATAAAGAGTGAGAAAAGCAGGGGGCCTAGGATTAAACTCTGGGGGACACCATACTGAAAAGGGCATTCGGAGGAGAGGTGGCCATCATTGGAAGTCTTGTGGGATCTCCTGGAGAGGTAGCTACTGACTCATTTCATGGGGGTGTCCAATAGATGTAGGCCTTTGAGGGTGTTTAGGAGAAGGGTGTGATGCACAAGGTCGAACGCCTTGGTCAGGTTGACGAAGGCAGAGCCTGTGTACTAGCCTTTGTTGTTAGCTTTGATGATGTCGCTGGTTAACCTGACCAGGGCTGTTTCGGTGCTGTGCCAGGGTCTAAACCCATGCTGGGCACTTGAGAGGAGGTTGTTGGTTTCAAGGTAGTCGGTGAGTTGGGTATGCACCACTTTTTCAATAATTTTTGAGAGAGGGTCGAGGAGGGAGATGGGGCGGTAATTACCTGCTTCATTTCTGGACCCAGACTTGAATAAAGGCCTGATCATGGCAGTTTTCCAGATGGTGGGGAAGTAGCCAGAGCATAGGGAGTGATTTAGCAGGTTAGTGAGTGGGACAGCCAGGGTATTGATGGCAAGTTTCAGAATTTGAAGTCAATACCGTTGGTGCCTTTACTGGGTTTGGTGTTGTTCACGTGGATTAGCGTTATGGTATCTGAGGGTTTTAATGCCTTGAAGTAGAAATTGGGGATGTGCCTACCGGTGGAGTTTTGGCAGGGGCACTGTGGGGGTGGGGAGGTGGGCGGGTGAGAGGAGTGAGTGGGTATGTATCTTTCAAGGTCACTGAAAAAAGTGTTGAAGATGTTAGCTACTTTGGTTGGGTCATTGGTCTGTCTGTCGCCATGGTTCAAAGTAATGGGGTCTGAATTATTGTTATTGCTGAGTAGTGAGTTCGGTGTTCCCCATAGACACCAGGGATCTGAGGATTCATCAAGTTGTTTATCATGTGGGAAGTCTATTTTCGCTTTTCTAATTGCAGATTTGCGTTTGTTTCATAATGACCTGTAGAGAGCGAGCTGGGAAGGGTCTCTGTGCTTTTGGTAACGGGCCCAGGCTTCGTCTCTGGTTCTCATAAATCTGATGATATTGGGGGTGATCCAATCATTATCTTTTCTAGCCTAGACTCAACTCCTCTTTTCTTGGTTAAGGGGTTTTATGTTAAGGGAGTTTTATGTTTCCATTTTGTTCCATCTCAAAAAATAGTATTAATATGATAGTAAGTCCATGAGGGTTCCACTGGGTTTTGCTAGGGGAACGGGAGAACGAGGGCACGTGCCTCTTCTCCCTTCTCCTGCCAACCCTTGGAACTCATCATATCTTTTTCTTTTTATTTCCATTAAATTGTTAAATGTGACACCCTAAAATAGACAAGCATACAGCTATTTCATTTTCATTCCCAGTGCAAGTGGCTGTCTTACTATCACTGCAGAGAGAGGGTGAAAGTGAGTACTTTAACATTAACATTTTGGACAGCCACTCCCTGTCTAACAGAAATAAAGAGTGAAAGGAATGGGGGGGGTGGATACCTCACACATGTATATCTACCTTAGATAGCGCTCACCCTGTCACAAGCTTCAGAGCAGCCCTATAAGTGAGGGTCTTGCCCCTGTGGGTCCCTTCTAAGTATAGGATGAATTATGCTCAGTGTGAAATACTGGTGAAAGTGAAGCTTAAACCAATCGGCCCCAGCTGTTGCTGTGGGCTGAAAAACATCCAGTCCCAAATCATTGTACCACTTAGGTTGTTTTAAATATCCCAGTGAATTTCAAGTTTCTAGTTTTTTTTATGTACAGCAGGACTAGATGGCAATCAACCAGTTGAGGAAATCTCATTTACAATCGTCTCCTGAAATATTTGCGGCACAATTTGGTGCAAAGAGTACGGTGTAGCTATAGACTGTTATAAAATGTTACAAAGTAATTAAAAACTTTTCCATAAATAGAATTACTTTCAATTCTCCAACAGAGCCCACTCATCCAAGCTCAAAAATTATGGAACAGCAAGGCTCAAAAATCTTCACAAAGTACTTCAAGGAAAAGTCCACCCAAAACTTGAAAAAATATATGTTGTGCAGAGTGTTTTAATTTGTATGTGAAGTTCTAGTGTTTCCTTCTCTCTGACTGATATTAGGAGTTTTTTCTAAATTAGCCTGTTAGCTTTATGCTAGTTTTACGACCCCTGGGGATCGTCATCCCTGATAACTTAATTGTATTTCTTGTTCCCACAGTGCATCTTGTCTCATGTGGCTGTGATGTAAGGGACCCAACATTCAGCACGCACATGCCAAACAAACTAAATATCTTGGAAGCTTTACAAGCTGTACAAAAATTACTAGCAGCAAAGTTTTTCAGGACAGTAAGACCTTTACGATGAGGGTGGTCACCAAGCTGAATTCTACAGATTTTAAAATGTAGCCATCTCTACTGTTGGGAACTGATTGTAAAGCAATGCTTTCTTCTGGATTTATGGTCTCTGCTACATCACCATCACATGAAACAAGGTGCATTGTAGGACAAATAAATACAATTAAGCTATAGTATATGGGAGCCTTCGGTTCTACACCGATTTCAGCAGCTCCCAAAAACTTGTTGTACTACAGTTCAAAGGTCAAAAAAGTTGTTGTACTATCATTCTGACATCACATCGATAGTACAACAACTTTTTGTTTGACCTGTCACCTCATTGGCCAAAGACACGCCACAAAGAAGAAAAAACCTTGGTAAAAGTGGTGACGGTAGTTAGTGAGCGGCGAACAGTGGATTGAGTCAGTTTGGACACAGAGAGCCATAAACATCTCTGAGGCACCAAACTGAAGGGGCTTCTCTGTTTTTTTTTTCTTTCTTTTTTTTTTTATTTACGCAGTCGCAGTGGCCATAGACGAACGGGATAATGGAGCACAGCTTGTGTGACGTACAGATACCAGTGGGAGCAACAAACGCATTGGACAAGGAACACAGATAAGTTCAAATTCAAAGGAATCTGAAATATCGGTGTAGAACTGAAGGCTCCCATATACTATATAAAACAGTATATGGGTAACCATACACTGCAAGGCTGTGTTTCCATCTCGGGTTTGTGCTGACATCATTAGACCTCTCGAGCTTCACTCTCGAGGTCTCTATGATGTCATCACAAACCCTCGATAGAAACACAGCCTTGTAGTGTATGGTTACCCATACACTCTTCTATATGTTTCATATGGAGATCTCCAGGGGTCGTAAAACTACCCTAAAGCTAGCAGGCTAATTTAGGAAAAACTCTTCTAAGCAGACACAGGGAAGGACACACAACAACTTAACATACAAATCAAAACACTCTGCACAACATATGTTTTTGCAAGTTTTGGGTGGACTTTTCCTTTAACAGTCTTAAACGATGTTAAAATACACACAGAAGTACGATTATCAGCATAGCCACGCAACTCGTATGGAAGATTATTCCATAACTTGGGTCCTTTTTATGCAAAGGATAATTGCCCTATGTGAGAACACATTCTAGAGACAATAAATTCAAAGCCCTTCACTGACCTTAACCCTGTGTTTAGGGCATGGTAGGAAAGCAAGTCAGTAATGGGACTGTGTTTGACACACTTACACAAGAAAATTAATATATGTTGTTGCCTCACTTGCTCCAATGGCTGCCTGTGGAGGGTGTTAAGTAAAGAGCACTGATGCATCTGCCTGAGTGTAAGCAGGACAAATCATGCCAGTTTAAAACACAGCATGTCTGGCCTCTGGGAATAGGTTCTCCAAAGACCTGCATAGACAATGTCTCCATATTCAAATACAGGCAATATCATGCTCTGAACTATTTTCTGCCTCACATCTAATGAGAAAAATTATCTGTTTCTATACAAAAAAACTCTTCTTGCCTTCATTTGTTTTCTAATACTTTCAGGTGGTGATCCAGATTTTCATCTAACCATAGGCCCAGGTACTTAGCTAGAGACATTGTGCAGTTTCCTATAGTTAAAATGGAAATTTGTGGATTGTGCTTCTTCCAACGTGCTGAGTCAAACTGCATAACCTGGGTTTTTGTTTAATTTATTATTAGATTGCTGTTGTTAAGAAAATACTGTATCTCATTCAAAGCTGCCTGCAATTTGGCCTGAAGCAACGCAGTGTCAGTACTCCCAGCTGTAGACCACAGTGTCATCAGCATAGAGGTGGACTACAGTGTTAGTCTGTTGGATCTTGAGGTTATTAATGAAAAGTGACATGAGAGGTCCCAGGACAGAGACCTGGGAAACACCACTTCTCACTTCGATTTTTTTTTTTTTTTTTGAGTTCACGCCTCCAGTGGAAACCACCTGATGCTGTTAGGTAACTAGACAACCAGTTAGTTAATGGGCTATAGAAATCCATACTTCTTAGTTTAAGTAATAGGCTATGGTTTGTTGTGTCAATGACTTGGAGAGGTCGATCAGAATCACTCTAGCCACCATACCACTGTCAGCTGCCCCACAGAGGTCAGTAGTGACCTTTACAAAGGCAGTGGCCATGCCATGGCTAGACCTGAAACCATACTGGTTCTTATTCAGAATCTGATTAGTTGCTAAGTAGTTCAAAATTTGCCTTTCCACCAGTCTCTCTGAGACCTTCAATAAAACAAACAGTAATGAAATTAGATGGTATTTGGAAAGTAATCTGTCATTACCTGACTTAGAAATTGAAACTACTTTTGCAACTTTCCAAATTTTAGGGAACGCTCTATGGCATATTGATATACTGAATAAGTAACTTGGGGGATGACATATTGCTGGGGCAACATACATCACTAATCTGGGATGTAATCCATCAATCTCCTCACTTTTTTGTGTCAAGTTTTAATAAAGCACTACATACATCGTGCACTGAAAATGCTGCTAGAGATAAGGAGACACAGTCTTTGGCAGAGATGGCTGATGGCACGTGAGGCCCATCTGTACGGATGCGTGTGTCACTGCCATCAACCGTCTCACTGTTTAAGCCTCAGGCGATAAAACAGTCATTAAAAGCGTTTAACATAAGGTTCAAGTTACCTACTCTGTTCCCATCAGTTACAAAATGATTTGGGATTGTTGGAACAATGGATGAATTCAGACTCTTTACTGTGTCCCAAAACATAGTAGGGTCCAGAGTACTGTTTTTTGTCTTATTCCTGATGAAGTTTTCCTTTGCTAACCTTATTTCTTATAAATGAGAATTGCTTTCAGCCCTGTAGTCTAACCATTCCTGTTGGACAGTGGTTATTGTAGGTTTTTTTCAAGGCTTTGTCTCTTACCTTATGCAAATTAAGATGGGGTGAGTATCAGGGGGAGTGGTTTAGCCTGATATTACATTTTATAACTGGGGTATGCCTGTTACATATTTCAGAGAAAATACTTATGGAATAGGAACAGGCATCATTTACATCTGGTATAATCTCCTGATGCTCCCAGTTAGTGTTTTTGAGGTCTGAGGAAAAAGCAACATAGTTAATTTTTTTTTGAAAGAACAAAATGTCTTGATGCTTGGTTTGCTTCACTTTCACCTGGCTACTAATGCAAAAAGTAAATTGGTGGTCGGACAGTGAGCCAGATAAAACCAATACCTGAGTATACTTCTCCAGGCTATTAGAAAATATTAACTCAAGAATAGCGAATGTTTCCACATTTTTTAAATTAAACCTAGGTGATTCCTTAATGAGTTGTTCTAGGCCAAGATCAGTGGTCAAGTCGACTTAAGTTAGTGAGTCCCTGCCCGTACCCCAGTTTATATTAAAGTCCCTTTTAAAAGAGTCTCACAACTGTCATTGTAGCTTAAAACCAGCTTATCTACAGTAAGAAATTGTCTGAGTGGAGTTTTAGGGGGCTGATAGCATCCTATAAGACATAGTGGCCTTGAGTTTTCAAAAGTAACTTCCAGAGCTAACAACTCAATACTGCCTTTTGAGACCAGTTCTGGTAATTGAGTTGTTAGTATTTACACAAATCAATAGTCCACCTCCCCTTTTGTTTTTGTCTCTATGCCAGATATTGTAACCCTCAACTAACGTAGATTTACTACTGATTTTTGGTGTTAGCCAAGTTTCAGAGATAACTACAAAATCTGACTTATGCAATGAGACCCAATACCATACTAAATGAATTTTTGGAAGAAGACTGTGTGTATTACAATGTACAAATGAGAACTTATTAGTTCTGAGAACTTTTGATGTGTAGCTCCCTGAAACATTGTTCTCTGGACCCTGGTTTGTGTGGACATCTCCACAAAGGCATTAATCAGTACAAAGCAGAATCATCAATTCTGGTCTGCCTTTGTGGGGCCCAGGTTTACCCAGCGAGTTCTAAGGCTCCTGTCACTGGCTAGCTCACATAAATTCCTGTCAACCAAAGATAAGGAGCGGCATGACAAAGTTGCAGACACAGATTTATATATGACTTTAACAGAAGTCAGTGTCAATAAACTTGAGATGATTTCAAGTGAGGCCACTTGGCTAGGTTTTGTGCTTATACATGGAGTGCATTCTGATAATTTTCAAGTCATATGCAGAAAGGGGCTACCAGAGATGATTACTAGAATTGCTCAGCCAGTAGTCTGCCAATATAAATCCAGACAGAAACAGACTCAGTGTAAAGACAAAAACAATATAATTTATACAACCCATGGCTACAATGTTTCCCTAATAACTTAAGTGAGAAAAGGCAAATGCAGCACATGCACAAATTTTAAACTAGCAGTTGCTTCCATTGTCGATTTTCAGAAAAAAAACTATCAGTACAGGAGACACTGAACAATACAGAGCCCCACTAGAGAGGCCAGTATTGCTAAAAAGTTCATATAAAGACAGAAGTGTAAAAAAATTGGGTGATACAGTTACCAAAGTTCGTTGTTAGATCTGGAGAGTTCCAATAATGGTGGCAGTGTCGGTTTCATCTAGACAGCCATAGAAAATAGAGTAAGAACCATAAATGGTGATAATGGTGACAAGGAAAAAACAAAATTTTACTAACAGCCTCCCCATGGTGGACTCATGCTGGGTGATCCATGCCGCTCCATCGTGAGCCACTCGCATCCGTGCTCTGCGGGTGACACAGGCTTTTCACTATTGAAGCCCTGCCCTCAGGAGCCATGTCACAGCTGCCGGTTTACCCCCGAACTCTCTGACTGTTGTGAAACAGTAGTGTGAGCAGGTAATCACAGCACTTCCAAGGCTGCTGCTTTACTGGCAATGAAATGGCAAACACAGTTCTTGTCTTGCAACTTGACACACCAGCTGGAGTTGTATACTGTAACAGGTGGAACAGGCTTTTAACTGTTGAAGTCCCACCCCAGGAACCACATCACAACCACCAGTTCACCACTGAACCCCCTGTCTGCCATGGAACAATAATGTGAGCAGGTAATGCTTGCACTTTCAAGGCTGCTTGCTGCAGTGCTGGTGATGAAGTGACTTATACAGTTCTTGTCTTGCAGCTTGACACACCAGCTGGAGCTGTGCTGGAGTTGTATGTGAATTTAACTGCCAAATGAAAAATGTACACCTCTTGGGGGGTGTTTGAAATGCCAGGATTGTTGATCCTGTTAAAAGAGTGCCCCATGGGAGTTAAAGCAAAGTAAGAGTTAACAAGCATTTGTCAATGCCGAATGTTTGCTTGCTGGTATTGGCATTGGTACTGCAGGAGTCAGAGAGATGCATGATAGGAATGGTAGTAAAGTATTGAACTAACGCCAACCCCTACTCCCACCCTGCAGAGACTGACGAGTGTTGGGATATGCCTTTGGGTCATCCGCCATAACGCTGATGTCATTCCACCTCACCCCACCCTGCAGACACTGACGTGTCACGGTGTGCCTTGGGGTCTTTGGCCCTTATGCTCAACCCATTCCATAAGGAAATAAGCTGAGATGGGTGTAGTATAGGAGAATGGGGTGAACGTTAGGGCTGAAGACCGCAAGGCACACTTCAATGCTGGTCAGTGGCTGCAGGGTGGGGGTGGAGGTGGAGGTGGAATGGCATGAGCATTATGGCCGACAACCCCAAGCCACAACCCCGACACCTGTCAGTCTGTACAGGGTGGGGCATTACAGTTGGAAACCCTAATGCCCCAGGCGTTTGTTGGTATTTTCACTTCAAATTTTCAACAAGGGCTGTTTGGGACCCCACCTCATGAACAGTGGCACTATCATTTCGTTACTCAATCCCAAAATGTGATTTCACACAATGAATGTGCCATTCGGTGCAACAGGCGCAAAATGTTTTTGGCAGGATATGAAAAATGACATCTGTACTGTTCTTGAGGAGGTCTGAAAAAATGGCAAGTTGAAAATCTGGAGTGAAAATATGAAAAATTGGCGAAGTTGCTAACATGCATAAAAATTACGTAATGCACACTCGTAACACAGTCATTTTGTGGAATTTGTTCACCAAATTGTCAACATGGCCTTTTTGGGACCTCCCCTCATGAGCAGTGGCACTGTGATTTCATTAATCTGTCCCAAAAGTTGATTTCACACAGCAACTGCACCATTCTGTGCCACAGGTATGTAAACACATTTTGGGCAGGATGCAAAAAATGACAGCTGTACTGTTCATAAGGAGGTGTGAAAAAAATGGCAATGTTGGAAATTTGGAGTGAAAATATTAAAAACTGGTGAAGTTATGAGCATGTGTACAAACTGCACAATGCACGCTTGAAATGCAGTCATTTCTTAGAGTTTTTTCACCAAACTTGCAACATGGGCTTTTTGAGACCCCACCTCATGAATAGTGGTACTGTTGTTTCGTTAATTGGTCCTGAAAGATGATTCCACGCAGCAACTGTAAAATCATGTTTTGAGACTGAGAAACGAAATGACAGTGTCAATGTTCAAGAGATGATGTCACAAGAACCCCATGTTGAAAATTTGGGACCAAAACTCCCAAAAATGGCTGAGATATCAACCTAAGTTGGACCCCCCCCCCCCACTGATTGCCATTTAAGACTTACTGTGATTTTCTTCAGTTTGCGGTTGGCTTTTGAAGAGTGCAGACGTGTTCCCGGTCCACAAAAGGTCGCAGCACCAGACCTCCAGAGGTAAGTATGGGTGAGGGGTGTGAGAGGTGGGTGCGCAAAGGAGGGTCGGGATGGGGAGGGGCAAAGGACGATGAGGGACCGTTCTTTTCTTTAGATTTTAAAAAAGACCTTGAGGGATCTTTTTCTTTACCAGTGAAATACATGAAAAGGTTTCGGCACACTGGGGTGGCCCCAGTGTGCCAGAGACCATGGGGGGAGATCAATGCCGACCCGGGATTGGGCATTCTGAGGTCAGCTGAAAAAAGGGGGGGTGGGAGGTGCATCCGACACTGGGAGTGGGCATCCCAGTGTCAGAAAAAGATAAAGAATTACTTTGGCACACTGGGGTAGGCTCCCAGTGTGCCACAATAGTGAGTGGTGAGGAGGCAATCTAATATGGGGATTGGGCACACCGTTGTCAGCAAAAGATATATTCGGGCTTGGAGGGGAGTCATCCAACACCGGGAGTAGGCATCCCGGTGTCAGAAATATAATTAGTTTGGCACACTGGGGTGGGCTCCCAGTGTGCCACATTAATGGGGGGGAGGGGGATACATGCCAACATGGGGATTGGGCACCCTGATTTTGGCTTTTGGGAGGAGTGTGTGGTGGGTGGCAGGAACCGCCAATTATGCAAAGCCACTGCGCTTGTTTATTTATTAATATGTTTCACTGGAAAAGGCACACTGAGCAAATGAGTTGCTTGTAACTCCAGCCATGTGCATTACTGTGCACTGTAAGTGCATGGCTGGAATGTGCCTGGTTGCCAGGAAGGGGGGGGGAGATCCGTCACTGCAATGATGAAATGTCCCTGATTGGAGTGGCAGATTTCTTTCAAGTGCAGCATTTACTCTGAAACTACCATCATCGGCAGCTTCCCTCTTGATTAGTGGCTGAGGGACGCACCCATTAAAGCGTCTCCTGCATTGGCCACAACATTGCCACACCTCTTCAATGCTCTACTAACCTCAATATGTTTCTTGTGCACTGCACGCACAAGCAAACATAAATATCAGATGAACTGACCGAAATGTGAAGCTCCTACCTGCCTGCAGGCTTAACGAATTTGATGAACTTCTGTATTTTAGAAAATGGATCCTTGATTTAGATTCTATTTCCACGATTGTTGACATTGATTTTTATGTTGAAGTGGATGTTTAATGTTACTAACCCTTTTGAGTCCTGTTCCTGTGATGCAGTACGGTGTGCACCTGAGAGGTCACTCAAAATCCTCAGGTCAGGGTATAGCAATGTAAGCCTCCATTCCCGAAAATGAAGCTTGCCATCTGCTCCCCTTGACATTGGGGAGTGGGGCCACATGGTCAACACCACACTTCTTGCTCTCTTCAGGGATAGATTTGCCGATAATGATATAGTTTATTTATTTAAAACTGGTAACCATGAAAGGCAAACTGAGCTGAGGCTTGTTTCCAGGTGGAACTGGGGGTAGGGTACAGGATACTTATTTATTTATTGATTGTCTTGGAGAAACACCTTTGAGCTAGACGCTCTTTTACAAAGGTTCCAAGTCATAAACAGGTACAAGTTACAGGCATACAAGATACTGTAAAATACAATCAATTCAGAATTAGTATATACCCTTTCAAAAGGGCAGTTATATAGGATTTAGGACGCTGTCCTACATGCTGGACCATTGGAGATCTAAGGGCTCAGCTCCAGGCAGCATGGGCAGAGATTGCTCACCTCAAATCTCATATTCAGAAGGAAATACTGTATATTATAAGAACCTCCCACCATTTCCCCAACATCCAACTGAAGCACCTTGACCGCAGAGGTAGTTGGTCCAGGAGGTTGGCAGGTGGTTAGGAGGGGCAAATCGGGTGCCCCATCACTCAGTGCTCTCCAACGTATCACCTCCACAAACCATATAAAAACTACAAACAGGTATCTGCCTCTATCTCTGAAATCAAACAAAGGGGCAGAGGACACTGCACGGCAGGACACTGCAGCACAGGAGCTAGTGCAACAAAACTCACCCAAAACAGGGACTAAAACAAAAAAAGCAAAAAGGAAATCCAAAACACTTCTGAACATAGGAAACTCCATGATTCAAGAATTCGATACTTACCTCCAGCAGGAGGTAATGGTCAGATGTCTCCCAGGTACATCTGCGTGGAGAGACACTGACTGCATCGCTAAAATCATGCAGGAAGCAGGAGAAAACATCGATGTCCTGCTACACATAGGGACTAACAATCTTGCCAGCCAGTCAGACCAAGGAACACTTGACCAGGATGGGAGACAAACTGTCATCCATTTCATCCGGCATCTCCTTCTCTGAGATCCTGTCAGTCTGGGAGAGGGGGGCAGATGGACAGAAGGTCAGAGAAGAGGAGATAGGGGAGCTAAACATGTGGCTCAAGGGCTGGTGCCAGGAAAAAGGACACAAATTTGTAGGTAACTGGCAACAGTTTGGGGAGCGAAAGTTCTTTAAATTCAATGGACTGCATCTGACTAATGAGAGAGTCAGTACAATGGAGCAGAAATTTGACTTCTTTGCAGAATATTTAAACTAGCAAATGTGGAGAGAGGTGCATCACCCGATACATTGGATGGGAAGAACACCCCTCCTCCCTCAGCTAGTGATCAAACAGGAGTTCAGCATGTTCGTAGTTCATTTGCATTACCAGGTAAGGAAAAAGGTCCGGCTTCCCATACGACGCGCAGGGGAATCGCTGGACCTCGCCCAACAACTAACACACCAAAATCTGGCCAATCGAAAATCATATACACAAATACCCTCAGTCTGGGAAACAAGATCCCAGACCTGCAGGCAACAATGACAGAGGCTAAACTGGACATAGTAGCCATTAGCGAAACACTGTTCACCAGTAACCATACTTGGGAGACTTCAGGACCCGGCTATGTACTGTTCAGAAGAGACAAAGGTGCAAAAAGGGGGGTGGGAGTGGTCCTTTATGCCAATGAAAATATCAAAGCTACAGAAATTCAGAATACACATGAGGAGCCAGAAGAACTGTGGGTCATCCTGGAAACAGGAAATGGGACAGCCATACGAACTGGGGTTGTCTACAGGCTTCCAGACCAGGGGGAGGACATAGACACATTACTATTAGAAGATGTACAAAACATGACAGCTAAAGGGGAGGGTCTGATAATGGGAGACTTCAACATGCCAGATACAGATTGGTCAATACCAGCAGGAACATCTGCCAGAACTAGACACATAGTGAATTCCGTGCAGGGGGAGTGCCTCAAACAACTGGTACAACAACCCACAAGAGACAGAGCTATCCTAGATCTAGTACTGATTAACGGGGAAAGGATCACAGATCTCCAAGTAGGTCACCTGGGGTCCAGTGACCATCACATGGTATGGTTCAGTTTGGCCACTAGAACTAAATCATCCCATTCCAAGGCAAAAATATGGGACTTCAGAGGAGCTGAGTTTGATAAGATGGCCAACAGAGTTAAGCTAGCCCTGGCAAGAAGAAATACAGGTGAAGGGGTACAGACAAAGTGGACAAGCATTAAGGATGCAATACTTGAAACAACATCCCATTATGTTAGGGAGAAAAGAAAGAGCAAAAGAAGGAGGAAACCACTTTGGTTCTCAAAAACAGTAGCAGAAAAGGTGAGAGCCAAAAGGTTGGCCTTCAGGAAATATAAAGGAATGCATTGGGATGAAAATATGGAGGCATACCAAACTTCCATAAGGGAAGCAGGGAAGGCAGTAAGGCAGGCAAAGGCCCAAACCGAGGAAGCACTAGCACGCACAGTAAAAGAAGAGGACAAGACTTTCTATAGATACATTAGTGAAAGGAGAATGTCCAGAGGGGGTATCTAAGATCAAAGGAGATAAGGGGACGTGTGTGGAGGAGGACCAAGGAAAGGCATCTATCCTAAATAGATACTTCTGCTCAGTATTTACTGAGGAGAAGGTAGGGCAGGACCCACAGCTCAGCACCATGGACACGGGGGGGGAGGGAGGTGTGCACAAGTCCCTTCACAAAAGAAAGAGTCCTACAAGAGCTCGCTAAGATCAGGGTGGACAAGGCAATAGAACCTGATGGCATATATCCCAGGGTACTAAAGAAGCTAAGGAAGGAACTAGTACAGCCATTATCAGAATTGTTTAGTGAGTCTCTGAGCACAGGAGAGGTCCCAGAAGACTAGAGAAGGGCTCATGTGATCCTGCTCCACAAGAGTGGTAGCAGGGAGGAGGCAGGGAACTACAGACCAGTCAGTTTTACCTCGGTAGTGGGCAAGATTATGGAGGTACTCCTTAAGGAAAGGATAGTGCAACACCTGGAATCCATAGGAGCACAGGATCCAAGACAGCATGGGTTTACAACAGGAAGATCCTGTCAAACTAATCTCATAGAATTCTTTGACTGAGTAACCAGAGTGGTGGACCAAAGGGGAGCAGTTGATGTTGCCCACTTTGACTTCAGCAAAGCTTTCGATACTGTTCCACATAGGATATTGATTAATAAGCTGGGTAGGCTCAGGGTGAGTCAGAAGTTGGTCAACTGGGTGGCAAACTGGTTGGTGGGCAGAAAACAGAGAGTGATGATAAACGGTATACGTGAGAAGAGATGCAAGTCACAAGTGGAGTATTTCAGGGGTCAGTCCTGGGGCCAGTCCTTTTTAGTATCTTTATCAGTGACAGTGCAGATGGATTGGAGGGTAAGGTTTGTCTGTTTGCAGATGACACCAAGATCTGCAACAGAGTAGATGATTCAGATGGGGTGGGCAGAATGAGAAGAGATCTGGATAAACTGGCAAAATGGTTGGAAGAGTGGCAACTGGGGTTTAATGCAAAGAAGTGCAAGATCATGCACATAGGGAAGAGAAACCCTGAAGCCACCTATAGGTTGGTAGGGGAGTTGCTCGCAATCACAAGGGAAGAAAGAGACTTGGGCATCATCATCACAGATGACCTAAAATCATCCAAGCAGACCACTGAAGCAGTAGGTAAGACTAGAGAGATGTTGGGTTGTATTAGTAGGGGTATCACAAGTCATAAGAGGAAGGTAATAATACCTCTTTACAAGACACTGGTTAGGCCCCATCTGGAGTACTGCATACAGTACTGGAGGCCTCACCTGCACAAGGACATTAACAAAATGGAGGCAGTCCAGAGAAAGGCAACCAAAATGGTGCAGGAACTGCATCAGAAAACATATGAGGACAGATTAACGGAGCTCAATATGTATACCCTAGAACAAAGAAAGGAGAGAAGTGATATGATCCATACATTCAAACATCTTAAGGGCATTAACAAGGTGAAATAGTCTAACATGTTTCAATGTAAGAAAAAATAGCAGGACAAGAGGACACAGCATGAGATTAGAGGGAGGCCGATTAAGGGGTAATGTGAGGAAGTTCTTTTTCACAGAAAGGGGTGGTGGATGCATGAAACGGCCTATCTCAGGAAGTGGTGGATATGAATACAGTGCAGGGCTTCAAGCAGGCATGGGATAGGCATAAGGGAGCAATACAGATGAGTATGAATAGATAGGCCATTGACAGAGTACAGGCCTATGGCACATTCATAAGGTAGAAAAAATGGGCAGATGGATGGGCCTTGCAGTCCTTATCTTCCATCAACTTCTATGTTTCTGTGTTTCTCTGTTTCTCTACAAATTGAGGTCGATATCATAGTAAGCAAATACATGTTTAACACATAGTTCGGATATAAAATACAGAGAGCAAAAACTAGACAAACTGCAGTGAAACACAATATTGTGCAGATAAACCATGCACAACTGTTAAAACTAAACTATAAATAAAATACAATTGTAACAGTGGATTAAATCCTGGGGAATAAATAAGGAAATACAAAATAAGCAGTGGGATAAAAATTGGTGTAACTAAGCATGGCTGAGATTACATTAGGGCATACAGTAACACTGTAATTAAAGGACAGAAGGGATGCAAGATCCACAATGTCCATCACCCCCAACTCATAGAGATTCTCTACCCACTCTGCTATACAGGATTCCCTTGGTAAGCAGAATTATGTCTGGGCTTACTTTAAACATCTGTATAGTCTCTATTTCCACTTACTCTGCTGGTAGACTATTTCACAGGTTCATCACCCTCTGAACTCCTAATGTTACCCTGAATTTACCACCTGCTGCAGGAGGACACCAGATCAAATATCTCTGCATGTTCAATCTGGGACACTGAGATCATGTTAAGGGTCTCTTACCTATCCTCATAGCTTTTGTCCCCCATACCCCTGATTATTTTGGTGTCTCTACGTTGTATTCTCTCAATAATTTTAATGTCCTTTTTGTATTGAGAAGCCCGTAACTGCAACTAGTACTCCAGGCTGCTGCACAGGCCTTGCCTGAGGGCTCCTCAAAACAGGAGTTATTGAAAACCCTGACTGCTGGAGCTGATGTGGGCAAGCATTTACTCTGCACAGCCTATGATGTTTCTGATGCTTCTGCCAGGGTTGCAGCCTCTGGCATCTTTCTTAAGAGATATTCTTGGCTCAGAGTAGCAGGCTTTGCCACAGATGTCCAATAAACAATTCTTAATGTCCCATTCAGAGGGCAAAAGTTAGTCATGAAGTTCATGAAATTCTCGAAATTCTCCAAGCTAGACCAGATGGTTCTAGTCAAGTCCCCTGTGCGTAAAGTGCTCTAGTGATGGATGGAATGCAGCAACCTGTTCAAGGAAGTTTCATTCCTGATCCCTTCCCCTCTTCAAATCCTCACCACGGGTTCTTCGGGGTTGGGATGGGGATCTCACATGGGCCCTCTTCATGTGCCTGTGTCTGGTGAGGACCCATGTGAGCTCCCCTCCTCAAATCCTCACCACGGGTTCTCCGGGGTTGGGATGGGGAGCTCACATGGGCCCTCACCAGACACAGGGCACATGGACCCCAGTGGAGCACACTTTGCACATCAATGTTCTGGAAATGCGAGCAGTCCTATACGGACTCAAGGCCTTCCAGAACCACTTGCCCCAGATCCTCTGTTAATACAGATGGACAATGTCAGCGTGCTGCATTACATCAACAAACAAGAGGGCTTCATTCCTGTCTGCTGTGCAGGGAAGCAATGAGAGTTTGGTACTGGGCTCAGGAACATGGTCTAGCACTATCAGCAGTACATGTACCAGGTGTCCAAAACATCTTGGCAGGCAAGCTAGGCAAGCCTCAGGCCAGGATACAGGAGTGGGAACTGCTGACCTCAGTGGTAGACGACCTATTCGAAAGATGGCGTCATTCAGAGTTGTACCTTTTTGTGTCCCCACACAATGTAGAACTGTTGCTTTTCTGCTCACTCACTCCAAGGCCTGGAGTTTTCTGGTGGGATATGTTGTCCCTCTCATGGAAAAGGAGGTTTCTGTATGCCTTCCCTCCCTTTTTTGCTGAATCAGAAGGTACTACTGAAGTTGCAAATGGAGGGGCAGCTCTGATACTCATTGCTCTCCTATAGCCTCAACAGATCTGGTTCCCCCTGCTGCAACAACTGGCAGTAGAACCTCCAATCCCTCTGCCTTTGTGCAAGGCCTACTGTGGCAAGAGCAGGGAACCCTGGTCCATCCAGACCTGAAGTCTCTCCATCTATGCACATGGCTCCTGAAGACATAGCCATATCCTGCTTTGGAGTTTCTCAAAAAGTGGCAGATGTTCTGGTGGTTGCTAGAAAACCATTGACCAGAACTACTTACTCCATGAAGTGGAAGCAGTTTGCTTCATGGGCCACTTCACGTAGCCTGGAACTGTTTACTTTTCCAGTCAATCAGGTTCTAGAATACCTGCTGTCCTTATCGGATTCAGGCCTGCAGTATTCCTCACTCAAAGTGCACCTGGCTGCCATATCAGCTTTCCATGTCCCTACTGACGGCTGTATGGTCGCTCAGCTGTAGGTGGCCCGTATGTTCTTGAGTGGCATTTTACACATAAAACCTCCCATCCACAATTCTGTCTCAGCTTGGGACTTGAATTTTGTTTTGTAAAAGTTGACTTTGGCTCCTCTTGAATCAGCTGCAACTTGTGGTTTACGCTTTCTATCTTGGAAAGGATTATTTTTAGTTGTAATCAGTTCTGCTTGAAGAATTTCAGAGCTACAGTCTCTTACGTGTGAGCAGCCTTATTTGATTTTCAACAAAGGCAGAGTGTCTTTGTGTACTGATCCTACGTTTCTACCAAAGGTGGTGTCTAAATTTACTTTAAATCAAACCATCCACCTGCCAGTCTATTATCCAGAGCATGCCAATCCAGGGGAAGCATTGCTCCATACTTTACAGTAGATGTACACAGAATACTCAGGTACTATACACATCGTGCCAAGGCATGCAGAAAGTCCTCACAGCTTTTAGTTTTATTTGCCCAAGAAAAGAGGGCACCCCAGTTTCTAAACAGTACTTGTTGAAATGGCTAGCAAACTGTATTATGTTTTGATACAGGAAGTACAGTAAGGAACTTCCTGGTGTGGTTCATGGTCATTCCACCAGAAGCATGGCCACCTCTGTTGCTTGTTCACAGAATGTTTCTGCTGAAGAGATCTGTGCAGCTGCTACCTAGAGTACTGTCAACAGCACTACAGTCTGGACACTGTCTCTTGTAGACGGGCTGGCTTTGGCCTAGCTGTACTACAAGGCCTACTTTCATAAGTCTATGGGCTCCAGCCATCCAGACTGATAGCGTTTGGTACTGCTTGGTACTCATTCCAAAGGTGTGGCCTGATGAATGAGATATCCTCAAACAGGATCACCTACCCGGTCAACAAAAACGAAATAAATAAATAAAATAAAAGATAGAACAGGTACATGCTTACCGTAACAGTAGATCTTTGAGAGAATCTTTTTGTCAGGCCTTGCCGTCCCCCCCTCCCCCTTTTGGGTCTGCAATAATGAATTCTGGTGCTGCTATCTACATTTCTACATTTCCAGCCGTCTGTGTCGCCTGTTATGTGAAGTGCTGGGTTCTCTCCTGGTTCCCTAGAATAAGGTCCTCTAAGCATGTTCTCCATTGGGGACTGAGGAGAGGAGGGGGCAGATCACATTTATGTATACACTGACGTCTGATGTCATCATGGGCGGCCCCTGGCTGACTGCTTGCAAAAGTTTCCATGTGGTCCTAGTGCCTGGTGGCTCTATGTTCCAAAGGTGAGGCCTAATGAAAGAGATTCTCTTGATGATCTACTGTTACAGTAAGTATGTAACTGTACTTTATGTGCTTAGCCAGGGAGTTGGTCTGGGCCAATAAGACCCATTTTCTGCCATGCCTGGAGGAAGGGAAAATAGAATTCAGACAATACGTTTACTACATTAGGGGAAGTAATGCAACTTTACGGGAAGTAATGCAACAGTGCAGTGTAGGATAGCACTATAGTAAAACAGTGTAGACTGTAAGCTATATTACTTACAGGATTGCATCTGAAACGTACTACATAGAGAATACTGGAAGGGCAACTAGGCACAACTAGTGTGTTCTTCCACAGAGGGGTTCTGATTCCCTCTGACCTCAAGAGCGAAGCTTAAGAGGTCTGTGGGAATCAGAACCATGAGGTGGCAGAACACATTGGTTGTGCATAAAGTTGCTCATCCTGTATTTTTTATAGTGCATAGTATTGTGTGAAACGTACATGGGTCAATTATTTTGCATTCAAAGCTAAACTGACTCATGCAGTCTCTAGAGGTTTCAGAATGCTATTGTACCACAGAAGGGTACAATCACATTCCATGACCTTGGAACTATGGTTTAACAGCATTTCGAAAGGGATATAATTAAATACAGAACAACACTCTGCTATACACTATATACAGAATAATGTATGGACAACCATACACAACAAGGCTGTGTTTCCAGCGAGGGGTTTAGATGGCATCATAGGGATCTCAAGAGCAAAGCTCAAGAGGCCCCGATGTCATCTCAACCCCTTGCTGGAAACACATCTTTGTTAGTGTATGGTTGTCCATATACTATTTTATATAGTATATGGTTTTAAAAAAAATAAGTTTCTTTTTTCTTTTTTTACACAGTGCTCAGTGTGTGCTGGGCCAGCAGCTTGTCTCCTGCCACAGCCCCTGCTCTGCCACACACATACCTGCTCACGCGAATAAAAATAAAACAACTGCAACATTTTTATTTTTAAAAAACTTCAGTTACCTAAAGTAATTTACTTTTCAGCTAGCCACAATGCGGCTTTACTGAGTGGCTCCCTCTAGCCGTGCTCAACATGCTGCCATCAGAACTTTGCACTAAGGAGTCATGAGGGTGGTTCAGAGGAGAAACGTTGCTGTAGTATTGCTGTGACAACACAATGATACTACAACAACTTTCTGTGACCTTTGAACTGCCCTACAACAGCTTTTGGAAAACCACCAAATTCTATACACAACAAGCCTTGACCATATCCCACAACTTCCACTTGCAAACTGTGTGACCCTGAGCAAGTCATTTAACTTCCCTGCGCTCCCAGGTCACACCTGTAAAAAAGCTTTCAGCTTAGTGTGCTACTCCTGGTTAAACAAATAAAAACAAAAAAATATATATACTGTAAATCACTAAAAATACCACTGACAGCTTAATCTGGTTCAGTTTCAGTTGGTTACCAACTGTATCCCCCTTCCCCCAGTCACCCCTGAAAAAGTCTCAGTGGGCCTACTGGGTCAACAAAATTCAATAAATAAATAAATAAATTAATAAATATAAATTAATAAATAAATGAATGCCTGTTTGCTTGCTGCAGTACTATGATACCCTGCCCAGATCTGGGTGGTGGGGAATAATTGTATTACGGTTAGAGTGGGATCAGTTGATTTTTGCTCATTCTTGAAAGAGGATTTACTCCATATACTGTATAAGTATATTGGTCACTTTTCATGCAAAAAAATATGATGCACCCAAGAAAGGGGATGGGACTTATACGTGGGGCTGACCTGTCCACAAGGTTCAACTGTTTTATTGTGTCGTTTGGGCCACAAAGCATGATTTTATCTGTATCCTCATTGGGCTTCAATATGTATACTTCTTATTTATTTATTTATTTATTTATGACTTTGATAACCGGGTAGGTGCACTGATCCCAGGGACCGTTTTCAGGCATGACCCGGGCCACGTAAGGCAGCACAGAGTAGAAACATCAAAATAACAAGAACATAACAAGAGCTGGTAATACATAGAGAAAGGTCACAGTTGTTACATTTGGCAATACATGGTGGCAGAAGTTGAGGGACAACAAATAACAAATCAAATCAAAGTAAGGCTCATGGTGGTACAGTTTCAGTAAATAAGAGAACCTATTTAGCCCTACCCCTGGAACCTATGGGGGGGGGGCTAGTCCTTAAAGCAGTGGCAGGTGGATGCCAACAGGAGCCAGTCTTTGAGGTGAGTCTTGAACTGGCAGTGAGTGTCTATGGTACACAGTTCAGTGGGCAGCTTGTTCCATAGTGTGGGGGCTGCTACAGACAGGGTTCTAACACCCATGTTTGTGGCTACCCTGGGGATTTTCAGGGAGGGGATACTGGAGGAGCGAAGGCAGCGGTGTGAGGTTTGGAAAGTAAGAAGGGGAGCAAGAGGGGATTTCTGGCCAATACAGATGGCAGAATCAATAAAACTGTACAGAGCAAGGTCAAAGTGGGCTTATAGTGGGAGCACCCCAGTGTAGTGTAGAGTGTACAGTGGTGCATGGAGAAAGGGGCCAGCAGGGAGAAATGGCAGACACTGTTGTATGCTACTGATAGTTTTGTCATGGTGGATGTGAAGGTCCTGGAGTAGATGGAAGTGCAGTAGTCCAGGATAGGTAGCAGATTTCCCTGGATGATGGCATGGCAGGCCTCAGGGGTGAGGTATTGCTGGTATCTGTAGGCAGCCCCTAGTTTTTGGTGAAATCTTAGAAGCAGGGAGTTTATGTACTCCGTAAAGGAAAGGGAGGGGTCAAGCACAACTCCTAGATATCTGAAGTGTTTGACGTCCTCTAGGGCATGGCCATCAGGGGACGTGATGCTTAGGGGTGGGTTAGATTTGCATTTAGTTAGGAAGGGCTTAGATCCGAACAACATTGTTTTTGTTTTTTTGGCATTGACCGGAAGGAGGTTGTCAGAGAACCAGTTGTGGTCTGCAGTGTAGTTTTGTGAGAGGGCTGCAGAGATGAAGGTAGGAGACTTTCCACTGGAGAAGAGCACAAGATCATCGGCATAAAGGACTGTGACACAGTTAAGACTATCCGCTGAAAGGGAGTTAATGAATAAGGAGAAAAGGAGGGGTCCCAGGATAGAGCCTTGGGGGACCCCAGTAGAGACAGGCAGGGTGGACGAGCAGGCCAGGCCAATGTACACAAACTGGGAGTGCCCTGTAAGGTAGCTTCTGAATCAGGTGGTGACCTCTGGAGAGCAGCCAAGGTGATGCAATTTGGAGAGGAGGAGCAAGTGTTTGATCAGGTGAAAGGCTTTGGAGAGGTCAACGAAGACTGTGCCAGTTGCATTTCCACGGTCCATGTTTATGAGGATGTGGTCAGTTAGGAGAGCAAGGGCAGTTGTGGTGGAGTGATTCTTGCAAAAGCCATGTTGTTGGCTACATAGTAGGTCATATTTACCTATGTAGTCAGCAGGTTAGTGGTGGACGGCTTTTCAAGTAGCTTACTTAGGTGAGGAAGGATGGAGATCAGGCGATAGTTGTCTTTGGATTGCGGGTCCCCGGCTTTATGAATGAGAATGACCTTTGCAGTTTTCCATGTATCGGGCATGGAGGAAGTGGTCAGGGCAAGGTTGAAAACAAACGTTAGGGGGCGATGATGGCAGGGGAGATAAGTCTAAGGAAGACAGGGGATAATCAGTCTGCTCCAGGGGAACCATGGTTTGGGAGGCTCTTTAGGAGTTTAGCTATGTCAGTGTGTGAGAGTATTTTGAAGAAAAAGGGGGGAGGTGGAGGTTGAGAGGTAGGCCCAGTGGGTGATGTTGTGGGGGCATGAAGTGGGACAGGGTTTTTGCATGCCGCTTGGGAGTTTGCTCAGGTACTTAGTGAGGTCAGAGAATTTACTTTACTTGAATTTAGTAATTTTTTCTAAAATGTGCAAGAGGAGAGGAAGTCATTCTACATATGAGGTTGGCATACAGGCAAGCATATTTGGTATACTTTCTGGCTTGAGAAAGACATAACATTTCACAAACCAGCAGTCAGGCTTTGTACAGGCCAGCAACCACTTTAAAAAGACACAGTAATGCAGACCACAAACCCCAAAGATTCCTCTTTTCCCCTGATGTAGTTTTAGAATGGTTTTATGACAGTTTGTTAAAAAGAGAAGGAGATGATGGAAGGTTTGATACCTTTTATTGGACCAATAAGTGTCTTGTACAAAGATGGAATTATACACAAGCTTTCGGGGCCTCACAGGTCCCTTCTTCTTCAGGTGAATAGCAAAAGTGAACAACATAAGCAGTATTTATATCCACTGTGGAACAATTAAAAATCAGGAAGTGAAGTAGGAAGGTGATAAAGGGGACTAGAGATGAAAGTCTAAGATGTAAAGTAAAAAAATGAGAAGAAATGGGGAGGGGGCCTAAGTAGGAACAGGTCCGTAGGAGATGAAAGGAAGCTAAAGGGAAGACAAAGACACACAGATAGGATCTAAGATCAGAGGCTGGCTGTAAGGGTAGACTAGACAGAAGATGCCTAAGAGATGCAAGGAAGTCAAAAAATTAGGAGAAACAAAAGAACAAAGGCCTAGATAAACAGAGTATGAGGTAGTAAAAACAGAGGTGTGAAATCCTGGGGATTGAGGCCTCCGTTTTGGGGGTGAAACCTGTTGACTGGTCCGATCACTACACTGTGAGGTTCAATTTTTCTGCTCCCCTGTGTAGGTCTGCCCCTGTGGAGATGGTCAGTTTCTGCCTTTTGTGGGATGTGGTCCCTGAAGACCTGGCAGTGGTGATTGACCTCTCGGAGTTCAATGAGGCCTACTCAGGTCAAGAGTCATTGGTTCTGGTCTATAATAAGGCCATTTCCTCGGCTCTTGACCTGATTGCCCCAGTCCGTGTTCGCCCCTTCCACTTCGCCCTCGGGCCCCTTGGTTTGGTGGGTCTTTGAGGGAGTTGCAGAAGTTGGGACATAGGTCAGAACGACGCTGGCGGAAATCCACCTTGGATGCCGACCATCTTATTTTGTTGGAGCATCATCAGCTGTACCAATCGATGATCTCCCATAAGAAGGCAGAATTCCTGTCCAGGGAAATCGCTGTCACTCAGAATTGACTGGCCCAACTCTTCCGAACTGTGGACAGGCTGTGCAACGCAGCCTGTCTGCAGCTCCATCAAGTTTTTTCACAAAAGGAGTGTGATGAGATCGCTCGATTCTTTGTGAATAAGGTGGCCGACATCAGGTTGGAGATCCGTCAGACCCGTTCTATGGGGGATGCTGTTGGTCGGTGCTCAGTCACCATGCCTCTTATTTCCTGGAGTACCTTTGACCTGCTGGAGTTCATTGATATTATGAGGATTGTCCAGGGGATGCGCCCTACGTGCTGTAGTTTAGACCCGGGCCCTACCGCCCTGATTTTGGGTTGTAGTGATATCATTGGCCCGGTCTTGGCTCAGACTGTCTGGTGCTCCTTGGAATCGGGTGAGTTTCCAAGCTCCCTGAAGGAGGCGGTGGTGACACCTCTTCTGAAGAAAGCTTCTTTGGACTCGGATACTCTAGTGAACTACAGACCTATCTCAAACCTTCCTTTTGTGGGAAAGGTTATCGAGAAAGTTGTGGCAACTCAACTGGAGAACCATTTGACCATCCATAATGTATACGAACCCCTCCAATCTGGTTTTCTTAAGAGGCACAGTACTGAGACAGCTCTGGTTCGGGTGCTCAATGATCTCCTGATGGCGAGAGATCAGAGAAACCGCTCCATCCTGGTACTCCTTGACCTCTCTTCAGCTTTTGACACTGTAGACCATGGGGTTCTGCTCGAGTGCCTGAGGTCTATCTGTAGACTGACGGGTACAGTGCTCAGATGGTTTTCATCTTTCCTCACCGGTAGAACTCAGAGAGTTGTCTCGGGAATTTTTTCCTTTGAGTCTTTCTCTCTGCTTTGTGGGGTGCCCCAGGGCTCAGTGCTGTCCCCCATGTTGTTTGCAGTGTATATGCTACCCCTCGGAGACATTGTAAGATGGTATGGGCTGAGGTTCCATTGCTATGCTGATGATACCCAGCTCTACCTGTCTTTTGCCCCTGACCAGGTTAGTGCTGTCTCAGTATTTAACAGCTGCCTCACTGAAATCCAAGATTGGATGAATTCCAGCGGGTTAAAGTTGAACGCAGGTAAAACTGAGGTTTTA
Source organism: Neoceratodus forsteri (assembly GCA_016271365.2). Classification (NCBI taxonomy): domain Eukaryota; kingdom Metazoa; phylum Chordata; order Ceratodontiformes; family Ceratodontidae; genus Neoceratodus; species Neoceratodus forsteri. The sequence continues at coordinate 1,197,626,788 of CM057452.1, forward strand.
GTAGCGGACCCAGGTCACAGCACAGAGGGGTTGAGGACTGATTTACCCTCCGATCTATTCTTGGGGGCCGCTCAGATCCTTACCTCTGAACAGGTGCATGACTTGGGAGTGATACTTGTCGATGGGCTGACCCTTCATCATCAGGTGTCGGCAGTCGTCAAGTTAGCCTTTTACCATCTTAGAAATATTGCCAGGATTAAGCACCTTGTTCCATCCAGTGACCTGCCCATTTTGGTCCATGCCTTTGTGACCTCACGCCTTGACTACTGCAACTCCCTTTACTTTGGGCTTCCTGGGGTTGATATCCACCCTTGCAGCTAGTGCAGAACGCTGCCGCACATTTATTGACTGGGGTATCTATTAGATCTCATATTACCCCAGTGCTGCGCGATCTGCACTGGCTGCCAGTTCAGTGGCGGATCACCTTTAAGGTAGGCTTGTTAACTTACAAAGCCCTACACGGACTTGGTCCTGACTCCTTGAAAGAGCTTCTGACTCCTTACACCCCTGTGAGACAGCTCTGCTCGGCTGACGAGGGGTTGCTGGAGATTCCGAGGGTTAGCTTGAATTCATCTGGGGCACTCGCTTTTATGTTTGCTGCTCCAACCCTCTGGAATTCTCTGCCCTGCCAGCTGTGGGAGTGCAGGACGGTGAGGAGCTTTAAGTAGGCACTGAAGACATTCTTAAGGAGTAAGGCATTTTCTAATTTGCTGTGATCTTAACGATGTTTTACTGAATTATTTGTGAATTTGTTAAGCGCCTTGATACTGTGAAAGGTGATCAATTAAATAAACTTATTATTATTGTAAAACAATAGGGAGTGGGTGGGACTGAGCTAAAGAGTTAGTAGGAGAGGCAGGGAGAATGTGAGGTACAGGTAAATAAGCAGATTAGGCAGAACTCAGAAAAAATAATAATAAGAGAAATACAGAACCAAAGTGTGATGAGTAATGACATGATTTAGTTCACAATAAAAAAAACGTACAGTTTACCATAGTGTGTCATGAAACCAATGTCCTTATTCAGTCCAGAAATGTTAGATTTAAATTGTTTAATATATTTCAGTTCCCATGTCCTTCTGTCCTGTGTGTTTTTGAAGTTGCCTCTTAGTATCAAGACAGATAAATCCAAGAGAGAGTGATCTGTTTGTGAAATATGGTTTCCTATGGGTGTTCTGCTAATCTGGTTTACTATTGTGTGATGGTGGTGAGTCATCCTGGTTTTCAGTGGTTTACCAGTTTCCCCAATATAGCATCCATTTGTGCACTTCTTGCATTGAATTAGGTAAACCACATTGCTGTATTGACATGTGTAGGATCCATTAATTTGTATTATGTTGTTCTGGCTTGTCTTGATGGTGGCCTGCGTGCATATGTGGGTGCAGGTCTTACATCTTGCCATGTTGCATGGTGTTGTCCCTCTTGTTTTCTGGTTATTTTGATCTGCTGGGAATTTGTTATGAATTATTATGTTCAAGAGGCTGGGGGGCTGCTTATAGGCAATGACAGGTGGTTCAGGGAAGATGTCCTTCAGTGTTTCATCTTCTCTCAGCATGGGTTGTAGCTCTTGATAATTTCCTGAAGGGGTTTTAGCATGGGGCTGTAAGTGACCACTAGGGGTGTGCGGTCAGTTTGATGTCTTTGCCTGTATTCCAGCAGATTGTCTCGTGGTATTTGTATGGCCCGTTCGAATTCTCTGTCAATTTGTCTTGGAGAGTGGCCCTGCTGAATTAGAGAATTCTGAAGTGTGGAGAGCTGCCTGTCTCTTGTTCTCTCAGCAGAGTAGATTCAATGGTATCGAATCGCCTGACTGTAAATTACAGATTTTTTTGTATGATTTGGGTGGAAGCTAGAATTATGCAGGTAGCGGTGTCTATCAGTGGGTTTTCTGTAAACAGCAGTTTGTATATGTCCATTTTTAGGGATACTGACTGTGGTGTCAAGAAAATGTATGCTGGTGGTGGAGTATTCAATAGTGAGATGAATGGAATGATGAAAGTTGTTAAAATCATGATGGAAGTTTTTCAGAGAGTCTTCGCCTTCTCGGTCTAAATCAGGAATATGTCATCAATAAATCAGAGGTAGACAGATGGTTTATAAGGGTGGTGTTTAAAAAAAATCCTCCTCTAAGCAGGCCATGAAAAGATTGGCATATTGTGGTGCCATTTTAGTGCATGTGGCTCTCCCCATGATCTGTAAAAAGTGCTTGCCATTAAAGGTGAAGTTGTGTGTCAAAATAAATTTTATTAGGGTGCTGATGGTGGTTTCTGGAATGTCTCCTGTGGATGTGTTTTCCTTTAAAAATTTCTGACATGCTGCTATGCCATCTTCATGTGAGATATTAGTGTACAGGGCAGTGGCATCCATTGTTGCTAGGCTAGTGTTCGGTGGCAGTTGTCCAATTTGTTTCAGTTTCCTGAGGAAATCGGTAGTGTCCTGAATAAAACTGCTAAGAGCTCTTGCTAGTGGTTTTAAAATGGATTCAGTGAGTCCTGAAATGTTTTCAGTGAGTGTGCCAATGCCAGAGATGATGGGTCATCCTAGATTCCCTGGTTTGTGTATCTTGGGTAGCATATATAATTCCCCTGCAGTAGGTTTGCTTGGAATTAGTTTTTTTAAAGGAGAAGTCCACCCAAAACTTGAAAAAAATATATGTTGCTCGGAGTGTTTTAATTTGTATGTGAAGTTCTAGTGTTTCCTTCCCTCTGACTGGTATTAGGAGTTTTTCCTAAATTAGCCTGCTAGCTTTATACTAGTTTTAAGACCCCTGGGATCTTCATCCCTGACAGCTTAATTGTATTCGTTGTTCCCACAGTGCATCTTGTCTCATGTGACAGTGATGTAAGAGAGACCCAACATTCAGCACACACATGCCAAACAAACTAAATATCTTGGAAGCTTTACAAGCTGCACAAAAATTACCAGCAGCAAAGTTGTTCAGGACAGTAAGACCTTTACGATGAGGGTGGTCATCAAGCTGAATTCTACAGATTTTAAAATATAGCCATCTCTACTGTTGTGAACTGATTGTAAGCAATGCTTTCTGCTGGATTTATGGTCTCTGCTACATCACCATCACATGAAACAAGGTGCCTTGTAGGACAAAGGAATACAATTAAGCTGTTTGATATGGAGATCTCCAGGGGTCGTAAAACTACCCTAAAGCTAGCAGGCTAATTTAGAAAAAAATCCTAATACCAATCAGAGGGAAGGAAACACTAGAACTTCACATACAAATTAAAACACTCTGCACAACATATATTTTTTCAAGTTTTGGGTGGACTTCTCCTTTAACTGTTCTTGGATGTTGTTTGGTAGAGACATGATGATTTGTTTAAGTTCTTCTGTATATAGTATAGTAGGGTTTTCAGTGAGTTCTCTATAGTAAGCTGTATCTGACAGCTGTCTGTGTGCCTCTTTAATGTAATCTTCTGAGTTCATCACAACCACAGCTCCACCCTTGTCAGCTTATTTTATTACAATGTTATGGTTGTTATTCAGAGTTTGTATTGCCCTCTTTCCTAGTGGTGTAATATTGTACAGTAGTTTCTGCTGTTTGCTAAGGATGTGGGAGTTTATTCTTCCATGGAAGCAGTTGATGTAGGCATCCGACTTGGGGTTGCATCTGCTCCGAGGGGTCCAGGCTGATGTTTTATTGTGCTGTCATAATGTGATGCTTGAGTGTATTTTTTATCTAAGAAATCTTGTTTTAGAAGAAGCTGTCTAAAAAATTATTCTATCGCCCCACAGAATCTAATGTTATCAAATTCCTGTGTGGGGCAGAAAGTTAAGCCACTGGATAATACAGATGTTTCAGCTTGTGTGAGTTCTTTATTAGATAGGTTGATTACTGGTGGTTGTTGCAGTGTATTATATTGTTCAACAGTGTTAGTGCTGTGGTTTAGTTCCCCCAAATGAGTCAAGGTGGTGTAGTGGCTGCTGCCTTGTAGTTCTCTGAGTTTCCTCCTCTTCTGTGATAGGGCTGCCTGGATACATAGATACATAGATACATAGACAGTGTCGGCAGATAAGGGCCTGTGGCCTACCCAGTCTGCCCATTTGAGCTTGTAAGTTCAGTTTATGTTTTCCTAGAAGTCTGTTGCCCCTTACCCCGGACTTCCAGAATTCCTTTATGTCTATCCCATGCATTCTTAAATCCTGTGATTGTTTCAGCCCCCACCACTTCCTTTGGCAGGGTGTTCACTTGTCCACTACCGTTCTGTGAAGAAATTCTTCCTCACGCTTCCTCTGAATCGCTTCCTCCAACTTCATCCCATGCCTCTAGTCCTGGAACATCTTTTCACTTAAAAATAGTGTATTCCTGCACCCTGTTCCTCCCTGTAAGATACTTGTATGTCTCTATCATATCCCTCTCTCCTCCTCTCCTCCAGGGAGTACATTTCAGTTCCTTCAACCTGTCCTCATAGGACTTGTGATGCAATCCATGTGCCATCTTTGTTGCCCTCCTCTGAACCTTCTCTACCCTGTCTATGTCCTCGTAGGTAAGGTCTCCAGAACTGTACACTGTACTCAAGGTGGGGCCTCACTAGTGTCTTGTATAGTGGAATTATGACCTCCTTTTCCTGCTGGTGATGCCCTGCCTATGCATCCCAGCATCCTATTTCTTTACCTGCTGCCTTGTCACACTGTTTCCTACCTTAGGTCATCAGAGATGATGACCCCAAGATCCTTTCCTGCTTGGTGTATGCTATCCTCACCCCCCAACTGATATATTGTGCCAGGGTTTTGTGCCCCATATACATTATCTTGCACTTCTTTGCATTGAATTTCAACTGCCAAACCCCTGACCATTCTTCAAGTTTCTGCAGGTCCTTCTCATTCTGTCTACACCCTCTGGTGTGTCTACTCTGTTACAGAGCTTTGTGTCATCAGCGAACAGTGAAATTCTGCCTTCTAGTTCCTGCACAATGTCACTGATGAAGATGTTGAATAGGACCGGTCCCAGCACTGATCCCTGTGGTACCCACTGGTCACTTTTCCCTCTAGAGTGACAGCCATTTACCACCACCCTTGTGTCCTGCCGCCCAGCCAGTTACCTACCCACCGCGACTACTGTCCTGCCCACACCCATATTCCCCAGTTTGTGTAATAGTCTTCTATGGGGCACAGTGTCAAAGGCCTTGCTGAAGTCCAGATAGGCCATGTCCACTGCCCTCCCTGATCCACCTCCCTAGTCACCCAGTCAAAATTCAACAAGGTTGGTCTGACATGACTTCCTCGGTGAAACCATGCTGCCTTGGGTCCTGTAGTCCACTGACAACCAGATGTTCCACCAATCTCTCCTTCAGTAGTGCTTCCATGATCTTCCCTACTACTGAGGTGAGGCTGACTGGTCTGTAGTTCCCTGCTTCCTCTTTGTTCCCACTTTTGTATAAGGGGACTACATCTGCTGTCCTCCAGTCTTTGGGTACCTCCCCTGTTTCCAGTGATCGGCTAGACAGGATAGCCAGAGGTTCAGCCACCACCTCTCTTAGTTCTATAAGGACCCTGGGGTGCACCCCATCTAGCCCCATTGCTTTATCAACTCTTATTACTTCCAGTTCCTTCAGGACCCTTTCTTGAGTAAAGGGACTTGTGTCCATTTCTGCATCATTCTCACCTCTTGTACTCCCTTCAGACCCATTACCCTCCTCTTCCTCAGTAAAGACTGAACAGAAATACCTGTTCAATATGTCAGCTTTACTGTTGTCATCCTCCACGGGGCCCCCATCCTCCCCTTTCAGTCTCACTATCCCTCCCTTTGCCTTTCTTTTTCCTTATGTACCTGTAAAGGTTTATGCCCTCTACCCACTGATTTTACAATGTGTTCTTCTGTCTGAGCTTTGGCTTCCTTACTGACCACTCTGCCTCCTTTGCTTCTCCTGGTACTTCTCCCTATCCCTTCTGCCTATGTCTTTTTGTATTGCCTGAATGTAATCTTTTGGATTTCACTTTCTTTTGCTACCTCTTTGAAAACCATAATGGTATCCTCTTCCTTTTCCTCTTGCTAACCTGCTTAATGCATAATTCTGTTGCTCTTATAATCCCCATTTTAAATACTACCCACTGTTCCTCAACCCTGATTCCTGCCCCATTCCCCTTAATGCCTCTTTCAAGTATCTCCCCATTTTCCCAAAGTCACCCCCTAAAATCAGGATACGCGTTTTTGTGTGGTTTGGTTCTGCTCTTTCTGTGATTTCAAACCACAATGACTGGTAGTCACTGTTCCCCAGGTGCTCCCCCACTGTTACCCCCATCACACTGTCCCTGTTTGTGAGCACAAAGTCCAGTATTGCCTTCTACCGAGTTGGTTCCATGACCAGTTGCTTGAGGAAGACACCCTGAAGGAAGTCCTGGATAAATCTGCTCCTAGTGGAGAGCTTTTTGATAATGTGTTTGGAGATCAGAGCTAAATCCTGGTAATACGTTGTTGTTGTTTCCTTGAAGGATGTGTGAAAGTTCAGAAAATTTATTTTTAAGGTGAGATTTTCTAGTGTATATCTGATGAATAAGGTGATTCCTGAGTTTCTCAGATGTCCTGCAACAAAGTTGTTCCACATACCTTGAATTGTATGTAGTTTGCAGTGGGTTGTAGGTCCGAAGTCCTTTAGGTATAATGTTCTGTTTTTAGCATGCAGTTAGGAACTAGATGTCACAGTCAAATTTGGCTTCCTTTTTCTTCATGTTGCAGAGTTGCCATTTCAGACGGCGATTTATGTTATCTTCCATTGTTTTGCAAAAAGAGATTCCAGCTGTATTGGTCCTTGGAAAACAGGAGATGATGGAAGGTTTGATACCTTTAATTGGACCAACAAGTGTCTTGTACAAAAATGGAATTATACACATGCCTTTGGGGTATCACAGGTCCCTTCTTCAGGTGAATAGCAAAACTGAGCAATGTAAGCAGTATTTATATCCACTGTGAAGCAATTAAAAATCAGGAAGTGAAGTAGGAAGGTGATAAAGGGGACTAGAAATGAAAGTCTAAGATGTAAAGTAAAAAAATGAGAAGAGATGGGAAGGGGGCTAAGTAGGAACAGGTCAGTAGGAGGTAAAAGGAAGCTAAAGGGAAGACAGAGGCACACAGATAGGATCTAAGATCAGAGGCTGGCTGTGAGGGTAGAATATACAGGAGATGTCTAAGAGATGCAAGGAAGTCAAGAAATTAGGAGAAACAAAAGAACAAAGACCTAGATAAACAGAGTGTGAGGTAGTAAAAACAGAGGTGTGAAAACAATAGGGAGTGGGTGGGACAGAGCTAAAGAGTTAGTAGGAGAGGCAGGGAGAATGTGAGGTACAGGTAAAGAAGGCAGATTAGGCAGAACTCAGAAAAAATAATAATAAGAGAAATACAGAACCAAAGTGTGATAAATAATGACATGATTTAGTTCACAATAAGAAAGAATTACAGTTTACCATAGTGTGTCATAGACTTTGACTTTGACTTTGACGGCAAATAAGGACCACTTGGCCCACCCAGTCTGCCCATTTCCCTACCTACTGGACAAGCTGCAGATTCTAGTTAACCAACAGCCTGCTTCCTGCAACCCCCACTATAATTGCTTTGTGTCTGTCCCATGCATGTTTGAATTCCCCCACTGTTTTAGACCCAACGACCTCCACAGGAAGGCTGTTCCATGTATCCACCACTCTCTCCATGAAAAAGAATTTCCTCACATTACCCCTGAGCGCCCCCTCTATCTTTAAACTGTGCCCCCTAGTTCTTACACACTCTTTTTCTGAAAGATGCTACCCTCCTGGACTTTGTTGATTCCCTTGAGGTACTTGAACATTTCTATCATGTCCCCTCCGTCCCTCCTTTCATCAAGGGTATACATATTAAGCTCTCTCAGTCTCTCTTCGTACGGTTTCTGATGTAGACCCTGCACCATTTTAGTTGCCCTCCTCTGGACTGCTTCCATCCTGTCTATGTCATGAAACCAATGTCCTGATTCAGTCCAGAAATGTTAGATTTAAATTGTTTAATATATTTCAGTTCTCATGTCCTTCTGTCCTGTGTGTTTCTGAAGTTGCCTCTTAGTATCAAGACAAATAAATCCAAGAGAGAGTGATCTGTTTGTGAAAAATGGTTTCCTACAGGTGTGCTGCTAATCTGGTTTACTATTATGTGATGGTGGTGATTCATCCTGGTTTTCAGTGGTTTACTAGTTTCCCCAATATAGCATCCATTTGTGCACTTCTTGCACTGAATTAGGTAAACCACATTGCTGGATTGACATGTGTAGGATCCACTAAGTTGTATTATGTTGTTCTGGCTTGACTTGATGGTGGCCTGTGTGTATATGTGGGTGCAGGTCTTACATCTTGCCATGTTGCATAGTGTTGTCCCTCTTGTTTTCTAGTTATTTTAATCTGTTGGGAGTTTGTTATGAATTATTATGTTCGAGAGGCTGGGGGGCTGCCTATAGGCAATGACAGGTGGTTCAGGGAAGATGTCCTTCAGTGTTTCATCTTCTCTCAGCATGGTTTGTAGCTCTTTGATAATTTCCTGAAGAGGTTTTAGCATGGGGATGTAAATGACCACTAGGGGGCGTGCGGTCAGTTTGATGTCTTTGCCTGTATTTCAGCAGATTGTCTTGTGGTATTTGTATAGTCCATTCAAATTCTCTGTCAATTTGTCTTGGAGAGTGGCCCTGCTGAATTAAGGAATTCCAAAGTGTGGACAGCTGCCTGGCTCTTGCTCTCTCATCAGAGCAGATTCAATGGTATCGAATCGCCTGACTGTAGATTACAGATTTCTTTGCATGATTTGAGTGGAAGCTGTAATTATGCAGGTAGTGGTGTATGTCAGTGGGTTTTCTGTAAAGCGCAATTTGTATATGTCCATTTTAGTGATACTGACTATGGTGTCAAGAAAATGTAGGCTGGTGGTGGAGTATTCAATAGTGAGATGCATGGAATGATGAAAGTTGTTAAAATAATGATGGCATTTTTTGAGAAAGTCTTCACCTTCTGTCCAAATCAGGAATATGTCATCAATAAATCAGAGGTAGACAGATGGTTTATAAGGGTGGTGTTTAAAAAAAATCCTCCTCTAAGCAGGCCATGACAAGATTGACATATTGTGGTGCCACACAGGCCACCATCAAGACAAGCCAGAACAACGTAATACAAATTAATGGATCCTACACATGTCAATCTAGCAATGTGGTTTACCTAATTCAATGCAAGAAGTGCACAGATGGATGCTATATTGGGGAAACTAGTAAACCACTGAAAACCAGGATGACTCACCACCATCACACAATAGTAAACCAGATTAGCAGCACACCCATAGGAAACCATTTTTCACAAACAGATCACTCTCTCTTGGATTTGTCTGCCTTGATACTAAGAGGCAACTTCAAAAACACACAGGACAGAAGGACATGGGAACTGAAATATATTAAACAATTTAAATCTAACATTTCTGGACTGAATCGGGGCATTGGTTTTGTGACACACTATGGTAAACTGTAATTCTTTTTTATTGTGAACTAAATCATATAATTATTTATCACACTTTGGTTCTGTATTTTTTTTCTCGTATTTCTCTTATTATTATTTTTCTGAGTTCTGCCTAATCTGCTTTTTTTTTACCTGTACCTCACATCCTCCCTGCCTCTCCTACTAACTCTTTAGCTCTGTCCCACCCACTCCCTATTGTTTTCACACCTCTGTTTTTACTACCTCACACTTGTTTATCTAGGCCTTTGTTCTTTTGTTTCTCCTCATTTCTTGACTTTCTTGCATCTCTTAGGCATCTCCTGTCTATTCTACCCTCACAGCCAGCCTCCGATCTTAGATCCTACCTGTGTGCCTTTGTCTTCCCTTTAGCTTCCTTTTATCTCCTACTGGCCTGTTCCTACTTAGCCCCCCTCCCCATTTCTTCTCATCTTTTTTCTTTGCATCTTAGACTTTCATCTCTAGTCCCCTTTATCACTTTCCTACTTCACTTCCTGATTTTTAACTGCTCCACAGTGGATACAGATACTGCTTATGTTGCTCAGTTTTACTATTCAGCTAAAGAAGGGACCTGTGAGGCCCCAAAAGCTTGTGTATAATTCCGTCTTTGTACAAGACACTTATTGGTCCAATAAAAGGTATCAAACCTTTCATTATCTCCTGTGTTCCAAGGACCAATACTCTTTTAAAAAGAGAAGGAAATTTTTTTTTCTCCCTCGGCTACAGTTTTTACTACAGTGTTGCAGGAATTTAATGATGCCATCTACCCTCCTTACAGGATTCTGCTGAAGTTTTTAAAACCCAATTTGACAGGCAAATAATTTCCCTTCTGTGGAATATTAATGCACTCATCACAAAAAATGCAAACACCTGCTTTTGGTTGAAATCTGCTTAACACAGCAGTTTTACCATGCAAGCTCGGTCCCAAAGAGACATTGTAGTGCCTCATTCCTGCTGGACAGAAGTGAGTATTTGAAACTGCATTAAATGCTCTTCTCCTTTATGTGGACTTTTTCTTTTGTACATCACATAGACATAGCGAGACAACAGAAGATGGGGTGACCTATGAACTTCACCTTCTTGTTATCCTGACAGCAATAACCTGAAGAAGACAACATAGCCTGTCAGTTTAAACAAATCAGGCTGTAGCAAGCTCTGCCCTGGCTCTTTCACTTTAAATCACATTTCTTATGATTCCAACATTTTCTAGGGGTGTTGATGGTGTGTGGCCTGTATCAATAAGTCAACAAAATACGGTGTGCTTTGCCCCCTTCTCAAACAGCTGTTCATATGGCCTGCAATCCTTTCAAAGGTTTTTTACTTTCTTACATTTTAGCTTGTGCTGAGCACAAGTACTGTTGTTACCACTTCAGGAGTTTAATTTTTTTTTACTTGCCCAGGCCTCGGCCTTACATCGGAGGGGGCCTCGTAACCCCCTGACTCCTTCCACCCTGTCCCAATGTACAGGGATCCTGGCTTCATCGTGCTCAGTGTCTGTGGTTTTTTACATTTTTCCCCATTTTTGTCTCCATCTCCTGAGGGCACCGGCATGGAGGACATAAGTCCAGATAAATGGGGTACTGATACACATCACCATCAAGTGTCCAGCAGTGCCCTCCCTCCTTGACTCCTTAGAGTCGTGTACCCTACAACCCGTGCTTCCACTGATGGTAGTGCTACGGGTACACACGCCACCTTGTAACCCACCCCATCCTGGAGGAGGAGAGCATCCATTGGGATGCTCAATCCTCCTCCCCAGCCTTCCCCCAACAACCCAGGCCTGTTTCTGAACCTGGGTCGCCAGCGTAGTGCAAGGTGTGGCATCCAGCACCTCAACTCTCAGTGCCACTGGGCCGGCCTCCCACTTTAGGAGTTTGACTACAAAAACAAATATACAAAGTAGTCCATGCCCTTTAAAGCATGCCTGCATGGTATTGTGTGACTAACTGGTGAGGTGTGGACAGGAAATGTACATTGGTGTGATTTGGCATTTAGTAATTAACTAAAGCTAGCTTAGTAGTGCAGCAGTGGAGTTACTGCCTGCTACGCCAGTGACTCAGGTATGGGAACTCACTCGAGGTTAGCTGTAAGAGGGAGGATCAAGCATCCAGCAGGACAGCTCTCCTCTCTCGGAGGGGATACTGCATCCCACTACTTGTTTGCCACTTAGCAGTAGCTAGGAGGCAGCACAGTGGGAGCACAACAGCAGAGAGAGGGGTGTCCACCAAATGCCAGCACACACGCATGCCACTGCACATGCGCATGTGCATCATTGCACACTGGCAACCCTCAAGCATCAGCACTTGAAGAAAATCCCTATACCCTGCAGGATGATGCTGGCACCCATGCAGTCCCCATACCATGGCATCCATTCTCTCCAAGTACTGGGCCAGAGCAAGTGGTGGAGGCAAGTCCATGGAAAGGTGGGTGATGGGGCTGAGTTGTGTTGACTGATGGGGGCAAGCTGAGCAGACCAGGAGATAAAAACCTATATGGGAAAAAAGGTAAATAAAATTCTATGTGGTTCATAGCTCAGTACTTGTGCTACATACAGCAGTGCTGAATGATGTAGGTTATGCTTGGATACATAGGCCAGACCAGTAAGTAGGACAATGCCTGCAAGATATATGAGTTATATGAATTCACAGAACGGGTGGTGGACAAGTGGAACACCCTGCCAGAGGAAGTGGTGGGGGCTGAAACAATCACGGGATTTAAGAATGCATGGGATAGACATAAAGGAATTCTAGAGGTCAGGGGTAAGGGGCAACAGGCTTCTAGGAAAACAAACTGAACTTACAAGCTCAAATGGGCAGACTGGGTGGGCCATAGGCCCTTATCTGCTGACACTGTCTATGTATCTATGTATGTATCTATGTAGTACATATGAACTGGATTGGATATGCATAGTGCTTAGGTACTTGAACCGATGAATTACAACTTGTTAGGACTTGATGTTTTGGCCTCTCTCTGTATCCCACCTTTGGAAGGATGCTTAGTTGAGTAGGATTGAGACCCCCAAAAGAAAGAATTATAATCACAGGTACAATTACCTCCTCCAACTCTGGAGAGTGTGTCTGGTAGCATGCAGCAGAGGAAAAAACCCTTGGGGAGGAAACCTCTGAGGACCCATGGCTACTGACCTGACCGTCCTTCTGGGCATACTAAAGGAGAGTAATCTTAAATGAACAAATATTAAGTTGTCGGCTAGTCCGAAACCCAGTCAATGAAGATCTTAAGGTCGATGAAGAGTAAATGGAATCCAGTACTGATGTTGAATGTCTAGCGAGAAGATGGTAGCATATCCTTAGCAAATTCCCAGTCCGAGACGTCAATGTCCAGGGCAAAATATTGATAGAAATTAATTTTGAATCTGGTTGAAAGTATGGTCGATCTTGAAGTGGTGGTCCCTATTCTGATATACGAGTTTATGGAAAGCATAGAGTCTTTGAAGGAGAGTTGAATAAGTTGGGTGCAAGTTGTGAAGCTGAAGAATGCAGAGCAAATGAACCCCCAGTCCTGAGTGGGTGAAGCAGTAATTGGACATTAGGCTAGAAAGCCCGGAAAAAACTTCCAACCCATCCAGTGAAGCAAGTAAGGTAAGGAACAGAACCTCCATGCACTGAGCTAGGAGGGCAGGTCACAAGTGCTATGAGAACCTCCATGCCCCGATCTGGGCAAGGCAGGTGTAGAGTAGAAATAGTTAAACTTCCAGGCCCCGATGCTGGGCGAGGCAGGTGTAGGGTAGAAATATTCGAACCTCCAGGCCCCGATGCTGGGCGAGGCAGGTGTAGAGTAGAAATATTCAAACCTCCAGGCGCCAAATTGGGCAAGGCAGGTGTAGAGGCTAAAGTCAGACTTATGAGAGCAGTAAGATGGTCCTGTAGAAACGCTGTGTTCCTGATGATCAAGGATGGCAGAAGAATGTGGTGAAGAGAACTGAGTTGGATGAGTTGGCAACTCGACCAGATTTAATAAGCCTCACGGCACTAGAGAAGGTTAATATCTGAGGCCTAAGCCATGAGATAGGAATGGCACTATGGAATAGAGCTCAGCTGAGAGTCCTGGCAGGAAACGGTAGTGGTAGTAAATCCAAACGAACTGAAGCAGCATGGCAAGAAGTGTCCAAGGGAATTGTTGACGAATATCCTGAGATGTAGCCCAGATGTAAGTCCACAGTGGAATGAAGAAGGATATCCTTGATGAGTGGAAGTAGGTGCGAGCAGGCAAGGTGAGGGCTACAGCGTCCAGAACTCGAGTAGTGCGACTGAAGGCGAGACATCACTGGCAGTGTGTCCAATCCTGATGGAAAAGTCGGAGATGAGTAAGTGATATGGAATGAACGCTTCTGGCAGATGGGACTCTGATGAAAATGCCCCAAAAAGATGAAAACTATCTGATATAGGCAGGCAAGGAAGCATCAGGAGCAGACCGGGTCCAGTCCAGGGAGACAGAGACACCGCAGAGGCACCAGAACATGGTAGGCAGATGAAGAAAGATCCAGATACAGTCCAGATCCAGAGAGCAGGTAAAAGGCTGGGAGACAGTACTGAAGCAGAAAGTCTGCAGAAGGAGATCCAAAGAAGCGCATGGACAGGAAGGAATGAAATAGCTGATCCGGGTGAAGAAAACTGCATGAGAGGGAAGCAGGCATGGAGCCAAAATCCAGCGCTCAGGGGAAGCACAAGGCTGGAGAAAAGATTGTCCTGAGCCAGGAATGGAGAACCACAGGAATGTCTCGGCAGAGACCAATGCTGGAGAGACGCTGAAAAGCAGGAACAAATTATGCAGTAGATAAGCTCAGATGACAGCCAGCAGGAAAGGATCTGGAGCAGGGCACTGAACACCATGAAAGAGCGCACGGCCGGAGTGCATGTCAGGAGTCCAAAGGACAGGGGAAAAGCAACCAGCTGGCCCCTACGTGAGGTAGGATGAGTGGCCGGACCTCTGCGTAGTTCAGCCGGAGGAAGGAGTAGAGAACAGCAAGCTAGGCCCCATGAAGGCTAGCAGAACTGCAAAACCCTTACGCAGGGCAGCAAAGGAGCAGGGAAAGCTTGCCAGGCTAGGCCCTCATGTGGCCAGCGGAAATGGCCAGACCCCACGTAGGCCAGGTGGGAAGGGGAGAGAGTGAGTCAAGCCAGACCTTTAGGAAGGCTAGGCAGGACAGAAATGCTGCCACGGAGGTCCGCCTGGTGCAGCAGTCATCCCTGAGGTGGAAGCCAAGAAGATGGCCGAGTCATGCAGCAATGATTGCGGGAGCAAGAGTGGACCTGCACGGTAAGTAAACAGAGTAGTAATAGGTGGACCTGCACAAAGGTCTGCATGACATAGTAGCAATGGGAAGGGAGCTGAGAAAAATGAGGAGCTGTGTAGCATGGAGCAAGGGAGCATAAATTAGGTAAACGAATGAAAGGCAGAATGGAGAGCAGCAATGGGGAGCTGAAGCATGGATAACTGTTGCTGGTGCATATGAATAATAGAGGTGCAGTCCATGCCTTCCAAGTCCCAGAATGGGTAACAAATACTGCAAATAGAATGGCAGACCAAGCACAGATAGCAGTCAGTAAGATCCCAGGTACAGTAGAAGGATGGAGTGCACAGCAGAAGAGCTAGGAGGAGGAAGCTGACACGATATGGTGGGTAGGAAGTCCAGGGAAATACGAGCTAGGAGCGGAGTTTCTCTATCCCTAACAAAGTCCAGATGCAATTAGGGAGTAAGGGGACTGCGTCATTTCCCCCATTAAATTGGAGCTGCACAGTTATGTAGTGAATTCTTTTCTTGTAGTAAAGCCTAAAAGACATCGTGTGGAACCAAAGCAAAGTTAGGTGTGTCATGCTTGTTCTGTTAATGGTTGCTGTCTTACATTCCATGCGTAGTGAAGGACGTTAGCTAACAGCATGTTTTTATCCTTGGAAAACTTGAGGCACACTGAAATTCAAATAGCAATGACCGTGCAGGAGGTGGACCGCTAAATTGCAGGCAGGAATGGAGACATGGTAGGCTCCCAACGAGCAAGGAGGAACCAAGGAGCTGTAACCTAGTGCCAGGAAAAGGGAGATGCACAGCACATTCAATCTTCAGGAGCTCCGAATATGACTGCAAGATAAAGCTATCCTGTCCTGGAAATGAGGAGCAACGGAACAGAGAGGGCCGTGTAGCAGACCATGGCCAGGGGAGAGGTAGGAGGAGGCGCAGCAGCAAAACATGCAAAAGCAGGCATAGGAAGCCAGAAGACAGTCGAGCTGGAATGACTCTGCGGCGGCGCACTGCGAGCAGCTGCATGGTGTGGCGGCTGCTCGAAAGGGGAACAGAGGGAAAAGCACCACAAAGCATTATAAGCGAAGCAGCGGCAGCAGCACAAGGAAATGCTCTGCTGCTGTGGCAGGAGAAGGACACCTGAAATAAAACTGAGAAGCCCCAAAAGAGAAATAAGGTACGGAGAAAGCAAAAGAAGGGAGGAAGAGATGAAGTACAAAAGGGGGAATGAGACGACCAGAGAATAAAATGAACAGAAAGATAACGGGTTGGGGGGACAGAGAGCAGCCGAGGACCAGCAGGACACCAGTGAGTGCAACGAGGGCAACTCGCTCTAATCAGAGAGGTGATAGTCTGATGGTTTAAGTAGGAGATGGGGGAGGAGCTATTCCCCCATAGAACTACAGGCATACGCCTTTTAATTGTATATTTCTTCAGCAGGTAAAATTCAAAACTTTTCTTCATCTTTACTTCCTAGTTGTGCTTGCAAAGCATTAACTAGCAGCCAACAGAAGGACAAAACAATCCATCCGCACCTCATTTTTCAAAATACGAAGGGATCGGGTGGAGTAAACCAGTGCTACGTAACTCTTTAATTGGCACATCGCTGATGCATTTAGACATCTGTAGTTTAGACCAGGCAGTAAAGCCTACAGGTTAAAAGCAAAGGGGCCAAATATTCAAAACTTTGCCCTGGAGCAAAATTAACACTGCCCAGCAGGTAAAATTAGCCCACATCCAACTGCATGCAATAATCAAAAGGACAGCCTGTGGGTAAAAACAGTTGAATATAGCAGGCAAACAATTAAGGCGGGCAAACAGGGCTAAGAGAGCAGTTTAAAGATAGCCCAGCCAAGAAGAAAGCACCGAAAATAGCAAAGAAGACAGCTCTGAGTATAGCAATCAGGCAGTGCAAACAGCAACAGCTGCACAGTGCACACAAAGGTGGAGTCAGGCACAGGTGAACCATGTGTCCACTGAGGGCACAGGCTAAAAAGTGGTGCATAAAATGTGAAAACATGAGCAAAGAGCAGTGTACAACACAAACAACAGAAAAAGAAACACTAAAGGCAATGTCAAGAGAGGAACCCCAAAATGTAGCAAAACCTGTACGGATGTGAACCATGAAAAAAGTGCAGAGATGGGACAGTGGGGATGTGACCCACAGAAAGGACCAATCATGCCTGTGTGGCAGTATGACCCCAACCAGTGCCCACTGTGCACAGGGGGAGGGGACAAGGATCCCTGACACAGAGCAGGAGACCGCACACTACAGGATACACAGTGGGAGGGCACAGGGGGATGGACATCAGCCATGGCCACATTGACAAAGCCACACCCAGTCCAGCTGACCAAGGCTCCCCCCCCACTAGGCAATGCCATTGGGGTGCACCCAAGGAATGGGGAACAGACCATGTCCATAGGCAGACTCAAGCCAGATGGCTTGGACATGCACAGGCCATGCAGGGTACACATGGAGAACAGACTGCATCAGCCAACTGGAGGACAAACCAACCATGCCCTCAACAACCCACTGCCAGATGTGGAGCAGCAGACAGCGCAGGGAGTGATATGGTGAAACCAGTGCCACAGGAGGGGCCAGGCAAGTAGGTGCAACATGGCACAGTAGTGAAACCGACTACAGGTACCCAAGAAAGAGACAGAACACAGGAATACAACAGTAAAAAAAAATGGTATTCAAAACCAATATAAGCTATTTACAGATATGCATAAAAAAACAAAAATCAAAACCGGGTGGGGGGGGGGCAGGAAAGGGTGAAAAACAAGGGAAGGGGGGTTTAAGGGTTGGCATCTTGGTTCTGCCTCAGAAGTCGCTGATCCAGGATCTCTGCTATGTGTTTGGTTGTCTCAATCAGAATGGTATGCTGTTCCAACAGCATATGTTGCTGGTGCACAATGCACTACAGAAGGTCGTCCTGGCCCTCTCCCTCCATTGGACATCTGGCCCACACGGAACTGCGATGTTCACCTATGGGAGGGAAAGATGTCCATGTAAGAATGGTGCGCTGACACCATGGAGAAATGTAGAACTCAGGATGTGGCCCCAAAGAAGGACATGTCCCAGCCACTATGCTCATGTACCCAACAATGGAAACAGTGTACATGCCAAATGGCATGTCCCAGTATGCAGCAGCACTAAACCACATGGTACACACAAGCACATCCCATGCAGACGTGAAGGCCTATAAGACCATTGCCACCACCACCACAGATGGGACGACATCCCATGCATACCCAATGTAGCCCCTTTCACAGTACAGCTCCACAGCCCCTTGAGGTAAACCAGTTGGACCCAGAGCAATAACAAACAATCCATAGCAAAAGAATGACTGGGACATGCTGCCCAATGGAACAGAAGGTAGATTCAGGGGCCATTGCAACATCACAATCAGAAACCTCACAACCACTTTCTACATGGCAACAGACAGCGGCCTGTAGTGGCAATCCACAGGGTTGTGTAGCAGACACTGGGCAGGTGTCCCTGCACAGCCACAGAAACCATCCATGACACAAGTGTGTCATGTGGACATGTGATGGACACAGTACCCCAGGCCATGACATACCATAGAGCCATACATCATTAGCAACAACCCCCCCCGGAAGACAATGGGTTACTGGCCACAGTGTGTAGCATAGCCCTGACATGGTGGCACATCGGAACAGCCCAGTGCTATGTGACCGGTATGCATGTGTGATGCAGATGCCCACACCACTGTGAGTACACAATGTCCACAGGGACCATGTCCAGGCCATAGGCATGCCATGCGGTGTATGCATGCTGTGGGTAGACACGCAACCATAGTAACCAGACAATACACCCACCCAACATCACACAGTCATGAATACCACACACCACACGGCCGTCGTACAATGTATATAGTGCAAACATGCCCACAGCACATGCACGGGTGTAGTGCACCACATGACACAGGAGGAGATGGCCACAAGCAATGGTAGAATGCAACTGTGAAATGGTAGCAGATGGTTCATGCACAGCACACATGGAAAACACAGTGGGATTACAGTGCCCACTACACAGCCCACTGCTGTTGACTGACGTGCTCACAGTGGACCGTAGGCCACAACGCGCAGCCCGATGTGCAGTGTGCAAGGAGGCAGTCATGCCCATGCCACCATGTCACAGACACATATGTGAGACAGGGCCATTGAATGGCTGACATGCAATACCCAGGTTGCTGATGCAGGACAGCAGGACAGCAGCACCAAGGAGGGCATGTACCTGTGTAGGCAAGTGCAACCTGCAGAGTACAACCCCCGCATGGCATGGGCATGCAGGACACACCATGGTGTAGCCGTGCAGGACTGTGAGCAGCCATGTGCTGCCACAACACAGGCCCACAGTGTGTGTGGGCAGGCTAGGCACTGTGCAGGTGCATTGTACCACAGGCTGCAGTAGGTGGGTGCAATGCCCTCCCCAGCAGCACAGCACCATGGGCACCCCATGGCCATGTGCCCCTTGGATCAGTGACATAACACAGGGGGAAGGCACATATGTTGGTGACACAGTGCTGTAAATGGTTATCAAACATGCCCTCCTAGCAAGGTATGTAACACAAGTAGACAACAAAGGAGCATACTCACAGGCGGCATGCTGCTGCCCGTCACTGCTGTCCCTGGCAGTGCAGTCTGCAGGGTGAAGGGACTAGAACAGTGTCAGTACCATCACAGACATCAATAACCCCACAACTGTGCTAGGTACACAGTGCGCAACTGTCAAAACAGTGTACTGTGTCCCTCCCCAACAAGCATATGGTGCATGGGACACATGTGCAATGTAGGTACAACGTACATGTGCTACACTACCAGTGATGGACAACACTGATAACCTGTCACATGATGCCACTGTGCACATTGCATGTATGACCACAGACACAGGCAAAGCTGACCCACACACGGGCACCACTGTACCCATATTGGTGCACACAGAGCAGTGCATGGGAATGACCCAGCACCCACATGTGTAGTGTGTACATGGCAGCCCACACCCACTGACATGCAAAAAGCTTGGCTATGAGAAAGATGTCCACTTACCTGGTGCAGGCACACAGCCATCACGCACCATGCGCTGGAACATTCCAGCCACTGCCTCTCCCTGTGCTGCAGATCCAAAAATCTGTGCCTGCACCATTCTCCAGTGCAGGCTGTACCAGTGTGCTGTGTGAGGTGGTGTGCAGTGGATGCCCACACCTGTCAGCGAGGCCTGTCCCCCTCGCGCACCTCACTGAATAGCTGGAGCTCCCAGGCCATCACAAGCTGGGCCATGCTGGCCATCTCAGCCTCCCCCCATCTCTGGTCCCTCGGACCACCACCCTGACATGTCCTCTGCCCGCCATAGTGTTTTTTTACTCTCTTGTGGCAACACCCTAACACCACTGCTGCTTTCAGCTGTGTAGGCCACAAAATGAAGTGCACGTACAGTAGCGCCATGCTAGCTGTAGACGGTACGTGCAATATGGAATAGTGCTGCGCTAACACTGATGTGCATCACTGAGCATGTGTGACCTGTGCATGACCTTCACCATGATGACATCATCATGCATGCATCCTGCAAGAGGCGCTAATTCAGTTTGCCCAGCGCCAACCGATTAGCACTGAAGCACGGGCAAGACCTAGTTTTGCCTGGCTCAATCGCGTTTCCCAGGCACTATTAATTGCAATATTCAGAGGTGGTATGCAATTGAGTCTACTTAGGCAGTCGGAGTGCAAACCACTACATTAGCATGTCATTATGGCCTCATTTGCATGTATTACCATATGTGGATTGGCCGGGCTAGTTCAGTGGTGTCTTAGCACCACCTGCACAGCTGACAGGAATTGCAGGCAGAGGGCTGAATTCCATGCTGTCAACACTAGGTCTCACTATTCACAGGAAACGACTTCCACAGGTACAGGTAGATGTCCCTCAGACAGTACCCTGCTATTATGATCTGCAACATTGTGTGAGGTCTGCTAGAATGAGCTGGGGCTACAGTTTTTATTGGTGAACATTAATGAGATGTATTGCGTTAGTTACTGCAGAATGATGAAGTCACACATGCAGCAGACCCAGCATGCAGGTGTTGACATATATAGTGCTGCACTGTTGAACTGTTGTAGCCCATGTATACAGTGAGACAGTGGCACTGGATGCGCACATTGTGACACACATATGGATGCCCATGTGCATCCACAGGTATGCAGTACATTTCCTGGGAAGGGGGGCATTGACAACACACAACACAACAATACTGTCCACATGGCAGTGTTCTGTGACACCATCATGGGTATGTGTACTCCATGCCATGTTGTGAATCAACTGGGTCACAATGTGCACTAGACCATTTCCACCAGTCCCTGCGGCCACCTCAGGTTACACACCGTGAAGTGCTTGGAGTGGGCTGTGAATCCTGTCCATGATGGCGTCATTGCGAGGGATGATGTTTCCAGTTTGAGGACTGTTTCCTGGACATACGGTTAGACTCTATCCCGGACATATGGTCAGACTCTATCCTCCTCTTAACTTTTTGGACCTGGTGGGCAGTGATAGTGCCCTATTCTTGATTTAAATAAAGTAAATAAAATAGTTTGATGTACCCCTGACCTAAGTGAGAGATAGGTTTTGGGGGGACAGCATATTTTGCCCTGGTGAGGTGAGAGCTCCCAGAGGTTGTTAATTATTGCATTGGAGAGAGTTGCGGCAACTCCTTTTATTTTTTGTAATTAACTCACTATTTCTTCAATTGATTAATTGCTGTGTTTAGACATATTTTATTTATTTTTATTCCATTTTGTTTGTGTGTATTGGGTTGAAGTGTGTAGGGTGAGTGAAGTTTGAAAGGAGGGTTGAGTGACTGAGTGTATAAGTGTAGTGTGGATTAAATAGGTGTGGTTGTTGTTATTTTGTGTGCTTGCAGAGTGTTGTAAAGATGTGTTGGGAAGGTGCAGGGATGGTCAGGCATAATTCCCCCTCCAGGCTTAAGGATCTCCATCCTTTTAGGTGTCCCCCATTATCCCCAGAGGTATATAGATGGTGTCGTGCTCTGGGGATTGTTAGGAGGACAAAGGCAGGAACTTGGCCTGGTGGGGGGATGGAAAGGAGTGGACGGATTGGGACAGTGGGGACAAGAAGACGCCCTGGGGTGAAATGGGTTCAGGAGAGGGGTCCTCCCTGCCTGATTCCCATACCCAAGGGCTCTGCCTGTGGCAGGCAGGGAACTGGATCTTCACCGGTGACTCATCCCACTCGGGCGGTGTTATGTAATGCCAGGTCCATTAAAAACAAGTCTGCTATAATAGCGGTTCTTGTTGGATCATCGGATCTGGTGTGAATCACCGAGACCTGGCTGGATGAGAATGCTGGCCCAGTTTTTGGCCTCAGCAATTCTAGCTGGGTGCTCAGTGATACACCGCCCAAGGATGGATCGTAGGGGTGGGGGAGTTGCTATCTGTTTTTGATCAAAACTGAGCCTGGTGGAGGTACCAGTGGGGATCACCAACTCCTTTGAATGTATTATGGGTGAGGGCGTAGGGTGTAGGATTCTTCTTGTCTACCGTTCACCAGGAGATGGAAATGTTTTCCTGCAGGAAGTTGTGGACTTCCTTGTCAACCTGACATTGGGATCCCACAGATGGCTGATCCTGGGAGATTTCAATGCCTGGGTTGACCACGAACTCTCAAGATTTGGTCAAGACTTCCTCCAGCTAATGAATTTGCTGGGCTTCACACAGGTTATTTCCTCCTCGGCCCCTACTGGTGGTCATTCATTGGACTTGGTGTTCCTACTGGGGATGGAGATATCTGACTTGGTGGTGAAATCAGTTGAGTGGTCTGACCATCACACCATCGGGTTGAGTTTTGCAAATCCCCTAAATAGGTTTGCCCCTACGGAGATGGTCCAGTACCACCCTTTGAAAGGAGTTTCTCCGGATGGCCTAATGGTGGTGCTTGACCTATCGGGTTTACTGAGTGAATGCATGAATCCTGGGGACCTGGTACTTGCCTATAATAAGGCGGTAGTGGTGGCCCTGGATTCCATTGCTCCTGTTTGTGTTCATCCCCTCACTCTTCGCCCCAGGTCTCCTTGGTTTGATGAGTCCCTGAGGGAGTTGAGGAGAGTGGGATTAAGGCTAGAGAGGAGCTGGCGGAAGTCGGGCCTTGAGGGTGACAGACTTAGATTGATGGATCATTATCGGGACTATCAATCAGTAATTACCGTAAGAAGGCAGAATTCCTGTCCAGGGAAATTGTTGCTGGGCAGAATCGACCAACCCTTCTCTTCCGGACTGTGGACAGATTGTGCAATCCAATCTGTCTTCAGCCTGGGAGTGCTTTTTCACAAGAATGTGTGAGGAGTTTGTTCGAGTCTTTGCAGATAAGGTTGCCATACTACAGTCCGGCCTCCAGGTGGCTCCCTCTAATGGGAATAGCAGTGGTCGGCAGGAGATGTCGGGTGCCCAGTTTACCTTGTGTGACTTTTACCTTCCCACAATCAATGACATTGTGATGGTCGTCCAGTCGCTGCGACCAACCAACTGTAGTTTGGATCCGGGTCCTACTCGCCTCCTTGTAGGTTGCATGGATAAGATTGGCCCAGTCCTTGCCGAGATATTCTGGAGGTTTTTGGAGAGGGAGATTTTTCCAAATCCCCTGAAGGAGGCCGTGGTTCTGCCCCTTCTTAAGAAGCCCTCCTTGGACCCGGACTATCTGGCAAACTACAGACCGGTCTCAAACCTGCCCTTTGTGGGTAAGGTTATTGAGAAGGTGGTTGCGTCACAACTGGATGACCATTTGACCAACTACAATGTCTATGATTCTCTCCAGTCTGGATTTAGGAAGAGACATAGCACCGAGACAGCCCTTGTTCGGGTACTAAATGACCTCCTAATAGCGAGAGATCAAAGGACCCATTCTATTTTGGTTCTTTTTAGATCTCTCTGTGACATTTGACACTGTGGACCATGGTGTGCTGTCGGAGCGCCTGCGGCTTATCTGTGAACTGTCTGGTACAGTCTTCAGATGGTTTTGATCATTCCTCGAGGGTAGGACTCAGAGAGTGGTGTCAGGGATTTTTTCCTTAGCACCACTCCCCCTATCCTGCGGGGTGCCTCAGAGTTCCATACTGTCACCCATGTTGTTCGCAGTGTACATGCTGCAGTTGGGAGCGATTGTTTGGGTGGTACTGCTTGAGTTTTCACTGCCATGCAGATGATACTCAGCTGTACATGTTCTTTATGCCCAATCAGGGTGATGCTGTCTTTGTCTTTAACAACTGTTTTGCCGAGATCCAGGACTGGATGAGCATGAGTTGGTTACGGTTAAACCCGGAAAAAAATGAGGTATTGGTGGTGGACCCAGGTCGTTGGGAGGCAGGTTTGTTGGCAGGAACACATTCTGGCCTATGGCTCAGGGGTGTTCAGCTAACTACTTCACACCTGGTGCGGAAACTGGGCGTTATTTTGGATGACCGCCTGACCCTTAAATCTCAGGTATCGGCGGTTGTCAAAATCTCATTTTACCATCTGAGGAATATCGCCCAGGTAAAACATCTGGTTCCTCCCGATGATCTTTCTACATTGGTCCACGCCTTCGTTACCTCCTGCCTTGACTACTGTAATGCCCTTTACCTAGGGCTACCAGGGGTTGATACCTGCCGCTTGCAGCTAGTGCAGAACGTGGCAGCTAGGCTTTTGACTGGTACTTTTAGGACCAGTCATATAATGCCTGTGCTCAGTGGACTGCACTGGCTACCAATACAGTGGCGGATCACCTTCAAGGTCACTTTGTTGACCTATAGGGCCCTACATGATCAGGGACCTAGTTACCTGCAAGATATTCTTTGCCCCTACTGCCCCACCCTCTCCCTCTGATCCACCGATGAGGGATTGCTAGAGATTTCCAGGGTTCGTTTGAAGACATATGGGGCTCAGGTATACAGTCTTATGGCCCCTACTCTGTGGAATTCTCTACCTCGTCGGGTGCGAGATTGCCTGACTGTCCAAAGTTTTAAAACTGCACTTAAAACCTATTTGTGTAGTCTGGCGTATTCTGATTTTTAGGCCGCTGTTATATTTATGGAATTTTAAATTGTTGGTTTGTTGATATCATTTTAGTCATTTCTGTACTGTACAAGCACCTTGATTCTGAGAAAAACGCTTTTTATAAATAAAGTTTTACTTACTTACCATCTGGTGTGCAGACAACACATGGGACCTGGTGCAGCCCTCACAGTGCAGATTGCTGCTTTTATCTATGTGACACATCAACACCGTCATGTGGCTATAGACAACAGACAGACATGCGTAGGACATTGTTGGGTAGGGACAGCATGGGGCATGGGCCGACACCCTACATCCCTGTGATGCCAGCCCACAACGGATGCCACAGTGTAAACCATAGGATGTGTGTAGTGCCTCTCTCTCTCTCTCTCTCTCTCTCACACACACACACACACACACACACACATACACAGGACAGCCACTGACCACTGGCTCTTTATATCCCCACACAGGTGCCTCTTGTGGCAGAGAAAGGCTGCGAAGCTGCAAGTTATCCCGATTGGAGCTGAAGGCCCTGGTTGATGCATACCAAGGCCAGGGAGCACTTGATATGGTGATATAAAACCGCCGATGCTGCACTGAGGGGCCAGTGAGTTGAAATCACAGCAGAGGTGAACACTGTCAGAGGAAGGGGACGCAGGATAGATGCGGTCTATAAGAGATGGCATGACCTTCAGCACCGGGTGAAAGAGGACCAGGCGGCACACCACTATGCACTGCAGGGCACAGGAGGTGGTCTGTGGCCGGTAGAGCTCGCCACACCAGATTTATTTATTTTATTTAGTTTTTGTTGACCAGGTAAGTGCACTAGACAAATCCTGCCTATTTTCAGGCACAACCCGGGGGAGGGGGATACAGATGAATGCCAACTGACCTTGAACCAAATTAAGCTGTTGATGGTATTTTTAGTGAATGAGGAAAATTTGGCTAGGACACTGGGGAAGTTCCCCTACTCTTTTCGATAAGTGCCATGGGATCTTTAACATCCACCTGAACTACCACCAATCCAGGCAGATGGGACCTCGGTTTAACGTCTCATCCGAAAGACGGCACCTCAGAGGTGCAGCACCCCTCTCATGCTGCACTACAGTGTCAGTACTGGGATATTAACTCAAGTGCCAGATGTGGGAACTGAACCCACAGCCCTCTGATCTCCCGGCCTCAGAGGCGAGTGTGCTACCTACTGAGCCACTGACACTGCAAATGACCCTGTGTTGGAGGTGGTGGCATCCACCATCAGGACTGTGGCCATAGCAGGTGTTGACAGCGGTGGTTGTGAGACACAGCTCACATCACACAGGACATGCGAGTACATGGCTGTGTAACACCAACTTATGCATATCACTTCATGGGTATATGGGGTGCTCTGCCTGTGTTATAGCACACTGCTGCCCTTGCCTGTGCACACATGTGTGCACTGTGATGATCTGTGTGCAGTATGGCACTGTCTGGTGGTGTATCCAATTCACCACCGGACTTGCTGCATGGGACATGATAACACAGTCACATTGTATTCTGCAGACAGAGTCCCTGTGCCTATGCACATAGAGGTTATCTTGACATCAGGTGTGCCTTCCGCATGCTGTGTTGCATGCTGCCACATAGAAACATAGACTTTGACAGCAGATAAGGACTACTTGGCCCACCCAGTCTGCCCATTTCCCTTTCTATTGGATAAGTTGCAGATTCTAGTTAACCAACAGCCTACTTCCTGCAACCCCCCACTACAATTGCCTTATGTCTGTCCCATGCATGTTTGAATTCCCCCACTGTTTTAGACCCAACAACCTCCCCAGGAAGGTGGTTCCATGCAGCCACCACTCTCTCCGTGAAAAAAATTTCCTCACATTACCCCTGAGCCGTCCCACCACCACCCATCTTTTAAATTGTACCCCCCTTGTTCCCACATCTCTTTTCTGAAAGATGCTACCATCCTGGACTTTGTTGATTCCCTTGAGGTACTTGAATGTTTCTATCATGTCCCCCCTGTCCCTCCTTTCATCAAGGGTATACATATTAAGCTCTCTCAGTCTCTCTTCATATAGTTTCTGATGCAGACCCTGCACCATTTTAGTTGCCCTCCACTGGACTGCTTCCATCCTGTCTATGTCCTTGTGTAGATGGGGTCTCCAAAACTTCACACAGTATTCCAGATGGGGTCTCACCAACTGTCTGTACAGAGGGATAACCACTTCCCTTTTTATGTTCGCTTGTGCGCATGTGCAAGGAACATTTTGGGAAAGTAGCACACTTGGAGGTGTGCCTCTCCCATCTAATGCACTGCTCCCTTGAGCAGGCATGGCGGTCCTACACCAATGGGTGCAGGAGCTCAGTATGACAGCAGTGTTCCTCTGCTTCAAAGGAAAGCACCGCTGCCATACTGAGCACCGCCACCCTCTCCCCCTTGCGTCACCGCGCGCCCCCCTTCCAGCGCATCACGCCCGCCCCAAAGCTTGCGTGCCATGCTGGGGCCCACTCCAGCATGGCAAGTGTTGCCGACAGGGTGCCCAATCCCTGGCGGCTCCGGCCCCAGAGCCATCCTGCTGCCACGCTGGGGCCCACCCAGCCGCAGCAAGCGATTCCAGCGTTGTTTGCCGGAGGTGCCCAATCCCCGTCGGCTCCTCAGCCCCCACACATCTTCTGCCGCTGCAGCCCACCCCAGCGTGGCAAGCGTTCACGTCGTCCCTTTTTTTTTTAAACCTGTAAAATAAAAGCGGTCCCACAGTGAGTCTCCCAGCCCCTCCCACAACCCGCACCACCACTGTGCACCCAGCCTCCACACCCCCACCCCATACTTACGCCGGACTCGCGCGACGATCTTGGTGGACCGGGAACACGTCTGCACTCTTCAAAGCCAACCGTGAACTGAGAAATGCCGGTAAGCTGTATAATGGGCCAGATAGGGGTTTCAACTGTGCATAGCTCAGTCATTTTGGAATTTTTGCACAAATTTTCAACATGGGGCGTTTTGGGACCCTTCTCATGATGATGTCACTGTCATGGCGTTATCGGGCCGAAGGGTGATTTGCCAGGCACTGCGCTGCTGAAACTGTGTGAATCACCTTGACCTTGAATAACACCATGACAGCATCATTCGCGAGAAGAGTCTAAAACCCATGTTAATGGCAAAATCAAATAACTGTTCTGAGCGTGCGTTGTGCAGTTCCTATGCTTCGTAAGTTCACAATTTTCAATATTTTCACTCCAGATTTTCACATTGCCATTTTATCACACCTTCTTATGAGCTGTACAGCTGTCATTTTCACATCTCACCCAAAACATGTTTTCACTCCGTGGCGCACAATGCGCAGTCGTGTATGAAATCAATGTATGGAACACATCAAGAAAATCACAGTGACACTGTTCATGAGCACAGGTCTTAAAATGGCTATGTTGAAAATTTGGTGAAAAAATTCCTAAAAATGACTGTTTTACGAGCGTGCATTGCGCAGTTCCTACGCACGCTCGTAAGTTTGTGAATTTTCAATATTTTCACTCCAGATTTTCAACATTGCTATTTTACCACACCTCCTTTATGAGCATTGCAGCTGTCATTTTTCACATCCTGCCCAAAACATGTTTCCGCCCATGTAGCGCACAATGGCACAGTCGGTGTGCGAACTCCATGTATGGGACACATTAAGAAAATCACAGTGTCACTGTTCATGAGCAGAGATCTTAAAATGGCTATGTTGAAAATTTGGCAAAAAAATTCCTACAAATAACTGTTTTACAAGCGTGCGTTGTGCAGTTCCTACGCACGCTCGTAAGTTTGCGAATTTCCAATATTTTCACTCAAGATTTTCAACATTGCCATTTTACCACACCTCATTATGAGCAGTACAGCTGTCCTTTTCACATCCTGCCCAAAACGTCTCTTCCCCCATGTAGTACACAATGGCATGAGTCGGTGTCTAGAAATCAATGTATGGGACACAGTAAGAAAATCACAGTGACACTGTTCATTAGCAGAGGTTTTAAAATGGCAATGTTGAAAATTTGGTGAAAAAATTCTAAAAATGACTGTTTCTGAGTGCGTTGCACAGTTCCCACATGCTCGTAGGTTTACAATTTTCAATATTTCCACTCCAGATTTTCAACATTGGCATTTTACCACACTTCCTTATGAGCAGTACAGCTGTCATTTTTCACATCCTGCCCAAAATGTGTTTCCGCCTATATGTAGCGCACAATGGGGTAACAAAAGGTCATGCTGACAATTGTGTGCAAATACCAGCAATCGCACAGGGCATTAGGGTAAAGCACCATGCATGCCAAACACCACTGCAAATACCTGGCGATGACGCTCGGCATTGACAAATGCTTGTTCTACTTGTGATGCCCTTCCTATGCATCCTAGTATCCCTTGGCTCTCCTTACTGACTTCTTACATTGCTTACCCACCTTTAAGTCATTTGATATGACTACCCCCAAGTCCCTTTTCATTTTTGTTGTTGTTAGTACCTCCCCTGCTATTGTGTACTCTCCTCCTGGGTTTTTGTTTCCCAGGTGCATTACTTTGCACTTCTTTGCATTGAATCTAAGTTGCCATATGTCTGACCATTCCTCCAACCTTGCCAAGTCCCTTCTCATCCTTTCTGCCCCCCCCCCATGTATCAACTCTGTTACAGATCTGTGTGTCATCTGCAAAGAGGCATACCTTTCCTTCCAGACCCTCTGCAATGTCACCTATAAAGATGTTAAAGAGGACTGGACCAAGTACTGAGCCCTGAGGTACTCCACTAGTAACCCCTTTCTTGAATGTGTTCCATTCACTATTACCTTCTGTGTCCTGTTGTGCAGCCAGTTTGCTACCCAGGCTACCACCCTGGAACCCACTCCCAGGCTGGCTAACTTGATTATTAGTCTTTTGTGCGGGACTGTGTCAAATGCCTTGCTAAAGTCAAGGTAGGCCATATCCACAGCCCCTCCCTGGTCTATTACTTTGGTCACCCAGTCAAAGAAATCAATTAGATTCATCTGACATGACCTTCCTGCTGTAAATCCATGCTGTTATGGGTCCTATGCCCTGCTGGCCTCTAGGTACTCAACAATTCTTTCTTTCAGAAGTGATTCCATCATTTTCCCTACCACTGAGGTGAAACTTACAGGTCTGTAGTTTCCTGCTTCTGCCTTGCTCCCACTTTTGTGAAGGGGAATCACATCTGTCATCCTCCAGTCCTCAGGTACCACCCCATCCTCCCATGATTCGTTAAAAAGTGTGGTCAGTGGTGTCACTGCGTCCTCCCTTAGTTCTTTTAGGATTCTGGGGTGAATCTCATCAGGCCCCATTGCTTTGTCCACCTTGAGTTTTAGGAGTTCTTTCAGGACTCTTTCTTCTGTAAATGGACTGGTGTCAACCCCCCTACCCAGAGTGCTTCTATTGTCTGGTTTAGGTAACTCTTCCTCATCTTCTTTTGTGAATACTGAGCAAAAGTATTCATTCAGTATCTCTGCCTTTTCACTGTCTCCCTCTGCCCACCTCCCCTCTCCTTTATTAATCTTCACTATTCCTCTCTTAACCTTTCTATGCTCCCTAATGTACCTATAAAAGGTTTTATCCCTCTTCTTAGCTGAATTGGCTATTTTTTCCTCGGTTTGGGCTTTTGCTATTCTGACTGCCTTCCCTACTTCTTTCTGATTTAATTGATACAGTTCCCTGTCATGCTCCTTCTGTGATTCCTTATACTTTCTGAATGCAGCCTTTTTCTCCTTAAGCTTCCCTGCCACCTCTTTTGAGAACCATAGTGTTTTTTACTCCGCTTTGTTTTCCTTATTTGTCCCACACAAAGGCTTGTTGCCTCTATGAGAGCAGTTTTGATTTTTCTCCATTGTTCTTCCACCCCTCCTTTTTGGCCATTTGGTAGTGCATTCCTCAGGTATTCACCCATTCTGCCAAAGTCGGTCCTTCTAAAGTCCAGTATCCTTGTTTTTGTATGGCTTGTCTCCATGCTTGTGCTTATTGTGAAGCACACTGTGCAGTGGTCACTTGTTCCCAGATGTCTACTGACTTCTAAATTTGTGAACCTCTCTCCATTTGAGAGTACCAGGTCTAGTATTGTTCCCTCCCTAGTGGGTTCCAACACTAGCTGTCTAAGGCCTGCCCCCTGCAGGGCATCAATAATGACCCTGTTCTTGGATGCGGCTGCAGTACATGTCATCCAGTTAACATCTGGCATATTCAGGTCCCCCATCAACAGTATCTCCCCTTTTTTAGCCATTTTGAGAATGTCCTCTATCATTTTCTTGTCCATTTCCTCCCCTTGAGATGGGGGTCTGTATACAACTCCTGTGCGATTGTCTCCAAGGTGACCCAGAGTGCCTCTTGTCCTCCCCCTTTACTTTTTAGTTCTGTAGCTTTGATCCCTTCCCTTATGTATAGAGCTACTCCACCTCCTCTTTTACCCTCCCTGTCCCTTCTGTAGACTGTGTACCCCGGTATGTTGACATCCCAGTCATGGCTCTCCATGTACCATGTTTCCGTGACTGCCACGATATCCAATTGTTCATCTTCCATCAGGGCTACTAGCTCAGGAAGCTTGTTTCCCAGACTACGGGCATTGGTACTCATTGTCCTCCATTTAATGTTGGCTTTATCCTTTTTTCCCCCCATCCCTGCTCTTATTGCCCTTGTCTATTTTTCCATTTACCCTGTCCTGCCTCTGTTGAGCTCTATACCTCAGTGTTTACTTACTACCTGCCATGTTTTGTGGGGAGGCTTGAAATTTCCTGCCTCTTATCAGCACCTCCCTTGGCTAGTTTAAAAGCTTGTCAAGGAAGCATTTAAACCCTGTCACTTAGGAGCTTGGTTCCTTCGTGGACAGATGCAGACCATTGTGCCAGTACAGACCTTCATCTCTCCAGGTGTATCCCCAGTCCCCAATGAAGTCAAAGCCCTGTGCTCTGCACCAGTTTTGCAACCATTCATTAAACTGCATGGTGTGCAGTACCCTAGCCTCACCCCTGCCATGGACTGGCAGCACCTCTGAGAAGGTAACCATGCTTGCTACCTGTCTGAGGCCCCTCCCCAACTCCACAAATTCATCCTGCATCGCACTGATTCCATGCCTAGCCAGGTCATTTGTCCCAAGGTGGACAATGATATTTAGTTCCCTCTCCTGTGATGCTGCTCCTGCAGTCATGAGGATTCACTTCTTGTCCCTCCAAGCCATGGCACTAGGCAGGCACCTTACTTCCCTCTCCTCTCCCTTCCCCAGTTCTACCCTCCTAACAATTGAGTCCCCTATCAGAAGCTGTTTCCTTCCCCTGTGGTGTCCCTTGCCACCCTTTTGTGGGTCTCCCTTGTGGATGTCCTCAGCATTCTTCTTGGTCTCCACTGAGGGTGCCATCATAGAGGAACCTTACTCTGCCAGACTGGCGTATGATTTGTGTAGAGGTACAACTAGGGGTCTTCGCCTCTGTTCCACCACCCGTACACTCCCAGAACCCACTGTGGTCCAACTGCTCTTCATACTTGGCAACCTCTGATGCAGTGGTTGTGGCAGTGGTGCTCTTTGGGTGGGGGAGGCCTCCTTAGTCCTTGCCAGTTCAGCCTGGAGGTGGGCAATCTCCATGCAATCTACATGTGTCACTGGGTGCTTTACCTATTACCTCCCTTTGGGTGGCTGTCTTCACATGTGTGGGGTGTGTTGATTAAATTTGGTGTTAGTCGTGTGCATGCCTGTAGGAACCATATTCAGACCGTAGATGTGCATGCACTCTGGATGTGTGGGTGGTTGGACTGTGGTCACCTGTTTTGTGCCTGCACTGAGCATCATTGACATCAATGGTATGGTATGGTTTGCATGTTGCAGCACTGGTACAGAACCACTGTGTACTGTTCATCACACTTACAGTGTTCTTCTCTGTCCACAGCACAGGGTGTTGGCACTGCAGCCGTAGAATATTTGGACAAGGATGATGGCCCATCCACATCCAGGATACAGAGACTGCTGGCATAAGCAGAAGAGGGGATGTCCATGGCCTTATTGTCTAAGAACATGTCCGATGAGGATTAGGACACTTACATTCCCCCAGAGGACTACCTTGCCACCACTGCTGCTCCGGGGGGTTTCTTCCTGTCAGAAATTCCCCTGGACATGGCAGGCCAGTCAGGGACTGACAACACTGGGGCCATCATGGCCTCAACACAGTCTCCCACCAGGCACACATTGCTTTTGTTGCTGGCAGGATCCCTTGAGGGCCATGCCTCTGGTACCTCCAGTGCCACCACCACCACCCACACAAACACTGCCACAGGTGTGACCACCACAACCACAGGCTCCCACGCCACCTAGCCAACACAACAGATGTCTGTGGGCAGCCATCTTGTTGCCCCAGCTGATTGCCCCCATGAGTGTGGTGCAATGCAGCCAGTGAGGCATACAGCCACACAAGGTGTGGGCCAGTCAAACCCCACTAGTCGCCAACAACCACTTACACCCAATGTCCCAGGTGACCATGTACTCCAGGGCCAGTATAGTTCTGTGGCCCAGCAGCTCCTCTGGTCTGTGGTGGACTGACAGTCTGCCGCAAAGAGGGAGCCGCATGCCTTCCAGAGGGAGGTGAGGCAGGAACTAGCCCACCTCCGGGAGGCAGTGCATGCAGACCTCATACATGCTGACCATCGTGCGGAGGAGAATTAGGCACGGTTTCTGAATACCCTCCACCATGTCTATGATTACTTCACTGGGGCTGTGAGGGAGCTCATAGCCCCAGTGAGAGAGGTTGGGATGGCAAGGCAGCATCGCACCACTGGCACACACCATCAGCGTGCTGGTAGTGTCCCCTGGTGTGCAACCTCATCACGGAATGGCCGGTCGGGTTTAGCCACCACTGCTGCTACACCATCATCCATGGGTACTCCACAAACCACTGGGCAGTGCATGTCCTCAGCTACAGCCAGCATGGGTCATGGTCGGGGATGTCCCAGGTGTTCCCATCACCACAATCATTGCCTATCAGTTCCTTGGTCCACAGTACACCCCTTCCCCCCCCCGTGTGCTTGTGGTAGGGCATTTGTGAGGACTTGTGGGAGACGGCATTGATGCTGTGTGTGCCACACCTTATTTTACCCTTCCTCACCTGCCCCCTTTATATGCATCTTATACATAACCACATCCCACCACAATCCCTGAATCACCAGTGTGCCATCCTTATGTTTTTTATATTTCTTTGTGCATCTTATCACCGTTGTGTTCTTGTCACTATACTGTAAAAACACTATTGAAATTATGTATGTTGTCCATGTTGTTTTCACTCACCTGCCCATCTGT
Organism: Neoceratodus forsteri; assembly: GCA_016271365.2. Lineage (NCBI taxonomy): Eukaryota > Metazoa > Chordata > Ceratodontiformes > Ceratodontidae > Neoceratodus > Neoceratodus forsteri. The sequence continues at coordinate 1,197,660,861 of CM057452.1, forward strand.
GTCAGGGTTCCTATGATGTTCTGCCTGTGCTCCTGGGCCCTCCTGGCCATGTGTGGGTCACGCCTGTTGAGCTGCTCCACTATCCCCTGGACCTTTGGGTCTATGTCACTGTCAGCATGTTCCTCAAACTCTTGCAGGTGTATTCCACAGTTGAGTGCCATGTTGTATAACACACAACAGGCTAGGAATATGCGGCACACCTTCTGAGGGGTATATTGTAGGCCACCACCGGAAGAGTCCAGGCATCTGAATCTCATTTTGAGCATGCCGAAGACATGCTCAATTATATTCCATGTTGCAAGGGATAGGCACTGTCCCCTGTGGAAACATTAACACTTGTTAGCATGTGTGTACTGTGTCACTCACCCTGATCTGTTTGCAGCTCCTACTGTTTAGGTCATCCTGTGTACCTGGACACCCTCCTCCCTGCTTCTCCCCTCTCTCTACCTTCTTTGTGTGCTGTATTGTGGCACTGTCCCACCATTGGGGGGATTGTGGTTGTGCCTGCTGCAAGTACTCACCGACAAGATGTCCACTGGGTATTTGGCCACCTTCAAATGCCTCGCACAACTGGGACTGGTGTCAGATGAAGGCATTGTGGACACTGCCGTGGAACTGTGCTAGGACATTGATGATGCACCCAGTTGCATCACACACCACCTGGCAATTTATGGAGTGGTACCCCTTCCTGTTGAGAAAGTTGTCTCCCACTTCACCAGGGGTGCCTGGATGGCAACGTGGGTGCAGTCAATGGCACCGAGCACTGTTGGTAGGTGCATAACCCGATAAAATTGCTGCACTGTTTCTCTGCACTCCACTGCTATGTTGGGCAATACAATGAATTCACCAGAATGTGGCAGCAGGACATCTAGGAACTGGGTCAGGAGGCACAATGTGGCAGACTGTGACATGCCGATGGTCTCCCCAACCGGTGTCTGGAAGGATCCTGTGGATAAGAAGTACATCGCTGCTGTCACCTTTTGCTCAACTGTCATGGCATGGCTGCACTGGGTGGTAGACTGCAGCTGCTTATGCAGGAGCTCACAGAGCTGCCTCAGCAGGACCCTACTGAGTCTGTACCAGCCCACAAGGTGGTCATCTGTGAGTGTCTCAAAGGACACTCGAGTCCTGTACATTCTGTTTGCAGCATATCTCCTCCTCCTTGGCCTACGGAGTGGCCCAGGGTGGCCTTCTTCTCTCTGTTTCTCCTCAATGACAGCTGCCATCAGGTACACCATCACAGGGTTGTTTCTGACCACCATGTTGCCTGTTGCTGTGTCCATGCCCCCCTCCTTGGTTTGCCCTGGGTTAAGACTACCTTTTTAAAGGTGATAAATTGCACTGCACTACATGTTGCGCTAACAAACGTTGCAAGACGCTGTGGTGCTGAATATACCACTGCGCCCATATTCATGTCCCCGCCCCTCGCTTTGCCTGCACATACATTATCTTTTAGTGCCGGCACTATCATGTTGCACCGGTGCTCTTTGGCCTTTTGAATATGGCAGCCCGGTGCAAATGTGGTGCAATCTTGGTGCAGTCTGTTTGCGCTCGGCGCAGACTTTTGAATATCTGGCCCCTGAGCTGTAAATATGACAACAAAGCAGACCTGGGTTCATATCATACAGTTGCCACTTGCATACTGTTTGATTCTGAGCAATTCTCTTCATTCATTTCATTTTATTTTTTAAAATCATTAAGCTTATTAATTTACAATAGTGTCCTTGGTAAAAAGCAAAAAATGCTGCTAAGCCATCTGCTAAAATATGTACGAGCTTCAGGTGTTGTTTTGTTCCTGCTAATTAGCATTTCTAAGTAGCACATACAATTGCTTCACAGTCTGGCAAGTTTTTGATTGACTTTTGGCCTAAAATTTAGCAAGTTTTGCTGCTTTGGACAAGGAACTCCACAAACTGCCTCCTTGCTGATTGTCGCAGTGTTTTCTGAGGAGGATAAAACCTACATAAAACAAGTATTTAATTGGAACATCACTGATGCCTTTGGACATCTTTTGTTCCAAGCAGGCAGTATTAAAGGTTAAAAATGATGAACTGCAACCTGACAACCAAGCAGACTTGGGTTTGAATCTTAAGCTACCACATGCAAACGGTGTGATTTTGAACATAAGTTGGTGTATAATGGTATCCTTTGTAAAAAGCAAATGAACAGGGGTGGGGGTCACGTGATGCCAAAGGGCTGAGAAGCAGCACTCAGTAGGAGCTCTGATGAGCAATTTATATTAACCCAAAAAAGCGCTTTATGTTTACCTTTTCCCCCATGGCTCTAACTAGTTCTAATCAGTGCCGAAGCATTTACAGAACATGCTGAGACTCATGAGCAAGTTGAAAATGAGCTGAAGAAGTTTAAAAATGCAAGGGACTGTGACGTCCAGGGGCTATCCCAGGCCTACAGAAGAAATAAGCCTAACTCACAGGTATCTCCTCTGTTTAGGACTCCTGATAGATCAGATTTGGAGAGTTGTTTTTCAGTGAACTGGCTAAAATCAAATCAGTGATCTTGGATCTGGCTGGGGTTTTCAAACAGCTGAAGCCAGCCTTGGATGTCCTCATGAGAAGGGTTGGCGACATGGAGTGTAGGGCGAGTTTCCTGGAGGTTTGAGTGGAAGAGGGAGACAAGGAACTCTTCATGCTGCAATGAAAACTGGCAAGGCTGGAAGAGCAGGTCAGCAGCCAAGAAGGATGAAGTCATTGAAATAGTATCGAAGCTTCTGTCACATACAGTCCTCACAACTGATGCAAGTTGACGACTTGTATGATATCTTGCCTAATTTTTTATTTATTTATTTTATTTATTTGAATCTAGGATTACACAATACCTTTGAGCCGGGGCTCTTTTACAAAGGTTCCACGTCAGTAAGTACAGACATAAAGATCATACAGGTTTCAAGATACAGTATAGAACAATCAGTAACACAATCATCATTAAACATTATTACAAGGACTATACAAGAAACACTGGAGATGAAAGCAAACGAAATGGGGGTGCAGGAGGGAATGGGCAAGGGGGGAGGTAGGACTGGGTGAGGCAGCCAGGAGGCTTTGTCATGACAGAACAGGGGAAAGAGCAATTGTTGGGAAATGGAAAGATAAAGTGCTAGGTGAGAGGACAACAGCAGACATCAGGGACAATGGGCCGTAGTGAGGGGAAAGAATTGCATTAAACAGAGCAGTAACAGGTACTTGAGCCTAGTAAGGAGAGGCAGAGCTTAGCCTTGAAAGCGCCCAGTGTTGGTGAGTTAGAGATGTCAGTAGCAAGACTGTTCAGCCAGCTAGGAGCCCTATATGCAAAGGACCTTTGGCCTTGGGTTGTGTGACATTGGGGGATTTGCAGGGTTAGGGGTTTAGAGCTCCTGGTGTTGCAGTTGTTGATTCTCTGTTTCAGTAGGGAGCAGACTCCTGGGGGAGTATTTCCCATAATTATTTTCTTTGCTGTGATGCAGGTTTGATACCTTATTCAGTTGCTTAGTTGCAACCACCCAGTTTGGGAGTAGAGGTCACAAGTATGAGTGAGACGATGGACTCCCGTGACAAGTCGACAGGCTTTATTCAGGGAGGTGGAAACACGTTTGAGAGAGGAGGCAGTGGCAGAGCCATAGATGATGAGACCGTAGTCTATAACGCTAACAATGGAGCTCTGGATGGCCACAGACAAGGCTTTCTGGGTTAGATGCTTCCTATGGTGGAACAGAAGACCCAGTCTGGTGGTTGCCACTTTCGCAACATTATTAATATGGGCAGCATAAGTGAGTTTGGAGTCCAGGGTGATGCCAAGGTATTTAAAAGTATGCACTTGTTCTAGGGTGACTCCTTGTTTGGTAATTATGGAGAGCTGATACTGTTTATTTTTGCTGTGGGAGCTGCTGAAAAACATTGTCTTTGGTTTTTTTCTGGTTTAGGATCAATTTGTGTTTTATGAACCAGTTTTCGACTGCAGTGAAACCCCACTGGAGGTTCTCCTGGAACTGATTTGTATCATGGTGGGAGCTTAGGATAACTGCATCATTGGCGTAGAGTAAGATTTGTTCTGGACAGGAATCGGGAAGCATGTTCAAAAAAAGGCTGAAAAGGAGAGGGCCCAATATAGAACCCTGTGGGACACCAGAGCAGATGGGTCTGGCATCTGAGAGCATATCAGCAATTTTCACTCTTTGGGACCGGTTTTCTAGGTAGCTTTTGAACCAGTTCACTGAGTTGGGTGATAGCCCCGCTAGCTGAAGCTGGATAAGCAGGAGACGGTGGTTGACGGTGTCGAAGGCTTTTATTAGATCAATGAAAGTAGCTCTAGTTTGCTGTCCATTGTCCAGTGAGTGGTGAATGGCGCCGGTAAATTCAAGTAGGGCCGTGGAGGTACTGTAACCCTTTCTAAAGCCATGTTGCTGCCTGCACAGGATGTTATGCTTGTCCAGGAAGTCAGTAAGTTGGTCTGCAACAATACGCTCCAGGGCCTTGGAGAGTGGAGGTAGGATGGAAATTGGAAGGAAGTTCTCATGTACAGTTTTGGCACCACTTTTATGAATAGGGGTTACTGTGGCAGATTTCCATTTGTCAGGGAACTGGCTTCATCTGAGTGAGAGGTTAAAGATTCTGGTCAGTGGCATGAGTACTTCTTCAACGGTGAGTGATAGAAGTTTGAGGTCAAGAGAGTCTTTGCTGGATCTGGACTTGCTGATGGCTTTGGTAACATAGCTACGGACCTGGTACATCTTGACCGATTTAAAGTAGAAGAGAGAGGGTGACTGGTGGGGGCAAAGGAGATAGGGGAAATTGAAGTGTCCTCCTCTTTGAAAAAATCTGGTGGAAGCACAGAACTAAGGTCAGTGAAAGCAGCATTGAATGCGTCAGCAATGATTTTTGGGTCAAGTGTGGTATCACCATCAATGCAGAGTACAGATGGGGGGGGATGTAGACTGTTTCTCTGTGACTTCCTTTATGTTATTCCAGAAGTCTCTTCCGTTGCCCCAGGAATTTGTAAGAGCACTCTTAAAGAAGGCAGATATTGTTTCCCGGATAGCTTTGGTGCAGTCATTTCGTGCACGTTTGTAGTTTGCAATGTCAGTTTGTCTTCCAGTGTTTCTAGCGAGCTCCCAAAGATGGTCCCTTGCCTTTAATCGCCTTAGGAGGTCACCTGAGAGCCAGGGGTTGCAGAGGCCCTTTACTTTTCTCTTTTTTAATGGAGCAAATATGTTGCAGGCTTCATTGAAGATTCTAATGAAGTGGTCCAGGGCAATGTTCACGTTAGTAGCTGTGAGGATTGGAGACCAGTCCTGTTGGAGAAGGTGGGTTTTGAGACGTGTTAACTGACTACAAGGAAGAACTCTGCTGGTGATGTTTTTTTGGGGGGGTTTGATGAATTTGTTGGACCAGGAGCAGCTGACAGGTGAGTGGTCACTGAATGAGTCAGGGAGGACAGTGGTGTTTGTGATCCGGGTGGGGTGGCTGGTTAGGATCCAGTCCAGTAGGGTGGAGGTGCCGGTTTTATAGTTTTTCCTGGTTGGGGAGTCAGCCATCTGTGTGAGGTCTGCTGCAGCTATAAAGTCCCTGTGAGCCCCAGCATCAGCAGCAGTCCAGTATATATTAAAGTCCCCAAGAAGGATAGTTTCGGTGTCTGGTGGGAGAGACTTGACAAAAGCAAGAACTGCATTGAGCCCAATACCTTGCTCTTTTGGCGGAATGTATATCGTAACAACTGTGAGGGCTTTGTTATGAGCACCAAGGAGGATTTTGATGGGAAGTATATGCGCCATGGTGGTTTGGAGAGTAGAGCTAATGTGGTGTCCCAAGAAAGTATCCTTAAGGTATAAGACGCAACCACCCCCTCTTTTTGTCGTTCGATCAAGACGAAAAACATTGTACCGAGGGAGGGTGATAGTGTGGTCTGGGACCGATGGGGAGAGCCAGGTTTCAACAATTGCTAGAATGTCTGGGCTATGCTGGCAAGCAAAAGTCTGTAGGGCATCAATTTTATGAAGGAGGCTACAAATGTTGAGCAAGATGATAGAGAGGGCTTCTGCATGTTTGGTCTGATTTGTTACCTTGGTAGGAGCTCGGCCAGGGTTTGGATGAATGTTGCCAAACATCAGAAGGAGAATAATCAACAACTTCAGAGTACACATGCATAATTCCCAGGTCCAGCACTTATGCCTTCCTGCCAGGTGAGAGTGTGACTTACAGGAACGTGTCATGAGATGATGGCGAAAGTTCGGGCTGAAACCAGTGAAAGTAGAAGGTGGGGGTATCCAATGCTCATAGGTGAGAGAGGACAGTTTATCAGGTGTAGGTGGGGCCCAGGGCAGGTAGCAGAGTTGTATATGTAGGGTACCTAGATGTCGATAAGTAGGAGTGAATTGGTAGCTGTTAGGGGCAGAGGCGAAGCAGGCTCTGGGAGGGTGGAGCAGTGGAAAGAGGGGAAATAGGAGGAGGAGAAGGAGGTAAAGAGTGCAGGTGGGATGCATGCTTAGTTGACAGTGAGGAGGTGGAGGAGAGAGGATGCAGGGAAAAGGCAGGGTGGAGAGGGGAGAAACAGTCAGGGACGGGGCAGAGGATAGTGAGAGCAGGGACAGGCAAGGCGGAGACGAGAAACAGCAACAAAGGATGGAAGTAGGCTAGAGAAGGAAAGCAGTTTTGCTGCTATACAAAGTGCAGGAGGTAAGGCAGCACAGGGTAAAGAGAGCTGGGAGTGAAAGAGAGGAGGGGCGAGATGGAAGGACCAGAGGAGGAGGGCCAAGGGCGACACCCTATAGGAGAGGGGCTGGGAGGAGGGGCAAACCAAAGAGGCGTGGGAGAGTCTATTTAATAAAGGTCGGAGGTGGGGAAGGGGGGTGGGAGTAAAATTTCAGCCGCAGCCGCTTGGATACAATGGGCGCAGCAGCCCCGAGTCGGGAAAGTTGCAGCGGGCCAATCTGTAAGCAGCAGGAAGGACCGGGGTCCAATCAGGGTGCACTTGCAGCGAGCTGCGGCCAATGGCAGCAGCTCACAGCAGCCCCGGGGAGTCAGAAAGTCTTACCTGGCTTCAGGTGTTCACGGTGCAGCCAGGAGGTGTGTGGCAGAGCAGCTGGAAGAGCTGAGCCATGGCCACAATGAGTGGGGGGCTCGAGAGCCCAAGAAGTCAGGGCAGGATCCGGCTTCAGGTGTTCACGCTGCGGCCAGGAGGTGTGCAGCAGAGTGGCTGGAAGAGTCGAGCCACGGCCATAACGAGCGGGGGGCTCAAGAGCCCAAGAAGTCATTTTTATACTTATTTCTGTAACCAGTTACTTAAATAAAAGTTTGACTTTGTAAACAGGCTTTAGCCTATTGTCTTAACCTTAACCTGTATGAAAATAAGGTTTTTACCACTACCACTACTGTGCCAATGGGCTTTCCAGTATGGGCAGAGGGCTGGATGCAGTAAAGTTTTGCAGAAGCTATGTGAAGCAATTGTGGGACCCTCACCTAATGGCCTCCAATACATAGTGGAGACAGCCCACCATGCCTTGCCTCTGCTAAAGGATATAAGCCCAGAGTCCTAATATTCAGGCTTCTGTACTACCTGGATAAAATCCATATTCAGAGGTGAGCTAGAGATAAGGAGGCACTGCTTGTGAAGGGAAAGTGATTATTGTTAATGATTAAGCCCTCAGGTATATCAGAAACAGGCTGAGTACAAAAATATTAAAAAGAATCTCCATGTAGCTGGTCTAAAATATCATGTTATGGACTCGCACTACCTCTTTCTGACAACAGAGACAGGAAATTGTCAGTTTAACCTGACCAAGCAGCTCAGTTACAAACTGCCTCAGATCCTCCCAAATGTGTTTACTTTAAAACTCTTGCAGGAGAAACCTAGAGGAAAGACGCCTGAAGCGTGCCTGTAGCCATGGCTCAGTGCAAGGTCAATAAACGTACTGCTTAAATCCCATTATTGTGTAATATGTTTCATGGTGTACATTACAACAAATTGATAGTTATCTAATTCAGTTAACTGTTACAGTTTTGCAATAGGAACTTTGACCACTGGGACTTTAAACTTTGGGGCATGGTGGCAAAAATTTCACTGTCCAGCAAACTGCATTTACTGCATAATTTGTGCGAGTAGGGAGGACGCGAAGCCTTTGAGCGCTGCAGTGGAAAACACAGTGGATGGTTGGGTGTAGTTTGGGGCACCATGTTTCCCATTAGCTGCTTTGCTTGACACATAAGGAACTTGCAATGGCAGTAAGAGGGTGCCCTGAGGCTGATAGACCTCATTCGCCATAGGACACTGAACTGATGTGACAGGGGTGCAGGCTCATCATCACGTTTATCCTGCAGGCTCAATGGTGCTTCAGCTCAGTTTCTCTGCACCACAATGGCTGTTTGCCCAGGTTTGAGTTACCATTTTCCACTTTTTCTGATTGAGGGAGGGAGATGAGTGTTAGGCCAGAACTCTCACATGTTGAAGTAGATAGTACATGAGAGACCTAGACCATTTGGGGGGCTCTCTTGACAGTGCTTACCCTCTTCCATAGTATTGCATGGCTTTCAAACATTATCTCCTTGCAAGTTTTCCACTCAAGGCACCCATCGCTTCGAGGATAAGAGATGCAGGACAGTGCACCACAAACACTTTTATTCACTGCATGTGCAGATCATATTTTGCATGTACACAATACATCCCTGAAAGAATATATGGAAACAACAAACCTGACATTTTGCTCTGGTTCAATTTGCATAGACCTTACATAAGGGTAAATGTACAAATGGTGATGCTGGTTGTTTTAATGCTTTAAAGTTTTAATATTTTAATGTTTTGGTTTTTTTTGTATAGCATTTTTTCTCCCCGGCCACCTGCATTCTCAAGGGATATATCCTAATCCTGGGGATATACCCATCAGATTCTGAGCCCCTGGGTCCCCTGGACCCTTGTAATCCACTAGTCATCCCCCATAGCAGGGGCTGTAGTGGGAGGGCCATCTTCCCCCCTGAGGCCATTCATTCTGTGGACAAGGATCCAGTGCTGGCAGGTACTAGGATCCAGGGGAGCTGTTGAGGCTCAGACCATCATAGAGATGGAAGTGGGGTTTTCACCCTCTGGTGGGTTCCCCTCCCTTCTCCCCTAATGAGAGCATAGCCTATGGCCTTGCACACTCACAGACCCTGCGGCAGAAGCAAGCTCCATGGCCCAGCCACAGGGGTCGCTGTGGCACCAGAGCTTGCTGCCAATTCTCCTGGGCTGAGGTGTGCTGCTGTGTGGCAGATGCCTCATTCGGGCCTGCCTGCCAATGTGGTGACCAGAGATTACTCCTGAACTTGGGTCATCTGCACAGCAATGCAACGCACTGCTGCTAGACCATCACAGTGGCCCAGCATTGCAATGTCGTTAAGTGTTTCAGAAATAATGGATGGGAATGGGGTTTGCAGGAGATTCTTGGCTATGCACTGGAATAGATATCAGGGAAGGGGGAGGCTTACCTGATCTCTTGATTACTCTCTTTAAGGTCAAATCTCAGCTATGTTGGAATGCTGAGAGGAGCCTGAAGTTCGTGACATCATGGACCAATCGCCAAACAGGTGCGAGTGGAATGAGCAGACACCTTAGAAAGGTAACCAACAACCTGTTTTTTAAAATTTGACTTAGACACAAAGCTCACTCAACAAGCAATCTCACTGTGTTATGGTTATTCTGTGAAAATGTTGTTTCAATGTGTTGGCTTCAGTGTGTTCTGTTGGTGCTTTGGTCCTAGTTAAAAAGTAAATGATGGGGGGGGGCAGAATCATGCAAAGAAAAGGGAGTGTAGTCACAGGAAAGGGCTAGAATTAGACTTCCACATAAAAATATTTTTGCAAAAAAAAGAAAAAAATTATAATTAGACTTTCACATAGATGCAGGACAGAATGCTAAAATCAAAAAGACTATGGGGACATCCCCGCTGAAGAGATACCAGGTGCTGCCACATCTAAACAAGCATTTGTCAATGCTGAATGTTTGCTTGCTGGCACTGACATTGGTAGTGTAGAAGTTACAGAGCTGCATAATAGGAATGGCAGCAAAGTATTGAACTGAAGCCAACCCCACCACCACCCTGCAGAGAGTGGCAGGTATTGGGGTGTGCCTTTGGGTCATCGGGCATAATGGCCACGCCATTTCACCACACCCTACCCTGCAGACACTGACAAGTGTCACGGTGTGCCTTGGGGTCTTTAACCCTTATGCGCACCCCATTCCATCAAGAAATACGGTGAGATGGGTGCGGTATAGGAGAATGGGGTGAAGTTTGGGCCTGAAGACTCCGAGGCACACCCTGATGCCTCTCACTGGCTGCAGGGTGTGGGTGGGAGTGGAATGGTATGAGCATTACAGGCAAGAATCCCAAGACACACCCCTGATGCCTGTCATACTCTACAGGGTGGGGCATTATGGTCAGAAACCCTAACGCCTCAGGCATTCGTTGGTATTTTCACTCCAAATTTTCAACATGTTTTTTTGTGACCCCCATCTCATGAACAGTGGCAATATCAGTTTGTTAGCCGAAAACTGCTTTTGCACAGCGACTATGGCATTTGGCACCACAGGCGCAAAAACACATTCTGAACAGGATGTGAAAAATGACAGCGGTACTGTTCATGGGGAGGTGTAAAAAATGGCAATGTTGAAAATCTGCTGTGAAAATCTTAAAAAACTGGTGAAGTCCCGAGCGTGCGTAGAAACTGTGCAACGCACACCCATAACGTAACTATTTTTAATTTTTTTTTACAGTAGATTGTTAACACAGGCATTTTGGGACCTCCGATCATTAACAGTGTCAGTGTGATTTTCTTTATCTGTCCCGAACAATGATTTCCCACAGCGACCACGCATCTCTGCACTGAAAGTGTGAAAACACATTTTGGCCATGTTGTGGAAAATGACAGCTGTACTGTTCATAAGGAGGTGTGGAAAATGCCACTGGTGAAAATCTGGACTGAAAATATTACAAATTCATGAACTTACGGGTGCATGGAAACTGCGCAATGCTGACTTTAACACAGTCATTTTATGGAGTTTTGTCACCAAATTTTCAACATAGCCATTTTAAGACCTCTGCTCATGATCAGTGTCACTGTGATTTTCTTAATCTGTCCCAAACATTGTTTTCGCAAACCGACTGTACCATTGTGCGCTACATGTGTGGAAACACATTTTGGGCGAGATGTGAAAAATGGTAGCTGCACTGCTCATAAGGAAGTGCAGTAAAATGGCAATATTGAAAATCTGGTGTGCAAATATTACAAATTCGCAAACTTGCCAGCGTACATAGGAACTGCGCAACGTGCGCTCCTAAAACAGTCATTTTTGGGAATTTTTTCACCAAATTTTCAACATAGCCATTTTAACACCTCTGCTCATGACCAGTGTCACTGTGATTTTCTTAACGTGTCCCATACATTGATTTCGCACACCGACTGCGCCATTGTGCGCTACATGGGCAGAAACACGTTGTGGGCGAGATGTGAAAAATGACAACTGTTACTGCTCATAAGGAGGTGTGGTAAAATGGCAATGTTGAAAATCTGGAGTGAAAATATTGAAAATTTGCAAACTTACGAGCGTGCGTAGGAACTGCACAACGCATGCTCGTAAAACAGTCATTTTTAGGAATTTTTTCACCAAATTTTCAAAATAGCCATTTTAAGACCTCTGCTCATGAACTGTATAACTGTGATTTTCTTAATGTGTTCCATACATTGATTTCGCACACCGGCTGCGCCATTGTGCACTACATGGGCGGAAACATGTTTTGGGTGAGAGGTGAAAAATGACAGCTGTACTGCTCATAAGGAGGTGTGGTAAAATTGCAATGCTGAAAATCTGGAGTGAAAATATTGAAGTTTCGCAAACTTACGAGCATGCGTAGGAACTGCGCAACGCATGCTCGTAAAACAGTCATTTTTAGGAATTTTTTCACCAAATTTTCAACATAGCCATTTTAAGACCTCTGCTCATGAACAGTGTCACTGTGATTTTCTTAATGTGTCCCACACATTGATTTTGCACACCAACTGCGCCATTGTGCGCTAGGTGGGAAACACATTTTGGGTGAGATGTGAAAAATGACAGCTGTACTGCTCTTAAGGAGGTGTGGTAAAATGGCAATGTTGAAAATCTGGAGTGAAAATATTGAAAATTCGTGAACTTACGAGCCTGTGTAGGAACTGCGCAATGCACACTCATAAAACAGTCATTTTTAGGAATTTTTCCACCAAATTTTCAAAGGCTTTTTGAGAGCCCACCTTATGAACACTGGCAGTGTCGTTTAGATTAATCGTTCTGGAAAGGTGATTTTGCACAGTGGCTGCGAAATCACCCTTCGGGCCCAAGTAACACCATGACAGTGCAAGAATTCATGAGGAGGGGTCCCAAAACCCCATGTTGAAAATTTGGTGCAAAAATTCCAAAAAATGCCTGAGATATGCAACAAAGCTGAAAAACCCTATCTATCCCATTATGCAGCTTACGGCATTTCCTCAGTTCGCGGTCGGCTTTGAAGAGTGCAGAGCGTTTTCCAGTCCACGAAGATCGTCGCGCGGAGTCGGAGGTAAGTATGGGGTGAGGGGTGTGGGGAGGCAGGAGTGCGCAGTGGGTGGAGTGCGGGTTGTGGGGGCAGGGAGACTGCGTGGGACCGTTTTTCTTTACAGGCTGTTTTTACCAAAAAGGCAGCAGCGGGACGTTTGCCACGCTGGGGTGGGCTCCCAGCATGGCACAAGGATAGCTGGTTGGGGGCATGGAGCCGGCAGGAGATTGGGCATCCCCATCGGCCATGGCATCTATTGCCCACGCTGGGTGGGCTCACAGCGTGGCACCTGTACTAGGAGGAGGAGACAGAAGCCGGCGAAGTTGGGCACCCCGTCGGTGACAACATGGGGGGACAGTGGAGCCGATGAGGGATTGGGCACCCCGTTGGCCATTACATCATTTTGCCATGCTGGGTGGGCTCTCATCGTGGCACCTGGATGCTCTGGGGGCGTGGAGCTGACGGGGATTAGGAATCACGTCAGAGTGGGAGGGGAAGTATTGTTAATGCAGTGTGCGTACGCCGCCGCTGCGTGTGTGTGGGGAGAGCTCTGCTCACTCAAGCAGAGCTCTCCCTTTCAACTGTATGCCACTGCATTTTCCTGCTGTCATAGACAGCTGGAGAAGTGATTGGCGCTCTGCGACCGCGCCTGCAAATACACTGACTGACTTGGAAGAGGCTGACACACCTCTGGAAAACTCGGATGATGGCACTATGTTTCTTGCACATGCGTGCAAGCAAACATAAAAATCAGAAGCAAGCATTTGTTTCCTCTGAGAGTAACATATTCTGAACATGCTACAACATCTGTTTAGGAGGCAATGGGTGGGGCAGGTTTCTGGGGCAGGGAAGGACAACAGGAAAAGAGGGTTGATTATTTTACTAGCTAGAAATGTGCAGTTCCAGTTGCAGCAGGAGATAAGGAACAATGATAAAAGAAATATTTTTGTAATGGTGAAATTAGGCCTCAACTCAGTTAGGCCTGATTGGGTGCTCACTCCTCGCTGGTGGTGCAGCTTTCTTTCCTCTGCACTGCCTGCCCCTCAGGCTCTGCTGTAAGAAGCCTCCTGTGCAGCTGAAGATCCTCCATGGCTCCTTGCCCTGTAACCTCGCCAGCGCTTCACGCTTGCTCCCCACCTGACCTATTTGGGCATTTTCTTATAAAGTCTTTTAGTCATATGTGACTGTCTACTTTCCCATTGGCCGGTTATATCGTTCTACCACTAGAGGGCCAATACTCTCCCTACACCTAAGTTCCCTAACTAGTCCTTACTGTTATTACCTGACTCAGTGCCTCTCTGAAGACATATCTGTCTCTGCCTAGCCATGTCCTTTAGGTGTCCATGATCATGGATTACTCTGCCCCGATCCTTAATATAGTATTTCTGTTGGTTGTGAGTAGCCCTGTTGTTCACTATGACACCCCACAGCAACCTCTTTTCCAATGCACACTACTCCGCAATATACACCATAACCCTGGCCTTGCTACAGGTTCTCCTACCTGCAAATCTATGGCCCCCTACACCCCAGGTTGGCTTCTGGATTACTATCAGTAGACACAATCTATCAGTAGACACAATCTACAATCTCATTATTCACAAAAGAAGAAGAAGAGGAGTTACCTAAACCAAACAATAGAAGCACTCTGGGTAGTGGGTTGATGCCAGTCTATTTACAGAAGAACGAGTCCTGAAAGAACTCCTAAATCTCAAGGTGGACAAAGCAATGGGGCCTGACGGGATTCACCCTAGAATCCTAAAAGAACTAAGGGAGGACCTAGTGACACCACTGACAACATTTTTTAACAAATCATGGGAGGATGTGGTGGTACCTGAGGACTGGAGGAGGCAGATGTGATTCCCCTTCACAAAAGTGGGAGCAAGGCAGAAGCAGGAAACTACAGACCTGTTAGTTTGACCTCAGTGGTGGGGAAAATGATGAAATCACTTCTGAAAGAAAGAATTGTTGAGTACCTAAAGGCCAGCGGGGCACAGGAGCCAAAGCAGCATGGATTCACAGCAGGAAGGTCATGTCAGATGAATCTAATCAATTTCTTTGTCTGGGTGACCAAAGTAATAGACCAGGGAGGGGCCTACCTAGACTTTAGCAAGGCATTTGACACAGTCCCACACAAAAGATTAATAATTAAGTTAGCCAGCCTGGGAGTGAGTCCCAGGGTGGTAGCCTGGGCAGCAAACTGGCTGCACAACAGGACACAGAAGGCAATAGTGAATGGAACACATTCTGAAGAAAGGGGGGTTACTAGTAGAGTACCTCAGGGCTCAGTACTGGGTCCAGTCCTCTTTAACGTCTTTATAGGTGACATTGCAGTGGGTCTGGAAGGAAAGGTATGTCTCTTTGTAGATGACACAAAGATCTGTAACAGAGTTGATACACAAGGGGGAGTAGAAAGGATGAGAAGGGACTTGGAAAGGTTGGAGGAATGGTCAGACATACGGCAACTTAGATTCAATGCAAAGAAGTGCAAAGTAATGCACCTGGGAAATAAAAATCCAGGAGAAGAGTACACAATAGCAGGAGGTACTAACAACAACAATAATGGAAAGGGATCTGGGTGTAGTCATATCAGATGACCTAAAGGTGGGTAAGCAATGTGAGAAGTCAGTAAGAAGAGCCAAGGGATACTGGGATGCATAGGAGGGGCATCACAAGCAGAAAAAGGAAGTGGTTATCCCTCTGTACAGACAGTTGGTGAGACCCCATCTGGAGTACTGCGTGCAGTTTTGGAGACCTCATCTCGCAAGGACATAGACAGGATGGAAGCAGTCCAGAGGAGGGCAACTAAAATGGTGCAGGGTCTACATCAGAAACCATATGAAGAGAGACTGAAAGAGCTTAATATGTATACCCTTGATGAAAGGAGGGACAGAGGGGGACATGATAGAAACTTTTAAGTACCTCAAGGGAATCAACAAAGTCCAGGAGGGTAGCATCTTTCAGAAAAAGAGATGTGTAAGAACAAGGCGGCACAATTTAAAGTTAGAGGGCGGACGGCTCAGGGGTAATGTGAGAAAATTATTTTTCACGGAGAGAGTGGTGTATGCATGGAACCGCCTTCCTGGAGAGGCTGTGGAGTCTAAAACAGTGGGGGAATTTAAACATGCATGGGACAGGCATGAGGCAATTATAGTGGGGGGTTGCAGAAAGTAGGCTGTTGGTTAACTAGAATCTGCAGCTTATCCAATAGCTAGGGAAATGGGCAGACTGGGTGGGCCAAGTGGTCCTTATCTGCCGTCAAAGTCTATGTTTCTATGTTAATCTCAAAAGCAACCTACCCCTCCCACCAGCAATACCACTCTGCCTCACTGTGCAGCACCATAAGCACAGCAAAAGGTCACACCCACGACGACCTAACAAAATAATCTATAAACAACTCAAAGTCACCTGCATCTCCTATTAATGCTTCTACTGCTGTCTGGCAATGTTCACCTCAACCCTGGCCCAGTTGGGCCAGCCTCACCCCACAGATATAAAAAGTTTGGGTCCATAACATTGGCATCTGTTAATGTTTGTAGCCTGCTAAGTAAACTCGACAGCCTCCAAGCCTGGATTCAGCAATACAATCCTGATGTTCTCTCTGTTGTTGAAATGTGGCTCAATCCCAAGATTCCTGACACTGCAGTATCTATTCCTGGATATTCCACCTTTAGGTAGGATAGGTCTACAAAAAGAGTTGGTGGCTGCGCTATCTACCTTAAGGATAATTTTATGGGCCAAGCCTTTACCAATGCCTAACCCTGGCTGCCCCATACAGGCCCTAGCCATCAAAGTTCTTCTTGGGGCACATAACAAAGCCCTAACAGTAGCATCTGTGTATTTACTGCCTAAGGAACAGGCTGCTGGCTTTAATAACATAATGGAATACACAAAAAGCCTGCACCACCACTTAGAAACTATAATTATGGGTGATTTCAATATAAACTGGCTTTCTCCTGACATTGGTTCCTTTAAGGATGCTATCTCAGCACAGCACCTTACCCAGCTTGTTACCTCTCCTACCAGATGCAACTATAGGACAGGTACTAGTACCCTGCTTGAGTGAATACTTTCCAACTGCCCCGAGTGCATCTTCAATGTGACTGTGCTCCCTGATGCCTTAAGCGACCATTCCCCTGTTATCTGTGAATGGTCAAACAAGTTCAACAAGCCCCCTCCAAAATTTGTATGTAGTAGAATACTAAAGCAGGGGCATCTTGAGCCCTTAAAATAACATCTTCATAGGCTAGACTGGGCATCACTGGACACTGCCAATGATATTAATTTAGCTCTGGATCTTTTCATCAGGCACTTTAATACTGCCTGCAACATCCATGCCCCTTTAAAAAAAGATGAAAGTCAAAGGTAACTACAACCTTTGGATAATGCCTGAGCTTATTAGTCATATGAAGCTTAGGGATCACCTCTGGCACCATGCAAGAGCCACTGGTAAGCAAGCAGATGTGCAAGAATATAAGAAAGTCAGAAATGAATGCACTCGAGCTATCCGCACTGAAAAAAAAAACAAATATTATACAGAAGTCCTCACAAACTCTTGGGGAGACAATAAGAACTTTTGGAGCAACCTAAAAAACATTACAGGGAAAGACCCCAAATTGGCACCTACTATGCTCAACATCAACGGAGCCCCAACGCTGGATCTTGAGTCCATAGCAAATACCTTCAATAATGCATTTTTGGACCTAGGTAGTGTCCTGCCTCTGGACTTCTTTGAAGACTCCTCTACTAGTCGTACTCTAGACACCATAAGCTCAAACTCATCCACATCTCCTTTCTATTTTAAAGAGGTCCATCTGCACATGGGCAGTAACTATCTCCGCAAGGTAGTAGGGAAATCAAGATACAGCGGAGACTTCCTTGATCTCAAGCTGGTTGCCCTCAACTGGAAAAATCTTAGTACCCATTTCAAAGATCCTGAACCTATCCCTAAGGCTGGCACAATTTATCCTAATATGGAAATCGGCTCTGGTAACCTCTGTGCACAAGAATGGTGATAGGGCTCTGCACACCAATTATAGACCTATCTCTATCCTCCCCCCTTGTCCAAAGCCCTGGAGCACATACTTGCGGATCAGTTGGTGGAATATCTAGATAAATACGCAACCCAATGTCCTCAGCAGTATGGATTCAGAAAAGGGCATAGCACCACCACAGCACTGTTGGAATTCACTGGCTTTATTTGCAAATCACTGGATCAGGGTAACTTAATGGATGCGGCTTTCATTGACATAACGAAAGCCTTCGATACTGTGAACCATTTTCTGCTACTCAAACAACTATCCTTCATTGAGCTATCTAAGGATGCATTCATCTGGTTTAAAAGTTATTTAGAAGATCGATCCCAGCAAGTGAAGATTGCCAACGTCATCTCTGAAAGACAAACAGTACGCTCTGGCATGCCACAGGGCTCTACACTGGGACCCCTCCTATTTAGTCTATTTTAAAACAACCTCCCCGTTTCTGTCACCAGCAGATACTCCTCTATGCTGATGATGCTGTCATTTTCACTAGTCAACATGACCCTAAACTTCTGGAACATCACCTGCAAGTCGATTTTGAGAGAGTGGCAGAGTGGTTCAGTGTTCATAAGCTGGTTCTAAACTACAAAAAGACTAAAGTTATGCTTTTCAGCAGTGCATAAAACAAGCACAAGTCCCAATCTCTCACCATCAGGAACTGTGCTGGAGTCCCGCTTGAACAGATCCAGCAGTTTAAATATCTTGGGGTTACTGTGGACAGCTCCCTATCCTATGTGCAACATATTGATAACATTGCCAGAGCTGTCTATATTAGGATTGGATTACTACACAGACCTAAACACAGCCTGACACCTGATGCCCTGAGACTAGCAATTCACAGTTCCATCATCTCTATTATTGATTATGGGCTGGTCATCTATGGCTCAGCCACCTTGACGGCCCTCCGAAGGATATCTGTGGCACTCAGTAAAGCATGTAGACTCCTCACTGGTGCAGCCCACCTAATGCACACCTGTGATCTGTATGCTCAATCTGGATGGCTACCGCTTAATAGTAGGATTTAATACCAGACCTGTCTGTTAACTAAAAAAGTGCTTCTCTGTCTCACATCCCCTAGGGTTGATTAAACTAGCAAAATAGTCAGAAGAGTGGCAACTGGGATTTAATGCAAAGAAGTGCAAGATCATGTACATAGGGAAGAGAAACCCTGAAGCCACCTATAGACTGGGAGGGGAGTTGCTGGCAGTCACAAAAGAAGAAAGAGACCTGGGCATCATCATCACCGATCACCTGAAATCATCCAAGCAGACCTCTAAAGCAGTAGGTAAGGCTAGGGGGATGTTAGGGTGTATTAGTAGAGGAATCACAAGTCGTAAGAGGGAGGTAATAATCCCTCTTTACAAGACACTGGTTAGGCCCCATCTGGAGTACTGCGTGCAGTACTGGAGGCCACACCTTCACAAGGATATTAACCAAATTGAGGCAGTTCAGAGAAGGGCAATCAAAATGGCACAGGGACTGCATCAGAAGACATATGAGGACAGATTAACGGAGCTCAATATGTATACCCTAGAGCAAAGGAGGGAGAAAGGTGATATGATCGAAACATTGAAACACCTTAAGGGCATTAACAAGGTGAAAGAGGCTAACATGTTTAAATATAAGAAAAATAGCAGGACAAGAGGACACAGCATGAGACTAGAGGGAGGCCGATTAAGGGGGAATGTGAGGAAATTCTTTTTCACAGAAAGGGTGGTGGATGCATGGAGCAGCCTACCTCAGGAAGTGGTGGCTATGAATACAGTGCAGGGCTTCAAACAGGCATGGGATAGGCATAAGGGAGCAATACAGATGAGTATGAATAGATAGGCCACTGACAGAGCAAAGGCCGATGGCACTTTTATAAGGTAGGAAAAGAAATGGACAGACTGGTTGGGCCTTGCGGTCCTTATCTGCCGTCAACTTCTATGTTTCTATGATTGATTGATTGATAAAAAATGTATTTTTATACGGATCTTTTGTTGGGGAAAGAAGCCCCATTTACAATAAATTCCTCTGGTTTGTAAAAAGATTATAAATTACTAACATGTACAAAACAGTACAACACAATCATTCACATTGATTTATAAAATAATAAATTACAAGGTTACAATTTGCTAACATACATCAGACAATATCAACAATACTATATACACTAAACAATTATCTAAAACATTGGCATTGAACCTTAAAATAATTGTGCAACTTGAATTTAAACTTGTGCAAATCAGTAATCACAGCTTTTTAGCGCTCATTGCAGCTCTCAGCGTACCTGAAGTTCTGAAACTCAAATCTTCATTGTTCCAAGATGCAGGATCACCCAGGGGCAAAGGTCCTTCGCTTATACAGTCCTACTGTGGTATAATGCCCTGCATAGTGAAATCCTGTCTGCCCCAGTACTGGGCCCTTTCAAACTACTGCTCCAGCAATATCTCATGACTAACAGCAACTGTGACTGTTTCTCTTAACTAGGGTCTCCTCTATCTTGTCACTCTCCGGTGATCTTAGTTTTCCCCATTATACGAGCCTGTTCCCCCATTATGCCCCCTTACCTCTCCCTCCTCATTTCTCCCTCTCCCCCTGCCCCTCTCCACCTCCACTTGCTCTCCTCTGTTCTCTTTACACTCCTAACCCCCTTGAGAAGTTATCTAGCTCTCCCACCACCCCTGACACCCTTTTACCTTTCCCCTTCTCACTTCTTCCCTCCCCCTCTGCACTCCCCTCCCCACTCACCTTCCACTTGCTCTCCTCTGTTCTCTTTTCCATACCCCATTACCCCACTTGAGCACTTATCTAACTCTCCTGAGATGACAAGGCCTCCTAGGCTGCCTCCTCACTTTGGGTCAACCTGCTTGCTATCCTATACTACCAAAGTTGTTTCCTTAAGTTACTTCAGTTGGCTGACTTTTAGCACATTGTACAGGCTTAGACCTAAAACTGTTTTTACTTAAAACCTTTGTAATTGTTTCACCTTTGTATGTATTGTTACCCTTCCCTACTGACATGGAATCTTTGTAAATGAGATGTTTTTTTGCTCAAAGGTATTGTAATTCAAGACTTCAAAAAAAAAAAAAAATAATTAGGCCTCAACACCATCGTCATTGGGAATATATATGGCCCTGACAAAGACCCCATATGAACCTCCTCAAGGTTTTGACTCCCATTACAATGGTCCCCATCATATTAGGGAGTGACTGGATCTGTTCGAGTGGGACTCCAGCACAGTTCCTGATGGTGAGAGATTGGGACTTGTGCTTGTTTTATGCACTGCTGAAAAGCATAACTTTAGTCTTTTTGTAGTTTAGAACCAGCTTATGAACACTGAAGAAGAAGAAGAATCAGCATTTATATAGCACTTTTCATACATTCCAAAGCGCTTTACAAGCAATGCTAGACTGGTAGTGAAGTGACCGAATGTGTGGTGGCGGCCATATCGCACATCATCACCCACACACAGCCTGGATAATTGCATGAACCAGTTTATGGGAAGGAATGTTGGCCAGCACACCGGAATGTTCCTACTTCATGGAGTGCCCTGGGTTCTTTACTTCCACCTGGACACCCACCAGGACAACACCAGGATGGGCAGAAGGGACCTCGGTTTAACGTCTCATCCAAAGGATGGCACACCCCAGCAGTACAGCACTCCCCAATACTGCACTCGGATGTCAGCGATTTTTAGGTGCAAGTCCAATCCCCGGTGTGGGGCGAGAACCCACGACCTTCTGGTCCAGAGGTGGATGTGCTACCAACTGAGCCACGCTGACACTCTCTCAAAATCGACTTGCAGGTGATGTCCAGGGGGAAAACCAGGATCCTAGGTGAGAGGTTTAAATGCTTCATTGGCTAACCTTGCTTGTAGAGCAGAAAGCAGCTAACTAAAAGAAACTACATTTTCTTATTAATTTAAAACTTATATCTCAACAAGAGTCAGTGTCTGTTGAGATTAAGTAGACTGATACTTTATTAGATGTAGAAGGGGTCTTATTTAGGGTTAAAAAGAAAGGAAAGAAAGTCAGTGTGTGTTCTGTGCTGGGAAGGGTATTGTATCAGCTGACTTTGCTAAACCAGTAGGAGGAGAGAGAGCTTAATTGGGGGTGTGGCTTAGACATTATAAAAGCAGGTGACTCAAATTACAACTTCCTGTTGCTAGCCTTGCTTGTAGAGCAGAAAGTAGCTAACTAAAAGAAGCTACATTTTCTTATTAATTTAAAACTTATATCTTAGCAAGAGTCAGTGTCTGTTGAGATTAAGTAGACAGATACTTTATTAGAAGTAGAAGGGGTCTTATTTAGGGTTAAAAAAAAAGAAAGAAAAGAAAGAAAGTCAGTGTGTGTTCTGTCCTGGGAAGGGTATTGTATCAGCTGACTTTGCTAAACCAGTAGGAGGAGAGAGAGCTTAATTGGGGGTGTGGCTTAGACACTATAAAAGCAGGTGACTCAAATTAAAACTTCCTGTTGCTAGCCTTTTTTCTTACTAATTGCCTTCTATCCCACCCCTCCACCTAGCCACCCTAAGCCAGTTCTACTTTTATAGCCACTGGATCTGACTGTCAACAGGAACTTCCTGTTTGGCAGTAGGAAGGGAAGAATCATAGAGAAACATTAGTTTTGTCAACCCTAAAGGAAAAAAGTAGCTCACTCTCCCCCCCAGCTGCTGGTGGTCTGACATTGAGCAAGGAAGGATGCTACTAAAGAAGATAGGAAGTTGCTGTCCCAGAATAGGAAGGGTGAAAGTTGTAAGGAGAGGAGAGAGTAAGGATACAGAGAAACAGGAGAGGGGACACAAAATAAGACATGATAAGAGTGGTGCAGTGCAATGGCTGTGGGGCGGCAGTGTTCCGGGAGACATTCTGGAGGCTGTGATGCTGCCCTATTTGCAGGCACCTCTCTGGTCTGAGAGAGGAGGTTGCCCGTCTCCAGGCTGACCTGGCTAAGATTCATGAAACCTCCTCCCCCACCCAGGGACCACCAGGGCCAATGCCACTACCTCAGAGGTTGCCAAGAAAGAGGAGAGGCTGGATCAGGGTGGGCTCAGAGAGGGAGAGAGTGGTGGAACAGAGTTGCATCCCTCCAGCTGTACCTCTCCACAATTCATTCGCTGTTCTGGTGGATAGTGGTTCCTCTATGGAGGCACCTGCATTGGAGACCAAAAGAGGATGCTGGGAACCTTCACAAAGGAGACCCACAGAAGGGTGGCATGGGACCCCACAGGGGAAGGAAAGAAACAACTTCTGGTGGGGGACTCAATCATTAGGGGGTAGAAATGGGGGAGGAAAGGGAGAGAGAGGTAAGGTGCCTTTCTGGCGCCACGGCTTCGAGGGACAGGAAGCTAATCCTCAGGATCGTGGAAGGAGCTGCACAAGGGAGGGAGCTCGATGTCACTGTCCACCTAGGGACAAATGACCTGGCTAGAAATGGGATCAGAGCAGTGCAAAAGGAGTTTGTAGAGTTGGGGAGGGGCCTTAGACAAGTAGCGCATATGGTAACCTTCTCGGAGGTGCTGTCTGTCTATGGCAAGGGTGATGCTAGGGCACTCCTCACCAGGGAATTCAATGAGTGGTTGAAAAACTGGTGTGGAGCTCAGAATTTTGGCTTCATTGGGGACTGGGGAGCCACCTGGCGGGATGCAGACCTATACTGGTGCGATGGTCTGCATCTGTCCGGGGGGGGAACCAGGATCCTAGGTGAGAGGTTTAAATGCTTCATTGGAAAGCATTTAAACTAGCCAAGGGGGGAGGCACTGAAAAGGAGAAGGGAAATCCCAGCCTCCCCCCACAAAACATGGTAATTAGTGAGGTAAACACAAAGGTAGAGAAGTTATTGAGGAGCAGGACAGAGGTAAATGTAAAAAGGCAAGGCAGTAAGGACAGGAATGGGGCTAAAGGGTAAGGCTATCAAAAGTGGAGGGTGATGAGGACCAATGCCCGTAGTCTGTGTAACAAGCTTCCTGAACTAGTGGCCTTGATGGAAGAGGGTTGCCTGGATATTATGGCAGTCACCAAACATGGTACACAGAGAACCATGACTGGGATGTCAACATACCAGGATACACAATCTACAGGAGGGACAGGGAGAGTAAAAGAGAGGAGGAGTAGCTCTCTATGTAAAGAGGGATCAAAGCAACAGAACTAAAGAGTAAACAGGAGCAGATGAGGCACTCTGGGTCACCCTGGAGACAGGAAATGGCACCACAATCCGCATGGGGTTGTATACAGACCCCCATCTCAGGGGAGGAATGGACAAGGAAATGATAGAAGGCTTCCTTAGAATGGCAGAAAAGGGGAGATACTGTTGATGGGGACCTGAATATGCCAGATGTTAACTGGAGCACCTTTGCTGCAGGCACATCCAAGAGCAGGGTCATTCTTGATGCCCTAAAGGGGGCATGCCTCAGACAGCTAGTATTGGAACCCACTTGGGATGGAGCAATCTTAGACCTGGTACTCTCAAATGGGGACGGAGAAAGAATCTCAGATTTAGAGGTGGGTAGCCATCTGGAAACAAGCGACCACCAAACAGTGTGGTTCACGATAAACACAGTCATACAATCAAGCCATACAAAAGCAAGAGTATTGGACTTTAGGAGAGCTAACTTTGGGAAAATGAGAGAGTGCCATAGAAAAGCATTAGCAAACAGGCAAGAAGGAGGGGTGGAGGAACAATGGGGAGTAATCAAAACAGCCATCACAGAGGCAACAAGCCTTTGTGTAAAGTAAATCAATAAAACACAACGAAGGAAAACACCTTTATGGTTCTCAAAAGAGGTGGCAGGGAAGGTTAAGGAGAAAAGGATAGCATTCAGGAAATATAAGGAAACACAGAAGAAGCAGGACAGAGAACTTTATCAGTTAAAGCAGAAAGAGGCTGGGAAGGCAGTCAGAATAGCAAAGGCCCAAACCGAGGAAAGGATAGCCAATTCTGTTAAGAAGGGGGATAAAACCTTTTATAGGTACATTAGGGAGAGAAGAAAGACCAAAGGAGGGATACTGAGGCTTAATAAAGGGGAGGGAATGTGGGTAGAGAGGGACAGTGAAAAAGCAGGGATACTGAACGAATATTTCTGCTCAGTATTCACAAAGGAAGAGAAGGGGGACATACCCAAACCAAACAAGAGAAACACTCTGAAGACGGGGGTCAATACCAGTCCATTTACAGAAGAAAGGGTTCTGAAAGAACTAATAAAATTGAAGGTGGACAAAGCAATGGGGCCTGATGGGATTCACCCAAGAATTCTAAAAGAACTAAGGTAGAACTAGTGACACCGCTGACTACTCTCTTTAACAAATCATCTGAAGATGGGGTGGTACCTGAGGACTGGAGGAGGGTAGATGTGATTCCTCTTCACAAAAGTGGAAGCAGGACAAAGGCAGGAAACTACAGACCAGTTAGTTTGACCTCAGTGGTAGGGAAAATGATGGAATCACTTCTGAAGGAAAGAATTGTTGAGTACCTAGAGAGCAGTGGGGCACAGGACCCAAGGCAGCATGGATTCATGATGGGAAGGTCGTGTCAGACGAATCTAATAGATTTCTTTGACTGGGTGACCAAAGTAGTAGATCAGGAAGGGGCTGTGAACATGGCCTGCCTAGATTTTAGCAAGGCATTTGATACAGTTGCACAGAAAAGATTAATATACAAGTTAGCCAGCCTTGGAGTGGGCCCCAAGGTGGTAGCCTGATTAAAAAAATTGGCTAGACAACAGGATGCAAAGGGTAGTAGTAAATGGAGTACACAGTGAAGACAGGAGGGTTACTAGCGGGGTACCGCAGGGTTCAGTACTGGGACCGGTCCTTTTTAATGTCTTAATAAAAAAGTGACATTGCAGAGGAACTGGAAGGAAAAGTATGTCTCTTTGCAGATGACACAAAGATCTGCAACAGGGTTGATACACAACATGGAGTGGAAAGGATGAGAAGGGACTTGGCAAGGTTGGTGGAATGGTCAAATGTATGGCAGCTCAGATTCAATGCAAAGAAGTGCAAGGTAATGCACATGGGAAACAAAACCCAGGGAAGAGTACACAGTGGGGGTGAGATACTGACAACAGTAAAATGGAAAGGACCTGGGGTAATTATATCAGATGACCTAAAGGTGGGCAAGCAATGAGAAGGCAGTAAGGAAGGCTGGGGAATACTGGGATGCATAGGAAGAGGCATCAATAGTAGAAAACAGAAGTTGTTATCCCTCTGTACAGACAGTTGGTGAGACTCCATCTGGAGTACTGTGTGCAGTTCTGGAGACCCCATCTCTGCAAAGACATAGACAGAGTGGAGGCTGTCAGAGGAGGGCAACAAATGGTGCAGGGTCTGCACCAGAAGACATCTGAAGATAGACTAAAGGAGCTTAATATGTATTCCTTGAGGAAAGAAGGAGAGGGACATGATAGAAACTTTCAAGTACCTCAAGGAATCAACAAAGTTCAAGAGGTAGCATCTTTCAGAAAAGAGATGTGCAAGAACAAGGGCACAATTTGAAGACAGAGGATGGCTCAGAGGTAATGTGAGGAAGTATTTTTTCATGGAGAGGGTTGTGGATGCGTGGAACAGCCTCCCTGAGGAGGTCGTTGAGTCAAGAACAGTGGGGGAATTCAAGAATGCATGGGACAGACATAAGGCAGTCCTAGTGGGGGGTAGGAGGAAGTAAGCTGTTGGTTAACTAGGATCTGCAGCTTATCTGTTAGGTAGGAAAATGGGCAGACTAGGTGGGCCAAGCGGTCCTTATCTGCCATCAAATTCTATGTTTCTATGTTTCTATTGTCCAGCATGCAGAGATAGAGAGGTCATGAAATACACATGGGAGCTTACACTGGTTCAGTAATCATTCAGGGAGCTCTAGAACTTGTTCGGTCTAACAAATCTGAAGCAGGCACTTCACATGAATGAGAAAAAGTCCCCCTTTCTTTCAGTCCCACATGGGTTCTTCTCAAGGATAGGCTTTTTCCTAATCTTGCAGGAATGTCTCCAGTGCACATTTACTTGTGAGATCAAAGCAAAGGGTCTCTCTGACCATGCACCTGTGATGTTGCAACATCAGTTCAGAAATGGCTCCCAGCGGGACAGGTTGTAGTGCCTTAAAAACTGGCTTGTTCCTTGTCAGCATCACAATGTCCTATGAATGACTTCAATTTAGTATTAATATTGAACTGACTTAGTCGTTAATGTCTTTTAAGTGGTTTCAGCTACAGGTGAGTCCAATAGCTCACTTGAAACAGATTTTCATGGGCTGTCTAACTATGTCAGACACCGTACATGAATGTTTTCCTTTATTTCTTTTTTATTTGCTGTTCTTTATGCTCCTCCTTCAATGGAACGGCCCCCATTGGCCCTACCCCATGCTCATCCCTGTCACCCACCATCCCTGGGACTTACCCTACCCAGTGTTCCTCCCTTTCTCCCCCGCAGGGTAAGGCCTTCAGGATGGGGCCCTTCCTCCTGGCGGATGCCGAACTCAGTTTCCAAGAGGTGCCATGGGTCAGTAGTGCAGAGTCTGTGGCGTGAGGAGGGCGGTATCCTGCTCGGCCAAGTTTTCACATTTTTCTTCCCTAGGTGGCGGGATGTGCATTGACATCAGGGGTGTGCACATGCTGATGTCTGCCCTGCCTCCAGTAAGTGCTAGCGCTGGCTGTTGGGAGCACCTAGAGCTTCCCCATCCTCCCCCCCAGAGAAGGAGAGCAGTCCATAGGATGCTCAGTTCTCCTTCCCCCCGGCTGGCCTTCTGACACCCAGGCTTGCTTCCGAACCTGGGTCATCAGAAGTGGTAGTGCTTATGCTGTGCCACTGGTCCAGCATGAGTGTTTTCCTTTAAGAGGTGTATACAAGACTTCTGTCAAGAAGATAAGCAGACAGTAAGCAAGGAAGACACTACATGGGCAGTGGCAAAATGTAACATAAGGAGAGAAATTATGTGGGCTAGCAACTAAAAGAAAGAGGGTGAGGGAGGAGGCAACTACTAACCTATTAAAAGAGGTTAGGAAACGAGAGTGTACACTAAGCCCCAGTACCCTGGAGACAACATGGTTACAACTGAACACTTTATGAAAAAGATGTCAGGAGTTAATCAGGAAGAAAGTTGCGCTGGCCATAATGACGACAAAAGCAAAGTATATAAATCTAGGGGAGATGGGGGGAGGAACTTATGTTTTTTTTTTGTACTTTATCTTTTTATTAAGATTAATATAGAGAACGAAAGAACAGTCAATACATTTGAGCAACATCTTCCATATGAGATAAAGATCACAACTTGTACACAGTATTACTATAATTGGTAAGCATAAAGTAAAAAATTAGTCTAAATACAATCTACAACATGAATTTGTAGAGATACATGCCATAGGAAATATCTTATTAATGTAATCATTAGTAAAATTTATTGAAGTAAATGCGTAGATAATATTAGACGTACATTTTATACATTAACTGTGACTGTTTATTATATGGGAAGATGTTAATAATTGTACTATATAATTGGATATTGAGACCGTAAGAAGAAGGGGGATAAAAGAGTTGAGATAGATAAGAAGAAGAGAAAGTGAGAGATAACTGTACAGTTATGATCTGAAATATCACATACATAATGACAACAGGAGAAGAATAACTCCTGTGTTAAGTTCTGGGGTTGGCAGAAATGTTAATATAATTAAAATAATCCTGCCAGCATCTGTCGTATACAACGAGTCGGTCAGAAGAGACCTGGGACAAACGGTCCTAAGAGGCATATTGAGAGAGAAGGATGTCTGAGAAAGTTGGCACAATATTTGACTTCCAGTTCATGACAATGAGATGTTTAACAAGCAAGGATAGTATATTCAACCACCTAACGTGAGCATGGGATAGAGTAGTATTATTTGGGGTAAGGATACCTAGTAGAAAAAACGTAGGATCAAAACTGATTTGTTGTCCAATTACTTTGGTGGCAAACAGATGTATTTTTTTCCATAGTTTGTTAATGGGGATGCAGGACAAGAGTGGCCCCAAGGATGAACCGGGAGACTACAGACCAGTGAGCCTCACATCCATCGTGGGTAAGCTAATGGAGACTATCCTGAAGGAGAGGCTGGTGGCCCTCCTAGAGGTCAAAGGACTATAGGACAGCAGACAGCATGGCTTCATATGTGGCAGATCCTGCCAAACCAACCTGGTGGAGTTCTATGACTGGGTGACTAGGCAACTGGACAGGGGCCATGCAGTGGATGTCCTGTATCTGGACTTCAGTAAGGCATCCAACTCGGTGCTGCATGGAAGGCTGGGAAGTAAGTTAGAAGGCACAGGAGTGGGTGCCAAGCTGGCGAGATGGGTAGGGAACTGGCTTCAGGGAAGGCAACAGAGGGTGGTGGTGGGTGGAGAGCTCTCACACCCAAGGGTGGTGATGAGCAGTGTTCCACAGGGCTCGGTGTTGGGACCAGTATTGTTTGGGATATTCATTGCAGACATATCATTGGACATCAATAGCAAGATCAGTCTGTTTAGTGATGATACCAAGGTAGGAGCGGTGGTGGATGACCTAGGGGGATGGCAGGGGTTGCAGAATGATCTGGCAAACCTTGAAACCTGGTCAGACACCTGGCAACTGGGGTTTAATGCCAAAAAGTGCAAGGTGCTGCATTTTGGGATGAAGAACCCAAGGAGGAGTTACCAGCTGGGGGGAGTGCAGCTAGCCCAGACAGAGGAGGAGAAGGATCTGTGGGTGCTCATTACAGGGTCAATGAACAACTCGGCACAATGTAGGAAGGCAGCTGCAAAGGCCAACAAAATGCTGGGTTGCATTGCAAGGGGTATATCCTCGAGGAGGGAGGAGGTGATTCTGCCACTGTATAGGTTATTAGTTAGACCGCATCTGGAGTACTGCGTGCAGTACTGGCACCCATATCTGAAGAGGGACATTAAGTTACTGGAGGGCAGAGCAACAAAGATGATCAATGGGCTGGGGGACTTATCATATGAGAAGAGGCTGAGGGAGTTGAACATGTACTCACTGGAGGAGAGGAGGGACGGGGGGACATGATTGAAACCTATAAGTACATGAAAGGAATAAACAAGATGGGTACAGAGGGGCTGTTCAAAGTAAGGGAGGGGAGGGACACCAGGGGCCATGATATGAGACTGTAGGGAGGAAGGTTCAGGAGGGAGATGAGGAGACACTTTTTTACAGAGAGGGTAGTAGCTGGGTGGAATGCGTTACCTGCAGAAGTGGTATCCATTAGAACAGTGGATTGCTTCAAAAGGGGATGGGACAGGACAAGGGAGAGGGTCACTAGAGGGGAAGGGTGGAAGGGAGGGACAGCTGCAGAATAAGGGGTGCTAGCTGCACATTCGAGCAGACTTGATAGACCTCTAAACCTTTTTCTGCTGGAAAATTTCGTAGGACCAAAGAATGTGAAGTACATCTCCACCAGGTAAATTACAACGCAAACAGTTGTTATTGTTTATTAATCCCATACGATGTAATACAGAAGGGGTTCTATACCACTGGTGTAAAATATTAAGTTGGATTAAAGAGCTGCAAGTGTCTTTGAAGATATTGTATGGTAGGCTCCAACAGGTGTACCACTGTGTTTGAGAGATATTGTAATTAAGGAGAGTACTCCATTTATGCTTTGCAGATATAGATTGATCTGGTACACTGTCTCTGATGTTTTTATATATTGTGCTATTCCTTTTGGCTGACAATTTAATACAGTGAGAGATATGCTAGTCATGTAAGATATATTTGTTCACGTAACAGGAAATGGAATTATAGGCAGGTTCTGAGTTGAAGATCTTTCCAAAAGTCTTGCTTTGGAATCCCCCAGTTTTACTGCAGGTCTGAAAATGATTTTAATTTTAGAGAGTTCGGTTCCAGAATGTCGCCTATGACAAATATACCTCTATTCTGCCAAGTGCGGCAAGATATGGGTTTGTACTCCAGAGATAAGGTAGGGTTACCCCATAGAGGGGTATAGAAGAAAGGAGTCGGGTTGGATTTTAAAAATTTATGAGTTAGTTTCCAATAGTGGGATGGGATTTTAGCTTGGGGGGAAGGGCACTGAAGATAAAGGAAGTAGGAACTTTGCCAGAAAATAATGAGGACTCCAGTATAGCCCATAATGGAGTATGGGGGAACGGTCTGGAAAACCATTCAATGGTTTGTGTGACTCGAAAAGCCCATAAGTAAGCTTTAAACCATGGGAGGTCAAACCCTCCCTTATTCCTATGGATATGGAGTTTAATATGACTAAATCTTGGTGTGTCATTTCCCCAAATAAAATTGCCAGTTAGTTTATCAAGTTTGGTTAGAAAGGTAGCAGGCAAAATTAAGGGGATATTGGCGAATAGATATAACACCTTGGGTGATATAGTCATCTTAAGTACAGCTATTTTCCCCTTAAAGGGAAGATTAAAAAGTTTCCATCTTTCTAGAGTTGTCCTAATATTGGCTAACAAAGATTAAAATTTGCCTCCCAAATTGTATCCAACGTATGGGTTATTTTTATGCTTAAATATGTGATGTTTTGGGGTGCCCAATGGAATCCAAGTGGTATATTCATAAAAGATTTACAATGATCGTTAAGGGGAAGTGTTTCAGATTTGCTATAGTTTAGGGTGAGGCCAGAAATTTCAGTGAAGTGAATTGATTAAGCATTTTAATCAAGGAAATACCAGCTTCATTTAAATTTTAGAGAAGAATTAACAGATCATCTGCATAGGAAAGGGATATATATCTAGAGTTTCCAATAGGGATACCTTTGATATCAGAAGCTTGACGTAAACTGGCAGTTAAGGGTTCCATGGCCAAAATGAATAATGAAGGCGATAGTGGGCATCCTTGTCTTGAACTTATGATTTTAACACTGAAAAAGTAGGAATCAGCTAGGTTGGTTACTCAGATTAAGAGAGTTGAAGATGATAATACTGTCACCAGCCAAAGGGCATAGCCAAGGAATTTATACACAGATGATAGGTCACATGTTCGCCATGAGGTGCTAGACAAGTATTTGGAGACTATTATCTTCCCTACTATCACAGAACACGAGTTCATGAGTGGAAGTTGGCTGAGCAATTTGTAGTGCCCCAGAGTTGGGGGGGGCACAACGAAAGAAACGGGGACCCTTCCCCAGACAGAAATTTTTTTTTCTCCATTCTCCACTACACCCCTTCCCCTGCCTGCTAGGTTCCCTGACCCCACCCCAGTCTGTGTTCAGTTTTGTGCCATTTAGCGCCAAGGGGAGCTATGGGCAGGACATACCCCTGGTGGACACCCTCCCTCCCTCACCAAACAAAGCCCCATAGCTGGCCCAGTGGCCCTGAGGGTTGAGGTGCTGGATGCCACAACTCGTGCCATGCCAGCGACCTGGGTTCGGGAATGAGCCCGGGTGCTGCTGGTCGGCAGAGGAGGGAGCAGGATCAAGCATCCAGAGGATGGCTCTCCTCTCCCTGGGATGAGTCCAGGGTCTTCCTGGCACAGTAGAGACCCCTGGTGGAGACTGGGGTACTACTGGTGTGGGGACAACATTGGGGACGAGTGTGGCGGACGCCTATGGGTTGTCATGCTGGCGTCATTGCATGGCTGCGCTCGGGGGACAAGAAAGCAAGGAAAAATCCCCTTCCATGAGGATAGGCAGAGGTGCTGCTCTCCAGCCCACACTCCCAATGCTGGTTGGCCCCTCTGATCCTGGTGCCCCACTCTGGCCGGCACTCTATATTCTAGATAGAGCACCCTGGGAGGATAGGGTGGCCCTTCCCTGTGGGGGTGTAGATCTGGGGGATGCATTGATCTGGAGTGAGGAGCAGAAGATGGGCTTCACAGTGAGAGGTAGAGGTTCAAGAGGCAGTTGCTGGAGAGAGTTCTCTATGGTAGCCACATAAACATAGTTAAAAAACCAACAAACAAACAAAAAAACCAAAGCCCTAATCCCTAGGGCTGCCCAGCAGGACCTCCCCTGCCCTCCAAAAGGGCCTGGGGAGTGGCTAGGGATGAAGTTCCTGGCTTGACTTGGAGGGTGGAGGACACAGAGAGCTCAGACAGGTACATACCTCTAGTGGGCCATGGCTTCTTCAGCATCACTCCTCTCCAGCCAAAGGCCAGCAGCAGCAGAATCCATGCATTAGGTTGGAGCGTGTCCCCCTAACATGGTCAAGTCTTGCAAGTCTCGAGCCATGTCAGCAGGGACAGTTCTGCCAGGTGGACCAAGATGAGCAGCACCAAAATAGGTCTGGGCAGAAACATGTGCCCCATACCTTTGAGTTCTACCCAGCCACAGCACTAGGATAACGCTGGGTGGGAGTGCGGCTCCCCAGCCACATCCCCGGACCTCCCAGCAGCAGTGTCCATCCCCGGGCTGTGGTGGTGAGTGGGCTGAGTGCCCAATTTTATTAATCTTAAGCCACAGGCGCCAGGAAGTGGGGAGGGGGAAAGAGGAGGGGGAAAGAGAAAAGAATTAAAGGGCCAGAGCCCAAATAAATTAAAGAGGAAGCACAGTGGGCTCCCAGGGTGGGCTGACAGCCTTAAAGAGAAGTGGGAACCAGGGAGTAGTGGGCCATGTGCCCAAAAAGGGGAAAAAGAAAGACCAGGAGTGGGCAAAGCACCCACACCAGGATAAAGAGAAGGGCACTGCAAACTGGAAGCTCCAGGGGGGAGAAAGACAGAGAGAGGTGATGGCCCAAATTGAGAGAAAGGAGCAGACCATGGACACATTGGGCTTGCAGCCTCTTCATTCTGCTTTGGCACCATTCTGCCCCGGGGGGCAGGGCCAGGAAACAAATCAAATCACTCTTTATTTATATAAGGCACCTTTCTTAAACCAAAGCGCCTGTACAATATAACATAAAACAATAAATAGTTAAAACAACATTAAAATATTCAAAAATCATCATAAGCTCTACTAAAAAGATAGGTTTTCAAAGCTCCTTTAAAACTTTGGGCAGTCGGGCAGTTTCTCATCTGACGAGGTAGAGAATTCCACAGGGTTGGGGCCATGAAACTAAAAGATCTCGCCCCTGAAGTATTTAAATGAACCCTGGGAATCTCTAGCAATCCCTCGTCAGTGGATCGGAGAGAGCTGGGGGGGACGGTAGGGACAAAGGAGATCTTTCAGGTAAACAGGTCCCTGATCATGTAGGGCCTTATAAGTCAGCAAACCGACCTTGAAGGTGATTCGCCAGCAAACTGGCAGCCAGTGCAGTCCACAGAGCACAGGCATTGTATGACTGGACCTAGAAGAACCAGTCAGCAGCCTGGCTGCCGCATTCTGCACTAGCTGCAGGTGGCGAATCTCAACCCAGTAGCCCAAGGTAAAGGTATTGCAGTAGTCAAGAGGCGGAGGTAGCAGCGTGGACCAAAGTAGGAAGATCCTCTGGAGGAACCAGGTGCTTCACCCTGGCATGTTCCTCAGATGGTAAAAGAGTTTTGACAACCGCTGACACCTGAGATTTAAATGTCAGACAGTCATCAAACACAACGCCCAGGTTCCGCGACCGTTTGAGGTAGTCAGCTGGACACCCCCAAGCCATAAACCCGAGGGCGATCCAGCTAACAAACCCGCCTCCCAGTGACCCTGAGTGTCATCTGCATAGCAGTGAAAACCCAGACTGTACTGCCTAATAATCGCTCCTAATGGCAGCATATACACTGCAAACAACATGGGTGCCAAAATGGAACCCTTCGGTACCCCGCAGGATAGGGAGACTGATGCCGAGGAGAAAATCCCAGATACCACCCTCTGAGTCCTACCCTCAAGGTAAGATCGAAACCAGCTGAGGACTGTACCAGACAGTCCACAGACAGATCGCAAACATTCTAATAGCATGCCATGGTCCACAGCATCAAACGCTGCAGAGAGATCAAGAAGGACCAAGATGGAACAGGTCCTTCGATCTCTCACTATTAGGAGGTCATTTAGTACCCGAACCAGAGCTGTCTCGGTACTATGCCTTTTCCTAAATCCAGACTGGAGAGAATCATAGACATTGTGGCTGGTCAAATGTTCATCCAACTGCAATGCGACCACCTTCTCAATAACTTTACCCACAAAGGGTAAGTTAGAGACAGGCCTGTAGTTTGCCAGACAGTCCGGGTCCAAGGAGGATTTCTTAGAAGGGGCTGAACCACAGCCTCCTTAAGAGGATTTGGAAAAATCCTCCTCTCCAAGGACCTCCAGACTATCTCAGCAAGGACAGGGCCAATTTTATCCACACAACCCACTAAGAGACGTGTGGGGCCCGGGTCCAAACCACAGTTGGTTGGACGCAGTGATTGGATGATCATCACAATGTCATTGATTGTGGGGAGGCTGAAGTCAGACCACACAAACTGGGTGTCCAACATCTCCTGCCGACCATCACAACTCCCATTGGAGAGGGTCAAGTGGACATCAG
This sequence comes from Neoceratodus forsteri, assembly GCA_016271365.2. Lineage (NCBI taxonomy): Eukaryota > Metazoa > Chordata > Ceratodontiformes > Ceratodontidae > Neoceratodus > Neoceratodus forsteri. The sequence continues at coordinate 1,197,695,773 of CM057452.1, forward strand.
ATGTGATTTTGGCAACCTTATCTGAAAAGAATAGAGCAAACTCCTCACACCATTCTTGAGAAAAAGTTCTTCTGGGCTGAAGACAGATTGGATTGCACAATCTGTCCACAGTCCAGAAGAGCTGAGCTGGTCTATTCTGTGCAGCCGCAATCTCTCTGGACAGGAAGTCTGCCTTCTTACGAGAGATTGCGGATTGATAGACCACATAGTGGTCCATCAAACTAAGTTTGTCACAATCCAGACCCCAGAGAAAACCATTGCGAGGGAGGGGCTAGCCGTGAGGTTCCAGGACCTCATGCATATTAAGTAGTGCACAGGACTAGATGAGGCCCTACATAAAGCATAGTGGCACAATTAATATTCATGAGGGAGGTGGGACCGGGCCAGAGAACCCTGTAGACCCAGGCACAGGGGTGGTTGTTAATATTAATACTTGGTTACCAAAGACTTAAATAAATAAATTAATTAATGAAGCGGGTTGGCTCTGCAGAGATACCTGGAGCAGGGAAAGGTCCCTGAAGGTACAGCAACCTCTGGGAAAGGGAAATTGTCTCATGGCCCTAGTTTGCCCTCAGAGTTACGTGGATGTGTCCTGAGTCACACCAGAACTGGACTGTGCTGTAGCCTGTCTTGCACTCCCTAGGACTGAACAATTTCCCAAGAACTGAACTGTCTACCTAAAATCTGAACTGACTGCCTAAAGCCCGAACTGTTTGCTGAGAAACTGAACTGTTTGATTGCAACCTGAACTGTGTTATAGGACTGCATCTCTTGTGTACTTGATGTCCAGCTTTGCCTCCATTGCCAGGACTAATTTCTTCAGTGCCTGATGCTGACCTAGGGAGGTCCCTGACCCATCCTCCATCTTCAGCAGACCTGTCTCCAGTGATGTGACCTGCTTCAAAGTTCTGCCACAGTGTTCCAGCAGCAGTCCCTCAATAGTAAGTTGTAGAGAGCCACTAGCTATGTATCCTATACTAGTTCAACTTAGTAGCCTCCCCGGCTCATGAGTAAGAGGCCACAGTTAGCATCCTGCATGACCATTTTCTTATTTTGTTGCCCGTCCACAATTGTGCGCATTGTTTACATTCTTCCAGAAAGATCGGGGATCATTAGCTGAGGCAAGCAAGTTGTCACAACAAAATACACTCATAGAACATTGACAATGACAGCAGAGAAAGACAAACTGTCCATCCAGTCTACTAGTAAGACACTATCATAGCCCAAGACCTTTTGTCAATATGGGGGTTTTGACTATACTATCCATTCCCTAGCTCCCTGACTTACTACTGCCCTCCGCACACCCCCACCTAGCCCCCCTGGAACTACTATGCCCTTAACTCTGTCCCAGCTGTGCTTGACACCATTAATGGCTTTGGCACCCATCATCTCCACTTACAGACTGTCTATGTGTAGGGGGCTAAATCTCTGGTTGAATGGAGTTCGTGACTCCCTAGAAATTCAAGATGGGCCAGATGAAACTGGAAGGAGAAGCAGGAAGCTTACTCAGGGACCAAGATGAAAAAGGTTTATTTACAAGAGACAAAAGAACAACAAGATAACTGTTTTTCTACAATGCTACAAGATAATAGAACGAACAACAAAGCAATACAATTGGGACCAACGGTTGGTTGAACCAATAACAGGGGGTAAACCCCTTTTCAGTCCAAGTTCTGAGTGTACTTTGCAGAAATGACAAAAGGACTGATGAACCAAGCTTGGGCTTTGCAATGCGTTGGCTGATCAGCAAGTTGGAATTGACCCCACAGAGCACTTTTGATAAACAGGCCATAATGGGGCATTCCCCAGACAAACAGAAAACAAAGAAGAACACTGCTTGCTGAACAATGAAGAACTTGGTGATCCTCCAAGGCCTTGAAAAAGAAGTTGAAGACTCCTGATCTGGCAGATGGTTCTCTGGACAATCCTCAGCAATGACCATTGGTAGGTCCCCAGCATCCAGGCCACCTCCTAACAAGAAGAATGTTGGTGCTGCGATCCTCAGGTAGCCTCTACAGAGTGTTACTGGTAGTAAACAGTCTGGCGGGTGGAGGGGTAAAATGATGCAATACCTGGATTAGCTACTTATTGCTGGCATTAATTGTAGTGATCCCCTTACCATTGCCAGTGCTTTCAATAGACATCTCACTGACTTACCTGCCTATACTGTATCACTCTGATCATTGCACCATGTGATAAGGACCCCACTGTGCCCTCTCTGCCCTCCTCCTCCAACTCTCCTTCATTTTATCTGAAAATAATATCATCAAGTGACACAGGGAAACTCCTTGCCAGTTGATTTTCTTATGCTAGTACAGGAAATGACAGCTTTGAGCCTAAACTTCTAAAGCTCAGAGCACCTAGTATTGCCCCCATGGTCAGGAACATCTTTATCCTGTCCCTAGTCTCTTGTACTATCCCTGGCAATTGGAAGATATCCAGAGTTGTCCTTGTTCCCAAGCTGGGTGACAATAAATGCCTTGCAAACTATCGCCCTGTCACAGTTCTGCCTGCTCTCAACAAGCTGCTTGAGCGTGTTGTCGCAAACCAACTGACTGACAACCTTTGCATTCGTAATATACTCACAGCTGAGCACCATGGTTTTCATAAGGCCTATGGCATAACCACAGTCCTCATTAAAGTGGTAACTGAGATTAAAACTGCCATGGCACAGGGTATACTCACTGGTGGAGTCTTTGTCAACCTGTCTAATGCATTCAACCTTGTTGATATCCTCCTATGTTCCAGATAGCAGGCCCATGATCTATCCATCTTTCAGTAACGTGGTTTAAACATTGCCACTCAAACCATCAGCAAGTGGTTAAATTTAAGAGGCCCACCTCATACCTAGCTCCTGTTAAGCTTGCCATATCCCTAGGATCTCTACTTGGGCCAATTCTCTTCTCCTTATTTATCAACAATGTCCCTTACATTACCTCATATAGTACTACTTTTTACACTGACAATGTAGTCCTTCTCTCTCGTTCCAGGTGTATAAGCTGCATAAACTCACAACTTACCACTGATTTCCACAAAATGCAGGCATGGCTTATAGACAATAAATTTCATGAAAGCTAAGAAAATGTAAACTATGCTGTTAGGGTCTCCTGTTAAAATCAGAGTCTGCACAGACCTGCTGTCAATTAGGTGTAATGAAGAGATCACCTTAAATGTCATACCCTTTCTTAAATATTTAAGGGTCTCCCCAGACCCTCACCACAACTTTGCCCCACTCATCCTAAGTACTTGCCTGGCAGTAAATGCTAAACTTGGCATGAACTACTGAGCCAGCATTGTCTCACACCGGATGCCAGTTTTGCACTTACCAGAGGAGTCCATCTCCCCACCCTTAACTGTGTGATCATCCACTTCTCCCACATATCTAAATCCTTGCTGTCCAAGTAGGATGTTGCTACAACAATATCTGCAGATGTGTATTTTCCCTTATCCGCCTAACCCATCACTGTGACCTCTATCAGAACCACCTTGTAAATAAGCCAATTGTTGCCTTAATGGTGTTACTTGCTCCTGTCTTAAAAATAAAGATCTTACTTCGAGGGAGGCTCTAGCAACAGGCCAACACTAGTAGAACTTAGCTGCCAGGTGCCAGGACCACACAGAAACCTTTTTGGCTAGCAGTCTACCAAACGCCCTCTGCCAACGTTATTCTCTGATGTTGACCTATCCTATAAAGGCAGGCTGTCCTCCACACCCTCCTCAGTTCTTTCCTGCCATCAACCTGTGCACATGAGACCTTAGCAGACGCCGCAACTACAGTCGACCCCCATTTCCCGCACTTGCCGTGCTTTTTATTTTCTTTATTTTCTGCAGTATTAGCATTAATTTTTTTTTTGTATCCGGGGGCTCTCCAGACCCATTAATGGTGCCTAACTCCAGTGGCACCGACCCCCATGCTCAGGGATACCCCCTGGTGAAGCCCCGCTGAAGGTGGAACTGAAGTTGGCCAAATTGGTGGCAGAACATAAGCTTCGGCTCATACATGAGGCCCGAATTTTGTAGAGTTTTCCCTGGAGCTGTGGGACGTGCAATGACGTGGGCGGAGAAACTCCAATGTCTGTCCCCAGCTCCACCCCTGTAGCAGCATGGCACACTGCCCTCCAGTCTCCACCAGAGGGTGAATGGGCACCAGAGCTAAGTCACCCTCCTCCCTGGAGAAGGAAAGCAGTCCTCTGGATGCTCAATCCTTCTCCCCCCGCCAATCCCCGGCGGCCTCTGTCCATTCCTGAACTTGGATCGCTGGAGTGGTGCAAGGTGTGGCATCCAGCGCCTCAACCCTCAGCAGCACTGGGCCAGCTAGCATTGATTTTTTGGTGTTACCATCATCAAGTTTATGTTTTCTCCACCTGCCTCATCTTCTGACCACTCCATGGCATCATGGCGTCGAGTGGCGTTTTTTTCTGAAATGGAGATTGGAGAGAAAGCATGCACAAGACAGCAGATGTAGCTGGCACCCTAAAACAAAACAACACATAACTGGGAGAGAAGGGCCAGGACTGTGGCCTTGTGTCATGTGAGAGTAGAGCCAGGTTGGCGCAGGGCAGAGACATACTGGCAGCTCTCGAAGAAAGCGAGAGTTCATCATGGTGAAACATAAAGCAGCTGGTAGGAGGAAGTGCCTGGCATTCAGTATGTTCTTATTCTCCAGGGTTTTCCAAGAGACCCAGGGCTGCAGATTATTGCCAGATGGCTTCATGCAAATGAAAGTACTGACGTGCTCCCTCATTGGAGTGCTTTACTCCTTTCAAGTACACAAAGTTTCTGACAATAAAACTGTGACCATATCATACTCAGGTTGCATGGCCATTGGTCTGTCAGGGACGAGCTCAATGCAGGTTACTCTGCATTGGGCTAGTCTATGACACACCTCTGAAATGTTGTTCTCTGAAACAAAATATTTGAGCAAAGATTGCAGCTGAAGCCAAAATACCCATGAGCTGTAACAGCAATGTTCAACACTGGCTGTGGGGAGCAAAAAGGGGATATAACACATTGCCCATGTAATGTATCGCGAGACCATGTAACTAAGCACTGAGCACTACTGGCAAGGGCTAGAATGGAATAACAGAGGATCATGTAAGAAAGAGCAGTAGAGTTGGACAGATGAAGTGTATTGAGGGAAAATGCAAGTCAAGCTTGAAAGAGAGAGGGAATTGCAGAGAAGTCAGGATTGCAGGGCTTTAACTAGCAGCTTGAGAGTAAGCAGTTACCTTTCACATTATGTTAGTGTTCCTTTTTCTATGGCAGACTGCAAGCGTTGCAATATTCAAAGATATCTCTTTGTTTTGTTTTTTAATTGTAATTGTCCTGTGCAATGGAAAAAGCTGGAGACAGCCAATCTTTACACAGTCAGCACTGGAAGCTGTGTGAAGTCAGTAAATAAAAACACACACAGTGCATTTAGCTATAAGCACAGATAAGTAGTTGAGTGTTAGCTGTACTGAGCCTAGTTAACAACTATGTCAGATGCCGAGACTATATACTGTAGTACATCAGCCTAATAGGTTCATTCAGCACTAAATGTCCTACATACAGTATTGCAGCTCCTTATCAGGACCATTTATTGCAAAATGCAGAGCTGTTACAACCCTGTCAGTGGACACGGCAATCTATAGTTGCCCACTGTGACTTGCATCAGGTCAGCAATTTCTTTCCTCTACCGTCAACCAATTAAGAGCTGAAGCTGTGACTTCCGATACCACAGAATAAGTCATGCTTCATGACTTGAGCTAAGTTTATTTCTGTGAAACTGAGCCAGTGTCACCATCACTTTGCTGCTGGTCTCAGTATTTGTTGCATGGAGTTCTAATTTATTCAGCACTGAAAGGGTGCGAGTAGAGTGGTTTTGCTGTTTGCCTCTTTCAAGATGCTTCTGCTGCAGTGTTCCAGAGTTTGCTGTTTTTCCACAAGATGTAGATTTTTGAAACGGTTCAAAACAACTGTGGAAAACAGTCTAATGCCATATACTGTACAATTTACTTCAGTATAATAATATTTTCACTTTATTCGCGGATCCAATGCAGTCCAAAAAAAATATCATTATGGTGAAATATCACATGTTATGCTACCGAGTGTCAGTTTTAGAAAGAAGTACCTAATCAAGAAACACTCAGAAACAGTAATCATGACTTTTACTTACTTATTTTCAGTAGCAGTTGAAAATGTTAAAAGTGGTAAAAATCACAGGGACCACTGCTGAACAGTAACTGCTAGTTAAATATGAAAGTGACAGCACTAAATTGTAACACATCTGCACATCACAAACGGCTCTACCGTATAAAGAACTGAAGCTTACACAAGAGTAAGACATTAAGTAAGAATTTTAAAATAAAAATAATGTATATCATAGTCATTATTATTATTGTTACTACTTCCTGCATAGCTTGATATATTATATTTAGGGTTATGAGAGAATATTAATGGGGCACAATGGGGGGGCAAGCAGTCACATAGGAGAGTTAGGAAGATCCAGGTGTTTCTATAAGGATCTGGGGGACCTGGGAGTGCTCTCAGGGGATGGCTCATCTTCGTATCCACTTGTGGAAGGAGGGTGATCGAAGGATCAGGGATTATGCTGAGGGGGGGGAGGGATCAGTGGGAGTGGGGATGAGAGAGAGTCCATGGTATATATATGTACAAGGGCAGAACTTGTTGGAGTGAGAAGAAGGGGTATAGAAAAGATAATATGATAAGTATCAAAAATATCTTGGAATGTTAAAGGCCTCAGAGGGAGAAAGAAATTAATGGTGATATTAAAGCATATTCATCAGTTGGGGGCTCAAATAGCCGCATTTCAGGAAATTCACCTCTTAAAAGATGAGCTAGGTCTTTTAAAGAGGTTGTGGGTAGGTCAAGTTTTAGGAGAGGGAAAAGCGAAAGCTTCGGAGGGGGTAGCGATTTTGATTGGGAGAGACTGCCCGTTTACAGTTTTGCAAATAAAAGCTAGAGAAGACTCTAGAGGGATCTACGTTAGGGGTACTATTATGGGCAAATTATTATCGATTGCCTCTATATATGCTCCTACTCCATCTAACCCTGATTTCTTTGCTTCGGTGGAGGTGGACATAGCTTCCTTTTCATCTCATCCTTTAATTGTAGCAGGAGACTGGAACCTGTGTCTTAATAATTTGATGGACAGGAAACCCCCATCGAAAAAGCCGCCTTCTACAGCCCAGGTAGCTATGGCTAGACTCCTTGAGGTAACAGCGTTGGTTGACCCACTCCAGGCTTATAATAAAGGGGACTGCAGTATGACCTTTTACTCAGGGGCACACAAAACCCACTCAAGAATTGATTTTTTTTTTTGGTTAATAAGGAGGCACTACAGGGAACTAGGGAGCTGATCACCCATACTAGAATTTTATCCGACCATTCTCCAGTCCAGTTGACCTGGGTGATGGAATCTTTCCCAAAGAAGCCCTATAGATGGAGGTTAGATGAATCCTTATTAGTAGATGATAGTATGTTAGCCTGGTTAGAGGATGCATTGCTGGAAATTATTCAGACTCAAATCCCAACACTTCTGGGTAAGAGACTAACATGGCCCACTTCTAAAATATTATACACTGGTATGGCCCAGAGGTATACAGCCAGAAGAAACAGTATGAGAAAAGCGAGGGAAGAGTTTATATTGGGTGCTATCAACTCACTGGCTCCTCTAGAGGGCTCTTCCGACAGGGTGGACACTGAAGTTAAGGAATTAAGAAACGAAATGGCAAGCATTCTTTATTTTAAGATAGATTTGTGTCTTGAAAAGATTCAAGCTAACTATCTAATGCAGGGGGATGTACCTAGTCAGCTTCTTGCAAATAGAATCAAAGAATGGGAGGCTGCTCACACAATTCCGCTGAAAAACTTTCAGGGGGAAATAATAACAGAGCCTCAGGAAATGGCTGATGCCTTCACAGCTTATTTTGCAGAGATCTATCAGGGGGGCATGCCAGCTAAAGAGGCGGATATTTTGGGTTTTTTGGAGAGTATACCATTACCTAGATTGGATCAAGAGCAAGCCTGATGATTGGCAGCCCCTATATTGGAGTCTGAAATAATAGAGGTGATCAATTTGTTGCCAAATGGCAAAATGCCGGGATCAGATGGTCTAGCAGCAACATTTTACAAATTCCATTCTTCAACTATATTGCCCCTACTGAAAGAAATATTTTCAAATATTATGCAGGAAGGGTTCCCACACCCACCGTTATATCAGGCCTACATTAAACTTTTCCCAAAACTGGATAAGCCCAAAAAACTCCCTGGGAGCTATAGACCAATTGCTTTGATGAACCAGGATCTTAAATTGCTGACAAAGATACTGGCTAATAGAATTTTAAAAATTGCCCCTATGCTAATCAGTGAAGAGCAAGTTGGGTTTATGCCAGGTCGAGGGGCACATGATGCCCTTCGGAAGCTCCATCATATACTTAACAAAGCCTCTAGCTCTAGGTTACCCATGGCGCTAATCTCGTTAGATGCTGAGAAGGCCTTCGACAGGGTCTCCCATACTTTTCTATTTGCAACCATGAGGAGTATGGGTTTCCCGGAGGGCCTTCTTAGAGGCATTAAAAATCTATATTCTGCTCCTACAGCTAGGGTTCTTTGCAATGGCTATCTGTTGAAAGAGTTTTGCCTTGATAATGGGACCAGACAAGGATGCCCCCATCGCCAATTTTGTTCAACATGTATCTGGAACTCCTATTAAAAGCAATCCAGATGGACTCGGCGGTGCAGGGGATTGTTATCGAGGGAAGGGAAATGGAACTCTCTGTTTTTGCAGATGACATTCTGCTGCACCTACAGGAACCAGCAAAGAGCTTTAATAGGGTACTTGAAATAGTACAGAAATTTTCTAGGGTTTTGAATTATAAGTTAAATTTGAGTAAGACGCAGGTTCTCCCTCTCACCTTATATACCTATAAAGCAGATTTTAAACCTTTACAACTGAAGTGGTCCCCAAAAAAGATTAAATATTTTGGCATTTGGATAACTGCCAATGTGGAGGAAGGAGTGGAAGCAAACATAGGCGAGGTGCTATCAGTAGTTAGAACAGATATGACTAGATGGAATAAACTCCCCTTGAACTTGACTGCTAGACTTGGTTGGATTAAAATGAATCTATAGCTTAGACTCTTGTATCCAATATATTTGTCCCCGTATAATGTCCCAAAGTGTTGATTCATTAAAGTGCAAAAACTAATCTCTAACTTTTTATGGAATTCTAACCCCCCTAGGAGAAAATATAATATTCTACGGCTTCCTTATAGTATGGGAGGTCTCAAAATTCCAGACTTCCATTTATATAATGTCGCTGGACAACTAAGTATAATGGGGCAGTGGTATAGAACGTCAGAGGAAGGGGGATACATGCCAACTTGGCTTCATGTTGAGAGACAAATTCTTAAAGACATGGGCATTTCCCCAGAAGCAGTGCTCTTCTCCAATCCAGAAGGACTACCGGATGGGGGAAAGCAAATTCCAATTTACAAGTCAATGTTGGCTTGGTGGGCTCTCTTGTCTCCGAGTCATAAAAAAGTTCAAAAGGGCTTCAGGGAGCAGTCTATATTGGGTAATCCCAATATGACTATTGGGGGTAGAATAATTGGAAAGCAATGGGCTCCTCAACTGTCTAATTTAAAATGTGCAGATTTTATAGTAGAAGATAATGTGGTCTTCCCAGCTCAGTGCAAGAATATGAATTTCTTTAAGAGGATACAGGTTACTAAAATGGTGCAAAAAATGGAGAGAGAGAATAGTGGTGCTCAGAGTACCCCGCTTATCTGGGACAGCTTTAAGGAAATTAGCCATTTACAAAAACCCCTCTCTAACATATATAAGGTCCTATTAGATTTTCTAGGCTGGGATGTTTCTGCAAAGGTTTCATATTGGGAAAAAAATATATTATCCCCCTGGGGCCTGATTGGAAGGAAATTTGGAAGAACAGTAGGTATATTCCTATACCTAAGAACAGGATCATGCAGTTTTTTGTATTCTCTAATATATACTATACCCCTGCTAAACTATGTGCTCGGGGCCTTAGACAGACAGACCTATGTTTTAGATATGGTATGAACCCAGGGGATATATTACATGTAATGTGGGATTGTCCTAAAGTTCATCCCCTCTGGGATCAAGTTAAACAAAATATGGACCCTATGGTAAACTATACAGACTTTATTTTGCCAGAGATCTGTGTTCTGGGAGATATGACCCAAATTCCAAGCGCACTCACTAAGCATCATATATCTTTGATGTCCGCCTTAGTTAAAGCTTTTGTCCTGAGGCATTGGAAAAATGACCTTATCTATACATATGACCAGTGGGTGGGAGATTTGTTGAAGATGCTTGATAGGCTCAGGAGGCAAATGCTTCGAGATGGACAAAAGAGAACTTATGACAAGAGGTGGAGGATCCTGGAGGCGGTTTACTCAATACAGTCTAAAGGTGTTCAAACATGGGTCTGTCTGTCTGTCTGATTGTGCTTAGTTTAAGACTTATGGATAGGGAGTAGATGATATAACAGTGGGTTATACTTTAGTTATTTTCCACTGCAGGAGGTTATGTATACTCCTATTGATTATTACTGAGATTATTTAATGTAAGTCAGTGAATCTGCCAAATGATCACAGGTGGGGGGGGGGACTCTCTCTTTTCCCTTGGGTTCGCAGCTGCAGGGTTTTACCCCAATGTGTTATTACCCTGAAGGAAATTGTTTTAACTATATGAGGGGACATCTCTTGAAACTGATGCTTAAATGTAAAAGTTAGCTCTCTAGACATAAGATGTCTTTTATAGTATAAGCCAGTACAGTTGTGGATGTTGCCTGTGGGGGGTATTTACTGCAGCTGTGTATGTACATAGTTATTATTGTATATAGTGACTACACTCAGTTTTGGGGTGTGGGCTTGGGCGCTACCCGAGTATCTATGTAGGTTTGTCTAATGGATATTAAAATGACAATAAAGAAGTTTAAAAAAAAAATAATAATGAATAAATATGAAGCAGAACATCAACGTTTGACATAATGGCATAACCAATTTATTTCTTGTGCCAGAGATGAGTGTGAATGATGACACCAACCGTGGCATAATCATTGGAGTGCTGTAAAATTTCAGTGGATCCAGTGTACGATTCCAGTGCAGCTCACACAGATTTACCAATGAACAGATGTATTTACACCCCAGCCTGCATAGACGTGGATACAAGTGGGTCAGGAGCAGCATGACTGAGCATTATGAGGCATAACAGAGGAGGCCAATGTGCCTCACATCAAAGAATCACCAAGCTGAAAACACGAGGTAGGAAGCTGCTCTTTAATAAGTTGCGATTGATGTTACACAGCACAACCCAGAAGAGAGTGAAGTGGTTCAAAGCAAAGGTTGGAGTCGGAGATGAAATAAAATGAATGGAGCTAAACCCCAAAAAAGCAGAAAGAAAGGAAACAGAAGGTATGGGAGGGCGGGGGGAGTGCTGGAAGGCAGCAAAGACAAAATGTAGGGTGGGTTGGAGGCATGGAGCAGCCACAGGAAGAGAACAATGACAAGAGTGAAATAAGTGGGGGGGGGGGCAGAGGAACCAGACACAGGCGGACAGCAGCAGCAGAGGAAAACAGACTGAAACAGAAACCAGCCAGGAGCTGGAAGACCACAGGAGGGAAGGGGGGATATGGATCTGGATGTCTGGATGTTTGAAATTCCTCCACTGATCAAGACAGATCAGCTATGCATACAGTAGTTCTTACTCTTCAGGTTTACCAGGAAACCCAGGACTGTAGATTATTATCGGCTGACTTTAGCAAATGAAAGTACTGAAGCGCTCTCTCATTGGAGCGCTTCAGTCCTTTCAAGTACACAACGTTTACACCCATGAAACTGTGACCACTGTCATACTCAACTTGTGTGGTCACTGGTGTGTTAGGGATGAGCCCAATGCAGATTGCTCTGCATTGGGGTAGCCTGTGACAAACCTCTGAAATGCCGTTTTCTGAAGCAAAGCAAAATGTTTCTTGCGCACGTGCAAGGAAACATAAAAAGGGGCTGTTTTGCCAGGCAGCATGGGACAGTATGTGTAGAGTTAGTTTAATGTAATCTTGGGTCTGACGAATTGGAGCAAAGCCCATCTGGTCTTTATCAATTAAAGATGGCAAAAGCCTATCCAATCACAGAGCCATTAATGATACACAAATCTTGTAATCTGTATTCAATTTGTGAACTCCTATCCACTCCCTAACTACTTTGCCCTCTTCCTGACCACTACTAGTGCCTCCTGGATACCTGTTTGTAAACTCCCCCACCTCACCCCTGCCAACTATTTTCCTCTCCCTTACCCCACTTGTCTTTCAGAACTACTGCCATATGGATCTGATCCTTTTGGTTGATAACATCCTGCACCCAAATAATTTGAAATGGACCCCAGAGTGTGATGAGGCTTTTTGGGACATTAAGGCTGCATTATGTTCAGACCCTGTTTTTAAGGAGCCCAGACTTTGAGAAACAATTTCTGTTACAGACTGATGCATCAGAGGTAGGCCTAGGCACAGACTTGAGTCAGCATATGGTTGGGAAAGAACATTCTATTCTATACATAAGTAAGAAATTGTAGGACAGAGAGAAAAGGTACTCCACCATTGAAAAAGAATGCCTTACGGCAAAGTGGGCCATGAAGTCTAATACGTTTTATTTACTAGGAGCTGACTTTGTACTTGTCACAGATCACAGTCCTCTCTGTTGGCGTAACCAAATGAAGGATAAAAATTCTAGAATCACGCGGTGGTACCTGGCACTACAGCCATTTAAGTTTAAAGTGATGGGAAAGAGCATGTCAGTGCTGATTTTCTGGCAAGATATGGACCTGGAATTGAGAATTCTGAAGATTGAAAAAAAAATGTGAGCTGAAACTTGTCTGTTTGCTATGCTGCATATGCACTGAACTGTAAAAGTTATAAGCTAATGCTAGAAGATAACTAAAAGAAAGTTTTGGGAACCTGTTTTTGTAAAACAGGTTCCCTCTTAAAGAGGGGGGTATGTGACAAGGTTGAATAAGGCCCTGCCCCATTTGTTAGGCAGAAAGAGTTTAAACACAAGGGTCTGTTCTATCCTCTTCTTTTCTGTCTCTGTCTGGTTGCACTCCCAAATTTTCTTGTGAGATCTAGGAACTAATTATTACGATGGTTTTGCAATTCTTCGCCTGTCACTATCTTTCTGCCTTCACTTGCTGTTCTGTCTTTTCTTCCCCCATGCATATCTGCAGTTATAAAAAAAAAATATGTGAATCTCTGTGTAAAACTGTATGTGAAACTGGGATCCCTTTGTTTAAAACTATTGTATATATATTGTTATACTGTTAAAATGATTGCAAAAAGCTATTTGGAACTCAAGGGGTTAACCTGAGTTGCAGTTTTTAAGCCCTTTTGTAGTGGTCTGCAAGGACTTGTAAGGATGACCCTGAAGTCTTAACAGAGAAGTGGACATCGGTGCTGAAACACATTTGTAATGTGCATGAGTGGGAGGAAGGTACAACATTCAAGAAAGTGCTCATCCACCACCGAGCATAGAATGTACCCCCCACCCAACCCTTCCACTTAGCATCTACCACCCTGCACCACCCAAGCTCTTACTTACCCATCGGGAGTCCAACACTGTAACCCTCTCTGGACTGCAGACACATCTTCACTCTTCAAAGCTGGACCGTGAACTCAAGAAACAGATATGCGCTTCAATGTATTTCAATGGTGCTTTGAACTTAATGGCATAACTTGGGCATTTTTACATATTTTTGGCCCAAATTTTCAACATGCCTTCTTTGGGACCTTACCTTACAAACAATTTAATTGTTATTAGGCTGATCTGCCCTGAAAGGTGATCTCACGGTCCTGGCATGAAATCACCTTTTCGGCAGGAGATGAAAATGTTCTCTGTCCTTGTTCATGAGGTGGGGTAATAAGAAGGCTATGTTGAAACCTTGATGTAAAACTATTAAAAAACAACAAAGTTATGAGCCTATATTGAAGTTTGAGAATGCAGTCTCATACCTTTGGTAATTTTCAATATTTTTACCCCAAATGTATAACACAGCCATTTCTTTACAGCAGCTCATGAATGTGACTGTCATTTTTCAGCTCTGGCCCAAAATGTGCTTTTGCATCCTGACAGAGGATTTCGCAGTCCCTGCACAAAATCATCTTTAGGCCAGGAGCAGAATGTTTTCTCTGCTCTTCTTCACAAGGCAGGGTCTTAACAAGGCTATGTTAAAAATCTGGTGTAAAAATATAAAAAAAATCTATATTTTACCCCACATTCCTCACCTGCAGCCCTATCAGCTCTTGCTAGAGTTTGTTTTGAATGTCATCATTACACACTGCTTTTTTCTTCTTAGATTTAGCAAGTTCTAGTTTTGTGTCTGATACATTTTACAGTGGTGGCAGTCAACTGAGTACCATACAACAGAAAACAATGCTCCAGTAACCAAGGCTAGTGAAAAGGTAAACCCAAATGTATTTAAAACAACAAAAAAACACCACCACTGCACTTTAGTAAAAAGGTCACTACTCAATAGTAAAAATAAAATAAGTGAACATATTTTATTTAATAAAATGTACTAGCCATCAGAGTGCAATTTATAAAAGATCTCACTGTTTCACACCCAAGCGTGGTGCTTTGTCAAACACTGACTAAGAAAACACCCACACAGTTACAGTACAAGACAATACTATTCCCAGTGCAAATCAAATAATTAGTGCATTAGAAAATGGTCTTTTAATTTCCTGGTCTCTGATTGGCTGGTACCCCTGCCAGAGGGGTACATTAACTTTCAACAGACGACCAGGAAATTAAAAATGCCATCCCCAGTGCCCCTTTACCCACAGTGATATCTTTGTGCCTATCCTGCTTTCGGATTGGCTGAAAGCACCTAATTGTTTCAAATCGCCACCATTTTTTTCTGTCGCTTAGCGAAAGAAAGTGGCCCTCATAGCGTCATAGTTCAGTGCTGCCAACCACCTGATAAAACCTCACACAATCTCCACTGAACTAAATTATCACTACACATTTCTTTTTCCAGTGCCATTTTTTTTTCTGATTGTGCATCCATTCTTCATCTCTCTCTCTCTCTGTTAACACGTTGATCTCTCACATCACGCGCACACATCCCTTTCAACTGCAGTCGCTAAATACCCTGAATCCCACCTTTCTATTCTTAATATTGTGTTTTGTCAAACCGTTAGATCAGATTTTAAAAGTATTGCACCACCCAGCCCTCCACAGACTCCATGCTTGTAAAGCCTGTCAGCTTCAATCAATTCTCTCCTGTGTCCTCACATTTCATTAGACCCACAATCTCTTCCTTTGAATCCCCAGATCCAGCCTCGGCTCGACTGCAGTTTAAGAATCCCACGGTCCCATTCAGGTAACTGTAATAAAATAAAATTTGTGCCTTAGAACTCGCTTTCCCTGCAGCGGACTGCTTGCACTGCTGATAATATCCCACTCGGTGCCGCTGTTGATGTCCTGCTCGGTACCACCGCTGGTGTCCCACTTGGCAGTGCTGCAAATCTCCCGGTCACCAACAAACACAGTAAAATAAATGGCAAGACTGAACTTCAGTAGTAAAATAAAAAATAGCAGTCTGCCGATTCTTCCCCGTCACCGGGGGGGGGCATGACAAGTGGGAGGTAACCATGGAAACCAGACAAAAAGGTACAACTTGAGATGAAGTACCTAGGTAAAGGTGCAGGAACTATTTTATTACAAAACAACTCAAAAAGCCAAGAGTTTTAACATATAAACATAAAAGGTATTTTTTTTAAACATGTGTGATACAGTGGCCCATTTTCTATGTGGAATAATACCGTCCAGGGTGGGCATTATTGGGAAATACCAGACCTTCCAGGGGTTATATTCTCCGCCATGCAAGGCTGGCCTCATTATGCCCCTTGGCGGTCTGGTATTTCCCAATAATGCCCACCCTGTTGTGTATTATTGCTTACGTAACACATACAATGGACTAGTTAATACAGTTAGTACAAAACTGTCAGGAGAAATGCAATATCAGTTAGAAAAGCTCTGATTAGATTACTCATTCATCTGAAAATTAACTTGTTTATAACTAAACTTAATTCAACAGTTTGTTCAAGGATGTTATTATCATTAAACATATTCAAACTAATTCCAGAGGACTGATGTGTATTCAGTCTTGGAATTGCTTCTTATTACTTCCATACACAGTGACTGCAGGCATCCTTATTATTAGAGTCCGGTCCTCCTAATATCTGAGAAAACTGAAGACTCTCAATTTGTATACTATTGATTGCAAAATATTAAGGATAAGGTAGTACATAGTTTTCATAGACCCAAAGAAAATTCAGACAGACTGACTTACTTGGTTACCAGCTCATTCTAGGGGTGATTTCAGTTGTGGTCACTGCCATTTTTTCCAATCTAGTTTGAGAAGTAATGTCTTTGCAGAAGACATTATTGGTGAAAGATTTGAAGTGAAAGATTGTTTTCAAAATGCAGTGTTGCATAATCTTAAGGACTTGCTTGATAACATACAAGGTCCTGTGTGGTTTTGGACCTATCTAATTAAAGATCTTCTGGTTTCTTACCTCCCAACCAGACCCCTCCACTCTGCTGAAAATGGCCTAAGGGTAGTCCCCCCCTTCAATTTAAAACAGTCTGGGGCCAGAACTTTTGGGGTTGTGGTTCCTTTGTTATAGAATTCCCTTCTGGGAAATATTCATTCAGCGGGCACAGTGAAGATTTTAAAAGCCTACTAAAAACATACCTATTCAAGCAAGCCTTCAGTATTCAATTTTGTAAACTCCTATCCACTCCCTAACCACTTTACCCTCTCCCCTACCACTACTAGCACCTCCTAGATACCTTTTTGTAAATTTCCCCACCCCCACCCCTGCCAACTACTTTCCTCTCCCTTACCCTTGCTAGTCTTGCATAGAGATGCAGCTAATTTTAAATCCACCAGCGAAGTTGATGCAAAGTGACCACTTTATGCTGGTGGAGTACAACGCCAAGTGGCTACCATAAGGTGCCTTACTTCGGCTTCTCTCCTCATTATGACTTCAAGATTGTCATTCTGCCTTAACAAGAAGTAAGGCTAAGTGACAACAAATAGGCAGCCTCCCACACATCACATGGCTTACAGTACTGTAAGTCACATGCTTTAGCCAGGCAGGAAGGAAGTGAGTCAGAGAAGCAGTTACTTTCACTTTCTCCTTTGCAGTTGCAGAGGGAGGAGGCTTTTTTGGTGAGCGAGGAAAGCAGTTTGTTTCCCAGTGATTTTGTGCCAGGGAGAACGCGGGTGCGTGCTCTATTATAGTGAACGTCCAATTGTCCGGCAGCTTTCCGAATGTTTCTTTCTGTTATAATGATCAGTTTGTGGTGAAATGTGTGGGCACATTTCCAGTAAGAAGAGCCTTGTTAGTGGAAACGGGCCCACATTTCACCACAAAGTGAACCTTATAATATAAAGAAACATTCGGATAGCTGCCGGACATTCACCATAGTGGAGCATGCACCTGCGCTCACCCTGGCATCACATCCAAACATTGCTGGGAAATGGGGGCAGAATTTGGGCTGCTTTTCTGAATAGGAATTTCTCCATGATGTGACACAGTAATTAAATTACGGGTGGTTTTCACAGAAATGTATTGCACTATGTGGAGCAAGAAAGATTCCCCTGGAAGTAAGGTGCCCAAATATTAGGCTAGGTGCAGCACCATAACTATGTAACATGGTGAATTTCTGTAAAGCAGCAGTACAACAATCTGTTGAGAACTCTGACCTATATTTTTTAGTGCTATGTTACAACTTCCTTTACTTACATTCTGACTTGTATGATACTATAATTTCCAGTATTTGAGTCTGCTGTCCTATCTTTTTTCATGTGTGAAATAATGGAAGGAACATTCCTTTTAATATGGTACTGACCAGGTCTTTGTCAGTATTTTCTGCTGCTTTTCTCCATCACATCAGTTAGTTGTTATATATCACTTCTGTTGTAAATGAACAGTTATGCAGCAGGCAGCGTTTTATGACCGCTCAGAACAATATTTATTGAAAAGCAGCTGCAAACAAATACAAAACTGGTCATAACAATATTGAAAGGTGTGCACATTTTTTTTTCATACATGATAAAAAGTAGTCAATGAAGTAAAGCAGACAGAAATTGTCAAAAGAAGTGTATCATTCAAGCCACGACTTAGAGGTAACTAGTGGCTGGCAATGTAAAGTAGCATAAAAAAGTACAGTCCAAAATTGTCACCACATTCTTGCAATGCTGCTTTAATTAATAAAGTCAGTATGACATCATGAGCTCACAATCACACAACACACAAAATGCATCCACCTTGTGTCCAGAAAATTGACAAGCAGTAACAAAGTGAAATGGGATAGTTTCAGCACGTACAAAGTTCCCCAGAATTAATGACACACTCAGTCATGCGAGAAGTGGTGGCACAGAGTCCCTATTTTTTTTCTGCATGCCCAAAATGCATCCGCCTTGTGTCCAGAAAATTGACAAGTGGTAACAAAGTGAATTGGGGGCATTTCAGCATATAAGAAGCCCCCAGAATTAATGGTGCACTCAGTCATGCACGCAGTGGTGGCACAGAGTCCCCAGATTTTTTCTGCATGCCCACAATGCATCTGCCTTGTGCCCAGGAAATTGACAAGTGGTAGCAAAGTGAAATGGGAGCATTTCAGCACATACAAAGTCCCCCAGAATAAAATGATGACCGTGAGTGAACTGTTGCTGGTCAAATGTGTGCTGTGATTCAAGCAAATGCAATGTGATCATCTCAACTGGATGGAAGGGTGCCCTTTATCTGTACACTAATAGTAGCCTTGGTGAGTTGGTATATATAGATATATATTTGTGTATTTTGTAGGTGAGGGGGGTTGACATGGACATGTACTCATGGTATTGTTCTGTATCACAGGTCACAGATACTGTTGCAGTGCACATTCCAGTGCCCAATGATAACTTTTTGCGTAGAAATTTGAAATGGATAACTCTCAAGCACATAAAGGTAAGTATTTTTTGGGGGGGATGGAGGGAAGCATATTTGCAGGTTTGTCTGTAATGGTTTCTTATTTTGTTACTTCTTCACAGATTTCATCTGCATCCTTCTCGAGTCTGATTGTTTATGATGGTCATGGTCATCTAATGAAACAACTTATGTGTGTTACATGTGTGCCTCAGGCAGGTGGGTGGGGGGAGCCTGATGTTGAATAACTTGATTGGATAAGGTCACTTTGGCAGAACAACAAATCACCTGGAAGTTTCCTAAAAAAGAAATGACTTCTTACAACTTAATTGTAATTTGTCCCTGGTTCTCAATCTCAAGTCAAGTGACATTTCAAAACCACATCTTGTCAAGTAACACAACATGTGTGCAACTTTTTCAACACTGTCATGGTCAGGGCTGCACAGCTGCAAGTTCAGAATACAGTGCATGAATGATATCTTACAGAAATAGTTTTGGTGACGTACACATGTCACTTAGTTTATGAATCATACTCAGTCACATTTGCTGCAGTCTTTCAAAAACAATGAAACGGATTAAATAAAATCTTCATACTTACCAGAATGGATTTCAAATGGATATTCCATAGGTTCCTCTGTACAGTACAGCTGCAGTACCATTCCCACCAAGTTTCAGCAAAGGAGAGTTGTTTTTGTTAACCTGTAAAAAGATAAAATAAGTGTACTGTATGCGTTTGACCATTGCGGCTCTGGAAAGCTACAGAAGACAAAACATACAACTAAAGGAAGTGAAACAGCATAACAAACATGAGTACACATACTCACTTTATGGTTTAAATATTAAGAAGCTTTGTGCCTGTGGCTGATAGATGTGGTCTCCTGTTCAATTCCCTCTGCCTTAGCATGGTAAATGTAAATGTAATGGGGAAATATTGTCTGAATGACAATGGTGGTGGGTGCTGGTGGTGATAGCTGCGGCACATGATGACATTCTCTGTTATATCTTCCTGCATCTGGTGGTGATGGCAGTGGTTAACATCAGTCCCGGTGGTGGTGGTCTGGGGGCTGGCAGACTCATGCTAAGTGGATGCAGTGGCTAACATCAGTCTCAGTGGTGGTGGTCCGGGGGGGCAGACAGACTCATACTCAGTGGTGGCAGTGGCTAACATCAGTCCCGGTGGTGGTGGTCCGGGGAGCGGACAGACTCATGCTCAGTGGTGGCAGTGGCTAACATCAGTCCTGGTGGTGGTAGTCCAGGGGCAGACAGACTCATGCTCATTGGTGGCAGAGGCTAACATCAGTCCCAATGGTGGTGGTCTGGGGGTGGTCAGACTCATGCTCAGTGGTGGCAGTGGCTAACATCAGTCCCAGTGGTGATGGTCCGGTGGGCAGACAGACTCATGCTCAGTGTTGGCAGTGGCTAACATCAGTCCCAGTGGTGGTGGTCTGGGGGGCAGTCAGACTCATGCTCAGTGGTGGCAGTGGCTAATATCAGTCCCGGTGGTGGTGGTCCATGGGCGGTCAGACTCATGCTTAATGGTGGCAGTGGCTAACATCAGTCCTGGAGGTGGTGGTCCAGGGGTAGGACAGACTCATGCTCAGTGGTGGCAGTGGCTAACATCAGTCTCGGTGGTGGTGGTCCGGGGCGGACAGACTCATGCTCAGTGGTGGCAGTGGCTAACATCAGTCCCGGTGGTGGTGGTGGTGGTCCAGGATGGCACACCGCCTTTTAACAACTTCAGTTGAAACCTGCCAACATTAACCACAGCATCATCCCCATAAAGAAAGCTTCCCTCACAGTCATCTGTGTCTGAAGTCTGACTACTGGGAAATTCTTTCTCCATTGTGTTGTCATCTATGTCAGTGGTGGGCCATTTCAGGCAGCCACCAGGATGGTCCATTTCCACATCACCAAAACCACCATGACTAGGCCCAGGTATGAATACCGAGGTAGCAGTCTGTGCTGGTATGTGCCTCTCATTCATTTTAATGAATGTTAGCAAACTAACATTTGCAGGAGACAGGTTTGTCTGACAATCCCTGACTATTGCACCTGCTGAGCTGAATACCGTCTCAACACTTACACTGGAGGGTGGGCATGTGAAATACTTCAGTGCCACTGCAGTCAGCTCTGGCCATTCACTGACCTTTCCACTCCAGTATAAAAGAGGATAATCCATTATTGACAGATGCCTGTTTTCAGACAAATATGATTCAACCATTCTCTGTGCCGCACTAAGTCCAGTGGTTGATGCATCATCCTGTTCTTCCGAATCATTTATTTCACAAATACCTACCTGGGACAAAGCCTCCCAAAGCGGGTTGATGCCAGCCACTTTGGATGACAGACCATCTGGAACTGCAGTCCCATTCCCCTTGCAGGATATACTTGATGGTTCTCCAGGTGCACCTTCAGCCAGATTATGCTGCTGAAGTTTGCTGGCCTTGGCACATGACTTCTGTGCCCCATGAACCAAGCGCACCAGTTGACCACTAATATTTTTTACCTGTTTAGGCCCTCCCTCCAGTATTGATGCAATTCCATGTTTGTATCATGGGTCCAGCATTGTTGCTATGGCAAAGTTGTTACTACGCTGAATGTTCACAATGTGATGATTCTGGTTGAATACTGTCAGCATGTGTTGCAGCAACATACTGCTACCACTGTCTCCAGCAAAATCAAGGCCATGCTGTACATTCACCAGTGTCTGCCTCAGCACCCACAGCAGTGGAATTGATTGGCTAATGGAGGCAGACTCACCACTCACTGTCTGTGTGACATGTTCAAAAAGGCCACAAAATTATTATTACAGAGTCCATGAAGTGCTACTGTTCAGTTGTCATAGACATGGAGGCCCTGAAACTGTCATGGCTAGTGTGCATCACAAGATATTCTGAGATGGCTTTGTATTATAGTATATGGTTAGGGCTTGTTGTAGATTGAAATCAGTGGCTTTTCAAATCTTGTTGTAGGACAGTTCAAAGGTCAGAAAAGTTGTTGTACTATCGTTCTGACATCACATTGATAGTACAACAACTTTTCAGCCTTGTCCTACCTCCTAAGTGACTGACTTGACTGGCTGCATCAGAGAGAAAAACAGTAAAAACATGGTGGTGCGATTAAGCGGGTGCAGAGCGGCAGAACAGTGGATCCTCCTTCTTCTGACACAAATAGCCTTAGACTGCTCTGTGTCATGAAACCATTTTTTTCGTTTAATTTTTTAAAAATAAACCATGCTACTGTGAGAGAGAGTGAGCGGGAGTGGACAGAAACCCCAGCCAGCGGGAGCGCAATGAAGCAGAATTGAGTGGTAGGCAGCAGTGGGACGTAGAGCGGGAGCAGGAACACCACAAAAAAAATACATGAGGTAACCAGCAATGAAAAAAAAAGAAATAAGCCCTAACCATATACTACATAAAACAGTGGATGGTCGCCCATCCACAACTAAAGCTGTTTCCCTCTCGGGAGTTAATGACATCAGAGAGACCTCTCGAGCTTCTCTCTCGAGGTCTCAATGATGTCATCAACTCCCTCGAGGGAAACACAGCCTTGTTGTGGATGGGTGACCATCCACTATTCTATATATAGTATATGGTTGCCTCTTATTGTGCACAGAAATCAGAGGCTCTCAGAAAGTTGTTGTACGGCAGTTCAAAGGTCAAAAAAGCTGTTGTACTATCGGTCTGATGTCACATCGATAGTACAACAGCTTTTTAGCCTTTACCTGCCACCAGATTGGTTGACACAGTAGGACATCCCAGAAAAGCAGCATAAACATGGCGATAGGATTTAGCGAGAGCCTACCAACGGACTCTCCAGCGCGAGTGAGTGAGCAGCAGCGGCAGCACCAATTTTTTTTCTGAAGTCGGGACTTTAATTGCCACACAAATCTCCGTGTGGCAATTCATTTTTTTCCAAAATTTAAAAATAAACGTTGCGGCCACAGATGACCGAAGTTGGAGAGTGTGCGAGTAGCACCACAGGGAGTGGAAGCAGCACGTTGGCGAGTGGGAGTGGGAGCAGTAGCAAACAGCAAGGTAAAGGATCTCAAAGTAAAAACATATACTATATAAAACAGTGGATGGTAGACCATCACAACAAAACTGTATTTCCATCTCGAGTTGATGACATCAAAGACCTCTCGAGCTTCGCTCTCGAGGTCTCTATGATGTCATCAACCCCTCGATGGAAATACAGCCTTGTTGTGGATGGTCTCCCATCCACTATTCTATATGTACATACAACCTTTCTGCCATGTATAAAGTGGAGTTCCATCGGGTGACAACTTCCAGCTTCAAGAGGTGCTGAGGCAGGATGCTTTGTATCTGCAACTGCCACAGTTGGTCACTGGTCTTTCCAGATTGGGAAAAGTGAGAACAGATATGTCATGCAATGGTCAGCTTTTTCTTTACATCAGGGTGCTGCAGAAACTCCTGCACCACAAGATTTAAACAATAGGCCATGCATGGAACACGAAAAAAAAACACCATTCATGATGCATTTCACCACATTTGACCCATTGTCACGTGCTATGAACCCAGCTCTCAGGGACAGGGGATTTAGCCACTTGTCAATTTCAGTCAGTACCAGGTCCAACATGTTCTCACCAGTGTGTGAACAGGTCACATTGCACATAGCAATTGTTGCATGCTGTCGAATTCCTGGAAGATTGCCACCGCGACTATCCACCTTACTGCACTGATTATTCACACTACCAACATCACAAACAACCCCCGGCACCTGCGCCCAGTGTGCAGTTATACACAAATATGTACTCTCTGCTGTTTTGCCACTTGTCCACATGTCCATACTTAAATGGATGAAGGGAGAGGACGAATGTTGAAGGGCATGTCTTACTGTCTTGGACACAGTACGGAACAACTTGGGAACAGCACGGGTAGAAAAGTATGTCCTGGATGGGACATTCCATTTTGGACAGGCATGTGCAGCAAACCGCCAGAACCCAGAATTCTCCACAAAGGAGAAGGGCAAAAGATCAATTGCCAGCATTTCAGCTACAGCAGCATTATGTTCACGTGTCACTGTATGATTGGAGGGGTATTTCAGCTTATGCGCAAAAACACTCTGTAACGTGGGCTGACTTGAACGTTTTACACGGGGTGTGATCACAAATGGCTGTGCTCTGTGATGAATGGCATTGGCAGATGGTGGAATGTGGGAGTTTGATGAAGACGGTTGCACAGGTGATGATGACAAACCCAGAAATGCAATTATTTTGCCAGATTTGCCAACCGGGGTTGATATACCACTTGCACTAGACATACTACAGTCACCACCACCACCACCACCAAAACTGCTACTCTCACCAGCACTGGACAACATTTCAAAGTCATTATGGTCCTCCACCTCATCATGCCTGTAGTAATCCTTTGCTCTTATTACCTCACTACTACACACGTTTAATTTACTACTGGACTTAACAGTCATGGAAAGGGATAACATGCTCGTTATGGTTACTGATGAGGGTGAATGCCCCCTGTGGTATTAGCTGCCATCTTGTGCTGGGTCCACAGTGCCATGTGCCTATTCTTAAGATGCGTATGCTGTCCTCCTGTGCCCAGACGGCTCCCCTTTTTACCTCAACTCACATGCACACGCACATGGCAAACCTGGCAGATTGCAACTGACTCATCATTTGCATCTTACACAAAAAAATCCCAAACAAGGGACTGTGATGCTCTACTTTTAACATGTCCATGATGCTGCTTATTTAACTCTGTTCTTTTAAGCACTGAAGTTGGGGGGATATGTGATGTTTCAGGCACTGCACACCTGGACTGCAACTGACCACCACAACTATCTATCATTATTACTGGGTCATCATCATCAACTGAAACTGGTAAATCACATTTTTACCGGGTTGGGGGGGATTACTGCAAACAGACTCAGACACGGCCACCTTAAATTTCTTTTTCTCCGGTTCCCGACTGGGGTCAATTACATCATCATTATATTCATCAACGTCACACACATCCACATCTTCTGCTTGGATGCTGGCATGTGGACTGCATGTTGCAACAACAGCAACATCATTGTCATCATCACATTCATCATCATCATCTACACCACCATCACCTGATATTTTTCACCACACTGTGAATCACTGCATGGAAAATGTGTGACATTAACCGCCATGGTGGACCGAATATCACATTGTATGCCATCATTGACATGATCAGGTTCAGTTACTGGGATGTTACTGGGAAGTATGACATCATCTATGCTGCCACTCACTTGCATTGCTTCACACTCCACTATATTTTTGGATATGGTGCACTGGTCAGAATTCGAACTTGAGGCACCAATACTAATACTACCACCACCACCAACACTAACACCACCAGCTGGGAAAACATCATCACCTCCACCAATGAGTGAAGCTACTGATTGGGCTGTAAAAAACATTGCAGGAGAAATACCTTTCCTCACATCAGCAATGCACTTCTGTGTCTGCGTACTACCTTGCCCACAGACTATCTTACTGGCACAAGTGCCATAGAGAGAACCAGCTTTGCTTGCATGTCTCTTTGTGGGCATTTTGGGGGATCAACAACAATATTATGAACAAATTTAGATTTTGTTACGTTCACTCTCTGATTGGGGGGACGCTGGATGTGAAGCCAAAAAAACAACTGTGGCTTCAGCAACAGATAGAAACTGTCATGCAATGAAAACAACTTCAGTAACCAGTGGTGCTGATGAGGTCACAAAAAATCCAATCTGGTAAAAAATTCCTGTTGCCGTTGGGGGTGGGGGCACTGACTGCAGATTTTTATGGCAGTACAAGCAGCAAAACAAAGAACAGATACCACGATCGCAGTACAAAATCAGGCAGCTGCAGTGGATGGCAGGTTCACGCTGCTGCGCCTGCAATTACACTAGTCTGTGGCACAACAAAAGGTGTATTATTTGATGTCACGCAACACCACACACATGCTCACACACACACACAGAACAGTTTGTCTACAATGGTAAATAAGTAATGCATAGCAAATTGAAAAGTTCAGTAATATGCCACGTATTGTAATGTAAACAACCTGAAATTATGAACTGCTGCACCAGATCCACACAACACACAATCAGCAAGAAAATGTCGACAATTACTGACAATATTACTGTGTGTACATTACACAGTCAGTTATGTAACACAAATATAACCAAAAAACAAAGAAATCACTATTTCTCCAACTTAAATCTATCTACACCACAGATACGCCCCTCACCCAAAGCAAACTTTCACTGTCTTTCATTACACACACTCAATGTTGTACATTAACATTCAAAATCCACACAAAAACAAAAATGCTCAATGATATGAGCACAGGAGGGTTTCCTACAATCGATGAATTAAAGTTTGACCCCCCCAAAAAATGCAAAAATGCTTTTTTAACAGCTTTTGGAAGGTTTCAATCACAGACAGCTCTCAGAGCACACTGTCTCCCATTGCTTCCTACACACACTACCCTGAACTGAGGCTGTACAGATCAATATAGAGTCCATGTGACCTGAAATCCCATGACTCACTGCAAAATTCGCCAAAAACAAGGCGAAGTAAGGCGAAGTGCGTTGTTTTCAATGCAGGTCACTTTAAGATTTTGGTGGAATAGTGGCCTGGGAAGGCAGAGTAATGTGAAGCCATTGTTTTCAATGGACTTCGTGTTACTCATTATAACGTGAAGTACTCCACTTTGCATTGCGGGGCACTCCACAAATCCACCTTTACTCCTCGAATCACTTCATGAAGCGAATTGAACCCACTTCACCCACCACTAGTCTTGCAGAACTACTGCCATATGGTTCTGATCCTTTTGGTTCATAACATCCTGCACCTAGATATGATTGCTTCACTGTGGCTGCACATTTGTTGTGCATATTATTTGTTTGCAATGTATGTTTATTCACTTGGTATACTTGTATATTATATATATATTTTTATATACAATTTATTCTGCTCTTACACTGTATTTGCTATGCATATATCTCCCTGTAACCCTCCCCCATGACACATCTGGAAAGGAGCTGATTCTCAGCTCAGTACGTCTTTCCTGGTTAAACTTTTAAAATAAATAAATTTGATACTGACATTGGTCTGTAGGAGGCACAATTGGTTTTATCTTTATTTGGTTTTAGAATTTCCAAACTTGTGGCATATTGCCAAGACAGGGGATCAGGGTCTCAGGCACAAATCGAGTGGCAGACTCGGAGCACAATTGGAACAAGGGAATCTGCAAAGGTTTTATAAAAATTCCCTCAGATAGCCATCGGCACCAGGGCTCTTTCCATTTTTCAAAACCTTGAGAGTAGTAAGTAACTCCGAGTGCGTTATAGGAGCTATTAAGTTTTGGGCCACCTCATCAGTTAACTGAGGAAAATCTAATCTCTGCAAAACATTCTGTATTGTCAATACTGAGTATGTGACTTTTTTACTGGATTGCTGCAGTGCTGTTTTTTTTTTCCATGTCAAACAAACAACCCAGCACAAAATAAAAAAGTGGTATTTGCATTTTAGTAGACAGTGCTATCATATTCCAACATTGGCAATAAAGTTGCAGTGCAGTAGTTTTCCTGGAGTCTATGGGTATTGCAGGAGGATAAGGAGGGTGACAGTGACAATACCACATGCAAGCAATTACTGAAAGAAAGGGAAGGGGCCGAGCTATGATCAAGAACAGCAAAGGGATTGTGATAGGGGAGGCACAGAAGCAGCGGAGGTGTTGGTGGTCATGATTCCTGTTATTACAGTTAGAGGTTGTGTTATGACCCAGTTTTAGTTACCCAAACCTAAACTCGGAAGCCAGATGTGTGGCAGGCAACCTGATTCAGTTTATACAAGCTCAAGAGTAAGTCTTAATCTCTGTGTTCTGGCCTCACATAAATCCCACAATGTGGTGAGTTTCACAGGACAGGCAGACCACAAGAAGCCTATACATCCCTCAATAAGGTGTACTGTTAAGCAACAGACTTGAGAAGAAAAAGATGACATATTAGCGATCAACAAGTAATCAGGCAAGTCTCTTCCAAACACATTTGTACCGGTGCCCTCTTGTTAGAACATGACAATGCTGACAGTCTTTTGGCTTCACCAGGAAAGCTGGTGGGAGTAGAGGGTAGCTGGAAACAGTTCCTTTTTTTTTAACTGATACCCGCAGTACAACAGTTGTAATTTCAGCTTGGAATATAACCAGTCCAGATAATGACAGTGTATACAGTTGTTATGAAAACACACACACACATTAGTCACTTGATGAACCTACAGCCCACCAGGTAAAATCTCACTCCCAGCCCTGTTAGTTCCTTGCCAAGGATGAGACTTTGGCTAGGGAGTTTATTTAGCAAAGGCTTGCAGTCATTGACAAACACATTTCATTACCTGGTCCGGGGGTGGGTGGGGGTGATGCTTGCTGGCATTCTCTCCATCAGTGGTCTGCTCCAGTGTAGCTGATTGGAGTTGGTGAGAGTCTTGTTCATGATTCTGAGGCATGGTACATGGCACAGGATTCTACATGGTGCTGTCTTTCTCCTGATTGAGTTGCTGTAGAGAAACTTGTTGCTTACAGATGTCATGATGATGGTATCAGATGATGAGACATACCACATCTCTTGATGGCACGAGATGCTCAGGATACCACTGTTCTTGATGGCATTATTGGATGTTGAGCAATCCCATAACTCTCTCTCTCTCTCTCTCTCTCTCTCTCTCTCTCTCTCTCTCTCAGTGGTCTTATTTTTATACAGTACATTATACATAACAAGCATTTTTCATCTCACATCATCAGACATTAAGATTGCTAACCTGAGTGTTACTTACACTTCAGCTAAAAACATTTGATACGCATGTTATGCATATTCAGTGCCACTTACCTGATCTGTTCCCAAACAGAGTTTGAGATGGCATTCACATCCTTACACTAGACTTAGGCATATTCTTGAATAGTTAGAAGCTTAGCAGAAAAACTGAACAGGCATTTCCAACCTACATAAACGTCAGGCTGGCTTTTTAGCAGAAACAGTGAGCCAGGCCAATAATTCAAGTTCAAACTTGACCTGAAAATATGTGATGCTACTGTATATTGCCTACAAGATGAAGGCCCAGACATGCCTCTTCACCATGGCCACACAGAAAGTAAGCAACCAGTGTCCGCAGCACCATTAGTATGAAATGATCTTGTTCAAGATCCAAAAATGAGAGCATTGGGGGAATTCAGATGGGCAAAGCTAGAGTCAGCTATGGCAAAGCTGGCTCACATCTTGAAATTACCATTCAGCGTAGTCACATGTAAACAAAACATCATATTAATGGATAGTAGCACAAAAGAGATGCACAGCTCTTATTGAATCAACCTGTTTTGGGCCATGGCAAAGGGTGGATGATGAAGCAGGGGACAGTGAGACTGATCAGGATCACAATAGCAGTAGCACTACCAACTCCTCTTCCATGTATAGTCTGCCACAATCACTCCTGTCACTTTTTTGTACTTGCAATATTAAGTTACTTTTTTACTGGATTCCTGTAGTGCTGTTTTTATTTGTTTTTTTTTCCAAGTCAAACGAGCACCCCAGCACAAACTAATAAGATGATGTTCACATTTTTAGTAGAAAATGCTACCATGCTCCAACCACGGCAGTAAAACTTGCAGTGCAATAGTTTTCCTGGAGTCTTTGTGTGTTGTAGGAGGATAAGGAGGGTGACCATGACAACACCACATGCAAGCAGTTTCTGAAAAGAAAGGGAAGGGGCCAGGCTATGAACAGGAACAGCAAGCAGATTGTGACAGGGGAGATACAGTAGCAGTGGAGGTGTTGGTGGCCATGATTCTGTTATTACAGTTAGAAGTGCAGGCCCAGTCATGCCCCCTCAATGCTGCCACACAGAAAGGAAGCAACCAGTGCTCCCAACATCATTCTCACACCGCCTCCCTAAATTCTGGAACGATCTCCCTCACCAAATTGGCCACCCCTCCTCCACTCATGCCATATCTACTGTCTGTCAAATTACCTCACGGTTACTTGTTCCTGCTCATGATTCCCCCATGATACCAATCCCCCTGTGTCCCCCTACTCCTTCATTGCCTGACCAGCGGCACCTAACAATTGCTACAATGCTGGCTTTTTGTACCAACTACTGCACTTATCGTTTATTGTCATAACTGCACTTTTTGATCCATGATGTCCTAAATGCCTCAGTGTTGTTTATCTGTGTGTTATGTTGACTCACTGTAACCCAGTTTGTTAACCTCGATCTATGTTGCAAAACCATACTAAATGTAACCTCATGCTATGATGTAACACCATGTAAAATGTAATCCATAATTCCTTGTAACCTGCTTGTTACATGCTCTCCACTTGTACCCCACCCCCCAGGTCGTACTGTGAGACAAGTATCTTTTTGCTCAGTGTGCCTTTCCTGGTGAAACATTTCAATAAATAAAAAATAAATAAAGTATGAGAGATGTTTTGTTCAAGCTCCAAAAGGTGAGTGCTTTTGTTGTAAAAGTTTTTTTATTATTTCCAAAGATAAGACAGTACAGTGCAAAATGGTAAACAGCTTCATATACAGCTTCATTATGAAAGGGGGGGGTGGAAAGGCAAGGGGAGGTGGGAGGGAAAGGGGGGCTCAGGGGAAGACTAAGGGAGATGTTATACAAAACATCAGTTTGCACATGGTAACAGGGTGCAATTACACTTATTCTGTAAAGTGGTTAAGGTCCTTAGCTCTGGTGTAAGTATGTCTATTATATGGAAAACCCCCTCCTTCTATGGGGGGGGGGATGTCCACCTATGCAAATATATCCTATTGGGGACTAACAGCATAACGTGCAATCAAGAAGGTTACTTACCACTCTAAGACCTATGCGAGCCAACTGTTGTGAGAGACCAAAGACACACTTATTCTTCTGAGAGGGTTCACAGCTCTGCAATGCATCTAAGGTGATTCGGATAGGTGTGAATTTGTTCTGGTAAGTACGAAGGCACCTATATCTAAAAACAGAACAAAGGGATACACAAACTAATCAACAGTAAATCCTATAAGAACATATTCCCATGAATGAAGGGAGAATCGCAAATATGGTGAACAACCTGGTAACATTTAAAGTAAAAGAACATGAGCAGATCAGAAGATGCAGACTGTAGCTTAAGACATAATACTCTGGTTTAAAGACATTGTCCTGGGGGGGACGCCTTCACAGGACTACCACCCTTCAAACACCTTAACATATTTAGAAACCCTGCTGAGTCCAGCCTGTTGATTGAGAGTCAGCTGACTCCTTCTGGGGGGGGGGGGTTGGCATATCTCAAGTATGGGACCCAGCACTGCTGAAATTTAGTCATCTGGTAGGATCGAAGGTGGGCAGTCCTGTCTAGTTTAGTGAGAGCTGAAAGGGAGGCCACTACCTCGACAGTTGTGGGAATGATCGGGGTAAGTCATTTACATAGAATGGCCCTTTTGGTCTGTATAGCTAACAAGGCTAACCATCTGTATTCCTGCGGGGTCAGCAGGGGGAGATCTACTCAAATCCCCAGGAGGAAAAACATAGGTGTCAGGGAGATCTGCTTGTGCAGTACCTGAGATGCCATGGAACACACTCCTAGCCATAAGTTTTGTATCTTGTGGCATGACCATAGTATATGAGCCAGATCTCCTCGCTCATCTTGGCATCTCCAGCATTGGTCAGAATCTAGGAGTTTGGCTTTACAAAGTGCCACAGGGGTCTTGTACTAAGAATGTGAGATTTTGTTCTGGATCAACTGAGACCATGTATCTTGGCACCATTTGTGGGTGTCTTTCCAGGCCTGATTCCATTGGGTGTTCGAGATGTGGCATTTTCCCATTTCACCTTTGATTCCCCTGATTGGGAAGGAAAGGTGTCCGTAAGCTGAGCATAGATTTTACTCGCAAGGCCCTTTAGAAACATACAATATGATGGCAGATAAGGACCGCTTGGCCCACCTAGTCTGCCCATTTCCCTACCTGATAGATAAGCTGCGGATTCTAGATAATCAACAGCTTACTTCCTCCTACCCCCCACAAGAATTGCCTTATGTCTGTCCCATGCATTCTTGAATTCTCCCACTGTTCCTTTGGATGTTGTATCCAGGTTGTAAGGGCTGAGGTGTTGTCATAATGTTTGGGACTCTCCAGGAGGGATTTAACTGCCAGCCAGATCTGAAGGTACATCCAGAAGTCTCTGTGAGGAAGGCCCCACTTCTTCTGGAGATTCTGAAAGGTGGTCTTCCTATTGAGGCCTGGGTCACACATGTCTCCCACAGTCTGAATGCCTTTGCAGAATCAGCTTTTCCAGTTCACTCTTTTTCCACCTATAGTAATGTACGGGTTCTGCCAGAGTGGTGTATGGGGAAGAGGGAGTGGGTCCATGGACAGTCTGGTGTGCACATAATGCCTGGTTTTTCTAGAGATCTCCACTGTGGGGGAGTTCAAGGCCAGAACAGATGGGGAGGTATGTGAAGGATTGGTCCCTTCAGGCTGATACAGGAGGGAAGGAGGGTATAAGGTCCTTGTCATTTCTTTTTCTATGTGGACCCACTGAGGTGAAAGGGGGGAAGCAGTGTGGAACCAATGAACAGTTTGTGCTTCCTGAAATGCCCATTTATACCCCTCCATCCATGGGAGATTCCACCCTCCTTGTGTCCAGGGAGTCCTGCGTTTGGACTGGCTGAAGCAGGGTTTGGATCCCTACCATAGGAAACCCCCTATCAGTTTGTCTATTGCTTGAAACCAATGTTTGGGAAGGGAGATGAGTATATGGGCTATGATGTACAGGAACCGGGGAGCGGTCACCATTTTTATGGCAGCTATTTTACCTGCAAGGGTAAGTTTGAGCAGCTTCCCCATGTTGAATTCAGTCTTAGTCGTATTCAGCAGGGGTTGTATATTTGTATTCCAGAGGTTCTCTAGTTTAGGGGTGAGTTTGATGCCCAAGTAGGTGATCTCTTTAGCGGCCCAGAGAAGTCCAAAGTTTGTTGCTATGCACTGTGGGTAGTGGTCATTAAGGGGAAGCATTTCAGTTTTGGCCTGATTAAGCTTCAGGCCAGAGTAGGTGGTAAAGGAGTCGAGCAAAGCCAGTAGATGGGGCAAGGATCGTTGGGCATCAGCAAGGGGGAGAAGTAGCTCATCAGTGTACATTAGAGTGGGGTACTCAGTATCCCCAACTCTGATCCCACAGATGTCTGGGTGTTGCCTAATAGCTGCCACTAAAGGCTTGACTGCTAGAACGAATAGCAGGGGTGCTGGGGGCAACCATGCCTTGTCCCTCTTTTGAGCAGAAAGTGAGGGGAGACCGTAGAGTTGGTGGTGACTCTGGCTGTTGGGCTATTGTATATAGCTTGCACCCTGGTTTGAAATCTTTCACCCACTCCCAGATGTGATAAGACCGAGTAAAAGTAGTTCCACTCAATAGAGTCAAAGGCCTTTTCAAAGTCCACAGCTATGGCTGCAGCCGGGGTATCCAAATGTCGTGCCATATGCATAAGATTCATCAGTGTTCTAAGATGGTCAGTACCATGTCGGCCTGGGACAAATCCCACCTGGGAGGGGTGAATGAGGTGTGTTAGCAGGGGACTCAACCTGGACGCCAAGACCTTTCGTGTAGACCTTGATGTCCAGATTTATAAATGATATCAGACGGTATCTGCCCAGGTTGGTAAGGTCCTTACCTTTCTTTGGAATAACTACAATAGTTGCCTCTCTAAGGGAGGGAGGTTCCCCCCGACTTTGGCTTCTTGAAAGAACTCTGTCAGAAGTGGAGTGATCACTAGGACAAGGGCCTGGTAGAAGTCAGTGGTATATCTGTCACTCCCTGGAGATTAACCCAAGCGAAGGCTGTTAATGGCAGTGCCCACTTCCTCTTGAGTGATTGGGGCTTCCAATTCCTGGGTCTGTTGTGGAGAGAGTGTGGGAAGATGCAGGCTGTTTAGGAAAAGCTGGGTGTCGGGAACCAGCTCGGAGTGAGTGGTGGAGTACAGCCCCTCATAAAAAGAGGACATAATCTCATTTATTGCCTGGGGAGTGGTGGCCACTACCTCTTGGCTGTTTTTCAGGCCGGAATGTGTTGGCTAACCTGTTGATGCCTACGTTGGTAGGCCAACACTTTACCCCCTTTATCTCCTCCTTCCCAGAAGGTGTGCCAGAGATGGAGAATGGCCACTTCCGCTTTCCTGTTTAACAGCTGGATAATCTTGAAGCGTAGACCAAGGATAGTCCTGCCTGTAGGGGAGGGGGAGGGCGTCACCTTAAATAGAGCCTCAGCTGATGCAAGTTACTGCTCTAGGTCCAGCAGGTGCTGTTCCCATTCCTGGCATCTGGTGGCAGCATATCACATAATATTGCCCCTCATAGTGGCTTTAAAGGCCTCCCAGGTGTTCCCTGCCGAAGTGTCAGAGGAGGGGTTTTGTGTTAGAAAACATGAGGCCTTGTTTTTGGCCCCGGGATAAAGTCAGGGTCCTGTATAAGGAGGGGATCAAGTCTCCAATGACAGGGTGGCGGGGAGGAGGGACCCCATTGTAGTATCAGCTGGACCAGGGATGGACAGAAATAACCCGTGGGAGGATAGCGGCATTGAGAGCATTGTGTAACAGGGATGGGACGTTAGCCAGTAATCTAGACTGCTATGGAATGACTTAGGTTCAGAGTGGAAGGTGTAGTCTCTATCCCTAGGGTGAAAAAGTCTTCAGACGTCAGTGAGCCCTTGGTCTGTTATCAGTTGCTGTAGGGCTCTGCCACTCCTGATATGGATTTCTCTGCCAGTGTCATTCCTGTCTAGAGAGGGGCCCAGTGTCAGGTTGAAGTCCCCACCAATGAGTAGGGGGCAGTTGGGGGGCAGAAAGGCATTGATGTTCTCGGCCAGCACGTGAAAGAATTGAGGGTCGTCAACATTGGGAGCATATACTTACATAATGTAAGGGGGCCCAAAGAAGTAGTATAAGTGGCTATTACCCATCTGCCATCTGAGTCAGTGGCAGAATCAGTCAGAGTCCATTGTAGGGATTTATGTAAAGGGATAGTATCCCCATGTTTTATAGTGGGGGCAGCAGAGTGAACCTCCTGACCCACCCAATCTTTCAGCAACCGATCATGGTCAGTCTTGGTCAGTTTGGTCTCTTGAAGGAAGGCCACTTTGGATTTCAGACATTTCAGATGGGAGAGGACTTTTTTCCTTTTTATGGGGGAATTCAGCCCCTGAATATTCCAGGTATGAAAAATCGGCTCGGACATGTTCCTTGGGGGGATAGTGTAGTCCTATCCCGTATTAGTCCTAAGCTATTGTAGGGAGAGACTGTGGCTGAATCTCAAGGAAGCAGTGGTAGTCCGATCCCCAGTCTGCTCCTCTCAGCAGATACAGAGTGCTCTGGGAGGACTCACAGGTGTGTGTGGGGGGGGGGGATGGACGTTTTTGGTGACCTTTGAACTCTTGGTCAAGTGTGGCAGTTACAGGGAGGACAAGTGGATTCCTAGTCAGGTGAAGTCTGCTGATTAGTGACAGATCTAAGCATAATATAACAACCAATGTACAAGCTTATCAACACAACAAAAAAGAAAAACCTATTAAGGTCAAAGCTGGGCTTAGCCAGCTAGTTCCCCAGCCACTGGCATGCACCGCTGTATCTATGGAAGGGGGGGTAAAGAGCTAGCCAGTATACAGGGCCATTGTGCCCTTACAGGTATGAGTTCCACACCAGTTAACAGTTAACAAACTCAGATTTATGGAGAGTCAAGACAAGCTATACAATCTCTTGATTTAGCTGCCGCCCAGAGCTGAAAGGTGTACTGAGTCCTTCCTGAGCTTCAGTGTACGCCAAAGCTATACATGAAATTAGTTAACAAAGACTGATATCCATTGTGTTCCTTGTCAGTTTTACTGATGGGGGGGGATAGGGGTCAGGATTTGTGGCCCTTAAGTGGTCACGATGGGAGTCATGATAAAGTATCAGAAAGGGGAGAACAGTAAGTTCCCAGCATTTTGGTCCTTGTTGTTAGTACCAAAAGTGGGGGTTCCCCAGTGTTTCAGCCAGTGGTTCTCGCTTAGCTTGAAAAGATACTGTAGGGCATGTGAGGGGATTGGCCATGTAGGGGAACAGGAGGAGCTGGGGAGGTGGCAGGGTTCAATGGCAATGCACCGGGAGTCAGTAAATTAGGAGTCTCGTCCATAACTGGCATTTATAATACCCCAGTCCTCTCCCTCCACATTTGAGTGAGACTGCATCTTTACAATTACATGCATATTACAAATACCCTAAGAGAAGAAGTGTTTGGAGGGGGGGGCAGGTGAGATGCACGCTGCCCGTCTTACATATATATATATATATATCACCAGGGTCACAGAAGATGCTTAGAGGGAAGCAGTTGTGATACATCCCCATGCTTCTTCTCTTCCCCCATACCTCTAAATCCACCCCTCAATTACTCCCCAAGTGACACAAAACCTGGTAGGTACTTATCTGTATATGCTATCACACAGGAAGCGCAATGCAGGGGTCTTCCTTTTGGTCATCTTCATCTGAGTACTGAGCCACTTCTGGGTGTGGGCCCAAATCTGTGGAGGAGAGTTCAAAGTCTCGGAGCGGTAGGGCAATGCCTGTAGCGGCCAGCCAGGATCGTTGTACTGCCTCAGTCTCTTGTTCCAGAGGTTCAGGGTGGTTAAATCCATCTCAGTCAGGGGGTCATCTGCAAGATTCTGGTTGTGCAGGGCAAATGGAGAGAAGTGGTTCTGAGAAAAGTAGGGACTGGTATACTCCAATTCCTGGGTCCACCTCGCTGGGTACTTATTCCAGGGGGATCCGAATGGTCTCCAGTACTCGCTCTGTTCTGAGGGTGATCCCTTCTAGTGTGGGAGGTGAAAGTTGGACTCTTGAAACTTTTCGGAAGGTGATGTTCCAGTTCTCTGTGTGGTCTGTTGGGTCTGTGAGCCCCTTCTGCTGATGCGTGCTGGGCTGGTTTCAAAGGGGATCTTCGGTCCAGATATGCACTAGTAGACAGACCCGAAGAGTAGGGCTTCTGCTATGGTTGTTGGAGGGAGGCCAGGTTGCTTTGATAAAATCCATAGTGGCCTCCAGTGTATGGAACTTATGTGTGGAACCATTATGTATTATTTTCAAGACTGCAGGATAGCGGAGAGTAAAAGGCACCTAGAGGTCATGGAGCCTTCATCGTGCTTCCATATAAGCCTTCCTTCTGGCTGCCAACTCCCTTGAATAGTCCTGGAAGATCATAATGCAATGTCCATGCCAGTCCAGGGCTCCCAATTCTCTGGCCCTGGCTTGGATTGCTTCCTTCTCTGTGAAGTTGAAAATGTATGCTAATATAGGCTGAGGCCTTTCTCCCATAGCAGGCCTCTGTTGTAGTGAACAGTGTGCACGTTCGATTATTATTATGGTAGTCGGAGGCAAATGCAAGAGTTCTGGGAGGGCTTGCTGGAGGAAAGCTACAGTTCTGCCTTCTTCACAACCCTCTGGGAAGCCGAGGAGCTGCAAGTTGTTGCAGCGGCTCCTGTTCTCCAAATCGTCCATCTTATCTTGGAGAAGTTTAATTTGGGCCACCTGCTCCCGCATGGTCATGCAGTGCCCCTGGAGGCCTTCCTCATGTGAATCAACTTTCTTTTCTGTGTGTCCCATCCTGGTGTGAAGTAGTTGCAATGTGCCAGCAGCATTTTTTGTAGCCACAGTAAGATCCTCAATCCGGCTCATGATGGATACAAACATATCCCTTACCGAGGGCTCATCGCCCCCTTTGGATTTGTGTGCCATGTGTGTGAGAGCTTTCCAGTGCTCTGGGCCCAGAAACAGTTGTAGGCGAATCCCGCATCAGAATGTGCCACAAAACAAACTGCAGGTAGTGTGGACCTTTAGATAGCTTCCGAACACCGTTAGTACTGTTAGCTCTTTCATGGGCTGGGTTTATGTCGAGGGCTTAGCTCCAGGTTGGTTGCTGGTTTAGCCACGCCCCCAAAGGTGAGTGCTTTTGGAGAATTCAGATCGGCAAAGCTAGAGTCATCTATGGCAAAGCTGGCTCATGTCTTGAAACTACTGGTCAAGGTAGTCACATGAAAACAAAACATCATAT
The DNA here is from genome assembly GCA_016271365.2 of Neoceratodus forsteri. Taxonomy (NCBI): domain Eukaryota; kingdom Metazoa; phylum Chordata; order Ceratodontiformes; family Ceratodontidae; genus Neoceratodus; species Neoceratodus forsteri. The sequence goes on from CM057452.1 coordinate 1,197,733,881, forward strand.
TGAGGGGCAGCAACACAAAACAGATGCACAACTTTTACTGAATCAACTTGCCTTTGGCCATGGTGAAGGGATAGATAATGAAGCAGGGGTCAGCGAGACTGATCACAGCAGCAGTACCACTACCAGCACCAGCTCCTCTTCCATGTATGTCACAAGCACTCCTGCCAGTAAGGCAGCATATTCACATTTTATTGCTGTCTATTTTTTCCAAGTTTAAAATAATTAACAGAGCTATCCCTGGCAGTAAGAATGTGTCCCAGTCCCCGGGCAGAGCATTTTCCCAAGCTGTGCCGCCACCCCTAGTGCAACCCAAAATCACAGAGGCACTCTCTAAACCCAGTAAATATCGTAACCACCCAGTTCCCGGGGAACTGAATGTGTGTTTAATGCAAATACTGGCAGTGGATATGCTTCCCTACTCCTTTGTTAAAATTGTAGGGTTCCAACATTTAATGAGTAGAACAGCTTCCAAATAGAATATTCCCTCTAGAACTTATTTTTCTACAAAGGCAGGGTTGTTAGAGATTCCCAAGGTACAGTTAAAAACCTCTGGTTCTCGTGCTTTTATGTTTGCAGCTCCGACCCTGTGGAATTCTCTACCTCATCAGATTCAAGAGTGCCAGACAGTGGAGAGCTTTAAAACAGCCTTAAAGACCTTTCTGTTCTGCCAGGCATTTGGTGATCACTTAGGATATATGTTCTCACTTGAATTTTCGCATTCCTGTATTACTTGACTTTGACTGTATCTGATGTTTACGTTCTGTGGTTTTTAATTGTTTTATGGATTGTGCTTTGATTTTTGATATTGCGCTTTATAAATAAATATTATTATTATACCTTGACCTTTAATCTTTTGTCTCTCATGGCCTTAGCCTTTGTGCCATGGGTACTGTGCACCTCACTACTGATATGCAGAGTAGTAGGCCTGGAGCATCCTTTTCATGTACTGTATGTGTGTCACGGCACACTAGGCCTATTTTTTCCATTGTTAATGTGAACAAGCCCTGTCAGTCTCCTTCATGCCTGAGCCACGCCCCTTGCTGGTGTGTGGCAGCAGGTCAGTCACAGCATGGCATGTACGGACACTGAGCATCACACTGCCACGGGCATCTTGGTTGAGCTGAACAACCAAACTGAGGAGTGACTCATGGGGTATAACTCATCACCAGCACAACACATCGTCAGCGCCCCCCCCAAAAAAAACACTCTCTCCCCTCATCCACATTGCTGAAACTAGAGCCAGATTACTTACCAAAAAGATAAAATGCTTAGTACAAAAAAGATGAAAAAAAATGTTTATGGCACTTTAATTACAAGCCTGAGCACCTTTTTTGTAAGATTTAGGGTCGATTGGAAATTTCAGTGGCTCCACGCAACATCAGAGCACAACTTCCTCTCTTGAATGCCTCACTGTTCCGAAAGACTGCAAGGAGTCACATGGTGTAGTTTGTGTCTGAAAGGCAACCACAGGGTGTCACTAAGAAATTGCAGAATACCTTCCCAGGGAACTCTAATTCTGTGGAACTTTTAGGCACTTCCAAGGAATTGTTAAGGCACTGTAAATGGTTGGATTAGAGTATGGTTTCAAATGAGACTGCTGGCCTTCAAGATACCTTTATGGACCCTCAGGTACAGTAGGTGTGCCATAGCTATTGGGAAGCAAGTAAGTGCATTTTCAATTAAATTCACCCACTTGATTCCAAAGAAATTGCATCTAATGTTCGTATAATTATTATATATCGAATAATGCAGATCTGTGGAATACGGTTCTGCCAATTGCTTTTGGAATTCCAATGAATGGACCTAAAAATTTCGAGATCCATTCTGCCAGAATGTATATGCCACCTAAATTCCGCCACTGGAATTCTGCATTCTGCACAGCCCTGGAAATAAGTTATTCCTAACCTGCTCTTCTGGATGAAAATATTTAATAAATAAAAAAAAATTAACTTAAAGGGACACATTTATGATCAGTGACCCTCATAGTTTGAAAGTCCATAAAAGGCTCTATCAAATGAGGTACTGGGCTTATCTGTTGCTGGAAACACTCCAGAGATATAGGCTACCATGTCTGTTCAACATTAATACCTGTACTACACTGTAGCCATTTTTAGAACACGATGATGTCATTGTGATGTCATGCAATGAAACAGGAACTAAGCTTCAGATGTACGTGTTTTAGATGATGTGTAATATTTAAAACAAACGTCGCCAAATTTCATGTGCACTCTGTACATAAATGCTCTTGGTTTAGTGTTGCGTCTTTATCTGGTATATGTCTATTGATAAATATTATATGTATGGAGCTGTAATATCAATGTAACCCCCTTGTTCCCAGGGGTTACAAGAATCCCATTTAGAATCAGTGGTAGGCAGGAAAGGCTGTTAGTGATTTGCCAGTAAATGGATTTTACTCTGTCCCTCTCTGCTGTTGGTCTCAGCTGGGAGCTGGAGAGGTGATGTCACCTTAGAACTCTCACAGCAGCATAAGCCACACAGCAGTTGCTGTGAGTGGGGATCGTAGAATTCTAGAGTCAGTTAGTAGTTGGAGTCTGCAGAATGCAGTAGCAGTTCCAGCACAAACTCTGAAAGAGAGCTGCAGTGTTCCAGTTTTTCTCACCGAAGTGGAATACGGCATTTTCCAGCTACTAAACAAATATTTTTGCTCAGTATTTACAAATGAAGAGGGGGAGGTACCTAAAACAAACAGTAAAAACACTCTGGATGCAGAAGTTAATACCAGCCCATTTACAGAAGAAAGGGTTCTGAAAGAACTCTTAAAACTGAAGGTGGACAAAGCAATGGGGCCTGATGGGATTCATCCCAGAATTCTAAAAGAACTAAGGGTAGAACTAGTGACACCACTGACTACCTCTTTAACAAATCATGGGAGGATGGGGTGATACCCGAGGACTGGAGGAGGCAGATGTGATTCCCCTTCACAAAAGTGGGAGCAAGGCAGAAGCAGGAAACTACAGACCTGTTAGTTTAACCTCAGTGATAGGAAAATGATGGAATCACTTCTGAAGGAAAGAATTGTTGAGTATCTAGAGGCCAGAGGGCACAGGACCCAAGGCAGCATGGATTCACAGCAGGAAGGTCATGCCAGACAAATCTGATAGATTTCTTTGACTGGGTGACCAAAGTAGTAGATCAGGAGGGGCTGTGGACATGGCCTACCTAGACTTTAGCAAGGCATTTGACACAGTCCCACACAAGATTAATATACAAGTTAGCCAGCCTGGGGAGTGGGTCCCAAGATGACAGCCTGGGTAAAGAATTGGCTGGAGAATAGGACACAAAGAGTAATAGTAAATGAGTCCACTCTGAAGAAAGGGGTTACTAGTGGGGCACCGTGAGGGTTCAGTATTAGGACTGGTCCTTTTCAATGTCTTTATGTTTACATTGCAGAGGGCCTGGAAGGAAAAGTATGTCTCTTTGCAGATGACACAAAGATCTGCAACAGAGTTGATGCACAAGGTGGGGTGGAAAGGATGAGAAGGGACTTGGCAAGGTTAGAGGAATGGTCAAATGTATGGCAGCTTAGATTCAATACTAAGAAGTGCAAGGTAATGCACCTGGGAAACAAAAACCCAGGGGAAGAGTACACAATGGGGGGTGAGATACTAACAACAACAAAAATGGAAAGGGACCTGGGGGTACTCATATCAGATGACCTAAAGATGGGCAAGCAATGTGAGAGGGCAGCAAGGAGGGCTGGGGGGATAGTGGGATGTATAGGGAGAGGCATCACCAGTAGAAAACAGGAAGTTATTATCCCTCTGTACAGACAGCTGGTGAGACCCCATCTGGAGTACTGCGTGCAGTTCTGGAGACCCAATCTCCGCAAAGACATAGGCAGGATGGAAGCTGTCCAGAGGAGGGCAACTAAAATGGTGCAGGGTCTGCACGGAAGACATTGAAGAGAGACTTAAGGAACTTATATGTATAGCCTGGAGGAAAGGAGGAGAGGGGACATGATAGAAACTTTCACGTACCTCAAGGGAATCAACAAAGTCCAAGAGGGTAGCATCTTTCAAAAAAAGAGGTGTGCAAGAACAAGGGGGGCACAATTTGAAGATGGGGGGGCGGCTCAGAGGTAATTTAAGGAAGTATTTTTTCACAGAGAGGGTTGTGGATGCATGGAACGGCCTTCCGGAGGACGTTGTGGAGTCAAAAACAGTGGTGGAATTCAAGCATGCATGGGACAGTCATAAGGCAATTCTAGGGGTTGGGGGTAGGAAGAAGTAGGCTGCTGGTTAACTAGGATCTGCAGCTTATCCATTAGGTAGGGAAATGGGCAGACTGGGTGGGCCAAGCGGTCCTTATCTGCCGTCAAATTCTATGTTTCTATGTTTCTATGTCTTTAGTGGTGGAAACCGTCTCCAGGGTTTTCCTGTTCTTCATCCCAGGTGAGATGGAGCAGGCTACCACTATGTCAGGGGCAATCCCCTGACCCTACCAGGACATTGTGAAGCTGCCTTGTGTGTCAACTTCTTGTGAGTACTTTTGTTTTCTGAGTTTGCCCAGGAGTACCAGCATTTTAAAGTGAATTTCTCTGACAAAGGGACCCTGTCACCGAAAACATTTAAAAGTTGTCTGTCCACAGTGGAGTCCAGTTTGTGACTGCCATGTGAGTGGAACTTTTGTTCTTTACACCCCTGTGGTGTTCTATGGGGATGTTAAATGTGAAATACATTTCAAGAAAGCATCTGCAGTGACTTTTGATATAAAGTGAGGTGTTTTGCTGGAGGAATGGCCGAGTATGAACTTGGAAGCAAAAGGTGGGACACCCCCTCATCTGGAGTGACTAGTTTAGCACTCTGGGTTCTGAAGGGCACCTGAGTTTTTTGTCAGTGCATGGGGCCAATGCCTGAAGAAACTTCTACCCCAGTGAGTGGGTTTTTCTCCAAGTTGAGCCTTTAGTGCTCTGTCATGCTCTGTGTGCCACAAATTTATCCTATGCTATATGGGAAGTGACCAAGTACTGGCCATGTTTGCCATTTTCAGAGGAACTTGTGTGTTCACCTGTGGCTAGTCCACATTTTCTTCAGTCATCCTATGCCATATGGGACTTCCAAGTGCTGGCTGTGTGTGGCTAGTTGAGGGAAATTGCTTGTGTGTTCTACAGGTGGCTAGTACCACATGTTCTGCAATTATCTTGTGCTATATGGGAAGTTTAGAGTTCTGTACCTCAGATGTTCTGCAGTTACCATACGTGTAAACCCTTGGGGGTCCATCTTTGCTTTGTGTGTTCCTACTTTGTTATGGAATAAAGCCACACTCTAGAATACCAACCTGGTATGGACAATCTTGTTATTGCTTCCTGTGTGGAGTTACTTGGGTACCCCTGTCCAGAAGTGCAAACCTAGTATAGCCCTGAGCAAACATTTTCTCCCCAGGAACTGGGTTTTGGCCATGGTTTGGTCCACCAGGTGTGTGCCTAGTAGCCACACTTGGGTTTCTTCCTATAATGTCTTCTACATCTGCATATCAGTCTTAAGTGGTGCTTTGTACCACCTCCCCTCTCTTTTCCCCTATACTATGGGAGGTGTGCCATCTCGTTAAATAAGTGGCCGGTGAGGGTGTTACATCTATACCTAACATCTGACTGGCTCACCTTGTAAATATGGGTCTTTGTAGCCCTAATGGTGCTGATTTTCTACCTGTATAAAAATAAAGATTTTACAACTACATTGAGGAACAAGCTGAGCTTGACTCCGTGTTAGGCACAGCTTGTTTCTCGATAACATCACAATGTTTTAAAAATGGTTGCAATCTGGTATTTATGTTGTACAGACCCAGTCATTAATATCTTTGAAGTGCTTCCAGCTGCAGATGAGCCCAATATCTCATTTAAAAGAGCATTTTATGGGCTTGCAATATCAGCCATTGTTCATGAATGTTTCCCTTTCAGAACTCTTAGCATGGCCTGTACACTTAATATACACCACATCACTTTGGACCAGTAACCTGTTTTCAGTGTTAACAGAGGGCATTGATGAATTGATGAAGTGTCCCTCACAGTTTGAAAGCTCATGCAGTGCTGTTCAATACAAGGTATTGGGCTCACCTGAAACTGGGAGCAGTGGAGAGATATCTATGACTAAGTCAGTCCTATATTGATTCTACACAGCCACCATTTTTGGAACCTGGTGATTTCATGCTTGGGTAAGCTGTGTCTAACTGCATTGTAGTCAAGCACAGTTTCCCCATGCATGGCATAAAAAGGTTCCTTAAAATAGAGACAACCTTATATCAACATTAGGGTAGATTTTGTTGTGGATCTCTCTAGAATGCTGCCAGTTATCAGCAAGTCCAATACCCCATTTAAAAGCATTTTTCACTGATTTTCAAAGTTCAAACCATCAGTGATACTGTTAATAAATGTTCACCTTTAGTAAAAATTCAAATGCAGCTCTTCACTCCATAAGAGTGTCACCTCGCTTGTTCTTGGGCCTCAGAAAAATGCAAAGTGATTCAGACAGCCGGCACAAGACATGACTTTCTTATACAGTGAGGATGCTTATGAGTCCAAATGGCTATATTTAAAATCAATGTGCTAATTTTCAACTGCAAGAATGTTTTAAAAAAACAAAGCCCCCCTCACACACACACACACACACACTCACTTTGTTGATAGTGGAACATAACAGTTATCAAAACTCTGCACCTGGGATTACAGGGGATGTGCGGCAGGGTTAACATTACTTTTTGTACAGTATGGCGTTACTTTGTTTAGTGTTAACTATCAATTACTCTGAACTGAAACGTAAAAGCAATGCATAAAGAGAAACACACATGAAATAACTTTAAGATAAGTTCTTTCATGAAAAGATGATTTTTCAGAATGTCATCTGGTCCCATGTTTTCTTTCACACAGAGCACACAACTGAATAACAGCTTTGAATCAACAGAGGGAAAACAAGATCATTCAGTGCTGTGGCTGTAAACTGTGACTTTTAGCATTAGTATTCTAAGATGCAGATGTTAGGTAAGCCAGCTTCTCTATTGTTCAGCACAGCTAATCCTTGAACTTGCATTGCCTTCCTCTCATTCATAGTACATTAGGCAATGATCAGTATTTATTACAGTAACAAGTAAACATACAAGCAGTTCTAAAAAAGATTGTGAAATGATATCCTGTTTGTAATGTGTAGACAGGTTTCACATTTTTCAGGAAATGCCCATCATTCGTCTACTTGTGAATTTATCTTTCAACAGCACATTTGTACAACCCTGTATAATATTTATAGGGTCCTAATTATCATAGATTTGTATACCATGTACACTACACATCAGTTCCCCTTAACTTGTGTTAAAGGGGATATAAGGTTCTACAGAAAATTCGGCAATTACAACCCTTTCTAATGATACTCTACTGCCATATTGTCTGCGCTACTGTTCCCAAGGAGTCTGCCAGTTTATAGTTGCAAGAGAATGGCATAATCAGGATGAAACTATGTCTCATCTTGATGATGTCATATGTGAATCTTGGATAAGTTCAATGGCATCCCATCATCATGGTGGTTGAGGTTGGCTGGCCCCTCTGCGAGATGGTAGCACTACCACTTGCGATGCCAGTGACCCGGGTTCAACAACAAGCCAAGGTCATTTTGGGCCTGCAAGGGGAAGGAGCATTGAGTTACCTAATGGACACCTTCCTCCTCCAGGGAAGGAGGAAGGGTCACTGTCCCTGTTGTAACACTGCCACTTGGGTGACCACAGGTAGTAGTACAGTGGAGGTAAGTTGAGGGAGAGGAAGGTTGTCAGCCAGAGTTGTGCAGTTACGCTTTACATGCGCACGCACATCAACTTCCTAGTGTGTTAATATCCTTAGGGGAGAAAACTGCATGAGAAAAAGCCCCAGCATGAGCATCACGACTGGGCACTCTCAGGCCCTATCATAGCCCTATATCAGTTTTTAAGTACTGTACTGATTAATATATTTATGAATTTATTTACAGCAAATGCTGTATTATTTTAAACAATTTTATTTCTTGGGGCTTGGTTAAAGCAGCAGTGCAACAAAAATGAGTTAAAATTTTACCTCACTTTTTTTTTCTTCCTAATTGATGCCAGATGTCTTCCAGTTTATTTTGGTGGTGACATTTTCAGTTTTCATTGTCATTTAAGAATTTTATGAACATTTTAAAGTAATTATTTCTCAAGAAAAAAAGATGGCCGTCTCATTTTTGCATAGAAATAAAACTGAGGACCCGAGGAGGATAAGAGTCCAAATAATACTTCAGATGTACAGTACACAGCATAGGAAGCATCCAGAAAACCCAAATCAACAGTTCTGCCAATATGTTTTATAACCATAGCAGAAAATTAGCTTTTTGGAATAACTTTTTTCATTGCACTGCTGCTTTATGCTTCTTTGAGATGCTTTTTAGTGTGTTGCTACTGTTTGATATTGTAATGGTGCCACATAAAATAAAGCCTACTACTCCTCACCAACCAGCCACCCTACTCAGGCAGACCTCAGCTGAGACAACGATGCTTCTCCTTTTGGCCAACTGAGTGAGTTGCAACTGGGGGGGGGGGCAAGCCGAGGGGTGGTACCAAAGGATAAGTACTAGAGATGGCTGGGTACAGGGCTGGGTGGTGACCATCATATGGGGGCAACCGTTGTGCAGAAGGGGGCATAACATGTAAATTATAAAAAAGAAAAGATGGCATTAACCTAGCCAATCCCCCCCCCCAAAAAAAACATTGAGTAAGAAAAGGAATATCATTTTGTAGTAATTCATTTATTTACCAGTAATTTTCTTTTTATGTTATTTGCCTTTGAGTAATGCCCATTTTCAAAAATTCCATGTCATAATAACAAAGTTTTAACCAAAGTCAGCCAGGTAGCATAGCGGCAGGACCTCAGCTCACTACTCCGGTGACCCAGGCTCAGAAATGGACTTGGGTTGTGGTGAGATGGCCATGGAAGGAGCAATGAGTGCTCCACTGGGTGGCTCTCCTCCTTCAGGAAGGAGGGAGTCTGTCATCCTCTGCTGGCTGCCACCCGGCAAAGGTTGGGTGGTAGCATAAGTGGAAACCGAAGAGTGGGGGCTGCTGCCAGACACAGATGTGTGCCCATGTGCCACTGAACACATGTTATTGTGTGCCAGCTAGTCCCCGGGGAGAACAGTGGTGGAACAATCCACTGGATGGGAGGATGACAACCAACTGCTGCAAGCTCCGCACCGCCACCCAGGCACCCGCCTCCTGGACCAGATCCTGACCCAGTTTAGGAAGTTACACTCCCTGGGTACTTTGCCATGGTGAGCAAGCCATGGAGGAAAAAATGAGGCTGGGGTCAGTACCTAGAGATGGTGAATGACAGGGCTGGGGGATCGGTCTAAGATGGGGGGGGTCAGTCTAAGATGGAGCTGGCTGCCCTTCAGAGGAACAAACAAAAAATATATATATTTTTAGCAGGAAAAGCATATGTAGCTGAGAGCAGCTTGTTTCCAGATACATCCTGCAGAAGAAGGACAGGGGACACAAAAGTAATTACAGTTCAGTAAATGTGAGCAAAATCAAGATGAAATGGTGCAAAAGCAGGTAAAACAAAAGCAAAAACAAATGCAAGGGCATATGGGGGTCATCAGCAAGGGAGCAAAGGCCTAATCCAGAAATCAAGCAGTGTCGACTTACTAGCAACAAGGGGATAGGCAGAAGCACAATGGTGGTGGTGATGGTGGGGGAGATCGGAAGAAAGTAAAGCTTGACCAGAAAGAGTGAAAGGAGAGCTGTGGGGAAAATTGGAAGAAGAGAGCAAGAGGGGTTGAGATGGAAAGTGCTCATACATGAAGAAGGGACCCAAGGCAGAATTTGGAGATTATGGAGACACAATAGGAGAAATGTCTACCCTCCAGGGATGGTAGGAAGAAGGAGAGAGAAGGGAACAGTGTTGAGTGTGGGAGTGTAGCCAAGGGCAAATGACAGCCAGACAAACAGTCTAGCAAAGGTGGATTTGGAAACAGCCCTATTTACCACATCCTTATAGTCGAATACTGGGATGAGCTTTTTTACAATATCCTGGTGGGATACTGGCTTTGTTCCTATAAAATGGACCAAGCTTAATGTTGAGTTTCTTGCAGGTGGCGTCAAGGGGAGCAGAAAAAGTTGAGGTGACTAAACACCCAAACACTCAGGTATAGTATCTGAAGGAAGTAACATTAGCTAACAATGAGCCATCCAGGGTTGTGACATTTATTTTTTTTTAATTTTTTTCCCAGTTTTTCACCCATCCCCATTCTCGTCTGCACAGGTGCGTGTGGAGGCATGCACATGCCGTGGCTCAAGACACCCTCCCGTGACTTGCCGCTCCCTTCCATCTATGCTAGCCACTGGATCTCCACCCAGTGGCAGTGGCACTATGGGGGGAACAACAACCACCCAAACAGAGGACATCTGCCCCTTGAATGCTCAGTCCTGCCCTCACCCCCCCATGCCGGCTCCCCGATGACCCGAGTCTGTATCCGAACCTGGGTCACAGGCATGATGAGAGATAAGGCATCCAGCACTTCAGCCCTCTGCACTACCAGGCCAGGGTTGTGACACTTAAAAGAGACTGGATTTTGGCCAGTTGCTTCCTTGTGCCAAATGTCATGGAGGTTTTTTTTGCATTGCATTGCATGTGAACTAGTTGTCATAGAATCAGTGCTGGATGTCACTGAAGTCATGTTGGAACTGTGTAATGACTTTAGAGCCAGAGGAACTACAGGCAAAAAGCACTGTGTCACCTGCATGCATGTGAATGTAAGAGCAGACACAAACTTTGGAGAGGTTCAGGAAAACTGATAACAGACCATGGTCAAGGACAGATCCTTGTGGTAAACCTGAACTGACTGGAAGGGGGGGTGTCAGGGTGTCACCTACAAGGATATCTTAGGACCTGTTTGCCAGCCAGGACCTCAGCCATTTAACCATGATGTCAGGTAGTCCATCCCTAACAAGTCTGTCCAGTAGGATGGGGGTGTTCAAGAGTGCTGAAGGCTTTGGATAAGTTGACAAAGGTAGCAGTGGTAAGCAGCCACTGATCCATTCTCTACTAGTATGATGTCAGTGAGCCTAAGTAAGAAGGAAACAAAGGAGAGGGGTTTCCTAAAGCAGACTGGAGAGATGTAAGAAAGGAGGAGGAGGAGGAGAAGGAGTTGATGGAGGAGGAAAGTTGCGAGAGAATCAGTTTTTCCTGGAGCTTAGCAAAGGCAGGAAGGAGGGAGATAGGGCAGTAGTTACTTGGGCCACCGGCACTACCATTATGAAGGCAGATGACTCCAGAAACTGTACAAGATAGAAAGGAGTGGTAAAGGAGCCATAGGTGGAAAATGGCACAGCGGGATCAGAAAGATTTAGACATTTAGAGTCAGATTCACTGGGGTGAGCTACCAAGCGGTAGCATGTCACATTGCCAAGCGGGTGATCCAGGCTCAGGATCAAATACAAGTTGCCATGTCCAGAATCAGGCTAGGCTAGGGTAGCTGTCATGCAGCAGTGAGCCATGGCTGGTGAGGGTTAGCAGTGAGCTCTGGTACCACAGTGCCACCTGTGGCTGGGCTAGGAAGCTTGCTCCAGCTACAGAGGATGCACTGTGTGTGCGCGAGGCCAACAGAAGGCTGTGTTCAGAATAGGGAGGTGGGCGGTACCTACAAGAACAAAATATGCAAGTCTGTCTAAGTTATGGTCTGGGCATCCAAGATCCCTTGAATCCTGTGCCTGCTGGCAATGATCCTAGTCCATATGGCAGGCTGCCTCAGGGGAGGATGGCCTTCTCCCTAGAGCCTCTGCTGCAGAGGGACAGTTGTGGGGTAATCAGTTGATCATTTGAGGCCAGGAGAATCACAAGATTCAGTCCTGAGCAGGGTATGTAAACAGCACACATTATGCACACAACATGGACAGCAGGTGCAGGCCAATACAAAACCACTAGGAACAGCACAAAAAGTCACACTCCAAGCTGGTCATCTGGCACAGTGGTAGTGCTACCACTTGCAATGCCAATGACCTGGGTTCGAGAATGAGCCTGGAGCATCAGAGGGGCAGCCAGGAGAAGGAGACTTGAGCATCCGCTGAACAGTTTGCCTCCTCCAGGATGGGTGGAAGCAGGCTTCTGGCAACAGTGTGCCTCTTGGCAGCAGCCCAGGGGTACTCAGCTGGGAGTTCTGGAAAGTGCTGGGATTGGTGGGACACAGTAGACTTCAACAAGTCACGCATGGGAGCATGCATGACATTCTATGACATCATTGTAGCTCCACTCCCATCAGGAGAAACAGGTAAAAGTAGATAACCCGGCTGGCTGGGCAGGTGACACTGCTCCCTGACACCACATCCTCTACTGTGTCCTGCCTTCCTGGACCCCGCCATCCCTCTGGTCTTTACCTCTGCCAACTGGGAATTAGACTGATGTATGGGGCACCAAGGAGCTGAAGGTAGCCCCACCTTGGGAGCTTCAAGCCAAGAGGTTACCCAAGCAGGTAAAATGTGGATGGAAAATCCATGGAAGTTTGCTGTGACCTGGGAATAGACCGGTGCTTCTGAAAGGGCACCCAGCCCAGTCATAGATGAAAAAAACAAAATGCAGAAGCACTCAAAACAAAAGAATGTCCAGACCACCAGATAATTCAGTATCTTTACTCACTCTTGTGACCACAGGCAAAGGACAGGCGTTCCTTCTCACAACCCAGCACTTCGACTTTTACCGAGTCTTCTTCAGGGGTTGGCACAAGTCGAAGAAGACTCGGTATGAGTCAAAGTGCCAGGTTGTGAGAAAGAGTGCCAGTCCTTTGCCTGTGCTCACAAGAGTGAGTAAAGATACTGAATTTACTGGTGATGTGGACATTCTTTTGTTTTGAGTGCTTCTGCATTTTGTTCCTTAAGTTGTGGATGAACCAGGGGGACTAGGGCCACCGGCAAGGGAGAATCTCGGTGAGGCAGGATCAGGCACTGGGAGAAGTCCAAAGGAGGCCCCAGCCAATGGCGTAGAAGTGGAAAAGTTAAAAAAAAAAAAAGTCACACTCCCAGGCAAACATAGATCAAAAGGTAAAGAGAAGTAGATTCCACAGCATAATATACTCAAAAATGCAGGTTTACTGAGAGTTAGAAGCATAGCTTTGTAGCATGGAACAAAGAACCCCAGAGCTTCAGGTCTAAGACTGTGACCCTTCATCAGAGGGCTGTACTCCAGCTACCTGTAAGCACTTAAATGTCACTCATTTAGTAGTATAAACAAAGTATACAGCGTAACCACACATTAAGTATGGCAGCTAGAAGGATATGTGTGTGTGTTAGCACTGTTTGGGTGGAAAAACACCACTATGAAGGTAATGTAACATTACAAAACATTTGTGTGCAGGAAAGACAGAGAAGAGTTCGAAGGCAAAACCCCAAATCATGTCCATTTATTATAAGGCCTCCTGATCTGAAACACATTTCACGCTGTAGGTAGTTAGGGTAATTAGTATGCACAAAATGAAACATCCAAAAGTGAAACACAAACAATTATCTGATAAGTTAGTAAGTGCATGAACTGAAGTAGAGACAATAGTAAATCCCCATATACTATACATGCCCCAAAACATCACAAGGAAACTGAATGTATCCAGAAGCAGAGACCCATAGAAGAAAAGCGCTGCTGAGAAACTGGATGTGCTCTGAAGAGACAGTACAACAGAGATAGACAACAGTGCATCAAAATCACATGCATGCAGGAGCAAGACCTAAAAATAATGGCGACAAGAACAAAAGGGGTCATTAGTCACAGCATATAGATGAACCATTAATCTCAATATAGCAAAATTATTTATATACAATCATCTTGAGAATAACTTGAGGGCAGTACACAGTATACAAAGACAAAGATATAATCATTCTAAAAATGATATATACTGTAGCATGAAGGCAGAATGCCACAAAGATTACAAAACTGAGATCATATCAACATTACCATTCATGCTATGAGGAAAAAGAGCTCTCAAAGCATTGTAAATCCATTCAGATTCATGCTGGAGGAGGACCTTGACTCAGCTCCCTCCTCTTTGTGACACGAGGATGCGCTCCGTCTGTATAAACTACAAGGCAGCTGCATCTCTAACATGAAACCTAACAAAATATATGCCTAATGGGGTGTCAGGTATCTCCTCTATCACTGAACTCATGTGTGCTTGTATATGTCTTGTATATGTCTTTTTAATGAATGTATAGTGCGGCCAAAATATAGACATGGGTAAATATACATGAGCATGTAAACTACAAATGAGGTGGAATAATTAATGAATTCACAGATCTGTACTTTGGGATGACCATCAGGGTGGACAAATTCTTTGTCCATTTTGCAATATTTACAAATGTTACACCTACCACAACTGTAGGTAACTGTTGGCCAAGGTGGGCACCAATCAATATGTATCATAACAGTGATCTGCTTACTGAAAAAAAACTATGAGTTACAAGATCTCCAGTGTTTTTGGCCCATCTGTATGTCACTCCTGGTCTTTCTCCAATGGAGGTGTACAAATTCCTGTGTGCTTAAGACATGGCCAATGCTTCTGTATGATGGAAAATAAACTGGATGACAAGTGGTTGAATTCAGTTATAAAGGTCACACTGTAAACAGAGGCATTAGAACATGCTACTAGTTGTAGTAGAGAGGTTCTGTTTAAGCGTTGGCTCTACTGAGGACGTTTTCAATCACTACATGTGAAAAACCACATACTAGGGACTGATGATTCAAGTGCTGGGCTTAAATTCCAAACTGTCCGAAAGTGGAACAATTTCTTCTAATTTGACCAAACTGTCCAAAGGTATTTTAGATGGTAAGGGTGGGCCATTTTGCTAATAATAAGGTATTGTCAGATGATTGTTTCCTAGAAGATTCAATAACAACAGGTTCATTAGGGATGGCTGCCACTTTCAGATCCAATAAGTAATAACTGAGGAGATCAGCACTGAAAGTGAACTTGGATTTATATAGTTCTGATTCCAAAAGTCCACAAAATGTGAGGCTAATTTACTGATGCCACTGAAAAACTACAAGTATATCATCGGTGAAACTGCCCCAGAAATGTATCTGGTACAGGCAGGGATCTGTTTATATGGGGGGGGACACCATGACATAAGAAGGGCCATGGGGGGTTGAACATCATGATATAAGGGCCATGGAGGTCCTCATAGCCATCCCACAGATTTGTAAATAGAACTTTCATGGAATATAAAGTAATTTGAAGTAAGAATCATCTACTAGCTTCAATAATAACATCTTGTGAAAGCCTATTGCAATTTCAGAAATGGATTGATAGTAACATAAAGCTGACAAACCCAAAACGTGTCATATAAGGTTACCACCTATCCCTATTTTTGCAGGACAGTCCTGATTTGGGCAGCTGGGTCCTGCAAAAAAAAAAACATGAAAAATACTACAAGTCCTGACATTATAGCAGAAAAAAATATTTAATGACTTTCCTCTAAATGTTGCAAAACAATATAATACCTTAACTAGAATACCTTAAAACATTAAGAAACACTGGAAACAGCTAAAAAACTACAACACCTAGTCTTAATTCTGATTATTTAGAGAAAACTAAACAAGTCTGTTGCGTTGGTCGTTACAAACTGTCCTGCGAAAAATCATGTTTCAGTAAGAAATGTCCCACTTTGGGCTTTTTAAAAGGTGGTAGGTAACCCTAGTCATATATAGGTTTATTGAGATATGACGTCAATTGAAAGCCAGAGTGCCAAACCAGCCCCCCCTCCCCATTTTTGCCAAAATATCCATGGTACCTCTAATAAATGTGTGGAGTGTTGTTACTATTTGTTGTAAAAAGTACTCAACAAATGGAAATCTTTCTGTTAGAGCCCTATCCAGAGATACTAGGAAGCTCAGGGGGTTAGTATGGTCCTCATGTATTTTTGGCAGAATATGCATATGGTGGCTGTAACAAGGCACACTGCTTTTAGGTAGTCTGAGTCTTATTGGTAGTTCTCCTAATTTTTGTTTTTAAATCATCAAATCTAGTCTGAAATGCCCGAGTCGGGTCATTCAGTAACTGCTTGTAGTGTTTCAGATCTAACAGTTGACGATGAATCACTGCAGCATATTGGGTTTTGTTTATTACTATGACATACCTCCTTTGTCCACAGGCTTAATTTCAATTGCAGTCATGTTGGTAATTTCATGTAATGAAAAGGAGCTCTCGACCCCCCAGAAGACCCGTTTTGGCGGCGCTGGGGACAGAGGGGTAACCTAGGCACCGTACAATAAATTGTACTTACGCACCATACCTCTAGTGTGAGAGTTTATTCTTTCTTGGTAAACTGTGTGCAGAGCTCCTTTTCATTGTATTGTTTTCATGGGCTGGCTACCCTTTCTCTGCACCTAAGGGGTTCCCTGGAGTGCACCTAAAGCACCTGAAACCAATTTCATGTAATGCCGGTTGTTCTTCTCTGGACAAATTTGGAGGTTTACTGTGCCATTTCAAATTCAGGAGTTGGTTCACCTCTTCCATGGCCAAAGTTTGAAAAGTCTGTAGTGCAGAAGAACTACTTGATGAAGGGCAAAATCAAGAAGGAGGTTTGGAATGGGTCTTAGTTCACTGTGGTAAGGGCTGGTTACAGACATTTTCAATTGTGCTAGTGACATTTACTTAGATTTTGTTGACCAGGAAAGGAGGGCTTGACAATATGGCCTATTTTCGGCTTCATCCCTTGGGGGATACAAATGCAAACCAACTGAAATTGAACCAGATTAAGCTGTTGGTGGTATTTTAGTGAATGGAAGAAATGTGTCCAGGACACTAAGGAAATTCCTGTAGAAGTACTGTCAGATCTTTAATGTCCGCTTGGCCAACAACCAGAACAGGCAGACAGGACCTCGGTTTCACATCTCATCAGAAGGATGGCACACCCTGACAGTACAGCAGTACCGGTGTGGGACTAGAACTCACAACCTCCTGTTTGTGAGGCAGATGTGCTACCACCTGAGCAGTGCTGACATTGAATTCATTGACAGCATCATGAATTGGGGAGGCAGTACAGTGTAATAGTAGCTAATAGCACTGAGCTGCAAACCTGGAGACCTGGGTTTGAATCCCACAACCACCACCTGCATACAGTGTGACCATGAGCAATTCACTTAACTTCCCTGCGCTCCTAGGATGCACCTGGAAACAAACCTTCACTGAATGTGTCTTTCCTAGCCAAAAATTGCCAAATAAAAGAATAAAACTAAATGTATTAAATCCAGAAAAGAGACCAGCTCAGATTCAACCTTGGTACTTGTGTAGTTGGAGATTTCCCTCTCTTCCAGAAGATCCACTGAGGCTTGTATGTCAGAATCTAGATGTGCTTGAGATGTTTTATTTATTTGAGTTTCGGATTAAGACCTATGAGCCATGGGCTCTTTTACACAGGTTCCACGTCAACAATTCATAAGCAGACTGGCAATTTGCAAAAGTCAGCAAACACGTAATTGCGAGTATACAAGTAAGACTTAACATAGTGTATGAAGAGAATAAGGAAGTACATTAGCTAAGGCAACAACTAGGCATACTAGACTAAAGTTACCAGGGGTACTAAGGTTGTGCCCATAGGACACATACAGTAAAAATTATAAGATTGCAGCCAAAGGCCTTGTCAGCAATGTAAACAAAAAGGTGGAATGAACTAGGGGTTTAGATGATAGTTGCCAATGCGAGTGGACAAAAGTAGGGGTCAGGATGAGGTAAGAATGTGGTGAGGGGGAGAAGGGAAGGGGGAGAGTGAAAAGGGAGGGGTAAGAGCAAGTAAGGGGGGGGAGGTGGGGTACTAAGGCAATAGGAGGCACAGAACTGTAGGAGGCCAGGCTCTGAGTTAGGTGAAACTGTCACAAATAGCAAGAGTCACTAGGTGCTGATGTAGTTTGTGTTTGAAAGAGCCAAGAGTGGCACCTCACAGGGTAGCAAATTAAACAGTTTTGGGGCTCTACCTGTGAACGACCGCTGGCCTTGCGATGTGCGGCAGCAAGGGACTTGCAGGGCTGAGTTTCCAGTGCTTCAGGTAAGGCTGGTGCTGGTTGCTGGGCAGAGGAGCTCCTGTACCTCAGTGGGCATAAGACTGAGGGAGGCCTTTTTTTTTTTAACCAGACAGGTTTGGTACGTGATTCTTCCCTGTAGTTGGAGCCAGTACACCTGTTCATATACGTCACAGGTATGCATGTGATAGGGAGCCCCAGTAAGTAGACAGCATGCTTTGTTCAGTGCAATAGATATCCGCCGTAGGGCAGTAACAGTGGCCGCTCCATAGATAAGAAGCCCATAGTCTATACTAGAGACAATTGAGCTTTGTATGGCTAGGTTGAGGGCTTCAGGAGTCAGACAGTGCTTTTGTTTGTAAAGCAGGCCAGTGTGGATATTCACTGATTTGGCCACAGTGTCAATGTGATTAGAGAAGGACAGTGTGCTGTCCAAAGTCATACCTAGGTACTTGAACACTTGCGTCTGTTCAAGTGCATCTCCAGAGCAGTTTCTGACAGTCAACTATTTCGCTTTATATTTATTATGTGTGCCATGGAATAGCATAATTTTATTTTTTTGTAATTGAGCACTAGCTTTTGAGTGGTGAACCAGGCCTCAACATCCATAAAGCTTTTCTGGAGCTGGTTCTCCAGGTGGGAGGGAACAGCATCTTTAGTAAAAATGACTGCATCGTCCGCATATAAGAGGTTATGATCAGGGCAGGATGCTGGGAGTTTGTTAAGGAAGATACTGAAGAGCAACGGCCCCAATATTGATCCTTGAGGGACACCTGACCTTACTGTTTGCTTAGACAAGAGAACATCTCCTATCTTCACCTGTTGTGAACGGTCAGAGAGGTAGCTGTTAAATCAGTTTAAGGTTTCACCAGATAGGCCCAGGTCAAATAGTTTTTCTAGTAGTAGTGGATGGTTGACCATATCGAAAGCCTTAGAGAGATCAATGAAGGTAGCACCGACTAGTTACTCTTGGTCAAGAGCCTGGTGAATGAAGACAGTAAATTCGAGAAGGGCAGTGGTGGTACTATGCCCTTTACAAAATCCATGTTGCTTTGGGCATTGTAGGTTGTATTTTTCCATGTACTGAACCAGATGGTCTGCAGCAATTCTTTCAAGTACTTTGGATAATGGGGGAAGAATGGAGATAGGTCTGTAATTTCCAAGTACAGCCCTGTCACCACTTTTATGGATTGGGGCCACCAGGGCAGACTTCCACTTGGGGGGGGGGGGACTGGGTGAGCATGAGGGATCGATTGAATATCTTGGTTAAGGGGGGCAGGACAGCTTCAAGGGTGAGGACGAGGAGTTTCAAGTCAAGTGAGTCCCCACTTGTTTTGGTTTTACCGAGTACTTTAAGTAAGTACTTTCTAACTTCACCTTCAGTCACTGCTTTAAAATAGAACTGTGGACGAGTTGTCTTGTTCACAGGTTTGGCATGCTGAACAGTCACAGGGGTGGAATCAAAGAAATCAGCAGGTAGTATGTGACTGAGATCGGTGAAAGCTGAGTTGAAAGTATTGGTAATTTCAGAGTGGTCGAGGCTAATAGAGCCGGCAATATTTAGCATGTTGGGGGCCATTTTGGAGTCCTTCCCTGTTATTTCAGCAAGGTTGCTCCAGAATTTCTTTCCATCTTTCCATGAATTTGATAGGGCATTTCTATAGTAAGTGGCTTTTTCCAAGTGGATAGCCCTGGTACAGGCATTCCTCACTGCCTTATATGCCTGTGTATCAGCTTGACTGACAGTATCCCTTGCCCAGAGCCATAAGTGGTCACGTGCTTTCATTTGTGCAAGGAGGTCAGTAGTAATCCAAGGACAGTCTGCGCCCTTAATTTTCCTTTTCTTGTATGGTGCATAGATAACACAGGCTGCATTGAAGCAGAAGATGAAATATTCTAGAGTCATATCAACATCAGTAGCGGTTTCAATATGGGACCAATCTTGTAGTCGCAGAAGGGTCTTTAGGGGATCCAGGTATCCGCGGGAAAGTACCCTGCTATTGACAATTCTGGCTGGGGGTTTAGTGAATTTATCTGACCATAGGCACTGAATGGGGGAATGATCACTTATGGAGTCTGAGAGGACAGTGGGCTGAGTGATATGATCGGGGCGGTTTGTGAGCAACCAGTCCAAAAGTGTACTGGTACCTGATTTCCAATTAATTCTAGTAGGACAGATAATAAGCTGGGAGAAATTTGCCGCAGATAAGGCATCCTTATAGGCACTTGCACTGGATGACAGCCAGTTTACATTGAAATCACCGAGCATTATGACTTCAGAATTAAACTTCAAGTTGTTAATGCAGCTAAGAAAAGGAGTCAGGCCTGTTGATGCCAGTTTGGGAGAGATGTAGACAGAAGCAATGGTCAGCACCTTATTGTGAGCTCCAAGCAGAACCTTGAAGGCTAGAACCTGAAGGTCGACCCCGGAATTGGGCAAGGTCAGGATATGGCCCCTAAGGGATTCTTTAAGATATAGGGCAGATCCACCCCCTCTTTTTGATAGTCTATCCTGCCTGAAAACAGTGTACCCTGGTATAGCAATGGAAGCATCTGGGACAACAGGCGATAGCCACATCTCAACCACTGACAGGACATCTGAATTATGTTGGGAGACCCAGGCAGTTAGAGCATCCAATTATTTTAGAAGGCTGCATATGTTCATGCTAGCCAAGGACAGTGCACCAGTTCTGTCTTTGACGGTGGGTTCGCTCGTGGGTGGGCCTGGATTGGGGTGTATGTTGCCCGATATAAGCAGGAGTATCAGTATTAATCATTTTAGAAGTTCCTTAAGGTATCTGCTAGGAGTCAAGTGTAACCTTTTCCTTGCAAGCTCTTCCTTGTTGTGCCCTGTGCAGATAGAAAACCCGAGAGTATAAGCTGCGGGCAGTATGGAGTGATCAGGTTCCCAGAGGAGCATAGTAAAGACCCTGAAAGAGGGGGTGGTAGAGGGAAAAAAAATTGTACTGTTCCAAATTAGGGCAAAAGAAGCGGTCCTTCTTCTGTGCAGTGGATATTCATCCAGGCAGCCATGGCTGAGAGATGGTGAGCACTTATTTACAGTGTGCAAGGAGGTTGTCAGTAGGACCAGTGTAAACAAAGAGAGGTTGAGAGGAGTTGGCAGCATTCTCATCTGTAATCAAGGCCCTCACTGTGGCTAGGATTGCCCCCAGTCCCAG
The DNA here is from genome assembly GCA_016271365.2 of Neoceratodus forsteri. Taxonomy (NCBI): domain Eukaryota; kingdom Metazoa; phylum Chordata; order Ceratodontiformes; family Ceratodontidae; genus Neoceratodus; species Neoceratodus forsteri. The sequence continues at coordinate 1,197,755,064 of CM057452.1, forward strand.
GGTATAGGGTAAGACAGGTGCAGCAGGGCTGATAGGCTTGAGGGAAAATCAACAAGAGTGGGTTCCACAGGGGATTAAGACAAAAATAGCAAGCAAATGGTAATTACACTGAGAGAGTAAAACACTAATGCTGTGGAAGGAAAGATTGGGGGTGTTGGCGCAGTGTGAAATGGTTGTAATGGAGTTAAGGGTCAAAGCAGACTGTAACACTGTCCTTGGGTCAATGGGGAAATGAGAAGGAAAGAGGGGAGGAGCTAGGATGTATTTAAGGCTGGGGTCGGTGAGGGCAGATGGGACAAATTATTTAATGCTAGTGTGGGGTCCCAAGAGCAGCATAGATTCAAAGGGAGCACATGGCCAACTCCATGGTAGGCACACTGCAGGTTTGACGAGGTGGCCAATCAGGCAGAGTCCTCTCTGTGCTGGAGCCAATCATGGCATAGCTAGTGGCAGAAATTCAAAAGAGAGAAAAACTTTGTGATTTTCAGACAGAGCACCATAGCTTAAGATGTCGGCTGTGGGAGCAGGGAGAGGTGGGCAGCAGCAAGCCGTGGGTCTGTGGAGCACGCCCGGTCAAGAGGGGCTCAAATCTGTTGGAGGGAAGACAAGCTGGAATTAATATAATGGACTTTGGGGGGGTAGACAGAACTCAGAGACTAGGGGGTGCCTTGTTAGGAATTTGCTTAATCGGGGGCAGGGATAAGTACAAAAGAGCAGTAGGCAGACAATGGGGCTGGGAGCAGGGTGGGTCAAAGCCAGGCATGGAAGAAAGATTAGAGGAAGAGGACAAAAGGCAGGAGGCATGGGGCAGACAAATAAGCAGAGAAACCTTGGAGAAGGCAAAGTAAATAAACAAAAAGGAAAAAATTTAGCAGATCAGCAGAGATAGACTATAAGGCAGGGCAGCACAGAGGAAAGTCCAAGGAGCAGGCAACAGATGTGGGAGAAGAGAAAGAGGGAGAGACAGTTTGATCAGGTGGCTAGCAGGCAGGAATGCAAGGTGTAAACAATCAACTTGAGGAATATTAACTTTGCAGTAGTAGCATATACACTGTGAGCATTAATTAAGGTAACACAGAGATAGTGAAGTTTCTCACAATTAGTACCCATCAGGAGCTAACAGGCTCAGCTGCGATATGTACTATTTTAAAGCAATTTAAAGGGAATATAAACAAGCATTTTTTGCAATAACTTACATACTGTGCAGCTGCCCTGGTTCCCGATGTACCATTTCACAACAAGGGTGAAAAACAAGGCGTTAAAATGACAAGAGTTATTTTTCTTTTAAAAGCTGCAATTCCAGGAAGTGAGCTGTATGCATATTTGAATCCCAGTGCCCGTGTTCACTCAAGAGAACAAAAGCTGATGATGTCACTCTAGCAAGCTGTCTCTGTATCATCTTGGAGCATTGTGTTGTGTTCCATTGCATTCCTGTAAATAGTTTCTTAATAGTATGTGTTGTAAAAGAAAACTTTGTGTGTATTTTTGTCTTTCTGTTCTAAAGAGGGAGGTATGATGACATGCATTCCTAGTAGCAAATAAAACATGTAATGTATCTAGGGACTGTTTGATCTCATGCCCTATTTTGCATACAGTTTATGTCGTTCGATTCCTGGTACTGACATGCCTATCAATGACATCTTAAAAAAATCCAACAAACAGAGACTTTATTACAATATTTGGAAGTAAAAAAAAACAATTAAAAACACAATAACCTGTGTAATATATAGACTGTGTGTGAGTTTGTTTCCCCCCCCACATAAATATAACACATTTCAAAAACTGAGAACTTGTATAAGTATGTCCCAGTTGCAGAACTGCATAATCTTGTAACCAATCATTTAATGATATCTAAGCTTATTTTCTCTGTACTTCTAAGACTTTTTCTAATACATTGTCAACTAACTTATTTACTACTTGCCAGCAGATACAGGCCACATGGTCTATCAAGTCTGCACGAGTGTACAATTAGCACCCCACTTTGCAGCTGCCCCTCCCCATCACAATTACCCCCACACAAATGCATGCCAAGTGAGACTGAACCAGATGAAGCTGTACTGTGAACTATCTTCATGTATTCATCCTATGCTTAGGGGTTTTCAAATACTAACATACTAAAATGCCAGCAGAATAGGCCCAACGGTCTTTCATGTCTGCTCATTTGATCAGCCCCCAACCTGGGTGCTGACCTTGCTGCCCCCCTCGCCCTCTCTGGCTTCTCCCTTCCCAGTCCCAGATATTCTCGCTGCACCGGACTTTGCTTCCAGAACCCTTCCCCGTACCTGTGCCCCCCACCTTGAACCCCTCCACCATCTCTGCCTCCACCAGCCCCTGGGCAGCGCATTCCATGGCTCCACCACCATCTCAGTGAAGTAGCACCTCCTCCTTTCTCCCCCCCTCCAGCTTCACCCATGCCCTCTAGTTGCCCCCCTTCCTTCGGAGCACCCTGACTGCTCCTCCCCTATTTACCCCCTTCATGTACCTGAAGACCTCTATCATGTCCCTTCTCTCTTCCAATGTGTATATATTTAGCTCTTTGAGCCTCTCCCCATAGGTCCTGTCCCCCAAGCCCCAGATCATTTTGGTTGCCCTCCTCTGGACCCTCTCTAGGAGTTCAATGTCCCTCTTTAAGTGTGGCCTCAAATGTCTTGCATATTTTTTTTTAACTGAATAAAATATATTTAAACAAAAACAGGATATTTTTCCCTTGGATTTCATCTTTTAAAATTGCCATAAAGTATAATCCTCTAATTTTAGGTTAATACTTTGGTTTGAGAGCAGGTTCTACCATTGTGATTTGCATCCATGTATTTATCTAACTTGTGTTACAATTTATCCAAAAGTCCATGCTTCCACAACCTCAGCTGGAAAACTATTCAATGTTTCCACTGCTCTAAAGTATGACACTTGTAAAATGTATTAAAGCTTTTTGTTTTAATCTGCCATATATGCCCCTCAGTATTCACTGACTCACTGGTTGAATGTGGAGCACTCTCATTCTCTTGTTGCTAGTCTGATGTCATCTGATCATGTGATCGGCTCAGCTCATTACTGGTAAGCTGACTGAACTGCAGTGCTGCCAAGGGAAAAAAGTCATTTTTTTGTAGGTAGAAATGCTGTTTTGTACATTTTCAAGTTCATAGCACTGTACAAAACATGTATGGGGTATAAAGGTTTGTTTTTCTTAATAAAGAAATACAGAGCCTGTTTATGTTCCCTTTAAACAAACATTAGGTCGCACAGGTATAGGGGATTTCCTTGCAATTATTTCAACCTATAACAGCAAACCAATTCAGTAGCAGAATACAGTATTTAGGTACTTAAAGATTAAAATAAAGAAGAAAAAACAACAGGCTACATAGCTACACTCAAATTAATTAATGCTAGTGTGGGGTTCCAAGAGCAGTGTAGATTCAAAGGGTGCACACAGCTGACTCCGTGGTAGGCACACTGCAGGCTTAACAAGGAGGCCAGTCAGGCAGGGTCCTCTCTGTGCTGGAGCCAATCACAGTGCAGCTAGCGGCAAATGGCAGAAATTCAAAAGAGAGAAAAACTTTGTGATTTTCAGATGGAGCACCGTACCTTAAGACAATGGCTGTTGGAGCAGGGAGAGTTGGATGGCATCGAGCCGTGAGCCGGTGGAGCACTCCCGATCAAAGGGGGGGGTCAAATCTTAAGACATCGGCTGTTGGAGCAGAGAGAGAGGTGGGTGGCAGTGAGTCACGGGCTGGTGGAGCACTCCTGGTCGAGGGGGGACTCAAATCTTAAGACATCAGCTGTTGGAGCAGAGAGAGGTGGGTGGCAGTGAGTCACGGGCTGGTGGAGCACCCCTGGTCGAGGGGGACTCAAATCTTAAGATGTCGGCTGGTGGAGCAGGGAGAGGCAGGCAGCAGCAAAGGAATGCAAGGTGTAAACAATCAACTGAGAAATATTAACTTTGCAGTAGTAGCATATACACTGTGAGCATTAATTAAGGTAACACAGAGATAGTGAAGTTTCTCACAATTAGTACTGCATCAGGAGCTAACAGACTCAGCTGCAATATGTACTATTTAAAGCAATTTAAAGGGAATATAAACAAGCATTTTTTGCAATAACTTACTAACTGTGCAGCTGCCCTGGTTCCCGATGTACCATTTCACAACAGGGTGAAAAACAAAGCGTTAAAATGACAAAGTTATTTTTGTTTTAAAAGCTGCAATTCCAGGAAGTGAGCTGTATGCATATTTGAATCCCAGTGCCTGTGTTCACACAAGAGAACAAAAGCTGATGATATCACTCTAGCAAGCTGTCTCTGTATCATCTTGGAGCATTATGTTGTGTTCCATTGCATTCCTGTTAATAGTTTGTTACTAGTATGTGTTGTAAAAGAAAATTTTGTGTGTATTTTTGTCTTTCTGGTCTGCAGCAGGCAAACATTCAGTGAATGTCTATTCAACGTTAATAACAGAGGAGTTCTATGTTACTTTATTACTTATTTTTTATGCTTGTGGAATTCGAAATGAGGGATCCTCTTCTGTAAAGTGAGAGATTGGCATGCCTTAATGAGCAATGGCAAATATCATATTGTAAATCTTAACTTTCCCAGCAGTTTTCTACAACAGCATAATAAATGGGTTTTTTTAATAAGCAATGTATCTAGTCTTGTTTTTTTTTTTTGTTGTCTGATAGCAAATTGGGCCTCATTGTGACAGTCAGTACGGTGCGCTTGAATGACTTTGTTTTGTAAACAAAACTGCTAAAATGAATATCATGTCAGAATGGCTACTGTCAAAAACAGCTGTTCATACATAAAGCTGTCTTCCGCTCATTTGTTGGGCATTCAAAGCATTTTTTTGGGGGGGGGGGTTGTCCTTCTAAACTACTGTATAAGTGTGTAAGTCATAGGTTTTGCTACTGTGATGACTCATTTTAAATCAGTTATTTTATCTAATACTACAAAAACAAGCATTTGTCAATGCTGAATGTTGTCTTGCTGGCATTGGCATTGGTAGTGCAGGAGTTAGAGAGATGCATAATAGGAATGGCAGTGAAGTATGGAACTGATGACAACCCCACCCCACCCTGCAGAGACTGACAGGCATTGAGGTGTGCCTTTGGATCATCACCCATAACGCTCATGCCATTTCACCCCACTGTACCCTGCGGACACTGACAAGTGTATTGTGGTCATTGGGCCTTACGCTCACCCCATTCCATAAGGAAACACATTGAATATGGGTGCAGTATAGGAGAATGGGGGTGAACTTTGGGGCTGAATAGTCCAAGGCACACCTTGATGTCTGTCATTGGCTGCAGGGTGGGGGTGGAATGGTGTGAGCATTACAGCCAACAATCCAAAGTTACACCCCTGATACCTGTCAGTCCCTACAGGGTAGGACGTTATGGTTAGAAACCTTTACGCCCTGGGAATTTGTTGGCATTTGCACTCTAAATTTTCAACATGGGCTTTTTGTGACCCCACCTCATGAAAGCATTTGGGACCTCTGCTCATGAACAGTGGCACTGTGATTTTGTTACTCTGTCCCGAACGTTGATTTCCCACAGCGACCGTGCCATTCTGCGCCAGATGTGCACAAACACATTTCAGGCAGGATGTGAAAAATGACACCTATGCCATTCATAAGGAGGTGTGAAGAAATGGCAATGTTGAAAATCTGGAGTGAAAATATTAAATATTCTCAGAGTTGTGAAAAGGTGGAAACTTGCGAATGCACGCTTACAGGGACACAGTCACTTTGTGGAATTTTTTTCACCAAATTTTCATCATAGGCATTGTGGGACCTCTGTTCATGAACAGTGGCACTGTAATTTTGTTAATCTGTCCCAAATTTTGATTTCCCACAGCGACCATGCCATTGTGTGCCAGACGTGTGAAAAAACATTTCGGGCAGAATGTGAAAAATGGCAGCTGTACTGTTCATAAGGAGGTGTGAAAACATGGCAACATTGAAGATCTGGAGTGAAAATATTAAACATTCTCAAAGTTACGAGCATGTGTGGAAACTGCACAACACACGCTCGCAACACCGTCATTTTTGGAATTTTTCCACCAAATTTTCAACATAGGTTTTTTGGGAGCCCACCAAATGAACAGTGACACTGTGACATTGTTGTTTTGTTAATCAGTCCCGAAAGGTGAAATCACGCAGTGACCACAAAATCACCTTTCAGGACAGAATAACGAAATGACTGTGACTGAGTTCACAAGATGGAGTCCCAAGAACCCCATGTTGAAAATTTGGAGTCAAAAGTTGCACAAATGGCTGAGATACCTACCTAAGTTGAAACCCCCTATTGATGCCATTATACAGCTTACCGTGATTTTTTTCAGTTTGCAGTCGGCTTCTGAAGAGTTCAGACATCTCCCGCTCCACCGAAGATCATCACATTGGCCTCCGGAGGTAAGTATGGGGTGAGGAGAGGTGCGGGGAGGTGGGGTGTGCAGAGATTTGGTGCGGGTTGAGGGAGGAGATGTCATGACTATGAGGGACCAATTTTTGTTTTACAGGCAACACAAAAAAAAATGCTGTGGGAAGGTTTTTTATTTACAGGTTTACTTTCAGCACACTGGGGTTGGCTCCTAGTGTGCCACCTTTGTTTTCTGGGGAGGAGGGACTGAAGCTGATGGGGATTGGGCCCCCCATCGGCAAAGAAAGTGTGTCTGTGTTTGGGGACATGATGCCAATGCAGATTGGGCACCCACCCTCAGCAGACAAAACAAGGCTGACATTATGCCAACAGGGATTGGGTTCCCCTGTTGGCAAATGAACTGGGGAGGGCGCATGCTGACAGGGAGATTAGGCACCCCCGACATTGGCTTTGTAGGGGCTGTGAGAGGTGGACGGAAGGAGTCGTCACCATGTTTATTGCAATTTTTCACCAGGGGCACGTAATGGAGGCATGTGAGATCTGCTGCTGCAGTGACCAGCCTGTCTCTCATTGCAGCAGCAGCTTTCTTTCAAGTTCGTGGCACACTTCAGAAGTGCTGTCATAGACAGCGTGCTCATTCGTTGGTGCCACACAGACCAGCCCAAGAAAGCAGTAGCGCCATTGCCCACAACACAGCTGCACCTCCACAACCTGTTATTCCAGCAAGCTGTCTCAAAATGTTGCTTGCGCTGCACATGCAAAACAACATAAAATGGTGCTTCTGCATCACCGTAGTAAACCTGATCGAATGAGAGTAGCCTTGTAAACTTCATAGTAAAACCACTGTGCTGCTCATCACTGTGCACTTAGTTGCAATAACAGGGAGGTATGATGACATGCATTCCTAGTAGCAAAAAAAAATGGAATGTATCTAGGGGCTGTTTGATCTCATGCCCTCTTTTTGATACAATTTATGTGGTTCAGTTCCTGGTACTGACATGCCCATCAGTGAAATCTTTAAAAAAAATAAATGCAACAGAGACTTTATTACAATATTTGGAAGTAAAAAAACACCAATTAAAAAGCACAATAACCTGTGTAACATATAGACAGTGTGTGAGTTTGTTTCCCCCACATCAGTCTAATACATGTCTAAAACTGAGAACTTGTATAAGTATGCCCCAGTTGCAGAAATGCATAATCTGGTAACCAATCATTTAATGATATCTAAGCTTATTTTCTCTGTACTTAAAAGACTCTTTCTAATGCATTGTCAACTTGCTACTTGCCAGCAGATACAGGCCACATGGTCTATCAAGTCTGCTCGAGTGTACAGCTAGCACCCCACTTGCAGCTGCCCCTCCCCATCACAATTACCCCCATACAAATGCATGCAAAGTGAGACTGAACCAGATGAAGCTGTACTGTAAACTATCTTCATGTATTCATCCTATGCTTAGGGGGTTTCAAATGTCTTGCATATTTTTTTTAACTGAATAAAATATATTTAAACAAAAAACAGGACATTTTCCCCCTGGATTTCATCTTTTAAAATTGCCATAAACTCATAATCCTCTAATTTTAGGTTAATACTTTGGTTTGAGAGATCTAAGAAGATGGCGAGGTCTATTAGGAATGTCTCCCTGCCTTTCTGCAGGTTCTACTATTGTGATTTACATCCACGTATTTATCTAACTTGTGTACAATTATCCAAAAGTCCATGCTTCCACAACCTCAGCTGGAAAACTATTCAATGTTTCCACTGCTCTAAAGTATAACACTTATAAAATGTATTAAAGCTTTTTGTTTTAATCTACCATATATGCCCCTCAGTATTTACTGACTCACTGGTTGAATGTGGAGCACTCTCATTCTCTTGTTGCTAATCTGATGTCATCTGATCATGTGATCGTCTCAGCTCATTACTGGTAAACTGACTTAACTGCAGTGCTGCCAAGGGAAAAAAGTCATTTTTTTTGTAGGTAAAAATGCTGTTTTGTACATTTTCAAGTTCACAGCACTGTACAAAACATGTATGGAGTATAAAGGATTGTTTTTCTTAATAAAGAAATGCAGAGCTTGTTTATGTTCCCTTTGAACAAACATTAGGTTGCACAGGTATAGGGGATTTCCTTGCAATTATTTCAACCTATAAGAGCGAACCAAGTCAGTAGCAGAATACAGTATTTAGGAACTTAAAGATTAAAATAAAGAAGAAAAAACAATAGGCTACATAGCTACACTCAAATTAATTAATGCTAGTGTGGGGTCTCAAGAGCAGCGCAGATTCAAAGGGTGCACACAGCTGACTCCATGGTAGGCACACTGCAGGCTTAACAAGGTGGCCAATCAGTCAGGGTCCTCTTCATGCTGGAGCCAATCACAGTGCAGCTAGTAGCAAATGGCAGAAATTCAAAAGAGAGAAAAACTTTGCAATTTTTAGACGGAACACTGTACCTTAAGATGATGGCTGTTGGAGCAGGGAGAGGCGGGCAGCATCGAGCCACGGGCTGGTGGAGCACTCCCGATCGAGGGGGGGCTCAAATCTTAAGATGTCGGCTATTGAAGCAGGGAGATGTGGATGGCAGCAAGCCGTGGGCCGGTGGAGCACTCCTGGTCGAGGGGGACTCAAATCTTAAGACGTTGGCTGTTGGAGCAGGAAGAGACAGGCGGCCGCGAGCCGCGGACCGGTGGAGCACTCCCAGTTGAGGGGGGCTCAAATCTTAAGACATCAGCTGTTGGATCAGGGAGAGGTGGGTTGCAGCGAGCCACGGGCTGGTGGAGTACTCCCGGTCTAGGGTGGCTCAAATCTTAAGATGTCGGCTGTTGGAGCAGGGAGAGGTGGCCGGCAGAGAGCTGTGGGCCGGTGGAGCACTCCCAGTTGAGGGGGACTCAAATCTTAAGATATTGGCTGTTGGAGCAGGGAGAGGCGGGCAGCAGTGAACCGCAGTCTGGTGGAGCACTCCAAGTCGAGGGGGGCTCAGATCTTAAGACGTCGGCTGTTGGAGCAGGGAGAGGTGGTCGGCAGTGAGTTGCGGGCCAGTGGAGCACTCCTGGTCAAGGGGTGCTCAACATCGGAAGTAGCTAAATTAAAAAATATATGTTTGTAATTGTGCTAATGCATTTCCTTAGATTTAGTTTGTGAAAAAAAAAAACTTTTGGAAGTCTTTATAAATTTGAAGAGGACTGGCTTTGGGGTAAAGGACAAAACTAAGGCCTTTATTAAGAGCCTTCATTGAGATATTGTTAGCAAGACATCAGAAACATTTATGACTTGGTTACTTGGCTCCTCAGTAACCAAGATTGGCTGCTTTCCATGTCTGCCCCTGCCATGTCTCCTCTGTCCTTTTTACTTCATCATGGATTTTTCGATGCATTGTTTGGTTTTTCCTTTTTTTTTTTTTTCACGACACTATTTTCCACCACCTCCTGGACCTGGTATGGGTTACTACCTTCCCCCCCTTGGAGGGGTACATCCTCTGACCCATCGGGGCCATCATGGGTCCCGGTATGTTTTTCCTCTTTTTTTTTCTCCTGCCCCCATGCAAAATGGGTGTAGCAGCCATCTCCACCTCCACGGAGGCAGCCAAGCACCCTGGGTGCGGGCCAAATCCTTCTGTTGTGCTGATGCACACAGCAAAACTCCCCTCCCCGAGGAAGGAGAGCAGCCCTCCAGATGCTCAATCCTTACCTCCCCTGGCCAACCCCCAAATGATCTGAGTCCATTCCTGAACCCAGGTCACCGGCGTGGAGTGAGGTGTGACATCCAGGGCCTCAAACCTGAGCGCCACTGGGCCGGACTGTTTGATTTCTTCTTTATTGTTGTGCTCTGTTTTGTGGATAAAAAAGAAACATATTTCTGCAAATATGTGCCTGACATGTCATTGGCGGAACAGTCTCTGGATGTTGAGTGTGAGTCTGAATGCAGATGGTGATACTGTGTTCCTGACTTAGAACACTGTCTCCCTGTACTCACAGATCTTGAGGCATGTAGCCAGTAAAATATTACGTCCAGCTCGTAGTCACCAGTGCCTAGCAAATTTATGTTTTTCTAGTTGGTAGCTTCTCACTCACAAGCCAGAAGTGTCTTCTCGAGATTAATCTCACAGTTCTTGAAATCTAACTGGTATTTCAACTCAAGCAGTTGATTCCTAGTTTCCCCCATTTCTGCTGCTAGTGTATAGTATTACTCTTGGTCTTGCAGAATTTTAACCAGTTCAGATGAACATGTGGAAAGGGCTTTCTGTCATCTAGCTTCGTGGCTTCAGATAGGAAGCCTGCAGTAGATGTGTTGTCCAGCTGTAGGCGCGTTGGGACACACACTTTATTATGATACTGTAGCAAAGATTGTTTATTATAAAACTCATTCACCTCTTTTATTTTCGTTTTTTCAAAACATTGAAATAGTTGTTTTAAATTATAATCAGGTTAGGGGTTGTTATCATTGCTTGAGAAAATGTATCAGGTAATTAAACAGTGTCTAGCTAATGCTGCCATGCTCTCAAAGCACAAAGTTGTAAGGGAGTGTAATTTGCTCGTGTGAGGGCAGCTGCTTCTTCTACATTCATTTCAGTTTAAGAGTGCTACAGTATCAGCATTTGTGCAATCATTACTGCAGGGAGTAATGGAAAAGTTCTAGTCAAATTCATTCAGTCCTCTCCAGGCAATGGTTATGGTATCCACTGAGACTTCTGAGCCAGTCCTGCATCTTAAATCTCATTTAGTCTGCTTAATCCGAGAGCCCAGTCTACCTCAGTATGGTCATACAAAAAACAAAGCTAGAAGGTCAAACCCAAAGGTCAGTCCCATATGTAGAGATCTTGGTTCCCTTGTGTTGCTGAACACTAACACTACAGCAATATGGCCATTTGGTAGACGCTCACGGAGCATCAATAGAAAATCAAACTTGGAAAGCTAGTCACTCCACAAACTCAGCGCAAAGAATGAATGCCAGTAAGATAAATGCACTGTGTGGTAATGTCAGTCACTCTCAAACTACAGTATTATTGAAATGTGAGTTCCAATAGACAAACAAATACAGCATACAGGGAGTCGCCGAGTCCTTAATATGGTTGAGCGCTGAACTCTGCAGCAGTATGGCAGCCCATAAACTATTCCATAAGTGAATCTGTGAAACAGCACATGTTACATCTGCAACATGAACAGCAGATGCAGGATAGTGCAAAACCACAAGGAACAGCACAAAAAGCTGCATTCCTGGGCTAAAAAGGATACAAAGGTAGAGTAGATTCCACACTATACAGTCAAGCCCACTTAAGTGCATATCGGATAATGCAAATTCTGGTTAAGTGCACAGTTTTCTTATATCCCGTTTTTTTTCCCTATACATGCAGTCTTAAACTTTCTGTTTTAATGCACATCATGTAAGTGCAAATTTCGGTTTAATGCACATATTTTTTGCCTAGTAGCAATAGTAAAATTAGTTCAGCTGCACTTTATAAGTGCACAAGTGCACGTTACAATCTGTGTTGTCACCACTACCATTTACAGATTGTACTTGATCAATCTATTGTAACTGGAATTGTAATTAACTAATTGATCCTAGTTGATCCCAGCTGTTTATTACAGTAGATAGTTCAATGTATGTCCGGTCCGTTGGCACTGAGGGTTGAGGCACTGGACGCCGCACCTCGCGTCGCAGGTGACCTGGGTTCGGGAATGAGCCCGGGGAGCCAGGGGGTCAGCGGGGAGGGAAGAGATTGAGCATCCGCAGTACTGCTCTCTCTTCCTTGGGGAGGGATGGGGATACGATCGCTATAAAGCGCGCTATCTGGTGGCGGCCTGAGGGAGCCCAAAGTAGCGTTGTGGCATACTTCTGGGGTAGGAGCCACGGCAGCACATTGCCGTGACAGCTGGGCTCCACAGGGGGACTTACAATCAAGAAATACCTCCCTCCTCCTGCTGATAGGCGAAGGCGCCTCCCACCCCAGGATCACACTCCTGGAAGTCGGGCACAGCTGTATCCTAGGGCCGACTCCTCAAGACTCGGTCTCAACCCTATAAGAAAGAGCACCCTGGGCGGGGGCGGCCCTTCCCTGGAGGGTAGACCCAGGGGATGCCTGGTGTCGAGGGGAGAGGAGACCAGTCGATGCCACGCAAGGAGGTAGAATCCGGGATGGGCGGTCGCCAGAGAGAGTTCAGTGGGGCCAGGTAAGGGAAGGAAAAAATAGAATTTAAAAAAAAAAAAAAAGATTGTTTAATGTATAAAAGCAGCCCTGAGAAGCTGCATTCACAGAAGCGCAAACAGAAACAGAGCAGAACCAAACAGGAAACAATGGACAAAACAAAGAAGATCACCTTACCCTCGAGCAGAAAGTGCTGCATATACAAAAGCTGTCAGAGCCAAATGTCAAGCATATTGATATTGCCAAAGCATACAAGACAGATATTTCAACAGTGTCTCGTATTTTTGCAGCGTGAGAACGGCTTATTTCTGAATGGGAGTCTGGTGAGAACCTATCTCGTGAGTGAAAGAGATTGGGAAAAAGTGAGACAGTGGAGACAACTTTCCTAAGATGGTTTAATGCAGGTCGTGCTGTAGATGCCCTTATAAATGGTCCTATCCTATCGTAAAAAGCACAGCAGATTGCAGATATGCTTGGTGTACTCTTTGTTGCCACAAATGGGTGGCTGTGCTGCTGGAAAGACCGTCACAATATTGTTTACAAAAAATGCCACAGAGAGAAGAAAGATGCCAATGCTGATTCATTGGAACACTGGCTTGCTAATGTACGCCCCCAAATTTAAAATGATTTTGCAGCAGACAACATATTTAACTGCGACGAGACAGGCTTATATTTTCAAGCTGCTCCCGAAGGCACACTAACTTTCAAAAATGACAGCACAAATGGGGGGAAAAGGTGAGAGAAAGAATTTCTGTGTTTCCGTGCAGCAATATGGCAGGGACTGAAAAAATGAAGCCGCTTGTCATTGTTAAATCACGCAAGCCCTGGAGCTTTAATGGAATGGAACTTAGTGCCCTGCCGGTGATTTATGAGGCAAACAGTAACTCATGGATGATGGCTGACATTTTCGCCCAATGGTTTCAGATGATCAATACCCAGATGAGATGGCACAGAATAAAAATTGCCATGCTGCTAGATAAGTGCATCACTCATCCAAACATTAGCCTGTTCCATGTACAGTTACTGTTTCTGCCTCCAAACACTACCTCAATCATCCAACCCATGGGCATGGATATTCACAATGTAAAGCACTTCTACAGCCATAAGGTATACAACGTTGCTCTCACATAACCCCCCACCCACCCATAAAAACCCATCCCCTGCTAACGTGTTTGGCCTTTGTTTCAGGTGCTTGAGCGGATCCTGATGTGCATGGACAGTAGAGTAACATCAGCACCAATGGATCTTGCAAAACAACTAAACATCTTGGATGCCATGCAAATGCTAAACTCGGCTTGGAGCAAAGTATGGGAAGAAACAATCGTCAGTTGTTACAGGAAGGCAGGCTTCGCATCACTGGTGACATCCGGTGATGACACCGAAGCTGCAGAAGTTCAGCACTGACGAGGAGGTGATGCAGATGCCGGTGCCGGTGCTGCCTGATGGAAAGTATACAGCTGAGTTCAATCAATCAGTCAATCAAACTTTATTTAACCAGGCAGTTACATCATTGAGCGAGCTCATTTGCAAGATTGTCATGGACACACACAACAATTTTCATTTACAGTTTACAGCAATAAAATTAGGACATGTCTGACAGAAAAAACAGTAACATTGTAAATAAAGTTACAAGACAAGGTTTTTATTATTTATTTATTTTTTTTTTTTTTTGTTGACTGGGTAAGTGCACTAGACACATCCTGCCTATTTTCAGGCACGACCCGGGGGAGGGGGATACAGATGAATGCCAACTGACCTTGAACCAGATTAAGCTGTTGGTGGTATTTTTTAGTGAATGAGGGAAATTTGGCCAGGACACTGGGGAAATTCCCCTACTCTGGTGGGCGCTATGGAGCAGACAGAGTGAACCTCTGTCCAGATGGCAGCTGACAGCAGTGGAGGTCGGATGGTTGCTGTGGACTTGCAAGAATCGGTTTTCGAGGGGGGAAGGTATGGCTGGAATGCATTCACGAGATGGCCAGCTTAACGCACCTATACCCTCACAGCAGGCATCCCCGTTTCACGATGCAGGAGTCATCAGTAACGAAGAAACGAGTGAGGGCCCAGTTTATCGGGCGGAACCTGTGAATCCAGTTTTGAGTCTCTCAGAGGATGTTCTTTCTATGGTGCCTCAGGACCAGTCAGCGTCTTCCTCTTTGGTTGTTGCTACGCAACTAGAAATCAAGCGTCAGGTTCTGGAGCTCACTCTAGCAGACTACCGGCAAGCTCAACTTTCCATGGAGGAGGAAAAGAAACGCAAGCGGCCCGAATTGGATTCCCCCTCGGGCCCTCCAGGTAACACTACTAAAGTGTTAAGAAGTTCTGCTGATACACAAAGCGAGGATTTGCCCCCACCCCAGACGTCTCCTTCAGGAGATACATGGTCCCCTCAGTGGGCTTTACAGCAGGTAGGCTGGATAAGGTCCGAAACTGACGTTTGGGTCGCTGACCCTGAGATCCCGATTCTGGGGATTCCTGGGGTGGGAGAGCCATCAGCATCGGCAGATACTCCTTTGGAGGAGTTTTTTGTTCAGCAAGATCCCCTGCCCGCTGATGTTTTGATACGGGAAACAGTGCTTCCTGCCTCTGGAGCCACCTCAAAAGTGGCTAACCCTGACCCCTTATAGAATACAAACATTGCATCTCAAGACTCTGTTCTCGTTGACGGTTTAATCTCTTTCTCCCCCCTTACCGATTCGCACCTTACGATGACTCAGGACACAGGTGACAGTATGGGGATGGCTGGGTTGATTGTTGAACATAATGAAGAATCTAATGGTTTGCCAGTGCCTCCTGTTACATTTACTAGTCTGTTTAAAAAACAAGTGACACTGGCTAAACAACGGAATGCAGTTCGCTTAAGGTTTTTGGGAACTACCGAAGATATGCCTGACAGATTTTATGTTGGCAAAGTTATTGGGGTTTTCTCTGGGTGAAGTTTATGCTCTTATTCACTCCCCTGGGGACAACATGTATGATATTAGCTTTCGCACCCCTGACTTATTGAACGATTTTGGATGAAATATGCTTTACTTAAAACTAACCTTGCTTGGTCTCATTTTCAGGCGATTCCACTGACAAAACAATCCTTTAAAGTTATAACTGGGTTATTTAGGAATGAGGGGGTAAACGTCGAAGACATTACATATTGGTTGGAACACAAATGTATGCTCCAGGGTAACCCTGAGCCTATATTGGATTCTGAGGGGTTTTGGAATGGAGGGTGGAGGTATAAAATTAATTTACTACAGACAGAGGATGGTTTACAGCATTTGCCGAGTTGTTTTTACCTGGGTAGGGATAAAGGCTTTATATTCTACCCAGGCCAGCCATGGCATTGTTACAAATGTGGTTCTCCTAGGCACCTTAGTAGGACCTGTGATATCATGAAGTGTGTGCAGTGTGGTGAAAGGGGACATGTTTTTACCGATTGTCATCACCCAGTGAAATGTTCTCTTTGTGAGGAAGCTCATGCTTTCATTGACTGCCCCTTTGCAGCCCAAAATAAATCTAATAGGGATTTTTGTATACAGAACTTTTATATTAATACTGCAGTTAAGACTGCATTGAGACAACGGCCTTCCGAACGGGCGAGATCACAAATGTTTCGGGTACAGGAGCAGTCCCAGGTACAGATTTTTACTGAAGCTGATATGTCTGCTGTAGACCTGGCTCCTGTGCCAGTCTCTCTGCCACCTGTAGCATCCACTGTGGTAACCCCTATATCAGTAGATCCTATGCCCCCACCCATGCCTCCTGAAGGGGATTTTACGGTGGTTTCCACTAGGCGCCGTAGTCTTCGTTCTTGGGGTGTGGGGAAATCTGTGTCGGATATTGAACCCTTGGTTTTACAAAACAACTACCAGGTACTTCTGGATGACGGTGGAACTGAGTCTGATTCCACCTCGGTTCTCTCATCTCAACCAGAGGGTGCCTCTGATGTTGACCAGCCCCTGGAGCAACCGGATACTGGGAAAAAAAAGGACTAAGTTAGGGATGAGGAATCCACACGAAAAAAATGATGATTTTTAGGTTGGCTTGTTTAAAAAAAATTGTTATGTTCGTTTGGAAATTGCATGGGCATTTATTTTCTTTTCTCTCTTTCTGTATATGTCCGTGTCTTATAATCTTTCTGTGGCCTCTCTGAATGTTAACAGTATTCAGTCAGAGAGGAAGAGGTTGTTGATTTATTCTTTATTTGAAAACGAAGCTTATGATGTGGTATTTCTCCAGGATACCCATTTATATTCCAGGGAAGATGTGAATATGTCAACAGTAGGTTGGAGGTGGGGAATTACATATTGGTCCCTAGCTGACGTATTATGCAGTGGAGTTGGTATTGCTGTAAATACTCCGACAGCTAAATTGATTTGCCTGGTGGATCTCTATCCTGGGCTTGTTTTGATGTTAGATTTAGAAGTGAATGGATTACAGGGGCGTTTCATAAATGTGTATGCCCCACAGACGAAATCTAACAGAGTTGGCCTCTTCAAATTAATTTTACCATATTTATTTACATCACGACATATTTTTCTGGGCAGAGACTTTAATTGTAGTAGATATCAGAAAGATCGTGGCCTTCGCACAAACAAAATTTTTTGTGATGCTCATTGTCTTAATGACCTATTGGTACAATTTGGTTTATAAGATGTTATGGCAGCTCAAGTTCCACCAGCTAAAACATTTTTCCAGGGTACTAAAGCTACCCGTATTGATTTTTGGTTTCTCTCTGATTCTTTGAATGTTATTAATACTAAAACTATTCCTGTGACACCTTCTGATCATGCCATTATAGAGGTTACGGTTTCCAGTCATACAAAGATGCATCGTGGCCCAGGTTACTGGAGATTAAATTTAGATTTACTACTTATTCCTACAGTTGAGGATGGTTTTCTGGCTTTATTAAAAGCTAGGAAATAATTTTTTTGCCTCTGTGATTGTTCTCGAGACTGGTGGATGGATACTAAACAGGATATCCAATTTTATTTTTCATGTATTGGTAAAATTAATTGTAAATATAAAACCGATGAATATGCCCTTCTCAGGGAACAATTTTTAGACGCACACTTTCAAGCAGTACAAGGGGATGTTTCTATTCTCTCCACTTTACATACACTTCGAGAATGATTGAACAAAATACAGTTTGATCAGGCTAAATCCTTGGAGACTGAAAGACGGTTTGGGACTCAAGAGGATAAAGCCTTTATGGATGCTTCTCATTTTTTTGCTTATCAGAAGCAGCAAAAACATATGTCAGTAGTTAAAAATCAATATCGGCAGAGGTGCACAAAAACAAAACATATTCTTTCTGCTGTAGAGTCCCATATACAATATTTGTTTAGTTCATCTGAAACACCTGTGGTTTCACATGTCCCTTGGTTGACTCAGTGTATGTTGCCTCAATTATCTGTTCGTGATAAACGGATGTTGGTTTCAGACATCACCCCATTGGAAGTCACCACTGCTTTCTCGCAAACAAAGTCTCACTCAGCCCCAGGCTTGGATGGACTTCCGTATGAGTTATACAAAATTATTTTTTCTGTTTTAGTATCAGAATTTACTATGATGTTGAATGATGCTTTACTTATGGGAATTTTGCCTTCTAGTATGTATCATGGTTTGGTGTTTTTTTTATATAAAAAAGGGGATTGAGAAGACTTGTCGAATTGGAGACCTCTTACATTGTTGAACACGGATTTTAAAATTTTGACAAAAATTTTGAACAACCGACTTTTAGTACATGCTGATTTTTTATTACATCCTTCCCACACTTGTTCAATTCCTGATAGGCGCATTACTGACAATTTGATCCTCCTCCGTGAAATTATGCAAAAAGGAGCATCTGGGGAACTCACAGGTTTAATATTTAGTCTGGATCAGGCTAGAGCTTTTGATAATGTGAGGTATACATATTTATGGGACTGCCTGGAATCCTATGGTATTCCATGCATCTTTATACATTGGTTACGGACGTGTTACGCTCAGGCTACAGCCCAAGCTTTTTGTAATGGTTGGTTGGATAAAAAGTTTCCGGTTTTAAGGGGTGTGCGACAAGGGTGTACCTTAAGTGCACTTCTGTACTTATTTACATTGGATACATTAATTAGAACAGTACACACTTCTTCTGATGTACATGGTGTTTCTTTTTCTAGTATTGACCCCGAAATTAAATGTACAGCACATGCGGATGATATTTGTTTTATTATCAGTGACATCCCTTCTGCACATTGCTTAGAAATAATTTTGCAAGAATTTTCTTTATGTACAGGTGCTGTTATTAATTATAATAAGTGTAACTGTATACCCCTTCAAGTTTTAGATATCTTAATTGCACATGTAATAGGTATTACAGTCGTACAGGAAACCTGTTTAATTCTTGGCGTGCATTTTGGAGTGGGTGATTTTGGATTATATCAATTGGAAAATTAAATTACAGGAAGCCCAAGCTAAGGTAGACATATGGAATAAATGGCGGTTATACAAATTAAAGAGGGTTTTTATGGTTAAAACCTTTTTGTCACCCTTGTTTTTATATTTAAGCTCAGTTTTTAGTCTCCCCTTGAGTCTGGAAACACAGATTTATTGTTATTTTTTTTCATGCATTTGGGGTAGCAGACTAAACCCTATAAAATGTAGTTTACTTCTACGAGATTGTAACCAGGGAGGTTTAAATATGATTCAGCCTGTTATTTTTTTTTTACTATGTTTCTGTATACATTTGTATGGCCTATAATTGATAGAATTCCAAAATTTTGGACACCATGGCTCCAGGATTCAATGGGGGAGATGTTATCTATTTGGCCAGAGAATGCACCAATCCCTAGACAATGGTCTATAGCTGCTCTTTCTCCCACTATGAGAGTATGTTTTGGGAAAACAAAATTATGGGCAATTTCCAAAGGCTCTTTTATCCAATTTTCCAGAAAGGAATTGTATGCATTTATAATACAACGATATTTTCAAGATATAGCCCCATTTGATATATATGCTCCACATCAGCATTTGGCAATTGGTAATGTGCTGACCTCCCCTCGGATACCCCATCATATGTGAGATGTGTTGTGGTTGTCCCTTTATGGAAAACTTAATGTTAGAGGAAATCTGAAACATAAACAGATTTCAGAACAATATTGTCCAAGAGAAACTTGCTCCCACATAATTGAGACCATAGAACATTTATATTTTGAATGCCCATTCATCATAGAAATTTGGAGTACCGTTCAATCTCAGTGGCCAACATCTCCTTTTTTTCAGTTAACCACAGAAATATTGTGTGTAGGTATTTTACCTTTTTTGTGGACTAAACATGATAGGGTTACTATGTGGTTACTTCTTGTGTGTT
This sequence comes from Neoceratodus forsteri, assembly GCA_016271365.2. NCBI lineage: Eukaryota > Metazoa > Chordata > Ceratodontiformes > Ceratodontidae > Neoceratodus > Neoceratodus forsteri. The sequence continues at coordinate 1,197,774,924 of CM057452.1, forward strand.
TTAAATTTTATATTTGGTTTGTCCGCTGCCGGCTCACTATTCAGCAGCGTCTCTTTTCTACAGAAGAATTGTTCCATTTGGTGGATACTGCTATGAAGAATTTTTAACTTCATGATCTGCATAGTGTTTCTTCTCCTTTATTTAAATCTAGATGGGACTCTGTGGCTTGGTTGTGACTTTTTGTACACCTTAAGGCGCCTTTAATTTAATAAAATATACTGTAATTATTTACAAATATAGGTTATACTGTCGGTGTTTCCTTTTCTTTTAATTTAGATTTATTTTATGAGCTGTATCACGAGTTCAAATGTGTTTTACTTTTCAAGTTCTGCTGATTCTCCCTACTCCTGTTAGTGAAGGTTTAGGATTTTGTACTTCTGTGACCCTTTAAAAACTGTTTTCTTTAATGTATACCATAATACCTTTTTATGTTCTCCCATGTATTATAATTATTTTTTGTGAATTGTATCACATTGTGTTTATGGTTTACTTTTCAGTTTAATAAAAACCCCTACTCTTTTTTCGATAAGTGCCATGGGATCTTTAACATCCACCTGAACTACTACCAATCCAGGCAGATGGGACCTCGGTTTAACATCTCATCCAAAAGACGGCACCTCAGAATTGCAGCACCCCTCTCATGCCGCACTATAGTGTCAGTACTGGGATATTAACCAAAGTGCCAGATGTGGGAACTGAACCCACAGCTCTCTGATCTCCTGGCCTCAGAGGCGAGTGGGCTACCTACTGAGCCTCTGACACATTATATCAGGAATAAAACTGATATAACAAAGGCAGTATACATGCACAAATGTTCATCATAGAATGTTTGGGGACAGTAGGAGAGCGAGGCAGGAAAGGATGGCAGCAGCACATAGGATACAGCGGAAAGGGGGATAGAGAAACAAATAAGGGGCGGGGGGACAACTCTACTATGTTAGAGTCCCCCAGGGGGGTTGCCGCAGGACGGGAAGGAAGGGGGAAGCTTTTGGAGGGGTAGTTACCTTAAGGGACTGCCAACCTACAGGGGAAATATGAAGGCCAGGGGGTCCACAAGCTAAAGGTGTTTTCAGATTGAGAGTCAAGAGTTACCTAAAACAGTCAAACGCAGTTTTCATGCAGCTAAGAAACAGTTGTTTGAGTACATAAGGGCTGGGCAGACAGGAGAGTTGAACTTTTTCAGTGCATTCATGGATATTGATTTAGATGTGCCCACTGCAGGACCAGTAAAATATATTGAAATATGAGTGACATTAAGGGGGAACAGCAGGTAGAAGAAGAAGAGGATGAGGAGACAGAAAGCAACCAAAGAGTAAGCAACGGAAATGCACTAGGATGTTTACAGCAGCTGCGACAGTTTGTTGTCCAGCGTGAAAAGAGGGATTTGTCTTTGTTGTTTCAGTTTGAGACTTATAGTCAGCAGCTGGCAGTACAGGCTCCATGCACAAAAAAGACAGATTTCTTCAAACAGGAACAACGTTAGATGTTAGCGCTAGCTACTGTGCTACTATACTGTATTGTGAATTGTGATATTTTTTAACATATTGAAAGCTATTCCTTGCTTTTTGGAGAGTCACAGTGTGTAATAAAGATTGCCTTTTTATGGTAATTTGAGTGTTTACATTATTACAGTGCCTGTGTCTCATGTCTGTTGCTATGCTGCATGACATCGCAAAAAGTTGAAAATTCGAATAAATGCACAGTCTGCTTAAGTTCACAAAGTTAGTATCCCAAGAGTGTGAACTTAAGCAGGCTTCACTGTAATATGTTCAAAATGCAGGTTTATTGAGGGTTAGAAGCATCGCTTTGGAGTGCGGCAAAAAGAACCTCAGCACTACAGGTCTAACAAGGTGACTCTTTATTAGGCAGTGGTGCTTCTGCTGCCTGTAAGCACTTATATGTCACTCATTTAAAAGTGTACACATAGTACATAGTGTAACAATATATTAAAGAGGACCTTCCCCAGTCACTTTGACTTTCATGCATTAATTACCCCTTCTTGCATTGATTCTGGAATTGTATTTCATTAATGTCTGCTGTAGTTAGTTTTTGCATTCTGACCTGCTAAAAAAAAGGGGTGTACCAGAGCTTCTATAGCAAGCCTGGTGTTGCTGTGGGCCCAGGGTTGTACTACTGAAATCATTGTAGGGCAGAGTTAATTTCACACACAAAAAAAAAAACACAGACAAGGCATTTAGATTTTAGCATAATGCATTGCTAACAGGGGAACACAGTATGTACACTGAGTACTGGCAGGCTTCCCTTGCAACATTGTTGCAACTGTATAGTACTGAACAGTGTGAGTCACTCCTCTATCCTACAGTGATGTCATCAGGAGCTAGCAGCCCAGCAAGCTGAACAGCAAAGGCAAGTGCAGCAGGGCTCAAAAACAAATCCAAATTATGGAAGGCAGAGTAAACCTTGGCCAGAAATAACAAATGCATACACCTTTTCAGGTTTAGTTCTACATATAATGACTACAAGCTGTAACTTTTTGGACCATCAGGAAAGGTCCTCTTTAAGTAAGGCAGCTAGTAGTGCATGGTTAATCTAAAGAAACACTTCAGCGCAACTAACTACGAACCTGATGTTTTTGAATATTGGTACTTCTGATAGTACACCTCAAGCACATCTAGATCCTGACATACAAGCCCTGGTGGATCTTCTGGAAGAGGGCGATGTCTCCAACGACACAAGTACCAATGTTAAATCTGAACAAATCTCTTTTGTGGATTTAATACCTGATGTTGTTAACATAACTGAAAATATTTGCAACCAGCCCTTACCACAACAAACTAAGACCAATTTAAACCTCCTTCTCAGTTTTGCCCTTCATTAACTAATTTTCCAGCACTTCAGACTTTTCATAATTTGGTGAAGGAAGGGGTAAACCCTCTCCTGACTTTGAAATGGTATCGTAAACCTTCAAATTTGTCCAGAGAAGAACAGGCATTATCTAAAATTACCAGCATGACCTCAAATGAAATTATGCCTGTGGACAAAAGAGGTATTGTTATACTGATGAAAAAAGATGCATCATCAATTGTCAGATTTGTATAGCTCCAAGCAGCTATTAAATGACCCCACATGGGCATTTCAGATTAGATTGATGTTTTTGTATTTTGCATTTCAGCATCCATGGAGTATTATCAATGAGAGGGACAACATCAGGACAGTGGTTCCTGTTACCCCCACCACATACATTCTACCAAAACTATATAATATGTAAGGATCAGACCAGTCCCCTGGGCATCCTATCATCTCTGGACAGGGCTCTCTTGCAGAGAAGATGTATGCTGACTACTTTCTTCAACAAATAGTAACACTTATTGCATATATCAGAGCTATCATGAACATTTTGGCAAAAATAGGAGGACTGGTTTGGTTCTCTAACTTAATCTTGTTTTCAATCAACGTCATATCTCTATATACCTTAATACAATATGATTTCGGTTTGTTAGCTTTACATCATCTTCAGTCGACTTCACAGATTGCAATAAGCTTTCCACAATATTTTTTTTGGAAGCTACTGACATGATTTTGCTTGAAACTGCTTTATATTTGAGGGGGAGTTCTATTTGCAAACCTGTGGAACACCTGTGGGGACCACCATAGCCCTCTCTTATGCCAACCTATTTTGGTAACCTATGGTGTTCAAACAAGAAAGAAATCCCTACCTGCTCCAGATACATTTCTATGGCAGGTTCACTGATGATGTACTTGTGGTTTGGAGAGGCAGTGCTGAATCTGCTTCGTGTTTTGTGGACCTTTTGAATCAGAATGATATAAATCTCAAGTTCACGTTCAGTGCTGATCCCTCCAATATTACTTTTTTGGATCTGAAATTGGCAGCAATCCTTCCCTCGGTCAGCCTAACTAGTCCTCCTCCTGTTTTTATTTTTCCCTAATATATCTTAAAAAGTGTTTTTCTTCGCCTGTGACCCTCTCTGCAATACACATCTCTGTCTGCTATTAAGTCCCTTACTGTCCCCTTGTCCTCCCTTAATTTTATTTGGTACTCACTTCATTCTTCATCCCTCTGCTTCTCATTGTATCTGATGAGTGCCTTTTCCTTGGCCCTCACCACCTTCCTGCCTTCTTAGAGAACCGGATTGTTCTCGTGCACCTATTTCTTCAGGTGACCATCCTCAAGCAAGACTGTTGCTTCAGGAAAAGTCCCTTTAAGTTCTCCCATCTTTTCTCCACAAACCTAATTCTGTCCACTCCCACCAACCTATCCCAGACTAATTCCCTCATCTGGTTAAAGTCTGCTTTTCTGAAATACAGCTCTTCAGCCTTTGATGGGGTGTACTTGTACCAAGGGCCAGGCTGTTCAAACCATATGGTGCTGTGATCATTGGAGCTTAGTGGTTTCCCCATCTGCACTCCACCTACCATTTCCAAGTTGGTGAGCACTGTATCTAGAATGGCAACCTGCCTTGTGGATTCCCTGACCATTGCAGAAGTAAACAGTCCTACAGTATTCTACCCTGACTTCTGCTGCTCCTAGCTGCTGGAATGTCCCAGTCTGTATCTGATAGGTTGAGATCCCCCACTACCACTACCCCCCCTTGTTTCTCTCTTCACTATTTCTCCCCTGGTTACCTATCACCCTCGTCACCCTGTACCGGTGATCTATAGTCCACTCCCATGCACAATTTTAGCCTGTTGCCATCACGAGCTGAACCCACAGTGACTCTGTTTCCCCATTCCCCTCCCCATGGACCCCTCCTCCATTTCTGTTCTCCATATGCCACTTATACATAGTGTAGCCTGGGACCACCAGTCCCAGTCATCATTACCTGTGGCACAAGTTTTCATAATGTCTACAAGACCCAGACCACATCCGCCACAATCTCCTGGGGCTCACTAATTTTGTTTCCCAGGCTCCTTGCATTAAGGCAGAGTGCAATACATCTTGCACCTAAAAATTTTCTCCCCATTCATCCTCGAAAATTTCTTGTTTTTCCTGGTTTTCACTAGCTTAGCAACCCCTACCTTGCTGGCTCCTTTTATTTTATAGACCCCTGTCTCCCAGCCTCTGGTCATTTTCCAGGGATTACCCTATTAACGGGGATATACCCCAATCACACCTGTTAGCTTCTTGTCCTCCTCAGGATCCAGCTCGGTCTGGCATCTCCCATGGCCCTACTCCCCCCCCAGTAGGGGCCTCAGGGGGAGAGCCATCCTCCCTACAGAGGTAGTGCACCATGTGGACTAGAATCCAGTGCCATATGGCACTGGGACCCAGAGGAGTCCTACAGAGCCCAGGCCATCATATACATGCCTATGGGATTTTAGAACTATGTTTTCTCCCCTGCCTCCTCTTCCCAACCCCCTAGGCATGGGCATAGCCTCCGTCAGCCTCAGCAGCATGTATTGTTATTCTGTGGAGGGAGCAAGGTCCCTTGGCCCACCACAGGGGTCACTGCAGCACTGGTACCCGCCTTCCGACCCTGACCACAGTGCACTGACTAACAGGAGCTGCTGTGACCAGACCTGCCTCTTGACGCAGTGACCCAAGCTTGTTCCTGAACTCAGGTCACCACATAGCATTTCAATGTGCTGCTGCTGGGCCATCGGGGCAGTCCTACTGGCTCCTTTTTACCCTATTATGAACGCCTACTTTGCTGCTTCCTTCCCCTATGTTGGTCACCCCCATTTCTGGGGGAGCCCTTCCTAAAGTCATCACTTGCTCTCCTTTATCAGTGGTTCCCCTGCCTCAGCATCCCCAGCAGTCAGTTTAACTGTCTGTCAATGTACACTTAAAACGTCTGCCCCAGTGCACTGGTCCCCTCTCTCGTTAGGTGAAGGTCGTTACCTTTGAAAAGCCTCCACTCCCAGAAACCCCCACAGTACCCTACAAAATGATATCCCTGCTCCTGACATCATCCCTTCAGTCACCTGTTAAACACATCAGTCTCCTATTTTTTCACTCTATCCTTCCTATTCTTCCTACCCCACACAGGGAGAACCCCAGAGAAGGCCACGGAAGCTGAGTGTGTCTTCAATCTGTCCCCATCCTTTGGAAGCTGTGCTTAACCATTTTGACAGGCAGGTTTACTAGATCGTTGGTACAAGGGATGAGCAGATTGGCTCTGCCACACTTCTGAACCTTCCTGGACTGGGCCAACTTAGCTCTGACCGGGAATAATGAGCCTTTCATGGCTCAACCTGAGTTGCCGAGTTTGCCGAGTTTGGAAGAGCAGGTCTAGTCCAAAGACACATAATCAGTGGAAATTTCATTGCCGTGCTGTGAGGAGACTTGCTGCAAGAGCACCAAGCTTGCCAGCTGAGGTGGGGTGTTTGGCAGAAGCAGCAGCAGTGCAAAACAGGGACAAGTACTCTGACAAACTTCAGCCCTGACATGCTTGCTACCAAGTGCCATCCTCCAGCCTGCTGTCAGTCATCATGCGTCCCTCCCTGTCTGACTCAACTGGCCCTCCCCCCAGACCACATGATCATCAGTATGGCCTAGAGGTTAGAGTAATGAGCTGTGAATGAGTTTGGTACATCCAGCAGCCCAGACCTGGGTTTGATTCTCACAACCTCTACTTGCATACTGTGTGACTCTGAGCAAGTCACTTAACCGCCCAGTACTCCCAGGTCGCCCCTGAAAACAGGCACTTGTGCCTAGTGGGCCTTACCCGGTTACCAAAGACTAAAATCAGATAAAAAAAAATTTGTTTAATGTAGGTTATGTGACCTTCACTCAGTGACAGTGGGCATTTGTGTGCTCTGCCCACAGCAGTGAGGAGAGTGAAAGAATTTAGTTAGTTCAGACTTCAGACTACGCATCTTGTCCATTCTGTTTCCATGTAGCCAGAAAAATCAGAGATCTGAACTGGAGTCTAGATTTTTAAGAGTAGGGACAAGGGAGGGTAATACTTATAAATAAATAGGCTTAGTTAGTTGGTGGTCTTACTGTCTGTGAGAGATGAGGCAGCAGGAGGCATGCAGCAGTGTGGGCTTTGGAGGGAGGGGAAGGGCTGCTGCTGCCTGAACATGTCAGTGATTGACTAGATTGACCGGTCCTCTCAGGACAGGAAGGTCGCCTAAGTAAAAACAAGCATTTGTCAATGCCAAATGTTGGTTGCTTGTATGTGCTGTTTAGGTATTTGGAAGTGATAGTTCCATGCCTTCCTCCCAAGACATCCACTGTGTCCTTCCGTTCAGTATTCAGAGAGGAGTGGGAGGGGCAAGGGCCACAGCAGTACAGCAGTTGCCAAGGGGGTGAAGAGGTGGACAATAGTCCATTCAAAGGCAAAAATGTCCTGCAGGAGCTCACTAAATTGAAGGTGGACAAGCGATGGAACCAGATGGCATACGCCCAAGGATATTAACAGAACTGCGAAGGAGATAGCAGTACCTCTGGCAGCCATGTTCACTGAGTCATTCAACATGAGTTAATTGGAGGAGGGCACATGTGGTCCCTCTACACAAGTCTGGCAGCAGGGAGGAGGCAGGGAACAATAGGCCATTCAGCCTCACCTCAGTAGTGGGGAAGATCATGGAGACATTGCTTAAAGAAAGGATAGTGGGGCATCTAGATGCCATCAGAGCCCAGGACCATAGACAACATGGATTTACAGTGGTGACATCATGTCAGATAAATCTAGTTGATTTCTTTGACTGGGTGACAAAAGAAGTGAATCAGGGTGGGGCAGTGGACAACGCTTACCTTGATTTCAGCAAAGCCTTTGACACCATCCCATATAGGAGGCTGATAAACTAGCTGGGTAGGCTGGGCATGGGGGAAAGGACGGTAAACTGGGTTAGAAACTAGCTAACAGACAGGAGGCAGACAGTGGTGGTAAATGGTGTGCAGTCTAGGGAGAGGGAGCGACCAGTGGGGTGCTGCAGGGATCGGTCCTGGGACCAGTTCTGTTCAATGTCTTCATTAGTAATATTGCCGAATGTCTGAAGGGAATTTTTTCACTAAATTTTCAACATAGCCATTTTAAGATCTCTGCTCATGAACAGTGTCACTGTGATTTTCTTAATCTGTCCCAAATATTGATTGCACACACCGAATGCACCATTGTGCACTACATGCACGGAAACACATTTTGTGCGACATGTGAAAACGCAGCTGTACTGCTCATAAGGAGGTGTGGCAAAATAGCAATGTTGAAAATCTAGAGTGCAGATATAAAAAATTGCGAACTACGAGCGTATGAGGAACCGCGCGAATACACGTCAGAAACAGTCATTTTTAGATTTCACTAATTAACATAGCCATTTTAAGACTCTTCTACTCATGAACAGTGTGACTGTGATTTTCTTAATGTGTCCCATACATTGATTTCAAGACACCGACTGCACCATTGTGCGCTACTTGGGCGGAAACACATTTTAAGCAGATATGAAAATGACAGCTGTACTGCTCAAAAGGAGTGTGGTAAAATGGTAATGTTGAAAATCTGGAGTGAAAATATTGAAAATTCGTGAACTTACGGGCGGCATGAGGAACTGCGCAATGCATGCTCAGAAAACAGTCATTTTAGAATTTTTTCACCAAATTTTCAACATAGACTTTTGAGAGCCCACCTTATGAACACTGGCAGTGTCATTTTGTTACTCAGTCTTGAAAGGTGATTTCACATGATGACCACAAAATCACCCTTTGGGCCCGATTAACATCATGACAGTGTAAGAATTCATGAGGAGGTCCCAAAAACACCATGTTGAAAATTTGGGCCTAAATTCCCAAATGCCTGAGATATGCAACAAAGTTGAAAAACCCTATCTAACCCATTATACAGCTTACCGGCATTTCCTCAATTCATGTCGACTTTGAAGAATGCAGACGTGTTCCCGGTCCACCCCGAAAATCGTCGCTCGAGCTCCAGAGGTAAGTATGGGGTGAGGGGGGCGTGGGGGCAGGGTGCTGTGAGTGGTGGGTGCGGGTTGTGGAGGGGCAGGAGAAGCCGAGGACAGTTTTTGTATTTACAGTTTTTTTATTTTTAATAAGACGACGAGGGGCGAGGTGGGCTCTAGCGTGGCAGCTGGAAGGCTGTTGGGGGCTGGAGCCGATGGGGATTGGGCACCCCCGTCAGCCATAACATCATTTTGCCACGCTGGGGTGGGCTCCCAGCGTGGCACCTGGATGCTTGGGGGGGCGTGCAGCCAACGGGGGATTGGGCACCCCCATCAGCCATAACATTTTGCCACACTGGGGTGGGCTCCCAGCGTGGCACCTGGATGTTTTGGAAGTGGAGCCGACGTGGATTGGGCACCCCCGTCAGCCATACAATGTGGGGGGGGAGAAGGCGTATGAGCATGCAGTGTGTGTGCGTGCATGTGTGTGTGTGGAGGGGGGAGCTCTGCTCACTGAAACGGAGCTCTCCCTTTCAACTGTACAACCACTGCATTTTCAACTGCTGTCATAGACAGCTGCAGCAGTGATTGGGGAACTAGGGCCGCACCTGCAAACACACTGACTGCATTGGAAGACAGGTGCCACACTTCCAAAAACTCAGATGATGGTACTATGTTTCTTGCACATGCGTGCAAGCAACATAATAAATACATAAAACCTAAAGCAGCTCAGTAGGATTAGGGAAGGGAATTGTTTGAGAGGGGGTCACATCTTAGACTCTGTGAGTTCCCCAGCTCTGCACTTGAACTACTAGACCATAGTGCCTCATTGATTTTGAGGGGGGTCACATCTCAGACTCCATGTTCCATAGCTCTGCACCTGAACTACAAGGCCATAGTGCCGTACTGATTTGGAGGGGGCACACATCTCAGACTTTTTTCCAGAGCACTGCACCTGAAAACAGGTCTAAAGTTAATCAGAGTAAATCAGAAACTTTTGGAAATAAATCAGAGTCAGAATCAGACCTGGGTCACAGCCAACCATGCCCATTCCTAGCTGGTATCCAAATATACCAGAACCTCCAGTTTTCCCTCTCCTTCTCTGCCATTCTCCCTTTCCTGTCTATATCTCAGATGGTTATGTACCAGGAAGTGGGGCTATTTCTACATAAAATGAGCCACTGTTGCAACCAATCATTCATTTACTGAGAATGAATGAATGGGACAGGTGGTGCCATTTAGCCAGTGAAGTCATTGGATTTTTCTTAACTATTTTATAAAATAAAATAAAAGAGTTTTCAGGCCAGGTGGCAAGTCTCAGCAAAGAATTATTTTTGAATAAAGACCAGAGGACATCTACCCACCTTTTAGCCAACAGGTAATATACTACTATCCTAAAATCTGTTTTAACAAAGTTAAGGAGTATTATGCACTGGACAGGAAAAATCCGACAAGGTGATTGGTCAGCAGCATTCTGTGCCCATACTTATGTTCCCTCATAACAGAATGCCTAAAAACAAGACCCCTGAGTAGACACTGTTTGCCTACAACAATATCCCTACACTCACTCAGAACCCTTCATTGTGCAAACGCCTCACCAGTTTCCTTAGCAACAGAATTAAAAGAAAAAACTAACTACTGTGAATGCCCTAGTACATGTAATAATCCATTTTAATACCTTTTAAACCATTTTAAGTAATTTCTTGGGGATGACTTCTGTCTGAGAAACTCCACACACCAAAAGCATGTCTTCATCATGAACGTGTCTCTGGAATGCCGCTGACCCAAATCCTAAACTCATGTATGTCCGTTTTTGTTTGTCTAAAGTTGATAAAAATGAAGACCCTATTCCAAAAGTTTTTTTTATTCTAAAGTCATAGATGTCTGTCTTAACTAAAAATGTGCACTTTAAAGGTACTAAAACCTTGCATAAAAAAAAAACTCAAGTGAGATACCGAGCATGTGCATTAGTGTTCCCCCGATGCGCATGCTTGGGATCTAAGTTGAGTTTTTACAGAGGTGCTTTTAATGCCTTTTGGGTGCACGTTATCAGTCCATACATACATTTACGAGTTTAGAATTAAACAGACTTTTGTAACACAGTCTTAATTTTCATCAGCTTCACACAATCAAAAATGGCCACACACCAGTTTAGGAGTTGAGCCAGTGACATTCCAGAGATGCCTTTACGATGAAGACCTGCTTTTGGTGCCTGGAGTTTCTCGGACAGAAGTCATCCCAAACTAATTACTTAAAATAGTTTAAATGTATTAAAACCTACTGGGACATTCACAGCAGTTAGATTTTTTTCCTTGCCAAGAGGAAACTGGTATTGATGTTACACAAAACTGACTGCTTCTAATGTGTCAGGTATCATCAAAGTCATTACAATTGCATGATTAATGACTCTAGCATTGGACTATATTATGTAGTAATGTACTTCCACAGTTCAAACACACTAAAAAAAAATATTACAGCTTTGTTTGTATCTTTTTTTTACTTTACTGTGGGGGTCCAGTGCATAATCGCAATAACACGCTCCAGGGTGTGATTTATCATAGGATATCGGCACATCTTGGGCACATAAGGCACTTGGCTTTGCCTCATGTCTCACAACTCACCTGAGGCATGCCAATATCTGATGATAAAAGCACACCCTGTCATGTGTTATTGCTTAATTACATTCACTAAAAAATACCACCAACAGCTTAATCTGGTTCAAGGTCAGTTGGCATTCATCTGTATCCCCCTCCCCCGGGTCGTGCCTGAAAATAGGCAGGATTTGTCTAGTGCACTTACCCGGTCAACAAAAGCTAAATAAATAAATAATATGATGGCAAGAAAGAATGGTGAGCTGTGATTGGTCAGTCTGGGTCTGGACCTGTTATGTTATCCCAACATAACATTATGGATCTAGTCACAGCACTGACAAGACTGCATCAATTATTAAATAAATCACTGCACAGGCCACAGAAATGAAGTTGTTACCGTGATCAGCTTCACTCCTGGCACAGTCCCCACCTGCCTCCGATCGCTGTCCTTATCTGCACAAAACACCCACATTTAACAAAAACCTGTCCTTAGGGCACACTTAAAAAGATACCACCTCTTCTCACACTGGTTTTGGTAACAGCATCTTATGATGCCTTTTCCTCATCAATGACCATGTGGTTAGTCAAAACCACAGCGCATGCCTGTTCATGTCCCATACCGCCAGGATACCTCTCAGTCATGCTGTGTCTACAGACACGGACACACACTGTACCATCATTCTTTTTTTTACCAATTATTTTACCAGGTGAGACACACTAAGCTGAAAGCTTGTTTGCAGGTGCAACCTGGGAGCACAAGGAAGTTAAGTGACTTGCTCAGGGTCACACAGTATGCACCTAGGGGGCTGTGGGATTCAAACCCAGGTCTCCAGATTTGCAGCTCAGAGCCTTAACTCACTGCGCCATACTGCCTCTAAAACTGTTTTCTTAAAACTCTTAAATCTTAAATTCTTAAAACTGTCTTTCTACATTTTTTATTTATTTAATGAAAATACCACTGCCCTAAAAAATACATCAAAGCCCTTGAAGTGGCTGTGAAGTGGAACAGAGAAACAGAAGAGGAAACCCTCTCCGCCCTCTCTTTCAGTGCCTGTCTTCAGCGCAAGCTTCTTACCGATCCCCATCTGTCCTTTTATTCATTCATGCAGGACTTTTCAAATTATTTTTAAAATAAAAATTAAACAGTGTCAGTCGGGGCCAACAAAAACACTGAAACAGACACAAACAATGGTCGACAGCACAGTGAATGGGGGGCAGACACAAATACAGAGCTACATACAGTAAACAGCACCACCTGCTGCAGAAGCACAAAAAGGAACTTCTTTTTGTTTAAATACTCTTCCACACTAACAAATCAGTAAAAAAGGTTTTTGAAAGTGTATTCTTTTAATTTTTTTATTGTAAATATCAGGAATAATGCACTCCAGTGTGTGTCATGCTGGGATAACGTCACTTCTTGGGTGGTGGACACACTCAGCCTGTGGCCTGGTGCCCAACCACCCGAGGGGTGATGTTATCCCAGCATGATACACACCCTGTCATGCATTATTCCTGTAATATCAATTGCTTAATATTTGATCTGCATGGATTTATTCCCTTAGATATATAGTTACGATAGCACACTGCCACATGCACTTAATCATAGATAATCCAGTCAGCTACTCAGACAGAAACGTCTGTTTGCAGATTACACAAAGGTATGTGGCAGAGTGGATAGGAGAGAGGGAAGGAGGGAACTAAAAAGGGACCTGGCCAATTTGGAAAGGTGTTCCAAGATTTGGCAAATGAAATTCAAGCCAAAAAGGGCAAGGTTATGCACTTGGAGACAGGGGCTCTGAGGACTGAATATTGGATGGTGAGGGTACGACTTGAGCAGACTTCGGAAGAAAAGGTCTGAGGTTATAATTAGTGACAGCTTCAAGGTCTCAGACCAGTGTAACAAGGTATATGGGGAAGCAAGCAAGATGCAGGGGTGTATTAGTAGGGCCTCCTCAAGCAGATAAAAGGAGCTGATCCTACCCCTGTACAGCCCCTTGGTGAGGCTGCACTTGGTGTACTGTGCACAGTTCTGTAACCATCAGCTTAAAAAGGACAAGGACCACCTGGAGTTGATCATAAGGAGAGCAACTAAAATGATTCCTAGCCAGCAGGGAAGACTTATGAGGAAAGACTGATGGACGCCAACATGTATTCACAGGAGGCCAGGACAGAGAGGGGGAGACATGACTGAAACCTTCAAGTACCAGCTAAAGGGAGTAAAAGGTCAGACACATAGCAACTGTTTTTCTTTTGTTTGTACTTTATGTTTATTGCATTTTAAAAAGCAAAATACAAGAAACAGCACCAACAAATGTCAGACATCACATATTACACAGGATCCATCAAATGGAAGAGAAAAAACAAAGTTGAACATTTAGGTTACGAATAAGGGGGATAAATAGTTATGTTCATACTATCAAATTAATTAATTGAATAGCTGTACCCTACAAGACTGTGGAGGTCAGTCCAGAACAAATAAAGTCCCATCATTATGTAGTATTCAGCAGTTCTTGATGATATGACCCCTTCGGTAACATTATAATGTCCCAAAAATGGATGGTGTTCCATAACAGGTGCAATACAGGGAAACGGTACCAAACTTTACTTGAATAAGCCAAACACTGCAGCAAACAACCAGTACATATCTGTCCACTAAATACTTTTATAACATGGAGTAGCAAAAGTAAAGTTTTGATTGGCTCAATAATGGTTCTGTGTTAAAATAGTGGAAAATTAAATAGCGCCCGCGATTACAGCAACTACATTTTAGCGACTGCATAAAAAGTGATCATACATAATACCACGAGTTATATTGGCGAACATTAGCAAATATTGCTTTCCAAAGATCCTAACAAGAGATACTGAAAGCATGAGAGGAAATACAAATAATCATGTACTCTGACCTTGTTATCTCTCCAAACTTGTGCATCATCAGCTGGCCCTCTGAAAGTTTCTTTAATCCTGTCCCATGCACGCTTCCTAAAACTACCTAAGACTAGCATCACACATTTCAATACTCCACTGACTGCTTTCTGCCGCACTTCTAATCCTAGCAACTTGTAACAGGTGCATAGCAACCTTTTGGCAACTGTCAAAATCGCGGCTTCTGGCTTTAAAAAAGAACTGGCTGAAGCCAGAGAACAATCCTTTATTTATTTTGGGTAGTCATAATTTCAGAGCAGTTCCTGTTTGCAGAGGTCAATAAGTTTTGCCATTCACTGAATCACTGTTGGAACAGAAAATTATGCGCAAGTCCTCTCAAGTATTCCAAGGTGGTTCTGGACTCATATTGTGCCGCAATGGAAGCAATACATTGATTTTGATCCTTATACTTCCTTTTGGTTCCAGCATTCCCGGCTCCTAATACAAGTTGCGCCAACTTAAGCTCTTTCAATTGTTGTTCATGTCTCAAACATTCTATAAGCTTCCAAACGCTTGGGTGACAGGCTCTGAGGCGGGAGTTAAATCTCCTGTGCCAATCCTCCACTGCATTATTCATTCGCTCTAATCCACTCTGTGTCCCAGTGAGGCAATTCCACTCCTCAATGGGAAAAGTTGGTCTTCTTTGTCCAGACTGACCTCTCGGTCTACCAAACCGTGTGTCTTCATTATAATCCAAAACAGGCTGCAACAGCTCTTCATTGCTAACATAAACATTCTGTCTAGCATCCATTTCTTTGAGTTCTTCAAATTTAATCAGGACATCAGCAGGTGTCACAAATGACAAAGACAGCAACATTCTTAAATTTAGGGCAAAGTCTGGGTCGAGGCAGTATTGCTTCTCCACCTCGGGGCACTTCTGAATTTTTCTGCAGACAGCTTGCGTGAAATGAAAAAAGCACCCCCTTAATCGTGTCTCTGGGAACACAGTAACAAAGACTTTACTGGCAGCCTTCACAAAATCCATGATGGCATTGGTTGGGAACAGATTAGCGACAAGTGTTTTGAGCTCTGAAAAAATCTTACCTATGAAGCTGTGTTATGTGAGCACATCAGTATGTATGCAGCAAGTATAACAGCACCAGACCACATGGCATGAACTGTGAACAATTGATTAAACATTGTTGGACATGATTTAAACATTTTGTCTAGCATCCAGTCTTCACTTTCATGCAAAACCCGCAAATTACCATCAGTGGCAAATATTGGTATTCTGTCTTGTTCTCTACCACTGTTGAAGACAAGGAAAAGGTCACCACAGCTCCGTATTGCTTTTCTGAGGCAGATGCAGTACACTCAACAACAACCTGAGAGGTTGTCTTGACTGTGGTAAGCGTACGGGAATGAATGTCTGCCATCACACGCCTAACCCCAACCTCACCAGCATCTGCCACATGATTATGCCCTTGAATTGCAGCCACAACACTGTCTGCCGAAGTGTGCAATCTAGAAAAGCAGTTTTATTTATGAGAGTCAGCACATCTCCAGTGAACTTTTGCAGCTCTTTTCTTATCTTGTATATACAGGTAGTTGGCATATAGAACCAGCAGCTGACCTTTATGGCTAGTTATAAATTCCAGGGACTGACTAATCGACTTCCTTCCATCCTTCCTTCCTTCCTTCCTTGAAGTTAAACTGTGATTTTATGACCTACACCTGCTGAAATTTACCAATCGGCGGGGGGGAGGGGAATCAAAACACAAACACACTGCGCAACGGAAGCAGAAACGGATGTTTCAGAGTGACAACATGCACCAGCTCATTTTCCATACTGTAAGTTACTATCCACTTGTATTTTGGGGGTGAGGCGCTACTTTTCATTGGTGCTATTAAGTATCGTCACTGTTTGAGTTTTTGCCATTTTGGGGTCGCTATTATTCGGTCACTATTATTGCTTTGCGATTTTAACAGGATACCTGAACAACATCACCTGACTGTTTGTTAATCTCTGTTAATGCGCAGTTAGGGTGAAAAGTCCTGGCAACTGGATCCCTGTTCACAACCTGGACTTCTTCAGTGTCTAGGCACAGCAGCAGTTTGTGGCAGCCATTTAATTCCCCTGCTAAGCTGGAGTAACCATAGGGGCACTTTGCTAGTTTGCTGTCCAATGTTATGAGAGAAGTCACTGTCTTTACACCCGTGCATGACTTCCCACCCACCCGCCAAGGGGATCTCATACTTCTCCGCTGCACAGACAGGGGCGGGAGGAGAGAGAGAGAGAGAGAGAGAGAAAGGAGGGAGAGACAGAGAGAGAGAGAGAGGAGGGAGAGAGAGAGAGAGAGAGAGAGAGAGAGCACAACCAGAGGAACAAGAACAACCAGTTTGTGGCTTCTGTTGTGTGGGAAGCAGGGAGAGAATGCATGTGCCGTACCCTGCCAAGAGACACATTTGCAGTCCCAGTGGTCATTTTTCCATGTCTGTTAATCCCCGTAGTCCGGCATTTGAAACTGTGTCCCCCAGCCAGGATGTCTGTTAACCCCCGTAGTCCGGCATTTGAAACTGTGTCCCCCACCCACACTATGTGCCTACGGGGCCAACAGTTCTCGATGTCAGTGTTCCTGAGTGAATGTGTAATGGTGAGCCAAGAGGAGAATTGCTGGCTGTCACTATCTGCTTCTGTGTTGCAGAGAGAGAGAGAGAGAGTGAGTGAGACAGAAGGTAATGACAGCAGGTCGGAGATATGCTGCAGAGTAGAGCGCTCTGACCTGCTGTCATTCCCCGGTAGCCCAGCCAGTATGTTTGTTCTCCTCACTTGCCCACTCACTGCCTGACTGACCACCCGCTCACTGCCCCCCCACCACTGACCCATGCATCAACAGGGACAGAGCATAACAGGAACACAGTCAGCAACACAGACCGCATGACCTGTCATTTAGCAATGAGAGCTGCTGTCAGGCTACCCGCAGTGTCTCTTGTCACCAGGAGAGGAGTTGTCATTCAGGCCCCCCCACACCCTGAAGCACAGTACCAGAGAGAATGAGAGGGACACAGCAGAAGTGCAGATCAGTACCCTGCACCTACAGCAGCAGATCGTTATTGTGACCTCAGGATGCAAAGTACTGTATACCGCGTATGGTACCGAGATATTGGCAGCCACAGATTGCGAGAGGTGGCTGCTTATCTCTCTGTACCATGCGCCATGCACTGTAGTTCGCATCTTGAGGTGTCACATATAGCCATGCAGTGATATAGCAGAAGTACATGGCTCCACACTCACCCACCCTGTGGATCTCCACTTACCGGGTGAGACAGTGAGAGCAGGGAGCTGCTTTCTGCAGTGGTGAGCATGCAATGAGAGAGAGAGAGAGAGAGAGAGAGAGACAGACAGACAGACAGAGACAGTGTCGCACGTGAGAGACCAACAGCAGTAGCAGACAGCAGCAAGAGGCTGTAACAGGACCTGTTATTTTAAAATGCTGCACTGTCCTCTCTGTTCTCCTGCTGCCATACTGTTTCCCACAGACAGACATTCAAAGGAGAGCAAGAGGAGCTCAACTCGCTCCCGTCGCTTAACCATGTGCGGCGGGGACAGAGAGAGAAGCATACGGAGAGCGAGAGGCTGAGACACCATGAAATTAAACTTACTTTGAAATGCTGCACTGTCCTCTCTGTTCCCCTGCCATTGTACACTGTCCCGTGTGTGGGATCTCCTTCCCTTCCTTACTTACTGTAGTCTGGAACAGTCAGTCTGCCGTGACTGCTTAGCTACTGTTGCCATTCATGACTATGCAGGAACTACTTTGTGTGGGGGAATACTTCCCAAAATCCACATATTTTTGTAATTTTCCATGAGTATCCTGTGGTTTATCAACACAGGGGTAAACCCATGTTATAAGGGCAGTAACCCACTCCAGGGTGTGTGGTTATCGGGGATTAACGCACACCCGGGTGCTGTGAGGGTGCTCAGCCTGCAGCCTTGTGCCTCACTATGCACCCAGGTGTGCATTAATCCCCAATAACTGTACACCTTATCGTGGGTTATTGCTTACTAAACCGGTCAGAAAAACCAGGCAGGAGAGAAAAAAAATCAAGTCCCAATATGTCCCAGAGCTGTTCAACTTAAACTCTCTCCTTCCAAATGCTTAAGGGACAGTGAACCCTCTAATAAACAGAAACAGTTTAGCACATTAAAAACTTTGATGAAAGTAAGGTTAGTCCACCTCAGCATCCCTTTCTCACCACTTTGGGTGTCCTCCTCACCAGAATCAGGATCGGGTACATTCTCCCTGCTGGTGACCTCAAATTCTTTTTGGATCTGTTGGACCCAGCTTCCTCTGGGTCCGTAAACTGAAAGGCATGTCCTCCATAATATACGCAGAGATGGGCCAGCATCAGCAGTGAATGAGTCACTCCTAGACTGCAAAGCTTAGCCCACATTCCATCAATTTTTTCCCGATGCGCCCTCATGGCGCATAAGTCCGGGAACAGATGTACTGCATGGCCATTATAGCTGAGTTGCTCCATGTTTTGGGCCACCTGCAGCAGTGTATCCCTCGTGGTAACCCCATCCATGACCAACAGCGCAGTCTGTGGAGTATCCCGCTGAGCCTCAGCAGATCGCAGAGAAATTTGGTAGGCCCGCTGAAAATGATTTGCACCCTCCGAATGCAGATGAAGTGTTCCAGGTAATCAATATCTCAAAAATGTTTAGAAGGCTGGGTCCTCTTGTCCTTCTGGCAGGCTATTTAAATGAACATTGGAGCCATGGTGGGCATTTTCGAGAGGCTCTAATCTGTATCAAAGCTGTGTATTCTCCTGAATGATCTTGGTCATAGTAGACAGGGCTTTAATGGCTTGCAACTCCGCAGATGTCGCAGTTTTGTTTGCAGCTTCTATTTTAATATCTTGCTCTCCGATCTTCTGCAGGATGGTTTCCTCTTTAGAGTCTATGGCCTGCATCAATAGCTGGAGAGTCTTCCATGACGGTTCCGTGCCTGTGTGGCTGGGTATAGGCACCAAGGCCTGTGAGTCTGATGATGACTGAGACTTAGGACCACCGGACTCTTGAATGCCCCGTAGTCAATTTGGGCACCACCAAACTGCTCTGCACGCTGTACTCTGTTAGTTGCTGCAGTAATTTTGGCAATATAAAGCAGTCCAAAGACAATTTTTATCAAAAATGCTTCCCCGAAGTGCAGAGCTATACATGAACACATCCTATCAGTAGGTGTGCTCAACAGCACCCCCAGCTAGCAACTGTTTAAGCTTAGCAAGGGGTCTGTTACAAGAGCCATAAATACAATCTGGCAGGGGGAAATTGAGGAAATGCTTCTTCATGGAGAAGGTGGTACAAAAGTGGCACCATCTGCCAGTGATGCTTGTCAATGTTAACACAGTGGCAAGCTTTAAGAGTGAGTGGCATAGACACATAGGACAGGGAAGGCTAAGGGGGTAGGGTTAGAGTAAATAGGGACTGGGGGTTAGTTCAAGCAGAACTATGGAATGAATGATCTACTAGAAGTGTAGTCAGTGCTAGGCTGGAGTATGCCTGCCTATACCCATGTGAGGGCCTAGGTAGGAACCAGGCTGACAGGATGGATCAGGAATCCTTTTCTGTCCTCGAACATCTAGGTATCTCAGTATCTCAAAATAATAGGTTACTAAATTGACACATGCTTTGCTCATAATAGGGAATAAATACTTGAAATGGGGGAATCAGATCTGAAAAGACACGTTTCAGTTGTACTGAGAGAGAGAAAAAAAAACCAGAGGAAAGAGTAAGGATTGCAAACAGTTAAGGGGCCAGAAATAAGACATGATTGGAGTGGTGCAGTGCAGTGGCTGTGGAGCAGCAGTCTTCCGGGAGATGTTCTGGAGGATGCGGTGTTGTCCCATCTGCAGGCACCTCTCTGGGCTGAGGGAGGAGGTTGCTCATCTCCAGGCTGAGTTGGCCAGGATTTGTGGGACCTCCTCTTCCATCCAGGGACCACCAGTGCCACGGCCGTTGCCTCAGAGATTGCCAAGAAAGAGGAGCGGTTGGACCACAGTGGGCTCAGGGAGAGTGAGGGTGGTGGAACAGAGGCACATCCCTCCAGTTGTACCTCTCCACACTTCCTATGCCATTCTGGAGTGGAGACCAAGGAGGATGCTGGGAACCTCCACAAAGGAGACCCACAGGAGGGTGGCAGAGGACCCTGCAGGGGAAGGAAACAACTCCTGGTGGGGGACTCCATTGTTAGGAAGGTAGAACTGGGCAAGGAAGGGGAGGGGAGGTAGGTGCCTGCCTGGCGCCATGGCTTGGAGGGACAGGGAGCAGACTCAGGATTGCCGGAGCAGCTGCACAGGGAGGGAGTCTGGATGTCATTGTCCACTTAGGGACAAATGACCTGGCTAAGAAAGGGATTAGAGAAGTGCAGGAAGAGTTTGTGGAATTGGGAGGGCCTTGAGTCAAGTAGCACGACGGTAACCTTCTCGGAGGTGCTACCCATCTATGGCATAGGAGAGGCTAGGGTGTTCCGTACCATGGGATTCAATCAGTGGTTGAAAACTGGTGTGGAGCTCAGGGATTTGGCTTCATTGGGACTGGGGGTCCACCTGGAGTGATGCAAGCCTATACTGGCATGATGGGCTGCATCTGTCCAGGAGGGGAACCAGGATCCTAGGTGATAGGTTTAAATGCTTCATTGGCAAGCTTTTAAACCAGCCAAGGGGGAGGCACTGAAAGGAGCAGGGAAAATCCTAGCCCCCAAACAATCACGGTAGTAAGTGTGGCAAACACCAGTATGGAGGTGTCAATAGGAGAAGGGCAGGGTAAATGGAGAAAGTGACAAAGGCAAGAAGGACAGGGATGGGGCAAAAGGGGTAAGGCCATCAGAAAATGGAGGGTAATGAGTACCAATGCCCGTAGTCTGGGCAACAAGCTCCTGAGCTGGTGGCCTTAATGGAAGAGGGATGCCTGGATATCGAGCAGTCACAGAAACATGGTACATAGAGAACCATGACTGGGATGTTAACATACCAGGGTACATAACTGCTGGGAGAGACAGGCAGGGAGAAGAGGGGGAGGAGTAGCCTCTCATGTAAAGGAAGGGATAAAAAGCAACTGAACAAAAGAGTAAACAGGAGGAGAGGAGGCACTCAGGGTCACCTTGGAGACTGGAAAGGCACCACAATCCGCACAGGGTTGTGTAAGACCCCCATATCAGGGGAAGGAATGGACAAGGATATGATGGAAGGCATTCTAGAATGGCAGAGAAAGGGAGATACTGCTGATGGGAGACCTGAATATGCCAGATGTTAACTGGAGCACATTTGCTGCAGTGACATCCAAGAGCAGGGCCATTCTTGACGCCCCACAGGTGGCAGGCATTAGACAGCTAGTTTCGAACCCACTCGTGAGGAGCAATCTTAGACCTCGTCTCAACGGGGCAGTGAGAGAATCTCAGATCTAGAAGTGGGTTGCCATCTGGGGACAAGTGACCATCAAACAGTGTGGTTCACGTTAAACTCAGCTACAGAGTCAAGCCACAAAAGTGAGGGTACTGGACTTTAGGAGGGCTGACTTTGGCAAGATGGGAGAGTGCCTCAGAAAAGCACTAGCAACAGGCTAGAAGGAGTGTGGAGCAACAATGGGAATTATCAAAACTGCCATCACAGAGGCAACAAGCCTTTGTGTGAAGCAAATAAACAAATCAAATGAAAAAAAGCCACTATGGTTCTCAAGAGAGGTGGCTGTGAAAGTCAGGAAGAAAAAGATAGCATTCCAGAAGTATAGGAAACACAGAAGGAGCAGGACAGACAGCTGTACCCAGTTAAGGCAGAAAGAAGCAGGAGGAAGTCAGAATAGCAAAGGCCCAAACTGAGGAAAAGATAGCCAACTCAGTTAAGAAGGGGAAAAACCTTTATAGGTACATCAGCGAAGCGAAAAGACAAAGGAGGATAGTGAGGCTGAATAGAATAAACGGTGGGTGGGCAGAGGGGGACAGTGAAAAAGCAGGAATACTGAACGAATATTTCTGCTCAGTATTCACAAAAGAGGAGGGGGAAGTGCCTAATCCAATTAACAGAAGCACTCTTGATAGGGGGGTCGATCCCAGTCTTTCACAGAAGAAAGGGTTCTGCAAGAACTCCTAAAACTGAAGGTGGACAAAGCAATGGGTCCTGATGGAATTCACCCCAGAATTCTAAAAGAATTAAGGAAGGAACTAGTGAAACCACTGGCTACTCTTTTTAATAAATCATGGAGGATGGTGTGGTACCCGAGGACTGGAGGAAGGCGGATGTGATTCCTCTCACAAAAGTGGGACCAAGACAGAGGCAGGAAACTACAGACCTGTCAGTCTAACCTCTGTGGTAGGGAAAGTGATGGAGTCACTTCTGAAGGAAAGAATAGTTGAGTACCTAGAGGTCAGTGAGCACAGGATCCAAGGCAGCATGGGTTCACAGCGGAAGGTCATGTCAGATGAATCTAATAGATTTCTTTGACTGGGTGACCAAAGTAGTAGACCAGGAGGGGCTGTGGACATGGCCTACCTAGACTTTAGTAAGGCATTTGACACAGTCCCACACAAAAGATTATTAGTCAAATTAACCAGCCTGGGAGGGTCCCAGGGTGGTAGCCTGGGTAAAACATTGGCTGGACAACAGGACACAGAAGGTAATTGTAAATGGAGTCCACTTGAAGAAAGGGCGGTTACTAGTGGGGTACCGCAGGGTTCAGCATTGGGTCCATTCCTTTTTAATGTCTTCATCAGTGGCATTGCAGAGGGACTGGAAGGAAAAGTATGCCTTTTTGCAGATGACACAAAGATCTGCAACAGGGTTGATACACAAGGAGGTGTGGAAAGGATGAAAGGGACTTGGCAAGGTTGGAGGAATGGTCTGACGATGGCAGCTAGGATTCAATGCAAAAAGTGCAAAATAATGCACCTGGGAAACAAGAACCCAGGGGAAGAATACAATGGTGGGGAGGTAGTAACAACAACAAAACAGGAAAGGGACCTGGGGGTAATCATATCAGATGACCTTAAGGTTAGCAAGCAATGTGAGAAGGCAGTAGGAGGCCGGGGTATACTGGGATGTATAGGAGAGGCATCAGCAGAAAAACAGGAAGTTGTTATCCTCTGTACAGATAGTTGGTGAGACCCATCTGAATACTGTGTCCAGTTCTGAGACCCCATCTCCGCAAGGACATAGACAGGATACAGGCAGTTCAGAGGAGGGCAACAAAATGGTGCAGGGTCTGCAAGAGAAGCCGTATGAGGAGAGACTAAAGGAGCTTAATATGTATACCCTTGAGGAAAGAAGGAGAGGGGGACATGATAGAAACTTTCAAGTACCTCAAGGAATCAACAAAGTCCAAGAGGGTAGCATCTTTCAGAAAAGAGACTTGCAAGAACAAGGGACACAATTTAAAGATAGAAGGAGGGCGGTTCAGGGCAATGTGAGGAAGTATTATTTCACAGAGAGGTAGTGGATGCATGGAACAGCCTTCCTGAGGAAGTTATGGAGTCTAAAACTGTGGGAGAATTCAAGTGCATCTGGGACAGACATAGGCAATTCTTGTGGGGGCAGGAAGATATAGGCTGTTGGTTAAATAGGATCTGCGGCCTATCCTGTAGGTAGGGAAATGGGCAGACTAGATGGGCCTAGCGGTCCTTATCTGCCGTCAAAGTCTATGTTTCTATGTTACTTCACATAGAAAATATCTACAGTAACAGGGAAACAAAACGTGCAGGTAGAAGACAAACAGAACGTTCAAAACATTCCTCAGGAACAAAAAAAAAAAATATCCTGTATCAGAACCTAGTTCTGGGCCAGTTTTCATTTACAGCTATGGGGATGTTCTACTACTGTTAAAAGGCAGAAGTTAAATATCTGTTTATCTATGCTACTGTAAATGATTTTATGCATTGCTTTGCTGGGTCAGAATTCTGAATATTAAAATGATAACATATTGTAGATACATTGCTTAATTGTGTTCAGTTCTGCAACAGTTACTAAAGGAATGAACACTGCATAATGTAATCTGGTAATCAGGTATTTAATACACTAGGGGATAGCATGCTGAAAAGGCAGTTAGCATGAGAAACAGTGTGTAGGATCCAAAAAGGGTGTTCCACAGAGAGAATATCAAGTTTGTTGGCAAGCAATAGTCAATGCTGTAATCTGTGATTGTACTGCCATCTAGTGGCAATGTGAATGCAGCTAAACAAGGAGTGCACTAACATGCAATAGCTGCGACTGTAGCCACATTCTGATAAGAAAACAAGCACTTGCTGATGCTGGATGTTTGCCACTGATATTGCTGTTGTACTGGATCATCTAAGGTGCAGATCCTCATGCCAGAATACTAATATGGGCTGGGCTGGGCTGGGCTGGGGGGAGCAATTAGACTATGGCAGCAACAGACATCGATGGACATTTTCCTTTTTACAGCCTTTATTTAGAAAAAAATTAAACTACAAGTGAGGGTTTCTTTATTTCACGTGGAGACACTGGGGGATTGGGCACCCCCATTGTCAGTGTTATGAGCAGCTCCCAGAAGCTCAGGGGGTTTAGATGCTCTGTGGTGCATTTTAAGGCTTACATGGAAGATAAAGCAAAGTTCTGTTAGAACTCCCCCCACCCTTGACTCCAAGGAAAAAATATAATTCTGTGGCTGGCCTCAGATACCTAGAGACTGCTGCTGGGCCTGGCTGACAGCAGTACCGTTTCCATGATTTTATCAGGGGATCTGTTTTTTTTTTTCCCCTTTAAACAGAGAATATGGGAGTCCTCCCCAATAATTTGTTTAAATGGTAAGTGTTCAAATTTGCAAGTCATTACACTTTGAAGGGGTAACTAAACTCCAGTTTTATAGGCAACCATTATTTAAAAATCAGTGCCAGCCACAGTTTATTTCATTGTTTGATCTATCCTATATTAATGTGAACTGGTCACTTATTTACTACCTTAGTAGCCAAGTGACTATTAATGTAGGCCCTGTTCACACTGGGCTACTTAAAACGTTTTATTCACTGTAGAACATTTTAAGTAGTCGCAAACAGGTTTGCGTTTGCACTGAACGTGACTTTGGAACTGTTTTAGTAAACCGTGCTCAAACCCTGATTCGAGGTAGACTTGAGCACAATTTAAAAAATGGACCAACCTGCAGTGCAGATGGTCTGGCATGGTTCCCTTTAATGAAGCTGGATGTCCCAGATTTTGAACCGGCTGATGGTTAATCCGGGGCTGAGGCAGTAGTGTGGATGCTGTAAAACATTTTTAATAATGGTTTACAACATGCCAGTGACAGTGTGGACACAGCAACATGGCTGCTACAGCACGGTAATTAATCCGTATTTAAAAATATTTTTAATTACTGTGCTGTAGTGTGAACAGAGCTGTACTTAAATGTTCCATTTTCCACTCTATCAGCAGCCTACTACAGCATGTGTAACTTCACACGTGTGTGTGTGTGTGTGTGTGTGTGTGTGTGTGTGTGTGTGTGTGTGTGTGTGTAGGAGGAGACACACACACACACACATAACAAAGTGAGTAGTTTCAGGTTTCAGTTTCAATATCTGGAATGTTACATGAAAGATAAAGCATAGTTTGGTTATGTTTCACCAAACCCCTGATTCCAAGGAAAAAATATAATCCTATGGGTGGCCTCAGGTACCTAGAGACTGCAGCTGGACCTGTGTAACTAGACTGTGTGTGTGTGTGTGTGTGTGACTGTGTGTGTGTGTGTGTGTGTGTGTAAAATGCTGGGGGGGGGAGAAGCAGGCAGGCTGAGAGCACATGATAAGATCAGCTGTGCTTTCTGAAAAAGCTTTTTTATGAATGTGTTTGCTGGCACATTGTTTTGAAGTCCAAGCACTTTCATTCCTGAACAGTGTCATCATGAGGCTTGCTGTTTATTGGTCAGGCCCTTGTAGACTGTCCTGCATTGGACAATCGTGATGTACTTTTCAAAACCCTATACATAGCAAAATGTTTGACTTGCGCTAGCGCACATGACAAACTTAAAAAAAGAGCACTAAGAAAAAATATGTATTTGGTGATACATGGAAGGGGTGTTAAGATGCAGTATGGTTTGACCTCAAGATGAAAGATGTATTCAGCTGGCCCAGTAGCGCTGAGGCGCTGGACGCCACACCAGTGACCCAGGTCCAGGAGCAAGCCCAAGGTGCCGGGAATCAGCCAGGGGAGAAGGTTTAAGTGTCCAATGACAGCTCACCTTCTCCAGGGGAGGATGGGTAGAGAGCTTTGGCAATAGTATACATCTTGGTGATAGCTAGTAGGTATTGTGCCGATAGGCCTCAGCATACTGGGTGGTGACACGCGATGGAAGTTGGAGTGGCGTGCACGGGAATGTGCATGCCTCCCCTGGACATCATTGCACGTCCACGCTTACTGATGGGAGGGGGGGATTTGCCATGCTGAACTATGAAAACCCTGATGACTGGATGGGAGACACTGCATCACAGCACCATGCCCACCATCGGATCCTGTTCTCCTGGGTCCTGTTACCCTTCAATCTTCACCTCCATCTGCAGGCCATTGGACATTGGTAAGGATGTGCCAAGAAGCAGAAGGCAGCCCCGCATCAGGGGGTGCAAGCCGGGGGGTTGCCTGCAGGTGTGTCGCAGGTGGGTCAAAGGACTGGGTTCTCATGGTATAGAGGATCTCAGGCAGGGTGGGAGCAGCTGGGGATGTTGACTGAGGAAGGGTCCAGTAGTCAGTGACCAGATGGAAAAAGAAGTGTAAAAACAAACAAAAAAAAATTACGAAAAATTTAAGCGACATGTGAATGGCACAGAATGACCACAAGTTCAAAGTTCCCGAATGGTACACATGCATGGGCTTGTCACATTTCATTCTTCATGGGCCTTCACCAGTAATGTCCTGCCCAGTTTTTGAAAACAGGCTTTTAGGATTTATCAGCTGGTTCTGTTCACCTTCTTTCCAATTAATTGTAATGACTGACATCTTTAACCTGTAGGCTGTTGAGACACTTAAATTCTCAACAATGTCATAAGTCATTAGGTTCAATAACCTATGTTGCTTCCCTACTGACTGTAAGAGTGATAGAGCGCTGGCCCATGCTGATGGATGTCTCGTGTATCACATGGAAAGAGCTGTATGTTTGTCTTACCTGTTGATGGATGTCTGTGGTTGCTTGTGATGCCTTGCACCCTTTGGCTGCCTGGGATGGGGGGGGTGCGGAGTTATGGTTGAAAACCCTTACATCGTATTTCCATACTTCTGTCACTTTAATCGCAACCCTAACTGATGCATTAACTGAGTTTTTTGCAAAGAATTTTCTTACTTTTTTAGATAGTATAATCATATCCTCATTTGCCTTGGGAGTGTAGGGCTCTCCATACACGCAGACAAGACATATATATTGCTGTGGAAGCATAGGGCCCCAACCAAATTGTCAACATAGCCTTCTTATTATCCCACGTCATAAACCCAGTACTGAAAATTTTCAGATCCCTGCCAAAACCTTATTCCACCCCACCGGAATGTCATTACGCACCACAGGTGTGAAAACACAGTTTTGGCAGGATTTGAAAAATGACAGCTGCCACATTCATGAGGTGGTTTAAAAAAATGGCCATGCTGAAAATTTGGGATAAAAAATATTTAAAATTACCAAAGTTACCAGTAAGCGTAGCAAAATTTAAACCAATGTGCATAACCTCGCCATTTTTACATAGTTGGATCCCAAATTTTCAACATATCCTTCTTATGACCCCACCTCATGAACAAGGGTATTGAAAATTTTCAAATCCCACCCAAATGGTGATTTCGCTAAGTGACTGCATAATTGCCTTTCAGGTCGGATTTTTCGTAATTCCACCAACATTGTGCATAAGGTGGGGTCCCAAAAAGGGCCATGTTGAAAATATAGGGTCACAATATGAACAAGCATTTGTCAATGCCGAATGTTGGCTTGCTGGCATTGGCATTAGTAGTGCAGGAGTTAGACAGATGCATCATAGGAATGGCAGTGAAGTACTGAACTGATGCCAACCCACCCCCACCCTGCAGAGAGTGACAAGCATTAGGGTGTCCCTTTGGGTGTTTGGTAGTGCAGTGCGGGAAAACATGTCGGGCAGGATGTGAGAAATGACAGCTGCACAGTTCATAAGGAGGTGTAAAAAAAATGCCAGTGTTGAAAATATAACATAAATATACCAAATTTGGACGAAGCTACTAAGGTGTGTGGAAATATGCAATGTACACAATTGCAACACTGCCATTTTATGGATGTCACACCAAATTTTCAACATAGGCATTTTAGCACCTCTGCTCATGTACAGTGTCACTGTTATTTCCTCAAAGTGTCCCAAGAAGTGATTTCGCACAGCGACCATGCTATTCTGTGCTGGAAGTGCGAAAACTCATTTTGGGCAAGATATGTCAAATGACGGCTATACTGTTCATCAAGAGGTGTGGAAAAATGGCAATGGTGAAAATCCAGACTGAAAATATCACAAATGCACGACGGTACAAGCGTGCATGCAATCTGCCAACGCATGCTCGTATACAGTTATTTTATGGAGTATCATCACCAAATTTTCAACATAGGCATTTTAGGTCCTCTGCTCATGAACTGTGTCACTGTCATTTTCATAATCTGGCCCCAAACACTGATTTCCCACAGCGACTCGCTTTATTGTGCTACCGGAAGCGGAAACACATTTCCGGCAGGATGTGGAAAATGGCAGCTGTACTGTTCACAAGGAGGTGTACAAAAATGACAATGCTTGAAAATCCAGCAGTAAAATATTGTGAATGCGTGAAGTTACGAGCCTGCATAGCAATTGCGCAACGCACGCTCATAAAACAGGCATTTGTTGGATTTTTTCCACCAAATTTGGAACTTAGGCTTTTCAAGAGGGCACCTCATGAACACCATCACTGTCATTTCGTTAATGGGCCTCAAAAGATGATTTTGCACAGTGACTGCGAAATCACCTTTCGAGGCCGACAAACGCCATGACAGTGACAGAATTCATGAGGAGGGGCCCCAAAAACCCCATGTTGAAAATTTGGTGCAAAACTCCCAAAAAATGCCTGAGATATGCAACAAAGTTGAAATAACCCTATCTAGCCCATTATACAGCTTACCGTGCATTTCCTCAGATCGCGTTGGACTTTGAAAGGTACAGTGTTCGGTCCACGAGATCATCGCGCTGGACTCCAGAGTAGTATGGGGTGAAGGGGTGTGGGGAGGCAGGGTGCGCAGTGGGTGGGTGCGGGTTGTGGGAGGGAGCAGGAGAAGCGCCGTGGGACCGTTTTAATTTGCAGGTTTAAAAAAAAAAAACGGCGGGCGTTTGCCACACTGGGGGCATGGAGCCGGCGGGGATTGGGCACCCCATCCGGCCATGGCATCAGTTGCCATGCTGGGGTGAGCTCCCAGCATGGCACCCTGTACTGGGGTGAGGACAGTGGAGCGGCGGAGATGAGCACTCCGTCGGCCATGGCATCGGATTGCTGCAGCTGGGGTAGGCTCCCAGCGTGGCACCCTACTACTGTGGGGGGAGCGACGCGTAGTAATGTGGACATAACTACAAACAAAGTGGCGCTGCATGACAAGCTTGCTCTGATTGCAGCGGCACTGTTTAGAAGCTTTGTCCACTTTACATAATGTTGGTGTCAGTGCTAGCATGCTGGCTTATTGGGGAATGAGGGACGCACCTACTGATGCGTGCCCTGCATTCGCCCAACAGCAGCCACACCCCCAAAGCTGCACTCTCCCAATATGTTGACTGCCGCGCAAGCGTGGCAAGCCAACATAAAAATGACAAAGTTATGAATCAAAAAGCAAAACCCCATTGAAATACACTGACCTTATTATACATAAAAATACTTCTTGTATTCTTGTGTTCTACTTCCTGCAAGAGTCCTTTGTCCCCTTGTTGCTTGGTGTAGATAGACAATAACGTGTGTATAATACAGACTATAGAGCCTGGCAGTTGTAGAGATTTAGATGGGCAAGATAGTAACATGACTCATCTGATCTTTAGCCTCTGGGTCTATTCCTTCGCTGTGGAAGACAGCACAAGTGTTTCCCCTCCTAATATCAGGAGACCCCATGGACCTCAACAATTACAGGCCCATATCCATCCTGCCAGTGCTTTCCAAAATGCTAGAAAAATTAGTGAGCATCCAATTAAGAGACTACCTTGATGTTAATAATCTCTTAAACCCGCTCAATCTGGGTTTAGGACTAGGCATAGCACCATTTCTGCACTGGCAAAGTCACAAATGACTGGCAAACTGAGCTAGACAAAAAGAACAGCGTCTGTGCTGTATTTCTTGATCTAAGCAAAGCCTTGACACAGTGGATCATGAGCTGCTCTCTCTTCACTGCACTCCATAGGCCTAGATCCACCTCTCTTAAGTGGTTCAGATGTTATCTCACTGATAGAACGCAGCAGGTGAAAAATGAAGGCGACCCTATCCTCATCAAACCACTCCTAAGAGAGTACCTCAAGGATCTATCCTGGCCCTATCCTTTTGCCATTTACATTAACAGCATTGACTCTAATCTCACCAAAGCCAATGTTCACCTCTTTGCAGATGACACTGTCTTATATGTCAGTAACCCATCACCTTCAAAGGCCTGTGAAATACTACAATCAGAATTCTTCCTTTTGCAATACCAACTACTTGAAAAAAAACTCCTCCTAAATGCAAAGAAGACAAAAGCTATGTTCTTCTCCACTAATTACTATACTAACACCTTTTCACCAAGCAATCTTCCCCAACTATCCACCATCCTTGGAGAAAGCCCTGACTATGTTGACAAATTCAAATATTTAGGGGTATGGATTGACAACAGGCTTGATTATACTCAGCATACTGAAGAACTTCTGAAAAAACTTCACCAGAGGCTTGGTCTTTTCTTCAGAATTAAACATTATTTAACCAGAGATTCAAGACAGAGACTAATCCAGGCCTCATTTCTATCACTTATTGACTATGCAGATTTCCTCTATGGCCACTGTTCTATTTCCTATTTAAGTAAACTGGATACCTTGTACCATAGAGCTCTCAGGTTCATCACAGATCTTCCATTCAACACTCATCATTGTCTCTCTCTATGCTGCAGTTGGCTGGACATCCTTACACCTCAGAAGGAACAAAATGCTGCATTATGGATATACAAAGCCCTGTCTAACAAACTTCCATCCTATATTTTAGATTGCTTTACACTGGCCACAGCTAGGTTATATGCCCTAAGAAGCAACAACCTCATCACTTTGAAGCTACCAAAGCCAGCACCGGCATGGGAGATCTGCAGTCAGTTACTCTCTAGCAATGGCATGAATTCTCTGCAGAAGACCCTAAAGTTGACCACCTTTATACCTCTAACATCCTTTAAAAGCTCTACACAAGTCTCTTCCCAGAGATATGCAATTGCTTTCACAAGGCTTAGTCCAATCACATTCATTACCCCCTTTTCTACTGCAGCTTTGCTAGCCCTTACCAAGACCTCCACAGCTACCCCTGTCACTTACTTCTACCCCATTCACTCACTACTAGTAGACTTAGTCCCTATCCAAAACTCCCACCAGCCCCTCTATGTCATTTTTCAGAGGCTGTTTCAACATTTTAGTAGTCATCAATCATAACTGTCTGGTTTAGCTTGCCTTGGAGCCTGTAATCTCCGGCTACCCTGTTTGTATATATGTTTATATTATTGTATCTGTTTATATAGATGTGTTTTGTATATGTCTGCTTTTGTACCTTCAAGTTGTTCCTCGACCTATCAGGTCCATCTTGTAAATGAGCTTTGCTCAATGATGTCCGCCTGAATAAATAAAGATTTTGATTGATTGATTGATTGATTGATCTGATGATTGTACAGTATTGTAATGATATGGGCTGAGGCTTCAAGATGACAATGCGTTACTCCTCAATCTAAAAACAAAAAATCAGACTCCCCGCTGTAACTGGCATGTTTAGAAACCCTGTTGGGTATTTAATAGTTGCACTATGCATGCCTTTCGCTTATATAGTTTATAAAGGAACATATTATACTTCAGTACATGGGAGCAGTTTAACACAACAAAGAGGCTGGGATGGATAGATGACGTGGTAGTAAATTTATAGTTTCTCAAATTCCCTGTAAGCACATTTAATTGGGGGAGCATTACATCACAGTACATTCCGAGGATGGAGGACACCACATGTGATCCTTTATCTCTTTATTACACAGAGGACACAAATTAGTGCAAGGAGAAGTCTGCATGCAGCACTCTTATTTTGCAGCCTGACTGTGACTGCAATTGAAGATCACTGACGGGTAGGCTGGAGATCAGTGATTTTTCAGCACTGAAATACTGGGGCTGCATTGTATGTTAATTGTATCTTTCAGGTATTGTGGCATTACCAATCTGTTGCATAGTACAGGTCTACAGTTGGAAATGGGACTCCTTAGCTGGATAAAAATAAAGGTTTATGCTGATGATGGTGATAATGAATTTGCAAGAAGGCTTGAAGCTCCTAACTTGCTACCAGGCTATTATTAAACCCAACATATCTCCCCATACTAGCGATTAGTGAGTTCCCCTTAGTATTGTCTAAATGAGCACTGCATCCTCCCACCATATCATCATGAAGCCTTCCTGGTGAAACTTTTAAAGTAATTAATCAATCAGTCAATCAATAAAGAACCCCCCCCCCCATAATGGACCTGCAGTAGCGATCAGCATCTGCTCTTGTTACATATATATATATATATATATATATATATATATATATAGTTGCTAATTGAAAAGATTACATTCCAGTGGGGATAGGACACTATATTGATGGCCACCCCACCCCACCCCCAAGAAAAAGAAATGCCACCAGTATCACAATTTAATCCATTATCGGTTTCAAGTAACTCATAGCAATTGAATTATTTAAGAACCCCCATCATGGAACAACTTCCCACAGAGAGCCAAGTTAGCTACAATAGCATCTCTGGCCTATACATGGACTAAAAGAAAACTGCTGAATTAAAGTTTTGTCGGTAACCCACCAATCTTACGGCATGGTAAAGAAATCATCACCGGCTTTAATTTAATTCTGGAAAAGTACTGTATGCTGTCTATATCTGCATGTGGACCTACTCTGGGATGCTGTCTAGAAATGTGACCCACAGTCCACCATTCACAATTAAGTAAATCAACATTTTAATGAATAAGTACATTAATTTACTGATCAGTGGCCTCTCCTGTTGCCATAGAATAAGGACCAGTGAATTGGAACCCATCATATTATCCCAGAATAAGCAGTGTTGAGTATGCACCCTTCATGTGGCCCTAAAATGATAATTAGTCAGCATGTACCATATTGCCCTGAAATGACGATTACTGAGAATACATTCATCACAGGTTTCAGTTGTCTTGTAGTATCCCATACTCCAAAAAGGCATCTGCATAACTGAAAGTATTAATTTTATTATTACAATTACTATATTACCTAATAAACTAAAACAAGCAACTGACTCTCCCCTCCAACACTGCTGATGAATACTATTTCAATGCTTAAATAATTATTGCAGCATTTACATTTGTACTCTATAGTCCTGCTTCTTTGTTTCCTTCATTTTTATGTTTGCTTGCACGCATGTGCAAGAAACATAGTGCCATCATCCGAGTTTTCGGAGGTGTGTCACCCCCTCTTCCAATTCAGTCAGTGTGTTGGCAGGCGTGGCCCCAGTCCACCAATGCATGCTGGAGCTGTCTATGACAGCTCCAAAATGCAGTGACATACAGTTGAAAGGGGGAGCTACGCTTCAGAGAGCAGCGATCAGATATCACCTGCTCATGCGCAGCTCCCCCTACACACACACACAAACACATGCATGCATACTGCGTGCTGCCCCCCCCCACGCACACACACTGTATAGCCGAGGGGTGCCCAATCCCCGTTGGCTGTGCTGCGCTATTCCCCAAAGCCTTCCACATGCCACGCTGGGTGCCTACGCCAGTGTGGCAATCATCGTTTAGCCGGCCGGTGCCCAATCCCACGTCAGCTCTGTCCTTCTCTCCTCCCCTGGTACGGTGCCAGCTGGGAGCCCACCCAGCGTGGCAACTGTCTATGGCGGCAGGGTGCCTAATCCCCGTTGGCTCCATGTCCCCAACCAGCTGTCCTTGTACGCTGAGCCCACCCAATGTGGCAAAGCGTCCCACGTCGTCATTTAAAAAAACCTGAAAATTAAAACTGTCCCTCGGGCTGCTTCCTGCCCCCTCAACCCGCGACCCACCCACTGCGCACCCTGCCTCCCCACACTCCCTCACCCCATACTTACCTTCTGGACCAGCGCCGATGATCTTCTTGTGGACCGGGAACACATCTGCACTCTTCAAAGCCAACCTAACTGAGGAAATGCCGGTAAGCTGTATAATGGGATAGATGAGGTTTTTCAACTTTGTTGCATATTCAGGCATTTTTGAAATTTTGCACCAAATTTTCAACATGAGGTTTTGGGACCCCTTCTCATGAATGATGTCACTGTCATGGTGTCGGGCCGAAAGGTGATTTCGCAGTCACTGCGTGAAATCACCTTTGGGGCCCGACTAATGAAATGACACTGCCAGTGTTCATAAGGTGGGCTCTCAAGAAGCCTATTTTGAAAACTTGGTGGAAAAATTCCAAAAAATGACTGTTTTACGAGCGTGCGTTGCGCAGTTCCTACGCATGCTCGTAAGTTCACGAATTTTCAATATTTTCACTCCAGATTTTCAACATTGCAATTTTACCACATCTTCTTATGAGTAGTACAGCTGTCATTTTTCACATCTCACCCAAAACATGTTTCTGCCCATATAGCGCACAATGGCGCAGTCGGTGTGTGAAATCAATGTACAGAACAAATTAAGAAAATCACAGTGACACTGTTCATGAGCAGAGGTCTTAAAATGGCTATGTTGAAAATTTAGTGAAAAAATTCCTAAAAATGAATGTTTTATGAGCGTGCATTGCGCAGTTCCTACGCACGCTCAGTAAGTTCGCAATTTTCAATATTTTCTCCAGATTTTTCAACATTGCCATTTTACCACCTCCTTATGAGCAGTACAGCTGTCATTTCACATCTCACCCAAAGCGTCTTTCCGCCCATGTAGCTACAATGGCGTCGTTGTCAGTGAAATCAATGTATGGTACACATTAAGAAAATCACAGTGACACTGTTCATGAGCAGAGGTCTTAAAATGGCTATGTTGAAATTTGGTGAAAAAATTCCCAAAAAATGACTGATTTCTGGCGTGCGTTGCTGTGGTTCCTCTACACTAAGCCAAGTTTGCGAA
This sequence comes from Neoceratodus forsteri, assembly GCA_016271365.2. Lineage (NCBI taxonomy): Eukaryota > Metazoa > Chordata > Ceratodontiformes > Ceratodontidae > Neoceratodus > Neoceratodus forsteri. The sequence goes on from CM057452.1 coordinate 1,197,810,520, forward strand.
TTTTCAATATTTTCACTCCAGATTTTCAACATTGCCATTTTATTACACTTCCTTATGAACAGTACAGCTGCCATTTTTCACATGTCACCCAAAATGTGTTTTCGCACATATAGAGCACAATGGTGCAGTTAGTGTGCGAAAGCAATGTTTGGGACAGATTAAGAAAATCACAGTTACACTGTTCATGAGCAGAGGTCTTAAAATGGCTATGTTGAAAATTTGGTGACAAAAGTCCATAAAATGACTGTGTTATGCATGAGCATTGCGCAGTTTCCACGCACCCTCGTAAGTTCATGACTTTGTAATATTTTCAGTCCAGATTTTCACCAGTGGCATTTTTCCACACTTCCTTATGAACAGTACAGCTGTCATTTTTCACAACATGTCCGAAATGTATTTTCACACTTTCAGCGCAGAGATGCATGGTCACTGTGGGAGATCATTGTTCGAGACAAATAAAGAAAATCGCAGTGACACTGTTCATGATAGGAGGTCCCAAAATGCCTCTGTTGACAATCTGCTGTAAAATATCCCCAAACTAATTACATTACGGGTGTGCGTTGCACAGTTTCTATGCACGCTCGTGACTTCACCAGTTTTTTTAATATTTTAACTACAGATTTGCAACATTGTGGCAATGTTTTGTTTTTTTTTACATCTCCCCATGAACAGTACAGCTGTCATTTTTTACATCCTGTTTGGAATGTGTTTGCACCTGTGGTGTTAAATGCCGTAGTCACTGTGCATAAGCAGCTTTCGGCTAACAAACTGATATTGCCACTGTTCATGAGGTGGGGTCACAAAAAAAAATATGTTGAAAATTTGGAGTGAAAATACCGACGAATACCTGAGGTATTATGGTTTCCAATCACAACGCCCAACCCCGTAGAGAATGACAGGCATCAGGGATGTGACTTGGGATTCTTGCCTGCAATGCTCATACCATTCCACACCCTGCAGCCAGTGAGAGGCATCGAGGTATGCCTTGGACTCTTTGGCCCCAAAGTTCACCCCATTCTCCTATACCGCACCCATCTCACCATATTTCCTGATGGAATGGGGTGCGCATAAGGGCCAAAGATCCCAAGGCACACCGTGACACTTGTCAGTGTCTGCAGGGTGGGGTGTGGTGAAATGGCGTGGCCGTTATGCCTGAAGACCCAAAGGCACACCCCAATGCCTGTCACTCTCTGCAGGGTGGTGGTGGGGTTGGCTTCAGTTCAATACTTCACTGCCATTCCTATTATGCAGCTCTGTAACTTCTACACTACCACTGCCAATGTCAGCAAGCAAACATTCGGCATTGACAAATGCTTGTTATCCTTCCCATTTTGCCTTTCAGTATTTTTGGTATGTTTATACCTGACACTGTACAACATAAAACTCTATTGCATATGGAAATAGAAGATTAAAAGTCTATGGCAGTGAAAAAAAAAGCAATGTGAAAAAAGATGGGGTAGGGCAAGATATAAGACTAATGAACTACAGTAATGGATACAAAATGTTGAAAAGATGAATCAAAGTCTTTTCCTTTGCCTTGTTTTACATCTAAACACAGGCACTAGGTAGATTCAATATCTTTATTTCTTTAATTTTAGAAAATTATAAATTGCACCGTACCTGTATGTAATAACATATTTATTTGGGATATGTGATGGAATATCCTAGCCAATGACAGTGCAAATGTCTGTCCATAGTGTTTTTTTTATATAGAATATGATGGGCAAGTCTGTTAAAAAGGAACAGGAGAGAGATGAAATTCAACAGTGCAGCCTCCTCCACATCCCTAGGATTAATGATAAACTCCATTTTGAATCAGTAATTTGAGGTATGGGAGGGTTCCAAACAAAGAGATGGGTTCATTTTGCTGCTGAGAAAGACTACACAACAATGTACCTAATTTTATAAGAACTTACAACCACTGAAGCTTGTTTACTCATTGATCTACAGTACCGTGCTTAGTAGTTATGGAATATCTCAGATATGATACGGGAGTGTAAGGCAGTACATTTCGAGTAATGAACATTAGGTGAATGGTTACAGTTTATCCCAACCAAATTCTCACATGAGATATACATATTACATTTTCTTAAGCACATATCAAAACTAGAATTAGTTTTTACTTTTTTAAGCATTATCTCTGGGATCTGGGGCAGCTTAGCAACTTCACCTATTCCAACATGCTCGCTGATAGTTCCTCTATGCCAGCTCCTCCAATGTACCTTAGCTACAAACTCATAGGTTCTCTCCTAAGGCTCATTGTATACAGGAAACTTACCTCCCCAATGAATATATGTTGTTCCATTGTGCTTGCTACACTATGGGTTATTATGCTATCCCTTACCCTAGCTAGGAACATTGAGTCCAGCCCCAGCCCATTGGTCAATCCTAACCAAACTAATTCTTGCTCCACCCATCTTCTGCCCCAGGCCCTGGGCCTGACCTTCGCCCATCTCAATAGTTGAAGTCTTATAGCTGGTCTCCCAGAGCTTGAGGCCTTGAGTTCAGGTCAATAATCCTGATATACTTGTCCTTTCTGAAACCTGGTTGAAACCAACCATCTCTGATCTTAACTGCACACTACCAGGCTATAACATGTACCGGGCCAACCAACCTTCCTGCAAAACAGGAGGCGGTTTGGCGCTGTACTATAAGTCTCACCTAAACATTTCTCTTCTGCCAAGAAACTGCACATCTTTGGAGTATATACTCCACCTCGTAATAGCAAACATGGTCTTGAGGAGCTTAAAGAGCTAATTCCTGCAGAGTCCAAGAAAAATTAGGTGATCTGTCTGGGTGATTTTAATCTCGACTGGCTCAGTCCTAACTCCTCTCTTCTTGCCTCTACCATCAGCAAGGTTAACCTTTTTCTAACTCATCTTGTCTCATACTAGGATCTCGCAGAACAGGTCCAGCCGTACTCTGATAGATTGGATCCTCACCAATCGGAAGGACTGTTACTCCCCTGCTGGGGTTTTACCCAATTCTATTAGTGATCATTGCCCGGTCTACTGTGTGAGGGGTGCCTCTACTCCCTCATATCCTCCCGAAGAGTTGTCCTTTGCCGACTTTTCCAAATTTGACTCAACGGAGTTCCTTTATGACCTAAAACATGCTGACTGGTCTCCCCTCTTTACTACCACTAACATCAATCAGGCCACTGATTATTTCAACACAACTTTACTTGCCTTGCAGAACAAGCACATTCCATTCTCAGTGCGTAGGGTCAGAGGGAAAGTGACCAAGTGGCTGAAGCGGCCTGTCCTGCAACAGCTCAAGTGACATGACAAACTTTGGTCAAAATGGAACTCCTCTCTTCAGGCTGATTTTGAGGGGTATCATGCCTTGCGCAATACCTGTAGGAAGGAGGTTAGTGCAGCCAAGAGTGTCTACTACTGTGAACTCCTTAACTCCTCTGCCTCTAACTCTAAGAGATACTGGACCCAGATTAATGAGATCCTGGGAACTACCAAGCCGCAGCCACCGAATGATATGCTAATTAATGATATCCTTTACAATACCCCCACACTATTGCCAATGCTTTTAACACCCTCTTTACCATGGTTCCTCATATTTCCCATCCTGCAAACTGTGGCCCCAACCCCCCCCTTCTCCGGCTCCTCTTGAGGCATTTCCTACCCTGGTGCTTTCCCATGTCACACATCTGGAGGTTTTTAGGTTATTAAGACCCATTCCCTCTCATGGAAGTGCCAGTCCAGATGGTCTGGAACCCAGGATCCTCAGACTTGCTGCCCCTTTTCTAGCCACACCCATTACTCAGCTCTTTAACCTATCGATCAGCACCTCCACGGTGCCCTCTGCCTGGAAATCTGCTATGACTACTCCTGTGTTCAAGAAAGGGGACCCCAGAATCCTAACCAAAGCATTCAACTTGGTTAATCACCCCCTGCTCTTAGATAGGCTGCATTCTCTTGGTGACTTCAAATCTACACGATCCTGGATTGCAGCTACCTTGATAACCGTTCCCAATCTGTCTCCTTCTCCAAGGTTCTTTTATCTCCTGCCCCTATCTCCTGTGGCATCCCACAAGGGTCCATTCCTGGGCCCCTGCTCTTCTCCATCTATGTTAATGATATTCCTACTTCCATACCCCACTGTCGCTCCATAATGTATGGAGACATCTTAATGCTCTATACTGCCTCTCGTTCCATCATCATCTGTCATCTACATTCCAACAGCTTCAGACCTGATTCTCCTCTAACTCCCTAATCCTCAATCTTCCTAAAACTCAGGCCATGCTCTTTGGGTCTTTTAGAAAAGTCCATGCTAAGTCCCCCATGCTTTGTGTGCTGTGTCGCAAGTTGTCAGTTGTCTTAACCATGGACTCCTTCAAGTACCTTGGGGGTGATGCTGGATTCTGCACTTGATTTCATTGCTCACATAAATGAGGTATGCAGATCTGTTAACATGAATATCAGTGTGGCCTACTGCATGCATCACTCCTTAACCCCTGCAGCCAGGATCTCTATGGCTAGAGGTGTCTTGCTCTCTAGGTTTCTTTATGCTCTCCCTATCCTTTTCCAGGCTATCACTGGTATTCTTTGGAAGTGGGACACCACTTACAACAACGTATGTAGGTTTGCCTTATCGGCTCCCTACCTCACTCACCATTGCCTTCTCTACCCTGCCCTGCACTGTCTGTCTCCCAAATCCCGCCACTACTACTCACTGGGTTGTTTCATCGATGCCATGACCGGAACCCCCTGCTCTAATTCTCTTGGAGTTATGTTTAACCCTGTGCTTCACTCCCGCCATCTGAGGTCCTCAAATTCTCCACTGCTCTCTGTCCCACGCTGCTCAACTAAAATGGGTGAGCAAGCATTCTCTCATTTTGCCCCCAAATTCTGGAACTCCCTTTCCCCCAGTTTAAAGTGGCCCTTATCTTATCTCACTCCTCCTCCCTTAAAACTGCACTTTTCTCTCACCTTTTTCACTTGATACTTGCAACCGTAACTAACCTTGCTTGTCCTAACTACCTAGACTTTTGCTTTTTCTGTACTCTAAATGTATCTCCCCCAGCTTGTCTTAGTCTGCCTTGCTCATCCCAGCGTGGATGGTCCTGCTTGATGTATAACACCTGACTAACACTGTGTGGATATCTGTTGTAAATGTTATAACACTGCATATATGTACCTGAGTTTGTTTGTAATGACTGTATTATGTACTCTCCCGGGTCATGTCTGAAAATAGGCAGGGCTATTGCCTACAGTAATGCACTTATCCAGTCATCAAAAGCTAATAAATAAATAAATAAACTTCAGCTTATAGGGACACTGTCAACCTGTTTTTCATCATATTATTTCTAGTTAAAAACCTGCATTTTACCTTCTCTGAAATTCATTGATGTTGCTGTTTGCTTTGCCTGTCTCCTTGTTTAGTAAAACTGAAATGCATGCCAATGTATATTTATAAACAACTTTGTTTTGTTTACAATCCTGGATCTTTTCTTACTGCATACTTCCGAGCATTACAGACACACCCAAACAGTGCAGTTACTTATGAGGCAGTAGCCTCCTAAACTCTCTCTGCATCATGAGTGGCTAGACTGTGTTATGGGTGTTCTCAAGTCCAGGAAAGATGCAGTTGGAGCTGATCAAGGAATGTAAACAAACCTGTGTTTGTGTGGTAACACCAGTATGGTGGGCAGTCTGTTTTTCACTTTTTTAAAGAAAAAAGTGTCAGAATTAAACTACCAACTACATCAGCAGTCTTTACAGAAAGTTGGCAATCATAAAATGCATTTTTTTAAACTAGGGATGCTTTGAGACCTAAAGGGGTTGACAGTGTCCCTTTAAAACGTATGCATTTTTGAGTGAAATTAAAACAGACACTGAAAACTATGTCGTCTTTAGACCTAAAAGATAAATTTTGTGATGGCTACACAGAGGATAAAGAGAACGATTCTGATTTTAAGACAAACAACAGCGCTACAGCTGTCACGTTGCTCACAGAAGTACTATATACTGTAGACAGATACTAGGGATGGGGATGGCATCAAGTCTGACCGATATGGTTTGTGGGTGTGACAATGCTAGCTGTCAGGTATTAGAGAAGACACTGCTGGCCACTTGAGGAGAGTCAGTTTGGTGATCAGAGTGGACCCAAGGACCAGACATCTATTTTAACATCTAACAAACAGCACTCAATGCAAACACTGAACTGTGAGTAAAAATAAAAGTATTAAAGTGTTTTATTGTGGCACAGTGAGAGAGATGACTAAGCTCCTGAGCCCATGGGCTCCAGCTCTATGAAGGTCTTTGTCAGGGGACGGATCTCGTAGCCATCAAGTATATCCACTTTGGATACAGTGCAGGTGCGGGAATCCAAACTTGTGAAAATTAACATTAAAATTCCGTCCAGAATATTCAGCATACAGAAGTACAATAAAAACTTGCACAGCATTATATAATCGGTTGCAAGCAATAACTACAAACAGAAGGTCAAGGACAGTTGATTAAAAATGCAGCATTATGTTTAATTTAAACTTCAAGAAAAATTGTATGATCTGCAATAAAAACTAATAACTGAAAAAAATTTCAAGAAAATATCCCAATATTTTATCCATTTACAAGGAGTGCTCCAAACTAGATGAGATTCTCCCCAGATCAATAAAATAAAAAAGTCAAAACATCCCCTAAAGCTGAAATGTAAGACAGAGACAAGATTATCAAACTGTAAAGGTTTCCCATGAAACCAGAGTATATGGGAAAAAGGGAGAGGGTTGAAAATGGAGCATAGATAAATTACTAAATGTTATAAAACACTAAATCTGAAAACAGAAAGTTCCAGTTCCAGTAATAAACTTATAGAAAAAGCTTATAATTGCTGATGAGCATTTTCAATGCACAGATTACAAGTTGCTGAAAAAAAGTTATAGCCACTCACTGTCAATCAAGTATGTACTGTTTGCAATGTCGCTGCTGATTAGTGGAGTAAGAGTGATATATACTGGGTGGGCACCGGGATGCACACAGTGTTTTTACATTCGCTTGCGCGCATGCGCAAGGAACGTTTTGGGAGAGTAGCACACTTGGAGGTGTGCCTCTCCCATCCAATGCACTGCTCCCTTGAGCAGGTGGCGCGGTCCTGCACCAATGGGTGCAGGAACTCAGTATGACAGCGGTGTTCCTCCTTCAAAGGAAAGCACCACTGCCATACTGAAGTGCCGCCCGCCGTCCCCTCACCGTCTACCTTCCCCCCCTTGGCGTCACGCCGCCCCCAAAGCTTTCATGCCGCGCTGGGAGCCCATCCCAGCGTGGCAAACAATGTTTGCCGGCAGGGGTTCCCAATCCCCGTCGGCTCCACGGTCCCCAAGCCATCCGCTGCCACGCCAGAGCCCACCCCAAGCGTGGCAAGCGTTCATATATTTTGCGGCGGGGTCCCCAATCCCGTCAGCTCCTCGGCCCCCTCTCACGTGGTTTGTCGACAGGGTGCCCAATCCCCATCGTCTCCTCGCACCCCCACATCTTCTGCCACACTGGAGCCCACCCCAGTGTGGCAAATGTCCCACCGTCTTTTTTTTAAACCTGTAAAAAAAGCGGTCCCCGCAGCGAGTCTCCTAGCCCCCCTCCCACAACCCGCATCCACCCTGCATTAACCTCCACACCCCCACCCCCGCACTTACCTCCGGGCTCACGGCGATGATCTTGCGTGGACCGGGAACACGTCTGCACTCTTCAAAGCCGACCGCGAACTGAGGAAATGCCGGTAAGCTGTATAATGGGCTACATAGGGGTTTCAACTTTATTGCATATCTCAGTCATTGTTTGGAATTTTTGCACCAAATTTTCAACATGGGGTTTTGGGGACCCCTTCTCATGAATGATGTCACTGTCATGGCGTTATTCGGGCCCGAAGGGTGATTTCGCAGGCACTGCACAGTCACTGCGTGAAATCACCCCTTCAGGCATGAATAACACCATGACAGTGACATCATTCATGAGAAGGTCCAAAACCTCATGTTGAAAATTTGTGCTAAAAATTCCAAAAGTGACTGTTTTATGAAGGCGGCATTATGCAGTTCCTACGCAGGCATGTAAGTTCGTGAATTTTCAATATTTTCACTCCAGATTTTCAACATTGCCATTTTATCACACCTTCTTAGAGTTGTATAGCTGTCATTTTTCACATCTCACCCCAAAATGTGTTTCTTTGCCATGTAGCACAATGGCGGTCGATTGTCGTGAACTCAATGTATGGGACACATTAAGAAAATCACAGTGACACTGATCATGAGCAGAGGTCTTAAAATGGCTGTGCTGAAAATTTGGTGAAAAATTCCAAAAATGACTGTTTTATGAGTCTGGAGTTGCGCCAATTCCTCACCGCGCTCGTAAGTTTGAATTTCCAACATTTTCCTCTAGATTTTCAACATTGCCATTTTACCACACCTCCTTATGAGCACTGCAGCTGTCATTTTTCACATCTTGCCCAAAACATGTTTCCGCCCATGTAGCGCACAATGGCATAGTCGGTGTGCGAACTCAGTGTATGGGACACATTAAGAAAATCACAGTGACACTGTTCATTAGCAGAGGTTTTAAAATGGCAATGTTGAAAATTTGGTGAAAAAATTCCTAAAAATGACTGTTTCTGACGTCGTTGCACAGTTCCACACGCGGTCGTGGGTTTGCGAATTTTCAATATTTCCACTCCAGATTTTCAACATTGGCATTTTACCACACTTCCTTATGAGCAGTACAGCTGTCATTTTTCACATCCTGCCCAAAACGTGTTTCCGCCTATGTAGCGCTCAATGGGGTAACAAAAATGTCATGCTGACCATTTATTGTGCAAATACCAGCAATCGCACAGGGCAATAGGGTAAAGCACCATACATGCCAAACACCACTGCAAATACCTGCAAGCGAACGTTCGGCATTGACAAATGCTTGTCTGGTGTGTTTCAGGTTTGCATAGGCTGTTCATGCCAGCTCATAGTGTCTGCCAGTAACCCTGTCACCCTCATTGTAAAATGTGCAAACTCTCTGTATCTGTGACAGTGAAGGACAAGTTCATAGATACTCAATCGGTTTACCTGCACAAGTACCTTCAGCAACAACTCTGCAACATTATTTATATATTTCATGAGCACCAGGCAAAACAAGAGACTGAGTGATGATCACAAGTACACTTCTGTAAAGCAGCACAGTCAAATGCTTTCTGCTGTGCTCAAGAGATCTGCATCTCACTGCTTGCTGCAGTTCCAGTATGCAAAGTCCCCATTAAATGGGACACAACCCTGGAGAAAGATAACTGCTCCTGAATATACAACAAAATAAGGCTAAACCTAGCTGATGTGGAATAGATTTGCAACATTTCACCTGTCACCATAGACCCAAACAAAAAATTTGCTTCAGTGTACAGCATGCAAGGTAGATTTTGGCTTCCAATAATCACTGCCCTTTCTCTCAGATCTGCATGGACGGAGGCTAAGAGAACTTAAAATAGATGTTTGGCTGCTGTCATCTAGAGGGTCCATTTGGAGGAAACTCCTCAGCAAGAGGCAAACAGTTTAAAGAACTGTGCAGGTAGATTTGACCCTTTGTGCAGCTCCATCAGTCACACAGCATTTCTGTTTGATGTTGGGATCACTCAACGTCTACTGCCGATATCAGGATGCCCTAAACCGTTTTTCATATAAAAAGTCAGTTTCTATGGTGGAGCTTTGCCTCTAGATCTGTTTCTAACAAAATGCACATCTTTCAAATCCCTGATTTCTTTATTCCTACATGGTGTTCTGTTGTTTTCATTCCCAGCCCCATGGAATCAACATCTGAATTTCTCTTCTAGACATTTTGCCATTATGCAGTTGTACATTCAATGAGCAGTACTGTCAAGCTCCTTATGTCTAACCCCTTATTTATTGCTGTTGTCCATATCCACTGTTTTGATAAGTTTTTTCAGTGATATTAGTTATTTTCTCTGAGTTCTTAATGATTTTCTATTTATTCCAAATTTTCACGATTTGTTAAGATTTTCCAGTTTCCTTTCCTGCTATGTAGTGCTCATTCATTTAGAAGCTATATTACTTTATAATTTCACTGTTCATTCTGTTTTAGTTGGTATTTAACTTTTATGTGCTTGTACTACTGTCAATGTTTCTCTTCACCCATTACCTTCCTATGTCTGGACCACAATAGTGGCCAGGGGCACTGGAGTCTTTTTAAAAGTGTGGGGGGGGGCGGCAAGGTTGGGGAGTGAGGGAGTAGCTGTGAATTTATTTATTTTTTTAAGCCAGGGATTTGGGGGCCGCTAGGCTGCTCTGGGATTTCAGGTGCTGTGTGGTGAGTTTTGTGGCTTTCTTTGAAACTTAATCACATTTTTGTCACATCTTCCTTATCCCTGACTTAAAGGAAATTTTTTTCCCCCTGGAGTCAAGGTTGTGGGAGACTCTGGCTGACCTTAAAGTCTGCAGCTGCAACTGGGGTGGGCAACTGCTTGACCAATGCCATTGACAACCCACCACATAGGCATTAGTGCAATGTACTGTGAAAGATTTTTATACAAAGGCTGGGGGTCTGGGGCTGCTAGGCTCTTGCAGTCCCCAGACCCCCACCTTTTATATAAAAATCTTTCACAGTACATACTACTTGGAATAACCTCCCTCCTTCCCAGTCCCAAAGAAGTTACTAGCCACAGCGTCAACACCTTTAAACACATTCTGTGTGTGCCCGCCTCCAAACCCCCTGCAACTGAATGCATCTGTCCCCAAATCTTTGGTGTTCCATCTACCTAGTCCAAGTCCCACAATGCTGTCCCTGGCACCTTTTCCCTTAAATATTAATCCTGTAAATGTGCACCTACTGTAATTATTATACTAAGCTGATGCCTAAAGTAAATACTATTTTTAGTGGAACATCAGCCTGCTGTAACAAACCTTCATGGGACCCTTTTGATAAATGGGTATTCTGGCCAGCCTGGTGGCGCTGGAGGTTGAGGCACTGGACACCAAACCTCGCACCATGCCGGTGACCCAGGTTTGGGAATGAGCTTGGGCTGTCAGGGGTTGGTGGGGGGAGAGAGGATTGAGAATCCAGAGGACTGCTGTCCTCTCTCGGGAAGGGAGGGATCACTGTCCTGCCTGTTAATCACCCTCTGGTGGGGGCTGGTGGGCAATGCGGGCTTGGATGCAAGTCACCAGCAGGCATGGCATGCATGTACCCCCACACACGCATGCCCACACTGTATGCCAGTGGGGTGAAAAAGTAGAAAATGGCAGCTGGGGGCTCTATGAAGTCCTGCGTCTGCCCCATCAGCCCAATAATGTGATCGCCCCCAGATTAGGATTCTGCTCTGGGGTGAGAGACCCCCCTTCCCTGGCCCCACCATGGGGGGTAATCCATGGGGGTCTTGGGGGATGGTTGGGGTGTCAGGCTGGGTGGGCAGTGTGGGAATGGAGATCTGCCCCCTGTGTGCAGCAGGGATAAAAATCTGAATTAAAAAAAAAAGAAAAATGGGTATTAAAAATGTGTCTATTCTGGTGTTCACAACTGTGATAAAGGACAGCACTGAGGAGGGTTACACACAGCATAATTAGGTGGATCAGGCATATGCTTTTTTTTTATACTTCATTTTTATTAAGCACTGGTTAATAACAGTACATTATGACACTTATTCAGTCATGAATATGATCAATACAGTTGATATCAGGACATTTCAGCTAAATACTAAAAATTCCATATTATTATTTGTTTTAAGCGCTATATACCAATTTCAGGTGTAGTGGAAGAACCTGTCACTATATAAGGTTTACATTGTACATTAAGTCACTACTACCTAGTGGAGGATTGATCCAGGATTTGATTAGAGAAAACAACAATGGTATACTGTGCGGATATTTAAGTAAAAAGAAAGATTAAAGATCTTTAAAAGAACCCATTCTAACAATTAAAAAATTAAAAAGTTTGATTGGTCAGCTTATTTATCATTTAGATTTTGTTTCAGATAAACCTATTTCTAAAATATTGTCATCATACAAATATTTCTTCCTTTATAACCGAGAGAATAGGGTGTGAGGCCCATGCACAAGAGGATTTATTATATAGATTGGGATCTAATCCTCTACATTTCTTCCCCATTTGCAAGGTGTGGGCTGGTTCAAAACTCCTTACCTAAACACCAGGGAATACTGCTTTAATACTCTCAGGTTGCCCTTATCAAAACATCCTGGTCATACATAACCCACCTGGTCCATCTGTTCACATAGACTACTGACTTATCCTGTAAATTATGGGAGATATTCTCAAATGTTCTGATTTGATCTACAATACTCCTCAATTCGAAGATGGAGGGGGGTTCCTCTTGTAGCCATCTCCTGGTTATAGCCTTATAGGCCGCTACCAGTAGTATAGACCACATATATTTCATATCTTTTTGTTTAAGAGACTCCGGGGGAATATGCAGGATCAAATTCTGAGACGTTAAAGGTACATCAAGAAATAAGATACTAGAAATGTGCTGAGTGACAGATGATCAGAAGGGTTGAAGCTTCGGACAGCAATAAAATATATGCGCATGGGTTGCCACCTCTGTCTCACATGCCCTCCAACATTCTGAGGGAAGGCTAGGGTTTCTTTTGGCCTGTAGATAGGGTGTTAAGAAAACCTTGTCCGAACTTTCCAGGTGAATTCATGACAATTCGGGGATGAAGTGGTGGACCACGTCATCTGCCAAATCTTAGCCCATTGCGGTTGTAATAACGGGAGATGAAGATCCTGATCCCATTTGACCTTGAGAGGCTCTAGCATGTGCTCCTGTAAGGACACCAAATATTTATATATATAGGATATTGCATGGTCACCCCCCTTAGCATTACAAATTTGAATATATGGGGATGTATCCTCCAGTATCTGAGAACGGGACTGAGTACACCTGTACTGGGAGTTTACAAAATCTTTAATTTGAAAGCAACGTAATCTTTCTCCCTCACCCCATCTAAATTTGGACTTAGCTTTCTCAAATGATATTATGGCATTTTGCCTAATGAGCTGCCAGGGGGCAAAGAGTCCCCTATTTACTTGAGTTGTATACCAGGTTGAATCCTTGGCAGGTGGAAAGTCCGGGTTAGTGATAAACCACTTATATTTCCATGCGTGCTCCTTAATATTCTTCCAGAGGTGTCCCCTCCTCCATCTCTCCAAGATGGAACGGATGCTCCCTAGTGTACCTAGTAGGGTCTGTTTAAATAAAGTACTTGAGAATATTATGGCAGGTAATGGATACCGTAAATCTCTAGTTAAGTCAATTTGTTTCCAATGAGCGTCACAATACTTATTGCCCCACATCAGTGTGCATCTCATTTGCGCAGAGTTCCAGTATGTGGAAAAATTAGGAAATGCAATGCCACCCTGCGACTTAGGAACGTGTAATGCCTGAAGCTTAAATCATGGTTTTCTACCTTGCCATATAAAAGCTGAAGACATTTGTTGCCAGGCCTTAAGGTCTCGTACAGGAATAACACATGGTATTGATTGGAAAAAATATAACAAACGTGGCAAAACATTTAATTTTATTGCCTGAGTCCTGGCATAGGATGACAGTGGAATTATATTCCACTTTTTAATATCTTTTTTAATATTATTTATCAACGGAGTGTAATTGTTTTTAGATAATTGCGAAGATCTACTGGTATTTGGATTCCTAAGTATTTTATTGAGGGGGAGATCCCATTTAAATGGGAACTGTCTACGTATAGGCGTGGGAGCTGAGTAGTTGAATGGGAGTACTTCAGTTTTGGTTGTGTTCAGGGAGGAGTCTGATAAAGCAGAAAACCTTTCAAGCTTGTGAAAAAGGGCTGGAAGGGTCTTGGTTGGATTTGTAAGATATACCAATACATCTTCGGCAAAAAGAGTCAACTTGTGTTCTTTATCCCCCAGATTGATACTCTCCACGTCCTCCGCCAACCTGATATATTGGGCCAGAGGTTCTATGTATAGGGCAAATAACAGGGGAGAGATTGGGCAACCCTGTCTGGTCCCTCTATAGAGGGGGAAATTATGGGAAATATGACCATTTGAGCGTATATATGCCTGGGGGTTCGAATAGAATTTGAAAATAAGGTTGATGAATTTCTGGGGAAAATCAAAGGCAGCAAAGACCCCTCTTAAAAATTGCCAAGGCACTCTGTCAAATGCTTTTTCAGCATCTAAACTTATAAGGGTCACCGGAATTTTTTAATTTTGTACATGTTCTATCAGATAAATGGTGCGCCGAATGTTGTCCGAGGCCTGGCGGCCTGGGATAAACCCACACTGATCCTGTTGGATTAAGGTGGAGACCAATTGCTTTAATCTCTGCGACAGCACAGAGGCAAATATTTTATAATCTGTGTTTAGTACCGAGATAGGGCAATAGGAACTGGGTAGGGTAGGGTCCTTACCTACCTTTGGAATGACAGATATAATTGCTTGGTCCCAGGATGGGGGGATTTTCCCTTCAGGGCTTGGGATATTGATAAACAGTCTGGAAAGTAGGGGGATAATTGTCTATTTGAGAGATTTATAAAATTCTCCAGGGAGGCCATCCATCCCCGAACACTTAAATGTTTTCAGCCTCCCTATCTCTGCTTCTATTTCCTTGGTTGTTATGGGGGTGACCAGGCCTTGACCCAGATGTTTAGGCAGTTTTGGCAGCTGAAGGGTTGCCAAAAAGGAATTTATTTATTCCTCTTTCACCTGGTTCGGGGGGGGGCTGCATATAACTGTGTGTAGTACTGAACGAAGGTGTTTGATATTTTCTCCACCGTATGACAAGGCGGATGTTGGGGAGATGGCTTTAGGGTGGATATTAGTGCTTTGGCCCTTTGTTGTCTGAGATGTCCAGCCAACAATTTCAAGGAGCGAGGGCCTCCATCATAATACTTCTGCTTTAGAAACAATAGCTTCTGCTCAATTTTATAATCTAGTATAGCATTCAGTTCTTGTTTAAGCTTTTTAATTTCTTTTGAAGTTTTGGGGTTGGTCTGGGATATCTGTTGAAGCTCTAATTTTTTTATCTGGGCTGTCAAGGCACTTTGTTTTTGTTCCCTCTCTCGTTTGTTTCGAGCTGATAATTCAATAAATTTGCCTGCAAATCGTCTGATGGTGTCCCATAAAATTGAAATATCAATCTCAGGACAGTCATTTTCCATCACAGCTTGTTTGATAATCTCTTCCAAGGTATGAATGTTGTCCTTACTGTGAAGCAGGGAAAGGTTAAGCCTCCACATTGTGTTTTTCCTAAAATTATCTGAATCTAGTCTAAGAAGAACTGGAGCATGATCTGACAAAATAAAATCACCCGTCCATGTCCTGCTCGCCAACCCTAGTTGCTCTTGGGAGATTAACATATAGTCAATTGTGGTATAGCTAGAATGGACCTGTGAGAAAAAGGTGGCATGTTTAGCTGATCCATTTAAATGTTACCATGTGTCCACAAATTCCAGTTCACTAAGCAGTTTTATTAATTCTCTTGTTTTTTTCCCCACTGACTTACCCCCACTCCCAGCCGCAGGAAGATCTAAGTTAAAGTCTCCCCCACATACCATTGTACCTTCCGCCCATTGAGACATGAGGAGAAAGAAAGCCTGGTAGGTTTTGAACTCTGTGGCTAGAGGAAAGTATACTGAGGCAAAGGTGGTAAGTTTACCATTTAGTTTTCCTTTGATCATTACATATCACCCTTCCTTGTCACACAATTGATCTTCACATTCAAATGGCACCCTGGGAGGAATTAATATGGCTATTCCTCTCCTACGCCCCCCCCCCCTTAAAAGATGAAGAATAAACCTGGGAAAAGCCCAAATGTTTAAGCTTCTCATGTTCGTCATGTGACAAATGGGTTTCCTGAAGTAGCGAGACATCGGTTCCAGAGCGCTTCGAGTAAGATAATACCTTGGAGCACTTAATCGGCCCAGACAGGCCATGAACATTATATTAGCATATAGTATAACCCATTATGGCTAAGTGACAGTGGCTCAGTCCCTTTAACACAAACCCTTTTTCCCGGTGCAAGGTAGTTCACTAATACCATTTCTGCTGACCCAAAAAAAAAAATTTTTGTAATAACAACAACATAATATACATAATTGATCTAAACAACAAACCGTAACTGTTTGTGCGAACAGTGCACTAACATTGTTATTTTTAACTGGCTTCCAGGGTAGGAGATCAAACAAATGTGGTGACCTCTTATCCCACCTATCAGATGGTATTGGTGGGGGGAGGAGTGCTACAGAATCCCTCAGACAAGAGGGGAACTCCTCCTGGGCCCTTGTTTTGTAGGGCTCCTGAATTATGGTATTCGCCATATATACGGCCATCATGGCTGTACTGCCTCACACATAGTTGGTATGAAGGTGTAAGAGCTCCTTCCGCATATGCCCGCTGAATCCCCAATCCCTTCTCCTCACCTCCCACCATCCCCAGTCCCCCTCCCTCATCCCCCCTCCTCCCCCGAGGAGAAAAGGAGGGGGGAATTGTGCCACCTTGAACTCCCCTCTCCCAGGTGTACTCTCATGGTGGAGTTTACATAGACCTCACCCACAGGAAGCACATCACAAGGGGTTTTCAATATACGAGGTGGGTGAAAATAAAAGGGTGCCAATTTTTGTGTGCTTCCATAAGCTATTGGGGGCCTTTAAATGAAATTATCACCATTAGAAATAATCCATTTCCCCTTCCCCAAAAGAAGAAGAGAAAAACCAAAAAGAACACATCCTACATCTTGGGGACTTTGGTTTCCAAAGAGCAGACTAATTACATATTAACCAGGACACAAAAAGCCATATGAGAAAATATTTCTCCCGCTGCATCCAGGCCCATGTTCGCCATCCCACTTCATTCGGATTCAGAAAAAAAAAAATATGAATCTACCCAGTTTACAAAGGCTCGCCCTGTTCGGCGGATTTTACGTTACCCCCAAGCCAGTGCTCAATTCACCACCCCCACAAAATAGGTACTTCAGAACATTTATCATGTCCATAGTTCGAGAGAGGATGTGTGCCTTTCAAAGTTCATTTGTGCTATTTAGAAGAGAGACTCTCCGCACCATGGCTGGGCTTCTCGTATTCCGACCACTAACTCCCTTGAGCGAAAGGAAATAAGAATAGGAGAGTCACTAGACCAGTGCCTTGGGGAATTGCAGAGGAACAAATTCTCAAGCAGGTTCCTGGTCAATTTCTATATACTTTAAAGGAGGGGCAATATGAACACAGGTGGGGCCGTCTCACTATCTCCAGGCCAAAATCATGTGCCCAACATCAGGAAAATGGAAACGAGGGAAAGGGCCAGGATCATTCCCGAAATGGTGGCCAAGGTCTTAGCCTGGATCGAAAAGCATTAGAAAACTCCACAAGGGGCATCGAAAGTCAGGGCATTGGAAGTATTTTACTTCGAGGATATTTATAGCGAAACAACAAGTCAACAATTCTCGTCTAAACAGTCCGAGTATCAAAGGAAACAGTGTTTAGAGGTATTCTCTCACCCATCTGCAGACTCAAGATCCCTTTCTGAGATTCCTGGCAGTTTCTTCATTAATTCTTTAAACTCATGTAAAGCTGGTGATATGATATTGCTGCTCACTGCCCTATTTTTCCTCGGGGGAATGATGTGCCACTCCTCTGTAGGATCCTTTCTCTTGGGCTGGGTAGCCTTTGTAAATGCTGGAACCGCAAACCCCCACTTTTGCAATGCTTCACCGACCTTCTGTGGAGAATCGTATAATTCAGCTCCTTCCTTCCAGAAAACTCTCAATTTCGCCAGATGAGGTGCTTGAATCCGCAGTTGTTCATTTCTAAGAAGTTTGATGAGTGGGATGTATTCCATACGTTGCTTCTGTATAATAGGTGGATAATCTTGGTCAAAAAATAAATGTGAGTCAAGATATTTGACCTCCTTCTTCGCCCATGCTCGTCGGAGAACATCTTCCTTAGTACGATAACTTCGGAATTTAATAATTATTGATCTGGGTCTGGTAGTCGGGTCTTTGGGCTTGGGTAGTAGGGCCCGGTGGGCACGCTCAATTTTCAACTTGTAGCCAAGTCGTAGTTTGAGTACATCTTTCAACAAGTCAGTCAGGAACTCTACCATGTCCCCTTCCTCTGCGCCTTCCTTCAGACCATAAAGACGTAGGTTATCTCGTCTGGATCAGCTTTCCAAAGCTACACATTTTTGTTCTGTATATATAGCATGGTTACAAAGGGCAAATACTGTGTGGCCTAGAGATTGCAGGCCATCCTCCACGTTGGAAATTCGGTCTCAGCTTCCTGAACCCGACCCTCCACCATCGAGAGTTTCTGATTAAGCTGTTTGAATTCCGCTTTATTTTCCGCTCGCATTTCTTTCAACTCTTTCATTAGAGATTCGTAGCGGTTTCTGGACAGATGCTCCGCTTCATCGTCAGTCTCGAAGTTTTTGGCGGCCATGGCTGCCCTAGATTGGCTGGAGGTATATGTAGGGGAACTTGGTTTTGAATCTTCACCATCCCTTTCGAATCTGGACTGCAGCGTTTTAGATCTCACTCCTCAGACTCTTTGTGAACCTCCTCCCGAGATTTTTGGGAAATTTTAAGTTTCTTGTTCTGGGTATTTTGGAGGTTGTTTAGACAGGCGAGGCAGAGACCCGATCGTTTAGCTATCGCTCAGTGCCGTGGCGGAACCGGAAGTCCAATGAGGCATATGCTTTAACTGGGGTGCAGTGACATCAGACTGATATTTGGCAAGAAGAGTCAGACGAGTGAGATGATCAATAAAGCAGCCAGCAAAGTTAGTACCACTGCCACTTGACTTGAGCCTCCTGACTGATTTGAGTTTGCCTTTTGAGACCTGACCTTAAGACCTGCAATTCCATATTATATTGCATTTAAATAGAATATCATGCTTCAAGGATTTTCAGGTGTATGTAACCCAAGTGCTTGGTACATTTTAAAATAAGGACACAGATCACATCTTAAAGGTTGTTGAACTTGGGATATATTCTATGTTTCCTTTACCTCCTTTGAGAGCATTCTTTTGAGCTTTAATGTATATTTTTAATTGTGATGGTATAACTGTGTCCCAAAAGGAAGCATTCTCTTGCCTCTAGTCCAGATAGCTGTGGATTCAAGATCTGTATCAGTACTTGGGCTCATGCTAAGTTTTAACACTGTAAAGTAGTAAAGTTTGCATTGCTCTGCCAGAGGATCTATAGTTAAAGAGAGAGGCTAAACCAAGATCCCTTCTGCTCACCTCTGTTAGTTGTTTAGATACAAATAAACAGTCTCATGATGACAGTATTCACAATGACCAATAAGTTGTCCCAGCATTCTGACCAGCTTTCTCCCAATCAGTAAACTGAGTCCACGGAACTCTTGGTGTTTCGTGGACTGATATATCAGTCCTGAATTACTATGCATTCTAATTCTGTCGGCAGCCTAAGGGTTAATGCAAGCGTTAATTGCTATGGTATGGATAACATTTTATTAAGTGCACAATTGCTACCACACTTGCTTGCAGAAAGCACTGCACTCCAAAATATCTAACACCCTGCTTTGTAAAATGCCTTTAGTTACTTGAGCTCTAAAAGGTGCTGTATACAAATACATGCTAATCCATTCTATGCTTTTTGTACCCTAAGTGGTTCTACACAAATCAGTAAGAATTCAAGTGAATTCCAGTGATGGACCAGAGATCATGTCATTCTTGCTGCAAAAATATGACTTTTTGGACTTGAACTGACAGATTCACCTTTGTTTCTAGGCTCAGCATGCAGGCTTGTTCAATAGTCCAACGTTCAAAGTGCACTCAGGCCAAAGGCCATTGCTGTGGGGATGTGCTGCAGCCACCCCCATTCTCGCTGCACATTCCAGCACAGCAGTCTGCAAAATGGTGTCGCAGGTACCCAAGTATAAAGATAACACTGGACACTGTAGTAGGGTACAACACACCTGCAGTGTGTTTTATTGAATACAAAAGTAGAAAAAAAAATAAATAGAAATAAAACAGTTCAAACAGAACAAGAAAATAAACACTAGCTCAAGGCTATTTCACCTTACATCAGGTATCTCAAAACAATTCATTGGCTTTCCTGCTGTAAGAGATACAGTCCTGTTCATGCACAGGTCCTTCTCTGTACCTTCCTTCTGGTAAGTGGAACTGGCTATGCAGCTAATCTGACTCTTGGTGTTTAAGGAGGGCTTATATAGCCCTCCCACGTATGGGAAAGTCCCTCCCATAACATCCAATTAGTTCTAGAATGGTCCCTAAATAGGGAAACTCCTCCTCTATTACATAATGAGGTTTTACTTATGGAAAGTCCCTCTACAGGAAATCCCTTTCCTGAAGTCTTGCTAACAGGTCAGCACCTACTTTTCTATATGAGCAAACAGTGCAAACATTTATTTCATTTATACGTGTGCTGTGTTATTATAGTATATGTACATTAGCCCTTTAATTTATATCTCAGGGCTCTATACATAATGGGGCTCCTTTAGAGACCTGCAGTGTCTCTTTATTTTTTAATTTGTTTAATGTCTTTATTGTGTTTAGTTTATTTTGCATCCCTCTCCTTATTCTGAGAGCTAGTCTAACTGTATAGCATTTCTACATACCTAGGGATGCTACTGTCCCTTTAAATAATTTGTTTTCTATGTTGCGGCAGAGCAGCAGACTGCTAGACAATCATTATCTAGCCACTCTGGTTTGGGGCTCTGCATTGCTTTGGTAAGTCCCTTTTTATTTATTTTTATACTGGGCTGTAGCTTTTATGTCCAGGGACAGCACAGTCCCTTTTTATTGTTAATCGCTTGCTTTTCAGAGCTCACAGATTACTCGGGGAAGCCTGCCTCTCTAGCAGCCTGGACTGGCTGCACACATGTCATGGACTCCTCCGTGGCTAGCTGGCACAATTCTACAGCATATTTTATACAAAGCCAGCAGCCGGGAGTCCTAATAATACAGGGGCATCAGTAATTATTTTACACAGATACATAGCAGCAGCAAAAGTAAAAAGTCTGATGCTCGGTTCAAACAGCTCCTGCTTTGATGCAAGATTTCTTTGGCATAACATTCTACATGACAACGGAGCAGCAGCAAAATAATTTAAACAAGGGAGACATAATGCTGTTTCGTTATACTCATATTCCACCTATCACAGTGGATGTTATTTTGTATTTAACTGCCATTTTAAACATTTCTAAACATTCCTGCACCATATACATTAACATGGCATAAGCATTAACTTAATTAAGCACTGCAGCACTTTAAATTCATTAGAGGGCACAAAATGCACTCTATGCACTTTATTCAACCCGCACCTTATGATACTTAAAGGTACTTTATATCTTTTGGCATTAAATGCCATAAATGTATCTCATTTTATTTTTGCCAGCTGGGGAGTTCTTGGTGAGGGATGGAAATATGGAAATTAGAAATAAAAGTAGTAGGAAAGAAGTTTAGTGAGAGATAGAAAAGACTGATGTAGGTGGCCAACCTATGCTAGGGGCCGAAAAAGGTAAAGTATAGTATAGGAAAATACTGTTGCGCAACAGATTTCAGTAGGAAAAAAGAGAAGATAGGAAAGGCATCCCTCCACTGGGGTTATCAGACTGGCAGAACACAATTCTGCCACACTCCTCCCTCTTTAAGAAAAAGCAGTAACTCTTAGAACAACTGGTTTTAGAAACAAACCCCCAGAATGTATATACATTCTGTACTGGTGGGGGTTTGGGTTATAGCTTCCACCCACCCATGCTTTAGAAGCTCCACCCCAGGGTCCCCTTAAACAATAAACAAATTACAGTACAGTCTTTACGGTACGCACTGTAATTATTTCATTACCCTGGGGTTTAAAACACATTGCACTATTAACCATCATAGTACATCATTATAACAATTCAATATATACAAGCATACTCGTTTTATTTTTCTTCACTATATTCGTCCCATGTCGTGACAAAAATCGGTGTTTTTGTGTTGACTTCCTGACCTATGTTTTACCACAAAATGATAAAGTTGCAATGTCAGGTTCCATTGCATGATGCAGGCATTTTGATCTTTCATTTGATTTATCCACACAAGTGGGTTGTGATCTGTAAGGAGAGTAAACTCTGCACCCCACAAATAAAAGTGCAAAGATTCAATTGTCCACTCGATGGCTAGGCATTCTTTTTCGATTGTGGAATACGTTTGCTCCGTATCATGCAGTTTCCTGCTGATATAAATGATAGAGCTCAGGACTGCTCCTATCCCTGTCTCAGAAGCGTCTGTGTGCACTTCGAAAGGGAGACTAAAATCTGGGCACTTCAATGCAGGTGAGACACACAAGGCTGCCTTAATAGCTCTAAAGGCCTCATCACACTCAGGATTCCATTTTATTCTGTTACTACACCTTAGCTTTGTCATGTATGTTAATGGTGTGGCTATAGAGGTAAAATTAACTATAAACCGGCGATGATATCCAGCTAGGCCTAGGAATGACCCGACATGTTTTTTGGTCTTTGGCACAGGACTGTTAGCTACGCCTCTACTTTCTCTATTTCTGGCCACACAAGCTCATTACCCGAAAGAAATCCAAGGTATCTGGTTTCTGACATAGCTAGTGCAAATTTTGCTGGGTTTATAGTGAGTCCAGCTTTCTCGATTGAATGCAACACAGCAGTCAACTGTGTAATGTTCGTCGACCAATCTGGACTATAGATGACAACGTTGTCCAAATAGGCGGCACAGTAGGCAGTGTGTTGGGTCGGGATCTGATCCATAAGTCTCTGGAATGTTGCAGGGACTCTGTGTAGGCCAAAGGGCATGGTAGTGAACTGGTATAATCCAAGTGGTGTGCTGAATGCTGTTTTCTCCCTAGACTCAGGGGATAATGGAATTTGCCGGTATCCCTTAATTAGATCCAGTGTGCTAATGTATCTAGCATTGCTGATGTTGTCTATAATATCATCTACCCTAGGCATGGGGTATCCATCAAAGTGTGATACATTATTGACCTCACTGAAGTCCAGGCGCAGTCTGATGCCATCATCCTTTTAAGGGACCACCACTATGGGAGATGACCAGGCACTAGTGGATGGTTCGAATATGCCAAGTTTCTTCAACTTCTTTATCTCCTGTTTCACCCCTTCTTTGACTTTTTCTGGAAGCCTACAGGGTTTCTGCCTGATGGGGCTGGAATCAGTTCTAATATAATGCTGTACCCCAACTGCCTTTCCCGGGACACTTGTAAACATGGGTGCAAAGGTTTTTAACAGCTGGTGTATGCCCTGTTTCTGCTGTTTGTCTAACTCGGGGTTGATTTTTATGTTAGAGAGGTTGTCCTTTTCCTGTAATCTTTGATAAGCCATCTCCAACTCAGACATGTTCCTCTCTGGGAGTATGTACAGTACATGGTCCCCGTAGCTTCTTTTTTCTCAACCCATTTCTTTAAAAGATTGGCGTGGTAAATCATTCTCCGTGGGTATTTATCCGGTGTCTCCATCTCAGATGTTTCTGGTCCTGCTTGTCTGATGATTGTGTATGGCCCATGCCACTTCATTAGTAGCTTATTCTGGGTGGTGGGGAGTAACAACAGCACTTTCTCTCCTGCCTGCAATTCTTTAGGTTTGCAATTCTGATCATAGTATGTCTTCTGCTTCTCATGATACACAATACTATTTTGGTGTGCCCTTTTTGTGTAATCTATCAACCTTTTGTGAAGCTGAACCATATAATCAGTGATACTGGCTTGTTCCACACTGGTCCCCTCTTCCCAAAACTCTTTTACTATGTCCAGTGGTCCTCAGGGATTCCTTCCATACAGTAGGGGAAAAAGGGGAGTACCCTGTAGCTGCTTGTGGGACATCTCTGTAAGAAAACAACAAGAGGGGGAGGTACCTATCCCAATCCTTTCCCTCATTGTGTACAAATATCTTTAACATACGTTTCAGTGTTTGGCTGAAACGCTCAACCAATACATCTGTTTGTGGGTTGCTGGGCGTTGTTCTTATTGCCACTACCCCAAAAAAAACAGTACAGTTCTTTAAGTAATGTAGCCAAAAATTACTGCCTTGGTCTGTCAATGCCTCCTTAGGTATCCCAAGATGGCTGAAAACCTTAACTAGCTCCTCTGCTATTTGGGGAGTTGTGTCTGTATGCAAAGGTATGACCTCAGGGTATTTTGTTGCATAGTCACAGATGACTAATATGTATTTGTATCCTCGGGCACTTTTCTGTAAGGGACCAACAATATCCATTGCCATCCTTTTGAGAGACCACCCCCCTCCCCCGAGGAGACCGGAGGTCGCGAGGGCCTGCCCTGAAGCCCTCCCTGCCCACAGAAGCCCTGAACCCGAGACACACCAGGTAATTTCTACCTTGATCCAGGCTGCTGCCACCACTGTAGGCCATCTGGTGCCTTTTCTGAAATGGCCACAAGCTCCCCTGCTCAGCGCATGAATCCCAGCCAGAGTAGCACCTCGAGTTGCTGCCCAGGCTCAAACGGAGCAGAACTGTTACTTTTGTGCCTGATTTTGAAACTTTATTTATTTATTTATTTATTTTTAACACCCAACTTCTCCATTAACTCCTTATATTGTTTTGCCACTAGAGGGAGCCTGATTAAGTTCGAGCAACTTGCTCCCAATACCTCACTTGTCACATTTTACTGCTCTCTAGCAGCTGTTTTCACTTGGTGATTTATATTAAAGGAGCCCTCTGCTGTCTCTTTCCTCTCTACCTCACTCTTTTCTCTAGTCAAAAATGTCCCCTCCTCCCCTCTTAGCGCTCCTCATGGGAATACTTTGCCTTCCTATCCTCTTTGAGCTTTACTGCTTGAACACATCAACAGCTTCTGCCAATACTTATACTCAGTTTGACTTCTACTACTCAACATGCTTGCTACTGCACTCCACTACCTCTACCTCTCCGCTCTCATCAGCAAGCGTATTAGCCCAATAGTCAGATACCTTCACCTTCATCTGAAGCCGCCACCCTGCATCTCTATCAGGACTGCATCACCCCGCTATGGTTACTAACCCTATCTCTTATACTATCCGCGACATTGAGATCAACCCTGGTCCATCTCTGCGTCCCGTCATAACCCTGCCCCCGCCACCACTCTCCTAAAACCGATGGACTAACTTTCGCCCACCTGAATGCTAGGAGCCTTATGGCCAACCTCCTGACCTCCAGGCTTGGATCTATACTAACGTCCCAGGCGTCCTCACCATCACAGAAACCTGGCCAAGCCCACAGTGCTTGACTCTCAGTGCCACTTTCCTGGATACAACATGCTTCGTATCGACCGTCCTGGCACTAAAAGTGGAGTGGCCTTGCCTCTACTTCAAAACTCACCTAAACATTACCCTTCTGCAGGACCCTTCCTACCAAACTGTGAAATCCTACACTCCCTACTGCTTCTTGGGGGTGTAAAGAAACTCCATATTTTTTGTATTTATATCCCCCCAAAAAATGCTACACAAGGCATCACTGAACTCCTAGGGTTTCTGCCTTCAGTTACAGGTAAGAATGACATTATCTGCCTTGATGATTTTAACCTTGACTGGTCCGAGAAAAACTCAGCTAATCTATCCTCCTTAGCTAGCAAGGCAAATCTATCCCAGCTCATACATGAACCCACAAGGGTCTCACGTGGGGGCAACTGTGCCACCCTCCTTGACTGGATACTTACTAACAGGACGGAATATGTTGCCTCAGCCAGTGTGCTACCTGACACAATTAGTGACCACTATCCCATCTACTGTGTCTGGAACACTGTCATTCCTCCCCTCCCTGCCAAAACTGTAACCTTTCCTAATCTCTCCCGCCTAAGTCATGAGGACTTCTTAACTGACCTTAACCAGGTTGACTGGTCCCCTCTCTACCAAGCAGAGGACATTAACATAGCCACAGAATATTTCAACTCCGTCCTCCTCTCTCTTCAAAACCTTCATATCCCGGTCACCACACTTAGGATGGCAGGGAAAGTAACCAAGTGGCTAACCGCCCCTGCTTCAACTTCTCAAATCTAGGGACAAACTTTGGTCCAGGTGGAAGATCTCCCACCTCCGTGCAGACTTTGAAGACTATCGTGCATTACGTAACAACTGCAAAAGACAAATTCGTACTGCCAAAAGCACCTACTATAGGAACCTACTAATAACATCCTCTACAAATCCGCACAGGTACTGGTCCAAAATTAAGGACATTCTCGGCAACAACAAGCAACAGAATCCAGCTGACATGAACATTCAAGGTGTTCACTGCACCAACCATGACACCATTGCCAATGCCTTCAATGCCCTTTTTTCTTCTCCACCAGTTGCTACTCTAACTAGCCCACAACCTGACTGTCCCTCTTCTCCTCCCTCACCCCTCCCACCCCTCCCTTTCGTTCTGGCTCCAACCACATACCTTGAAGTTCGCAAGCTACTTAACTCCCTTCCGGCACGCGGGGGTCAAGGGCCTGAGGGCATCTATCCTTGCATACTTAAGCAGTATGCACCTTGGCTGACCAGACCTATCACCTGGCTTTTTAACCTCTCGATTCGTATGTCTACTGTCCCATCCACCTGGAAAACTGCCAGAACCATCCCTATACAAAAAAAGGCGATGTCAAACTCATGTCCAACTACCACCCTATATCTCTTCTGCCCACTCTCAGTAAGCTGCTTGAAAAATAGTCCACCGCCAGCTTGCTGCTCACCTTGACATGTTTAATCTTCAAACCCCGTGCCAACACGGTTTCAGGCCCGGTCACAGTACCACCTCTGCACTTACACAACTTACAAATGACATCAGAAATAATATGGACCGTGGCCTACTCACTGGGGCCGTCTTTATCGACTTGTCTAAAGCCTTTGACATGGTACACTATCCTCTCATGCTAAAGAAGCTCCAATCCATTGGAGCATCTGACCAAGCCCTCTCCTGGTTCCATAGCTATCTTGACAATCGGAGTCAGGTGGTAGCATTTCACAAGGCCCTTTCCTCTCCCCTAAACATCTCCTGTGGAGTTCCCCAGGGATCCACTCTTGGACCTCTACTCTTCTCCCTCTTCCTAAATGATATTCCCACCATGTCCTGGCATAGCTGCACTCTTATTACGCAGATGACCTTGTTCTCTACTCTGGGTCAAAATCGGTTGCTGCCATCAACTCCACTCTCACTAATGACTTCCAATTCCTGCAGACCTGGCTGTCTAGCAACCACCAAGTCCTGAACCTAGAAAAACCTGTGCTATGCTATTCGGATCCTCTAAGAAACTGTCTGCCCCTCAGAACAGGCTCCGGGTTCAATGCCTTGATGGCTCCCTCATCTCAAACACTGAGTCCTTCAAGTACCTTGGGGTCACTTTGGATCCCACTTGACCTGTCTCAACATGTCAATACGATTGTGCCGTACGTCCAATGCTAAATTGGCGGAGCTTATGCGTCTTTATACTATCCCTCCTCCGCTAGACTTTCTGTTGCAGAGGTATTCTCTTACCCAGCTCAATATGCTCTGCCCCTCCTCTTTGCTGCAAACTCTGCTACACTCCACAAATGGGACACTGTCTACAACAACATCTGTAGATTCCCTTAACTGCCCCACGTCTTACCCATCATTGTCTCCTTCGCTGGCTTAAATGTGCTGTCACCTAAGGATATTCGAGCCTACTCCCTGGGCTGCTTTATTGACTCCCTGTCTAGACCTCTCGGCCCTGTCTATCTTGCCAACCTCCTGACTCCTGCCTCACACCCCTACCCTCAGGTCTTCCTCTGTCCCCATGCTCTCCACTAGACCTTGCATGACAAAATGGGTGAACAGGCATTTGCCCATTTGCTCCCAAATTCTGGAACTCACTCCCCTTATGGTGAAAACTTCAGCCTCCCATCAAGAATTCAAAACTAGCTGTTCACCCACCTCTAGCCTCTGGCCAATGCAAATGCTCTTAATTTGCTTTGTCCTACAGGCTGTCGGGTCTGACCTAAGTACTACACTAATGTTCTCCCATGCAATACGTTTGTCTAGGTAGCTATGAACCTTGATGTCTTTACTGTCCTCAGCTGTCTTATGGTTACTCTAATTGCTTTATTTTACATCCTTATTATGATCTATGCCTAAAATGTACCCTTATGTAACTATTACTGTGCTACCCAATGTATATCTTGTTTTGCTCCTGTACACCTATATTATGTCTGTGCATTTCTGCATATTGTAACCAATGTCCTATGCTCTCCCGGGTCGTGCCTGAAAATAGGCAGGTCTATTGCCTAACGCACTTACCCGGTTACCAAAAGCTAATAAATAAATAAATAAATAAATAACTATGGGCATGGGTACCAGGGGCATTACATCCTTCCGGGTTACCTGGGCCAACTTCTGACACTCTGGACAGGCTCTACAGTATTCCGTCCCTTGCTCGTGGATACTGGGCCAGTAAAAATGTTTTAATAGCCTGGCCAGGGCTTCATCCCAACCTGCATGACCTGCCTATGGTAAGTCATGGCCTCAATACAAGATTTGGTTCCTAAACTATTTAGGGACTACTAGCTGTTCAACATTTGCACCTGTACGGGGGTTATTATATAGCTGGTACAGTATTTGGTTGTTACATTTAAACAAAGAGGCCCCTGGTGGTTTCTTCTCTTGACCCCGACTGTCTCGCAAACTGCAGGTCTGTCTCTATCCTGCCTTTTGTGGGCAAGGTTATTGAGAAGGCAGTTGCATTGCAGCTCAAGGAGCATCTTACCACCCATGATATCTACGATCCACTCCAGTCCAGTTTCAGGAAGAGGCATAGTACTGAGATGGCATTAGTTTGGGTACTTAATGATCTCCTGATAGTGAGAGATCGGAGAAGTCAGTCCATCATAGTCCTCCTTGAGCTCTCTGCAGCATTTGACACCATAGATCATGGGATGTTGCTAGAGCACCTGTCACTATTCTCTGGACTGTCTAGTACAGTCCTCAGATGGTTTCAATCTTTCCTCACAGACAAGATGCAGAGAGTGGAGTTATTTTTTTTTCTCAGCCCCATATCCCCTGCCTTGTGGGGTACCATAGGGCTCGGTGCTTTCACCCATATTGTTTGTGGTGTATATGCTGCCATTGGGAGACATTATTAGGTGGTACGGGCTAAGTTTTCACTGCTATACAGATGATACTCAGCTGTACATGTCCTTTGTACCCGAGCATAATGATGTTATACTACGTTTCTGAGATCCAGGATTGGATGTGTGCCAGCTGGCTCAGGTTGAATCCAGATAAGACTGAGGTATTGGTCATGGACCCAGGCCATAGGATAGAGGGGCGGGTGGCTGGGCAACCTTTCAGACTTTGACTGGGAGGTGACCAGCTGTTAATCTCTGACCAAGTGTGGAATCTGGGTGTTGTGTTTGATGATGAGCTGACTTTGAAGCCTCAGGTGTTGACCATTGTCAAAACCGCATTTTATCATCTGAGGAACATCACCCGGATAAAACACCTGGTCCCACCTGATGATCTTTGACATTGGTCCATGCTTTTGTGACCTCCCGCCTTGATTACTTCAATGCCCTATGCCTAGGGCTACTGAGGGTTGACCTTCACTGCCTGCAGCTGGTGCAGGCAGCCAGGTTGCTGACTTGCTTGTAGAGATCTTGCCATGTCACACCTGTGCTCCGCAGCCTGCACTGGCTGCCAGTGTGGTGGAGGATCACCTTCACGGTCGGACTACTGACCTATAAAGCCCTTCACGGACAGGGACCATGGTATTTGCAGGACCTCTCAGTTCCCTACCACTCCCTTCATCCATTCCGATCTGCCAATGAGGGATTCCTGGAGATTCCCAGGGTTCATCTGACTACATCTGGAGCTAGATCATTTGTTTTGCAGCCCCGACCCTGTAGAATTTTCTACCTCACCGGATTAGAGAGTGCTCGTCTGTTGAGGCCTTTAAATCTGCCTTGAAATCACACCTTTTTAACTTGCCGTTTGCTGATATCTGAAGTCCTGCTGTTTTCACTATCATTTTAGGAATAAGATTTATATATTTATTTATCTGTTTTTATTTGATGTTTTTATTTATGCTTGTACAATGCAATGGTCTGCTTGAATAGCATTTAATAAATAAACGTTGCTTGCTTGCTTCTTGTCCACCTGCTGAAAAAAAAACAGCTAATGTGTCATCCTTACGTTGTTCCTGGGCAATATCACATTTAGCAAACAATTTATCTACAGTGTCATTAGGCAATCCAGTTTGAGCTTTCCATATCTTCAGCGCTTTCTTCTTTTCCCCCTTCGATCTCCTCTGGGCACTTGGTGTATCAAATACATCCCCCTCAAAAGGAAATGTATCTCCAAGGGTTTCTGCCTTGGTCTGCGACCTGGTGGTAATGGATGTCACATTTTTAGGGGTCAACAATGCTGAAAAATGGGGAAAGTCTTGAAAATAACCACAGGTACTGACAGCTTTGGTACTATTCCAACCACCATTTCTGCTTCCTGTCCATCAATGTTTAAAGTCACCTTGGTGGAGGGATACTGATGAGTGTCCCCATGTGCACAGATGACACCATTATACACATCAGAAATTGGTGCCTTTTCTAGTACGTCTGGGTGTACTAATGTCTGTCAACTGCCAGTGTCAATTAAACCCATCATTTTCTTCTCTCTGATGGTGACTGTTGAAAAATTACCCCAGTTAAGAAGGGCGAGATGGGTAGTCTCACTCTTTTTCTTGTAACAGAACCATTCTATATGGCCTTTACCATTGCAGTATCTACAGACAATGTCTGGATTATGTGGCCTACCCCATCTGCCTTCTTGTCTACCTGCAGTTCTCCCAGAGGGACATGATGGGGTAAAGGAAATTGGTCTTATCAGTTGCTAGGTGGGGGTGATGGTCAAGTCCATTGACTGGTACCCCTTCCTTGTTGGTGCCTGTCCACCAGGAAATCCTCTGCCAGGGTGATTGCAACTTCCAATGTTTCCAGATGGTGTTCCCTCACCCAGATCTGGACCTCTGCAGGCAGAATCTGAAGAAACTGTTCCATGACTATAGCCTCAATTATATCCAACAGTGCCTTCCCTTCTGGTTGCAGCCATTTGTTACAAAGTTCATTCAGACATGTATACGTCTCTCTGGGAGTATCATTCCCTTGGTGTTTCAGGGCGCGAAAACGCTGCCGATAAGTCTTGGTATTAATATCAAAGTGCTTCAAAATCTCCTTTTTGACAAGGTCATACTTCTCAGTGCTTCACTGGTCCATGTGGCTATAGGCCTGTTGTGCGCGACCTGTTAAATAGGGAGCCTACCTGACCCCCACTGCTCGGGAGGCCACCCACACACCTTTGCTACAGTTTCAAAGGTGGTTAGGTATGCCTCAATGTCATTTGTAGCTAACATCTTGGTAAACTTGATGTCTTTAGGAAGGGCATGCATACCTTCACTGGACTTACTGGTCCCAATGATCTGTAGGGCCCTCAGTGTGTCTGCCCCATGCTCATCTTACCATCTTCTTTCCCTTTCTCACTCCTGTCCTTCTCCCAAAGCTGCTGCATCCATATTTGTTTCCTTACAAGCCACTTCAATAGCTTACTCATGTCTTCCCATGGTTCCTTGACTCTCACTTCCTCCAATCCTTCTTCTTCCTCTTCACCATCTTCTCCTCCAAAGGAATATGTCGCTTGACACTCAGGCTTGGCCCTTGGTTTCCTCTGAAACTCAAGGCCTGGGAGCCACTACTCACCTGTCAGCTTGGCCTGCGCTCTGGTCAGAGCGGGTCATACAGGGGTCATCATGATGACAAAAATATACCACTGTGCCACGGGTTA
Source organism: Neoceratodus forsteri (assembly GCA_016271365.2). Taxonomy (NCBI): domain Eukaryota; kingdom Metazoa; phylum Chordata; order Ceratodontiformes; family Ceratodontidae; genus Neoceratodus; species Neoceratodus forsteri. The sequence goes on from CM057452.1 coordinate 1,197,842,273, forward strand.
CCTTGGTATCAGGTCTGACCCCTACTGGAATTCACCTTGCGGTTAGGACTTCCAGTATCCCACTTCAAGCACCATATGTTGCAGGTGCATGAGTAAAAAGATAACACTGGACACAGTAATAGAGTACGACACACATGCAGTGTGTTTTATTTTATATAAAAGTAGAAAAAAATAAATAGAAATAAAACAGTTCAAACAGATCAAGAAAATAAACAATAGCTCAAGGTTATTATCACCTTACATCAGGTATTGCAAAAAAATTCATCAGTTTTCCTGCTGTTAGAGATAATTCCTGTTCAGACACGGGTCCTTCTGCTTACCTTCCTTCGGGCAAGTGAGACTGGCTATGCAGCTAATCTGACTCTTTGTGTTTAAGGAGGGCTTATATAGCCCTTCCACTTATGGGAATGTCCCTCCCATAACATCCAATTAGTTCTAGAATGGTCCCTAAATAGGGAAACTCCTCCTCTATTCTATAATGATGTTTTAGTTGTGGGAAGTCCCTTTATAGTAAATCCCCTTCCTGAGGTCTTGCTAACAGGTCAGCACCTTATTTTCTATATATGCAAACAGTGCAAACATGTATTTCATTTATACATGTGCTGTATTGTTATAGTATATGGGCACTAGCCCTTTAATTTATATCTCAGGGCTCTATACATAATGGGGCCCCTTTAGAGACCTGCAGTGTCACTTTATTCTTTAATTTGTTTAATTTCTTTATTGTGTTTAGTTTATTTTGCATCCGTCTCCTTATTCTGAGGGCTACTCTAACAGTATAGCATTTCCAAATACATAGGGATGTTCCTGTCCCTTTAAATCATTTGTTTTCTATGTTGTAGCAAAGCTGCAGACTGCTAGACAATCATTTTCTAGCTGCTCTGCTTTGGGGCTCTGCATTGCTTTGGTAAGCCCCTTTTTATTTCTTCTTAGGGCTGTGGGTGGAGCCTACAGCCCTTCTGTCATTGATCAGATTGTAGCTCTAAAATGGCTGATCATGAAACTCCCTTTTTGGACATTTGGAAGCATTCCTCTATAGCTATGAAACAGTGCACTCCCCTTCTGATTTTTGCTATTTGCTGCTCTATGTTAAAGGTGTCTGAAAAGAGGGAGGATGCTACTGTATTGTACCTCAGAACTTCTCAGGATAGTAACCCTTAGGCTGCCAACAGAATTAGAATGTATTTGAATTCTGGACTGAAATATCAGTCCATGGCACAGCAAGGGTTAACAAAAAACACTTTTTAAACTGCTGTTTCTATCATCTGTCCAGCTCAGTCTAATAGATTTATTCTATTTCTTTCAGCAACCTAGGGGTTAACTCATTATATGGCAGTTACTGAAACTGAAAGTCAGACTACAGTGTCAGATTACACACTTTGCAAGTGCAGTTGTTAGCTATCGTATTCTTATGGGCAGGATAGGTTGCATGCAAGCACACGCACACACACACACACACACACACACACACACACACACACATGACTAAACAGCACTATATGGCACCAACAAGAAAATAACTTTGGTCATTTAGTAGCTCTTCACAGCCCTATCGGCTATGGGTCACATCTGGTTTGAGTTTGTTGCTTAAAGCAGCAGTATTTGATTTATGTCTGTTCCTAATATTTAAACTATGGTCATTTAAAGATAAAGAATATAAGCATTTAAAGACTTTTTTTTTTATTATTCTTTGATAACCAGGAATGGCCCACTAGGCACAGGTGCCTGTTTTCTGGGTCTACCTGGGAGCACTGAGGAGGTTAACTGAGTTGCTCAGAGTCACACAGTATGCAAGTGGAGGTTGTAGGAATCAAACTGAAGTCTGTGTGCTGGATGTACCAAGCTCTTTACTCTAACCTCTAAGGCTATATTGACAGCCCCAGACATGATTGGTGTATTCCTTGGTTATTGTATGGATCTGGAATCTATGTATTGGAGTTTAATGTTTGTTTACAGTTTATAAATGTAATTTAATAAATATATATATTTTTTCCTTTGGTAACCAGATAAGGCCAACTAGGCACAGGTACTTGTTTCTAGGGACAACCCAAGAACACTGGAGAGATTAAGTGGCTTAATTAGAGACACACAGTATGGAAATGGAGGTTGTGGGAATCAAACACATGTCTGAATGCAGGATGTACAAAGCTCATTACTCTAACCTTTAGGCTATACTGCCAGCCCCCTAAATAGTGAACAATTTAGACTGGGCTGTTAATATCTCAAAGGAGAACTGCCTTGAATCAGCAAACATGCATTTTTTGTAGAAGCAGATGTTATTTTTTAAAATACCAGTTCTCATTTTGTTGCTGATTAATCTTAAAGGAGAAGACTCCTGTATATGTATGATTTGAATATGTCTGATGTATTTATTATACATTACATCAAGTACTGTACATATGTTAAGAGATCATCCATTTCTTCTGTTGCAACACATATCTAGAGATTGAGGCTCTGACACAAGGTAGTAAAATGTCCAGCAAGCCTCCATTTACATGCAAATGAGTCACTTGTAATACAGCCCCTCCCATTCATTGATGTCACTGCAGCAACAGTGCAGAACAAAACATAAGGGTATCAATGCTGTCTAGCCTGATTTTAGTTTAAGTTTGCAATGGCTTAAGGCAGTTTTGTCATGCAACTCACACAGGGAGTAGTACTTGTAGCCTTAATACTGTATGTGTAGGGCAAATAATATATCTAATAGTATTTCATTCACAGGAAACAAAAACTGTTTCTCTGTACTGCTCATTTCTCTCTGTGAGACAGTTGTAACATGTTGTGGAAAGCAGTAGACTGAATCAGTCAATCAACCAATGAATCGAGCAGGCAATCAGTCACTCTGTATGAACCAGGTGAACACCCTTGAGAAGATTCATTACAAGATGAGCCTGGGCAGTTTACCAAAGGTTCACACAAGACTGACTTATACACATCCCCTTTCAGCAGCCTGAAAGTGGGGAGCTAGATCATTTACTTTATAAAGTATATTATTTTACATTTCAAATGCTCCTTAAATCTGAGTTTCTGACTGGAAATACCAAGACACAGAATGCATATGTCCTGGGAGGAGTGAGCTAAGCAAATACAGAGCACTACAAACAGAGACTGATTAGTTTCTTTGCCTACAACAGCTGAGGTGTAGCACCTGATTTGTGAGGGACATCCTACTTCAAATGCTGGCAACACAAAGCGGGGGGGGGCTGCCACAGCTTATCCTTAGCACCTTGAAAGTGAAGTGCTGTAGCTCTCACATCAATGCTAATGATTTATAATGGGAATTGGGGCACTTTTAAAGTCATGGACCTGAGGGGCCATCACAGTTTCCAAGGAAGTTAGGGGAACTTCTTAAGGGTTAGAGAGTAAGGGACTCTAGTAAGATTTGAACCAGAGTCCCCCAGTGCTTGTGCCTGTGCTTTAACCACTAGATTACCCTTCTTCCATATGCTGCAGCAGATGCTTTCCTGGTATTCCTCATCATAGGTGAATTCTTTATTGCCTTACAGCAGTCATCCAATCACTGACTGCCTAGTTACAAAGGGAAAGGGACCTATTTGCAAGATTGTTTCTCACTCCTGGTGTCAATCAAAACAGAGCATGTTAACACACACACACCATAATGCAACAGCTGCATAATACCACTTAAAACTTGTTGTACCCAGAGTCATTTATTGAGTAAACTGTTTTTGCTAACAGAAACAGTAACACAACACATGTAGGCACTTCCTTATATGAATACTGTATATACCTCAAATCAGTGCTGCATCACACTCACATGATCCTAGTCCCTATTAGTCCTGCACTTCAGGATGTGCACAACACTTAAAGGTTTCCTCCATTACTCAAGTGGGGAACTAAACATTGTGGGTTTGGTCTACTGGTGGAACTGCATTTAGTGCAGCACCATTATCTGTTGCTTTGATGACATCATCCTCCAGCAGCATTGATGGTAAAATGGAGGACAAACACATTGATAACTTTTGGGGGCTGTATATTTTTATTTATAATCTAGAGTTGGACAGCAATAGGACTGTTGGCAACTGGAGGAGGCACACAACAGTTACACATAAGGAGCTGGGAAAATATTGGTGTGGAACTATGGGAGACCTCCCCTTTAACTGGCCATTTGGTAAATTCAGTGAGTGTTTCTGATTCACACACTGCTGGAATTAACCATTTTAGAACAGTATGATTCTGTCAAGAACTTATATTGTTGGTACAATGCATCTGTGTTCTAATTTAGGAATTCTTAGGTTCATGGGGATATAAACAACATGATACAGTTCTCAGATGGCACTTTGCAGCAGTGTGTAACCCATAAATATCCAATGGGTTAACTAAAAGGCCAGCAAAAATGGGTCAGAAACAGAAGGGGACCCACTATATGAAAAAAAGCTTCTACAGGAAACATTACTCACAGGTTCAGTACTGTCCTTTAAAACAAGTTGGAACTGTTATACACGAGCTGAACCCTTAATATTACATATTAAATATTCTGATATGGTATAAAGTTATTTTTAAAATTACTATTGTCATCATAAATGTGCATTTACTGTATATAAAAACCTGGTTTGGAAAAGTGCCCTTTTTATCTTTGGCACCGCCACCTTTTAAAATCTTCTGGTGCCCCTGTGGGCACACGCATGCACACACGCACGCACGCACACACATGCGCACACACACACACACACACACACACACACACAGCAGTATGTACTCTGATTAACTAAATTTAAGAGGACTGATTTAGCAGCATGCCAGTTTTTGATGATTGTGACTAAACAGCATTATAAGGAACCTACAAGAAAACTACTTTGGTCATTTGGTAGCTCTTCACAACTCTATCAACTTTGGCTACAGTTTGTTATACTGGGCTGTAGCTTTTATATCCAGGGACAGCATAGTCATTTTTTATTTTCAAGCGCTCATTTTTCAGACTGCACAGATTACTCAGGGAAGCCTGCCTCTCTAGCAGCCTGGACTTGCTGCACACATGCCATGGACTCCTCCATGGCTAGCTGGCACAATTCTATAGCATATTTTATGCAAAGCCAGCAGCCGGGAGTTCTAATAATACAGAGGCATCAGTAATTACACAGATACTGAGCCGCAGCAGAAGTAAAAGTTTGCTGCTCGGTTCAAACAGTTCCTGCTTTGATGCAAGAAATCTTTGCCATAACATTCTACATAACACTGGAGTGGCAGCAAAATAATTTAAACAAGGGAGACATAATGCCATTCCATTATACTTATATTCCACCTATCAAAGTGGACGTTATTTTGTATTTAACTGCCATTATAAACATTTCTAAACATTCCTGCACCATATACATAAAAATCGTGTAACCATTGACTTAGTTAAGCACTGCAGCACTTTAAACTCATTGGAGGGCACAAAATGCACTTTATTTAACCAGCACCTCATATACTTAGAGGCATTTTATATCTTTCGGCATTAAATGCCATAAATGCATCTTATTTCATTCCTGCCAGCTGGCCTTAGCCTGGTGCATTATTTTGGGGAGTTCTTGGTGAGGGATGGAAATATGGAAATTAGAAATTAAAGTAGTAGGGAAAAAGTTTAGTGAGAGATAGAAAAGACTGCCATAGGTGGCCAACCTACGCCAGGGGCAGAAAAAGATAAAGTATAGTATAGGAAGATACTGTTGCACAACAGATTTCAGTAGGAAATAGAAGAAGATAGGAAAGGTATCCCTCTACCTGAGTTATTGGACTGGCAGAACACAGTTCTGCTACAAATGGGCAACAAACTTTTTTTTTTAAACAAAAAAAGAAAAAAAACAGGCAGTTGGCAGAGACCAGACAGCAGAGAAGAGAGTCAGACCTGGAGAGTGACGAGGGAGAGTCTCGCCCGTAATACACAGTGACTCTGCTACATTCCAGCTGGCAGTTTCCAGCCAACCAATCCCTGGCCAGCCGTAATGCAGCACTTAACTTCTGTGGCTCCAATTTGATTGGACCGAGACGAGAGCATCCGAGCTGTGACCTTTTACCTGGTCCTCTTGCCTGCCATTTATGGTTAATTTAAAGGGCCACTGGCAGGTGCATGGCAGGAATGGTGGTGGGATCATTTAAGGCTGGGAGTAGCAGGACAAAATTATTTAATTCCTTAAGTTTCATTAAAGTAAGGGGGCAATGCTCCCCCTACTTTTGAAAGAGGAAGGGGGCCATGCCCCCTCTGGCTCTGGCTCACATGACATTGGCACTTTTCTTTGCTGATTACCTTTCCTACTAGCAGTGTTGCCTTTCTGTGCCTGTTTTTTTTGTATATTTGATACTCCATCTGCAATCTTTTTTTTTGTCCTTCAAGTGGATCCTTCAGTTAATTTGTTTTTTGTGTTGTGACTCCCTGTTAATTATTTATGAACACCTGGAACAGCCTGCCAGCAGAAGTTATGTGTTCTGTGGCTAACGAATGTACCAAGGCTGTGGAAAGAGCCAGTGGGATGCTTGGGTACATAGGGAGAGGTATCACCAGCAGAAGGAAAGTGGTGGTGATGCCACTGTGCAGATCATTGGTGAGGACTCATTTGGAATACAGTGTCCAGTTCTGGAGGCCACATCTCCATAAGAATGTATACAGAGTGGAGACAGTGAAGAAAGGCACGAAAGATGGTGCTGGACCTGCACAAAAAGCCATATGAGGAGAGACTGGGAGACCTCTCTACATGAGATCTATCTCTCTCTCTCTCTCTCTCTCTCTCTATATATATATATATATATATATATATATATATATAAATATAAAAGGCTCCTCTAGTATATATATATATATATATATATATATATATATATATACACACACACACACACACACTGGAGAAGAGAAGAGACAGGGGTGATGTAATAGAAATCTTCAAATATCTATAAGGTATAAATAGGGTACTGAAGGGTAGCATCTTTCAGAAAAGGAGATGTCCCAGAATGAGAGGGCATGACATGAAGTTGGAAGGGGTACACTAAGGGGTACCATGAAGAAGTATTTCTTCACAGAATGGGTGGTGGAACCTCATTTCTTCACAGAACAGGTGGTGGAACCTCTAGAGACTTCACAAGTCAGTTTCATTATGAAAGAGAGAAAAAAACAATGCACACATTTCACATAATACTACTATACACGATAAAAAATTTAGGATGAGCAACTTTATGCAGAACCAATGTGTTCTGTCTCCTCGAGGTTCTGATTCCCATGGACCTCTTGAGCTTTGCTGTCTTGGTCAGAGGGAATCAGAACCTCTCTGTGGCAGAACACACTGGTTTTGCATAGTTGCCCATCAAGTATTCTCTATATTTAGTTTTGCATTGTGGATTTCTAAGTAATAAACCTGTGTCATACAATTGCTTAAATTAGACCAAGATTTTGGTCTATTCAATTAAAATGTGTTAAGATGAGGAGCAAAGTTTTTGGAAGAAACCAAAGGAATAACAACCCTATAAGTCAGGAGGTAATATCTTATAGATTCTTTTCTATGTAGGTGTGGAGGGCTACCCAGCTGTCAGCTGTCCAGCAATATCAATTTTGACATCTCTGCAATAAAGCAATAAAGAAAGGCAGAAGACATTTCACAAACTCTTGAGACAGAAACTGATGCCAGAGTTTAGCTAGCTATATGCTGCCCAGCACAGCTTAATCAATTGCAGAATCAGTTTCAGTCTCATGGTTCTATGAAATGGCTACTGCCTTGATTTAATATATGACTTATTTAGACAGTGTCAGTGGCTCAGTAGGTAGCACACTCGCCTCTGAGGCCGGGAGATCAGAGGGCTGTGGGTTCAGTTCCCACATCTGGCACTTGGGTTAATATCCCAGTACTGACACTGTAATGCAGCATGAGAGAGGTGCTGCATTTCTGAGGTGCCGTCTTTCGATGAGACGTTAAACCAAGGTCCCATCTGCCTGGATTGGTGGTAGTTCAGTTGGATGTTAAAGATCCCATGGCACTTATCAAAAAGAGCAGGGGAATTTCCCTGGTGTCCTGGCCAAATTTCCCTCATTCACTAAAAATACCACCAACAGCTTAATCTGGTTCAAGGTCAGTTGGCATTCATCTGTATCCCCCTCCCCTGGGTCGTGCCTGAAAATAGGCAGGATTTGTCTAGTGCACTTACCCGGTCAACAAAAGCTAAATAAATAAATAAATAGACAGGGATATACCTGGACAGCTGACATCTACAGGTAAACCCAACCCCTTTGCACCTGTGCTCCACTCTAGAAATTGAGTATTTTAATAACTTTTGTTTTAATTCTTTACTTTCTGCCAGTTGTACAGTCACAGTAATCCATTGCACAGTGTGGTGTGCACTGGGACTTCTGCATGTGTGGTGTTGTTAGTCACTTGCCAGGTGTGGGTAAATCCCAGCCCAACCCACATCTTGTTGTAGATTATTAATGATGTGCTTGTCAGTAAACAAAGACACCTGTGTTCTTCTATCTACATGAATTACAAACTGACCTGAGCTAACATTCAAAGCATTGGCATGTACAGTTTGGTGACCCTGTAAACCTGTAAGATGGTTTAAGGGCAGTGTAAAACAACTGCACATATGGGACACCATTGGAATATGCATTGATTGTAATTGCAGGTGAGCCCCTACTGGAATTCTGATTAGTCACTGTCTAGCCAGTGTGACTGGGGAGTTGTCAGCCATTTAGGGAAGTGCAGTTTCTGGTGTTGAGGAATGGGGTGGGTTTTGGTGTTGGTGGTGATGGGGTAGAGGGGGGACTGTGCTGAGAGAGTGTAGTTCCAGGAGGATCATCTCTGCAGCAGTTGCCCCTGTGGCTGGTGCAGATGCCTGAGGTGCTAAGTTCACCCTTGGTGCTACTGTCATGTCTGACCCTGCGAGTCCCATTTTTCCACCTGCTGCTGCTATTGCACCTATTAGTGCCACTTCTCTTGACTTATGGACCAGAATGAAACTCACCGCTGAGATAAGCACAGGTTAAATGAAGCATGAGGTGGCACCAGAGGAGGGTTCTGAAGTCAGGTATAAAGAAAACAGAAGTTCATAACCCCATTGAAATACATTTAACTGCATATCTGTAGCTTCAGTTCTTGGTCCAGCCTTGAAGAGTCTGCGTGTCTGTGCTCCAGATGCACTCCAGAGAGGATGATGGCATTGGATCCCTCCATGGGTAAGCAAGGGCTGGTGGGGGGTACAGAGTGGTGGAAGCTCTGTGGGAGGGCAGGTGGGGTAATGAATGGCTGTAAAGACATTGATGGACCATTTTTTTTTTACATGTGCAAAGAAATAAAGAAGACACTGCTGATCCCCAATCACGACACTGGGGGAACTGGCCACCCCCAGTGTTACAATTAAGGGGGAGATGACATCGATGGAGTTTTTTTTTTGCAGATGAAAAACAAATGAAATAGGCCAATGGCGACAATCCCCAATCATGACACTGGGGATTGGACACCCCCAGTGTCATAAAACAAGATGGACTGATCCTGATCACGATACTGGGGATTCAGCACCCCAGTGTCACAAAAGACAGACTGATCCTGATCCTGACACTGGGGTTGGGAGCCCCAGTGTCTGACGATTGAGATTGGGCACCCCAGTTCCATACAAAAGACAGACCGATCCCTGATCCTGATCCTAGGATTTGGCACCCCCAGCATCACAGTTACATTTCTGGCGGCCGATCGCTGCTGCTTCATTATGACTGGAGTATACTACTGTAGATAAACAAGCATTTGTCAATGTTGAATGTTTGCCTGCTGGTACTGGCATTGGTAGTACAGGGGTTGGAGAGAGGCATAATAGGAATGGCAGTGAAGTATTGAAGGAGTGTATGTTAATGAGTATAGAGTTATGTAAGTAGTAGTAGGTTAAAAATATATGTATGAAGAACATCAGGGGGAGGTGAGAAGGAGGTAGTGGTACCATTAAAAAGTACCCAGAAGGAAAACTCCAGGGGTAGATGGCCTTTCAAGCAAATGTTATATTGCTTTTGCACAAGAATTTGCCCCTTGGTTAGAAAAGATCATGTGGCTTGGCCTCCATCTGCACATTTGTGGGCATCATTTCCTGCCTCCCCATTCATAGGCCAAAGCAGCCCTTTTTAAAAAAGATAAAAAAGAGAAACACAGCATGGACTGAGCGTATGGCTATGTTACTGCAGTGGTCAGTTGGAGGCTTTGTAATTTTTTCATATTCTCACCCCAAATGTTAAATGTGGTTTTCTTATCACTCCACCTCATGAACCTTGTAGGTGAAAAATTTCAGATTGATAAGAAAATGGCATTCCGTGCCACAGGTGCGAGAACACATTATGGGCAGTATGTGAAAAATGGCAGCTGTACTATTCATGAGGTGGTTTGATAAAATGGCTATACTGAATATTTGGAGTGAAAATATTGAAAATGAGCAAAGTTACATGCATGCATAGACAATTCAGTCATTTTTTTGGAGCTGTTTCACCAAATTTTCAACATGGCTTTTTTGGGACCCCACCTCATGAAGAGTGCCACTGTTATTTCGTTCACTCGTGCCAAAATGTGATTTAGTACAGCGACTGCACCATTCTGCACCACAGGTGCGAAAAAACATTTTAGGAGAGGATGTGAACAATGATAGCTGTACTATTCATGAGGAGGTGTGAAAAAATGGCAATGTCGAAAATCTGGAGTGAAAATATAAAAAATTGGTGAAGTTAGGAGCATGCGTAGAAACTGAGAAATGCACGCCCATAACATGATCATTTTTTGGAATTTGTTCAAATTTTCAACATGGGCTTTTTGGGATCTCCCCTCATGAACAGTGGCACTGTGATTTTGTTAATCTGTTTCAATGCAGGATTTCTTTGGCATAACAATCTACAAAACAACTGAGCAGCAGCAAAATAAATTAAACAACGGAGACATAATGTCGTTCCATTATACTCATATTCCACCTATTTCAGTGGACGTTATTTTGTATTTAACTGCCATTTTAAATATTTCTGCACCATATACATTAACATGGTGTAAGCATTAACTTAATTAAGCACTGCAGCACTTTAAACTCATTGGAGGGCACAAAATACACTTTAACCAGCTCCTCATATACTTAGAGGCATTTTATATCTTTTGGCATTAAATGCTATAAATGCACCTTATTTCATTCCTGCCAGCTGACCTTAGCCTGGTGCATTATTTTGGGGAGTTCTTGGTGAGGGATGGAAATATGGAAATTAGAAATTAAAGTTGTAGGGAAAAAGTTTAGTGAGAGATAGAAAAGACTGACGTAGGTGGCCAGCCTACGCCAGGGGTAGAAAAAGGTAAAGTATAGTATAGGAAGATACTGTTGCGCAACAGATTTCAGTAGGAAAAAGAAGATGGTAAGAAAGCATCCCTCCACCGGGGTTACTGGACTGGTAGAACGTAGTTCTGCCACAAATGGGCAACAAACTTTTTTTTAACAAAAAAAAAAAACAAAACAGGCAGCTGGCAGAGACTGGAGAGCAGAGAAGAGAGCCGGACCTGGAGAGTGATGAGGGAGAGTCTCTCCCATAATACACAGCAACTCTGTTACATTCCAGCTGGCAGCTTCCAGCCATCCAACCCCTGGCCAGCCATAATACAGCACTTAACTTCTGTGGCTCCAATTTGATTGTACTGAGATGAGAGCATCCAAGCTGTGACCTTTTATCTGGTCCTCTTGAATGCCATTTATGGTTAATTTAAAGGGCCACAGGCAGGTGCATGGCAGGAATTGTGGTGGGATCATTTAAGGCTGCTGGGAAGTAGTGGGACAAAATTATTTAAATCTTGAGTTTCATAAAAGTGAGGGGGCAATGCCTCCCCACTTTCGAAAGTGGGAGAGGCCATGGTCTCCCTGGCCCCAGCTCCTATGATATTGGCACTTGTCTTTGCTGATTACCCTTCCTACTAGCAGCGTTGCCTTTCTGTGTCTGTTTTTTTGTATATTTGATACTCCATCTGTAAAAAAGTTTTGCCCTTCATGTGGATCCTTCAGTTAATTCGTTTTTTGTGTTGTGACTCCCTGCTAATTATTTTCAAATGAGGTAATAATCACTATAGCATTTCTTTTTGTTTCAGCTGCATTGTGCCTGAGTTTTGGCAGCAAACCCTGTCACACTTCCTATAGATTCACATGGCACTACTATCTCACTCTAAAAGAGGAAGGGAGCCACAGATGGAGGAAAGTGAGTGAAACTGACTGATAACAACAGATGATGCATGGTGCCAGGTGGGTTAGGCATCACCTGGCCGGGATGGTCCTATTCTGGATCGGATGCAAGCACTGGTGCTGTAGTGCTTGTGATACTAAGAGTTGATGTATTTAAATCAAAAATCAGATCTCCTATCCCAGTGTTGTGCTAAACCAACCTCTAACGTTGGAAATATGAACCTACCTGCTGCTGCAGAACTAGTCTCTACCGCAAAGACAAGAAAAATAATAAATGAAAAAATTTCTGCTCTACCAGTCAATACAACTGACATAGAGTGATAAAGTTAATGACAGAATCAGCCTCTGGTGGTTGAAATACCATACTCAAGTGACCCCACTCAGGAAAATATCAAAATCACATCACAGTTGCATGATAAAAATATAAACTTTATTTAGTACAAAATAATAAAGTGTGAAGATGAAGCATAAAACTGTCCGCAATCACCAGTCATCCCGGCACTTCAACACTAAGTCTTCATCACAGTGTGGGTTTCTGGTGAAAGATCTCCACCTTAAATGCCCAAAAATTGTGGCATTCACCAACTGGATGACTTTCTGTGTGTAGGTATTTTTACTTGAAGGTGAAGCATAAAACTGACTGTAATCGCCAGTCTCCTGGTTGCTTCTCCTAGTCTTGGTCAGGGGGTAGGTTTCTTATGAAAGATCTCTGCCTTAAATACCCCCAAATTATAGCATCCATCAACTGGGTGAACCATGCACAATTATATTGCAAATGTGGTTGTGGCAGGATTTGAATTTACAGCTTACAAAAACAAACTCTGGCCAGAGCCAATGGGGCTGCAGCTCAGGAATTTGGGTACAAATATTGAAAAATTGTTTATTAATATTAGTACACCACATTTTCAGCATAGCCTTGTTATGACCCTGCCTCATGAAGGACAGAGAAAATGTTCAACTCCTGTCCTAAAGGTGATTTTGCTCCGGGACTGTGAAATCAACTTTCAGGATGCAGAAATACATTTTGGGCAGGAGTTGAAAAATGACACCAGCTGTGAAAGTCTGACCACCATCATACTCTGCTTGGATGGTCATTGGTCTGTCAGAGATGAGCCCACTGTAGATTGCTCTGCATAGGGCTAGTCCTTGACACACCTCTCAAATGTCAATCTCGGAAGCAACCACAAGATGTTTCTTATTCATAGATTCATAGATGTGTTGGCAGAAAAGGACCTTCTAGCCCATTGAGTCTGCCCGTTCCTCCCCTCTACTTGTATCCCCCCCCAAGATTCAACCCTTCTCCCCTTGACAACCCCTTGTGTTTGTGCTAGACCTTCTTGAAACCCTCCACTGCACACATAAGGAAACATAAAAAGCACCTCAGTGTCAAACGTCTGACAACTGCTGAGTGCTGTAGATGCACAAATGGACATTTCTAGATGGGGTAGTATTCCCTCCATTACAGAGATGGAAACTTGCCTCATACAAATGTACAGTGTCTGTCTATGCAGATTTGTTTGGTGAAACAACAACACTCACCTAATACATGTAACAAACCCAATCAATCTGAACTCTCAGAGTACTATCAGTTGTGGTACTGGCAAACAAGTCACAGTACTAGCATACTAACAAGCCAGCAGAATATGCCTAATGGTCTCTAGAGCCTGCTTGATTTTCAGCACCCACATTGAGGGCTGATTTTGGTGTCCATCCCTCCCCCTTGCGTTATACTGTCTCCAGTCCCAGATGTTCCACCTGTATTGGGCCTGGTCAGATTTACCCTCCCCTGTACCTGTCCCATCCTCCTCTTAAACCCATCCACAGTCTTCACCTTTACCAGCTCGCTGGGCAATGCATTCCATGTCTCCACCACTCTTTCAGTGAAATAACATCTCCCTCCTCTCCGCTCTGAGCCTGCCCCCTTCCAGCTTACACCCGTGACCTCTGGTTGCCCCACCCTCCTTCCTTTGGAGCAACCTGTCTGGGCCTCCTTTATTGATCCCTGTCACATACTTAAAGACATCTATCATGTTCCCCCATCCCTCCTCTCCTCCAGGGTGTACATGTCAAGCTCCTTGAGCTTCTCCTCATAGGTCCTCTCCCCCAGGCCCCAGATGATTTTGGTTGCCCTCCTTTGGACCCTCTGTAGGAGTGTAATGTCCCTGTTTAAATGTGGTCTCCAAACCTGTATACAATACTCGAGGTGTGGCCTAACCAAGCAGTTGTACAGTGGAAGGATCACTTCCGCCTTTCTGGAGGTAACCCCACTGGCGATGCATCCCAGCATCCTACTTGCCCTTGCCGCTGCCCTCCTACAGGTCTCTGAGTTGTTCATTTTGACATCTACCACTACTCCCAGGTCCCTCTCATCCTCTGTGACTTGAATCATGTCTCCTCCCAGGGTATACCCCTGGCCTGGATTTCTGACTCCCAGGTGCAGAACCTTGCACTTCCCAGCATTGAATTTTAATTTCCATTTTCCCTGACCACCTTTTCAGAGCCTCCAGGTCCTTCTGCAAGGCCACCTTCCCCTCCTCCCCATCCACCACAGCACCCAGCTTAGAGCCATCTGCAAAGAGGCTCATCTCACTCCTGATCCCCCTCCTGATGTCTGAGATATAGGCATTGAACAGCAGTGGCCCCAGCACTGACCCCTGGGGAATCCCACTAGTAACCCACCTTGGGGATGAGGCTAACTCTCCAACCACTACCTTCTGAGTACGCTCAGAGAGCCAATTTCCTATCAATCTTAACAACTGTCTCCCTACCCCCATTTCCTTCAGCTTAGTCAGCAGGCCACTGTGGGGTACCAAATCAAATGCCTTGTTAAAGTCCAGAAAGGAGACGTCCACTGACCTACCCTGGTCCAGGACCCTCATCACCCAGTCATAGAACTCAACAAGTTTTATCTGGCATGATATTCCCATGACAAAGCCATGCTGCCTATCATCCAAGTACCCAGTTTGCTCCAGTAACCCCCCCCAGCCTTTCCTTGACAATACCCTCCATCACCTTGCCGACCACTGATGTCAGGCTAATGGGCCTGTAATTTCCCGCCTCCTCTCTTGATCCCCTCTTGTGGATTGGCATGACATGGGCTACCCTTCAGTATTGGGGCACCCACCCAGTCCTCGTAGAGATATTGAAAAGCTCCAATAGAGGGACTGCCAAGACATCCGCCAGTTCCCTCAGCACCCTGGGATGTAACTCATCTTGCCCAGGCACTTTCTCCATCCGAAGAGACCCGAGGGCTTCCCTTACTCTCACTACTGGGATTTCAGCCTCCATGTCCTCCTCCTTTTCACCCTGCACTGCTGGGCTCCCATCTGTCTGTGGTGGCCACTCCCTGTCCTCAGACCCATCAGAGCCTCTGGTCTCTACCGGTCCCACCCCTTCTTCTGGTTTGCCCCCGCTCCCTTCGCAAGACATAGCCCCTCCATCCCCCCTGGTAAAAACTGAGGCAAAGTACTCATTTAGGACTTCTGCCTGTTCCCCCGCCTCCTGTGCCCAACCATCCCCTATTCTTATCTTGCTGATCTGTCCCCTTACTTTCCTTTATTCCCCACACAAGCTTTTCTCCCTCCATATGCTGCAGACAGAAGCTCACATTTTCAGAAGGTTAGCACATTGCTAATTATGTTAGTGATGTGCAAAATGAGGTTCTGCATTTTTGGATGGGACGATGGCTGTATTTTGAGGCTTCCAGCGTATGGTGCTATGTAGTGGGTACACACAGAATATGTAACTGTGCCCATGAAAATTAAGGATCCTTCTTGCATATAAGGGTAAATGGTATGTGCATAGATTTTGAAAAGGCTGAACTGCTACTGTCACTGTGCCATTTAAGGATTTTAGATTCTTATTCTTACCAAAGTGCACAGAGGTGTGTAATAACCCCTCCAGATAAGCACCATTTAGTGGTTGGACCACAAAAGTCATCAGTCTCTGCTAGTGTCTCCTACCCCACCACCCGATCATCATACCTTAACTGTGAAATAATATAAATAAAATAAATCGATTTCCTGGTAGTCTAGTAGCCCCCCCCCAAAAAAAAAAAATCTTGATTACACTACCAGGGAATGAGTTCATTTCTGTCAGCTCTGAATGGAAAGTGGGTATGGCGTGCAATAGACTACCATGGAATGGCTTTGTCACTGTTTTACAGCTTGAGCCAGCAATAAAGGTTGGGGAGCTATTATAGGGATATGCTAATGAGCATATAATGGCATGCTGATGGCCCTTTAGCACATTGCACGCCATATGTGCCCACAAGCATGTTAGTCACTGAACATGGCTCACAGGAGCAAATACGATATCCCATTTGGAACACTCTATCTCTCTTTGCTCTCTTGAGTCACTGTACTCTGCTTGTGTTACCACTGCACTTAGTCACTGTGTGTCAATCAATCAATCAAAATCTTTATTTATCCAGGCGGGCACCATTGAGCAAGGCTCATTTGCAAGGTGGACCTGGTCATGAATACAGCAAAGTACAGTACAGAAGCAGGTATACAAAAAGCAATAATATACGAGGAAGAAAAAGTATATACAGTGTATACAGAACAGTGCAAGGTTGAAATAAATAAAAAAAAAACAGCATTATTTTACAATTGATGAAGTCAGCAGATGTACAATCAACCATAGGCATACAGGGGTTATAAGCAGAGATCTTTCAAGTGAGGCAGCCGGCAACTACACATATAGGGGAAGAAGGCTGTGTATGGGGTGGCAGGTTAGAGAGGTAAAGAAGAGGAGGAATATATTTCTGACGACTGGGGGAAAAATTGGGCAAAAACTACAGAAAGTGGCGATGGCTGTCATGTACTTGTTTATTATGATAATGACGGAGGAGGGGTAGATAATTGGGACACTACTATGGATGGGGTGGGACTTTAGCCAGACTGGAGCAGACAGAAAAGGATGGGTGCAGCAGGAGTGTGTGAACTCCTGGTTCACACCAGAAAACAGGCATTTGACTGTCTAGTTGTGCTTACCTGGTTAATAAAAGCTAAATAAATAAATAAACAATATTCAGACGGGCATCATATATGTAACCCTGGTGCCGTTATTCTAAGGGCTACTTCACTTGCCTGCTGTATTAGCAATAGGTTGAGGGGCCTGGGCCCTTGATGAAAAAAGAATGATCAAGGACAAGCATAACATGGATGAAAGTAACCTCTTAAATTGTATTCCTGGCAGGATGGCCCAGTCTCAGTTACCCATCAACTGAAATTGGTGATGATCAGGTGAAATCACAAACATTATTAAAACAGACACTTGTTGCAGGGAGCTACCCTGTTAAGTTTATTCACTGTACCCAGGAAGAAAGAAAGGCAGGCTGGTGAAATAAAGATGCCAAACTGAATGACTAAGGGACCGGGACCCACACAAATCCCCACTGGTGGCCAAAATCTGCATGAAGCTGTACTGCAGGGGGCTGACTCCCCTAAGTTGGTCTCTCACCACATAGAAGGCACAGGAGTATGCAGTCTTGGGTCACAGATGGCATAGACCCAGGTGAAAGCTTAAAGCGGCAGGGGAGGGTGAGGAACATATGCTGATGAACACCTTCCAGCTGGAAAAAAAACATTCTCTGGCATATGGCTGGCTTTCCACCACATGGAAGGCCCAATCTTTGGCAATCCGTGGCAATCCGCAACTCTCCCTACTGTGTGGCTGATGAACAATGAATTTTCACTGTCACACTTGGTGGTCGACAGAATCTGCGGTTGGAAATACTGTTGGGATGGCAAAATGGCAGTTCCAGTAGTTCTGGTGCTTACGAGCTCCTCTCTCCTCAGAGTCTTGAGCTGCACTGACACACAGTCTAACAGCAGAATGGACCTTGGTCCAATTGTCAGAGTTCCTGTGGGCTAAGGAAGCTATCAGTCTTAGTCCAGGTGCCCCCATTGGTTGTAATAAGGTGCCAACACTGAAGGTTACGGTTTCTCCCATAAGGCACCACATTTGAGGACCCCTAAGGCCCTCTTGGTTCCAATTGGTCCAAATGTTCAGTCCTGGACCTAAAATGGCAGCTCCCATTGGAACAGTCTGGTTAAACATACTGACAGTTTAAACAACTCCAATTATCCAATGTTTCCTGTACTTTACTGTTTACATATTTACATTAGTAGAAAGGGCTCCCCCTCTGCCCTACCGGTGACAGCAGAGGGGGAGGCAAACGAGGAATTGCCAGACTGGTTGCAAGCTCCAAAGTGCTCAGACCCAGTCCAGGCTGCATTAGAGTAAATTACATGCTAGCTTCCTTAAAGGGAAAGTGCGGAGGCAGAGCTTTGAGCACTCACGCAGGACTACAGCACAGCATTTTCCTTTGTGGATTTCACCTTCCCGTATGGATGCCTACCTGGCAGTGAGCACCACAGATCCCTGGCAGACACTTAAGGTAAGCCCCCAAATTTGGGGGGGGGGGGTAATACATATCCCAGTTGGAGTGCACTGCCTCTCTAAACATGATCCCCAGGCTGGCCTCTTGCTATTGCACTTGCACCACCAGTGCTAGGCAGCACAGACAACTGGCTTTAAAAGTAGGGCCCAGTTGTACAGTAGTAGAGAGCAGGAAAGCAGTGCACTGACTACAGAGAATAGGCTGAACTCCCTCCACCTGGTAACGTTTCCCCTAAGGCTTTAACAAATGACCTCTGTTTGGGAAGCCTTGCAGAGTCTGGTAAACCCTGATAGATGGTGGTGACTGGTTTGGCACAAATATGTCTGACTCCTTAAATAGAAATGTACAGGGGGAAGTCTTTTTCACAAGGCAGTCAAATCTCAGTACACACATGGATCCTACCCTCACACTAAATTCTACATTTAATCAATCAGTCATGGATTTCCACAGTATTTATTAATTTATTTCAAATTTGGTAACCAGGAAAGGCACACTGAGCCAAGACTTGTCTCCAGGTGTGACCCGGGGAGGAGGGCAATGGGAGTTACAGCTGGCAAACTTGATAACAAATGTCTACATAACAGATAAAACATTTTTCAACATAAACACCCATAAAGCAAGTGATGCAACAGAGTAGTTGAAAGGATGGATGTCAGCTTTTGGCCTTTGGGTAAAAATTCTCTTTGTTTATAGATGGTAAAGTGATTTGGTAGCAAGCAGATTCTCCACCTGTGGAGCTCCTTCTGGACAAGCCAAGGTTACCAGGGTGTTGGCCCATAGGAAAATATGACAACTCCATTCAGCGGTAACAGGGAACACAACATAATTCACAGTGGTACTCCAACAATAAATATGCAACAGCACAATGTAAGAAAATATAACACCACATAAGGGCAATGGCGTCAGTAAATAAACTGCAAACAGGAATGGACTTTATATTGGAGAAAGGAACAGGGCTCTGGAAATCTGAGCAAGACTGGCAAAAGCAAGCAATTTACATAATTAACTCAAAGGTTCTAATCCTACAAACCTTCAAAGAATATTCCCCACAAAGATGCATGAACAAGCTTTCTGGTGCAAGGGAACCCCCATAGTCCCTTTGGGAACTTTCATGGTCTGTGCGTGCACACAGTTAACTGAGGTTGCAGGCCTGACTGGAGAAATGGTACCATACCCACATGGTGCAGATCCCAAACAATCATTTTGAAACAGTAAAGGTAATGGACACTGATGTTTTTTTTTTTGCTTTTACTCTGCTTTTTATCTTGGGAGATGGGCAGTTCACCTGGGCTAATATAAATAGCAAAGTCCTTGCCCAGGACTTAACTAGCTAATAACACCTTTCTATCTAGAATGATTGCAGGAATGGTTACTGATTTGTACTCACAAACTGGCAGCTGAGCTTCCGTCACAATCTCTAGATGTCATCTTGTCTGGTTCTACCAACAAACTGGAGGCAGAGTACAGTACAGGTACAGGGGACCTGAGGCACTAAAAACAAGTGCCACTGCCACAACACCCATCCCAGCACCACCTAAGAACACAAAATCAGCAAAAACTATCCCATGCCTCATATCCTGCTAGTTTTTTGTATGTCTTGTCAGTGAGCAATGAAACTGTCAAAACTGTCTGATACCATCTGTACTGCCTGCTGTCTGCTTCACAGAGAGTGCCACTCACATACAACAAAAATTAAGGTTATTAAACAATGCCCAGTCTAGCAGTAACAAGGCTTTGTAATTTCCTTCTCAGGATTCCAGTGACAGCAGACTGTCTTGCAAGCTCCGCTCTCAAGGTTTGCTGTCACTAGCATCCCTTGATAGAATTACAGCCTCGTTACTGATGGCTGGTCATCTTTTTTTCTGTGTCACACTCTGGAACCCAATTTGGTCATTTATTCTTCATGTCTCACCTGTGTGGTTTTTTTTTCATCATACCCATACTATTCAGTGTAAATGGCACAGCTGAGAGTGATAGTTGGTAACATCTGAGGCAGAATAAGGGACATCCCTGAAAATTAAATACATTTTAGGCATATGGTTTGCACTGCAACCTTAAAAAATCTATCATAAAGGGGAAATGCACACTTTCCTTACATTGACTCAGTACATCTAGGTGAAATGCAATTAGAAACTAGACGAATAGCTTATAACCTGACATGGTCTAGGAATGAGTCAACTGGCTCTTTGTAGACAGAGACTGTGTCTTGTAAGCCCAAGCTGTTTCAATTGAGCACTCAGGCTCCAGTCTCAGGTTTGACAATGAAGCCCAGGGCTATAGCTATGGCAAAGGCAATCAGGATGGTGACCAAGAAGTAGGCATTGGCCCAGCTTCCCCAAAGGTCAATTGTCCAGGCTGGCAGCCCCAGAAATCAGGCTACAGACCACAAAGGGCAAAATGATAATTTTTAGCATCCGGAGGAGTATCTCATCGGGAAATGCGAAGTAAGTTATTTGTGTTGTGCTGAGGCTTAGTCTTCACATTGCCATACCAATGCCAGTCCTGACCAAGACACCAGAGATGGTAAGGATCGCCAACATGTTCTTCTTAAGGAAGCATTCTGCCTGGTTGTCTCTTTCTTCTTACCTGGCATGTTAACTTTTTCTAGTCCACATATGGTACAGCTTGTGCAGGGGTGCCAAAAGATTGCAAAAGGTGGGGGTGCTGAAGATAAGAAGGACACTTGTTGCAGTATAAAGGGTACTTTGTTCCAAACCAGGTTTTTATATACAGAAATACAGTAAATGCTCATTTATGATGACGATAGTAATGTTAATATATTTATACCATATGTAAATAATATTTAATATTCAGGGCTAAGCTCATGTATACCAGTTCCAACTTGTTATTCAAAATTAAATAAATAAGTCACACTGATAAGTTATCCTATCAGACACAATAAAACCCCATCCAATTGTACAGAGAACAGCAGTGACATTTAAGAAAAGAGAGACAAAACTGTACTATATTGACAGTGTTACCTCTAAAATATGGAAAGAATGGTTTACAAAGTACGCAATAACACCCATTATAAAATGGGCAAAAGATTTCAAGCAATCTGATTGGTTGTTAGCCGTGCATTAGATGTGTCTAATGCACAGTTAAAACTAGAACCCCCATTTAGAATACACAGGCCCATTTTATAAGTGCAATAAGCCACTCTGGGGATGTGCATTAGACAGTTCTAATGCACAGCTAGGGGACTGGATGCACTCGGCCTGTGGCCTCGTGCCTCACTACGTCTCCCTAGCTGTGTATTAGAACTGTCTAATACACACCCCGTTGTGTCTTATTGCCTACATAGGGTGGGCGGTATTGTGCTATATCGTACTGCCCAGGGGCATAATGAGGCCCGATGCCGCAGGCGGAGGGTCTTATAGCCCCTGGAAGGTCTGGTATAGCACAATACTGCCCACCCTGGAGAGTGTTACTGCACTTAGAAAATGGACACTTTAAAAAAATAAGTTTAATAAAAATATATTAATGAAAAATTAGTTTAAAGTAAATTTTGTAATAAAATAATTCCTCCGCCTGCATTAAAATGTGTGACTTTGGAGGTGGTTACCATTGTCACACACACACACACACTTAAAATTGTCAAAACACTTTTTTTAATTCATTCAAGGCTATTTTTTTCTCTGTAGTATTTTAGCATCCCGGTTTGAGCTGAAAAGGTTTGGGGCAGGTGGTAGCACCATGGAGTTGCCGAGGAACTTGACTGAGCTGGGAAGAAAAAGGAAACTGTGACTTTTTGTAACATTTGTCCCATAAATTAGGGGGAGTGGAGCAGCACAGTGGTTTACTAGAGATACAGGTATAAATAGAGATGCTTAAAAAAATAAAAAGTTTAGTGAATCGCTTGTCGGGAAGCTGTGACAAAAATATTCATATAAATAGAAATGTTACTGTTTACTTTTTATATTGAATGGGACATACTGTGGAAAGATGGTGAGGATGTGTGGGGAACAAGCAGTGAGCTATAAGCTGAAAAAAATTATTGGATCAGGAAATTTACATCAGGAGCAGTGGTGGCGAGTGGGTGACCAAGGAAGAGACAGACCACTAGCTCTGGTACAGGAGTGGCCATTTCTTCATTTTCCATTTCTCTGCATTCTGTGTTCTTTTTTTTTTTCAATTTTGTCCATGGGTACTGAGTGACATTGGGAAAGTCAAGCTGAGAAATGGTGGTGGTGGTAGGCGGGCAGCCAAGGAAGAGAGAGACTGCTATCTCCAGTAGCGCTACTATGTGCGAGAGGAGCAGTCATTTCTTCCTTTTCTGTGTACGGAAAATGAAGAAAGTACCGCTGATCTCATATATAGTAGTGCTACCGGAGATAATGCTCTCTCTCCCTCTCATCTGATTTAGTTGTGACTGTTGGTTGAATTTTCTTCCTTGTTAAAATGTGTGCCTATGATTGTTTTTAAATTTCTTTTATTACTAGTAATACAGATCGGGGGTTGACGGCCGCAAACTCGCCCGCCAAGCAAGAGGGAAAAAATGGTGGCAGATTCAAATTTGAACATTCTGACCTCTTGATTTCAGAGATTGGGTCAGTTGGGACTGGCACTTTTTCAGACCTGGGCTCTGTTGTCTGATAGATGCCCACCTTGGGCAGGGCTATCAGTCAATCAGAGACCGAGAATTTCTAAGCCCATTTTCTGATTGAATATAAGATCATAAGCAAGATAGTTTTGCTTTATCTTTTAGTATAGTCATGTAAATGGAGTATCAGTCAGTTAGTAGTGGTCTGTGGTATAACAGAAAATGCTTAGGATGACGTCCCTTACCATTGAGATAAAATAAATGGTGTTCTCTAGGACTGTGCGAATACCTTTTCCCGAATATTCCGCTGAATATTCGGTATTTGGGTCCCATGTATTCGGTATTTGGCCAGAAAAGATGTTTATTTAAGGAAACGTTAAAAAAGCACTTCAGCAACACCATTAATCACCCATTGAACCTGGTATACCATATACACCTCAATGACACTTCAGCCACCAACATTGAGCTCTCACTAATGCAACACAAGCTTCATGTGGCACTCTCTATCCACCACAACACACACACACAGCACTCTGAAAACAATATCAAGCATTGCATTGGGTCAGCACTAGAGGGTGTTCATGGTCACAGACATGGGGTAGAAGGTGCTTTGACCATGGACATAGGAATAGTGGTAGCAGTGGCTGCAGTAGTGGTGACAACTGAAAGGGTGGCTTCTGCAAGAATGGCACCGGTGGTGGTGGGAAGCACACTGGCTATGGATGTAGCAGCCATAGTGGTAGTAGTGGGAACACTGGTGGTGGTGTCTGCTACTTCCTGCACAAAGCATGTTTGCTCTAATGTCCCCCTACTACTGCACAAGAGGATGTGACAGTGAACGTACAGATGGAACAGGTGGTGACACTTGTAGTAGTGGTACTGCTAATGGTATTAGTAGCAATAGTACTATTACCAATGCTGCAAGAACTAAAAGACTTGTTGGGAAGAACCATGTTTAAGCCCACCGAATGAAGAGAGACACCTATATGTCATTGTCTATGTAGTCTATCTCACCACCTTCTCTGGAATTGTATTATTTATTAATAATATACAGTGGAGCAAGACAAGATGCAATTCAGTACTTTGCAGTAAATGACATGCCACAAAATATTGGATGACTAGAGGGCTTAATTACCATGAAATTACCATGAAATTATACTGCTCCTTGCAGCATTTTGCAGTAATCTTGCAAGATACTGTATTGCGTACTGTCTGGCACCACTGTATGAACTGTTTTGTAATCCTGATGCAGTGTTTCATCCTTCGGTATGTTAGTTGTGGATTGTTTTGTTACAAGGGCATCTCAGTAGCATTCATTTTAACTTCAATTATTTATGGTGTGTGTTTCTTTAAGGGTTGTGTATTCATAGTGTGTTTGTACGTTCCCCGACATGCATCCTGACAAAGAGCAGGTTCTGGCCAAAGCACCAGGACTCTATTGGCATCCTCCAGCCTTAGCACAAACAAATGTATTGGCAACTTTATGCTCCACTGCTCTTAACTGTATTTAGTTACTACCCTCCCCCCCCCCGAGTGCTTCCTTTGTTCTACATAGATTGGTTTGGTTGGGGGTTTGGCAGCCCAGGGACAACACTAGCAGTAATTGCCTGGATGTGCTGTATGTTTGTGGGTCTATCATCCTGTCCCTCACCACTTGGGGCCAGCAGTGCAGATACTTTGCTGGGGTTGGACCAAGCATGTTTGCAAGATTGCCAAATACATGATGGATCAGGTCACAAGTGGTTACTGTGTAAAACACAAACTATTACTGCATAGTACCTGTGTGTGTGTGATGTTTTACTTAGTGCTTGTGGAACTACAGTAATACACCAACCCTTCCAGTTATACTGCACTACAAAAAAGTAGCAGTAAAGAAAAAACACTGTTACCAAGAAGGAAGAAGATAAGGACAACCTGTTTAGTCAAACATGGAACCGAGCAAGGAACAGACAGATGACATACAGTCAACTCAGTGAGACAGGCCTGTCCCACTAAGTGCAATGGTTTAATTAACAAAACAACAACAAACAAACAAAAAAATGCATGTGCACAGCTGTGCACACACAAGGCACAGACTTGCGGGGGCGGGATATTTTTCACAAGCACAGGTTAATTGTGTGCAGTGGGCTGTAGAAGAGGGGGGAGTCAACCAACACAGCCAACACACTCCTCATGTACAGGGATCTATCCCCAGAACCAGAGGACTAACAATAATAATTCAGTGAGTCAAGCCTGACTGGCTTAGAACTGAAGAAGTTTATTTCAAAATCTGTGTGCACACAGCTGTGCACACATGTAGCCCTGCCTCATGAAAAAATATATTAAGCATTCACATGCAGGGTCAAGCCTCACAAATTCAAAAATTATGCACATATGCAGCAAATCATAAGCAGTGACCTGCAGGAGGGGGAGTTACACACCCTCATCAGTCATGCAGGGAACGAAACCTGGAACTAGACAACAACAACAACAAAATAAAACACAAAAATAAAATGTGCTTCACCCAAACAAATCACACTGGAGCTATGTCAGACAGCAGCAGAGGAGGAGTGTTAGCAGACAGTCCTCCTATTCTCTGTAACTGAGTACAGCAATAAGGACAAAATACCTGTCAGAAAGCCAAACATAGCTTTTCTGACACTGATCAAAAAAACTATACTGACCCAAAAAAGCATGTGAAGCAAAAATCAATTTCTTATTAGCAAGTTTAAGGTCTCAAAACCAAGTAGCACTGACAAGCAGCAGGAAAATCCCAGCCTCTCCCTACAAAACAGGGTACTAAATGAGAAAAAGACCGAGGTAGAACGGTCAGTGGGAGATGCTGCAACAGAAGGTAAAGCCATCAAAAAATGGAAAGCAATGAGTACCAATGCCCATAGTCTGGGTAACAAGCTTCCTGAATTAGTGGCCTTGATGGAGGAGGAACATCTGGATATCGTGGCAGTCACAGAAACATGGTACACACAAACCATGACTGGGACGTAAACATACCAGGATACACTATCTACAGAAGGGACAGGGAGGGTAAAAGAGGAGGAGTAGCTCTTACATAAGGGAAGGAATAAAAGCAACAGAACAAAAGGGTAAACAGGGAGGAGGAGAAGAAGCACTGTGGGTAAATTTGGAGACAGGCAATGGCACCACAATCCGCACAGGGGTTGTATGCAGACCCCCCTTCTCAGGGGGAGGAAATGGACAAGGAAATGATAGAAAGTATACTTAGAATGGCAGAAAAAGGGGAGATATTGCTGATGGGTGATCTGAATATGCCAGATGTTAACTGGAGTACAGTTGCAACTGCCACTTCAAAGAGTGGAGTTATTCTAGATGCCCTACAGGGGGCATGCCTTAGACAACTAGTATTGGAGCCCACTCGAGAGGGAGCAATATTAGACTTGATTCTCTCACATGGAGATGGAGAGAGGATCACAGATGTAGAAGTGGGTAGCCATCTGGGAACTAGCGACCATCGAACAGTATGGTTCACAATAAACACAGCAATAGAGTCAAGCCATACAAAGACAAAAGTACTGGACTTTAGGACGGCTGACTTTGCCAAAATGGGTGAGTGCCTAAGGAATGCACTAGCAAATGGGCAGGAAGGAGGGGTGGAAGAACAATGGGGAATAATAAAAAACTGCCATCACAGAGGTAACAAGCCTTTGTGTAAAGCAAATAAACAAAACAAACGATGTAAGAAACCACTATGGTTCTCAAAGGAAGTGGCAGTGAAGGTTCAAGAGAAAAAGAAAGCATTCAGGAAGTACAAGGAATCGCAGAAGGAGCAGGACAGGGAACTGTATCAGTTAAAGCAAAGGGAGGCTGGGAAGGCAGTCACAACAGCAAAGGCCCAAACTGAGGAAAAGATAGCCAACTCAGTTAAGAAGGGGGATAAAACCTTTTATAGATACATCAGGGAGTGAAGGAAGACCAAGGGAGGGATAGTGAGGCTTAATAAAGGGAGGGAGGGTGGGCAGAGGGAGACTGTGAAAAGGCAGAGATATTAAACAAATATTTTGCTCAGTATTTACAAATGAAGAGGGGAGGTACATAAAACAAACAGTAGAAACACTCTGGATACAGAAGTTGATACCAGCCCATTTACAGAAGAAAGGGTTCTGAAAGAACTCTTAAAACTGAAGGTGGACAAAGCAATGGGGCCTGATGAGTTCATCCCAGAATTCTAAAAGAACTAAGGGTAGAACTAGTGACACCACTGACTACCCTTTTAACAAATCATGGGAGGATGGGGTGGTACCCGAGGACTGGAGGAGGACAGATGTGATTCCCTTCACAAAAGTGGGAGCAAGGCAGAAGCAGGAAACTACAGACCTGTTAGTTTAACCTCAGTGATAGGGAAAATGATGGAATCACTTCTGAAGGAAAGAATTGTCGAGTATCTAGAGGCCAGAGGGCACAGGACCCTAGGCAGCATGGATTCACAGTGGGAAGGTCATGCCAGACGAATCTGATAGATTTCTTTGACTGGGTGACCAAAGTAGTAGATCAGGGAGGGGCTGTGGACATGGCCTACCTAGACTTTAGCAAGGCATTTGACAAAGTCCCACACAAAAGATTAATATACAAGTTAGCCAGCCTGGGAGTGGGTCCCAAGATGACAGCCTGGGTAAAGAATTGGCTGGAGAATAGGACACAGAGAGTAATAGTAAATGGAGTCCACTCAGAAGAAAGGAGGGTTACTAGTGGGGTACTGCAGGGTTCAGTATTAGGACCGGTCCTCTTCAATGTCTTTATAAGCGACATTGCAGAAGGACTGGAAGGAAAAGTATGTCTCTTTGCAGATGACACAAAGATCTGCAACAGAGTTGATGCACAGGGTGGGGTGGAAAGGATGAGAAGGGACTTGGCAAGGTATTTAACACAGTCCCACACAAAAGATTAATATACAAGTTAGCCAGCCTTGGAGTGGGTCCCAAGGTGGTAGCCTGGGTAAAAAACTGTCTGGACAACAGGATGCAGAGGGTAATATTAAACAGAGTCCACTCTGAAGGAAGGGGGGGGTTACTAGTGGGGTATTGCATGGTTTCAGTGTTGGGACTGGTCCTCTTTAATGTCTTTATAAGTGACATTGTGGAGGGACTGGAAGGAGAAGTATGTCTATTTGCAGACAACACAAAGATCTGCAACAGGGTTGATACACAAGGTGAGGTGGAAAGGATGAGAAGGGACTTGGCAAGGTTAGAGGAATGGTCAAATGTATAGCAGCTTAGATTCAATGCAAAGAAGTGCAAAGTAATGCACCTGGGAAACAAAAACCCAGGGGAAGAGTACCCAAGGGGGGGGGGGTGAGATACTAATAAGAACAAAAATGGAAAGGGACCTGGGGGTAGTAATATGAGAAGACTTAAAAGTGGGCAAGCAATGTGAGAAGGCAGTAAGGAGGGCTGGGGGGTATTGGGATGCATATGGAGAGGCATCACCAGTAGAAAACAGGAAGTTGTTATCCCTCTGTATAGACAGTTGGTGAGACCCCATCTGGAGTACTGCATGCAGTTCTGGAGACCCCATCTCTGCAAGGACATAGACAGAATGGAGGCTGTCCAGAGCAGGGCAACTAAAATGGTGCAGGGTCTGCACCAGAAGACATATGAAGAGAGATTAAAGGAGCTTAATATGTATACCCTCAAGGAAAGGTGGGAGAGGGGGAACATGATGATCAACTTTCAACAAAAGTACCTCAAGGGAATCAACAAAGTCCAAGAGGGTAGCATCTTTCAGAAAAAGAGATATGCAAGAACAAGGGGGCACAATTTGAAGATAGAGGGGGGGATGGCTCAGAGGTAATGTGAGGAAGTATTTTTTTCACGGAGAGGGTTGTGGATGCATGGAATGGCCTTCCTGAGGAGGTTGTGGAGTCAAAAACAGTGGGGGAATTCAAGAATGCATGGGACAGACATAAAGCAATTCTAGTGGGGGGTAGAAGGAAGTAGGTTGTTGGCTAACTAGAATCTGCAGTTTTTCCATTAGGTAGGGAAATGGGCAGACTAGGTGGGCCAAGCGGTCCTTATCTGCCATCAATTCTATGTTTCTAGTTTGAGAATCAGAAATACTCTCTGAATTTGCCAAAAGGCAAGTTTAATAAAATGGAAAGTGAAATGGTATTTAAAAAGAACTTCTACAAAAATGAATGCTTCTTGATTAAAGGAAGTTCTCTTTTGAGATATCAGTAGCCCAGTCTTAGTGTTCCACTATTTATGCATATTAATTAAATTACATTTAAAAACTGTAAACTAACATTAAACTTCAGTATGTAGATTCCAGATCCATGCAATAACCAAGGACCAATAATAACCTTCTTTAAATTCTTATATTCTTTTACCTTTAAAGGATGCAGTTTAAATATTACAAGTTGGTTCATACTGCTTATAGCCTCAGGTCAGGCACAAGTACTTCTGCTTATGCATCAAACCCAAATGTATTTATTTATTCAAAAGTTTCGCCAGGAAGGGCATACTGAGCAGAATTGCTCATTTCCAGATGCGTCCTGGGGGAGGAGGGAGGGGAGTAAACAGTGCAACACATTTCAAATATATACAGCAATGACCAAAATATACAGTTGCAAATTTACAGAGGCTATATACAACTATGACTGCAGGTACATTTGCAAGAGCATTGCTCAGTAAAAATTTACATGCAGTTTACAGAGTCATAGGAATACATTGTGGGGGTATGAGTAGCAATACTCTTAGGCTGCCAACAGAATTAGAATGTATAGGAATTCTGGACTGATATCAATCCACAGCACAACACAAGGTAACAGTTTTGAGGAAGAAGACAGAAACCTTGAGGAATGCAGATCTTTTTAGAAGGGACTTTTTACAAATGAGCTTGCCTCAATGGTTATATTCCCTAATAAAATTAAATAGAACTGAAATCTGTGGCCATAGACAGATAGTGAAAATTCCCACACCCCATCTGTGCAACACAAGACAGGATTTTGCAAATTGTCTCATTTCCCTTCTTCAGATGTGCAGACAGAAAATAAAAGGAGTGCAACCTGGTAACTAAAGGCTCATTCAAACGACTGACTGTGATCCATTGTCAGTGGCTCACAGCAGCAAGATAGGTACCCCTGTCTATGTGTGATGAGCCCTACAGTTTTGGTGATTTACTATTGCATGGTGTTGCCATCATGATCCCTCTTTCTCTGGGTTTGTGGAGTGATGTTGGTGGTTTCCTGGGCTGTGTGAACATCCAAACTACCTGCAACACCACAATTCTCCACCCACCCAACACTGACCAGGACAACATTCAAATCACTTGAAAGGTAAAGGGCGGCGGCAACACTGCTGCTGTCTGAATGCAGCTCTCTAAATGCTTCCTAGAATTTTTCAGAATGATTTTAAAGTAACTCCTGTGACAGGGTGCAGTGTGAATGAGCCTTAAGTGGAGGCTGATGATGGTAGTGGTGCGTGGGCTGATCTAAGTTTTGCTAAATGGCCTCTGTCTGACCTAGTCCACAGTGCTGATACACGTTGCAGGAGTCCAGGGTGGGGTAAGAAGCTTGCTGGGGCAGCATTCTAGGCACCCTAGACTGTAATGAGAGCACCCAACTGAGCTGCAGAAGATGTAAGCCGGGTCACTTTTCAGGTTTTAAACTAGATTTTACAACAGTCCTTTTCAGACAGCTGCAGCTTACCCTGTTTAGGCTTGCAGTCATCCCTTTACCTTTTAACCCCATCCAGGATATTTCAACGTGTTTGAAATATGTTGTATTGTACACGTCAACAATGCTGTCAAGGTGTTTTAAAAACATCAGTGTATTTTATGACTTGAATATACCTATGCAAGTATGTGTAGAACTTTATCAGTTGAACCATAAATGCTAGTAGCTCCTGCTACAAACCTTTGGAAAGCAAGACTCTTCCCTTCCCAACAGTTAGTAGCATATAGTATTTATTGGCGTAGACATTGTCCTGTACAATTGTACTATTAAATTTTTTTTTTTTTTTAATTCTGAACATTAAAACCATTTAAACCATGTTTTGACATTTGGTCCATAAATATGGGCTTAGACAAATTGTCCTGTAGAACTGTACTGGTTTCTTTTCAATTCTCCAGATTGATATGTTAAAAACTGTTTAAAACATGTCAGCATGATTAGTTTACAGACATTTAAAATGATTTTATGAAAGAAGTGTTTAACCATTTTCTGATATTTGGTACTCAATGAGAGAAAATAAAATAAGGTTTGCTTTTTACATGACAATGCAAAAATCCACATTTTAGTGATCCGTGTCTTTTTGCAGCACCTGCTAATGTTTAGGAAGATAATTGCACGGTTATTACACACAAAGGTACATTTTAAAAGGTGTATTTAGTGATGGGTTGGATAAAACATCCAAATGTCCTCTTATGTGCCCTTTTGAGTTACTGAGTTGATGATACTGGAGGATTAAGGACCACTCTTGTACTTGCGGATCATTACAGCAGTTTCACATCCTATTGCTCCGCCCACCGCCACATCAGAGGTTGCCAGTACACACCCACCTGACTGAATATTTCTGAAATACTAAAACTACTGACTACAATACAATAACGGGGGAGTGGAGTGTCACAGAAATACTAAAACTAAACACTGAGTACAATACAATAACGGGGTGTGGGGGGGGCGGAACCCCCCAAATACAGAAAAATAAATCAGTAACACAATACTGTGGTACAAATACTGTGCAAGTTGAAATGCTGGATACATGTGCAAGAAACACTCATTGATACAGTGACTGAAATGCTGCGGCACAGATACTGACTGTGCAAGTTGAAATGCAAGACACTGATACACTGACTGATATGCATAACAGGGGATGTGGGGGGTGGAGCCCCCCAAATACAGAAAAATAAAACAATAACACACTGCTGTGGTACAAATATTGTGCAAGCTGAAATGGTCACAATAACGCAGTACAAATACTGATTGATGTGCAAGTCTTTGTATTTTAAATAAAGGCACAAGGTGTTAATGTTCATTAATGGCCAAGTAGCCAGAAGCCAGGTTCAGTAATATTTGTTCACAGAGTCTAACTGTGGACCTCGGAACTTGGAGCTTTGTGCAATACTGAATTCTTGTTTTGGAGCTTGTGCAATGAAACGGTGCAATCGTACTGAATTTAATGCTTTTCAAGCACTTTGAACAATATACAAACATTAATTTCTTGTTAGGAGCTTGTGCAACAATGATTTTTTCACTTTTTACTAGATTGTGCAATAAATAGACTTTTGCTAAGTTGTCACTGCTGGGCATGTCATTGAATGCCAGTTTTCTGTGTGGAGGCGTGTGCATGACATTGATAGCTCCGTCAGTACCGTAATGATGTGAATTTTTTTTTTACCACATGGGGGATCCTTAAACATCCAGTATCACCTCTGCATTTACTAATCCAACAATCTAGGAAGTGTAGTTTCCTCTACTGAAGTTGAAAAATGGTTCTCGGAAGGAGGGGACTTTTTGAGCTACTCAACTAATCCAAAGAAATAAGGAGTCTCCCATATGTTGTCTATGAATTGTCCCGTTCCCCTCATGTTAAATCTGGAAACAATACAGCTCAGTGAGCATTTTCTGGACAACTTTTGTATACAGTAAATATATAGCTATCTCTCATGCATTGAATACAAAGCTAACCTGGAAAGAAAATCAGAGATAGTCATTTATATGTGTAACAGTGGAAAAAAAAAAACTTGCAGTAGAACTATGGGCTCTGTAGTCCAACAAAAAGGTGCATTGTTGTTGTTTCTGTATTTGCTGCTAGCCATTCTTTTTAAAACTACAAAATATGTTGTGCACAGCAGTCTAAATATTTAGCTGCAAAGGTTACAGAGAAGTGCATTTTTATCACACAACCATTCATAATTTCATTTTACTTGCTATTGCACTGAGCTGACTCGTCACATTTAAGGAAAATTCAAATCCTCTTCCACATCATTTGAAGCCAGCTATATCCTATTTTAATAATAAATACTAAAATGGTCACTAATACCAAACAATTTTTGAAAATCTTTATTTTATTTTCAAACAGCAGCATTACCATTTCTCACTCCCCTATATTTTAAGGTAAGTAAGAAACATCTGCAAGCAAATCACAATAGGACCATTCCTTACCAATTTCAGTTAGTCTGTAGGGTTAGGAATTACTCAGCTGGAAATAAAATGATCTGTCAGGCAGGACGTATTTCCACTGGCAGAGAGAGACACTTTACTTTTTAAAGTTAAATGGTAAAGAATGGAAGCAAGCCAAAAGGGGATTCCAGCCAATCAGTCCATGCCCTGGGAATGTTGTGCAGCTCTGATATGGCCAGGTCAGATTTCAGACTGGGGCAGGGGACGAGGGATTTTACTGAGAAAGCGCAAAGCCAGAGAAAAGTTGTAAAATGGGGCTTTTTAAGCAGCCTCATGAAGAGTCACTGATAAGCAACAGCTGAGCCTTACAGCTTGGGGTGTTACAAAACAAAAACTCCCACTACTATATGTTTTTATATCTTTCTTCACACATACATTGCAATATTCTGTCACTGAAATGTATGCTGACATATTCTGAGGAAAACTGTAGGGGGTTAGTGCTCAAAATGTAGGCACACTCTCTGCTAGCATGGAACTACAGCTCAGTGACTTATTTATGCAAGCAGTGCTGAAAAGAACAAGTAAGTCATTTATTCCGGCACCTCTGGGGTCCCCTTTAGTACCCAAAGCCAGTGCTTGAATTACAGGAGGGCCTGAGGGGGCCAGGCCCCCTTACTTTTTTGGAGGGTCCCCTTAGTTCTGTGCAATTGAAAGGTGCTGGGAGGGGGCCATGTTTTGGCACCCCTTACTTCTAACAGCTGAATCTGCCAATCTTCATTCAGTCAGAAACACAAATTGCAGCAGCCCTGCCTGAGTGAAAAATACTAATTAACACCATGTTTTCCCTTTTAACAGCCATCCAGCAAAACAATAGCCTCCCCCACACAATAGTCAGACAACCGACATCAAAGTGAGTTAAGTGATACTTGAGATAGATATTTATCTAAAGCTGTGTTTACATGGCTGCAGCATGCTTGAATTTGCATTGCTCCCTTCCCGCTGTGCTGGCTGCTCCTCCATCAATTTAGTGTTTACACAGCCTGCACTTGCAGCGCCGCAGGTCACTCTGAGGAGGGGCTATAAATTCAGCAGAGGACGCTGAGAGATACTGGGACAGAAGGCTTCCCATCAGAGCGAGTGCACAAAGGGGTTTACAGTGTCAGTTAACATGTTTGCTCCAGTACAGGTACCTCAGTTGAGCTGCAGCAGAAAAGGGTATCTGAAGCACACTTATGGTACTCCTGAAAGTTTCTACAAAGCAAACTTTGCAGTGCATCAACCTGTACGCATGGGTTGATGCACTGAAAAATCAGCAGTGTAAACAAGCCTTAAGTGATAGCATGCTTTTGGTTGACTGCTTTGACGGTTGCTTTCTTGGAAAATAAATAAACAAAAGCCTCCCACAGCTGAAAGTAGTATCCACAGCTGACACCAAAGTTAGTCCTTCACAGACACTTTAAAAAGGTGATAGAAATCCTTATCTTTATCCTTATTCATTATGAAAAAAATGCTGCTGTACAGTATAGGTGCCGAAAGGCGCCCCGGCTGCCACAGTGTTATCCTATGGGAAAATCTGCAACTTTGGACTGCTGTAACTCTGGAACCAGTGTAAATTTTTTCACTAAAGCAGCAAAAGGCACATCTGTGGGACAAGGACTTGCCACCCTGCAAATGTCATCCCCAAAGTCCTAACCCTTGTCTTTGCTATGAAGTGACGAAGAAAGTGGTGTTTTGGGGCTGTTGAACTGCAGAACTTTTGTGAAGGTTCCTCAGAATTTCATGAAAGTCCCATTGGTTTACACGGGGGAGCTTTCACAAAAGTACTGCAGAACGTTCACGAAAGTCCTGCCGTTGTAAATGCAAGACTCTAGCGAACGTCTGCCCAACTTTCACAAAACTTCCACACTTAAGATGGCAGAAAAACTTTAAAAATATGTTTCTGGGCATCCTGGTGAAAAACTAATGCCAGGGTCATATGCCTAGGGCCATGATTAGGTAAACCCAAGTGTTGGTGTTTACCTCAGGGCAGTATATTTTGAAGTACAGCATTTTTTCTGCCTCACTAACTGAAAACAAGATGGCAGCAGCATGAAAGTACCAAACCCATTTGCGAAAGTAAAAAGTGCTTTCAAGGGGAACATGTATTTTTTCCCCATAGGCAATAATGGGAAACTTTAAACTTTAATAACTTTTGAATGGATTAATATTTTTTCATCAAACCTTCAAAAGGCACTTACCTGACACAGTCCCCATATACACTGAACATTTCAGTCCAGATGGACACACTGGTTGGGCTGTACAGACAAGCAAAAATTTGCCAAAATTGCAAAAAAAGTGTCGTTTTGCACTTTGTTTGGCACTCCACAGCTCCACAACTACAAATCCAACTACAATGCATCTTGCCAGATCCAGAGATCTATGGTAGAAGATGATGCCTGCAAAATTTCAGGCAAATCGGATGAACTGTTGCGGAGTTATTAAAGTGCAAACGTTTTGATTTAACATAGAAGTGGTCGTGAAACCCTAAATATATATATATATATATATATATATTAGAGACAAAAAACCCTGTTTAATGCATCAGTTAGGGTTCTTCCACAGTGACAAAAGTGAGGCAATTCAGCGTTAGGGTTGAAGACCCCCCAACCGGCGTCGGGGTGTGCGTTGGGGTCATCAGCCCTTGCTCTTACCCCATCACATGTGTAGAAGCAGAGGTATGGGAGAATGAGGTGAGAGTTAGGACCGATGACCCCAATGCGTACCCCGATGTCGGTTGGCAGGGTGGGTTGGGGGGTCCAAGGGGGGTTTTCAACCCTAACACCGAATTTCCTCACTTTTGTCACTATGGAAGAACCCTAACTGATGTATTAAATAGAGTTTTTTTCCTCTAATATCCCTTCTTTTTAAGAATGTTGATGACAAATAGTGAAAGTAATGCAGCGGCGAGAGCGCGGGGCCCTTTCGGCCCCACGCTCCCACCACGTGATGCCTTGTGACATAGTAACAGGAACAGGAACACAAACAGATGTGCCAACAGTGGTGCAAATGATAATGGAAACGTAAATGGTAAAGGAAACGTTAATAGAAATGCAAGTGCAAAGTGATGCCATCGCGAGCAGTGACGCAAACAGACATTGAAGCACATATGAAAACACAACTGGTAACATGAACAGTGATGGCAGCGGTATTTTAAATGGAAATGTTAAGTGTCACAGCAAAAAGAATGCGAAAGGGAACAGAAACGAAAATGAGAATGCGAGCGCACACGTAAACGCAAACCGTAATGCACACAGCCACGGTACCACAATAGTAAACGCAAATGGTAAAGTTAACATGAAGAATAATGCCAAAGAAAACAGAAACAGAAACGGGAACACAGGCGCATATGGAAATGCAACCCATAACGTGCATTGTCACAGAACCGCAATTGTTAACGCAAATGGTAATGGTAACAGCAACAATAACACCAAACAACACAGAAACGAAAACGCAAACCATAATGCACACGGTGGCGTAGACGGTAATGGTGCCACAAAAAGTAGCGGAGATGTAACTGGAAACGCTAACTGGCACAGTAACGAAAGGGCATTCCCTTCTTTTCCCCAAAAAATGCATTGAAAAACACAGTGAAAACAAAGAATGTATACATAACAATGGGCCTCAGAGTAGAAAATGAGGACTTGGAATATTAAATTTTTTATATCTCAGGAACCGTACGAATTAGAAAAAAATTTAAATTTCATATGAATTATGACTTTCCTGGCTACCATTTTTGCAATGAAAAGTCTGTATCTCGCAACGTTTCCGAGATACGGGGCCTGAAAGGCGCGACGGGCACCGTAATGTTATCCAATGGGAAAAAGCATTAAATTCGGAGTGCCTTCACTGTGCCACCCTGTAATATTTTTTCACCAAACCACCAAAGGGCACATTAATGAGATGTTGGCTTTCTTCCCTCCAAATTTCAGGCCAAAAGATCAACCATTATTTTGCAGCAGGGCGGCAAAGAATTCCTATAATGCGGCAGACGCCGTAATGTTATCCTATGGGAAAAAGTGTCAACTTTGGAGTGCCGTAACTTTGGTGCCCTGTAATATTTTTTCACCAAAATACTGAAAGGCACACCTGTGAGATGTTGGCTGCATTCCCTCCAAACTTCAGCCCAAAAGACTAAACTGCTCTTTTGCAGCAGGGTGGCAAAGAATTGCTGTCATTTTGCCATAGCCTGGAAAAGTAGTGTCACAATTTGAGAAAGCTTTCGCAAACATTTGCGACACTTTTGTGAGTGCGACACTACTTTGTGAAAGTACTTTTTCCAGAAACTTGAAAAACATATTTCTAGGGTGTTTAACCTCAAAATAAAGACATGCCTAGCATCCTCAGGGTCTGACTAGGTAAACACAAAAAGAATTGTGTTGCTAGAGGGTCCCAAATTTAAATGCCAAGGATTTTTCTGATCACTAACTGAAAACAAAATGGTGGATTTTCGAAAGTAAAAGGGCCATTTGTGAAAGTAAAAACTGCATTTGCGAAAGTATTGAACTTTTTGTTAACTTTTCCCATTGACTTATAATGGGAAATTGTTTTTTGAATAACTTTTGAACCATTTAATATTGTTTCATGAAACCTTTAAAAGGCACATCGGTGGCGCTGGCCACACATTCCCTGAAGTTTTCGGACTGGTCGCACAAACCATGTGACCTGTAGGGATGAGCAAAGAATTAAAAAAAGCGTAAATGCAGATCACACTTAACTCCGCAGTCAGATTCTGAACAGTAATGGCTCCTCAACCCTAATCTATGGTAGCACTACTGCTAGTAGCATAATATATATATATATATATATATATATATATATATATATTTTTTCATTTCAAAAACATATTTATTGCAAAAACTCTGTTAATGCATCAGTTAGGGTTCATATTACAGTGACAAAAGTATGGAAATGTGGTGCTTGTTTGTTTGTTTATGTTTTATACTGAGTAGCCAGTGAGCAAAAAAATGCTTTCACTGGCGTCCAGTTATATAAATACAAATATAATACAATTACAAAAGATAATAAAATCAATGAAAACATTTACAGCCAGAGTCAGAGAGCAGAACATTTTTAAGTGTGCTTTTAAAGGTGGAAATATTAATACAATTGGTAGCAGAATTTGATAATACATTATAAAGTTTTATAGCTACAAACTGTATGGAATTTTGTGCCATAGAAGTATGAAAAAGTGGAACCTGGAAAAAAGACCTGTCTTGTGACCTAGTCGGGATAATATTAATCTTTTTTTGGAACATATTACCTATTGTATATGGGAAAAAACCCAGATGGATCTTCTATAAAAAATAGATAACCTACTGTACATCTAAATCTATCAGAAAAGGATAAACACCCATAGACCTATATAACTGACAATGATGCATATTTTTCCTTGCCTGGTAACAAAACGAATGATATTATGGTATGCAGTTTTTAACTTATGAAGCATTCTGTCAGTTGAAAAATAGTAAATAACAGATCCATAATCAATTAGGGAAAACAAAAAACTATGTGCAAGAATTAGGCTGGTTTCATATGTTAGATGCCTATTTAGCTGATATAACATGCCCAATCTCTAATGAACTTTATTTGTAAGTTTTGTTATATGTAATTCAAATGAAAGGTGAGTCAATAATTAAACCACGATATTTGAAATCTGAAACTTTCTCAGTCTTATTCCCATAATTACCACATAAGGGAAAATCAGTGACAACATTTTTTTCTGGGATTTGTAAATACCATCAATTTTGTTTTAATGAATTGAGAGATAGTTTGTGTTTAATGAACCAGGTGTGCATTAGGCCAAATTCATAATGAAGATTTTTTTCTACCATGGGAAGTACAGAACCTGAACAATTTAAAACTGCGTCATCAGCATGTAAAATTAATTTTGAATTATTACATGCTTCAGTTAGTGAATTGATAAACTGTGAAAATAACAGTGGTCCAAGAATGGACCCCTGTGGTACTGCACAACCTAACAAACCCTCTGCAGAAAAAAAAAAAAAAACATTAATAAGTGTTTTCTGTACCTTATTAGACAAATAATTATTTAACCACAGAATAACTTCATCAGAAAAACTAACCTTTGTTTGTTTGTTTTGTTGAATTTTGTTGACCCGGTAAGTCCACTGGGCCAAGAAGTCCCTTTTTCAGGGGCAACCAGGAAGGAGGGGGAATACAGATGGTAAGCAACTGAAACTGAACCAGATTAAGCTGTGGTATTTTTAGTGAATGAGGGAAATTTGGCCAGGACACTGGGGAAATTCCCCTCCTCTTTTCGATAAGTGCCATGAGATCTTTAACATCCACCTGAACTATCACCAATCCAGGCAGATAGGACCTCGGTTTAATGTCTCATCTGAAAGACAGCACCTTAGAAGTGCCGCACCCCTCTCATGATGCACTACAGTGTCAGAACTGAGATATTGACCCAAGTGCCAGATGTGGGAACTGAACCCACAGCCCTCTGATGTCCCAGCCTCAGAGGCAAATGTGCTACATACTGAGCCACTGAACATTTAATAAACCTTTTTGACAGCTCTACATGGTCAACTAAATCAAATGCCTTGGTGAGGGCCACAAAAGCTGAGGCCACATATTTCCAACCATAACACCCCATCCCACTCCCCCCAACCAACCCTACCACACCACACCCACCATCCACACACCAACAGGCATCAGGATGTGTCTTGGAGTCATCGACCCTAACACTCACCCCGTTCCATGTATAAGGCAGCTAAGATGGTACAGCATAGGAAAATGGGATTAGCGTTAGGGTAGATAACCCCAAGACACATCCCAACATCTGTTGGTGTGCGGAGGGTTGGGGTGGGCTGGTAGGGTTGGCTGGAGGGTGAGAAGGGTTGTTAGGGTTGAGAACCCTAGCACCACATTTTCATACTTTTGTCACTATAATATGAACACTAACTGATGTAGTAACAGTTTTTTTGCAATTAATTTCCTCACTTTTTGTGAAGGTATAACCATAGCCAAAGTTGTTCATAGGAACACAGGGCCCAGAGGGCCCTGCACTCCCATCTATTTATAAGTGTAGAGGCATTGTAATTAACTTTATTTTTTAATTTTTTTTGTTTTATTTTAGTGTTTGGTAACCGGGTAATGGCCCACTAGGCACAAGTGACTGTTTTCAGGGGTGACCTGGGAACACTGGGTGGTTAAGTGACTTGCTCAGAGTCACACAGTGTGCAAGTGGAGGTCGTGAGAATCAAACTCATATCTGGTTGGCTGTATATACCAAGATCACTCACAGTTCATTACTCTAACCTCTAGGCAATACTGCCAGCCCCCATTAGGTCCCCTGTGCTGTGTGATTTTCCTTATTTTAATGTGGGAGTGCAGGGTCCTTTGGACCCTGTGCACCAATCCCTCTGTAGATGCATGAGCAAATTATAACCATAGCCATCTGATTACCCCAGGAAATGTACCTGGTACAGAAAACTTTAAAATTCCCATCAAAACATAATTCTGCGCAACTGCGATGCCATTCCACGACACATGTGTGAAAAAACATTTTAGGCAGGATTTGAAAAATTACAGCTGTGACATACATGAGGCGAGGTAATAAGAAAGCTATGTTGTAAATCTGGGGTCAAAATATTGAAAATTTCAGTAGTTATGAGCAGGCATACCGAAATTGCAACAAATGCTCATAACTTTGTCATTTTTTTCATATTTTGACCCCAAATTTTCAACATAGTTTTTTGATCACCCCACCTCATAAACGCAATAGGTGAAAATGTCTTAATCCATGGCAAAATGCCATTCTGTGCCACAAGCACAGAAACACATTTCAGGAAGAATGTGAGGAATGACAGCTGTACTGTTCATGAGGTGGTGTGAAAAAATGGTTTTGTTGAAAATTTAGAGTGAAAATATAAACAATTAACAAAGTTACATGCTTGCTTAGAAAAATTTAAACAACTGCATGTAACTCAAGTGGTTTTTTGGAGGGTTTTTTTGCACCAAATTTTCAACATGGGCTTTTTGAGACCCCACCTCATGAATACTGGCACTGCCTTTTCATCACTTGGTCCCGAAAGGTGATTTCGTGCAGCGACTGTGAAATCACCTTATGGGTTCGACTAACAAAAATACAGTGACAGTGTTCATGAAGTGGGGTCCCAAAAAGGCGAAGATGAAACTGGTGCAAAAATACCTAAAAATGGCCAAGATATCACCATAAGTTAAAAACATCATTGACAACCATTATATGTCACTTACCTTGATTCTTCAGTTCACAGTTCGGCTTTGAAGAGTGCAGATGTGTCCTGTCCACACAAGATGACAGCCGACAATCTCTGATAGTAAGTATGGGGCAAGGGGGGGCTCAGTGGAAGGGGCAGGATGGGGGAGCGGGATGGGGAGATGACGAGGACTGTTTTGGGGGTTTCGGATTTAAAGAAAAAGACGTCAGGGGAATTTTTTTTTTCCACATGGTAAACATCAGCTGTAATTTGTATTAATATGGGAGGCACTATGCTCTAGAGGTTAGGACACCTGTAAACCAGAAGATTACAGGTTCAAACAACACTAGAGTCAAATACTCTTGTGCTCCAGTCCACTCAGCTGTGGGAATAAACAAAAGCAGGATCCCACTGGAAAGGAGATCTCAGCTGGGCTATCCTGGGTAAATAAATTGTAAAAGAAAAATAAATAGATAGGTAGATATTTTATTTATAAAAAGCACCATTTGCCAAGGACTCTGGGTGCTGTACAATAAAACAAACAACAACATAATAACATTCAATAATGTACAACTACGTACGTAACAGTTCAACTGGGAGCGACATTAAAAGTCCTCTAGCTATCATTAACAGACCACTAGACAATCAATAAAAGCTTGCTGGAATAAGCAGGTTTTTAGCCACTTTTTAAAGGCTTCTAGCAATTCTAACACATTCCTCCTGTCTTATTGCTGGCAGTTCAAAAGATGCCAACAGTGAATATTTGGGCAACATGTCACACTATAATTACTCCAGATTTTTGGGAAATGGCTTTAATTTCCATTTGATGTGGTGCATCATGGCTGTCCCTTTTAAATGTTTAGATCAATAAAAACTGACATTCGTAAGAACGTGTCCATTACTTCCATTTTATACAGCATCCAGCCATCTACCATAGTACTGTAACTTTAAGCAGTAGTTAAACTGGACACATATAGGTGGGGAAACACTCACCTCTAAATTTGAAGGTGGGGAAACCGTCATCTCAACCAAGGTGGTGGAACTATCCTGCAGTATTCGATGAAGAAAGAGGACAGAGGTGCAGGAACTACTCCTCTCCCTATATTTCAACAGAGGGATGGGATGGGGACCCCTACTACAGACAAAGAAAGTAAAAGCCAAGAATGGGTGTTAGTGAAATAAACTACCATAACTAGGATCACCCCTTTCCTCACCACCCAAGGTTTGGGTTAGAACTTGAGAAGTTTTCTGTCTGTGGGTAGCCCCCTATCCCCATCATGATCAGAAGGACATGAAACTGTGAAGAACTGGTGTTTGGCTGCAGCCAACTCTGGGAAAGACAGAAAACCAGAGAGGGAGAGAAAGTTGGGGGTGTGGGGTAGCGGGGGGAGGAGATGCCAGTCTCTGAGCTACAGCAGCAACATTCTCCATTCCCAGAACTGTCTCTGCAGCATGTCTGCAGCTTGCCATTCATACTGTCCATTTGAGCTACTGCAGCCAAGCAGAGAAAGCCCATATCAGCGCTGCACAACAAGGAACCACAAACCCATCCTCCTGGAGGAGCAGTCTTCCTGGTTCCCAGCTAGCTTATAATTATAACACTTATCTCTTTCGCTGGAAGTGTCCTCTGGAAAATTATGAATTGGTGCCAGCTGGCAATGGGACCCAAGTGAGTCAGACAAGGAGAGTTCAGCCTAAAGCCATGCAGTACAGAGCTGTGCCCTTCTGCCCCAGGAGAGCAATGTTCCACCATCTGGGGGTACCGTCATCACACAGTTGAAGACAGGTGGGATTCTGTTACCCAGTATGAACAGTGCTGCTGCACCACCAACTCTACCATCCCTTAAACACTTCACTGCACAATATGCAATTTCTAAGAGGCGAGGGGTGAACACTGAACTATTTCAGGACACTGGGTGTGGGCTCCCCAGTGTCCCACACTACTGGGGGGGTGTCTAAATGCCAACACAGGGACTGGGCACTCTGATGTCGACAAAAACATTTTTTTATTAAAACATGCCTCGGCCCCCTTGGAGGCAGTAAAAGGACAAAGCATCCTTTTATTAGGTAAACACCAACCGAGGAAGCCAATTCTGACATTATTTTGGCCAAAAAATGGCCAGAAAAGGTTTTAAGTTTTTACAGGGGCCAATGGTTTTTAATCTTGAAGTAGCCTCAAACTGCGGCAGTGTTCACAAAATAGTGCCACAATTTGCAGCAGGTTTTTGTGCAACAGTGCCTTTAGTTGCACAGAAACCACTGCAATTTGTGCAAAAATAGTGCTGCAAATTTCGACACTACCAACAGCTGATGTATAAAAACATATTTCTGGTCATTATTTTAAAGACTAACAGCAGAATCATGTTCCTCTGGCCCCAATTAAGTAAACACAACTGTTGGTGTTTACCAAGGGGCAATATTGTTTGAATTACAGCATTTCCTAACTGAAAACAAGATGGCAGCAGAACAACACTACTGATCCATTTGCGACAGCAAAAACTGCTTTCACATGACAAATGTAATTTTTTCCCATATTCTATAATGGGAAGCTTAATAACTTTTGAATGGATTAATATTTTTTTCACCAAACTTTCAAAAGGCACATCTGTGACCCAGACCCCATATACCCTAACAATTTTAGACCAGACCCCAAGCCGTTTTGGAGAGCAGTGTGGCAAAAGATTTGCACCCAAATGGTAATTTTCACAGTTTTTGAGACTATGCATCTCTGCAAACACACATCTGACTGGAACACAACTTGCCACATCAAGAGATCTATGGTACCTGATGGAGTATGAAAAA
Source organism: Neoceratodus forsteri (assembly GCA_016271365.2). Taxonomy (NCBI): domain Eukaryota; kingdom Metazoa; phylum Chordata; order Ceratodontiformes; family Ceratodontidae; genus Neoceratodus; species Neoceratodus forsteri. The sequence goes on from CM057452.1 coordinate 1,197,886,498, forward strand.
TTTCATGCACATCGGTTATATGGCTGCAAAGTTATTAAAGTGCACAATTTGGGGTTTAACATAGAAGTGACCATTGAACCCTAACTGTGGCAGTATAATATGTATATATATATATATATATATATATATATATATATATATATATATATATAAATATAATGGGCAGGAAAATACTCTCTGCTGGTTGGCTGAAACACACCACATAACCATGCATATATCTGAGCACAACCACATGCCTGCACTTTCACCCCCCCCTTCAAAACCATTTTAGCCATTTGATATGCTAGATAACCCACTGTAGGATGTGCAGTTGCGGTCTGATATATGCATGCCTTGGGTGGTTGAATGTGCACCAAGGCATGTGTATATCAGGTGTGACCACACACCTTACAGTGGGTTATCTATACTGTGCATATATATTCATATACACACACACATATATATTATATATATATATATATATATATATATATATATATATATATATATATATATATATATATATGTATATATATATATATATATATATATATATATATATATATATATATACACACACACAGATATTCACTGCAAAAATCTTCCTTTATGCATCAGTTAGGTTGTTACTAAAGCAACAAAAAGCAGAGAAATGGGGTGTTAGGGTTTCTAGGTTTCTTAGGTGCCGGGGGTGTGCATTCCTGTCGTCAGCCCTAATGCTCACCCCATTCGATAAGTTAGTAAGCTGTCAGTGTGTGCAGGGTGGGGTGGGAAACCCTAACACCCCATTGCCCAGCTTTTTTTTTTCGCTTTAGTAACAACCCTAACTGATGCATTAACAAAGTTTTTTATTCCAATGAATTTCTTTACTTCTTCAAATAGTATAAACATGCATATACTGTATGTAATGAAGCCGTGATAACTTTGTAATTTTCTCACATTTTGACCCCAAATCTTCATCATAGTCTTTTTATTGCCCCATCTCATAAACCCAGTGGGTGAAAAGTTCTTAATCCGTAGCAAAACACCATTCCACGCTACAGGTGCCTAAAGACATTTTGGGCAGGATGTGAGAAATGACAGCTGTATTGTTCATGAGATGTTGTGAAAAAATGGCGATGTTGAAAATTTGGAGTAAAAATGTTAAAAATTGACAAAATTTGCATGTGTGTAGGAACATTTTAATGACTGTGCGTAACTCAGGCATTTTTTTGTATTTTTGCCTCAGATTTTCAACATGGGCTTTTTGGGACCCCACCTCATGAACACTGGCACTGTCATTTCATTACTCTGTCCTGAAAACTGATCTCGTGCAGCATCCATGAAATCACCTTAAGGGTCCGATTAACAAAACAACAGTGACAGTGTTCATGAGGAGGGCCCCCCCCAAAAAAAATCTTGAAAATGTGGTGCAAAAATACCTTGAAATGGCTGAGATATCAATATAAGTTCAAAATGCCATTGACAGCCATTATACTGCACTTACCTTGATTCTTCAGTTCGTGGTTCGGCTTTGAAGAGTGCAGATGTGTTCCGGTCCACAGAAGATGACACCCGATGATCTCTGTTGGTAAATATAAGGCAACGGGGGTGTGTGGGGTGGTGGTTGCTCAGTGGGAGGGTCAAAATGGGGGCGGTGGATGGGGACGACGACGAGGGACCGTTTTCTTGTTTACAGGGTTTAAAAAATGTAAAAAAAGATGGGGGACTGTCCTTTTTTTTACACTTAGAATCACTTAGAAGAATGGAGCATAAGAAAGCGGAAGCCCAATAAGGTAGCTCCATTAGGACGTAGTATAGTATTTCATGTTTCCCCCTTGTTTTATATATCTATCCAAACTTTTTTTGAAATGATCTTTAGTAGTATTGATGATTACTTCTTCCTGCAGTCTATTCCATAGATTAGCTGATCTATTTATAAAAAAATATTTCCTTTTGTTTGAGTTGTACCTTTTTACCTTTACCTGACCTGTAAGGCATGTCCTCTACCTTCTAAGCTGTTTTGTTTGTGCTCTATGTTTAGCTCCAGCATCATTATTGGATCATTCATAATATCAAAGTAAAATGACATATCTCCCCTTTTTCTCCTTCATATCAAGGCTGTAAAGTCCCAAATTCTGAAGTCTTTCCTCATATGTGTTTTCTTTCAATTTTATTATATATCTGGTGAATCTTCGCTGAACTCTATCCTATTAATTTCTATTTTGGTATATGGATTCCATAATTGACTCCCATAATCAAGTATGGCCTGAGATAAGACAAATATAGTGGGAGCAGTACTTCTTGAGACCTGCTTTTAATATTCCTTTTAATAGCAACCAGTGTTCTATTAGCTCTAGTTATAGCGTTACTACAATGTTGTTTAAATTCAATTTTGTCATCTACTGATATTCCCAGGTCTCTTTCCACTGATCTGTGTAGTATGTAATTTTCATTCAGCATGTATTGATGATGTTTGTTTTAATGAACCAAATGAAGGACACAGCACTTATTTATGTTTAGTTTCATTTCCCAGCGAGATGACCAAGTTGCTATTGTATTTATGTCTTTTTGCAGGGATTCAAGTTCTTCCACAGTGTCAGTAGGGCCACTTAACTTTGGATCGTCTGTGTATTTAATAACTTTATTATTGATGTTTTCTTCAAGGTCCGCTATACATATTTTAAAGGTCAAAGGGCCCAAAACAGAACCTTGTGGCACCCCACTTGATACCTCACCAATATTAGATAAATGTTCTCTAATATATATTGTCTGTTCTCTGTAAGCAAGCCAATTGTTAATCCAATGTATAATAGATTTGCCAATGCTGTACTTCTGTAACTTTACATTAATAGCCCAATGAGGGACCAAGTCAAAGGCTTTACTAAACTTGAACATTGTATGTTGATCTTTTTTTTTTTTTAGAAACTGATCAAATTTGTTATGCATGATTGATCTTTATTAAATTCATTTTGATTAACATCAAATATATCAGTATCACTTAATTTGTCTAAGACTTTTGCCTTAATGATGGTTTCTAACATTTTACATAGACTTGAAGTGAGATTGATTGGTCTGTAATTAGATGTACTCGTTTCTAATCCTTTTTTGTATATGGGAATAATCTTGGATTTCTTCCAGTTTGTTGGGATTTGTCTGGAGTTTAATGATTTTTCATATCATATTTTAAGTGCAATACATATATGATCTTTCATAATTTCTAACATTTTAGTTGTTATATTATCTGGGCCTGGTGAACTATTGTCCTTTAAGTTGTTTATTATTTTCACTATGTCCTCTTTTGTGATTGTGTATGTTTCATTCTCTTGATCTTCATCTAATAGTGTACAAGCTTGACCGTTTTTATTATATACTGAACAGAAGTAAGTGTTAAATGTATTAACAATTTCTACAGGATCTGTTATTGATTTTCTATTCTCTGCTATTATTGTTCATTCTCCATTTTGTTTCTTCAATGAATTGATGTAGCTACAAAATTGTTTGCTGTTTTTTTTTGTTTTGTTTGCATGTTTTGCTCAGTTATATTCAAATTTCTTTTTGGCTTTGTTAATTTTGTTTTTGTGTCTTTTTTGAATGTTTTTAAAAGCTATCCAACTTGTCTCAGTATTATGAATTTTATGATATCTATAGGCCTTGTTTTTCCTTTTTTATTATATTTTGAATGCTATTAGTTAGCCACCTAGGTTTTCTTCCATTATATTTTTTAACCTTAACATATTTGTTCATTGTATCGTATATAGTTGTTTTAATGAATTCCTAGCACTCATTGACAGATTTATGGTTAAGTATAGTTTGCTAATCAATTTCTGCCAGTTCTCTATTAATAGCCATGTATCAGTGGTTTTATAGATGTAAATTTCTGTACATCCATTGATCGCTGTTTCTGATTGGGGCATGAACCTCACAATTGGAAATATCTAGATTTTCATTAGTATGTATTAAATCTAATAAATGATCTTCTCTAGTTGGAGATTGGACATACTGAATTAAATTATTTTCTAGACATAGTTCAAAGAACCCTATTTCCTGTCTTGAAGAGCTGGTATTATTGGCCCAATTAATGCCTGGAAAGTTAAAATCTCCAGTAAGTAATATATTACCCATTTCAGTAGCTGTTAGCATTTCTTGGATAATTTCATTTGTTACTTCTGCTGATGAATCAGCAGGCCTGTAACATATTACAGTATAAATTCCTCAGTCATTACATTATTGATCTTAAACCACAATGACTCTGTTATGCTATGTTCTGTTTTTATTTGTGTAGTAATATCACTATATTTTATATGATTTGGTAAATAAATTGCAACAGGGATAAAATGTACACAATGTTTGGGAACACTGGGCTCCCCAGTGTCCAACACTGCTGGGGGTGTAGTTTATATCCAGGAACACTGGGAGTGGGCTCCCCTATGTCCCACACTGGTAGGGGGCTTACAGTGCTGACAGGGTGATTAGGCACCCCACTGTCAGCAAATACAGATAAAAGCATGTTTTGAGACACTGGCAGTGGGCTCCCCAGTGTTTCACACTGGTGGGGTGGGCTTACAGTGCCGACAGGGGGATTGGGCACCCCACTGTTGGCAAACACAGATAAAAACATGTCTCAGGGACACTGGGAGTAGGCTCCCCAGTATCCCATACTGGTGGGGAGGGCTTACAATGCTGACAGAGGGATGGGGCACCCCACTGTTGGCAACTTCATAAAATACATTTTCGGCCCTCCCCCAGACTGTTGTGCAACACCTGGGACAGTGCCACAATTTATGGCATTTTTGAACAGGTATTGCCACAATTTGTGGCATTTTTGCAAAGGTAGTGCCACAAATTTGCAGCACTACCAACCTCTGAACCCTGCAAAATATATTTTGGGGTTTTATTTTAAAAATATAATGCCAGGATCATGTTTCTGGGCCCCAATTAGGTTAACACAATTGTTGGTGTTTACCAAGGGGCAGTGCTCCATGAAAACTCTCCCTACAACAATCTGTCACCCTGCCTGTGGCAACAAAATGCCTCTCCTCAAAAACAAGCATGTTTTCACATGGGACATCTATTTTTCCCATCGGAAATAGTGGGAAATGAAAATCTGAATAACATTGAACAGATTAATATTTTTTCACCAAACCTTCAGGAGGCATATCTATGAGGCAAAGGCTTTCAATCCTGTAAATTTCAGACCACAACCAAAAGCCAAACCAAGGGGCACCTGCAGAATAAGGGGTGCTAAGCTGCACATTTGAGCAGACTTGATAGACCTCTAGGCCTTTATCTGCTGGTAAATTTCATATGTTCGTATTTCTGAGAAACGGCTGTTGAAAGAAAATCATCAAAACTATGTAAAGTTCACATTTTTCACCACTCTGTATCTCAAAAACCACAAAAGGGATTCACACAAACATTGGCATGTCAAGAGTCCTGCCTCTTGCGGCAAAACTTGGCAAATGTCATGCAGATCTGTTAAACATTTGCAAAGTTATTAAAGTGCAAAATTTGAAGTTTAACATTAAACTGCCTGGTCAACCCTAATAATACATACTGTATATACTATATATCTATATATATATATGTATACACACACACACACACACACACAGATATATATATAGATATATCATATGCAGGGGTGACAGTGTGATACACTATCCTGTGTAGTTGCCATTGACCTCAGGTAACCTCACCAATGGTGAAGCCACGAGTGATGGTTATGAGAGGTCAATGTCAACTATGCTAGAAAAATAGTGTATCACACGGTCATGCTCTGCATATTCAATTTATGCAATAGGTGGGGACATTATTCAGATTTTTCTTTTTTTTTTTCTTTTTTGGTGGACTGTTTAAGGCAATTGTGTTTTTCCACGGTCGTGTTTGTATTCTTGGGCAGGTTTATGAATGGGATGGTGGCTGTAGTTTGCTATGGGGTGGCGAAGTGTGGTAGGTATGGTTGTCCTGTGTTTTGATTGGTGTGGGGTATGGTTTCAGTTTCCAATGGGTCACTGTGATTGGTCAATGGGCAGGCTTTAGGTTTGTGGTGCAGTTTGTTGTCAGTGTGGTGGGAGTCATTGATCAAGGAGGTGCACAAACTGAAGTTGTGGCAGCGGCATGGCAGTAGGCCAAAGAGGACCAGTGGATATGGCTGTAGAAGTGTGCATGATGGTCAGTGATTTTGGCCTGGTGAGGGATGTCTTCTGGGAGTGGAGCTGGCTCCCTGCAAGGTGGATGGACTTATGGAGGCGTGATGGTGGAAAGGGAGGATGTTGGAGAATTCAGTTTTTTTTTTCTTTTCATGGCACACTTTGGAGTTTACTTGGTGGAGTCACAGAGTTGGAATATTTCTTTTGGATGTTTTGTCTACAAGGAGCTGAAGGTGGTGGGTCATTCTGGGTTTTTTTCATGGTGTGTGACATCTGGATGGATGCTTTTCAGTGTGGCCATAGTTCGAGGAGCAGCTGCTATTTTTTTGGATCATCTATGTTGTGGAGTCAAATGGCTGATTTATTTTCTCTGTTTTTTGGGGGGTGCTATCTGTTGGGATATTGTGGATTTTTTCTCTTGTGGAATATGACTTTGAAGAGTCGACACCTCTGGATTATCTTCTGTAATGTACATTTTCCCTGTGGAATACGACATTGAAGAATCAAGAAATTCTCTGGATCAGGATTTTGGGGTCTGGGTTCTTTTGATTTGGATTACGACTTTGAAGAGTCACAATGTTTTGTTTTTTGTGTGTCAGTAACATTTTTGAGTTATTTTTTGACATGACCTTGGATTTGCCAGGAACATGACAGACAAGGTATGTAAAGTTTAAATGCTTTATTACAGTAACAATTCAGGTGGAAAATAATGCTAACTTATGGAATTGTTCTACCATGCAGAAATGGAATCTTATTTTGTAAACTATATTCAAGGGTAATTTATAGCTTAAAAATAGCAAGAAAAGGTGTTTATTTCTGTAGACTATTCTGTAGGCCATCTGTAACTTTGCTAAATGAGTAAATGACATGAAAAGGAACTTATTCTTTAATTTATGGTGCTTGTCAACTTAAAACGTTATGCACTATTATGCTAAAACAACAATGAATAGTCTGTCATAAGAAAATCCTGGAAGCAGTAAACAAGGAATATGTATACTGTATAACAAGAAATGTTTCACATCTTTGCTGTTTTTCCTTTTTGGACCATACGCTTTTGTGCGGTGCTTATAACTGCTGTCTTTATTTGCTTTTTTCGGAGATCATAGTTGAAAAGGTTAAAATGACAGATGCTGGAAAATATGCAGCTTTTTGTTTGAACAGACATTTCATTTACTGTACAGTCCATGTGTTGCCTCTTGTTTAATTGAACAAGTTGCCTTTGCCCTGTCTTGCTTTGCCTGTAGTCTGGATTTCTAGGGATGTTCCAACAGATGTTACTTTTGTATGTCTGGAATGATGCTACCTGTTGGGATTGGGAGGAAAAAAATAATTAGTGATTTTTGACAGTTTTTTGGGGGGGAGGGGGAGGACGGGCTGTTCTGTGAGTGCTCTCTGCATCTTTCCTTTTTTTAATTTTGGCTTTCCTGTGGGATCAAAAAAAGCAGTTATTTTGTAGATGCTACCATTGTAAATGAAGTGTCTGGTCTCCTGCAGTAGAAGAAAAAAGATGGCATTGCTGTAAAAAAACAGAAACTGGTTAGTTAGAGTACTGAAATGTGGATGTAGGCCTGTATCCATCTTGGTGGATACTTAGTTCTGTGGAGAACTGTAAAGGAAAAATAAAGGTATTGGTAGTTAGGCTAGGTCTTTACAGATATTGATCTTTTCTAAGGGTACGCAGTTGTTTTTATGTAGTTTTGGTTCTTGATTCATTCTGCTTAGGTTATAAGTAATTCTTATGTGGTGGGGTTGCTTTTTTTTTTTCACTTCTGGAGACTGTCATGCAGTATATTAGTGTGCTGGTGTGCTTATTTTACATCAATTTTCCTTCTTCCTGCTCCCTTATCTACTATTATTTCATGGTTAGCCCTTGGTAGCTGCAGTAGCAATATTGTTTTTGATTCTTAAAAGATGCATTATTTAGGTAGTAATGATTTATTCATTATAAAATGAACATGGTTTACACCCATTGAGTACAAAATGACACTCATTTATAAGGGGTACCATACACAAATCAGTGCCTGGCTACAAGAATAAAAAGGGCACAAATTATACAATAAGCATCATAAAGTGCAAATGCATAATCATACAAAATCTTACATAGTTTATCAGTCATCAGTATCATACCCCAATACTCTGGTTGGTAAGAAAAATACACATGATATCATCCATCATCTCAATCAACAACATATAATCGCACACATCAATAACAAACTTTAGTGTCCTAATTTGAATATTTAATCAACATTTCTTGGGGTACAACACTCCCTTTGTGTACCATAGTTGTTCTGGTACCATTTCTTAATTGATATTGGAGCTATATAGCCTCAGGCTTGTAGGTAGGCTATTCCATACTTTGGGCCCTCTATAGAATAGAGGCACATCCAATTAAAGTTCTTTTTTTAGGAACTTAAAATTCTATTGATTGAGATCTTAATTTCTGATTTGGTTGTTTTATCTTTAATTCATTTGCAATATAGTCAGGTATCTTTCTTTTAAGAGTGTTATACATAATTTTACTTATATGTTGGTTTCATCTAACATCCAAATGTGCCCAATTTAGTTCACTCTATACATCACAATGATGTGTTTGTCTTTGTGCATCTAATATGCACCTGGCCATCCTATTATATAATATATCTACTATCCTCAACTCTGTTTTTGAGGCCCCTCCATAAACCACATCAGCATAATCTATTACTGGTATCAACACTGTGTTGATGACATGCATCCTAACCCTCTGGGTGAAAATGTTTTTTGAATTTATGGAACATCCCTAGCTGTTGCCCTAGTCTTTGCACAAATTTATTTATGTGTATGTTCCACTTCAGGGTTTTATTTAACTCAAAAAATTGATTAGCGTTTTGCTCATAAAAGTGCTAAAACATTGTGAAAATGCATTGCACTTGCCTCACTGTGTTTAATAAACATAACACTTCTAGAAAACCTATATAAATACTTTCTGTACAGTTAGCATTGTCCCAAGAAAAAAAAATGCTAATCAATTATTTAAACCCTGCACTTACAATTTGTATCCAGCCAGAGTCCTAGATATTTATATTATTTGACTGAGTGTAAAGATGTTCCACCTTTTACTCTAATATCCAGGGTTTTCCTAACATGTGAGACTCTATTTTTTTTTGCCCAAACAACAAAATTTTAGTTTTACCGCTATTCAGTACTAGTTTGTTTTTGACTTAAAAGTTCTAAATATTATCAAAAGCCTCCTGAAGACCTTTTTGTATGCCAATTATATCAAGACCAGACTGGTACAAAATTGTATCATCAGCATGCTGATGATATTTTAGATTTTGCTGTTTGAAATCCAAGTCATTTGTGTACAAGTTAAAAAGAATAGGCCCCAATATTGAGCCTTGGGATACCCCTCATTTTATATCCTTATACTCTGAGAAGTATAAACTCAGGCAAACTCTTTGCTTTCTGCCACCTAAATAATTACTAAACCAATGTATGGCATTTGCCGAGAAACCTAGGTAAGTTAGTTTATTTAGTAGTATTTTATGATTTAGAGTGTTGAATGCCTTTGACAGATCTATTAGTAAGGCACCTGACATTAACCCATCATCCACAGCCATCTGTATACCTCCTGTTACTTTTATTAGGGCCATTTGTGTACTGTATATTACTCTAAAACCTGACTGGTTACTGTTTAGAATTCCAAATTCATTAAAATATTGCTTTATCTGCAGTGCTACCATCTTTTCACATATGTTAGTCACTACAGAAATTAATGAGATGAATCTATAGTTATTAATCTCCTCTTTTATTCCAGCTTTAAAATAGGGATTACTTTTGCCAGCTTCCATTCATCTGGCAATTCTGCAGTAGCTATAGATGGATTAAAAATCTGTGCCAGTGGGTAAGCCACCACTGGTGCAGCATATTTCCATACTTTACTGCAGAGTTCATCCAGGCCATTTGCTTTTTTTCATTTGTGCTCAAAAGTTCAATCATTACCTCACTAACAGGGATTTTATAAAAACCAAAATTTCTTTCATTTCCCTTTTGGGGCATTTAATATCCTGTTCTTCTTGGGTATTACTTTCTTCTTTGTTTACAATTGCCCCCAGAAGTACAAAATATTCATTAAAATTATTAGCAGCTTCTATTTCTATTTCCACTTCCCTCCCATTAATAATAAACACTTTGGGGTAGCCATTTTTACTGGGATTTTGTAATTTGGATATTAAATTCCAAAATGTACCTGGGTTTGAAAACTGAGTATCTTCAAGTATATACCTATAATATCCCGATTTAACCTTCCTAACTTCTTTTAAGTAACTGCTCCTTAGAGCTCTATATTTATCCCAGTCATGTTGAGACATGAGTCTCTTGGCTCTTTGCCATTGCTTGTTTCTCCTTTTTCATAAAGTATACAGGTTACCATTATACCAGATGGCATTTTTTACACTGCGGTATACCTTTCTCAGTGGTGCATGTATATTACATATTTTCGCAAACTCTTCTTTAAAAAAAACTGCTATGCCTCATTAAATGTTGAGTATTAAGTTTACCGTTTCCCAATCAAACCCTTCCAGATCCTGCATATAGTTCACATAATCAAAATGTTTGAATATTCTTTTAGGCTCTCAGTATCCCAAATTTATACTTTTATCATTTGATCTAATACAAATAAATTCCCTGATGATCACTAAAGATGTCTAATAACACCCCACTCCTTTTATAGTTATCTTTCTTAGATGTAAAAATCAAATCCAAAGTTGACGATGCCCTGCTATTTCTATTATTAACCCTGGTCACTCCATTAATCAAGTGACTTAATCCCAGACTTAAAGACATATCAGATAGTTCATGTTCAGGTTCTATGCACTCCCAATTCACATTAAAGTCACCAATTAACAGTAACTCATGTGTTAGTTTTAATTTTTTTCAAATGTTCATGCATGATCTGAAATTTTGATGAATGAAACTTGAGGGGGGTATAAACTCCCATAAGATAGAAGGGTTGGCAAACAGAAGTTTTAACTCCACCACCAGCACTTCCATACCTTGATAGTCAAACTCATCATTAGCCATTTTGATATCCTATTGTAATTTAGCATATATTGCTATAACCCCTCACAGTTTATTACAATCTTGCCTAAACATTTGATACCCATCTATCCCATAAAAAGTGGGTGGATCCCTAGAACATAACCATGTTTCTGTTCGTACAATTGTATCTGGTTGATTCTTCAGAACTCACTCTCTCAGGGCATCCATTTTGTTACCCAAACTACACATGTAAAAGTGCACTATGGAAAAATCATTCCTGTTCAAGGTATATGCACTGAAGGCTTCCATATACTGTGGCCCTGGGTTGCTGTGTATGTCCACACACAGCAACAATAAAGAAATTTAGGTGTGTATACACTTTATTCAGTGCCCCTGTCAGATGTGATGACTTGAGGTCTTTTCCTTTTGTACTTATCGTACCAGTTTCCCATGTAGGAGACAGAATGAGACAGTGTTGTGTTCTTTTGCTCAAGTCTTTTTTTAACTCTTTGCTTTCAATGAGTCTATAATGTTTATTGTGCATATACTGTTCTTTCTCCCCTTCCCCCATCCCCGATTTTTCTTATGTATACTGACAAGTGTAGGGAACAGTTTTTTTCTTTGTGCTTGTAACGCTGTGGCTTTTTTATGGAGACTTACCTTGAACTATATTAAAGGTGATGTTACTTGCTGAGATGGAAGGTCTGTTAAAACATAGATACATAGACAGTGTCAGCAGATAAGGGCCTAAAGACCACCCAGTCAGCCCATTTGAGCTTGTAAGTTTACTTTATGTTTTCCTAGAAGTCTGTTGCCCCTTAACCCTGACCTCCAGAATTCCTTTATGTCTATCCCATGCATTCTTAAATCCCGTGATTGTTTCAGCCCCCACCACTTTCTCTGGCAGGGTGTTCCACTTTTCCACCACCAGTTCTGTGAAGAAATTCTTCCTCACATTTCCTCTGAATTGTCCTCCCTCCAACTTCATCCCATGCCCTCTAGTCCTGGAACATCTTTTTTGCTTAAAAATAGTTTATTCCTGCACCCTGTTCCTCCTGTAAGATACTTGTATGTCTCTATCATATCCCCTCTCTCCCTCCTCCCCTCCAGGCAGTACATATTCAATTCCTTCAACCTGTCCTCATAGGACTTATGATGCAATCCATGTACCATCTTTGTTGCCCTCCTCTGAACCTTCTCTACCCTATGTCCTTACATAAGTAAGGTCTCCAGAACTGTACACTGTACTCCAAGTGGGGCCTCACTAGTGTCTTGTATAATAGAATTATTGCCACCCTTTTCCTACTGGTGATGCCCCTACCTATACATCCCAGCATCCTATTTGCTTTACCTGCTGCCTTGTCACACTGTTTCCCTACCTTGAAATCATCAGAGATGATAACCCTAAGATCCGTTTCCTGCTTGGTGCATGCTATATCCTCACCCCCCAGCTGATATATTGTGCCAGGGTTTTTGTGCCCCATATGCATTATCTTGCACTTCTTTGTATTGAATTTCAACTGCCAAACCCCTGACCATTCTTCAAGTTTCTCCAGGTTCTTTCTCATTCTGTCTACACCCTCTGGTGTGTCTACTCTATTACAGAGCTTTGTGTCATCAGCTAACAGGGAAATTCTGCCTTCTAGGTCCACAATGTCACTGATGAAGATGTTGAATAGGACCCGGTCCCAGCACTGATCCCTGTGGTACCCCACTGGTCACTCTTCCCTCTGTGGAGTGACAGCCATTTACCACCACCCTCTGTGTCCTGCCACCCAGCCAGTTACCTACTCACTGCACTACTGTCCTGCCCACACCCATATTCCCCAGTTTGTGTAATAGTCTTATGTGTGGCACACTGTCAAAGGCCTTGCTGAAGTCCAGATAGGCCATGTCCACTGCCTTCTCCTCATCTACCTCCCTAGTCAACCAGTCAAAAAAATTCAATGAGGTTTGTCTGACATGACCTCTCCCTGGTGAAACCATGCTGCCTTGGGTCCTGTAGTTCATTGACAACCAGATGTTCCACCAATCTCTCCTTCAGTAGTGCTTCCACGATCTTCCCCACTACTGAGATGAGGCTGACTGGTCTGTAGTTCCCCACCTCCTCTTTGTTCCCACTTTTGTATAAGGGGACTACATCTGCTGTTCTCCAGTCGTTGGGTACCTCCCCTGTTTCCAGTGATCAGCTAAACAGGATTGCCAGAGGTTCAGCCACCACCTCTCTTAGTTCTTTAAGTACCCTGGGGTGCACCCCATCTGGCCCCATTGCTTTATCAACTGTTATTACTTCCAGTTCCTTCAGGACCCTTTCTCGTGTAAAGGGACTTGTGTCCATTTCTGCACCATTCCCACCCCTTGTACTCCCTTCAGGCCCATTAGCCTCCTCTTCCTCAGTAAAGACTGAGCAGAAATACCTGTTCAATATGTCAGCTTTACTGTTGTCATCCTCCACACGGCTCCCATCCTCCCCCTTCAGTCTCACTATCCCTCCCTTTGCCTTTCTTTTTCCTTATGTACCTGTAAAGGTTTTGTCCCCTCTACCACTGATTTTGCAATGTGCTCTTCTGTCTGAGCTTTGGCTTCCCTTACTGACCTCCCTGCCTCCCTTTGCTTCTCCTGGTACTTCTCCCTATCCCCTTCTGCCTGTGTCTTTTTGTATTGCCTGAATGCAATCTTTTTGGCTTTCACTTTCTTCGATACCTCCTTGGAAAACCATAATGGCCTCCTCTTCCTTTTCCCCTTGCTCACCTGCTTAATGCATAATTCTGTTGTTCTTGTAATCCCCATTTTAAATACAGCCCACTGTTCTTCAACCCCTGATTCCTGCCCCATTCCTCTTAATGCCTCTTTCAAGCATCTCCCCATTTTCCCCAAAGTCGGTCCCCCTAAAATCCAGGATACGTGTTTTTGTGTGATTTGGTTCTGCTCCTTCTTTGATTTCAAACCACAATGACTGGTGGTCACTGTTCCCCAGGTGCTCCCCCACTGTTACCCCCATCACACTGTCCCCGTTTGTGAGCACAAGGTCCAGTATTGCCTTCTGCCAAGTTGGTTCCATGACCAGTTGCTTGAGGAAGGCACCCTGAAGGGAGTCCACGATAAATCTGCTCCTGGATGATGCTGCTGCTGGGATGCTCCAGTCCACGTCTGGAATATTGAGGTCTCCAACCAGCACTACCTCACCCTTGTCTACCATCCTTTGGATGGCTAGCATCAGCTCCCTGTTTCTTCCTCCTGGGCTAATGGTCTGTAGACCACACCTGTGCATGATCCTAGGATATCAGGATAGTTGCTGCTGATGGTTGATAGTGACTTTTCATGTTGCTGTTCTGACGTGGAAGCATCTTCTAAACTCAGTATGGCTGTGATTTGCCTTTGCTGATTGGTATTTATTCTTGCGTAGTCATTAAGGCTCTGGAGTTGTTTGCGCCCTGATATTTATATAATTTCCATAGGGGCAACTCCTGAATCTGTCAGGTTTTGAATCAAGTGTTTTCGAATGGAGTGGTTCATAAGTCTTTTGTCTGTGGTGATTGATGACTTGGCAATCATTGTTTTGACTATTTTTGCAAGCTTGTTCACCCCCACCGGTTGGTTCTTGAATCAAGCACTGTGAGAGTGGTCTGTTGTGTGGTAATTTGTGGATAAGAAAAAAGGGGAGTCATTGGAAAGAGCTTGTGGGGTCTTGCTTTATCGTAGGTGAGGTAATTCTGTACAGGGCTTTTTTTAGGATTGTTTGATAACTCATAAGCTCTTGGCCTTATTTTTTGACAGTCATTTGGGCTGGCTCCTGTATGGGTGTTAGTCTGTCTTTCTGTACAGTATTGGAGGTAACGTTTGCCATCTTGGTCTGTGTGTAGCTGCATGTCTCCCAATTTGACATTTCTCATCTCCGTGTTGCCTCTCACCCTAAAAAACATGCTTACTGTTACCCACATAGTATTTAGCAGAGATTCAGCATTATCTGGCCCCAGTAGTCCTTCCTGGTACAGTGCGTCTCGTATAATGTCAGTAAGTTCTTTGGCTGCCATCGGTTTGGAGCCTTTGCCCTCACTTTTGACATTTTTCTGCCTGCACTGCAGGACTTGCCTTGCTTTCTCAAATATGGGAGATGTAGAGAGTGAATAAGCATGGGCTTTATTTTTTAACTATCTATCTAAACTTTGAAATGTGGAGTGGAGGGTCAGTGGCTCATAGAGAGTACCATCTCTTTTTTTTTTTTTTTTTTTTTTGTTGTTACAGGACATAAAATACTGACTTAGGTACTGATTTAGCTCTCCTGCTTCTATTTCATGTAGCAGTACCTGTACACCAACATTTTCTCTGAGATACCTGCTGAACAAGCTGACATTGACTTGAATTTTTCATGCTGTATTTAAGTTTTTGGATTTATCTATGAAGTTTTCTACGGCTTCTGTATCGATTAGGTTTTATTTTTTATTTATTAATTGAGAGAGTAGAAATACAAATCTTTGAGTCAGAGACTCCTTTAAAAAGGCTCCACATCATGGAAGTACAAAACAAAAGACATGGACAATACAGTGAAAGGTATTACAAATGAATGCGGAGGGTAAAACAACCCTGAGTCAAGCATGTTACAAAGGTTTCAAGCAAATTAAGCTATTGCTTACATTCAGATATCAAGGATGATACAAGGTTTCCTTAACCAATAAAACAGATACTTAAGATAAAGGCACAATACATCAGAAGAATCAGAGTAGAGGGAGAGGGCAGAAGGCATGGATGTTTGGCTTGGCACATCAGTAAAAAAGGGATGACTATGTGAGTGGACATTTGGAAGATGGTGGAGGGTTTTGGGGTAGATGGAGTACATAGGAACATCCGAAATTGTCAGCAGATATAGGCCTTACAATCTATCTAGTCTGCTTGAGTGTGCAGCACTTCAGTCCATTAGACTGCAGCTGCCCCCCTCCCACTTTTTCCTTCACCCCACCCCCATCCCCTCATGGTTTGAACCCTCCATTTGAAATTGTCCCACCCCCTCTTGAAGCTCCCCACTGTCTGCAATGATACAATTCATCTGGCAGTGCGTTCCACCCTGCAGCCATCCTTTCAGTGAAATAGTGACTCCTCATTTCCCTCCTGAACCTGCACCCTTCCAACTTCAGAGAATGTCCTCTGGCTTCCCTTCCACCTTTTAGATTGAACAAACTCCTGGTGCCTACTCTGTTCATACCCTTCAGATACCGGAAGGTCTCAATCATATCCCCTATCTCTCTTCTATCCTCCAGGGTATACATATTGAGCTCCCTAAGTCTCTCATCATAAGGTTTATCCCCCAATCCCATGATCATTTTTGTTGCCCTACGCTGTACCCCCTCCAGTAGTTTGAGGCATGCAGTACTCCAAGTGCGGCCTCACCAGGGACCTGCAAAGGGGCAAGATGACTTCCCCATGCCTAGAAGTAATCCCCCTTGCTATGCACCCTAGCATCCTCTTGACCTTTGTCATTGCCTTCCTGCACTGGGCTGAGTGGCTCATTTCCCCAGTTACCAGTACCCCCAGATCCTTCTCCTCTTTGGACGTGGATAACTGCACCTCCCCAACCAGTAACTGTATCCTGGGTTTCTGGCTCCTAAATGCATCACTTTGCACTTCTTGGCATTGAATCAAAGCTGCCAAGTGTGAGACCATTCTTCCAGTCATGCCAAATCCTCCTGAAGTACTTTGTTATCCTCCCCCCATCCAACTCTACACAGATCTTGGTGTCATCTGCAGAGACTGATCTTACTCTTGATCCCTACTATGATGTCTGCAATGAAAATGTTAAACAGAACTGGTCCCAGCATCGAGCCCTGGGGAACACCACTTGTTACTGCCATGGGTTCTGATGCCTCACCCCCCCACTACTACCTTCTGCTGTCTACCCTGCAGCTAGTTCTCAACCCATAGGACCAGTTTCCTCCCTGCTCCCAGACTGCTCAACTTGCTGGTCAACCTACCGTGTGGCACCAAATAAAGGGCATTGCTGAAATTCAGGTAGAGGACATCCACCACATGACCCCTGTCCTGTGCCCACATCACCCAGTCAAAAAAGTCAACCAAGTTCGTCTCGGAGGATCTGCCCAAGACAAACCCATGCTGTCTGCCATCCTGTAGATCGTTATCCTCAAGAAATGTTTCCAGCCTTTCCTTGAGGATAGTCTCCATCAGTTTTTCCACAATTGTGGTAAGACTTACCACTCTGTAGTTACCTGGTTCATCCTTGGGCCCACTCTTATGGAAATGCACCACATGCACCACCCTGCAGTTCCTGGGCTCGCACCCCATTTCCAGGGAGGTGTTGAACAAGTCTGCCAATAGCCCTGCCAGGACTTCTGCCAACACTCTCAGCACTCTGGTATGAACTCCATCTGGCCCAGGTGCTTTGTCTACCCTCAAGGCCTTAGGGCCCTCCATCACCCTTGCCACCATGATTTCCTCATCTGTGGTCCCCACCCACCCTTCCCCTCGGGTACAGGCCCATCTCTCTCTCTGGTGAGTACTCTTTGAGTACTTCTGCCTGCTCAGCCCCCTTTTCTACCCAATAACTGCCTTTCTCGATCCTAACAATCTGATCCTTGCTGTTCCACTTCTCCCATATATATCTGAAGAAATCCTTTTCCCCTTCTTTGACCCCCTGCGCTGGCCTCAGTTCTCTAGCTGCCTTGGCTGCCTTTACCGTTCTGCTCACTTCCCTGGATTTCCTCACATACTCTTCCCTGTCCTCTGCCCTGTTGGATCTCTTATAGGTTCTAAATGCAGTCCTCTTATCCCTCACCTTCTTCACTACCTCCCTACTCATCCAGCTTGCCTGCTTGGTCCTGGATTTCTTGCTCTGGCTCTTGACACAAGTGTTAGTGGCTTCAGTCAGTCCTAGCTTGATGACTGCCCATTTTTGTTCAGCATTCATGTCTGGGCGGATGCTAGCTGACTGCCCATTTTTGTTCAGCATCCATGTCTGGCTGGATGCTAGCTATGTGCCTTTCCAGTATGCTACCCATCCTGCCAAAGTCTGCCCTTTTGAAGTCCAGGACCTTGGCTTTAGTAGTGGCTACCTCCTTATCCAGAATGATTGAGAACCACACTGTGTGGTGATCGCTACCCACCAGTGGTTCCTCCACCCTAACATCCCTGACCTGCTCCCTGCCCTCCAGCACCAGGTCTAGAATGTTCCCTTTCCTTGTTGGCTCTGTTACCCTCTAGGTCAGGATGCCATCCTGGAAGGTTTCTATGAGGATCTGCTCCCTGGTGCATGAGGTTGCCAGGATGCTCCAATCCACCCCTGGTAGATTAAAGTCCCCCACCACCACAGGGATCCCTTTGCCACTAAGCCTCCTTAACTACTCCCCAGCTTTCCATTAATCTCTTCCTTCTGGGCTAGAGGCCTGTATACAACCCCAATCTGACCTTAGTGCCTCTCGGGTTGTGTAGTTGCAGCCAAATTACTTGTGACCTGCCTTCCTCCCTATTACATCTGATCCCTTCCCTAACATAAATGGCTTTTCCTCCCCACTATCCCTTTTCACCTGTCCCTCTGGAATAATTTGAAACCTGGGATGGCTAGATCCCAGTCATGGTGTTGGATTGCCACATCTCGGTAATGGTGGCCATGTCCACCTCCTCCTCTGCCATCATTGCCTGCAACTCTGCCATCTTGTTCCCCAGGTTCCTAGCATTTACAGCGATACTACCCTCCACCCTGATCATATCCTTACTACGCCCTAATCCTCCCCACCATCCTCTATCCTACTTAAGCTTGGCTCCAACCTTGCTATGGGGGAAGGTCCAAGGGTCTCCTGGTGATTTCCACCTCCAGTGCCCCCCATGCCTAGTTTAAATTATACTTCACTCTGATAAATTCCTCCACCCTCTGCTTTAAAACCTATGAACCTTCCTTACTAAGGTACAGCCTATCATCTGCATACAGATCTGTATTATCCCACTTGCTGCCACAGTCCCCCACCAAGCCATACCCCTTGTTCCCACACCATTCTCTCAGCCAAGTATTGAAGTCCATGATTCTCGGCTTCCTAGCTGAACTTACACTTGGTACTGGTAGGACTTCTGAGAAGGCTACTGACCTTACCCTTCACTGCATATATTCCTTAGTTCCCTGAAGCTGTCCTGTACCTCCTGTATCCTTCTCCCTTCCAAGTCGTTTCCTCCCAGGTGCACCACAATGTGCATTTTTATCCCATCTTCCTCACACACCTGCCAATATGCTGACCCACACTTCCTGCTGTCATGCCTGGCATGCATTCCACCCAGATGCTGCTTTTTCTGGCACCCTGCCCCCCATCTAACACCCTTAAATATTGAGTCCCCCAGAATAATGACTCTCACTCTTATCCTGTTCACCCTCATGATGCCCAATAATCTCCTGCACCCAACTTGCTCTCCCCCTCCATCCCCCTTGTTTTTTAACCCTTTTGCCTCCCCTGATCTTCACCCCATCTTCTCCCACCTAACAACTTTGACCGGTCTGACAACTTCCACTATGGAACCATATCCCCTCTGCACTCTCTCCCCTTCTCCCACACCTGCTACACTACCCCCTCTGCTACTGCCTCCCAGTTTCATCCCTGAATTGCACTCATCCCTTACATGGATTCCCCTCCTCTCCTTTGCACCATCCTTACCTGGGCTGTCTGCTGCTTCCCCCATCCCTTTATCTACCTGCTCCTTCCTCCTCACTACAGTTGCTGTTGCTCCTCCACCTTCCTTCTGCCCTCCCTTGCCTATGTTGCTTCCTAGGCTACTGCTAGTGTTTTCTGACTTCCTGGTGCATCCCTTCTCCCTCACTGTAGCTTCTCTTCCCACCTCTTCCTGCTTCTCCAGGCCAGTTAAAATTGAGAATCTGTTTGTACCATTAGCCTCTTTTTTCTGAGCGACTCTGGCCTTCCCTGCCTGAGACTTATATCCCTGCCCTGCCCCTGTTCTAATCATGCCCCTGTGCACAATCCTCCTCCAGTCATCATTCTTTGCCCCAACCACTCTTAATATTGTGTACCCCTCTTGTTCCCTTGCCTAGCTTACCCTTTTGTTTGCCTGCTGTGAGCTTTGTTGGGTGCCTTCTTGGGTCCCCCTCCTGTTGGTAATGCCCCCATCCCTCCAACTCCCTCCTCAACCATCCTATTTCCTCTCTAAGCTGTCTCACCTGCCAACACACTATACAGCCCCCTGCCATCCATGCCATTCCCAGTTATATGGCTGCTCTGCATCCATTGCAACATACAACCCTTTCTGCCTCCCACCCTGGTCGATTGCCCATGTACAGCCTCCCTTCCCATGGCCAGTTCCTGACCCACTCTCTGGGAACCTTCCCCCACCTTAGTCTCCCCATGTCCATGCTGTACAAGTAGTGCAGGTCGCTGCTGTCTCTTGCATTGGCTGGGTTTCAATTGATACAGAGGTGGAAGCCTGGCTGGGGTCCAATAAGGGATCTGTGTCATTTTCAATTTGGGTCATTATCTGACCCATTTCTAGTTCAAAACTACTGTTATGCTTTGAGTATGCAATTTTTTGGTTGTTCCGGTATTTCTTTACTGTTGTTATGCAAAACAAAAAAAATGCGGTTCCATTTTGTAGTTTACTGGTTCACTGTGACCGTTGGAGAGTTGGCAGTTCAGTGCTGTGATGCCACATGGAGTTTGGGGGAGTTTGTTCCTGACAGCAGTTGGTCTCAAGGTTGGCATGACAGGTGGCAAAGATTACCTATCAGTCATTTCTGGAGACCTTTTATAGGGGGGAAGGAGGGAAAGAAATTCAGCTGCTGCATTTGTTTGACAGTAGTAAGTGTGTGTATAAATGGTAACTGTATGTATAAATGAAATTTATACACACGGTTATTCAGATAAATGGATTTATCACACTGCATATATGTCCACCCCATTGTGTGTATATATGTATCTCTGTGTGTGTGTGCGCATATATATAAATAAAACACTATATATTATATATATTTACGTGTGTGAGTATATCTATATGTGTGTGTATAATATAGATATAGATATAGATATAGATATAGATATAGATATAGATATAGATATAGATCGATAGATAGATATAGAGAGAGATAGAGATATCTCCCCTCCAGGCCCTGCACTTACATTTAAAGGACAACAGTGATCAGACTGGCAGCATAGCCATCTTATTACCCCAGCACATGTACCCAGTACAGAAAAGTTTTGAAACCCCACCGAAACGTAATTCTGTGCAACTGTAATGCCATTCCATACCACAGGTGTGAAAAACCATATTTGGCAAGATTTGAAAACTGACAACTGTACTATTCATGAGGTGGTGTGAAAAAATGGCTACGCTGAAAATTTGGAGTGAACATTACAAATTGCCAAAGTTATGCGCATGTGTAGAAAAATTTCAACAACCGCAAATAACTTGGGCATGTTTAGGTATTTTTTAACCAATTTTAAACATGACCTTTTTGGGACCCCACCTCATGAACACTGGAACTGTAATTTTGTTACTCAGTCCCAAAAGGTGATTTCTTGCAGTAACCACGCTATTCTGCACCACAGGTGCAGGTGCATAAACATGTTTTGGGCATAGTCGGAAAAATTATAGCTGTACTATTTATGAAGAGGTGTGCAAAAATGGCTATGTTGAAAATTTGGAGTGAAAATATTAAAAATTGCCAAAGTTATGCGCATGCGTAGAAAAATTTCAACAACCATGCATAACTCGGCCATTTTGTGGGTTTTTGCACCAAATTTTCATGGGTTAGATCCACCCCATGAACGTTGAGTATTGTCATTTTCATTACATGGTCCCAAAAGGTGACCATGAAATCACCTTTCAGGACCGAGTAATGAAATGACAGTGCCAGTGTTCATGAGGTAGGGTCCCAAAAAGCCCGTGTTGAAAATATGGTTCAAAAATACCTAAAATGGTCAAGATATCAACATAAGTTCAAAACACCATTGTCAGCCATTATACAGCAGTTACCTTGATTCTTCAGTTCATGGTTCAGCTTTGAAGAGTGCAGATATGTCCTGATCCACAGAAGATGACAGCCCTCCACCTCTGGTGGTAAGTATCGAGTAAGGGGGGTGTGGGGTGGTGGGTGCTCAGTGGGAGGGTTGGGATGGGGGAGAGGTGGCGGGGACAATGAGGGACCATTTTCTTTTTTCAGATAAAAAAAGACATTGGGGGACTGTTTTCTTTTTTTCAGGCTTTGTAAATAAAAGAAATATTACAGGACACAGGGGGTGGGCTCTGCAGTGTTCCACACTGCTGGGGAGGGGAGTGTTAAATGCCAACACAGGAATTGGCCCCCTTGATGTTGGCACATTAATAAAACAAGGGCAGCGAGGGTCATCCAACACCAGAGGTGGGCATTCTGGTGTTGGGAATATTAAAATAAAATAGAGAAGGTACTAGGGGATGGTGATCAGAGGGTGGGGGGTGCCATGAGACACCAGGGATTGGGGGCACCAGGAAAAAATTGGGGTTTCTTAACTCACAGTGCAGCCTGCAGCATGAGTTCAACTGCAGCTACAGAACTAATTAAATACACTGTTCTCATACAGAGAGTGCGGTGGAAGACTCCTCTCACTAAGCTGGGCACTCAGGATTTCAGGTGCCCAGAAAAAGTATTTCTGGGGCTAACTGTGAAAAACAAACACCAGAATCTAGCTAAACTGGCCCCATTTAGCTAGATCCTGGTGTTTGTTTTTTTAAATGACATTTGTATGTATTTTATATTTTTTTAGTTTATAAAAAAAACAAGATGGCAGCTCATAAACAAGGATTTTTTTCCTCATGAAAAAGGATTACAGATCTCACAAAACAGGAACGCTCTTGTGAGACTCAGACCTTTTTTGTGAGATCAAATTGTTGAAAAAAAATATCTATCTTAAAGATTGGAATGTTCATAAACGTCCCATTAGAATATAATGGAAGTTAAAAAAAAAAAGTAACTTTGCATCAGATTAATACTATTGCACCAAAATTTCACTGTATGTTCTACTACTAAAGTTCTTTATGCCCCCTACAAAAATCATGCATAAATTACATATCATCTAGCCGTAAGGCAATGAGGGAAAAAACTGAAAAAAAGGTGGATTTTTACTTTTTATCGCTGTCCGGAACTCAGAATTCTCACATCAGACCAGGATGAAACTCACCACATCAAGAGATCTACCCCCACAGGACAGCGCATACCAAATTTTGAGCAAAATCATTGAACAGTTGCAAAGTTATCAAAGTACAAAATTTCAGGTCTAACATTAAACATGCTACTCAACCCTAAGTGCCTCTATTTTTATATATATGGGATATGCAGTGGGAATGAGTGGAATAAATGATTTATCTGCACAAGAGTAGTTTGATCTTGGGTAACCTCACGAGCGGCGTAAGCCACAAGTGAGGTATCTGAGGTCAAACTGCTCGAGTGCAGATAAATCATTTATTCCATGAGTTTTACATTGCATATTCCATTAATACAATAGAAAATGTGTTTTTTGGATGCTTTGTTAATTACTTTTAGTAGAGTTTGAGTTATATTTTTTATAAAATTAGTGGGGTTATTTTGTGTATTCATACTGGAGATTGGGGCTGGTTTCTATGGTTGCTAGCGCGGCTGCTGTGCAGCCAATGTCCTGACGTTAAGATCATGATTTTTACTGGCTGCTTTTAGTATGCAGGATGGCGAGAGATTTTTAAAAACATGACGGCTCCAGTTCTCGCTTAGCGAGAGCTGCTGTGGTGATTTTTTTGTTGTTGTTGCTTTTCTTTTTTCTGTAATTTTTTTTTATAGTAAATTATTTAGCTGGTTGTTCTGCTTTCAGTGTCTGTGAAGCAGAGAAGCAAGCTGATGCAGTGTGTTGTTCAAGTTAGAGATGACAAGTCCAAAGAAGTAAGCCTGTTTGGGAGAAAAGCAGGGCGGTTATGGAGCAGACAGCATTATTTTCTTTTTTAGGTCAGTGGCTGGCTGTAGGTAAGTTTTGTTACTGATGGGGAGAGATTTATTTTTGAAAAAGTTCAGCTTTGACCACTGGAGACAAGAGTGGCAAACTCAGGAGTGAGCTGGCGAGCGAGGGGGAAGGGGAAAGTCTACAGCACAGTGTTTAAATTTCTCAAAAAAAAGACAAAGTGGCTTAATTTGTTTGCTGTGTTCAAAAAAAGGAAAACAAGGTTTGAATCTGAATACTTTATTTTAATTCATCTTTATTGGATAATATACCTTAGGTACATACATCTTTACACAGTACCAATACTGATATTTTATAGCACAGCAAATTTCAGGTAGAAATTAAACAATTGCCACATCTTACATATTGTCTGCAAACAATTTATGAAGAACATTCCAACCCAGCCATTTGTGCACAGAAAAAAGGAAATGGGATGACTGGACCAAGAGACTAGGCTTTCTAATAAGAGTCATCATGCAGCAGCCAAAGTGTCCATCTACAGACAAAAATATGCATTTGGAGATTAACTTTATATGTCCTGAATGATTGACGGCCATGACTAGTATGTTGGCGGTTCCACTTGGAGCCATTACCGAGTGATGGCTTTATGTACAGCAGCTAGTGATATGTTCCAAAGATATATCTTATTGCACCCTACCAAGCCTGTGCGGGGAAGGCCCAATATTGCATTTTCTAATGGGGGGTGCCTCCAGGCCAAAGAGGCTTGACAGTAAAATTATGATCTTATCCCAAAAGTCTGCCAATGCCAGGCAAGACCAAAAGATGTGGTTATGATTGGTCTGATTTTCCCCATATTGCCTCCAACTTGCAGAGGAAAAATGTGAGCCCCATTTTCCTCGTATGACAGGTGTACAGAAATAATGGGTCCTGACCTTCCAGGGCCAGTCCAGCCACAAGTAAGAACGGGTGGGTTTAAGTCCTGAAAGGAAAACCTTGGCCCAATCAGATTCCGAAAGTACCTTGTTACTTTCTTGCTGCCATTTTTGTTTTATATGGGTCGTATAATCAAATGTAAGATGTTAATAGATTAATATAGGGCTGAAATCATTCCAGTCTTGAGATTACGCTTCAAAATCCCAGCCATCCAAGGTTGCACTCTGAGTATTGCTGACTGCCGCATGCTGCTCTAACATATAAGTGCGCAGTTGAAGGTATCTGAAATGATCAGAAATGGAAAGTACAAAAGATTGTTGAAGGGTGTGGAACTCTGAAGGGGTGTCCCCTTTCATTGCTTGATTAAGATAGCAAAAACCTGGCCTAGACCATCTTCTAAATGTCAAGTGTTGTTGGGTGGGATGGAAGCGGGCATCCAAGCAAATCACCTAAAGGACTACACTAAGGACCCACTATTAAACTTTTCCCAGAGACAGTAAACCCCATTCAAAGTATTACACATGGAGAGTAAAAATAAATCTGTTAGCTTTCTGAAAAGCTGGGTCCATTGCCTGGGCAGCCATTCGTAACCCTCCCTCCTCCCTCATCTCCATAAGCTTCCAGTTAGTGGCATAATCAGTGACCTGCCACATTAGAGCATTTTTGAGGTGAACGGCCAGGTAATAGTCTTCTAGGTCAGGTAGGACCCTGCCACCCAAAGACTTAGGTGCTTGTAGTAGTTTATATATAATTCTGGGGCATTGTGAGGCCCAAATGTATTTAGAGAGAATACACTGCCATTGTTGAAAATGGCATTTGTCAAAGTGTATGGGGAGATACTGAAATAAATATAGATATCTTGGGAGGATAGTCATAATTACTGAATAAATGTGAGAATACATAGGAAAATTGAGGAAAGACCATCAATTCACATCCGGCTGCACTTTTTTGTCAGAGGAACAAAATTTGCCTCGAATAGGTTAGAGATGTTTTTAGGTATATGAATGCCAAGGTATTTGAGCTTGCTTGCCTTCCATTTCACCAATAGCAAGTGCCTGATTTGGTGGAAGGGAGTGTAGTGGAAGGTCAAAATGTCCATTTTGGATTTTTTAACTGAGTAGCCTGCATGCTGCCCACATGTTTCAAGAGTTTTCCAGACTTCTGGAATGCATTCCTTTGGGCGAGCCAAATATAATAAAACATCATCCGTGAATAGCGCAATCTTATGGTGGGCTCCAACCACCTCGATTCCCTCTATTTTGGGATTATCTCTAATGGCTTTCACCAACAGCTCTATATATAAAACAAATAGAAAGGGTGATAGGGGGCACCCTTGCCATGTTCCCCTATTAAGGTTAAATCTGGAGGAAAAGCCTCCGTTCATACTGACATAAGCCTGGGGTGAGGCGTACAGAGCTTGGATGCCTTTGATGAACTGATGTGGGAACCCAAAGGTCTGCAGAGTAGTAAACAAAAAGCTCCAGATACCTTATTGAAGGCCTTTTCAGCATCAAGACCCATGACACAAGCCAGGGTCCCGAGATGCCGAACCGCAAGGACATTGAGTGTGTGTGTCATACAATATCTGGGGCTTGCCTCCCTGAAATAAAGCCCGTTTGATCCATATGTACGATATCAAGAAGCATGGGGTTGAGTCTCTTTGCTATTACGGAGGTGAGTAATTTATAGTCCGTATTGAGAAGTGATATCGGATGGTAAGATCCACACAAGGTTGGGTCTTTCCTCTCCTTCAATAAAACCAAGATAGTGGCATAGTTCCAGGGTGGTGGAACCAGTTCCCCTTCACCCCAGACCACACTGAATATTTGACCCAGCAGCAGGGTGATCTCCTTCTGAAGGACTTTATAAATTTCTCCACTGAAGACATCGGGGCCAGGGCATTTGCCCGTTTTAAGGTCTTTAATTGCGGTAAGGATTTCTACCTGTATTATCGGGGCAATCAACTGCTGCTTCTGCTCAGATGTCAGTTGAGGCAGCTGTAAGGAGTGTAGGTATGCATGTTTGGCAGGCAGGGGGAGTCTCCTGGTGAGGGCTAAAGAGGGACCTATAGTAGAAGACCAGGGCATCTGAGATGTGTTCATGCTGATACACCCAGTTGGCCCATGTCTGGGTGCCGGAGTCTAGTAATAGTTGTTTTGGTGACATGCTGCTTAAGCCTGTAGGCCAAGAATGTTGTGGCCCTAGAACCCCCTTCGTAGTATTTTTGTTTTAAGTAAAAAAAGCAGTTTTTCGATTTCAGCATTCTGTAATTCTTGAATTTTAAGTTTCACTCTCTTTATCTCTACCTCTACTTGCCTATCCGATTTATGTTTGTGTTTGGTCTCTAATTCCTGAAGATTGCTGATTAGGTCTGTAAGCTGTCGCTGTCTCTCCCCTTTATCTGTGCACTGCTATAGAAATTAGTTTTCTCCGCAAAATAGTTTTGACTGTTTCCCATAGAATTTGTGGGGAGGTGCCTAGCCTGTAGGGCTGTGCACAGCCCGAATATCATTTCCCGAATACCATGAATAATGCACTATTTGGATCCCGAATAGTTCACTATTCGTCCGGTATTCAGGAAACACTGTTTAAAAAAAAAAAAAAGAAAAGAAAAGAACTAGGCCCCCCCTCCTCTTTCCCAGCCTATGCCAACAGCAAAACCCCAGCCCTCCACCTTCCATCAAAAGCATACCCCTCCCTCCCCAGTACCCCCACAGGTTGCATTTTCTTTTATTAATGCCCCAAAAAATATTAATAAAGATTGCAGGTGTCGGGTGATCGATTCTACCCGACCACTTCTATAGTCCATTTAAGCCTGTAGGGAAGCCTTCTGTAGCAAAAATAGTTTGACTCCCCCCCCAGCACTCGACCCTGGCACCCACCAGTCCAGTTTCCAGTTATTCTAATTCAAAGCTGAGAATGAAGGTTCCGGCACAACCCTCCCTCCTCCATGGCCAACTACCTTCTCATGAATAAAGTGCTTGCTATAGTAAAACCAGCTGATCATGTGATCAGCTGGTTTTACTATAGCAAGCAGGCAATTGCTTCATTCACGAGAAGGTAGTCTCGTCGGAGGATGGAAAATATACATCACTCTCGCTCATCATGATAGTCGAAATGGATAATGACTGGTGAGATCAAACTATTTTGCTACAGAAACACCCTCCTAGCTTAAATGGACCGTAAAGGCGGTTAGAATCAATCACCCGACACCCTAATTATTATTTTTGAGAACATTAAAGGAAAAACAACCTGTGGGTATGAGGAGAATACTTTGAGGGAGGGTAAAGGGCTTAGGGTTTTGCTGCTTGTATGGACTGGGAGATGAGGGAGAGGGCTTGTTCCCATTATTTTCACAAATGGACGAAAACCGAATATTTGGCCACTGAATACCGAATGTTTGGCCAAATACTCAGGAAATGATATTTGCACAGCCCTACTAGCCTGTCATTATTTTCAATGGCCAACTGTAGGAGAGTCTTGAGTTCAGTTGCAATGGTGGGGTCCCAAAGAAGCGAGGCATTCAAGCGCCAGTGTGTTTTCTTTAAGGAGATGTGTAAATTGACCTCCAAGAAAACTGTCTGGTGGTCCAACATAGAATTTGACGGCAGATAAGGACCCCTTGGCCCACCCAGTCTGCCCATTTCCCTACCTGATGGATAAGCTGCAGATCCTAGTTAACCAGCAGCCTACTTCTACTGGTGATGCCTCTCTCGATGCATGCCAGTATCCCCCCCAGCCCTCCTTGCTGCCCTCTCACATTGCTTGCCCACCTTTAGGTCATCTGATATGACTACCCCCAGGTCCCTTTCCATTTTTGTTGTTGTTAGTATCTCCCCCCCCATTGTGTACTCTTCCCCTGGGTTTCTGTTTCCCAGGTGCATTACCTTGCACTTCTTAGCATTGAATCTAAGCTGCCATACATTTGACCATTCCTCTAACCTTGCCAAGTCCCTTCATCCTTTCCACCCCACCTTGTGCATCAACTCTGTTGCAGATCTTTGTATAGTCTGCAAGAGACATACTTTTCCTTCCAGTCCCTCTGCAGTGCTAACTATAAAGACATTGAAGAGGACCGTCCTAATACTGAACCCTGCAGTACCCACTACTAACCACCCTTTTTCCAGAGTGGACTCCATTTACTATCACTCTCTGTGTCCTATTCTCCAGCCAATTCTTTACCCAGGCTGTCATCTTGGGACCCACTCCCATGCTGGCTAACTTGTATATTAATCTTTTGTGTGGGACTGTGTCAAATGCCTTGCTAAAGTCTAGGTAGGCCATGTCCACAGCCCCTCCCTGATTAACTACTTTGGTCACCCAGTCAAAGAAATCTATCAGATTTGTCGGGCATGACCTTCCCGCTGTGAATCCATGCTGCCTTGGGTCCTGTGCCCCTCTGGCCTCTAGACACTCGACACCAAACATTCGGTATTCGGTGGCCAAATATTCGGTTTTCGTCCATTTGTGAAAATAATGGGAACCAACCCTCTCCCTCATCTCCCAGTCCATAGAAGCAGCAAAACCCTGAGCCCTTTACCCTCCCTCGAAAAGGCATACTCCCCTTCCCCTCAAGTACCCACCGGTTGTTTTTTTCCTTTTTTAATGCCCCTGAAAAAATATTAATAAAAATTGTGGGGCTCAGGGTTTTGCTGCTTCTATGGACTGGGAGATGAGGGAGAGGGATGGTTCCCATTATTTTCACAAATGGACGAAAACCGAATATTTGGCCACCGAATACCGAATGTACCCATCCACATGGAGACAAACTGTGGCAGATCTTTCCAGTAAGTAAATTACATGTCTAAGCATGAGTAGACAGAGCAGCATAACGTGTATTCTCTGGCAGAGGGGTAGCGTGCCCGCCAAACATCCTCCAGCCCCACCTCACTCAGAAGGGATTTAAACTGTTTAATAACTATTATTTGAATTTGGGATCTGAGAGGTTGTGTCCAATGACCTATTCAGGATAAGATTCCAGTCCCCTCCCATGATCAGAACCCCACATTTTTTTCAGAAACTAATTTAAGTAGAATGGAGAAGAAAGTACCAGGAGAACCCGATGCAGCATATACAGCTACACTGACTAAAGTAACCAGGGTATCCTGAATAGACCCTATGACAATTAAGTACTGAGCCCCGGGGTCTACAGTCACCTCTGTCTCCTCAAATGGGAGTGAGGCTGGGAGCAGCATCATTACCTCCCGCTTATGCTCCTTCTCCAGAGAGGCATGATATAGTGTGTGAAAGCCCCAGGCCTTAAACTTCAGAGCTTCCATCAGAGATAAATGGGTCTCCTGTAAAAAGACAAGGTCACATTTTTGAGCTTTCAAGTATTTTTTTTTTTTTAATTAATATATTTTTATTAAGTTTTCCACAAGCGATGCATAAAAGCAATGCAATTTTCAGTACATAGAAATATTTTATACTTTACACCCTGTGAACATCCAACTCTGGTTTATAAATAACATTGTCAGTATCAAAGAAAAATCACCTTAAATGAATTTTTAATCTAATTTATATACTGGGGAAGAATATGGGTTATTTCATTCCAGTTTATATACTTTTCTTGCATATCAATATGAATTCTTACAGTAACATCAGATTTTTTTTTTATAACATCAAATTCTCTCTAAACTTATATAACCATTCATTATGATTTCACTCTCCTACTTTTGACCAATTCCATTTTCCCAGAATTTGTCTTTTAAGGGACATGGAGGCTAGTGCACATATTTATTTTCCTCTTTTGAAAAATGATAAACCCCATATTCATCTAATATGAAGAAGCCCGGTGTAAAAGTAATTGTTTTTTTCAAGATTTGTTCCAATTCTCTATACAGTTTCTGTCACCAAGTTTATTATTTTTGGACAGCTCCACATCATGTGCCCATGATTACCTACATTGCCACAAAGATGCCAGCAAAACTTTCCCTTTTCTTCTTTAAAAGATCCCATTATGGAGGGTGTTAAGTATGCTTTATCTATTATTTTAAACTGAATACTTTTATTCTTAGCATATGAATAAAATATGTTGGCGTCCATTCTAATATTGAATCAAGTATTAGGTGTAGTAGTGTGTTCCAGTTCTTGCTCCCATTTCTGCTGGGTGTTCTGAAATGTATGTGTTGCTCTATCCCTATCCATATCTGAAAATGAATTATATACTTGTGCAATAATGCTGGAATTTGTATTTAACCCATTATTTAAATATATATTAGAATTACAAAGTGTCCTACTCTTCCCCACTTTCTCTTTTAATGCCATAAATTTAGCTTTTAATACAGAGTATAACAACCAGCTATCTTTTAATTTATTTATTGAGGTATTTACCTTAAATGTCTCATAATAGATAAACTCACAATTATCTAATAAATCCAGCCAATTAATAGTTTTTTTTTTTTTTTATTTGATTAAAGCTTCCCTCCATTCCTGTTTTAGGATTATTTTATTATCATACAAAATACTGTTTCGAAAAAAATTATTGTTTAATTAATATTTCTTTAACCATTCTTTACAAGCCAGTGCTATCCCTCTAATAACAGGATTAATCTCTACACCTGGGAAGGATTTATAATTCCCAATATCCTGTATACATAGTGAGGAGTTATTTTCACTGAGAATTTCTTGTATATATGATATGTATTTACCTTTATACTCTATCCTATATAATGACATTCGCCCAGTATAAAGCTGTTTTGATCTTTGTGGCAACATAGTATAAACATGGGTCCTGGCATCCCATACCAGCTTTACTCCTTGGTATGGTCAATTTACACCAAACAATCCAGGGAGAAGCCCCACGCCATAAAAATTTTACAAATACTCATTTTATCTTAGAAAGCCATAGTTCCTGTATCTCTCCCTGTAAAGATTGAAATAAAAACATAAAATGAGGCATAATATCCATTTTTAATATTTCAATTTCCCCTATGGTGAAAAGGCATGATTTTCCCATCCCTCTAATACATTTTTCACTTTTATATATAGGGCTGGATATTCAAAAGGGTTGTGCCATGCGCAATAGGGTTGCACATGCACAAGTCTGAAATTGCACCATTCTGTGATATTCAGCAGGAGGCAGTTGCACCCCCCCAAGTCATGCTGAGCAACAGCGCAATGCTAATGAAGGCATGCTCAACCGGAGGGGGAGGAACCATGCATAAACTGCACAGCCTGATATTCAGCTGGGCTGTGCAGAGTTGTGCAGGTACAACCCCAACCTGCACCTGCACAACTTTGAGCCCCAAAAAAGGAGTAAGTTGAGGCCACCCACAGGTGAGCTGCCGCGTGCTGGGTGCAACACAGCAGCTGCCACCATGGGTGGCCCCTACTCCTGTGCCCCCCGCAGCCCGATCACGGGCATAATAATAACCCCATAGACTGATCGTGGGCAGAACGCAACTTAACAACCCCCCCGGCCCGATCACAGGCAAAATGAAATGAACCCCCACCTGCCCGATCGCTGGCATAACATTATTAACCCCCGACTGGCCGATTGTGGGCAAAACAGAACTGAACCCCACCCTCCCACTAAGCCCAATCGCGGGCAGAATGGAGTTCAACCCCAAAGACCAATATCCCTGGTGGTCCAGTGGACCGTGAAACCCGATCGCCCGGCATTAGAGTCAACCCCCAGGTCCAATTTCCCTGGTGATCTAGTGGCCCCCCTACTCACCCATGGGCCCCCACCCCACTCCCCATCCAGCCAAAGGGCAGCAGCACCCACCACCTGCCGCCCGCTGCCCATCGACTGACTGCTTGGTAGGGCTGCCGCCCATTGGTTCAGAGCAAGAGCCAATGGGCATGCAGCCATACCCATTACAAAGGCAGTCCAGATATGTGAATGAATTAATTCATTCACATGTCTGAACTGCCTTATCTGACTGTGGGCTACGCCCATTGGCTCTTGCTCTGGCGATAACTGATCGGTCGATGGCTGAGTGAGTGGTGCTGCTGCTAACTGACGAGAAGCGAAATGATGAGGTGAACTCCATGGAGTGGGTGGGGTGGGGGCCACTAGATCACCAGGAAATTGGACCTGGGGTCGGCTCTGTCTTACGATCGGGGCTTCGCGATCCCTGCGCCACCAGGGATATTGGTCTTTGGGGGTTGAACTCCATTCTGCCACGATTGGGTTAGTGGGGTGGGGTTCAGTTCTGTTTTGCCCGCGATCACGGGCCAGTCGGGGGGTGGGTTCTGTTTTTCCTGCGATTGGGCTAGTCAGGGGTTGGGGTTCTGTTTTCCTGCGATTGGGCCAGTCAGGGGTTGGGTTCTGTTTTTCCCGATTGGGCCAGTCAGGGGTTGAGGTTCTGTTTGCCACGATTGGGCCAGTCGGGGGTGGGGTTCTGTTTGCCAGGATCGGGCCAGTCGGGGGTGGGGTTCTTTTTGCCAGCGATCGGGCCAGTCGGGGTGGGGTTCTGTTTGCCCTGCGATCAGGCCAGTTGGGGGTGGGGTTCTGTTTGCCTGCGATCAGGCCAGTTGGGGGGTGGGGTTCTGTTTTGCCTCTGATCAGGCCAGTTGGGGGTGGGGTTCTGTTTTGCCACGGTCGGGCCAGTCGGGGTGGGGTTCCGTTTGCCATGATCCGGGCCAGTGGGGGGGCTAATACTGTTATGCCAACAATCGGGCCAGTGGGGGAGGTTTAATACTGTTATGCCTGTGATCGGGCCAGTGGGGGGGGTTACTTCATGCCCACAATCAGGCTGCAGGGGGTGTCAGTCCCCGACGGCTGCTGCCTGGCAGGGCGCCAGGTGCAAGTTGTTGGGGATCGGCGCACCTGCATGCTAATGGCATGCAACTGGGGCCGTAAGTAGATGCAAATGACCCCCCCGTGCCTTGCATTACTTATGGCCCCATTTGCATGTCACCTTTTGAATATCGGAAATTTGCGCATGGCGCAATGGAACCTGCGCCACTGCATATTGAATGCTCCACTCTGGCCACTTGCAGTGGCGCAAGTTCCACTGCACCATGCATAGTGGCTGTGGCCGGGGGGCGACATTCTAAGGAGTTGCTCAAAAGCGCAACTCCATTGAATATCGCCCCGGCCACACCCCTGCGCAACTTTTTTGAGCAGCGTAAGGGCTTGCGCCACAGAATGGTGCAGTTTGAATATCCAGCCCATAGTATTCAAATTATTCTTAATAGTTTCCTCAGTGTTATTAGTTAATATAATTCCTAAGTATTTCATATTACTTACAGTACTAACTGGGGACAATATTTTTTCTTGTTTCTATACTTAATTTGTAATGGGCAAGGCTAAGGATTTATTTTGATTTAATTCATAACCGGAAAAGGACTCATATCTATATATTTCTTGAAGTGCTATGGGCCATGATACAGTAGGGTTTGTTAAGATCAATAACATAATGTCTGCATAAATGCTCATTTTGATAGTTCTTATTTGTGTATAAATACCCTTAATTTCCACATTGTTGCGGATCTTCTTTAATACAGGTTCCAAACATAATATAAACAGGAATGGGAAAAGAGGGCAACCCTGTCTTACCCCATTAGAGATTTTGATGGATTCTGATAGAAAAGAGTTCATTTTTATGTTTGCTTGCATGCATGTGCAAGAAACATAGTGCCATCGTTTGAGTTTTCGGAGGTGTGGCAGCCGTCTTCCAATTCAGTCAGTGTGTTTGCAGGTGTGGATGCAGTTCTCCAATGCCTGCTGGAGCTGTCTATGACAGCAGTCCAAAATGCAGTGGCGTACAGTTGAAAGGGGGAGCTACGCTTCAGTGAGCAGCCATAAGATATCTCCTGCCCATGAGCGCTCCCCACACACACACACACACACACACACGCGCATACTGTGTACTCGCCCCCCCACACACACACTGTGTAGCCGATGGGGGTGCCCAATCCCCCATCAGCTGTGCTGTGCCCCCCCAAAACAGAGTTCCATATGCCACACTGGGTGCCCACCCCAGCATGGCTAACATTGTATAACCGACCAGAAATTGCCCAATCCCCAAATCAGCTCCACTGGTCCCCAAGTACAGGGTGCCATGCTGGGAGCCCAACCCAGCATGGCAACAGATGCTGTCGATGATGGGGATACCCAATCCCCATTGGCTCCATGCCCCCCCACCAGCCATACTTGTGCCGCAGCAGAGCCCACCCCAGCGTGGCAAGCGTCCAGCGTTGTCATTTTAAAAAAAAAACAAACTGAAAATGGTCCCTGCTGTCTCTGCCCCACCCACACCACTGTGCACCCCACATCCCACCCCCCTCACCCATACTTACCTCCAGACTCTGGCGAATTTTCAATATTTTCACTCTAGATTTTCAAAATTGTCATTTTATTACACTTCCTTATGAGCAAAACAGCTGTCATTTTTCACATCTTGCCCAAAACATGTTTCCGCCCATGTAGCGTACAATGGCGCAGTCGCTGTGCGAAATCAATGTGTGGGACACATTAAGAAAATCACAGTGACACTGTTCATGAGCAGAGGTCTTAAAATGGCTATGTTAAAAATTTGGTGAAAAAATTCCTAAAAATGACTTTTACGAGCATGCATTGCGCAGTTCCTATGCTCGCTCGTAAGTTTGCGAATTTTCTATATTTTCACTCCAGATTTTCCACATTGCCATTTTATTACACTTCCTTATGAACAGTACAGCTGCCATTTTTCACATGTTGCCCCAAATGTGTTTCCGCACATGTAGTGCATAATGGTGCAGTCGGTGTGTGACAGCAATGCTTGGGACAGATTAAGAAAATCACAGTTACATTGTTCATGAGCAGAGGTCTTAAAATGGCTATGCTGAAAATTTGGTGACAAAAGTCCATAAAATGACTGTGTTACAAGTGAGCATTGCGCAGTTTCCACACACCCTCGTAAGTTCATGACTTTATAATATTTTCAGTCCAGATTTTCACCAGTGGCATTTTTCCACATTTCCTTATGAACAGTACAGCTGTCATTTTTTACAACATGGCCGAAATGTGTTTTCACACTTTCAGCGCAGAGATGCATGGTCGCTGTGGGAAATCATTGTTCAGAACAGATAAAGAAAATCACAGTGACACTGTTCATGATCGGAGGTCCCAAAATGCCTGTGTTGACAATCTGCTGTAAAAAAATCCCCAAACTAATTACATTACGGGTGTGCGTTGCACAGTTTCTATGCATGCTCGTGACTTCAACAGTTGTTTTAATATTTTTACTGCAGATTTGCAACATTGCCATTTTTTACACCTCTCCATGAACAGTACAGCTGTCATTTTTCACATCCTGTTTGGAATGTGTTTTTGCACCTGTGGTGCTAAATGCCATAGTCACTGTGCATAAGCAGCTTTCGGCTAACAAACTGATATTGCCACTGTTCATGAGGTGGGAGTCAAAAAAAAAATGTTGAAAATTAGGAGTGAAAATACCAACGAATGCCTGAGGTGTTAGGGTTTCCAACCATAATGCCCCACCCTGTAGAGAATGACAGGCATCAGGGGTGTGACTTGGGATTCTTGCCTGTAATGCTCATACCATTCCACACCCTGCAGCCAGTGAGAGGCACTGAGGTATGCCTTGGACTCTTCAGACCCAAAGTTCACCCCATTCTCCTATACCACACCCATCTCACCGTATTTCCTGATGGAATGGGGTGTGTATAAGTGCCAAAGCCCCCAAGGCACACTATGACACTTGTCAGTGTCTGCAAGGTAGGGTGTGGTGAAATAGCGTGGCCGTTATGCCTGATGACCCAAAGGCACACCCCAATGCCTGTCACTCTCTGCAGGGTGGTGGTGGGGTTGGCTTCAGTTCAATACTTCACCGCCATTCCTATTACGCAGCTCTGTAGCTTCTACACTACCAATGCCAGCAAGCAAACATTTGGCATTGACAAATGCTTGTTAATGTTGCAGTGGCCTTAAAATACATTTTTTGCAGTAGCTGTAATACACTTGGAAAGCCCCATTGTTCTAGTGTACAAAACGTGAAATCTCTTGACAATAAATCAGATGCTTTTGTTGCATCTAAAACAATCATAACCTTTTCTTCCTCCTTATATTCTACATTAAATTCTCCATATATAGATATAATTTTTTGTGTTCGCTCCAACCCCTGAAAAATATTTTTTCCTTTTACAAACCCTCTCTGTTCTTCCCCTGTGACTTTAGCAACTTGTTCCTTGAATACGAATAACTATTAGTTTCATAACTATCTTGTAATCAAGGTTTAGTAATGATATTGGACAATAATTTTCTACTCTTAGAGTCTTTGTTTTCCTTTAATAATAATATTGCTACTTGATGTTTGCTCTTTATGTTCTTTACTATTTTCGGTCATACATATGATCTCTATACTGCCTGGTTGTTTTTGTTGACTCAATGTACTAAGTTGCCATAGGTACTTGACTACCTGCTACGTTGTACTGGTGTATCTGTAATACCTGTTGTACTCTCCCGGGTCATTCCTGAAAATAGGCATACAACTTGTCTAGTGTACCTACCCGGTTAACAAAAGCTAAATAAATATAATAGTACAGTCATTGATAGAATTTGGCATATTATCTGTCTCTATTATTTCATCAATAAGGAACTTAAACCATGGACTAAGCCAATCTTTAAATGCTAAGTAGAATTCACATGTATATCCATCAAGTCCATCAGGACCCGGGGAGGAACCATTTTTTTTTTTTATCTAATATTGCCGTTTCTATTTCTTTTAAAGAAAAATGTTCCTGGTTGATATTTAATTTGGAATTTACTGCTTCTTTAATATATCTATTAATATTTTCCATATTGCAGTCATACTCTTTATTGTAAATAGTTTGAAAATATGTGACAAACTCTTTAGCAATGAGTTTGTCGGTATACACTTCTTGTCCATTATATATGGCAGTTATGATGTTGTGGACATTTTGTTTTTTAAGTCCATACACATGGAGTTTTCCTGTTTTATCTCCCTGAAAAGAGAATTTATTTTTAATTCTCCAAATATCTTTTTCCATAGCTTTAATAATTATTTAATTATTTTTATGTTTATATTCAGTTAAACTGTCCATTATACTTTTATCAAATGTTGACTCCATTACACTCTTTTCTAAGTTCTTAATATCTTCTTCTGTTTTCTGAAGCTGCTTTCTGTTTTGTTTCTGTTTGATCTGAAATGAGAATATGGCTCCTTATGGTCACCTTTCAAGCATCCCATTTTACTGCCATTGAAGGGTCAGGGGTATTATTTAACCTCTAGTATTCTTCTAATTGACCTTTAATTAGTGCCACAAATTCCAAATTATTTAAGAGAGAGTTATCAAAACACCATTGTTTAACAAAAGTCCTATCCCATGTAGGGGTTAGTTGTAAGGACACCACTGCATGGTCAGAGACCAATATGCCATGAATATATACGGTTTTAATTTTATTTGCAATATGTTTATTAAGAAAAAAATCAAGTCTACTGTACATTTTTAAGTA
This sequence comes from Neoceratodus forsteri, assembly GCA_016271365.2. Classification (NCBI taxonomy): domain Eukaryota; kingdom Metazoa; phylum Chordata; order Ceratodontiformes; family Ceratodontidae; genus Neoceratodus; species Neoceratodus forsteri. The sequence goes on from CM057452.1 coordinate 1,197,924,885, forward strand.
TGAAGACTTGTATGTATATTTGATTTTTTAGGGTCCCTTCCTCTCCAAATATCTATTAAACAGTTCCTATTAATAAACTCATTAAGTACCCTTGCACAATACATCTCATTATTTGTCATTTTAGATGTTTTATCTATCTTAGGTTCCCCTAACACATTCCAGTGTCCTACCAGAATGGTGTCCTGGCAAGCCAAGGAAATCTTTTTCCAAATTGCCCAAACATTTTTCATATGTAACAAAAGGCCAATAAATGGAATGAAATAGTGTATCAGTTCCAAATTGTTCTCCTTAAACACGTCCTTCCATGTCCGTAATAGCCTGACTACTTTTAAAGTTAATGTCTTTGGACATCAGGATTACCACTACTCGACTGTTATTTGTACCTGTACAATAAAAAAATATGTCCTACTCATGATTTTTTAGTTTTTTGATATTTTTTTTACAATAGGTTTGTCTCCTGTAAACACATTTTTTATACAAATAAAGTTTAGCATATTGTAGAATCTTACTTTTTTTTTTTATAACTGCGTAGCCCATTTATATTCAAGGAGGCAATCCCGATGTCCAGATATTTATCAACAGTAGCCATCCCTAATATCTAAGCATAAACTTTTCCTTACTGATACCCATTCTTTGTTAAACCAGAGATAGGTGATATCTATAGTGCTAAACCCTTTCACCCTCTTAACATATTCTGAATAATGAAAAAACAATTAATGGCCCATAAGTAACATGACACATTTGGTAACCTGACCTACTTGGATACCTAACATTCTCCTACTATCAAGGTGTGTACGGCTCCCCACCCCGCATGCCTTAACCAATTTCTGTTACATATCCTGTTAAGCAAACAAATCTAGTATAAGGGCACGTAATTCCTTATTTGTTTGTTCCACTGTCAGGAAAAAATAAGGTTTAAAATTAATAACATGTCATTTTGTTGGAATTAATAAAGAAAATGTATAGCCCTTTTGCCATAATGTTCTTCTTAGGAAATCAAATGTTTTTCTTTCTTCAATGACCTCTTAGGGAAGGTCCTGATAAATAGCAATGTTTGTCCCATCCATAGAAACAAACCTCTCAAGTGTCCCTCATTACGAGGGACATCCCTCATTTTGCCCCTTAAAATTGCTCTGTCCCTCATCCGTCCCTCATGGAAAAGGTGCTGCCCACAGAGAGAATGTGCTGTATATTCAGATTTTAAAGCAGAAACTCTAAATATTCTGAAATACTAAATCCAAAATAAACCTTGTACAAGTAAACACTATGGTTTTCACAGTGTTCTGAACTTGTATCTCCATGTTTGAGGATGTGTCCCTCATTCTGAGTGTCTGTGTCCCTCATTGTCCCTCATTTTGAGTGTCCAAAAATGTCCATGTCCCTCATTTCAGTGACAAAAGGTTGAGAGGTATGCATAGAAATACTTTTTTTCTGGTAGACCCCAATCATGATTCGTGTTTATCTTCTGTCTTGAATAGCTTGACAATAACAGACTGTGGTGGTAGTCCATTTTCAGGCTTGGCTTTTAATGCATGATGGACTATCAATTTCAATATTAATCTCTTCTCGAGGAATGCCCAGATAAACCACAGATATTTCAAGAGCAATTTCTTTTAAATTCCGACTTTGTTCCCATGATTTTGGAATCCCTATGAGTCATAAGTTTTTCCTTCTAGCCCTCGGCACCATATCAGACACTTTAGTTGTTAGATCTAATAGTGTTTTGTGTTGATGGTTCAGTTGTCTTTCACAGTGTAAAATTTTATCTTCTGCCTCTGAAATTTAGTTTTCTATTTCGGGCACTTTTTGATTAATAACCTTTACAGATGTGTCCAAATGTTGAATAGTGTTTTTAATCTCCTCCATTTCTGAGATTATTTTGTCCATCCCATCAGATTTAACTTTAACAAAATTCATGTCTTCCTTTATATCTTTAAAGTTCCCCATCAGGCCTTTCGCCCATGTAGGGATGCTTTCCTCCACTATGGGTTGTTCATGTTGCATCCCTAAGCCTTCTTTTATGATAGGTAGGCTCACTGAATCTTGTATTTGGACCTTAGTGTTGTATTGTTTATCTCCTTCCTTTCCCTGATCATTTCTAAGTGGTTCTGTTTTATTTTCATCAGGTTGAGACTCTACATCAGACTCCGCAGTCACAAATTCATTTTCCTGATTGTTTGAGACCACCAGAAGAACACCTTTTGAGGGGCTATTTATTTTCTCAGAAAGGCCTAATCCTTCTGTTTGTAATACACCCGACGTAGCTGCCATATTAGATTTTTCCAGTTCTTGTGCAACAGAATTTGTGATCTTACAATTTTCTTCATTTTTACCCTCTGATGCCTCAACCTTTTCTTTTGCCTGGAAAATGAATGGAGAAACAATGGAACTCAAAGGATTAGAAACATTAAATGTAAGTACCTTTCCCTAAAAATTCAACCAATCTCGCTCTGCCTGCAGTTTTTGTTGCAGCTTGGCTTTTATTTTAGTTTCTCTATGTGTTTTTTCCTGATTTCAGACTGAGGGGTGTGCTGCATTATAGTTCTCCTGTCTTTCTCTTCTTGGAGACATTCGGATTTGCTCAGATGAAAGTAGGACTAAAGTACCGTTCTTAACTGTGTTAAGAATAGGAGTTTCACTAACAGCAGCTTTCCTGCATTTTTATAACCCCAAGGTGAAAGGTTTTTCAATAATCAGGAGTGGCCTCCATCCCTCTGATACCTTCTCCAAACTTTGTATTCAATATTTATATATATAAAGCAAAGCTATTTTTGTAAAATTCAGAATTCCAGAGTTTCACCAGTTCTGCTTCAATGTTACAGGCCACCAGCAGACACCTAGACAAGAGGCCAATTTGTATAAACTATTAAATCGTAGCCAATGGCTTCAAATTTTCCCATAAGAAATGGTAAGTCCATAAGCACAGTTAATAAAACCCGTAACTTCAATAGAGCACACACATCAATGTGTATTTCAATAATCCTTTTGAGACTGAACCATTCATAATATCCACAAATGAGCAAGAAATGAGCAGGCCAACTGAGTTAAATAAATTGAATTGTCTTGTAACATATAGTTGCAACAGTGTTTATACCAAAGAGTACAACCATTAACTTGTACAGCTTTCTGATGATTTTTTTTTTTTTCTTTTTACTATCGTAACTTTTTCTCACTGGCCTTGAAACAGTTTGCTTGAAAAATTAATGCTAACATTCATACCTTTCAGCTACGAGTTCATTGTGGCCATTCAGATTTTGGCGAGAGAAACCAGTTACATTCCCGTATGTAGACCTCCGAGGTTGTGGCAACTCCAATAGAAGTGAAAGATGAAATTAGAGCTCCATCACACAGGAAAATTCATTCAGCATCTTTGGGGAAAAGAACCCCACAAACAGACCTCTGTTTTCCTTTGCGATTACCTTGTATGGTTTCCTGAGTAAACAAAAATGTTGCCGCAAGGCCAGGCAGTTTTACTATCCCCGTGTGCTGCGACTCTGCTTCTAACAATGCTAGTTTCAACTTTAAACTCACGTAAACTACAGTTTCTTTAACCGGAGATAGCCTTATTTTTCTGTAAAATGCGTGTGTTTTAAAATCTCTAGACTCCTGAAATTGGCATGGTTCTCTTGGGGAGCTCAAGCCGGATGTGCACCTTCAGCGCCTTCAGAACGCTGATCTGCGCATGACCATAGGTCTTGAGCTTTCAAGTAATTGTTTATGTTTGACAGAGTTGTTTATGCAATTAACATTATACGTTATGATTTTAGTCATTGTTTCTAACATAAAAAATATATCCTAGGGGACATTATATCTCTGAAATATATTAATCTAGCCATACCCAATAAAAAAGCATTTGCATTGCTGTGCTGTAGTCAGAAATTTACTTTGAATTAACATTTCAATGAACCTTATTTATTTATTTGCTTTTAGTAACTGGGTAGGTACATTAGGCACTAGTCCTGCCTATTTTCAGACACGACCTGGGAGAGTACAGTAAACAGACATTACATATGCAAGTACATAAATGCAGTCATAACAATCCAATAATAACCAAGACAACCGGTAATCTAATAACCAAAAAGAAACAATTAGAACTTGACTGAACTGGAAAAACTTTCCAAAATTAAGGCACCTAAAGGCCCAAACTAGTAAAGCACACACCAACTGAGATACATTATTTGGCTGTAGGGACATGCAACTAATCCAAGGGGCCATCCACTTCCCCACCCCTCCTCTCCAAATTCCAAGGCTGAGTAGAATTATAAATCCATACATGGGGAGTGAATTTTTACCCAGGCATTCCCCCCAAACTAAGGGGGGAAAGCCAGGCAACCAGGCACAACACTGCGAGGCAGTGGTACTCAGGCAAAGCAAACATCACGGTGGAAACCTCAGCGCAGTAATTACGTACAAATAAAAATGTCAGTTAAACAAACCTCCCTCCAGACTAAAACATAAATTATTAATCTGTCATGCCTCTACCTAGAGAAGGCCCTCAGGCTCCCAGCACTGACTTGAGAAATACCCATTGATTTATGATGGGTTATGTTCCTGCCTAGACTGTGGCATGGCACCTCAAGTTCCACATGGCTAAATTAACAGGGTGGTTTCTTTAAGACTTCAAGGTAACAGATCCCCTGAGGATTAACTCAGGTAGCTCTGCCTCACTAGAAGGAGCCATAAACAGTTGACTGGGGTGTAAGGAGCAAATGAGCAAATTGCCTAACCCTCCTGGGGGCACCCTTTCACCTTCAGCTAGTCCAGCCCCTACCTAAGGAACTCTAAGGGTAGGGGGGATAGGGGATATCTGCATAACAAGTTCACTGAATTACATACATGTAGGGCAGGCTGGAGCAACCCATAGGGACACCACCAAAGAGATCAACAAATAAAATCAGCTCCAGCATACACATAACCCATCTTCCCCCACACCCAAAAAAAGTGAACTTTTAAAAATAGTAGTATAGCTGCAAAAATGAGGCACTACCCACTCTTTTACCAAGTAAAGAACAAGTATTACTAGAGGCAGGTGCAGCAATCAAACCAAAATTAGCACCTGCAAGTATCAGGAGTCATCTGTGTGTTTTGATTACAGAGGACATCTAGGAGACCCTACAATACTAACATACTAAAATGCCAGCAGAATAGGCCTAACGGTCTTTCGTGTCTGCTTATTTGGTCAAACTCCGCCCTGGGAGCTGACCTTGCTGACCCCCTCACCCTCTCTGGTTTCTCCCTTCCCAGTCCCAGATATTCTCACTGCACAGGACTTTGCTTCCAGAATCCTTCCCCTGTACCTGTCCCACCCACTCTTGAACCCCTCCACCATCTCTGCCTCCACCAGCCCCATGGGCAGCACATTCCATGGCTCTACCACCCTCTCAGTGAAGTAGCACCTCCTCATTTCTCCCCTGAATCCCCCCTCCAGCTTCCACCCATGACCTCTAGTTGCCCCCCTTTCCTTCAGAGCACCCTGACTGCCCTTCCCCTATTTATCCCCTTCATGTACCTTAAGACCTCTATCATGTCCCCCCAGTCCCTTCTCCCTTCCAATGTGTACATATTTAGCTCTTCAAGCCTCTCCTCATAATTCCTGTCCCCCAAGCCCCAGATCATTTTGGTTGCCTTCCTCTGGACCCTCTCCAGGAGTTCGATGTCCCTCTTTAAGTGTGGCCTCCAAAACTGCATGCAGTACTCGAGCTGTGGCCTCACCAAGCAGTTATACAGAGGGCATATCATTTTCCTCCTTCTGGAGGTGATCCTCCTAATGATGCATTCCAGAATCCTGTTGGCCTTGGCCGCTGCCCTCCTACAAGTCTCAGAGTTGTTCATCTTGACATCCACCACCACCCCCAGGTCCCTCTCAGCCACTGAGACTTGTAGCATCCCCCCCCCAGGTGTACACTTGGCCCGGGTTTCTGGCTCACAGGTGCAGTACCTTGCATTTCCCTGCATTGAATCTCAGCTTCCACTTTCTAGACCACCTTTCCAGAGCCTCCAGGTCCCCCTGTAGGGCCACCTCCCCCAGTTTTGAGTCATCCACAAAGAGACTCATCTCACTCCTGATACCCTTCCTTATGTCAGAGATGTAGGCGTTGAACAGGAGGGGCCCAAGGACCGATCCTTGAGGGACCTCACTAATGACCCTACTTGGGGATGAGATTATCCTGCCAACCATGATCCTCTGAGTCCAGTCCTGGAGCCAATTTCCTATCCATCTGATCCCCCAACTCCATTTCTACCAGTTTATCCAACAGGCACCATGAGGAACAGAGTCAAACGCCTTGCTGAAGTCAAGAAAGAGGACGTCCACTGGTCTAACCAGGTCCAAGGCACTTGTCACCCAGTCATAGAACTCCACAAGGTTTGTCTGACACGATTCCCTTGGGATGAATCCATGCCGTCTATCATCCAGGCACCCCGACTTTTCCAGGTCCCCCCCAGCCTCTCCTTGACAACGGCCTCCATCACCTTGCCCACCACTGATGTCAGGCTGATGGGCCTGTAGTTCTCTGCCACCTCCCTTGATCCGCCTTGTGGATAGGCACTATATGCACCACTTTCCAGTCCTGGGGCACCCACCCTGTCCTCAGAGAGATGCTGAAAAGCTCCACCAGGGGTTTTGCCAGGACATCCGCCAGTTCCTTCAGCACTCTGGGATGTAATTTATCCAGCCCCAGTGCTTTCTCTGTCTTAAGGGACCTGAGGGCTTCCCTCACTCTCTCTGCCATGACTTCCACCTCCGCTACCTTGTCCCCCTGCTTTGTCTTCCCCCCTCCTGCCAGTGATGGCCCCCCTCTCCCCAGACCCACCAATTGGTAAGGGTCCCTCCCCTCCTCAGTTTCACCTTCTCCTCCCATGTGTGATGCACCCCCATTTTCTTCATGAAAACTGGGCAGAGTACTCATTTAGTACCTCAGCCTGCTCCCCTGGGTCTTGTGCCCATCCATCCCATTTTAATCCTGCTAATCTGCCCCTTCACCCTCCGCTTTTCCCCAATGCATCTAAAGAACCCCTTGTTCCCTCTCCTAATTTCCCTGGCCAGGTTCTGCTCCTTCCTTGCCTTAGCCTCACCACCCTAGTGGCCCTTCACAGCCATCAGCTCGTACTCATCTCAATCCTTTCCTCCTCGAGCACTTGAAATGCCTATAGCTGCTTCTTTCCCCTCACACCTCCTGAACCTCCCTGGTCACCAGCAGGGTTCTGAGCCCTACCACATTTTGTCTTACTCTTGTACAGGTGCTGGTAGCATCCTGCACCCCCTACTTTGATTTCCACCTACTGTCAGCATCCATGTCTGGCCCAATCCCATCCAAATGCTTCTTAAGGATCCTTCCCATTTCCTTGAAATGTGCCCCCTGAAGTCAGTTACCTCCATCTTTACGCAGCCTTCTACCCCTCTTAGGTCCAGGCAGAACCAGACTGTGGTATGGTCGCTCCCCGCCAACGGGTTCCTTACCTCCAGGCCCCCAATCTGGTCACTGTCTGCCAGGACCACATCCAGTATCTGCACCTCCCTGGTTGGTTCCCCCACCTGCTGAGTTAGGAACACATCCTGAAAGGCATCCAACAACCTCTGTTCCCTGGCCACCGAGGATGTCATAGTCTCCCAGTCCATTCCTGGCATGTTTAAGTCCCCCAACACCACCACCCTTCCCCTTCCCAAACTGCAGTGTCTCCTCACATCTGCCACCAGACTCTCCGCCAGCATGGGTGGTCTATACACCGCCCTATTTTTACTCTCTTGCCCCCCCTTGTTATAAAGGTGACCCAAATTGCCTCCACATTTCCCTCTGCCTCCTCCACTCCTCCTATGCCAATGCAGTTTTTGACTATTATTGCTACCCCTCCTCCCCTTCCCTCTCCCCTGTCCTTCCTGAACATGGTGTATCCCTCCAGGTTCAGGTCCCAGTTGTTCTCTGCAGTGGCCCAGGTCTCAGTGACCGCTGCCACATCCACCTCTCCCTCTGTTAGCATCGCCTGGAGCTCAGGCATTTTATTGCCCAAGCTCCTGGCATTTAGCAGGACTACGTTCCACCCTTTCCATATACTTCCATTTCCCCTGCTCACATTCCCATGGGGATTCCTTCTTCCCCCAGACAGCACCATACCAGTCATCCTCTTCCAGCATTCCTCCAGCTCCTCAGGGGAGTGGAGACAGATTCCCTCCTTTATTGTATCCCCTCAACAGCCCTTTCTCCCATCCCTCCCCCTTCACAAGTTTAAACCCCACCTTTCTCCAACAAACCCCTCTATTTTCAACTTAAGAATTTCCCTCTCTTCCAAACTGAGATGGAGCCTATCTCTAGCATATAGTCCCTTATCCTCCCAGGTCTCCTTCAATCCCCCATCAACCCATACCCTCTGGCCCCACACCACTCCAAGCCACTGGTTTATCTCCCTAATCTTTCTCTCATGTTCCCCACTAGCCCTTGGCACTGGCAGGATTTCCAAGAAGGAAATCGCACATCCTATGTCATGACAGACCCTGGCAAGCTCCCTAAACCTTGCCTGTATCTCTAGCTCACTATTTCCCTCAATGACATCGGTACCCAGGTGGACCAGTAGTCACATAGACCAAGTGGAAGGACATCTAATGGCGGTGGCAGAGCAACAGTCAACATAAGTTTGATTAGGGTGCAGTCCTTAACCTAAGGCATCCTGCAAGTCACCTTAGCAGACATAATAAAGAGCTGACCACATAGTGTGAGAATCTCATTCAATTCGGTGACCCAGAATGTGCCCAATTGCCACTAGTACATATAAGGGCCAGCTATTGTAATTTCTGGTGCAAACCGAGTGACTCAAATAAGAACAATATTCAGTATAAGAAACTGTGAGCAATTTCAGTGCGTTGCACAAGCTCCAGTCACTGTCCTGGGGAGGACAGAACAACAGGAAGTTCATCTTAGAGCTTTGCACCAGAAACTACCTCATGTGTCCACATCTGCTCGGTCTTGCTCTTGTGGGGAAACAGGATGCTGTTGAGACTTTCCTTCATAGCCCTGGAGCAGAGAGTTTACATCCATGCCAAGGGTAGTAGGTCATCGCCCAGCCGATCCTCTCTCTTGTGACAGACCCCTACTGTGACTTCAAAGGACATCTGCAGGAGAACCCTCTCAAGTTTTTCCTTCACCAGGGATGGAGTTTGGATCCCCAGAGTTTCCAAATAAACAGCAGCTTCCAAGAGATACGCATATGTGTGAAGGCCAGAAACGGTTTCTATTCGGAGCCTGGCTGGAAACAACATCTGAGCTTTTATCTCCCATGCCCGTGCTGGAGGATGGGCCAGAGGACCCACCACTTCTCCTTAACCAGTGAGGTACAGTCATTGTCAATTGTTATCCAGTGAGTTTGAAAAAAAACTTCTTTGTGCTGCCATGCTCGGTGGAGGTCTTCCTTCAGAGTGTATGTTGTGAGCTTGATAATAAAAAAAAAAAAAAACATGGTCAGGGTACTGGAGGTGGTGGGCTTGGGTCCCAGAGATTGATGAGTGCAGTCTATATTCAGCCCATAGCCTTTCGGCAGGTGAAGTGTCTCTTTCAGTAAGGTAGCGATGAAGGTAATACTGTATTTAGAGCCTTTTTCAGCATCTTCGGGAATCCCATAAATGTGTATGTTTTCCCGGTGGCAGCGTCCCTCCAGGATATCCAGCTTGTGGGTGAGCTCCAGATCTCTTGCCAGCAGGTATAGAATGAGATGGTCAAGTCTGTCAGTGTGCTCAGCCACCGCCATTAGATGTTCTTCCACTTGGTCTATGTGCTTCTTAATAGATTTAATGTCTGCTCACAACTGAGTGAGAGAAGTGCCTATTCTTTGGACTGTTTTGGCAGTTTGCTTGATTGTAGTAATCAGATCCATCTCTTCGAATTCCTTGGCCTGCTGCAGTCCCTCACGGCAGCTCAAGGGGCCCGTGTCCAACAAACTGCGAGATTTTTAATCCATCGGGAGGGCCTTTAGTTTTTGTACTGGTGTCCCTTGAGACCTGGGTGGGAGGGCTTTAGAGCAGATGCTCCTGGCAGGTGAGTCCATTATTTTAGAGGCAGATGCTAGTGGTTATTGTCCGAAAGGCTGAGGGAGAAGCAGCTTCAAGCTGCCATTAGTCTGCTGACATCACCGGAAGTCGAATACTTTCTTTTTTTGTGTGTGTATTTCTCATTCTAATATGATGAGTGAGTGAAAGCAAAGGTAGGATATGTAGTGCCAGTTAGCTGGTGTGTGTGTGTGTGTGTGTGTGTGTGTGTGTGTGTGTGTGTGTGTGAGAGAGAGATGTAAGAACTATGTTTATAAATGTCTGATGACATAAAAACTATGAGTCCGATTCCAAAATATCCCCAACAGCATGTTGCAAAGTACACCTTGGCGTAAATTTGCATCCGAAACACTGTGACACGTGACTTGCGCCATATTCCGGAATGTGGAAAACTTACACCATAATCCACTGAAATTACGCATGTCACAAGATTTGCCATAAAAGAATGGCGCAAATCACTAAGCAGACAGAAAGAGTTACACATCGTAAACATACACCAATAAAAAGGCCGCAAAATGCAAAGGTGATGCAAACGCGGAAGGAAGATGTAGGCAGGTGGCAATGGCCCAGAACACTAGGGGGGTGGCATCACAGGCCACAGGACAAAGAAAACATAAAAAGAACTTCACTAATGAGTAGACAGATGTCCTCCTCGATGAAGTGGAAGCCAGTGCCCAACTGCTGCTAGGCAGGGGTGGGGAAAGGGAATTGCGCAAGGAGCACAAGGATGCCTGGAATGCAGTTGCCAGGATCATCAATGCAGTAGCCAATGCCAGGCACACCACAAGGGACCTGCAAAAATGCCTTAATGACCTCAAGCAGCGCACAAAAGAGAAGGAGGCCCATAACAAGAGTATTGCGTCAGCAACAGGAGGCAGGCCAAGTGAGGAAAATTCCCCCTGTGCCCACGAACAACATGCTGGCATTCCTCAGCATGAACAACAGGCTGGCATTCCTCAGCATGCACAGTGTGCATGGGGACACTGACCTGGACACGATGAGACTTCAGAGAGGCACAGGTAGGCCCACAACACCTACAGTAACGGTAATGTGCCATGTAAGGGGAGGCTGGTGGTGGTGTTGTTGGGGGGGCTGGCGTTAGTGTGGAGGTAGGTCACAGACAAGCTGTGTATGGCTGTGTGTTGTGACAGTGGTGCAGGATGGTGTGGGTCACTGCTGGGTGTGTGGTTGTTGTGCTGTTGGATATGGTGCATATGGTGGCAATGCTGTGGCCTGTGTTGGTACGCAATGGTGCAACACAGGAGCAACACATGTGCGTAACTCATGCAGTGGTGTCCAACACACACAGGGCACCATGAGCAAGGATCACACATGTGCAGGCATAGGTGATCCACATGGTACACCCACTGCGGACTCTGGGATATGAGATCTGTGTGCAACACAGTGTAGTACACCAGAGGACGGGACACACCATGATACCATTGCCACCCCAGTAGCCTGTAATTGTAACAAAGCTGTCATGGGAGAGACTGACAGTGTTGCAACCCCACAGGCATAGCAAGAGAACATGCAGAGGATGATAACAGCAGTGCTGATGGCAGTGATACCGAGGATGCAAACACCATGGCAACCAAAGCCAACACAACAGACACATCCCAGGTGCAGACCACACAAGACACTGGAGTGTTGGACAGTGAAGCTGCAGCCTTGGAATAACTGCTGAATGTCCAACCACCATCAATGAGCTGGAGACACGTCTTGACGAGGCTGCACTCTCACTGCAGGACCAGCCAGACAAATCCCCCACTGACTGTGATGCATACTGCCAGTCAGTTGTAGGACAGCAGGAGGAGCAGACAGAGATGCTCAGCTGCATACGGCTGTGCTTTGAGGACCATCACAGGACAATGGATGACTGTATGGCAAGCATAGTGTCCGCCATAGAGACTGGCAGAAATGGGACACAGGTGTCCCTCAACATGCTGCTGGAGGCCCTGCAGGGCTGTGTATAGGACCACACACAGGCCATCAATAGCTGGCAATGGCTATTGAAAAGGCAGTGGAACAGCAGCGGAGGCAGATGGACATCGTCATGGCGCTGCAGACCATCATGACAACAAACCGTGTGGGGCCACAAGGTGTGCAGCAGGTGCAGGATGTAGCAACACAAGCACAGGACAGCATGCTTCAACAGACACAAGCACCACTCATGGGACACGCTGCTGCATACAGGCCACCGCTGTGGAGCTGCAGCCCACCCCACCAGCAGAACAGATTATGACAACATTGCAACACACAACAGCAGCTACACCACAGATGCAGGCACCTGTGTTGCATGGTCAGAGCCAAGGGGTACAGGCCCAGGATGTGGAACAGGACATCCCAGGAACCAGTGGGAGTATATGTAGGGGACAGAGCCTGGCAGGGGGAAAAGAACATACTGCCACTGACAGCAGCAGTATGGGACAGCAGGAACCCAAACAGCAAAGGGCTGTGCCAAGCTGTTCCGGAGTCCAGCATGTTGTGCAAACCACCATGCCTACCACAGGACAAGCAGCAATGGAGACACAGAATACAATGAACCCACCTGCAGTGTGCACACCACCACCGGGGGCAAGGAAGTGGGGTCGAAGGGCCAAAGCAACAACTGTGCAGGACACAACATTGTCCGGTCAGAGCACACCAGCATTGATGACAGGCATGGGTGGCACATCCACAGGTGCCGTGACACTAACAAGGCAGCAAGCTGTGGAGACACAGGAATTCCAGGTTCCAAAGCACAAAAAGACAGTGTTGAAGCATGGGAAACAGGGACAGTGACATTCATGATGGACCGCACAATGGGAGAGGGGTCAATTACAATGTAGACTATAGTGATTTTGGGACTGTGTGTTTGGCTAAATGTGTGTGTGTGTGTGTGTGTGTGTGTGTGTGTGTGTGTGTGTGTGTGTGTGTGTGTGAAGCGACATGGTGAGTGAATGTTTGTGTGGGGGGGTGTCAGCACAGGGTGTATTTGTGTGTTGTGTGTATCCACAGGGTGTGTGTATGGGTAGGGTGTGGGTACTCACAGGCTGGGACACCACTTTGTACATACATATCTGCATGTGTGAAATAAAACTTGTGAACTAGGCATGTGTGTAGTGCGGTCTACTTATAAAGGGTACAGAGTTTGCTGCAAGGGACATGGATGGGGATCTGTCCCACACTGTGGACTGTGCAACATGTGCAGGACCACAGTGCAACATGTTACGGCTGATCACATGTGACAGTGGCTACAACACAACAGTGTGGTCCTGCACGTGACAAGGCACCACTGATGGTGGGCTGCATGTGACACATGCTCTATGGGTACAGGTTGTGGCTGTACAGGCATGGCACTGGAGCATGTGTCTACTGTGACCCCGCCACACACTAGTGCGCCCAACAGTGCAATGCAGTGTATGACATGACAACAACAGTCATGTGGGATCCAGTACACAAGGCACATGCTACACCAGATGCGGTGTGGTGTTTGCTGCATTACACACAGTAGTATGCACACAACACCAGTTACGTCCAGTAGACCATAATGACAGCACACATGGTGCCAAGGGGGCATGACCATGGTGTGAGCATGGGTATTGCCAGCACTGGCATTGTGACAGTCTGCAACTGAATGCACAACAGATGACGGGGCACAGGTGGGGTGGTCCGTGTGTGGGGAGTGACAGAACATGATGGGTGTGTATATGGGATGAAGCACAGGGCACCCACTGTGGAACATCCTGTGGAGATACTTGCTGCCCCCCCCCACTGACTATGCCATTACAGCCAGCAGAGCTACAATTATGGATGTGGGTGTGGGTGCAGGCTTGCTGTACAGCTACAACTGAGTGGGGGTACACCATGACACTGGTGTCTGCAGTTGTACACAGCAGTCTTGTGGTCAGTAGGGGTGTATACTGGTGTGGGTGGCATGTGTCATTTAGTGGGGGGATGTGTTACTGGTGGCAGTGATGGGTGTTGACTTGTGTCACTGTAGCCTGTGATGTGGGGGGCTGTGTCAATACTCTGCTATTCTTTGTACAGGGTTGCAGGCAGACACGTGTGCCACACAGGACATGCCTGTGCATTCCATCCACACATGCCGCATATGTGTACTGTGGTGGTGCCATAGCATCTGCAATCTGCATGACTGTGGCAATAATGATCACATATGTGGCAACAGTGATGGCATATACAGCAAAAATACATGGCATTTGCAGCATTATACATTGCATTTGCAGCACTACACATTGCATATGCAGCTTGCGGTGAGGTAGGCCACAAGTGAGACCTGCACATGTCTCGTGCGTGAGCACATGCACTTGCAAAGGAATGGCGCCACAGTCACCGCACATAGCAAAGGCAGGGTCTACATTGCTGGGACAGGGCCAGATCAAGTTAAGGAGTGATAAAGTGGCAAAATGTGTCCCCTTCATGGCAGAGCTCCAAACTTCACACCTGCTGAGACAGCTCAGCTACTCAATTTGGTTCAGCAGTGGCGCACCACACTGTTGCCACCTCAGTGCAGGAACCACAACCAGGGACAGGGTGTGGAGGGCCACTGGGGCATGCCTTGTTGACATTAGTGGTGTGAGGCATACCCCACATCAGCTGAAGCACAAGTGGCAGGACCTGACAAGGCATGACCCAGCCATACTAAGACGCCTGCTGTCCATGGTTGAACAGAGGGATGTGGAGATAAGGACTGGTCAGTAACCTGCTAAAGGTGGGTATGGCACCAGGTAGGCAAACAAACACAGCTATGTCACCAACATGCTCATGTGTACTACACAGCTAACTGTGTGTTCCCCGTCTACACAGATTGAAGCAGTGCAAACCCGGTACCACATGTGCAGCATGCAGCGGAAGGACAGCACAGAGTAGGACAGGTGGATGTGCAGAGACATCGAAGGCATGGTAGGTGCATACAATGTTTAACAATGGCTATCGTTGGGGTGACAGGGTATGGGACACAGACTATGGCATACAGGGTGCATGCGGGGCATCCTTTGGCAACAGGGTGCATTGCTGGGTCAACAGGTCATGTGGGTGTATTGGGACAATGTGTCCTGGGTGTAAGTAAGTAAGTAAAAACTATTTATAGAACACCTTTCAAAAACCAAGGTGCTTTACAAAAATAACAGTACAGCAGATGCAGTATAAAACAATACATAAGTATAAAAACGTAAATATGACAAGCAGGCATAAAAATCAAATTAAGAAACATTGGAAAAAGCCTGATTAAAATGATAGGTTTTAAGTTCAGCTTTAAAACTTTTGATGGTCAGGCATTCTCTTAACCGACTAAGTAGAGAATTCTACAGGGTGGAAGCCGCAAAAGAAAATGCTCAGGCACCAGAGGTTTTCAAACACACCCTGGGAATCTCTAGCAATCCCTCATCGGTGGATCAGAGAGGATGGAGGGGGCAGTAGGGAGTTAGAAGATCCTTCAGATAGCTGGATCCCTGATCATGTAGGTCTATAAAGGTCAGCAAGCTGACCTTAAAGGTGATTCACCACTGAACAGGCAGCCAGTGCAGTTCGCACAACACAAGCGTAATATGACTGGCCCTAGATGTGCCAGTCAGAAGCCTGGCTACCACATTCTGCAGTAGCTGCAAGCAGCGAATATCAACCCCTGGGAGCCCTAGGTAGAGGGCATTGCAGTAATCTACGCGGGTGATGACAAAAGCATGGACCAAGGTAGGTTAATCATCCAGAGGGACCAGGTGTTTTACCTGGGCGATATTCCTCAGATGGTAAAAAGAGAATTTGACAACAGCCAACATCTGAGATCTGAGAGTCAGACTGTCATCAAAAATAATGTCCAGGTTCTTCACCTGGTCCGAATTAGTAAGCTGGATGCCATCGAGCCATAAGCTCGACAGCTTCCCAACCCCCAAACCTACACCCGGGTGACATGGGTCCACCTCTAACACTTCGGTCTTATCCAGGTTCAGCCTCAGCCAGCTGGTGCTCATCCAGTCCTTGATTTCAGTGAGACAGTTATTAAAGACAGAGATTACGTCCCCCTGTCCGGGTAGAAAAGACATATACAGTTGAGTATCATCTGCATACCAGCGAAAACTCAAACCGTATCATCTGATGATATCTCCTAATGGCAGCATATACATTGCGAACAACATGGGTGACAGAATGGAGCCATGTGGCACCCCACAAGACAGAGGGAAGGCATCAAAGGAATAAATTCCAGTGACAGCCCAATGAGATCTGCCCGTGAGGAAAGATTGGAACTATTTGAGGACCACACCTGATAGTCCACAAAGAAACTGCAGCTGCTCCAAAAGCACACCATGGTCCACAGTGTCAAATGCCGTGGAGATATCAAGACGAACCAAGATAGTAAGAGCCTTTTGATCTCTCACTATTAGGAGATCATTCAATACCCGGACAAGAGCAGTCTCCGTACTATGTCTCTTCATAAATCCAGACTGGAAAGCCTCACAGATACCGTGAGTCCTAAGATAATCCTCCAGCTGCGATGCCACCACCCTCTCAATAACCTTGCCTACAAAAAGCAGATTAAAAATGGGCTTGTAGTTAGCTGGTTGGTTTGGATCTAAGGAGGTTTTTTTAAGGAGTGGTTGAATGACCACCTCCTTTAGGGGATCCTGAAAGACCCCCTCTCCAAAGAAGCCCAAACAATTTCAGCTAGGATCGGGTAGATAATATCCACCAGATAATACCTGGCCATGCACAATATCCTGTGCCCTGAACAGCATGGCTTTCATGCAAGTCACAGCACCACAACCGTGCTACTTGAATTCCCCAACTTCCTGCACTCTGCTCTTGATGCCGGAAGTCCTGCCGGTGCCGTGTTCATTGACCTCTCCAAGGTCTTTGACACGGTTTGCCATCCTCTCCTGCTCAACTTCCTCAGATGCCTTGGTTTCTCCCCCAGTCCCCTTGCATGGTTCACCAGCTACCTCTCTGCCAGAACTCAATGTGTAAAAATCAATAGCACCCTATCTGACACACGACCTGTCTGCTCTGGGGTTCCCCAGGGCTCCATATTAGGCCCTCTCCTCTTCAGTCTCTACCTCAACTCCCTCCCCTTGGCCTGCCCAAGTAAGATCCTCCTTTACGCGGATGACGCTGTGCTCTTCGCTGCTGACCCCAACCCCAACACACTCCAGGCCACCCTCCAACAAGCTTTTGATACAGATGAGCATTGGGTCACATCGTGAAGGCTAGTTCTGAACCTAAAAAAGACCAAAGCTATGCTCTTCTTGCATCACCAAAGCAAAGCCAGTGGTGCCCCTCTCGTGATACTGCCTAGCACACTAAATCCCATTGAGCAGGTTTCCTCCTACAAGTATCTGGGCATTACCTTTGATTCGGAACTCTCCTTCCATTCCCATATCAATGCCCTTTCTGCTGCCACCAATGTCAGGATTGGACTGTTGTACCGCCATAGGGACTGCCTACCACAAGAGGCCCTTAGATTGGCAATCACCTCCTCTGTCCTGTCACTAATCAACTATGGGCTGCCCATCTATGCTGCAGCCGACAACACTGCACTTGCAAGAATCCAGCTCTCTATAAATAAGGCCTGCAGGCTAATGCTGGGAGCCCCTAGGCGCACCCATACGTGCCTGCTGTACTCCACCACCAACTTGCTCAACCTTGAAGAAAGACTCTGCTTCCAAAGCTACTTATTGTAAAAAAAGACCGTGTTAGGGCTCTCCCCCCCCCCCCGGGTCACCACCTCCCTGCAGTGTGCCTCCCTCTCAGTCACCACCCACAGCACTGTCAAAACCTCCCTTATTGTCTCCAGTGTAAGGACCTCTATGGCCCAGAGATCCTTTTGCTATCAGGCTCCCTCCTGGTTCAATTCCCTCCCAGCCAATATAGCTGACTCTACTGAGCTTGGTCCTTTCAAGGTCTCCCTCAGAAGCCATCTGACAAGCACTCGCTGCTGCAACTGCCCATAATCCCCCACCTGCCCCTTACCTTCACCCCTAAGCTGGGTCCGCCCTGTCTACTTTTGTTGTATATACTTGGGATCTCATACAACATCTGCTAACTAATGTAATAAAATATCTCTGGTTACCACCTGACATGGTACTCATGTACCTATATTACAACAACTGTGATCTACCTGTTATCAAGCTTGTACCACCAGTGAATGCCTGTAACACTGGTTGCTTTTTTAATCTAAGCATTATGTACTGTATGTTTGCTGTGATGTATTGCTCTCTTGACGAGGTGCCTTTGTAAATGAGTCTATAACTCAAAGGTGTGTAAACCAATGATCAAATAAATACATAAATAGATAAAACACAGCCCACTAATAGGGTTGTAGGGCCCGGATCTAATCTACAGCTGGTTGGGTACAAGGTCTGGGCAATTCGCACAATATCCATGAGTTCCAGCTGGCTGAAATCTGACCAGGCAGACCAAGTGTTCATCACCTCCTGCCGATCACTGCAATCCCTCGTAGGGAGAGCTGGGCCAGTGTTGGCCGGGATGCTGACAACCTTACCTATGAAAAATTGAGCAAGCCCATCGCACTTAACCTGCAAAAAGGCTCCTCCAGATTGGAGACACATTGGATTGCACAATCAGTCTATAGTTCAAAAGAGCATGGGGACACTGCCTTGCAACACTGTGTGCAGTATGGGTTGCAGTGGGGTGGTCAGCACAGTGTGGGGGTGGGTTGTGGCCCTCTGTTACAGCATGCAGGCTGTGGGATGTCTTGTGGCACACATGGGCAGCACCCGGTTGCACACATGCGCTGTTGTCAGGGCAATGACAGGAGTGCCGGGACGGCCACTGACATGTCTCGTTCCACCTTTGCAGGTGACCACACCCATATTCGCCCTTGCCACAGCACACTGCTATGTGCTATGGCGGATCAGAAGCAGTGTGATGCCAGGGCACATGAGCTCTGCACACTGCCACCGGTGACAGAGGACGAAGAGGAGGAGGCTGACATGGAACAACAGGGGGTGGAACAGCCTGGTATGGAGGATGTAGACCAGGGCAGCATGCATGGTCAGGTAGTGGAGCATATGGACGATGGTGAGGACCATGAAGCACATGACGGTGTCACCACAGGATGCTGCGGATGATGGGCAGGACACCACCCAAGGGGACTTGGACAGTGCCTGTCCTCATGGGGACAGCCAGCAGGTAGGCACAGCTGCTGGCCTGAGGAGCAGGACATGCAGGAGGGGGAGGTGTCACCTGCATCAGGCCAGGAGCAGGGGGAGGAAGTGGATGAGCTGGAGGAGGCCATCTCAGCAGGACACGGCGTAGATGGTGCCATGGATGACCAGCACCAGGTGGCCCCAGAGGTGGACATCGAGGCACCAGTCTGGTCACCAAACGAACAGCTGGCTGTGGCTGAGCACATACAGCAGGTACCCATCCAACAGGCCCAGCCCATCGACAGGGACCAGGTCCTCACGCAACTTGTTGCAGCTATCATGAGTGATGCTGTCCACCTCCACGGTTCCTTTGGGGCCCTGCTAACTGTCCTGAGGGTCCAATAAGGTTCAAGACACGTACATAGTTTCAAGTTCATGCCTGTTGAGGGTTGTGTGCACCTGAACTGTGATGTGAAGCCTCGGGGTCATTGTTACAATATTTTGATTAAATGTTTATTATTGTTATATTTGTTCAGAAGTCGATGTTAGTCTTCTTGTTACTATATTTTGCTTAAATATTTATTACTGTTATATTTGTACATAACCAATGTTAGTCTTGTTGTTACCGGGGTTGGGGGGTTGTTATTACAATATGTTGAATAAATGTTTATTACTTCACACATTACCAGTGTCCCTGAGTGCTGTCTGCATGTTACTGCCTGTGTGCTGTGTGTGGTTGGGTGTGCCCCTGCCATTGTGCACATGCAGTCACATACATGCAGCAGACATGCGCTGTTGTATGTGTGTCCGCATCCAGCACATGGACCATGTGACACAGCTGTTCACTCCACAGCTGCAGTCACAACACAGTGTACATGACATCATGGTGCACTGCACTGGTGGCAGGGCTCTGTGGTGTACACTGTACACATACCACCTCATTACACTGGTCATATCAATGTGGTGTCCATGGGCCTGTATGATGCCAATCCAAGGGCATACAGAGCCCTGCAGGTGGCACCGGTAGCACCTAGACATGGTGGGTCTGCCCATGATCCAACAACAGAGATGTGCTTCCTGGTGCTGCATACCAGTCATGGCATCACTGTTATCATGCACCAGTGGCCATGGCTGATGCATAGTGCCTGGTGGCAACAGCTACATGTTGTGCCACTGTCCTGTGTGCCAACTGTTGACATGTGTTCCTGCACCAACAATGTCTGTCACATTGCATGCCCTGTGCACTGTTGGACTCTGTTTGCACCTGCTGTTGTGTTGTACACATTGTGGCACCAACTGTCTAGGGTATTGTGCTGTGGTCATGTACAGGTATGCCGGATGTGGTTTAGGGGCCAGTACAGGGGTGGGTATCCTGCGGTCTGTGTATGGATACAGGCACGTCTGCAGGGTGTTGCGGGATCACGGTGGTGGATATGGGTGTTGAAGAGCTGTACCCATGGTGTATGGTGGTGGTTCACAGATACAGTGTACCATGTATGCCTGTCTGTCTCTGCAGCAGTACTGCAGCATGGTGCCCTTGTCACATCCACCACAGTATTACAGTACATGTCTGTCACAGGCTGTGGGCTTGCCACTGTTCATCCTCACTCCCACTACTGCCACACAACACATATCTCTGTAGGCAGTGCCTTGTGCACTAGGCAGTTCCTGGCACCTACAGCTGCCCTCCACATGCCACTGTGCAGTCAGCCGCAGTCGGACACTGCTGTACTGTGTCACTCTTCATTACTGCGCATGGCCCCCTGTTGACACTTTGCTTGTGCATCATACCACTGTGGACTTCTCTCTACATATCTGTGTCTTCGGCCACTCCCTATGCATCCCATTGTGCTGACTGCCCTCTCCGCAGTGACTGGCCACATGCATGTACCCAATGTGTGACTGTCCACATTCCACTGCACATCATGGACTGTGTGTTTTCACCTCCTTTCTTGCATACTATGCATGTCAGTGGATGGGACATTGGCCTCACAGCTTGTGCAACCATGTCAACCAGATGCTGTACAACACACATGGACACTGGTACTGCAGCAGTGCTGCCACGTGTGTTGCTTGGCACCTGGCAGACAGTATCCTGTCCTGTGTTCTTTGTTCGGAGTTTGTGGTGCCATGATGTTGTCCACATCTGTTTGTTCTGTACTGTTGCAGATGCCACCCATGGGGTGTTGTTGGTGTGATGCCTCAGAAGTGTTGCTGTATTACTTCCCACCTTGCACAGTGTGCTGCCGATGCTCCCCCATGTGTTGCTTCACTTGCTGTGCTGTCAGGCTCACCATCACCTTCCGCTGCAACACCATCTTCCTGGTCTGTGTCAGGCAGTGACACATGCCGTAACAGTGCTATGTTATGCAGGATGCAGCAAGCAAACACAATCCTGCTGGCCATTTCAGGGCTGTACTGCAACACAGCACCCAATCAGTTGAGGCGTCTGAATCTGGCCTTTAGGAGCCCAAAGGTGCACTCAATGACAGATCTTGCACTGGATAGGGCCTCGTTGTATCGCACCTCTGCTGCAGACTATGGTGTTCTCACTGGTGTCATCAGCCATGCCAGCTGGTGTATCCACTGTCCCCTGTTGGGGTTGAAGAACATTACAGGTTAGTTGCCCATTCTGTTGTGCTTCACTACACACATCTGTTCTCTGTTGTGACACACACACATCCACACAAACTCTGGCCCATGTACATTCACAGCATGGGAGGCATGCGGCCATTTGTGGGACACACGTCTGTGGGTGGTGCACTGCGTGTATTCCATGACCCTGCTTGCATCCCTTGTGTGCTGTGCCACTTGTCTGTTCAGTTGTCACTTCTGTACATCGCGTTCATTGTGCATCTTGTTCCCATGTAAGGGGCAACAGACTTCTTGGAAAACATAAACTGAACTTACAAACTTAAATGGGCAGACTGGGTGGGCCATAGACCCTTATCTGCCGACACTGTCTATGTATCTATGTTGTGCTGCCCTTGCATACACCCCTGCCCACACTATGTCTGCATGTCCCACGCACATCCACTTATTCACTCTACTGCAGGTATTGCTAGCACTGGTGCCTACCATCAGCCATCCTCCAGTAATCTCCCCTCTCTTGAATGCCTCATATAGGCCACAGTTGCAGAATATGTGGGAGTCATGGCAGGATCCAGGGTACTTGACCACCACATCCAGTATGCAACAGTCACTGTCACATACTACTTGAATGTCCATGGAGTGGTACCCTTTTCAGTTGATATACACTTCACTGTCTGATGTGCCCTGATGGCCACATGTGTGTAGTCGATCGCCCCAAGCACACGGGGAACTGTGCCACTGTGCTGAATGACTGCTTCATATGCAGCTGTTGTGCATCCCATGGGAAGCCGATATACCTGGCGGTGCACCATAACAGGGCTGTGAGGAACCTCCTATGACACTGACATGGCAGGCTAAGATATGCCCACTTTGTCACCTGTGGGGGCCTGGAAGGTGCCAGTGACTAGAAAACACAGTGCTGCACTGACCTGCACCTCCACAGATAGTGGATATCCCCTGATGGTAGCACTGTGTGGGTCCTCCCACTGCTCCTGGCACAGCTCCCTTACACTACTCTTATTCAGGTGATTGCTCATCTGTGAGCTCCTCAAAGGACTTTCATGTGCATGTCACTCATGGCACGGGTCTCCTTGGAACTGTTGCCTGCAGCTGTGGTTCACCATTCCCCTGTATCTTGCCATGCCGCCTTCTCTAGTGGCATTCCACCATCATGATGCCCAGCAGGTCTAGTGGTGCTGACATTGTGTATTGCTGTATGTCTCTCAACACATTGTTGCCACAGTAGTAGCTCATGTTGGGGGGGGGGGGCTTTTATATGCTGCTATCTGCTTAGACCACCTCCACCCTGGTCTATCCTGCGTCAACTTGTTTTGACATAGATGCTTGCTCCTTCTGTTCTGGAATACCATCTGTGACATACCTGTCATTTGTGCATGTTGCATCATGCATTGGCACATGGTTTCTTGGATGCAAGTTGGTCATAAGTCATATTTGGCGCAGTCTTTTCGTCCATGGGCACAACCTTCCTTCTGGAATACCACAAGTCACAGGTCAACTGGCATTTTGCGTAATTTTGTCCGAGATGTATGTATATTGTGACATTCTAAGCCCTTTTGGAATTGGGCCCCATGTGTATTACTGGCTGATGACATAAGTGTGTGTATAAATGAAATTTATACACAGTAGCTCAGATAAACAGATTTATCATACGCCGTTTATCTCCATCCCTATTGCATAAATATATATCTGTATATATTTACATGTTTGTGAGCTAAATCCCATTATGAAAACCATAATTTATTTCCCCATATACGACACTGCTCAAAGTAACATATGCTAGCAATTAAACTCAAATACCACAGCAATGAAATTCATGTACTACAACTAAAAACCTCACCAAACACACAAAAATTCCACACACACAAAATGTAAAACACCTACTTCCAATTGACATCAAAGACCCACAATACCCAAACCAACTCAGATTAGTTACAAACTGGAAGTAAAATGTCTCAAAGTGATACTGATCAAGGCCACTTAGAATTTATAAAACAGCAAGAAAATAAAAATACAATTAAATAAAACATACTTTGACATCATGAAATAATTAAAACCTACCTTGCAAACAACAGAGAAAGACAAATTGAAAAGGCAACATGGCAGATTTTCTTCTTACTTGTAATGTCTGTATGGCTCTTTAAGGCTAAGAAGCTTTTCCTTGGTTGCTGTAGACCCTCCTCTTGGTGACATTCACTCAGCTTTCCCTCCTCCACTTCAGAACTCTGGCTAGAGATCATTGTGCTCCACACTGTCTCTCTCTGGAATTTCTCTGAAACTGATCTTGTCTAATCTAACTAACTCTCTAGGGCTCCCTTTTTTCCCATCCCCAGGAGCCAGGTGATTTGCCTTGTTCTACCTAATTAACATAATTAGTACAATTTGTTACTTTTATAACGGTATTGTCTTAAGCAAACACATGAAACTTTAATACATAAACAATAAAATCACACGTGTGAAGACCTAAAAACAGCTTCCCTATCAACAGTGTTAAGATAACGTTTACAAATGTGTCTCTAAGAGCTCCTCACACTTTTGTACCCTCCCTAAATCAACCTTCAATTATTCCAAGTCTGTGGCTGACCATCACCACGGAAACAGCACCAGCTGCAGATGAGTGAGCTGGAATTGCAGAAGCCATGCACTGAAACGGTCTCGCAGCCATTTGTCTTTAAATACCCCATCTCTTTTGAAAGTGTATCAGGGGAACCAGAGCTTTCATTTGCTTCAAAATGTGAGCTAACAGTGTAACATAAAACATTTTAACTGTTCTTTTGTAGCCGTTTCCATGTTAGTTTTAATTCAGGATAAAACTAAAGGGAGGCTAATGTGTATAAGCTGCAGGTGTATTGAAATGAAGCACCTTCATTTGTAAAAGCAGGGTTCAGAATTTAATACATTCAGATTAGACCTGCATGCTTTTTAAAACCTCTATTTCTGATTCTCCTGTTGTATGCTGGTATGATCAAGGTGGAACATGAAAAGGAAAACTGGATTTAAGGTACAAGGAAGGAAACTAAAAGAAGGGTAGATAAGAAGGGGAAGGGGGGCACAGTCCAACATTTAGGGTGATTAAATCCTGAGACACAGAAAATACTGTTGCAATATCCTGGATAGAAAAGTAAAAGGACAGATATATAAAGATATTTATAATTAGTTTTTACAGCATACCTTTCCTGGCATTCCCATGGCCAGCATCATGACAGGGCTCATCTTGTTACATATATGTCAAACATCCTTATGTATTATATAAAACAGATGCTAGGAAAGTGTGGTATATGAGGATATAATGCCATCTTGTGGGCTAATGGGCTTATGGGTTATTGGCTAATTATTTTATTTATTTATTGAAATGTTTGGAGTAACACCTTTGAGCAGTGCTCATTTACAAAGGTTCCACATCAGAATTACAGGTTAAGATACAGTTACAAAGTAATATATGCAGAAAGGACCATGCAAGGTCTCAGGTATATTTACAAAATTCAGAAGTTCAAACACAAACTAAGAGTGAACAAGTTTCTATGTACAAGTTTAATACAAAGGTGCGGTAGCAGCTGGCATGACATTGTCTATGGTTAGAGCTTAAGGCAGTTGCAGAAGTGCAACTTTGTCTGTAGTATTCCAAGTATGTCATAGAAAGCACGGCCAGGGGAGATATTTGTAGGATCTGACTAGTGATTGCACAGACATACGTTTTGTTGAGCAAGGTATTTTTTTCAGGGATGATTTAAATTGGATCTAGCAGTAACTCTAGCAGTGTAGTGGGGAGTTCATTTAGCCAGGTTGGCACTCGGTAAGGCCCTCATGGCTTGGCTGGTCCTACAACGTGGGACTTACAGGGCATTTCTTGCTACACTACTTGTAGACTGGTGGTTAAAGGAGGTATGTAGCAGGGATTTGAGGTGGGGGGGGCGCCTTGTTGGGCCTTCTTCCCAGTTAAGCAGGTTTGGAATTTTATCCCGAGGTCTAGTGGAAGCCATTTTGTATCCAGACAGGTTTATTCCCAAGATGGCATTATATACTCATACACCACACTTTCCTATACATATATATACATGTGTGAGTGTACACACACACACACATATATATACACATATATACACACAGGGCAGGTATAGTTAGGGCTGCACGGCCACTTCTATGTTAAACCCAAATTTTGCACTCTAAGAACTTTGCAACCGTTCATCCGATTCACCTGAAATTTTGCACATGCAGTGTCATACCATAAATCTCAGAATCTGGAAATTTTCGTTCCTGTCAGATTTGCAGTTGTGGAGCTGCAGAGCATCAAAAAGTGTGAAAAATCCTCAATTTTTGCAAATTCTTTGCTCATCTCTACAGCCCAAACAGTTTGTCCATCTGCGCAGTGACATTTTCAGGGTATATGAAGACTGGATCAGGGAAGTGCCTTTTGAAGGTTTGGTGAAAAAATAGTAATCCATTCAAAAGTTATTGCACTTTAAAGTTTCCCATTATATCCTATGGGAAAAAAATATATTCCATGCGACAGTGACAGATTCATCTGCAACAGCATGTTTTACTGTCACATATGCCCTCTGTACTGTCATGCCATCACCATCTTGTTTTCAGTTAGTGGTAAAGAAAAACTTTATAGTTTAAAAACTACTTCCTCTAGGTAAACACCAACTGTTGTGTTTACCTACACAGGGTCCTAGGAACAGCATTCATGCATCACAGTTTTTAAAAAAACACCCAGAAATATGTTTATCTTGATCTGGCCATTTGTACTGTCACAATTTATGATGGTACAAGCACGAAACTTTTGCAAATTTGCAAAAGTGTTGCACCATACTTTCGCAGTTTGCGACGGTACAATCCCCAACATCATAGTTTCTTTGCCACCTCACTGCCACTACACGGTCTGGACTTTTGAGCTACAATTTGCTGGGTGACAAGCCCTTGCATCACAGATGTGCCTTTTTGTAGTTTGCTGAAAGAATTTACATCAGTTCCATAGTTACAATACTCGGAAGTTGTGAATTTTCCCCATAGGATAACATTGTGGCATCCGCCAAAACCACTGTGTCTTTGCCACCTCATTGCTACTACATGGTTTGGACATTTGGGCTACAATTTGCAGGGTGGCAAGCCCTTGCACCACAGATGTGCCTTTTGCTGGTTTTGTGCAAATATTTACACTGGTTCCAGAGTTCCAAAGCTGCAAATTTTCCCATAGGATAACACTGTGGCAGCCACGGAACCTTTCAGCAACTATATCTCGAAAACAGTTTGAGATCTGTATTTTTCGCTAAGTGCAGCTTAGTACAGTACACCTTGCATGCGTGGAGATGGCTAGGTCATGAATACAACCGCGAAATAATTTTTCCGCAGTTTCTATGGTTACTGAGATATTGCCAAACAAGCATTACAAGGATTACTTGGAATGCCTCTAGGCCTCTGCTGTGTGTCTGTAATTGTGGGTGAGGTGAGAGTGC
Organism: Neoceratodus forsteri; assembly: GCA_016271365.2. NCBI lineage: Eukaryota > Metazoa > Chordata > Ceratodontiformes > Ceratodontidae > Neoceratodus > Neoceratodus forsteri. Next base: position 1,197,952,082 of record CM057452.1, read on the forward strand.
ATGGCCCAGAGGGCCCATGCCCCCACCTATGCATACTATTTATGCTAAACTGGGAGCACACGGCCCTCCTATGCTATGCCTCTACACTCATGGGTGGCTGGGAGCACGCTTCCACCTATGGATATGATTATACAAAACTAAAAGCACAGGGCCCTTCTGCACTATGTTTCTATACTCATAGGTAGGTGTAAGCACAGGGTCCAGAGGGCCTGTGCTTCCACCCATGGATACCATCTTGCAATACTGGGAGCACAGGGCCCTCAGGCACTATGTCTCTACACTTATGGGTGGGTGGGAGCACAGGGCCCAGAGGGCCCACACTCCCAAATATGCATCCCATTATGCAAATCTGAGAGTACAGGGCCCTCCTGTGCTAGGCCTCTACACTGATGGGTGGGTGGTCTGGGCCCGCGCTCCCACCTATGGATACCATATAAGTAACATTTCACTTTCACAAAAAAAAAGGAAATTCATTGCAAGAACTCTGTTAATGCATCCGTTAGGGTTGATTCCACACCAACAAAAGCCTGGAAATTCTATGTATGGGTTACCAACTCTACCCCCCACCTCCCCCACCATCCATAGGCCAACAGGCACTGGGGTGTGCCTTGGGGTCATTGGCCTTAACTCTCACCCCATTCCATGTGTAAACAAGCTGAGATGGTACAGTATAGGAGAACGGGGTGAGAGTTAGGCCCAAGGCACACCCCAGTGCCTGTTGTTCTGTGGATGGTGGGGGAGTTGGTAACCTTAACATTGAATTTCCAGACTTTTGTTGGTGTGGAATCAACCATAACTGATGCATTAACAGAGTTTTTTGCAATATACACACATATATATATATATATATATATATATATATACACACACACACATATATATATACACACACATATATATATATATATATATATACACACACACACACACACACACACACACACACACACCAGCATGGTAGTGCAGCTATAGTTAGGGTTGCATGGCTACTTCTATGTTAAACCCAAAATATTACACTTTAATAACTTTGCAACCGTTTGCCTGATTTGCCTGAAATTTTGCAAGAACTGTCTGGTATGATAGATGTCTGGATCTTGCAAGTTTCATTCTGGTCGGATGTGTGGTCGCGGAGCTACAGAGTGGCAAATCTGTAAAAAAATACCACTTTTTTGCAAATGCTTTGCTCTGGGCTATCGCCAAAACGGTTTAGGGGTCTAGTCTGAAATTGTCAGGATATGTGGGGTCTGGGTCACTGATGTATCTTTTGAAGGTTAGGTGAAAAAATATTAATCCATTGAAAAGTTATTAAAGTTTAAAGTTTCCCATTATAGCCTATGGAAAAAAATATATGCCCAGTTCGAAAGCACTTTTTGCTTTTGCAAAAGCACTTTTGACTGCCACAAATGGGTTTTGCACTTTCAAATGGCCACCATCTTGTTTTCAGTTAGCGAGGGCTAAAAAACGCTGTCATTCAAAAAATACTGCCACTTGGTAAATGCCAACAGTTGTGTTTTCTTAAACAGGGCCCAAGGAACATGATCCTAATATTAGTTTTTACAAATAATGGCTGGAAATATGCTTGCAATTTTTCCATTGGATGTTTCGCAAATTTGCGGCACTATGTTTGCAAAAGTGCCACAAATTGCAGTAGTTTTTGTGCAATTTATGACACAGTAGTGCAAAAACTGCTGCAAATTGTGGCACTGTTCCGCAAAAATTGCTGCAATTTGTGGCACTACTTCTGTGGAAAAAAAAACATTGGCCCCAGTAAAAAAAAAAAAAAAAAATTTCTGGCCACATTTTGGGCGAAATAAGGTCAGAATCAAGTTCCTTGGCCCCCGTTTAGATAAACATCTGTTAGTGTTTACCTAATAAAAGGAGTTTTTCTCCTTTTACTGTCTCTAAGGGGGCAGAGCGATGTTTTATTTCAGAAAAAAGTTTCTGCCAACATCGGGGTGCCCAATCCCCATGTCGGCCGTAGAAATAACCCCCCCACCAGTGTGGGACACTGGGTAGCCCACTCCCAGTGTCCTGAAATATTTATTTTTTTAAAAATGCTTTTGCCAACATCAGGGTGGCCAATCCCCATGTCAGCAGTACAAATCCACCCCCTGCCAGTGTAGTACACTGAGAAGCCCACTCCCAGTGTACGGAAATATTTATTTTTTATTACTAGTTTTTTTTGCTAACATCGGGGTGCCCAATCCCTGTATTGGCACTACACCCTCCCTGACAGTGTGGGACACTGGGTAGCCTTACTCCCAGTGTCCCCAGTTATGTCCTTCACTCCCTAATACTGTGGGACACTGGGGATTCCACACCCAGTGCTCAGATATATTGTTTAATGCTTTTTTGTAGCTGTAAAAAAAGAAAACCGTCCCCAGACGTCTTTTTTATTTGTAAAACCTAGAAAGGAGAAAATGGTCCCTCGTCTCCCTCCTTCCCCATCCTGACCCTTCCACTGAGCAACCCACCACCCCATACCCCCCTTGTCCTATACTTACCACTGGATGCCATCAACTGCCATCCTCTGTTGACCAGGACATGTCTGCACTCTTTCAAAGCTGAACTGTGAACTGAAGAATCAAGGTAAGTTCTGTATAATGGCCGGCAATGGCGTTTTGAGCTTATGTTGATATCTTGGCCATTTTTCTACATTTTGAACATGGGTTTTTTGGGACCCACCTCATGAACATTGGCACTGTCATTTTGTTACTTGGTCCAGAAGGGTGATTTTGCAGTCGCTGTGTGAAATCACTTTTTGGGACAGAGTAATGAAATAACAGTGCCAGTGTTCATGAGGCAGTGTCCCAAAAAGCCCATGTTGAAAATTTGCTGCAAAAATACTGAAAAACACCCGAGTTACACGTAGTTGTTAACATGTTTCTATGCACATTTGTAACTTTATTTTTTAATATTTTCACTCCAGTTTTCAAAATTGTCATTTTTACACACCACCTCATTAACAGTACTGCTGTCATTTTTCACATCCTGCCCAAAACATGTTTTCACTACTGTGGCACAGAATGGTGCATACGCTCTGCAAAATCACCTTTTGGGACTGATTAATGAAATGACAGTGACACTGTTCATGACATGAGGTTCCCAAAAGGCCATATGGAAAATCTGGTGCAAAAATTCCTCAAAATGCCCAAGTTACGTGCGTCCATTTAATTAATTTTACGCACGCGATAACTTGGGTACTTTTCAGTATTTTGCCTCCAAATTTTCAACATAGCCATTTTTTCACACCACCCCATGTACGGTATAGCTGTCATTTCCCACATCCTGCCCAAAATGTGTTAGCACCTGTGGCACAGAACGGCGTTGCAGTTGCACATAACATTTTGCCTTGCATTTCACAATTTCTCTGTACTGGGGTACATGAGGTGGGGTAATAAGATGGCTATGCTGACAATTTGGTCATCATTGTTCTACACAGGGAAGCACGCATCTACAGAGGGACTGGGGCACAGGGTCTGAGGGACCCTGCACTCCCAATGTAAAATAATGATATTATATCATCTAAAATAAGGAAATTATTGCAAAAATCCCATTAACGCATTAGGGTTTTGCCAGTTAATAAAAGTGTGGTGTTAGGTTAACCACCACCTCACTTCCTGAAACCACTAACAGGTGTCGGTGTGTGCAGGCCTCTCACCCCATTCTCCTATACTGTACCATCTCAGCTTGTTTATACATGGAATGGAGTGAGAGTTAAGGCCAATGACCCCAAGGCACACCCCGACACCTGCTGGTGTGTGGAGGGTAGGGGTGGTGTGGTAGGGTTAGTAACCCTTACACCAGATTTCCACACTTTTGTCACTGTAATAGAAACCCTAACTAATGCATCAACAGAGTTTTTTGCAATGAAGATATATATTGCAAAAAATTTCGTTAATGCATCAGTTAGGGTTGAAGCAACAAAAGTAGGGAAATGAGATGTTAGGGTTGAGTCCCTAACACACCCCCTCCCACCAACCACACCATCTCTCCACAGACTAACATGCATCGGTGCCTTTGGGTCATCAGGCTTCCAAGTCTCACCCCATTCTCCAATACTGTACCATGTCAACATCCTTACACATGGAATGGGGTGAGAGTTAGGCTCAATGACCCCAAGGAACACCGCGATGCATGCTGGTCTGTAGAGGGTGGGTGTGGGATGGTGGGGTTGGGTGGAAAGGGTGTGTGTTAGGGGCTCAATCCTAACATCTCATTTCCCTACTTTTGTCACTTCAACCCTAACTGATGTATTAAAGTTTTTTGCAATTTATTTCCTTACTTTTTGAGATAGTATATTTATTTTACTGTGGGAGCTCAGGGTTCTTCAGACCCTGCAGTACCATCCCTCCACAGATACACATATGTATCTAGCTGTGGAAACACAGGGGTCTCCAGCCCCTGTGCTTCCATACATTATGTTACAAGCAGACGTAGTGAAATTGCAATAAATAGTCATGACTGTGCTGCCTTAAATAATTTTCACCCCAAATGTCCAACATAATCTTCTTATCACCTCACCACATGTACCTAGTACTGAAAACTTTCAAATCCCTGTCGAAATGTACTTCTGTGCAACTTTAACACCGTTTTACGCTACAGGTGCGGAAAAACATTTTTGGCAGGATTTGAAAAGTTACAGCTGTACTCTTCATGTGGTGGTGGTGTGAAAAAATGGTAATGTTGAAAATCTGGAGTGAAAATTAGAAAAATTGAAGTTACGAGCGTTCGTAAATGCTGCATAATGCATGCTTGTAAAACGGTAATTTTTTGGAATTTTTTCACCATATTTTCAACATTGGCTTTTTGTGACCTCCCCTAATGAACAGTGGCACCATGATTTTGTTACTCTATCATGAAAGTTGATTTCGCACAGCGACCACGTCATTCTGCACCACAGGCACAAAAACATGTTTTGGGCAGGAAGTGAAAAATGACAGCTGTACTGTTCATAATGAGATTTGAAAAAATGGCAATGTTGAAAATCTGGAGTGAAAATATTAAAAATTGGTGAAGTTATGAGCATGCAGAGAAACTGTGTAATGCACACTTGTGAGTGTCATTTTTTGGAATTGTTTCACCACATTTGCAACATGGGCTTTTTGGGGCCCCATCTCATGAACAGTGGCACTGCTGTTTTGTTAATTGGTCCTTAGAGGCGATTCCACGCAGTGACCGTGAAATCACCTTCCGGGACCGAGTAATCAAATGACAGTGCCAGTGCTTACAAGGTAGGGTCCCAAGAACCTCGTTGAAAAGTTGGTGCCAAAATTCCTAAAAATCGCTGAGATAGCAACATAAGTTGACCCCCCTCCCCCAATGACTGCCATTATATGGCTTACCTTGAGTCCTTCAGTTTGTGGTTGGCCTTTGAAGAGTGCAGACATGTCCTGGTCCACAGAAAATGACTGTGCTGGACCTCCAGAGGTAAATGTGGGGTAAGGGGGGTGTGGGGAGGTGGGTGCTCAGTGGGAGGTGTGGATGGAGGAGGGGACTGGGAGATGATGAGGACTGTTTTCTTTTTAGGGGTTAAAAAAGGCATCGAGGGACTGTTTTTTTTTGCCGGACCCCACGTATTGAGTGAGCCTGCTGTCCTTAGGTTGATGGGGCCAGCGGCTGGATACCCGCCGGTGCGCTGCAGGGGTGCATAAACATAAGTAATAAAAAATAAAAAGAAAGGGTTCAGGAGGGAGGGAGGAGGGCATTCGACACTGTGAGGGGGCATCCCGTGTCGGAAACTTTTTCAATAAAAGGTTTATTTCGCATGCTGGGGTTGGCTCCCTAGTGTGTCACAGTAATGGAGGGGGGAAATAAATCCTAAAATGGGGATTCGGCACCCCAATGTCGGCAAAAAGTTTTTTCTCCCCTCGCTAAGGGAGAAAAAGAAATGGCTGCCAGAGAAAACTGATTAGCCTCATGAAAAGGGATTTAGCAAAATTTCAAATCCCTTTTAGCAATCCCTGTTCATGAATGGCTCACAGCTAGGGATCCTTCATTGAAACTGTGCAGCTATCCCAAAAACTGAACTGAGCTTGCTGAGAACCTTAAATTTCAAAACGGAATAACTTTGGAATGGATTATTATTTTTTCACCAAACCAATGCTGGATTGTTCCTTAGGATAACCTCTTTCTAACCTGAAAATTTCAGGCCAAACATCCAAATGGTGCAGGCACAGCGCAATGTCAGAAAAAGACCCTGACATTTTGGGGGGGGGGGGACGACAACAAAAAAACGCAAATCCAGTCAAAACGCAACTTGGCAAATCAAGAGATCTACCACACGAGACTGAGCATTCTGAATTTCGTGCAAATCCTTTGAACGATTACAAAGTTATTAACGTGCAAAATTTGGGGTTTAACATTAAACTGCCTACACAACCCTAACTATAGGAGCACGACCATGTCCCTATAAAATATATATATATATATGTAACAGATAAACCACTCTGAGGTGTGCGGTCACACTCTGATATACACACGCATTGGTGTGCGTTGTTATGCACGAGGCTGCTGGTTGAGTGCGTCAACCACCCAAGGTGTGCGTATATCAGAGCGCCACCGCACACCTCAGAGGGGTTTATCTATCTTATAAAATGTCAAAATTGTTTTGAAGGGGGGTAAAAGTGCAGGTGTGCGGTTGCACTCTGATATACGCATGTCATGTGATGTGTTCCAACAAATCAGCAATTTTTCCTACCCATTATATATATATATATATATATATATATATATATATATATTTATAGGTATATACAAGTTTGAGGGCCAGGCCCATTCTGAACTTGCCACCATTATGTACTCTAATGGTGGAAAGAGAATTTTTTTGTCACACATAAAATGATCCAGTCTAGTTTTGAATTGTTCAATATTCTTGCTTGTTACAACTTACAAGGGCAGGGAATCCCATATCGGTTGCAATCTTTGAGTAATACAGTTACTTCTTTTTACAGTTTTATTAACTGTGACAGTTTTAGTTTGTGCGATCTCGTGTGTGTGTGTGTGTGTGTGTGTGTGTGTGTGTGTATATATATATCAAAAAAACTTTGTTAATGCATCAGTTAGGGTTGAAGTGACAAAAGTAAGGAAATGAGACATTAGGATTGACACCCTAACACATCCCCCACCTGACCACCCCACCCCCACTGTCCACAGACCAACAGGCGATGGAGTGTGCCTTGGGGTCGTCGGCCCTCTCACCCCATTCCATTTGCAAGAAAGCTGACATGGTACAGTATAGGAGAATGGGGTGAAAGGCCCGATGACCCCAAGGCACACCCCATCACCTATTGGTCTGTGGATGGTAAAACTCGAACCACCCGAGCGTGATCAGTTGTTCTACTATAAAGTGCAAGAGCAAGTGAATGATTTCCATTCACAAGAGGCAGCCGTCGAAGAGGAGGGTGGGCTGCGCTGGCATAACTTTTTTTTTTTTTTTTTTTTTTTTTTTTTAATTACTTCTTTTAGGTGTGATTGCGTGCACTACTGGCTACTGGGGTGCGGATGGGTGGGTGGGTGTGTGTGTGTGTGTGTGGGGAGGACACAGTACTGAAGAAACTTTTGGCCATCTGTGGAGGTGGGTGGGGTCGTGCTGGTCGCCCACTGGATTTTGATGATTTTCTTTTGGAATTATGACTTGGTTGGGGAGGTGGGTTTGGGTGCTATCTGAGGGTGAGGGAAGGGGGTTCTTTCTTATCTTGCCAGATCTGGGTAAGGGAGGAGGGTGGGGGGCAATTTTAGCTTTTTTACGCAAAATTAGCAAAACTGCCCAAATAGAATATTCAGACAAATATTTGGACGCATGGGCTCCGAATACCGAACATTCGGCTGCATATTCGAAAAAAGGTATTTGCATAGCCCTACCCTGGACACAGCCACCAAGGCAGCAGTATGACAGGTGGAATGAGCCCTTAGCCCTACGGGAGGCTCCTTACCCGCCAGCCTATAGCAGAAGTCAATGCAGGATACAATCCACCTGACAATTGTCTGTTTAGCTGCCGGTCTGCCAGGTGCAGCTTCAGAGTAGGTGACAAATAGCTGGCGAACCTCTCCCCAAACTCCAGCTGTACGCACTTTGTAATGGGTGAGCACTCACTGCAGGTCCAAAGTATGGAGCCTGTACTCAGCCTCTGAGGTGAGATCAGTGAAGTACATTGGAAAATTAATCACCTGGTTAAGGTGAAAATCAGACATAACCTTCGGAAGGAACTTTGGGTTGGGGCAAAGGACAACCTTGTCCCTGTGGAAGACCAGCTAAGGAAACTCCACTGAGAATGCCTGGAGCTCACTGATCTTCTGGCTGACATAAGCCACCAGGAAGGAGGTCTTCCATGACAGGTGAGACATTTCGCACTTGTGCATTGGTTCGAATGGCTTGCCCATGAGCTTTGCCATTATCAGCAGTGAGTCCTATGGTGGTGGTGGTGGTTCAGGCACCAGAGGGGAAATGTGGTCAAGGCATTTAAAAAAGCACCAGACCACCTTCTCCTGCACCATCGACTGCATACCTGCCCACACCTGGTAGTCAGAGATGGCTGCCAGCTGCACCTTAATGGTTGTAGACTGAAGGTCCGACAGAGAGGGACCAAAGGTAGTCAAGAATGCTAGCCATCGGACAAGATAATGGGTCAAGCCCCTTGCCCTGCCACCAAACAGAGAACCTCTTCCATTTGAAGGCATAGCATTTCCGGGTTGATTCCTTAAAGGAAGCCTCAACCACACTGAGGAAATCTTCGAAGAGACAAAGCCTGAAACTTTAGCTGCTCAGGAACCAGGTAGTTAGGTGCAGGGACTGAAGGTCCAAGTGGAGTACCTACCCTGACTGAGGGACAGCAGGTCTGGGTGTAGAGGGAGACACCTAGGGAGCTTGCTGCTGAGGCTGAGGAAATCGGGGTACCAGAACTGACAAGACCAGTCCGGAGCCACCAGGATCATCTGAGCCTTGTCGTTCCTCACCTTGAATAGCAGTTTTTGGATTGAGGGAAGGTGTAAAGAAGACCATCCCCCTGCAGTGTTCTCTGCTGAGGGGGGTGGGCACAGTACAGCCTCAGCTTTGAGTTCTCCCTGGAAGCAAACAGGCCCACCAGAGGGGTGTCCCACTGGGAGAACAGGCTGTGTACTACCTCTGGGTGGAGAGACCACTCATGAGACACCTCGCCCACATGACAGAGTGTCCACCAGCTGGTTGGAGAAGCCAGCAACTCTGAAGGCCAGGAGATTGGCCTCCAGGTTGCGCATGAGGGTCAAAACACGGACAGCTCCCCTGAACAGAAGGGAGTGTGTCCTGCCCTGTTTGTTGAGGTAGCACATGGAAGTGGTGCTGTCCGTTGGGACCTGAACGACCTGACCCCGGATGTGAGGAGCAAAAGCAGTCAGCACTGGTCAAACTGCCCAGAGCTCCAGCAGGTTGATGTAGCACTGGGACTCCTCGGGGGTCCAGAGCCCATGGACTCTGTGTTCCCCCAGGTGGGCACCCCAGCCCATGAGGGAGGCACTGATTGTCCGGATGACCATCAACTCTGGATGGACAAATGGGATACCTTCCTGCAGATTTTCTGGGACCAACCACCACAGGAGGGCATCCCACATCAGCTGGGTCATGGTGACTGGCTGGCAGAAGTGGCCCTTGCGCGGAGACCATTGGCGGGCCAGCTCCCATTGCAGAGAGCACATTCTCCATCAGGCCCAATGGACCATGCTGGTACATGCCGCCATGTATCCCTTGAGGTGCAGAAAGTCCCAAGAAAGGGGCAACTACCCAACCAGAAATGATCAGGCAAAGGAAGAGAGAGCTTCTGCCCTGTCCATCGAAAGCTAAGTCCTGGCTCTGCAAAAGTTGAGCTCCGCCCCGATGAATTGAATCACCTGCAAGGGCACGAGTTCTGACTTGGCCTCATTGACCAGAGGCCAAGAGAGATGCAAGCCTGGAGGTCAAGATCCCTGGATCTCGCCACCTCCTGCCTGGAGGGACATGCAATTAGCCAGTTGTTCAGGTAGGGGTATACTCAGATTTCTTAGCTCCTCAGGTAAGCTGCCACCACTGCTATGTATTTGGTGAACACCCTGGAGGTGGAAGACAGGCCGAATGGCATGACCTGAAACTCGTAGAGGATCTCCTCCACCCAAAACCAGTGGGATGACTAGATTGGGACGTGGAAGAACATGTCCTGAAGATCCAGAAAGCAAAGCCACATGTTCTGCTCGAAAGATGGTATGATCTGAGACAGTGACCATTCTGAAGGTGCACAACCTGAGAAACTTGTTCAGGTCATGCAGCTCTAAGGTGGGGCACAAGCCCCTTATCTGTTTTTGTGCCAGGAAGTACCTGAAGACAAACCCTGGGTGTACTGGAGGGTCCAAGACAGAAGCCCCAGCCTCCCTGCGGAGGAGCTGGGTGATGTCTTCCCAAAGGGCCAACAGGATGTCGATGGACAGCCCAGGAAGAAGGTGCACTCAGGACCCACCCCCCTGAGGAAGACCAATGTTAGGGTCAAAGTGCTGGGGCTATAGGGTGTGTACCAGACACCTTGCTGAATAAACGTTTGCACATTGCATTTAAAATCTGATTTACAAGTGCTGAGTGTTCTTGTTCAGGATGTCAGTGGACGCTATGTCCTCCTGTGAGGCATGGGTTCAGCAAGGGGGGTAAGCTTTGAACTCCAGAGGCAGACCCTGACTGATCACCTTGAGGACCCACCTAACCGTGGTGACAGTGGACCAGGCAAAAAGGAAGTGGTGGAGCCAGCCCCCCATGGAAGGACCCAGGGGAATCAGGATGGGCATGGGGAAGGCACCCCCCATCCCGTCACTGGGAAGGCTTGGAGGCGGAGGAAGGACCAGCTGAGGAGCCACTGAGATCCCGACCTCCTGGCTTCTGGATGACTATGGCCATTAACTGACTGGGGATGCCAAGCCTGAGTCTGGGCCAGTTTGGCTGCAGGGGCAGAGAGGGGCCAAAAGGGCTGCTTCTGTTGTTTAGGGCCCTTGGGTTCCCTCTGGCAGACGTCACCAAGTCCAAGGTGGCACTGGACTTTGCAATGCGGATGAGGTGCCCCTCGACCCTTGGCCTGAATAAGTTGGTGCCCAAGAAGGGGACATCTGCCAGCTTGTGCTAGGTATCAGCCATGAAGGTTGAGATCATCAGCCCTGCCATGCGTGGCATCTGTGGCTGCCACGGACATAGCGCAAAAGTCGCCAATGTCCATGGCAGTCTGGAGCTGCTGCTCAGCCACCGATCAGCCTTGATCCCGGACCTGCTTGACCGAAGTCTGTAAGGCAGCATCTCCTCGAGTGTGCCCAGAAGGGCATGGGTGAGGTGGGCCATTAAAAGGGCCTAACTCGCTTGCTGAAGGCCAAGAGAAGAGGCAGCATAGACCTTTTTGGCGATGTGGTCCAGTTTCTTGGACGCCTTGTCAGGAGGCTTATCAATGTCTCCCGTGTTGCCTGTGCACCAAAACATAGAGTCAGCCACCAGACCTTCAACCGAAGGGTGCTCTGTCAATCCTGAAAGGGAACTAGTAGGGACCGCATACTTGCGGGCCATCTGGGCTGAAGGCATAGGACAAGAGGCTGGATGTTGCCACAACTCCAATGCAGGGCCAAGAATGGCCTCCATGACTGGGAAGGCTTCCACAGGGGAGCCACCCCAGCTGAAGATTTTGGTGAACAGGTACCATCCATCAGGAGACCCGTGGACTCTGAGATGAGGCGGAGAAGACCCATGAAAGAAGTGGGACCTTGTTCCATTGACAAATCCTCGGCAGACTCCATGTCCACCGAATGAGAGTGTAAAGAGGAGCCCTCAGACTCAGAGGATTCATTAAATAAAGGTCAACCATCAGAGTCCTCACTGACCCTACAGGGTCGGTCGGGAGTAATGGTGACCGACAGCAGGTGAGGAAGTCTTGATGCCGGGCAGACCTCCTTAGATGGAACACCGGGCTTCAGCTGTTTCTGCAGCTCCACCAGTATTGGGGGAGAGGCTGGAGGAGGCAGAGTCAGAACCTGTCGGGTCGGCTCCTGCCGAGGTGGGGAAGGTTGCAGCCTCTGAGGCAAAAGCTATGTAATGGCTGGGGTTGAGACAGGCAGAGGCTTCACCCGGTAAACATGAGCTGCTGTCATTCCAAATCCTCAGGAGTGCCGACGCAACTTGCACCAGAGCCTCTCCTCACCTGAGGATGAAGAGAAATAGCAGCGACGCCGCTTGCCAAAATGCCAAGAGTGCAAGGATGCCAGCACAGGCTGCTCTACACGGGGCTATGGGATTGGGACAGTGACCTCAACCATCAGGGCTGCCAACGGTGGGTCTTACAGGGTGCTGGTGATAGCTGAGCCTCCTCCTGATCCAGAAGATCCTGGGTAAGAGGTGGCAGATCAGCAGATTGGTCCATCCCTCCTTGAGAGGCGAGTGGTAGGACCGGAGTCCTAGACAAGGATATATCAGCCTTGTCTTGCAACAATAGGTCAACCGGCTTGGTCTCTTTCTTAGATTTGGTGCCAGAGAGACACTGCCCATGGGTGGGAAGGGCCTGGCACAAGTCCCTAAATGCCCCCATGAAGGAAGCACCCAAAGAGAGCAGCAAAAAGGCCGTAGCTGAGGAAGCTTGTGTTGTAGCCTGGGCCACAGCTTCCTCAAAAGCCATAAGTTGTTTGGTAGACCCCGCAGAAACGGAGACCACTCGACAGGTGTCCTTGGACTTAACGGAAGGATCCCAGTTGTCTGGATGAACCAAAAGAAGGCAGGCATGCCGATCTTTTAATGTGGATGGATGCAGGGTGTGGCACAAGCTGCAAGCCTGGGGATTGTGCTCGTGGCCCAGGCAGTAAACACACATGGTGTGCAGGTCCATCTGGAACATCTTCTGCCCACAGGCACATTTATTAAAACCCGGCACTGACTTCGTGTCATCCATACTGGATGAGAGAAGTAGTCACTTAAAGACGAGGTTTTTAATAAGCAGAGTCTACTCAGCGTGAGAGTGATAAGGAGGGAACCTTCTTCCAGCGGAAAGGAAGATCTGACATCATGAGGCGGTGCTAGGGGAGTTACCACAGCTTGAAGATGTTTCGGCTGATTTAAAGGGGAAAGAAACACTGCCTGAAGGGTGGATAGAACATCATATCCATGTCCCTAGAAAAGGCATTTGCTAAAATTAAAAAACTGAAATACAATCTCATGCAAGATAAAAAAAAAAATCTATTACAATCCAGCCTGACTTTGATAAGTTTAAAAGATACTGAGAGATTCATTTGTTTTTAATAACCAGGTAGGTACACTAGACGTAGAAATGCCTATTTTCAGGTATGATCTGGGAAAGTACAAATGAGAACAGTCAAGATACAGTCAAAATATAGATACAATGATGTACGAGAAAAAACAAAACAGTATTACTCAAAAACATTAGTAAAGGCATTTTTAGAATCAACCAAGCATGAATACAGCAAAACAAATTATCAATGTGCATATTTTAGACAAATATACTTAAACAAGGTTTCAAAGATACAATTTTAACATACGGTAAATTAAAACACATAGTAGCTAGGCTACCTAGGTGCTCAAGTGGGGCATCAGGGGATACATCAGAGATTGAGAGGAGCAGTGAGCTGTGTCAGTAGGAGAGACTGGCACAAGTAGAGGTAGGGCAACAATTTTACAAATGAATATTAGATAGGAAGCTATAAGAGTTACAAGTGCATGGAGAGGGCATGGGGCACACAGTCAAGGCTAATGGGGGGGCATAGAAAAGGGCAGAGAGTGGAGGTAGAGGGGAAACAGAAATCAAAGGGGATGGAAACAGCCGCAAGAGTCAGATGTTTATGTATTTATTTACTGAATTTTGGTGACCCGGTAGGCCCACTGAGACTATCAGTCCCTTTTTCAGGGGTGACCAGGGGGAGAGGAATACAGATTGCAACCAACTGAAACCAAACCAGATTAAGCTGTTGGTGGTATTTTTAGTGAATGGGGTAAATTTGGCCAGGACACTGGGGAAATTCCCCTAACTCTTGCTTCCTGTGAGCAGGGGGGACTCTTTTTCCTGCGGGAATTAGATGGCTGCTGTCCTGGACCTTGGAGGAGGTGGAGGTGATGCAGCTCTCTGTTTTGTGGTTTCTGCTCCAGATCTCCAGCCTACTATGCCTGTTGGTTTGCCTAGTGCTTGCAGTAATAATCAATCGAACTCTGCGTCACAACTAGTTGTTAGTACACCTCCTGATTCTTCTCCTGATTTTGGAACTCTCACCCAGATTTTGGACCAGCATTCTTCTACAGCTCTTGGGACCAGTACTAACACTATGTCTCCATCGCATTTGAGACTGTTATATGAACAAAACCGTTCTTACGGCGCTTCGTGCAGGAGGATGACACACTGCACTCCTCCCTGCCTACTACCTCTGACCAGGCTGAATTACACTCTGGGCTATCGCACACATCAACAATGGACTTACTTACAGCTCCTACCAGTACCGCTTCAGCTACTGCAGGCAGGCTCTCCTCTCCAACTACTCATGGAGGTACTTCATTTCCAGACTCTGCATGGTCCCCTGCTTCCGCTCTGCATGCTGCGGGTTGGACTCAACCACTTCCTGGTGCACCCTGGTCTTCTTCCCAAGCGGTAAGCGCACAGGACATTATGCAGGGAAACACAGTCACTGAACAGCCTGCTGAATCCACTTCCTTCCCTCATTCATCCTCAGTGGCTTCGTTGCTCTACGCCTTCCACTTCACACAAATTTCTGCTGTTGGCCAACCAACTCCTAAAACTTGGTACAATGCAAGCTAAGGATTCTGCTTGCATGCATCCTCCACTGGCAGTACTCTCTTCGAGCTGATTCTATTCCCCACTTGGATAATCTTCCTTTGCCTACTCTAAGCACAAGTGAGGCTTTGACTGATCATTCTTTCACTTCAGTGACCTGTTTCAGAATTTGGGTGAACCAGCCCAATGTAGGAATGCAGTTCGTCTGAAATATTTTGGTGACCTCTCTTCTGCATCTGATAGGAAAACTGTTTTGCATTCCCTGTTGCGTGACTCTATGGGTATTTCAGCAAGTGAATTGTTTGCTTTCATACATGTTAACGGGGAATCAGTTTATGATTTAAGTTTCAAGACTGTTTCTACTCTAGAAAAATTTTGGATCAAATATGATATGGTGAAGTCACAGCCTTTATGGACCCCCTTTATGCTCATTCCTCTTACTAACCTACAGTAAAATTGATTACTCTTCTTTTTCGTAATGAAGGAGTGAGCATAGCAGATGTTCAATACTGGCTTAAGCAGTGCTGCGACATTCTCGAGGCTCCTTGTGCTATTTTGGATGAGGACCTTGTCTGGACAGGGGGTTGGAAGGCTAAGGTGCAATTGAAGCAGGATGACAGGGGTATAGCTCATTTGCCAGGTAGTTTTTATATAGGTAGGGATAGAAGTTTGTGTTTTTGTCCCAGCCAACCCTGCACCTGCCATAAATGTGGTTCTCAAACGCATTTGAGCCATATCTGCAATGAGCCAAGGTGCACTATTTGCTTGGCCTATGGTCATGCGAGGCTCGGTTGCCCTAACCCCCGGAGGTGTAATCTCTGTGATGAGACTGGCCATACTTACCATCAATGTCCATGGGCTGACCATAATCAGTTGGACCGTCCCCCCTCAGGATCAGGTAGCCCTTATCACGGACTCTCAGACTCAGGTTCTTCGCCAGCTTGAAAGGGACGGCGAGGTCGTAGTGCCCCTTCCCCCCAGTGAGGATCTTCCCTCTGCTTTTCCTGCTCTTCCAGTGGCAGATCCTGTGTTACAAGACCTGACCCCTCCTGGCACAGACCCAGTGCCTGGAGTTGTTGCTCCCTCTGACCCCATGCCACCCCCTCTTGCTTTGGACCCCTTCACGGAGGTTTCGCAGGGAAAAAAGGGTAAGTCCAAAGGTAAGCGTAAGGCTCCCAGCTCTTCCCCCAGACAATCCATTTTGACCAGGAATTGCTATCAAGCCCTGTCCAAACAGAAGCAGTGGAGTGATATAATGGACAAGGAAAATTACTCTGAATCTTCACAGGCCCCTTCCCTCCATTTAGACTACTCCTCTGATTCCCTACAAGATCCCTCTCCTACTACATCTGACACCAGGCGGCAATCGGCGGTTACTTGACGTCTCTTTGCCTAATTCTTCATGTTTTTCTGCTGGTTTTCTGTCTTTTTCTTTCTTCTTTTGCCTGTGGGTTTGGGTCTTCGCTGTCTCACACTTAATGTGTGCAGCATGACATCCCATAGGAAACGTCTTGCCTCTCTATAGTATCTTTTGGATCTCCCGCATGATCTTTACTTACTTCAGGATACTATGCTGAAGACTCGATATGAGCTGACCCAGGCTTCTGCTGGCTGGACTAGAGGCCCTTCCTATTGGTCTTCTGGTGAGGATACATGTGATGGGTTGGGTATTTTGTTTTCTGGTTTTGACTGTACCATTACTGAGACTGGTTGATATTGTCCCTGCCTTGTGTTGTGATTGCACTTTCCGTCACCTCCAGCTAATGATTCTGAATGTTTATGCACCTCAGGGTATTGCTGCTCGTTCTGACTTATTTCAGTTGTTGCACCCTTATTTACACACCTCTAGACATCTTTATATGGGAGGAGACTTCAATTGTGGTCTCACTGTGGCTGAAAGAGGAGGCTCCACACAGAAGCTTTTCGGGGACTCTACTGCATTACATACTATTCTCAAGTAGGCCTCTCTTAAGGATGGTTATTGCAAGGTGCATCCCAGAGGAACAATGACCTATCATAGAGGCCTTCTGGCCAACCGTATTGATTTTATTTTTCTCTCCCAGAATGTTATGGTACAACAGGCGAAGGTCATTCCTTGCGAGACCTCGGATCACATGGCCATCTCATTGCTTTGTTTTCCTTCTACGGCTTCTCATCCTCCTTGTTTCTTCATGCTGGAAGTTGAATAGCTCCCTATTGTCTGATGGCAGCATTATTCGAGACTGTCGTGAATTTCTGTTAGCCTGAATTTCAGTTCTGGATGCTTACACCTCCCCTTTACATTGGTGGGATGTTACCAAATCGGATCTTAAACACTTTTTTCTTAGGTATGCCAGGAGTAAATCTGTTTCCTTTTATCATCAGTATTTGTTATTATGGCAACATTTACAGGATGTATTCTCTAGGGCTGCTGAGACGGCTCAAGACAGCTCCCCTCTTATTGCTTCCTTGAAGACCCAGATGGAAGAGTATCAATATAACAAGGCCCGCTCGTTGCGTCTTGAGGCTACTTGTGGCACCCACTCCTTAAAGGCCTCTTTTGATATATACAGGCGCTGTTCTGACAGGGTGGCAGCCACACACATTGAACGTCTTATTGACCCTGACTCTTCTAAGGTTTATGATACTATAACCTCTCTCCAGCTAAAGGTCTCTTCCCATTTAGCCAGTGTTTTTGGGACTCCTTCAGTGGCTACATCCACTGCTGTTTCCTTTTTTGATTTCCTGACCCCTTCTCCTCCTCCTGATCTTTTCACCAAGTTGACAGCCCCAATTTCCTTGTTAGAGGTGCAGGCGGCTATTAAGAAACAAAAGCAATGTACTTCTCCAGGGCAGGACGGCCTCACTGCTGAACTTTATCAAGCTTTTTCGGATGTTTTTTCACCCATTCTTACCTTGCTCTTTAGTACTATCATTGCTACGCATTCTGTTCCTCGGAATTTTTCAGACGCAACCGTGTTTCTGTTGTTCAAGAAATGAGATAGGTTGGACATATGGAATTGGAGGCCTTTGAGTCTCTTGAATGTGGACTATAAGATTTTTACATCCATCCTGCTTCACCGTCTTCTTCATGTCACATCCTACATTATTTCAGAAGTACAGACCTGTGCTATTCCTCAACACACTATTGTTTCCAAACTTTTCCTGCTTAGAGATGTCTCTGCCTTTAGCTCTTCTTTCACTGGATCAGGAGAAGGCGTTTGATAGCATGAATCATGACTACCTCTTTCAAGTCTTGTCTCATTACTGTATTCCACAGCGCTTTATTCAATGGATTAGATTGCTCTATTCCACTGCCTGGATCCATCCTTATGTGAATAGCACCACTTGCTCCCCCTTTTTGAGTCATACTGGGGTTCAGCAGGGCTGCCCTCTCAGTCCTCTTCATGTCTTTCATATAGATCCATTACTTCATAGTCTCTTATGTCACCCATCGATCCCTCATTTGTCCTTTCCTTTCGGGTGCTCTGTCCCTACAGTATTGGCTTATGCAGACAATCTCTGCATTCTCACCACCCTGCACCTACAAGAGGTGGACTTAGTTCTCCTTTTAATGGATTTCAAACATGTGTCTAGTTCTAAGCTTAATTATAATAAGAGTGCGGCATTGTACCTCCCAATTCCACCACCCCCACATTCACTTCACTACGTTGCGGGAGTGCCTGTACAGTTTTCCCCAGTTAAAGTTTTAGGACTGACCTTTGGTTCCCCTGATGATGCCCACTCAAATTGGACTGTTGTTTTGGACAAGGCCATTCATTTGGTTGCACTTGAAAGGGTCATACTATTGCAAAGAGAAAGCGGGTTTTGTTGTTGAAAACCTTAGTTCTTCCTTTATTTCTTCATGTGGCTTCAGTTTTTCTGGTCCCCTTTTCCTTGGAGGCTTGCTTATATAATGTTTCTTTCGGGATTCTGGGGCTGCCATTTAAACCTGCAAAACGTTCTTACACATATCTTGATTATTACTCGGGGTTCGGATGTTGAACCCTTGGTGTTTTTCACTGTTTGTTTCTTAAGACTGTTATCCTCACCTATTGAATACACCCCCAGTCTTTTGTATTTCTCTTCATCATCATATTGCTCCATTGTGCGCCACCTGGTGTCTCCCCCCTTTCGAAATCCCTCAGAATTTTCATAAGTTTAAGCTCCCCCATTTTATCATTCCCACCTTTTTAAAAATTCGTCAGTGGTCTCTGACCCCTACAGTGATTCTCTCTTCATCAAGGAAGCACTTATATTGGTTTGTTTTGGGAACATCCTTTTTGGACTTGCCAGTGCTATGAGATTCCCTTGGCGTTCAACTGGACTCCTCTGGAGTTTTTCACCAACTGACTGATCCACGGATCCCCCAAACGGTTTGGGATGTAACCTGGCTTTCTTGTCATGACAGACTAGGTGTTTGTGGTAATATGAAGCATAAGGATCATGAAGAAAGGACTTGTCCCCGGGATACGTGCCTTTCCATTCCAGACACCATGATGCATTTCTTTCTTTCTTGATTTCCCCTATTCACAACCGGTATGGACCCTTCTCCTCCATAAATGGAAGGAAAAGGCCCTTCCTTTTCTCACATATAATATTTTGGTTTATGGTATTTATCCCCCTGCTTTGGCTCATTACCATTCTAGTGCTTTATGTTTAATTTTTGCATTTTGTCGCTTCTATTTGTGGCAGGCCAGATGTGCATTTTTACTACAACAGAAAGTGTGTAGTCCTACTCAGATTTTACAGGGCTTACAGGCTGTTTATAGTTCTGAGAAAACCTCCGTATCTCCTGAAGTTTTTCGACGCTATTGGGGCTTCTGTTCCTGGATTTTTTCCTAATGATGCAGTACTTTTTTTCTGTTTTCTTTGCTTTTCTTCATTATAATTTTGCATGATGTACTACTGTTCTTGCAATGTTTGTATACCATACAATACTCTCCTACTCTTTTTAGTGGGGAAGAGATGGGGGTTATATGCTACTACGGATTCTCACTGCTTGTTATTCATGTATGCTGTAATACTTACTTTTGTTTTTTATTTCATTTATTATGGTTTTTGTCTGATGCCATACACGTTTGTATATTTTCTCTTAAGTTTTTAATGGAAGATTCCCCTACTCTTACAGTGGGGATGGGATGGGGGTTATGTACAACCACGGGTTATTTATGTTTGTAGTTCAAGTACGCTGTGGTACTTATTTTTGTTTTTTGACCTCCTCCATTATGGTTTTGTATGAAGCAATACGTTTTAGTATAATTTGTTTTCATTGCAACTTCCCCTACTCTTTTAGTGGGAATGAGATGGGGGTTGTGTGCCCATATGGATTATTTTTGTTTGTACTCCATGTATGCAGTAATACTCATTTCTGTTTTTGAATTTTTTTCTTATGGTTTTGTATGAAGTCATATGATTTGTATATTTTGTTTTCAGTTTTCAATAAAAAATTTCCCTACTCTGTCTGCAGGAGTACTGTCACTTCCTGTGAACAGGATGGAGGGACCCATTTTGGTGCCAGACACAGGTGGGGGAGGAAGTGATGTGTCATCCAAGATGACGGACAGCAGTCCAGGAGGGAGGATGGAGGTGGAAGAGCTGAGTGAGAATGTCGGTTTGTCTATGATTTTGCATGGCGAGAACATGGAATCTGGAAGTCAGATGATGGAAGTAAGCAATGCACAAGAAATTACTTTGAATGGTCAAGACAGTACAAACTACATTGAAGGACCTGCAAATACTACAGAGCAACTCGATAGTGAGAGCTCTGTACCAGAATATGAACCTCCTGCAGTAGTCCTC
Source organism: Neoceratodus forsteri (assembly GCA_016271365.2). NCBI lineage: Eukaryota > Metazoa > Chordata > Ceratodontiformes > Ceratodontidae > Neoceratodus > Neoceratodus forsteri. The sequence goes on from CM057452.1 coordinate 1,197,972,619, forward strand.
ACTCCAGAAGCTCTAGAACTGCAAAAAGAACAGGAGGTAGAAGAGCGGCGTTTTCGATATCGGAAAATGTCCCTGCAGCAGAAGATTCAGCAGTTGCAAAAAGACAGCACAACTGAAATAGACAAACAGAAACAGCTGTTGGATATGCCATCTGCAGGAGGACAAAATGAGGGAATGATCGCACAGCCTACAGAACAATCTGCAGTGAGTACTCATGCTCAGGGTGCAAACCTTGATTTATAACAAAAAGCTGGGGAAACTTTAATAGAGGAAAATGAATGTGACCAAGCATGGTGATAGAAACATAGACTTTGACAGCAGATAAGGACCGCTTGGCCCACCTAGTCTGCCCATTTCCCTACCTACAGGATAGGCCGCAGACCCTAGTTAACCAACAGCCTATTTCTTCCTACCCCCCCCACTAGAACTGCTTTATGTCTGTCCCATGCATTCTTGAATTCTTCCCCAGTTTTAGACCCCACAACCTCCTCAGGAAGGCTGTTCCATGCATCCACTACCATCTCTGTGAAAAAATACTTCCTCACATTGCCCCTGAACCGCCCCCCCATCTTTAAATTGTGTCCCCTTGTTCTTGCATGTCTCTTTTTCTGAAAGATGCTACCCTCTTGGACTTTGCTGATTCCTCTGAGGTACTTAAAAGTTTCTATCATGTCCCACCTCTCCCTCCTTTCCTCAAGCGTATACATATTAAGCTCCTTTAGTCTCTCCTCGTACGGCTTCTCTTGCAGACCCTGCACCATTTTAGTTGCCCTCCTCTGGACTGCCTCTATCCTGTCTATGTCCTTGCAGAGATGGGGTCTCAGAACTGGACGAGTACTCCAGATGGGGTCTCACCAACTGTCTGTACAGAGGGATAACAACTTCCTGTTTTCTGCTGGTGATGCCTCTCCGATGCATCCCAGTATCCCCCAGTCCTCCCTACTGCCTTCCTCACATTGCTTGCTAACCTTAAGGTCATCTGATATGATTACCCCCAGGTCCCTTTCCTTTTGTTGTTGTTAGTACCTCCCCATTGTGTAATCTTCCCCTGGGTTCTTGTTTCCCAGGTGCATTATTTGCACTTTTTGCATTGAATCCTAGCTGCCATACTTCTGACCATTTCTCCAACCTTGCCAAGTCCCTTCTCATCCTTTCCACGCCTCCTTGTGTATCAACCCTGTTGCAGATCTTTGTGTCATCTGCAAAGAGGCATACTTTTCCTTCCAGTCCCTCTGCAATGTCACTTATAAAGACATTAAAAAGGACTGGACACAGCACTGAACCCTGTGGTACCCCACTAGTAACCCCTCTTTCTTCAGAGTGGACTCCATTTACAATTACCTTCTGTGTCCTGTTGTCCAGCTAATGTTTTACCCAGGCTACCACCCTGGGACCCACTCCCAGGCTGGTTAATTTGACTATTAATCTTTTGTGTGGGACTGTGTCAAATGCCTTGCTAAAGTCTAGGTAGGCCATGTCCACAGCCCCTCCCTGGTCTACTACTTTGGTCACCCAGTCAAAGAAATCTATTAGATCTGCCTGACATGACCCTTCCTGCTAGAACCCATGCTGCCTTGGGTCCTGTGCCCCACTGGCCTCAAGGTACTCAACAATTCTTTCCTTCGTAAGTGACTCCATCACTTTCCCTACCACAGAGGTCAAACTGACAGGTCTATAGTTTCCTGCCTCTGTCTTGGTCCCACTTTTGTGAAGGGGAATCACATCCGCCTTCCTCCAGTCCTCGGGTACCAGACCATCCTCCCATGATTTATTAAAAAGAGTAGTCAGTGGTATCACCAGTTCCCCCTTAATTCTTTTAGAATTCTGGGGTGAATTCCATCAGGCCCCATTGCTTTGTCCACCTTCAGTTTTAGGAGTTCTACAGAACCCTTTCTTCTGTGAAAGGGCTGGGATCAACCCCTATCAAGAGTGCTTCTGTTAATTGGATTAGGCACTTCCCCCTCCTCTTTTGTGAATACTGAGCAGAAATATTCGTTCAGTATCCCTGCTTTTTCACTGTCCCCCTCTGCCCACCCACCATTCATTCTATTCAGCCTCACTGTCCCTCCCTATGTCTTTCTACGCGCTCTGGTGTACCTATAAAAGGTTTTATCCCCTTCTTAACAGAGTTGGCTATCTTTTCCTCAGTTTGTGAATTGTTATTCTGACTGTTTTCCCTGCCTCCTTCTGCCTTAACTGGTACAGCTCTCTGTCCTGCTCCTTCTGTGTTTCCTTATACTTCCTGAATGCTATCTTTTTCTCCCTGACTTTCCCAGACACCTCTTTTGAGAACCATAGTGGCTTTTTCTTTCGTTTTATTTGCTTGACACAAAGGCTTGTTGCCTCTGTGACGGCAGTTTTGATGATTCCCCATTGTTGCTCCACACCTCCTTCTAGCCTGTTTGCTAGTGCTTGTCTGAGGCACTCTCCCATCTTGCCAAAGTCAGCCCTCCTGAAGTCCAGTACCCTCACTTTTGTATGGCTTGACTCTGTAGCTGAGTTTAACGTGAACCACACTGTTTGATGGTCACTTGTTCCCAGATGGCTACCCACTTCTAGACCTGAGATCCTCTCACTGCCCCATTTGAGAGTATGAGGTCTAAGATTGCTCCCTCATGAGTGGGTTCTGAAACTAGCTGTCTGAGGCCTGCCACCTGTAGGGCATCAAGAATGGCCCTGCTCTTGGATGTGGCTGCAGCAAATGTGCTCCAGTTAACATCTGGCATATTCAGGTCTCCTATCAACAGTATCTCCCCTTTCTCTGCCATCCTAAGAATGCCTTCCATCATATCCTTGTCCATTCCCTCCCCCTGGCATGGGGGTCTGTACACAACCCGTGTGCGGATTGTGGTGCCCTTTACAGTCTTCAAGGTGACCCACAGTGACTCCTCTCCTCCTGTTTACTCTTTTGTTCAGTTGCTTTTATCCCTTCCTTTACATAGAGAGCTACTCCTCCCCCTCTTCTCCCCTCCCTGTCTCCCCTGTAGGTTATGTACCCTGGTATGTTAACATCCCAGTCATGGTTCTCTGTGTACCATGTTTCTGTGACTGCTATGATATCCAGGCATCCCTCTTCCATCAAGGCCACCAGCTCAGGGAACTTGTTGCCCAGACTACGGGCATTGGTACTCATAACCCTCCATTTTCTGATGTTCTTACTCCTTTTTGCCCTATCCCTGTCCTTCTTGCCTTTGTCACTTTCCCCATTTACCCCAGCGCTTCTCCCTATCGCCACCTCTATGTTGGTGTTTACCGTACTTACTACCGTGATTTTTGGGGGCTAGGATTTCCCTGCTCCTTTCCAGTGCCTCCCCCCTTGGCTAGTTTAAATGCTTGCCAATGAAGCATTTAATCTATCACCTAGGATCCTGGTTCCCCTCCTGGACAGATGCAGCCCATCATGCCAGTATAGGCTTGCATCACTCCAGGTGGACCCCCAGTCCCCAATGAAGCCAAATCCCTGAGCTCTGCACCAGTTTTTAACCACTGATTGAATCCCATGGTGCAGAACACCCAGCCTCTCCTACACAGACAGGCAGCACCTGAGAAGGTTACCGCATGCTATTTTGTCTAAGGCCCCTCCCTAATTCCACAAACTCTTCTTGCACTGCTCTAATCCTTTCTTAGCCAGGTCATTTGTCCCTAGGTGGACAATGACATCCAGCTCCCTCCCTGTGCAGCTGCTTCGGCAATCCTGAGGATTCACTCCCTGTCCCTCCAAGCCATGGCGCCAGGCAGGCACCTTACCTCCTTCTCCCCTTCCTCCCCCAGTTCTACCTTCCTAACAATGGAGTCCCCCACCAGGAGTTGTTTCCTTCCCCTGAGAGGTCCCATGCCACCCTCCTGTGGGTCTCCTTTGTGGAGGTTCCCAGCATCCACTTTGGTCTCCACTGTGGGTGCCTCCATAGAGGAACCACACTTTGCCAGAATGGCATAGGAATTGTGGAGATGTACAACTGCAGGGATGTGCCTCTGTTCCACCACCCTCACCCTCCCTGAGCCCACTGTGGTCCAACCGCTCCTCTTTCTTGGCAACCTCTGAGGCAACGGCAGTGGCACTGGTGGTCCCTGGATGGAGGAGGAGGTCCCACAAATCCTGGCCAACTCAGCCTGGAAATGAGCAACCTCCTCCCTCAGCCCAGAGAGGTGCCTGCAGATGGGACAACACTGCATCCTCCAGAACATCTCCCGGAAAACTGTTGCTCCACAGCCACTGCACTGCACCACTCCCATCATGTCTTATTTCTGGCCCCTTAACTGTTGTTTGGAATCCTTACTTTTTCCTCTGTTTTTTTTTTTTTTTTTTTTGTTTTGGTCAGTTGAAACAGCACTACAAAGTGCAGGGTGGTAGAAAAGAAAAACTTACCTTAGTAATGTTGTTTCTTCTAATGGAGTCTTGCTGTATTCTGACTATTGCAGTGATCACCAACCTTTGAACTGCTCTGGAGAACAGAGTGTTAACGTTCCATGCAGGGCATGGAACACTGAGCTTGAGCTCAGTTGAAGCCTTTGTCTGCTGTTGTTTAAACTCCAACCGTCAGATCTTTACAAGCTATACTCACTAGCTGTTCTGTGTGGAAACTGTAAAACTCACACTAGCCAACTGGCAACTAAATTTGTTAAACAGGGTTTTTTGGTTCAAAGCAAAGACTTAAGTCAGGAAACCCAAAAAACAAAACACAACACACACCTAAAATAAAGGAGGGTGAGAAAGGGGCACCTCTAGGTGCCAACACTGCTCCTGCCCACCCACATCCCAAAAACCAGGTTCTGAGAGGGGAGGCGGGGGGGTGGAGGTCAGAATACAGCAAGACTCCATTAGAAGAAACAACATTACTAAGGTGAGTAATTTTTTCTTCAAACAACATGAAGTCTTGCTGTATTCTGACTATTGCAGACTACCAAGCAGTATCTCCTTGGAGGAGGGACAGAACCTACTTTGGAAAAAGGCTCTGAAGTATTGCTGTGCCAAACCGAGCATCACTCCTAGCCTGGATATCCAGAGAGTAATGCTTGGTGAATGTATGGACTGTTTTCCAGGTGGCTGCTTGACAGATTTCTAAGATAGGGATATGCCTGGCAGCAGCCAGGGAAGCAGCTGTACCTCTAGTAGAGTGAGTCCTCAGGCCTGAGGGTGGGGTTCTACCCAATTTTTCATAGCAGAATTGCATACAAGAGACAATCCACCTGGCAATAGATTGTTTAGTTGCATGTTTGCCCTTACCAACTTCTCCATAAGTGAGGAACAACTGGAGGGACTCAAACCTGTGACCCTTGGTATGCTCTATGTAGTAGCTAAGGGCCCTTTTTATGTCCAGGCTGTGCAACCTCCTCTCTCCAGAGGAGGAATGGTCAGTGAAGAAAACAGGGAGAGACATAGACTGATTAAGGTGGAAGTCTGAAACCACCCTAGGCAAAAACTTCCTGTTAGTTCTTAGGACCATTTTATCTCTATGGAAAGAGATGAAATCAGGCTCCACTGACAGGGCTTGCAATTCACTGATACACCTGGCAGAGGTAATGGCTACCAAAAACACAGTTTTCCAAGTCAAGTACTTAAACTCTGCAGAGGACAAAGGCTCAAAGGGGGGTTGCATAAGCTGAGCAATGCAAACATTAAGGTCCCAAGCAGGAGCAGGGTTCCTAAAAGGAGGATTGGTGTGCAGCAATCCCTTAAAGAATTTACAAAATACAGGATGGGCTGATAGAGGAGAGGGCTTGCCTACTGACAAGAAGGCAGAAACAGCTGCCAGATGCACCTTAAGTGTAGCTGGTCTAAGTCCCAAGCCATTAAGATCAACCATATAGTCCAGGACTGTAGGCAACCCAGCAGATTCTGGAGAAATATGCTTATCAGAGCACCAAATAGTGAACCTTTTCCATTTGGAGTTGTAAGTATTTCTGGTGGAAGGCTTTCGAGAAGCCTTAAGGACATCCAGAACCTCTTGAGAGAGGTGCAGATCAGCAAACTCTAACTCTTCAAGAGCCAGGCCTTGAGATTGAGAGATCTGAGGTTTGGATACCAAATCCTTCCCTGAGAGGATGTCAACAGGTTGTAATTCCTGGGAAGAGACAGGGGAAGATGGACTGCTAAGGACAGCAACAGTGGGTACCAGGGCTGTCTGGCCCAGTCTGGAGCAATCAGAATCACTTTGCATGGTTGAGACCTGATCTTGACTAGCACTTTGAACAGGAGAGGGAAGGGGGGATGAACATACAGGAACTTCCCTTCCCAATTCAGAACCAGAGCATCCAGGGGGACTGAGCCCAAGACTGGGGGTCTGCAACAAAAGAGAGGAAGTTGGTGATTGTCTGGGGCTGCAAAAAGATCCATCTGTGGAGTGCCCCATCTGGAGAAAATCACTTTCAAAACTAGGGGATCTAGGGACCATTCGTGGTGGCCCTGAGATATCCTGCTGACAGCATCTGCTAGGACACTGTCCTTCCCTGGCAGGTGAACTGCTATCAGAGAGGTTTGCAGGGAATAGGCCAGAGACCACAACTTCATTGCTTCTGTGCACAAGGCCGTAGACAGAGTGCCTCCCTGCTTGTTGATGTGCCACATTGTGGTGGTATTATCTGTTCTGATCTGGACTACTTTGTTCTGAACAGACCTGGAAAAAGCTTGCAGTGCCAGAAACACTGCTCTGAGTTCCAAGAGATTGATGTGAAGCAGAGATTCTTGAGGTGACCACAGCCCTTGGGTGGTAAGATCCCCCAAGTGGGCTTCCCAGCTCAAGAGGGAGGTGTCTGTGGTGAGGAATAGAGAATGAGACTGAGTGACAAAAGGAACTCCCTGTCTTAAATTGTCCTGGTCCTGCCACCATTGTAAGGCCTGGATCAGGGTTTGAGTCACTGGGACTAGTTTGGTAAGGGAATCCTTTCTTTGGGACCAGAAGGCTCTTAAGTGGAACTGAATGTCCCTCATCTGGAATTTTGCTCCCTGGACCACTGCTGTAGAAGCTGTCATGTGGCCCAGGAGCTGCAAGAAGTGCCTTGCTGGAAGAGACACCTGAAGGGTGAATGAAGAGGCCAGTTGTATAAGGGTCCTTGCCCTTATTGTATCCGGCTCTGCCCCTATAAAGGTGAGGAGCTGTACTGGTTCGAGAACTGACTTTGGAAGGTTGAGGAGGAACCCTAAGGAAGTGAGCACTTGCTGAATTATTTGCAGATGAGACTTGACTTGGTCTGGAGACTGACCCACTATGAGCCAGTCGTCCAAGTGTGGAAGGATGGAGATCTTTTTTCTCCTTAGGAAAGCAACCACTATTGCTAGGCACTTTGTGAACACCCTTGGGGCTAATGTTAGGCCAAAGGGCGTTGCTCTGAACTGATAGTGGCCTGAGGGCAACTCGAACCTGAGGTACTTTCTGTGGGAGCACCTGATGGGAATGTGAAAATAGGCATCTTTGAGGTCCAGGGAGGCTAGCCAGTCCCCTGGCCTTAGAGAGGGTAAAATTATTCCCAGAGTCACTATTTTGAATTTTGGTTTCAAAAGGTGCTTGTTTAGATATCTCAGATCCAGGATAGGCCGCCACTCTCCTGTCTTTTTGGGGGTTAGGAAGTACCTGGAGTACAATCCTTTGCCCCATGTAGGGTAGGAACCCTTGCTATGGCTCTGAAAGTCAAGAGGGAAGAAATCTCTGCCTCCAGGGCAAGGGTCTCTGATGGATTTGCAGGTGGAAAGGATCTGGTTCTCATCTTGGGAAATTTTTTGAAGCTGGGAACCAGTCCCTGGCTTACTACTTCTAGAACCCACTTGTCTGATGTTAAAGACTTCCAGTCCTGGACAAAGTAAGCCAGCCTGCCCCCTACAGGTATTGGAGAATTGGCCTGGGCAGACCCATCAGGGTGTCTGCTTGGCAGGGGTTTTAGGCTGAGGGGTGGAAGCAGGCCTGCTCATACCCTGTCTGCCTCTCCCTCTCCCTCTAAAGAACCCCCTCTGAGCACAAGCAGAAGAGGAGGCCTGGGCTTGGTAAAAGGGCCTTTGAAAGGGCCTGCCCCTGCCCCTGGAATGCTGCCTCTGAGCAGTGGCTTGCCTTTCTTTGGCCTGTGCACTCCTATAGGTGGTCCTGTACTCATCCATCTTCTTCATGTAGTTCTCTGTCTGCTCCCCAAACAGAGAATTACCAATAACAGGGAAATCCATGGCCTTAGCCTGGGTATCCTGTGATAGGCTAGTACATCTGAGCCAAGCCATCCTCCGAAGGGCCACAGATGTAGCCATGACTCTAGATGAAACATCATTGGAGTCCACAGCAGCATGAAATTGCACCTTGGATGCCTCAATCCCATCCACAGCCACCTGCTCCAGCTCCTTGGCAAGCTGGTGAGGGGTCTGTTTAGCTAGAGCCAGCACAGTGTCCCACCTGGACTTCTGGTATCTAGCTGTGTAGGCCATATAGTTAGCCTGCCTGAGTCTCAAAGACGCTGCCATGTACTGTTTCTTTGCCATGGCATCAATCCTCCTGGAGTCCTTATCTGGGGGGCATGAAGCCAAGGGAATATTTGCCTTATCACAGGCAGCAGCCTGCACTACCCCAACATGGCTGCATTGCTGGGAAAGGAACTCCGTGTCCGAGCCTGAAAGGGTATACCTCTTGTCCATTCTTCTGTCCACAGGAGGTATAGAATTATGAGTTTTTAGAATTTTAAATGTCTGTTTCCAAAAAGATTTATGGAGGGGAATAGACAATCTCCTGGACTCTGGGATGTCCATCATCTCAACAAAATCAGGCTCCTCCTGATCCTCTACTGCTTCTTCCATAGGAAGCTGGAGGGTTTCAGCCACTTTCTTGTAAAACATAAAGTGGGAAGGGGACTCAGAAAGCCTAGGAGGAGAAACACCTGAAGGTCTGTCTGGAGAGATGTCCGGGTCGATAGGCACATCCAGACTTTCATAATCACCATCACCATCATCATCATCATCATCATTATCCTCATACTCTCCTCTCCTCCGGTTCATAAAATTCTTCTATAGTATAATCCAGAACCAGGGGAACCGACCGAACCAAGCCCCTGATAGATGGTGTCAGTTCGGCCAGAACCGAAGTTAGCGATTGAACTATCCTTATTGCTTTGGCTATTTCATCAGCGGTCGGAAAAAGAACTTGTGGATCTGAACCGGATGATTTTTCCCTTTTCTTTCTTTTAACCGGAACAGACTCCTCAGAATCGGTTCTCCTTTTGCTCGAACAAGTTTCGCCCTGGTCAGAGGGCACTCCTTCTGGTTCGGTCGGAACCGAACCGGGCTGCCATCCAGGTCAGCGGACTTCTAGGCCTCCCTTTCCCTCAGTCTACCTACTCTCTTATCCAGGGTAGTTTTGGGAAAACTTTTACAAATTTGGCAGTCTTAATTGAGGTGGTCAAACCTCAGACAATAAACACAGGTGGTGTGGGGATCAGCCTTAGCAAAGGCTTCCCCACACACGCTACAGTGTTGAAACCCAGTGGGCCTGTTTTTTTTCTTGGGTTTCTCAGACATGGCCAATCCTAACCACAACTTACCCTTTTTTCGGCAATCCGCCAGGCAAGACACCTCTATCGGTTCCTGACCGTGTTACGGGTCTTGGAAAAAAATATAATCAAATCCGGTTTTTTTTTTAGAACATATACGGACCGGTTACCACACTCTAATAAAGACAGAAGTTTTTTAACACAAACCTGATCAGTTCAAACCGAACCGATCCAACGTTTACAAGTTCCACACAGAAACTAATACAAAACCTATCTAGTACTCACGGTACCACAGACAGAGACTTAAACCGACAGGTTCAGTAGCAGAAATTCGGTAGAAACCGAGCGAAAAAATAACACTTTAACCGACTTTTTTGATCCGAGCAAAGGAGAAATCTCCAGAACGACTGTTCAGTGAGGTGGAGAAAAGAATCTGACGGTTGGAGTTTAAACAGCAGCAGACAGAGGCTTCAACCGAGCTCGAGCTCAGTGTTCCATGCCCTGCATGGAAAGTTAACTCTTTGTTCTCTGGGGCAGTTCAAAGGTTGGTGATCACTGCAATAGTCAGAATACAGCAAGACCTCATGTTGTTTGAAAAACAGGTTCTGACCTCTGGACATCAGGCTCTTCCCCGATTCGGATGCCTGACATAAATGACTTTCCTAAACTAGCAAGAACTAACAGTAAAACCATTACCACTGCCGTGACTGCAGAGCTTATGTTGGCAGATCCTTTAACCCTACCTGCAGACTTGGCTTTAACACAGTACCCGGTTTTGCAATTTCAGGCGAATGTTCAAAATGCACAGGGTATGGTGAATACAGAGGCACCACTACAGGCTGCAGCTCTGCTAAATATCAGGCCTACAGGACAGAGAAAAACATTTTCTTCATTATTTCGTTTACCAGTATTACCGGCGCAGAGACATAATGCAGTGAGGTTATCATATGTAGGGGGTATGCCTGAACCCCCAGATCAACTGTTTGTGGCATGCAATCTGCTGAAGGACTCCATGAAATTTTTTTCACGTGAGATTTATTCCTTAATACACTTTTCCAGAGAGACTAATTTGAACATTAGCTTCAAAACTACTAAAGGCTTAGAACGTTTTTAGGCCAGGTATCGTGTTAAAAAAACTGCATTGTGGACTCCTTTTTTTAGCCATACCATTAAAAAGCCTGCGTATAAAACTGTTACCATTCTGTTTAGGAATGAGGGGGTAGATATTTCTGATGTTTTGTACTGGTTGAAATTATGATGTACAGTATTGGGGGACCCAGAGGCTATTCTAGACACCGAAAACATATGGAGAGGGGGATGGAAGGTTAAGGTCTTATTGAAATTTGCAGACACTGGGATTACACATTTACCCAATTCTTTCTTTGTCAGAAGAGATAGAGGTGTACTTTTCTATTCTGGCCAGCCGAAGGCCTGCTACAGATGTCGAGAGCCCTCACATCTTAGCAGTGCCTGTGATAAAATAAAATGTAACCTGTGTGGCGAAATGGGGCATCAGAGTGCAGACTGTCTTAACGAATGCAGGTCTAATCTGTGTGACGAAGTAAGCCATACCTTTCAGAACTGTACCTGGGCAGCACATAACAAGGAACATCATGATGCAGGTGTAGATCGACAGTTCATTATTTCACAAGCTCAAAAGGCCAGAATCAGAAATAGTACAGAATCTGAGCCCCCCCACACCCCCTACCACTTTTAGTGGGCCTCCGAATCGAGACCCTTGCCCTGATGTCCCAGACCCCCCCCAGCTGCTTCCCCTACCTCAGACATTACTAAGGCATCATGTTCCCATGCTGAATCACCAGAACCTTGAGTTCCAACTGTGTCCAAAATGCCCCCTCCAAAAAGCCAGTACCTTGTAGGCAGTCAAGCTAGGACTAAATTGCCCCAAAAAAAAACTACAAAGACTTCCCCTATTTCTCTATCAATCAATATGGGCTTTACAAGATACCTCAGGCGGGACAAATTAGATACATCTTCCCTTTCTTCCTCCCATCCGGAGGGAATGACAGATACAGAGATAGGGACAAAAGGGAGAGGAGCACAAAAACGGAAAGCAAGATATAAAGGGAAAATACCAGCAGGGAGTGGAAGGAAAAATAGGGAGAATGTTGTTTTGGAGGAAGCTCACCCTCTTTTTTACTTATGCTGCAGGCTGCATTATACTGTTGTACTATTAATGTAAACAGTATGAAGAGGAAAGATAAAAAGCAAGTGTTTTTTTCTTTCTTGGCTTCCTTTTCACAAGGCATAATATTTGTGCAAGATACTCGACTTCATACTACCCATGAAATCAATCAGGCCCAGAGAGAATGGTTAGCAGGTCCTTCTTTCTGGTCCATAGGCCAAGAAACCTGCTCAGGTGTAGGAATATTAATAAAGAACCCTGCTTTTAAATTGTTAAAACTTTTTGACTTGGTCCCCAGTAGAGTCCTTATATTAGATGTGGTAGTACAGAGCACACCTTTTTGACTTATTAATCAATATGCTCCACAAACCAAATCACATAGAATAAAAATATTATTACACATACAACCATATTTACACACTTCATAATACACCATCTTTGCAGGTGACTATCTGTGGGCTCAGTCTGCAGGATAAAAGTCGTCAGGCCAAAACAAAAAAAATATACTGCGACTCCAAAGCATTAGGAGCTCTGCTTCATACTGCTCATCTGCAGGATGCTAACTTAGAAATAACAAAACAGCATACCCCTACCTTTCAGAAAGCTGCATTAACCACCAAGATTGATTTTATATTTACATCACAAGCTTTACCTATTTTTTCTGCAAAAGTACTTCTTGCACCTTTTTCGGATCAGAGAGTGGTCTCTATTTCCTTGGGCACAAATCCATGTCATGCTAAAGGCCCAGGTGTATGGAAGTTTAATACTACCCTTCTTTCTGAGCTAGCTTTTAAAAATGAGCCAATTCAGTTTTTATTGGCTCGAAAATCAGTTCTGATTTGTTATGACTCTCCCACAGTGTGGTGGGAAGACACCAAGAATGGATTTAAGGAATTTTTTAAAGTATTATAGTAAAAACAGTAATTCGCATATTTACAGTATCTCAAACAAAGGGCCCACTTACAAAACCTTTTTACAATTTCGAAATCAACAGGGCAAAATTTGGGTAAACAAATCACACTAGTACAAAAAGAAATGTTATCCTTTCTTAGGCAAAAAGCACAGCAGCTATATCACCTGCAACAGTCTGGTACGCTAGGCACTGCGCAAGAGCTTTGCCCCCTTTGAACATAACTAATAGGATAGAGAAAAAAAAAATGCCTAGCCTAAAGGACTCCGCTGGTATACAGCACACCTCCAGAGAAGGAATAATGAGAATAATTGTGGACTATGCTACCTCTCTCTTTTCTTTGATTGAATCAGATGTTAGCAGTATTTCAAATTATCTTAAAGATATTTTCTTACTAGCACCCCCCCCCCCCCGATACTGACTAAAGTCACACAACCTATTTCTCAGGAAGAACTGATAGACTGTATACATCAATTAAAGAACCATACTACACGTGGATCTGATGGCCTACCCAATGAATTATGTAAGATACTGGGTGAGCACTTAGGGCCAGAAATAGTCACAGTTTATAATGAAATGTTAGATTCTGGGAATATCCCACTACAATTTAATAAAGGGACCTTAATATTCCTACACAAAAAAGGGTGACAAAGCAAATTTAAATAACTGGAGGCCAATATGCATGCTGAATACTGATTGTAAACTACTAACTAAAATATTAACTAAACATCTACTTTCAATAGCAGAAATAGTTATTACATCTCACCAAACTTGTTCAGTCCCAAATAGGAGAATCCAGGAACAACTCATTTTGATTCAAGAAATTATAACACAGTGCTCTCCCAGGAAAGTTCCAGGCCACATAATTTCCCTCGATCAAAAAAATAAAAAAAAGGCTTTTGACTCCATTACTCACAAGTTTCTATGGGTGGTACTACAACACTATGGGGTACCCCTAAAAATGATAGGGTGGCTTAAATCACTTTACAGGACAGCTACAGTAGTCCCTGTAGTTAATGGTTGGTTGGGGCCTTTGATACCAATTCAGAAAGGAGTAAGACAGGGGTGTCCCATGAGCCCTCTGCTATATGTTTTGTTTTTAGATCCGTTACTGAGGAAATTAAATGAGGCACAGACCATTACACCAATATGTATCTCCCCTGGTTTAACATCCCCAAAAGCGATAGCTTATGCAGATGACTTATGTCTTATGGTAGCAGACCAATCATCAGTTGAGGAGGCTATGGAATGATGCAACACATTTGGCTCCCTATCAGGTGCAGCTCAATCTGGAGAAATGCATAGGGTTAGCTTTAGGAAACCCTAACACAGTAAGTAGTAGTATAGGGCTTATCCAGCTCACAGAGGACCCAATTCGTATCCTAGGCATAAAGTTTGGTCCCAGGGATACTGGAAGTTTAAACTGGGAGGAGAAACTAGAAATTGGAAAAATAAATGTAGCCAAATGGAACAGGGGGACAACAAGGAAAAAGAAAAGGGCATTCTTAATTAAAACCTTTTTAGTTCCAGTTTTCCTGTACCTGAGCTATGTATTTCCAATACCCAAGCATTTGGAAACAACAGTGTCGAGCCTTTTTTCAAGCAGTATGGAATAGATAGCATCATATGATCTGGTGTTCCCTCCTCTCTCTCCAGTATGCTAACACCAACAAACCCCTGTTACAGCCTGCGCTCTGGGGATCAAACCCTTCTAAGTGTCCCTAGATTCAAAACAACCATGGGGACCCAAACTAGTTAATTTTAGCCTTCTTTTCATGGTTTTTCCATTTTGTTTGTGCTCAGATCAGGTTACCTTGTTTTTCTTGCCAGCTTAATCACTAGGCCCCTTCTCAAAGGATGTCATGCTGATGTCTCCCAGAAGACCTTGCGACCTGACCACACGTGATATGCAGCGACCAACCAGATTTCTTCAATTGAATGGCATACAAAACAGCAGTTCAGTTGCAATTCTTTTAAGGACTTAACAGTTTTTTTACTCTTTTGAGCACTGCAGCTTAGGCTGTTTGTAAGCATCACAAATAAATGTTTTAAAGCTCTGGGCTGATCGTTTAAAGTAAAAAAAATGTTACCAGTTGTTTGTTGTGGGCACTCTGCTGGTTGTGGAGGTGGGGGGGGGGAAGGGGGTCCGGGCAGCTGTTCAATCACTGAGAAAACCCCCATACACTATAAAAGATAATGTATGGGGTTTTGTTCAGTAATGATGCTGTAATCGCTTCTCCAGGTTACCAGGACAATTGTAAACCTCTTGAGCTATGCTCGAGGTTTATGGTTGTCATGGTAACCTCTCAAAGTAATTACATCGTTGTTACTGACCAAACCCTAGACATTATCCAATCTATCCGAATTGGTGGCACCTCCTCTGCTCCCTTCCCTGTTACCTCTGGTGTACCACAAGGCTCAGTCCTTGGCCTGCTCCTCTTCTCCAACTTTCTCAATGACCTGCCCTCTGTCTTCCCACACACATCCATTCACATGTATGCGGATGATACAGTACTGTATACATCTGGCCTCTGAAGTGGCGACCAGACTCCAGCAGGACTTCAATGAAGTTCAGTGATGATTTTGCTCAAATCAGCTCTTTCTAAATGCCAAGAAAACAGTCTCCATGACCTTTGGCACAAGGCAGAGACTTTCCAGGCTCCCCCTCCTTCCACACCTTGGATGAGACTACTCTTGAGACTTGCACTAAATGCAGATATCTTGGGGTCTGGCTTGACCAGCACCTGGACTTCTCTGTGCATGTCAATGCCATCCACAAAAAGGCTTCACCCTAAGTTGAGAGCTTTGTACAGCTATCATGGGTGTATCTCACTGCCGGCTCGCTGGGCAATTGTGCAGAAGATGATTCTCCAAATTTTTGACTATGGTGATGTAGTTTACAGTGCCGCCTCAAAGTCCACCCTAACCACACTGGACCCCCTCTTCCACTCCTTCAGCCGTTTTGCCCTTGACTGTCCCCCTTCCACTCACCACTGTGTCCTATACCAGACCTTTGAACTTCCATCACTACACTACAGGCACCTCTCACACAGTGCTAGTTTCATGGATAAATATTAGGCACAGTCCCTCTTCTCCATATCTCGCCTCAGTAATCTCAGTCTCTAAACCCCCCCACCACCACCGTGATATGCACTCAGAAACAATGAGTCACAGTTCCTGTCCGTCCCATTCATGGCCACTTCAGCAGGCCAATCAGCATTCTCACAATGCATGCCCAAACTTTGGAATTCGCTCCCCCTGGCTATTTGGCAGACCCCCCCAGGCAGAATCTCAACTCTCTTCTCAAAGCCCATTTCTCTGCACATGTACCCACCCACGTCAGCTCTAGGTGTTGACTGCCTCTATGGCCTCCATGTAACACACTGCATTTTTATTATGCATCTATACCACTTTCCATTGTCACTTAGCATCACCTGCCCCGTACAATGATTTGAAGACTGCACTTAATACATGTTGATTTTATGTTGTTGATGGTAAAATGGTCTATACCCATTAGGCATTGTACAGCTCTTAATCCATGTATGTTCTATGATGTTGATTGTAAATCGTATGCTTGTTCTCCTTCTCCCCCTGCCCCCAGGTCACTTCTGAAATCGAGCAGTTACCTGCTCAGCATGTCTTCCTGGTAAAACCTTTAAATAAATAAATAAATAATCCTCTAAATAAACCCGAGTGACGCTCTCGCGCTTTATGGATTATCACACACCTCGGGTGTGTATAACACACACCTGCACAGGCATCATTCTCTATTTAAAATGAGATTAAATCCAATATGCCTACTGCAATTTTATCAAATTAAAATAACCTCTTCTCATATTCCACTGTTTTTACCAGTCACATGATTATCAACTTCAATTATGGCTAAAAAATATTTACTTATCCATGAAATACATGAAACAAATGGGCTGAGAGGTTACAACATCCTAAAACATTCTGCTAAACTGAAATGCACTTTGGCGTTACCACTACAAATTTCTGAACTCAGAACTCTACTTTCATCTGATCTCTTCACTTTAAAGTTTTATTTTTTTTTTAATTTTATTTATTCTAGGATTACAAGTACCTTTGAGCCAAGGCTCTTTTACAAAGGTTCCACATCAGAAATAACAAACAACAAGGAAGCAGCAGTGAAATAACAGTAAATTCATGTACAACAGTGCTATTGCAAGGGGTCAATTATAGGAAGAGTTGGGTGTAGAGGAGGAGGAGAAGTGTAAGTAGTTAACAGAGACAGCTATAGTAAAATGGTGAACACAGCTAGTACTCACGAGCCCACGAGGAATGGGTAGGGTCAGGCACCCAGGGGTGGCAGAGAAACAGGGATGAGAAGAGAGGGGGAGGATGAAGATGCAGCCAGAGGCATTTGTCAAAAAATAAATGGGAAGGAGTGATAGAAGAGAAAAAGGGGCAAGGTGGGGGGAATAAGTGCTATAATGGGGCAAGGAGAGACCAATGAGGTGGTATGAAGACCTGAGATTTGAAGTGGCGCCTCAGGAGCTGGTGGGGGGGGGGCCCTGGGATTAAGCAGTATATAAATTAGGATTAAAGCTGTGTAGGTCATCAGCCAGGAGAGGCAGTCACAGGCGCTAGAAGCAATGAGATGGGCCCGGAGCCTGGTTTTGAACAGACCTAGTGTTGAGGCAGAGAAGATGGTGTGGCTGAGACCATTCATCCATAGAGAAGCCCTATAGGTGAAGGAGCGCTGGCCCTGCGTAGTTCGACAGGGAGGAACTTGTAGACTATGGGCTGTCGAGCTCCCAGGTGTTCTGTCGGTTGGTGTTTTGATGTAACAAGGCAGTAACACCAGGGGGTGTGAGGCCAAGGTTGATTTTTCCCTCCACGGCACATGTGAGATACTTTATACAGTTGGAGAGTTGGAGCCATCCGGATTGTTCATAAAGGGCACAGGTGTGGGTGAGACGGTGTGCACCAGTTGTGAGTCGGCATGCTTTGTTAAGTGCAGTTGTTACACGTCGGAGGGCGGACGTCGTGGCAGAGCCATAGATAATGAGGCCATAATCAATAATTGACACCACAGAGCTCTGGACGGCAATCTTCAGGGCCTCTGGGGTGAGGTGCTGCCTGTTCTTGTAGAGTAATCCAAGGCATGTGCTGGCAGCTTTAGCCACGCTGTCAATGTGAGCCATATAGGAGAGATTGGGGTCAAGCAGAATCCCTAGGTATTTGGATGAGTAAACTTGTTCGAGGACAGTCCCCTGCTTGGTGGAGATGGCAAGGGGGTGTTCCTTGTAATGGTTATGTGAACTGCAGAATAGCAATGACTTGGTTTTCTTGTGATTAAGGACTAGTTTATGATTGGAGAACCATGTTTCAACGGCACTGAATCAGAGTTGGAGGCTGTGTTGTAGTGGTGAAAGGTCCTTGTGCGTAGAAAAGACAACAGCATCATCTGCATACAGGATGATTTGTTCCGAGCAGGATTGTGGTAGGGAGTTTAAAAAGAGGCTGAAAAGGAGAGGGCCCAGTATGGACCCCTGAGCTACTCCGGAGCGGACAGGCAAGGTGTCCAAGATAGCATTGGCAATTTTTACTCTTTGAGAGCGGTTGTCAAGGTAGCTTCTGAACCAGCGGGCTGAGTCCAGTGTGAGGCCAGCAAGGAGTAGTTGGTCATATAGCAGCCGATGATGGACCGTGTCAAATGCCTTTGCGAGGTTGATGAAGACAGCCCCAGTAAGAAGACCTTTATCAAGGGAACTATGCACTGAACCGGTAAATTCAAGCAGGGCAGTGGTGGTACTATGCCCTTTTCTAAACCTGTGCTGTTGTGTGCACAGAATATTATATTTGTCCAAATAATCAGTGAGCTGGTCCACAACAATACGGTCTAGGGCCTTGGATAGTGGTGGCAATCTGGAGATCGGGCAGTAGTTAGAGTGGCAGTTCTTATCCCCACTTATGTGGACAGGGGTCACAGTGGCAGTTTTCCATATTTCAGGGAATGTACTGGTGTGAAGAGAGAGGTTAAGAATTTTAGTTAGGGGACTGAGAACCTCGTCAAGTGTAAGAGATAGCAGGTTTTTTCCACAGCAATCGAGTACTGGTCCTCAGAACTTGAACCATGAATTAATTCATTTCTATTCCTACTCCTTTTCAAGTTTCAGGGACATCTCCATAGACTGTAGCTGATATTTAGCATTTGATTTTTAGGTTTGATGCAAGCACATAGTCCACATCAATTTGTCATCTGCAGAATGTAGCATCCCACTAACAGAACTCCTGAAAATCTTCGGTTCACAGCCCTCAGTGCACCTCTTCCTGCTGGACAGCTCTCCAAAGAGCCTCCTGCTCCCCTCTCACAGACACAGACTTTCCACCGTTGGACTCCTAACACCTGTGGAAAAAAAAAAACAGAACCAGGAAAAAGGCACCGTACATCTTGTGGCACAAGATGGCCTAGAAAGAATCTGGAGCTTCACTTTTACAATTCAAAAGGGCTAAAAATCATTTTTGAAAATTTTAGACAATGGTAGCATACCTGTTTACAAAGTAAATACAGCTTCTCCAGATTCCTCCTCTGACTACACTCACTCTCTGTAGCCCAGCGTGCAGCTCCTCCCTCTCAGTCTGTCTTTACACACTGGCTGTAATAAGAAATGGGGATGGGGGAGACAATCTAAAGTAAAAGAAAACAAAAGCATCAAAAAAACACTAAAGCTAAATGAGGGACTTCCCCAGTTCATGGGAACCTCTAAGGAACCAAAGAAATGACACCAACACTAAATAATACAAACTAGGCAAGACAACTAACTGAAGAGGCTGAGATGGGAATTAAATGAAAAAATACTAAATTCCACGGAAAACAACTAACTTGCAGTGAAGTTGCTGAGGAGAGCTCTCTGGGGCTGTTGACTAGTCAAATGGAGGTAGGCTGTAGAACACAGCAGCACCTAGAGGCAGACATCTAAACTGCATTCTACAATCCACTTCTGTATTCTATCATTTACATAGGTCTACTCGCCGGGGCAATTCAACCTAGCAGGCTGACAGCAATAGTCAGGCATACTGAGGGATTCCTGCGGTTTAAAGAATTGATACTTACTGCTAAGCCTCAGAGGGAGCCACATCTAAGGGGAAATGAAAACATATACTGTACATTGCGAATGCCGTGAATACCATACTTAACACCCCTATAAACCATATCCTAAGAATCTAATATTTAACAATCTACTACTGTGTTCGCTTGTCTACAGAAAGAGTAACGCTATTAAACCATCTAGATGCTGGAGATTGTTCGGCTCCAAAGGAGGGGCAGGTTACAAACTGGTTCAGTATGGTATTTACGGCATTCTCAATGAATATGTTTTCATTTTTCCTTAGATGTGGCTTCTTCTGAGGGTTAGCAGCAAGTATAAATTATTCCCTCCCACTGAGTTTGCTAATCACCGTAACCCCATGGAATTACTTTGGAAAAGAAAACTTTGGGAATTTTACAGGAAGCACATGTGGCAGAAGGGTTTTTACATTGATTGCGTATTTTTGTATAATAAAAATGTGCCTGAAGTAGAGTCCTCATTTACAAGGGGTTCCCATTTTGGCAGTTTTCTATTTTACTGCAATGCATTGCACTGGTGTTTAGTGTGTTCACTGCACAGTAGATTTTGCTTTAATGTGATATTCCCCAGAGCTATCTTATTTCACTAATTGTGTGTACCTTTCCAATAAAATGTAAATTGTAAACTGTCTTTCTCTACTGCTTGCTGTATTTGATGTACTTACTATACCCTGTCACTGTTAACTGTTGAACCTGTTGTACTCTCCCGGGTCGTTCCTGAAAATAGGCATATAACTTGTCTAGTGTTCCTACCCGGTTAACAAAAACTAAATAAATAAATACCAACAAGCAGAATATTTCCTTCCCACCTAGGCAGTGTCTCAGTTAATCACTGTGGAATAACCTGTAAAAATAAAAGGGATATTGCTGGATGCGCTTGTGGGTGTGGCAGGGGAATCTTTGCACTGCTCAACAATCCAAATATTTATAAAAGAATGTGCCTTAACCCTTGCTGTACCACGGACTGATATATCAGTCCAGAATTCCTATACATTCTAATTCTGTCGGCAGCCTAAGGGTTAAGTCCAATCCTCATGTACAAGGGGTTCACATGTATATACTTACATAACTGAATGTTTTTTAAATGTCTTACACTCCGACATATTAAAATATTGTGCGGTACTGTATAAACTATTTACACAGACGTTTCAGAGAATTCAATATGCACAGATGTTTTAAGAGTATCCAAACTGACTCCCTACCAAGTAAGTACTTTAAATCTAAAATAATGATATCCCTTCCTGTTAGAATTAAGTGCACTTAAAATGAAATAATGAACATAGAAACTGTCGGCAGATAAGGACCGCTAGGCCCATCCAGTCTGCCCATAGGCCCTGTACATGTATGCATCCACTCACTCTAAGTGGTCAATGGCTTTTCATCACTCCCTTCCCACCCAAGGTTTCCCTGTGCTTGTCCCAGGCATGTTTAAACCCCTCCACTGTGCTTGCCCCTACCACGTCTTGCGGCAGACTATTCCAAGCATTCACCACCCTCTCCATATAGAAAAACCTCCTCACATTACCTCTTAAACTCCCCCCCCCTCCAATTTCATATCGTGCCCCCTTGTTCTGGTATCTTTCTACATTGGAAAAGATCTCCCAACTTCACCTTGTTTATACCCTTGAGGTACTTAAAAGTTTCTATTATGTCACCCCTTTCTCTCCTCTCCAGTGAGTACACTTTGAGGTCTCAGTCTCTCCTCATATGTTTTGTGGTGTAAACCATGCACCATCTTTATCGCCCTTCTCTGGACAGCCTCCACCATGTTTATGTCCTTATGCATGTGTGGTCTCTAGTACTGCATACAGTACTCCAGGTGAGGCCTTACTAGTGTTTTATACAATGGCATCACCACTTCCTACCTCCTACTAGTAATACCTCTGCTTATGCACCCCAGCATGCCACTGGCCCTCCCTGCAGCCTTTGCACACTGCTTTGATACCTTCAGGTCATCAGATATGATAACCCGTAGGTCCCTCTCCTCTTTGGTGATGGTCACCACCTCTCTCCGGCCTGTAAGTCTCCCCAGGGTTTCCCCTACCAAGGTGCATTATCTTGCACTTTTTCACACTGAACCTCAGTTGCCACACCTCCAACCATCTTTCAAGCTTCTCCAGGTCCCTCTTCATTATCTGCACCCCTTCTGGATTATCCACCGTGTTGCAGATCTTGGTGTCATCTGTAAATAGGCAGACCTTTTCTTCCAGCCCCTCTGCAATGTCACTAATGAAGACACTTAACAGGAATGGTCCCAGTACTGATCCTTGTGGCACTCCGCTGCTCACCCCTCTCTCCCCACATTGGATTCCATTTATCACCACCCTCTGCCTTTTGTCTGTCAGCCAGTTTCTAACCCACTGTATCACCTTTACCCTATGCCCAGACTACTCATCTTGTTAACCAACCTTCTGTGTGGGACAATATTGAACGCTTTGCAGAAATCCAGGTAGGCAATGTCTACAGCCCCTCCCAGATTCACTTCCCTAGTCACTCAATCAAAAAAATCCATCAGATTCGTTTGACAAGACCTTCCTGATGTGAATCCATGCTGCCTCAGATCCTGGGCACCAACAGATTCCAGGTGTGCCATTATCCTATCTTTCAGCAGTGTCTCCATGATCTTCCCCACCACTTAGGTGAGGATGACTGGCCTGTAGTTTCCCGCTTCCACCCTACTGCCACTTTTGTGCAGTGGGACTACATGTGCACTCCTCCAGTCCTCTGGAACCATGCCTGTGTTGAGTGACTCTGTGAACAGGGTGGCCAGAGGTGCTGGTAGTTCCCTCTGCAGCTCCCTTAATATCCTTGGGTGTATGTCATCTGGCCCCTTTGCCTTATCCACCTTCAGCTTTGTGAGTTCCTCCAGAACTCTCTCCACTGTGAATGGACTAGTGTCCATCCCCCCAAAAAACTGCCTCTGCTCCCCAACTGTGGTCCTTGACCCTCTCCCTCCTCAGTGAATACGGAACATTTGTCTAGATCCCCTTCCTTACACTCTCCCTCACCTTTGAACCTCACAATCCCCAGTTTTCTTCTATCGCTGATGTACTTACAGAATGTCTTGTCCCCTTTTTTCACAGACTGCGCTAAACCCTCCTCAGTCTGTGCCTTGGCTTTCCTAACAGCCTTCCCTGCCTCTCTGAGACATTCAAGGTACACCTCCCTTTGGGTCCCTTTATAGTTCATGAAACTTGCTCTTTTAGCCCTTATTGCATCTCCCACCTCTTTAGAAAACCATAGTGGTTTCTTCTTTTCCCTTTGGCCACTATCCTAATGCATTGGTTAGTTACCTCCAGAATGGCTCCTTTTAGTCCCCTCACTATTCCTCTACCCCTTCCATTACCTCTACCTTCTCCAGGGCTGCTTTTAAACATCTACCCAGTTCACTGAAATCTAATATTTTTGCTCTTGTGTGGCTTGAGTCCCTGTGCCCATGTCAAACCACACCATGTGTTGGTCACTGGATCCCAGCTGCCCTTCCACCTGGATTCTTTCGATGCTGTTCCCATTGGTCCATACCAGGTCTAGAATCAATTTGTCCCTGGTTGACTCATGCACCAGCTGTCTCAGTCCAGCTCCCGGCAGGGATTCCAGGATGGCCATGCTGATGCAGCTGCTTGCGTGGTCCAATCCACGTCCAGCATACTGAAATCACCCATTAACAGGATTTTGCCTTTAGCTGCCATGTCATGAATTTCCTCCACTAGTACCATGTCCACTTCCTCCCTCTGTGCCACAGGTCTGTAGATCCCCCTGTATGACTGCTGTGCCATTTTCTGGTTCAAGGGTGACCCACATTGCCTCGGCCTCCCCCTGCCTTCTCTGTACTTCTGTAGCCTTTATGCCTTCTCTGACGAACAGGGCCAGCCCCTCCTTTACCTTCCCTGTCCCTTCTGAACAGTGTATAGCCTGGTACATTGACATCCCAGCTGTGAGTGGCAGAATACCATGTATCTGCTATTGCTGCTATGTCAAGGTCTGCATCCATCATCAAGGCTTCCAGGTCTAGAACCTTATTTCCCAGACTGCGGGCATTTGTGAACATGATCTTCCATGTTTTACTCCCTGCCTTCCCTCTGTTCCTGTTTTGATAGATCGATTGATAAAAAGTTTATTTTCATACATGTCATTTTGTTGGGGAAACCCCATTTACAACAGATTCCTGTGGTATCTTCTTAAAAAAGTTACAGACAATACAGAATAAATAACAACAAGATGACATTACAAAACATCAACATAAAAACAAGATTAAAAAAAACAGATAATTATAGCTAAAAACATTTACAATGAACCTTCAAAAAGTTATGCAATTCAAGGTCTCTCTACTTTGCCTCTTCCCCCCACCCCGGTATTCATGCTCATGTGCTCTTGCCCCCCCATCCCCCCTTATAAAAGTTTCCCCTGCCTGACCCTCACTGCTCACTTGCGTTGTTCCTGTTGTCAATTTGTACTTTTGCATGTTCTTTCGGGGGGGGGGTCCTAAGCCACCCATCCGCCCCCCCATGGCCAGTTTAAATGCGGTCTGCTTAAGCATTTCAACTTCTCACTAAGGACTGAAGTCCCCTTTCCCCAGACAGATGCAGCCCATCCTCCTGATACAAGCTTGCATCTGCCTAGGTTGGGCCCCAGTCCCTATGAGGCCAAATCCTTCCCTTCCACACCAATCCTTCAACCAGGAGTTGAAGGTTTGGATGTGGAGTGCCCTGGCCTCCCTCATGCCTTGGACAGGTAGCACCTCCGAGAATGACACAATGTGCTACCCGTTTCAGGTCCTCTCTCAGCTTACTGAAATCCTCCTGGACTCTGGCTAACGGGGTGTGGGATTAAAATAATCAAGCAGACCACAACTACTTTCATTACACCCTCACATTTATAATTCACCCTGTTCATTCTTGTTCAGCAATGGAAAGAATGTGTCGCAAAAGAGAGTTAAAGATAGACCATAGCCACATATTAGGGTTGTCCTACACCTTAAAATGTCACCAAAAATATTTATGATGCATCTAAAGATAGGTGCTGTCTATTGTGATAACATTAATAACTGGGCACACCAGAACCAGATTACATTTTCGTTGCCATATTACATAATGTTTTCAAAGCCAAACACGTAATTATTTTGTTTCCATTATACTGTAGGTTTTCTACACCATCAGTGTATCTCAAGCACATGCTAAAAAGTGCATACTTCCACAAGCTCAGAATTTTAATACTGTATTTGTAAGCAAGTATGGCCACAGATATGCTAATCAGCTGGAAGAACAGTTTTGTAATCCACTGAATACGTACCACATGTTTTAGTGCTGCGGAAAAAATTGTCCAGTTCAGTTTCAAGAATACTAATAAGAACACACAAAGATGTTTCAGAGATGTCTCATGTGTGTACCTTGTATCTGTGTCAAGTGGAAATCAATGCGATTGCTGAGGTAGTGCCTGGCTAAAGCAATGGGGTCTGACAAGATTCACCCTAGAATCCTAAAAGAGCTAAGGGAGGACCTAGTGACACCACGAACCACACTTTTTAACAAATCATGGAAAGATGGATTGGTACCGGAGGACTGGAGGAGGGCAGATGTGATTCCCCTTCACAAAAGTGGGAGTAAGGGAGAAGCAGGAAACTACAGACCTGTTAGTTTGACCTCAGTGGTGGGGAAAATGATGGAATCACTTTTGAAAGAAAGAATTATTGAGTACCTAGAGGCCAGCGAGGCACAGGACCCAAAGCAGCATGGATTCACAGCAGTAAGGTCATGTCAGACAAATCTAATCGATTTCTTTGACTGGGTGACCAAAGTAATAGACCAGGAGGGGCTGTGGATATGGCCTACCTAGACTTTAGCAAGGCATTTGACACAGTCCCGCACAAAAGATTAATAATCAAGTTAGCCAGCCTGGGGGTGGTAGCCTGGGTTGCAAACTGGCTGCACAACAGGACACAGAAGGTAATAGTGAATGGAACACATTCTGAAGAAAGGGGGGTTACTAGTGGAGTACCTCAGGGCTCAGTACTGGGTCCAGTCCTCTAACGTCTTTATAGGTGACATTGCAGAGGGTCTGGAAGGAAAGGTATGCCTCTTTGCAGATGACACAAAGATCTGTAACAGAGTTGATACACAAGGGGGTAGAAAGGATGAGAAGGGACTTGGCAAGGTTGGAGGAATGGTCAGACATATGGCAACTTAGATTCAAGGCAAAGAAGTGCAAAGTAATGCACCTGGGAAATAAAAATCCAGGAGAAGAGTACACAATAGCAGGGGAGGTACTAATGACAACAATAATGGAAAGGGATCTGGGTGTAGTCATATCAGATGACCTAAAGGTGGGTAAGCAATGTGAGAAGTCAGTAAGGAGAGCCAGGGGGATACTGGGATGCATAGGGAGGGCATCACAAGTAGAAAAAGGAAGTGGTTAACCCTCTATACAGACAGTTGGTGAGACCCCATCTGAATTACTGCATGCAGTTTGGAGACCTCATCTCGCAAGGAAAGACAGGACGGAGGCTGTCCAGAGGAGGCAACTAAAATGGTGCAGGGTCTACATCAGAAACCATATGAAGAGAGAGAGAGCTTAATATGTATACCCTTGATGAAAGGGGACATGATAGAAACTTTAAGTACCTCAAGGAAATCAACAAAGTCCAGGAGGTAGCATCTTTCAGAAAAGAGATGTGTAAGAACAAGGGCACAATTTAAAGTTAGAGGGGCGGCTCAGGGGTAATGTGAGAAATTCTTTTCACGGGAGAGAGTGGTGGACACATGGAACCGCCTTCCTGGAGAGGTTGTGGGGTCTAAAACAGTGGAGATTCAAACATGCATGGGACAGACATAAGGCAATTATAGTGGGGGGTTGCAGGAAGTAGGCTGTTGGTTAACTAGAATCTGCAGCTTATCCAATAGGTAGGGAAATGGGCAGACTTGGTGGGCCAAGTGGTCCTTATCTGCCGTCAAAGTCTATGTTTCTGTTACTATTGGGATATTGTTGGTTCTGGGTGAGTCTAAGGTTTCATTAGGTTCTAATTTATGACAGCACTTTGCTGTGGATGATGCAAGGACTTCCGTGAGCACTGGCCAATAAGCCAGCATTTTGCTGGACTCTCTGTCACTCTCTCATTTCAAGGAGAGGGTGAGAGAGGAAGGGAGAGAGAGAGAGAGGAAAGATCAGGACTTTGGGAGCCAACATCTGCCTGCCTGATGACATCATTAGACCCCTATGTAATCCTATTGTGCTGAAGGCAGATGCCTTGTTTGTTTGGCTGGAGAGCCATTAATCACTAATTCTGGATCTGCTGCGAGGGAAAACAACAAACTAGTTAATTTCACAGTCTCAAAAACATTTTCTAAATGGAAGAGTATTTTCCACGTTCTCGTGGTTCTGCAATGGAATGCTAAATATGTACTCCATACAGGTTTGAGATTTGTTTTTATTTTGTTCAGTCTAACTGGTAAGCGTATTTTAGTAAGACAATCACATCCCCCCCCCCCCATTTCCAAGTGATCGTATGCACTTAACCAAATCAACACTGTTTTTTTATTAGTGGTATCTATTCCTTGTGTTATTTTTTTTAATCTATTTATGACGATCCTGTCTGTATGCCTCATTGTTTTTCTATTTAACCCTTGCAGCTGTCATTTTTGCTTCTCTTGAAGTCAATATATTTAGCTGTATAATTGAGGTCCCTGTTAATTTTTTTTTTTTTTCTGTTTCAAGTGGCCACAAAGAATGTATATGGGCTCGAGTGAAGGAGCAGTAGTTATATACAAGCCTCCTCCCCTGAAGTCTGTAATGCAGTGTGGGATTAGGATAACAATCCGACAGACCACAAGTAAGGTGCATAAAAAAATGCAGAAGTGTGTTTATCATTTTATTTCAGAATCCAAATAAATAATAAAATGAATACAAAAAGTAAAATAAAAAGGCTAGTCAAGAAATCAGACAACTGTTTTCGCCTCTTGAGGCTTTCCTTCAGTCTATGATGAATCT
The DNA here is from genome assembly GCA_016271365.2 of Neoceratodus forsteri. Lineage (NCBI taxonomy): Eukaryota > Metazoa > Chordata > Ceratodontiformes > Ceratodontidae > Neoceratodus > Neoceratodus forsteri. The sequence goes on from CM057452.1 coordinate 1,198,000,204, forward strand.
TCAACAAACGGTGTGAAAACTGCACACTACCAAAGGTCTTTCACCTTCAACGGCCAGTCTCCAACTGACCTCCCTATCTCCCCAACACCCCTGGTGGTAGCTTTTTATAGCCACCCAGGGATGACGTCACCATAAGGTAATCCACCCACTTTTCTTATATGGTAAATAACCACCCTTAGGATATCTTACCGCCTTTTTCCATATTCACAATGAAAAGGTATAAATACATCTGTTAGATGAGGCATTAGGCAATACTTTTGTCTTGGCATCCAACACCCTTTGCATATTAAACAAGCTATAATGGAGTTAAGCCCTTCCCCCTGGCAGTGGCATCACTAGCTGGGCGTGCCATAAATAATGAGGGCAGCTAGCCCTATATGAACATCTACAGGACATAGGTGGACTCTTCACAAGTACTTTTAATTTGTATTCAGCAGTTTCAACACCTAATGTGTGCATCTCCCCTTTGGCTTCCCTGAGTTGGCAAGGGGAATGGGAGAATGAGGGCACACTCTTCTCCCTTCTCCTGCCAGCTCAGTAAGCCTTCCAAGAAAGTGACATTTTCTTTTTATTTATTTGTTTTTCTTTGTTTCACAGCATGGGGGTAAAATAGCGAATTAACCGAGATGTCTGCAAATTATAAGTATTATTATTTCAAAGCCCTTCCTTTGGGTACAGGGGCACAGTAACCATTTATTTTCCGCTTCAATTGTCAGCCAGTGGGAAACATTTAATTGTGGCCCTTTATTTAAATCCTCTTTCAGCCACTTTTTTTTGTTGTTGTTGACTGTTTACACTCCTGTGCTGGAGCCCCAGACTCTCTCCAGTGGGGCGCCCAACAGACCTGATCCTGCCCACCTAAATTCCTCAGTCTACCTACCGGATGGCAGGCAGCCTCCCCACACATCCTCAGTCCACCGACCCTCTGGTTCTAAGCCCCCCAGGGCGGGACCACCAACTCCTACCAGCGACCTTTCTGAACATTTAGTGGGTGGCAAGGACTCAGTGCAGGGAGCATTCGGAGGCAGGCTGGGGATCAGTGTTAGGCGTGGTGGTCTGTCCCTCGACCACCTTAGCCTCTGACTCCAGGGTTCCTTGTTCCATCTTTCCTCACATACGAATGTGTGGCGCCATGTGATAGGGTGCATTCCGCCCCCTGTTAGTAAGGCATCCGTCACTGCTCTACCCGTCTCGCGTGCACAGGTTGCAGCAACTCCCAGCCACTGCTGGGAGATGCTCAAACTGTGGCAAGTTACTCAACCTTTCCCCAGGAAAGCAGAGCAGTCTTTTTGGATGCTCAAAACTTTCCAGCCCCTACCGACCCCGACAACCTGGGTCCGTTCCCAAACCCGGGTCACTGGCGTGACGGGAGGTGTGGCATCCAACTCCTCAACCCTCAGCACCACTGGGTCTTTTCAGCCACTTCTTAACTGCTAAATATGTGGTTATCTTATACAGACAACGGGATATAAAACAAAACAAAAAAAACCTTCATGCACTGTTTTGGCTCACAACCCTGGGAGCTGCACCATGCGCACTTCTAATTCGGAGCACCTTTTTCTTGCTATGAACACCAGGCACTTTTCTTTCCTTCACTGCCAAAGTGGTGTACCATTCAGCTCCCATATTTCTAATATAGGGATGTTCCTGTCCCTTTTTAAACACTCCTAAGGGCTTGGTTATGTTTTAGTGCAGTGGCTTTCTTAATCTAAAAGTATCAGCCGCAACTGCACCACAGTACTGCGAGAAAAAGAGAGAGCGAGGAGTGAGCACGTTCCTTATTTATCTTTATTCAGTTTCTCTCTCTCTCTCCTGTTGTTGATTCTCTTTCTTTTGACCCTGCAGGGCCCTCCTACAAAACTGGGGCCCACTGGGGATTCTGAGAATTATGGAGCGGCACCAATGAAAGAGAAAGAAAAGAATGCCGCTCTGTTTTTCAGCAAGCCTGCCCTATATCTATAAACCTCTTTATTCAATTTACTTTAGGGAAGGCAACAAAGGAGTTCACTCAGAGCTGGTTAACCAAAGGAAAAATCTAATATCTTAAGCAGCTCTATAGTTTAAATATGTATTTGTCCATTTCCAAGCTTACTCTTAATCTATGCATTATATTCTTATAAAGTTTGTACATCAGTTATGTACTTTATAAGCCATTCTGCGCTTAATCCTTTCAAATCTGCCTGCATATTATTTCTTAAGTGCCAGACTCGTGGTTTCAGTCCGCCAGGGCAGTACCATTATCTCTTAACTATGCATAAATACCATAAATGGGACAAGAAAAGTAAAAGGGATAGCACAGGATAAGACGGTGCTGTGGGTGGCCAGCCCAACAGCAACATTTAGTAGAGAGACAGAGAGAAATTAACAACGGGAGAGATAGTGAAGGGTAAAAGGAATTTGGGGGGGGGATTTAGACTACCTACAAGGGTACTTTGCTAAGACGGGGGGGTCACCCTGTCACAAAGTCCTAGAAAACATGTTTAGTGGACCAGCTGTTTTCATCATTCCAGACTGGACTCAAACTTCACAAAGACTCTGAAGGCTGCCCCAGTCCCTCCTCCCCCAACCTCACCCCTCCCCATAATATAGCCTTCATATTCAACCCAAAGAAACAGAAGTCTAAATCCACACATAGAGGTCAACATATGCAGTCCAAGGGTTGCTTCAGTATGTAAATCACATTGCCTTCGTCAATCAGAATACAACGAAGAACCAAACTAGAGGATATGTGTGTGAGCATTAAAAAGGCAAAGTTCAGCTTTTATGCTGCATCTCAATTTACAGCAGAGCAACTGTAGCCAGGCCAGATAGTCTGTCCATGTTCTCTTGGGAAAGGACAGGAGCAATTCAGTTAACTTTTTTCTTATTTCAGAGAAAGATTACACTTACCGTCCTTTAGGGTCAAATGAGGTTTTTGAAAGAAGAGCATAGATTCTGCCGAGATTGTTCTGCATCTGATTTGGAATCAATCCTAAGGCAGTAGCACTTGTGCATGCAGAATCCCTTTTAGTACTAAATCCGATTAGTTGGAATTAATTTACTATTTTAAATTAAATCTGTTAAAGCTATCGAGATGCCATTGTAATATGTTCATACAACCGAGCGAGGGCGGTAGATTGTTCAGTACATGGAGCTGGATCATGCACATGTCATAGTGGTTGTGACGTGTTTGTGACTGCACTTTTTTTGTAAGTTTTTAAGTTCTGTGAAAAACTGTGAATGAAGGTAAAACTACACTAATCAAATATGAACAGAGTTGTATTTGCAACAGGGATTGAACCTCTAGCACTGCAGTTTGCATTTATACAAATGAAGGAGTGCTATGTTTTATCTATGTGAATGAAAATGGCATTTTTCACATAATAATTGTGTTCCAGTGTAAATACAGCCCATTCAAAGAACATGAGCAGCCTTTTCAACAAGACATGCTTCAGACACACTGCTGTGTTGACAGTGCACAAAAATAGTGTGGCGGGGAGTGGGAGAAGAAAACATATTGTAGTGAATGGGAGAACATGGAGAGATTTTCAGGAAGTTGTGCTTCAATTCCATTCCCTTGTAACAACAAAAGCTGTGCTGCATTAGGAACTCCAGTCACAGACCCCTTCTTCTGATAGCAATAAGTCAGCATTACGTCATGATGCAATGCAGCCGTAATAAAACAAAAAGAAGAAATTAACTTCATACTTACTGTAATTTCCTTTTCTTTGACTCCAACATTGCCAATAGGTAATCATAACAACTGGGTATAGTGCACCCCTACCAGGGCAACGGCACAGCCCAAGCTTTAGAATGTTGGGCATATGAGGGTTCCATGCTGCAGCAACTCCACAGTTAATACTTACCTCGCAATACCATAATAACTACACATTTCATACATTATAATCTACCATTAACATAAACACATTGCCACATGTAAATAAAAAAAGTCTTACCTTCCAGGCAGACGTCGGAAGAGGAGAAGATTTTCCATTGGACTCAGGGTTTGGACAATCAGATGCACCTTGTCTGAAGAACCATCCTGTACAAATGGCAGGTTCTCATCTTTCACATATCTTGAAACTGAGGCTGATCCCCACCAAGATAGAATTTCCAGGCAACAACTGGATGCAGTGAGGCTACCTGTAACTAGGAAAAAATGCCTCAAGAGTTACCAGTAAAACTGCTAACCTGTGGTCACATACTGATCGAAAACAATCTTTTTATATAGATAATATAGTATCTACAGATAAGCCCTCCAGGATGAAGCACAGTGCTGCAGAATTCTGCAATAGAGTTACAGCAGTAAACAATGCAATTTCAATGGTAGTTAATCCCTTTTGTCATGCAGTAAACCTCACACTACACTTCATCCTGCAAAGCTTATCTGTATGTGTGTGTATATCTGCCTACATCTATCTCTCTAGCTATATCTATAGCTCTATCTTTCTCTCTCTATATACTACAGCAAGAAAGAGGGATGTCCAGAAAAAACAGTAGGGGAATTTTACAACAGGACATCCCTCCTGTCGATAAAACGATATCATTTGATAATATTTTTGTAATATAGATTCACCTCTTTATTTAGAACCTTATTTTTCACCCATACCCCAAGAAATAGGTTAGCATAACTTGGTGCCATTGATGCACCCATGGCAGTACCACATTTTTTTTTTCAAAGAATGCACCTTTGAATTCAAAACAATTATGCTTTAAAGTAAATTCCAGACAGTCTAGAAGAAAGTTGCTTGGCACTTCATCTGTTTCCTGATAATTGTTCAAACAGCTTCATATAGTTTTTAATCCATCTGTATGGCGTATAGATGTATATAAGGACTCTACATCTATACTCAACCAACTAAAATATTTTTCCCACACAATGTTCTCTAATTTTGTCAGAAGTTCACTGGTATGTCTGATATGTGACTCTAAATTACTCACAAGTGGTTGGAGAAAAAAAATCTACAAATCTTCCCAAATTTTGGGTAATTGAGCCCCCCCAAGACTATTTGTCTACCTGGTGGGTCCTCCCTGTTTTTGTGAATCTTTGGAAGTATATAGAAGAAAGAAACTGTTGGAAACTCCTACCATAAGTATCTATACTCATTTTCTGTGATGTCTTGAGAGTGGTGGACGCATGGAACCACCTTCCTGGAGAGGTTGTGGGGTCAAAAACGATGGGGAATTCAAACATGCATGGGACAGACATAAGGCAATTATAGCAGGGGATTTTAGGAAGTAGGCTGTTGGTTAACTAGAATCTGCAGCTTATCCAATAGGTAGGAGGGAAATGGGCAGACTGGGTGGGCCAAGTGGTCCTTATCTGCCGTCAAAGTCTATATTTCTCTGTTAACTGCATCCATGAGTAAGAAATTCATCTCCTTTCTATACTCATTTATTGGATTACAAGACAGTTTCTTACAGTTTTCAACACTATTTAATAATCCCATAACTGTCTCTTTGTACTTTACTGTATCTAAAACAACAAAATTGCCACCTTTGTCAGCGGGTTTTATAACCAGTGATTTCTCCGTCATTAAAATTCTTAATGCTTCTCTTTCTTGTTTATTTAGATTAAATCTATGGTTGGCATATTGTTATTTAATAAAGTTGAGACTTGTTTAACCACTGTCTTTCATATGAACAAATGGCTACATTGTAAATCTTGGGACAAAATTCAGAGTTCAGTCTAAATAAAGTTTTTCTCATTTTTTTCAAATTCTAGCCAATTTCTATAATGCCATTACCTACTGAAGCAGTTAAAGAATGCAGTAGATTCTGCTTCTATGTCATGTTCTTGTAGCAGTTCCTCCAAAGCTTTCAAGTCCATATTTATTTCAAAAGAATCAGTGGCCCTGGTGGGCTCAGAACCCACAGTCCTTATTTCTTCTTGCATTCTTGTGGATTCCAAATCTACATTTTCATTTTGATATGATTCCAGTCTCATCATTTCTTCAAGCAGTAAGTTCAAGTCTGTGTCATCAGAAGAATATGCTGTATTTTCATTTACCAAACCCATCTCCAAATCCCAGCCACAATTTTCTAATTGTAATTCCTTGGAAAAGTGCAATTTCAAATGAAGCTTTCTAAAGAATTTATTTAGGTCAATGAAAATTTGAAACTCATTTATTGCAGGGGTAGGAATGAAACTGAGACCACATTTTAATACAGACTCCTGATATTGTGTAAGGGGTAATTTAGAAAGATTCAGTACCTGTAAGTAATGTCTTTCTTCCTCTCCCTCAAAATTCTTTCTGTGCCTGCATTTGGATTTTCCCCCACATTTGCTCCTCATCATCTTCTTTTTTCTTTCTCTGCTGGTTGTGGGCGTTTTTGAAAAACCTGGTCTCATATAAATTCAGAATTTCTAGACCTTTTCTCAGTTGTGTTAGTATCCTCTTCTGAGTTTACTTTATTCTTCTTAGAAAATCTTACTTTAGACCTAGATCTTCCCCTGCTTAATGACCTTGGTCTATTCAAACTCAAAATATCGCCTCTTTGATAGTCCACTTTATCTCTATTGAGTTTAGTCACTTTCCTTTTAATTACCTCTTGCTTGAGTGTCTAAATTTTAGTGTTTAACTGCCTGTTGAAATCTAGATATTCTACACTCGTTTTAAAGTTAACTGCAGTGGCTTTTGCCACCTCTAGCTCTTTCAACAGTTCCAAGTGTTTACTCAAATCGTCTTTTATTAATAAAGATCTTCAAGCAGTCAGCTGCAGCTTTTAACCACTCATCTTTGAATTGAAATTCATCAAGCCCGCATGAGGGTGTAATTGAAACCCTTAACCCTCTCTGTGCCTGTTCACGGTCCTGATACTCTTCCAGGGTGCTATTATAAGTCAGTTCGATTTCTTTAATGAGCAATTTTTTCTAACTTTAAAAAAGCACTTTGAACACTCTCGTTGATTGTAATATTTTCAGTACCAGTATCGGGAATTAAACTAGTCTCATAGCTTTCACCTTCTCTCATCAAAAGGTTCTTGCTCCGTGTGTTCACAACCGAAATCTGCATTATGCCTTGAGTCAGCCGTAGTTTCTTCATGACTCATTCTGCTACCAATCTATAATTTCAGTAACACCCATGCTTGATTTTATGGAATGACTTATTCTGTAGTTCCTCTCTGCTAACTCGACACCCCCTGTGCCGGTGTGTTCTGCGGTGAAGTAGAACAGTAAACAGATCAAAGAAGAACACTGCGAACAATCTCTTCCCAGCCCGCCCTGCTCTCACTGGGGTAGATTGCCTCTAAAAAGATATGAACAATCCAAAGTGGTAGTGCGCACACGAAGAAGGTAGATGCTAGCATATATGAAAGAAAATACAACTCTTGTATTGAAGCTGCAAAATGCAGAATTACAAAATTTTCTCCATGCTACAATTGTTAGACAGAATAAGCAAGTACATTCAAAACCCCTAGCACCTCAACTCCCACTAGTCTTCAGAGGGGGTACTGCTAATTGGGAACACATGCGTATTTAAGCACATATCATGAATAATTATTCTGTGCGATGTCACCATTTAAAAAAAAAAACATAACTTTAAAAAAAAAAAACATTTGCCTTCAAGATTCCAGATGTGAAACATACAATAAATGCATATTAAATTCCTAAAAGTGCATGGCATCACCTATAGTGAACAAATTTATCACATTAACCACAAATATCAACAATACAAAATAAACCTTTGAACAAAGAACTGAAGTTGGAAGGTCCTGGAAGGCTGATACCACTACTGACAAAATTAGAGAACAGTGCGTGGGTAAAAGATTTTAGTTGGTTGAGTATAGATGTAGAGTCTTTATATACATCTATACGCCATACAGATGGATTAAAAGTGATATGAAGCTGTTTGAACAATTATCAGGAAACAGATGAAGCGCCAAGCGACTTTCTTCTAGACTGTCTGGAATTTACTTTAAAACATATTTTTTTTGAATTCGAAGGTACATTCTTCGAACAAAAATGTGGTACTGCCATGGGTGCATCAATGGCACAGAGTTATGCTAACCTATTTCTTGGGGTATGGGAGAAAAATAAGGTTTTAAATGAAGAGGTGAATCCATATTACAAAAATATTATCAAATGGTATCGTTTTATCGACAATGTTATATGTATATGGAATGGAGAACAGATATTAGAGTTCATACAATGGTTGAACAGGAATTATTTAAATTTGAATTTTACATATACAACTGATAAAACTATTGATTTTTTAGATTTACATCTAACTATTTGAGGAAATGGACAGTGTGTATAAAATTCAAACTAAAACATTTAGAAAGGAAACAGCAACACAGTGTTACACTATGATAGTGCCCATCCTCCCAACTTGAAGAAATCAATCCCGTACAGTCAGCTCATGTGCATTAGGAGAAATTGAAGTATCGAAATAGATTTTGAGGAGCAAGCTGATGAACTGACACTGAGATTTTATAATAGAGGCTATGAGTGGGGTTTATTACAAAAACCAAAAGAAAGAGTAAAAAACTTGGAAAGGAAGAATTTGATCATAAAAGAAAGACAACCATGAGAACAAGATCCCCTGTACTTTCGTCACAGAATATAATGAATTAGCAGGACATATAGGGAATATTATACACAGGAACTGGCCCATTCTCCTTGGAGATAAAGAAATGGAAATGGCAGCTGGAAACAAACCCAGGGTGACTTAACAGGGCTTCTAACTTAAGAGACAAGCTGGTGCATAGCCGATGTAAAAAAGTGACACAAAAAATGAAACAATGTGGTTGCCACAGAGACCAATTTTTTTTTAGTTGCAAAAGAAGCAATGTCTAAGTTTGCAAACCCTGGAAAAACATTTTATCACCCAAAATTTGAGAACTTAACAGTAGACATTAATCAATTAATAACATGTGACATCACACGTCATTTATGCTCTTTGGTGTCCATGTAAATTAATATACATTGGGAAAACTATTCGGCCACTCAAGCAACGCATTCAAGAACATGTTAGATCAATTCTGAATAGCAGACAAGATACCCCGGTGGGCATGCACTTCTCACAATGCCATGACTCATCACCAGAAATTTTGAAATACATGGGCATAGAATGGGTACCCCTTTTATTTTAGGTGGGGAATAAATCGAATTGACTACTCCAACAGGAGAGCATGTGGATTTTCAAACTAAAGAGTGTGAAGCCACTAGGTCTAAATGATAAACAGGATATAAAACTTTTTTGGAAAAAATTAATCTAATTAATTGTAAAATACAAATTAAGGTTTTTTATTGAGTAGTATGTCTAGCATTTATTACACTTTCATTTTGTGATAATGTTTTGTTAAGTTTAACAGATAAACTTAAAGTTAACAGAAAAGTAAGAATGTAATAACTTATAATCTTTTCTCCTTCTTCTTACAGGAACCTGGGATTGATTGTCATGTTTGGTCCTGGAACTCCATCCTACCCAGATAGAATTATACTGGAGTGAACTTGGCTGTATTGGTATCAGCCTTCCAGGACCTTCTGACTTCAGTTCTTTGTACAAAGGTTTATTTTGTATTTTTGATATTTGTGGTTAATGTGATAAATTTGTTCACTATAGGTGATGTCATGCACTTTTAGGGATTTAATATGCATTTATTGTATGTTTCACATCTGGAATCTTAAAGGCAAAAAAATACATTTTTTTTAAAAGTATGTTTTTTCTAGAAAATGGTGACATCATGCATTATAATTATTCATGATATGTGCTTAAATACGCATGTGTTCCCAATTAGCAGCACCTCCTCTGAAGACCTGTGGGAGTCGAGGTGCTAGGGGTTTTGAATGTACTTGCTTATTCTAACAATTGCAGCATGGAGAAAATATAGTAAATTTGCATTTTGCAGCTTCAATACGAGAGTTGTATTTTCTTTCATATATGCTAGCATCTACGTTCCTCTTGTGCGCATTACCACTTTAGATTGTTCATCCCTCCTAGTATACAGGATAAGATTCTCCCACAAGAGCAGGCTCCTGAGAGGGCCCCATTGACAATATTAGAGCTAACAGAAAAAGACAAAAATTACGTACCTACCCTAATTCCTGATCTTTCTGTGCATCTTCACCATTCATCATCTTTGGGTAATGTGGCCGGAGGTCACGACCCTGCGGGAGCTTTTGGGATAGAGGCGGAGTTGGCGCACCTTGGCGTCGCCCTCAAGGCTGGCCCCTTGTGTGGCGCTCGCAGGTTGGCCGTTAGGTGTCACTGACCCTGCCCTCCCGTCAGTTCTGAGTTGCCGTAAAGTAAGAAAAGTTTGGGAGGGAGGGACAAGGGAGTCCAAGGGACAGATAAAGGAAAAGATATACAAACTAAAAGGAGAAATAAATGACAGAGTACAGAAAGAGAGCTGGAAATCTAAGGGGATTGGGAAGGGGTCCCAATTTCTGGAATTAGAAAAGGAGGGACGGAGGGAAGAATTAGAAGTAAGGATGTGGGGGGGGGGGAGAGAGGAAACATACCCTGAAGCCTTGACCTGTCTCCAGATTGTATAGGAACTGTGAAGGAGTAGCCAGAAGGCTACACTGCCAGAACTCAAGGCACAGAATCGCTGGCAATAAACTCCAACATAAGCAGAAGCAGCTATTCTGCAAGAAAAAGACAGGATACAGGGCTGTACCCCCCCCCCCAAACAAAGTTTGGTGGTAAGAAACAAGTTTCTTAAATTAATTTGAGAGTTGAGTCCCTAAGGACAAGAACGAGGGAGAATAACGGAAAGGGAGAGAGAAAAGAAGAGAGGGCAACCACCAACCCCAACCCCACAGGGGTGGAGCCGAGGTACTGAGGAAAGAAGTGCCCTCTACCCTGATCACTCTCCACCCTGACAAATGTAAAACATCCCCGTGTGCCCAAGGTCACCCCGCTCCTGACCAATGGGAAGGAGGGCACACAGAGGGAAGGGGACCCAGAGACTGAGGCCCCAGGGGGATGGAGAGTGGGATTGTGATGAATGGTGAAGATACACAGAAAGATCATGAATCATGGTAGGTACGTACTTTTCATATCTTATCTGTGTCAATCTTCACCATTCGTCACCTCTGGGTGAGTGCCGAGCCCTCCCGAAGGGAGCCCTGGACCCTAAGGGACTAAGTCCCTTAGCTCTCAGTGGGTGGCACACCGAGAGAGAGAACCTTCATGGGTCTGGAGAGGAACAAGACTGGAGAAAGTGAGACAGGGACCCCCCCGGAGGGGCCAGGAGATTGCCCCAACAGACACAGCCTCACCCTATGGGAGAAAAGATGGGTTCTCTGGTATGTGAAGGAAATCACCCTAAACCGGGCCAAGGGTGACAACTGGGAGAGACGTAGCCATGCTGCCCGCCTAGTGCAGATCACTGCCCTTACGACCCTGGAAGCTACCTCGTTGGTGTCATAAGATGCCCTCGCTTGGTGCCTTGCTAGCTCCAGGCCACGTGCAGAGTGCGCAATGGCTTGCCTGGTTACCTCCGTATCAGGCATAGAGACTAGGAGTTGAACTAGCCTGGACCACAGGAACCTATCATAGGTAGCATAGTGGGCCTGATGTGCAGATATTGAAAGAAGCAACCATGCCGAGTAGAAAGTCCTCCTCTCCCAGAAGTCAAAATCCACGGAATCTGCATCTGGGGGCCGGTCCTGGTGAAGGGCGTGAAGCCCATCAGGAGTGTCCAGTTGCATCAGTCTTGACTGAGGATGAGGCAAACTGCCTGGAAACTCGTTGGGGGGGGGGGAGCACAATACATCTGGCGGAGATCCCTAGGAGCTGGGACTCCGGAAAAGGGTCTCTACCAGAAACATAACGACGCCTCCCTAAACGGAGCAGGCCAGGGGGGCACCAAAAGGGTGTCCGCACTGAAATCGCCTAGGAAGGCATGCGTCGAGTGCTCCGGATTGTGCTGAGTGAGTGGTGTGATATGCAGGTCCTCCAACATCCTCACGAGGAAACATTGATACTCTGCGAGATCAGCAGCAGGGAAGATGTGAACAAAGGGTTCCTCTCCTCCAGAAGAAGATGAAAAAGTGGAGTACCTCATAGATTCAGTGGCTGGTTGCTCAGGGGGAGGTTGGAACACCTGCCTGTCCATGGCCATAACATAAGAGGGAAAATGAGCAGCCACAGCCCTGAATTGCTCCCAGGAGAGAGGTCCGCTAGAACCAAGAATACCTGGGAGAGCAGGAGAAGTTGGCAGAGGAGTGGGGGCACAGCCGACAACAGGAATCGACTGTCCTCTGCCTGGGCAAGAGAGCGCACCTGGAGCCCGAAGGGAAGAGGGAGCTCCAGAAAACTCAACAGCCGACAGCCGATCAACCGTATTGGAACTGCCTAAGCTGTGCCCTGAAGATTCCCCAGTGAGGTGACCGGGGTCGTGGAACTCTAAAAGGATGGTTCCCTACCTCCAAAGAATAAGGCCATCTTGAGGAGACCAAGAAAAAGGGCAGAGGTTCGCACTACGAATCCTTCCTGAACCTGGGTGGGTCCCAGAAAAGGGTCGTTGTGTCGAACCCCTGCCCCTCGACCCCTCGAGGTCTGATGAGCCCTTCTCCTCCTAGCGCCAGCCTGGGCATGACTAACTGGTCCAGTCCCGGAAGGGACTACCCAGGGAGTAGCATCCTCCCCTCCTGTGGGTGCTCCGATCGGCCCCAAAGTTGGGTGGCCCAGGCACACCACCACTGAGGGGTCAGAAAACCCTCTGAGGCCAGGCTCCAGAGCAATAGTGGCCTGCACCACTGCCTGCCGGTCAGCACCCCTGACCCTGGACCCGGAGGCAACTGCCTGCTCCTCAGAGGGTGGCTGGCTCTGGTCAATCGAGGACACTACCAGGGTGTTCACATGAGCGGCCAACTCCAAAGAGTCAGACTGCTTGTCTGACTCAGAGTCTGATTCTGCCTCTGAGGAGGTGGAGACCGAAGTCCGATGTCAGACAGTACGCGGATGCCCACTGCCATCCCGACCGAAGGGGGTACCAGTCCGGGTGACTGCACCAGAGTCTGCGCCGAAGCGCCCAACCGCACCGAGGGCGGCAGCAGCAGGCCAGAGGCCCAAGACGGTGTCGAGGACAGCGCTGACCCAGGCTTCTCAGACACCGGGGGAGCCTTCACCCCTGAAGGGGCAATTGCAAATGCGGTGCCTCCCGCTTGCCCCCGGGGGGACGGACTGGGCCTCCTGCACCACGGAAGGGGCTTCTGCTATGGCGAAGCTACTAGAAGCAAGATTCCCTGCTCCACGGTCTGTATAGAACAGGAGGGACCCGAGGAAAGGCTGAGAGACTGCTGACAGCCTTGGTGCCGCCCATCCCCAGTCAGCCGGGCTGAGCAACTTCACCTTGGCGTTGCTCAATGACACGATGGTCCATGGAGAAGCAGGAGTTGCATGAAACCATGTTGTAAGGGGCCAAGACACACGAGGCTCTCATCATGTTGGTCAGTGATGAGTATTTACGCCGCAGACAGGCACCGTCGCAGATAGGGGCTGTCTCGTCTTCAAAGATTTCTCCCCGACTGGAGACATGACTCACGGTAAAAAACAAGCTAAACAAGACGCGACATCACTGAGAAAATAAAGGAAAAGAACAGTCTTACAAGCAGCACTGGGTGGAGGCGATAACGGAACTGGCAGCAGTCGAGAACTATAACTGCGTTTTCGATTGGCGTCGATAACGGCTTTCACAGAATAGGCCTCACCATAGCAGCAGCTCCTCATGAGGTGCAACCTCTATGGCAGGAGATGAAGAACTGGCAGAAGGGCGGGGTTGATGACACCTAACGGCCAACCCGCGAGCTCCATGCAATGTGTCGGCCTCGAGGGTGATGCTGATGGTGTGTCGACTCCGCCCATCCCCCCCCCCAAAATAAAATTCCCATGGTCTCATGAGCTCCGGCCACATTACCCAAAGATGATGAATGGTAAAGACTGACACAGATAAGATTAGGTTGCTCACCTGTAACAGTAGTTCTAGGAGTGGTATACATTGTTCATCCACACTTCTTGGCATGTCCCTTTCCCCTTTAAATCTTGCTGGAAGGTCTTCAAGCTGGCTCCTCCCACCCACCTGGGTGGTATAACCCTCGGCTCTGCCCCATGATGCCAGATCACAGCCCGCTGGAAGCCAGGTTTGTGCATCGCAGCCGGGGAGGTCGGGTGTGTCTGTGTGGATGAACAACAAATACCCCTCTTAGAAAGTGCAGTTACGCAAGAACTTACCTTAACAGTAGATCTTTCGAGGACTGTCTCTTGCAGTAAGTCATTACTTATGGGAGCATCCACCAGGTGGCGCTGTCACACAGCAGCTTCTTCCAGCAGTCTTCCGTGGGGGCCACCCACACAACATCACTTCATGTGGATGTGTATAAGAGTGGCCGGCCCCCAGTACCCTCTGTTCACAGTTGGCTTCGTCGAGAATGTCCTGGACCGAGGTAAAAGAGTGCCAGAAAAACAGAACAGCGATCCCACCCAATGTCCTGAGTTGCAGATTCAAGGCAACACGGCAGGGGTATGGAGGGCAGGGGACTTACTGCAAGAGTCAGTCTTCGGAAGAGCTACTGTTACGGTAAGTTCTTACGGAACTGTACTACCTTCTACGGACTGGTGTCTTGCAGTAAGTCATTACTTAAGAGAGATTACCAAGCAGTAAAATCCAAATGGGAGGAAAGGCAAAGCCAAAGATGTAAAAGCACAGTAAAATGTCAACTTCAACCGCACCCTCAGAGGCAGATAGGCCGGGGTGGGGTAAGGACTAAATGTTTGATAAGTAACAGAAATGTCCAACTCAAACCCCTTCCATGCAGGCAGATAGGCCAATGGTTAGGCGAAGACATTTGGCATGAAATTAGGAGAAATGTCACCTTAAACCACACCCGCTCAGGCAGAAAGGCACAAAGGTGGGTGAGGACAGCATGCAGGAGGCATGATGTAGAAAGAACTGTAGGTGGCCAGGTACAGTGATTCATCCTGACGAGGCAGAGGTCGACAGGCCTTGGCATAAAGTCAAAGTCAGTAAATAGACAAGGAGAGCAGATCAGATAGTAGAAAAAGGAGCACTGGGGTAAAAACATCCCAGATGGTCATAGGAAGGAAGAACTGAAGGGCTCAAGCAGGGAGAGTGGCAGGAGTTCAAATCAGAACTGCATGGAGGAGTGAAGCGTCCAGTCCAGGAGCAAGCCTCCAAGAAAGGTAAAGAGATCCCTGGGCGCCTCCGACGCCTGTAAGAGGAGGCGGGGGATACCCAAAAAGTGGGTTAAGGTGCAGAAACGGGTCCCATGCCATGTGAGGGACAGGGACGCTGCAGAGGAGCAGACTGAGCCACCCCCTGAAGGCCCTACCGCGGTCCCCAGAGGCACCCTGGGAGGGGGGCTGGGTATGAGGCAGTACACCCGTGGGGGTGCAGGGATGGGACCTGGGGGCGTTATAGAGGTCCTAAACAGACCGGAAAGTATGCCCTGAAGCATAAAGGGAATCCAGGATGACTGAACACCAGGCCCAAACAGCAGGTTCCCAGAAAAAGGGGGCATCGGTGACCGACAGCTGGACGCCGGGCGGCAAACCTGAAACCCGCAGCCAGGCGAAGCGCTGAAGGGTGACGCCAGAGGCTGAGAGGCAGGCTAAAGCGTTAACCGCATCAAAGCACGCATGGAGCAGGTGACGGGAAAGGGAGGGCATGGCAGACAGTGGCTGAGCTGATCAAGGCCACGAAAGGCAGGCTGAGCGGAAGCAGGACGAGACCAAACATGAAAGAGTGCGTGAAAATATGCAGGAATCAAAGGAGGGACAACCATGGCAGGCTCCTTGGGAACGTCGAGGTAGGCAGCCATGTCCCGATGAAAGAATTCATGATCCGCAGCAGGGAAGCCAAAAGTGTGCAGGATCCGCATGTGAGCTCCGTGAAGGAGGAATAAGGGGGTTCAGGCGGGGCCTCCAAAGGAGGACGCGGATGGGGAGAACCAAGGTCCCTATGGTCCCAGAGGTCCCCGCCAGGAACATCCCCATCCCGGAACCGCCATAAAGGGAGTCCACATAAGCGGGAGGGGAGGGGGCGAAGCGCCAGATCCGTGTGCAGGTCGCCCAGGTGGGGGGAATGGGACGAGGCGGACCCTGGCCCACAGACTGTAGAACCTCTAGCACAATGCGGGCGATGCCCGGCACTTATGACGGGGGGAGGTTCAGAAATAGAGGGTGCCTAAGTGCGACGCTAGGAGGAGGGTGAGTCAGCCTGGGAACCGCTGACCCCAAACAGCGGGAGAAGGCACTCCATCCCTGTGGTCCGGGACCGCAAAGGAGTAAGGGACTCGGTCCACTCCAGTGGGGCTGAAGGCTCGGGAAAAGTTACACCAAAGGGGCACAAACGGCAATGGGGAAACCTCCCCAGGACAAACAAGGTGCTGGGACAGCGGGGGGGGGCACGGAGCAAAGCCTCGAGCAGGGGTGTCTGAGGGAGGCCCTCATCACCAAGGAAAGCATTCCTGTTGAAGAGGGAAGGAGGAGAGGCTCCTACGTCGACGGTGGAATCAGCCCTGTCAACGAGAGACTAGAAACAAGCCTCTCCGTCGACCGTGGAAGCCGGCCCGTCGTTGAGGCATGCAAAACGCGCCGTTCCATTAATGGGAGAGGCTTCCCCGTCGACAAGGAGTGCCCCGCCAATGGAGAATAAGCCTCAGTCAACGAGAGAACAGCAGAATCATGGCCAGTCGATGGGAGAAGAGCTCCCATCGACGAGGGAGAGCTAAGAACACATGTCATTGATGGGGGAGCATCCCCGTCGACTAGGAATGCTAATGGGGCAACAAAGCCAGTTGACAGGAGACATTCAGAAACAAGCTCTGTCGACAGGATGAGGCCCGAAGATAAAACAAGCCCACCAGACGCAGTTGATGGGGGGAGCAGCCCCGATGACGAGGAACGCTCAGTCGATGATGGAGGAGCCACCGTCAATGGAGTAAGGCAGAGGTAGTGTGAATCCCACTCCCTCCTATGCCTGGAACGAGTGCCCTTGACCGGGAGCCTTTAAGGTGGCCCCCCCGAGGTCCATTCTGGCCTGGCAGGATAATCAGCCATGAGCAAGGCCCAGCAAGAGAGCCTGGGCTAGGGAGCAGCAGGGGTGCTGTGAGCAAGGAGGGCCGGGGGCACTGTGAGGAGCACAGGCCTGGCCCAGTGGCAGTAGAAGAGCCAGGGCCTGGGGGTAGTGCACATACCCAGGACCAGAGGCAGGAGCTGGGGGTGCAGCGAGTGGTTCGCAGGCCTGGGTCCTGGAAGTAGAAGAGCCAGGGCCTGGGAGTGTTCCACAGGCCCAGCAGAGAGAAGCAAAATCGGGCTGGGCTGTTAACAGCAGCCCTAGTGAATCCCCAGACCCAGCAAGAGTGCCTGGGCCAGGGAGCAGCAGGGGTACCAGGAGCTCTAATGGAACACCGGGCCTGCCGTAGAAGAAAAAAAAAAAAGGGGGCTAGACCCTAAAGAAGCCCCCGACCCAGCAAGAGAGCCAGAGTCTGGGAGCAGCAGGGGTACTGTGAGTGGGTCACAGGCCTGCTATGGAAGTCCGGGGGTGCTGAAAACTAGTCCCAGCTCCCGGACCCAAAGGTACAAAATTGGTTCAAGTTCGAGTCGAAGACTGCAATTCAGAAGGTCAGAAGAGTGAACAGAGGGTACTGGGAGCCACCCACAGGAAGTGATGTGTGGGCAGCCCCCACAGAAGACTGCTGGAAGAAGCTGCCGTGTGACAGTGCCACCTGGTGGATACTCCCATAAGTAATAACTTACTGCAAGAGACCAGTCTGGATCTACTGTTACAGGTGTGTAACCTGTTTTCCTAGGGACGTGGAT
Organism: Neoceratodus forsteri; assembly: GCA_016271365.2. NCBI lineage: Eukaryota > Metazoa > Chordata > Ceratodontiformes > Ceratodontidae > Neoceratodus > Neoceratodus forsteri. The sequence continues at coordinate 1,198,017,978 of CM057452.1, forward strand.
ATGTTGTTCATCCACACTTCTTTGCAGACTCTTAGCAGTCCTCTGGGAGGAGAGAGGCAAGGCACACACCCCCTATTTTGGTAACAGAGACTAGAGAACCGAGGCCCCAAAACCAGCATCCCAGTGTGACTCAAGGTCGATGTGGTAATGGGTGCTGAAGGTGTTTGCTGACTTCCAGGTAGCAGCCCGACAGATTTCCTGGATAGGGATATCCCTGGAAGCAGCCACTGACGCATCGGTATGGCGGGTGGAATGAGCCCTTAGCCTGACGGGAGGCTCCCTACCCGCCAACCTATAGCAGAGATCAATGCAAGATGTAATCCATCTGCCAATCGTCTGCTTTGCTGAGGCTTCAGCGTAGGTGACAAACAGCTGGTGAACCTCTCCCCAAATTTCCACCGTCCTCTCCTTAAAACAGGAGAGAGTTAGTCTCAGGTCCAAGGTATGGAGTTTGTACTCTGCATCCGAGGTGTAGTTCAGGTAGAACACAGGCAGAGTCAATACCTGATTAAGGTGAAACAGACACCACCTTTGGGAGGAATTTTGGGTGGGGGTGCAGGACAACCTTGTCCCTGTGGAAGACCAGACGAGGAGACTCCACTGAAAGCGCCTGGAGCTCCCCAGTCCTTCTGGCTCACGTGATAGTCACCAGAAGGCCATCTTCCACAAGTGTGATTGCTCACACTTGTGCATTGGTTCGAATGGCTGGCCCATGAGTTTAGCTAACACCAGCAGTAGATCCCACAGAGGTGGAGGTTCATGCACTGGAGGGAATATGCGATCAAGGCCTTTGAAAAAGTGCCAGACCACCTTCTCCTGCGCTACGTCTGCTGACCGGCCTGTGCCCGGTAAGCAGAGATAGCTGCCAGGAGCACCTTAAGGGTCAAAGACCCCCTTTGGACAGAAACCAAAGGTAGTCTAAAATGCTAGCCACAGGACAGAGGGTCCAGGCCCTTGCCCTGACACCAAATGGAGAACCTTTTCCATTTACAGGCACAGCACTTTCTGGTCGACTCCTTCTTGGATGCTTCCACTACTGTGAGTACATCCTCGGAGACACCCAAAGCCTGTAACTCTAGCTGCTCACTACCAGGCGGTCAGGTGTAGGGATTGAAGGTCCAAATGGAATATCTTCCCCTGATTGACAGATATCAGGTCCGGGTATGCTGGAAGGCGCCTCGGGAGCTTGTTGCTGAGGCTGAGGAGATCTGGATACCAGAACTGGCGGGGCCAATCTGGGGCTACCAGGATCACCTGCACCTTGTCCCTCCTCACCTTGAGGAGCACCTTATGGATCAAGGGAAATGGAGGGAAGGTGTAAAAGAGGCCTGGGGTCCATGGCCACGAAAAGGCATCCCTCTGCAGCGATCCCCACTGAGGGGGACGGGCATGAAACAGTCTCAGCTTGGTGTTTTCCCGGGAGGCAAACAAGTCCACCAACGGTTTGCCCCAGTGGAAGAACAGGCTGTGAGCTACCTCTGGATGGAGAGACCACTTGTGGGATGTCTCGCGTACACGGCTGAGAGCATCAGCCAGTTGGTTAGAGACTCCTGCCACATGGATGGCTAGGAGATCTGCCTCCAGTTGGCTCACGAGAGTCCAGATGCGGAGCGCTTCCCTGCGCAGCAGCTCCGAGTGTGTGCCGCCCTGCTTGTTGAGGTAGTACACGGTCGTGGTACTGTCCGTCTGGACTTGAACCACTTGACCCCAATGCAGCTGAGCGAATGCTGACAATGCCAGTCTGACCACTCTGTGCTCCAACAGGTTACATAGAAATATAGAATCTGACGGCAGATAAGGACTGCTTGGCTCACCTAGTCTGCCCATTTCCCTACCTAACGGATAAGCTGCAGATCCTAGTTAACCAACAGCCTACTTCCTCCTACCCCACTAGAACTGCCTTATATCTGTCTCATGCATTCCTGAAATCCCCCACTGTTTTTGACTCTACAACCTCCTCAGGAAGGCTGTTCCATGTATCCACAACCATCTCTGTGAAGAAATACTTCCTCACATTACCTCTGAGCCGTCCCCTTCTATCTTCAAATTGTGCCCCCTTGTTTTTGTACATCTCTTTTTCTGAAAGATGCTACCCTCTTGGACTTTGTTGATTCCCTTGAGGTATTTGAAAGTTTCTATCATGTCCCCCACTCCCCCTTTCCTCGAGGCTATACATCTTTAGTTCCTTTAGTCTTTCTTCATATGTCTTCTGATGCAGACCCTGCATCATTTTGGTTGCCCTTCTCTGGACAGCCTCCACCCTGTCTATGTCTTTGCAGAGATGGGTCTCCAGAACTGTACACAGTACTCCAGATGTGGTCTTACCAACTGTCTGTACAGAGGGCCAACAACTTCCTGTTTTCTACTGATGATGCCTCTCCCTGTGCATCCCAGTATCCCCCCAGCTCTCCTTACTGACTTCTCACATTACTGGCCCACCTTTAGGTCATCTGCTATGACTACCCCCAGGTCCCTTTCCATTTTTGTTGTCAGTATCTCACCCCCCATTGTGTATTCTTCCCCTGGGTTTTTGTTTCCCAGGTGCATTACTTTGCACTTCTTTGCATTGAATCTAAGCTGCTATACATTTGACCATTCCTCCAACCTTGCCAAGTCCCTTTTCATCCTTTCTACCCCACCTTGCGTTTCAACCCTGTTGCAGATCTTTGCGTCATTTGCAAAGAGACATACTTTCCCTTCCAGTCCCTCTGCAATGTCACTTATAAAGACATTAAAAAGGACCGGTCCCAATACTGAACCCTGCAGTACCCCACCAGTAACCCTTTCTTCACTGTGGACTCCATTTACTATTACCCACTGTGTCCTGTTGTCCAACCAGTGTTTTACTCAGGCTACCACCCTGGGACCCACTCCCAGGCTGGTTAATTTGTTTATTAATCTTTTGTGCAGGACTGTATCAAATGCCTTGCTAAAGTCTAGGTAGGCCATGTTCACAGCCCCTCCCTGGTCTACTGCTTTGGTCACCCAGTCAAAGAAATCAATTAGATTTGTCGGACATGACCTTCCCACTGTGAATCCATGCTGCCTTGGCTCCTGTGCCCCATTGGTCTCTAGGTACTCAACAATTCTTTCCTTCAGAAGTGATTCCATCATTTTCCCTGCCACTGAGGTCAAACTGACAGGTCTGTAGTTTCCCGCCTCTGTCTTGCTCCCACTTTTGTGAAGGGGAATCACATCCACCCTCCTCCAGTCCTCAGGTACCACACCATCCTCCCATGATTTATTAAAAAGGGTAGTCAGTGGTGTTACTAGCTCTTCCCTTAGTTCTTTTAGAATTCTGGGGTGAATCCTACCGGGCCCCATTGCTTTATCCACCTTCAGTTTTAAGAGTTCTTTCAGAACCCTTTCTTCTGTGAAGGGACTAATATTAACCCCCCTATCCAGAGTGCTTCTATTGACCAGATTAGGTATTTCCCCCCGCTTTTCCATTGTGAATACTGAGCAGAAGTATTCATTCAGTATCCCTGCTTTTTTACTGTCGTTCTCTGCCCAACCACCTTCCTCTTTGTTCAGCCTCAATATCCCTGCCTTAGTCTTTCTTTGCTCCCTAATGTACCTATAAAAGGTTTTATCCCCCTTCTTAACCAAGTTGGCTATCTTTTCTTCGGTTTGGGCCTTTGCTATTCTGACTGCCTTACCCGCTTCCTTCTGCTTTAACTGGTACAGTTCTCTGTCCTGCTCCTTCTGTGTTTCCTTATACTTCCTGAATGCTATCTTTTTCTCTCTTACCTTCCCCACCACTTCTTTTGAGAACCATAGTGTTTTTTTCTTCCGTTTTGATTTATTTGCTTCACACAAAGGCTTGTTGCCTCTGTGATGGTGGTTTTCATGTTTCCCCATTGTTGCTCCACCCCACCTTCTTGCCTGTTTGCTAGTGCTTTTCTGAGGCACACTCCCATTTTGACAAAACCAGCCCTCCTGAAGTCCAGTAGCTTCATTTTTGCGTGGCTTGACTCTACAGCTAAGTTTATCGTGACCTACACTGTTTGGTGGTCACTTGTTCCCAGATGGCTACCCACCTCAAGATCAGAGATCCTCTCTCCGTCCCCATTTGAGAGTACCAGGTCTAAGACTGCTCTCTCTCTCGAGTGGGTTCCAAAACTAGCTGTCTGAGGCATGCCCCCTGTAGGGCATTGAGAATGGCCCTGCTCTTGAATGTGGCTGTAGCAAAGGTGCTCCAGTCAATATCTGGCATATTCAGGTCCCCCATCAGCAACATCTCCCCTTTCTCTGCCATCCCAAGGATGCGTTCTATCATTTCCTTGTCCATTTCCTCCCCGAGGCGGGGTCTGTATCTAACCCCTGTGCGGATTGTGAGCTATTTCCAGTCTCCAAGGTGACCCACAGTGCCTCCTCTCCTCCCTGTTTACCCTTTAGTTCTGTTGCTTTGATCCCTTCCCTTACATAGAGAGCTACTCCTCCTCCTCTTCCCTCCCTGTCCCTCCTGTAGATTGTGTACCCTGGTATGTTGGCATCCCAGTCATGGTTCTCTGTGTACCATGTTTCTGTGACTGCCACAATATCCAGGCATCCCTCTTCCATCAAGGCCACCATTTCAGGGAGCTTTTTACCTATACTACGGGCATTGGTACTCATTACCCTCCATTTTATTCTGGCTTTATTTCTTTTTGCCCCATCCCTGTCACTACTGCTTTTGTCTTTTTCTCCATTTACCCCTGCCCTTCTCCCTATCGACTGCTCTATCTTGGTGTTTACCTAATTATCCTGATTTTGGGGGGGGGGGCGCACTAGGATTTCCCTTCTCCTCTTCAGTGCCTCCCCCCTTGGCTAGTTTAAATGCTTGCCATTGAAGCATTAAACCTATCACCTAGGATCCTGGTTCCCCTCCAGGAAAGATGCAGACCATCGCGCCTGTATAGGCCTGCATCCCTCCAGGTGGAGCCCCAGTCCCCAGTGAAACCAAATCCCTGAGCTCTGCACCCGCTTTTCAACCAGCCATTGAATCCCATGGTGCGGAGTACCCTAGCCTCATCCATGCCATAGACAGGTATCACTTCCGAGAAAAGTTACTGTGTGCGCTACTTGTCTAAGGCCTCTCCCCAACTCCACAAACTCCTTTGCACTGCTCTGATCCCATTCTCAGCAGGACATTCGTCCCTAGGTGGATAAAGACATCCAGCTCCCTCCCCCTTGCCGCTGCTCCCACGATCCTGAGGATTTGTTTCCTGTCCCTCCAAGCCTTGGCACTGGGCAGGCACCTTACCTCCCTTTCCCCTCCCTCTCCCAGTTCTACCCTCCTAACAACCGAGTCCCCCACCAGGAGTTGTTTCCTTCCCCTGTGGAGTCCTGGGCCACCCTCCTGTGGGTCTCCATTGTGGAGGTTCCCAGCATCCTCCTTGCTCTCCACTGCAGGTGCTTCCATAGAGGAACCATGCTTCGCCAGAGTGGCGAATCAACTGTGGAGAGGTTGAAGAGGTTGATATGGTATCAGGATTCCTGGGGGTCCAGAACCCGTGGGCCCTGTTGGTCCTCATGTGGGCTCCCCAGCCCATGAGAGAGGCATCGTTCGTGAGGATGACTGTCGGTTCGGAGCGGACAAATGGGATCCCTTCCCGCAGATGGTCTAGGATGGTCCACCACTGGAGAGCATCCCACATCTGGGTCACAGTGATCAGCTGGTCAAATTGACCTAGGTGCCGAGTCTTCTGGGTGGCCAACTCCCACTGAAGGGGACACATATGCCACCGGGCCCTATGGACCACAGTGGTGCAGGCTGCCATGTAACACAGAAGGTGCAGAAAGTCCCAGGCTAGGTGCAAGTGCCCAATCAGAAATGATTGGGCAAAGGAGGAGAGAACCTCTGCCCTGTCCGCTGGGAGTCGTGCTCTGGCTCTGCCAGAGTCGAGCTCTGCCCCGATGAAACATACCACCTGAGAAGGCATGAGCTCTGACTTGGCCTCGTTGATCAGGAGGCCAAGTTGAGAGCAGATCTGGAGGGCTTGGTCCCTGGACCTCTCCACCTTTTGCTGGGTGGAATCTGCCAAGAGTCAATCATCGAGGTAAGGGTACACTCTAACCCCTGAACGCCTGAGATGGGCTGCCACCACTACAATGCATTTGGTGAAGACCCGTAGGGCCAATGACAGGCCAAAAGGCATGGCTCAGAACTAGTATAGGGTTCCCTCTGCTCGGAAGCAGAGGAACCTCTGGTAGGACGGATGGGTTGGGATGTGAAAGAACGTGTCCTGGAGAGCCAGTGAGCAGAACCACGTTTTGCTCCAGGGAAGGTATGATCTGGAACCAGTGCAATGCATTTGGTGAAGACCCATGGGGCCGATGATGGGCGGAAAGGCAAGGCTCAGAACTTGTATAGGGTTCCCTCTGCTCTGAAGCGGAGGAACCTCTGGTGGGATGGACATATTAGGATGTGAAAGAACGCGTCCTGGAGATCCAGTGAGCAGAACCACATGTTTTGCTCCAGGGATGGTATGATCTGGGACAGAGTTACCATCCTGAAGGTGCGTGGCCTGAGATACTGATTCAGATTGTGCAGATCTAGAATGGGGTGCCAGGCCCCCCCCCCCCGGTCCACTTCGGGACCAGGAAGTACCTGGAAACGAACCCTGGGTTGACTGGATGATCTGCCTTTCAAACTACTGCCTTGAGGAGGAGTTGGGCTATGTCGTCTCTCAGAGCCGACCGAGTATAGGCTGATACTCTCTCCTCTCATGGGGCGCAGGCTCAGCAGGGAGGGTACTGCTTGAACTCTAGGGGCAGACCCCGGCTGACCACTTCTAAAACCCACCTGTCCATGGTAACAGCAGACCAGGTGGAAAGAAAGTGGCAGAGCCAGCCCCCCATGGGAGAATCCAGAACTGGCATGACAGGAATAGGGGTGGCAGCCCCCATCCTGTCACTGGGCAGGCTTGGAGAAAGAGGGTCCAGATTGAGGCCTGCCTGGACCCCGACCTCCCTGTCTGCGGGCCGGTGGGAGTCCAGACTTGGGCCGAGGGCACCAAGTTTAAGCCTGCTGTTGCTACCCACCCTGAAAGGAGGGCTGCTTGGCCGCAGAAGCAGGGTGCCGAAAAGGCTTCTTTTTTTGTTTCTTGGAGCCAGGGGTGTCATTTTGAGCAGAAGTAACAGAATCCAAGGTAGCACTGGATTGCTTGATTCGCTGAAGGTGACCATCCATACCTGGGCCCAGGAAAGAAACAGTGAGTTTATGCTGGGTATCCGCCATGAAGGTGGAAAGCCTCAGCCAAGCCCTGTGGCACATGGCAACCGCGGCTGCCACTGAATGGGCATAAGAGTCCCAGAGATCCAAGGCTGTCTGAAGTTGCTGCTTGGCAACGGCTTGGCCCTGGTTCCCGACTTGCTTGACTGTAGTCTGAAGGTCCACGGGGAGGTTCGACAGAACTTCATCCAAGGAGCCCAGCAGGGCATGGGAGAAATGCGCCATGATGACAGCAGAGCTTGCCTGATGGCGGCCTAGTGAGGAGGCTGCATAGACCTTCCTGGCAGTGTGGTACAGTTTTTTGAACTCCTTGTCCAGAGGTCTATCAGTGTCAGCAGAATTGCCTGTGCATCTGAACACACAGGCTGTCACTAACCCCTCAGTCGAGGGGTGTTCTGTGAACCCCGAGAGGGACCCAATGGGCACCGCATACTTGCGGGCCATCCAGGCACACGGCGCTGGGCAGGAGGCAGGATGCTGCCAAAGCTCGGCCAACAATGGCTTCGGCTACTGGAAAGGCTTCCGTGGGTGTATCCCTCTTTTTAAGAATATCTGTAAGAGGGTACTCTGCCCTTTTCTGGACAGGCTCCAGGGGCATCCCCGTAGATTCGGAGATAAGGCAGAGAATCCCCAGAAATGATGAAGGGCCCTCCTCCGTCGACAGACTACCGATAGACTCATCATCCTGAAGGTTAGAGTGAAGGTCGGTGTCATCTGAATCCGAAGAATCTGGATAAATCAGTCAGCCATCAAGGTCCCCGTCAACACACCTAGGGCGATCAGGCATAAGAGTGACCGATAACCTACGTGGGAGACCCAGAACCATCAGAGAATCCTTCGCAGGAGCCCCACCCAAAGTCTATTTAGGCGGCTACTCCATCACAATTGGCAGAGAGACCGATTTTGGCTGAACCGGGGCAGGTTTGGCAGGCTCTGCGGGTAGGGGAACCGATTTGACTGGTTCAAGTGGAGTCTGCTTCAGCATAGGAGGCAAACCGAAGCCAACTTTTGCCCAGACAGAATCAGCTGCTGCCACATTAAGTCCCTGTAGCGTCGGAGTTTCCTCCATAGCCTCTCCTCATCCGAGGAGGAAAAGTGGTGCTGCCTCTTTTTGGACCGCTTATGCGCCTTCCTCGGCCTGTTGGTCAAGGGGGTCCGAGATCTCGACCTCGATCGGACTGGCTGACTCAGTCACTCAGGAGACACCGGGGGAACTGCTGACTTACCTGGATCAGGGACCAGTTACTCGATGGGATTCCCAGCAGGCTGGGTCTTCTCATCAGAAAGAGGCAGAACTGTGGTTCTGGTCAAAGAGTAGTCGGCCTTGTCTGGTGACAACGGGTCGACGGGATCGAGAATGATCTCAGCCTTGTCAATCAAGGCCTCGGTCGACTGACCAGATGACAAAGCCGAGAAGCCAGCAGCAGAGGAGGCAATTTCACCCGAAGCCAAGACTGCAGTTTCCTGGGACTGAGATCACTCACAATCCCAAGAACATCTCCACCAAGATGAAGAATCTCTCGGTTCCTTCTCCTCCTTACGGGACCGGGAGATGTGCGAGCCCGAAGGTCCCTCACCCTTAGTGGGAGAGATTGGCACAATTCCCGGAAGAAACCAAAAAACGTGAAGCCCAGGTTGAGGGGAACGAATATCAGCCGAGAAAAGATTTCTGCGGCCTGTGCCGCTTCTTCTTCGAAAGGCCTGCATTTGTTTCAACTGCTCGGTGGACCCCGCAGCTGCGAAGACTACCCACCGAGCCTCTTTGGATTTCACTGGAGGATTCAGTTTCTCGGGCCTGCCCAATTTAAGACGTGCGAGGCGATCATCGAGGACATTTGGGTGGAACACGAGACATATCTCGCAAGCCTGGATGCCATGGACGACACTCAAGCAGTAAATGCAAGTGATATGCGGGTAGGTGCGTGACATTTTTGGCTGCACGGGCACCAGTGAAATCCGGGGGAAGATTTATCTTCCATGATCAACTAGCCATATTTGCAATCGCTAGCTCGAACGAGCAGAATCTTCAGAGAATCCGAAGAATTTGAAGCCAGGACCTACAAAACGAGTTAGCAGAGAGGAGGCAACCTGAATCTTCCAGCAGAAAGGAAGCTCTGACGTCATAGGGTGGAGCCGAGGGTTATACCACCTGAGTGGGTGGGAGGAGCCAGCTTGAAGACCTTCTGGCAAGATTTAAAGGGGAAAGGGACATGCCAAGAAGTGTGGATGAACAACATATCCACATCCCTAGAAAGGAAATTAGAGTAAGTATGAAGATTTATTTCTTCTTTCTGTATCATTTCACATTGTCAATGGGTAATCATAAAAACTGGGTTCTAAGAAACAGTATCCAGAAAAAAAACAGGCGGGGGAAAGATTATACCATACACCAGATGCAAGCATTAAGGATTACTTGCAAACTGCTGTCTATAGAACGCTGCAACCAACTTCATCAGCCAAACTCTAAACATCAAGAAGGATGTTTTGGGCCCAGTGGCGTGGAGGGTTGAGGTGCTGGATGCCACAACTCGTGTCATGCCGGCGACCCCGGTTCGGATGCGGACTCAAGTTGCCGGGGTCGGCAGGGGAGGGAGAGGATGTAGCATCCGAAGACAGCACTTCTCTCCCAGGGGGAGGGCTGAGGGTTGTCTGGCATCTTGGCGGCCCCTGATGGTGATCAGGGGCATTAGAAGATGGCTGACTGAAGAGTGTGTGGGGTTAGTACGGCTGATGTTGGCAGGGTTGCCGTGCGCCATGACATCGTTGCATGTCGCACTAGAGGGAGGGACAGTACTCTCAGGGACAAAGTGCAAAAAAAAAACCCTCGACCTGCGGAGATGAAGAGGGCACTAGTGGCTAGACCCACATCCCAAAGCCGGCTCATTCACACAGGACTCCTCAGGCGCCAACCCGATTCCAGATAGGACTTTGAGTTTGTAAGGTCGCCATCGGTGGGCGAGCCTTCCCTCGGGGGTAACTTGGAGGCTGGGGGACTGACCTGTCTGGGTTGGGTGGGAAGAGCACTGGTATAGCGAAGAGTTCAGGCTGGGAGTGAGAGGCAGTCGTAGAGTGTGCACCTTGGAAGGATGCCCAGGTTCGTAGAGGAGAGAAAAAGGTATGGTAAAAAAAAAAAAAAAAAAAGATGTGTTGTGCACGCTTGGAGTGAAGCCCCATAATTACCTTATAAAACTTAAAACTAGTGCCTCACCTACCTGTCCAGGGCACCACTGTAGCCCTGGAGTGGTGAGACTTGAGAGCTGGTAACCTTCTCTTACTACAATGTTGGCCTGAATGCAGGCCTGTGCCCTTTTTGCGTGGGTCGCCTGAAAGGAAAGCCTATTGCCCCTGCTTATCTGTTTCACAAGAACAAACAAGACTCTCAGACTTACGTAATGCAGCCGTCTAGTCAGATTAGATCCTAACGGTGCAAGATAAATTCAACTTGTGCAATTCCTTCCCTTGAAAAGAAGAGGATGCAAACAGAGATCTATGTCCTGGACTCCAGAAAGACAATGAGCACCTGAGGAATGAAGGACATTCTAAGTACCACCTGTCCTTATGCCTAATAAGGTATTGCTCCTTAATAGGAAGCCTGTAAAACAACACTCAGCGATGTGGATGAGAGTGGTTCACAAAACTCCTTGCAAGAAGCCTTCAGAACCCAGAGATGCCACAGCAAACTAGATCAGAACAGCAGACTTGTCCTACAAACAGTGCCTTTGAGTTCCTAAACCAGAAACCCCAGGGCTGCGATAGGAGAACCCGGCCTCTCAGTGAACTAAATGTCAACTTCTCCGCCCTCTTACAGAAAACCAAAAAAACTGCAGAATAGAGGCCGTCAAAGGAGAAACCCTTCTCTGCTGGCCCAAGGTAACAAAGAGAGGTGGCCCCTACCGGAGCTAGGCTGTAAATAAAGAGGGTTTCTGGCAGCTATTAAGGAGTCTGGTACTTTTCTCAGGGAAAATTATACATCTATATTATTTTTTATATTGGAGAGCCTCATCCTCCTCTCAGAAGCCAGGGTGCGAGCTTTATCATTCCTGGATTTGTTTTTTTGGGTGGAGATAGAGACCCTGAGCTGGTCTTTACACACCAGAAGTTGCAAGGGAGCTTGCTGAGCAAGATTTGCCAAGTCCGAGAACTACTGTCTACTCAGCAGGTAACTAGTCGAAGCTCCCTCCAGATCATCTTTATTTCTATTTATTGTTCTCTCTGTACACTTAGTAAAAGCGTTAGTAGAGGAAAAATATGCTCTGCTGAAGGTCCACTCTTGAGGCAGAGTGACCACTGCCCCAGTCTGTGGTCACCAAAAAGACTGAAGAACCTTCTTGGATCAGGGGATTGTGGCTGGATGCGAACAGATTGTTCTGAGGCTGACCAAACCAGTCATACAGGAGTTCAGAAAACTCTCTAGTTCAACCACCACTCCACGTGATGAATATTCTGTGGTTTAACCAGTCTGCCTGAAGGTTCAAACACCCCTGCCAGGGAACTGTCGACAGGCTGGCGACCTCTCAAAACATCTCACGTGCCTTACTGGTTATGTACAAAAGCACGCCATGTGTAGCATCATGGATGCACAGTAAGGAAAGCTAGGCAGACCTTCTCCATCTCCTGAACATTTTGTGGCGATGTTGTTCATAGGCTGACCAAGTCTCCAGAGTGGGAAAATGGCTCTGACCCACCCCCTCCCCAAAATCATCCGTCTAGGCTGACATTTGTCGTAATAATGAACTCTGGAAGTTCTAGTGCAACTTACTCAGATGTTGCACACCCACTCACTAACTCAAGAGAGTGAGGAAGCTAAAGGGTAAAAGGAAAAACTGGCTAATAATCCTCCAATGAGGGATCCCAAGCCTACAGCAAACCCACTGAATAGGCTGCATCTGGAAGTGGGCCCACAGGATTGAACTGTCGATGCCTATCCTGAGGCTCAAACTGCAGTGAGCCAGTGAACTTCTGACAAAAGTCACCGTCCGGGGAAAAAAGGCTGCAACAAAACCTTTCCTGATTTTGTGCCGAAAATTACCACCAGGCATCCAAGGTCTGAGACGGCTCATAAGAGCACTTCTCCTGGTTTACCCTTAGCCATGTGACTCTGGCATATATAGAGTGCTGAGTACCAGCTTCTTTGTATGAATAAGCAGGCCAATCAGGTTAGACATTAAACTACCAACACCCTCAAGGAACTCACAGAGGCTGATGCTTGGGCAAAGACACGCCCTATGCTGGAGGGTTGATCCAGTATCGAAAACTGAAATATTCTGAGTAGTACTGACGTAGGGAGTGTGGTGGCAGGCATCCATCAGATGTATTGGGGCTTAAGAAAACACCTTGACTGAGCAGCCCAGTGATTGACCACTGGTGCTCCATCCAGAAAGCTTGCGGAGCACAAAATTGTTCAATCTCTTTATTTTAAGAAAAGTCTGACAACTCCCAAACTTTCTGGGGCCCATAAAATAAACAGGACCCCTGAACTCTGATTAGCAGGATGTGTAGTCTGGCCTGAAGAGAGCCAGGAGCTATGACGACATCTGGCCTTTCTGCCATCCTTGAAAACTGGGGCTGAGAAGTGACCCCAAATAAGGTGTCTGACATTGTTCTGGCCAATCTTGAGGAAAACTCCTCTAATCTACCACCAAGAAAAAGGAGTCAGGGATGGGCCGTGTGCTCTCTAATGAGGCACCATGCTTGTGGTGCTGAGCCTCCTGCACGACACCTGGCAAGTGCTCCACTAATACTGTAACCTGATTACCTGAGTAGGCTCCTCCATTTCCAGGAGCCAATTTCTGAAGGAATGGAACTCCCCTCAAAACTGTCTGCGCCAGCTGTTACCATGACCCCTACTGGGTTATGGTAGTCTTGCTCTGTTGACACTGGAGGAAAAAACCTTTTCACTGCATTTTTTTTTTTTAAATAGTATCCAGGGTGGAATCAAATCACAGGCCTCCCTCAAGGAATGTTAAAACAGGTTAGCTTATGAAGCTTAACCAGACCCAATGATAGCCACATGGCCCTCATGGTCAAAAACAATGTAGTAGGCAGAGTGGTCTGGCACAAAATTCTCCAGAGAATAACCACCTGGAAGGTGGAACCATGGCCATGAAGTGAAAAAAGGCTTGCCCCTTCAGAAAGGCGGAATGAAACTGGCCAGGGTAGTGACCCATATGTTGAAGGCTCTGGCCAATAAAATATGCACAAGACGTACCACTGTTGTGTGCTAATAAGAGAACCCCCCAGCACACGGTGTTCACCTGCTTAACATGAAAGACTGACAGGGCCAGAGAAATCTATAGGCAGGGTGGTGTCTTTTCAGAAATACAAATGGCCTTGTCTTCCAATGGAGGAGCTTCCCACCCGCGAGACATTCTCCTTAAAAATGAGAATCCATGGCATGGTTGGGAAAGGAAAATTATGTACCTACCGTAATTCTTGATCTTCTCTTGTATCTTCACCATTCATTACTTACTGGGTGTAAGCCGGAGGCGCGCACCCGTCACGGGAGCTTTTTTTTTTTTTTTTAAATTGCCTAACGACCCGCCCTCGAGGCGGCGTCATGCGTCATGCGCGGCGACGTTAGGCGACCGACTCCTCCTCCAACTCAGTTCTGTGAGCCGGAGGCAAAGAGAAAGCAGAAAATATAGATAGCGAGGCAAGATAGCCGAGGGATAGCAAAAGCAAGGAAGAATGAACTGAAAAGGAATAAGCCGATGGAGGAAGGACAGAGGAGATAAGAACATCCTAATCTAGGGACTGCAGGGCCTCTCCTTACCTGGGCGACTCTGGAGGAGAGATGAGTAAGGAAATGAGAAAATAGAAGAAAGAAGAAAGAAGAGAGAGATGGGATGTTGAAGGGACCAGAATGCCCAACGAGCATAGTTAGCTTGTAGCTGAAGGCTCGACTAAAGGGAAGCAAGAATCCCGTAGATAGGAGCTGAAGAGAAGGTTCACCGAACCCACTAGACAGAACTCAGGAGGGCATAGTCCTTATCTTCAACATGCCATTGTTTCATGACACCCTTTCGGGCTCCTGGGTCAAGGAGGCCTTTAACAGGAGGACACCGAGGAGGGAAGAATAAAACCCCAACAGCATGAGAGTGCTGCTCAGGGGTTTAGAAATGGAAAAATGCAAGCCTTTCAGGCGTTTCAAGACAGAAATGGGACTCGACTGACTGGCTAAGGCAGGCCAAGGCTTAGGCTGGTTAGGATTGGGTATAGTCAGCAAGAGCTATTATAAAATGTCAGGAGGACACTTAAGAGAGAAACCAATAGCAAAACAGCGAGAAGGAAAGCCTACCTTCTCATTTGCCTTCTTGTTTGATTTCTCCTTTTGACTAGATACATGACCCAGATACCAAGATGCCTATAGCAGTCGGAGAGAGTTCCCTCAGCATTTTTTTTTTTTATTGAAAGGAAAGGAACAGACGACTGATTCCTCTGCAAGGCAAGAATAGAGGGAGGGAAGATTTCAGGGCAACTATCTGAACACGGGATTGCAGGATCAAAACTGAATAGCCTGAGCCAGACCAAAAACCAGAGGTATCTTGCCAGAAGAATGGCAAGAGATAGTAAGTAGTCTGATCGCCAATGCAATCCATTAGATGGCCACATGAATCTTAGAGTAAGTAATTTTCTGGGTGTAGAACCCTCCCCCTTAAGAAAGAACTTTTTTTTTTATTTTGAAAAATTAAGGAATTTTCCCTATATTTTATAAACAAAGAGAAAATGCAGAGAGGGAAGAGCGGAGGTGGAGAAGCCACAGGAAGAGGCCACTGAGGGGATGGTGGGTGGTGTAAGTAATGAATGGTGAAGAATACAAGAGAAGATCAAGAATTACGGTCAAGTGCGTACTTTCCTATCTTCCTTGTCAATCTTCACCATTCATTACTCCTGAAATGATATAAGCTCCTCTTCCCAGGAGGGAAAAGGCCATACCCTGAGGGAACAAGACCCCCAGCCTTCTGCTGGTGAGAAACAGAAGGAGAAGACACAAAGCTTTATTCAGAAAGCCTAAGTGGGAGAAAGAGCTAGGAGGTGCCTCCCGAGGACGAGGAGGCGGATGGAGCCCTGTACAAAGTCTCCTGGCTCTGGATGAGAAAGAGCGGGTCCCCGGAGGCGGGCGCATCACCCTACGCCGGGCCAGGGGTGACAACCTGGAAAGGCAAGCCATGCCGTCCGCCTGATGCAGATCGCTGTCCCGCAAGCCTGGAAGCCACCTCATTGGCGTCATAAGATGCTCCTTGCTTGGCGTCTTGCCAGCTCCAGGCCTACGGAGGGGCAATGGCTTGTCTGGTTTGCTCCATGTCAGGCATAGATGCCAGCAGCTGGGACATCATCGACCACAGATGCCGGTTGTAGGCAGCGTGGTGAGCCTGATGTGGTGCAATACATGTGCACTACTTCGCGAAGAGAGAACACTCTTACGCCCACCGGTCCGAACTGGAGAGGGAGTCAGAATCCGGTGGGCGGTGCGTGCGCCAGGCAAGCCCAGAAGGAGTATCAGGTATGCAAACCTGAGGACGGGTTGGGAAGAGAACCTAGAGACTCAGAGGGGCACAATACCTCTCGCTGGCAGTCGCGCGGGCTGGGAAAAGCGGCAGGGAACTGCCAGGACCGGATAGGCGCCTCCTGGAGGATGAGCCAGGAAGGTACCACCAGATGCTGGGCACTGAATTCACCAAGGGTTACGCGTCACCGTTCGTGTCTCACTCTGAGGCGTGGGAAATCCGAAGATCCCTCACTATCTCCCGAGGAGAAGCGGCTGATATTCTGTGAAATCAGCATCGTCGGACAGATGAGCAGGGGTTCCTCTCCCTCAGAGGAGGAGCCGAGGATGATGAGGAACTGGAGATGTCCAGAGGGATTCCTGCGGCAGTGGGAGGAGTCGAGACCCGGCTCATGCATGTAACTAACATATGAGGGGAAGGCCGCCGCAGAACCCCTGAACTGCTCCCAGGATAACGGACCCGTAGGACCGACATGGCCTGGGAGCGGGGGTGGTGAAGGCAGAGAGATGGGAGAGGGGCACCTCCGAGGAGGCAACTGCTCTCTGCGAGGGCTCTGGAATCCGGGGAAGGGAGCCCTAGTAGGAGAGGATCCGGATATCAAACCAGGCATGCAAACGGAACTCTGGGGAAGCGGAACCTGGAAGAGCCCTGGGGGAGAAAACTCCCTGTGATGCGCCTTGAGACTGCATGGATCCCAGAAGGGCAGTCCAGCTCAAGCCATGAAGGACACCCTAGAACCCTGGGGGCGGGGCTCTTGTCTGGCTCCTGGCCACCCCCTGGTGGCCAAAAGAAGACCGAGCAACAGGCGCCTGTCCCTCAACCCCCTCGGATTCGAGGGCCCTCCTCCCATTTGCGTTCCCCCTAACCTAGAGGTAACTAGCACCCGGGGGTAGCTGTCACCGGGCCTCAGAGGAGGAGCCTCCCCTCCGTCACCCCAATCTGCCCCAGGTTCTCGGCCACCCCAGCCGGGAACCCTCAGGAGCGACGACAAGGGGACAGAGGGAGGGCCCTCTGGCCGCCTGGTACCCCTAGCCACCGAGGACCCAGATTCCAAAGAATGGGGTGCCAGGATGGGTCCACATCTGAGCCATCGTCCTCACGAGGAGGATGAGACCTTAGGACCTCGATGCTGGCCACCCAGGGGTCCCCGAGGCCCACAGAGAGCATGACGCCCAGGTACCAGTCGTGACACCGCTCGCCCCCACCACACCGGCAGCATGAAGGCCCAACCCACACCCCAAGCGGCTCGGCAGACCAGCACCGCCCGGAGGAGGAAGGCACGCCCGGCAGCGTCCGGAGGCGGCGGCACCGTCGGCGCCGGGCTCATGGCACCGCGAGCAGGCGCGAGGCCAAAATAACATCAGGCGCCGCCCGATCACGGCGCGCTCGATCACCCGGCACCATAGCGGCGCCGGGATCTGGCTGATGCGGGAGCGGCGCGCGCCCGATCAACGGCACCGAAACGGCGCTGGGATCCAGCGGCGCCCGGCGCGCCAGGTCCACCGAGCGGGCCCAGCCAAGGCCTCAACTGCAGAGCCTGCACCTCCAAGAGGTGACTGCCGAGGCGGTGTCAGCGCTGCGGCCCGGAGGGCTACGACGCTCCCCAACACCGCGGAAGGGCCTCCTCCTCGCAAGAAGGGAGAGAGAGACCCTCCTCCTCGGACCGTATAGGCCCAGGAGGGACCCGGGGAAAGCCTAGGATCTCCGCCCGAGATTTCCGCGGCCGATGCCGCCCCCGAAAGTCGGCGGGTCTTGCCGAGCTTGTGCACGCTAACTTCTCGAAGGGACGCGACGGTCCATCGAGAAACAAGCGTCGCAACGAATCCATATCATGGTTGGGTCCCAGGCAACGCGAAGACACACGCCATGCCGGGTCCGAGACGGAGAAATGCCGCCACAGGAGCAATCGACGATAGGGGCCCGCCCGTTTTCAAAACGCCGGCCTCCAGAACCGGACATAACGCGAACTATTGAGGAAAAAACACAGTAGGAAAACACACCGACGCCGTCACAAATAGAAAAGGAACAGTCTTACCGGTATATGCATGCCGAAAGCGATACAAATGGAAGAGTCGGCTGAAAACTACGCGAGTTGAAAATGCTCCAGCGAAAGCAGGTGCTGCCTCGACGGCGGGAGAAACAGAACTGAGTTGGAGGAGGAGTCGGTCGCTACTAACGGCCGCCCCTTGCGCATGACGTCGCTCTCGAGGGCGGGGCCGTTTGGCAATTTAAAAAAAAAAAAAGCTCCCCCTGACGGGTGCGCGTCTCCGGCTTACACCCAGGAAGTAATGAATGGTGAAGATTGACAAGGGAAGATGACACTTTTCTGAGCCACAACTGCCCAGTGTTGCTCAATAATTCTGGTCACATAGCAGCCGAAGAAGATGCAGAGACGGACAGACATTCGCCATCTCCGCAGACTGTACCTCCTGAGCTATAAGAGACTACATGCCTCAGCTATCCAAAAAAGACAAGGGCTTATAATGAAGCAGGGGAGAAAAACATCCCTGATTCTGACTTTTTTTGTATGTTAAGGTCATCATGAACTTCATCAAAATCCCCGTAATCAACATCCCGGCCTTCAAAAAGTTTGGATCAGGGTCTGCCTGCACATCATTTCTTGCAGCCTAAGCTCGCTGTGCTGCACATGGATGTTTCCCACCCCCACCTGAGGGGCCCTACTGGGGTTGGGTGTATCTGCGTGGATGTCCTGCAGGACATTGGGGCTCAAGCTCACTCAGGAGCCACCAAGGTAACATCTTCCAATTCTGCTGCCACTGCCAAGGACCAGGTGCTTCCCCTCCCCAGGCCGGAGAACTGGCTGGGGGGTACTGAGCAACACAATAAGGGCAAAAGGAACCCATGGGGGAGGGCTTCATCACCCTTGCAGCAGGACTTACTTTGCTTCTTAATTAATAGTTTCCAATAGGACATGGTGCCAAAGAGAAATATAATTATGCCAATAATAATTGTGAAGTAAAAATAATAATTAGTCCCAATATCTTTTCTGGGCTAAAATTTTTTCCACAACGTTGGATTAAAACACCTTGCTCAGAGTCGCATATCACGCAAGTGGAGGGTCGTGGGAATCAAACTCAGGACTGCTGAATGTATAAACCATAATTATATTAGTGGTTGTTTGCCATCAGTCAGCCAGACTAACTACCAAATTGAGTCAGCATGCTCTAAAAACACTAAACTGAGTGTGCGCATGCCTGGAGGGTGCACAGGAGTGTTAACGCGCTTGCGTGAACGTGCACACTTGCACATTGTGTTTCAGTGGCAATAGTGCTGCATAAACTAGTTCTGCGCTGTGCAGAGGCACGCACTCTAGACACTGGTGGGAAGCCCAACTGATGAAAAGAGCATGTGACCAGCCCCAATGGCGGCCACGCAAACGGGAAAAAACGGAGGTTGATGTGGAAAAATCACCAAAACACCTCAGAATTACATCAAAATCACGAGATAGCTATAAACACTGCCAAACAAAAAACCTCAAGCTTGTATGTGTGTGTGGGTGTGGGGCAAGGTGAACTGACGCCAAAGTCGAGTGACCCCCCAGAGACCATGTACTCCTTATAAATAAATTTGTACCTACCTGTGGTACTTTTTTTTTTTTTTTAATGGAGACCATTAAAAACACCCTAGCAAGGCAAAAGTGGTTTCCAATCCACACAGAGAATGAGAAAAAAGCTGCGGCTTTCAAATGGAATAACCTGCCTTAACAAGCACAATTTAAATTTAGGGGTGCTCCCTGATACAGGCAGCCCCAACCTGCAGAGCAGAACTGCAGCCCCAACTGAAGTCTTGAAATCTTAAAACTTGAAATTCTTAAGAGAAAAGCAGCTTTGTCCTCTTTGAATGGCACAGCTTAATTGGGGAGTTGCTGCAGCATGGAATCCTCTTATGCCCACCATTCTGAAGCTTGGGTTGCGCCATCCCCCTGGTAGGGGTGCACTATACCCTGCTGTTGTAATAACCAATTGACAATGTGGAGCGATACAGAAAGAGCTTATCTAGGCACCAGACTAAATTCAGAACATGACAGCACGACCTTCAATACTTATCTGATGCACTCTGAGGAATTCTAGCAGAGCAGCAGAACACACAGCCTCTGACAGGAATACATAATTATTTATGCAGTGTTTGGTAAAGTATGTACTTATGTAGAGCCCAATCCCTGGGGCTCTGGGCATTTACAGCCACAAAATACATAAAACAGTAAATCACATTCGGTCACGACAGTAAGTCCAATAATAAAACAACAGCATCAATAAACAAACTATAGCTGGTTACCAAAATCTTCTTTAAATAAATGGGCCTTCATACCCCACTTAAAAGCCTCAACCAATGCACCCTCCCTCAGAGATCTTGGCAGCGAATTCCACAGGGCCAGGCCGGCCACTTTAAATGCATGATCTCCTAAGGTTTTCAGTCTGGCCCCGGGAACCGCCAGGAGGCCCTCGGTGGAGGAGCGAAGTGAGCGTACAGGGCGGATAGGAGTCAGGAGGTCGCTCAGGTAACCCGTACCCACCCCATATAGTGCCTTTTTGGTGAGCAAGCTCACCTTGAAGGTAATCCCTCCACCTCACCGGCAGCCAGTGCAGATCACGCAGGACTGGAGTCACGTGACAGGACATCAGAAGGCCCATCAACAATCTGGCCGCCACGTACTGCACCAGCTATAGGTGTCTGCTACCCCCACTGACCCCGAAGCATAAGTACACTAGACAATGATTTGCCTAATTTTCAGGCATGACCCGGTAGTGGGATTAAAGCAGGAGGCAAGAAAAAAAAAAAAAACCAGCAACTTAAATCCAGAAACCTGATCTGCGAAACAAACCAGATTCACGTCTGAGAGTTTCTATAGTGAAAAAATAAGTTTTGAAAAGTCTTCAAACAGGAAAGCTTCTAGCTATGCTGCTTGTCCTCTGACCTATACACAGACTGCAGATTCTAAGCCAACAGTCACAGAATAGGGAGAAGAAAAAATTACTCACCTTAGTAATGTTGTTTCTTCTAATGGAGTCTTGCTGTATTCTGACTATTGCAGTTAGGTCCTGCCTTTCAACTGCCCCGGAGAACAAAGAGTTAACTTTCCATGGCCAGCATGGAACGTTCAGTGCGAGCTCGGTTAAAGCCTCTGTCTGCTGTTTAAATTCCAACTGTCACATCTTTACGAGCAATACTCACTAAAGTTCTGTGTGGAAACTAAGACTTGCACTAGCCAACTGGCAACTAAATTTATTAAAAAAGGGTTTTTTGGTTTCAAAGCAAAGACTCAAGTCAGGAAACCCAAAAAACACAACACACCCAAAATAAAGGAGGGTGAAAAAAGGGGCACCTCTAGGATGCAAACACTGCTCCTGCTCACCCACATCCCAAAAAACAGGTTCTGAGAGGGAGGCGGGGGGTAGGTCAGAATACAGCAAGACTCCATTAGAAGAAACAACATTACTAAGGTGAGTAATTTTTTCTTCAAACAACATGAAGTCTTGCTGCTGTATTCTGACTATTGCAGACTACCAAGCAGTACCTCCATGGAGGAGGGACAGAACCTACTTTGGGAATAGGCTCTGAAGTACTGCTGTGCCAAACCGAGCATCACTCCTAGCATGGATATCCAGATAGTAATGCTTGGTGAACGTATGGACTGTTTTCCAGGTGGCTGCTTGACAAATTTCCAAGATAGGAATACCCCTGGCAGCAGCCAGGGAAGCAGCTGTACCTCTAGTAGAGTGAGCCCTCAGGCCTGAGGGTGGTGGTCTACCCAGTTTTTCATAGCAGAATTGTATACAAGAGACAATCCACCTGGCAACAGATCTTTTAATGGTAGGTTTGCCTCACCGACCTCTCCATATGTGAGGAACAACTGAGGGACTCAAACCTGTGACCCTTGGTGCGCTCTATGTAGTAGCTGAGGGCCCTTTTAACATCCAAGCTGTGCAACCTCCTCTCTCCAGAGGAGGAATGGTCAGTGAATAAAACAGGGAGAGACAGACTGATTAAGGTGGAAATCTGAAACCACCTTAGGCAAAAACTTCCTGTTAGTTCTTAGGACCACTTTATCTCTATGGAAGGAGATGAAATCAGGTTCAACTGACAGGGCTTGCAATTCACTGATATGCCTGGCAGAGGTAATGGCTACCAAAAACACAGTTTTCCAAGTCAAGTACTTAAGGTCTGCAGAGGACTAAGGCTCAAAGGGTGGTTGCATAAGCTGAGCAATGCAAACATTAAGGTCCCAAGCAGGAGCAGGGTCCCTAAAAGGGGGATTGGTGTGCAGCAATCCCTTGAAGAACTTACAAAACACAGGATGGGCTGACAGAGGAGAGGGCTTGCCTACTGATAAGAAGGCAGAAACAGCTGCCAGATGCACTCTAAGTGTAGCTGGCCTAAGTCCCAAGCCATGGTCCTAAGTCCCAAGCCAAGATGAACCATATAGTCCAGGACTGTAGGCAACCCAGCAGATTCTGGAGAAATACGCTTATCAGAGCACCAAATAGTGAACCTTTTCCATTTGGAGTTGTAAGTCTTTCTGGTGGAAGGCTTTTGAGAAGCCTTAAGGATATCCAGAACCCCTTGAGAAAGGTGTAAATCAGCAAACTCTAACTCTTCAAGAGCTATGCCTTGTGATTGAGAGATTTGAGGTTCGGATACCAAATCCTCCCTGAGAGGATGTCAGCAGGTTGTAATTCCTGGGAAGAGACAGGGGAAGGTGGACTGTTAAGGACGGAAACAGTGGGTACCAGGGCTGTCTGGCCCAGTATGGAGCAATCAGAATCACTTTGCATGTCTGAGACCTGATCTTGACTAGCACTTTGAACAAGAGAGGGAAGGGGAGAAAAGCATACAGGAACTTCCCTTCCCAATTCAGGATCAGAGCATCCAGGGCGACTGAGTCCAAGACTGGGGGTCTGCAACAAAAGAGGAAGTTGGTGATTGTCTGGGGCTGCAAAAAGATCCATCTGTGGAGTGCCCCATCTCGAGAAAATCACTTCCAAAACTAGGGGATCTAGGGTCCATTCGTGATGGCCCTGGGATATCCTGCTGAGGGCATCTGCTAGGACATTGTCCTTCCCTGGGAGGTGAACTGCTATCAGAGAGGTTTGTAGGGAATAGGCCAGAGACCACAACTTCATTGCTTCTGTGCACAAGGCCATAGACAGAGTGCCTCCTTGCTTGCTGATGTACCACATTGTGGTGGTACTGTCTGTTCTGATCTGGACCACCTTGTTCTGTACAGATTTGGAAAAGGCTTGCAGTGCCAGAAACACTGCTCTGAGTTCTAAGAGACTGATGTGAAGCAGAGACTCCTGAGGTGACCACAGTCCTTGGGTGGTAAGAGCCCCCCAAGTGGGCTCCCCAGCCCAGCAGGGAGGCAAATGTGGCGAGTATCACTGAATGAGACTGAGTGACAAAAGGAACTCCCTGTCTCAAATTGTCCTGATCCTGCCACCATTGCAAAGCCTGGATCAGGGTTTGAGTCACTGGGACTAGTTTGGTTAGGGAATCCTTTCTTTGGGACCAGAAGGCTCTTAAGTGGAACTGAATGTCCCTCATCTGGAATCTTGCCCCCCTGGACCACTGCTGTAGAGGCTGCCATGTGGCCCAGGAGCTGCAAGAAATGCCTTGCTGGTCGAGACACCTGAAGGGTGAATTAAGAGACCAGTTCTATAAGGGTCCTTGCCCTGTCCAGGGGAAGGAAGGCTTTTGCTCCTACTGTATCCAGCTCTGCCCCTATAAAGGTGAGGAGCTGCACTGGCTCGAGAACTGACTTTGGAAGGTTGAGGAGGAATCCTAAGGAAGTGAGCACTTGCTGAGTTATTTGCAGATGTGACTTGACTTGGTCTGGAGACTGACCCACTATGAGCCAGTCGTCCAAGTATGGAAAGATGGAGATCTTTTTCCTCCTCAGGAAAGCAACCACTACTGCCAGACACTTTGTGAACACCCTTGGGGCTGATGTTAGGCCAAAAGGCATTGCTCTGAATTGATAGTGGCCTGAGGGCAACTCGAACCTGAGGTACTTTCTGTGGGAGCACCTGATGGAAATGTGAAAACAGGCATCTTTGAGGTCCAGGGAGGCTAGCCAGTCCCCTGGCCTTAGAGAGGGCAGAATTATTCCCAGAGTCACCATTTTGAATCTTGGTTTTAAAATCCTTGGCCCCTGTGTAGGGTAGGAACCCTTTCTATGGCTCTGAGAGCCAGGAGGGAAGAAACCTCTGCCTCTAGGGCAAGGGTCTCTGATGGATTTGCAGGTGGAAAGGATCTGGTTCTCATCTTGGGACATTTTTTGAAGCGGAGAACCAGTCCCTGGCTTACTACTTCCCAGGACCCACTTGTCTGATGTCAAAGACTTCCAGTCCTGGACAAAGTAAGCCAGCCTGCCCCCTACAGGTATTGGAGAATCGGCCCGGGCAGACCCATCAGGGTGTTTGCTTGGCAGGGGCTTTGGGCTGAGGAGTGGAAACAGGCCTGCTCATTCCCCGTCTGCCTCTCCCTCTGAAGAACCCCCTCTGAGCATAAGCAGAAGAGAAGGCCTGGGCTTGGTAAAAAGGCCTTTGAAAGGGACTGCCCCTGCCCCTGGAATGCTGTCCCTGAGGAGTGGCTTGCCTTTCTTTGGCCTGAGCACTCCTGTAGGTGGTCCTGTACTCGTCCATCTTCTTCATGTAGTTCTCTGCCCCCCCAAACAGAGAATTACCAATGACAGGTAAATCCATGGCCTTAGCCTGGGTATCCTGTGATAGGCTAGTAAATCTGAGCCAAGCCATGCTCCGAAGGGCCACAGATGTAGCCATGACTCTAGATGAAACAACATTGGAGTCCACAACAGCATGAAATTGCACCTTGGATGCCTCAATCCCATCCGCAGCCACCTGCTCCAGCTCCTTGGCAAGCTGGTCAGTGGCCTGTTTAGCCAGAGCCAGCACAGTGTCCCACCTGGACTTCTGGTATCTAGCTGTGTAGGCCATATAGTCAGCCTGCCTGAGTCTCAAAGATGCTGCCATGTACTGCTTCTTTGCCTTGGCATCGATCCTCCTGGAGTCCTTATCTGGGGTGTGTGAAGCCAAGGGAATATTTGCCTTATCACAGGCAGCAGCCTGCACTACCCCAACATGGCTGCATTGCTGGGAAAGGAACTCCGTGTCAAAGCCTGAAACGGTATACCTCTTGTCCATTCTTCTGTCCACAGGAGGTATGGCATTAGGAGTCTTAGAATTTTAAATGTCTGTTTCCAAAAGATTTATGAGAGGAATAGACAATCTCCTGACTCTGGGATGTCCATCATCTCAACAAAATCAGGCTCCTGCTGATCCTCCACTGCTTCTTCCATTGGAAGCTGGAGGGTTTCAGCCACTTTCTTGTAAAACATATAGTGGGAAGGGGACTCAAAGCCTAGGAGGAGAAACACCTGAAGGTCTGTCTGGGGAGATGTCCGGGTCAATAGGCACATCCAGACTTTCATAATCACCATCATCATTATCCTCATACTCTCCTCCTCCTCCTCCGGTTCATAAAATTCTTCTAAAGTATAATCCAGAACCGGGGGAACCGACTGAACCGAGCCCGACAGATGGTGCCGGTTCAGCCAGAACTGAAGTTAGCAATTGAACTATCCTTATCGCTTTGGCTATTTCATCAGCAGTCGGAGAAAGAATTTGTGGATCCGAACCGGATGATTTTTCCCTTCTCTTTCTTTTAACCGGAACTGACTCCTCAGAATCGGCTCTCCTTTTGCCCGAAGTTTCGCCCTGGTCAGAGGGCACTCCTTCTGGTTCGGTCGAAACCGAACCGGGCTGGCCATCTGGGTCAGCGGACTTCTCTGCCTCCCTTTCCCTCAGTCTACCTACTCTCTTATCCAGGGTAGCTTTGGGAAAACTTTTACAAATTTGGCAGTCTGAATCGAGGTGGTCAAACCCCAGACAATAAACACAGGTGGTGTGGGGATCAGCCTTAGCAAAGGCTTCCCCACACACACTGCAGTGTTGAAACCCAGTGGGCCCGGTTTTTTTCTTGGGTTTCTCAGACATGGCCAATCCTATCCAAAACTTACCCTTTTTTTTGGCAATCCGCCAGGCAAGACACCCCTATCGGTTCCTGACCGTGTTACGGGTCTTGGAAAAAAAAAAAACGTAATTAAATCCAGTTTTTTTAAAACCGATACGGACCGGTTACCACACTCTAATAAATTCAAAAGTTTTTTAAAACCTATCTGATCGGTTCAAACTGAACCGATCCAATGTTTACAAGTTCCACAATGAAACCAAATGCAAAACCTATCTAGTACTCACGGTACCACAGAGACTTAAACAGGTTCAGTAGCAGAAATTCGGTAGAAACCGAGTGAAAACACGACACTTTAACCGACTTTTTTGAACCGAGCAAAGGAGAAATCTCTGGAGCGACTGTTCAGTGAGGCGGAGTAAAGAATCCGACGGTTGGAGTTTAAACAACAGCAGACAGAGACTTCAACTGAACTCGCGCTGAACGTTCCATGCTGGCCATGGAAAGTTAACTCTTTGTTCTCCGGGGCAGTTGAAAGGCAGGACCTAACTGCAACAGTCAGAATAGAGCAAGACTTCATGTTGTTTGAAGCCAGGGTTCTATGATGCTGTAAGAACATTTGGGATGTTTTGTCCCCAACTGGTAGGCAGCTGTACCACCAGTAATAAATGAATGCCCAGTTGACAATGTGGAATCACAGACACACACAATGTTTTTGTCGTTTCTAATGGCCTATGAATGTGGAACTGTGAATTAGTTAATCTCTGGTTCAAATTCCACCAAATCCACTTACCTGGTGTGACCTTAAGCAAGTCACTAGCCATCCCCCCACCCCCAATTCTGCAGCTAGTCCTACACAGCTATATACAACTGAGTTGAGGTTGGACCTCAATATAAATTTGTATCTCAGTTGGGTATTCTTGGGTAAACTGCGAAACAAACAGATCAGTAAAACAAAATTCAATTGGTACATCTGTTTGAAAAAAGAAAAAGAAAAAAAAACAGGAAAGGTCATCTATTAAATATTTTGTCCCAGAAAGGCACACTGAGCCAAAGCTAATTTCCAGGTGCATCCCGGGAGCACAGGGAGGTTATATGACTTACTCACAGACACAATATGCAAGTGGAGGCTGTGGGAATCAAACCAAGACCTGCTGATTTACCAACCTAGTTCAAAGCTTGTTGCTCTAACCTCTAGTCTATACTGCCAACCCAAGTCATTGCTTAACAGCCATGTGAAATCATAACAAAGACTCAATCTGTTCAAAATATAAAATTTAATTATTTAAAAGAAATGAGTAAAGAACAGTAAAGAACATTTTACAAAAATAAATGGAAGATACAAGATGCCACTCAGTCATAAAAAAAGAGACTTTCCATAACTTTCGTCTAGCAAACAGAAAAATAACAATTACTGAAATAAATAAAACCAAAAAATATTCATTTTGTATACAGGTTGTCTTTGTGAACTGTTAACAATGAACACTGTCCATACAGAAATACAGCTTGTATATCCACTTCTCACACTCTCAGATATTTAATATGTAGCTGACATGATACACCTTGCATTTAAAGTAGCTACAGAAGAACTTACCATAACAGACAAATCGAGAGGATATCCTGCAGCAGGCCATCACTGGTAGGACTCAGCCGTCAGGCACTAGGACCACAAGGAAACCTTTCTAGCTAGCAGTATACCAGCCACCCACCTCTGATGTTAGCCTATCCTATATAAGGTGGGCAGCCCCCGAGCTCTCCTCAGTTCTCCTGCTGGAGAGCAGAAGCAGGATTCCGGAAGAGGGGAACGGAGAAGAACGCCGAGGTAACCCAGTAGTAGATGAAAAGCAGAAGGCACACCCCGATGGAAGGGAAGCAAAACAGACAGAGATGGGGGAAGGAGGGAAGGAAAAGCAGGGCCTGCTGCAAGAAATCGTCTCGAAGATCTACTGTTATGGTAAGTTCTTATATAACTGTACCATCTTACTTGCAGGGTATCTCTTGCAGCAGGCCATCAACAGTAGGACTGGGTCCCAAGTAGTTTACATTGCACAGGTAGCCAGGACAAGAGGATGACAGGCAAAGATGACAGTCTATGAGAGAAGGCCTTGGAGAACTGCCAGGCCAAAGTTGGCACGCCTCCTAGAGGCAATGTCCAGACTGCTGTGTTTGGTAAAGGTGTGGACAGTACTCCATGTAGCTGTAGCACAAATGTCTGCAACAGAGACATTACAAAAACAGGCTACTGAGGTGGTCATGCCCCTTGTGGAATAGCCCTTGACAGCCCCAGGAAGTTCCTTACCATACTTTTGTTAACAGTAAATATAATTAGCTAACCACTTAGACAAACACTGCTTGGAAACTGGGGAACCCTCTCTCCCAGGGGCAAATGAAACAAATAACTGACTGGGCATAATGAGTCTCCTTAGTCCGGCGTGTACAGTATCTCAAGATTCTATGTACATCCAAGGTATGGAGCAATGCCTCCCCCTGATTGGAATGCTCCAGGGAAGTAAACAGGCAGGTGGATAGACTGATTCAAAGTAAACTGACACCACCTTAGGAAGACACTTAGGATTGGCACGCAAACACACTGTCTTTGTGGAAAGCTAAATAAGGCTCCTTACATATGAGGGCCTAAAGCTGTGAAATCCTTCAAGCAGAAGTAATGGTAACCAAAAATAATGCTTTCCACGGCAGAAAGCGTAGCTCACACGATGCAGCCGGTTCAAAGGGAGGCAACAGTAAGCTTTTTCTAACACAAAATTCAGGTCCCAAGGTGGAACAGGATCCTGAATTTGGGGTTTCAGCTGCAGTACTCCCTTCAGAAAAGTATGGAACACATCATGCTGAACCACTGTGCTCCCGTCCACAGGTATACGGTACGGAGAGATGGCAGAAAGATGTACCCTAATAAAAGAGTATCTTAAACCAAAGTCCAAGAGGGACAGCAGGTACTCCAAGACTTGATCCACCAAGCAGGTGAAAGGATCCAACTAGTGCAAAGTAGCTCATAGTGCTTCCACTCTGTGGAATAGGTGGCCCGGGTGGAGGACTTCCTGGCCACCACCAACACATCGGCCACTCTGGGGGAACACCAACTCTGGCTATGGCTATGTCTCATCCATGGAGATGAAGTGACTTGAGGTCTGGATGGACAAGGGTGCCTTGGGTCCTGGGAGAGCAAGCTGGTGCACAGGGACAAGGGGAGCAGAGGTTCCACTGCCATATTCTGCACCAGGGGGAACCGGATCTGGCGAGGCCAAAAGGGTCATTGAAGATAATAGTCACCCCTTCCATCTGGATTTTGACTAGAACCCGTTGAAGGAGAGAGAAGGAAGGCATATAGAAATCTCCCTGCCCAGGAGAGGGATAATGCGTCTCGCCAGAAAACTCCAGGCCCGCGATCTAGCGAGAAGAAATGTGGCAGTTTTGCGTATAGTGGGAATGCAAAAAGGTCCAACTTGGGCCGACCCCATCTGTCGCAGAGGTCTTCTGCCACAGAGGTCAGAAGTTCCCATTCATGAACCCTGGATCGTGAGCAGCTTAGTGTGTCCGCTAGGACGTTCTGGATGCCAGGAACATGGATACTCGAGCACTGTAGACCATGCTTGATGGCCGAATACCAGACCCTCATTGTCTCCCTACACAGGGGATAGGAATGAGTCTCCTCCTGCTTGTTTATATAATAAACAACACACAAGTTGTCTGTGTGAACTAAGAGCAGACCTGGGGAGAGCAGAGTCTGGAAGGCCTGGAGGGCATACAAGATCGCCTGCATCTCCAAAATATTGATGTGGAGATCCTGCTCAAACTCTGACCAAGTCCCCTGGTTCTGGCGAGACCCCATGTGGGCACCCCAACTGAGACTAAGCATCGGTCATGAGAATCTGCTGAGGGGGAAGGAGTAGTGAATGTCACCCCCAAAACAGACTGTCTGGCTCCAGCCACCCCCCCCCCCAAAATAGATTGTCTGGCTCCAGCCACCACAGAAGCACCTACCTGACTGGGCTGGAAACTAGCACTGGCAGATCCAGGGACTCTACATGCTGGTCCCATTGCACCTGCAGAGATCCTCATATGTAGCCTGGCTAGCGGAACTGTTGCAATGACTGCGGCCATTAACCCCAGGAGCCTGAGGAACTGCCTCGCCTGAACATGGTGGCTATGGTGCAAGAGGCGGGGCTGAGCCACGAGTTGCTCTGCACTGTCCGGATGCAAAAAGGCCTTGCCCTAAGCCGTGTTCAGGACAGCCCCTATGTAAAGGGGGTGCTGGCAGGGTGTAAGGAAGGACTTGGTCTGATTAATGACAATGCCCAGGGACTGGAACAAACTGCAAGTACCTTCCAGAGCCTGCAAGAGACGGTCCCTGGACAGGGCAGCCAGGAGCCAGCCATCCAGGAAGGGGAAAAATAAAAATGTAAAAACCCCGTCTCCTCAAGGCTGCCACCACTACTGCCAGGCTCTTGGTAAATAGCTCTGGGGCCAGGGAAAGGCCAGAAGGCAGAACCCAAAACTGGCAGTGCTCCCCCAAGAAGCGACACCGGAGGAAACGCCTGTGGGCCAGAAAATCTTTGATGTGCAGATAAGCAACCTACATATCCAAAGAATACAGTCAGTCTCCCTGGTGGAGCAGAGGCAGTAAGCCATGCAAAGTGACCATTCTGAAACGCTTGTAATCTATGTACAACTTGAGATTGCTCAGGTGCAGGATGGAGCAAAGGTCTCTTGTCTTCTTGGGAACCTTAAAGAAATGGCAGTAGTACCCCCAACCTTGTTGGAAGGGAGGAACGGGCTCTATGACTTTCTTTTGCAGCAGGGCTTGAATTTCTGCCCGTATGAGAGGAATGTGGCTTGGCCAATACGCGGACACCCTTGGCAGATTTGCAGGAGGCCACTCCAGAAACTCTAGAGTGTGTCCGTGCTCTATGAGCTGAAGCACCCAGCTGTCTGTTGTGATGGCCCTCCACCAGTCCAGGTGGATGGAGAAGCGACCCCCTACCGCCACCTACTGAAGCCCTGCTGGCAAGGAGTCAGGAGGTGGGGGTAGCCCCTAACTGGGCTGCGGAAGCACCTCTGGTGGCCTGGGAAGGGGCAGGGGAGGGCACAGGCAGGGCTGCACCTTGCTTGCGCTTGCCCTGGGCTTTGGGAGGGGCTCTTGGCTGCTGCTTAGAGGAGCGATGAAAGGGGCCCCATTACCCGATTTCAGCTGGGTGTGGTACATAAAGTGAACAGACTTAAGCTCTTCCCCGAGTTCTGGAGCTCAGAGATAATGTCCTGGATATCGTCCCCGAACAACTTAGACCCTCAAAAGGGGGCGTCCTGAATACTGGACTGAACATCAGGGCAAAGCACGACACCCCAAGCCAGGCATGGCGTCACAGATCAATGCCTGCCACCGTCGCTCATCCAGAGGTGTCCACTGCATCCTACACTTCCTGGGGGACATGGGTACAGATGTCAGACCCAGTCTTCAGGGCTTGAAGAGCCGGCTGTTTGGAGGGGTCGTCTGGCATCGCCGCTACTGCCTTGCTAGCCTGGTCCTACAACAAATTTTTGTACTGCACCATGTGAACCAGGTAGTTAAAGAGCCCTGCTAGCAAGGGTGGCCGAGCCAAAAGCACGCTTGCCCACCTGGTCCAGCTGCCTCAATTCCCTGTCTGGAGGGAGGGCACTAAGGTGCTTCAGATGCCTGGTGTGGTCATGTGTCACACTGATGACCAGAGTCGGCCTTAGCATGTTCCCTGAAAAAGGGCTTACCAGCCGGGGGCATTAGGTACCGTGAGGGATTGTAGAGGCGATGCCATGCAGCCCTGATAGCACTGTAGGATCTAAACCACTTGGGGATCAGAGGGCAGCATCGTGCTGGTGAAGACAAACGGCCAGGCAACGACAGTCCAGGTCCTGCTCCTCTGACTCCCACCCCATCGTAGCTTGGATATGTTGCATTATATCTAAAAAGGTGGGGTCATCGGGTGGAAACTTGAGTGATGTTAGTGGGCTCGCCTTCATCCCCCGAGGAGACCCCATCCAGGGAGGACGACTCTGAACTGGCTTCTTCATCTGAGGTGGAGTCCTCAGCTCCACTATCGCCCAGAATAGATCAGTCGGGGAATGGGGGTACCAGCATCAGTGTGTGTAGGAGGAGCGTTGGGGGGCAGATCAGCGGTGCCTTTCTGAGACCCTTGTGGGCGGGAGGGCTGGCAGGCCCGGCTGAAGGGCTTGCGAATGCATAAATGCTCAAGAAGAAGAATCAGCATTTATATAGCGCTTTTCATACATCCAAAATGCTTTACAAGCAATGCTAGACTGGTAGTGAAGTGACTGAATGTGTGGTGGCGGCCATATCGCACATCATCACCCACACACAGCCTGGATAATTGCATGAACCGGTTTATGGGAAGGGGAATGTTGGCCAGGACACCGGGAATGTTCCCTACTCTTTGCGAAGAGTGCCTTGGGTTCTTTTACTTCCACCTGGACACCCACCAGGACAACACCAGGATGGGCAGAAGGAACCGCGGTTTAACATCTCATCCGAAGGATGGCACACCCCAGCAGTACAGCACCCCCCAATACTGCACTCGGATGCCAGCGATTTTTAGGTGCAAGTCCAATCCCGGCGTGGGATGAGAACCCACGACCTTCTGGTCCAGAGGCGGATGGACTACCAACTGAGCCACGATGACACCAAAGCACTGAGATTAGACCGTGGTAATCCACAAGCGCAGGAGCCTGACTCCATACACTGGGTAGCTGTATAGCAGCTGGGGTCCGACCGGCACAGGATACGGGTAGGCCAGCACCAGCACTGAGAGCGCTGGATACGGGTAGGCTAACACTGGACCTCCGGGTGTCTGTGGTGGATACCCAGGCTGTGGTCCGGCAGGCATGGGTCCCCCAGGCATAGGCAGAGCGGGCGAAGGCCCTGCCAGCATTGGGGGTAGGATCAGCGCTGGACCCGTGGGTAGCGGGAGTATCAGAGGTGGCCCAGCAAACGTCAGCCTGGAGACACCAAGGCAGAATGCACTGGCACCTGGTGAGAAGAGACCGGAACCGGAGAAGAGGGCTCCACCAGCGATGGTTGGGGGGGGGGGACCGGGCTCAAAGAGATGCCGGTACCCAGTGACGCCTGCCCCTGCAACTGAGGGGTAGGCCTGGCAGAGGTCCTGGAGATAGACAGGCATTGGGGGTGCAAGTGATGGGGTGGCAGGGCAAGAACTGACGCACTCAGCACCCGTGTGGACTGGAGGAGCTCTAGCAGAGCCTCCTGTTGAACAGCCCGCTGGAAAAGCAGGGCCTGTGGGGCAAGGACAGACATATCCTGCCCCGAGGAGCTGTATATTGAAAAGAGAGATCCGGGTGGGCAGCAGAGCCACCGGCAACCGTAAGGGTGCAAGGGCATGCTGGGCCCTAGATGTAGACCCTGAAGCAGTTGCCGGAGGAGACTTATATGGCAACCGCGAGTGGAAGGAAGACCAGGAACAGTCCCGGTCTTTGGGCTACCCTGAAGATTTATCCTTCGACTTGGAGGAAGAAGAGCCTGAAGACTGGGCCAGGGAAGCAGAGGAGCTCCAAGCCTGTAGCCCCCCTTTCCATCTGGGTGACCTTCTGCTTGATGTGGCTCTCGAGGGTCCTCTAGCATCGTCTTCTGGTGGCCGGATTGAACTTTTGGCAGGCCTGGATATCGTGGTAAGGGCCTAGACAGAAGAAGCAAGCAGAATGGCAGTCCTCATCCAGGATCTGTTTGCCACAGGTGCACTTAGTGGAGTGTTTGGAAGTTAAAGGCCAAGACGACGTAAAGGCAGAAGCGGACACCGAAAAAATTTGATATTTACTCTGCTAAAGAAAAAAGCATGGTTACAACAGGCAGAAAAACTGGCGAAAGACTGTAGCCTCGGCAGAGACCGTGGTCCCACCTGCGCCGGTTCACGGCAGCCAGCCTTATATAAGATAGGCCGACGTCAGATGCCGACATAAGTGGGCAGCCCCCTATGGTATACTGCTCTCTATAAAGGTTTCCATGTGGTCCTAGAGCCTGACAGCTGAGTCCTACCAGTGATAGACAGCTGCAAGAGATACACTCGGAGTAAGATCAAACACTTACAGCTGAGTACGTTTGGACGTAGGTCAACTGTGAGTCACTGCTCTGAATCCATCTGACTCTCAGATGTGGGTATACTTTTGCTAAACAACCATGTAAACTCATGAGAGAGACATAATCTGTTCAAAATATAAAACAATCATTTAAAAGAAATGAGTAAAGAACCTTTACAAAATGAAGCAGAAGACGCAAGATGCCACTCAGCCATAAACAGACCTCCCATAACCGCTTTGGCTACCAAATAGAATAACAACACAAATACTGAAATAAATAAAAAAACAAAATATTCATTTTGTATTCAGGTTGTCTTTATGAACCGTTAACAATGAACACTGTTCATACAAAAATACAGCTTGTATATAAACTTCTTGCACGCTCAGCTATTTAATATGTTCCTTACATGAAACACACTGCATAAAAACACAAACACTTCCAGATGAGTGCATCTGGATGTAGGTTAACAGTAAGCCCTTGCTTTGAATCCATTTAACTCTTGGATGTGGGTATACTTTCTGGTCCAGTTTAAAAACAAGCCGTTTTCTCCAGGCAACACGTATTTGTTTCTTAAAGATCAACGGCAAATGTTTAGATGGTCAGCTGGAGATACAGTGAAGCCCGCCAGGATAAAGCGCAGTGTCACAGGTTTACTGCATGACAAAAGGGATCAACTCCCATTGATGTATCTGGGTCTGTAATCTTTACCAGCTGTGTTTTACAAGGAATGGAGTACTGCAGAAAACAACTGTCATATATACGTTTCTACCCTCTGTCATGTTTTCGTTTATCACTGTCTCTGTACCATTTTCTTCGCTGCTCTGTGTCACAAAAGTTAGCAAATGACGTCATTTGCTGACTATCGGGATATACAGAGTAATGGAGGAAATGAAGCATTACCAAAAAAAAAAAAGACATGGAATTTGTTTTCAATATTCAACGATTTGTATCTAAAAGTTTAGGAAGATCCACCCATCTCCCAGCTCACAAAAGATTAAACAGCTTTATTTATTCATTTCAAATTGTTGGTCAGGAGAGTCACGCTGAGCCGG
Source organism: Neoceratodus forsteri (assembly GCA_016271365.2). Taxonomy (NCBI): domain Eukaryota; kingdom Metazoa; phylum Chordata; order Ceratodontiformes; family Ceratodontidae; genus Neoceratodus; species Neoceratodus forsteri. The sequence continues at coordinate 1,198,052,856 of CM057452.1, forward strand.
GGCTCACTTCTAGGTGCGACCTGGGAAAAAGTTAATGATATACTGTATGGCTCAAATGGCAACCAGTGTAACAATGCAAGAGAGGTATAATAAAGACAAAGTTTGAACATGGTGCGAAAAGACAGAAATAGTAGAGTTCAGCAAGTGAGCTGAACCTTTAGGTTGTACCAGTCCCCGAGATTGTTTTAGCGTATGTACTGTATGCATGTTTTTATTCTGAAAATAAATGACCACTTCTGGTGGTGTCAGCACAGGGAACAGAAGGCTGACTTGGAACTCCACAGCAAGCCCCCTGATTAAAGTGCTCATACTACCATCAAATTCAGTAATGGTTATTTCAGACTCCTACCAGGACAGTGCTGACTTTCATGAGGAAGCAATCTGCCCCTTTAGTAGCAGACTGCTAGACAAATTCCAGTGGATGAGAGAGATGAATCCACTAGTGAGGCCTCACCATTGAGACATGGTGGGCCCACCCCAAAAAAATATACATATCCTAGCAGAGCTGCAGGCATTCCGCTCAGAGACTGAAGTGGAATTTATTGACATATGATCCGAACTGGTGCTGTCAGCGGGCTCGCACTGCAAAAACAGCAAAATTGCATCATGTGTTGACTACCGGGACACATGGAGTAACAACAAAGAACTGGAAATGAAAACATGACAGACGGCAGAAACGTGGTATATGACAACTGTTTTCTGCAGTACTCTGTTCCTTGTAAAACACAACTGGTAAAGACTACAGATACTGATACCTTCAGCCGACCATCTAAACATTTGCCATTGATCTTTAAACCAATTTTTAATCTAAAACAACCATACAATGCAAACATATTTTTACACTAGTTTCTCAAGTCTTTCAGGCATATACTGTAATTATAATTATGTACTGCACTGCAATTATACTGTGCCTGTGGTCAGTCATACAGTTGCACTCAACTCAGTAGTATTTTGCCCCTTTGTGTTTTATAAGACAACAGTGCTGAAGAATGAAATGATTCTCTGCACATACTGCTCTAAGCACTTGAAGTGCATCAGTATCTACTAAGCTGCAGTATCCTGATACAGATGTACAGGCTCAGCCTCTTTTTTTACAAATCATTATGCACAGATACCACATACCATTATTAGGCTAATGAAGTCTGAGCTTTTGTTTATATAACAAGTAAATATTTGTGCAAAGACTAATACCTCCACACAGTACTTCACTACTGTGGCCTCTATAACTGAATTCTGCTTACTTCCTCTTTCATTTCATTCTGTCCTGGGCGGCCATTTTGTGTCAGGTTAAGAAATGGATGGTTCGGACTTGATACAAAGCTACTGGAAGTAATTTTAAGGGAAAATGACAGATTCATTCTAGGTGTTTTAAAGTCTGCATCCGTTGTCAACAGTTGGTGACAAGGGGGAGTGCTTCTCAGGTTTAGCTAGATCTACCTAGTCTGCTCAAACGAACTGGGTTTAAGATATTATAGATCCAACAGCAGGCCCACACTCAAAACTGCCATGAAGGAAACTCTTACCCCTTATAAGGATGCTTTAGCTAGCACTTCTGGTTTCAGTTGCAATTTTACTACATGTTTAGTAAATGCCTTGAACAATATGATGTGCACTGGGGAAAAAATTACACCGAACAAAAATCCCAGCCTAAAGTTAATTCTGACACAATGCCTAACTGGGACTATGGCAACTGCCTAAAGCATTGTGCAAGGGTGGCATTTTTACCAGCTCCATTTAGTTCTCCCAAGTGTTTCTGGACATATACTGTTCTGAATTATTTGAATTGTGTCGGCCTTAAGTGGAATGATTCTCATTTCCTCTCTCCAGGCTGGATTTACTGCAGATTCAGATGCTAGAGACGAAAGGGCTGTTGAGTATAACGACCATTTGTTTGTATTCCCCTCTGTGTTGGAAACCTTTTGCTTAAAAAGTTCAAATTTAAAGGAATGAATCTTCACGGTTCAGTAGAATCCAACAGCTCCAGTAAGGCACCAACTGCTCCAAAGTAACCCTGTCAAAATAGAAAATAAATTGTCCTTTTTATTTAAACTGTATGAAATACTTAAAAGCAGTATTCAGCTTGACCTTTTTGCTCAGTTCTCCTTTCCAATGTAAGAATATAATTCTTAGTGTTCTAGTATTCAAAAGGAAAATCTCGTTGCTGACAAAACAGGCAGAATTTCCACAGTCCTGTGCTGTGTCACAATTTTCAAATGTGTGTACTGGGATTCAGGTTATTAGGTCATTGGGAGCTCTTGGAGATGGACGCAGATGCACCCATCTTTCTGGTGCACTTCACAATGGCAGTTGGCTCAGCTGGCGATCCTTTTCGGCAGATGCTGCCATACCATCGCTGTTGGGGTTTTTGAAGAAGGGCTGCTATCAACCTCAAAGTCAGCTAGGCCATCAGTTTGTATCTCTAGAACAGTTCCCCACGGAGAGAAGAACTGGAAGTAGTTAAATTCCAAGCAATCGTAATCACGATATTCAGATCACCTGCTTTAATACTTTACTTCTTTGAATTTATTTTTAATTTTTGACCAGGAAAGGCACACTGAACCAGGACATCTCGTTTTCCAGGTACATCCTAAAGGAGTGGGTTGCATGGACCCATTTTTATTGACAGGGAGACTGTTGGCCAGGACACCAGGGATGAATGCAGAAACCAGTTACTTACCAGTAACAGCAGATCTTCAACAGAATCTCCTCCACTGTGCCACACCTTTTGAACTGTAAGCCATCACTTTCAGGACCTTACAGAAATGTTTGCCTAGCTGATGGCCACCCCTCAGTTCTCACCAGTGATAAGTTCATAGGTCCACTTACTGAGAGGAACCATGAGACTGGATCAGGCACACAAGCAGAGGATGGGACTGGTGACAGAAGACACGCATACCGCACAAACAATACCTTCCACAAAGGCAGCAGGACATCCAGCAAGCTGGTACCGCACAAAGTGAGTAGGAGGGTGGGTGCGCTGTGGTCCAATGGAGGAGATTCTCCTGAAGATCTACTTCTTACCGGTAAGTAAGTAACTATCTTCATTTAGGATATCTTCTCCACTGGGCCACACCTCTGGAATGATTTCCAAGCAGGACAATGTATTCGGGGAGGCGGGTAAGGTTTGATATGTGATCAGGACAGCAAGAACAAAGCCAGTAGGTAAGCAGGAGGTGAGGTCCAGACTAATGTTTAGTATAAGTGTGGTTAATGCTCCATGTGGTGGCAGCACAAATGTCAGCATCAGACATACCCTGGAAACAGACAACAGAGGTGCCCATAACGCAAGTAGCATGGCCAAACACCACCCCAAGAAGTTCCTTACTGCACTTCCTGTGATAGAATGTAATGTAGTTAGCCAGCCATTTGGATAAGCACTGCTTAGTCACTGGGACACCTCTCTCTCTCTCTCGGTGGAAAATGTGAAAAACAGCTGAGAAGACTTCCTGGAATTCCTTGTGTGCTTTAGAATGAAACATAGGTCTCTGTGTACATCAAGGGTATGGATTAACTCCTCACCTTTGTTAGTACACTCAGGATAATGCACTAGTAGCTTAACAGTCTGAGGCAATGTGAAGTCAGAAACCACTTTGGGGGAAGAAAAAAAAAAAAAACACACACACACGGATTTGTACATAATGCCGCCCTTTTCCTGTAAAAAATCAAGTAGGGGTGTATACTCATAAGAGCCTGAAGCTCAAATATGTCCGGCTGAAGTAACAGCAACCACAGAAAGTGCCTTCCAAGAAAGGAAGCATAGTTCTCAAGTTGCAGTGGGCTCAAAAGGAGCCGAAGTGAATTTCTCGAGTATAAAATGAAGGCCCCTTGGAGGAACAGATTATGAATTGGGGGATGCATATGCAAACACCCTTAAGGAATGTATGGGGCACTTACAGTTGTGCCACAGTGTGTCCATCATCAGGGGCATGGAAAGCAGACACGGCAGTGAAAGGCAACTTAGTAAAGGAGTACTGCAGATAGAAATCTGATAGAGACAAGAGGTAGGCAAGCACCGTATGAACAGGACATGTAAAAGGGACCTCAGAGCAGGCAGCACACTAAATAAATACAGGTTACTCACCTGTAACAGGAGTTCTAGGAGTGGTATATGTTGTTCATCCACACTTGTTGGCAGGTACCTTGCCGCTTTAGGATGTGCCGGAAAGTCTTCAAGCTGGCTCCTCCCACCCACCCCCTGGCCACCAGACCCAGCTGCCCTGAAGCCAGGTTACGCGCAAAAGCCGGGAGGTCGGGGGGTCATGTGGATGAACATATACCACTCCTAGAACTCCTGTTACAGGTGAGTAACTGGTATTTCTAGGGACGCAGATATGTTGTTCAATCCACACTTGTTGGCAGACTCCTAGCAGATCTCCAGGAGGAGGGAGGCAAGGCGCACACCCCCTATACTTACTTGGGGAATAAGGACTGGAGAACCGTGGTCCCAAATCCAGCATCGCGGCATGACTCTAGGTCAATGTTGTAATGGGAAATAAAGGTGTGTGCTGATTTCCAGGTAGCAGCCCAGCATATTTCCTGGATAGGGACGTCCCTAGAAGCAGCGGAATCAGCTCTTATCCCTTTGGGTGGCTCCATGCCCGCCAACCTATAGCAGAGGTCTATGCAGGAGGTGACCCACCTGCTTATCGTCTGCTTGGCTGCAGGTCTGCCAGGTGCGACTTCAGCGTACGTGACAAACAGCTGGCGAACCTCTCTCCGAACTTCAGCCGTCTGCTCCTTATAATAAGCAAGCGCTCTTCTAGGGTCCAGAGTATGGAGCCTATATTCGGCCTCCGAGGTGTGACTGCGGTAGAACACCGGCACGGTCAACACCTGATTCAGGTGGAACTCCGACGCCATCTTCAGAAGGAATTTCGGATGGGGTCGAAGGACAACCATGTCCCTGTGGAAGACAAGATAAGGAGACTCTATGGAAAGCGTCTTGCGCGCTCTCATCCTTCTGGCTGACGTGATAGCCACCAAGAAGGCGGTCTTCCATGACAGGTGGGAGATATCACACCTGTGCATCAGTTCCAATGGCTTGCCCATGAGCTTGGTCAATACCAGCAGTAGATCCCACAGAGGTGGAGGTTCTCACACCGGAGGGGATATGTGATCTAAACCTTTGAAAAAATGCCATACTACCTTCTCCTGCGCCACCGACTGCTTGCCGGCCTGTGCCTGGTAAGCAGAGATGGCTACCAGGTGCACCTTAAGGGTCGTCGCCTGAAGCCCTAGCTGAGAAAGGGATCACAGGGAGTCTAAAATGCTAGCCAACGTGCAGGATGAAGGGTCCAACCCCTTGCCCTGACACCAAATGGGAAATCTCTTCCATTTAAAAGCATACCATTTTCTGGTCGACTTCTTACGGGGCGCTTCAACGACGTTGAGGAACTCGTCGGAAAGACCCAAGACCTGGAACTCTAGCCACTCAAGAATCAGGCCATCACCTGCGCCTTGTCCCTCTTCGTCTTGAGAAGCACCTTGAGGATCAAGGGAAATGGAGGGAAGGCGTAGAAGAGGCCCGGGGTCCAAAGCCTCGAGAAGGCATCCCCCTGCTGAGGGGGGCGGGCATGAAACAGCCTCAGCTTCGCGTTCTCCTTGGAGGTGAACAGGTCCACCTGAGGGGTGCCCCAATGGGAGAACAGGTCTTGAACTACCTCCGGCAGGAGAGACCACTTGAGATGCAGCGCCTATCCGGCTGAGGGCATCGGCCAGACTGTTCGAGGCTCCTGCCACGTGGATGGCCAGGAGATCCACCTCCAGGCTGATCACGAGAGACCAAATGCAGAAAGCTTCCTTGCACAGAGGCAAGGAGTGCGTCTGGACCTGAACCACTTGACCCCGTACAAACTGAGCGAAGGCGGTGAGGGCTAATCATACTGTTCGAAGCTCCAGCAGGTTGATGTGGCATCGGGACTCCCGAGGGGACCAGAGGCCGTGGGCCCTGAGCTTCCCCAGATGGGCACCCCAACCCATCAAGGAGGCGGTTGTAAGGATGACCGTCGGCTCGGGGTGGACAAACGGGATACCCTCCTGCAGATGAACTGGGACAAGCCACCACTGCAGGCCATCCCACATCTTCTGGGTCACGGTTACTGGCTGGTCCAGAGGACCGGAGCGCTGAGACCACTGGTGGGCCAGCCCCCACTGCATGGGATGCATATGCCAGCGGGTCCAACGGACCACACTGGTGCGAGCCGCCATGAGACCCAGAAGGCGCAGGAAGTCCCAGGCAGTGTGCAACTGCCCAACCTGAAATGACTGGGCAAAGGCGGAAAGGACCTCGGCCCCGTCCGCCGGGAGCCAGGCTCTGGCTCGAAGAGAGTCGAGCTTTGCCTCGATGAACTGAATCACCTGCGATGGCACGAGTTCCGATTTGGCCTCGTTGATCAGGAGACCAAGTTAAGAGCAGACCTGGAGGGCCAGATCTCTGGACCGCTCCACCTCCAACCTGGAGGGGGCTACCATCAGCCAGTCATCCAGGTAAGGGTACACCCGAACCCCTCGGCATTGCAGGAATGCTGTCACCACTGCCATGCATTTCGTGAAGACCCTGGGAACTGGAGAAAGGCTGAAGAGCATGGCCTGGAACTCGTAAAAGGATCCCTCCGCTCTGAAGCGGAGGAATCGCCGATGTGACGGATGGATTGGGACATGAAAGAATGCGTCCTGGAGATCCAGAGAACAAAACCATATGCCTAGTTCCAAGGATGGTATGCTCTGAACCAGAGTGACCATCCTGAAGGTTCGCAGCCTTAGGAACTTGTTCAGGTCGTGCAGATCGAGAATGGGGTGCCAGCCCCCGTCCGTTTTGGGACCAGAAGTACCTGGACATAAACCCTGGGCTTGGAGGAGGATCCACCACCTTGCTGATCACCTCCTATTGGAGCAGCAGAGCTATGTTGGCTCGACGAGCAGACAGAGAGGCTGTGGAACCAGTAGCCCCCCCCCCCCGAGGGGCGACAGCTCGAAGCGGAGGGGTCTGCTCAAATTCTAGAGGCAGACCCCTGCCGACCACTTCCAACACCCAACGGTCCGTGGTTATAGTGGACCAGGCAGAAAGGCGAAGTGAGCCCAGCTGCCCCCATGGGGGACCTAGAGGAGGAATGACTAGGGTTGGAAGTGCACCCCTCAACCAGTCACAGCAGGCAGGCATGGAGGAAGGGCTGGCCAAGGAGCCGCATGGACCTTTCTCTCCAGTCCAGAGGGGGTATTGCTAAGCTTAATGGAGAAAAGGGAGCATGTGAGGAGGAGGACCCTGTAAAGGCATCTATCCTAAATAGATACTTTTGCTCAGTATTTACTGAAGAGAAGGTAGGGCAGGGCCCACAGCTCAGCATCATGGACACAGGGGAGAGGGAGGTGAGCACTACTCCCTTCACAAAAGAAAGGGTCCTACAAGAGCTTGCTAAGCTCAGGGTGGATAAGGCAATGGGACCTGATGGCATACATCCCAGGGTACTTAGTGAGCTAAAGGTGGAACTAGCAGAGCCATTAGCAGAACTGCTTAGTGAGTCTCTGAGCACAGGAGAGGTCCCAGAAGACTGGAGAAGGGCTCATGTGATCCCACTCCACAAGAGTGGTAGCAGGAGGAGGAGGGAACTACAGACCGGTCAGTCTTACCTCAGTAGTGGGCAAGATTATGGAGGCACTCTAAGGAAAGGATAGTGCAACACCTGGAATCCATAGGGGCACAGGATCCAAGACAGCATGGGTTTACAAAGGAAGGTCCTGTCAAACTAATCTCATAGATTTCTTTGACTGGGTAACCAGAGTGGTGGACCAAGGGGAGCAGTTGATGTCAGCCTACCTTGACTTCAGCAAAGCTTTTGACACTGTTCCACATAGAGATTGATAAATAAGCTAGGTAGGCTGGGTGGGTCAGAAGTTGGTCAACTGGGTGGCAAACTGGTTGACTGGCAGAAAACAGAGAGTGGTGGTAAATGGTATACAGTCAGAAGAGATGCAAGTCACAAGTGGGTACCTCAGGGATCAGTCCTGGGGCCAGTCCTATTCAACATCTTCATTAGTGACCTCAGATGGACTAGAGGGTAAAGGCTTGTCTGTTTGCAGATGACACCAAGATCTGCAACAGAGTAGATGATCCAGATGGGGTGGGCAGAATGAGAAGAGATCTGGATAAACTAGCAGAATGGTCAGAAGAGTGGCAACTGGGATTTAATGCAAAGAAGTGCAAAATCATGCACATAGGAAGAGAAACCCTGAAGCCACTTATAGGCTGGGAGGAGTTGCTAGCAGTCACAAAGGAAGAAAGAGACTTGGGCATCATCATCACTGATGACCTAAAATCATCAAAGCAGACCTCTAAAGCAGTAGGTAAGGCTAGGGGTGTTAGGGTGTATTAGTAGGGTATCACAAGTCGTAAGTAGAGGAGGTAATAATCCCTCTGTACAAGACATTGGTTAGGCCCCATCTGGAGTACTGCGTGCAGTATTGAGGCCACACCTTCACAAGGACATTAACCAAATTGAGGCAGTCCAGAGAAGGGCAACCAAAATGGTGCAGGGACTGCATCAGAAGACATATGAGGACAGATTAATGGAGCTCAATATGTATACCCTTGAGCAAAGGAGGAGAGAGGTGATATGATCGAGACATTTAAACACCTTAAGGGCATAAACAAGGTGAAAGAGTCTAACATGTTTAAATATAAGAAAATAGCAGGACAAGAGGACACAGCATGAGATTAGAGGAGGCCGATTAAGGGCGAATGTGAGGAAATTCTTTTTCACAGAAAGGGTGGTAGATGCATGGAATGGCTTACCACAAGAAGTGGTGGCTATGAATACAGTGCAGGGCTTCAAACAGGCATGGGATAGGCATAAGGGAGCAATACAAATGACTATGAATAGATAGGTCACTGACAGAGCAAAGGCCGATGGCACATTTATAAGGTAGAAAAAGAAATGGGCAGACTGGATGGGCCTTGCGGTCCTTATCTGCGGTCAACTTCTATGTTTCTATGTTTCTATGTTTCTCTCCAAGCTTCCTGTTGGAGGAAGCAACGGGCTTGGCCTTGGGGCACCAAGCGTGAGCCTGCTGCTGGGCCGGTCGTGCCGCAGGGGCGAAAGGGCTTACGCTGTTGCTGGCAGCCTTTGTCCTTCTGGGCAGACGCGACCGAGTCCAAGGTGGCATTGGACTTCTCGATCCTCTGGAGGTGGCCCTCTGCCCCGGGCCCGAACAAGTTGGTGCCCAAGAAGGGGACGTCTGCTAGCTTGTGCTGGGTATCTTCTGTGAAGGTAGAGATCCGCAGCCAGGATCTGTGGTGCATGGCTACTGTGGCCGCTACTGACCGGGCACAAGAGTCTCAGATGTCCAGAGCAGTCTGGAGCAGTTTCTTGGCCACTGCCCTTCCCTGATTCCGCACCTGCTTGGCCATCGTTTGAAGGTCAGCCGGGAGATGAGGAAGCACCTCATCCAGGAAGCCCAAAAGGGCATGTAAAAAGTGTGCCATCAGTAGAGCTGAGCTAGCCTGTCGAAGGCCTAAGGAGGCAGCAGCATAAACTTTGCACCCGGAGTAGTCCAGCTTTTTTGGACTGCTTGTCCGGGGGCCTCTCTACATCCCTGGCGTTTCCGGAGCACCGGAAAACGCTATCGGTTACCAGCCCTTCAGCAGATGGGTGCTTCAAAAAACCGGAGAGGGAACTGGTCAGGACTTCGTACTTGCGGGCCATCCTGGCCGAAGGTGCAGGACAGGAGGCAGGCTGCTGCCACAACTCCAAGATCTCCGTGAGGGGATATCTGCCCCATTTCTGCACAGGTTCGAGCTGCATCCCAGTAGACTGAGATGAGCCGAAGAACACCAAGGAACGAGGATGGGCTCTTGTCCACCGACAGACCCCCGAGGATTCCAGGTCAAGGGGCTTGGAATACAGGGAGGAGTCAGACTCCGAGGAGTCCGCGAACAGCTGCCGAGCACCTGAGCCACCCTCCATTCGCCAAGGCTGATCGGGGGTGAAGGTGACAGACAACCTGTGGAGCAAGCCCTCATCCGACAGAGAATCCTTTTGCCAGGGCCCCAGTCTTCAGTTGCGGAGGCGGTGGTTCCATCACAATGGGTGGAGCAGCCAGTTTCAGCCAAGCAATCGGCGCTGGAGTCGGCTCCTCAAACAAGGAATCAAGGGCGAGAGATCGCTTTGGCCACTCGGACGACAGCCACTTAACTGCCGGGGAAGGAGACTTGTTGCCTGCCAGCAAGAGCTGTTGCCACATATCCTCATAGCGCTGACACAACTTGCGCCAGAGCCTGTCCTCCAAAAAGGATTATGAGGAAGAGCGGTGACGCCGCTCTCCGTGATGTCGAGACCGAGACCGCCGATGTCAGCGGGACTTGCCCGACATGGAAGAGGACAGAGACCATCGGGGTCGCAGATGATGGGTCAAAGAAGGGCCGGGGGAAACCCGCACATCCTCTGGTTCAGGGTCCTTGACTGGGGACTTCGGCTTGGGAGGCCGAGGCAAGTCCTTGGTAGGCACCGGGGGAACCGGTGAAAGAGGGTTGTCTGCCTCTCCAGTCGACAGCCCGTCTAATGGGTTGAGAAAAATCTTGACCGCATCAACAGGTGTCTCGGACAGCTGACCTGACGGGGACACCAAAAAGCCAGTGGCCTTGGCCGAAACATCGACCGAAGTTGATAGAGGACGGTCCGGGGAGTGAGATCTCTCCAGCTCCCACGAACATCGACGGTGGGGCTTACCTTTCGGTTCCTTCTTCTTTGATCGACTGAAGTGAGTCCCTGAAGGCCCCTCTCCCTTGGTGGAGAAGGACTGACAAAGCTCCCGAAAGGAAGCAGTACAGGAGGAGCCCAAGGAGAGCGGGATAAACGCTGAGAAAGATGAAGACGTGGCCTGGGCCACCTCTTCCTCGAGGGTGATTAACTGCTCCAGCTGCTCTGTGGAGCCTGCAGCTGCGCACACCGCCCAACGGGTTTCCTTCGACTTCATCGGCAAAAAGTTTTTCAGGGTGCCCCAGTTGGAGTCTGGCAGCACGGTTTTCAAGAACCGAAGCCGAAAAGGACTTGCAAAGACGGCAGGCCTGTCGATCGTGGCCAAGCCTGAGACAGTAGATGCACGTGGTGTACGGGTCAGTCAGAGACATCTTCTGCCCGCAAGGGCACTGACGGAAGCCGGGAGTAGATTTGGAATCCATCGTAGCCGTGAAGGAAGGAGAAGACTTAAGTCTCGTAAATTTCAACATGATTTTCGGTAAAACAGAAGGTTTAGGATCCAGGCCTAGAAACGCAAGAGCGCTAAGGAGGGAACCTGAGATTCCAAGCAGTAAGGAAGATCTGGCGTCATGGGGCGGAGCCGAGGGTTTTACCACCCGAGTGGGTGGGAGGAGCCAGCTTGAAGAGTTTCTGGCACATCTTAAAGCGGCAAGGTACCTGCCAACAAGTGTGGATTGAACATCATATCCATGTCCCTAGAACTAAATGTTTCCACTTCAGTGAATACATATGTCTATTGGAAGGCTTCCTAGCTGCCAGCAAGACATTAGCCACTTGGGTAGAAACCTCAATATGAGCAATGACTACATCCTCCAGAGCCAAACATGCAGGTGACAGGACCTGAAGTCCAGGTGACCAGGCCCCGCCTGCCCTGAGACAGCAGCCCCTTGCACAGGGGCAAATGAATGTGTGGTTCCATTGGCAGATGCTGCAGAAGTGGAAACCATATCTGACAAGGCAAGAGGGGGCAATCTGTATCAGAGTAGCCTCCTTTGTCTGCAACTATAGAAGGACCCTCTGAATGAGACGGATCAGCGGGAATGTGTAGAGGAACCTCCCTCCTCCTCCTCCAGGAGAGGGACAAATCATCTCTCCAAAAAAAACTCCAGGCCATGCAGTGAGTGAGCAGAAATGCAGCAGTTTTGCACTGCGTGTGGACACAAAAAAGTACAACTCTGGATGACCCTATCTTACAAAGAGGTCTTTTATCACTGACATCAGCAGTTCCCACTCGTATGCCTGACACTGGGACTGACAGCCTGTCTTCTGAGATGTTTTGGACTCCTGGGAGAAAAATGGTTGCCAATTACAGGCCATGAGCAATTGCCCACTGCCACAGTCTCATTGCTTCCCTGTACAGAGGGTATGAGCGAGTGTCCCCTTGTTGATATTGTGCATCACACTGATGATGTCTTGTCTGTAGCAACAGAGGACCGAGAGAGAGAGAGCTGCTCTTCGAAGGCCTGACGCCAAAGGACAGCCCTCATCTCCAGAATTTATTTTAACACGCAATTATTTTGAATTTGAAGGGGATATTTATCTCCAGAAACTAGGAACAGTTATGGGAGGCCCTCAGTTACTCAAAAGTATTCCTTGGTCGTTGGGAAAGCACCACTGTCCTTAATAAGTTAAATAATCCTTTTGTTGGCCATACTGCTTATTGGTTCCGCTTTGTGGATGGTATCTTATGTATTTGGGATGGTGACAGTGATCTGATACCTGCCTTTTTGGATTGGCTAAATATTAATGATTTAAATCTTCATTTTACCCATTTAATGAATGATGCATCCATTTCTTTCCTTGATCTTTTGTTTTCTGCTAATCATGTACTTGGAACAGTAGAGACACGCTGTTTTCGTAAGCCAATTGCCACTAATTTGCTCTTATTAGCTAGCAGTGCCCCACCCCCCCCAGCCTTTAAATATCTATTCCCTATTGTCAGCTCTTACGCCTTAGAAGGAATTGTAGGTCTGACTATTTTTTTGAACAGGCAGATGAATTGACTGAAAGATTTCTAGATAAGGGTTATGACTTGCATCTATTAAAACAGACAAAGGAGGAAGTAAGCAAAATCTCTAGAACTAGCCTTTTGCAGGAAAAATAGAGAAACTGAATTAGAGTGTCAATCTTGTACTTTTATTATACAATATAACCATTTAGCAGAGTGTGTTGGTAACATTGTTTACAAGAATTGGCCTATTTTGTTAAGTGACAGTCAAGTTGGGGGGGGGCTGTAGGAACTAAACCAAGGGTAACATTTTCAAAAGCTAGCAGCCTGAAGGACAAACTTGTGCATAGTCGTATGAAAAAAAAGACAAAAATGTCTGTCAGACTTGGCTACCTACTAGAGCCAGTGTTTTTTATAAATGTTGCAGATGCAATGTCCAAGTATGCTAGCAGTGATCATAACACATCTGTGCACCTGAAAATTCCTGGTTTAAAGGTACAAATCAGGGAACTGATTACATGCAACACACCATGTGTGTGGTGTATGCTCTCTGGTGCATATGTGGTCTGATCTATGTTGGCAAAAGAGTCAGGCCACTTAAACTGCGTGTACAAGAAGAAAAAATTACTCACCTTAGTAATGTTGTTTCTTCTAATGGAGTCTTGCTGTATTCTGACAATAGCAATGAGTCCCAACCTTCGAACTGCCCCGGAGATGAAAGAGTTAACTTTCCATGCCAGGCATGGAACGCTGAGCTCGAGCTCAGTTGAGACTCTGTCTGCTGCTGTTTAAACTCAAACCGTCAGATCTTTACGAGCTAAACTCACTAAGGTCCTGTGTGGAAGCTGTAAACCTACACTAGCCAACTGGGTACTAAACATAAAAACAAAATTTTTTTTGGTCCCAAAACAAAGACTCAAGTCAGGAGACTCAAAAAATGAAAAACACAACACCCACTCACCCAAGAAAAGGGGTGAAAACAACAAGGTGGGGCACCTACTGAGTGCCAACACTGCCACTGCCCACCCACATCCCAAAAACAGAGGTTCTGAGAGGGGAAGGCGGGAGGTCAGAATACAGCAAGACTCCATTAGAAGAAACAACATTACTAAGGTGAGTAATTTTTTCTTCAAACAACATGAAGTCTTGCTGTATTCTGACAATAGCAGACTACCAAGCAGTACCTCCATGGAGGAGGGACAGAACCTACTTAGGAAATAGGCTCTGAAGCACAGCTGTGTTAATCGAACATCACTCCTAGCCTGGATATCCAGGGAGTAATGCTTGGTAAAGTGTGAACTGTTTTCCAGGTAGCTGCTTGACATATCTCTAGAATAGGGATATCCTGGCAGCAGCCAGGAAGGGCTGTACCTCTGGTAGAGTGAGCCCTCAGGCCTGAGGGTGGAACCTTACCCAGTTTTTCATAACAAAATTGGATACAAGAGACAATCCACCTGGCAATGGATCTTTTAGTGGCAGGTTTCCCTTTACCAACCTCACCATAAGTGAGGAACAGTTGGAGGGAGTCAAACCTGTGACCCTTGGTACGCTCTATTTAGTAGCTAAGGGCTCTTTTCACATCTAAACTGTGAAGCCTCCTCTCGCCAGAGGAGGAATGGTCAGTGAAGTACACAGGAAGAGACATAGATTAAGGTGGAAATCTGAAACCACCTTAGGCAAAAACTTCCTGTTAGTCCTGAGGACCACCTTGTCTCTATGAAAGGAGATAAAATCAGGCTCCACTGACAAGGCTTGTAACTCACTTATGCATCTGGCAGAAGTGATAGCTACAGAAACACAGTTTTCCAAGTCAAGTACTTAAGCTCTGCTGAAGACAAAGGCTCAGAAGGGGGTTGCATAAGCTGAGCAATGCAAACATTAAGGTCCCAAGCAGGGGAAGGGTCCCTGAATGGAGGGTTGGTATGAAGCAATCCCTTGAAAAACTTGGAGAATACAGGGTGAGCTGAAAGAGAAGAGGGCTTACCTGCTGAAATGAAAGCAGAAACAGCTGCCAGATGCACCTTCAGTGTAGCTGGTCTAAGCCCCAAGCTATTTAAATGGACCATATAATTAAGGACTATGGGCTGATCAGCAGACTCTGGGGAAATATGCCTTCCAGAGCACCACATGGAAAATCTTTTCCACTTGGAATTATAAGTAGTCCTGGTGGAAGGTTTCCTAGAAGCCTTCAGAATATCCATTACACCTTGGGAGACGTGTAAATCAGCAAACTCTAACTCTTCAAGAGCCAGGCCTTGAGATTGAGAGATTTGGGTACCAAACCCTCCCCTGAGCACAGGTAAACAGGTTGTAATTCCTGGGAAGACACAGGGGAAGATGGACTGCTAAGGACAGCAGGAGTGGATACCAGGGCTGTCTGGCCCAGTCTGGAGCAATCAGGATCACCTTGCAGGGTTGAGACCTGATTTTGACTAGCACTTTGAACTGGAGAGGGAAGGGGGGAAAGCATACAGGAACTTCCCTTCCCAACTGAGAACCAAGGCATCCAGGGGGACTGATCCCAACACTGGGGGCCTGCAGCACAAAAGGGGAAGTTGGTGATTGTCTGGGGCTGCAAAAAGATCTATCTATGGGGTGCCCCATCTGGAAAATATCACCTCCAAGACCAGGGGATCCAGTGACCATTCGTGATGGCCCTGAGATATCCTGCCGAGAGCATCTGCCAGGACACTGTCCTTGCCTGGGAGGTGTACTGCTGTGATGGAGGTGTTCAGGGAATAAGCCAGAGACCACAACTTCATTGCTTCTGTGCACAAGGCCGTAGACCGAGTGCCTCCTTGCTTGTTGATGTACCACATTGTGGTGGTATTGTCTGTTCTGACCTGGATAACTTGTTCTGAACAGATTTGGAAAAGCTTGAAGTGCTAGAAATACTGCTCTGAGTTCCAATAGATTGATGTGAAGCAGAGATTCCTGAGGGGACCACAACCCCTGGGTAGTCAGGTCGCCTAAGTGACAAAGGGAACTCCCTGTCTTAGATTGTTCTGATCCTGCCACCACTGTAAGGCCTGGATCAGGGTTCAAGTCACTGGGATCAATTTGGTCAGAGGGTCCTTCCTTTGAGACCAAAAGGCTCTCAAATGGAACTGAATGTCCCTCATCTGAAATCTTGCTCCCTGCACCACTGCTGTGGAAGCAGCCATGTGCCCCAGGAGCTGTAGAAAATGCCTTGCTGGTCGAGACACCTGCAGGGTGAATGAGGAGGCCAGAGAGATAAGGGTCCTTGCCCTGACCAGGGGAAGGAAAGCTCTGGCCTTTTCTGTGTCTAGCTCTGCGCCTATGAAGGTGAGGAGCTGAACAGGCTCTAGAACTGACAGAGATTCAGAAGGAAACCCAAAGAGGTGAGCAGTTGCTAAGTTATCTGTAGGTGTAACTTGACTTGGTCTGGGGACTGGCCTACTATGAGACAGTCATCCCGGTATGGGAAGATGGCAATCCTTTGCCTTCTTAGAGAAGCAACTACTACTGCCAGGCATTTTGTGAATACCCTTGGAGCAGAGGTTAGACCGAAGGGCATTGCTCTGAACTGGTAATGGCCTGAGGGCAGCTGGAACCGGAGGTACTTTCGATGGGAGCTTCTGATGAGAATATGGCAGTAGGCATCCTTGAGGACCAGGGATACTAGCCAGTCCCCTGGCCTTAGAGAGGGTAAAATAATTCCCAGAGTCACCATTTTGAATTTTGGTTTTAAAAGGTGCTTGTTTAAGTATCTGAGATCCAGGATGGGCCGCCATTCTCCTGTCTTTTTTGGGGTAAGGAAATACCTGGAGTACAACCCTTGCCCTGGTGTAGGTGGAACCTTTCCACAGCTCTGAGAGCAGGAGGGAGAGACCTCTGCCTCTAGGGCAAGTGCCTCTGAGGGATTTGCAGGTGGGAAGGATCTGGCTCTCAGCTTTGGAAATATTTTGAAGCTGAAAACCAATCCCTGGCTTACTACTTCTAGGACCCACTTGTCTGATGTTAGAGACTCCCAGTCCTGGACAAAGTAAGCCAGCCTGACCCCTACAGGTAGTGGAGAATCGGCCCTGGCCAACCCATCAGGTTGCCTGTTTGGCAGGGGGTTTTGGCTGAGGGGTGGAAGCAGGTCTGCTTGTACCCCTTCTGCCTCTCCCTCTACAGAACCCCCTCTGAGCACAGACAGAAGAGGCGGCCTGGCTTGTAGAAAGGCCTATGAAAGGCCTGCCCCTGCCCCTGGGTGCTGCTGCCCTGAGGAGTGGCCTGCCTTCCTGGCCTGTGCACCCCTATAGGTGGTCCTATATTCGTCCATTTTTTCATGTAATTCCCTCTGTCTGCTCCCCAAACAGAGAATTACCCACAACAGGAAAATCCATGGCCTTAGTCTGGGTATCCTGTGACAGGCTAGTACATCTGAGCCAAGCCATTCTACGAAGTGCCATAGATGTAGCCATGACTCTAGATGACACATCATTGGAGTCCACTGCAGCATGGAACTGCACCTTGGATGCCTCAATACCATCAGCAGCCACCTGCTCCAGCTCCTTGGCAAGCTGGCCAGGGACCTGTTTTGCTAAAGCCATGACAGTGTCCCATCTGGATTTCTGATACCTAGCAGTATAGGTCATACAGTTGGCCTGTCTGAGTCCCAAGGATGCTGCCATGTACTGTTTCTTTGCCATGGCATCAGTCCTCCTGGAGTCCTTGTCTGGGGGGTGTGAAGCCAAGGAAATATTAGCCTTATCACAGGCTGCAGCCTGCACTACCCCAACATGGCTGCATTGTTGTGTAAGGAACTCCATAACTGAGCCTGACAATGTATACCTCTTGTCCATTCTCTTATCCACTGGAGGTATAGTATTAGGAGTCTTTAAAATCTTAAATGTCTGTTTCCCAAAAGATTTGTGTAAGGGAATAGACAGCCTCCTAGACTCTGGGATAGCCATCATTTCCACATAGTCAGGCTCCTCCTGGTCATCCACAGCTTCTTCCATAGGAAGCTGGAGGTTTCAGCCACTTTTTATAAAACATGAAATGGGAGAGGGACTGGAAAGCCTAGGAGGAAACACTCTGAAGGTCTCTCTGGGAGATGTCCGGTCAATGGGCACATCCAGACTTTCAAAACCACATTCACTTTCCTCATACTCCTTCCTCCTCCTCCGGTCTATAATATTCCTCTAAATCATAATCTTGAACTCGTGGAACCGGGCCTAACCGAGCCTCTGATGGTGCCGGGTCTGGTCGGAACCGGGAAAGTGACTGCACAATTTTTATCGCTTTGGCTATTTCTTCAGCGGTTGGAGAGGAAAGTTTTGGCTTCACACCAGCTGATTTTTCCTTTCTAGTTCTCTTAGCCGGAACCGACTCCTCAGAATCGGCTCTCCTTTTGCCAGAAGAAGTCTCGCCCTGGTCAGAGGGCACTCCTTCTGGTTCGGTCTAAACCGAACCATGCTGGCCATCTGGTTCAGCGGACTTTCTGGCCTCCCTTTCCCTGAGCCTACCAACTCTCTTTTCTAGGGTAGCTGCAGGAAAATTTTTACAAATCTGGCAGTCTGCATTGAGGTGGTCAAACCCCAGACAAACACAGGTGGTGTGGGGGTCAGCCTTAGCAAAGACTTCCCCACACACACTACAGTGTTGAAACCCAGTGGGCCCGGTTTTCCTTTTGGGTTTCTCAGACATTGTGCCAGTCCTAACCAAACTTACCCTTTTAATGGCAATCCGCCAGGTAAGACCTCTTATCGGTTCCTGACTGCAGTCAATGGTCGTGGAAAAAACGAATAAAACTTTTTTTTAGAACCGATAAGAACCGTAACCTACACACTAAAAGTACAAATAAAGATTTTTTAATAGCTTGATCGGTTCAAACCGAACTGATGAACTGCTTACAAGTTCCACACAGAATAGAAATAAATATAACCTATCTAGTACTCACAAATACCACAGACAGAGACTGAACCGACAGGTTATGGTTTAAATTCAGTCGAAAAACCAAGAAAAGCGGTACTTTAATCCGACAACTGAACCGAGCAGAAGGAGAAATCTCCGGAGCTACTGTTCAGTGAGGCGGAGTAAAGAATCTGACGGTTTGAATTTAAACAGCAACAGGCAGAGTCTCAACCGAGCTCGAGCTCAGCGTTCCATGCCTGGCATGGAAAGTTAACTCTTTCATTTCCGGGGCAGTTCGAAGGTTGGGACTCACTGCTATTGTCAGAATACAGCAAGACTTCATGTTGTTTGAACATATTTATTCTATTTTGAATATTAATAAAAAATACCCCCTGGATTTTCATTTTTCAGAGTCTCACCAATCTGACCCCAGTTCCCTGAAATTTATTGGCAATGAACATATCCCCTCTCTTCCTGTAGGAGGTGATGGATCCAATTTGCTTCTTCAAAAAGAAAGTAAATAGATCTATAAATTGAATTCAGTAAAACCAAATGGATTAAATAATCAATGGGATCTTAAACCTTTTTTAAAAGACACCAGTCGAGCATAAACGCTTTTTCCATTACCAGTGTGCGCTTGGTTTTTCTATTATCTTAGTGGGATAGATTTATTTATTCTAAAGATGTTTATATTAATTTATGAGTAATTTTGGTCTTGATCTTGGATACTGCATTATTATTATTTTTATAATAATAGTGCTTTGTTTATATTTTATTTCTTTATTCATTTATTTTTTTTTGGGGATTTCTTTTTAGATTTTTGTCCTGAACCTGGAACTTACCTGCCTGGGTCTGTTTGTTTGTTCTAATGATATTGGTGTAACTGGCTTAGTTACTAGGGGGTCCTATTTTGATATTGTAAAAATGTGTCAGGTTGTGTTATTTTCTTTAGTAACACTTTCTTGTTCTTTGCATTTGTGTAGTAGCATTTTTTCTTCTATTTGGCGATTTATAATTTAGCTGCCATACAAATTAAATTACACCGAATTAATTGAAGTTGGTGATTTTAATGCTTTTAGCTATATATTTAATAACATATTTGCAATATTAGTTAAAATTGTGAACTTTTTTACAGAAAACTTTGTTGTATTAGCACTTTTGTCCATTTATACACTTTTAAGGTGTTACTGCTATGTGGTTGTATATTCCTCTAAGAAATATTTGTCTCCATGTGCTCTAGCCTTTAATTAATATGATTGTTAATGAGTAATACTATTTAAATGAGGTTTTTCCATACTAGCACCACCCCCTGATGAAGACGTGTTAAGAGTTGAAGCACTGCGCGTCTATTCTGCTGTTTGTATTACTGCTGTGTGATCATGTCTGCTTGTATTCTTCATTTTTTGCCAGTAAAGAGAGATCCTTTTTGCAGAAACACATTTGGTGCTGCTTCGTTTTTTTTGCTACCTCATCTCCAGAACACTGATATGGAAATCTAAATCTCTGTTTGTTCACAATCGCTGGGTCTGGTACATACCCAGGCAGACACCCCATCCCTTCTTGGAGGCATCTGTCATAAGGATGTACTCTGTAGTTGGGGAAGCGAAGCGGACACCCTGGCGCAAGTGCAGGGGTTCCATCCACCACAGTAGAGACTTTCTTAGGGAGGACATGATAAGTATCATATGCTCCAACTCGTCCATCAGTTGGTCCCAATGCACCCAAATAATTCACTGCGGGATTTTCACATGCAAGCGTGCTAATGGGGCAGTTACAATGGCAGCTGCCATAAGGCAGGAGGCAAAGCACAGTCCTGGTGGACACAAAGTAACTCCTGTGCACAGGACGGGCCTGAGCCATCAGGGACTCTGCTTATTCCTGGGGCAGGAATGCACCTCCCACTGCCATGCCCAGTACCACTCCACTACACCAAAGTCAGTCTGGCACCGAGTTAAAACAGATTTCGGCACAGTGAACATGATACCCACGTCCTTGAAGACCTGCTGTGTTTGAGTCACAAGAGTACTGGACTACTTCCCCATACGGGCCCCGCAGAAGCCAGCTGTCCAAATAGGGGAAGACAAAGCCCTTCCCTCTGGAGGGCTGCTAAAATGCGAAGCACAGAAACAGACAACAATGGCAGAAAAAGACCAAAGGTCCATCCAGCAGTTTTCCCCATTCATTATTTAAGCATGGTGGGCCACCGCCCTATATTTTATTACCACCACTCTATTTTTTACCACTGCCCTATATTTACAACCATCAGCCAATTTGTTTTTATAAAATCCTCCAAAATTGCCTTTTACCACTATCCTGTATTGCACTACTAGCCTTCTTTTGATACCAGTGCTCTGAATCTTACTTAAAACTATTTACATATATGTACAGTGTATTTAAGAGGCCAGAGAAATAATGCGTCTTCACCAATCATCACTACCACCACCCTATATTTGCAGGCTATGGGGAACCCTGATCCAGTCTGCCCGAATTCCCTATTTAGCCCAGGGGCCTACTGCAACTCCAGTATGTTAGCCCTTTCCACCCCCCACCATTCTCCTCCCCAATTCTGATGCCCCGAGCAACCACTATACCCTTTCATTCTGTTCCAGCCATGCTAAAAACCACAAACGGTTTTTGTACCTACCACCTGTGCTGGCTGCCTATTCTACAGCTCACAGCTCCACCACGCTTTTTTCTGTAAAACAGTATTTCCTCACATCCTTCTTGAACCTCTCTCTTGTTAGCTTCCACTCATAACCACAAGCTGGTATTCAAGTTAAACAGTTCATCCTGTTAATTCCTTTTAGGAATTTGAAGACCTCTATCATATCTCCCTTCTGGTCTCCAGCAAGTACATGTTCAGTGGCTTGAAGTGCTTCTCCTAGGACATACTCTGCTGGCCCCGAATGGTTTGCATTACCCTGCGCTGCACCGTCTCAAATCTATCCCTATCCTTCCTGAGGTGAGGGCCCCAGAACTGGGCGTGGTACTCCAGGTGAGGCCTCACCAAGAATCTACACAGAAGTATTACCTCCCTTTTTCTGCTATCAATACTCCTCCCAATACATCCAAGCATCTTAGCTACCTTGCTACAAGCCTTGCTGCACTGATCCGATTGCTTTGGGGAGTCTATGATAAGGCTCAAGATCTCATTCCTCAGCTGTAGTACTAAGTCTCACCCCTCCCGTCCAGTACTCCATCCTGGGGTTCTTGTTTCTTAGGTGCATCAACTTACACTTTTTGGTGCTGAATTTTAACTGCCAAACCCTTCACCACCCCTTCAGCAAATCTCTCTGCATTTCCTTTATTCCCTCATTATTATTCACCTTCCCACAGAGCTTCATATCATCTGTGAAGAGACGAAGCCTGCCCTGGATCCACTCAATGTCACTGACGAACATGTTGAAGAGGACTGGACCTACTGGCCCAGTGGCATAGAGGGCAGAGGCACCAAGTGTTTCATCTCTCCCACGCCAGTGACCCAAGTTTGGGAATAAGCCAGGGCATCGAGGGTTGGCGAGGGGGGAGACCTGGGGGCTGGGAGAGGACTAAGTGGCCATCAAGATTGGGGAGATTAGCTTTCCTGGCCACTGACTGCCACCAAGTTGAGGCTCGATGGTACTGTCAGGCAAGTGGGGGGCTGGCGCTAGGCTGGGAGGGTGAAGCGGGGTCGCTGCCTTCCCAACATGTATGCACACCTCCACGTGCATGCGCAACAGTGACTGGCGGGGCTCCAGGGAGTTAAGAGGAGAAAAACGTAAAAAAGCCTATGCCCTGTCCTCCCTGTCACTGTGATGGCCTCCAGCCCAGCCCCCCGGCCCAATGGCAGGAGTAGGTGGTGACGGTGGGCAAACAGCAAAGAAAACTATCAGATTAGTCTGACAAGACCTCCCTGCCACAAATCCATGCTGCTTTGGAGACGGTTTCTCTCCAAGCAGTCCACCATATCCTCTGAACAGTGACACCATCTGTTTTCCTAAAGAGGAAAGACTAATAGGTCTTCAGTTCCCTGCCCACTCCCACCCCCTTATGGAGCGGAACTATGTACACCATCCTACAATCCTTTGGAACCACCCATCCTTAGAGAGCTGTTAAAGACCTACAAGTGTATTAGCCAGTTCCGCTGCCAATTCCACGAGTATCCTCGGATTCAACCCATCTAGGCCCGAGGTCTCAATCTTTAGGGCTTCCAGCCCTTTCAGAACCATTTCACTAGTAGATAGTATTTGGCAAATTTGGTAAATACCCACAGTGTAGAGGATAAGCCAAAGGGCAAGACCCTGAACTGATAACTGCAGTCCTCAAGAGTGAACCTGAGGAACTGCCTATGGCATGTAACGATTTTTGATATGAAGTAAGCATCTTTCATAGCCATAGAACAAAGCCAGTCTCCCTTCTGTAGAAGGGGAATGAGAGCTTGGAAGAGACACCATTTGAAAAGAATGGTTATGTACTTACCGTAACAATACTATAAAGATGGCTACTGGTCCAACCGACCGAGCTTGTAACACGTATATCGCTCACACTATTACACAGCGAGTTGTTGGGAATAGCTGTAGAGTCTCAGTCAGAGTCAGATAAACATTGTATTTACTACAGAACATCATCTGCCATTGCTGCCAACACAGAGTCATTTTCTCAACTTCTTTTCTCAAGGCCTTGAGAAAGAGTCGAGGAAGACTCAAAACGTTGGCAGCAGTGGGTGCTGGCGCTTTTGCACCTAATAAAGATGCAATGTTTTTATCTGACTTCACCGTTTGGGATTTTTACCGCACGACTCCGCGCCTCCACTTTTGTGGATGTGTGATACTTACCGTTAACAGTATATATCTTTGAGAGATTCTCTTCTCTTAGGCCACACCTTTGGAATTATACCCGCATCAGCACCAGGACCACACAGAAACTGTTGCTAGTCAGAGGCCATCCACCATGATGTCACAAAAATCAGTGTCTATGAACATGGGCAGCCCCATCTCTCCTGTTTCCCACAAGAAACTGTGCTCAGAAGACTCTCTTCTTGGGGAACACCAAGAGATTATACCAGCGCCTCTGATATTAGGCAAACTAAGGCGCTGGAAATAGCAGCCATGGAAATTCACTTCGGTAGCCCTGAGCAGCATAATAGGGCTTGACAGGCTGAGCAGGATACCGTTTATCAGTTTTTCTTGGGACTGCTGGCAGAATGCCAGATCCAAATACAACACATGATAAGTTCCAAATCATTATAGACTTTCACAAGCTTTTTAGAAAAATCCAACTGAAGGTCTTCCGTAAAAAAAAAAAAAAATACACATACACACACACACACACACACACACAACAGGACAATACAATGGGTGTGATGTCACTCCCTACCAGAATGCTGGAAGGCATCAACACAGAGAATCTGCTAACCCGACATGGGACACTGAACCAGAACTCCTGGACTTCTCTAATAACACGGAACTTTAACAATGACTAACAGGTGGTCAATGCAGGACTAGGAGAACTATTTTACCTTAAGCTCTTTGCTAAATGAAGCAAATACCTCCAGTCCAGGTAACTTGGGCACTAACATATACAATATTAACAGAGAGAATTTTTCAAAATAACACAAAACATTATTCCATCCCAAATCTGCCATTTGTCAGACTACAGTAAATACAGTTACAATCGCTTACAAAAAAGTGTGCAAAATGAGGCAAACAAAATCTACTAGAACTGTTAAATGACATTAGTAAATACTGTAAACTGCCAGCAGATCCATTAACAGCATTCAAACAAGAGTTACTGGTAATCCTTGAAAGGCATGTAGTCTGTGTAAAATTAGTGAAACAGTTTATTTTTTTTTTGTGGCCACAATTGTCAGTGACACCAACACTACATATTGTGCCTAAAATCCACAATGACCCAATCCCCCCCCCGCCATCCCATAATGTCAGAGGTAGGATTACTAAGGGACAAACTCTGCAAGTTTCCGGACTTTTTCATGCAGCAGAGTGTTATCTGTCTGAAATCCCACCTCCGTTAGACTATGCAGGTGGTAGAAAACTTTTCAGAATTCACATGGAATACTGAATATTTATGGTTGGAAAAACCAAAAAAAAAAAAAACAGGTTACTCACCTATAGTTTTAGGAGTGATATATAGCCCACATCCACATTCTGGCAGTTCTACTGGAGTGGTCCGATTGGCCAGACATCTTTAAGCTAAGCTCCTCTCACCATCAAGGCAATATAGCCCCTTACTCCGCCCCATGATGTCAGATTTTGCGTGCTGGAAGCAGGAATCTATGTGCCACTTGCCAGGGGAGGATGGATGGGTTGTGTAGACGTGAAACATACACCACTTCTATAAAGTACAGTTACGTAAAAACTTACCGTAACAGTAGATCTTCGAGGAGTGTCCCTTGCAGTAGGTAATACTTTTGGGTATCAAGCAGAGGTTGCTGTGGCGCATGGCAGCTCTTCTATCAGTCTTTTCCAGGGACCACCCACACGACATCAGCTTCCTGTTTCCTATATAAGTGGGCAGTCCCTGGTATCCTCGGTTCCCCCGCCGGATTCAGCTTGCAAAGACAGGACTGAGGGGAAGCTGAGGTACCAAAGGAGTTCCAACCCATAGTCAGTGGACCAGAATTTGCTCTCTTACAGAAGGAGGGGGACAGAGGGTGGGAAACTAGCCTACTGCAAGAAGAAATTACTCACCTTAGTAATTATGTTTCTTCTAGTGGAGTCTTGCTGTATTCTGACTATTGAAGTTAGGTCCTGCCTTTCAACTGCCCTGGAGAACTAAGGGTCAACTTTTCTATGCCTTGCATAGAACGTTCATCATGAGCTCAGTTGAAGCCCCTGTCTGTTGTTGTTCAAACTGCAACCGCCAGATCTTTACGAGCAAAAACTCACTAGGTGTTCTGTGTGGAAACTGTAAACATTTTTATTAGCCAACTGGCAAATATATTATGTTTCTGGTTTCAAAGGAAGACTCAAGTCAGGAAACCCAAAACAAAAACACATCCAAAACACAACATTCCACCCAAACAAAAAAGAGGGTGTAAAAAGGACACCCCTAGGGTGCCAACACTGCTCCTGCCCACCCACATCCCAAAAACTAGGTTGTGAGAGGGGAGGTGGAGGGGAGGACAGAATACAGCAAGACTCCACTAGAAGAAACAATTACTAAGGTCAGTAATTTTTTCTTCAAACAACATGAAGTCTTGCTGTATTCTGACTATTGCAGACTACCAAGCAGTACCTCCATGGAGGAGGGACAGAACCTACTTTGGAAATAGGCTCTGAAGTACTGCTGTGCCAAACCGAGCATCACTCCTAGCCTGGATATCCAGAGAGTAATGACTGGTGAAAGTATGGACTGTTTTCCAGGTGGCTGCTTGACAGATTTCTAAAAGAGGAATATCCCTGGCAGCAGCCAGGGAAGCGGCTGTACCTCTTGTGGAATGAGCCCTCAGGCCTAAGGGTGGAGTTCTACCCAGTTTTTCATAGCAGAATTGCATACAAGAAACAATCCACCTGGCAATAGATCTCTTAGTGGCAGGTTTGCCTTTACCAACTTCTCCATAAGTGAGGAACAACTGGAGGGATTCAAACCTGTGACCCTTGGTACGCTCTATGTAGTAGCTCAGGGCTCTTTTAACATCCAAACTGTGCAGCCTCCTCTCTCCTGAGGAGGAATGGTCAGTGAAGAAAACAGGGAGAGATATAGACTGGTTGAGGTGGAAATCTGAAACCACTTTAGGTAAGAACGTTCTGTTAGTTCTAAGGACCACTTTATCTCTATGAAAAGAGATGAAATCAGATTCCACTGACAGGGCTTGCAGTTCACTGATACATCTGACAGAGGTAATGGCTACCAAAAACACAGTTTTCCAAGACAAGTATTGAAGCTCTGCTGAGTACAAAGGCTCAAGGGGGGTTGCATAAGCGAGCACTGCAAACATTAAGGTCCCAAGCAGGAGCAGGATTCCTTAAGGGGGGACTGATGTGAAGTAATCCCTTGAAAAACTTACAGAATACAGGATGGGATGACAGAGAGGAAGACTTGCCTACTGACAGGAAAGCAGAAACAGCTGCCAAGTGTACCTTGAGGGTAGCTGGTCTGAGGCCTAGGCCATTAAGATGGACCATATAATCCAGAACCGTAGGCAATTCAGCAGAGTCTGGAGAAATATTCTTCTTAGAACACCAAATGCTGAATCTTTTCCATTTGGAGTTCTAAGTCTTTCTAGTGGAAGGCTTTCGAGAAGCCTTAAGGATATCCAGAACCCCCTGGGAAAGATGCCGATCTGCAAACTCTTAACTCTTCAAGAGCCAAGCCTTGAGATTGAGAGACTGAAGATTCGGGTACCAAATCCTCCCCTGAGAGGATGTTAACAGGTTGTAATTCCTGGGAAGAGACAGGGGAAGGTGGACTGCTATGGACAGCAACAAGGGGTACCATGGTTGTCTGGCCCAGTCTGGAGCAATCAGAATCAGTTTGCACGGTTGTGAGCTTATCCTAACACCCTGAACAGGAGA
This sequence comes from Neoceratodus forsteri, assembly GCA_016271365.2. Lineage (NCBI taxonomy): Eukaryota > Metazoa > Chordata > Ceratodontiformes > Ceratodontidae > Neoceratodus > Neoceratodus forsteri. The sequence continues at coordinate 1,198,079,933 of CM057452.1, forward strand.
GGGAAGGGGGAAAAGCATACAGACATTTCCCTTCCCAGTTCAGAATCAGAGCATCCAGGTGGACTGAGCCCAAGACTGGGGGTCTGCAACAAAAGAGAGGAAGTTGGTGAGTGTCTGGGGCTGCAAAAAGATCCATCTCTGGAGTGCCCCATCTCGAGAAAATCACTTTCAAAACCAAAGGATCCAGGGTCCATTCGTGATGGCCCTGGGATATTCTGCTCAGTGCATCTGCTAGGACATTGTCCTTCCCTGGGAGGTGAACTGCTATCAGAGGTTTGCAGGGAATAGGCCAGGGACCACAACTTCACTGCTTCTGTGCACAAGGCCGTAGACCGAGTGCCCCCCTGCTTGTTGATGTACCACATGGTGGTAGTGTTGTCTGTTCTGACCCGAACCACCTTGTTCTGTACAGATTTGGAAAAAGCTTGCAGTGCCAGAAACACCGCTGAGTTCCAAGAGATTGATGTGAAGCAGGGATTCCTGAGGTGACCACAGTCCCTGGGTGGTAAGATCCCCCCAAATGGGCTCCCCAGCCCAGCAGGGAAGCACCTGTGGTGAGTACCACTGAATGATACTGAGTGACAAATGGAACCCCTTGTCTCAAATTGTCCTGATCCTGCCACCATTGCAAGGCTTGGATCAGGCAGGGTTCGAGTCACTGGGATCAGTTTGGTAAGGGAATCCTTTCTTTGGGACCAAAAGGCTCTTAAGTGGAACTGAATGTCCCTCATTTGGAATCTTGCTCCCTGGACCACTGCTGTGGAGGCTGCCATGTGGCCCAGCAGCTGAAGGAAATGCCTTGCTGGTCGAGACACCTGAAGGGTGAAAGAAGAGGCCAGTTCCATAAGGGCCCTTTCCAGGGGAAGGAAGGCCTCTTGCCTTTACCGTATGCAGTTCTGCGCCTATGAAGGTGAGGAGCTGCACTGGTTCGAGAACTGACTTTGGTAGGTTGAGAAGGAATCCCAAAGAAGTGAGCACTTGCTGGGTCACTTGCAGATGTGACTTGACTTGGTCTGGAGACTGACCTACTATGAGCCAGTCGTCCAAGTATGGGAAAATGGAAATCTTTTGTCTTCTTAGGAAGGCAACAACTACTGCCAGGCACTTTGTGAAGACCCTTGGGGCTGATGTTAGGCCAAAGAGCATTGCTCTGAATTGATAGTGGCCTGAGGGCAACTCAAACCTGAGGTACTTTCTGTGGGAGCACCTGATGGGAATGTGAAAGTAGGCATCTTTTGAGGTCCAGGGAGGCTAGCCAGTCCCCTGGCCTTAGAGAGGGAAGGATAATTCCCCACAGTTACCATTTTGAATTTTGGCTTTAACAGATGTTTGTTCAGATATCTTAGGTCCAGGATGGGTCGCCACTCTCCTGTCTTCTTGGGGGTTAGGAAGTACCTGGAGTACAATCCTTTGCCCCTGTGTAGGGTGGGAACTCTATAGCTCTGAGAGCTAGGAGAGAAGAAACTTCTGCCTCTGGGGCAAGGGTCTCAGAGATTTGCAGGTGAAAAAGATCTGGCTTTCATCTTGGGAAATTTTTTGAAGCTGAGAACCAGTCCCTGGCTTACTACTTCCAGGACCCACCTGTCTGATGTAAGAGACATCCATTCCTGGACAAAGTAAGCAAGCCTGCCCCATACTGGGATAGGAGAATCGACCTGGGCAGACCCACCAGGGTGTCTGCTTGGCAGGGGCTTTAGGCTGAGGGGTGGATGCAGGCCTGCTCATCCCCCTTCTGCCTCTCCCTCTAAAGAACCCCCTCTGCGAAAAAGAAGAGGAGGAGGCCTGAGCTTGGTAAAAAGGCCTTTGGAAAGGCTTGCCCCTGGACTGCTGCCTTTGAGGAGTTGCTTGTCTTTCTTTGGCCTGAGCACTCTTGTAACTGGTCCTGTATTCGTCCATTTTCTTCAAGTAATTCTCTGTCTGCTCCCCAAACAGAGAATTACCAACTACAGGAAAATCCATGGCCTTAGCCTGGGTATCCTGTGATAGGCTAGTACATCTGAGCCAAGCCATTCTCCGAAGAGCCACAGATGTAGCCATGACTCTTGATGATACATCATTGGAGTCTACAGCAGCATGAAACTGAACTTTCGATGCCTCGATCCCATCTGCAGCCACCTGCTCCAGCTCCTTGGCAAGCTGGGGAGGAGCCTGTTTAGCCAGTGCCAGTACAGTGTCCCATCTGGACTTCTGGTACCTGGCTGCATAGGCCATATAATTAGCCTGCCTGAGTCCCAAAGATGATGCCATGTACTGTTTTTTTGCCATGGCATCAATCTTCCTGGAGTCCTTGTCTGGGGAGGTGTGATGCCAAGGGAATGTTTGCCTTATCACAGGCAGCAGCCTGCACAACCCCAACATGGCTGCATTGCTGAAAAAGGAACTCCGTGTCTGAGCCTGAGAGAGTGAATCTCTTGTCCATTCGTCTGTCCACAGGAGGTATAGAATTTGGAGACTTAAGAAGTTTTTGTGTCTGTTTCCCAAAGGATTTGTGGAGGGGAACAGACCGTCTCCTGGACTCTGGGATGTCCATCATCCCAACAAAATCAGGCTCTTCCCGATCCTCAACTGCTTCCTCCACAGGAAGCTGGAGGGTATCAGCCACCTTTCTGTAGAACATGTAGTGTGAAGGAGACTCAGAAAGCCTGGGAGGACAGACACCTGAAGGTCTGTCTGGGGAGATGTCCGGGTCAATAGGCACATCCAGACTTTCACCATCACCACAGTCATCCTCATACTCTTCCCTCCTTCTCAAACTCTGGTTCATAAAATTCTTCCAAAGTATAATCCGGAACTGGGGGAACTGACCAAACCGAGCCCCTGCCAGAAGGCGCCAGTTCGGTCGGAACAGAAGTAAGCGATTGCACAATCCTAATCGCCTTGGCTATCTCATCGGCGGTCGGAGTATGAGATCCCTAGTCCGAACCGGTCGATTTGTCTTTTCTTTTCCTTTTTGTCAGAACCGATTCCTCGGAACTGGCTCTCCTTTTGCCCGAAGAAGTGTCGCCCTGGTCAGAGGGCACTCCTTCTGGTTCAGTCAGAACCGAACCGGGCTGGCCATCCAGGTCAGCGGACTTCTCAGCCTACCTAATCTTTTTTCCAGGGTAGATTTGGGAAAATACTTGCAAATTTGGCAGTCTGAATCGAGGTGGTCAAACCCCAGACAATAAACACAGGTGGTGTGGGGGATCAGCCTTAGCAAAGACCTCCCCACACACACTCACTGCAGTGTTGAAACCCAGTGGGCCCAGTTTTCTTTTTGGGTTTCTCAGACATGGCCAACCTAACCAAAAACTTACCCTTTTTTCAGCAATCCACCAGGCAACACCCCCCTATTGGTTCCTGACCGAGTCACGGGTCTTGGAAAAAACTGCAATTAAAATCAGTTTTTTTGGTTTTTTTTTTAGAACCAATACGGACCGGTTACCACACTCTAAAGCAAAGTACAAGTTTTTATCTCAATTTAAAAGACAAAGAACCTCTGTGCGCAAACACTGAGGCAAGGGTTACTCCAAATGGCATTTGGCTGGGAAGACAAGTTTCAAGAAAATACAAAATCACACATGCCCACACAATGTGGGCATGTGTGATTTTGTATTTATCTCAATTTGATCAGTTCAGCCGAACCGATCCACAATTTACAAGTTCCACACAGAAAGAGAACAAAAACCTATCTAGTACTCACGGTACCACAGAAAGAGACTTGAACCGACTATGTGGAAACAACAATTCGGTAGAAACCGACCGAAAACCAACACTTCAACCAACTTTTGAACCGAGCAGCAGGAGAAATCTCCGGAGCGACTGTTCAGTGAGGCGGAGTAAAGAATCTGGCGGTTGCAGTTTGAACAACAACAGATAGGGGCTTCAACCGAGCTCGTGATGAACATTCTATGCAACGCATAGAAAAGTTAACCCTAGTTCTCCGGGGCAGCTGAAAGGCAGGACCTAACTGCAATAGTCAGAATACAGCAAGACTTCATGTTTGAAAAGACACTCCTTGAAGATCTACTGTTACGGTAAGTTTTTACATAACTGTACTATCTTCCACAAAGTGGTGTCTTGCAGCAGGTTATACTTTTGGGATGAATCCCAAGCAGTAATGTCCATGTGGGAGGACAGTTATGATAGAAGACCTTGCAGAACTGCACGGCTGAAGGCCTTCCTATCTCGTGAGGCAATATCCAGATTGTAATGCCTTGGGAATGTATGAATCATGGACCAAGGAGCTACATTGTAGATATCTGAAATGGAGGCGCCTTTAAAGCAAGCAGCAGTAGTGGCCATAGCTCTAGTGGAATGGGCTTGGACAGGTCCAGGTAAAAGCTTGTTGTATTTCTTGTAACAAAATGTAATATAATTTGCCAACTAGGATATAAGAGTACGTTTAGCAACCAGGAGGACGTCGCGACCCAGGGCAAGAGAGACAAACAGTTGAGACGTCTTTCTAATCAATGTGTCCGATTAGTAAAGTAGCGTAGTATACGATGGACATCTAAAATACGTAGCAGATGTTCACCCTGATTGAGTTAGGATAGTAGACCAGAAGCTCCAAGGACTGATTTAAAGTATGTTCAGAGACTACTGAAGGAAGAAAGCGTTGATACGAATAACCACCCTGTCTTTGTGAAAAATCAGATAAGGTTCTCTACACATGAAGGCATGAAGCTCGGAAATACGTCGAGTGGAGGTGGCAGCCACCAGAAATAGGGTTTTCCACGAAAAAAAATTAAGTTCACAAGTGGCCATTGGCTCAAAAGTTTAAAGGGTAAATTTTTCTATCATAAAATTGAGACCCACAGAGGAGTGTGCCTTCTAATAGGTGGTTTAATATGCAACACTCTTTTCAAAAACATCTTAGCTAGATGATGTTGGTACAGTAACCTGCCATCTAGAGGGTCATGGAAAGCCGAGATGGCGGCTAAGTGGACTTTGATGGAAGAGTAACTTAAACCGGACTCCAATAGTGAGGCCAGGTAGTCCAGAAACTTCGTCAGTAGACAAGAGTAAGGGTCCAAAGATCGAGAGGCAGACCATATGGAAAAGCGTTTCCATTTGGAGAAATATGTTTCTCTGGTTGCTGGCTTATGTGAGGTCAAGAGAATGTTGGAAAGAGGAGAGGATACTTGTAATCTGGCCATGAAAGCATCCTCAAGAGCCAAGCATGAAGGTGAAGAGCCTTCAGGTTGGGATGTAACAGGGTACCTTAATTTTGAGTCAAGATGTTGAAGATTGGAGCACTTCCTTGCTTGTTGAGGTAGAATACCACTGCAGTGTTGTCAGACTGGATCAGCAACGGTCTAGAGTCATAAGAGGCAGGAATGCTGGAAGGGCTAAGCGGAATGCCCTCAGTTCTAGGAAACTTATGTGAGGCTGAGGGAGAGAAGTGGTCCTCTCGCTCTGTGTCCGATAAGGACCCAGGTGTGTGCTCCATCCTGCCAGGGAAGCATCCGTGGTGAACGTCTGCATGGGAGGGACTGAAAAGGCATTCCTAGTCATAAATTGGTTTTGACTGATCAAGTCAGAGCTGAAGTCAGAGAGGGAGTTACTCTAATCACGCCTTAAAATTTTTCTTGTTCTTTGAGACCACTGATTCTGGAGGGTTCACTGAATAGGTTTCATATGAAGACGGGCGAGTGCTACTGTAGGGATGGCAGCAATGATGTGACCCAGAAGGCATAGCAGTTGTCTAGCTGTGACTACTTTCTGAGTCTGTATGCATGATGCTAGAGAAGGGTGTGGCACACCAGACAGCTGGATGGTAAGTTCTGGCAGAGACTGTATCTAGGACGGCTCCAATGTATTGGAGACGGAGTCGGAGTCAGGTTGGACTTTGGCCAACTGACTGTGATCCCTAGAGTGTGAAAATATTTGCAGGGTAGCCTCCAGGTAAGAAAGCAAAGCAAAGCTGTTCCGCTTTGATTGGCCAGCTATCTAGATATGGGAAGATAAAGTGCCCTTTCCTTCTTAAAGTTGCTGCAACTACCTCTAGGTATTTGGCAAACATACTCAGGGCTGAGGAGAGGCTAAATTGGAGCGTTTGAAACTGGTAGTGTTAACCTAGCAGGTAGAAATGCAGAAAACTGCAATGAGCAGGATGGATAGGGATCAGGGCCCCTACTTTTCTTCGGCACAGTGGGACCAAGTTCTGCAGCAAGACTACCATTTGCCGCAGAACTTCTGCGGCGGTGGTTTGTAATTTCTGCAGAAGTTCTGCAGCACTAACAAACAACCACATCACAGTGTCAGCTTGTCATCCTGACTTCACTTTCATAACAGTGGTTATAGCAATCAGGATGGTGGAAAGCACTGTAACACTAGTTCAAAAATAACAGACATAAAAATAATTTGATGCCTAAAAAAGCAAAACAAATGGCTCTCTTAAGGTCCTAGCCTGTTGCATAAATGGGATATGCAGAGGGGATCATATGTAATAAATAATGTATTTCTATATGCATGCTATCTATCCCACTAATGAGGTTTCCACTGTTTATCACATATATTTGTATGTGCTTTCTACACCACTCATGAGGTTCCCACTGTGCATCACTTATATATTTATATGCAATCTGTAACATACATACAAATGTGTCTGTGTGGTGAGAGAGACAGATACTGTGTGTGTGTGTGTGTATATATATATATATATATATATATATATTTTAATTTCCATGAACTTGCATCCTCATTCATACAGGTCCCTTTGGAAATGAAATAGAGGAGTTATTGCAAAACTCCTTTTATGTCAACCTGATTTCCCTGACACACTGCGTAACACCATCATTCCATGACATGCATGTGAACAGATAGTGCTCTCCAGCCCATCACAATGTGTCCACCATGTGACAGAACACTGCACCATACCTTTCCAGGCTCCGAGCAGTGATGTGTTCCACTAGTCCTTGTGCTGCCCAGCCAGCTCCCAGAGCTAATCTCTGACCCCGAGTTGCCAGCACGGAAACACAGCATGCTACCCTCTGGCCCAACAGCTGTCCCTGCACACAACATTTCTCCCTAACTTTTAGGTGATTCTATCAACCAATGACAATCTGTAATCAACCTTGGCAAAAATGCATATAGTGCAATTATTTATTTAACAGGTCTATTCTTTCAAAAGGTCTACACATTATTATATTCCACTTTTCTGGGCGTAATTACTTTATTTTTCTTAAAAATGACAGTTAAATTCATTTTACCAGTTATTCATTTCAGATGGCATCTCTATACCTTAAAGGCACAAATAGGTTTGTACAAAGTGAGGTATGGACTTAACAGGTCTGTGCTATTGACTAGGTTTTGTTTAAGTTGGCCCTAGTGCAATAATGTAAGACTGAAAATTGTATTAGGCTGTAGTGCAGGTTGAGTAACTATCACCATGTGCTGTGCCACCGTCTCTGGCAGTGGGAGCTGTGGAAGATAAGTGACTGTTCATTTCTGTTGCAGATTGCAGCCATTTCATTAGCTAATGTATGATGTTATAGCAATGATAACATCACATTCTGAGCATATAGTGGGGTTTTGGATATAAAGAGAGGGTAAAGAAAACTGATTCTATGGATAAACAGAAATATTAATAAAAACTCACCAAAAAGAGTGAATTCTGTGGCACCGCAGAAGTTCTTCGCAAAATTCTGCGGCCGCAGAATTCTAGGGGCCTTGATAGAGATACACAACTGGGCACCCTTCATATCTAGGGCACAATGCCAATCTCCCCTGCTTCAGTATAGGCATGATGGAAGTCAAGGTTATCATGCAAAACAGTTTGTACTGGTTGGAAAGGTTCAGTTTTCTAAGGTCCAGTATCAGATCGAGATCACCAGTTCGTTTGGATACCCGAAAGACGTGGGAGTGGAATCCCTTTTGATGTTTTGAGGGAGATACTGGAGAAATGGCCTGTGTTACCAGTAGAGCCCACAAGTCCTCTTGAAGGATAAGTATATGATTTTTGGAGATAAATTCCAGAGTATGACCACTCTATAATCTAGAGTACCCATTTGTCTGAAGTGATCGTGGTCCGGCCTCTAAATGGAGGGCACAACACTGCCCAGCAGTCTCTGAGGCGTGTGTTGAGAAGAGGTGGGGAAAAAAACAAAAAACAGGGTCACTGGTGCTGGCTCCCAGCTCTCCGGTGGGGTGGGGGGGTCGAGCCACGGGTGCAGGAAGTGTTGCCTCTTGTGGTTGAGTACAACCTCTATAGCCACCTGTATTGATAGCTCTTTATTTTCAGCCTCTTTCAGAGTAGGAAAAGGACAGAGTACGGCAGGTTGTATGCGGAGTATGGTACATGCCATGAACTGTACACAGAGTTCTGCCTGATGCCTATAAGTCATTCAGTAAAGTTTGAGTACCTGGTCTGAAATAACTTGGACCTGTTAAAAGGGGCATTAGCTACTTTATGTTGTACATCAGGCATAAAGCTGGAAAAGCGGAGCCAGGTGTGGCGTCGCAAATAAATGCCAACAGCTGACAGTCGGGCACAGGTATGTATGGCATCATATTCCGACCTGGGTAGGTGACGGGAAATAGCATTGCTAGTTGACATAGTAGCAAATCGTTCCCGTTCTGGTGAAGGAGGGAGGTGATTGATAGTCTCAATGGCAGATGACCCAAGGGTATGTTGGAATTTAATCATATTACCCATATAATTTAGAATTCTGATATTCATGGTATTGGAGAAAAATACCTGTTTTTCCAGAAAGTCAAGTATTTGGGATTCTTTATCAGGTAGTAAGGAGGTCATGTGATCATAAGTGGCAGAACAAAGTCCATTTCTAGGATAGCTTGAAGGAAGGGATGAACCAAAGCAGCTTGATAAATATGCTCTACCTTACAGGTGAAAGCTGAGATAGCCGGAGGCTGATGTCAAGCAGCCAGCATAGTATTCCAGTAAGTCTGACTTAGTGGGGAAACCACCAAGATGGGCTCCTCTGGCAGAACAAGGTATTCTGCCATATCTTTATTTTTTCATGTTTTTGTGGTACAGAATCCCATGACTTTCTATATTTGTATCATCATTTCGTGAAATGAAGGGTCAGCAGGATGGGGTGCTGTGGATGCTAGGCAGGCCCTCATCCAAAGAAGAGATTTCTGAAAAGAAAACGGAGGAAGAAATTTCAGCTCTTGAAATCTTCGTGTTCAAGGTCACTGGTGAGGTCAACTGGGAGCACTTGTTCATCTCAAAATAGTCTTCCATATAAGGAGGGAGGGAGTGACCAGGGTGGTAATGGATCCCGGCCATCATGAAAATTCTTAGGCAGAAGAATAGGAGATTGTGGAGGGACGCCCCCCCCTTGAATTGGAGGGCTGGGGGTGCCGTATGGCATGCAAGACATGCCGTACTACAGTGGAGAAGTCTAGTTCCTCCTGTGAAGGGGGGTGATGGACGGGAGTGGACATGTAGACTGAGCAGATCTTGCCCCTGGGTGTTTTTGTAAAGTCCAGGGTTCCGATCTCTGTCCGCCTGACCCCTGTGATTATTCACCTAAGAAGGTGGCGGGGTAGAAAACATGGCATAAGCCGTTGGATTATTATAAAGCCCCATCTTACTTATTTACTATGGCCTTAGCTGTCGATGAGGATATTGACAGTTATGGCAGTCAATGAGGATATAGATGAATCGTTGACAGTGGTAGCCGTCGATGAGGATGTTGATGGTTATGGGCCATCAATGAAATTATAGATGCATTGTCGATGGTTTGGTGGCTGTCGATGAGTAAGAGAAACAGAGGGTGATGAGGGGTACTCCTGCTCTATGTGTGTCCAGAAACGTAGATCAGTAGGTGGGGAGCTCTTGCTGAGTAAGCCCCTTGTTTGTAGAATCTTTGATGTTGTTTCTCGCCGATGACTGCTGTTTTCAGAAGTTGTTCTAGCTGCTGCATACGAGCTGAAGCTGGCACAAAAAGGAACTGAGGATACCAGGGACCGCCCACACACATAGGAAACGGGAAGCTGATGTCATATGTGGGTGGTCCCTGGAAAAGACTGCTAGAAGAGCTGCTATGAGCCACAGTGACCTCTGCTGGATACCCAAAAGTATTACCTACTGCAAGAGACCACCCCGTGGAAGATGTACAGTTACAGGTGAGCAGGGTGGGACAAAAAATCAGTCTGTGAGCTGGTGGTCAGTGTGGCCACTAGTTTTCAAACTCAGGTAGCTAAATCAATTTTTAGTGGCCATCATTTTAAATGGCTCAAAAATCACTTCAAAGGCAGGTAGCCAACAAGCCGGTAACTTTTCAAAAGCTGGTAGCCAATCCAATTTTTTTAGTGCCCATTGGCAACCTGGCTACCTGATTTGTCCCACCCTGCAGGTGAGTAAAAACAGGTTACTCACCTGTAACAGTAGTTCTAGGAGTGGTATATGGTGCACATCCACACTTCTGGCAGAATCCTTTCCCTTTAAGAACTGGGTCAGAAGGTCTTCAAGCTGGCTTCTCCCACCCACCTGGGTGGTAACTCCCCTGCATGGCATCGTGATGCCAGATCTTACCCACTGGAAGCAAGACCAGTGTGCCACTTGCCAGGGGAAATCAGGTTGGTTGTCTGGACGTACACCATATACCACTATTAGAAAGTACAGTTACGTAAAAAACTACCGGAACAGTAGACTTTTGAGGGATGTCTCTTGCAGCAGATAATACTTTTGGGTAGTCGCCAGACGTCGCTGTGGCGCACGGTAGCTCTTATAATAGTCTTTTACCAGGGGTCGCCCACCAATGACATCATCATCCTGCTACCTATACAAAAGAGTGGGTGGTCCCTGGTATCCTCAGTTCCCCGCTGGATTCAGCTCGCTAAACGAGGACTGAGGGGATCTGAGGTACCAAAGGTGTCTCTTCCCACGTGTCAAGTGTAACAAAGTGATTCTCTTAGAGAAGGAGGGGGATGGAGGGAGGGAACAAACCTGCTGCAAGAGACACTGGCTTATTCGTGGAGTATCAGCTTTTAAGATATATATTTATTAATTTATTTATGCATACTGATATATTTTATATTCTTTTAGATTACTGTATTGGTAGTTTGTTCTTGTTCAGCGCCCAGAGCCTCCAGGATTGGGCGCCACAAAAATATAATTTGCCTTGCCATCCCTCAAAGATCTACTGTTATGGTAAAGTTTTTACGTAACTGTACTATCTTCCACTGGATGGTCTCTTGCAGCAGGTAACACTTTTAGGATGAATCCCAAGCAGTGTACTCAAAGAGGGTGTAATTATGATAGGAGGCCCTGTAGGACTGCTCAGCCAAAGGCCGGAAGCAATATCTAAATTGTAATGCTTCATGAAAGTGTGAATGGTAGACCATGTGGCTACATTGCAGACATCAGTGATTGAGGCCCCTTTAAAGCAGGCTGCTGTGGAGGCCTGGGCTCTACTGGAATGGGCTTTTACTGTTCCCGATAGGGGCTGCTTATATTTTTTGTAACAAAATGTGATGCAATTAGCCAACCAACTGGAAATGGTTTTGACAACTAGGGAACCTTCTCTCATAGATGCGAAGGTGACAAACAATTGAGAGATTTTTCTCAAGGATTTGGTATGGTTTATAGAGTACCTCAGAATACGATGAACATTTAAGGTGTATAGGAGATGTTCACCCTGACTGGAATGTTCCGGGTAACAGACATGCAATTCCATGGTCTGGTTTAATGTATGTTCTGAAACCACTTTTGGCAAAAAGGAAGGGCTGGTGCGGAGAACCACCCTATCCTCGTGGAAGATTAAGTAAGGCTCCCTACACATCACAGCCTGAAGCTCGGAGATATGCTGAGCTGAAGTAACGGCCACTAGAAACAGTCTTCCAAGAGGAAGCGAAGATCAGCAGTAGCCACTGGTTCAAAGGGTGCCAGGGTGAGTTTCCCTAATATGAAATTCAAATCCCAAAGGGGGGCTGACGCCTTACAGAATTGATATGAAGTATACCTCTTAAAACATCTTGGCAAGATGATGTTGATACAGTAGTTTGCCTTCATAGGGTTCATGACAGGCTGAAATTGAGGCCAGATGAACCTTAATAGGGGAAAGGCTAAGGCCCTTATTGGCAAGTGCAGCCAAGTAGTCTAGTACTTTGGGTAAAGGACATGAAAATGGATTTATGGAAAGGGAAGTAGCCCATATGGAAAAGCATTTCCATTTGGCATTATATGTTTCCCTGGTTGATGGTTTTCGTGAGGCCAAAAGAATGTCGGCCACATGCGAGGAGACTTGAACACGCGTTATGAAAACGTCCTCAGGAGCCAAGCGTGAAGGTGTAGAGCCTTCAGGTTGGGGTGAAGAGGGTGCCCCGCTGAGTCAGGAGATCTGGTCTGATTGGCAACAGAATGAGGTCTGCCACGGATAGCTGTTGGAGTAGGGGAAACCACACCTGCCTGGGCCATATTGGGGCTATGAAGATCATTGTGGCAGGTTAGAGTTGTAGTTTTAGTAGAGTCTGTTGCAGGAGTGGGACGGGGGGGAGCACATAACAAGTGTCCTGTCCATGGTTGGGTCAGGGCATCGGTAGACAGTCCCCTTCTGTTTGGGATAATGGAAAAGTATTTGGGGAGTCTGACTGTCTGGGGAAGCAAAAAGGTCTAGGTGCGGGGTCCCCAAGAAGCAGAAGATCATCTGAAAAATTTTGTGATGAAGGGTCCACTTGTGAACGGAGGACTGGCAACTGAGAATGTCTGCCAGGGGTACTGCAGCAATTATTGCGAGTTGCTGGAGTGTGGCTTCCTGCCAAACTTTCATCGCCTCCCTGCAGAGAACGCAAGATCTAGTCCCTCCTTGTTTGTTCAGACAGAACACCACTGAGGTGTTGTCTGACCGAATTAGTAAGGGTCCGGGATGAAGTTGGGGGCAAAAGGCCTAAAGGGCCAGGTGAACTGTCCACATTTCCAACAGATCTGTGTGTGGTAAAACAGTGAATTGAGGCCATTTGTCTTGAGTCCCATAAGGGCCGAGGTGAGCTCCCCAGCCATCCAGGGAAGCATCCATGGTCAACGTTTGCTGGAGAGGAGAAGCCTGAAAAGGCATGCCCTGAGACAGGTGGTGCCAGTGTGTCCATCAAGCTAGTTCGGAGCAGAGGGATGGGGTGACAATGTCGAAGTCGCCCGACCGTTGATGCCATTGATTCTGAAGCACCCACTGCACTGGTCTCATATGAAGACGAGTGTACGCCACTGTGGGAATGGCAGCCACCATGTGCCCCAGAAGTTGTAAGAGACTTCTGGCTGTTATGTACTGCTGGGTTCGAGCATGCGAAGCCAGAGATCGGAGTCTGTCTCGTCTGTTGGCAGGGAGGTAAGCCCTGGCTGAAACCGTGTCCAGAAGTCCTCCTATATACTGGAGTGACTGGGAAGGCTTCAGGTTGGATTTGGGTCAATTTATGGCAACGCCCAGATTTTGGAAAAGGGTAAGGGTGGCCTGGAGGGAGAGAAGCAGAACCTGTTCAGAATGTGCTTTTATCAGCCATTCGTCTAGGTATGGGAAGATGAAGTGTCAGTCTCTTCTCAGGGTTGCTGCCACTACAGCAAGGCACTTGGTGAAGACTCTCGGAGCCAACGAGAGTTCAAAAAGAAGTGCTCGAAATTGGTAGTGGTGTCCCAGCAACTGAAAGCGCAGGAACCGGTGGTGGGTGGGAATGTGCAGGTACGCATCTTTCATGTCCAAGGCACATAACCAATCCCCCTTTTTTAACATCAGTAGTTGGATGTTAATACGACCATCCAAAACCTCTTGTACTGAATGTGTAAATTCAGTTGTCTTAGGTCTAGTATCAGTCTGATCTCCCGTACGTTTGGGGACCAGGAAAAAATGGGAGTAGAATCCTTGATGTAGTTCCAAAGGAGGAACAGGATCAATGGCTTTTGGTGTAGAAGAGCCTGAAGTTTCTCTTGGAGAACAGGAACATGGTCAGGCAGATAATAGACTGAGCGGGGTGGGTGCAGGGGAGGTGGAGATGCAAGTTCCAATGTATGCCCCCTTGTATGATTGAAGTACCCACTCATCTGAAGTAATGGTTTTCCAGGCCTTTAGATGAAGGGCAAAATGGCCCCCAACAGCTTCCAAGGCCTGAAGGAGGAAGCAGGGTGCAAGCCCTAATGGGTCACTGGGCAGGGGGTTGGCCCGCACTGCCCGGAGGGTGGGAGCGGGGCTCCTTCGATGAAGGCGTGGCATTCCTGGAGGAGGTGTTGGAACATCCGCGGGAACCACCTCGATACGCCCCTCTAGTCTTGCCTCTGTTTTTGAAAGTTTCATGAATGGGACTGGTATGAGGACTGTGGGGTATGGTACATACTATGCACCGTATGGAAGGTGCGGCCTGATGCCTGAAGATCATCCAAGAGCCATCTGGGTGGCTGGGCCAAAATGTTTAGCACCATTAAATGGGGCATTAACCAGTTTGTGTTGAATATCTGGTTGTTGACCTGAGACATGGAGCAAGGCATGATGGCGCAGGGTTACGCCCATAGGCGTTGCGTGGCCCAAAGTATCCACAGCATCATATCCCGAGCGTAGGAGATATCAGGAAATGGAATTTCCAGTGGATATGGTAGCCAGTAATTGGTCTTCTGTGAAGGAGGGAGTTTACTGACTACTTCAATAGCCGAGGAACAGCGGGTACGTTGATATTTCACCATATTTCCCATATAGTTCAAGATTCTCAGATTCAGTGTGCCTGCCTAGAAGACTTTCTTTCCTAGGCAGTCTAGGCAATGAGATCCCTTAACTGGAGGTTAAGGAGCTCATGTTTTGGGGGTGTTTAGTACTATCATGAGCAGTGGCAATAACTACTGAATCAGCCTTGGGGTTAGAGGAGAAGAATGGGTGATCGGGGGGAGCCTGGTACAAACGATCCGCCTTCCGAGGAAGTGCCAGGACAGTGGCAGGCTGATTCCAAGCTGCAAGCACTGTATTCTGGTATGTTTGGATGAGTGGGGGTACTACAACCACCAGGTCCTCTGGCAGTTCAAGCCAGTCTGCCATGTCTTTTCTCTGCTTATGTTCAGTAGTAGAGAAACCCATAATTTTCTATATCTGAACCATCATATCGTGAAATGAGGAGTCAGGTGGGGAAGCCGCTGCATGGCGGGTGGGTTCCTCGTGTGCAGCGATGATATAGTAGAGAGAGAGGACGGAGGATGAGAGTCCCATTCTTGAATGTCAATATTCTCCAGATCCTCTGGTATGTCACCCAGGAATTCTAAGTCCACGGAAAAGTATTCTTCCTCATAATCTGAAGGGAAACCAGGTGGGGACGTGGTCCGCTCAAAAAGAAAAAGTTTTGGTGGAGGTGTGGGTGACTAGGATGGGTGATCCCCAATATCAAGAGCTGGAGGCTGTGAATGCCTTATTACCTTCAGAACTTGCTGTACTATAGTAACCATGTCCACAGAAATAGTGGTGGTGGGGGGGGTTGTGAAACCCAAGGAATAATAGAGGAGAGAGGATGTACAGCAAAAGCAGGTCTGGAGCCAGGATGAAACAATCTGGGGTCCCGGTCCCAATCAGGCTGGCTCCCTATGCACAAAAGCCCTTTTTGGGGGGCAGGTGAAAATTAAAATCCATGGTATTCCTAGAGTCCCAGGGCCTGTCGGAGATAGAGCCAAGGCAGAGGAAGATTTGACATGTTTAACAGCCATCGACGTCAACGAGAGACGAGTCAACGTCGAAGGGGCAGCGATGGTATTAATGTAAGGTTCCACTGAAACTGCTGATAGAGTGCTAGAAAGTGCAGTCGATGAGAGAAAATAAACTCCCATTGACGAGGAGGCAGGTTTAGCAGGCGTCATCGGAGGGGAGACCTGAAGTGGTCATCGTCGACAAGCGCCTGGACGAGGATGCAGTGGGAGCATCCTTCTCACGTCTGTGCTTCTTATGTGAAGTAGCAGATGGGGGTCCTTGGGACAGGCACCTTGCTTCTCCAGGACAGCGGCTGTTTGTTCCATAAGGTAAGCCTGGATATCAAGCAATCGTCTACTACTTGCTTGGTTGAATTCACAGGAAAATGAGTCATGTGCGGGTCCCGAACAGCAGGCGCAGACAATGACTGTTGAAATGGTAGTTTTTTTCTACTGCAATGACAGGATCGAAATAATGGTGATTTGTTTGAAGGTCCTTTCGACATCCATCATGAAAGAGAGGGAGCGGGAAGATACCATTCCTGTTTGCTCAGTTTCTCGTCAATGACTGCCTACAGTTTGCACAAGCTGCTGCGTGCGAACTGAAGACGGCAGGAAAATGAACTGAGGATACCAGGGACCACCCATTCATATAGGTAGCAGGATGATGTCATCAGTGGGCAGACCCTGGTAAAAGACTGCTCTAAGAGCTGCCGTGCACCACGGCGACCTCTGGTGACTACCCAAAAGTATTACCTGCTGCAAGAGACCATCCCGTGGAAGATCTACTGTTGAAGGTGAGTAACCTGTTTTTCTAGGGATGTGGATATGGTGTACTTATCCACACTTCTGGAAGACTCTTAATTGTTCTCCAGGGAGGTAGGGGCAAGGCACACACCCAGTACTTAGGGAAAAGTGATTGGAAAACAGAAGACCCAAAACCAGCATCCCATCGTGACTCAAGGTCGATGTGGTAATGGGAAATGAAGGTATGTGCCGACTTCCAGGTAGCAGCCCTGAAGATTTCCTGGATAGGGATATCCTTGGAAGTAGCCATTGAGGCAGCGGTATGTCTGGTGGAAAGAGCCATTAGCCCTATGGGAGGCTCCCTACCAGTCAACTTATAGCAGAGGTCAATGCAGGATACAATCCAACTGCCAATCGTCCGCTTAGCTACCAGTCTGCCAGGTGCGGCTTCAGTGTAGGTGACAAATAGCTGGCGAACCTCTCCCTGAACTCCACCAGTGAGCTCCTTATTACAGACAAGTGCTCGCCGCGGGTCCAAAGTATGGAGCCTGTGCTTGGCCTAAGAGGTGTGGTTGAAGAACACAGAGATTCGTCACCTGGTTAAGCTGGAACTCTGACACAACCATCAGGAGGAACTTCGTGTTGCGATGAAGGGCAACTTTGTCCTTGTGGAAGACCAAATAAGGAGACTCCACCAAGAGCGCCTGGAGCTCACCAATCCTTCTGGCGGACATGATAGCCACCAAGAAGGTGGGCTTCAACAACAGGTGAGACATTTCACACCTGTGCACTGGTTCAAATTACTTGCCCATGAGCTTTGCCAATACCAGCAACAGGTCCCAAGATGGTGGTGGTTGACGCACCGGAGGGGAAGCGCCAGCCCACCTTCTGCTGCACCACCGATGGGAATACCAGCCCGCGCCCGGTATGCCGAGATGGCTGCCAGGTGCACTTTAAGGGTCGTTGACCAAAGGTCCGACAGAGGGGGACCAAAGATAATAGAGAATGCTAGCCACTGGGCAAACCAAGGGGCTAGCATTCTCTATTATCTTTGGTACCCTGATCTCCTCAACCTCAGCTGCAGGCTCCCATGGTGTCTTCCTCTACATCCGGGCCTGCTCTCTTGGATCAGGCAAGGTACTCCATCTGGACCTTCAGTCCTTGCACTTGACAGCTTGGTTCCTGAGCAGGTAGAGTTACAGGCTTTGGGTCTCTCCCATTCCTGGTCTCTCCCGGCTTTAAGCAGCACTTTGTGGATCAGGGGAAATTGAGGGAAGGCATACATGAGGCCCGGGATCCAAGGCCTTGGGAAGACATTTCCCTGCAGCGTTTCCTGCGGAAGGGGGGGTGGGCACACTACAGCCTCAGCTTTGCGTTCTCCCTGGAGGCAACCAGATCTACCAGAGGGGTGCCACACTGGGAGAACAGACTGTGCACTACCTCCTGATGGGGAGACCACTCATGAGATGTCTCGCCCACCGGGCTGAGGGCATCCACCAGCTGACTGGACATGCTGGCCACACGGATGGCCAGGAGATCGGCGTTCAGGCTGAGCATGAGTGTCCAGATGTGGAGAGCTTCCCTGCACGGAGGAAGGGCGTGCGTCCCACTCGGTTTGTTGAGGCAGTACATGGTCATGGTGTTGTCCATCTGGACCTGAACGACCTGACCCGAAATGTGAGGAGCAAAGGCCGTTAGTGCCAGTCAAACAGCCCGAAGCTCCAGCAGGTTCATATGGCATTGGGACTCCTAAGGAGTCCAGATTCCGTGGGCTCCGTGCTCCCCCAGGTAGGCAACCCAGCCCTTCAGGCAGGCACTGATCGTGATGGTGACCATTGGCTCTGGGTGGACAAATGGGATTCCTTCCTGCAGATGTTCCGGGACTAACCAACACTGCAGGGCATCCCACATCTGCTGGGTCGAAGTGCCCCTTGCACTGAGACCACTGACTGGTAAGCTTCCACTGCAGAAAGCACATTCTCCACCAGGCCGAACGGATCACACTGGTGCATGCCGCCATGAATACCAGGAAGCGCAGGAAATCCCGAGCAGAGTGAAACTACCCAAGCAAAAATGATCTGGCAAAGGATGAGAAAACCTCCACCCAGTCCACCAGGAGTTGAGAAGAAACGAGCTCCAACTTGGCCTCATTCACCAGGAGGCCAAGGGATAAGCAGGTCTGGAGGGTCAGGTCCCTGGCCGCTCCACCTCCTCCCTGGAGGGACCCGCTATCAAGCCAGTCATGCAGGTAGGTATACGCACAGATCCCTTGATGTCTTAGGTAGGCTGCCACCATTGCAATGCACTTGGTGAAGACCCTGGGAGCCAAGGAGAGACCGAAAGGCATGGTTTGGAACTCGTAGAGATGAAAGAAAGTACAGTTATGCAAGAACTTACCGTAACAGTAGATCTTCGAGAGAGGCTCTTGCAGTAGGTAATTACATATAGGACTGACGCCGGCAGGCGGCAGGACCTGAAAAATTTCTAGCTAGCAGTCCCTGGCGGACCGCCCCACGTCAGGTGACCGGCGGCAGGAGACGTCGGTATAAAGGGGCGATCCTGGATGCCGGCCTTCCAGTTCTTTCCCGCCACAGGCCAAAAGAGGCCAGACGAGAGAGGAGCGGATATTTCCCTCAATGGAAAAGGAGCTGAAAAACCTAGGGGGATGGAGGCGGGATAGAGACACTACTGCATGAGTCTCTCTCGAAGATCTACTGTTACGTAAGTTCATGCACTTAGCTATCTTACTTGAGAGGGCCTTGCAGTGGTAATTACATATAGGACTGAATCCCAAGCAGTCTGGAACAAAGAGAGGCACCGGGGAGGAGGAAAACTACTCCAAAAGGTAGTTCTGGTTGTGCAAGTCTCAAGATAGGAGGCCTTGCAAATCAGCCAGCCCAAAGCCTGCACTACAGCGAGAGGCAACATCCAAACTGTAGTGTTTCATGAAGGTATGGACGGAAGTCCATGTGGCGGCAGCGCAGATGTCTGCCGCAGACACATTCTTGAAACAAGCCGCAGAGGTAGCTACTCCTCTTGTGGAGTGGCCTCTGACTTGACCCGGGAGGGTCTTGTTGTATTTGTCATAACAGAAAGTGATGCAATGAGCCAACCACTTAGACAGACACTGCTTGGAAACAGCATTGCCTTCCCTTTTGAGAGCAAAAGAGACGAACAACTGATCAATCTTTCTGAGATCCTTCGTCCTGTTGGTGTAGTATCTCAGAATCCAGTGAACATCCATAGTATGGAATAAATACTCCCCTTGATTAGAGTACTGCGTAAAAAAAAGGCAGGTAACTCTATGGACTGATTTAAGGTAGACTCTGCTACTACTTTAGGTAGAAACTTAGGATTCGTGTGAAGAGCAACTCGTTCCATGTGAAAAATCAAGCAGGGGATTTTACACATCAGCGCCTGGAGCTCGGAAATTCTTCGAGCCGAAGTAATGGCCACCAGGAAGAGCGTCTTCCGCGAAAGGAACTTCAAATCTACAGAAGCTGCAGGTTCGAAGGGAGGAAGAGTAAGTTTCTCGAGAACAAAGTTCAAGTCCCAAGGGGGAGCAGGAGTATGGATGGGGGGGCCTCAGATGGAGGACCCCTCTGAGAAAGGTCTTGGAGACCTCCAGTTGAGCAAAAGCCTTGTCTGCAAAGGGAACATGATAGGCCGAAATGGCCACCATGTGTACCTTCAGAGAAGAATGGCCGAGACCCAGGTCAAACAGATGACATAGATACTCCAGCAGAAGCCCCGCTGAACAGGAGAAAGGTTCCACGTTCTTGGAAGCGGCCCAAATGGTAACACAGAAACAGACTTTGATGGCAGATAAGGACTGCTTGGCCCATCTAGTCTGCCCATTTCCCTACCTACAGGATAGCCGCAGATCCTAGTTAACCAACAGCTTATTTCTTCCTACCCCCCACAAGAATTGCCTTATGTCTGTCCCATGCATTCTTGAATTCTCCCACAGTTTTAGACCCCACAACCTCCTCAGGAAGGCTGTTCCATGCATCCACTACCCTCTCTGTGAAATACTTCCTCCTCACATTGCCCCTGAACCGCCCTCCCTCTATCTTTAAATTGTGTCCCCTTGTTCTTGCACGTCTCTTTTTCTGAAAGATGCTACCCTCTTGGACTTTGTTGATTCCACTGAGGTACTTTAAAGTTTCTATCATGTCCCCACTCTCCCTTCTTCCCTCAAGGGTATACATATTAAGCTCCTTTAGTCTCTCCTCATACGGCTTCTCTTGCAGACCCTGCACCATTTTAGTTGCCCTCCTCTAGACTGCCTCTATCCTGTCTATGTCCTTGCGGAAATGGGGTCTCCAGAAATGGACACAGTACTCCAGATGGGGTCTAACCAACTGTCTGTACAGAGGAATAACAACTTCCTGTTTTCTGCTGCTGATGCCTCTCCCTATGCATCCCAGTATACCCCCAGCCCTCCCTACTGTCTTCTCACATTGCTTGCTAACCTTAAGGTCATCTGACATGATTACTCCCGGGACCCTTTCCTTTTTTGTTGTTGTTACTACCTCCCCCCATTGTGTATTCTCCCCCTGGGTTCTTGTTTCCCAGGTGCATTATTTTGCACTTCTTTGCATTGAATCCTAGCTGCCATACTTCTGACCATTCCTCCAACCTTGCCAAGTCCCTTCTCATCCTTTCCACGCCTCCTTGTGCATCAACCCTGTTGCAGATCTTTGTGTCATCTGCAAAGAGGCATACTTTTCCTTCCAGTCCCTCTGCAATGTCACTTATGAAGACATTAAAAAGGACTGGACCAATACTGAACCCTGCGGTACCCCACTAGTAACCCCTCTTTCTTCAGAGTGGACTCCATTTACAATTACCTTCTGTGTCCTGTTGTCCAGCCAATGTTTTACCCAGGCTACCACCCTGGGACCCACTCCCAGGCTGGTTAATATGACTATTAATCTTTTGTGTGGGACCGTGTCAAATGCCTTGCTAAAGTCTAGGTAGGCCATGTCCACAGCCCCTCCCTGGTCTACTACTTTGGTCACCCAGTCAAAGAAATCTATTAGATTCGTCTGACATGACCTTCCCATTGTGAACCCATGCTGCCTTGGGTCCTGTGCCCCACTGGCCTCTAGGTACTCAACAATTCTTTCCTTCAGAAGTGACTCCACCACTTTCCCTACCACAGAGGTCAGACTGACAGGTCTGTAGTTTCCTGCCTCTGTCTTGGTCCCACCTTTGTGAAGGGAAATTGCATCTGCCTTCCCCCAGTCCTCAGGTACCACACCATCCTCCCATGATTTATTAAAAAGAGTAGCCAGTGGTTTCACTAGTTCCCCCCTTAATTCTTTTAGAATTCTGGGGTGAATTCCATCAGGCCCCATTCTTTTGCCCACCTTCAGTTTTAGGAGTTCCTGCAGAACCGTTTCTTCTGTGAAAGGACTGGGATCGACCCCCCTATCAAGAGTGCTTCTGTTAACGGGATTAGGCACCCCCCCTCCTCTTTTGTGAATACTGAGCAGAAATATTCGTTCAGTATCCCTGCTTTTTCACTGTACCCCTCTGCCCACCCACCGTTCATTCTATTCAGCCTCACTATCCCTCCCTTTGTCTTTCTACGCTCGCTGATGTACCTATGAAAGGTTTTATCCCCCTTCTTAACCGAGTTGCCTATCTTTTCCTCAGTTTGGGCCTTTGCTATTCTGACTTCCCTCCCTGCTTCCTTCTGCCTTAACTGGTATAGTTCTCTGTCCTGCTCCTTTAGTGTTTTCTTATACTTCCTAAATGCTATTTTTTTTCTCCTTAACCTTCCCCACCACCTCTTTTGAGAACCATAGTGGCTTTTTCTTTTGTTTTGATTTATTTGCTTCACACAAAGGCTTGCTGCCTCTTTGATGGCAGTTTCAATGTTTCCCCATTGTTGCTCCACACCTCCTTCTAGCCTGTTTGCTAGTGCTTTTCTAAGGCACTTTCCCATTTTGCCAAAATCAGCCCTCCTGAAGTCCAGTACCCTCTCTTTTGTATGGCTTGACTCTGCAGTGGAGTTTATTGTGAACCACGCTGTTTAGTGGTCACTTGTTCCCAGATGGCTACCCACTTCTAGATCAGAGATCCTCTCACTGTCCCCATCTGAGAGTACAAGGTCCAAGATTGCTCCCTCCTGAGTAGGTTCCAACACTAGCTGTCTGAGGCAATCGAGAATGGCCCTGCTCTTGGAGGTGGCTGCAGCAAAGGTGCTCCAGTTAACATCTGGACCAGAGTCCTAGAAAGTGAGGTATCCACCTCATCTTGAAAGGACGTGATCAGCTTGATAGACATGCATCTTGGCTGACAGGCCCAATGGGGAGACAGTCGAGCAAGTATCTTGGACCGAAGGTTTGACTGTAGTCGAAACCTCCAATGAAGCTCGGGAATCCATGGCCCGGGAGCACTCGAGATCCCATGATCGTCAATGAGACTCTTTCTTAGTCTCCTTTTTAGATGATCTAGAGGATTTTGAGCCCTTAGAGGGGCCCTGCCTAAGAGTGGGAAGGGACTGGCACAAATCCATAAACGCCTTTGTAAAAGGTGGTGCCAAAAGAAAGAGGCACAAAAGCCAAAGCCAAATAGGCATGCTCCGCGGCCTGAGCCACCACCTCTTCAAAAGCTGAGAGTTATGCAGACACCGCAGTCTCAGATCGCCTGACGGGCGTCCTTCGATTAAATGGAAGGGTCCCGTTCATCTGGTCGGCAGAGAAGGAGTCAAGTGTGTCGGTCCTCCAAAGTACTGGGATGCAAGGTGCGACAAAGGCCACAAGCTTGAGGATCGTGATCGTGGCCTAGGCAGTAAATGCATGAGGTGTGTGGGTCTGTCCTAGACATCATCTGCTCGCAGTCGCATCTCTTAAAGGTGACCTGGAAAGAAAGACCGTAGTCCGCTCCCATTTCCACATACCTTAAAATGCTGCTGCGGGAGTCTGGGGCTGCAGTAAGCTTAATTTTTAATCCAGCGTGTTATTTGTTATAAAATGCCAAAACTTTCGGCGGAACACGGAAGCGCGACGGGTTCCCATAAGAGTGGGTGCAAAAAGTGATGTGTATTACACCCATTTAGTCGTGTCCCTACCACCACTGCTCTTATAATAGTAGCAGTGGCAGTACTTTATTATGTTTATATATGAAGCATATGGGGATCTTCATAGCATGTAATGTTACTTACCGCAACACCTGGACAGGCTGTTGCTGCAAGTAACATTACATGTATGAAGACCCTATAAGCTATATATTAAATATAATAGTATCAGCCACTGCTACTATCATAAGAGCAGTGGTGGTAGCGAAGTTAGTAAATGGATGTAATACCCATTACTCTTTGCCCACTCATATGGGAGGACGTCGCGCTCCTGTTCAATAAAGTTCCAGCATTTTTAACACGCTGATTATAAATTATTACTGCAGCCCCAGACTCCCGCAGCAGCATTTTAAGGTATGTGGGAATGGGAGCGGGCTGCAGTCTTTCTTTGCAGGTCACCTTTAAAACCAGGCACCAACAGCTGGCCTGGTGGCGCTGAGGGTTGAGGCGCTGGACGCCACACCTTGCACCACGCCCGTGACCTGTGTTCGGGAACAAGCGCGGGCCACTGGGGGTTGGCAGGGGAGGAAAAGGACTGAGCGTCCCAGGGACTGCTCTTCTCCCGGGCGGGGGTGTGTGTTTCCAGTAGTCGGCGAACACCTGGCCCCTAGCGGAGGCTGGGGGGCAGCACAACTGAGGCTGACAAGGTGGGCGAGGGGGGACAGGACAGACGCCTGGAGGAGCGTGCACAGAAAGCGTGTGTGTTGCCTCCACAGACGTCACTGCACGCCCCACCCCTGAGGGGAAGAAAGAGAAAAAAAATGTGTGGTTATGCAGCTTGATGGCCGTCCCAGAATGTGCTCGGCTCCGGAGGTGTCTCCCCAGTGCACTGGATCCAACTCGGTAGTAAGTAAGGGGAGCTCGCCACCACCCTGCCACGGGGGGCAAGTCGTAGGGGTATGACTGGGTGAGGGCCTTAATGGGATCCGGGGTGCACCAGGACGGCAGCTGGATGTGGGCCGACCAATTCAAAAAACAACTTGAAGACTAATAGAATTGGAAGTTCTGAAATGAAAAGGGCCTACTCAGTGCAGCGCGATAAGGAGGGAACCTTTTTCCACTGGAAAGGAAGATATGATGTCACAGGGTGGTGCCAAGTGAGTTACCACCCAGGTGGCTGGGAGAAGCCAGCTTGAATACCTTCCTGCCCAGTTCTTAAAGGGAAAGGATTCTGCCAGAAATGTATTTAAGTACACCGTATCCAAGTCTCTGGAACCTATTTTTCTAGGGGCATTAATTTATTCATGCCTTTACTTAATACTGATATGCTTCTCCTCTGAGCCGCCGCCCATCTCGGCTCCCTGCCTGGATCCCAAGATCAGATTTCGTCCCTTGACCACGCGCCCTGCTACTGTGCTCGGCCGTGGCTTCTCCTGAGCCGTCGGCTGTCTCGGCTCCCATTACAGAAACAGACTTTGATGGCAGATAAGGACCACTTGGCCCACCTAGTCTGCCCATTCCCTATGTATTGGATAAGCTACAGATTCTAGTTAACCAACAGACTACTTCCTCCTACCATTCACTATAATTGCCTTATGTCTGTCCCAAGCATTCTTGAATTCCCCAAATGTTTCTGACCCCACGACCTCCTCAGAAAGGTGGTTCCATGCATCCACCACCCTCTCTGTAAAAAATACTGTCTGACGTTGCCCCTGAGCTGTCCCCCCTCTATCTTCAGACTGTGCCCCCTTGTTCTTGCACATCTTTCTCTCAAAGATGCTCCAGTCTTGGACTTTGTTGATTCCCTTGAAGTACTTGAATGTTTCTATCATGTCTCTCTCTCTCTCGGGTATACATATTAAGTTCTTTCAGTCTCTCCTCATATGGATTCTGTTGCAGACCCTGTGCCATTTTAGTTGACCTCCTCTGGACCGCCTCCAACCTGTCTATGTCCTTACTGAGATGGGGTCTCCAGAACTGCACGCAGTACTCTAAATGTGGTCTCACCAACTGTCTGTACAGAGGGATAACAAATACAGGTTACTCACCTGTAACAGGAGTTCTAGGAATGGTATATGTTGTTCATCCACACTATCTGGCAGGTTCCCTGCTGCTTTAAATCTTGCCGGAAGGTCTTCAAGCTAGCTCCTCCCACCCACCCGGTGGTAAAACTCCGGCTCACCCATGACGCCAGATCTGGCCCGCTGGAAGCTCAGGTTGTGCGTCAAGGGCCGGAGAGGTAGGAGTTGTAGGGATGAACAACATATACCATTCCTAGAACCCTGTTACAGGTGAGTAACCTGTATTTCTAGGGACATGGATATGTTGTTCATCCACACTATCTGGCAGACTCTAGCAGTTCTCCTGCGGGGAGGAGGCAAGGCGACACCCCTATATACTTACTTGGGGAACAGAGATTGAGAACTGAGGCCCCAAAACCAGCATCCCGCGTGACTCAAGGTCGATGTGGTAGTGGGTAATGAAGGTGTGTGCCGACTTCCAGGTAGCAGCCCTGCAGATTTCCTGGATAGGGACGTCCATGGAAGCAGCCACCGATGCAGCAGTATGGCGGGTAGAATGAGCTCTTATCCCTCTGGGAGGCTCCATGCCCGCCAACTCATAGCAGAGATTTATGCAGGAGGTGACCCATCTGCCTATCGTCCGCTTGGCTGCAGGTCTGCCAGGTGCGGCTTCAGCGCAGGTGACAAACAGCTGGCGAACCTCTCCCGGAATTTCAGCCGTGCGCTCCTTATAATAAGCGAGCGCCCTTCTAGGGTCCAAAGTATGGAGTCTATATTCGGCCTCCGAGGTGTGATTGGGGTAGAACACCGGCAGAGTCAACATCTGATTAAGGTGAAACTCCGACACCACCTTCGGAAGGAATTTCAGGTGGGGGCGTAGGACAACCTTGTCCCTGTGGAAGACCAGGTAAGGAGACTCGATGCTAAGCGCCTGGAGTTCTCCCATCCTTCTGGCTGACGTGATAGCCACCAAGAAGGCGGTCTTCCACGGCAGGTGGGGGAGACCACACCTGTGCATTGGTTCGAATGGCTTGCCCATGAGCTTTGCCAGTACCAGCAGTAAATCCCACGGAGGTGGGGGTTCCCGCACTGGAGGGGAAATGTGATCAAGGCCTTTAAAGATGCGCTCGACCACTTTCTCCTGTGCCACTGACTGCTGACCGGCCCGCGCCCGGTAAGCAGAAACGGCTGCCAGGTGCACCTTAAGGGTCGTCGACCTAAGCCCTTGACTAGATAGGGACCATAGACAGTCCAAAATGCTTGCCACAGGACACGAGAAGGGGTCCAAACCCTTATCCTGACACCAAATGGAGAACCTCTTCCATTTGAAGGCATAGCATTTCCTGGTCGACTCAACGACGTTGAGGACCTCGTCGGAAAGACCCAAGGCCTGGAACTCTAGCCGCTCAGGAACCAGGCCGTCACATGCAGGGATTGAAGGTCCGGATGGAACACCTTCCCCTGATTGACTGAGAGCAGGTCCGGGCGAGCTGGAAGCTGCCTTGGAGTCCTGGAGCTGAGACTGAGGAGATCTGGGTACCAGAACTGGCGAGGCCAGTCTGGGGCTATCAGAATCACCTGCGCCTTGTCCCTCCTCGCTTTCAGCAGGACCCTGTGAATCAGGGGAACAGGGGGAAAGGCGTAAAAGAGGCCCGGGGTCCACGGCCTCGAGAAGGCATCCCCCTGCAGCGAGCCCTGCTGAGGGGGGCGGGCATGAAACAGCCTCAGCTTCGCGTTCTCCCTGGAGGCAAACAGATCCACCAGAGGTGTGCCCCAACGGGAGAACAGGTCCTGTACTATCTCCGGCAGGAGAGACCACTCGTGCGATGCAGCCCCTATCCGGCTCACGGCATCGGCCAGGGTGTTGGAGGCTCCTGCCACATGAATGGCCAGGAGATCCGCCTCCAGGCTGCGCACTAGTGACCAGATGCGGAGAGCTTCCTTGCATAAGAGCATGGAGGCGTCCCGCCCTGGCGGTTTAGATAGTACATGGTCGTGGTATTGTCCGTCTGGACCCAGACCACTTGACCCCAGAGAAACGGAGCAAAGGCAGTGAGAGCTAGGCGGACCGCACGGAGCTCCAGCAGGTTGATATGGCATCGGGACTCCCGCGGGGACCAGAGGCCGTGCACTCGGTGTTCCCCCAGATGGGCACCCCAACCCATCAAAGAGGCATCGGTCGTTAGCGAGACCGTCTGCTCGGGGCGGACAAACGGGATACCCTCCTGCAGATGGGATGGAACGGTCCACCACTGGAGAGCGTTCCACATCTCCTGGGTCGTCCACACACACTGGTCCAGAGGATCGCAGCACTGTGACCACTGGCTGGCCAGTCCCCACTGGAGGGGGCGCATGTGCCAGCGTGCCCAACGGACTACGCTGGTACAGGCCGCCATGAGACCTAGGAGTCGCAGGAAGTCCCGGGCAGGGCGCGATTGCCCAACCAGAAATGATTGGGCAAAGGAGGTAAGAACCTCGGCCCTGTCCGTCGGGAGCCGTGCTCTGGCTCGAAAAGAGTCGAGCTCTGCCCCGATGAAGGATATCACCTGCTTCGGCTCAAGTTCCGACTTGGCCTCGTTGACCAGGAGGCCGAGTTGAGAGCAAACCTGGAGGGCCAGATCCCTGGACCGCTCCACCTCTGACCTGGAGGGGGCTGCTATCAGCCACTCGTCCAGGTAAGGGTACACCCGGACCCCTCGGCGCCGCAGGAATGCTGTCACCACTGCAATGCATTTGGTGAAGACCCTGGGAGCTGAAGAGAGGCCGAAGGGCATGGTCTGGAACTCGAAGAGGGATCCTTCCACCCTGAAGCGGAGGAATCTCTGATGAGACGGACGGATTGGGACGTGAAAGAACGCGTCCTGGAAGTCCAGAGAGCAGAACCACACGCCGTGTTCCAGAGATGGTATTATCTGAGCCAGAGTGACCATTCTGAAGGTTCGAGACCTTAGGAACTTGTTCAGGTCGTGTAGGTCTAGTATGGGGCGCCAGCCCCCCGTCTGTTTCGGGACCAGGAAGTACCTGGACACGAACCCTGGTTCTGATGGTGGGTCCTCTATCTCTTTTATCACCCCCTTTTGAAGAAGGAGGGCGATGTCGGCTCGACGAGCTTCTAGAGATTCTGGGGACCCTGAAGCCCCCCGCGGTGCGACGGCTCTGAAGGGCGGAGCCTGCTCGAATTCCAGAGGCAGGCCTCTTCCCACCACCTCCAGAACCCACCTGTCCGTGGTAACAGCAGACCAGGCGGAAAGGAAGTGTCGAGCCGTCCTCCTATGGGGAACCAGGGGGCCAGGTGACGGGATGGGGCGACACCCCTCAGCCCGTCACTGTGCAGGCTTGGAGGAAGGACCGGCCGAGGGACCACCAGGGCCTTTTCCTTCTTGCTTCCTATTCGAGGAAGCTGACGGCTTGGGCTTGGAATACCAAGGTCTAGCCTGCTGGCCCTGACGTTGTTGTTGTTGGGCCGGACGCGCAGCGGGAGCAGAGGAACAAAAGGCTTAGGCTGGGGCTTATGGCCCTTGTCCCTCTGCGTGGACGAGACCGAGTCCAAGGTGGCATTGGACTTTTCGATCCTCTGGAGGTGGCCTTCCACTCCAGGGCCGAAGAGGTCTGTTCCCAAGAAGGGAACGTCCGCAAGCTTGTGCTGGGTATCCGAGGTGAAAGTGGATATCCTCAGCCACGCCCGCCGTTGCATGGCCACAGCGGCCGCCACTGACCGGGCGCAAGAGTCCCCAATATCCAGAGCAGTCTGGAGCTGCTGCTTGGCTACTGCCCTGCCCTGGTCCCGCACCTGCTTAACTGTGGTCTGCAGGTCAGCAGGAAGATGAGGGACGACCTCATCCAGGGAGCCCAACAGGGCATGGGAAAAATGCGCCATGAGGACGGCCGAACTGGCCTGACGAAGGCCAAGTGAGGAGGCAGCATACACTTTTCGCCCCGCATAGTCCAACTTCTTGGACTCTTTGTCGGGCGGTTTGTCCACGTCCCCGGCATTGCCGGCATGCCAGAAAACACTGTCCGAAACCAACCCCTCGGCCGAGGGGTGCTCGGAGAAGCCGGACAGAGAGCCCGTAGGGATGGCATACTTCCTGGCCATCCTGGCCGGGAGGCGAGGACAGGAAGCCGACGCTGCCATAATTCCAGGGCCGGGCCGACAATGGCCTCGCCACCGGAAAGGCCTCCGTAGAGAATCCTCGGTCCAGAATCTCAGTGAGGATATCTGGCCCGCTTTGGACACGGGGTTCAAGCTTCATCCCAGTGGATTCTGAGATGAACCTAAGAAGTCCAAGGAAGGACGGAGGGCTATCGTCCACTGACTGCCCCAGAGGACTCCAAGTCAAGGCGCTTGAGAACAGGGAGGAGTCGTCCGATTCGATGTTAATCATCGAATAGCTGCCTGAGCCTGAGCCTCCCTCCACGTGCCGAGGCTTATCGGGCGTAGAGTGACCGACAGCCTATGGGAGGCCATGGGCGACCGTGAACTTTCGACGGTGCCCCAACTGTCGGCTGAGGCGAGGCGGCTCCACCAGGATTGGTGGGGCAGGAATAGGTCGAACAACCGCCTGGGAACAGGCTCCTCGACCGCGGAGGGGTTGTTTCGCCGCCTGGTGACAAACCATTTTATAGCTGGGGAGAGGCCTGAGCCGGCTTACCGGCCAATAATAGTTGTTGCCACATCAGTTCTCATACTTTGGCGCAACTTACGCCAAGCCTCCTCGCCCGAGGAGGAGGAAGATGAGGAAGAGCGTGACGCCGCTTACTGCGAATGCCGAGACCGAGACCGCCTGTGTCGACGGATCGCTGGACCGCTGGCGATGCCAGAGACCGAGAATTTCGCTAGGCCGAGGTCGGCGTGGCGGGCTAAGGATCGCAATCCCTCGCTCAGTCGACAAATCCGGACGGCCTCGGGGCCGAGGCGAGATGAGCCGACGGTATCCTCAGACCTCACCGGGGAACCGGGAGGATTTTCAGCTTCTCCAGCCGACAACTCGTCTAACGGGTCGAGAAAAATCTCTATTCGTCGTGGTGTCTCGGACACCTAGCCTGGCGGGGCTACCGTGAAGCCAGTGTGGCTTGAAATTTCGACGAAGTCGACTAGTCCGACAAGGGAGGTAAGATCTTCCCGCTCCCAGGAGCGCCGACGATGGACTTACCCTTACTTTTCTTCGACCGGTCGATACGGCCCAGAAGAAGTTGGACCCGCCTTTGGTTGAGAGGTCAGGCAAAGCTCCTTAAAGGAAGCTGAATAGGAGGCCCCGAGCGAGAGAGGGACGAATGCTGCAGCCGAAGATGTCGCGGCCTGAGCCGCCTCCTCCTCGAGGGCGACCATCTGCTCGAGTTGTTCAGCGGATCCCGCAGCCGTGGAAACCGCCAGTCAGGCCTCCTTAGATTTGACTGGAGGAAATCTCCTTCCGGGGCGCCCAAGTTGGAGACGGGCAGCGCGATCCTCGAGGATGTAGACCGAAAAGGAAGAGCACAGTTCGCAGGCCTGCAGGTCGTGCTCCTGGCCAAGGCAGTAAACGCACGTGGAGTGCGGGTCCGTTCGAGACATCTTCTGCCCACAGGGACATCTCCGAAACTGAGTCGATTTGGTCCATCGCAGTCGCGAGGGAAGAAGACCAAGTGGTAAAAGTTTTGTTTTTGAAAATTTTTCAAAGTCGAAGATTTAGGCCCAAAGCTTAATCGAAGAGCGTTAAGGAGGGAACCTGAGCTTCCAAGCGGTAAGGAAGATCTGGCGTCATGGGGCGGAGCCGAGAGTTTTACCACCCGGGTGGGTGGGAGGAGCTAGCTTGAAGACCTTCCGGCAAGATTTAAAGCGGCAAGGAACCTGCCAGATGGTGTGGATGAACAACATATCCATGTCCCTAGAACTTCCTGTTTTCTACTGGTGATGCCTCTCCTTATGCATCCCAGTACCCCTCCAGCCCTCCTTACTGCCTTCTCACATTGTTTGCCTACTTTAAGGTCATCTGATATGACTTCCCGAAGTCACTTTCCATTTTTGTCGTTGGTAGTGCCTCCCCCCATTGTGTACACTTCCCCTGGGTTTTTGTTTCCCAGGTGTATTACGTTGCACTTTTTTTGCACTGAATCTAAGCTGCCATATTTTTGACCATTCCTCCAACCTTGACAAGTCCCTTCTCATCCCCCCCCCCGGTGAATCAATCCTGTTGCAGATTTTTGTAGAGTCTGCAAAGAACAGTTACGCAAGAACTTACTGTAACAGTAGATCTTCGAGAGAAGCTCTTGCAGTAGGCAATACAATTAGGACTGATGCTGGCAGGTGTCAGGACCCCACGGCAAACATCTAGCCAGCAGTACCAGGTGGGGACCAGACGTCCCACATGGTATAAAGGGTGGGCAGTCCTCCGTGTGCCCCAGTTCTTCTTCCGTTAGAGACTCCGGTGTCTGGATGTAACGTGATCCGAGCAGAAAACCTAAGGTAATACCTCAGAGAATTGGTGAGAGTAGGGTGATATTCACTCACAGCAAGAGATCTCCAGGGGGAAGGAGGGTGGGAAGTACACCTGCTGCAAGGGCTTCTCTCGAAGATCTACCATTATGGTATGTTCTTATGTAACTGTACTGTCTTACTTCGAGAGCCAGCTCTTGCAGCAGGTAATACAATTAGGACAGATTCCCAAGCAGTATAAACTGAAGACAACAGCTTGGGTGGTAGGTGAATAGGAGAGAAGGGGAAAGAAGATCCCTTATGAGGGAAGACCCTGCAGAACTGCAAGGCCGAAGCCTGCTCTGCATCTCGAAGCAATGTCCAGACTGTAGTGTCGAATGAAGGTGTGATCTGTGTGTCACGTAGCTGCCGCACAAATGTCCTAAGTGGACACATTTTTCAGCGTGGCAAAGGAAGCTGTCACAGCTCTAGCTGATTGACCCCAGACTGAACCTGGTAAGGGTTTGTCATGTTTCTGATAACAGAAAGAAATACAGTGTACTAGCCACTTGGACCGTGTCCGTTTGATCACAGGAGCCCCTAGGATTCTGGGGGCACAGGAGACAATTGTTCAGAACGCCTGCTCTCCTTGGTTCTGGTCAAATAATGCAAAATTTGATGCACGTCTAGAGTGTGAAGAAGGGCCTCCCCCCTATTTGTATGATTAAGAAAATAAACAGGAAGCTGGATGTCCTGGTTTAGGGTCATCTCAGACGTCACTTTAGGCAAAAGCTTAGGACTGGTTCTCAAGGCCACTCTGTCCTTGTGAAAAAACAAATATGGCTCCGTGCACATCAGGGCCTGAAGCTCGGAAATTCTTAGAGCAGAAGTAACGGCAACTAAAAACAACATTTTCCAAGACAGAAAATGTAGCTCGCAATCTGCGGCCAGTTCAAAAGGGGGTGGGGTATGGTCAGTTTCTCCAAAACAAACAGCAAATCCCAAGGTTGGACAGGGTCCCTGATGGGAGGTTTAATATGTAAGATACCCCTAAGGAAGGTGCGGGTTACCTCCAATTGTGCCACCGTTCTGCCTTGAACAGGGGTGTGATTGGTGAAAAGGGCAACCAAATGCACTTTAATGGAGGAGTAACCCATACCTGAGTCTGAAAGGGATAAGAGGTACTCCAGGATAATATTCACCAGACAGGCCAGAGGGTCGAGGTGACGAGCCATGGCCCACAAACAGAAACGCTTCCACTTCATGGCGTATGTCGCTCTGGTGGAAGGTTTTCTGGCTGCCACAGTAACATTGACTACCTTGTCAGAAACTCCAAAATGTAGTCTAAGTCCTCAAGAACTCTGCATGAAGGTAGAGGGACCACAGGTTCGGATGGACCAAGGTCCCTTTGTCCTGGGAGAGCAAGTACATGCTCAATGGTAGGGTGGTCGGAGGTTCCGCCACTAGCTGCTGAAACAGCGGGAACCAAATATGTCGAGGCCATAGTGGCGCCACCAGGATCATTGTCACCCCTTCCGTTTGCACCCCAGGAGGACCCTCTGAAGGCGTGGAAATGGGGGAAAGGAGTATAGGAATCTCCCCTTACAGGAAAAGGGACAATGCGTCTTGCCAGAAAGCACCAGGCGCGGGATCTAGCGAGCAAAACTAGGCAGTTTTGCATTGGTAGGGGGAGGCAAAGAGGTCCAGATCGGGTGTCCCCCATTTGATGAACAGTTCGTCTACTACGGATTGGAGAAGGGACCACTCGTGCGCTCTTGAGCGTGTTCTGCTGAGAGCGTCCGCCAAGGTATTCTGGACCCCGGGTACAAAGACTGCTGAGATCATCAGGTGATGAGACGTGGCCCAATCCCACACTCTCATGGCCTCCCTGCAAAGGGGGTAGGAATGATGCTTCCCTGCTTGTTGATATAAAATACGACCGACATGTCTGTCTGTACAAGGAGACGTCCTGGGTTGAGAACCGAGCTCAAGGCCTGCATGGCGTAGAGAACGGCCCTAATTTCCAAAACACTGATGTGGAGAGATTCCTTGCTCACGGACCAGGAACCCTGTGTCATGTGAACGCCTAGATGAGCCCCCCCATCCTGTGTCTGAGGCGTCAGACGTCAGAATCTGGTCTGGCTCCTCCATTTCGAATGTCATCCCTGCCAGCAAGGAAGGTGACATCATCCACCATTGGAGTTTGTGTTGTACCGTTCTTGTGATGGAGACAGGAAGGTCCAAATTGTCCCATCTTGGGTCTCACTGGACAAGAAGGGTCCACTGAATCGTCCTCATGTGAAGTCCAGCAAAGGGGACTGTGATGATGGACACTGCCATGTTGGCCAACAGCCGTGACAGTGTTCTGGCTGGTACCATAGAGGCTGAAGCGATGTGTTGGGCTAGACCCTGGAGCCGGGTTGCTCTGCCTTGCAACAGGAAGGTTCTCCCTCGAATGGTATCGAGTTGAGCTCCGATAAAAGTCAGGTTCTGGGACAGGGTCAGAAAGGATTTCGGGACATTGATAGTGATGTGTAGTTCCCCGAAGAGGGATCAGTTGTCCAGAATGGATTTCTGTAGCTGTTCTCTGGATGGTGCTGTGAGAAGCCATTCGTCCAAGTATGGAAACATGTAATGACCCATCCTTCTGAGTGCTGCCACTACCACAGCAAGGCACTTTGTGAAGACCCTTGGCACCGAAGAGAGGCTGAAAGGTAGCACCCTGAACTGGAATTGTTTGCCTGAAAGGTGAACCTGAGGTACCTCCTGTGGGGTTTTGCCACTAGAATGTGGAGGTATGCGTCATGCATGTCCAGTGATGCCAGACAGTCTCCCTGATGAATCATGGGGAGCAGGTTCTGAAGCGTGACCATCCTGAACCTTTTGTACTATATTGAGTGGTACAGCTAGCTGAGGTCCAAGATGGGCCTCAGGTCGCCTGTCTTCTTTGGGACCAGGAAGAAGTGCGAATAGAATCCTGTTCCTCTCAGAGTCAGGGGAACAGGTTCTATGGCCTTCTTGGAAAGCAGGGCTTGGATCTCTGATCAGATCAGACCTGTGTGCTGTGCAGAGTAATTGGGGGGGGGCCTGTCCGGTGTGAGCTGGATAAACTCTACTGAGTGTCCTTTCTCAGTGAGCTGGTGGACCCACTAGTTGGCGGTCACTTTTCTCCATGCAGCAGTGTAAAGTGAAAAGCGGCCTCCGACTGCCTCCCCTGGTGGGGTACTGGGAAGGGGGTCCAATGGCAAGTCAGGCAGTGGAAGGGGGTGGGAAAGATGCCTGGGTCGGTTTTGCCTTGCGAGAGGAGGGTCCAGCTAATCCTCTGAGGGCTCCTCTCTGGCTATAGCCACCCTGTTGAGGTTGCTGTGGCTGAAACCGGGGTTGCTGTGGTTATTGTCCCCCTCTCCCATGAAAACGAGATCTACAAAACTCTCTCTGTTTCGGGTGATACACGGACTGGACTGTCCTGGCTGCTTTTCCAGAATCCTGAAGCCTGTTAATGACTCTTTCAGTGTCCTCGCCAAAGAGGACGGATCCATGAAAGAGTGTGTCAAGGAGGTTCCACTGAACATCCTAGGTGAACCTCGAAACCTGAAGACAAGAATGACAGCAGAGGCACACTCAGGTGGCTGCTGCCCTCGCCGCCGTGTCTGCCAAGTCATACGTGGATCGGAGTACATGGCTGCCAACATCCGATCCAGTTTGTAGGAACTTGGAAAGCTCTGCCCTCTGTGGGCAGTCTGGCAGTTCCTGCACAATGTCCAGCCCCCGTTCCCAGAGTGCATTCTGAAACTAGACCATATGGGTCAAGAAATTCCAGACTCCGAATGCTGAGTTGCACAAAGTGTGCCTGCTTCGTCCCATAGGTCAGTTGCTTTGACTACCTATTTGGTGGTTGGGTGCTAAGGTGCTTGGTCTCTGGGAGCGGTCGTGCACCGCTGAAATCACCACTCAATCCGCAGTGGGGTGTTCGGCCAGAAATGGTTGATCCTTGGGTGCCCTGTACAGGTGATCTGCCTTCTTGGGGACAGCTGTAGAGGAATCAGGATGCTGCAGAGGAATGAGGACGCTTCCAAGCTGCCTGAGTGACGTCCGCAAAGGTGTCAACCAAGGGCGGGATAACAACCGGCTTCGGATCTTTCTGTCCGAGGCACTTAGCCAGACGTATTCTTTCTGGGTCGAGGTCCTCAGTGTACTAACCCATGTTGGTCTGGATGTACCTCATAACCTCCATAAAAGAGGAATCATCTGGAGGCAATCTGGGAGTGTCCTCTGGGTCCAGAGGAGACAGGTTCCGTAATGACGAGTCCTGATAGGAGGATTCAGAGGACTGGTAAGAGTCTGAGGAGGAGATGGAGGAAGACCTGCGTCGCCTTTTCTTGTGTCCACGTCTGTCAGGGAAGCTTGAAAGTCTTCGTGATCTGGATCTGTGGCATCTCTTCCTAGAGGCCTTTCCTTTGGGCTCATCCAGAGGGGTAGGCTCTTTACTGCGGTCATCGGGTGGTGGCTGAGGGACCCTCTCTGTCCGGAGTTGGGAAGGGGATTCTGCGGTCTCTCCCCCATCTGGATGTGGCATAACTGAATTCAGTGGCGAAACAGGTATTGCCTTTGGGGAGAGAATATCTGGTTTAATAGTCTCCCACCAGTGGCTAAAGAAATCTTTGATCTGGGTTAGGTTCAGTCTAGGCTCCGGACCTTGCATCTGGTCTGGCGTCGGTCCAGTACCTGTGCCAGCCCCATTGTCTGTATCACCGTTGGGTTGGCCCGGCGTCGGAAGAACTACTGGGGGCGTTGTCAGGACGATAGGTATGCAGACGTCTGGTATCTGTCCTTGACGGACTGACGTTGGTTCCTGGGTGTTGTTGGTCCAGCTGTCAATCGGAAGAGGTGACGCCGGAGGCGACGGGTGTTCCTGCTGGCGGGGCTGGTGTATGAAGAATGTTAGAAGCATTGTCAGAGGTCCGGCAATGGTGGTAGTTTGATGAGGACTTGAGAGGGAGGACGCGTGTCGGATGACCACTTGTCCGACAGTGATCTGGGAGGTTTTTCTGCTAATTTTTTAGGTTTGGGTGGAAGAGAAGAATACCTCACTGAGGAGCCAGAGGACTTTTTTCTGTCCTGGGGGTCACTATATACAGAGGCTGACCGGGCAGGCTGATGTCCCTTACCTGGGTCTGAAGAACGGCCCATCAGTGGAACCGGAGGCCTAACCTTAATAGGCTGGAGAGAGGGTGCAGATGACCCAGAAGAAAAAATTACTCACCTTAGTAATGTTGTTTCTTCTAATGGAGTCTTGCTATATTATGACTAATGCAGTTTGTCCCACCATTAGAACTGCTTCGGAAGTGAAAGAGTTAACTTCCATGCAGGGCATGGAACTTAGAGCTCGAGCTCGGTTACAGAAGCTCTGTTAGGGATATTTCAAACCGAAACTATCAGATCTTTACGAGCAAAACTCACTAAGGCTCTGTGTAGAAGCTGTAACCTACACTAGCCAACTGGCTACTAAAATATTCACACATTTTTCTGGTCCCAACACCAAGACTCAAGTCAGGGCACCAGAAAAAATAAGATAAAACAAAACACAACACCCAAACACCCCAACAAGAAGGGGTGAAAAACATAAAAGGGGACATCAATAAGTGCCAACAGTGGACTGCCCACCCCATACCCAAAGTAGAAGTTCTGAGAGGGGCAGGCTGGGGGGGAGGTCATAATATAGCAAGACTCCATTAGAAGAAACAACATTACTAAGGTGAGTAATTTTTTCTTCAAACAACATGAAGTCTTGCTATATTATGACTAATGCAGACTACACAGCAGTACCTCCATGGAGGAGGGACAGAACCTACTTAGGGAATAGGCTCTGAAGCACGGCTGTGCCAAACTGAGCATCCCTCCTGGCCTGGATATCCAGGGAGTAATGCTTGGTGAAAGTGTGTACTGTTTTCCAAGTAGCTGCTTGACATATCTCTAAGAAAGGGATGTCTCTGGCAGCAGCTAGAGACACAGCTGTACCTCTGGTAGAGTGAGCCCTCAGGCCTGAAGAGGGAACCTTACTCAGTTTTTGATAGCAAAATCGGATACAAGAGACAATCCACCTGGCAATGGATCTCTTAGTGGCAGGTTTCCCTTTCCCAACCTCACCATAAGTGAGAAATAGTTGGAGGGAGTCAAACCTGTGACCCTTGGAACGCTCTATGTAGTAACTTAGGGCCCTCTTAACATCTAAGCTGTGCAGCCTCCTCTCACCAGAGGAGGAATGGTCAGTGAAGAACACTGGAAGTGAAATAGATTGGTTAAGGTGGAAATCTGAAACCACCTTAGGCAAAAACTTCCTGTTAGTCCTAAGGACTACCTTATCCCTGTGAAAGGAAATAAAGTCAGTCTCCACTGATAAAGCCTGTAACTTACTTATGCGCCTGGCAGAAGTGATGGCTACTAGAAATACAGTTTTCCAAGTCAAGTACTTAAGCTCTGCCAAGACAGAGGTTCAAAGGGGGGTTGCATCAGCTGAGCAATGCAAACATTAAGATCCCAGGCAGGGGCAGGGTCCCTGAATGGTGGATTGGTATGAAGCAATCCCTTAAAAAACTTGGAAAATACAGGGTGAGCAGAAAGAGAAGAGGGCTTCCCTGCTGAAATAAAAGCAGAGACAGCTCAAATGCACTTTCAGGGTAGCTGGTCTCAATCCCAAAGAATTAAGATGGACCATATAGTCCAAAACAGTGGGCAAATCAGCAGATTCCGGGGAAATATGCTTCCCAGAACACCATATGGAAAACCTTTTCCACTTGGAGTTATAGGTAGCCCTGGTGGAAAGCTTCCTAGAAGCTTTCAAGATTTCGAGAACACCCTGAGAAAGTTGTAGATCAGCAAACTAACTCCTCAAGAGCCAGGCCTTGAGGTTGAGGATTGAGATTCGGATACCAGACTCTCCCCTGGGCACAGGTTAACAGATTGTGGTTCCTGGGGAGCGCGAGGGAAGATGGACTGCTAAGGACAGAAGGAGTGGGTACCAGGGCTGCCTGGCCCAGTCTGGAGCAATCAGGATCATCTTGCAGGGCTGAGATCTGATTTTGACTAGCACCTTGAACAGGAGGGGGAAGGCATAGAGAAACTTCCCTTCCCAATCGAGGAGAAAGGCATCCAGGGGGACTGAGCCCAACACTGGGGCCTGCAACAAAAAGTGGAAGTTGATGATTGTCTGGGGCTGCAAAAGATCTATCTGAGGGTGCCCCATCTGGCAAAACTATCCCAGTACTAGGGGATCCAGTGACCATCGTGATGGCCCTGGAAATCCTGCTGAGAGCATCTGCCAGGACATTGTCCTTGCCTGGGAGGTGAACTGCTATGAGGAAGTGTTCAGGGAATAAGCCAGAGACCACAACTTCATCGCCTCGGTGCACAAGGTCAAGACCAGTGCCCCCTGTTTGTTGATGTACCACATTGTAGTGGTGTTGTCTGTTCTGACCTGTACCACCTTGTTCTGAACAGATGCAGAAAAACCTGAAGTGCTAGAAAACAGCTCTGAGTTCCAACAGATTGATGTGGAGCAGAGAGATTCCTGAGGGGACCACAACCCTGGGTGGAGAGTGCGCCCATGTGAGCCCCATCCCAAGAGGGGCGCATCTGTAGTAAGGTCAAGGAGGTGAGATAGAGGATGAAGGAACCCCTTGTCTCAGATTGCTCTGATCCTGCCACCACTGAAGGGCCTGGATCAGGGTTCGAGTCACTGGGATTAACTTGGATAGGGAATCTCTTCTTTGAGACCACAAGGCTATCAAAATGGAACTGAATGTCCCTCATCTGAAATCTTGCTCCTTGCACTACAGCTGTGGAAGCAGCCATGTGTCCTAGGAGCTGTAGGAAATGCCTTG
Source organism: Neoceratodus forsteri (assembly GCA_016271365.2). Taxonomy (NCBI): domain Eukaryota; kingdom Metazoa; phylum Chordata; order Ceratodontiformes; family Ceratodontidae; genus Neoceratodus; species Neoceratodus forsteri. The sequence continues at coordinate 1,198,119,597 of CM057452.1, forward strand.
CTGGCCGAGAGACCTGCAGAGTGAAGGACGAGGCCAGGGCCACCAGGGTCCTTACCCTTTCTAGGGGAAGGAAGGCTCTGGCCTGCTTTGTGTCCAGTTCTGCACCTATAAAGGGGAGTACCTGGACAGGTTCCAGAACTGACTTTGGAAGATTGAGAAGAAAGCCCAGAGAGGTAAGCAGCTGCTGGGTAACTTGCAGGTGTGATTTGACCTGGTCTGGAGACTGACCCACAATGAGCCAGTCGTCCAGGTAGGGAAAGATAGCAATCTTTTGCCTTCTTAAATGAGCAACTGCCACTGCCAGACATTTTGTGAATACCCTTGGGGCAGAGGTAAGGCCGAAGGGCATTGCTCTGAACTGATAATGGCCTGAGGGCAGTTCGAATCTGAGGTACTTTCAGTGGGAGCTTCTGATAAGAACATGGAAGTAGGCATCCTTGAGGTCCAGGGAAGCTAGCCAGTCCCCTGGCCTTAGGGAGGTAAAATCATTCCCAAGTCACCATTTGAATTTTGGTTTTAAAGGTGCTTGTTCAGATATCTTAAGTCCAGGATGGGCCGCCACTCTCCTGTCTTTTTTTGGGGTAAGGAAGTACCTGGAGTACAGACCCTTGCCCTGGTGTAGGGGAGAAACCCTTTCTACAGCTCTGAGAGCCAGGAGGGTTGAGACTTCTGTTTCCAAGGCAAGAGTCTCTAGAGGGTTTGCAGGTGGAAAAGATCTGATTCTCATCTTTGGAAATTTTTTGAAGCTGAGAACCAGACCCTGGCTTACTACTTCCAGGACCCACTTGTCTGATGTTAAAGACTCCCAGTCCTGGACGAAGTAAGCCAGCCTGCCCCCTACAGGTAATGGAGAACCGGCCCTGGGCATCCCATCAGGGTGCCTGTTTGGCAGGGGCTTTAGGCTGAGGGGTGGGAGCAGGCCTGCTTGTACCCCGTCTGCCTCTCCCTCTGAACATAAGCTGAAGAGGAGGCCTGGGTCTGGTAAAAAGGCCTGTGAAAAGGCCTGCCTCTACCCCTGGGGGGCTGCCTCTGAGGAGTGGCTTGCCGTTCCTTGGCTTGTGCACTCCTATAAGTGGTTCTATATTCATCCATTTTCTTCATATAATTCTCTGTCTGCTCCCCAAACAGAGAATTTCCCACCACAGGAAAATCCATAGCCTTAGACTGGGTATCCTGTGACAAACTAGTACACCTGAGCCAAGCCAATCTACGAAAAGCCACAGATGTAGCCATGACTCTAGAGGATACATCATTAGAATCCACTGCAGCATGAAACTGCACCTTAGATGCCTCAATACCATCAGCAGCCACCTGCTCCAGCTCCTGGCAAGCTGGCCAGGGGCCTGTTTAGCTAAAGCCATGACAGTATCCCATCTAGATTTTGGTATCTCGCAACATAAGCCATATAGTTTGCTTGTCTGAGTCCCAAAGACGCTGCCATGTATTGTTTTTAGCCATGGCATCAATCTTCCTGGAGTCCTTGTCAGGAGGATGTGAAGCCAGGGAATATTAGCTTTATCACAGCTGCAGCCTGAACTACTCCAACATGGCTGCACTGCTGTGAAAGAAATTCTGTATCAGGACCTGACAAAGTGTACCTCCTGTCCATCTTTTTATCCACAGGAGGCACAGAATTAGGAGCTTTTAAAATTTTTGTTTGTTTCCTAAAAGATTTATGTAAAGAAATAGACAATCTCCTGGACTCCCAATATCCATCATCTCTACAAAGTCAGGCTCCTCTTGCTCATCCACAGCCTCCTCTAAAGGAAGCTGGAGGGTTTCAGCAACTTTTTTATAAAACAGAAAATGAGAAGGGGACTCAGCAAGCCTAGGGGGAGATTCTCCTAAATTTCTGTCTGGGGAGATGTCTGGTTCAATGGGCACATTCAGACTTTCAAAGTCACGTTCAAACTGTTCATAATCATCCTCCCCCTCCTCTGGTTCATAAAACTCCTCTATATCATATTCTTGAACCGGTGGAACCGACCGAACCGACCTCTTGCCAGACAGTGGCGGTTCGGACGAAACCGGGGAAAGTGACTGGACAATTTGTATTGCCCTGGCCATCTCTGCAGCAGTTGCGGAAGGGATTTTTGACTCCACACCTGCTGACTTTCTAGTTCTCTTTGCTGGAACTGGCTCCTCAGAGTCAGCTTTACGTTGGCCCGAGGAAGTCTGGCCCTGGTCAGAGAGCACTCCCTCCAGTTCGGTTGGCACCGAAATGGGCTGGCCATCCGGGTCAGCGGACTTTTTGGCCTCTCGTTCCCTGAGCCTACCAACTCTCTTATCTAGGGTAGCTGCAGGGAAATTCTTGCAAATCTGGCAGTCTGCATTGAGGTGGTCAAACCCCAGACAATAAACACATGTGGTGTGTGGGTCAGCCTTGGCAAAGGCTTCCCCACAGACACTACAGTGTTGAAACCCAGTGGGCCCGTTTTTTCTTTTGGGTTTCTCAGACGTAATGCCAGCCTAACCAAAAACTTGCCCTTTTTTTCGGCAGTGCCAGGCAAGACACCCTTATCGGTTCCCAACCGTGTCACGGGTCATGGAAAAAACCGTAATGAAATCCGTTTTTCTTAGAACCGATAAGAACCGGGAACCGCACTCTAAATGCTTCAGAATAAAGTTTCCACACAACCTGATCGGTTCAAACCGAACTGATAAACATTTACAAGTTCCACACAGAAATAAACCTATCTATTACTTACAATACCATAGACAGAGCTTGAACCGATCGGTTTGCGGTTAAAATAATGATAATCGCGGTTGAATTTAACCGAGAAAAAACTCTTTAAACCGAGAAAATGAACCGAGCAGTAGGAGGAATCTCCGGAGCGACTGTTCAGTGAGGCAGAGTAAAGAATCTGACAGTTTCGGTTTGAAATATCCCAGACAGAGCTTCTCTAACCGAGCTCGCGCTCTAAGTTCCATGCCCTGCATGGAAGTTAACTCTTTCGCCTCCGGAGCGGAGCAGTTCTAATGGTGGGACAAACTGCAATAATCATAATATAGCAAGACTTCATGTTGTTTGAAAGGAAGTATCCGGGATTTCTGGGCGCAAAGGAGAGCCCTCCTGGGGGCCCAGGAGAGAGGAGGAGGACTTGGGCGATGGGGACGTCGGCTCTTCCACAGCCAATCCCTCGCCCTTCTCCCCTTCAACCGGCATCGGTGTTGGTACTGATGACGGGGTGCCGCCGGAGAGTCCTTGGGCTCCGGAGGCGTGCCTTTAGCAGGTGGCACGGTGCCTTGGGAGGTGGGGCCAAAGCATGCACCTCCAAGGGCTTTGTGGTGACCTCTTAGCGGGTTATTGCGTAGGCTTAGCCGATTAATTTCAAGGGCCGGCCTTTGGCCTGAGCAATCTGGGTGCTCTCCTGATCCCGAGGGACGGGCCTTCTTTGGAGAGGGCCGCGAGTGAGAATGAAACCCCGACCGGTGCTGGGACCGACTACGGTCTTTGCTGCGCCGTTTCTTCTCTTTCTGTTTCCCCTCTGAGGAGTGCAGATCTATCTTCTGCTCCAAGAGAAAGGCTTTCAGGGCTTTAAGGCGGTGGATGCGAGTCCTGCTAGTGAAGGCCTGGCAAGCGGAGCAGTTCGCGGTGTCGTGTTCCGGTCCTAGGCAGATGACACAGCAGCGATGGCCGTCCTTGGCCAGGATCTGCCTCCCACACTCGCACTTATTCAGATGTTCCGGTGAGGCCAACGCCCGAGAAGACATCCATCAGGACTTCACAAAAACCGGACAACGGCCTGACGTCAGTAACTTGTAAGAAAAACCGTCGAAAACGGTTAAAGAATCGGACAGCGGTCTGACGTCGGTGAAAATGAAGAAAAACCGTCGAAAAACGGAGCAAACACGGGTTTTTTGATTGAAGATTCTTGCTGAACTGGCAAGCTGAAGCCGTTCTCTTGTTCACGTATGGGACGCAGCGAGAAAAGAACTGAGGTGGAGCTGGGTCCGCCCCCTTTTGTACCTAGACTGACGTCGCGGCGGGGCCGGCATCGGGGGCGGTCCCTGCTGTGTACTGCTGGCTGAAGTTTTCACCGGAGGGTCCTAGTGCCTACGGCATAGTCCTAACTGTTACAGCCTGCTGCAAGAGCTCCCACTCAAAGTAAGATCCTGGGCTGTCCCAGAGCACATTACTCTTTCTCAAATGCACAACCCAGTGGCAACACAAATATTTACTTGCAACAATCATACAGGATTGCGGTGTGCATATTTATGGAATACATACAGAGGTGAGAAAACAGTAAGTGCCTCAGCTGGGGCTTGAACCCAGGCCGCCCGGAATAATAATAATCTTTATTTATTATGCGCCTTTCAGATTCATCAAGGCACATTATATAAAATTAATAAAACAACTTTATATAAAATATTCAATTAAAATCCAGTAACCAACGTTAATAATTACAGTATGCTCGGTTCCATAAATAAGTCTTTAGTGCCTGTCTGAAGCCCCTCACGGTCCGCGCACTCCCGAAGCTGATGAGGTAGAGAATTCCAAAGAATGGGGCCGCATATATAAATGCATGGGCCCCTGAAGATTTTAATGATACCCTTGGAATCTCTAGCAACCCCTTGTCAGCCGGGCAGAGCAATCGCTCAGGGAAGTAAGAGGACAGAAGCTCTTTCTGGTAGTCCAGGCCAAGTCCATGTAGGGCTTTATGTCAGTAATCCAACTTTGAAGGTGATACGCCACTGAATCAGTGGCCAGTGCAGTTCGCGCAGCACCGGTGTGATGGGACATGTCCGGGGAGTCCCAGTCAACAACTGGGCTGCAGCATTCTGCACCAGCTGCTGCCGGTGAATATCAACCCCCCGGTAGCCTAAAGTAAAAGGAGTTGCAGTAATCAAGGCACAAGTTCACAAAGGCGTGGATCAGTGTGGGCTGGTCACCGGACGGAACAAGGTGCTTGATCCCAGCGATGTTCCTCAGGTGGTAAAAGGATGACTGAAGACTGCCGACACCTAAGATCGCAGTGTCTGCCCATCGTCAAGCATCACCCCTAGGTCCCGCACCAGTTCAGAGGTAAGGAGCTGGGGAGTCCCTCAGGCAAAGCCCCATGGGCTGCCCAGCCCCTGACCCCCCATCCGGCGACCTGGATCCACAACCATCACCTCGGTCTTTCCCAGAGTTCAACTTCAGCCAGCTGGAATTCATCCAATCCTGGATTTCAGCGAGGCAGTTATTAAATACCGAGAGTGCACCATCCTGGTCGGGTGCGAAAGACAGGTACAGCTGGGTGTCATCAGCATAGCAGTGAAACCTCAGCCCATATAGTCTTACAATGTCTCCGAGGGGCAGCATATACACTGCAAACAACATGGGGGACAGCACTGAGCCCTGAGGGACCCCACAAAACAGAGAGGGTCGGAGGAATAAATATGAAAATTACGTACCTACCATAATTGTGATCTTTCTGTGCATCTTCACCATTCATCACATATGGGTACTCGGCCGGAGGCTAGGACCCTGCAGGAGCTTTTTTTTTTTGGTAGGTGGAGCAGACGTGCTCTCGGCGCCGTCCTTGAGGCCGATGTTCCACGTGGCACTCGCAGGTTGGCTGGGAGGGTGGGACAAGAGAGTCCAAGGGACAGAAAAAGGAAAAGACATAAAAATCAAAAGGAGAAATAAATGACCGAGAGGACAGAGCAAGAGAGAGAAACGAAAAGCTAGGGAAATTGGGAAGGGGGCCCCAATCTCTGGAAAACAGAAAAGGGTGGAAGTTAGGGAGGGGTAGGAAATTTAGAGATATAAATGTTTGACATGAAAGGGGGACAGAAAAACAGAACACACTGGATTCTGTCCTGTCTCTAGATTGTATAGGAACTGCAAGGAGTAGCCATGAGGCTTAACTGCCAGAATTCAAGGCACAGAATCACTGGCAAAGAAACTCCTTTAAGGCAGCAAACGGCTATTTTTAGAGGACAGGAACAGAGGTTCTGCCCCCTCTCATAAGAAACTCTGAGAATTTGTAGTTGGGATAAATGAGCTTAAAGACTTGTCCAGAGGACAAGAAAACTAAAATTTGGAAAGAGAAAGAAGGAGGCAAGGATGGAGGGCCACTACCCTCTCTCACTCAGGAGTGGAAGCAGACCACTGAAGAGGGAATGTCGCCCCATCCTGACCACTCTCCCCCCCAGACATACCATCCCACACTGTGCCCCGGGTCACTCCCCTCCGACAAGACAGGGAAGTGGGGCAAGAAAAGGCACAGAGAGGAAGGGGGGATCCAGAGACTGAGGCCCAAGGGGGATGGCGGGTGGGTCTGTGATGAATGAAGATACACAGAAAGATAATTACGGCAGGCACGTAATTTTCATATTTTATCTGTGTCAATCTTCACCATTCATCATATATGGGTGAGTGCTGAACCCCCCAAGGGGGTTTTCAAAACCCTAAAAGACAAAGTCCCTTAGCTCTCAGTGGGTGGCACACTAAGAGGGAGAACCTTCTGGGCCTGGAGAGGCCAGAGATTGGGGAGAGTGAGACAGGAACCCCCCAGAGGGGGAAGGAAGTTGCCTCGACAAACGCCGCCTCACCCTATGGGAAAACAGATAGGTCCTCTGGTGCACGGAGTTAACCACCCTACACCGGGCCAAGGGTGACAACCGGGAAAGACACAGCCATGCTGTCCACCTAGTGCAGATCGCTGTCCTATGACCCTGGTAGCCACCTCACTGGCGTCATACGACGCCCTTGCTTAGTGCCTTGCTAGCTCCAGGCCACGTGCAGAGACAGCAATGGCTTGTCTGGTTTGCTCTGTGTCAGGCAAAGAGGCTAGGAGCTGACCTAGCCTGGACCACAAGAACCTATCATAGGCTGCATAGTGGGCCCGATTTGCAGAAATAGAAAGCAGCAACCGCGCCGAGTAGAAAGTCCTCCTATCCCAGAAGTCAAAATCCGAAGAGTCTTGATCTGGGAGCCGGTCACGGTGAAGGGCGAGAAGTCCATCGGGAGTGTCCAGCTGCGTCAATCCGGACTGCGGATGAGGCATGCAACCTGGAGACTCCGGAGGAGCACAATATCGCTGGCAAAGATCCCTAGGGGTGGGGACTCCGGAGAAGGGTCTCTGCCAGGAATGCAACAACGACTCCCTAAAGGGAGCAGGCCAGGGAGGCACCACAAGGGTGTCCTCACTGAAGTTGCCCAGAAAGGCGTGTGCCAAGTGTTCCAGATTGCTCTGAGTGGAAGGAGAGAGATGCAGGTCCTCCAACATACTCACAAGGAATCGCTGATACTCCGCAAGATCAGCGGCTGGGGAGATGTGGACAGAAGGCTCCTCTCCCCCAGAGGAGGGGGATGAGGAGTTGGAGGACCTCAACTGTTCAAAGGGTGGCTGCTCAGGGGGGAGGTTGAAAAACCTGTCTGTCCCTTGCCCTAATGTAAGCGGGGAAACGAGCAGCCACGGCCCTAAACTGCTCCCAGGAGAGAGGCCCGCTAGGACCAAGAATGCCTGGGAGCGCAGGAGAGTGCAGCAGAGGGATGGGGACAGAGCCGAGAAGAGAAGTCGGCTGACCACTGCCAGGGCTAGGAAGCGGACCAGGAGCACCAGAGGATGAAAGTGCTGTGGAAGACTAGATAGCAGACAGCTGAACAACCATTTCGGAACTGCCTTGGCTGCGCCTGGAAGAATCCCCCATGAGGTGACCAGGGCCGTAAAGGTCCAGAAGGATGGTCCCCTACCTCAAAAGAACGGGGCTCTCTCAAAGACAGAGACGGGGAAGAGCGGAGATCGGTACTGCGGCTTCTTCCAGAACCCGGATGGGCCCCCCGAAAAAGGCCTCTGTGCAGACCCCATGCCCCTCGACCCCTAGGAATCAGAGTGTGCTCTCCTCCTCGAGACTGTCAGCCTAGGTAACCGATAGCCCTGGTCAGCACCCAAAGGCATAGTACCCTCCCTTCCCCTCTTGTAAGTGCTCTGGTTGGCCCCAAAGTTGGGCGGTCCAGGCACACCACCTGAGGGATCAGCGAATCCTCCAAGGCCAGGCTGCAGTGCAAAGGTGGCCTGCACCACTGCCCGCTGGTCAGAGCCCTTGACTCCAGCCTCAGAAGTCGCCGACCGCTTCTTAGAGGGGGGCTGACTCTGGTCCATTGAGGACACCACTAGGCTACCCACACTAGCAGCTGGTTCCAAAGAGCCAGACTGCTTGTCTGACTCAGAGTCCGAAGAAGTGGAGGCCGAGGCCCTGTGCCAAACCGTAGGTGGGCGCCTTTCGCCATCCTTAAACAGGATGCCAGAAATGGAGACTGCACCCGAGCTGGTGCCAGTGCCCTCCCCAGCACCACGAACGGTGGCCAAAGAAGAGACAGCTCCAGCCCGGACAACAGTCTCTGAGTCGGAACCTGTTGCGGCACCATCGCGCCCCACGGCACCGCAAGTGGCTTCAAGGGCAGAGACGGCGCCGAGGACGGCTCCAACAGCATTTTCAGCGCCGTGGACGGTGCCGACCCACTCCACAGTGCCGAGAACGGTGCCTAGAGCAGAGACGGCGCCGATGATGGCCCTGACTGGGCCTTCTGAATCCCCCACGGTGCCATGCCCCGTTCAGCGCGGCGAACGGCTCCGGAACTGGACACGGCGCCGAGCTCAACCTAGGCGCTGTAGGCAAGAAGAAGAAAAGAACGGCGCTGTAGTGACTACCACGGCGCCGACAGCAGCCATGGCACCAAGTGACGAACCAGCGCAGAGGCCCGAAACGGCACCGACCGACGGGAGGACGGAGCCAACCCGCCTTGTGAACTGCGGGTCCGACACCAGGGGAGCCTTCTCCCCCGAAGGGGCGATTGCCATGGTGGCGCCTCCCCCGCAGGGAACGGACTGGGCCTCCTGCACCGCTGGAGGAGCCTCGGCCATGGCTAGGCTACTAGAAGCCGAAGCTCCCTCCTCCTCGGTCCGTATAGAACCGGGAGGGGACCCGGAGGAAAGGCCGAGAGAGAGCGTGGCTTGGCCCGACGAGTGTGCACCCAACGACCGAAAGTCGGCGGAGCTCGCCCCACTTTCCATGCGCGCTGTTCGAAGACCCAGTGGTCCATGGAGAAGCAGGGTCGTACGAATTCATGTCGTGAAGTGGGCCAAGACACGAAAGGCAACGGCCGCGGTTGGTCGGTGATGGAACACTTTCGCCGCAAGAGCACCACACAGACAGGGGCCAACCCGCTCGGGTCTTCTTGCCCTCCGAACTAGACATGACCTTCGGAAAGAAAAACAAACAAGACTAGACGTAGCTGGAAGAGAAAAAAATTGGAAAGGTCTTACCAGCAACGTCGAGTGGCTAGCAGGAAGAACCGATGGACTTGATGTCGAAAACTGTTTTTGAATGAACTACAAGTAGGCTAAACTCAGTTTTTCAGAGAAAAGCTTCCCATGAGGTAACCTTGACGGCAAGAGATGAAGAACTGGCAGGCAGAGGCGAGTGTGGCGCCAACTACCAACACAGCGTGGGACGTCGGCCTTGCAGGCAGCGCCAAGAGCGGCCGGCTCCACCCACCCAAAAAAAAAAAAAAAATCTCACTGGGTCCAAGCCTCCAGCCGAGTACCCATATGTGATGAAGACTGACACAGATAAGATCCCCGACACCACCCTCTGAGTTTTGCCAGTGAGGAAGGACTTAAACCACCTGAGAACAGTACTAGTCAGGCCACAGATGAACCTCAGGTGCTCAAGCAGTACCCCATGGTCCATGGTGACAAAAGCTGAGGAGAGATCAAGGAGCACCAAGATGGACTGGCTTTTCCAATCTCTCGCCATCAGGAGATCACTGAGCACCCAAACCAATGCAGTCTCGGTACTGTACCTCTTTCGAAAACTGGATTGGAGAGGTTCGCAGATGTTATGGATGGTCAAATGGTTCTCCAGTTGTAGAGCCACTATCTTCTCAATCCCCTTCCCCATGAAGGGGAAGTTAAGAGACAGGTCTGTAGTTAGCAAGACAGTCTGGGTCCAGAGAAGCTTTATTCAAGAGGGGTGTCACCACCGCCTCCTTCAGGGAGCTAGGAAACTCGCCCGACTCAAGGGAGCATCAGACTATCTGTGCCAGGACTGGACCAATGATGTCACAACAGCCCATAATCAGGGAAGCTGGGCCCGGATCCAAACTACAGCACGTAGGGCGCATACCCTGGACAATCCACATGACATCCACGAGCTCCGGCTGGTCAAAGGTACTCCAGGAGAAATTAGGGATAGTGGCTGGGCACTGATCACTAGCATCCCCCATACAGTGTCGACTGGATCTCCGCCCTGATGTCAGCCACCTTATCCGCAAAGAACCAAGCGAGCTCCTCGCACTTAGACTGTGAAAAGGCTCTTCGAATCTGCAGGCAAGCCAGGATGCACAGCCTGTCCACACTTCAAAAGAGTTGAGCCAGTCGGTTCTGAGTAGCAGCAATCTCCCCGGACAGGAACTCTGCCTTTTTACGGGCGATTGTTGATTGGTAGACTTGGTAATATTCTAATAATCTAAGATGGTCGACCTCCAGGGCGGATTTCTGCCAGCAACGCTCAAACCTTTGTCCTGATCGCCGCAACTCTTTCAAGGTCCCTTCAAACCAAGGGGACTGAGGACGAATGGGGAGAGGACGAACATGGACAGAAGCGATAGAATCCAGGGCTGTGGCAATGCTCTTGTTATAAGACAAAACCAAAGCCTCTGGGTTCTCGCTTGCCACAGGAAACTCAGACAGATCGAGTACCGCTGCTAGGCCTTCAGTGCTCACATCCCATTAAGAGTGGTACCTGACCATCTCCACAGGGGTAGGCCTACGGGGGGGGGGCGCAAAAACTGAATCTCACAGTGTAATGATCGGACAACCCGACAGGTTACACCCTCACATCGGAGGCTTTGATCCCAGGAGAAAAAGCCGGTTAAGGGAGTGTCCGTGTTTATGAGTAGCAGAGGTAACAATCTGTGTAAGGCCCAGTGATGTCATCAACTGGAGGAAGTATTGCCCAAACTGCAAAAGTTCGTCATCAATCCGGGCGTTGAAGTCACCCAGGATCATCAGCCTGGGCGACTAAACCCCATGTCGATCACAAAGTCTGCTACTTCCTGAAGGAATAGCTTCTCATCCCTGGGTGGACGGCAGATGAGGGCTACAGCCTACACCTGCTACTACGGTACACTCGAATGACCCCGCATCCTCAACTGGTACTCTCGTGAGGCCCAATTCGGTCTTGAAACAGACCGCAACCCCCTTCCCCTGTGGTCCAGTCTCGAGCAGTGCATCACCAAGTACCCGGCTGGAATCGCAGCCTCAAGCATGGGGCCAGCATTTTCATCCATCCAGGTCTCGGTGATGCATGCCAGATCTACTGTCCCGACAAGATCTGCAATAACTGCAGTCTTGTTCTTAATAGATCTGGCGTTGCATAACACCGCTCTGGTTGGACGGGTCTCCTGGGCTGCCCGGACTACCTGCCCACCAGTAATGGTGGTGCCTTTTGGTACGGAGACCAGGCATGGCGGGCCACATTCTAGAATCCATTTCGCCCCAGGGTGCATTCTGGACTTGACTTTACCCCGATGCAAGAGCTTCACTCATCCATCCTCCTCTGTTCACACCCCACCCCCCATGCCCACGGGCAATGCCCAGCACTCTGCAGTGCTGATGGATAGAAAATAATAAAGGGAAGGGGGAGAAAGGGTGGCAGGCATGGAACTTAAATAAGCACGAAGTAGAAGAGAGAAAAATACCCCACAAAACAGAACCCAAAATATAAATACTACACAGCTCCCACAACTCTCACTTTGAGGGAGTGGTAGACACAAAACAACCAAAAACCAAATATACAACAAATTAAATTAACTGTGCCCCTTCCCCCTTATTTCTGAAACTCCCTGCTCTCTCTCACCAAGAGGAGAGATTTAGACAATAAAATAAATAAATCAAACCACCCTCCCCACCCAAACAAAAGTATACTACAGTAGAACTATAATAAATTTAAATTATAAAACACCAGTCCAAACCCTAAAGTCTCTAAATAATTGGTGTAAGTCCATTTCGATAGCGCTAACCAGCTGCGCCACTCCTGTGCGACCGTTTCAAGTAAATAATTGTAGTCTCGGGGACAGCCCAGGTTCCAGCTGTCCACTCCCAAACTCTCATAGCCTCTTTGCACAGGGGGTAAGAATGCATGGCCCCTTGCTTGTTGAGACTGAAGGACTACTGGAGTGTTGTCTGACTGGACTAATAGAAGACCTGGCATGAGCATGGACTGGAAGGCATGCAGAGCATACAAGATGGCCCTCATCTGCAGCATGTTGTTGTGGAGATTGCACTCCACTGAAGTCCAGGTGCCTCTTGTTTGGTGGGATGCCAGATGCACCCTCCAGCCCATCCCTGATGCTTCCGCAGTTAGGACCTGCTGAGGACTGGGTTTCTGAAAGGGAACCCTGATGTCCAGCAGAGAAGGGGCGAGCCACCACTCCAGTGTTGTGTACCACTTTGGAGATCCTGACTGGTTCGTCAAGATTGTCCGTGCATTGATCCCACTGAACCCTGAGGTTCCACTGCAGAACCCATGTATAGGCGGGCAAGTGGAACCGTGGTAATGGCCGTGGCCATGTGGCCTAAAAGCTGCAGCACCATTCTGGCTGGGACAGGATCTGTGGAGCTGACCTTCCAAGTGATAGCCCTTAGCTTGTCTGCTCTGTTCCGGGGAAGAAAGGCCCATCCCTAGACGGTGTCCAAGACTGCCCCTATGTACTGCAACCTCTGCATAGACCATGGGAACAACCTGGAGAGGTTCAGAGTGACCCCCAACTCTTGGAACAGTCAGAAGGTCTCCTCTGTTCAACGACATTGAGCTGTTCCTCTGTAGATGCTGCAAGGAGCCAATCGGCCAGGTAGGGGTAAACATAATGACCCCTTCTCCTGAGAACTGCTGCCATGACTGCTAGGCACTTGGTGTAGACCCTCTGTGCCGATGAGGGATGAAATGGCAGTTCTCTGAACTGACAGTGCTCCCCTGGAAGGTGAAGTGGAGACACCTTCTGTGGGACGGCAGGATCTTTATGTGCATGTAGGTGTCCTGCATGTCCAGGGTTTAGAGCCAATCCCCTTGGTGGATCACAGGCAGCAGACCAGGCAACAACATCATCATGAACCTTTTGTACTCAATAAAGTTGTTCAGTTGGCTCAGACCTAGGATGGGACGGAGGCCCCCCTGTCTTCTTCAGCACGAGGTCGAAATGGGAGTAATACCTCTTCCCCTGCGACCTGGAGGTACTGCCTGAATCGCTCTTTTGCAAGAGGGACTGAATTTCCACCTATACAAGAGCCGCGTGGGATGGGGAGCAGTGGGTGGGAACTGGTGGGTTGTTGGTGGAATCTGTGTGAACTCCAGGGCGTACCCTCTTTCTATTATCTTGAGGATCCATTGATCCGTGGTAAAGTCGGACCATCCTTTGAGGTAGAAGGAGAATCTCATGCCTACTGCCTCCCCCCGAAACTCTGCTGAAGGTGGGGGGACAGACAGGGAGTCACGCCGAGGCAGAGAAAGTAGACAGAGGTGCTCTAGCATTTTTTGTCCTTTTGGGTCCTTGGGCGTCTGAAGGCAGGGGAGGGCCCCTTCTCTTAAAACCCCCTTTAGGTTGCTGACTCCTCCTCTGTTGACCCCAATTTTTGCGAAAGGGGTGGCGTCTGGTAGTAGCTGGTTCCAACCTGTACATATGGTGGACATTGGAAACCACATTCCCGGAGTCCTGTAACCCAGTGATCAGTTTCTTGGTGCCTGGGCCGAAGAGAACTGACCCTTGAAAGGGTTCATTAAGGACTGCGTCCTGCAGATCCTGCCGGAATCCCGAGACCCGGAGCCAGGCGTGGTATCTCATACAGACTCCTGTGGTAGCTGCCCTGGCAGCCGTATCTGCGGAATCGTGTACGCTTCTCAGGATCTGTTTGCCTATATCAATGCCAGACTAGATAACAGCCACAAGCTCAGATTTATTATCGGAATCTGGCTGAGCTTTGGCGAAGTCCAAGACCTTGTTCCACAAAGACTTTTAGTACATAACCATATGTGCCAAAAAGTTTAGTGACCTAACTGTGCAGGTGGCCGATAAATACACTTTTTGGCCCATCTGGTCCAGTTTTTTGGACTCTGGATCAGGAGGCTGTGGGCCCATATGCCTCGGTAGCTGTGCCCTGCCACGAGCAGCGGTTAGCACCATGGAGTCTGCTTTTGGTTGTTCGCTCAGAAGAGGCTCTCCTTTCGGTGTCCTGTAGAGGCAGTCTGCCTTCCTGGGGATGGCCAAAGAGGTGTAGGGGTGCTTTTAGGCCAATTCTGTGACGTCCTGACCTGGAATGGCTCTACCAGTGGTGGGACGACCAAAGATTTTGGGTTGTTTGCCATTAGAAATTTTGCCAAGCAACGGCATTCTGGGTCAAGTTCCTCAGTGTTCCTTTGGTTAACATATTGGATGTGCCTCATTAGAGCCAAAAAAGTAAGGGTCATCTGGAGGAGACCTGGGGGAATCTTTCTTACGGTCCGGAGAGGGCATAAGGACCTCATCCTTGGAGGAGTAATAGGAGGAAGAGTCCCCGGAATCTTCATCCAAGGACGAATGCGGACAATGGGTGTCTGCCATAGCTGCTAGGCGCTGGAGACCCCCCCCGGTCGTCATCCCCTGATTGGTAGTCTGGCATCGGAGGCGTTTTCGGTGCTCTCTGGGGTGACATCTCTCTGGGCAAAGCTGGCAGCGGGAGACCCCTAGGGCTAGAGGACTGCTCCGGTGGTTTGGGTAGCAGGTCTCCTTTTATGGTGTTTCACCATGAACTGAACAGAGTTCCTATCTCTGCCAACGGGATAACAGGCTGTGCAGGCAGCAGGGTAGGGACGTTCTGGGGGCCCCCCCGACGGCGGCCCTTGTGTTGCGTCCGGCATGGTCTTCCGGTCTACCGGCTGACTGCCATCAGGCGTTGGGACAGGAGGTTCTGGGGTAGTGTCCCCCGGAGGTCGGACATCCAACTCCTTTAGGAGGAGGCGATGACTGTGGGTTTGAACCTTGTTCAAGAGGTCCTGGTGTTCAGTCCTCAGGCATGTGACCTGTCACCCAGTCAGACCTCTGGTCTTGTGGAGCAGATGGCCTTTTGGGAGGGGGCGTCCGGTCCGGTTCTGACCTGGAATCAGAAGGCACTGAGGACTGGCAATACTCCGAAGCGGTCGACGCCTTTTCACAAGTGGCGGGGGCTTCTGGCGGTGCTCAGATTCTTGGCGTCTGAAGGTGTTGCCCAACCCCTTCGACTTGTCAGATGACTCCAAGGCCTTGCAGGTGGCAGATTCTGACTTACTGCCTGCAGAAGACTGCTGTCCGTCTGGCCTAGACCCTAGCAACTACTTGTGAAGCCATAAAGCCAGGGACACAGAGGCGGATGAACGCCCATGCCCAGAAGACTCCTTGCCGTGCGAATGGAAAGAGACGGAAGTCATCTTGGCAGAAACCCCCGGGAGAGTTAACGAGCCGGGGTGTGGGTGGTGGGGGGAGTGGAGAACAGACTGACTTTCAACCGGAGGGAGAGGTCTTGTGTGGGGACCTAGGGCGGGATTTTGACCTGGCTCGATCCTTGTCCCTATGATGGTGCCTCCCGCCCGATTTCCTCTCTCTGGGGGATGAGTCCCTGGCTGAGGAAAAAGAAATGTGTCCCAAATGGGCCCTCTGCATGGCGCCCACTTGCTGTTCCAGAAGGTAAACCTTCAGAGTCTTGAGGTGGCGGATGCGGGTCTTTTTATGAAATTTTTGGCAATGCGGGCGGTCGTCCGGTTTATGGCCCGGGCCCAAGCAGATAAAGCAGGCTGAATTGCAGTTTCTAACCGGGATGTACTTGCCGCAAGCGCACTTGGGCCTCCGCCAGAGAAGACAGAGGAGACAAGAAAAAATTACTCACCTTAGTAATTGCTTTTCTTCTCATGGAGTCTTGCTATATTATGACTAATGCAGTTAGCCACTGCACTTGAACTGCCCCGGAGAGGAAAGAGTTAAATCCAGGGAGTCTGGAGTTCTACAGCTCGAGAGCGCTTATGCCAAAGCTCTATCTGGGCAGTTTCAAATGAAACTGTCAGATCTTTACGAAGCTAATACTAAGCAACAAGTCTGTGTGGAAAGCTCTACACTAGCCAAAATGGCTACCTACTAGTAGAAAAAACAACAATATAAACAATAACAATAATAACAATGAATAATAGTATTATTAGTTACCCCTGACAAGCACCTATTAGACCCCCTTCCCCAAAGACTCAAGTCCAGGAAGGGGCCAATATATACCTAAATAAAATAACCTAGTTCCCTAACCCTAAATAAAAGAAGGTAAGGAAAAAAATACAATGGCATGACACAGTGCTTGCACTAATTTGCCACCCCTACCCAAGTAGAAGTTCTGAGAGGGCAGGAGGGAGGTGAATGAGCACATAGCAAGACTCCATGAGAAGAAAAGCAATTACTAAGGTGAGTAATTTTTCTTCAAACACCATGAAGTCTTGCTATATTATGACTAATCAGATTACACAGCAGTACCTCCATGGAGGAGGGTCAGAACCTACTTAGGAAATGGCTCTGAAGCACAGCTGTGCCAAAACCAGCATCTCTCCTGGACTGAATATCCAGGAATAATGCTTGTCAAAGTGTGAACTGTTTTCCAAGTAGCAGCTTGACAGATTTCCAGAATGGAATATCTCTAGCAGCCGCTAGAGATGCAGCTGTACCCTGGTGGAGTGAGCCTCAGTCCTGAGGGGGTTCTCTACCTAGTTTTGATAAAATTGGATACAAGAGACAATCCACCTTGCAATTGTCCTCTTAGTGGCAGGTTTCCCTTGGCCAACCTCGCCATAGGTAAGGAAGAGTTGGAGGGATTCGAACCTGTGACCCTTGGTGCGTTCCAAATAGTAGCTTAAGGCTCTTTTGACATCCAAGCTGTGCAGTCTCCTCTCACCTGAGGAAGAATGCTCAGTGAAAAATACTGGAAGAGATATGGATTGGTTCAGGTGGAAATCTGAAACCACTTTAGGCAAAAACTTTCTGTTAGTCCTGAGGACTACCTTATCTCTGTGGAAAGAGATAAAATCTTCTTCACCTGACAGGGCCTGTAGTTCACTTATGCCTCTGGCAGAAGTGATAGCCACTAGGAAAACAGTTTTCCAAGTTAGAAACTTGAGCTCTGCTGAGGACAGAGGCTCAAAGGGAGGTTGCATTAACTGAGCAATGCAAACATTCAGGTCCCAGGCAGGAGCTGGTTCTCGAAAAGGAGGGTTAGTGTGAAGTAACCCCTTAAAAAACTTGGAAAACACAGGGTGAGAAAAAAGGGAAGCAGGTTTTCCTGCTGACACAAAAACAGAGACAGCTGCCAGATGAACCTTTAAGGTAGCTGGCCTAAGTAATTTAAATGGACCAAATAGTCCAGTAAATTGGGCAGATCAGCAGATTCTGGGATAATCTGCTTCTCAGAGCACCAGATGGAAAACCTTTTCCACTTAGAATTGTAAGTGGCCCTAATGGAAGGTTTCCTTGAAGCCCTTAAAATATCCAGAACACCTTGAGAAAGGTGTAAGTCAACAAATTCTAACTCCTCAAGAGCCATGCCTTGAGATGGAGGGATTTGAGGTCCAGATACCACTCTCCCCCCTGTGCACAGGCCAGCAAGTCGTGGACTCTGGGCAAGCTCAGGGCAGGGTGGACTGTCAAGGACAGAAGCAGTGGGTACCAGGGCTGTCTGGCCCAATCTGGGGCAATCAGAATCACTTTGCAGGGCTGAGATCTGATTTTACTAGCACCCTGAAAAGAAGAGGAAAGGGGGGGAAAGGCATACAGGAACTTCCCTTTCCAATCCAACTGAAAGGCGTCCAGGGGGACTGAGCCCAGCACTGGAGGCCTGCAACAAAACAGAGGAAGTTGGTGGTTGTCTGGGGCTGCGAAAAGATCTATGTGAGGGGTGCCCCATCTGGCAAAGACCGACCCCAGCACCTGAGGATTCAGAGCCCATTCGTGATGTCCCTGAGAAATCCTGCTGAGGGCATCCGACAGGACATTGTCCTTCCCTGGAAGGTGAACTGCTATCAGGGAGGTGTTCAGGGAGTAAGCCAGAGACCACAACTTCATTGCTTTGGTGCACAAGGCTGAAGACTGAGTGCCCCCTTGCTTGTTGATGTACCACATTGTTGTGGTGTTGTCTGTCCTGACTTGAACTACTTTGTTCTGGACAGAAGCTGAAAACGCCTGAAGAGCTAGAAAGACAGCTCTGAGTTCCAAAAGGTTGATGTGGAGCAGAGATTCCTGAGGAGACCACACTCCCTGAGTGGACAGGTCGCCAAGTGAGCTCCCACCCTAACAGGAGGCATCCGTGGTGAGGGTGAGGGAGTGGGAGACGGAATGAAAGGAACCCTTGTTTTAGATTGCTTTGATCCTGCCACCAGTGTACAGCCAGGATCAGAGTTTGGGTCACTGGAACCAATTTGAAAGGGGTCCCTCCTTTGAGACCAATAGGCCCTCAAATGGAACTGAATGTCCCTCATCTGGAATCTTGCTCCTTGCACTACCGCTGTGGAAGCAGCCATGTGCCCTAGGGTTGCAGAAAATGCCTTGCTGGTCGAGAAACCCGCGAGGGTAAAGGAGGATGCCAGGGCAATGAGCCTGTCTACCCCCTTTCAGAGGGAAGAAATGCCCTGGCTAACTTTGTGTTCAATTCTGCACCTATGAAAGTTAGTACCTGAACTGGTTCCAGAACTGACTTTGGTAACTCATCAGGAATCCAGGAAGTGAGAAGCTGCTGGGTGACTTGCAAGTGGGATTTTACCTGATCTGGGGACTGACCCACTATGAGCCAGTCGTCCAGGTAGGAAACCAGCAATCCTTGCCTTCTTAAATGAGCCACTACCACAGCTAGACATTTTGTGAATACCCTTGGCGCAGAGGTAAGGCCGAAGGGCATTGCCCTGAACTGGTAGTGGCCTGAGGGCAGTTCGAACCTGAGGTACTTTCGGTGAGAAGGCCTGATCAGAACATGAAAATAGGCATCCTTGAGGTCCAGGGAAGCCAGCCAGTCCCCTGGCCTCAGGGAAGGCAAAATCATTGCCAGAGTTAACATTTTGAACTTTGGTTTCAAAAGATGCTTGTTCAGGTACCTTAAATCTAGGATGGGCCGCCATTCTCCTGTCTTCTTTGGGGTAAGAAAGTATCTTGAGTACAGCCCCTTGCCCTGATGGCAAGGAGGGACCCTTTCTACTGCTTTGCAGTCCAGAATAGAAGAAACCTCTGCTTCCAAAGCAAGGGCTTCTGTAGGATTTGCAGGTGGAAAATGTCTGGCTCTCATCTTTGGAAACTGTTTGAAGCTGAGAACCAGACCTGGCTTATTACCTCCAGAACCCATCTGTCTGAAGTTAGGGACACCCAGTTCTGGCTGAAATAAACCAACCTGCCCCCACTGGTACAGGAGAATCGGCCCTGGGCACCCATCAGGGTGCCTGCTTGCAGTATAGGCTGAGGGGAGGGGACGGTTTACTTGTGCCCCGCCTACCTCTGCCTCTGAAGAAACCCCTGTGCAAATGCAGAGGAGGCCTGAGATTGCAAAAGGCCTGTGGAAAGGCCTGCCCCTACCTCTGGGAGCGTGCCTCTGTGGAGTGGCATGCCTCTCCTTAGCCTGGCACTTTTGTAGGTAGTTCTGTATTCATCCATCTTTTTCATATAGTTTTCGTTTGTTCCCAAACAGAGAATTACCCACTACAGGAAAATCCAGCCTCTGACTGAGTATCTTAGGACAGATTAGTGCATCTGAGCCATGCCAACCACGGAAAGCTACAGAAGTGGCCATGACCCTAGAGGAAACATCATTAACATCAACAGCAGTATGAAATTGAACTTTAGAGGCTTCAATGCCATCAGCAGCCACCTGTTCCAACTCACTAGCCAGCTGGCCATGTGCCTGCTTGGCTAACTGCAATACTGTGTCCCATCTAGATTTCTGATATCTAGCTACATAAGCCATATAATTTGCCTGCCTGAGTCCCAAAGAAGCTGCCATATACTGTTTTTTCGCCATGGCATCAATCTTCCTGGAATCCTTATCAGGAGGATGTGAGGCCAGGGGAATATTAGCCTTGTCACAGGCTGCAGCTTGAACCACACCTACATGACTACACTGCTCAGTGAGGAAGTCTGTATCAGAGATTGACAAAGTATACCTTCTGTCCATTTTTTTATCTACAGGAGGGCCAGAAAGAGGATTTTTTAAAATCTTTGTTGTTTGCTTCCTAAATGACTTATGCAAAGGAATAGACAACCTCCTAGACTTTGGTATATCCATCATTTCTACATAATCAGGCTCCTCTTGCTCATCCACAGCCTCCTCTAAAGGAAGCTGGAGGGTTTCTGCAACCTTTTTGTAAAACATAAAATTAGAAGGGGACTCAGACAGAATAGGAGGAGATTCTAAAGGTCTGTCTGGAGAAATGTCCGGTTCAATGGGCACGTCCAGACCCTCCCAGCCACATATATATTGATCAAATTCCTCTTCCCCCTCCTGTGGTTCATAAAATTCCTCAACATCATACTCCTGAACCACTGGAACTGAACGAACCAACCCTTTACCAACTGTTGGTGGTTTGACAGGCCCCTGAGACAGTGACTGGACAATCTGTATGGCTTTAGCTATTTCTGCAGCAGTTGGAGAGACACTTTTGGACTCCAAACCTACTGATTTCTTTGTCTTTTTCACTGGGACTGGTTCCTCTGAACCAGCCTTCCTTTTGCCCGAGGAAGTCTCGCCCTGGTCAGAGGGCACTCCCTCTGGTCAGTGGGTGCTGGACCGGGCTGGCCATCCAGGTCAGCGGACTTTTTGGCCTCTCGTTCCCTGAGCCGCCCAATCTCTTTCCAGGGTGGCTGCAGGGAAATTTTACACACCTGGCAGTCTGACAGAGGTGGTCAGCCTCAGACAATAAACACAGTGGTGTGTGGGTCAGCCTGGCAAAGGCTTCCCACAGACATCACAGTGTTGAAACTCAGTGGGCCCGGTTTTCTTTGGGTTTCTCAGACATAATGCCAGCCTAACCAAAAACTTGCCCTTTTGATGGCAGTGCCAGGCAAGACATCCTTATCGGTTCCTAACTGTGTCACGGGTATTTGAAAAAACCTAATTTCAAAGCAAGGTTTTTTTTTAGAACCGATAAGAACCGGGAACCGTACTCTAAAAGCCCAACCAACACTTTAAAGCGTTAATTTAACAAACCGATCGGTTAAAACCGAACCGATAATTGAATTTCCACACAGACTTTAATTTTTGTACTTATGGTTTACCAGATAGAGCTTTTAACCGAAATGCGGTAAAATAAATACTTTTGCGGTTCAAATGAACGAAAATACACAAAGCAGACCGAGAAATGAACCGAGCTGAAGGGCTGATCTCCGGGCGACTGTTCAGTGAAGCGGAGTAAAGAATCTGACAGTTTCATTTGAAACTGCCCAGATATAGCTTTGGCATAAGCGGTCTCGTGCTGTAGAACTCCAGACTCCCTGGAGTTAACTCTTTCCTCTCCGGGGCAGTTCAAGTGCAGTGGCTAACTGCATTAGTCATAATATAGCAAGACTTCATGGTGTTTGAAACACAAAAAATGAAAAAGGCGAGGAGAAAAACCCTAAATGATAGATACCGCATGACGCGCGAAAATGGCAGTCGACTGCAAGAGAGGTGTCTGGGGAGCCGATACTACCAAGTCAATGGCGGGAAAAGAACTGAGGTGGTGCTAGGGGACCGCCCCCTTTATACCACCCGGGATGTCGTGGGGCCAATGTCTGGGGGGCAGTCCCCTGCCTTGGACTGCTAGTTAGAAGTTTTTCCGTGGGGTCCTAATGCCTGGCAGCACAGTGCTAATGGTGTTACCTGCTAAAAGAGGTCCCTCTTGAAGTAAGAGCCCTTGTTACCCAAGTAAACCATTTCTCTAGATACCGTAGTTCCAAAAGGGATGACCCCCCCAAACTGCCTGCGCCGCCATCACCTTGACCCCTTTGGGTTGGGGTAGTCTTACTCTGTTTTGACACTGAAAGATGGCCAGTCTTGTCCTGAATATCCTTTAAAATAGCATCCAGGCCGGAATCAAACAACAAGCCTCACTCAAAAAGGGAGGTTAAACAGCTTAGATTTTGAAGCATGATCAGCGGCCCAATGCCTAAGCCATACGCTCCACATGGCCGATATAATGTGCCAGGCTGAATGAGAGGACATGTGCAAATTCTCCACTGTAGAGTCACCTAGAAAAGTGGAAACCATGGCACCAACTGCAAAATGCTCGCTACTTCCGCATCAGGAGGAACGAAACTGCCCAGAGTAGTAACCCCCAAGTTTAAGGCTCTGGCAACAATAAAGGAGGCGTAAGTGTGTGTGTGTGCTCTTAGGAAGCAGAAGGGCATCCACCCGTTTGTCATGGGAATCTGTTTCGGCCAGAAAGCCTTCGACAGTGGTGTCTGACTTAATTATAGTTGGCCTTGTCCACCAGTGGAGGGGCTTCCCACCTGTGGGATTTTTCCTCTAAAAATGGAAAAGGCTGCGTCTTCAGTTTTGGAAAATAGTTTCTCTGATCTACATCTGCCCATTCTTGCTCAATAATTTGGTCACAGTGAACAAAACCTGGTAAACACTTTGGAGCAGAGGAGGATGCAGACAGAATCGGACTGACATCTGTCTCCACGGACAACTCCTCCTTGAGCTTTAAGGATCTACAAGCCACTCCCCTTCCTCTTCCTCCAAGGGGACGTCCTCTTCATTACAAGAGCACATTTTTAAGGTCAGGAGCGTCAAGAGCCTCCAAATCCTCATCCTCACCTTCTAAGTAGTCATGGTCGGGGTCTGCCTGCACATCTGTCTCTGCAGTCTTTTCTTGCTGTGATGCACCTGAACATGCCTGTGTGGGCTACCCGACCTGAGGGTCCGGTTTGGGGTCAGGTGTGTCTGCTGGGATGCCCTGCAAAACGTCAGGGCCCAAAAGCTCACACAAGAGCAACAAAAGTGATTTTTGCGATTCTGCTTTGCCATTGCCAACAGAAGAACCAGGTGCTGAAGACTGGAGGAATGGTCAAAAGTATGGCAGCTTAGATTCAATGCAAAGAAGTGCAAAATAATGCACCTGGGAAACAAAAACCCAGGGGAAGAGTACACAATTTGGGGTAACAACAAATAAAATGGAAAGGGACCTGTGGTAGTCATATCAGATGACCTAAAGGTAGGCAAGCAATGTGAGTAAGGAGGCGGGGTGGGGGAGACACTGGAATGCATAGGAGAGGCATCACCAGTAGAAAACAGGAAGTTGTTATTCCTCTGTACAGCCAGTTGGTGAGATTCCACCTGAAGTACTGTGTGCAGTTCTGGAGACTCCATCTCCACAAGGACAGACAGGATGGAGGCAGTCCACAGGAGGGCAACTAAAATGGTGCAGGTTTTGCACCAGAAGCCATATGTAGAAAGACTAAAGGAGCTTAATATGTATACCCTCAAGGAAGGGGGAGACATGATAGAAAATTTCAAGTACCTCAAGGGAATCAACATAGTCCAAGAGATAGCATCTTTCAGAAAAAGAGATGTTCAAGAACAAGGGGGCACAATTTGAAGATGAAGGGGGACCGCGCAGGGGCAATGTGAGGAAGTATTTTTCACAGAGAGGGTGGTGGACACATGGAACGGCCTTCTTGAGGTTGTCGTGGGGTCAAAAACAGTGGGGGAATTCAAGAATGCATGGGACAGACATAAAGCAATTCTTGTGGGGGGTAGGAAGAAGTAGGTTGTTGGTTAACTAGGATCTGCAGCTTATCAAATAGGTAGGGAAATGGGCAGACTAGGTGGTCCAAGTGGTCCTTATCTGCCGTCAAAGTCTATGTTTCCATGTGCCCCCTTCCCAGCTCAGAGGACCGGATGGGGGGAATCATTAGAGAAATATTATGCTAAGCAACACAATGAGGGCACTAGGTACCCATGGGGGAGGGCTTCATCACCCTTTTGCAGGTCTTACATAGTTTCAAAATTAATAGTCTCTAATAAATCATGGTGCCAAGAATACGTTCATAATTGTGAAAAAAATACTTAGCCCTATTAGCGTGTCTGGGCAGATGGCTCTCCACTGAAGCCGCAGGCAGGATCAGCATGGCTAGAGGGAGCCGACTAGGTGTGCGCCCTCACTAGCAGGAGTGCACAGGACGTCATAACTTCCTAAGGGGATGTTAGCACGACAAGCACGAGTGTGCACTCACCAGCAGGCATGCAAGCACAGCATAGCTAATGCAAGATAGGAGACTGCTTGCGACAACGCGGTGCCATGCACAACCGCGCACACCCTCTGGCATTCGAAAACCAAGTGCAGGAAAATGAAATTAGGAACAATCACAGGACTTAAGAATGCATGGGATAGACATAAGGAATCCTGGAGGTATGTATCCTAAGCATCTCTTAACCGCCACAGCTGAGCGGCGACTGTACCCAGCTTCAGAGGGCTGAGGTGAAAAACCTAAGACCCTCTAATAGCAACACAAGGTTAGAAAATACCAGAAAACAGAGTTTTAAAAATTAGTCCATAGAAACTTGAAAGTGTGTGTGTGTGTGTGTGTGTGGGGGGAAAGACAGATGCCCGAGCTGATGCCCTCCCCCAAAGAAACAAGCAAAAATGCACCTACCTATGGCACCATTTTTATTTATTTTTTTTTTTTGGTTAAACAGAGACCATTGAAACACCGAAGCAAGGCAGAAAGAAGCTCCCACTACACAAATGGAGATGGGAAAGGCAGGTTAATGAATTTTAAAGCCGCTGCTTAACAGGCATGATCTTAATTTAGGGGTGCTCCTTGGAATGGAACCAAAGCTAGACACTCTGCGATACCTCTGTAAATGGCTGGTGACATAGAGGTATGACAGTGGTGTCAGAACTGTACTCCCCAAGGAAAGACTGTCACTCTGGCAGGATTGCGCCCAGCAGAATTGGATATGTACAGCTGCTCTATCATCCCCTCAAGGAAACACCAGTAACAGGTGGAGTCAGCATTGGAGGTGAAGTGGACGGAAGTAACCTCTTCCTCAATGAAAGAAGATGAAGATGAACAGGACCTGGACTCAGTGGATGGTGGTTTTGAGGGTGCCAGCTGGAATATGGCCTCATCCACTTCCCTCAGGTAGATGGGGAAGCAGTCGCTGTGGTCCTGAATTGTTCCCAGTTCATGGGCCCCAAAAGACCAGAGAAATCTGGTAGAGGGGGGTGGAGGAGGCAGAGGAGGAGGAGGGTCATGGCAGACCAGGCCAGGTCATCTGCCAGGGCTGTGAAGGCTGTGCAACCCACCCACCATGGAACGCCAAACCGCAGAGGAGCAATCTGGGTGGTGCCCGAGGGGGACCCCAGGTGGGGGAGGTTGGGGACGTACAGGTCTCAATGGTTTGGGGGGGGGGGTACAGAAGGACCAAGTCGACGCTACAACTTCTTCCAGAGCCCCCAGCCACTCTGGACATGAAGCACAGTGCCGACGTGGACCTCCTGACCCCCGCCTCACCTGAGAGGGCTCTG
This sequence comes from Neoceratodus forsteri, assembly GCA_016271365.2. Classification (NCBI taxonomy): domain Eukaryota; kingdom Metazoa; phylum Chordata; order Ceratodontiformes; family Ceratodontidae; genus Neoceratodus; species Neoceratodus forsteri. The sequence goes on from CM057452.1 coordinate 1,198,145,115, forward strand.
ACCCTCTCAGAAGGCCTAATAACGGTCGTGGAGCCAGAGACCGTAGAAGTGGACACCGGAGGTAGCACTGGACCTGGCACTGCCAACCCCACAGGCATCGGTACCTGAAGCATCCCCGATGCTGCAAGCATTATCAAGGGGCACAGGGAAAGCAGCACCATGACCAGTACCGGAAAGGGGAGTCCGAGACTCCACCGATGCCAAAGGACGAGGACTAGACCCAGAAGGGTCCACTGGCTTACCGAGCCAAGCAAAGAAGGAGACCGCCCCGGATGTAGACCAGAACCAACCAATGAACACAGCCTTGATAATGCCCCTCTGCAATGTGACAACAGCACAAGAGTCAAACCACACGAAAGCAAGGGTCCTGGATTTCAGGCGGGCTGACTTTGCAAAGATGGGGAATCACTGGCAGAGGAGGAGACAAGTGGGAGGCGGAGTAACAATGAGAGAATCTTAAGAGAGCCATAGAGGAGGCAACAAGCCATTGCATTAGGCAAGTGAGTAAAACAAAGAGAAAAAAACATTATAGTTCTCCCAGAAGCGTCTGAGAAGGTAAGGGTGAAAAGGGTGGCATTCAGGAGGTACAAGGAAACAGAGGGACGAAGACAAGGAACAGCATCAGGAAAAGTAGAGGGAGGTAGGGAAAGCAGTCCGAAGCACAAAGGCGCAAACAGAAGAAAAAATATCCCAGGCAATAACAAAAGGGGGACAAGAACCTTTTCAGGTACGTTAGAAAAAGAAAAGAGACTAAAGGTGGGATTGTGAGACTAAAAAGGGAAGGAGGGGAGTGTGCAGAGGGGAACCAAGAAAAGGCAAAAATCCTGAACAAGTATTTTTATTCAATATTCACAGGAGGAGGGGAGGGACCAAAGTTAGGCAATGGAAGCACCACTGGGAGGGAGGTGGACACTAGTCCATTTAAGGAGGAGACTCTTAAAGGAAATCGCTAATCTGAAAGTGGACAAGGCAATGAGGCCAGTATTAAGAGAACTCTGAGGTGCTGGCAGCACCACTGACAGCCCCGTACAACAGTTCGCTGGAAACAGGTGTGGTATCAAAGGACTGGAAGAGGGCAAGTGTAGTCCCTCTCCACAAAAGTAGGAGCAGGGAGGAGGCTGGCAATTGCAGGCCAGTCAGCCTGACCTGGGTGCTGGGGAAACTAATGGAATCACTACTAAAAGAATGGGTTGTGATTTATCTCGAATCCAGCTGAGCACAGGATCCAAGACAGCATGGATTCAGAGCGGGAAGATCTTGTCAAACAAACCTGATAGATTTCTTTGACTGGGTGACTAGGGAGGTGGATCAAGAAGGGGTGGTAGATGTGGCTTACCTGGATTTTAGCAAGGCCTTCGACACCGTCCCACACAGGAGGCTAGTAAACAAGCTGGGCAGCCTGCGAATGGGTCCCAGGGTGGTAAACTGGGTCACAAATTGGCTGACCAATAGGGAGTTCAATCCAAAGAGAGGTTGGTGACCAGCAGGGTCCAGCAGGGATCACTGCTTGGACCAGTCCTACTCTAATGTCTTCATAAGTGACACTGCAGAGGGGATGGAAGGGAAGTGTCTCTCTTTGCAGACAACACGAAGACCTGCAACAGGGTTGACATTCCAGGAGGGGTAGAGAAAATGAGAAAAGACCTAAGCAAGCTTGACGAACGGTCAAGGGTGTGGCAGCTAAGATACATTGCAAAGAAGTGCAAGGTCATGCACTTGGGGCACAGAAATGCAGGGGAGGAGTACATGATGGGGAGGGAAGGTACTGATGGCTACCAAACAGAAAAGGGACCTGGGAGTAATCATGCCTGCTGATCTAAAGGTTACCAAACAATGTGAGAAGGCTGTGAGGAGAGCCAGTGGAATGCTGGGGTGCATAGGGAGAAGTATCTTCAGCAGAAGGAAGGAGGCGGTGATGCCACCGTATAAAACCACTGGTGAGACCTCATTTAGAGTACAGTGTCCAGTTCAGGAGGCCGCATTTCTGGAAGGACATAGAGCAGAAGCAGTTCAGAGAAGGGTGACAAAAATGCTGCAGGGCTGCACCAAAAGCCATATGAGGGGAGGCTGGAGGATCTCAGAATGTATTCCGGGGGAGGGGGATAAGTCATACAAAAGCAAGAGTACTGGATTTAGAGGGCTGACTTTGATAAATGAGAGTGCCTCAGAAAGCACTAGCAAATGGGCAAGAAGGAGGTGGAGGAACAATGGGGAAAAATCAAAACAGCCATCAGAGAGGCAATAAGCCTTTGTGTGAAGCAAATCAATAAAGCAAAATGAAGGAAAAAAATCACTACGGTTCTCAAAAGAGGTGGCAGGGAAGAAAAAATTACTCACCTTAGTAATGTTGTTTCTTCTAATGGAGTCTTTCTATATTATGACTATTGCAGTTTGTCCCACCATTAGAACTGCTCCGGAGGTGAAAGAGTTAACTCCATTCTAAGAATGGAACTTAGAACTCGAGCTCTATTAGAGAAGCTCTATCTTGGTTATTTCAAACTCAAACTGTCAGATCTTTACGAGCAAAAACTCACTAAGGTCTATGTGGAAGCTGTAACCTACACTAGCCAACTGGCTACCTAAATATTAACACCCAATGCTGGTCCCAACACAAAGACTCAAGTCAAGGGACCAAAAGTAATAGTATAATATAATAATATGAGAAGTAATATAAGATAAAATAAAATACCACACCCAAAACCCCAAGAAGGGTGGAAAATATATAATGGGCATAACTAGTGCCCACACTAGGCTGCCCACCCCATACCCAAGTAGAAGTTCTGAGAGGGCAGGCTGAGTCATAATATAGCAAGACTCCATTAGAAGAAACAACATTACTAAGGTGAGTAATTTTTTCTTCAAACAACATGAAGTCTTGCTATATTATGATGACTATTGCAGACTACACAGCAGTACCCCCATGGAGGAGGGACAGAACCTACTTAGGGAATAGGCTCTGAAGCACAGCTGTGCCAAACCGAGCATTTCTCCTGCCCTGGACATCCAGGGAGTAATGCTTGGTGAAAGTGTGTACCGTTTTCCAGGTAGCTGCTTGACATATTTCTAAAAAAGGGATGTCTCTAGCAGCAGCTATAGATGCCGCTGTACCTCTGGCAGAGTGAGTCCTCAGGCCTGAAGGGGGAACCTTCCCCAGTTTTTGATAACAAAATTGGATACAAGAGACAATCCACCTGGCAATTGATCTCTTAGTGGCAGGTCTCCCTTTCCCGACCTCACCATAAGTGAGAAAAAGTTGGAGGATTTGAACCTGTGACCCTTGGTACGTTCTATATAGTAACTTAGGGCCCTCTTAACATCTAAACTGTGCACTCTCCTCTCGCCAGAGGAGAAATGATCAGTGAAAAACACTGGAAGGGAGACAGATTGGTTAAGATGAAAATCTGAAACCACCTTAGGCAAAACTTCCTGTTAGTCCTGAGGACTACCTTATCCTTGTGGAAAGAAATAAAGTCAGTTTCTACTGACAAGGCTTGTAACTCACTTATGCGCCTGGCAGAAGTGATAGCCACTAGGAAAACAGTTTTCCAAGTTATACTTAAGCTCTGCAGAAGACAGAGGTTCAAAAGGGGTTGCATTAACTGAGCAATGCAAACATTAAGATCCAGGCAGGGCGGATCCCTAAAAAGGTGGATTAGTATGAAGTAATCCTTTAAAAAACTTGGAAAATACAGGGTGAGCGGAAAGAGAGGAGGGCTTTCCTGCTGAAACAAAACAGAGACAGCTGCCAAATGTACTTTCAGGGTAGCTGGTCTCAGGCCCAAGAATTAAGATGGACCACATAGTCCAAAACAATGGGCAAATCAGCAGATTCCAGGGAAATATGTTTCCAGAACACCAGATGGAAAAACTTTTCCACAGAATTATAAGTATTTCAGTGGAAGGCTTCCTAGAAGCCTTTTAGGATTTCAAGAACACCTTGAGAAAGGTGTAGGTCAGCAAATTCTAGCCCTCGAGAGCCGGGCCTTGAGGTTGAGGGATTTGAGGTTCGGATACCAAACTCTCCCCTGGGCACAGGTTAACAGGTTGTGATTCCTGGGGAGACACAGGGGAAGATGGACTGCTAGGGACAGAGGGAGTGGGTACCAGGGCTGCCTGGCCCAATCTGGGGCAATCAGAATCACCCTGCAAGGCTGGGATCTGATTTTGACTAGCACCTTGAATAGGAGAGGGAAGGAGGGAAAGGCGTAAAGAAACTTCCCTTCCCAATCTAGGAGAAAGGCATCCAGGGGGACTAAGCCCAACACTGGGGGCCTGCAACAGAACAGTGGAAGTTGGTGATTGTCAGGGGCTGCAAAAAGATCTATCTGAGGGGTGCCCCATCTGGCAGAAACTATCCCCAGTATTTGAGGATCCAGAGACCATTCGTGATGGCCCTGGGAAATCCTGCTGACAGTATCTGCCAGGACATTGTCCTTTCCTGGAAGGTGAACTGCTATGCAGGAAGTGTTCAGGGAATAGGCCAGAGACCACAACTTCAGTGCCTCGGTGCACAAGGCCGAAGACCAAGTGCCCCCATGCTTGTTGATGTAGTACATTGTTGTGGTGTTGTCTGTTCTGACTTGTACCACTTTGTTCTGAACAGACACAGAAAACACTTGAAGTGCCAGAAAGACAGCTCTGAGCTCCAGCAAACTGATGTGGAGCAGAGATTCCTGAGGGGACCACACTCCCTGAGTGGAGAGGTCGCCCATGTGGGCTCCCCACCCCAGGAGGGATGCATCCGTAGTGAGGGTCAAGGAGTGAGACAGAGGAATGAAAGGGACCCCCAGCCTTAAACTGCTCTGATCCTGCCACCACTGGAGGGCCTGGATCAGGGTTCGGGTCACTGGGACCAACTTGGAAAGGGGGTCTCTTCTCTGAGACCAAAAGGCTCTCAAGTGAAACTGAATGTCCCACATCTGAAATCTTGCTCCTTGCACTACAGCTGTGGATGCAGCCATGTGCCCCAGGAGCTGCAAGAAGTATCTTGCTGGTCAAGAGACCTGCAGAGTGAAGGAGGAGGCCAGAGCCACCCAGGTTCCTTACCCTCTCTAAGGGTAGGAAGGCTCTGGCCTGCTTTGTTCAATTCTGCACCTATGAAGGTGAGCACCTGAACAGGTTCCAGAACTGACTTTGGAAAACTGAGCAATAAGCCCAGAGAGGTGAGCAGCTGCTGGGTAACTTGCAGGTGAGATTTGACCTGTTCTGGGGACTGGCCTACAATGAGCCAGCCGTCCAGGTAGGGAAAGACAGCAATCCTTTGCCTTCATAAATGAGCAACTGCTACTGCCAGACATTTTGTGAATACCCTTGAGGCAGAGGAGAGGCCAAAGGGCATTGCTCTGAACTGGTAGTGACCTGAGGGCAGTTCGAATCTGAGGTACTTTCGGTGGGAGCTTCTGATTAGGACATGAAAAATAGGCATCCTTGAGGTCCAGGGAGGCTAGCCAGTCCCCTGGCCTAGAAGAAAAAATTACTCACCTTAGTAATTGCTTTTCTTCTCATGGAGTCTTGCTATATTATGACCATATGCAGTCAGCCACTGCAGCTGAACTGCCCCGGAGAGGAAAGAGTTAACTCCAGAGAGTCTGAGTTCCACAGCGAGGGCGCTATACTAAAGTTTTCCATCTGGCCAGTTTCAAATGAAACTGCTCAGATCTTACGAAGCCAACACTAAGCAACAAGTCTGTGTGGAAAGCTCTACACTAGCCAAGTGGCTACCTACTAGTAGGAACAACAACAATATAAACAACAATATAAACAGCAATAATAATAATAACAATGAATAATAGTATTATTAGTTTCTCCCTAACAAGCACTATTAGACCCCCCCTTCCCCCAAGACTCAAGTCCAGGAAGGGGGCCAACATATTACTTAAAACAGAAATACCTAATTCCCTAACCCTGCATTAAGGGGGTGAAGGGAAGAACTAAAATGGCATGACACAGTGCTTGCACTAATTTGCCACCTACCCAAGTAGAAGTTCTGAGAGGGGGGGAGGAGGGTGGTTCATATATAGCAAGACTCCAAGAAGAAAAGCAATTACTAAGGTGAGTAATTTTTTCTTCAAACACCATGAAGTCTTGCTATATTATGACTATATGCAGATTACACAGCAGTACCTCCATGGAGGAGGGTCAGAACCTACTTAGGAAATAGGCTCTGAAGCACAGCTGTGCCAAAACGAACATCTCTCCTGGACTGAATATCCAGGGAATAATGCTTGGTAAAAGTGTGAACTGTTTTCCAAGTAGCAGCTTGACAGATTTCCAGAATGGGAATATCTCTAGCAGCCGCTAGAGATGCAGCTGGTGGAGTGAGCCCTCAGTCCTGAGGGGGTTCTCTACCTAGTTTTTGATAAAATTGGATACAAGAGACAATCCACCTTGCAATTGTCCTCTTAGTGGCAGGTTTCCCATGGCCAACCCGCCTATAGGTAAAGAAGTGTTGGAGGATTCGAACCTGTGACCCTTGGTGCGTTCCAAATAGTAGCCTAAGGCTCTTTGACGCCCAAGCTGTGCAGACCTCTCACCTGAGGAAGAATGCTCAGTGAAAATACTGGAAGAGAGATGGATTGGTGCAGGTGGAAATCTGAAACCACTTTAGGCAAAAACTTTCTGTTAGTCCTGAGGACTACCTTATCTCTGTGGAAAGAGATAAATCTTCTTCCACTGACAGGGCCTGTAGTTCACTTATCGCCTGGCAGAAGTGATAGCCACTAGGAAAACAGTTTTCAAGTCAGAAACTTGAGCTCTGCTGAGGACAGAGGCTCAAGGGGTTGCATTAACTGAGCAATGCAAACATTCAGGTCCCAAGCAGGAGCTGGTTCTCGAAAAGAAGGGTTGGTGTGAAGTAACCCTTTAAAAAACTTGGAAAGCACAGGGTGAGAAGAAAAGGAAGCAGGCTTCCCTGCTGACAGAAAAGCAGAGACAGCTGCCAGATGAACCTTTAAGGTAGCTGGCCTAAGGCCTAAGGAATTTAAATGGACCAAATAGTCCAGTACAATGGGCAGATCAGCAGATTCTGGGATAATCTGCTTCTCAGAGCACCAGATGGAAAACCTTTTCCACTTAGAATTGTAAGTGGCCCTAGTGGAAGGCTTCCTTGAAGCCTTTAAAATATCCAAAACACCTTGAGAAAGGTGTAAGTCAGCAAATTCTAACTCCTCAAGAGCCATGCCTTGAGATGGAGGGATTTGAGGTCCAGATACCACACTCTCCCCTGTGCACAGGCCAGTAAGTCGTGGACTCTGGGCAAGCTCAGGGCAGGGTGGACTGTCAAGGACAGAAGCAGTGGGTACCAGGGCTGTCTGGCCCAATCTGGAGCAATCAGAATCACCTTGCAGGGCTGAGATCTGATTTTTACTAGTACCCTGAAAAGAAGGGAAAAGGGGGGAAAGGCATACAGGAACTTCCCTTTCCAATCCAACTGAAAGGCGTCCAGGGGGACTGATCCCAGCACTGGAGGCCTGCAACAAAACAGAGGAAGTTGGTGGTTGTCTGGGGCTGCGAAAAGATCTATCTGAGGGGTGCCCCATCTGGCAAAGACTGACCCCAGCACCTGAGGATTCAGAGCCCATTCGTGATGGCCCTGAGAAATCCTGCTGAGGGCATCCGCCAGGACATTGTCCTTCCCTGGAAGGTGAACTGCTATCAGGAGGTGTTCAGGAGTAAGCCAGAGACCACAACTTCATTGCTCGTGCACAAGGCTGATGACAGAGTGCCCCTTGCTTGTTGATGTACCACATTGTTGTGGTGTTGTCTGTCCTGACTTGAACTACTTTGTTCTGGACAGAAGCTGAAAACGCCTTTAAGAGCTAAAAAGGACAGCTCTGAGTTCCAAAAGATTGATGTGGAGCAGAGATTCCTGGGAGACCACACTCCCTGAGTGGACAGGTCGCCCAGTGAGCTCCCCACCTAACAGGGAAGCATCCGTGGTGAGGGTGAGGGAGGAAACGGAATGAAAGGAACCCTTGTTTTAGATTGCTTTGATCCTGCCACCAGTGTAAGGCCAGGATCAGGGTTTGGGTCACTGGAACCAATTTGGAAAGGGGTCCCTCCTTTGAGACAAATAGGCCCTCAAATGGAACTGAATGTCCCTCATCTGGAATCTTGCTCCTTGCACTACAGCTGTGGAAGCAGCCATGTGCCCTAGGAGTTGCAGAAATGCCTTGCTGGTCGAGAGACCCTTGAGGGTAAAGGAGGATGCCAGGGCAATGAGTCTATCTACCCTTTCCGAGGGAGAAATGCCCTGGCTAACTTTGTGTTCAATTCTGCACCTATGAAAGTTAGTACTGAACTGGTTCCAGAACTGACTTTGGTAAATTCAGCAGGAATCCCAGGAAGTGAGAAGCTGCTGGGTGACTTGCAAGTGGGATTTTACCTGATCTGGGGACTGACCCATGAGCCAGTCATCCAGGTAGGGAAACACAGCAATCCCTTGCCTTCTTAAATGAGCCACTACCACAGCTAGACATTTCGTGAATACCCTTGGCGCAGAGGTAAGGCCGAAGGGCATTGTCCTGAACTGGTAGTGGCCTGAGGGTAGTTCGAACCTGAGGTACTTTCGTGAGAAGGCCTGATCAGAACATGAAATAGGCATCCTTGAGGTCCAGGAAGCTAACCAGTCCCCTGGCCTCAAGGAGGGCAAAATCATTGTCAGAGTTAACATTTTGAACTTTGGTTTCAAAAGATGCTTGTTCAGGTTTAAAATCTAAAATGGCCGCCATTCTCCTGTCTTTTGGGGTAAGAAAGTATCTTGAGTACAGCCCTTGCCCTGATGGCAAGGAGGGACCCTTTCTACTGCTTGCAGTCCAACAGAGAAGAAACCTCTGCTTCCAAAGCAAGGGCTTCTAAAGGATTGAGGTGGAAATGTCTGGCTCTCATCTTCGAAACTGTTTGAAGCTGAGAACCAGACCCTGGCCTATTACCTCCAGAACCCACCTGTCCGGTTAGGACACCCAGTTCTGGCTGAAATAAACCAACCTGCCCCCACTGGTACAGGAGATCGGCCCTGGGCACCCCATCAGGGTGCCTGCTTGGCAGTAGCCTTAGGCTGAGGGAGGGACGGTTTACTTGTGCCCTGCCTACCTCTGCCTCTAAAAAACCCTCTGTGCAAATGCAGAGGAGGCCTGAAATTGGTAAAAAGGCCTGTGGAAAGGCCTGCCCCTACCTCTGGGAGCGTGCCTCTGTGGAGTGGCATGCCTCTCCTTAGCCTGGGCACTTTTGTAGGTAGTTCTGTATTCGCCATCTTTTTCATATAGTTTTCTGTTTGTTCCCCAAACAGAGAATTACCCACTACAGGAAAATCCATAGCCTTTGACTGAGTATCTTGGGACAGATTAGTGCATCTGAGCCATGCCAACCTACGGAAAGCTACAGAAGTGGCCATGACCCTAGAGGAAACATCATTAACATCAACAGCAGTATGAAATTGAACTTTAGAGGCTTCAATGCCATCAGCAGCCACCTGTTCCAACTCACTAGCCAGCTGGCCATGGGCCTGCTTGGCTAACTGCAATACTGTGTCCCACCTAGATTTCTGATATCAGCCACATAAGCCATATAATTTGCCTGCCTGAGTCCCAAAGAAGCTGCCATATACTGTTTTTGCCATGGCATCAATCTTCCTGGAATCCTTATCAGGAGGATGTGAGGCCAGAGGAATATTATCTTGTCACAGGCTGCAGCTTGTACCACACCTACATGACTACACTACTCAGTGAGGAAGTCTGTATCAGAGCCTGACAAGGTATATCTTCTGTCCATTTTTTATCTACAGGAGGGACAGAATGAGGATTTTTAAAATCTTTGTTGTTTGCTTCTAAATGACTTATGCAAAGGAATAGACAACCTCCTAGACTCTGGTATATCCATCATTTCTACATAATCAGGCTCCTCTTGCTCATCCACAGCTTCCTCTAAAGGAAGCTGGAGGGTTTCTGCAACCTTTTGTAAAACATAAAAAGAAGGGGACTCAGACAGAATAGGAGGAGATTCTAAAGGTCTGTCTGGAGAAATGTCCGGTTCAATGGGCACGTCCAGACCCTCCCAGCCACACATGTAATGATCAAATTGCCCTCCCTCTCCTGTGGTTCATAAAATTCCTCAACATCATACTCCTGAACCACTGGCACTGAACCAACCTTTTACCAACTGTAGGTGGTTCGGCAGGACCCTGAGACAGTGACTGGACAATCTGTATGGCTTTAGCTATTTCTGCAGCAGTTGGAGAGACAATTTTGGACTCCAAACCTACTGATTTCTTAGTCTTTTTCACTGAGACTGGTTCCCCTGAACCAGCCTTCCTTTTGCCCGAGGAAGTCTCGCCCTGGTCAGAGGGCACTCCCTCTGGTCCAGTGGGTACTGGACCGGGCTGGCCATCCGGTCAGCAGACTTATTGGCCTCTGCTTCCCTGAGCCGGCCCAATCTCTTTTCCAGGGTGGCTGCAGGGAAATTTTTACACACCTGGCAGTCTGACAGGAGGTGGTCAGCCCCCAGACAATAAACACAAGTGGTGTGTGGGTCAGCCTTGGCAAAGGCTTCCCCACAGACATCACAGTGTTGAAACCCAGTGGGCCCGGTTTTTCTTTTGGGTTTCTCAGACATAATGCCAGCCTAACCAAAAACTTGCCCTTTTGATGGCAGTGCCAGGCAAGACACCCTTATCGGTTCCTAACCGTAATACGGTATTTGAAATAACCTATTTTAAAAGCAAGGTTTTTTTAGAACCGATAAGAACCGGGAACCGCACTCTAAAAGCCCAACCACACTTTAAAACGTTAAATTAAGCAAACCGATCGGTTCAAAACCAAACCGATAATTGAATTTCCACACAGACTTTAAATTTTCTACTTACGGTTTACCAGATAGAGCTTTTAACCGAAATGCGGTAAAATAAATACTTTTTGCCAGTTCAAATGAACCGAAAATACTCGCTTGAACAGAGACATGAACCGATGTGAAGGAGCTGATCTCCGGAGTGACTGTTCAGTGAAGCAGAGTAAAGAATCGGACAGTTTCATTTGAAACTGGCCAGATAGAGCTTTGGTATAGCACCCTCGCGCTGTGGAACTCCAGACTCTCTGGAGTTAACTCTTTCCTCTCCGGGGCAGTTCAGCTGCAGTGGCTGACTGCATATGGTCATAATATAGCAAGACTTCATGGTGTTTGAAAGGGTAAAATCATTGCCAGAGTTACCATTTTGAACTTTGGTTTCAAAAAGTGCTTGTTCAGATATCTCAGGCCTAAAATGGGCCGCCATTCTCCTGTCTTTTTTGGGGTAAGGAAATATCTGGAGTACAGACCCTTGCCCTGATGTAGGGGAGAAACCCTTTCTACAGCTCTGAGAGCCAGGAGGGATGAGACTTCCGTTTCTAAAGAAAAGATCTCTAAAGGGTTTGCAGGTGGGAAAGATCTGATTCTCATCTTTGGAAATTTTTGAAGCTGAGAACCAGACCCTGACCTACTACTCCAGGACCCACTTGTCTCGAGTTAGAGACTCCCAGTTCAGCTAAGTAAGCCAACCTGCCTCTACAGGTAAAGGAGAATTGCCCTTGGGCACCCCAACAGGGTGCCTGTTTGGCAGGTGCTTTAGGCTGAGGGGTGGGAGCAGGCCTGCTCACACCCAGTCTGCCTCTCCCTCTGAAGAACCCCCTCTGAACATAAGCAGAGGAGGCCTGGGTTTGGTGAAAAGGCCTACCCCTACCCCTGGGGGTCTGCCTCTGAGGAGTGGCTTGCCGCTCCTTGGCCTGAGCACTCTTATAGGTAGTCCTATATTCATCCATTTCCTTCATATAATTCTCTGTCTGCTCCCCAAACAGAGAATTCCCTACAGGAAAATCCATAGCCTTAGTCTGGGTATCCCAGACAAGCTAGTACACCTGAGCCAGGCCAACTCCTGCGAAAAGCTACAGATGTAGCCATGACTCTAGAGGATACATCATTAAAATCCACAGCAGCATTGGATGCCTCAATGCCATCAGCAGCCACCTGCTCCAGCTCATTAGCAAGCTGGCCAGAGGCCTGTTTGGCCAAAGCCATGACAGTGTCCCATCTAGATTTTTGAAACCTTGCTACATAAGCCATGTAATTTGCTTGCCTGAGTCCCAAGGACGCTGCCATGTATTTTTTTTTTTGCCATGGCATCAATCCTCCTGGAATCCTTGTCAGGAGGATGTGAAGCCAAGGGAATATTAGCTTTATCACAGGCTGCAGCCTGAACCACACCAACATTACTGCAATGCTGTGAAAGGAATTCTGTATCAGGACCTGACAGTGTACCTCCTGTCCATCTTTTTGTCCACAGGAGGCACAGAATTAGGAGTTTTTAAAATTTTTTATTGTTTGTTTCCTAAATGAATTATGCAAGGGAATAGACAATCTCCTAGACTCTGGAATATACATCCGTTCTACAAAATCAGGTTCCTCTTGCTCATCCACAGCTGGAGGGATTCAGCAACGTTTTTAAAAAACAAAAAATGAGAAGGGGACTCAGAAAGCATAGGGGGAGATTCTAAGGGTCAGTCTGGGGAGATGTCCGGTTCAATGGGCACATCCAGACTCTCAAAGTCACATTCACACTGTTCATAATCCTCCTCCCCCTCCTCTGGTTCATAAAAATCTCCAATATCATATTCTTGAACCGGTGGAACCGGCCGAACCAACCTTTTACTAGACAGAGGCGGTTCGGACGGAACCGGAGAAAGTGACTGTACAATTTGTATAGCTTTTGCTATTTCTGCAGCAGTTGGGGGAAGGAATTTTGGACTCCTACCTGCTGATTTTTAGTTTTCTTAGCTGGAACTGGCTCTCCAGGAGACAGCTTTACGCTTTGCCCGGAGGAAGTCTCGCCTGGTCAGGAGGGCACTCCTCCCTGTCTCGGGTTGGCACCGAACTGGGCTGGCCATCCGGTCAGCTGACTTTGAGCCTCTCGTTCCCTGAGCCTGCCCACTCTCTTATCCAGGGTGGCTGCAGGGAAATTTTTATCAATCTGGCAGTCTGAATTGAGGTGGTCAACCCCAGACAAAAACACATGTAGTGTGTGGGTCAGCCTTGGCAAAGGCTTCCCCACAGACACTACAATGTTGAAACCCAGTGGGCCCGGTTTTTTCTTTTGGGTTTCTCAGACATGATGCCAGCCTAACCAAGAAACTTGCCCTTTTAACGGCAGTGCCAGGCAAGACACCCTTATCTGTTCCCAACCGTGTCACGGGTCATGGAAAAAACCGTAATGAAATCCGGTTTTTTTAGAACCGATAAGAACCGGGAACCGCACTCTAAAAGCTTTAAAATGCTTACTCTTTAAAGTTTTAACCAACCTGATCGGTTCGATCCGAACCGATAAACATTTACAAGTTCCACACAGAAATAAAACCTGTCTATTACTTACAATACCACAGACAGAGCTTGAACCAATCGGTTTGCGGTTAAAATAATAATACTCGCGGTTGAATTTAACCGAGAAAATACTGTTTAAACCGAGAAATAAACCGAGCAGTACGAGAAATCTCCGGAGCGACTGTTCAGTGAGGCGGAGTAAAGAATCTGACAGTTTGAGTTTGAAATAACCAAGACAGAGCTTCTCTAATAGAGCTCGAGTTCTAAGTTCCATTCTTAGAATGGAGTTAACTCTTTCACCTCCGGAGCAGTTCTAATGGTGGGACAAACTGCAATAGTCATAATATAGCAAGACTTCATGTTGTTTGAAGGTTAAGGAGAAAAAGGTAGCATTCAGGAAGTATAAGGAAACGCAGCCACAGCAGGACAGAGAACAGTGCCAGTTAAAGCAGAAGGAAGCGGGGAAGGCAGTCAGAATAGCAAAGGCCCAAACTGAGGAAAAGACAGCCAACTCAGTTAAGAAGGGGGATAAAACCTTTTATAGGTACATTAGGGAGCGAAGAAGGACGAAGGGAGGGATACTGAGGCTTAATAAAGGGAAGGGAGGGTGGGCAGAGGGGACAGTGAAAAGCAGGGATACTGAATGAATACTTCTGCTCAGTATTCACAAAAGAAGAGAAGGGGGAGGTACCTAAATCAAATAACAGAAGCACTCTAGATAGGGAGGTTGATACCAGTCCATTCACAGAAGAAAGGGTTCTGAAAGAACTCTTAAAACTGATGGTGGACAAAGCAATGGGGTCTGATGGGATTCACCCAAGAATTCTAAAAGAACTAAGGGGAGAACTAGTGACACCACTGACTACCCTTTTTAACAAGTCATGGGAGGATGGTGTGGTAACCAGAGGACTGGAGGAGGGCAGATGCGATTCTCCTTCACAAAAGTGGGAGCAAGACAGAGGCAGGAAACTACAGACCTGTTGGTTTGACCTCAGTGGTAGGGAAAATGATGGAATCACTTCTGAAAAAAAGAATTGTTGAGTTCCTAGAGGCCAGTGGGGCACAGGACCCTAGGCAGCATGGATTCACAGCCGGAAGATTGTGTCAGACGAACCTAATAGATTTCTCTGACTGGGTGACCAAAGTAGTAGACCGGGGAAGGGCTGTGGACATGGCCTACCTAGACTTTAGATGGAGTCACAGTGTGTTATTTACCTTCACCCGGGAGTGGGGTGGATTCCATTGTGTCATATTTAGATTCCCTAGCCTGTTACTGTACATACAGCAGGTATATTATAGACTATTTTTTTTTATTTTAACTTTGAACATATTGCATGGGGGTCCTTGACAGATCTATTTACATTAGACTAATACTGTAGTGATTTGTGGAAATGTAGGTATGTTAGGACTCGACTTAGACATACTTTATATTTACTTCTAGTTACCTTACAACCTTTGTTAAAAAACTGGGTCTGCAGGATGTTCAAGCTCGTTCACAGCTCATGGCTCTAACTTCTTCTAAACAGTCTCCCTTTTTCCTTTGTGTTAGTCATGCATTCTGATATTCTTTACATAGATGTATAGATAATGTCGGCAGATAAGGGCTGCCGGACCCAACCAGTCTGCCCGTTTATGCTACCTGACGAAGCTACCAATGACCCTATCTGGTCACTGCCTTTAGCATTTTCTTATTTCTAATATTCCTGTCCCATGCATGTTTGAAGCCTGTCACTGTTCAGGTGGCCACCACTTCCTGGGGCAGGCTATTCCATGCATCCGCCACCCTCTCCGTAAAAAAGAACTTCCTGACATTTCCCCTTAGGCAGCCACTCATCAGTCTCATGTCATGTCCTCTTGTTCTGGCACTACTTTTAAACTGGAATATGTTGTCCCCCTTCACCTTGTTCATGACCTTGAGGTATTTGAACATTTCTATCATGTCACCTCTCTTCCTCCTTTGCTCCATCGTGTACAAATTGAGGTCTTTGACTCTTTCCTCGTAAGGCTTGTGATGCCCCTACCACCGACCCACAGGCCATAGCCAACTGCCTTAATGCATCTTTTTCCGACCTTAGTGCTGTGCTCCAACGCAACTTCTTTGATCCTACTCCGGCCACCCAGCCTCCTAACCTACAATATCCCCATCTTCCACTTCAAAGTAGTGTCCACGAATGAGGCTAGGCCATTTCTCACCAATGCCCTCAGTGGCTCTTGCTACTGTAAGAACTCTTTTGATATAAGGGTCCTTGGGCTTGTACTCAACACTGTTCTCTCCCCACTGACTGACCTCCTAAACCACTCCGTGTCTGGGGCAGTTCCCTTCAACCTGGAAGATGGCCACCATCACCTATATACTAAAGAGTGGTGACTGTACACTCCCCAATAACTACCGGCCCATCTCAACCCCCCCCCCCCCACAAAAGCCCTTGAAAAGATTATAGCCACCCAACTTACTGATGATCTTCTCACTTACGATCTGCTGTGCAGGGAGCAACATGGCTTCAGGTCAGGGCACAGCACCACCACAGCCCTGACTGAGTTCTCCAATTACATCCACTCTGCTGTGGATAAGAAACACCTCGCAGGAGCCATCTTCATCGACCTGTCAAAGGCCTCTGACACCATTTCCCACCCCTTACTCCTACACACACTCCAACACCTAGGCCTAGCCAGTGGACCTATAGCCTGGCTCACCAGCTACCTCTCAGCCTGGTCGCAATGCGTCAAAATACACACTACCCTGTCCTCCACCTTGCCAGTCCACTCTGGGGTCCCCAAGGGCTCAACTCTTGGCCCACTGCTGTTCAGCATCTACCTGAACGCCCTGCCCAAGTCATGCTCCAGTAATCTGTTGCTGTATGCAGATGACGCAGTTCTCTTTGCCTCACACCAAGATCAGAGTTCTCTGCAACCATCCCTCCAATATGCATTTAATCAGATTCAAAACTGGTTCACAGACCAAAGACTCAGTCAATGTGAAAAAAACTAAAGCAATGCTCTTTGCCCATCATCAGAACAAAGCCAAGAATATGCAACTATCAATCCTCTCCCACTCTCTCCTTCCACTTCAGCAGGTACACACGTATAAATACCTATGCGTAACTTTTGACTCCCACCTCTCCTTCCACTCGCACATAAACAATCTGTCTTCAACCATCAACGCGCGCATAGGGCTACTGTTCAGGCACAAACCAGTTTACCCCTGAAGCCCTTAACCTGGCTGTCACCGGCTCAGTCCTCTCTTGTCTACTACGGGCTTACCATCTACTCAGCCGCCGATCACACGGCACTGAACAAAATCCTTCTGGCCACAAATAAAGCGTACAGGTTCCTATCAGGGGCAGATAAGCGTACCCACACCTGCACCCTGTATTCCCTGACAAACCTCCTAGATCTGGATGAGAGAATACGTTACCAAACCTGTCTCCTTACAAAAAAAATTCACCTGGGGCTCTACCTTTTGTGGGTATCTGCCGCACTCCAATCCTCCCACACTACGGTAAACACCTGCACCACCAGCAAACATATATGGTCGACCCCGAAGGTCAGGACCTCATTAGCCCAAAGGTCCTTCTCCTTCAGGGTACCTACTTGGTACAACAAACTCCCCTAGGATATGTCCTCCATCCCCAAATTAGGTCTCCTCAAAGTAGCACTCAAAGAACATATACTCGCCTCTCGGCGGTGTCTATGTACCATCTAGTTAGGCTCTATCTTACTGCTACATCACTGTCAACCTCCTGACAAGTCCTTGTGGCTGCTCACATATGTTTACTGCGCTAGTCTTCCACTCTACTGTAGTAACAGTCATGGCTAGCCAGTGCCTAAAGTATGACCAGTTCGAGATCTGTTATGACAGCTGCCAAACTCTGCCTAATTTTTCCAAAATGTAATGTGAAACATGACTAAGCAACTTTAATCATGTACTCCTGTTAATATAATTTTCGTGTGTAACCCGTAATTCCATCATGCTGTTACTATGTATTATGTATGTTCTGTTTTTTGTACTCTGACGCGGAGCCTTTGTAAAGTAGTCTGACTCAAAGGTTGTAATCCTAAAGTATGTTAAATAAATAAAATTTTGGTCACCCTCCTCTGCACGTCTCTATTTTGTCAATGTCTTTTCGAAGGTGTGGCCTCACCAGGGTCTTGTACAGTGGAACTATTACCTCCTTCGGCTTGTGATTCCCCTTCCAATACACCCCAACGTCCTAGTAGCCTTCCCCACCACCTTGGCTGTCTGCCTTGAGGTCATCTATGATTATGATCCTCAGGTCCCTCTCCTCCTTAGTAACTGCCAACAGCTCTCCCCCCCAACCTGTAGCTTGCTCCAGGGTTCCTCCTCCCCATGTGCAAGATTTTGCGTTAAACCTTAGTTGCCACGCCTCTGACCATCTCTCCAACCGTTCCAGTTCCTTTCTCATCTTTTCCACCATCTCCGGGGTATCCAGCCTGTTGCAGATGTTGGTGTCATCTGCAAACAGGCAACCATTTCCCTCTAGCCCATCTGTAATGTCACTGATGAAGACACGGATGAGGACCAGCCCCAGAACTGACTCTTGAGGTACCCCAATGGTCACCTCCCTTTCCTCCGATTGGGTTCAGTTTACCATGACCCTCTGTTTTCAGTCCCTTAACCAGTTTACAATCCAGTTTACTACCTTGTGCCCCATCCCCCCAGACACCCTAGCTTGTTGACCAATCTCCTATGTGGGACGGTAACAAAGGCTTTGCTGAAATCTAGGTAGGCAATATCTACTGCCCCCTCTTGGTCTACTGCCTTAGTCACCCAGTCAAATAAATCTATTAGAGTAGTTTGACAGGACTGTCCTGCGGTGAACCCATGTTGCCTGGGATCCAACACCCCCATGGCTTCTAGGTGCTCCACTATTCTTTCCTTGAAGAGTGTCTCCATTATCTTTCTGACTACAGAGGTTAGATGAACTGGTTTGTAGTATCCTGCATCTTTACTACCGCTCTTGTGAAGAAGAACAACGTTTGCCCTTCTCCAGACCTCTGTGGCCACTCCAGTGTCTAGGGACTCACTGAACAGGGCTGCCAGAGGGGCTGCCAGTTCAATTCTCAGTTCCCTTAGGACCCTGGGATGTATGCCATCTGGATCCATGGCTTTGTCCACTTTCAGGTTTGCAAGCTCTTCTAGGACCCTCTCCTCTGAATGGACTGGTGTTTACCTCCTTATCCTTTGTTCCTTTAAAGTCTAGCTGTGGGCCCTGCCCATGCCCTTCCACAGTGAATATTGAACAGAAATATTCATTCAGGATTGCTGCTTTCTCCCCGTCTCCCTCTACTATCCCCCTCCTGGCTCCTCGAAGCTTAGCTACTCCCCCTTTACCTGCCTTCTCTGTCTAATGTACCTGAAGAATGTCTTGTCTCCTTTTTTAACCGATTTGAGCTATTCTTTCCTCTGTTCGCGCTTTAGCGCTTCTCGCTGCTTTTCCTGCCTCTCTCAGACACTTCTGGTACATTTCCTTGTCTTCATCTCTGTCTCCTTATACTTGCTGAAGGCTAGCCCTTGGCCCTTACTTTTTCAGCCCCCACGAGAACCAAAGTGGTTTTTCCTTTACTCTGTCTATTGACCTAACACATTGTTTGTGACCTCCTGTGCCCATTTCTCAACGTCCCCCCATTCCCCTTTTTTCCAGGGTTTCCTTAAGCTGAAGTCCCATCCTGGTAAAGTTTGCCCTTCTTAAGTCTAAGACTCTTGCTTTCATATGGCTTGACTGAATTCCTGTGTCCACCTTGAACTACACCATATAGTGGTCGCTGGACCCTAGTTGACCTTCTACCTTGAGCCTTGTTATCCTGTCCCCATTGGTCAGTACCAGATCCAGGATTGCCCGGTCTCTGGTAGGTTCCTGCACCAGTTGCCTAAGGCCAGCCCCCTCAAGGGAGTCAACAAAGTCCTGTGCCCTGGCCAAGGCCCCTGCTGGGATGGACCATTCCATTCCGGCATGTTAAAGTCTCCCACCAGCAGTACACCTCCCTCTCCAGCCATGTCATGCATGTTTTCCAGCAGCAGTTTGTCAATTTCTTCTGCCTGAGCTGGGGGATCTGTAAATGACCCCTGTGCAAATGGCCCTTCCATTGCCTGGCTCAAGTGTGACCCAAACTTCCTCTGTTTGCTCATGTCTGTTTTGAATTCCAGTTACCTTGATGCTTTCTTTAATGTAGAGGGCAACCCCACCCCCCTTTTTACCTTCCCTGTCTTTTCTGAACAGGGCGTAACCCGGTACACTAAATGTTCCAGCTGTGGTTCTTGGTGTACCATGCTTCTGTTAGTCACCATGTCCAGATCAGCCTCTGTCATTACAGCCATCAGGTCTGGGACCTTGTTCCCCAGACTGCAGGCATTCGTGTGCATGACTTTCCATGGAAAGTGGTATCCTTTCGTCCCCTCCTTGTGTTTTGTCCCTTGTATCATCCTACTATTCCTGGCATACTTATTAGCTTTTGTTTACCGGGTAAGCACACTAGACAAGGAATGCCTATTTTCAGGTGTGACCTGGGAGATTACAACAGCATGGTTTACAGAACAGTGCAAGGCAAGTTCAACAATGTGAAATACAAGCAATCAGCAGGGTGATACAAACAGGTACAGGATGAACAGATAAGCATACATATCAAAGGTAAGAACAAGCAAGCAATAGTTATATTTTATGGAAATAATACAAGTGCAATTTGTCCCATTTTGAAGATGGTAAGTGATGAGGTGAAAGGCATGCAGGGTAGATAATTCCCCTTACTAGAGCTCAGAGGGGGCAGGGGAACCAGGGAAGTGGAGGGTGCACAACAGGGTCCACGCAGGGGTACGGGATCTCAAGCAGCCTTGGAAAAGTTACAGGCCGAGGCAGACTTCAGGTTCAACCAGAGGGAGCTCTTAAAGATGGGATGGGTGGGGTACATCTGATGGCTGCAGGCAGGGTATTCCAGAATCTGGGGTACAAACAGCAAAGGCATGATCACCTGACAGTGCACGAGTTTTTGGGACAAGGAGGGGTTGCAAGTCAGCTGACCTTAGCCGGTAGAAGAAGTTTGGACAGGGCAGGTGGGGTGGCATTGTGGATGATTTTGTCTGTGAAGCAGCCCAGGACAAATGAGCGATAATTATCCGGGGACAACCAGTGTAGTTGACTGTATAAATCACAGTGATGGGTAAGTCGAGGGACAGCAAGGGCAAAGCAGCAAATATTATTATAGGCCACATCCCATTTAGCAAGGTTAGTTTTTGCAGTGAGGGTAAAGACAATCAACCCACAGTTAAGAGAGGGAAGGAACGAACCTTTAGTAAGGGCAAGCCACGCAGCAGCAGTAAGGGACCCACGAGCCCAGTATGCAAGTCCAAGCTTGATATTTGTTGCCCTGCAGATATTTTGAATGTGTAGCGACAGGTGTAACTAGGGGTCAAGAGTAACTCCCAGGTATCTAAAGGAGTATGTAGTGCCAACTGGGACACCATCAAGGCTTAAGACATTGAGTGGGACAGGACACTGTTTGAGTTTGGCAAAAAAGACTAACAGCACGAGTTGAGTTTTCTTTAAGTTCAGCACAAGCTTATTTGTCAGGAACAAATGTTGCAGTTTACTGAAGTCAGCTTGTAGGTTGTGATTTATGGCACAGACATCATCTGAGCTAGCTAGGGCATATTCTATGTGGTGCTTCCCTTCTACTACTGTACCTTTTTGGTTATTTGTGGTTTAGTTCTTTTTCTTAATGATATGATCTGGCCCTGTGCGCAGCCTTTTCTGCCCTGTGTTACTGGTGTACCTGCCCTCGGCATAACGTCCTAGTCCTGCTTGACGTGTGCCCTAGCCTGAGGGAGAGGGCTGTCTGAATCTCCACGATCCTGACAGGTCCCCACAGTGGCTAGTTTAAATGTCTGCTCAGTAAGCACGTAAACCTCTCACTGAGGATAGACATTCCTTCCCCAGAAGGATACAGACCATCTTTCTTGTACAGGCGTGCATCATGCCAGGTGGTATCCCAGTCCCCAATGCAGCCAAAGCGGTTTTCCCCACACCAATCCTTCAATCACTTGTTGAAGCTTTTGATGCGTTGGTTTCACGATTTTGATAAATTAATCATCAATATTTGTGGTGCACTCAATTTTACATACTGTTTACTTTATCACAGTAGCTACTGCTGTTTCTTTTCATACATTTCTTAGATACTGCATGAGGCCAGGGAT
The DNA here is from genome assembly GCA_016271365.2 of Neoceratodus forsteri. Lineage (NCBI taxonomy): Eukaryota > Metazoa > Chordata > Ceratodontiformes > Ceratodontidae > Neoceratodus > Neoceratodus forsteri. The sequence goes on from CM057452.1 coordinate 1,198,166,659, forward strand.
GGAAGTGGAGCAGAAATGGGACATTACAGAGGCAATGGAAGCTTGCACCAAGTTACAGAGTAAGAGGTGCAGAACAAGGAAACCATGCTGGTTGAACAGTGAGGTGATGGAGGGTGAGGGCAAAGAGAGCTGTATACAAGAGGTTCACAGGATAAGTATGCAAGATGGTCCAAGGAAGTGACCAATAGGGTGAGGGACGCTAAGGTCTCAAGGAAGCTAAGGTTAGCACTGGGAATTTGGGGGATTACTCACCTTAGTAATGTTGTGTCTACTAATGGAGTCTTGCTATATTCTGACATACGCAGTTAGGTCCTGCCTTTCAACTGGCCCGGAGAACAAAGAGTTAAACTTTCCATGGCCAGCATGGAATGTTCACCGCGAGCTCGGTTGAACGCCCTGTCTGCTGCTGTTTAAACTCCAACTTTCAGATCTTTACGAGCAATACTCACTAGAAGTTCTGCGTGGAAACTGTAAAACTCAAAAACTAGCCAACTGGCAAATATATTTATATAAAAGGTTTTTTTTGGTTTCAAAGCAAAGACTCAAGTCAGGAAAACCAAAAAACAAAGGACATCCCGAAACACAACACTCACCCAAAATAAAGGAGGGTGAAAAAGGGATACCCCTATGGTGCCAACACTGCACCTACATCCCAAAAACTAGGTTCTGAGAGGGGAGGCGGGGGGGGGGAGGGGAGGTCAGAATACAGCAAGACTCCATTAGAAGAAACAACATTACTAAGGTGAGTCATTTTTTCCTCAAACAACATGTAGTCTTGCTGTATTCTGACATATGCAGACTACCAAGCAGCACCTTCATGAAGGAGGGACAGAACCTACTTTGGAAACAGGCTCTGAAGTACTGCTGTGCCAAACCGAGCATCACTCCTAGCCTGGATATCCAGAGAGTAATGCTTGGTGAATGCATGGACTGTTTTCTAGGTGGCTGCTTGACAGATTTCTAAGATAGGAATATCCCTGGCAGCCACCAGGGAAGCAGCTGTACCTCTAGTAGAGTGAGCCCTCAGGCCTGAGGGTGGAGTTCTACCCAGTTTTTCATAGCAGAATTGTATACAAGAAATAATCCACCTGGCAATAGATCTCTTAGTGGCAGGTTTGCCCTTACCAACCTCTCCATATGTGAGAAACAACTGGAGGGACTCAAACCCTTGGTGCGCTCTATGTAGTAGCTGAGGGCCCTTTTAACATCCAAGCTGTGCAGCATCCTCTCTCCAGAGGAGGAATGGTCAGTGAAGAAAACAGGGAGAGACAGACTGGTTGAGGTGGAAATCTGAAACCACTTTAGGCAAAAACTTTCTGTTAGTTCTTAGGACCACTTTATCTCTATGGAAAGAGATGAAATCGGGTTCCACTGACAGGGCTTGCAATTCACTGATATGCCTGGCAGAGGTAATGGCCACCAAAAATACAGTTTTCCAAGTCAAGTACTTAAGCTCTGCAGAGGACAAAGGCTCAAAGGGGAGTTGTATAAGCTGAGCAATGCAAACATTAAGGTCCCAAGCAGGAGCAGGGTTCCTAAAGGGGGGATTAGTGTGCAGCAATCCCTTGAAGAATTTACAAAACACAGGATGGGCTGACAGAGGAGAAGGCTTGCCTACTGACAGGAAAGCAGAAACAGCTGCCAAATGCACTTTAAGTATAGCTGGCCTAAGGGCTAGGCCATTGAGATGGACCACATAATCCAGAACCATAGGCAACCCAGCAGAATCTGGAGAAATATTCTTCTTAGAACACCAAATAGTGAACCTTTTCCATTTGGAATTGAGTCTTTCTGGTGGAAGGCTTTCGAGAAGCCTTAAGGATATCCAGAACCCCTTGGGAAGGATGCAGGTCAGCAAACTCTAACTCTTCAAGAGCCATGCCTTGAGATTGAGAGACCAAAGGTTCGGGTACCAAATCCTCCCCCAAGAGGATGTCAACAGGTTGTAATTCCTGGGCAGAGACAGGGGAAGGTGGACTGCTAAGGACAGCAACAGGGGGTACCAGGGCTGTCTGGCCCAGTCTGGAGCAATCAGAATCACTTTGCATGGTTGTGACCTTATCTTGACTAACACTTTGAACAGGAGAGGGAAGGGGGGGAAAAGCACACAGAAATTTCCCTTCCCAATTCAGGATCAGAGCATCCAAGGGGACTGAGCCCAAGACTGGGGGTCTGCAACAAAAGAGAGGAAGTTGGTGATTGTCTGGGGCTGCAAAATCATCTATCTGTGGAGTGCCCCATCTCGAGAAAATCACTTTCAAAACTAGGGGATCTAGGGTCCATTCGTGATGGCTCTGGGATATTCTGCTCAATGCATCTGCTAGGACATTGTCCTTCCCTGGGAGGTGAACTGCTATCGGAGAGGTCTGCAGGGAATATGCCAGGGACCACAACTTCACTGCTTCTGTGCACAAGGCCATAGACAGAGTGCCTCCTTGCTTGTTGATGTACCACATGGTGGTGGTGTTGGCTGTTCTGACCTGGACCACCTTGTTCTGTACAGATGTGGAAAAGGCTTGCAGTGCCTGAAACACTGCTCTGAGTTCCAAGAGATTGATGTGAAGCAGATTCCTGAGGTGACCACAGCCCTTGGGTGGTAAGATCCCCCAGATGGGCTCCCCAGCCCAGCAGGGAAGCATCTGCAGTGAGTATCACTGAATAAGACTGAGTGACAAAAGGAACTCCTTGTCTCAAATTGTCCTGATCCTGCCACCACTGCAAGGCCTGGATCAGGGTTCGAGTCACTGGGACTAGTTTGGTAAGGGAATCCTTTCTTTGGGACCAGAAGGCTTTTAAATGGAACTGAATGTCCTCATCTGGAATCTTGCTCCTGGACCACTGCTGTGGAAGCTGCCATGTGGCCCAGAAGCTGAAGGAAATGCCTTGCTGGTCGAGACACCTGTAGGGTGAATGAAGAGGCCAGTTCCATAAGGGTCCTTGCCCTGTCCAAGGGAAGGAAGGCTCTTGCCCCTATTGTGTCCAGCTCTGCCCCTATGAAGGTGAGGAGCTGTACTGGTTCAAGAACAGACTTTGGAAGGTTGAGAAGGAATACTAAGGAAGTGAGCACTTGCCGAGTTATTTGCAAATGTGACTTGACTTGGTCTGGAGACTGACCTACTATGAGCCAGTCGTCCAAGTATGGGAAGATTGAGATCTTTTTTATCCTCAGAAAAGCAACCACTACTGCCAGGCACTTTGTGCAAACTCTTGGGGCTGATGTTAGGCCAAAGGGCATTGCTCTGAATTGATAGTGGCCTGAGGGCAACTCGAACATGAGGTACTTTCTGTGGGAGCACCTGATGGGAATGTGAAAATAGGAATCTTTGAGGTCCAGGGAGGCTAGCCAGTCCCCTGGCATTAGAGAGGGAAGAAAAAATTACTCACCTTAGTAATGTTGTTTCTTCTAATGGAGTCTTGCTATATTATGATATATGCAGTATAACCCCAGGTTAGAACTGCTCCGGAGGTGAAAGAGTTAACTTCATGCAGGGCATGGAATCTTGAGCGAACTCGGTTGAACACTCTGTCTGTTGAAGCTCAAACTTAAACTGTCAGATCTTTACGACAAAACTCACTAAGGTTCTGTGTGGAAGCCAGAACCACACTAGCCACTGGCTACTAACTACAAAACACCTTTTGATCTTGATCCCAAAACAAAGACTCAAGTCGGGGATTCAAGAAGAAACTTACATAACACCTAAGCACCCTAGAAGGGTGAATGAAGTGGGCATCAAAGAAGTGCTAACATTGCACTGCCCACCCACATCCCAAAACAGAGGTTCTGAGAGGGGAGGTTGGGGGGGAGGTCATAATATAGCAAGACTCCATTAGAAGAAACAACATTACTAAGGTGAGTAATTTTTTCTTCAAACAACATGAAGTCTTGCTACATTATGACATACGCAGACTACACAGCAGTACCTCCATGGAGGAGGGACAGAACCTACTTGGGAAATAGGCTCTGAAGCACGGCTGTGACAAATCGAGCATCACTCCTAGCCTGACTATCCAAGGAGTAATGCTTAGTAAAAGTGTGGACTGTTTTCCAGGTAGCTGCTTGACATATCTCTAGGATAGGAATGTCCCTGGCAGCAGCCAGAGATGCAGCTGTACCTCTGGTAGAGTGAGCCCTCAGGCCTGAGGGAGGAACCTTACCCAGTTTTTCGTAACAGAATTGGATACAAGAGACAATCCACCTGGCAATGGATCTTTTAGTGGCAGGCTTCCCTTTACCAACCTCACCATAGGTGAGGAACAATTGGAGGATTCAACCTGTGACCCTTGGTACGCTCTATATAGTAACTAAGGGCTCTTTGATATCTAAACTGTGCAATCTCCACTCACCAGAGGAGGAATGGTCAGTGAAGTACACAGGAGAGACATGGATTGATTAAGGTGAAAGTCTGAAACCACCTTAGGCAAAAACTTCCTGTTAGTCCTGAGGACTACCTTATCTCTATGAAAGGAGATGAAATCAGGCTCCACTGACAAGGCTTGTAGCTCACTTATGCGCCTGGCAGAGGTGATGGCTACCAGAAACACAGTTTTCCAAGTCAAGTACTTCAGCTCCGCTGAAGACAATGGCTCAAAAGGGGGTTGCATAAGCTGAGCGATGCAAATATTAAGATCCCAAGCAGGGGCAGGATCCCTGAATGGGGGATTGGTGTGAAGCAACCTTTAAAAAACTTGGAGAACACAGGGTGAGCTGATAAAGAAGAGGGCTTACCTGCTGACAAGAAGACAGACACAGCTGCCAAGTGCACTTTTAGGGTAGCTGGTCTCAGCCCCAAGGAATTCAAATGCGCCAAATAATCCAGGATCGTGGGCACACCAGCAGATTCTGGGGAAATATGTTTACCAGCACACCATATGGAGAATCTTTTCCATTTTGAATTATAGGTAGCCCTGGTGGAAGGCTTCCTAGGCCCTTCAAGATATCCAATACACCTTGAGAAAGGGTGTAGGTCAGCAACTAACCTCTTCAAGAGCGAAGCCTTGAGATTGAGAGATTTGAGGTTCGGATACCAAACTCTCCCCTGGGCACAGGTTAACAGGTTGTGATTCCTGGGAAGGCATAGGGAAGGGCGGACTGCTAAGGACATGAGGAGTGGGTACCAGGGCTGCCTGGCCCAATCTGGAGCAATCAGGATCATCTTGCAGGATTGAGATCTGAATCTGACTAGCACTTTGAAAAGAAGAGGGAAGGGGGGGAAGCATAGAGAAACTTCCCTTCCCAACTGAGAAGGAAGGCATCCAGAGGGACTGAGCTCAACACTGGGGGCCTGCAGCAAAAAAGGGGAAGTTGGTGATTGTCTGGGGCTGCAAAGAGATCCATTTGCGGAGTGCCCCATCTGGCAAATATTACCTCCAGTACCAGGGGATCCAGTGTCCATTCGTGATGGCCCTGGGAAATCCTGCTGAGAGCATCCGCTAGGACATTGTCCTTGCCTGGGAGGTGAACTGCCGTAAGGGAGGCGTTCAGAGAGTAAGCCAGAGACCACAACTTCATTGCTTCGGTGCACAAGGCCGTAGACCAAGTGCCCCCTTGCTTGTTGATGTACCACATTGTAGTGGTATTGTCTGTTCTGACCTGAACTACCTTGTTCTGGACAGATGTGGAGAAAACCTGAAGTGCTAGAAAATCTGCTCTGAGCTCCAGCAAATTGATGTGGAGCAGGGATTCCTGAGGGGACCACAGCCCTGGGGAAAGGTCGCCCATGTGAGCTCCCCACCCCAGGAGGGATGCATCTGTAGTAAGGGTCAAGGAATGAGACTGGGGGGTGAAAGGAACCCCCTGTCTCAGATTGTTCTGATCCTGCCACCACTGAAGGGCCTGGATCAGGGTTCGAGTCACTGGAATCAATTTGGTTAGGGGATCCGTCCTTTGAGACCAAAAGGCTCTCAAATGAAACTGAATGTCCCTCATCTGAAATCTCGCTCCATACACTACTGCTGTAGAAGCAGCCAAGTGCCCCAGGAGCTGAAGGAAATGCCCTGCTGGTCGAGAGACCTGCAGGGTGAAAGAGGAGGCCAGAGACACCAGGGTCCTTGCTCTCTCCAGAGGAAGGAAGGCTCTGGCTTCTTTTGTGTTCAGTTCTGCGCCTATGAAGGTGAGAAGTTGGACAGGCTCCAGAACTGACTTTGGAAGACTGAGAAGGAAACCTAGAGATGTAAGCAGCTGCTGAGTTACTTGCAAATGAAGTTTGACCTGTTCTGGAGACTGGCCTACAATGAGCCAGTCGTCCAGATAAGGGAAGATGACAATCTTTTGCCTTCTTAAATGAGCAACTGCTACTGCCAGGCATTTTGTGAACACCCTTGGAGCAGAGGAGAGGCCGAAGGGCATTGCTCTGAACTGGTAATGGCCTGAGGGCAGTTCAAATCTGAGGTACTTTCGATGGGAGCTTCTGATGAGAACATGGAAGTAGGCATCCTTGAGGTCCAGCGAGGCTAGCCAGTCCCCTGGCCTTAGAGAGGGTAAAATAATCCCCAGGATCACCATTTTGAACTTTGGTTTTAAAAGGTGCTTGTTTAGATACCTGAGATCCAAAATGGGCCGCCATTCTCCTGTCTTTTTTGGGGTAAGGAAGTACCTGGAGTACAACCCTTTGCCGTGGTGTATGGGTAGAACCCTTTCCACGGCTCTGAGAGCCAGGAGGGCAGAAACTTCTGCTTCCAGGGCAAGTGCCTCTGATGGGTTTGCAGGTGGAAAAGATCTGGCTCTCATCTTCGGAAATTTTTTGAAGCTGAGAACCAGTCCCTGGCTTACCACCTCCAGGACCCGGTTGTCTGATGTTAAAGACTTCCAGTCCTGGACAAATTAAGCCAGCCTGCCCCCTACCGGTAGTGGAGAATCGGCCCTGGCTACCCCATCAGGGAGCCCGTTTTGCAGGGGCTTTGGGTTGAGGGGTAGAAGCAGGCTTACTAGAACCCCTTCTGCCCCTTCCTCTAAAGAACCCCCTCTGGGCATAAGCAGAAGAGGAGGTCTGGGCTTGGTAAATGGCCTATGAAAAGGCCTGCCCCTGTCCCTGACATGCTGCCTTTGAGGAGTGACTTGCCTTTCTTTGGCCTGTGCACTCCTATAGGTGGTCCTATACTCATCCATTTTCTTCATATAATTCTCTGTCTGCTCCCCAAACAGAGAATTTCCCACAACAGGAAAATCCACAGCCTTAGACTGGGTATCCTGTGACAGGGCAGTACATCTGAGCCAGGCCATCCTGCGAAGAGACACAGATGTAGCCATAACTCTAAATGAAACATCATTAGAGTCTACAGCAGCATGAAATTGCACCTTGGATGCCTCAATACCATCCGCAACCACCTGCTCCAGCTCCCTGGCAAGCTGTTCAGGGGCCTGCTTTGCTAGGGCCAGGACAGTATCCCACCTGAATTTCTGGTACCTAGCTAGCGTAGTTAATAATTTGCCTGTCTGAATCCCAAAGATGCTGCCATGTACTGCTTTTTGCCATGGCATCCATCCTCCTGAAATCCTTTTCAGGAGGGTGAGAAGCTAGAGGAATATTAGCCTTGTCACAGGCTGCAGCCTGCACCACCCCCACATGGCTGCACTGCTGAGATAGAAACTCCGTATCAGAGCCTGATAAAGCATACCTCTTGTCCATCCTTTTATCCACAGGAAGGATAAAATGAGGAGTTTTCAGAATTTTTACTGTTTCCTAAAAGATTTATGCAAGGGAATAGACAGTCTCCTAGACTCTGGAATATCCATCATTTCCACAAAATCAGGCTCTTCTTGATCGTCAACAGCTTCCTCAACAGGGAGTTGCAGAGTGTCAGCGACTTTCTTGTAAAACAAAAAATGAGAGGGGGACTCAAGAGAGCCTGGGAGGGGATACTCCTAAAGGTCTGTCTGGAGAGATGTCCGGTTCAATGGGCACATCCAGACTGTCAAAATCACACTCGCTCTCCTCGTACCCTCTCTCCTTCCCTGGTTCATAAAAATCTTCAAAAGCATAATCTTGAACAGGAACCTGACCGAACCGGCGCTTACCCAATGTGCCGGTTCAGACGGACTGAGGAAAGAGACTGGACAATCTGAATAGCTTTGGCTATTTCTCAGCGGTTGGAGAAAGAACTTTTGGCCCCAAACTAGCTGACCTTCTAGCCCTTTAGTTGAACCAGCCCTCAGAGCTGGCTCTTCGCTTGCCCGAAGAAGCATCGCCTGGTCAGAGGGCACTTCTCAGGTTCGGGTTGAACCGAACCGGCTGGCCATCCGGGTCAGCAGACTTTTGGCCTCCCTTTCCTGAGCCTACCAACTCTTTTTTCCACGGTGGCAGCAGGAAAATTTTCACAAATCTGGCAGTCTGCATTGAGGTGGTCAAACCCCAGACAATATACACATATGGTGTGTGGGTCAGCCTTGGCAAAGGCTTCCCCACAGAGGCCACAGTGCTGAAACCCAGTGGGTCTGGTTTTTCTTTTGGGTTTCTCAGACATAGTGCCAGCCTAACCAAAACTTGCCCGTTAATGGCAATCCACCAAGCAGGACTCTCTTATCGGTTCCCAACCGTGTCACGGGTCGTGGAAAAAACCATAATAAAATCCGTTTTTTTTTTTAGAACCGATAAGAACCGGGAACCGCACTCTAAAGGGCTAGAAAGTAATTTTTAAACCCCTCTGATCGGTTCAAACCGAACCGAAAAAGACATTTACAAGTTCCACACAGAAGAAAAATAAAAAAGTAAGCCTATTACTTACAATACTACAGACAGAGCTTGAACCGACGATTGCGGTTAAATTTCAGTAAAATAAACCGAGAATTACACTTTAAAACTGACAAACAAACCGAGCAGCAAGAGGAATCTCTGGAGCGACTGTTCAGTGAGGCGGAGTAAAGAATCTGACAGTTTAAGTTTGAGCTTCAACAGACAGTGTTCAACCGAGCTCACGCTCAAGATTCCATGCCCTGCATGGAAGTTAACTCTTTCACCTCTGGAGCAGTTCTAACCTAGGGTTATACTGCATATGTCATAATATAGCAAGACTTCATGTTGTTTGAAGGATTATTCCCAGAGTCACCATTTTGAACTTTGGTTTTAAAAGGTGTTTGTTCAGATATCTTAGGTCCAGGATGGGCCGCCATTCTCCTATCTTTTTGGGGGTTAGGAAGTACCTGGAGTACAATCCTTTGCCTCGTAGGTGGGAACCCTCTATAGCTCTGAGAGCTAGGAGGAAGAAACCTCTCCCAAGGTAAGGGTCTCTGATGGATTTGCAGGTGGAAAGATCTGGTTCTCATCTTGGGAAATTTTTTTGAAGCTGAGAACCAGTCCCTGGCTTACTACTTCCAGGACCCACTTGTCTGATTCAGAGACTTCCAGTCCTGGACAAAGTAAGCCAGCCTGCCCCCTACTGGTATTGGAGAATCGGCCCGGGCAGACCCATCAGGGTGTCTGCTTGGCAGGGGCTTTAGGCTGAGGGGTGGATGCAGGCCTGCTCATCCCACGTCTGCCTCTCCCTCTGAAGAACCCCCTCTGAGAATAAGAAGAGGAGGCCTGAGTTTTGTAAAAAGGCCTTTGGAAAGGCCTGCCCCTGCCCCTGGACTGCTGCCTTTGAGGAGTGGCTTGCCTTTCTTTGGCCCGAGTTCTCCTGTAAGTGGTCCTGTACTCATCCATCTTTTTCATGTAGTTCTCTGTCTGCTCCCCAAACAGAGAATTACCAATAACAGGGAAATCCGTGGCCTTAGCCTGGGTATCCCGTGATAGGCTAGTACATTGGAGCCAAGTCATCCTCCAAAGAGCCACAGATGTAGCCATGATTCTTGATGAAACATCACTGGAGTCCACAGCAGCATGAAATTGCACTTTGGATGCCTCAACCCCATCTGCAGCCACCTGCTCCAGCTCCTTGGCAAGCTGGTCAGGGGCCTGTTTAGCCAGAGCCAGCACAGTGTCCCACCTGGACTTCTGGTATCTAGCTGTGTAGGCCATATAGTTAGTCTGCCTGAGTCCCAAAGATGCTGCCATGTACTGTTTTTTGCCATGGCATCAATCCTTCTGGAGTCCTTATCTGGGGAGTGTGATGCCAAGGGGATATTTGCCTTATCACAGGCAGCAGCCTGCACTACCCCAACATGGCTGCATTGCTGAGAAAGGAACTCAAGTGTCTGAGCCTGACAAAGTATACCTCTTGTCCATTCGTCTGTCCACAGGAGATATGGAATTAGGAGTCTTAAGAATTTTGTGTGTCTGTTTCCCAAAGGATTTGTGGAGGGGAATAGACAGTCTCCTGGGCTCTGGGATGTCCATCATTTCAACAAAATCAGGCTCCTCCTGATCCTCCACTGCTTCTTCCATAGGAAGCTGGAGGGTTTCAGCCACTTTTTTGTAAAACATAAAGTGATAAGGGGACTCAGAAAGCCTAGAAGGAGAAACACCTGAAGGTCTGTCTGGGGAGATGTCTGGGTCAATAGGCACATCCAGACTTTCATAATCATCATCATCATCCTCCTCATACTCTCCCTTCTCCTCATCCGGTTCATAAAATTCTTCCAAGGTATAATCCGGAACCGGGGGAACCGACCGAACCGAGCCCCTGTCAGATGGTGCCGGTTCGGCCGGAACCGAAGTAAGCGACTGCACTATTCTTTTCGCCTTGGCTATCTCATCAGCGGTCAGAGTATGAATTTCTGGGTCCAAACCGGACGATTTATCTTTTCTTTTTCCCGGATACCGACTCCTCCAAATCGGCTCTCCTTTTGCCCGAAGAAGTATCGCCCTGGTCAGAGGGCACTCCTTCTGGTTCGGTCGGAAGCGAACCGGGCTGGCCATCCGGGTCAGCGGACTTCTCGGCCTCTCTTTCCCTTAGTCTACCTAATCTTTTCCAGGGTAGCTTTGGGAAAATTCTTACAGATTTGGCAGTCTGAATCGAGGTGGTTAAACCCCAGACAATAAACACAGGTGGTGTGGGGATCAGCCTTAGCAAAGACTTCCCCACACACACTGCAGTGTTGAAACACAGCGGGCCCGTTTTTTTTCTTGGGTTTCTCAGACGTGGCCGATCCTAACCAAAACTTACCCTTTTTTCGGCAATCTGCCAGGCAAGACTCCCCTAGCGGTTCCTGACCGTGTCACGGGTCTTGGAAAAAAACGTAATAAAATCATTTTTTTTTTTTTAGAACCGATACGGACCGTTTACCACGCTCTAAGTAAATACACAAACTTTTTTACCTGAAACTGATCGGTTCAGCCGAACCTATCCGCAGTTTACAAGTTCCACACAGAAACTATAAGAAGAACCTATCTAGTACTCACGGTACCACAGACAGAGACTTAAACCGACAAAACGGTAGCAGCAATTCGGTAGAAACCGAGCGAAAAACGACACTTTAACCGACTTTTTTTGAACCGAGCAAAGGAGAAATCTCCGGAATGACTGTTCAGTGAGGCGGAGTAAAGAAAGACGATTGGAGTTTAAACAACAGCAGACAGGGGCTTCAAACGAGCTCGTGGTGAACATTCCATGCTGGCCATGGAAAGTTTAACTCTTTGTTCTCCACGGCAGTTGAAAGGCAGGTCCTAACTGCATATGTCAGAATACAGCAAGACTTCATGTTTGAAAGAGAATTTTTCAGATACGTCAGAGAGAAAAGGAAGTGCAGGGATAACACAATGAGATAAAGAGAGGTGGGGAGTGGGTGGAAAAGGAAGAGGAACAAGCAGAAGAACTAAATGAATACTTTTGCTCAGGGGACCACTACCACCTTGGACTGGGAGGGTGGGGAGGAGGTGACGGACAGAATGATTAAGGGAAGTAGGGCATATTAGAGAGACTAAGGATGCTAAAAGTGGACAAGGCACCAGGGCCCAATGGTATCCACCCCAGGGTGCTGAGGCAGATGACTGAGGTGTTGGCGGAAATGCTGGCGGATCTGCTCAGCACCTCCCTGGATATGGGATGTGTGCCTGAGGACTGGAGGATGGCTCATGTGGTGCCGATACACAAGAGCGCCCAGGGACGAACTGGGCAATTATCGGCTGGTCAGTCTCACTTCCATAGTGGGCAAGCTTATGGAGATGATACTGAAGGAGAGGCTGGTGTCATTTCTAGAGGACAATTACCTCCAGGATGTGAGGCAGCACGTGTTTGTATTGGGGAAGTCCTGTCAAACTAACCTAATACAATATTATGACTGGGTAACAAGAGAGCTGGATAGGGGCCTTGCGGTGGATGTCTTCTACTTGGATTTCAGCAAGGCCTTCGATTCAGTGCCTCATGGGTGGCTGGGGGGGGGGAAGCTAACTGGCAGAGTGGGGGCAAAGATGGCAAACTGGATTACAAACTGGCTGCATGGCAGGCTACAACGGGTGGTGGTGGTGGGGGAATTCTCAGCACCTAGACCAGTGATGAGTGGGGTGCCGCAGGGCTCGGTGCTGGGCCCGGTGCTATTTGGGCTCTTCATCTCAGACATCACGCACGGAGTGGTGAGCAGGGTAAGTCTGTTCGCAGACGATACCAAAACGGGTGCAGTAGTAGGCGAGGAGGAGGGATGGAAGCACTGCAGAGGGGCCTAACCAAACTGGAGGAGTGGACGGAGAGGTGGCAGCTGGGGTTCAATGTGAAGAAGTGTAAGGTTATTCACTTCGGGACAAAGAATCCAAGGAGAGAACACTGGTTTGGGGGGAGGGGGGGGAGCTGGGGATCACTGAGGAGGAGAAGGACCTAGGGGTGATGGTAACTGGGAGCATGAACAATTCTGCCCAATACAGGAAAGCGGCAGCGAAGGCAAACAAGATGCTGGGGTGTATAGCGAGGGGGTTCTCATCCAGGCGGAGGGAGGTGATCTTGCCCCTCTACAGGTCACCAGTTGGGCCACACTTGGGAGTACTGTGTGCAGTTCTGAAGGCCATACCGGAGGCAGGATATCAAGCTACTGGAGGGAATGCCGTGGAGGGCAACAAGGATGTTACAGGGAATGGAGGGGAGAGACTACGAGAACAGGCTGGGGGAACTGAATATGTACATCCTGGAGGAGGGAAGGGATAGAGGGGACATGATCAAAACATTTTAAAGTATCTGAGGGGAATCAACAAGGATGGAGCCGATGGGGTTTTTAAACTGAGGAAGAGAAGGGACACTAGAGGGCACAGGCTAAGAATGGGGGGGGGGTTTAAGGAGGGAGATGAGGAAGCATTACCTCACAGAGAGAGGGGTGTCAAAGTGGAACGCCCTACCAGAGAGGGTGATATCATCCAAAACTGTGGGTACCTTTAAAGAGCCACTGACACCAAAAGTGCTACACTGCAGAATCCAAATAAGCATACCCCCAGTAAATCGCATACCAAAAACTAGATTTTTAAGTTACAAAATGGCTAATAACTTTAAAACAAAGTAAGCTGCACAGGGAAGGGAACTGGATGTCATTGTCCACCTAGGGACAAATGACCTGGCTAAGAAAGTGATCAGAGCAGTGCAGGAAGAGTTTGTGGAGTTGGGGAGGGGCCTCAGACAAGTAGCACGCACGGTAACCTTCTTGGAGGTGCTGTCTGTCTATGGCGTAGGTGAGGCTAGGGTGCTCCACACCATGGGATTCAATCAGTGGTTGAAAACCTGGTGCAGAGCTCAGGGATTTGGCTTCACTGGGGACTGGGAGTCCAGCTGGAGTGATGCAGGCCTATACTGGCATGATGGGCTGCACCTGTCCAGGATAGGAACCAGGATCCTAGGTAATAGGTTTAAATGCTTCATTGGCAAGCATTTAAACTAGCCAAGGGTGAAGCACTGGAAAGGAGCAGGGAAATCCTAGCCCCCCCCCCCACCAAAAAAAGTCAGGGTAGTAAGTGAGGTAAACACCAAGATAGAGATGTCAATATGGAGAAGGGCAGGGGTAAATGGAGAAAGTGACAAAGGCAATAAGGACAGGGATGGGGCAAAAAGTAGTAAGGCCATCAGGAAATGGAGGGTAATGAGTACCAACACCTGTAGTCTGGGCAACAAGCTCCCTGAACTGGTGGCCTTGATGAAAGAGGGATGCCTGGGTACGTAGCAGTCACAGAAACATGGTACACAGAGAACCATGACTGGGATGTTAACATACCAGGGTACATAACCTACAGGAGAGACAGGGAGGGGAGAAGACGGGGAGGAGTAGGTCTCCAAATATAGGAAGGGATAAAAGTAACTGAACAAAAGAGTAAACAGGGAGGAGTGGAGGCACTGTGGGTCACCTTAGAGACTGGAAATGGCACCATAATCCGCACAGGGGTTGTATACAGACCCCCATGTTAGGGGAAGGGAATGGACAAGGATATGATAGAAGGCATTCTTAAGATGGCAGAGAAAGGGGAGATACTGTTGATGGGAGACCTGAATGTGCCAGATGTTAACTGGAGACATTTGCTGCAGCCACATCCAAGAGCAGGGCCATTCTCGATGCCCTACAGGTGGATGCCTCAGACAGCTAGTTCTGGAACCCACTCGTGGACGGAGCAATCTTCGACCTCATACTCTCAAATGGAGACAGTGAGAGGATCTCATATCTAGAAGTGGGTTGCCATCTGGGAACAAGTGACCATCAAAAAGTTTGGTTCACGATAAACTCAGCTACAGAATCAAGCCAAACAAAAGTGAGGGTACTGGACTTCAGGAGGGCTGACTCTGGCAAGATGGGAGAGTGCCTTAGAAAACCACTAGCAAACAGGCTAGAAGAAGGGGTGGATCAACAATGGGGAAACATCAAATCTGCCATTACAGAGGCAACAAGCCTTTGTGTCAAGCAAATAAATCAAAATGAAGGAAAAAGCCACTATGGTTCTCAAAACAGGTGGCAGGGAAAATCCGGGAGAAAAAGATAGCAGTCAGGACGTATGAGGAAACACAGAAGGAGCAGGACATAAAGCTGTACCAGTTAAGGCAGAAGGAAGCAAGAAGGGAAGTCAGAATAATAAAGGCCCAAACTGAGGAAAAGATAGCCAACTCGGTTAAGAAGGGGGATAAAACCTTTTATAGGTACCTAAGGGAGCGCAGAAAGAAAAGATTACTCACCTTAGTAATGTTGTTTCTTCTAATGGAGTCTTGCTATATTATAGACATTAGCAGTTTGATCCAGCTCTAGAACTGCCCCGGAGTGCAATGGTTAAAACCATTCCAAAATAGAATTTTGGCACGACAGCAGCTCTATCTGTGTCATTTCAAACTTGAACTGTCAGATCTTTACGAGCCAAACTCACTAAGGTCTGTGTGGAAGCTGTAACTACACTAGCCAAATGGCTACCTAAATAATAACAACCATTGATGGTCCCAACACCCAAGACTCAAGTCAGGGGACCAGAAATGAACACCATTCTAATAATATGAAAATGGAACATAAGTATAATAAAACACACACACACGTATACATACACCTCCAAAGTCCCAAAGGGACAAAATGCTTAACAGGACATAAGTAGTGCCCACACTTAGTTGCCCGCACCCACCAAGTAGGGTTCTGAGAGGGCAGGTTGGGGAGGTCTATAATAGCAAGACTCCATTAGAAGAAACAACATTACTAAGGTGAGTAATTTTTCTTCAAACAACATGAAGTCTTGCTATACTATAGACACATTAGCAGAATACACAGCAGTACCTCCATGGAGGAGGGCAGAACCTACTTAGGAATAGGGCTCTGAAGAACAGCAGTGCTAAACCGAGCATCTCTCCTGGCCTGGACATCCAGGGAGTAATGCTTGGTAAAGTGTGCACCATTTTCCAAGTAGCAGCCTGGCAAATCTCTAATAAAGGGATATCTCTGGCAGCAGCTAGAGGCGAGCTGTACCCTGTGGTAGAATGACCCAAACCGGGGGCTCTGCCCACTTTCTGATAACAAAGTTGGATACAAGAAACAATCCACCTGGCTACTGACCTCTTAGTGGCAGGGTTTGCCTTCCCAACTTCACCATAGGTAAGGAAAAGTTGGAGGATTCGAACCTGTGACCTTTAGTGCTCTATATAATAACTAAGAGCTCTCTTAACATCCAGGCTGTGCAACCTCCTCTCACCCAAGAGAAGTGATCAGTGAAAAATACTGGAAGGAGATAGATTGATTAAGATGGAAATCTGAAACCACCTTAGGCAAAAACTTCCTATTAGTCCTAAGGACTACCTTATCCCTGTGGAAAGAAATAAAGTCAGTCTCCACTGACAAGGCTTGCAATTCACTTATGCGTCTGGCAGAAGTGATAGCCACCTGAAAAAGTTTTCCAAGTTAGGTACCTAAGCTCTGCAGAAGACAGAGGTTCAAAGGGGTTGCATTAACTGGGCAATGCAAATACTAAGGTCCCTAAGCAGGGCCGGTTCCGAAAGGAGGATTAGTATGGAGTAATCCCTTAAAAACTTGGAAAACACTGGGATGAGAGGAAAGAGGATGACTTTCCTGCTGACACAAAAGCAGCCACAGCTGCCAAATGAACTCTCAGGGTAGCTGGTCTGAGACCCAAGGAATTAAGATGTACCATGTACTCTAACAAAAAGGCAATTCAGCAGATTCTGGGAAATATTTTTCCAGCACACCAAATGGAAAACCTTTCCATTTAGAACTATAAGTAGCTCCTAGTGGAAGGCTTTCTGGAAGCCTTTAGGATCTCAAGAACACCCTGAGAGAGGTGTAAATCAGCAACTCTAACTCCTCAAGAGCCAGGCCTTGAGGTTGAGGATTTGAGGTCCGATATCAAACCCTTCCCTGGGCACAAGTCAACAGATTGTGATTCCTGGGGAGGCACAGGGAAGATGGACTGTCCGAGACAGAAGGAGTGGGTACCAGGGCTACCTGGCTCAATCTGGGGCAATCAGAATCACCCTGCAAGGCTGAGATCCGATTTTGACTAGTACTTTGAATAGGAGAGGAAAGGGGGAAGCATAGAGGAACTTCCCTCCCAATCCAGAAGAAGGGCATCCAGGGAACTGAGCCCAGCACTGAGGCCTGCAACAGAACAGAGGAAGTTTGTGATTGTCTGGGGCTGCAAAAGATCTATCTGAGGATGCCCCACCTGGCAAAAACTATCCCCAGCACTTGTGGATCCAGGGACCATCGTGATGGCCCTGGAAATCCTGCTGAGGGCATCCGCTAGGACATTGTCCTTCCCTGGAAGATGAACTGCTATGAGGAAGTGTTCAGGGAATAGGCCAGAGACCACAACTTCATTGCCTCGGTGCACAAGGTCGAGACAGAGTGCCCCTGTTTGTTGATGTACCACATTGTTGTGGTGTTGTCTGTTCTGACTTGTATCACCTTGTCGTGGACAGATGCAGAAAAGCTTGAAGAGCTAAAAGACAGCTCTGAGTTCCAGCAAATTGATGGGAGCAGAGATTCCTGGGGACCAAACTCCTGAGTGGAAAGGTCGCCCATGTGGCTCCCCAACCCAGAAGGAAGCATCTGTAGTGAGAGTCAAGTCGTGAAAGGGGAAATTAGGGGACCCGCTCTCTTAATTGCTCTGATCCTGCCACCACTGGAGAGCTAGGATCAAGGTTCGAGTCACTGGGACCAACTTGGAAAGGGGGTCCTTCTCTGAGACCAAAAGGTTCTCAAGTGAAACTGAATGTCTCATCTGAAATCTGGCTCCCTGCACAACAGCTGTGGATGCAGCCATGTGCCCCAGGAGCTGCAGAAAGTGTCTTGCTGGTCGAGAGACCTGCAGAGTGAAGGAAGAGGCCAGAGGCACTAAATTCCTCACCTTTCTGGGGAAGAAAGGCTCTGGCTAGCTTTGTGTCCATTCTGCCCCTATAAAGGTGAGTACCTGGACTGGTTCCAGAACCGACTTTGGTAGGTTTAGCAGAAAACCCAGGGAGGTGAGAAGCTGCTGTGACCTGCAGGTGAGATTTACCTGTTCTGGGGACTGGCCTACAATGAGCCAGTCGTCTAGATAGGGAAAAACAGCAATCCTCTGCCTCCTTAAGTGGGCCACTGCCACTGCTAGACACTTTGTGAATACCCTTGAGCAGAGGTAAGGGCCGAAGGGCATTGCTCTGAACTGGTAATGACCTGAGGCAGTTTGAATCTGAGGTACTTGATGGGATCTTCTGATTAGGACATGGAAATAGGCATCCTTGAGGTCCAGGGAGGCTAGCCAGTCCCTGGCCTTAGGGAAGGTAAAATCATTGCCAGAGTTACCATTTTGAACTTTGGTTTCAAAAGATGCTTGTTCAGATATCTGAGATCTAAAATGGGCCACCACTCTCCTGTCTTTTTGGGGTAAGGAGTATCTGAATACAGACCCTGCCCTGATGCAGGAGGAACCTTTCACTGCTCTGAGAGCTAACAGGGATGAGACCTGTGTTTCCAGAGTGAGGTCTCTGAAGCACTTGCAGGTGAAAAGTCTGCTTCTCAACTTGGGAAACTTTTGAGCTGAGAACCAGACCCTGGCTTTTCTTCCAGAACCACTTGTCTGAGGTTAAAGAAGCCCAATTCTGACTGAAGTAAGCCTGCTCCCCCCACTGGTACAGGAGATCTGCCCTGGGCACCCCATCAGGTGCCTGTTTCGTAGGAGCTTTAGGCTGGGGGTGGAGCAGGTCTGCCCACCCCTCGCCTGCCCTTGCCTCTGAAGAAGCCCCTCTGAGCATAGGCAGGGGAGGCCTGAGTCTGGTAGAAAGGCCTGTGAAAAGGCTCACCCTACCCCTGGGGGCATGCCTTTGAGGAGTGGCTTGCCCCTAGTCTGGGCACTCTTGTAAGTAGTCCTATATTCATCCATCTTCTTCATGTCAGTTCTCTGTCTGCTCTCCAAACAGAGAATTTCCCACCACAGGAAAATCCATAGCCTTAGTCTGGGTATCCTGCTGACAAACTAGTACACCTGAGCCAGGCCAACCTCAGAAAAGCTATAGATGTGGCCATGACCCTAGAGGAAACATCATTAACATCCACAGCAGCATGAAACTGAACCTTAGATGCTTCAATGCCACCAGCAGCCACCTGTTCTAGTTCACTAGCCAGCTGGCCGTGGGCCTGTCGACAATTGCATAACAGTATCCCATCTAGATTTCTGATACCTAGCTACATAAGCCATATAATTTGCTTGCCTGAGTCCCAGAGGGCTGCCATATTGTTTTTTTTTTGCCATGGCATCAATCTTCCTGAATCCTTGTCAGGAGGATGTGAAGCCAAGGGATATTAGCTTTATCACAGGCAGCAGCCTGAACTACCTAACATGACTGCATTGCTTGAGAAAGGAATTCTGTATCAGGGCCTGACAATGTATACCTTCTGTCCATCTTTTTATCTACAGGAGGCACAGAATTAGAGCTTTTAAATTTTAATTGTTTCCTAAAAGACTTATGTAAAGGAATAGACAATCTCCTAGACTCTGGAATATCCATCATTTCTACAAAATCAGGCTCCTTTTGCTCATCCACAGCCTCTTCTAAAGGAAGCTGGAGGTTTCAACAACTTTTATAAAACATAAAATGAGATGGGACTCAAGACAGCATGGGGAGATTCTAAAGGTCTGTCTGGGAGATGTCCGTTCAATGGGCACACCCAGACCTTCCAGCACATTCATACTGTTCATAATCCTCCTCCCTCCTCTGGTTCATAAAATTCTCAATATCATAATCCTGAACCACTGGGACCGGACGAACCGACTTTTACCAGATAGTGGTGGTTCGGATGGACCCTGAGACAGTGACTGGACAATTTGCATGGCTTTTCTATCTCTGCAGCAGTTGGAGAAGGAATTTTGGACCCAGACCTGCTGATTTTCTTGTTTTCTTTACTGGAATTGGTTCCTCAGAACCAGCTTTTATTTGCCAGGGAAGTCTGGCCCTGGTCAGAGGGCACTCCCTCTGGTTCGGTTGGCACCGAACCGGGCTGGCCATCCGGTCAGCGGACTTTTGGCCTCTCGCTCCTGAGCCTGCCCAATCTTTTCCAGGTGGCTGCAGGGAAATTCTTCACGCACTGGCAGTCTGACTGAGGTGGTCAAACCCCAGACAATAAACATATGTGGTGTTGGTCAGCCTTGGCAAAGACTTCACAAACATCACAGTGTTGAAACCCAGTGGGCCCGGTTTTCTTTTGGGTTTCTCAGACATAATGCCAGCCTAACCAAAAACTTGCCCTTTACTGGCAGTGCTGCTGGTAAGACACCCTTATCGGTTCCTAACCGTGTCACGGGTATTGGAAAAAACGCACAAACTGCTTTTAGAACCGATAAGAACCGGAACCGCACTCTAAAATAGTAACTTTAGTTTTAAATGAGTTTTAAACCCACTGATCGGTTCAAAACCGAACCGATAACTTACAAGTTCCACACAGACAAAACCTTCATTTACTTACGGTTACCACAGATAGAGCTTGAACCGAACAGTTTGATGTTAAATAAAACTATTCTCGGTTAAATCCAACCGAGAAAACACTTTTAAACCGAAATGAACCGAGCAGAAGGAGAAATCTCCGGAGCGACTGTTCACTGGTACGGAGTAAAGAATCTGACAGTTCAAGTTTGAAACGACACAGATAGAGCTGCTCTCGTGCCAAAATTCTATTTTGGAATGGTTTTAACCATTGCACTCCGGGGCAGTTCTAGAGCTGGATCAAACTGCTAATGTCTATAGTATAGCAAGACTTCATGTTGTTTGAACAAATATTTCTGCTCAATATTCACAGAAGAGGAGGAGGGGGAGGTGCCTAATCCAATTAACAGAAGCACTCTTGTTAGGTGGGGTTGATTCCAGTCCTTTCACAGAAGAAAGGGTTCTGAAAAAACTCCTAAAACTGAAGGTGGACAAATCAATGGGGCCTGACGGAATTCATCCCAGAATCCTAAAAGAATTAAGTGGAGAATTAGTGAAACCACTGACTATCCTTTTTAACAAATCATGGGAGGATGGTGTGGTACCTGAGGAACTGAACGAAGGCGGATGTGATTCCTCTTCACAAAAGTGGGACCAAGACAGAGGCAGGAAACTACAGACCTGTCAGTTTGACCTCTGTGGTAGGGAAAGTGATGGAATCACTTCTGAAGGAAAGAACTGTTGAGTACCTAGAGGCCAGTGGGGCACAGGACCCAAGGCAGCATGGAAGGTCATGTCAGACGAACCCAATTGATTTCTTTGACTGGGTGACCAAAGTAGTAGACCAGGGAGGGGCTGTGGACATGGCCTACCTAGACTTTAGCAAGGCATTTGACATAGTCCCACACAAAAGATCAATAAATAGTCAAATTAACCAGCCTGGGAGTGGGTCCCAGGGTGGTAGTCTGGGTAAAACATTGACTGGACAACAGGACACAGAAGGTAATTGTAAATGGAGTCCACTCTGAAGAAAGAGGGGTTACTAGTGGGGTACCGCAAGGTTCAGTACTGGGTCCAGTCCTTTTTAATGTCTTTATAAGTGACATTGCAGAGGGACTGGAAGGAAAAGTACGCCTCTTTGCAGATGACACAAAGATCTGCAACAGGGTTGATACACAAGGAGGCGTGAAAGGATGAGAAGGGACTTGGCAAGGTTGGAGGAATGGTCAGAAGTATGGCAGCTTGATTCAATGCAAAGAAGTGCAAATAATGCACCTGGGAAACAAAAACCCAGGAGAAGATTACACAATGGGGGTAGTAAAATCAACAAAAATGGAAAGGGACATGGGGGTACTCATATCAGATGACCTTAAGATTAGCAAGCAATGTGACAAGGCAGTAGGGAGTGCTGGGGGTATACTGGTATGTATAAGGAGAGGCACCACCAGCAGAAAACAGTAAGTTGTTATCCCTCTGTACAGACAGTTGGTGAGACCCCATCTGGAGTACTGCGTCCAGTTCTGGAGACCCCATCTCCGCAAGGACATAGACAGGATAGAGGCAGTCCAGAGGAGGGCAACTAAAATAGTGCAGGGTCTGCAAGAGAAGCCATATGAGGAGAGACTAAAGGAGCCTAATATGTATACCCTTGAGGAAAGGAGGAAGAGGGGGGACATGATAGATACTTTAAAGTACCTCAGTGGAATCAACATAGTCCAAGAGGGTAGCATCTTTTAAAAAGAGATGTGCAAGAACAAGGAACACAATTTAAAGATTTGGGGGGCACGCGGTGCAGGGGCAATGTGAGGAAGTATTTTTTCCACAGAGAGGGTGGTGGACGCATGGAACAGCCTTCTGGAGGAGGTTGTGGGGCCTAAAACTGTGGGGAATTCAAGAATACATGGGACAGACATAAGGCAATTCTTGTGGGGGTAAGAAGAAATAGGCTTTTGGTTAACTAGGATCTGCAGCTTATCCTGTAGGTAGGGAAAAGGGCAGACTAGGTGGGCCAAGCGGTCCTTATCTGCCGTCAAAGTCTATGTTTCTATGTTTGATTGCACTAGCTGTGCAATAAAAACAGGTGTCAGTAAAGAGCTGATGATCATGTCATGTAGGGACCTCAAAGTCTAGTAATCCCCGTCAGCAAGCTTATAGGACCCATTTCTCCAAAGTTGTAAAGATCATGTGCAATGGTTTTCACAAGTAAAACAGGCAGCACCAGTCAGTAAACATTGCTATCAAAACTATACATGTTTCTGGTTTTGTAACAAAGTTGATAAAACTGTATTATGTAATGCTGTTCTGGTGTGGTCCATTTCTCCAGGGTTGCTGGATGCTAAGTCAGCATACCTCCAGGCTGCTGAAGCCATTTGGAGTGCTACTAATTTCACTGCTGTTTGTCACTGTCTGCTTTACAGTGTTTTAATAGGGGCCTTACATGTGTTAATTCCTACTATGGGTGGAAGTATTGGCTCTGGCAAAATTATAATTGTAATTTAGAGTACAACATAAATGAGTCTGCCCCATCCCCATTGACAAAAAGATGAGATAATTGTTTTAAACTGACATTCTTAGAAGTTGCCTCAACTGACGGATAGGTGTGAATGAACTCAGCCTTTTACCACATCAGAAACCTATTCAGTCTGCAAACCTCTCAACAGTGTGCCATGACCCAGCATTCAGCAACCCAGGAAAAAAGGACCTCAATAAAAAGGCACCCAGACAAAATGTTCAGTTTTGTTACAAAGCCTGAAACACAGTTTTTAAAGCAATGTTTACTAACTCACGCTGCCTGTTTTACTTATGAAAACCATTGCACGTGATCTAATCAACTTTAGAGAAACAGGTCCTATAAGCTTGCTGACAGGGAAGACTAGACTGTAAGATCCCTGGATGACATCAGCAGCAACTCTTCATTGAAACAGGCTTTTTTTGAACAGGTAGTGAAATCAAGGTTACAAAATGGCTAATAACTTTAAAATTAAATAACACAGAAATCTACTTTCTGGTATGAGGTTTACTGGGGATATGCTTATTCTAATTCAGCTACGTAGCACTTTTGGCCAGATGGTGTCAGCAGCTCTTTAAAAGGGCATGGGACAGAGAACAGAGGAGAGTACAGGTGGGTGAGGCTGACAGCGGCAGAGGGTGGACAAAAGGGGAGGGGGGTGGGGCAGCTGCAACCTAGGGGTGCTAGCTGCACACTCAAGCAGATGTTGATAGACCAGGAGGTCTATTTCTGCTGGCATGTTCATAGGTTGACACCATTCCATGCTATACATCTGAATGGCCTGTAATGGTGTAACTAATACCATGGAATGTCCAGGTAGTATGAAAAATGAGAGCAGTACCTGCTGAGGACTCGGGTGAGCGAGGGATCCATTAAGTGACAAAGTTCATACAAATTAGATAATTTAACAAAAATGGGTCTGGAACAGATTACAGGACAAACAAAAAGGAACACAGGAGAGCATATAAAGGCATACAAATAGTTCCCTATCACAGCAGTTACAGACCAAAGTTAAAATTCAGAATAGAAAAGATTAGGTTGATTTACTGTCAATGGTCTTAATGGCCATACTTAACACCTCCCAAACAGACTGTTTTTACAAACAAAGGTCTGCATGACATCAGAACTTCTCTGTAACCTGAATATGTAGCCAGAACAGAGAATGATTTGATACAGTCAGTTGTGAGTATGTGAGCACTAAAAATGGTCCAAAAACCGGACTACATTTAAGCAAAACCAGATGATTGGATAAGGACTTTAAAAACCAGATTAACTGGTCTAAAACCAGACAGGTGGAAACCCTAGGGGTGGGAGGACAGAGAGTCAGAGAAGGGGCAATGGTACAAAACAATGGGGCGGCACACTGTATGTTATGACACTGCAGTCTTTTTTTCAGCTGGGGCAGGAAGCAATGTGGAAGCAGGATAAATGTGCACTAATCAGAGTATATCTTGGCTTGCATTTTTTCCTGTATAAGTGATCAAAATTTACCATTATAATGGTGGACTAGTGCAACCATCTGCAGGCTAGTGCAATTTTGGATCAACTTGTCCTTCTGGCTAGTGTAAAAAAGGTTAAGATGACCTCTGGCTTGGAAGTGTGCAGGTGTCCCGAGACCATGACACCTTCCCCCCAGCGACACTTGTCTGTTGCTCGGCTACCGCCAGGCCTCCACCTTCTAACAGCCAGAAGCCAAGACAACCTATCACCCCAATCCAAGAGAGAAGAGCTGCCAAGCGACCACTTAATCCTCTCCTAGCCCTACCCCCCCGGCAACCTGTGCTCACTCCCAAACACAGGTCACCGGCATGGCAGGAGGTAAGGCACTCAGTGCCTTAACTCTCCACACCACTGGGCCAGGCTCAGAATATAGTTTTCTAATAATATAAACAGAAAGAAAAAATTACTCACCTTAGTAATGTTGTTTCTTCTAATGGAGTCTTGCTATATTATGACAATTGCAGTTTGTCCCACCATTAGAACTGCTCCGGAGGTGAAAGAGTTAACTCCCATTCTAAGAATGGAACTTGGAGCACGAGCTCGGTTAGAGAAGCTCTGTCTGGGTTATTTCAAACCCAAACTGTCAGATCTTTACGAGCAAAACTCACTAAGGTCTGTGTGGAAGCTGTAACCTACACTAGCCAACTGGCTACCTGACTATTAACACATATTCCTGGTCCCAACACAAAGACTCAAGTCAGGGGACCAGAAGTAATAATATAAGATAAAATAAAAACACTACACCCCAAAACCCCAAGAAGGGGTGGAAAACATATAATGGGCATAACTAGCGCCCACATTAGGCTGCCCACCCCATACCCAAGTAGAAGTTCTGAGAGGGGCAGGCTGGAGGGGAGGTCATAATATAGCAAGACTCCATTAGAAGAAACAACATTACTAAGGTGAGTAATTTTTTCTTCAAACAACATGAAGTCTTGCTATATTATGACAATTGCAGACTACACAGCAGTACCTCCATGGAGGAGGGACAGAACCTACTTAGGGAATAGGCTCTGAAGCACAGCTGTGCCAAACGAGACATCTCTCCTGGCCTGGACATCCAGGGAGTAATGCTTGTGAAAGTGTGCACCGCTTTTCCAGGTGGCTGCTTGACATATCTCTAAGATAGGGATGTCTCTGGCAGCAGCTAGAGACGCGGCTGTACCTCTGGTAGAATGAGCCCTCAGGCCAGAGGGGGGGAACTTTCCCCAGTTTCTGATAACAAAATTGGATACAAGAGACAATCCACCTGGCAACTGATCTCTTAGTGGCAGGTCTCCCTATTCCGACCTCACCATAAGTGAGAAAAAGTTGGAGGGATTCGAACCTGTGACCCTTGGTACGTTCTATATAGTAACTTAAGGCCCTCTTAACATCTAAACTGTGCAATCTCCTCTCGCCAGAGGAGGAATGTTCAGTGAAAAACACTGGAAGGGAGATTGATTAAGATGGAAATCTGAAACCACCTTAGGCAAAAACTTCCTGTTAGTCCTGAGGACTACCTTATCCCTGTGGAAAGAAATAAAGTCAGTTTCTATTGACAAGGCTTGCAACTCACTTATGTGCCTGGCAGAAGTGATAGCCACTAGGAAAACAGTTTTCCAAGTTAAGAACTTAAGGTCTGCAGAAGACAGAGGTTCAAAAGGGGGTTGCATTAACTGGGCAATGCAAACATTAATCCAGGCAGGGGCGGATCCCTAAAGGTGGATTAGTATGAAGTAATCCTTTAAAACTTGGAAAATACAGGGTGAGCGGAAAGAGAGGAGGGCTTTCCTGCTGACACAAAAGCAGAGACAGCTGCCAAATGTACTTTCAGGGTAGCTGGTCTCAGGCCCAAAGAATTAAGATGGACCATATAGTCCAAAAACAATGGGCAAATCAGCAGATTCCGGGGAAATACGTTTCCCAGAACACCAAATGGAAAACCTTTTCCACTTAGAATTATAAGTAGCCCTAGTGGAAGGCTTCCTAGAAGCCTTTAGGATTTCAAGAACACCCTGAGAAAGGTGTAGGTCAGCAAATTCTAACTCCTCAAGAGCCAGGCCTTGAGGTTGAGGGATTTGAGGTTCGGATACCAAACTCTCCCCTGGGCACAGGTTAACAGGTTGTGATTCCTGGGAGACACAGGGGAAGATGGACTGCTAGGGACAGAAGGAGTGGGTACCAGGGCTGCCTGGCCCAATCTGGGGCAATCAGAATCACCCTGCAAGGCTGGGATCTGATTTTGACTAGCACCTTGAATAGGAGAGGGCAGGGTGGAAAGGCATAAAGAAACTTCCCTTCCCAATCTAGGAGAAAGGCATCCAGGGGGACTGAGCCTAACACTGGGGGCCTGCAACAGAACAGTGGAAGTTGGTGATTGTCTGGGGCTGCAAAAAGATCTATCTGAGGGGTGCCCCATCTGGCAAAAACTATCCCCAGTACTTGAGGATCCAGAGACCATTCGTGATGGCCCTGGGAAATCCTGCTGACAGCATCTGCTAGGACATTGTCCTTTCCTGGAAGGTGAACTGCTATGAGGGAAGTGTTCAGGGAATAGGCCAGAGACCACAACTTCATTGCCTCGGTGCACAAGGCCGAAGACCGAGTGCCCCCTGCTTGTTGATGTACCACATTGTTGTGGTGTTGTCTGTTCTGACTTGTACCACTTTGTTCTGAACAGACACAGAAAACACTTGAAGTGCTAAAAAGACAGCTCTGAGTTCCAGCAAATTGATGTGGAGCAGAGATTCCTGAGGGGACCACACTCCCTGAGTGGAGAGGTCGCCCATGTGGGCTCCCCACCCCAGGAGGGAAGCATCCGTAGTGAGGGTCAAGGAGTGAGACAGAGGAATGAAGGGGACCCCCAGTCTTAAATTGCTCTGATCCTGCCACCACTGGAGGGCCTGGATCAGGGTTCGGGTCACTGGGACCAACTTGGAAAGGGGGTCTCTTCTCTGAGACCAAAAGGCTCTCAAGTGAAACTGAATGTCCCTCATCTGAAATCTTGCTCCTTGCACTACAGCTGTGGACGCAGCCATGTGCCCCAGGAGCTGCAAAAAGTGTCTTGCTGGTCGAGAGACCTGCAGAGTGAAGGAGGAGGCCAGAGCCACCAAGTTCCTTACCCTCTCTAAGGGTAGGAAGGCTCTGGCCTGCTTTGTGTCCAATTCTGCACCTATGAAGGTGAGCACCTGAACTGGTTCCAGAACTGACTTTGTAAGATTGAGCAAGAAGCCCAGGGAGTGAGCAGCTGCTGGGTAACTTGCAGGTGAGATTTACCTGTTCTGGGGACTGGCCTACAATGAGCCAGTCGTCCAGATAGGGAAAGACAGCAATCCTTGCCTTCTTAAATGAGCAACTGCTACTGCTAGACATTTTGTGAATACCCTTAGGGCAGAGGTGAGGCCGAAGGGCATTGCTCTGAACTGGTAGTGACCTGAGGGCAGTTCGAATCTGAGGTACTTTCGTGGGAGCTTCTGATTGGACATGAAAATAGGCATCCTTGAGGTCCAGGGAGGCTAGCCAGTCCCTGGCCTTAGAGAGGTAAAATCATTGCCAGAGTTACCATTCTGAACTTTGGTTTCAAAAGGTGTTTGTTCAGATATCTCAGGTCTAAAATGGGCCGCCATTCTCCTGTCTTTTTTGGGGTAAGGAAATATCTGGAGTACAGACCCTTGCCCTGGTGTAGGGGAGAAACCCTTTCTACTGCTCTGAGAGTCAGGAGGGTTGAGACTTCTGTTTCTACAGTAAAGGTCTCTAAAGAGTTTGCAGGTGGGAAAGATCTGATTCTCATCTTTGGGAACTTTTTGAAGCTGAGAACCAGACCCTGGCTTACTACTTCCAGGACCCACTTGTCTGAAGTTAGAGACACCCAGTTCTGAAGAGTAAGCCAACCTGCCCCTACAGGTAAAGGAGAATCGGCCCTGGGCACCCCATCAGGGTGTCTGTTTGGCAGGTGCTTTAGGCTGAGGGGTGGAGCAGGCCTGCCTACACCCTGCCTGCCTCTCCCTTCTGAAGAACCCCCTCTGAGCATAAGCAGAGGTGGCCTGGGTTTGGTAAAAAGGCCTGTGAAAAGGCCTACCTCTACCCCTGGGGGTCTGCCTCTGAGGAGTGACTTGCCGCTCCTTAGCCTGAGCACTCTTATAAGTAGTCCTATACTCATCCATTTTCTTCATATAATTCTGTCTGCTCCCCAAACAGAGAATTTCCAACCCAGGAAAATCCATAGCCTTAGTCTGGGTATCCTGTGACAAGCTAGTACACCTGAGCCAGGCCAACCTCTGAAAAGCTACAGACGAGCCATGACTCTAGAGGATACATCATTAAAATCACAGCAGCATGAAACTGCACCTTAGATGCCTCAATGCCATCAGCAGCCACCTGTTCCAGCTCATTAGCAAGCTGGCCAGAGGCCTGTTTGGCCAAAGCCATGACAGTGTCCCATCTAGATTTTGATACCTTGCTACATAAGCCATGTAATTTGCTTGCCCTGAGTCCCAAGGACGCTGCCATGTATTGTTTTTTAGCATGGCATCAATCTTCCTGGAACCTTGTCAGGAGGATGTAAGCCAAGGAATATTAGTTTATCACAGGCTGCAGCCTGAACCACACCAACGTGACTGCATTGCTGTGAAAGGAATTCTGTATCAGGACCTGACAGAGTGTACCTCCTGTCCATCTTTTTGTCCACAGGAGGCACAGAATTAGGAGTTTTTAAAATTTTTATTGTTTGTTTCCTAAATGATTTATGCAAGGGAATAGACAACCTCCTAGACTCTGGAATATCCATCATTTCTACAAAATCAGGTTCCTCTTGCTCATCCACAGCTTCCTCCAATGGGAGCTGGAGGGTTTTGCAACTTCTTTGTAAAACATAAAGTGAGAGGGGGACTCAGAAAGCGAAGGGGGAGATTCAAAAGGTCTGTCTGGGGAGATGTCCGGTTCAATGGGCACACCCAGACCCTCCAAGTCACATTCATACTGTTCATAATCATCCTCCCCTTCCTCTGGTTCATAAAACTCTTCAACATCATATTCCTGAACCGGTGGAACCGACCGAACCGACCTTTTACCAGACTGTGGCGGTTCGGACGGAACCGGAGAAAGTGACTGGACAATCTGAATAGCTCTTGCTATCTCTGCAGCAGTTGGAGAAGGAATTTTGGCTCCACACTGCTGATTTTCTTGTTTTCTTTACTGGAACTGGCCCCTCTGGAGCCAGCTCCACGCTTGCCCGAGGAAGTCTCAGCCCTGGTCAGAGGTACCCTCCGGTTCGCTGGCACCGAACCGGGCTGGCCATCCGGCTCAGCGGACTTTTTGGCCTCTCGTTCCCTGAGCCTGCCAACTCTCTTATCCAGGGTGGCTGCAGGGAAATTTTTTACAAATCTGGCAGTCTGAATTGAGGTGGTCAAACCCCAGACAATATACACATGTGGTGTGTGGGTCAGCCTTGGCAAAGACTTCCCCACAGACATCACAGTGTTGAAACCCAGTGGGCCCAGTTTTCCTTTTGGGTTTCTCAGACAATGCCAGTCTAACCAAAAACTTGCCCTTTTAAACGGCAGTGCCAGGCAAGACACCCTTATCGGTTCCTAACCGTGTCACGGGTCTTGGAAAAAAACGTAATGAAATCCATTTTTTTTTAGAACCACTAAGAACCGGGAACCGCACTCTAAACCTTCAATTTCAAGTTTTAAAACAAGCTGATCGGTTCAAAACCGAACCGATAACATTTACAAGTTCCACACAGAAAATAAACTAATTACTTACGATACCACAGACAGAGCTTGAACCGATCGGTTTTGCGGTTAAAATAATAATATTCTTGCTTGATTTGAACCGAGAAAACACTGTTTAAACCAAGAAATGAACCGAGCAGTAGGAGAAATCTCCAGAGCGACTGTTCAGTGAGGCGGAGTAAAGAATCTGACAGTTTGGGTTTGAAATAACCCAGACAGAGCTTCTCTAACCGAGCTCGCGCTCCAAGTTCCATTCTTAGAATGGGAGTTAACTCTTTCACCTCCGGAGCAGTTCTAATGGTGGGACAAACTGCAATTGTCATAATATAGCAAGACTTCATGTTGTTTGAAAACAGAACATTGCCTTAAGCGATAATGTCCGAAAGTGTTCTACTCACTGACTTTCACACGAACATATGAAACTGCTAGCAGATACAGGCCATATGGTCTATCTAGTCTGCTCGAGTGTGCAGCACTTCAGCCCATTAGACTGCAGCTGGTGATACATTACTGGAGCTATTTGAAGCTACCACAATACTATAATCTCTATTGCGGTATCTTCAAATAGCTCCGGTTTGGAATCTATCAGTGTCCTTGCAATACCGAGAGCAGGTACAGACTAACAGGCACACAAGCTGTCTGTACCTGGTCTCCGTATGTCTCGGCAGCACACGGGCTCCAAACCGGAGCTGTTTAAAAAGCCTGCAGTATTGCAAGTCTATGGAGACACCTCGGCTGCTCCCCGCCTGCCACGTCATCACGGGGACAACCGTGGGTGCTTGTGGGCACGACGGGGAGGGTGTTGAAACCTAAAATGCCGGCGGGGAGGGCGCAGGATCAACCAGATATGAATCAAAATAATATAATAATCAGTAAGTACCACATTTAATACTTTTTTTACATCTGCTAATCGGGCCCCGCTTCACACGGAGGTGGGGCTCGATGGGACATGGACGTTTCCCTTTAAGAACTGATCTGTTTATAATTACCTCATGTTCCAGAAACAGAGCCTTCAGTTGCCCCTTGGACCAGTAATCCATGGCATATGCCAGAAGCTTCATGGAAAGGGTATTTATTCGCAGGAAGTTGCCAACAAAAACCACCCTGGTGATATTCTAAACACATCAGAAAAACAAAATAAAAACAAGTTTGACAAAAGCAATGTATGCTACATATGAATAAACACACACAAAAAAAAAAAAAAAAAAAAAAAAGTTTTAGGGGTCAAATACCTAGCCCAAGCCATATATTTGACCACTTCCTTGCAATTCAAGGAGGACTCATCCTTTGATCAATATATACATACATATACACACACACACACACACACACACACAATTATATATATACACACACACACACATACATACACACACACTTCATATACATATACACACACACATATACACACACACACACACACACACACACACACACACACACATATATATAAAATATATATAACTCTGATACAAATCTTTTGTTTTAAATCCAAAAGTTCTCTCCCCAGCTCCACTATCATCGATCCCATCGGCCTCAACCGGCAAACTTCCAGCCCAATCTCCAAAGTACAGCTACAGAGTGGTGCAAGTGCAGACAATAACGGAAACCATCATTCAGTTAGGTATCACAGCAGTAGCAGAAACTGGACACATGCACTCCCTGAATAGGAATCTCCGTCACTAACCACAATTACAACCTCGGCCCCCATGACGGCAGGGACCTGGCAACCTGGGGTTGGGTTGCAGTGCACTCAGCAAACCCCGGTGCCTTCTCAGTAGTCTGTTCAACCGAACACAAACACAATAAAGAAGTGCACTCGGACCAAAACTGCTGAATTTTCTGTTTTATTTAAGTATCTCTCTCTTAGTAAGATGGTAAAGTGTTGATGCTCAGGACCAGGAGAAAAGATCCCAGCACTTTGAGGCTTAAAACCAGCCTCTTTGTGGGGAGGGCCCTGAAAAAGATGCTGGTTAATCCTTGAAGCGCTGAGATCTTGTCTCCTGATCTTGCAGACCATGCCTTGCTATGTTACTGAACGAGATGCTTAAATAAAACAGAAAAATCAGCAATTCTGGCAGCACCTTGCTCCCCATCCCAGGTCACCCACGAAGTAGCACGTTACGCTACCACTGGGCTGTAGGGACAGAGATATCTGCAAAACTGTTGCCACTGATGGCATTCCACAAGAGCAGTAAGTACTTTCATTTTAATAAGAGCCAATAAACAGTTTCCGAAAATTAACAAAGCAAATTTCACCAATTGCTTTGTTGCCCCATGATGTGATTTGACCCTTTCCTCCTACAAAGGCTTCTCTCAGTCGCAAATTCATTATTGCGCGCCACAGTTGAACAGAGCCCATTGGAGTATAGCTGCTAGATGGACACCGCAGATCTTTAGACGAATCAGCCTCAGCTCTTTCATAGCCCTGTACAATGCTGCTTGACATGGATGCTACAAGGCAGCACTGTAAAGAAGCTGAAAGCTCAGAGCACTCACTAGGTTACAAATGCGTTCATCTTGAAACGGAAACACATGAAATCTAACGGTTAGAACAAAGGGCTGAATAGACGCAGATGTATTAATGATGCTGAATGCCACCTTACCAGTACTGTAAAAATACAATAACTGCATTATCTCAGAATACATATTATAAATTGATAATTGGGGATGTACCATGGTCATATACCTCTGTCATATAACAATCTGTTTTCAAGACCATCCTGGGACAATATATGAAGGATAACAAGAAAAAATTACTTTTTTTTTTATTTTAGTCTTTGGTAACCGGGTAAGACCCACTAGGCACAAGTGCCTGTTTTCAGGGGCGACCTGGGAGCACTGGGCGGTTAAGTGACTTGCTCAGAGTCACATAGTATGCAAGTGAAGGTTGTGAGACTCAAACTCCGGTCTGGTCTGCTGGATGCATCAAGCTCAATTACATCTCGTTTCTCTAACTGCTAGGCTATACTGCCAGCCATGGTACTATTTACCCATAGTAATCTTACACAGAAACACAGGAACACAGAGGTTGATGGCAGATAAGGACCGCAAGCCCCATCCAGTCTGCCCATTTCTTTTTCTACCTTATAAATGTGCCATCGGCCTTTGCTCTGTCAGTGGCCTATCTATTCATACTCATCTGTATTGCTCCCTTATGCCTATCCCATGCCTGTTTGAAGCCCTGCACTGTGTTCATAGCCACCACTTCCTGAGGTAGGCCGTTCCATGCATCCACCACTTTCTGTGAAAAATAATTTCCTCACATTCCCCCTTAATCGGCCTCCCTCTAATCTCATGCTGTGTCCTCTTGTCCTGCTACTTTTCTTATATTTAAACATGTTCGACTCTTCCACCTTGTTAATGCCCCTAAGGTATTTGAATGTTTCGATCATATCACCTCTCTCCCTCCTTTGCTCAAGGGTATACATACTGAGCTCCTTTAATCTGTCCTCATAGGTCTTCTGATGCAGTCCCTGCACCATTTTGGTTGCCCTTCTCTGGACTGTCTCAATTTGGTTAATGTCCTTGTGAAGGTGTGGCCACCAGTACTGCACGCAGTACTCCAGATGGGGCCTAACCATTGTAAAGAGGGATTATTACCTCCCTCTTCAGACTTGTGATACCCCTATTAATACACCCTAACATCCCTCTAGCCTTACCTGCTGCTTTAGAGGTCTGCTTGGATGATTTCAGGTCATCGGTGATGATGTTGCCTAAGTCGCTTTCTTCCCTTGTGACTGCCAGCAACTCCCCTCCCAGCCTATATGTGGCTTCTTTCCTCCTAGTGATGCTCAGATATTCATAACTTTATGCAATAAGCCTGGAGGTTTGGACTGCCTGGAGAGATGGAACACATGCAAATGAGTAGAATTCTTTGCATGTTAGCATCTTTAAGATACTGCCTCTGCCAACTGTAGTGTTCTAACCTCTTCAGATTTGTGAGAAGCCTGGAAGTCAGGCATTATGAGACTAATGTAACTAACATTTTATAAATAAAAAGAGGGGTTACCCCTAATTAAAGCATGGAATTTAACAGAAAAAAACTCTAAAGGGAGAAGAAGAACATCATTTGACCAAACCACATCGAAGAAAACTACAAAAGGAGAACACATTAAAAAACTGTTTTAAAATGATTAAAAGCAGAGAATATGCAACAATACAACATGCCTCGGTGGCACCAGCATGTGGAGTGCAGAGGCTGAAGTTCTGGAAGAGGAGGAACAGAGAGAAGTTATGAATATCTGTGCATCACTGGGAAGAAAGAAGATTACTATGGTAAGTAATTTTTCCTTCTAATCAGGATATTCATCACTTTATGCAGACTACCAAGCAGTACCACTGGAGGTGGGCACAGAATTTATTTTGGAACAGACACTGCAGGACTGCTGTGCCAAACCTAGCATCACTTCTGGACAGAATGTCTAAGTTGTAATGCTTTGTAAAGGTGTGTACTGTTTTCAGGTAGCTGCCTTGCAAATGTCCACCATGGGAACTTCCCTGGCAGCTGCAAAAGTGGCAGCAGTCCCTCTTGTAGAATGCACCCTCAACCCGGTTGGGGCTCTTTACTTGCTTTAGTGTAGCAGAATTGGATACACTGAACTATCCCATCTAGAAATGGATCTTTTCGAGGCTGGTTTACCCTTTCCTACATCCCTATATGTAAGGAATAGTTGTTTTCTATCCTTTCTATGGTCTTTAGTGGCTGTCATGTAATAGCTGATGGCCTTTTTCACATCCAGACTATGGAGTCTTCTTTCACCAGAACTGGTATGGTCTGTGAAAAAGGCAGGTAGAGTGAGTGATTGGTTTAGATGAAAAGTCTGAAACCACTTTAAGAAGAAACTGTTTTTTCTGAGGACTACTTTATCTCTGTGAAATAAGATATAGTCTTGATCAATGCAGAGAGCCTGGAGCTCACCAATTCTTCTTGCAGAAGTAATAGCTACTAGAAAAAACAGTTTTTCCAAGTACCATTTCAGATGGGCAGTAGCCATGGGCTCAAAAGGAGGGCCTATGAGCTTGGCTATACGCACGTTCAGATCCCAAGCAGGCACTGGTGCTCTGTGAGGTGGGTGCAAATGCATCAACCCTTAAAAAATATTTTAAAAATTTTGTCTGATGCCATGGACACCTTTGATCATGCAGAAAGGTAGGCAGATACTGCTGCTAGACGAACCTTTAGGGAACTGGGTTGCAAACCCTGTGAATGCAAATGAGTGAGATAGTCCAAGACAACTGAAACTCCAGCCTTATTTGGTGTAAGGTCCATACCTGAACACCAGAGAGAAAAACTCTCATTTAGAAGAATACGTTTTCTTTGTAGAAGGTTTTGTATAACTTTTAAAGTATTTAAGACAGCTTCTGAAAAATTTAAATCTGCATACTCTTAACTCCTCAAGAGCCATGCTTTGAGATGAAGGGACTTGAGATTCGGGTACAACAATGTTCCCTGATTGGAGGTCAGGAGATTGTACCTGAGAGGCAATTGTATTGGTTTGTTGACAGACATGGAGAGCAGAAGAGAGTACCATGGCTGCCTGGGCCAGTCTGGAGCTATCAAGATCAGAGATGCTGAGTGGGATCTTAGCTTCAGTAATACCCTGAAAACCAGAGGGAATGGAGGAAAGGCATACAGGTGCTTGCCTGACCAATCCAGAGCCAGGGCATCCAGAGGGACTGTGTCCTGTGCTGTAGGTCTGCAGCAATACTGAGGTAGCTGGTAGTTCTGGTGGGATGCAAACAAGTCTAGCTCTGGAGTGCCCCACCTCTTGAAAATAACTTGTACCACCTGCTTGTTTAGAGTCCATTCGTGATGGGCCTGGTTGATGTGACTTAGAGCATCTGCCAAGATACTGTCCTTTCCTGGCAATTGGATTGCCTGTAAGGATACCTTCAAAGAGTACACCAGAGTCCAAATTTTCATGGCCTCTGTGCAAAGGAGGCCTGATCTGGTGCCTCACTACTTGTTTATGTAGTACATTGTGGTGGTATTGTCTGTTCTGATCTGTGCCACCCTTCCCAATACCAGTAAAGAGAAAGCCTTTAAGGCTAGGAGCACTGCTCTGAGCTCCAGTAAATTTATGTGCTGAAGGGACTCTGCTGCTGACCAAGTACCCAGAGTTGTGGGCTTCCTAAGTGACTCTCCACCAAAAGTGATGTGATTCTGTTGTGAGGACCAGAGAGGGATTCTCTCTGAAAAGGAACTACTTGCCTTAGACTGGATGCCTCCTTCCACCACAAGATGGCCCTTAATAGTGCCCTTGTCACGGGAATAAGCTTTGAAAAAGGGTCTCTTGATTCCAGTGAATTGAGGTGAAACTGGATGTCCCTCATGTGAAACCTGGATCCCTGCACTGTGCCTGTTGATACAGCCATATGACCCAATAGCTGCAGAAACTGCCTTGCAGTTTTTGGCTTGTGCAGACTGAATGAATTTGCTATTGACTGAAGACGTTGCTGTCTAAGGGTAAAAAGGCTCTGCCCTGAAGTGTGTTGATTTATGCCCTATGAACTGCAAAAATTTGAGCAGGGGTTAAAACAGATTTCTTTTGGTTTATTATGAACCCCAGAGACTCCAAGAGGTTCTGGGTGATTCTTAGGGAATTCCTTACTTGGTCTGGTGACTTGCCCACCACCAGTCGTCCAGGTATAGGAAGATAGTCACTCCCTGTCTTCAAAGATATGCCACCACAGCTACTACGCATTTTGTAAATACCCTTGGTGCTGAGGAGAAGCCAAAGGGAAGAGTTGAAAACTGGTAATGACCCGAAGGGAGCCTGAATCAGAGATACTTCCTGCATGATTCCTTTATTGGGATGTGGAAATAGAGAGTCTTTCAAATCCAGTGATGCCAGCCAGTCCCCTTTTTGGATTGTTGCCAATATCCGAGCCAGATTTACCATTTTGAACTTTGTTTTTTTTCAGATGCTTGTTTAAAGCTCTGAGATCCAATACTGGCCGCCACTCCCCACTTTTCTTTGTTGTTGGGAAGGATCTGAAGTAAAAACCTATTCCTCTCAGGGTGGTAGGAACCGATTCCACTGCTCTGAGCTGTAACAATTTCTGAACCTCTGCTTCTAACAGTGTTCTCTCTGCTAGAGGAGGTGAGCAGTTATCCCTGGTCATTTGTGGAGGAAAAGATTTGAAATCCAGAGACAGACCCTGACCCACTACCTCCAGAACCTACTTGTCTGTGGTGATGCTTAGCCAAGCCTGGAGGAAATGGGACAGCCAGCCTCTGACAGGGAGGGAGGAGGTGGCCCGAGCCTCAGGGATTTTGCTTTGACTGGGGCTGAGGCTGGGTCTGAGAGCCCCTCCTGGAGCCCCTTCTACCCCTACCCCTAAAGTATCACTGCTGTGGGTACTGTTGGTACTGGGGCGCAGCTACTGGCTGGAAAAAGGGTCTGGTTATAAAAGACCTTCCTCTGCCCTCCCCCTCTTTTTCTATAGGGCCTAGTGGACGAAGCTCTCTCTTTAGAAGAGTTGCTTCTATAAGTGACCTTATATTCATCCACTTTCTTCATGTATGAAACAGTGGATTCTTCAAAAAGGGAATTTCCCTCTAAAGGAAAAGTCCAGGGCCTTGGATTGAGTATCCTGAGTAAGGTTCATGGCCCTGGGCCAAGCAAACCTTCTCTGTGCCACAGTGCAAGCCATCCATCTGGCTGCTGAATCAATTGAATCAGCAGCCATCTGGAACTGGTACTTAGCCACCTCCAGCCCAAACCTGGCAGTTTCAGCCAGGTCTTCAGACAAGAGTGAGGGGGCTTTCATGGACATGTCCAGTACTGACTGCCACAGGGATTTTTGATACTGGGCAGCATAAGCATAAAAGGTAGCCCGTCTCATGGCCAAAGAAGCTGACAAATAGCCTTTTTTGGCCATACTATTTTTCTGGAGTCCTTGTCTGGAGGGTGGGAGGACAGGGGGACTCTGACTTTCTCACAGACTGCCTGCTGTATAACCCCTTGATGGTCTGGATGGGAGAAAAGGAAATCGGCTCCCATCCTGTGAAACTGATATATTTTTTTTTTTTTTATCTATTCTCCAATCAATAGGAGGAACAGAATTAAGGGTCTGCAGAAGTTTCAGGGTGTCCTTTTTAAAAAATGTATAAACTGGCAGAAGAAGAGCTTTTGTGGGTGTTAAACCCATCATATTCAAGTATTCAATTTATTTATTTAGCTTTTGTTAACCAGGTAAGTACACTAGACAAAACATATGCCTATTTTCAGGTACGACCCGGGACAGTACAGGAGAATAAAAGAACATACAGAGTACAAATTGAAGCAAGTAAGGCAGATACACTGAAGTCAGGAGAAACATAACATACATAGTGGGATAGCTCAGATTACAGCGGTGGACACCGTCAAATGTAAACATGTAACAGCACAGAGTTTCTAAAGCAATATGCCTAGCAAAAATATACCGAATATACACAATTTATACAGGGCCACACCCAGGCGGGCAGGCAACAACACCAGGACCGGAGCCATGTACAGGAGATAATGTGCTTGAGTACAGTGTAGGGACCAGGGTACTCAGGGAGGTCTGAGACAGTCGCATTCTGAGGAGAGCTTCAAGTGCTTCCACAGGGAGGTTCGTAGATACGCCTGGGAAGGGGCAAACCTGAACTGGACAGGAAAGGAGTTCCATAATCTCAGGGCACAGGATGCAAAATCCCTGTCCCCCATTTGGGTACATGTCACAGGAACTTTGAGGATAGTGGGGCCCAGGGACCTTATAGAGTAGGGAGTGGAGACAGCAGGCACAAGAAGCTCTGCTAACTGGGGTGCCAGAGCCCAGAACCTTGCCCGTGAAGCAGTCCAAGACAAAGTTCATGTAGTTGGACGGGGAGAGCCACTTTAGCTTGCCATACAGATCACTTTCTTCCTCATCCTCAATCTGCCCTGTGGTAGCAATGTCCAGAGCATCTGCCATTCTCCTCACAAATGTAAAATGTGAGGAATAATCCTTGGACACCCTGGGGGGAAAACCAAAGTCATGCTCAGGGGACACCTCTGGGGGAATTTGTTCGTCCTCCTCAAAAGGATCATCATCCTCCTCCTCAAAAAATGCTCCTCTGGCAAGGAGGGCAACACATCACTGCTAGCCTGGGGACCCCAGGGGCAAAGCAGGCACTTGTGCAGTAGTCCCTGGTTTAGCAGGAGTGGGTTCTGCATGTTTCACTTTCTTCAGTTTCTTTGAGGGAACCGGGGAGTCAGCTGGTTCTTTACCTCTTTTGGCCCCTTTCTCGTCCGTATCAGGGGCAAGGGTAAGCAAACTTGTGG
Source organism: Neoceratodus forsteri (assembly GCA_016271365.2). NCBI lineage: Eukaryota > Metazoa > Chordata > Ceratodontiformes > Ceratodontidae > Neoceratodus > Neoceratodus forsteri. The sequence continues at coordinate 1,198,205,895 of CM057452.1, forward strand.
GTTCAGCCACAGCAGATTGGGGTGTTAGCTGGTCAGAGCCTGAGGGACCCCTAGGAAATCTTTTATTGAGCCTTTCAAGGTATTTTTCCACGGTTTTATCCGGGAAAGTTTTGAATATTTCACAATCCTGGTCCAGATGTTCGAACCCCAGACAAGCCATACACAAGATGTGCTTGTCTGCCTTAGCAGACACATCTCCACTTTTTAAACAATTCTTAAAACCGGGCTCTCCAGTCTTCCTTTTAGGTTTCTCTGACATGGTAATGCCCAAAGAGAAAACACACTAACCGCTAAATTAAAAAAAGAGCTAATGCGGTTATTTATTTATTTTTTTTGTGCGGTCGGTTCTGGAACCGAACCGAAGAGATGACAAAAGAACCGGCTCAGCGGTTCTGTAACCGATAAAAGCGGTTACAAAAATGGTAAAATATTACACAAAAAAACTAACTAGTAAATACACGAAATCAAAGGCTCTTTAATCAGAGAACCCTGATTAAAGTAAATAACTAACCCGGTTCCCTCACGGTTACACCAACCCGCGAGGAACCAGAAAAATAACTAACGAACAATAAACAACATTTTTTTATCGACAACTAGAGGCAGTAAAAGAAATGAAATATACTTACATTTTTATGTTTTTTGAATCTTCTGTACGCAAAAGAGGACGACAACAACTCAGAGCGACCAGACTTTCAGGCGGAGAGAAAACCTGAAGAGGTTAGAACACTACAGTTGGTAGAGGCAGTATTTGAAAGATGCTCACGTGCAAAGAATTCTACTCATTTGCATGTGTTACATCTCTCTGGGCAGTCCAACCCTCCAGGCTTACTGCATAAAGTTATGAATATACTGAGCATTACTGGGGTTCAAACGCAAGTTTACACAAAGAATACTATGAGTAATGTATATTGCTTAGCCGTTTTGAGCGCAAAATGAAAAAATTACTCACCGCAGTAATCTTGTTTCTTCCATGGTATTCTTCAATATGACTAACTCTAGCAGTCAGCCTCCTGAGTTGCACAGCCCCAGAGATGCATAGAATTTTATGCTAATAGTGGCCATCATTCAAATCCGCTGCCCTTACCAACTGTTACATTCTATAACACTCAGATTCACTGGAGCCTGCAATTAGACCCTCTAACCAAACTATCCTAATAGCTAACAAGTAAATACGAATAATAACTACTAAAGTAATTACCCCCTCATTTCATGCCATGCAAACGGCAATGCCCAAAAGAGGCAACAAGAAAATAGGGCCATCTGGTTTAAATTCAACAGTACCAGAGAATGGACAACAACTAAGAGAAGTACCAGCTGTAATTCACAGACTAACTGGTTCTGGAAATGGAGGTAGGGTGGGTGAGCTTATCATATTGAAGAATACTTTGGAAGAAGCAAGACTACTGCAGTAATTTTTTCTTGTAACCCCAGGAATTCTTCAATATGATTAACTCTAGCAGACTATGAAGCAGTACCTTTGGAGGTGGGCCCAGAACCCTATTTAGGTAACAAGATCTGCAGCACTGCTGTGCCAAACCTGGCATCACTCCTGGACTTGGTGCCCATACTGTAGTGCTTTGTAAAGGTGTGTACTGTTCTCCATGTAGCTGCTTCATAGATTACCAACACGGGGATATCCCTGGCTGCTGCTATTGTAGCAGCTGTGCCCCTTGTGGAGTGTGCCCTCAGGTCTACTGGGGGCTCCTTTCCTTGCCAGCTTTACTATAACAGAATTGGATTCAAGCCACTATCCAGCGCGCAACTGTCTTTTTCAAAGCTGGTTTTCATTTTCCCCACATCATCACAGGTCAGGAAAAACTGCTGTCTAACTTGTCTATGGGCCTTGATGTGCTCAATATAATAATTGAGAGCTCTCTTGACATCCAGGCTATGTAGCTTGCGTTCCCCTGAACTAGAATGTTCAGTAAAGAAGACTGGCAAAGTAACAGACTAATTAAAGTAAAAAGTCACAGACTACTTTTGGAAGGAATTTCCTGTTAGTCCTGAGTACCACTTTGTCCTTGTGGAATGAGATGTAGTCCTGCGCCACACAAAGGGCATGTAGCTCACTTTCTTCTGGCTGATGTGATAACTACTAAGAAAATAGATTTCCAAGTGACAAATTTTAAATGAGCAATAGTCAAAGGCTTGAATGGAGGCTTCATGAGCTTGGCAATACAGACATTTAGGTTCCAGGCTAGCACCAGCTCCCTGTGAGGGGGGGTGCAATTGAGCCAATCCCTTGAAATATTCTTGAATATAGGATTAGCCTCCAGAAAGACACCCTTGCTAGCCGAAAGACAGGCAGAAACAGATGTCAAATGAACCTTAAGGGTAGTGGGCTGCAGCCCTATTGAATGCAAGTGGGTCAAGTAGTCGAACAAGACTGGTATCCCTGCTTCAGATGGTAATGTATCTCAGGTGCCACACCATATGGAAAATCTTTTCCACTTGGAAGCATAGGTTGTTTTCGTGGAGGGTTTCCAAGAACCCCTCAGAACTCTGAGTACCCTTTCTGAGAGGTGCAGATCAGCATACTCCCAAGTCCTCAAGAGCCATGCTTTAGGGCTGAGTGACCGGAGGTTCAGGTACAGAATCTTCCCCCTGGAAGTCAGAAGACTGTGTCTCTGAGGAAGGTGTATGGGCTGGGCCACTGACAAGGATAGCAGCAGTGAGTACCAAGGCTGCCTGGCCCAATATGGAGTTATCAGAATCATTGTAGCTGGCGCAGACTGGAGTTTGATCCGGACCCTGAGCAACAAGAAAAAATTACTCACCTTAGTAATGTTGTTTCTTCTAATGGAGTCTTGCTGTATTCTGACAACAGCAGTGAGTCCCAACCTTCGAACTGCCCCGGAGACAAAAGAGTTAACTTTCCATGCCAGGCATGGAACGCCGAGCTCGAGCTTGGTTGAGACTGTCTGCTGCTGTTTGAACTCAAACCGTCAGACCTTTACGAGCTAAACTCACTGAGAGACCTGTGTGGAAGCTGTAAACCTACACTAGCCAACTGGCTACTAAATGTAATAAAACAGATTTTTTGGTCCCAAAACCAAGATAAGTCAAGAAACCCAAAAAATGAATAAACACAACACCCACTCACCCAAAGAAAAGAGGGTGATAAAAAAGGTGGGGCACCTCCTGAGTGCCAACACTAGTACTGCCCACCCACATCCCAAAAACAAAGGTTCTGAGAGGGGAAGGCAGGGGGGGAGGTCAGAATACAGCAAGACTCCATTAGAAGAAACAACATTACTAAGGTGAGTAATTTTTTCTTCAAACAACATGAAGTCTTGCTGTATTCTGACAATAGCAGACTACCAAGCAGTACCTCCATGGAGGAGGGACAGAACCTACTTAGGAAATAGGCTCTGAAGCACAGCTGTGCCAAACCGAGCATCACTCCTAGCCTGGATATCCAGAGAGTAATGCTTGGTAAAAGTGTGAACTGTTTTCCAGGTAGCTGACATATCTCTAAGATAGAATATCCCTGTCAGCAGCCAGGAAGCAGCTGTACCTCTGGTAGAGTGAGCCTCAGGCCTGAGGTGGAATCTTACCTAGTTTTCATAGCAAAATTGAATGCAAGAGACAATCCACCTGGCAATGGATCTTTAGTAACAGGTTTTCCTTACCAACCTCACCATAAGTGAGGAACAGTTGGAGGGAGTCAAACCTGTGATCCTTGGTACGTTCTATGTAGTAGCTAAGGGCTCTTTTCACATCCAAACTGTGCAGCCTCCTCTCACCAGAGGAGGAATGGTCAGTGAAGAACACAGGAAGAGACATGGATTGGTTAAGGTGGAAGTCTGAAACCACCTTAAGTAAGAACTTGCTGTTAGTCCCGAGGACCACCTTATCTCTATGGAAAGAGATAAAATCAGGCTCCACTGACAGGGCTTGTAACTTGCTTATGCGCCTGGCAGAAGTGATAGCCACCAAGAACACAGTTTTCCAAGTCAAATACTTAAGCTCTGCTGAGGACAAAGGCTCAAAAGGAGGTTGCATAAGCTGAGCAATGCAAACATTAAGGTCCCTGAATGGCGGACTGGTATGAAGCAATTCCCTGAAAAACTTGGAGAATACAGGGTGAGCTGAAAGAGAAGAAGGCTTACCTGCTGAAAGAAAAGCAGAGACAGATGCCAGATGCACCCTTAGTGTAGCCGGTCTGAGTCCCAAGCTATTCAGATGAACCATATAGTCAAGGACTGTGGGCAGGTCAGCAGACTCTGGGGAAATATGCTTCCCAGAGCACCATATGGAGAATCTTTTCCATTTGTAATTATAAGTAGTTCTGGTGGAAGGCTTCCTAGAAGCCTTTAGAATATCCATAACACCCGGAGAGAGGTGTAAATCGCCAAACTCTAACTCTTCAAGAGCCAGGCCTTGAGATTGAGAGATTTGAGATTCGGGTACCAAACCCTCCCTGAGCACAGGTTAACAGGTTGTAATTCCTGGGAAGGGACAAGGGAAGGTGGACTGCTAAGGACAACAGGAGAGGGTACCAGGGCTGTCTGGCCCAGTCTGGAGCAATCAGAATCACTTTGCAGGGTTGAGACCTGATTTTGACTAGCACCTTGAACAGGAGAGGAAAGGGGGGAAAAGCATACAAGAACTTCCCTTCCCAATTGAGAACCAGGGCATCCAGGGGGACTGAGCCCAACACTGGGGGCCTGCAGCAAAAAAGGGGAAGTTGGTGATTGTCTGGGGCTGCAAAAAGATCTATCTGTGGAGTGCCCCATCTGGAGAAGATCACCTCCAAAACCAGGGGATCCAGTGACCATTCGTGATGGCCTTGAGATATCCTGCTGAGAGTACCTGCCAGGACATTGTCCTTGCCTGGGAGGTGTACTGCTGAAAGGGAGGTGTTCAGGTAATAGGCCAGAGACCACAGCTTCAATGCTTCTGTGCACAAGGCTGAAGACCGAGTGCCCCCTTGCTTGCTGATATACCACATTGTGGTGGTATTGTCTATCCTGATCTGAACGACTTTGTTCTGAACAGACTTGGAAAAAGCTTGAAGTGCTAGAAACACTGCTCTGAGTTCCAACAGACTGATGTGAAGCAGAGATTCCTGAGGGGACCACAATCCTTGGGTGGTCAGGTCTCCCAAGTGAGCCCCTCACCCCAAGAGGGAGGCATCTGTAGTAAGGATTAAAGAGGGAGACTGAGTGACAAAAGGAACTCCCTGTCTTAGACTGTCCTGATCCTGCCACCACTGCAAAGCCTGGATCAGAGTTCGAGTCACTTATCAGTTTGGTCAGAGGGTCCTTTTTCTGAGACCAAAAGGCTCTCAAGTGGAACTGAATGTCCCTCATCTGAAATCTTGCTCCCTGCACCACTGCTGTAGAAGCAGCCATGTGCCCCAGGAGCTGCAGAAAATGCCTTGCTGGTCGAGACACCTGTAGGGTGAATGAAGAGGCCAGTGTGATAAGGGTCCTTGCCCTGTCCAGGGGAAGGAAGGCTCTTGCCTTTTCTGTATCTAGCTCTGCGCCTATGAAGGTGAGGAGCTGAACAGGCTCTAGAACTGACTTTGAAGATTCAGAGGAAACCTAGAGAGGTGAGCAGTTGCTGAGTTATCTGAAGGTGTAACCTGACTTGGTCTGGGGACTGGCCTACTATGAGCCAGTCGTCCAGGTATGGTAAGATGGCAATCCTTTGCCTTCTTAGGGAAGCAACTACTACTGCCAGGCATTTTGTGAACACCCTTGGAGCAGAGGTTAGAGCCAAAGGGCATTGCTCTGAATTGGTAATGGCCTGAGGGCAGCTCGAACCAGAGGTATTTTCGATGGGAGCTTCTGATGAGAATATGGAAATAGGCATACTTGAGGTCCAGGGAGACTAGCCAGTCCCCTGGCCTTAGAGAGGGTAGAATTATTCCCAGTCTCACCACTTTGAACTTTGGCTTTAAAAGGTGCTTGTTTAAATATCTGAGATCCAGGATGGGCCGCCATTCTCCTGTCTTTTTGGGGGTGAGGAAGTACCTGGAGTACAATCCTTTCCCTTGGTGTAGGGGTGGAACCCTTTCTACAGCTCTGAGCGCCAGAAGGGAAGAGACCTCTGCCTCTAGGGCAAGTGCCTCTGAGGGATTTGCAGGTGGAAAGGATCTGGTTCTCATCTTTGGAAATTTTTTGAAGCTGAGAACCAGTCCCTGGCTTACTACTTCCAGGACCCATTTGTCTGATGTTAAAGACTTCCAGTCATGGACGAAGTAAGCCAGCCTGCCCCCTACAGGTGGTGGAGAATCGGCCCTGGCAAACCCATCAGGGTGCCTGTTTGGCAGGGGGTTTAGGCTGAGGGGTGGAAGCAGGCCTGCTTGTACCCCTTCTGCCTCTCCCTCTAAAGAACCCCCTCTGAGCGTAGGCAGAAGAGGCCTGGGCTTGGTAAAAAGGCCTATGAAAAGGCCTGCCCCTGCCCTGGGATGCTGCCTCTGAGGAGTGGCTTGCCTTTCCTTGGCCTGATCACTCCTATAGGTGGTCCTGTATTCATCCATTTTCTTCATGTAGTTCTCTGTTTGCTCCCCAAACAGAGAATTACCCACAACAGGAAAATCCATGGCCTTAGTCTGGGTATCCTGAGACAGGCTTGTACATCTGAGCCAAGCTATCCTACGAAGGGCCACAGATGTAGCCATGACTCTAGATGAAACATCATTGGAGTCCACTGCAGCATGGAATTGCACCTTGGATGCCTCAATACCATCAGCAACCACCTGCTCCAGCTCCTTGGCAAGCTGGCCAGGGACATATTTAGCTAAAGCCATGACAGTGTCCCATCTAGACTTCTGATATCTAGCTGTATAGGCCATATAATTGGCCTGCCTGAGTCCCAAGAATGCTGCCATGTACTGTTTCTTTGCCATGGCATCAATCCTCCTGGAGTCCTTATCTGGGGGGTGTGAAGCCAAGGGTATATTAGCCTTATCACAGGCTGCAGCCTGCACTACCCCAACATGGCTGCATTGCTGGGTAAGGAACTCCATATATGAGCCTGACAGAGTATACCTCTTGTCCATTCTTTTATCCACAGGAGGTATAGAGTTAGGAGTCTTTAAAATCTTAAATGTCTGTTTCCCAAAAGACTTGTGTAAGGGAATAGACAGCCTCCTGGACTCTGGGATATCCATCATTTCCACATAGTCAGGCTCCTCCTGGTCATCCACAGCTTTTTCCACAGGAAGCTGAAGGGTTTGGGCCACTTTCTTGTAAAACATGAAATGGGAGGGGGACTCAGAAAGCCTAGGAGGAGACACTCCTGAAGGTCTGTCTGGGGAGATGTCCTGGTCAATGGGCACATCCAGACTTTCATAATCACATTCACTTTCCTCATACTCTTCCTTCCTCCTCTGGTTCATAAAATTCTTCCAAATCATAATCCGGAACCGGTGGAACCGGCCGAACCGAGCGCCTTCCTGATGGTGCCGGTTCGGTCGGAACTGGGGAAAGCGACTACACAATTTTGATTGCTTTGGCTATTTCATCAGCGGTTGGAGAAGAAACTTTTGGATCCACACCGGCTGATTTTTCCCTTCTTGTTCTCTTAACCGGAACAGACTCCTCAGAATCGGTTCTCCTTTTGCCCGAAGAAGTTTCGCCCTGGTCAGAGGGCACTCCCTCTGGTTCGGTTTGAACCGAAACGGGCTGGCCATCCGGGTCAGCGGACTTTTTGGCCTCCCTTTCCCTGAGCCTACCAACTCTCTTTTCTAGGGTAGCTGCAGGAAAATTTTTACAAATCTGGCAGTCTGAATCCGAGGTGGTCAAACCCCAGACAATAAACACAGGTGGTGGGGTCAGCCTTAGCAAAGACTTCCCACACACACTACAGTGCTGAAACCCAGTGGGCCCAGTTTTTCTTTTGGGTTTCTCAGACATAGTGCCAGTCCTAACAAAACTTACCCTTTTAATGGCAATCCGCCAGGCAAGATACTCTTATCGGTTCCTGACCGTGTTACGGGTCGTGGAAAAAACCATAGTAAAATCCGTTTTTTTTAGAACCGATAAGAACCAGTAATCACACTCTAAAAGCAGAAATAAAGATTTTTAAACAACCTGATCGGTTCAAACCGAACCGATGAAACGTTTACAAGTTCCACACAGAATAGAAAATCAATATAAACCTATCTAGTACTCACGAATACCACAGACAGAGACTGAACTGACAGGTTGCGGTTTAAATTCGGTTGAAAACCGAGAAAAACGGACTTTAACTGACAAATTGAACCGAGCAAAGGAGAAATCTCCGGAGCGACTGTTCAGTGAGGCGGAGTATAGAATCTGACGGTTTGAGTTCAAACAGCGACAGAGTCTCAACCGAGCTCGAGCTCAGCGTTCCATGCCTGGCATGGAAAGTTAACTCTCATCTCTGGGGCAGTTCGAAGGTTGGGACTCACTGCTATTGTCAGAATACAGCAAGACTTCATGTTGTTTGAAAGGGAATGGAGGGGGGGAAGCATAGAGAGTTTTCCCTGACCAGTCCAGCACTAGGGCATCCACTGGCATGGACCCCCTCACTGGAGGCCTGCAGCAGAACTTGGGCAACTGGTGATTCTCTTCTGAGACAAAGAGATCCATCTCTGGTGTGCCCTACCTTCAAAACACCACTTCCAGCACTTGTCTGTTGAGAGACCATGCGTGGTGATTTTGGTCGATTCTGCTGACTGCATCTGCCAGGGTGTTGTCTCTTCCTGGAAGGTGGACAGCCACAAGGGATACTTGCAGGGAATATGCTAGACTCCAAAGCTTCATTGCTTCTGTGCACAGCAGGCTGGACCTTGTACCTCCCTGCTTGTTGATGTAATACATTGTAGTGGCATTGTCTGTTCTGACTTGTACCACTGTTTCTTATCAGGGATGGGAATGACTGCAGTGCTACGAGCACTGCCCTGAGCTCCAGGCGATTTATGTGCAGTAGGAATTCTTTGGGGGATCACATGCCATGCACTATGTGCTCCTCTAGATGTGCTCCCCATTCCAAAAGTGAAGCATCTGTTGTAAGCACTAGGGTAGGAGATTCCTTTTTGAATGGAATTCCCTCCCTTAGGTTGGCTCCATCTTGCCACCACTGTAGGGCCTGTAGCAGGGGCCTTGAGACAGGCACCCTCTTTGAGAGCAAGTCCCTTCTTTGGCACTAGTGTGCCCTGAGGTGGAACTGGATGTCCCTCATCTGGAATTTGCAGCCTTGCACTGTACCTGTGACTGCAGCCATGTGTCCCAGCAACTGCAGGAAATACCTTGCTGGTCTTGATTCATTTAAGGTGAATGACCATGCAATGTGCAGGATGTAGTCCACCCTGTTCCGAGGGAGGAAAGCTCATCCTTGTAAAGTATGCAGTTCAGCTCCTATGAAGTGCAGAACCTGGACAGACTAACACAGACTTTCGGATGTTTATGAGGAAGCCCAGAGACTCCAATGTCTCCTGGGTGATCCTGAGAGATTCACTTACCTGCCGGGGGGATTGCCCCACGACTAGCCAGTCATCCAGGAATGGAAACACTGATATGCCCTGCCCCCTTAGGTGTGCCACCACCACTGTCTGTGAATGCCCTGGGAGCAGAGGTTAGGCCAAAAAGCAGAGCTGTGAACTGATAATGACCTGAAGGTAGCCTGAACCTTATGTGCTTTCTGTGGGATTCCCTTATGGGGATGTGAAAATAAGTCTAGTGTCGATGCCAACCAGTCTCCTTGTAGTGTTGGAAGAATCAATCAATCAAAATCTTTATTTATCAAGGCGAGCACCATTGAGCAAGGCTCATCTGCAAGGTGGACCTGGTCATGAATACATCAAAGTACAGTACAGAAGCAGGTATACAAAAAGCAATAATATGCAAGAAGAAAAAGTGTATACAGTACAGTACAAGGTTGAAATAAAAAAAAAACAGCATTATTTTACAATTGAAGAAGTTAGCAGATGTACAATCAACCATAGGCATACAGAGGTTATAAGCATAGATCTTTTGAGTGAGGCAGCCGGCAACTACACATATAGGGGAAAGAGGCCGTGTATGGGGTGGCAGGTTAGAGAGGTAAAGAAGAGGAGGGATATATTACCGACTGGGGGAAAAATTGAGCTAAAACCACAGAAAGGGACGATGGCTGTCATGTACTTGTTTATTATGATAATGACGGAGGAGGGGTAGATAATTGGGACACTACTATGGATGGGGTGGGAGTTTAGCCGGGCTGGAGTGGACAGGTAAGGGTGGGTGCAGCAGGAAGTGTGGATAGGGAAAGAGTGACAGCCAGGGGTAGAAACATGGCGAGTGTCAAGATGGAAAGGGGGAGTTGCAGAACTAGTGGGCTAGCAGTGAGAAAAACATTTGCAAGGTGCTTTCATGTAGCGATCGCTCCGGAACTCTGGCGTTATGAAATGCTTGTTTAAAGCTCTCAGATCTAGAATGGGTCACTACTCCCCATTTTTCTTTGAGGTTAGGAAGTATCTGGAGTAGAATCCCTTTCCCCTTTGGGAGGAAGGGACTGGTTCACTGCTTTTGAAGCCAACAGAGAGGACACTTCCTTTTCTAGTAGCATTCTCTATGTTGGACTTAGGGAACCAAAATACCTTGGTCTCAGTTTGGGGAAGGTTTGGAAACTGAGTGCTAATCCCTTACTCACTACCTCCAGAACCCACTTGTCTGTGGTGATGGTTTTCCAATTTTGGAAGTAGTGAGTCAGTCTGCCCCCAACTGGGATCAAGGAGGCAACCCTGACTGGCACATCAGTGGTCCAGTTTACCCTAGGTGGCAGTCTGAGGGATTTGGTCCCCTCTTTTGGAGCTCTTACGGCCTCTACACCTGAAGTAACCCCTTTGCTGGTACCACGTGGTAGCTTGTGCCTGAAAAAATGGTCTACCATAACCCCTAACTCTACCTCCCCTTCCACATAGCCTATAGGGAGTTGAGGCCTTCTCTTTTGCAGAGTTACTCTCATAAGTGGACTTGTATTCGTCCACTTTTTTCATGTGTGCCTGTCTTGTCGTCAAAAGGGAATGGTTCTTAATGGGTAAATCCACAGCCTTATTTTGGGTATCCTGTGTGAGCTTGGTTGCTCTAAACCAGGCAAACCTCCTCAGAGCTATGGTCAAAGCCATCCACCTGACTGCATTGTCATTTGCGTCCACAACCATATGGAACAGATATTTTGTGGCTTCCAATCCACACCTAGCAGTTTCCATCAGGTTAGCTGCCAGCCCTGGTGGAGCCTTATCTGCCATGGCCATGACAGAAGACCATAGTCTCTTCTGGTACTGAGCTGCATAAGCCATGTAATTTGCCTCCCTGATGCCCAGGGAAGCTCCTAGATACCCTTTTTTTGCCATTTCATCCAGTTTTCTGGAATCCTTTTTAGGAGGATGGGTAGCCAGAGGTACACTGGCCCTATCACAAGCAGCAGCCTGAACTACTCCTTCTGGATCTGGGTGAGAAAAAAAAACAACAAAACCCAGGGGGTCTAACTGGTACTTTTTGTCGGCCTTTTTTATCTACAGGTGGTATGGAGTTTGGGGTTTCCAGTACCTTTACCACCTGCTTTTTCAGGAATTTATAGGTAAAAGGATTTTCTTTGTGGGTGTTAACCCCATCATTTCAAGGAATTATAATTCCTCCTCATTCTGTTCAGGTTCATGTGGTGTAAGGTCTAATGCTTCCACCATCTGCTTCACAAAGGTGAAATGTAAGGAATAATGCTCTGGTGCCCTTGGTGGAAATTCAAACTCTTGCTCCGGGGACACCTCTGGTTCAACTGCCTTTTCGTCCTCTTCTTCCATATATTCCTTAAGAGAGGGTTGACGTGACACTGCAATTTGGACTGAGGGGTCAATCCCTGAAATCGATGGACCAGTTGCAGTCGGTTATTGCTAAACCATCCCAGTCCTGTCTGCAAGGCTTTTAACATTTGTAATGCCTGTGCTACCTGTTCAGCAGTAGGCATATTGGACTGTGATACTGGGAGCCCCATTGATTTTCCAGCTGGGGAGCCAATATTCTTCTTTCTGTCTTGTTTCTTTAAAGGAAGTGAATCCTTTACTGGTTCACCCAGTCTTTAAAGTCTAGATGTCTTGCCTTTTTCAGGGGCATTAACATCAGCATGCTTAAGACTTTTCTTTTGTATCTGTGGTCAGATCCGGAACCGAAGTTGAAGACGTTTTCTCTTTAAAACACTTAATGTGTTTTTCAATGGTTTTCACAGGAAACGTTTTGCAGATTTCACAGTAAGCCTCAAAGTGTTCAGCTCCAAGGCAAAACAAACACAGACTGTGTTTGTTGGCTTTAGTGAAAACTTCCCCACACTGAATACAATTTTTAAATCCAGTCAGTCCAGTTTTCTTTTTAGGCTTCTCGGACGTCGACACTCTATACACCAATACAAAAATAAGAACTTAAATCGGGTTCTAAATGGAGCTGAAACCGATTAACACCCGCTGAGCAAGTCCAACAAAAATCTAGCGGTCGGTACCTCAGCCGAGGAAAACTGCGATTTTAACTAAAACACAACTGGAATAAACCCAGTAAGAAAACCACAACTTAAAATTATAACTTAAAAACAAATTTCATGGTAAAGGAAGCTTTAAAAAAAAAAAAAAATCTGTTCCCCAGAGGTTTCCAGGAACTGAAAAATACCACAAACTAAACTAAAAAACTTACTAAAACTACCAAGGGCAGCAGTAATAAAACAAATTAAACTTTTATACTTATGTTTATCGAAAAAGAAAGTTTTTCTCAGTCACGCTGAGGAGCTGTCTCAGAGGCAACCAACAAGGCAGGCAGAGAAGAAAAAATTACTCACCTTAGTAATTGTATTTCTTCTAATGGAGTCTTGCCATGTTCTGACAATTTGCAGTTAGCTCCAGCTCTTGAACTGCCCCGGAGAGTGAAGGGTTAATTTCTATGCCAGGCATAGAACGTTGGGCTCGAGCTCGGTTGAAAACTCTGTGTGTCCTTTCAAACCCAAACTGTCAGATTCTTACGAGCTAAAACTCACTGACTAAATGTGGAAATTATAAAAACTCCTAGTAGCCAACTGGCAACAAAGACTTTGGATTCCCCAAACGACTCAAGTCAGGAAACCCAAAGAACCAAAAACCAGATAATAAGAACAAAAAACTCAAACAATTACAAGGCACCCCGCACAACAAGAGTGGGGAAAAGTCACCCCTGGGGTGCAACACTGCACCTGCCCACCCACTTCCCAAAAACAGGTTCTGAGAGGGGAGGCAGGGAGAGAGGCCAGAAGAAAAAATTACTCACCTTAGTAATTGCTTTTCTTCTCATGGAGTCTTGCTATATTATGACTAATGCAGTTAGCCACTGCACTTGAACTGCCCCGGAGAGGAAAGAGTTAACTCCAGGGAGTCTGGAGTTCTACAGCGCGAGAGCGCTTATGCCAAAGCTCTATCTGGGCAGTTTCAAATGAAATTGTCAGATCTTTACGAAGCTAATACTAAGCAACAAGTCTGTGTGGAAAGCTCTACACTAGCCAAATGGCTACCTACTAGTAGAAATAACAACAATATAAACAACAATAACAATAATAACAATGAATAACAGTATTATTAGTTACCACCTGACAAGCACTATTAGGACCCCTTCCCCAAAGACTCAAGTCCAGGAAGGGGGCAATATATACCTAAATAAAATAACCTAGTTCCCTAACCCTAAATAAAAGAAGATAAGGGAAAAAACTACAATGGCATGACACAGTGCTTGCACTAATTTGCCACCCTACCCAAATAGAAGTTCTGAGAGGGGCAGGAGGGAGGGTGGTACATATTATAGCAGACTCCATGAGAAGAAAGCAATTACTAAGGTGAGTAATTTTTTCTTCAAACACCATGAAGTCTTGCTATATTATGACTCAATGCAGATTACATAGCAGTACCTCCATGGAGGAGGTCAGAACCTACTTAGGAAATAGGCTCTGAAGCACAGCTGTGCCAAAACCAGCATCTCTCCTGGACTGAATATCCAGGGAATAATGCTTGCAAAAGTGTGAACTGTTTTCCAAGTAGCAGCTTGACAGATTTCCAGAATGGGAATATCTCTAGCAGCCGCTAGAGATACAGCTGTACCCTGGTGGAGTGAGCCTCAGTCCTGAGGGGGGTTCTCTACCTAGTTTTTGATAACAAAATTGGATACAAGAGACAATCCACCTTGCAACTGACCTCTTAGTGGCAGGTTTCCCTTGGCCAACCTCGCCATAGGTAAGGAAGAGTTGGAGGGATTCGAACCTGTGACCCTTGGTGCGTTCCAAATAGTAGCTTAAGGCTCTTTTGACGTCCAAGCTGTGCAGTCTCCTCTCACCTGAGGAAGAATGCTCAGTGAAAAATACTGGAAGAGAGATGGATTGGTTCAGGTGGAAATCTGAAACCACTTTAGGCAAAAACTTTCTGTTAGTCCTGAGGACTACCTTATCTCTGTGGAAAGAGATAAAATCTTCTTCCACTGACAGGGCCTGTAGTTCACTTATGCGCCTGGCAGAAGTGATAGCCACTAGGAAAACAGTTTTCCAAGTTAGAAACTTGAGCTCTGCTGAGGACAGAGGCTCAAAGGGGGGTTGCATTAACTGAGCAATGCAAACATTCAGGTCCCAGGCGGGAGCTGGTTCTCGAAAAGGAGGGTTAGTGTGAAGTAACCCCTTAAAAAACTTGGAAAACACAGGGTGAGAAGAAAGGGAAGCAGGCTTCCCTGCTGACACAAAAACAGAGACAGCTGCCAGATGAACCTTTAAGGTAGCTGGCCTAAGGCCTAAGGAATTTAAATGGACCAAATAGTCCAGTAAAATGGGCAGATCAGCAGAATCTGGGATAATTTGCTTCTCAGAGCACCAGATGGAAAACCTTTCCACTTAGAATTGTAAGTGGCCCTAGTGGAAGGTTTCCTTGAAGCCTTTAAATATCCAGAACACCTTGAGAAAGTGTAAGTCAGCAATTCTAACTCCTCAAGAGCCATGCCTTGAGATGGAGGATTGAGGTCCGGATACACACTCTCCCTGTGCACAGGCCAGCAAGTCGTGGACTCTGGGCAAGCTCAGGGCAGGGCAGGGTGGACTGTCAAGGACAGAAGCAGTGGGTACCAGGGCAGTCTGGCCCAATCTGGGGCAATCAGAATCACTTTGCAGGGCTGAGATCTGATCTTTATTAGTACCCTGAAAAGAAGAGGAAAGGGGGGAAAGGCATACAGGAACTTCCCTTTCCAATCCAACTGAAAGGCGTCCAGGGGGACTGAGCCCAGCACTGGAGGCCTGCAACAAAACAAAGGAAGTTGGTGGTTGTCTGGGGCTGCGAAAAGATCTATCTGAGGGGTGCCCCATCTGGCAAAGACCGACCCCAGCACCTGAGGATTCAGAGCCCATTCGTGATGTCCTTGAGAAATCCTGCTGAGGGCATCCGCCAGGACATTGTCCTTCCCTGGAAGGTGAACTGCTATCAGGGAGGTGTTCAGGGAGTAAGCCAGAGACCACAACTTCATTGCTTCGGTGCCCCCTTGCTTGTTGATGTACCACATTGTTGTGGTGTTGTCTGTCCTGACTTGAACTACTTTGTTCTGGACAGAAGCTGAAAACGCCTGAAGAGCTAGAAAGACAGCTCTGAGTTCCAAAAGGTTGATGTGGAGCAGAGATTCCTGAGGAGACCACACTCCCTGAGTGGACAGGTCGCCCAAGTGAGCTCCCCACCCTAACAGGGAGGCATCCGTGGAGAGGGTGAGGGAGTGGGAGACGGGAATGAAAGGAACCCCTTGTTTTAGATTGCTTTGATCCTGCCACCAGTGTACAGCCAGGATCAGAGTTTGGGTCACTGGAACCAATTTGGAAAGGGGGTCCCTCCTTTGAGACCAATAGGCCCTCAAATGGAACTAAATGTCCCTCATCTGGAATCTTGCTCCTTGCACTACCGCTGTGGAAGCAGCCATGTGCCCTAGGAGTTGCAGAAAATGCCTTGCTGGTCGAGAAACCCGGAGGGTAAAGGAGGATGCCAGGGCAATGAGCCTGTCTACCCTTTCCGAGGGAAGAAATGCCCTGGCTAACTTTGTGTTCAATTCTGCACCTATGAAAGTTAGTACCTGAACTGGTTCCAGAACTGACTTTGGTAAATTCAGCAGGAATCCCAGGGAAGTGAGAAGCTGCTGGGTGACTTGCAAGTGGGATTTTACCTGATCTGGGAACTGACCCACTATGAGCCAGTTGTCCAGGTAGGGAAACACAGCAATCCCTTGCCTTCTTAAATGAGCCACTACCACAGCTAGACATTTCGTTGAATATCCTTGGCGCAGAGGTAAGGCCGAAGGGCATTGCCCTGAACTGGTAGTGGCCTGAGGGCAGTTCGAACCTGAGGTACTTTCGTGAGAAGGCCTGATCAGAACATGAAATAGGCATCCTTGAGGTCCAGGGAAGCCAGCCAGTCCCTGGCCTCAGGGAAGGCAAAATCATTGCCAGAGTTAACATTTTGAACTTTGGTTTCAAAAGATGCTTGTTCAGGTACCTTAAATCTAGGATGGGCCGCCATTCTCCTGTCTTTTGGGGTAGAAAGTATCTTGAGTACAGCCCTTGCCCTGATGGCAAGGAGGACCCTTTCTACTGCTTTGCAGTCCAGAAGAGAAGAAACCTCTGCTTCAAAGCAAGGGCTTCTGTAGGATTTGCAGTGGAAAATGTCTGGCCTCATCTTTGGAAACTGTTTGAAGCTGAGAACCAGACCCTAGCGATACCTCCAGAACCCATCTGTCCGGAGTTAGGGACACCCAGTTCTGGCTGAAATAAACCAACCTGCCCCCCACTGGTACAGGAGAATCGGCCCTGGGCACCCCATCAGGGTGCCTGCTTGGCAGTAGCCTTAGGCTGAGGGGAGGGGGACGGTTTACTTGTGCCCCGTCTACCTCTGCCTCTGAAGAAACCCCTCTGTGCAAACGCAGAGGAGGCCTGAGATTGGTAAAAAGGCCTGTGGAAAGGCCTGCCCCTACCTCTGGGAGCGTGCCTCTGTGGAGTGGCATGCCTCTCCTTAGCCTGGGCACTTTTGTAGGTAGTTCT
The DNA here is from genome assembly GCA_016271365.2 of Neoceratodus forsteri. NCBI lineage: Eukaryota > Metazoa > Chordata > Ceratodontiformes > Ceratodontidae > Neoceratodus > Neoceratodus forsteri. Next base: position 1,198,222,905 of record CM057452.1, read on the forward strand.
GTATTCATCCATCTTTCTCATATAGTTTTCTGTTTGTTCCCCAAACAGAGAATTACCCACTACAGGAAAATCCATAGCCTTTGACTGAGTAGCTTGGGACAGATTAGTGCATCTGAGCCATGCCAACCTACGGAAAGCTACAGAAGTGGCCATGACCCTAGAGGAAACATCATTAACATCAACAGCAGTATGAAATTGAACTTAAGAGGCTTCAATGCCATCAGCAGCCACCTGTTCCAACTCACTACCCAGCTGGCCATGTGCCTGCTTGGCTAACTGCAATACTGTGTCCCATCTAGATTTCTGATATCTAGCTACATAAGCCATATAATTTGTCTGCCTGAGTCCCAAAGAAGCTGCCATATACTGTTTTTTTCGCATGGCATCAATCCTCCTGGATCCTTATCAGGAGGATGTGAGGCTAGGGAATATAGCTGTCACAGGCTGCAGCTTGAACCACACCTACCGACTACATACCATCAGTGAGGAAGTCTGTATCAGTGCCTGACAAAGTATACCTTCTGTCCATTTTTTTTTTTTTTTTTTTTTTTATCTACAGGAGGGACAGAATGAGGATTTTTTAAAATCTTTGTTGTTTGCTTCCTAAATGACTTATGCAAAGGAATAGACAATCTCCTAGACTCTGGTATATCCATCATTTCTACGTAATCAGGCTCCTCTTGTTCATCCACAGCCTCCTCTAAAGGAAGCTGGAGGGTTTCTGCAACCTTTTGTAAAACATAAATGAGAAGGGACTCAGACAGAATAGGAGGAGATTCTAAAGGTCTGTCTGGAGAAATGTCCGTTCAATGGGCACGTCCAGACCCTCCCAGCCACATATAGGATCAAATCTCCTCCTCCTGTGGTTCATAAAATTCTCAACATCATACTCCTGAACCACTGGAACTGAAACCAACCAACCCTTTACCAACTGTTGGTGGTTCACAGGACCCTGAGACAGTGACTGGACAATCTGTATGGCTTTAGCTATTTCTGCAGCAGTTGGAGAGACAATTTTGGACTCCAAACCTACTGATTTCTTTGTCTTTTTCACTGGGACTGGTTCCTCTGAACCAGCCTTCCTTTTGCCCGAGGAAGTCTCGCCCTGGTCAGAGGGCACTCCCTCTGGTCCAGTGGGTGCTGGACCGGGCTGGCCATCCGGGTCAGCGGACTTTTTGGCCTCTCGTTCCCTGAGCCGGCCCAATCTCTTTTCCAGGGTGGCTGCAGGGAAATTTTTACACACCTGGCAGTCTGACAGGAGGTGGTCAGCCCCCAGACAATAAACACAAGTGGTGTGTGGGTCAGCCTTGGCAAAGGCTTCCCCACAGACATCACAGTGTTGAAACCCAGTGGGCCCGGTTTTTCTTTTGGGTTTCTCAGACATAATGCCAGCTAACCAAAAACTTGCCCTTTTGATGGCAGTCTAGGCAAGACACCTTATCGGTTCCCAACGTGCAACGGTATTTGAAAAACCTAATTTTAAGCAAGGTTTTTTTAGAACCGATAAGAACCGGGAACCGCACTCTAAAAGCCCAACCAACAATTTTAAAACGTTAATTTCAGCAAACCGATCGGTTCAAAACCAAACCGATAATTGAATTTCCACACAGACTTTAATTTTTGTACTTACGGTTTACCAGATAGAGCTTTTAACCGAAATGCGGTAAAATAAATACTTTTTGCCGGTTCAAATGAACCGAAAATACTCGCTTGAACCGAGAAATGAACCGAGCTGAAGGAGCTGATCTCCGGAGCGACTGTTCAGTGAAGCGGAGTAAAGAATCTGACAGTTTCATTTGAAACTGCCCAGATAGAGCTTTGGCATAAGCGCTCTCGCGCTGTAGAACTCCAGACTCCCTGGAGTTAACTCTTTCTTCTCCGGGGCAGTTCAAGTGCAGTGGCTAACTGCATTAGTCATAATATAGCAAGACTTCTTGGTGTTTGAATACAGCAAGACTCCATTAGAAGAAATACAATTACTAAGGTGAGTAATTTTTTCTTCAAGCAACATGAAGTCTGCTGTATTCTGACAATTTGCAGAATACCAAGCAGTACCTCCAAGGAAGAGGGGCAGAACCTACTTTGGGAATAGGTTCTGAAGCACTGCTGTGCCAAACCTAGCATCACTCCTAGCCTGGATATCCAGAGAGTAATGCTTGGTGAAGGTATGAACTGTTTTCCAGGTGGCTGCTTGACAGATTTCTAACAAAGGAATATCCCTAGCTGCAGCCAGAGATGCAACTATACCTCTAGTGGAATGAGCCCTCAGGCCTGAGGGTGCAGTTTTTCATAGCAGAATTGAATACAGGACACAATCCACCTGGCAATGGTTCTCTTGGTGGCAGGTTTTCCCTTACCTACTTCCCCATAAGTGAGGAACAACTGAAGGGAGTCAAACCTGTGGCCCTTTGTACATTCTATGTAGTAACTAAGGGCCCTTTTAACATCTAAACTGTGTAGCCTCCGTTCCCCTGAGGAGGTGTGATCAGTGAAGAACACGGGAAGAGAGACAGATTGATTTAAGTGGAAATCAGAAACCACCTTAGGTAGGAACCTTCTATTGGTTCTAAGGACCACCTTATTTGTATGGAAAGAGATGAAGTCAGGCTCCACCGACAGGGCTTGCAATTCACTGATACGTCTGGCAGAAGTAACAGCAACCAAAAACATAGTTTTCAAAGTCAAGTACTTGAGCTCTGCTGACATAGGCTCAAAGAGGGGTTGCATAAGCTGAGCAATACAAATATTCAAACCCCAGGCAGGAGCAGGATCCCTAAAAGGGGGATTGGTATGAAGCAATCCTTTGAAAAATTTACAGAATACAGGGTGAGATGACAGAGAGGAAGACTTCCCCACGGACAGGAAAGCAGAAACAGCTGACAAATGAACTTAGAGAGTAGCTGGTTTGAGGGTAGGCCATTAAGATGGACCATATAATCCAAAACTGTAGACAACTCAGCAGTGTCTGGGGATATATGCTTCTTGGCACACCAAATGCTGAACATTTTCCATTTGGAGTTGTTAGTTTTTCTTGTGGCAGGATTTTGAGAAGCTTTGAGAATATCCAGAACCACTTGGGACAGATGCAAATCTGCATACTCTAACTCTTCAAGAGCCATGCCTTGAAATTGAGTGACTGAAGATTGGGGTACCAAATCCTCCCCCGACAAAACAGAGGAGGTTAACAGGTTGTAATTCCTGGGAAGAGACAGGGGAAGATGGACTGCTAGGGACAGCAACAGGGGGTACCAAGGTTGCCTGGCCCAATCTGGAGCAATCAGAATCATTTTGCAAGACTGTGACCTTACCTTGACTAGAACCTTGAACAGTAGAGGGAAGGCATAAATAAATTTCCCTTACCAGTTCAAAATCAGAGCATCCAGAGGGACTGAGCCCAAGACTGGGGGTCTGCAACAAAACAGAGGAAGTTGGTGATTGTCTGAGGCTGCAAAGAGATCTATCTCTGGAGTGCCCCACCTTGAGAAAACCACCTTTAATACCAAAGGATCCAGAGACCATTCATGATGGCCCTGGGAAATCCTGCTCAATGCATCTGCTAGCACATTGTCCTTTCCTGGGAGGTGGACTGCTACCAGAGAGGAGAGGTCTGCAGGGAATAAGCCAGGGACCATATTTTCATGGCCTCCATGGACAAGGCTGTGGACAGAGTGCCTCCCTGCTTGTTGATGTACCACATGGTGGTAGTGTTGTCCGTCCTGACCTGAACCCCCTTGTTCTGTACTGACTGAAAGAAAGCTTGTAGGGCAAGGAATACTACTGCCCTGAGCTCCAGAAGGTTGATGTGAAGAAGGGATTCCTGATGGGACCACAGTCCCTGGGCAGTGAGAGCCCCCAGATGGGCTCCCCACCCCAAAAGGGAAGCATCCGTTGTAAGAACCACAGAGTGAGTCTGAGAGACAAATGGAACACCCTGTCTCAGGAGTGTCCAGGTCCTGTCACCACTGAAGGGCCTGAATTAAGGTCTGAGTGACAGGAACTAGCTTGGTAAGAGGATCTTTCCTTTGGGACCAAAAGGTTCTCAGATGGAGCTGAATATCCCTCATCTGAAACCTGGCCTCTTGGACCACTGCTGTGGAAGCTGCCATGTGGCCCAGAAGTTGCAGAAAATGCCTTGCTGGTCAAGAAACCAGAGGGAGAAAGGAAGAGGCCAGCTGAGAGAAGGCTTTTGCCCTTTCCAGAGGAAGGCTCTTGCCTTGAGGGTCTCCAACTCTGCTCCTATAAAAATGAGGAGCTGTACTGATTCGAGAACTGACTTGGGGAGATTGAGAAGGAACCCCAGGGAAGTGAGAACTTTCTGGGTAACCAGCAGATCTGACTTGACTTGGTCTGGGGACTGGCCCACAAGGAGCCAATCGTCCCGATACGTAAAGATTGAAATCCTTTTTCTTCTTAAAAATGCTACCACTACTGCTAGGCACTTTGTGAACACTCTTGGAGCTGAAGTTAGGCCAAAGGGCATTGCTCTGAACTGGTAATGGCCTGAGGGCAATTCGAACCTGAATACTATGAGTAATGTATATTGCTTAGCTGTTTTGAGCAATTCGAACCTGAGGTACTTTCTGTGGGAGCACCTGATGGGAATATGAAAGTAGGCATCCTTGAGGTCCAAGGAGGTTAGCCAGTCTCCTGGCCTCAGTGAAGGAAGAATTGTTCCCAGAGTCACCATCTTGAACTTTGGTTTTACTAGGTGCTTGTTTAAGCATCTTAGATATAGGATGGGTCACCACTCCTCTGTCATTTTCAGGGTAAGAAAGTACCTGGAGTACAGACCTTTGCTCCTGTATGGAGTAGGTGCTCTCTCTATGGCCTTTAAAGCCAGTAGAGACAAAACCTCTGCCTCTAGAGCAAGGGTTTCTGACGTATTTGCAGGTGGAAAGGATCTGGGTCTCAGTTTCGGAAAACTCTTGAAACTGAGAACCAGCCCCTGGCTTATAACCTCCAGGACCCACTTGTCTGAGGTAACAGACATCCAGTCCTGGACAAATTAAGCCAGCCTGCCTCCTACTGGAATGGGGGAGTTGACCCGAGCTGACACATCAGGGTGTCTGCTTAGCAGGAGCCTTAGGATGAGGGGTGGATGCAACCCTGCTCATCCCCCTTCTGCCTCTCCATCTGAAGAACCCCTTTGAGAAAAAGAAGGAGGAGGCCTGTGCCTGGTAGAAAGGCCTGCCCCTGCCCCTAGACTGCTGCTTCTGAGGAGTTGCCTCTCTCTCTCCTTGGCCTGGGCAGTCCTATAAGTGGTCCTGTATTCATCCATTTTCTTCATGTAATTCTCTGTCTGCTCCTCAAACAGAGAATTACCCACTACAGGAAAATCCATGGCCTTAGCCTGGGTGTCCTGCGAAAGGCTAGTACATCTGAGCCAGGCCATTCTCCGAAGAGCACAGATGTAGCCATGACTCTTGATGACATCACTGGAGTCCACAGCAGCATGAAACTGCACCTTTGATGCCTCAATCGCATCAGCAGCCACCCCCTCCAGCTCCTTGGCTAGCTGGGGGGAAGCTCGTTTAGCCAGTGCCAGTACAGTGACCCACCTGGACTTCTGGTATCTGGCTGTATAGGCCATATAATTAGCCTGCCTGAGTCCCAAAGATGATGCCAAGTACTGTTTCTTTGCCATGGCATCTGTCTTTCTGGAATCTTTGTCTGGGGTGTGTGTAGCCAAGGGGATGTTTGCCTTGTCACAGGCAGCAGCCTGCACTACCCCAACATGGCTGCATTGTTGGTAAAGAAATTCCGTATCTGAGCCTGACAAGGTATACCTCTTGTCCATTCTTTTGTCAACAGGAGATACAAAATTAGGAGACCTAAGAATTTTTAGTGTCCGTTTCCCAAATGACTTATGAAGAGGAATAGACAGTCTCTTAGACTTTGGGATGTCCATCATCTCTATGAAGTCAGGCTCCTCTTGATCCTTTACAGCCTCCTCAATAGGAAGCTGGAGGGTTTGAGCCACTTTTCTCTAGAACAGAAAGTGGAGAGGGGACTCAGAAAGCCTAGGAGGGGAAACACCAGAAGGTCTGTCTGGGGAGATGTCTGGTTCCACAGGCACATCCAGATTTTCACCGTCGTAATCATCCTCTTCAAACTCCCCCTCCTCATCAAACTCCGGTTCATAAAAATCTTCAGGGGAATAATCCTGAACCTGGGGAACCAGACGAAGCGATTCCACAATCCGAATCGCTTTGGCTATTTCTTCGGCAGTCGGAACAATGCGGCTCTGGATCCGAACCGGCCGATTTATCCTTTCGTTTTCTTTTTGTAGGAACCGATCCCTCAGGATCGGCTCTCCTCTTGCCTGAAGAAGTATCGCCCTGGTCAGAAGGCACTCCTCCTAGTTCGGTAGGAACCAAAACGGGCTGGCCTTCCGGGTCAGCAGATTTCTTGGCCTCCTTATCCCCAAGTCTACCCAACCTTTTATCCAGGGTAGACTTAGGGAAATTCTTACAAATTTGGCAGTCTGAATCGAGGTGGTCAAACCCCAGACAGTAAACACAGGTGGTGTGGGGATCGGCCTTAGCAAAGACCTCCCCACACACACTGCAGTGTTGAAACCCAGTGGGCCGGGTTTTTTCCTTGGGTTTCTCAGACATGGCCAACCTAACCAACTTACCCTTTATATGGCAGCCGCCAGGCAAGACTCCCCTATCAGTTTCACACCATGTCACGGGTGATGGAAAAAACCGCAAAAATTACGTTTTTTTTTTTTTTTTTTTTTAAACCGATATGGACCGGTAATCACACACTAACTTTTTCCTTACTATAAAATCGGTTCAGCCGAACCGATCGGAACATTTTCACAATTTCCACACACAGCTATAATGCCAAGTGCTTACAGTACCACAGACAGTCTCCAACCGAAAAAAACGGAATGAAAAAATCGGACAACAACCGAAACTTTAACCGCGAAGATCCAAGCTGAAGGAGAAATCTCTGGAGTGACTGTTCAGTGAGGCGGAGTAAAGAATCTGACGGTTTGGGTTTGAAAGGACACAGACAGAGTTTTCAACCGAGCTCGAGCCCAACGTTCTATGCCTGGCATAGAAATTAACACTTCACCCTTCGGGGCAGTTCAAGAGCTGGAGCTAACTGCAAATTGTCAGAATACAGCAAGACTTCATGTTGTTTGAATGAAATCTAAGCATTATAGAACGCAGCAGTTGGTAAGGGCAGCAGATTTGAATGGTGGCATGACCCACTAAGTATTCCACTATTAGCATAAAGTTCCATTCTTCTCCGGGGCAGTGCAACTCAGTAGGCGGACTGCTAGAGTTTCATACTGAAGAATTCCTGGGGTTAGAAACAGAACATTATTGAAGACGACCATATTTAGCAAAGAGGTCAGGCTGTGTAGTCCTAAGGCGCCAGTACTATACAGTTTGTCGATGTCAGCAGGTGACCGAGCATCAGCCCTGCTGGGCTTGTTACCCTTGCCAATTTTTATATTTCTGCCCGGCAGACAGTGTAGCGAGGGTTTCTTTAAGTGTGATTTCCATGGAAGACTGAATGCCCAGTTTATCTGCAACAGATGACAGTCAATGCTCCCTATCATGCCCGAATGTGCTGGGTTTGTATTTGCTATCATCCACTCTTTTTATTTTAAAGATGAAATCTGCAAGCAAGTTGTCCACATCTGTGACAGGGATGTCACTGACTGAGCGAGATTCGCCTATTTCGGCAAGGTAATTTTTGAAAAGTTTAAGCTCTGCTTCTGTGGTTTGTTTTTTTTTTTTTTTTTTATGTGTCCTCTTGTTTTTCGGGTCAGCCACAAATGTATATCTGTCTAGCCAGAGGTGTTTGGAGTGCACTGCTGCCGCCATCGCTAATGCTCTCTTTTCTGTTACACTGTCAACTGTGGAATCTGTCTTTGAGTATAATTAAAAGAAAAAGAAATGAGCTATCAGTGTTAAGAGTGTGGGAAAGTGCACAGGACAGCATTCTAACTTGTACCATTACTGTAACATCCCAACGATGGCACAACAGCAGCATGACGTCACAACAAGCTTGGTTTTCACTTGAATTCTGTGCATAATAACCTGCTCCCATACACTATAATGTACCTGTACATGTAGTGCGGATACTAGAGTGTACAGAAAATTACTTTTCCCCTCTACCTGCCGACGGGCAGGTGGACTGTAATATTTTTCTCATCTGCCATAGAACTTGGCAGCCCTTTCCCTAGTCATGTTGCCATTCTGCCACTGAAATGCTTCTCCCAAGTCAGAACAGCAGTTTCAAACACATTTACCATCAGGATGAAAGAGAAACCCTGAAGTGACCCTATGCTCCAAATGACTAAGGTAACAAATTACACACAAAGAGCACAGACAATAAACCAAGAGTAAACAAAAATTAATCGTACATCCAATGCAGGACAGCATGGGTAATGTATGCAAATCACTGTTAAAGAACTTAGGCTGGCTATACTTTGAGCAGCACGGTAAGATGTCAAAAGGCCTCACATCCTGCAAGGGCAAAAAACAGCAATCCGGACAAGGGGTCACCCAGCTCAATCTTTACAATGTTTTGAGTCACGGTGAGCCTATTATAGATGCTCTCAAACAATCCTAGTGCTTCTTTCCCCTTTCTGTAAGAAACTCAAACAATAAACAGCATCTAACGTGCAGGTGTTGCAGAAATTGTCTCATCTGGGGGAGGTTTTTAAAATGGTAATATATTACTGATCAACCTCAATCAATAATATCATGATAAGACCATTGAAACCGGGTTTCACTTGTACTTTCAGGGTACTATAACTGCTCAAAGTATACTTGCGTGAAAACTTGCCGTAACAGTAGATCTTCGAGAAAGGCCCTTGCAGTAGGTTATCACCTTGAGGACTGTGCCCCCTGCATCCAGACCACACGGAAACTTTAGCTAGCAGTGTCTTGACGGGGGACCACCCACCCAGTGTCACATGACAGAGGTCAGCGTGACACTATATAGTGGGCAGTCCCCATGCCTGCCTTCCAGCTCTCCCGCCGGACATCTCCGAGAAAGGAGTGACAGGAGAACGGAAGAAGTGGCCCCTGGAGCCCAAAATGAACGCATAGGGAAAAAGCAGCAAAGAAACTAGGGGGATGGAGGGAGGGAAAAAGGCTGCTTACCGCAAGAGCCTCTCGAAGATCTACTGTTACGGTACGTTTTTACATAACTGCACTATCTTAGTTCGAGAGGGCTCTTGCAGTAGGCAATCACCTTGAGGACCGAGTCCCAAGCAGTGTGAATCAGAAGGAACTGAAACACGGGAGTCAGGAAAGGATCTGCAAGACGGCATAAAATTTAGGACAGGAGTCCTTGAAAAACTGCTAGGCCAAAGCCTACTCTGCGCCTAGAGGCAATGTCCAGACTTTAATGCTCTGTGAAAGTGTGGACAGAGCTTCAAGTAGCCACAGCACATATGTCAGCAGCTGACACATTCCTGAAGCAAGCATAGAGGCGGCCATGCTTCTGGTAGAATGCCCCTTAACCTCCCACGGGAGAGTTTTGCCATACTACTGGTAACAGAAAACAAAGTTCACCAACCATTTGGATAACACTGTTTGGAAACTGCAGCACCTTTCCTCTTGGGTGTGAAAGAAACAAAAAGTTGGTCCAGTTTGTGGACTGATTTGGTGCTGTTAGTGTAATAATGCAATATTCTATGAACATCCAAAGTACGCAGAATCGCCTCCCCTTGACTGGAATGCTCAGGGTAATACACTGGCAGTAGAATCGACTGGTTCAACGTAAATTCAGAAACCACTTTCGGTAAAAACTGAGGGTTGGTACGCAGACCCACCCGGTCTCCGAGAAAAATTAAATAAGGTTCCTTATACATCAGGACCTGTAGCTCGGAAATCCTCCGAACAGAAATGACTGCAACTAAAAAGAGCACTTTCCATGACAAATAAAAGAACCAGCCAGTTCAAAAGGAAGCAAGGTCAGTTTTTGAAAAATAAAATTAAGGTCCCAAGGTGGCTCGAGACTGCACACCAGGGGCTTTAGGTGGAGGATTCCCTTCAGAAAGGTTTTGGAAACCTCCAGTTGAGCCACAGTTTTGCCTCCCACCAAGGAGTGTTAGGCAGAAACAGCAGATGGGTGGACCGTCAGTGAAGAATAACTCAGGTCCAGGTCATAGAGGTGCAGGAGATACTCCAAGACTTAAGGAACGGGGCACGAAATAGGGTCCCAACCCTTTGAGGTGGCCCAAATGGAGAAACATTTCCACATCATAGGATATGTTGTCCTCGTAGAAGGCTTTCTAGTCTTTACCAGGACCTGCGCCACTCTGGAGGAAACTCCAAAACGTGAAGCAACTATGTCCTGAGGTGCCCCGCATGAAGGTGAAGGGACTTCAGCCCCGGATGAACCAGTGTGCCCTTCTCCTGAGTCAGGAGATCATGGCAGAGGGGCAGGGGAACTGAAGGCTCCACTGCAAGCTGCTGAAGAAGCAGAAACCAAACTTGGCGAGGCCAATACAGGGCAGCCAGAACCATGTGAGACCCCTCCACCTGAAGCTTGAGCAGCACCCTCTGCAGCACTGGAAAGGAAGGGAAGGTGTACAAAACCAGCAGAGAGATAGTGCCTCTCGCCAAAAAGCACCATGCCCGGGAGCGAGCGAGCAAAACCTGGGTAGTTTTGCATTGTATGGGGAGGCGAACAGATCCAGGTCTGGACGACCCCAGGTCAAAAATGTGGTCAAACATCTCTTGCTTGAGCTCCCATTTGTGGGCTCTTACTCTGGTGTGGCTGAGATTATCCGCTAGGACGTTTTGCACGCCCGGAACATGAACGGCTGTGAGGTGAACTAACACATAACTGCCCAATGCCACAGCGGCATCGTCTCCCTGCAGAGGGGATATGAGCGAGTGCCTCCCTGCTTGTTGAGGTACTAGACTCCGCACATATTGTCCGACTGGACTAAAAGAGGGCCCTGGTGGAGCAAGTGCTGAAAGGCTTGAAAAGCATACAGCACTGCCCTCATCTCCAACACATTTATGTGCAGAGAGAGCTCTGACTGAGACCAGAGTCCTGTGGCTCCCAAGATGAGCACCCCAACCCATCCCTGATGCATCTGTAGTCAGGGTCTGGGTGGGAGATGGGAACTGGAAAGAGTCCCCCTTGGTGAGCCTGCTGAGATTCTGCCACCACAGAAGATCCCGCTGCATCGAACTGGAGACCATGACCATGTGGTCTAGGTTATCCAACCTCTGATCGCACTGGGCTCTGAGCATCCACTGTGAAATTCGCATGTGCAGCCTAGCTAGAGGAACAGTGGGGATGGCTGCTGCCATAAGGCCAAGAAGTCAGAGAATTGATCTGGCCATGACCAGCCTCCTGGAGGCTACTAGACGAGCCTGTTTCTGCAAAACATCTGCCCTGTCCAAAGGAAGGAAAGCCATAACCTGGGCTGTATCCAGCACCGCTCCAATAAACTGGAGGTGCTGGGAAGGGACAAGTTGGGACTTGGGAAGGTCGACAGTGATACCAACCTGTGTAAAGAGGCCCAGGGTAGCTGAGAGGGAACGTTCCAGCTGCTCCCTCAACGGAGCTGACAGAAGCCAGTCAAAGTAGGGGAACACACAGTGGCCCTAGCTCCTCAGGGCCGCCACCACTACCACAAGGCACTTGGTAAACACCCGCGGTGCAGAGGACAGGCCAGAAGGGATGACCTTGAACTGGTAATGCTCCCCCTGAAAGGTGAACCTTAGATAGCGGTGATGGGCCTGAAAAACTGGGATATGCAGGTAGGCATCCTGCATATCCAGGGCACAGAGCCACTGTCCCTTGTTCAGGAGAAGCAGCAGACCTGGGAGAGAGTCAGCATTCAAAACAGTTTGTACTCTATGAACAGGTTTAGAGTGCTGAGGTCCAAAATGGGACGCAAGTCTACAGTCTTTTTCAGGACCAGGAAGAAGTGGGAATAATACCCCTTTCCTACTTGGCTTGACGGAACAGGCTCTATTGCTTTCTTTTGTAACTGAGCCTCGATTTCTTCCCTTAAGAGGGGAATGAGCACTTTTGGATAAAGACACCCTGGAGGCCTGTTTTTTTTTTTCCAGAAACTTCAGAGTGTGGCCCCGTCTGACCAACTGGATGATTCACAAAATCGGTGGCAACCCTCCGAAGAAAAGGAAAGGGGAAGGGGGGACCGCAAGTCAAGACAGAGAGAGAGAGAGAGGGAGGCTTGACGAGAGCCATGCCGGAGGCCCTTTGAGCTTTGGCTGGCAGGTCGGTTGGTGCTGCAGAAGCCCGATGTTTTGGCTGCCGTCTGCTGCTGTTTTTGCCTTTTAACCTGGTGACAAAAAGGCTTTTTGGCCCAAAATCTAGGGTGGTACATGGTGTGGACCAACCTTAGGGCCTTGCTCTTATCCTGAAGACTGGTTATGATGTCTTGGGTGTCGCCTCCGAAGAGGACAGAACCCCTAAATGGAGTATCCTGGATGGCGGCTTGAACATCTGGTGCCAATCCAGGCACCCTTAGCCAGGAATATCTCCTAAGACTGACCGCCATGGCTGTGCCCCTGGCCAAGGAATCAGCGGCGTTATACGTGGCCCTCAGTGAATATCAACAGGCGACCTTAGCAGACCAAAGTGTCGGCCAGGATGGTTTTGGACTATGAGTCCGGCATAGCTTCAATGGCAGGTTCGAGCTGACTGAAGAGAGACTTCTGGTAGACCAGCATGTGTGCCACGTAATTCAAGGCACGCATGACCAAAGTGGAGGAGGAATAAAACTTCCTCCCAAATTGATCCAGCTGTCTCAACTCCTTAACAGGAGAAGAAGTGCTCATATGTCTTGGTTTAGAAGACCTGTCATGAGCAGCTTCCTAAGCAACCACAATGACTACAGAGTCTGCCTTGGGATGAACACCAACACAAGTTGGCCCTTAGTCTCAGACCACCAGGACTTAAGGATAGCTCAAAAGTCCACCTGAGAAGGAGGCAGAGGGAGCTGGTAGGCCGGAGGGTACAGTGAGACCTTCATGGCGGTAGCCCGGATGTATGGTAGGTGCGAGGGTAACCCAGAAAGGGCAGGCAAATACCCCAAGGCAGACAGCCTGATGGCAAGTAGCCGGAGGACTGTAGGCTGGAAGAAATGCAGCGTTGGGTGCCATGGAGGGTAACCTGACAGGAGGGCCAGATGGCGGTGCCAGGAGGGCCCGAAGGAGGACCCTGAGGAGGCTTAAAACCTGGCCCCGAAGGACCCAGGAAAACAGTGTCAGATGCAGGACCAGTGGAGGGCAAGCCCAGAGTCTGTGCCTGTGCCCCCGTCGGAGGATCTAGTGGAGGAGGGCCCAGAGGGTTCCCTACGACACCCAACATTGGGTCTGGAGGTGAGCTAGGGAAGGTACATAGATACATAGACAGTGTCGGCAGATAAGGGCCTAAGGCCCACCCAGTCTGCCCATTTGAGCTTGTAAGTTCAGTTTGTTTTCCTAGAAGTCTGTTGCCCCTTACCCCTAACCTCTAGAATTCCTTTATGTCTATCCCATGCATTCTTAAATCCCGTGATTGTTTCAGCCCCCACCACGTCCTCTGGCAGGGTGTTCCACTTGTCCACCACCCGTTCTATGAAGAAATTCTCTCTCATATTTCCTCTGAATCGTCCCCCCTCCAACTTCATCCCATGCCCTCTAGTCCTGGAACATCTTTTTCGCTTAAAAATAGTGTTTTCCTGCACCCTGTTCCTCCCTGTAAGATACTTGTATGTCTCTATCATATCCCCTCTCTCCCTCCTCTCCTCCAGGGAGTACATGTTCAGTTCCTTCAACCTGTCTTCATAGGACTTGTGATGCAATCCATGAACCATCTTTGTTGCCCTCCTCTGAACCTTCTCTACCCTGTCTATGTCCTTACGTAGGTATGGTCTCCAGAACTGTACACTGTACTCCAGGTGGGGCCTCACTAGTGTCTTGTATAGCGGAATTATGACCTCCCTTTTCCTGCTGGTGATGCCCCTGCCTATACATCCCAGCATCCTATTTGCTTTACCTGCTGCCTTGTCACACTGTTTCCCTACCTTGAGGTCATCAGAGATGACAACCCCAGGTCCCTTTCCTGCTTGGTGCATGCTATATCCTCACCCCCAACTGATATATTGTGCCAGGGTTTTGTGCCCCATATGCATTATCTTGCACTTCTTTGCATTGAATTTCAACTGCCAAACCCTTGACCATTCTTCAAGTTTCTGCAGGTCGCTTCTCATTCTGTCTACACCCTCTGGTGTGTCTACTCTGTTACAGAGCTTTGTGTCATCAGCGAACAGTGAAATTCTGCCTTCTAGATCCTGCGCAATGTCACTGATGAAAATGTTGAATAGGGCCAGTCCCAGCACTGATCCCTGTGGTACCCCACTGGTCACTCTTCCCTCTGTGGAGTGACAGCCATTTACCACCACCCTCTGTGTCCTGCCACCCAGCCAGTTACCTACCCACCACACTACTGTCCTGCCCATACCCATATTCCCCAGTCTGTGTAATAGTCTTCTATGTGGCACAGTGGCAAAGGCCTTGCTGAAGTCCAGATAGGCCATGTCCACTGCCCTCCCCTGATCCACCTCCCTAGTCACCCAGTCAAAAAATTCAAAGATGTTGGTCTGACATGACCTCCCCCTGGTGAAACCATGCTGCCTTGGGTCCTGTAGTCCATTGACAACCAGATGTTCCACCAATCTCTCCTTCAGTAGTGCTTCCATGATCTTCCCCACTACCGAGGTGAGGCTGACTGGTCTGTAGTTCCCTGCTTCCTCTTTGTTCCCACTTTTGTATAAAGGGACTACATCTGCTGTCCTCCAGTCTTTGGGTACCTCCTGTTTCCAGTGATCGGCTAAACAGGATAGCCAGAGGTTCAGCCACCACCTCTCTTAGTTCTTTAAGGACCCTGGGGTGCACCGTCTGGCCCCGTGCTTTATCAACTCTTATTACTTCCAGTTCCTTCAGGACCCTTTCTCGTGTAAAGGGACTTGTGTCCATTCTGCACCATTCTCACCCTTGTACTCCTTCAGACCCATTACCCCTCTTCCTCAGTAAAGACTGAGCAGAAATACCTGTTCAATATGTCAGCTTTACTGTTGTCATCCTCCATCTGGCTCCATCCTCCCCTTCAGTCTCACTATCCCTCCCTTTGTCTTTCTTTTTTCACTTATGTACCTGTAAAAGGTTTTGTCCTCTACCCACTGATTTTGCAATGTGTTCTTCTGTCTGAGCTTTGGCTTCCCTTACTGACCTCCCTGCCTCCCTTTGCTTCTCCTGGTACTTCTCCCTATCCCCTTCTGCCTGTGTCTTTTTGTATTGCCTGAATGCAATCTTTTTGGCTTTCACTTTCTTTGCTACCTCTTTGGAAAACCATAATGGTCTCCTCTTCCTTTTCCTCTTGCTAACCTGCTTAATGCATGATTCTGTTGTTCTTGTAATCCCCATTTTAAATACTGCCCACTGTTCCTCAACCCCGATTCCTGTCCCATTCCCCTTAATGCCTCTTTCAAGTATCCCCATTTTCCCAAAGTCTGCCCCTAAAATCCAGGATACGTGTTTTTGTGTGGTTTGGTTCTGCTCTTTCTGTGATTTCAAACCACAATGACTGGTGGTCACTGTTCCTCAGATGCTCCCCCACTGTTACCCCATCACACTGTCCCTGTTTGTGAGCACAAGGTCCAGTATTGCCTTCTGCGAGTTGGTTCCATGACCAGTTGCTTGAGGAAGGCACCTGAAGGAGTCCAGGATAAATCTGCTCCTAGTTGATGCTGCTGCTGGGATGCTCCAGTCCACGCCTGGAATATTGAAGTCTCCAACCAGTACTACCTCACCCTTGTCTGCCATCCTTTGGATGGCTAGCATCAGCTCTCTATCTGTTTCTTCCTCCTGGGCTGGTGGTCTATAGACCACACCTGTGCGGATGGCTGTCCCCATTTTCCTTTCCAGCTTAACCCACAGTATCTCTCCCCCATTTTGTTCCTCCTGGATCTCTGTGGCCCTTATGTCATTTTTCACATACAGTGCCACTCCTCCTCCCTTCCTGCCTGCTCTATCTCTTCTGAATATGTTGTAGCCAGGTATTGCCATCTCCCAGTCATGGTTATCATTACACCAGGTTTCAGTGATGGCCACAATGTCCAGGTCTGACTGTACCATGACAGCCTCCAGATCTTCCATCTTGTTGCTAAGGCTCCTGGCATTTGCACACATGGCTTTCCATGATTTGACCTCCCTAGACTGCTTCACTGTTCTACTCTAGCCCCTTCCTTGGTTGTCATTTATCCCTGGTTCTCCTTGCTGTCTGCCCTTCTGCTGAATTTTGCCCCTTTTCTGCTTATCCACCTCTTGGGCACTAATCTCCATCTTTTGCACACTGCTTTGCAGAGATAGCCACCTCTGGTTCACTGGTTCCACTGCTAGCTGTGGGGGTGAGCAAGTAGGTACCCTCCTTGCTGGCCTGCCACCCCTTTTGCTAGTTTAAATGCTTGTCAATGTAGCATTTAAACTTATCATTGAGTGCTTGATTCCTCCAGGATGGATGCAGGCCAGCCAGCTTGAACAAACCTCCATCCCTCCAGGTGGGTCCCCAGTCACCAATGAATCCAAACCCTTCCTCACAGCACCAGTTCTTCAACCATGAGTTAAAGTTCCTGGGCATGCACTCCTTGTCTCTCCTTGCCTCTCACAGGTAGTACTTCTGAGAAAGTGACAGAAGTAGCTACTTGCTTGAGACCCCTCCCCAGTTTCTTAAACTCTTCCTGAACTTCCTTTGGCTCCCCATTTGCCAGGTCATTAGTACCTAGGTGGATAATGACATCCAGCTCACCCTCCCGTCTTGCCTTCCCAGTGATCCCCAGGATCTTCCTTCCATCCCTCCATGCCGTAGCACCTGGTAGGCACCTCACCTCCCTGTCCTCCCCCTCCTGTGTTCCTAGCTGGATCCCTCTTACGATGGAGTCCCCCACTAGGATTCGCTTCCTCCTCCTCTGGGGTCCACTGCTTTCCCCGCTGAGGTCACCTCCTTGGCTAACCTCCACATCCTTTCCTTCCACTTCTCTGGGTACTCTATTTGGTTGTCCTCGCTTGCCAAGTGTGGCATATGAGTTCTTGAGTGGAATAGGATCTGGGATGTGCCTCTGACTGACTGCTCTAACCCTCCCTAAGCCCACTGTCATCCAAGTGCTCCTCGCTTCTCGGCATCCTTTGAGGCAGCTGCATTGGACTGGGTGGTCCCTGGATAGGGTGATGGTACTCCTGACCCAGTTTACTTCTGCTCCGAGTCTGGCTACCTCATCCCGCAGTCCAGAGAGATGCATGCAGATAGGGCAGCACCTCAGTGTCCAGAAGGTCTGCCTGAATATGGCTGCCCCACAGCCACTGCATTGCACCACTCCCCACATTATACTGCAATTCCACTACTTGTCTGCTACTGAAGCTCTCCTAGTTCTCTTTTTATTAATTTACTGTACTAAAAATCCTGTCAGTAATCCTCAGATTTTTTTTTTTTTTTTAAAGGAAAAAGAAACCAATAAACAAATAAATGAGTCAAAACACTTGTGCTGAGGGTGGGCTTCTTCCCCCTTATGCCCCTCCTACTTCACACCCCTTACTATTCCCTGTGTTTAGCTCCTGTCAATCAGATTTATCAGGGCATATAATTAAGAGTTGGAGGGAGGGGGGGCGAAAATTTGCAGCAATTAAAGACAGCACAGAATTACACCACTATGTTTTAAATTTTCAGCCCAAAAACAATTATAAGTAAAGACAACAAAGAAAGTATAGTGTCACTAAACGCCCACAATCTAAGTTTAAAAGAAAAATAGCAATTACCAGTTACTCTAAAGCACTGAACTGAATATGTTTCCTTCCTTCCCCTTCTGGCTTCTTCTGAGAAAATAAACCTCTGCTTGCTACTTTAACTCTGACCCCTGGTGTCACCTGAAGAAAGACTTCCCTGTCGTCCGTGCCCTGAAGATCTGGGGGCAAACAGAACTCTTCTAGAGGAGAGGAGGGGGTGACCTGGTGGGGAGACCCAACCGGGGAAAGCTGTGGTAAATCCAGCAACTGAACATTGTTGGGGCCCTCACCAGACCCCGACGTAAGCTTATCAGTCGGGTGGACGTTGGAAGGACAGACGACCTACTTATTCACCTTAGTGGTCGGGCGGGCGTCAGAAGGACCGATGACTGGCATATCGACCGTTTTCAGGTGGGCAGCAGAGACCCCGGAGCCCGACTTCACAGCTTGAGCTGGGTGCTCGGAGGTACCAACGAGCGACTTACCAACCCTGCCAGACAGCTTAGACCGACCAGCTGAAAGGGGCCCAAGAGTGGCGGAGGCCAATCGGATTGAATGTTCAACTCCCCCGCCAAGTGGACTGCTGACAGAGACAGAAGATTCTCCTCTGCCCACAGCAGGAGACTGAAGGCTTCTTTCAGCATCTCCCTGCTCTTTGTGCTCCCTTGACTGTTTATATACGGCACTGTGACAGCATTGCCTGATCTTACTTTCACAGCTTTTAACTGCATTCGACTTTGAAAATGAAGGAGAGCAGCAAGGCTCACCACCCTCATCCTCAGAACGTTTATGTGTAGGTGCTGCTCCTCCGCTGACCAAGTCCCCTGAATGGGACCCACAGGCTGGCATCGGATGTCAGAATCAACGCTGAGGGCACTTCCAAGGGGACCCTTTACTCAGATTCTCCAAACCCCCACCAACTCAGACTGCTGCAGGAGGGGCAAGAGGTGGATTCTGACCTGATAATTCTCAGAGATCAGATCCCAAGTTAACAATAACTCCATCTGTAGAGGCTGCATGTGAAGGCGAGCCCATGGCAAGTACAGTTACATTAGAACTTACCGTAACAGCAGATCTTCGAGAGAGGCTCTTTGCAGTAGGTATTAACACATAGGACTGAAGCTAGCAGGCACCAGGACCACACGGAAAACTTTAAGCTAGTAGTGTCTAAAGGGGGACTGCCCACCTGGCGTCATGTGGTCAAGCGTCAAGTGCTATATAGTGAGCGGTCCCCATGCCCGCCCTCCAGTTTTCCCGCCGGAGACCTAAGAATATGCGACAGAAGGTAGAAAGAGACTCCTGGAGCAAAAAAGCTATGACGGTAGACGTAGTAGAAAAAAACCAAGGGGAAGGTGGGAGGGAAAGCAGTATCTACTGCAAGAGCCTCTCTCTCGAAGATCTACCTGTTACGGTAAGTTCTTATGTAACTGTACTATCTTACTTCGAGAGGGCTCCTGCAGTAGGTACTAACACACAGGACTGAATCCCAAGCAGTCGAAGTCAGACAAGTCTGAGACATGGGAGGTAGGAAAGTAAAGTTATGTAAGAACGTACTCTAACAGCAGATCTTCGAAAGGAGCTCTTGCAGCAGGTAATACCATTAGGACTAATGCCACCAGGTGTTAGGACACCACGGAAAACTTGTAGCTAGCAGTCTATAGCGGTGGACCGCCCCAGACGTTGGCTCCACCTGACGTCAGACGTGGTATAAAGGGGGGCAGGGTCCTCTGGCACCATCTCAGTTCTCCCGCTGGAAACTGGCTGAAAAATTAACGGAGAACCGGACAAGAACTCCCCAACCTTACATGAATGTAATGGTACAGATTCCTGGGGGATGGAGGTTGGGAAAGCCACCTGCTGCAAGAGCTCTTCTCGAAGATCTACTGTTACGGCAAGTTCTTATGTAACTGTACTAACTTCGAGGTGGAGCTCTTGCAGCAGGTAATACCATTAGGACGGAGTCCCAAGCAGTACCCCAAAATAGGCCCAGGTCAATTTGGTAGGTGGAGAGAACTAAATGAAGTCAATGGGACTGAATAACTTTAGGAGAACAGGCCTTGCAGGACGGCTAGTCCAAAGCCAGCCCTCCTCCTAGAAGCAATGTCTAGGCTGTAATGCCTGATGAAGGTGTGGACCGTGCTCCATGTCACTGCAGCACAGATGTCTGCTGAGGAGACATTTTTTTAGAGAGGCAAAAGAGGTGGCCACATCCCTCGTGGAGTGACCCCTAATGGGTCCAGGAAGAGGCCTGTTATGATTCTGATAACAGAAAGAAATTCAGTGTACCAGCCAACGGGCTACTGACTGTCTGGAGACAGGAGCCCGTCATCTTTTTCGCAAAGGAGATGAACAACTGGTCAGTCTTCCTGAAAGGCTGAGTCCTGTGGAGGTAATATCTCAGGATCCTATGAACATCCAAGGTGTGCAACAGGGCTTCATCTTGGTTAGAAAATTCAGGGTAATAAACCGGAAGGTTGATGTCCTGTTTCAGGGTCAGTTCTGACACCACCTTCGGTAAGAACTTGGGGTTTGTACGAAGGGTCACCCTATCCCTGTGGAAAACTATATAAGGCTTTTTGCACATCAAGTCCTGGAGCTCAGCACTCTTCTAGCGGAAGTAATGGCAACTAACAGAAGAGCTTTCCAAGAAAGGAAGCACACCTCGCAAGATGCAGCTGGCTCAAAAGGAGGGAGTGTGAGCTTCTCAAGAACAAAAAGCAAATCCCACAAAGGAATAGGGTCTCTCCTGGGAGGCCTAATGTGCAAAACCCCTCTGAGAAATGTTTTGCAGACATTCAGTTGTGCCAGAGTTCTCTCTCCTAGAGGGACGTGATATGCGGAAACCGGACATGTACACCTTGATGGACGAGTAGCTTAGCCCCAAGTCCAGAAGGTGACAAAGGTATTCTAGCACATGTCTGACTGGACAATCCAGGGCATCCAGGGCACGAGCTATGGCCCAGAGACAGAAACGCTTCCATTTCATCGCGTACGTAGTTCTAGTGGAAGGTCTCCTTGCTGCGACCAGAACTTCTGCCACCCAGCTTGACACTCAATCTCTCCTCTGCTAAGACTGCAGGTGCCAGGCGTGCAGGTGAAGAGACTGAAGAACAGGATGGACGAGTGTCCCCTGCTCCTCTGAGAGCAAGAGGGTGGAGAGAAACCACTGCACTGGAGGTTCCAATGACAGTTGCTGGAGCAGCGGATACCAAATTTGGTGGGACCACAAAGAAGCTACGAGGATCATCCTGGCTCCTTCCAACTGTAACTTGAGCAATACTCTCTGGATGAGCAGGAAGAGAGGTAAGGAGTACAGAAACCTCCCTGTCCAAGAGAGGGACAATGCCTCTTGCCAAAAAACACCAGACCCTGGCGTGAGCAAGCAGAAATTTTGCAGTTTGGCGTTGTATGGGAATGCAAAGAAGTCCAACTCTAGGAGGCCCCAGTGACCGAAGAGGTAGTCTGTGACTTCCTGAAGTAGTTCCCACTTGTGGCTCGGAGAGAGAGAGAGTGAGCGACAGATGGTCAGCGAGAATGTTCTGGACCCCAGTAGAAGAACCGCCGTGAGGTCTAAGAGGTGTTCTACTGCCCAGTCCCACACTCTCATGGCCTCCCTGCAAACGAGGTAAGAGTGGGTACCCCCTTGTTTATTGATGCAGAAGACCACTGGTGTGTTGTCTGTCTATACCAGAAGGGGACCCGGGGAGACTGGTCTCAAAAAGCCTGAGGCGCGTTCAGGACGGCTCTCATTTCCAGGACACTGATATGCAGAGAGCACTCTGGGGGGGAAGACCAGGACCCTAGAGTCCTGTGATCCCCT
Source organism: Neoceratodus forsteri (assembly GCA_016271365.2). Taxonomy (NCBI): domain Eukaryota; kingdom Metazoa; phylum Chordata; order Ceratodontiformes; family Ceratodontidae; genus Neoceratodus; species Neoceratodus forsteri. The sequence goes on from CM057452.1 coordinate 1,198,244,505, forward strand.
AAATGAGCCCCCCCAACCTGTCAATGACACGTCCGTGGTCAGGAGGAGGGATGGGGCTGGTCTCTGCAAACAGACTCCTCCCTCCAGATTTGTGTGGCAGAGCCACCAATCGAGGGAGCGCTGGACTGCTTGACAGACCCTGATCGGAAGATCGAGGTCGTCCATTGCCTGATCCCATTGTACCCTAAGGTGCCACTGGAGAACTCATGTGCAACCTGGCAAGTGGGACCGTGGCTATGGCGGCCACCATGTGGCCCAGCAGCTGTAGAATGACCCAAGCAGGTACGGTGGAGACTGCCTGAACTCTGCATGCCAGAGCCCGCAGACGTGTTGCCATGTCCGAGGGCAGGAAGGCTTTCCCCTATGAACTCCAACCTCTGAGATGGGCAGGGTTGCGACTTTGGCCAGTTCACCATAATCCCCAGGGAGCAGAAGAGGTCTTCTCTCTCTTTGAGGGCGACTTGGAGACTCTGTTCCGTTGGAGCTGAGAGAAGCCAGTCATCTAGGTAGGGGCAAACAAAGAGGCCTCTCCGTCGGAGGGCTGCTACTACCACCAGGCATTCGGTGAAGACTCTGGGGGTGGAAGAAAGGCCGAACTCTGAACTGGTAATGCTGGTCCTGAAACTGGAACTGAAGAAACCTTCTGTGATGTTTCAGAACTTTGATATGCATGTTAGCATCTTGCATATCAAGGCAGCATAACCAGTCCCATTGATGGAGCAAGGAGAACAGACTTGCAAGAGTGACCATCCGAAATCTCTGGTATTTGACTGTGAGATTGAGTTGGCTTAAATCCAGAATAGGGCAAAGGGCTCCCGTTTTCTTTGGAACCAGGAAGAAGTGGGAGTAGTAACTTTTGCCCCTCTCCGCCAGAGGAACAGGCTGGATGGCCTTTTTCTCCAGGAGCTGTTGGATTTCCGCTGCTAACAGTAGAGTGTGGGCCAGCGGACAACTGACAGGTGGTGGGGGGGGGGGGACTGTCCGGTGGGATACAGAGAAGTTCTATCGAATACCCGTCGCGAATGGTATCCAGCACTCACCGGTCTGTGGTAATGCTGGACCAGGCAAAAGGGTAAAGGGCAAATCTCCCTCCTACCTTCTCGCTCTGTGACTCCTGAGAGGGGAGGAGGGAGAGGCAGCGAGTCAGGCGGTGGGAGTAGTGGGGGCCTGAGCCCTGGGAGCTTTGGGCTGCCTAGGGCCTTGGAGATTAGGGTGACCCCACCTCTTGAAACCCTTGCCTGGGGGGGGGGTCTTGCCTCCCTGTCCTTTGCCAAAGGGACGGTGACAGATTCCAAAGGCTGGGACTTGTACATGTGGTGCACATCGGCTACCACCTTCCCTGACTCAAAGTCCTTAGACAGAGATTCCACCTCTGGCCCAAACAACACCGGTCCCTGAAAAGGGGAGTCCAAAATGGAGTCCTGTAGGTCAGGTTGGAAACTGGAGAGTCTCAGCCATAAATGCCTATGTAAGCATACCCCTGAGGCCGCAGCCCTAGAGGCCATATCCACTGCATCATAAGAGCAGCGCAAGACATACTTGTCTACATCCAGGCCTGACTGGGCACAGGCAAGCACTTCCTCTTTTGCTTCAGATTCAGGCATGGACTTAACTAGTTCCATGGTCCTTTGCCACAGAGATTGCTGACAGGTGACCATATGGGCCATGAAGTTAAGAGACCATATGGCCCCTGTGGAGGAAGAGAATACTTTCCGCCCCCAGCTATCTATTTTTTTGGAGGCTGGGTCCGGAGGCTGAGAACTCAAATATTTAGGTTTGGTGCCACAGCAATTAGCGACAGTGAGCAGCAGTCAGCTGGCTTTCAGTTGCTCTGCCAGAAAAGACTCTGCTGTAGGAGGCTTATAGAACCTATCGGCCTTTTTAGGAACCGATGGAATAGAGGGAGGCATATGCCAAGACAGGCAAGTAACGTCCTGGAAAGGCTCAACAAATGATGGCATGACTAACGGTTTTGGTTCCTTGTTCCCCCCAAATTTTGCCAAACGTTTACGTTCTGGATCCAGGTCTTCCGTGTCCCATTCGTAGATGGCTTGGATGTGCCTCATGATGTCTAAAAATGAGGGATCATCCAGGGGCACCTTGGAGAGTTCTTTGGGCCTGGTGAAGGAGAAAAGAACTCATCCCCAGAGGAGTCAGGAGAAGAAGGATCTGCATCTTCCTCGTCCGAGGAAGATGTACAGCCAATAGAAGAAGGAACAGAGAGAGCTTCCTTTTCCTCTTTGGATCCGGATAGGTGCACTCGTCCCCACCTGAACTGGTGGAGTGAGGGGAGGTCCCACAGGTGGAGGAGGTGGGGTGGGGTCTGGGGTTCTATAAAGTAGGTCCCCTTTGACCGTATTCCACCATGTTGTAAAGAGTGACCCTGTGTTAGCCACCGCAACAACCGCTGGGTCGGTCGTCGGGCGCGGGGCCTGGCATCTGGGTGTCCTCGGGGACAGGTGTCTGGTTTTGGCCGATGTCAGTATCAGGGCGACCGCTATCTCTTTCACTTGGAGAGCTGATGTCCGGAGCAGGTGGGGGCTTATCGGGCGTCCAACCTCCCGGGGGAGATATGGACGTTAGATCCTCTGCCGGTGACCGCCCATTATCAGGCGTCGGGATGCGGGACGCTGGGGAAGGTGAATGGCTGGGTCTGCTGTCTGGTGGAGGGTGGACCTTAGCCGGTGGGGGCATCAGATGTCGGGTGGCCTCCGGCTCCTTGTGTTCATCCCTGCCCTTATGCCTATCCTTGGACTGACCACTCTGGGTCGACCCAGAGGAGAATTTGTGGGGTTGGTGGGCCAGAGAAGATGAAGTTCCAGAAGAGGCAGACTCCCAGTGCTTGCCCTGAGAAGAGGCGGGAGCAGACTCATCCTTGTGGGAAGGCTCGGTCGCATGGGCCGGGACCGACCCGGACCTCCAGCTAGAGGTTGAGGAAGAAAAGGCCTGTTTGGAGGGAGACTTAGTGCGTGACTCTGACCTGGCCCTATCCTGGTCCCAGTGATGGTGCATCCCTCCCGATGATTTCTCTTCTGGTTAAACTTTTAGCACTGCGGGCAGGAATCGGGCCGATGGTCGGGGCCTAGGCAAATGAGAGAGGCCGCGTGGCCGTCCTTCGCCGAGATCTGCTTTCCGCATGGGCACCTAGATTTTCATCATGGAGGAGAAGGCAACGACAAACGGTAATCAGAGATTTTCTGGGAGAAAAAAACAATATTTTCCATGAACTTTTTTCCAGTGCGGTCCACTGCAAAGAAGGCATCCGTGCAGCCAAACTACGCAGGTCAACAATGAGAAAATAACAGATATGGCGCCAGGGGACCGCCACCTTTATACCACGTCTGATGTCGGGTGGAGCTGACATCGGGGATGGTCCCCCACTATAGACTGCTAGCTACATGTTTTCCGTGGGGTCCCAACGCCTGGCAACATTAATCCTAATGGTATTACCTGCTGCAAGAGCTCCACCTCAAAGTTAGATCAAGTCTGCAGTAAACAGGGATCTCTGGGCAAGAGTCCCTGAAGAACAGCTAGGCCAAAGCCTGCTCTATGCCTAGAAGCAATGTCCACACTGTAATGCTTAGTGAAGGTGTGGACAGAACTCCAGGTGGCAGATGCACATATCTGCAGCAGAGACGTTCCTGAAACAAGCAGTAGAAACAGCCATACCTTTGGCTAAATGCCTTTTAACCTCCCCGGAAGGGGCTAGTTATACTTCTGATAACAAAAGGTGATGCAGTTTGCCAACCATTTGGACAAACACTGTTTTGAAACCGCAGTATCCTCCCTTTTGGGTGCAAAGGAAACACACTGGTCAGTTTTACGGACTAGCTTTGTCCTGTTTGTGTAATAATGAAGAATTAGATGTACATCCAGCGTGTGCAGAATTGCTACCCCCCCCCCCGATTAGAATGGTCATGGCAGTACACTGGTAACTGAATAGTCTGATTTAAGGCGGATTCTGAAACCACCTTTGGCAAGAACTTAGGATTAGTACGCAGAGCCACACGGTCTCTGTGAAAAATCAAATAAAGCTCCTTACACATCTGGGCCTGAAGCTCAGAAATCCTTCGAGCTGAAGTAATGGCAACCAAAAAGAGCACTTTCCAAGAAAGGTGGCGCATGTCACAACTTGTCACTGGTTCAAAAGGGGACAGAGTGAGTTTTTCCAAAATAAAGTTCAGGTCCCAGGGAGGAGCAGGGCTCCTGACTGGAGGCTTCAAATGAAAAATTCCTTTCAGGAAAGTTTTGGATACTTCCAGCTAAGCCACAGTTATGCCACCAACAGGAATGTGGGTAGGCAGAAATGGCAGACAAGCGGACCTTCAAGGTCTAATAACGGAGTCCCAGGTCAGAGAGGTGCAGAAGGTACTCTAAGACTTGTGGAACGGAGCAGGAGAAGGGGTCCCACTCCTTGGACATGATAGCCCATAGGGAAAATATCTTCCATTTCACGGCACAGGTGGATCTGGTGGATGGCTTTCTGGCCTCCACTAGAACTTGCGCTACTCTAGGACAAACCCAAACATGAGCAGCAGCTACGTTAGTAGGTGCCACGCAATTTAGGTGAACGGAACATAGGCCTGGATGAACCACGGTGCCCTGTTCTTGGGTCAACAGATCCTGACAGATGGGAAGGGGAACCGGAGGCTCCACTGACAGTTGAAGCAGAGAGAACCAGATATGCCACAGCCAGAAGGGAGCGATCAGAATTATTCGTGCTCCTTCTGCCTGAGGTTTCAATATTACCCTCTGCATTAGCGGAAGTGGAGGGAAGGAATACATGAACCTCCCCTTCCAGGATAGAGACAGCATGTCTCACCAGAAAACATCATACCCTGGAGTGAGCAAGCAGAAAGCTACTAGTTTTGTGTTGTATGGGGATGCAAACAGAACTAGTTAGTGCAACTCGGTGCATCCGCTAGTACATTTTGTACGCCTGGAACATGCACCGCCGTAAGGTGAAGACGGTGCTGGACTGTCCAGTATCATACTCTCACCACTTCGTGACATAGGGGGTACAAGTGTGTTCCTCACTGTTTATGTACCAGACGATGCACATGAAAAAATTACTCACCTTAGTAATGTTGTTTCTTCTAATGGAGTCTTGCTGTATTCTGACTATTGCAGTTAGGTCCTGCCTTTCAACAGCCCAGGAGAACAAAGAGTTAACTTTCCATGGCCAGCATGGAACGTTCAGCGCGAGCTCGGTTGAAGCCCCTGTCTGCTGCTGTTTAAACTCCAACTGCCAGATCTTTACGAGCAATACTCACTAGAAGTTCTTTGTGCAAACTGTAAAACTCACACTAGCCAACTGGCAACTAAATTTATTAAAAAGGGTTTTTTGGTTTCAAAGCAAAGACTCAAGTCAGGAAACCCAAAAGACAAAACAATACACCCCCAAAGTAAAGGAGGGTGAAAAAGAGGGGCACCCCTAGGGTGCCAACACTGCTCCTGTCCACCCACATCCCAAAAAACAGGTTCTGAGAGGGGAGGAAGGGGAGAGGTCAGAATACAGCAAGACTCCATTAGAAGAAACAACATTACTAAGGTGAGTAATTTTTTCTTCATGCAACATGAAGTCTTGCTGTATTCTGACTATTGCAGACTACCAAGCAGTACCTCCATGGAGGAGGGACAGAACCTACTCTGGGAATAGGCTCTGAAGTACTGCTATGCCACACCGAGCATCACTCCTAGCCTGGATATCCAGAGAGTAATGCTTGGTGAATGTATGGACTGTTTTCCAGGTGGCTGCTTGAAACATTTCTAGGATAGGAATATCCCTGGCAGCAGCCAGGGAAGCAGCTGTACCTCTAGTAGAGTGAGCCCTCAGGCCTGAGGGTGGGGTTTCTACCCAGTTTTTCACAGTAGAATTGTATACAAGAGACAATCCACCTGGCAATAGATCTCTTAGTGGCAGGTTTGCCCTTACCGACCTCTCCATATGTGAGGAACTGGAGGGACTCAAACCTGTGACCCTTGGTGCGCTCTATGTAGTAGCTGAGGGCCCTTTTAACATCCAAGCTGTGCAGCCTCCTCTCTCCAGAGAAGGAATGGTCAGTGAAGAAAACAGGGAGAGACAGACTGATTAAGGTGGAAATCTGAAACCACTTTAGGCAAAAACGTCCTGTTAGTTCTTAGGACCACTTTCTCTCTGTGGAAAGAGATGAAATCTGGCTCCACTGACAGGGCTTGCAATTCACTGATACGCCTGGCAGAGGTAATGGCTACCAAAAACACAGTTTTCCAAGTCAAGTACTTAAGCTCTGCAGAGGACAAAGGCTTAAAGGGAGGTTGCATAAGCTGAGCAATGCAAACATTAAGGGCCCAAGCAGGAGCAGGGTCCCTAAAGGGGGGGATTGGTGTGCAGCAATCCCTTGAAGAACTTACAAAACACAGGATGAACTGACAGAGGAGAGGGCTTGCCTACTGACCGGAAGGCAGAAACAACTGCCAAATGCACTTTAAGTGTAGCTGGCCTAAGGCCTAGGCCATTGAGATGGACCATATAGTCCAGAACCGTAGGCAACCCAGCAGACTCTGGAGAAATATTCTTATCAGAACACCAAATAGTGAACCTTTTCCATTTGGAATTGTAAGTCTTTCTAGTGGAAGGCTTTCGAGAAGCCTTAAGGATATCCAGAACCCCTTGGGAAAGATGCAGATCAGCAAACTCTAACTCTTCAAGAGCCATGCCTTGAGATTGAGAGACCTGACGTTCGGGTACCAAATCCTCCCCTGAGAGGATGTCAACAGGTTGTAATTCCTGGGAAGAGACAGGGGAAGGTGGACTGCTAAGGACAGCAACAGGGGGTACCAGGGCTGTCTGGCCCAGTCTGGAGCAATCAGAATCACTTTGCATGGTTGTGACCTTATCTTGAACAGGAGAGGGAAGTGGGGAAAAGCATACAGAAATTTCCCTTCCCAATTCAGGATCAGGGCATCCAGGGGGACTGAGCCCAAGAGTGGGGGTCTGCAACAAAAGAGAGGAAGTTGGTGATTGTCTGGGGCTCCAAAAAGATCTATCTGTGGAGTGCCCCATCTCGAGAAAATCACTTTCAAAACTAGGGGATCTAGGGTCCATTCGTGATGGCCCTGGGATATCCTGCTGAGAGCATCTGCTAGGACACTGTCCTTCCCTGGGAGGTGAACTATCATCAGAGAGGTTTGCAGGGAACAGGCCAGGGACCACAACTTCCTTGCCTCTGTGCACAAGGCTGTAGACCGAGTGCCTCCTTGCTTGCTGATGTACCACGTGGTGGTGGTGTTGTCCGTTCTGATCTGAACCACCTTGTTCTGTACAGATTTGGAAACGGCTTGCAGTGCCAGAAACACTGCTCTGAGTTCCAAGAGACTGATGTGAGGCAGAGATTCTTGAGGTGACCACAGCCCTTGGGTGGTAAGATCCCCCAGGTGGGCTCCCCAGCCCAGCAGGGAGGCATCTGTGGTGAGTAGCACTGAATGAGACTGAGTGACGAAAGGAACTCCTTGTCTCAAACTGTCCTGATCCTGCCACCATTGCAAAGCCTGGATCAGGGTTCGAGTCACTGGGACTAGTTTGGTAAGGGAATCATTTCTCTGTGACCAGAAGGCTCTTAAGTGGAACTGAATGTCCCTCATCTGGAATCTTGCTCCCTGGACCACTGCTGTGGAAGCTGCCATGTGGCCCAGAAGCTGAAGGAAATGCCTTGCTGGTCGAGACACCTGTAGGGTGAATGAAGAGGCCAGTTCCATAAGGGTCCTTGCCCTGTCCAGGGGAAGGAAGGCTCTTGTCCTTACTGTATCCAGCTCCGCCCCTATGAAGGTAAGGAGCTGTACTGGCTCGAGAACTGACTTTGGAAGGTTGAGGAGGAATCCTAAGGAAGTCAGCACTTGCTGAGTTATTTGCAGATGTGACTTGACTTGGTCTGGAGACTGATCCACTATGAACCACTCGTCCAAATATGGAGAGATGGAAATCTTTTTTCTCCTTAGGAAAGCAACCACTACTGCCAGGCACTTTGTGAACACCCTTGGGGCTGATGTTAGGCCAAAGGGCACTGCTCTGAATTGATAGTGGCCTGAGGGCAACTCGAACCTGAGGTACTTTCTGTGGGAGCACGTGATGGGAATGTGAAAGTAGGCATCTTTGAGGTCCAGGGAGGCTAGTCAGTCCCCTGGCCTTAGAAAGGGCAGAATTATTCCCAGAGTCACCATTTTAAACTTTGGTTTTAAAAGGTGCTTGTTCAGATATCTTAGATCCAGGACGGGCCGCCATTCTCCTGCTTTTTGGGGGGTTAGGAAGTACCTGGAGTACAATCCTTTGCCCTTGTGTAGGGTAGGAACCCTTTCTATGGCTCTGAGAGCCAGGAGGGAAGAAACCTCTGCCTCTAGGGCAAGGGTCTCTGATGGATTTGCAGGTGGAAAGGATCTGGTTCTCATCTTGGGAAATTTTTGAAGCTGAGAACCAGTCCCTGGCTTACTACTTCCAGGACCCACTTGTCTGATGTCAGAGACTTCCAGTCCTGGACAAAGTAAGCCAGCCTGCCCCCTACAGGTATTGGAGAATCAGCCCGGGCAGACCCATCAGGGTGTCTGCTTGGCAGGGGCTTTAGGCTGAGGGGCAGAAGCAGGCCTGCTCATTCCCCGTCTGCTTCTCCCTCTGAAGAACCCCCTCTGAGCATAGGAAGAAGAGGAGGCCTGGGCTTGGCAAAAAGGCCTTTGAAAAGGCCTGCCCCTGCCCCTGGACTGCTGTCTTTGAGGAGTGGCTTGCCTTTCTTTGGCCTGAGCACTCCTGTAGGTGGTCCTGTACTCGTCCATCTTTTTCATGTAGTTCTCTGTCTGCTCCCCAAACAGAGAATTACCAATGACAGGGAAATCCATGGCCTTAGCCTGGGTATCCTGTGATAGGCTAGTACATCTGAGCCAAGTCATCCTCCGAAGGGCCACAGATGTAGCCATGACTCTAGATGAAACATCATCGGAGTCCACAGCAGCATGAAATTGCACCTTGGATGCCTCAATCCCATCCGCAGCCACCTGCTCCAGCTCCTTGGCAAGCTGGTCAGGGGCCTGTTTAGCCAGAGTCAGCACAGTGTCCCATTTGGACTTCTGGTATCTAGCTGTGTAGGCCATATAGTTAGCCTGCCTGAGTCCCAAAGATGCTGCCATGTACTGCTTCTTTGCCATGGCATCAATCCCCCTGAAGTCCTTATCTGGGGGGTGTGATGCCAACAGAATATTTGCCTTATCACAGGCAGCAGCCTGCACTACCTCAACATGGCTGTACTGCTGAGAAAGGAACTCCGTGTCCGAGCCTGAAAGGGTGTACCTCTTGTCCATTCATCTGTTCACAGGAGGTATGGAGTTAGGAGTCTTTAGAATTTTAATTGTCTGTTTCCCAAAAGATTTATGGAGGGGAATAGACAGTCTCCTGGACTCTGGGATGTCCATCATTTCAACAAAATCAGGCTCCTCCTGATCCTCTACTGCTTCTTCCATTGGAAGCTGGAGGGTTTCAGCCGCTTTTTTGTAAAACAAAGTGGGAAGGGGACTCAGAAAGCCTAGGAGGAGAAACACCTGAAGGTCTGTCTGGGGAGATGTCCGGGTCAATAGGCACATCCAGACTTTCATAATTACCATCATCTTCCTCATACTCTCCCTCCTCCTCCTCCGGTTCATAAAATTCTTCCGAAGTGTAATCCGGAACCGGGGGAACCGACCGAACAGAGTCCCTGCCAGATGGTGCCGGTTCGGCCAGAACCGGAGTTAGTGATTGCACTATCCTTATCGCTTTGGCTATCTCATCAGCGGTCGGAGAATGAATTTGTGGAACCGAACCGGATGATTTTTCTCTTCTTTTCCTTTTAACCGGAACAAACTCCTCAGAATCGTCTCTCCTTCTGCCCGAAGAAGTTTCACCCTGGTCTGATGGCACTCCTTCTGGTTCGGTCGGAACCGAACCGGGCTGGCCATCCGGGTCAGCGGACTTCTTGGCCTCCCTTTTCCTCAGTCTACCTACTCTCTTATCCAGGGTAGCTTTGGGAAAACTCTTACAAATTTGGCAGTCTGAATCGAGGTGGTCAAACCCCAGACAATAAACACAGGTGGTGTGGAGATCAGCCTTAGCAAAGGCTTCCCCACACACACTGCAGTGTTGAAACCCAGTGGGCCCGTTTTTTTCTTGGGTTTCTCAGACATGGCCAATCCTATCCAAAACTTACCCTTTTTGACAATCCAGCAGGCAAGACTCCTATCGGTTTCCTAACTCGAGTTACAGGTCTTGGAAAACGTAATTAAATCCATTTTTTTTTTTTTTTTTTTTTTAGAACCGATACGGACCGGTTACCACACTCTAAGTAAATTCACAAACTTTTTAAGACTAAACTGATCGGTTCAAACCGAACCGATCCGAAATTTACAAGTTCCACACAGAAACTAAATGTAAAACCTATCTAGTACTCACGGTACCGCAGACAGAGACTTAAGACAGATTCGGTAGCAGAAATTCGGTAGAAACCGAGCGAAAACCGACACTAACAGACTTTTTTGAACCGAGCAAAGGAGAAATCTCCGGAGCGACTGTTCAGTGAGGCGGAGTAAAGAATCTGACGGTTGGAGTTTAAACAACAGCAGACAGGGTCTTCAACCGAGCTCGTGCTGAACGTTCCATGCTGGCCATGGAAAGTTAACTCTTTGTTCTCCAGGGCAGTTGAAAGGCAGGACCTAACTGCAATAGTCAGAATACAGCAAGACTTCATGTTGTTTGAAGTTGTCCATCTGTATCATGACTGGTCCCAGCTAAATAAGGTGCTGGAAAGCCTGTAAGGTGTTCAGCACTGCTTGCATCTCCAGCTCACTGATGTGGAGTGTGAGTTCGTCCCCAAGAGCCTGGAGTCCTGCGGAGCACCGAAGTGGGCTCCCCAGCCCATCCCATCCCATCCCGGAGGAATCAGTCAGAGTCTGGGTGGGAAAATCTGCGCAGAATGGGACACCCTGGAGTAGATTATCCAGGTCCCGCCACCACAACAGGTCCCGAGCCATCTGGTTTGAGACTAGGATCTTGTGGTGTGGATCGTCAAATCTCTGGTCCCACTGTACTGAGAGTCCATTGTGTGACCCTCATATGAAGTCTAACAAGGAGCAGCGTAGGGATGGCCGCTGCTGCCATAAGGCCGAGAAGGTGGAGGAACGTTCTGGCTGAGGTCCTTTCATGAGAGGCCACAAAGTGTGCCTTTTGCTGAAGAGTCTCCATCCGGTCTGATGGCAGGAGGGCTCTCCCTTGGATTATGTCCAACACTGCCCCAATAAATTGGAGGTGTTGGGTAGGAGAAAGATGGGACCTGGTGTAGCTGACCGTAATGCCCACCCATCTGAAGAGGTCCAGGGTCACCGAAAGAGATTTGGCTAGGCTGTCCCTCGACGGTGCCAAAAGAAGTCAGTCATCAAAGTAAGGGAACACCTGCACACCCTGTCTCTGTAAAGCCGCTGCCACCACCACCACTAGGCACTTGGTGAACACTCTTGGTGCTGACGATAAGCCAAAGGGTAGATCTTTGAACTGAAAATGCTCTCCTGAAAACAGATTCTGAGAAACCTGCAGTGGGTGGAAAACTGATGTGCAGGTGAGCATCCTGCATGTCCAGTGCACAAAACCAGTGTCTAGTCTGCAAGAGTGGAATCAGACCTGGAAGGGTAGCATTCTGAACCTCATATGCCACGAAGAGGTTCAGAGTGCTTAGATCCAATACTGGTCTGAGTTCGCCAGTCTTCTTGGGAACCAGGAAGAAGTGAGAGTAGAACCCTCTTCCTAGTTGCTCTGGAGGAACTGGCTCTATCGCTGCTTTTGCCAGCAAAGAGTATTTCCTCTCTTACCAGAGGGACATGACTTGGAGGATAGTAAGACTGACCTGGAGGATGTGCTGGAGGTCGCTCTGTGAACTCTATTGTGTGGCCTTGAGCCACCAGCTGGAATACTCACGAGTCTGTGGTTACTGCCTCCCATCCTGGTAGGTGGATTGCAAACCTGCCCCTACTGGTTCCCCTGGTACTCGTTGCAGAACAGGGAGGGGTCCTAGCTAGTCAGTAGGGAGGGTGGAGGGAGCGGATTGTGAGGCACTGTGAGATCTGGCCAGGGAGCCATGCCTGTCAAAGGGGCCATTTGTTCTCACGCCGGTTTTGCATTTGCTCTGTTGGCGCGCTGCTATGATGAAAAAGCTGCTTTAGGCTTCTGGGGAGGCTTGCACATGAACTGGACAAAGCGCAAAGCCTTGCCCTTGTCCTGTAAGTCTATAATGATGTCTTTGACATCCGGTCCAAAGAAGACCAGACCCCTAAAGGGAGCGTCTTGAATGGCTGTCTGAACTTCAGGTGCAAGACCCGAAATCCTCAACCATGCATGCCTCCTTAAGCCAATGGCAGTGGCCGTTTCTCTCGCTGAGGCGTCCACGGCATTGTAAGTGGCCCTCAGGGTGTGCCTACTAGCAGATCTAGCAGACCGGATCATACCTGCCATCTCTTCCTTTAGTTCAGAGTCCTGGAGTTTGTCAATCTTGGATTCCAGCTGACCCAAAATGGATTTCTGGTAGACCACCATGTGTGCGATATAGTTCAGCGACCAGATAGCCAAAGTTGAAGAAGAGTATACCTTCTTCTCAAATTGGTCAACGACCATAGATTCCTTGTTTGGAGGAGAGGCACCAAGATGTTTAGGTTGGCTGAATGGTCGTGGCAGCACTGATATCCACGGAATCTTCCTTCGGGTAGACATTGAGGTGGTCTTTACCCTTGGGAGTTTGATACAGTCTGTTCGCTTTCCTGGCTACAGGTACCAGTGAGGCAGGTTGTTTCCATATCATGGAAGCCAAATCCTCATGAGAGCCTATCCATGGTGGAATGAGGGTTGGAGACAAATCCAAGAGTTCCAGATGTTCTGCCAGCCTCTGACATTGGTGATCCTGATACTCTGTATGCCCATCGTAGGCTGCCTGGATTTTCCTGAGGAGTTCTATAAAGGAAGGATCCTCAGGGGGAGATTTTGGCAATTCCTTAAGCTTTGGGTTGTCTGGAGTGGTAGACTCAGTCTGACCCAGAATAGGCAGAGTCACTTTCCGAGTTCGACATAGGGTTATCATTGGGTAACCAGAGTCTTGGTAGAGTAATGTCCACTGGTATCGAGAGGTCTACGGGCCTCACAAATTCCGTGGTCCGCTGAGGCCGTGGAGAAGCTTCCACTGTCTTGCCCGACGCCTAGGGCCAGGCAGCGGGGAAGGTCTGAGCGTTGGCTCTCTGGAAGCTGGCGTTGGAGCCACCAGAGGCCGATGCTTCTGTAATTCTGACGTGAGCTGTGGTTTTGTCTCATCCCACCAGGAACACAACATTGCCTGTAGGTCCACCTGAGGTTGAGAAGGAGGTGGAGACAGTGGGGGCTGATGCCCGTATCCCGGCCTTGGATAAACCGGAACCGTAAAATATGGTGGAGGGTATCCTGGTGTGGGAATGCCCGGTGTCGGGTAATGACTGAACCCTGGCATTGGGTACCCCAATGAAGGGTATTGAGGCGTCTGGTAGCCTAGCATCTGGTATCTCCGTGGAGGAGTCAGGCTGCATGCTCGGAGGGGCCAACAGGCAGCTTATCAGCTGGTAACATGCGAACGGAGGAGCCGGCGATAGTCTTACCAGTCCCACCGTTCCCGCTAGGCCTCTTAATCTTGAGGGGCCTAGGGCTGGTTGGTGCATCCTTTGCCCCAGAGGTTCCCGTCAGGGCTGTACTCGAACCAGATTGGGGGGGGGGGGCGCAGACGACTGCTCTGTAGCCACAGATGCTGCCATGGAAGGAGCTACTTTCCCAGTGGAGAAAGTACCTCCTTGGCCACGAACTTGAAGGAGACCATTCCTGGTCCCGATGTCTCTCTTTCTTCTTACGATGTCCTTCAGGGGGAAGAAGATGTGCTCCTGAGTTTTCAGCTCCTTCTCCATGGATGCCATTTTAAGTTTTAAAAGACGGGCTTCCAGGGACTGCTGACGGCACTTTCGTGTGGCTTGATTAAAGCCTTGGCAGACCTCAAATCCTTAGTCTTATGGTCTGGGCCCACACAAAAAAGTCAGAGGGAATGGTGGTCTTTGTGAGGGAGCGGAGTCCCACATGAGTCGCACTTCTTTTTATGCGATTCAGAAGATGTCAGAGACGACATGCACAACTGAATATGCACAATTCACGAAAAAAAAACTTAATTATGATGTAAAATAAATGAGAAATACTCATCCAAGATGGCATCAACAGAAGCAACGTTCTCCATGAGGTCCGACGTGCGCCGGTTGACACCGGGAAAGAACTGGTGGGCGGCGTGGGGACACTGCTAGCTAAATGTTTTCCCGTGTGGTCCTGGCACCTGCCGGCTTCAGTACTATGTCTTAGCACGTACTGCAAGAGCCCTCTCTTGAAGTAAGTTCTAGTTCCATCACCACCGTCATGAGAACCAAAATTTGTAGCAAGCGTTAAGCCGAAGTGGACGATCATCTCCTCAGCCACTGAACCTCTCTCAACAGGTCTCCTTCCTGGCTGGTGAGAGGAAGACCTTCCCCTGGTCCATCTTGAACATCACTCCCAGGTGTTCCAGGGTCCGAGATGGCTCGAGAGAGCCTTTTCCCCAATTCACCATCCAGCCATGGCACTCCAACACCTCCAGGGTCCTGGTCACTGGCATCCTTGCTAAAGGCAGACGGTGCTTGAATGAGCAGATCACCCAGGTAGGAATAGACATGATGTCCCTCCTGTCAGAGAAGAGTCACCAGCAATATGAGCACCTTCGAGAAGGCCCTGGGAGCTGTTGCCAGCCCAAAAGGAAGTGCCCTGTACTAGAAGTGCTGCTCATCCAGGACTGAGAACCTAAGGAACCTCTGATGAGCCCGAAGGATGAGATGGTGAAGATACGCATCCCTCAGATCTATGGAAACAAGGAAATCCCCCGGCTGGACAGTTCGGATGATCGAAATGCAGGGACTCCATTTTAAAGGTCGTGTGGCACACAAACTTGTCTAGGTGTTTCAGATCCAGAATTGGCCTGAACCCCCCCCCCAAAAACTTCTTGGGAACTACAATATAGAGTAGAATCCCTGACCTTGCTTGCTGGGAGAAACTGGCACAACTGCCTAGATTTGAGTAAGGTGGTCCAGGGTCTCTGACACTGCTCGTCTCTTCATGGGGTCCTTCGGAACCAGGACCAGCAGAAAGCATTGAGAGGATTTCTGAAAATTTTTTATTGCATATCCTAAAGCCAGAATTTCGAAAACCCAAGCATCTGATATGATCTGTGCCCATCTTGTGTAAACATGGTGCAATCTTCCACCAAGGAATGCGGGGCAGAGATGGGCCCGCGTACCCTCATTGAGAAGTGCCCACTTTTTGCCCTGGGCCTCCATTCCACCTTTGGGTAAGGGTCCCTCTGCTACTATTGCTCTTGTAACCAGAATAGGCTCCTTTACTCATGTGGTTCCTGAAGCTCCGAAAGGAATGAAAACCCCCCTTGGAACTACCTCTGTCGGCCGTCTCCTTGACTTTTTGGGGTTGATGTGGCCTTGTGCTCTTGCTTCGACACTGGAAGGTGGCCTTTTTCATCCTGGATATCCTTCAAAATACTGTCCAGGGCAGAACTGAACAAACAAACCTCTCCCCAAGGGTAAACTGAACAGCTTGGTCTTCAAAGCTTGATCTGCCTTCCAATGCCCAAGACACACCCCTCGGATTGCTGACACAATGTGATAGGGGAAGCGAGCTGACAGGCATAAGTTTTCAACCATAGCATCCCCAAGAAGGTGGAGGCACTGATACCAACTGCAAAATGCGCACCCCTCGAAATCCGGGGGAACAAGGCTGCCCAGGGTTGTAACCCCCAAGTTTAATGCTCTGGCAACAATAAAGGAGGCACAGCAGGTGCGCAGGTTTGTGTCGTTTGAGGCGAAGGCTCTTCTGCATGCAGGATCCACTCGCTTGTCATGCAAATCTGTTAAGGCCAAGGACCCTTCAATAGGAATGGTGGTGTGCCTGACAGAATTATGAACCACCTTATCGGCCAGAGGAGGGGATTCCTACTTGCAAGTTATTTTCCTCCATAAAAGGGAAATACCGTGCATTAGGTTTTGGCAGATACTTTCTTTGGTCTGCACCTGTCCATCCCTGTTCAATAATCTGGCCATAGTGAATAAGACTCGGAAAACACTCTGGAGCGGAGGAGGATGCGGACAGGATAGGACTGACCTACACACCTCAGTTACCAGTCAGGACAAAGACTTGGTATCAAACAAGGGAGGGATCGGAATTCTCCTCTTCAGCTCCATCCACACCCTTCCTCCTACTCCTCAACTAACTTCTTTGGGCCAGGAATTTCCACAAGATCCCAGATATCCTCATCTTGACTTTCTGTACGGTCAAGGTCAGGGTCTGCCTGCATATCCAGATCTGCAGCTCTGTCCTGCTGCAATGCACACCTTGACGTACCTGTGTGGGGCCCCCCATAATCTGAGGGGCCAGGTTTGGGGGCGGGTGTGTCTGATGAGATGTCCTGTGGAACATCAGGGCCCAACCGCTCTCCTACGAATGAGATTTATGCAATTCTGCTCTGCCACTACCAACTGGTACACCAGGTGCCCCCACCCCCACCCCGAAGTGTGACTGGGAGGGATCTTAAAAGATGTAATAGCTTGAGAAACACATTTGGGGCAATAGGAACCCATTGGAGAGGGTTGGATTACCCTCTTGCAGGTCTTACCTCTTAAGTGTTAGAGGTTTCTGATAAGCCATGGTGCCAGGAAAAATAGCTCTGCAGATGTCTGGGCTAAGTGTCCCCCCACCCTTTTTTTTTTTTTTTTTTTTTAATTCTAATTACTACAGAGATCCCTACCTCCAGTTGTGGGGAAGACTGAAAAAATAGCCAGAAAAATGCACGCCCCTCAATTTAGCCAGTTGCTTGAAGAAAATATGTGAGAAGCAATAAGGATTGCTAGTAAACAAAGAGCCACATCTCGTGCTGAAGTAGTGTAGGCGCACATGTGCACTCAGATGAGCACATGCATGACATCAGGATGCTGTGCGTGACGTCAGCATGCTCAATGGTGATGCGCGAATGGCGTGTCAACGATAAGGGAGCCTCTAAAGGACACAAGGGCACACACCCAACAAAACGAAGCAAGAAAGAAAAAATTACTCACCTTAGTAATGTTTCTTCTAATGGAGTCTTGCTATATTATGACAATTGCAGTATGACCGCAGGTTAGAACTGCTCCGGAGGTGAAACAGTTAACTTTCCATGCAGGCATGGAACTTAGAGCACGAGCTCGGTTGAAAACTCTGTCTGTTGTGCTTCAAACGCAAACTGTCAGATCTTTACGAGCTAAAACTCACTAAGGTTCTGTGTGGAGCTGTAAACCTACACTAGCCAACTGGCTACTAACATAAACACTCATTTTCTGGCCTAAAACAAAGACTCAAGTCAGGAGACCCAAAAATGCAAAAACACAACACCAATTCACCCAAAAAAGTAGGTGAAAAACAACAAGGTAGGCATCAAAAAAGTGCCAACCCCTGTACTGCCCACCCACATCCCCAAAACAGAGGTTCTGAGAGGGGCAGGCAGGGAGGGAGGTCATAATACAGCAAGACTCCATTAGAAGAAACAACATTACTAAAGTGAGTAATTTTTTCTTCAAACAACAAGAAGTCTTGCTATATTATGACAATTGCAGACTACACAGCAGTACCCCCATGGAGGAGGGACAGAACCTACCTAGGAAATAGGCTCTGAAGCACGGCTGTGCTAAACCGAGCATCACTCCTAGCCTGGATGTCCAGGGAGTAATGCTTGGTAAAAGTGTGAACTGTTCTCCAGGTAGCTGCTTGACATATTTCTAGAATAGGAATGTCTCTGGCAGCAGCCAGAGAAGCAGCTGTACCTCTGGTAGAGTGAGCCCTCAGGCCTGAGGGGGAACTTCCCAACTTCTCATAGCAGAATTGGATACAAGAGACAATCCACCTGGCAATGGATCTTTTAGTGGCTGGCTTCCCTTTACCAACTTCGCCATAGGTGAGGAACAGTTGGAGGGAGTCAAACCTATGACCCTTGGTACGCTCTATGTAGTAACTAAGGGCTCTCTTCACATCTAGGCTGTGCAGCCTCCTCTCCCCAGAGGAGGAGTGGTCAGTGAAGTACACTGGAAGTGAAATAGATTGATTAAGGTGGAAATCTGAAACCACCTTAGGCAGGAACTTTCTGTTAGTCCAAAGGACCACCTTATCTCTGTGAAAAGAGATAAACTCCTGCTCCACTGACAACACTTGTAATTCACTTATGCGTCTGGCAGAGGTGATGGCTACCAAAAACACAGTTTTCCAAGTCAAGTATTTGAGCTCAGCTGAAGACAAGGGCTCAAAAGAGGGGTTGCATAAGCTGATCAATGCAAACATTAAGATCCCAGGCAGGGACAGGATCCCTGAATGGAGGGTTGGTGTGAAACAACCCCTTAAAACCTTGGAAAATACAGGATGAGCTGAAAGAGAAGAGGATTTACCTGCTGAAATAAAAGCAGACACAGCTGCCAAGTGCACCTTCAGGGTAGCTGGTCTCAGCCCCAAAGAATTCAGGTGGACCATATAATCCAGGACTATGGGTAGATCAGCAGAGACTGGGGAAATATGCTTTTCCGAGCACCATATGGAAAACCTTTTCCATTTGGAATTGTAAGTAGCCCTGGTGGAATGCTTCCTTACGGCCTTCAATATATCCAATACACCTTGGGAAAGGTGTAAATCAGCAAACTAACTCTTCAAGAACCAAGCCTTGAGATTGAGAGATTTGGGTACCAGACCCTTTCCTGGGCACAGGTTAACAGATTGTGATTCCTAGGAAGGGACAGGGGAGGATGGACTGCTAAGGACAGCAGGAGTGGATACCAGGGCTGTCTGGCCCAATCCGGAGCTATCAGAATGACTTTGCATGATTGGGATCTGATTTTGACTAGCACTTTGAATAGGAGAGGAAAGGGAGGGAAGGCAGAGAGAAACTTCCCCTCCCAACTGAGGGCTAAGGCATCCAGGGGGAGTGAGCCCAACACTGGGGGCCTGCAGCAAAAAAGAGGAAGTTGATGATTGTCTGGGGCTGCAAAAAGATTTATCTGCGGGGTGCCCCATCTGGCAAATACTACTCCCAAGACCAGGGAATCCAGTGACCATTCGTGGTGGCCCTGGGGAATCCTGCTGAGAGCATCTGCCAGGACATTGTCCTTGCCTGGGAGGTGAACTGCCGTGAGGTGTTCAGGGAGTAAGCCAGAGACCACAACTTCATCGCTTCGGTGCACAAGGCCATAGACCGAGTGTCCCTTTGCTTGTTGATGTACCACATTGTAGTGGTGTTGTCTGTTCTGACCTGAATACTCTTGTTCTGAACAGATTTGGAAAAAGCTTGAAGTGCTAGAAAAACTGCTCTGAGCTCCAATGGGTTGATGTGGAGCAGAGATTCCTGGGGAGACCACAGACCCTGGGTGGTGAGGTCGCCCATGTGAGCTCCCCAGCCCAAGAGGGACACATCTCTAGTAAGGATCACAGAATGAGACTGAGTGACAAAAGGAACCCCTTGTCTCAGGTTGCTCTGATCCTGCCACCACTGTAGGGCTTGGATCAGGGTTCGAGTTACTGGGATCAACTTGGTAAGAGGATCCTTTCTTTGAGACCAAAAAGCTCTCAAATGGAACTGGATGTCCCTCATCTGAAATCTTGCTCCTTGCACAACTGCTGTGAAGCAGCCATGTGTCCTAGGAGTTGCAGAAAATGCCTTGCTGGCCGGGAGACCTGCAGGGTAAATGAGGAGGCCAGGAGACTAGGGTCTTTGCCCTGTCCAGGGAGGAAGGCCCTGGCTTCCTGTGTGTTCAGTTCTCGCCTATGAAGGTAAGAAGCTGGACAGGCTCTAGAACTGACTTTGAGAGATTCAGAAGGAAACCTAGAGAGGTAAGCAGTTGCTGCGTTATCTGAAGGTGTAAACTGACCTGGTCTGGGGACTGGCCTACTATGAGCCAATCGTCCAGGTAAGGAAAGATGGCAATTTTTGCCTTCTTAGATAGGCAACTGCTACTGCCAGGCATTTGGTGAATACCCTTGGGGCAGAAGTGAGGCCGAAAGCATTGCTCTGAACTGGTAGTGGCCTGAGGGCAGCTCGAACCTGAGGTACTTTCGATGGGAGCTTCTGATGGGAATATAGAAGTAGGCATCCTTGAGGTCCAGGGAAGCCAGCCAGTCCCCTGGCCTTAGAGAGGGTAGGATAATTCCCAGAGTCACTATTTTGAACTTTGGCTTTAAAAGGTGCTTGTTTAAATATCTGAGATCCAGGATGGGCCGCCATTCTCCTGTCTTTTTTGGGGTAAGGAAGTACCTGGAGTACAAACCTTTGCCCTGGTGTAGGGCAGGAACCCTTTCCACACCTCTGAGAGCCAGGAGGGTGGAGACCTCTGCCTCTAGGGAGAGTGCCTCTGATGGAGTTGCAGGCGGAAAAGATCTGGTTCTCAGCTTTGGAAATTTTTTGAAGCCGAGAACCAGTCCCTGGCTTACTACTTCCAGGACCCACTTGTCTGATGTTAAAGACTTCCAGTCCTGGACAAAGTAAGCCAGCCTGCCCCCTACAGGTAGAGGAGAATCGGCCCTGACAATCCCATCAGGGTGCCTGCTTGGCAGGGGCTTTGGGCTGAGGGGTGGAAGCAGACCTGCTTGTACCCCGTCTGTCTCTCCCTCTAAAGAACCCCCTCTGAGCACAGGCGGAGGAGGAAGCTTGGGCTTGGTAAAAGGGCCTATGAAAAGGCCTGCCCCTGCCTCTAGGAATCTGCTTCTGAGGGTGGCCTGCCTTTCCTTGGCCTGTGCACTCCTATAGGTGGTCCTATATTCATCCATTTTCTTCATGTAATTCTCTGTTTGCTCCCCAAATAGAAATTTCCCTAACAGGAAAATCCATGGCCTTAGACTGGGTATCCTGAGACAGGGTAGTACATCTGAGCCAAGCTATCCTGCAAAGTGCCACAGATGTAGCCATGACTCTTGATGAAACATCATTAGAGTCCACTGCAGCATGAAATTGCACCTTGGATGCCTCTACCATCCATAGCCACCTGTTCCAGCTCCTGGCAAGCTGGTCAGGGACTTTTTGCTAGGGCCAGCACAGTATCCCATCTGGATTTCTGGTACCTAGCAGCATAAACTCATATAATTTGCTTGTCTGAGTCCCAAAGATGCTGCCATGTACTGTTTCTTTGCCATAGCATCAATCTTCCTGGAGTCCTTCTCAGGGGGTGTGAAGCTAGGGAATATTAACCTTGTCACAGGCTGCAGCCTGCACTACCCCACATGGCTGTATTGTTGAGTGAGGAAATCAGTGTCGGAGCCTGATAAGGTATACCTCTTGTCCATCCTTTATCCACAGGAGATATAGTGTGAGAGTTTTAAAACTTTTACTGTCTGTTTCGAAAAGATTTATGCAAAGGAATAGACAGCCTCCTAGACTCTGGAATATCCATCATTTCTACATAGTCTGGCTCCTCTTGGTCATCAACAGCTTCCTCAACAGGGAGCTGGAGAGTTTCAGCAACTTTTTTATATAACATGAAATGAGAAGGGGACTCAGAAAGCCTTGGAGGAGAAACCCCTAGGAGTCTATCTGGAGAGATGTCCGGATCAATGGGCACATCCAGATCTTCAAAATCATATTCACTCTCCTCATATTCCTCTTCCCCTTCCCCCGGTGTTATAAAAATCCTCAAAATCATAATCTTGAACCGGTGGAACCGGCCGAACCGAACGCTTACCTGAATGTGTCGGTTCGGTCGGAACCGGAGAGAGAGACTGGACAATTTGAATTGCTTTAGCTATTTCCTCAGCAGTTGGGGACAGAACTTTTGGCTCTACACTAGCTGACTTTCTAGTCCTTTTTGCTGGAACCGGCTCCTCAGAACCGGCTCTTCATTTGCCCGAGGAAGTATCGCCCTGGTCAGAGAGCGCTCCCTCCGGTTCGGTTGGCACCGAACCGGGCTGGCCATCCAGGTCAGTGGACCTTTTGGCCTCCCTTTCCCTGAGCCTACCAACTCTCTTATCTATGGTGGCAGCAGGGAAATTGTGACAAATCTGGCAGTCTGAATTGAGGTGGTCAAACCCTAGACAATAGACACATGTGGTGTGTGGGTCAGCCTTAGCAAAAGCTTCCCCACAAACACTACAGTGTTGAAACCCAGTGGGTCCGGTTTTTCTTTGGGTTTCTCAGACATAATGCCAGCCTAACCAACTTGCCCGTTTATGGCAATCCACCAAGCAAGACACCCTCAGCGGTTCCCAACCGTGTCACGGGTCGTGGAAAAAAACGTAATGAAATCCATTTTTTTTTTTTTAGAACCGATAAGAACCGGGAACCGCACCCTAAAAAAGAAGGACTAATAGATTTTAAATACAACCTGATCAGTTCAAACCGAACCGATAAAGAATTACAAGTTCCACACAAAAAAAATAAATGTAAAACCTATCTATTACTTACATTACCACAGACAGAGCTTGAACCGACCGGTTGCGGTTTAATTTCGGCTAAAAACCGAAAAATACAGGTTACTCACCTGTAACAGGAGTTCTAGGAATGGTATATGTTGTTCATCCACACTTATTGGCAGGTTCCTTGGCTTTAAATCTTGCGGGAAGGTCTTCAAGCTGGCTCCCACCCACCCAGGTGGTAAAACTCGGCCCTCTCCCATGACGCCAGATCTGCCCGCTGGAAGCTCAGGTTGTGCATCGGGCGGAGGTCGGGTGGGTCGTGTGGATGAACATATACCATTCCTAGAACTCCTGTTACAGGTGAGTAACCTGTATTTCTAGGGACATGGATATGTTGTTCATCCACACTTATTGGCAGACTCCTAGCAGTTCTCCGGGAGGAGGGAGACAAGGCGCACACCCTCTACTTAGGGCATAGAGACTGGAGAACCGAGGCCCCAAAACCAGCATCCCGGCGTGACTCAAGGTCGATGTGGTAATGGGTGATGAAGGTGTGTGCTGACTTCCAGGTAGCAGCCCTGTAGATTTCCTGGATAGGGACGTCCCTGGAAGCAGCCACCAATGCAGCAGTATGGCGGGTAGAATGAGCTCTTATCCCTCTGGGAGGCTCCATGCCCGCCAACTTATAGCAGAGATCTATGCAGGAGGTGACCCACCTGCTTATCGTCCGCTTGTCTGCAGGTCAGCCAGGTGCGGCTTCAGCGTAGGTGACAAACAGCTGGCGAACCTCTCCCCGAATTTCAGCCGTGCGCTCCTTATAGTGAGCGAGCGCCCTTCTAGGGTCCAAAGTATGGAGCCTATATTCGGCCTCCGAGGTGTGATTGGGGTAGAACACCGGCAGAGTCAACACCTGATTAAGGTGAAACTCCGACACCACCTTCGGAAGGAATTTCAGGTGGGGGCGCAGGACAACCTTGTCCCTGTGGAAGACCGGGTAAGAAGACTCAATGGAAAGCGCCTGGAGCTCTCCCATCCTTCTGGCTGACGTAATAGCCACCAAGAAGGCGGTCTTCCACGACAGGTGAGAGAGATCACTCCTGTGCATTGGTTTCGAATGGCTTGCCCATGAGCTTTGCCAGTACCAGCAGTAGATCCCACGGAGGTGGAGGTTCTCGCACTGGAGCGGAAATGTGATCAAGGCCTTTGAAAAAGCGCCAGACCACCTTTTCCTGCGCCACCGACTGCTTCCCGGCCCGCGCCCGGTAAGCAGAGATGGCTGCCAGGTGCACCCTTAGGGTCGTCGACCTGAGCCCTTGCTGAGAAAGGGACCATAAATAGTCCAAAATGCTTGCCAAGGAACAGGAGGAAGGGTCCAGGCCCTTGCCCCGACACCAAATAGAAAACCTTTTCCATTTGAAGGCATAGCATTTCCTGGTCGACTCCTTACGGGACGCCTCAACTACACTGAGGACCTCGTCGGAAAGACCCAAGGCCTGGAACTCTAGCCGCTCAGTAACCAGGCCGTCAGGTGCAGGGATTGAAGGTCCGGATGGAACACCTTCCCCTGATTGACTGAGAGCAGGTCCGGGCGAGCTGGAAGCTGCCTCGGGAGCCTGGAGCTGAGGCTGAGGAGATCTGGATACCAGCATTGGCGGAGCCAGTCTGGGGCTACCAGAATCAGCTGCGCCTTGTCCCTCCTCGCCTTGAGAAGCACCTTGTGGATCAAGGGAAATGATGGAAAGGCATAGAAGAGGCCCGGGGTCCATGGCCTCGAGAAGGCATCCCCCTGCAGCAAGCCCTGCTGAGGGGGGGGCATGGAACAGCCTCAGCTTCGCGTTCTCCTTGGAGGCAAACAGATCCACCTACGGTGTGCCCCAATGGGAGAACAGATCTTGTACTACCTCCGGCAGGAGAGACCACTCATGGGATACAGCCCCTATCCGGCTTAGGGAATCGGCCAGGGTGTTGGAGGCTCCTGCCACATGAATGGCTAGGAGATCCGCCTCCAGGCTGCGCACGAGTGACCAAATGCGGAGAGCTTCCTTGCACAAGGGCATGGAGCACGTCCCGCCCTGGCGGTTTAGATAGTACATGGTCGTGGTATTGTACGTCTGGACCCGAACCACTTGACCCCGTAGAAACAGAGCGAAGGTGGTGACAGCTAGGCGGACCGCTCGGAGCTCCAGCAGGTTGATATGGCATCGGGACTCCCGTGAGGACCAGAGACTGTGCGCTCTGTGTTCCCCCAGATGGGCACCCCAACCCATCAGAGAGGCATCGGTCGATAGAGATACCGTCGGCTCGGGGCGGACAAACGGGATGCCCTCCTGCAGATGAGCTGGAACGATCCACCACTGGAGAGCGTTCCACATCCCCTGGGTCACCGTCACTCGCTGGTCCAATGGATTGCAGCGTTGAGACCACAGGCTGGCCAGCCCCCATTGGAGGGGGCGCATGTTCCAGCGGGCCCAACGGACCATGCTGGTGCAGGCCGCCAAGAGACCCAGGAGGCGCAGGAAGTCCCGGGCAGGGCGCAATTGCCCAACCAGAAATGATCGGACAAAGGAGGAAAGGACCTCGGCCCTGTCCGCCGGGAGCCGTGCTCTGGCTCGAAGAGAGTCGAGCTCTGCCCCGATGAAGAGAATCACCTGCTTCGGTTCGAGTTACGACTTGGCCTCGTTGATGAGGAGGCCGATTTGAGAGCAGACCTGGAGGGCCAGATCTCTGGACCGCTCCACCTCCTGTCTGGAGGGGGCTGCTATCAGCCAGTCGTCCAGGTAAGGGTACACCCGGACCCCTCGGCGCCTCAGGAATGCTGTCATCACTGCCATGCATTTGAAGACCCTGGGAGCAAGAGAAAGGCCGAAGGGCATGGCTAGGAACTCATTAATGGATCCCTCCGCTCGAAAGCGAAGGAACCTTCGGTGAGACGGACGGATAGGGACGTGAAAAAACGCATCCTGCAGGTCCAGAGAGCAGAAGCACACGCCGCATTCCAAGGATGGTATTATCTGAGCCAGAGTAACCATCCTGAAGGTTCGAGACCTTAGGAACTTGTTTAGGTCGTGTAGGTCGAGAATGGGGTGGCAGCCCCCCGTCCGTTTTGGGACCAGGAAGTACCTGGACACAAACCCCGGGACTGAGGGAGGGTCCGCCACCTCTCTGATCACCTCTTTTTCGAGGAGCAGAGCGATGTCGGCTCGACGAGCCAACAGCGAGGCTGCGGACCCCGAGGCCCCCCTGGGGGCGACGGCTCTGAAGGGCGGGGCCTGCTCGAACTCCAGGGGCAGGCCATTTCCTACCACTTACAACACCCACCGGTCTGTGGTAATAGCAGACCAGACGGAAAGGAAGTACTGGAGCTGTCCCCCCACGGTGGGAACCTGGGGTGGGGTGACGAGGTTGGGGGCGACACCCCTCAACCCATCACTGTGCAGGCTTGGAGAAGGGACCGGCCGAGGGACCACCTGGGCCTTTACCTCCCTGCTTCCTGGAGGAGGAAGCCGCGGGCTTGGGTTTGGGACGTCAAGCGCGAGCCTGCTGGCCCTGATGTTGCTGGGCCGGACGTGCCGGGGGCGCAGACGGACAAAAGGGCTTGGGTTGCGGTCTGCGGCCCTTGTCCCTCTGAGCGGATGAGACAGAGTCCAAGGTGGGATTGGACTTTTCGATCCTCTGGAGGTGGCCTTCCACTCCAGGGCCAAAGAGGTCGGTCCCCAGGAAGGGGACATCCGCCAATTTGTGCTGGGTATCCGCTGTGAAGGTGGATATCCTCAGCCATGCCCGACGGCGCATAGCCACTGCGGCCGCGACTGACCTGGCGCAGGAGTCTCCAATGTCCAAAGCAGTCTGAAGTTGCTGCTTTGCCACTGCCCTGCCCTGGTCCCGCACCTGCCTAACCGTAGTCTGCAGGTCAGCCAGGAGATGAGGGACTACCTCGTCCAGAGAGCCCAACAGGGCATGGGAGAAATGTGCCATAAGCACGCCCGAGCTGGCCTGGCGAAGACCAAGGGAGGACGCAGCGTAGACTTTTCGCCCGGCATAATCCAATTTCTTGGACTCCTTGTCGGGAGGTTTGTCCACGTCCCTAGCATTTCCGGCACGCCAGAAAATGCTTTCAATAAACTAACCCCTCGGCTGAGGGGTGTTCCGAGAAACTGGACAGGGAACCGGTAGGGACCGCATACTTCCTGGCCATCCTGGCCGAAGGCGCAGGGCAGGAAGCAGGGCACTGCCAGAGCTCCAAGGCCGGGCCCACAATGGCCTCGGCCACAGGAAAGCCTCGTGGGAGAATCCTCGGTCCAATATCTCCGTGAGGGGATACTTGGCCCGCTGGATCTGAGGCTCGAGGCTGCATCCCGGTGGACTCCGAGATGAGCCTAAGCAAACTCAGAAAGGACGAAGGGCTATCGTCCAGCGACTGACCTCCAGAGGACTCCAAGTCCACTCGCCTGGAGAAGAGGGAGGAATCGTCGGACTCGGAAGAGTCCGCAAAGAGCTGCCTCGGGCCTGAGCCACCCTCTACCTGCCGAGGGCGATCGGGAGTAAGGGTGACTGACAGCCTACAGGGTAAACCCTGAGCCAACCGAGAGTTCTTGGTCGGAGCCCCAAACAACGGCTGTGGAGGCGGAGGTTCCACCCTAATCGGTGGAGCAGCTGGTTTCGGCTGAGCAACAGACCTGGAAACAGGCGCCTCGGCTAAAGCGAGGGGTTGCTTCGGCCGCTCCGGTGACAGCCACTTAATAGACGGAGAAGGCGATGTCGTCGGCTTGTTCCTGGCCAGCAGAAGCTGTTGCCACATGAGGTCCTCGTATCGTCGACGCAACTTGCGTCGAAGCTTCCCCTCGTCCGAGGAAGAGGACGAAGACGAGTGGCGGCGCCGCTTGCCGCGGTGCCGAGACCGCCTCTGGTGGCGGGATCAGCTGGACCGCGAAGAAGTCAGAGACCGAGACCGCGAACCTCGGCTTTCCCGAGGAGGGTGCAGGGAAGGAGCGGGGGAAACCCGCCCTCCCTTCGGCTCGGAAGGAACACCCAAGGGCTCCGGAACCGGAGGCACTGTCAAGCCCACGGGATCCTCAACCACCACCAGGGGAACCGGGGAGAGAGGATTTTCGGCTTCGCCAGTCGACAACCCGTCCAACGGGTCGAGAAAAATCTCGACTGCGTCGACGGGAGTCTCGGTCAACTGACACCGAGAAGCCAGTGGTCGAGCCGAAGGATCGCCAAAGTCGATGGTCGACCGCCGAGGGGGACCCCTTCCGCTCCCAAGAGCCATGATGGACTACCCCTTGTCCTCCTCCTTTTGGACCGAGAGGAAGGTCCGAAGATGAAGGTCCCTCTACCTTGGTGGAGAGACAGACTAAACTCCTTAAAGGAAGCAGAATATGAGGATCCCAGGGAGGAGATAAATGCTGCGGCCGAGGAGATCTGCGGTCAGCGCCCGCCTCCTCGTCGAGGCGATCATCTGCTCTAGCTGATCCGCCGAGCCAGCCGCTGTAGAAACCGCCTAACCAGGCCTCTTTCGACTTACGGAGGGTAACGCTTTGTTACCGCCCAAGTTGCAGACGGGCGGAATGGTCTTCCAGGACGTAGGCCGAGAAAGAAGAGCACAAGTCGCAAGCCTGCGGGTCGTGCACAAGGCCCAAGCAATAGACGCACGTGGAGTGCAGATCCGTCCGAGACATCTTCTGCCCGCATGGGCATCTCCGAAACCCAGGAGTCGATTTGTCCATCGCAGCCGCGAGGGAAATAGTTGACCAAAGTCTAGAAAACCTTAAAGATCAATTTCGGAAAACCGAAGAGTTAGGAACCAGTCTTATAGGCAGAGCGTAAAGGAGGGAACCTGAGCTTCCAAGCGGTAAGGAAGATCTGGCGTCATGGGGCGGAGCCGAGAGTTTTACCACCGGTGGGTGGGAGGAGCCAGCTGAAGACCTTCCGCAAGATTTAAAGCGGCAAGGATACCTGCCAGACAGTGTGGATGAACAACATATCCATGTCCTAGAAATAATACTTTTAAACCGACAAAATGAACCGAGCAGAGGAGAAATCTCGGGCGACTGTTCAGTGGTGAAGATAAAGAATTGACCAGTTCGTTTGAAGCACAACAGACAGAGTTTTCAACCAAGCTCGCGCTCTAAGTTCCATGCCTGCATGGAAAGTTAACTATTTCACCTCCGGAGCAGTTCTAACCTGCGGTCATACTGCAATTGTCATAATATAGCAAGACTTCATGTTGTTTGAAACTGCAGGAAGGAGCGCAGCTCAATGGAGCCGAAAAGCACCGCCAAAGTAGTGAAGAGCAGAAGAAAATGCCGAAGCATCTGTCGAAAGACTGCTCCTGTCTAAATTAAGAGCTCTCTCCAGCAGCTACATTTTTTTGCTGTTTAATAAAAACTGCTGGGAGAATTAACAGGGAAATGCCCCCAGCACACAAAAGCAAATTAAAAGGGGAAAATATGCCCCCAAAAGGACACACAAATACCTGCTAAGCTAATAAAAATAAAGACCCTAAAAACTGTGGAGGGGGGTCAAAGCTTAGAGACGGAAGGAGACCCCTGGGAACACCCTAGACTAAAACAACCCAAAAAATAGAAGACAGGTAATTACTTGTAGCACCTCTGTTTTTTTGTTTTTTTTTCTGTAAAAGAAAATCTGAGACCTGCTTTAGGAGAAACACATCCTGAATTAAGTGGCAGATGTGACCCCCAGTCGAAGCACAGGCAGTACAAATGGGGAGAGCAGGTTAGCCAATTTGAAAGCCGCAGTTCAACAGGCACAATTTTAATTTAGGGGTGCTCCCTTTCACCAGGTAGCCTCAACCTGTTATACAGAATTGCAGTCCTAAAAGTCAGATGCTGAAGGATCTTCAGCAAAGATTTTCAGTCATTTCCCCTTCGATGGCACAGCAAAGACTGGGGAGTTGCTGCTGTCCAGAATGTTCCTGCGCCCAACATTCAAGGATGTCTCAGCCTTTGGGCTGTGCCATTTCCCCTAGTAGGGGGTGCACATTACCCACCTGTAATTACTACCCATTGACAATGTGGAGCAATACAGAACACCTAATGGTAACAGCAAATGAGTCCAATTATTGTCTTGGTTCCCAAAATCAGGGAACAAAAGAATGGTTACAGCAAAGTACCACAAAGTGGTGTGATTTAAAACAATTTTTTTCTTCGTTCTCATAAAAAAAGGGAACTGCTGCAAGACCACCTTCTCTGGTTCCTGGGAAGAGACGAAACAGATAAATGTATACACTCTAATGCAAAGTATTGAGAAATTATATAACCAAGACTAAATTGAAACGACGGCTTTCCTCAGGTGGCAAACTAAACCTGCTATTACAATGTGAGGGTGAGCCGTGATCACATAGCAGAGTTTAAATTTAATTCTAAGATTCTAAAATTAGCATAAAATTCTAAGCTACAGGGCGGGTCAGTCCAGGGAAATGAAGCAGTTTTTAAGCATAAGTGAGGGATTCCTGGGGTTTAAAGGTGTGGTTACTGAAAATCTTACACTGGTTTATCCCTGGGAGTCATCCCAGGAGAAACGCAACCCGCTGCATCCTGACAGAGGATGATGCTAGAAGTGCTAGAGCCATATATTTAAAACATGCCTGCTTTGAACAATAAGTATTAATATTAGCAAACTAAAGCTCACAGCTAGTGCAGTCCACTGCATATTACCATCTGAGGACAAACTAGTAGAAATAATGCATAAAATAAAAATATAAACAAGTATTTCTAACCTCATTCAGTGCACACATCCTCGCTATGGAGCCAATATTGTTTGTGATGGTGACTAAAGTTGCTCTGGCCAGATCCTCCTTGTTGACTGAGTCACGCTTTTCCTTGCACATCATACTTCCAAAACTGCAAGCAGAAAATGACTAAGTTGCATGAAATGATGGACAGAGACATATTAACCAGTCCTTATGAACTGCTGTTTATACTGGCACGGCCCAATCTAAGACCAGGTAGTCAGCGAGCCCATATAACTTTGGTGTCAGTCAGTTTTGCCGCAGTGTTCCAAAAATACAGGTTACTCACTTGTAACAGGAGTTCTAGGAGTGGTATATGTTGTTCATCCACACTTACTGGCAGGTTCCTTGCCACTTTAAATCTTGCCGGAAGGTCTTCAAGGTGGATCCTCCAACCCACCCGGGTGGTAAAACTCTCGGCTCCGCCCCATGACGCCAGATCTAGCCCGCTGGAAGACAGGTTGCAAGTCGAAGCCGGAGAGGTCGGGTGGGTTGTGTGGATGAACAACATATACCACTCCTAGAACTCCTGTTACAGGTGAGTAACTTGTATTTCTAGGGACATGGATATGTTGTTCAATCCACACTTACTAGCAGACGCCTAGCAGTTCTCCGGGAGGAGGGAGGCAAGGCGCGCACCCCCTACTTGGGCAATAAGGACTGGAGAACCAAGGTCCCAAAACCAGCATCCCTGCGTGACTCTAAGTTAATGCGGCAATGGGAAATAAAGGTGTGTGCTGACTTCCAGATAGCACCCCTGCAGATTTCCTGGATAGGGACATCCCTAGAAGCAGCCACTGTTGCAGCGGTATGGAGGGTGGAATGAGTCTTTAGCCCTCCAGAAGGCTCCCTACCTGCCAACCTATAGCAGAGATCAATGCAGGATGTGATCCACCTGCCACTCGTCCGCTTGGCTGCAGGTCTGCCAGGTGCAGCTTCAGCGCAGGTGACAAACAGCTGGCGAACCTCTCCCCGAACTCCAGCTGTGCGCTCTTTGTAGTAAGCGAGTGCTCGCCTCAGGTCCAGAGTATGGAGCCTGTGTTCGCCTCCAAGGTGTGATTTGGCAAAAACACTGGAAGAGTCATCACCTGGTTCAGGAGAAACTCCGACACAATCTTCAGGAGGAACTTCGGGTTGGGGCGCAGGACAACCTTGTCCCTGTGGAAGACCAGGTAAGGAGACTCCACTGAGCGCCTGAAGCTCACTGATCCTTCTGGCTGACATGACAGCCACCAGGAAGGCAGTCTTCCATGACAGGTGAGACATCTCACACCTGTGCATCGGTTCAAATGGCTTGCCCCTGAGCTTTGCCAAAACCAGCAACATGTCCCACGGTGGTGGTGGTTCATGCACCAGAGGGGAAATGTGATCTAGGCCTTTGAAAAAGCACCAGACCACCTTTTCCTATGTCACAGACTGCTGACCAGCCCACGCCCGGCAAGCAGAGATGGCTGCCAGGTGCACCTTAAGGGTCGTCGGCTGAAGTCCCCCTTGGGAGAGAGACCACAGATGGTCCAAAATGCTAGCCACAGGACAGGTTGAAGGGTCCAACCCCTTGCCCCGACACCAAATGGAGATTCTCTTCCATTTGAAGGCACAGCATTTTCTGGTAGATTCCTTTCTAGACGTTTCCACTACAGTGAGGACATCTTTGGAGAGACCCAAAGCCTGGAACTCTAACCGCTCAGGTATCAGGCTGTCAGGTGCAGGGACTGAAGGTCTGGGAGGAGTACCTTCCCCCTGATGGAGAGCAGGTCCGGACGTATGGGAAGACGCCTCGGGAACCTGTTGCTGAGGTGGAGAAGATCGGGGTATCAAAACTGGTGGGGCCAGTCCGGAGCCACCCGGATCACCTGTGCCTTGCCCCTTCTGACATTGAGTAACACCTTGTGGATCAAGGAAGTGGAAGGAAGGCATAAGAGGCCTAGAGTCCAAGGCCTCAAGAAGGCATCCCCCTGCAGCATTTCCTGCTGAGTGCGGTGGGCACAAAAACAGCCTCAACTTTGTGTTCTCCCTGGAGGCGAACAGGTCCACCTGAGGGGTGCCCCACTGGGAGAACAGGCTGCCAACTCCCTCCGGATGGAGGGACCACTCGCGAGATGCCTCGTCTACCCGGATGAGGGCATCTGCCAGCTGACTGGAGGCTCCTGCCACATGGATGGCTAGGAGATCCACCTCCAGGCTGCCCACGGTCCAAATGTGGAGGGCTTCCTTGCACAGGAGTAGGTAGTGCATTCCACCTTGTTTGTTGAGGTAGTACATGGTTGTGGTGGTGTCCATCTGGACTTGGACCACTTGACCCTGAACAAACTGAGTGAAGGCAGTCAGCACCAGCCTGACTGCTCAGAACTCCAGCAGGTTGATGTGGCATCGGGACTCCTCAGGGGTCCAGAGCCGGTGGATTCTGTGTTCCCCCAGATGGGCACCCCAGCCCGTGAGAGAAGCATCGGTCGTAAGGATGACCATCAGCTTGGGGCGGACAAATGGGATCCCTTCCTGCAGAGGCTCTGGGACAAGCCACCACTGGTGGGTGTCCCACATCCTCTGGGACATAGTGACCAACTGGTCGAAGTGATCTTTGTGCTGAGACCACTGGCTGGCCAGCTCCCACTGGAAGATGTGCATATACCAAAAGGCCCACTGGACAATGCTGATGTAGGCCGCTATATAACCCAGAAGACACAGGAAGTCCCAGGCAGGGCGCAAGTGCCCAACCAGAAATGATCGGGCGAGGGATGAGAGAACCTCCGCCCTGTCCGCTGGGAGCCAAGCTCTGGCTCGGCACAAGACAAGCTCTGCCCCAATAAAGCTAATCACCTGCGAGGGCACGAGTTCCAACTTAAGGTCAATGCAGGTCTGGAGGGCCAGGTCTCTGAACCGCTCCACCTCCTGCCTGGAGGGACCCATCAACCAGTCATCCAGGTAAGGGGTACACCTGGACCCCTCAGCAGCTTACGGCTGCCACCACTGAAATGCATTTGGTGAAGACCCTGGGGCCTGAGGAGAGGCCAAAAGGCATGGCTCAGAACTCTTAAAAGGTTTCCTCTACTCGGAAACGGAGGAACCTTCGGTGGGATGGATGGATCAGGACGTGAAAGAATGAGTCCTGAAATCCAGCAAGCAAAACCACATGTTTTGCTCCAGAGAGGATATGATCTGGGACAGAGTTACCATCCTGAAAGTGTTGGACCAGAGGAATTTGTTCAGGTTGTGCAGCTCTAGAACGGGGCGCCAACCTCCCGTCCACTTTGGCACCAGGAAGTACATGAAGACAAACCCTGGGTGTTCCGGAGGATCAACAACCCTTACCACAAACTCCTTGCAGAGGAGCTGGGCTCTGTTGCCTTGGAGAGCCAACCGAGTGTTTTCGGATACCAAGTCCTCCCATGGGGCACGGGCTCGGCTTTCGGGGTACTGCTTGAATTCCAGAGGCAGAGCCTGACTGACCACCTCCAGAACCACTTGTCCGTGGTAACAACAGACCAGGAGGAAAGGAAGTGGTGAAGCTGCATCCCCCCCCCCCCCGGAGGACCCAGGGGAGGCGTGGTGGGCATGAGTGTGACAACGCCCATCCCATCACTGAGCAGGCTTGGAGGAGGAGGAGGATCCAGCTGAGGAGCCGCCAGGTCCCTTCCCTCCGGGCTTTCGGACCACCGAGGCCATGGACTTTACCTGACGTCGCCAGGACTGAGCCTGCTGGCCAGACTGATGCTGGGCTGGTCTTACAGCAGGAGTAGAGTACTGAAAGGGCTTACGCTTCAGCTGCTTGGAGCCCTTGGAGTCCTTCTGGGCGGATGTCACAGAGTCCAGTTTGGCACTGAACTTCTTAATGCGCTGGAGGTGACCTGCCAGAACAGGCCCAAAAAAGTCCAGTGCCTAGAAAAGGGGACATCCGCCAGCTGGTACTGGGTAACTGCCGTGAAGGTCGAGATCCACAGCCAAGCCCTAAGGTGCATGGCAACCACAGCTGTCACTGAGCGAGCACAAGAATCACCACTGTCTAGAGCCATCTGGAGTTGCTGTTTCGCCACTGCCCTACCCTGGTCTTAGACCTGCTTGACCGTGGCCTGAAGGAAACTATGGAATCACCTCATCCAGGGAGCCTAATAGGGCATGAGAGAAGTGTGCCATCAAGAAGGCCGAGCTTGCCTGACGGAGGCCTAGCGAAAATGCAGCATAGACCTTAGCCGAATGGTCCAGTTTCCTGGACTCTTTGTCCAGTGGTCTATCAACGTCCCCTGTACTCCCTGAGCACCACAACACGGAGTCAGCCACCAACCCCCTCAGACAAGGGATGCTCCATGAACCCTGAAAGAGTACCATCTGGCATTGCATATTTCCAGGCCATCTGGGCCGAGGGCGCAGGGCAAGAGGCAGGGAACTGCCAGAGCTCCAGGGCAGGGCTAACAATAGCCTCGGCCACTGGGAAAGCCTCTGTAGAGTTCCCTTTGTCCAGGATTTCTGTAAAGCGATAGCCAGCTCACTTCTGGATGGGCTCCAGTTTCATCCCCGTAGACTCGGAGATGAGAATGCCCATGAACGAAGTGGGGCCTTCGTCTGTGGAAAGATCCCTGATCGACTCAGTGTCCAGTGGATGGGAGTGCAAGGAGGAATCCTCAGACTCCAAGGAGTCCACGTAAAGCGAATGACCACCCATGTCACCCTCGACCCGCCACAGGCGATCAGGCAAAAGAGTGATCAACAGCTGATGGGGAAGCCCCTTGGCCAGCCGAGACCCCTTGATTGAAGCCCCAGTCATAGGCTGCTTAGGTAGTGGCTCCATCACCATTGGTGGAGAAGCTTGCTTCGGCCGAGTTAACATGGTCTGAACCAGCTCCGCTGGGGGAGGAACAGTGTCGACTGGCTCAGCCAGGGAAGTCGGCAGCCTTTTGGGCGACAGTTGGGTAATGGCCCGGAGTGGTAGCCGGTGTTGGCTTCAGCCCAGACAGAACTAACTGTTGCCAACTGAGGTCTTCGTAGCATCGACGCAATTTGTGCCAAAGCCTCTCCTCCCCTGAGGAGAATAAAGACGAGAAGCGGCAGCAGCGCTGCTTCCCACGGTGCAGAGAGCAATACCACCGATGTTGGCGGGACCTGCTCGACCACAAGGATGACGATGACAGGGACCTCGACTTTGGCCGTCTGTGGTGCCGGGGGGGACCTCGGAGATCCGCGGGTCCTCCTGGTCTGGGCTGATAACCAGCAGGTCTAGCTCAGCAGGCTGGGCCGGTCGTCAGTGGTCACCAGCAGGACCGGGGTCCTGAAAAGATAGTTGTCGGCCTCTTCAGATGATAACCCGGTTGACAGGGTCAAGAGGTCTCTGCTGCGTGGGCCGGCGTTTGTTAACTGGTCTGTGATGGTTACGAATAGCGCCATGGCTGTGGTTTCCGACTGTAGTCAAACTGAAGATTCCTGAGAGTGAGAACGCTTCCGGTCCCAGGATAGTCGACGATGAGTCTTCCCTTTAT
Organism: Neoceratodus forsteri; assembly: GCA_016271365.2. NCBI lineage: Eukaryota > Metazoa > Chordata > Ceratodontiformes > Ceratodontidae > Neoceratodus > Neoceratodus forsteri. Next base: position 1,198,280,212 of record CM057452.1, read on the forward strand.
CCTTCTTAGACTCCTTCTTGCGTGAGCGGGAACTATGCAATTCGGAAGGGCCCGGCACAGCTCCTTGAAGGAGGCCGAATAAGTGGAGCCCAAATGGAGTGGAAGAAAGGCAGAAAAGGGTTGAGCAGTGGCCTGGGCCACCTCCTCCTTGAAGGCCTTGAGTTGCTCTAACTGCTTGGCGGACCCCGTAGCCAAGGAGACCACTGAACGGGCATCCTTTGATTTGACCGGTGGATAACATTTCTCCGGACGGCCGAACTTTAGGAGGCTGGGGTGGTCCTCCAGGACACTCGTCTGAAATGACCAACAAAAGTCACAGGCTTGTGGATCGTGATCGTGGCCCAGAAAGTAAACACACGCGGTGTGAGAGTCGGTACAGCACATCTTCTGCACACATGGGCACCGACGAAATCCAGGCAAAGATTTATCCTCCATCATGGTTGTGATCGAAGGTCGAAGTGAAGACGAAACTCTAATGAGTTAGTTTAAGTTTAAGAAGTAAATCTGAAGATTTAAGTACCAGGGCCTACGCAACGCGGGAGCAGTAAGAAGGGAACATGCTCCTTCCAGCGGAAAGGAAGATCTGGCATCATGGGGCGAAGCCAAGGGAGTTATTACCTGGGTGGGTGGGAGGAGTCAGCTTGAAGACATTTCCGGCAAGTCTTAAAGGGAGAAGCAACTGTCAGAAAGTGTGGACAGAATCGCTACCCACTCACACCCATGTCCCTAGAACCCAAGGTCATACCGCATGGGAACAGACAATGCTGCCCTCATATTAAACTGAACCAATGGAAGCCATCCAAATTTAGCTTTTAAAAGCATATTAGGTATTGCCAAATGTCCAAACACAGTCTGTTAGCTATTAAAAAAATTCTGAATAATATAAAAACACATTCATTCAGAAGGGCTTTGAATATATAAATAGCTGCATTATGAATAATTCTCCTCACTAAAAACTTGTCAAAAAAAAAAAAAAAAAAAAAAAGAACACATCAGTTGCATTAAAAAGTAAGGAGGACAACTTGGCACACCAACAACCTAGGTTCTTGCACCAGTCATGGGGACCCCCACATGGAATCCTTTTTTGTTGGTGTAATAGGAAGAGACATTAGAATTGTTTAGAGATTTTATTTATTTCAAAGGTTTTACCAGGAAAGATATGCCGAGCTGGCATCAGCTCTTTCCAAATGAGTCCTGGGGAGAGAAGAGAGGAAAAAATTACTCACCTGTAGTAATCTTGTTTCTTCCCAGGCATCCACTAATATTATTACTCTTTGCAGTTCTCTTTGAGGTCAGGACTGCTCCAGAGAGAATAGAATGATATGCTAATCATGGAATGTTTAGCTGATGCATCTATTTTCAAACGGCCTTGTGCCAATTGTCTACATTCTGCCTCAGATTTCTTCGAAGCCTGAAAAGAGGCCATAACAACATGTGAATTATAATTAAATAACCATAAAAGAATTTTAAATGCCCAACAGGGCCATTTCAAACGAGTAGCCAAGGGCTAATTGAAGCAAAAGTCCCCTTTTCTAAAGTCAGATATGCTCCAAGAAAAGAACTTGTAAGCTATAGGTATTACCAGAATGTGCCAGCAGGTGGCCTACCACTCCAACGGTGTATCTTAACTGTGGAGAGTATTTTTCTAGTTATCGGTTCTGAAGGGGAGGATAAGGGAGGGGAGTAATATTAGTGGATGCCTGGGAAGAAACAAGATTACTACAGGTGAGTAATTTTTTCTTTTAACCCCAGGCATCCACTAATATTATTACTCTTTACAGACTATGTAGCAGTACCTATAGGAGGTGGGCAGAATCTATTTAGGAAAAAGACTCTGCAAAACAGCTTTGCCAAAACTGGCATCACTACTAGGCTGGGTATCCAGACTATAGTGTTTAGTGAAGGTGTGGGCTGACCTCCAGATAGCTGCTTTACATATTTCCAATAGAGGTACCTCTTGGGCAGCTGCAATAGTGGCAGCTGTGTCCCTTGTAGAGTGGGATCTAAGACGAGAAGGAGGAACCTTGCCTGCTTTTCAGTAACAAAACTGAATACATTGGACTATCCATCGAAATAAAGTCCTTTTCGAAGCAGAAGTACCTCTACCTACTTCCCCATACGTGAGGAACAGCTGTTATCTGTCCTACCTACGGTCCATGGCACGAGTCATATAGTTACTCAGTGCTTTTTTGACATCCAGGTTGGGCAGTCTACTCTCATCTGAACTGGACTGCTCAGTAAAGAAACTGGCAATGCTACTGACTGGTTCAAGTGGAAGTCAGGGACCACTCTGGTGAGGAACTTCCTATTAGTTCCCAACACTACCTTATTCCTGTGAAAAGAAACATTATTTTTTCCACACAAAAGACCTGTAGCTCACTAATCCTCCTGGCAGAAGTGATTGCTACCAGAAAAAAAAAAAAAAAGACTACCTTCCGGGTAACAAATTTAACCTCTGCAGATGCCATAGGCTCAAAGAGCGGAAGCATAAGCTGGGCAATGTAAACATTAAGATCCCATGGTGGCACTCCTTCCCAAAACAAGTGAGACAGCCCCTTAAAGAACCTCTTGAGTATGGGAATCGATGCCATTGCAGTATCCTTTTAGGTGAGAGGTACGCTGAAACTGAAGCCAGGTGCACTTTCAGAGTCTAGTGCTGCAGCCCCAAGGAGTGCAGATGTAACCCCTAAAGACTTCCAAAATTGTTTCAGAGAATTGGCAGTCTGCATATTCTAAGTTCTCAAGAGCCATGCCTTGAGCTTGAGAGACCTGAGGTTGGGAAATGCTACCCTCCCTGAAAATCACTGGAAAGGCATAAAGGTATCTGCCTGTCCAATCGAGAATCAGGGCAGCCATGGGAACTATCCCTTTCACTGGGGCCCTGCAACAATAGGGAAGCAAGTTGTGATTTTGGTGGGAAGAAAAAAATGTCCATTTCTAGGATCCCCCACCTCCTGAATAGAACATTCACCACTTGCCTGTTCAATGCCCATTCGTGATGGGTCTGAATTATCCTGTTCAAGGCATCTATCAGGGTGTTGTCCTTGCCAGGCAGATGAATTGCTTGTAGAGAGGTGTTTAGGGAGTAAAAAGGCTCCATATCTTCACTACCTCTGTACAAAGAAGGGTGGACCTTGTCCCTCCTTGTTTGTTAATGCAGTACATCTTGATTTTATATTTTATGTATCTGAATATATGTTTGTATTCTTGCTGTACAGCGCTTTGAAATTATGAAAGGCACTTTAATAAATTTTACTATTTTTATTATTACATTGTGGTGGTATTGTCTGATCCGACTTGTACCACCTTTCCCAGAAGACGATGAGAGAAAACCTGAAGGGCCAGGTACATAGCCCTCAGCTCCAGCAGATTTATGTGCAGGAGTGAGTCTGCACTGTCCCAGGAGCCATGAATGGTGTGATCCCCCCTAAGTGGGCACCCCATCCTAACAGGGAAGCACTGGTTGTGAGAACCTGAGAAGTAGGCTCCTGCAAAAATGGAATCCCTTCCCTTACATTTTCTAGTTCCCTCCACCCTTGGGAGGGCCTGCAGCAAGGTTTTTGTTACTGGTACTGGCTTTGAGAGTGGGTCTCGCCTCTTGCACAAGTGTGCTCTGAGGTGGAACTAGATATCTTATCTAAAATGTGGCACCTATGACTGTGCTTGCTGCTGAAGCCTTGTGCCCCATAGATGAAGGAAATGTTTTGTTGGCTTTGGCCTGCCCAGGGCGAATGAGCCTGCCAAGAGCTGAATAGCTTCTGCCCTCTCAAGGGAGAAAAACTGTTCCCACTACTGTATCCAGTTCTGCCCCATGAACTGCAGAACTTGCACAGGGGCCAGCAGTGACTTTTTGGTATTCAGAAGGAATCCCAGGGACAGCAGCATATCCTGGGTTACCTGTAGGTGGTCTGACACCTGATGGTGGGATTTCCCCACGATTAGCTAATTGTCCAGCTGAAGAAAGACTAAAAACACCCATTCTTCTAATGTGTGCCACTATCACTGCTATGCACTTGGTAAAAACCCTTGGTGCAGATGTGAGACCGAAAGGCAGTGTTGAAACTGGTACTGGCCTGAGGGGAGTCTGAATCCGAGATACTTGCAATGCTAGGAAATATCTGGAATAGAACCCTTGTCCTCTTTGGTTGTGGGGAATAGGCTTGACTGCTTTTGCCCGTAATAAGGCCTATACCTCCTGCTCCAGCAATTCTCTTTCTGAGAAGGGAGCTGGTGCAAACTGTTTCAACCTTGGAGGAGGAAGGGACTTGAAAGAAAGGGAGAGACCCCGACTCATTATTTCCAGAACCCATTTGTTAAGTTTGATCATTCCTGGAAATAGTGGGTGAGTCTGCCCCCTACAGGATGGGGAGAAGCAGCCTGAAGGGAAAAAGGCAGGGGTTCTATCTTCTGTGGTTAGTACTGCAGCTGAGTGATAGCCTATACCTGTAAGAAAGGTCTCCTAAAGGAAGACCTGCCCCTGCCTCCCCTAGAATAAGAAGTCGAAGGAGAAGGTCTGTCTCTAGTCGAGTTACTTTTAAAAGTAGCTTTATATTCATCTTTTTTTTTTTTTTTTTTTTAAAGCTTCAGTCTGGGCAGCAAAAAGAGTGGCCCTCGACTGGAAAATCCATTGCCTTAGTTTGTGTGTCCTGAGTGAGGTTGGCAGCCCTCAGCCAGGCAAATCTCCTCAGGGATATTGCACCAGGCATCCATCTTGCAGCAGTATAATTAGTGTCAGTTACCATTTGAAATTGGTATTTGGAAGCCTCCAAACCCAATTTTGCTGTATCCAATAGCTCTGACACAGTTAAAGAGGGGTTAGCCTCAGCATTGGTGACAACTGACCGCCGGAGAACTTTCTGGTAGAGGGCTGCATAGGCCTGGTAACAAGCTTGCCGGATTGCCAGGGATACCGAAAGGTACCCCCTTTTAGCCATATTGGTGAATTAGGAGCCTTAAGGATTTGTAACGTATCCATTTTTATATTTTATTTATTTTTATTTATTTTAATTTACAGATGGGTAAAAATAATCTTTTTGAGGGTGTCAGCCTCATAAGCACCATATATTGTGCCTCCTCTTCATCATGGATCTCTTCAGCTGTTTGCAGATCCAGGGTCTCTACCATTTTCTTCACAAAAAAGAAATGGGAAAGAAGTCTTCTGTGGGTTGGGGGGGTAACCAAAATCCTGTTCTGATGACACCTCAGGTTCAATTCCCTTCTCATCCTGGTTATAGCTGACATCATCATCACCACCATATGCCAAAGTAGCAGTGGGCACCAGAAGGGGGAACAACAGCTGCTTTTTCAGCAGAAGTAATCACAGGCTGCTGAGGTGGAAATAACCCCTGCAGCACTTGAGGGACCCCTTGAGGTGTTTGAGCCGGGGTGTCAGAGTGCTTTGTTTTCTTCAGCTGCCTTTTTTTTTTCTTTTTTCTTTCTTTTAGCAGGCCCTGGAGAGTCAGCCGGCTGATTGCCTCTCTTGCCAGAGCCCTCACCTGTATCGGGGCGGAATTAAGAGGCTCTGGAAGGACTTGCCACTTTCATGGAGGGGGTGGACTGGTTAGAGCCCAGGAACCCCTCTCCTCAAGCCAGAGCCCTCACCCATATCAGGGGTGGAATCAGAGGCTCTGGAAGGACTTTCCACATTCATGGAGGGGGTGGACTGGTTAGAGCCCAGGGATACCTCCTCTAGCCAGAGCCCTCACCTGTATCAGGGGTGGAATTAGAGGCTCTGTAAGTGCTTGCCACATTCATGGAGGGGGTGGACTGGTTAGAGCCCAGGGACCCCTCCTCTAATTTCCTTTTAAACCTCTCCCGGCATTTTTCCCACTGTTTTACCAGGGAAAGACTTATATATATCACAATCTTCATAAAATTGTTGTTGCCAAAGGCAGATCAAGCAAAGATCATGCTTATCTGACTTAGGAAACGCCTCAGCACACTTCAACAATTCTTAAAACCAGGAGGTCCTGTTAAAAAACTTTAAACATTTTAAACAGGGTTTTATTTACTCTAAAAATTGATTAGCTTTTTGCTCATAAAGGTGCTAAAACATTGTGAGAAATGCACAGCACTTGCCTCACTTAAACATAACATTTCTAGAAAACATATATATATATATACACACACACACACACACACACATATACATACATATACACACACACACACACACACACACACACTTTCTTAAAAGTTAGTACTGCTAATCAATCAAAAATCCTGCTAGAAGAAAAAACAGTAAACAATAGACAAGGCAGAAATGAAAAATAAGACAAAAACACTTAAGTTTTTTTGGTCTTAAACAGTAATCAGATGATCTTGATTGAGAGAGATCTCTAGGGCATCTGATCTGTTCAGCAGAGAAGAAATCTGAGGCATAATGTAGACAGTTGGCACAAGGCTGTTTGAAAATAGATGCATTAGCTAAACATTCCATGATTAGCATATCATTCTATTCTCTCTGGGGCAGTCCTGACTTCAAAGAGTAATAATATTAGTGGATTCCTGGGGTTAGAACAGTGCATATACCAAGTACAATGCTTTGTATGACAAAACTGAGTAATTACAGAGGCAGTGTTTCTGAGCAGGAATTATGCAGCACAATAAATTGTGGGAAAACAACATGTAGTGTGCAACAATGCAGTAACAAAAGGGATGGGGATAATGGCTGACTACTAGGGGTGAGAGGGCTGAACTAGTGACAGTGAAGGGTGGAGGGCAGCAGACAAAAGTCCATGACCCAGTATCAGAAAAAACTGCAGGAGTGAGTGGTGAAATCACGGAGCAGAGATTTAAGAGCATGAAGAGAAGGAGAACAGCGAATGTGGGTGAGGTGGGGTCCCAGAGTTTAAGAAAGCGGAAAGAGAAGTCAGCTTTACCAACAAAAGATTTCCATGGGGGAGGGGGGCGGCAAGAATTGTGAAGGAGTACCAGTTAATAGGACACAGATGTAATGGTGATGGCATATGAGATGAGCAAACAGAGGGAAAGGGGGAGCAGAAAATGACAGTGAATGATGAAGATGATGAAAAGGAACCAGAAAAAAAAATCAATCAATCCTTTATTTAACCAGGCGTTCATCGTTGAGCAGAAGCTCATTTGCAAGATGGACCTGGGTGGAGCATGAACAATTGTATATACAGGTCAACACAGGTATTTACAAGGCAACAGAGATAATACTCTTTACAGAGAGGAAGAAAAAGTTCATATGTACATAGAATTATACAGATATTGTACAGATTACACGGTATTTACATACATAGAAGTGTCTATAGGAAGATAAAGCAGGTTATCTAAGGTTGCAGGAGAAAGTAACGGAAGAAAAAATGGACAGTCATAAGACAGTAAAAGAAGGATACCAAACGCAGCACAGGAAAAGGGACAAAAAGAGAAATGTCTTTTCACTATTTAAGAAGAGTGCCTTGTTTGAATACCATATTTTAAATGGGGTATACATATTAGAAAAAAAAATCAATGATGCTACAGTACCAACAGTAATGGATCTCTCTTTTTAACAACCCTGTTTACATGTTGTCCTGCTCTACCCAATGTAGGCTGGGACAGGGAACACTGAGGGAGGTGGGAAGGACTTAAGTGGACAAGGGGGGGGCATGTAAAGATTAAGCATGTCCATTCCCCATGGTGGAAGTGGGGAGCAACCAGGAGAGCAACAGCAGTCCTGGTGGTGTTGGAGCAGAAATTAGTAGGTAGTAATGAAACCAACCAACCAAGCCTAGAGAATAAAGCAATGCATTTATTTCACATCAAGGCTCAGTTTTATTAACAATGCAAATGAGTTAATCTACTACACCTAAACAAAGGACACTTTTACATTACTGTGCTGTAATACTAATCATTTGGATAGCAGACATTACCTGGATGCCACGGCCCAGCCAGGCAATCCGAACCTCTCGTAGTCTCCTCCATAGATATCTCTTACTAACTTGTCTACCTTGGTGCTGTCCCCATGGGATGCCATCTCCAGAGCTTCCTCAAACGTGGAGCAACCCGTGAGTAAACAACAAAGGCCAAGGAAGGTCCCACCTCCAAGACTAAAGACAAGACAAGAAAACATCACTAGAGTTAAATTAAAATAAATAAATAAAACAAATCCTACCATAGAAATCCTTATGAAACGGTAACTTTGGTGAGCACTGGTTAGAAATGGCCCAAAATCAGATGGCCCTTTGGCATTATAAGCCAGTGTCACTTTGTACTAACTCACTGGCCATCTCAATGAGCAGTACAGAGATCCCCTGAACTACATCTGTGATGCTTTTGCTCATGATCAGGTTTTACTGTGTTGCTCTAAATTAAAACAAAGTTGTACTAAACTGCTCATGGTTTCTATCAATGGAGCAGGGTGGGAAAAACCAGGTAGCCAGATGGCCAATGGCTACTAAAAAAAAAATTAGTCTGGCTACCAGATTTCAGAAGTTAGATGGACATTAAAAAATACTGATTTATTTATTTAATTTAAATTTTGGTGACTGGGTAGGCCTGCTGAGACCAATAATAGTCCCTTTTTCAGGGGTGACCCGGGGTTAATCACAACAATGGTACAACAGGATATAACTTTTACGTTAAATTCAACAACATACAGTTAAATTATAATTCATGAAAAGAGACAGTCATTTAGGCAGACAGAGTATATAAAGGGGACTATTATCAGTTCTTTGTCATACACATTAGGTGAGGTCAGCAATCATAATCAGAGATCAGGCAAGCAACAGGAATCTAGTGTGAAGTTCAGCGATTACAAGTGCATTGGTTTAATTCCTGCAAGTGCGTTTGAAGTCCCTTTTTAAACCCCCCAAGAAATTCACATTCCTGGAGTTTGGGTGGAAGCATGTTCCACATGGGAGGAATGAGGGATGAGAAGGCCCTGGACCCTTGGGAGGACTGCGTCCGGGGAACCTTGAGAAGCTGTCTGTTTGATGACCTTCGAGTCCTGTTATTAATTTTAGGTTGAAGTAACTCTGCCAGGCTAGGTGAAGCAGAGGTCAATCTGAGTTTATAGGCTAGGCATAGAGAGGAGTAGCGTAGTCTACCTTCCAGGGTGGGCCATTTTAGGGCTTGCAGGATCTGACAATGGTGTTCTCTTTGTGGTGCCCCTACAGCAAATTTGCCGATCCGGGTTGTACAGTGTCTTAAGTTTATTCATCTTAGTACTTTTAACAGAGACGAGCACAGGGGAGCCGTACAGTAGTTTGGGTAGCAAGGTACCATGGGCAATCTTGGCTCATGACCCCAGGGTAAGGTAGGGGCTGAGTCGGTACAGGAGACCTATCCTTTGGTTCAGTGTTTTGGATAGATCTATGTCAGCCTTGAAGTTGAGTTCCCGGTCAATGGTGAGACCTAGGTATGTTAGCAAATCCACTACCACCACCTTTTCCCCAGACGAGAAGGAGAGTTTTAGTGTGTCTGATCTGTTGGGTGCAATATTTTTGGGCCCGAACAGCATCCCTTTGGTTTTTTTGCAGTTCAACAGAAGTTGATTTGTGAACAACCATACTTCCAGGGATTTCAGGTCTTTGGATAGCATTCTGCTGAGTTCGTCCGGATCCTCCACTGATCTATAGATAACGATGTCATCTGCACAGAGGATGATTTCAGGGCCTTTGCAGAAAGTTGGCAGATTAATAAATAGGGAGAATAGCAGTGGTCCTAAGGTAAATATCCGTGAGGGACTCCATCTCTTACATCAATCTTGTCAGATATGGCACCCTGCCATTTAACTACTTAGGACCTGTCCAGGAGATAATCCCTAAACCATTGTACTACTAGAGAGTCTAGACCAATTTGTGTCAGTTTTGCCAGGAGCAATTGGTGATTTACCAGATCAAATGCTTTGGTGAGATCAATAAAGATTGCACTGGTGAGCAATCCCTCATCAAGGGCAGAGAATATATCAGTGGTAAGGTTAAGCAGGGCAGTATCAGTACCATGGTTCTTTCTGAAGCCGTGTTGGGCCTCGGAGAAGATATTATGTCTCTCCACGTAATCCATGACCTGGGAATACACCACTCTCTCCAGCACTTTGCTTAGTGTCGAGAGTAGGGATATTGGACGGTAGTTTTCAACAGAGTCTCTGGCACCACCTTGGGGGATAGGGGTAACCAGGGCCACTTTCCAGAGGAAGGGAAACTTTTCCCTCCATGAGCGATTGGTTGATTAGCCACGAGATTGGGGTTGCAATGACTGGGGCCGCAATATTGATTAGTTTGGGTTCCAGCCCCTCATAGCCTGCTGTACCATGGGTTTTAATACGCTGTAATAGTTTCTGGACTTCTAGGCTGGAAACTAATGTGAAGTGGAAATCAGGAATGTTGTGGCCGCTTTTATTGGGGACTTGTAGTGTGGTTGGGCCTGGGCAGAGGGACTTGGGGGTATGTAGTTCAGTAAAAAACTTACTGAATGCTTGTGCTGCCTCGATTGGGGTTGAGTAATGGGTACTATTTGCTATAATGTCACCCCCTTCAGGTTTGTTGTTCCCCTTGATAAGGGCATTTATCTGAGACCAGAATTTTTTAGGATTTGATAAGTTCTTTTCTTGGATATGTTTAAGGTGATTCCTTTTGGCTTTTTTTTAACTCAGATTTACATCTATTTCTGAGTTCCCTATACTTTTGCCAGTCGGTGATTTGGTCTGAGGTTTTATATGTACTCCATGCCCTATCTCTGTAACCTATGAGTTTCCTCAGATCTCGTGTGAGCCACCTAGCTTCTTGACCTTTAACTCTGATGTTTTTTTGAGGGGCATGTTTGTTAGCGGCAGACAAGAAATTATTGTTGAAAAACTTTACGGCGGTTTCCAGGTTAGGTGCTAGTTTTATATGCAGCCAGCTGACGTCTGTGAGTGTTCTGAGAAAGGAACTAGGATCAAAGTTAGAGTAATCTCTGGTCAGGAAGATATGGGCTGGGGGATAGGGAAACTATTCTTCCATATCCCAAATGTGGGGGAGTGATCACCCAGGGAGTCTGCGAAGGTGCCAACCAACTTGAATCTGTCTGGGTTTGTGGCCAGGATCCAGTCCAGAGTGGTATGTTTACCAGTTTTTGTATTTAGTCTAGTTGGTTCCTGAATTAATTGGGTGAGTTCCACATCTTGCATTAAGCATAAAGAAGAATTCCTGGAGTGAGAAGAAAAAATTACTCACCGTAGTAATATTTCTTTCAAGGGATTCTTCTGTATGCTTAACCTCCTACTAGTTTTTAAAGCTAGGGGCCAAGCTGACCACCAGCTCAAACAAGGATTTGTCCCACTCTGCAGGCGAGGTGGTGTAGCCTACAGGTATGAATGCAGAGCTGTAGACTTGGCCAGCCGGGTTTGAAACCTACCACAAATACTTTCTGCATGACCTTTAGCAAGTCACTCAACCTCCTCCCTCTTCTATTCACCCTCTCTAATGCTCCCTCTGGCTCTCCCTCTTGTGCTCCTTCCCCCTCATACCATCCACTCACTCTAGCATACTTGACCTCCCTGAGCTTTCTTTAAAGGAGAACTTTGCTGAATCTAAAAGTCATTTTTCCCCAGTATAAGTTGTTAAGTACTGGTTAAAATTCTGTTATTGTTTCATCCATACAGGCATTTTAGTAACCTTAGTAGGTTTTTCTCTTTTACAGTCTGGTGGTAAGCACCATTTTAGAACTGTGTGATGCACTGTGTCAAAAGTAGAAAAGTAGAACAAGGACATAAACATCATCATACAGTTCTAAAAGAAAAAAAAATACTCACCATAGTAGTATTTCTTCCAAGGGATTCTTCTGTATGCTTAACTGTTGCAGTATGCCAGCTGGGTACAGCTGCCCCGGACATGGAGTCAATGCTAATAAACCTGAGCATTGGCAAATCAGGAGTACGCTGCACTGTGTGTGGTGCTCTTACTTTCACTTCAGATTCTTTGCTAAGATAGCAGCGTAAAAAGGCCCCAAAAAGAAGTAAAAATGAACTTTAGGAGAAAAAAACCCAGACAAAAATACTACAGAAAAACATGAAAGTGGAGAAAGAGAAGCCCATAGAATAACTATGTATAGAGGCCATCAAGGGCTAGAACTTCAGATTGATTTGCTTACCGTCAGAAATCTGGCCTATTAGGGACTGCAGAACTACTCTCAGCCAGGTTATGAGAGGGGAGGCTGGGTGGGAGGTTAAGCATACAGAAGAATCCCTTGAAAGAAATATTACTATGGTGAGTAATTTTTTCTTCTCACTCCAGGAATTCTTCTTTATGCTTAACTGTTGCAGACTACAAAGCAGTGCAGTTGGGAGGCATGAAACGAAACCTACTTAGGAAACAGGTTCTGCAGTACCACAGTGTGAAATTTTTCATCAGATCCAGAAAATAATGCTTTGTGAATGTGTGTGTAGTCTTCCAGGTAGCTGCTTTGCAGATGTCAAGCAAAGGTATGTCTCTTGATGCTGCCACTGAGGCTGCAGTGCCCCTAGTGAGCTGGGCTCTAAGGCCTTGAGGTGGTGGTTTGCCTGCCGTACTGTAACAGAATTGGATGAAAGAGACTATCCAACGCGAGATAGTTCTCAGAGGCTGGTCTGCCTTTGCCCACTTCACCATAAGTGAGGAAAAGCCAAGTATGAGAGGCCCCGAGTTGCCTGGTACACTCTAGGTAGCAAGTCAGAGCCCTTTATACATCCAGACTATGGAGCCCCCGCACACCCGGAAAGGAACTGTATGTGAAAAAGACGGAGCGTAATGGATTGGTTGAGGTGAAATTCAGATACCACTTTAGGCATGAATTTCCTGTTGGTTCTGAAAACTACTTTATCCCTGTGGAAGATAATGTAGTTAGGCTCAGTGCAAAGGGCCTGCAATTCTGAAATTATTCTGGCTGAAGTAATTGCCACTAAGAAAACAGTTTTTAAGGGGACATATTTTAAGTCACCCATAGACATGGGTTCAAATGGGAACTCCATGAGCTTAGCTATGCACAGGTTCAATTTCCAAGGTGGAACAGGTTCCCTAAGTGGGGGCTGAAGATGCAGCCACCCTTAAAGAATTGCTTAAAAATGGCCTGAGAAATTAATGATGTGTTCTTGTCAACATACACATATGCTGAAATAGCAGCCAGCTGCACTTTCAGGGATGAGGCCCTAAGCCCTGATGTTTGTAAGTGCACTAAATAATCCAAAATAAAGGGCAGGCTAGCCTGGAGGGGATCAATTTGCCTGTCCTTGCACCAGAGACAGAATCTCTTCCATTTAGAAGCACAAGTCCTTTTCGTACTTGGTTTCTTGGCATAACGAAGGATTCTCAGGACTTGTTCAGAATACTGAGAGTCTAGAAATTCTAGCTCTTCCAAGTACCAGGCTTTGAAGCGAAGGGACTGCATCCTGGGATATGTTACCTCTGTCTGAGGCAGAGTCAGGAGACTGAGTTGGAGGGAGATGAATGAGTCGCCTGATTGACAGGGAGAGCTGCAGAGAGTACAACAACTGTCTCGCCCAGTATGGAGCCACCAGTATCATGGTTGCTGGTTGAGCTCTGAGTTTCAGTAGGACTCAGAATCACAGGAAAGGGAGGGAAGGCACAGAGGAACCTGCCTGACCAGTCCAGGGAAAGAGTCTCCACTGGCACCGTGCCCAGAGCTGGAGGCCTGGCACAGTAGAGAGGCAACTGATGACTGAGGTGGGAGGCAAAGAGGTCTGTCTCTGGGGTGCCCCACCTCCTGGACACTGTGGACAGTACTTGTCTGATCAGGGTCCACTTGTGATGGCCCCGACTGATGCAGTGCAGAGAATCTACAAGGACACTGTCCTTGCCCGGCAGATGAATGACCGAAAGCTGCATGTCCAGTGAGTAAGCCAGAGACCATATTTTCATGGCCTCTGTTCAGAGTTTCTTGGATCTCGTGCCACCCTGCTTGTTTATATAAAACATAGCAGTGGTGTTGTCTGTCCTGACTTGGACAGATGGACCCTTTTGCTGAGGAGCAAAGTCCTTGATGGCCAAGAGAACAGCTCTGAGTTCCAGGAGACTGATGTGGCACATAGATTCCCTGGGAGACGAGGTCCTGCTACTTCAGATGGACGCCCCATCCTATGAGAGATGCATCTGTGGTGAGGATCCTGGAGGGTTCTTTGTGCTGAAAGGAAACTCCCTCCCTGAGGTTTTGGATTTCCTTTCACCAGTCTAAGGCCCGCAACAGTGGTCTTGTGACTGGAACTAACTTTGAAAGTGAGTCCCTCTTTTGAGATCAATGAGTTCTGAGGTGGTACTGTATTGCCCCTCATTCGGAATCTGGCAACTGGTACTACCGCTGTGGTAGATGCCTTGTGTCCCTGGAGTTTGAGAAAGTGTCTGATAGGCCTTGGCTGACAGAGTAAAGGAGTGCGCCTGGGTCTGTAGATGTTAAGTCCTGTCCAAAGGAAGAAGGGCTCTGCCTTGCAATGTATCCAGTTCTGCTCCTATGAACTCCAACAGTTGAAATGGCTCAAAGTTGGACTTTTCTGAATTGAACAGGAAGCCCAACAACTCTAGTGTGTGTCTTGTTAGACTGAGTGAGTCTCAGTTGTTGAGACTTGCCCACCATCAGCCAGTCGTTCAAGTAGGGAAAAAATGACACTCAGTCTTCTGAAGTGCACTGCAACCACTGACAGGCACTTTGTGAAGACTCAGGGGGCTGAAGAAAGGCCGAATGGTAGAGCTGCAAAGTGGTAGTGACCAGAGGGCAGCGCAAATCTGAGGTACTGTAGAACTTGACATTTTCACCATCAAATAATTTTCACTCTTTTTTGCTGAAGCACCAATCTGCATGAAAATAGATTTGCACTAACTAGCACTTTTAGTATTTTTTACAATATACTGAATGTGGTGATTGTGACATAGCGCTAAAATAAATTTACACAATTAGGATTGCATTGATGTTTGCGTTAAATTTACTTTGCGTGAAAATAACTAGTTCTACAGTGTTTTCTGTGGGATGGCCTGGCCTAAGTAATATGTGAAAATAGGCATCCTTTAAATTTAGGGACGCCAGCCAGTCTCCTTGTTGCAGAGAGAGGATCACCACAGACAGGGTGATCATTTAGATACCCGAGGTCCAAAATGGGTCGCCAATCGCCATTTTTCTTCTAAGTGTGGAAGTAGCTGGAACAGAGGCCTTTTCCCCTCTGGGAGGATGGAACCCCTTCTACTGCATTTCAAGCCAAAAGGGTCTTTATCTTAACTCCAACAGAATTTTCTTTGTGGGGGTTAAGATTTTTGGAAATATGTGACCCTGCTGAGTGGGAAACTTTTTGAACAGCAGGGTAAGGACTCTGCCCACTACCTCCAGCACCCACTGGTCTGTGGTTATGCCCGACCAGTGGTGGAGGTAGTGAGATAGGCGACCCCCCCCGGTAGAGGGGAGGCGACCTGGTCATTCGAGTCAGGATTTGGTTTACAATGAGTTTTTGTACAGAGAGAAGGGTCAGCTTGCTTTTGTACCCTTCTTCCTCTTCCCCTAGAGAAGCCTCTCAGAGTAGTCACAGGGCATTGGTACGGGACAGAAAGCCCTGGGATAAAAGCCCTACCTCTGCCTGCCTTTTGGGGCTTGGTAGAAGGCCTTTCCTTAGCCGCATTGCTCCCACAGGTTTTGTACTCCTCTCTCTTTTTCATGAAGGCTTCAGTTTTGTCCCCAGAGAGGGAGTTGTCCTCACAGGGGAAATCCACTGCGTTAGTCTGGGTATCCTGTGAGAGGTTAGTAGACCTCAACCAGGCAAACCATCTGAGTGAAATGACCTGAGCAAGGCTCTGGAGGCAATATCAATGGCATCAACGGCCATATGAAACTGATACTTTGTGGCCTCAAAAGGAGTTTTAACAACTTCTGGCAAATCCTGGGCTGGGTTCCCTGGAGCTTGCTGGCTAATAGCCAGGATAGCATTCCAGAGAGCTTTCTGGTACTGGGCTGTGTATGCCACGTAAGCACAAACGCGTAGCAGCAAGAAGGCTGTGGTGTAAGATTTCTTACCCATGGTATCCAGTTTTTTTTTTTTATAAAGTCTTTTTCTGGAGGTTGGGAGGAAAGAGACACCTTTGCTTTATCAAAGGCAGCCACCTGTACTATGTCCTCATGATCAGGGTGAGAGTACAGGTACTCAACATTTGATTTTTCCATATAATTAATATATATACATATGTATATATATATATACACACACACACACACACACACACACACACACATATACATATACATATACACACACACACACATATATATACATATACATATACACACACACACACACACACATACATATACATATACATATACAGACACACAACACACACACACAGACACACAGACACACACACACAGACACACACAGACACACACTATTCTGTGCAAAAAAACTGTTAATGCATCATTTAGGGTTAAAACACACAAAGTAAGGAAATGAGACCTTTAGGGTTGCCCCACCCCTCGTGTACCCCACCATCCTCCCGAGACTGATAGACAACAGGGTGCGTCACTGGGGTTGTGAGGCATAAATGTCACCCCATTTCATGTATAATCATATTCACAAGCCACAGTAAAGAAGAATGGGGTGACATTTAGGCCTCAACCCCAGTGACACACCCCGTTGTCTGTCAATCTCGGGAGGATGATGGGGGGGAGGGGTTTACAGGGCAACCTTAAAGGTTGCATTTCCTTACTTTTTGTGTTTTAACCCTAAATGATGCATTAACAAAGTTTTTTTGCATAGAATTTCCTTACTTTTTGAGAAAGAATAGAAAAGTAGAAAATCGCCCAAGCTGGTGGGAGCGCGGGGCCCTGGGCTCCCACCAACTTGCAAATTTCTGCCTAACATAACAGTACAAGTACTGAATATCATATGTATTGGTGGGAGCGCAAATGGTTGGGAGCATGGGGCCCCACCACCTTGAAACAAAACAAAGTTTAATTCATCAGAGTGGCATAATTCCACACCTGTTTAATGTCAGACACCTAACCACTGAAAATTACCTCTATGGCAGTAAGGCTAAGTACCCTATAAATGTGAAGCCACTACCACAATGCAAAATGCTATACACAAAATGTAAAGTGCGTCACGCAATATCTCCGTAGCAAATTAATTTTCCAATACCTAAATACCATAATTCACATGCACAGGACATCCGTTCAACACCCTCCAAATTTTAATTTAAAAGACCAAACCATGTCCGAGATGTAACATTTTAAAGTTTGAGATTTTCATTCATCGGAGTGGCAGAATTCCGCACCTGTTTACATTTTACAGACCTAACGACTGAAAAGTATGTCCATGGCAGTAAGGCTAGCTACCCTATAAATTTCAAACCACTACCACAATGCAAAACGTTGTCCTCAAAATGTAAACTGCGCCACGCAATATCTCCGCGACAAATGTATTTTCCGACACCTAAATACCATAATTCACATCTACAGGACATCCCATCAACACCCTCCAAATTTTAAGTTAAAAGACCAAATCATTTAAGATATTTAATTTTAAAAGTTGTTAAAATTGGGCTATCTGGTCCTTCCAAATCTGGCCATCTAGTCCCTTCCTCGCGAACAAACATCGCGATCAATGAATCTCGCGATCAAAGAATTTGCAGGTTCGCGACTAAAGAATCTGCAGGCTCGCGATCAAAGAATAAAAAATGTTAAAACTTAATTTTTACAGAGAAATGCATTAAACCACAGCCATGACTCGACAGAACGTAGCCCCCTGAGCAAAATCCATCCTAGTTTGACTTTATAAGCCACCCCTGGGCCGAGATGTTTGATTTTTTAATCTGGCAATCTAGTCGCGCCCTCATAATCAAAGATCATGGTCAAAGAATCTCATGATCAAAGATTGTTAGCAAGCCGCAATCAAAGAATTAAAAACTTTCAAACTCTGTTTTTTGACATTTTTATAAGAAACCACAGGCATGGCTTGATAGAGGGAAGACCCCCAAGCAAAACTCACAGTTTTACTTCAGAAGTCACCCCTGAGATGAGATATTTGTTTTTTCTGACCACAAAATGAAAACAAGATGACTACTGTCGCGAGCAAAGAATTTCTCGTGATCAAAGATTCTTTGATCGCGAGCCTGCAAATTCTTTGATTGTGAGGAGGGCCCAGATGGCCAAAACCCCATTCTTCTTTCGCAAAATAACCATATAAATTTTCCCATAGACTTATAATGGGAACTTTAATAAAAACTTTTGAATGGATTAATATTTTTCACCCAACAAAAGCGGCATGTTCCTTGTCCCAGCTCTTTCAACATGCCAAGTTGCAGGAGCAACACGCCCACCTAGCAGCCACGCGCTACAAAATTGAAAAACTGCCCACAAAACTGGCTAAAAGTGCATTTTTCAGCATTTTGCTCGCAAAACCGTAAGTCCAACCAAAACTAAATTTGGCAAGAGATCTACCATGCCCCACCATACACGCATTTTATGCAAATTCGTTGAATGAGTCCTAAGTTATTAATGTGCAAAATTTCCGAGTTTAACACAGAAGTGGCTTCATAAATACAGGCTACTCACCTGTAACAGGAGTTCTAGAAGTGGTATATGATGTTCATCCACACTGTCTGGCAGGTTCCTTACTGCTTTAAATCTTGCCGGAAGGTCTTCAAGCTGGCTCCTCCCACCCACCCAGGTGGTAAAACCCTTGGCTCCGTCCCATGACTCCAGATCTAGCCTGCCAGAAGCCAGATTGCGCGAAGCCGGGGAGGTCGTGTGGATGAGCAACATATACCACTTCTAGAACTCCTGTTACAGGTGGGTAACCTGTATTTCTAGGGACGTGGATATGTTGTTCAATCCACACTGTCTAGCAGACTCCTAGCAGTTCTCTGGGAGGGGGGAGGCAAGGCGCGCACCCCCTACTTAGGGAATAAGGACTGGAGAACAGAGGTCCCAAAACCAGCATTCCGGCATGACTCAAGGTCAATGTGGTAATAGGAAATAAAGGTGTGTGCTGACTTCCAGGTAGCAGCCCTGCAGATTTCCTGGATAGGGACGTCCCTAGAAGCAGCCACTGTTGCAGCGGTATGACGGGTAGAATAAGCTCTTATCCCTTTGGGAGGCTCCATGCCAGTCAACCTATAGCAGAGATCTATGCAGGAGGTGACCCACCTGCTAATCGTTCGATTGGCTGTAGGTCTGCCAGGTGCAGCTTCAGCATAGGTGACAAACAGCTGGCGAACCTCTCCCCGAACTTCAGCCATTCACTCCTTATAATAAGCGAGCGCTCTGCTAGGGTACAGAGTATGGAGCCTATATTCGGCCTCAGAGGTGTGACTGTGGTAGAACACCGGCAGAGTCAACACCTGGTTAAGGTGAAACTCAGACACCACCTTCGGAAGGAATTTCGGGTGGGGGCGCAGGACAACCTTGTCCCTGTGGAAGACCAGATAGGGAGACTCGATGGAAAGCACCTGGAGCTCTCCTATCCTTCTGGCTGACGTAATAGCCACCAAGAAGGCGGTCTTCCATGACAGGTGGGAGATATCACACCTGTGCATCGGTTCGAATGGCTTGCCCATGAGCTTAGCCAACACCAGTAGTAGATCACACAGACGTCGAGGTTCTCGCACCAGAAGGGATGTGTGATCAAGGCCTGTGAAAAAGCACCCGACCACCCTCTCCTGTGCCACCGACCGGCACCCGACACACCCGATAAGCAGAGATGCTGCCAGTCACCGGGTCAGTCAGATCGAAAGCCTGAGTTGAGAAGGACCACAGGTAGTCCAAAATGCTAGCCGATGGACAGGAAGAAGGGTCCAATCCCTTGTCCTGACACCAAATGGAGAATCTCTTCCATTTAAAAGGCATAGCATTAACTGGTCGACTCCTTACGGGATGCCTCAACGACGTTGAGGACCACGTTGGAAAGACCCAAGGCCTGGAACACTAGCCGCTCAGGACCCAGGCTGTCAGGTGCAGGGACTGAAGGTCCGGATGGAGAACCTTCCCCTTGTTGACTGAGATCAGGTCCAGGTGGGCTAGAAGCCACCTCGGGAGCCTGGAGCGGAGGAGATCGGGATACCAGAACTGGCGGGGCCAGTCGGGGGCTACCAGAATCGCCTGCACCTTGTCCCTCTTCGCCTTGGGAAGCACCTCAAGGATCAAGAGAAATGGAGGGAAGGCGCAGAAGAGGCCTGGGGTCCTCGGCCTCGAGAAGGCATCCACCTGCAGCGAGCCCTGCTGAGGGGAGCTGACATGAAACAGCCTCAGCTACGCATTCTCCCTGGAGGCGAACAGGTCCACCTGAGGCGTGCCCCAATGGGAGAACAGATCTTGTACTACCTCCGGCAGGAGAGACCACTCGTGAGATGCTGCACCTATCCAGCTGAGGGCATCGGCTAGACTGTTGAAGGCTCCTGCCACATGGACGGCTAGGAGATCCGCCTCCAGGCTGATCACGAGAGACCAAGTGTGGAGAACCTCCTTGCACAGAGGCAAGGAGTGGCGTCCCGCCCTGATGGTTGAGGTAGTACATGGTCGTGGTGTTGTCCGTCTGGACCTGAACTACTTGACCCAGTACAAACGAAGCGAAGACGGTGAGGGCTAGATGCACCGCTCGAAGCTCCAGCAGGTTGATGTGGCATCGAGACTCCTGAGGGGACCAGAGGCCGTGGGCCCCGAGCTCCCCCAGATGGGCACCCCAACCCATCAGAGAGGCATCGGTCATTAGAGTGACCGTCGGCTCGGGGCGGACAAACGGGATACCCTCCTGCAGATGAGCTGGGACGAGCCACCACTGTAGGCCGTCCCACATCTCCTGGGTCACGTCACCGGCTGGTCCAGAGGACCGGAGTGCAGTGACCACTGGCGGGCCAGTCCCCATTGCAGGGGACGCATATGCCAGCGGGCCCAACGGACCATGCTGGTGCAGGCTGCCATGAGGCCCAGAAGGTGCAGGAAGTCCCGGGCAGGGCGCAACTGCCCAACCAGAAATGACTGGGGAAAGGAGGAAAGGACCTCTGTCCTGTCTGCCGGGAGCTGGGCTCTGGCTCGAAGAGAGTCGAGCTCTGCCCCGATGAACTGAATCACCTGCGAAGGCACGAGTTCCGACTTGGCCTCGCTGAGATAAGGAGGCCAATCTGAGAGCAGACTTGGAGGGCCAGATCCCTGGACCGCTCCTCCTCCAACCTGGAGGGGGCTGCTATCAGCCAATCGTCCCGGTAGGGGTGCACCCGGACCCCTCGGTGCCGCAGGATTGCTGTCACCACTGCCATGCATTTGGTGAAGACCCTGGGAGCTGTAGAGAGGCCAAAGTGCATGGCCTGGAACTTGTAAAGAGATCCATCTGCTCTGAAGTGGAGGAACTGCTGATGAGACAGACGGATTGGGATGTGAAAGAACGTGTCCTGAAGGTCCAGAGAACACAACCACACGCCTAGTTCCAAGAATGGAATGACCTGAGCCAGAGTGACCATCTTGAAGGTGCTCAGCCTTAGGAACTTGTTCAGGTCGTGCAGGTCGAGAATTTTGGAACCAGGAAGTACCTGGACACAAACCCTGGGTCTGGAGGAGGGTCCGCCACCTCTATGATCACCTCCTTCTGGAGGAACAAGGCAATGTCGGCTCGATGAGCCAACAGACAGGCTGCGGAACCCGTTGCCCCCCGTGGGGCGATGGCTCGACAGGAAGGGAACTGCTCGAATTCCAGAGGTTGACCCCTGCCTACCACTTCTAGCACCCAGCGGTCTCTGGTGATAGCGGAACAGACGGAAAAGAAGTGTCGGAGCCGTCCCCCACGGGGGAGAGAACCCGGGAGGAGTGACTAGGTTGGGGTGACACCCTTCAACCCATCACTGGGCAGGTTTGGAGGAAGGGCCCGCTGAGGGACCCCCTGGACCCTTGCCTCCAGGCTTCCTACTTGAGAAAGCGGCAGACTTGGCGCCAAGTATGAGACTGCTGGCCCGGACGTGCCGCAGGAGCGGAAGAGCAAAAGGACTTACGCTGCTTCTGGCGGCCTGTGTCCTTCTGGGCAGACGTGACCGAGTCCAAGAGGGGATTGGACTTCTCGATCCTCTGGAGATGGCCTTCCACCCCCAGCCCGAACAAGTAGGTGCCCAGGAAGGGAACGTCTGCCAGCTTGTGCTGGGTGTCCTCCGTGAAGGTGGAGATCCGCAGCCAAGCTCTGTGGTGCATGGCCACTGCGGCCACTACTGATCGGGCACAAGAATCACCAATGTCCACCGAAGTTTGGAGCTGTTTTGCCACCGCCTTTCCCTGATCCCGCACCTGCTTGACCGTCATCTGAAGATCAGCCGGGAGATGAGAAATCACCTCATCCAGGGAACCCATAGAGGCGTGTGAGAAATGTGCCATCAAACGGCTAAGCTAGCCTGGCGAAACGCCTAGGGAGGAAGCAGCAACCTTCCATCCCGCGTAATCCAGCTTTTTGGATTCATCGGGTGGTTTGTCCACGTCCCAAGCGTTCCCGGAATGCCGGAAAACGCTATTGGTCACTAACCCTTCCGCAGAGGGGTGCTTCAAGAAACCGGAGAGGGAGCCGGTGGGGACTGCGTACGTGCGAGCCATCCTGGCCGAAGGAGCGGGACAAGATGCTGGCAGCTGCCACAACTCCAGGGCCGGGCCAACAATGGCTTCAGCCACCAGAAAGGCCTCCGTAGGGGAATCCCTTCGGTACAGTATCTCTGTGAGGGGATACTTGGCTCGCTTTGAAATGGCTTCGAGCTGCATCCCAGTGGACTCTGAGATGAGCTGAAGCAAACCTAAAAACGAGGATGGGCTCTCGTCCACCGACTGGCTCCCTTCAGACTCCAGGTCAAGCGGCCTGGAGAACAGGGAAGAGTCATCATCAGACTCCGAGGAGGAGTCAGCGAACAGCTGCTGAGTGCCTGAGCCACCCTCCACCTACTGAGGACTATCGGGAGTGAGGGTGACCGACAGCCTATGGGGCAAGCCCTGACCCGACAGAGAATCCTTGGTTGGGGCCCCAGTCTTTGGTTGTGGAGGTTCCATCACAATAGGTGAAGCAGCCAACAAGCGGCGCAGGGGTCAGCTCCTCGATTACCACGAGGGGTTGTTTCGGCCGCTCCGATGACAGCCACTTAATGGCCGGAGAAGGCGACGGAGTCAGCTTGTTACCGGTCAATAAAAGTTGCTGCCACATCAAATCCTCCTCGCGCCGATGCAACTTGTGCCGGAGCCTATCCTCCGAACAGGACGTCGAGGATGAGCGGCGACGCCGCTTTCCATGGTGCAGAGACCGCCGACGTCGGCTGGACCAGCTGGACCTGGAAGAGGACAGAGACCTTCAGGGATTCCGAGGGTGGGTCAGAGAGGGAACGGGGGAAACCCTCCTTTGGTGCAGGGACCTTAACCGGGGACTTCGGCACAGGCAAGTCCTCTGTAACCACCGGGGGAAACTGGTGAAGAAGGGTCGTCGGCTTCTCCAGTCGACAAACAGTCCGATGGGTCAAGAAAAATCTCGACCACGTCGACGGATGTCTCGGCCAGCTGACCCGACGGGGACACCGTGAAGCCAGCGGCTACAGCCACAACCTCGACCGAAGTAGAGAGTCGACGATCCGGTGAAGGGGATCTCTCCCACTCCCACGAACGTCGTCGGTGGGACTTACCCTTAGAGTCCTTCCTCTTGGACCAACTGGTTATGTCCTGATGGCCCTTCTCCCTTGGTGGAGAGAAACTGACAGAGCTCCTTAAACAAAGCAGTGTAGGAGGAGCCCAAAAGAGAGTGGGATAAATGCCGCGGCCGAGGAGGAAGAAGAAGCTACCTGGGCTGCCGCCTCCTCGAGGGCGATCAACTGCTCCAGTTGTTCCGTGGAGTCCACCGCCAGACACCACCCAACGGGCCTCCTTAGACTTGAACAGCAGATACTGTTTTTCAGGGCGCCTGAGAAGAAGTCTGGCAGCGCGGTCCTCCAAGACCGAAGCCGAAGAGACTATCGTAAGCCTGTGAATCGTGGCCAAGCCCCAGGCAGTAGACACTTACGGAGTGCGGATCGGTCCGGGACATCTTCTGCCCACACGGGCACCGGCGGAAGCCGGGAGTCGATTTGTCCATTGCAGCTGCGAGGGAAGACGAAGACCGGAGTCTTGTAAATTTTAAAATTTTTGTTTCAGAAATTCCGAAGTGTGTGGATCCAGGCCTAAAACGCAGAACGCTAAGGAGGGAACCTGAGCTTCCAAGCAGTAAGGAAGATCTGGCGTCATGGGGTGGAGCCAAGGGTTTTACCACCCAGGTGGGTGGAAGGAGCCAGCTTGAAGACCTTCCGGCAAGATTTAAAGTGGCAAGGAACCTGCCAGACAGTGTAGATTGAACATATCCGTCCCTAGAACCCTAAATATAGGGGCGCAACTGTGCGCCCTGTAACTATATATCAACTATAAAATATATATATATATATATATATATATATATATATATAATATATATATATATATATACATACACATACATACATATATACATATATACACACACACACACACACCCTTCTAAAGAATCTGCCCTGGCTGCAGCCAGGGTCAGAGGGCATAGAATAATTAAGTTCATTAGGGCCCCCGTAGCTGGAAATGTTTTATGTATTTGCCAAGCCTTTGCCATTTCCTCGGCATAGTGAATATTTTTGTCACTGGGATCTCCCTTTTTTCCCTCACTGGGAGGGCCAGTAATGTGTTTTTCTTTAAATTTCTTTTTAGCAGGACCCGAGGGAACCTGCTCTTTTTGTCTTTTTTTGGCTTGGTCATTATTTTCATCAGGCTTATTTTCATTTATGTCCTTAGAGAATTTTTCTTTATTCTTTTGATAAGAGGTGGACCCCTCATCTGTACTTTTTAAGGAAGGTAAGGTAGACTGTGAAGCCATAGTAAAACAGCCTAAAGGCTGCATAGGTAACTGTAAACAAAACAAAGGACTGTCCCAAAAAGAAACTGTGGCAGTCTGCCAACCCACAGTTGAGGCAGAGTGAAAAATAAAACGGAACAGCCGAAAATAGTTTGACAAAGTAAAAAGCAGTCAGAATGCTGCCAAAGACGAAAATGAAAAGGCAGTATACAATGCTGGGAGACCGCGGTAAAAAAACAGGTCCCAGAGAGAGAAAACCTAAAAATGTGCCAAAATAGGCAAAAACACAACAAATCAGTGGGGGGAAAAAAAAGACAAAAAAGTCTGCGGATTTTTACTTCAAAATACAAGTATTTATAATCAGAAAATACACGGGAAAAGACCGTGACTTTGTGGAATGAAAATCCACAGAAAATATAAAAAAAATACTGTAAAACTTACTGAAGCAGTGTAAAAACAGCACCAAAATGAAGAAAAACTAAGAAAATGTAGGAAAAAATACTTCAGAAAGAAGTTTAAAAGAGAGCACTCTGGGGCAGTGTTGTCCAAGCTGCAGAGAAAAGAATCTGAAGTGAAAGTAAGAGCACTACATACAGCACAGCTTTGTCCAGAGTCCTGATTGGCCAATGCTCAGGTTCATTAGCACTGACTCCACTTCTGGGTCAGCTGGATCCAGCTGGCATACTGCAACAGTTAAGCATACAGAAGAATTTCTGGGGTAAGAATGGTTCTTACCAGCAGCACGTAAATCTGAAACACCCACTAGGATAACTAAAAAGCCTGGATATCTACACCAATAACAGAATTTGAACCAGTATTAAAAAAAAAAAAAAAAAAAAACTTCTACTGGGAAAAATTACTTGAGATTTCAGCACAGTTCTCCAGTAACGTCACTTAAAGAGCAACTTTTGACCCAGTCCCACCTAGAAGCCCAAAGAACCCTTACCTGCCCCTAAATCGAATTTAATTTTAATTTCATCTCTGAAGTGCCCCGATTTAGGAAGGGAAGGGATCGTAATTATGCTCCGTGGAGCTCCGTCTCGCTGATCCTTCCTTCACTTTGTACCTCTGAACAGTGCACCCGCCCCGCACTACTCGTTTTGTGACATAACTGTATGAGTGCAGGCGGCGTCAATGCATTGTATGGGGCTGCATTTAAAGTTTAAATTATGTAGTTTAGATGTCAAGTTGGAATAAATCATGGCTATCGCAGCAACTAACAAGGATCTTGTTGGTTAAGCGGTATCAATTATTCAACGACTTGTAATCTATAATTAATACTTCCTTCACCTGTCTAATGGCAATCTCCCTCAGCTCCTCATACAGTTATGTCACAAAAATGTAGTGTCTTGGGGCACACTATTCCAGAAGCCTGAAAGTGGAAGGATCAGCGAGACAGAGCTCCAGGGCAAAATCGATCCTTCCCTCCTAATCGAGAACACTCGAAAGAAGAATAGAATTGGAACCAGGGACAGGTAAGGGTTCTTTGGGCTTCTCGGGATAATTCGAGAAACAGCATGATACTTACTCTTTAAGCTCTGTGAGCTCACCAAATAGCTGCTGCCAACTGTTCATAAATTGTAATGTGCTTTGAGAAAACAAAGTGGGTAAGCACTAGGATCTAAAACATCTTAGCCACTGTGCCTCAAATGCTGCCCCAATTTTTAGTCACAGGTGAAATGGAATAGCTACTGTATAAAAGTCAGTTAAGTAAGGCATCTCAGTGTGAGAGAGTGTGTGTGTGTTAAGTTATAGTTTAAATTACAATACTGTTAGCATTTTGACAGGAACGTAGCTGCTGTGCTGCCACCTGCCAATTTGTTATTCAGCCTGACTGATCAGTCAAACATGAAATTAGAACAGACGGTCTCTTGGAAACATGTCAGACCCCAAGTTCTCTAGTGCTACAAATCATTTCTGAATCTCCTTGATTTGTCATGTTTAGTACGTGTGACCATCCTACTGCAGGAAAGCTCCAAGTCCAGAGAATCTCAGAAAGGGAGCAAATAAAAATCCTTAAACTAGCTATTGTGCTTAACTTTCTACAATTCCAAATTTCATCAACTTCACAGCCAACTTCTCACGATGCACCATGTTGACTGCTTTACTGAAATTGCAGTATTATCAATTTAGAAAGGTTTTACCAAGAAAATACCTACTGTGCTGAAAACCTCTGGCTTCCAGAGGCACCATGGTAGAAATGGTACAGGGGAGAATAGAAAAAAAATACAATAATAGGTCATACAAAGAGTGCAGAAAGCAATGCTACAGAGCAGATATAATATTAAAGGACAACTACTGGCAGAAGTGAGGCCCCGACCGCTGAGATCAGGGCTTTACCTCTCCGATCACCCCTGCAGGCACCATGGTATTTTAATAGTTTATTTACTGGATTACTCATAAAAATTTGAGCAAACCTCCGGTGGACCCAGCATTTTAAGTATGGTACTCCTGAACCCCTAGGACCTCGCTGGAAACATCATGAGAAAATGACACTGCACTGCCCCTGCCTTAACAGTACCCTTATGTAAGGAAATTGTATGCATCTCTGACACCCAGTGCTATTTTCACAGAATTTGCCTAAATCCCATGGTAGTCTCTAATCTAATCTTTTTTGTTTTGTAGTCCTCTCAATCCCGACCTGATGAGACTCATGGCGGACCCGAGTGGTCAGACCCCTGGCAACTGATCCTGACTGCATTTACTGACTGGACTGGTGCTGGTTACTATCCGCAGCAAAATTCAACTATAAGAGGATTCATCAGCGGACTGCGGAGGTAATCAAAATTGGTATGCTAAGCTGTATTTAAGGGGGGGGGGGCGCTGATGTTCTTTTGAATCTTATCTTACTGGCATCATTGTTTTTTAATTGTTCAGTTCAATTCTGTGACTCTGTCACTGTCGGTCTTATTCAGTGCAAGCCCAAATTGTACTTCTTTAGGAAGGGTGGCGTGTAAATGACTTTAGTGGCAAGTACTATCTGTAAATACCTTGGAAATAATCTGACTTTTATCCCACTGTGAATGCCTGGTCCTCCTGTACCTAGGAAGCACAGCAAAGAGCAGAATAGCTCTCTGTATTTGAAAGGTTTCATGTGGTCCTATTGATATTTATTGTAAAGTACCTGGTAGCATATTCCATTCAATGGATTGCCCTGCTGCTCCCTAGTGACCCAGAATAACTGGGGAACGCAAAGGAAGTGTCATTAAGGATGAAACCCCTGTGGGCAGCCTGCTCTAGAAGATTGGTTGGACAGAGGCTCTGTCCAACCAATCTTCTTACAGGCTAGTTATTACTTAGGAAACAAAGACATTCCTGTCTTTGCTTACTGAGGGAGGTCTCAAAAGAAAAAAATTACTCACCATAGTAATATTATTTATTCCAAGGTATTCTTCAGTATGCTTGACAGATGCAGTACGGAGGAATTAATACAAATGACTTTTGGCATCAGCCAATCAGAGAACAGTAAGAGAGGTCGTGCTGCCCAAGCTAGAGTGGGAGGTCAGATTCATTTCAAAGCTAAAGACTCCAACAGTACTTATGAAAAACTATAAAACATCGATAACTATCAAGCTCTAAAGAAATGAGTTAAAATAGTGAAATTTGGACCAAGGTATGGCCTGTAGAACTACACAGTTAGGTTATATAGGAGAGGATGTGTGGGAGGTCAAGCATACTGAAGAATACCCTGGAAGAAATACTATTACTATGGTGAGTAATTTTTTTCTTCTCGACCCAGGAATTCTTCAGTACTCTTGACAGGTGCAGACTACAAAGCAGTGCAGCTGGAGGCGGGTACAGAACCTATTTTGGAAAGAGGTTCTGCAGGACTGCTGTGCCAAATCTGACATCTGACCTGGACTATACATCCAAACAGTAGCGTTTTGTGAATGTGTGTAGTCTTCCAGGTAGCTGCTTTGCAGATATCCAGCAAGGGTATGTTCCTTGCAGCTGCCACGAGGCTGAGGTACCCCTAATGGAGTGGGCCCTGAGGCTTTGAGGTGGCTGCTTGCCATCCTTACTGTAACAGAACTGGATGCAAGAGACTATCCAACGAGAGATGGTCTTCTTAGAGGCAGGCCTGCCTTTCCCTACCTCGCCACAGGTGAAGAAAAGCTGAGTATGTGAAGTCCTGAGCTACTTGGCATGCTCCAGGTAGTAGGTCAGGGCCCTTCTCACATCCAAACTATGGAGCTTTCGCTCACCAGGAGTGAATTTGTCTGTGAAGAAAACAGGAAGTGTTATAGACTGGTTCAGACTAAAGTCTGACACCACCTTAGGAAGGAATTTTTATTTGTCCCAAGAACTACCTTAATCATTGTGGGAGATAATGTAGTTCGGTTCAGTGCAGAGTGGTTGCAGCTCTGAAATTCTTCTGGCCGAGGTAACTGCCACCAGAAAGACAGTTTACCAAGTGATGTACTTTAAGTCTGCCATGGCCATGGGCTCAAAGAGGGCTTCACGAGTTTAGCTATGCA
This sequence comes from Neoceratodus forsteri, assembly GCA_016271365.2. Classification (NCBI taxonomy): domain Eukaryota; kingdom Metazoa; phylum Chordata; order Ceratodontiformes; family Ceratodontidae; genus Neoceratodus; species Neoceratodus forsteri. The sequence goes on from CM057452.1 coordinate 1,198,309,501, forward strand.
GATGTTCAAGTCCCAGGGAGGGACAGGTTTCTTAAGAGGGGGTTGAAGGTGTAACAGACCCTTGAAATATTTCTTAAAGTTGGGATGAGAAATTAGATTTTCCTTCCCAATCAAAATATAAACAGACATGGCTGCTAGATGAACTTTCAAAGATAAGGCACATAGGCACAATGTCTGCAAGTGTACCAAGTAGTCAAGCATTGAAGAATGGGAGGCTTTCAGTGGGTGTACATGCCTGTTCCTGCACCACAGGTAAAAGCTTTTCCATTTTGAGGCACAGATATTTTTAGTACAAGACTTCTTAGCCAGGCGGAGAATCCTTGGGGCCTGTTCAGAGTACTGAGAGTCTGGGTACTCTAACTCTTTAAATACTAGGCCTTGAGGCGTAGAGACTATGTTGGGGTACATTATCCCATCTGTGGTAGTCAGGAGACTATGGCTCAAAGGCAGCTGAACTGGTTGCTTGGCCGAGAGGGCCTGGAGCAGAGATTACCAAGGTTGTCTCTCCCAGTGTGGTGCCATCAGAATCATGGTGGCAGGCTGGGTTCTGAGTTTCAGGAGAACTCTGAGGATCAGTGGGGAAGGAGGGAAAGCGTACAGGAACTTGCCTGTCCAATCCAAGTTTAGGGCATCCACTGGTACTGTGCCTAGAGCTGGAGGCCCGTAGCAGTACAGAGGTAGCCGGTGATTCAGGCTGGAGGCAAACAGATCCATCTCTGGAGTGCTCCACCTCCTGAAAACTGTGGTCAGTACTTGTCTGTTCAGAGCCCACTCATTGTGGCCCTGACTGATGCAGCTCAGAGCATCTGCCAGCACACTGTCCTTGTCTGGCAGGTGAATGGCCGATAACTGAATGTGCAGAGAACAGGCCAGAGACCAGAGTTTCATGGCCTCTCTGCAGAGCTTTGTGGACCTTGTGCCAGTTTGTTGATGTTTAACCAGGAAAGGCACATTAAGCCGAAGCTTGTTTCCAGGTGCGACCTGGGAGCACAAGGAAGTTCCTGAAAATAGGTCATGCCTGAAAATAGGCAGGTTCTTTTTTGCCTAGTGTACTTAACTGGTTACCAAAAGCTAATAAATAAGTGACTTGGCTCGGGGTCACACAGTATGCAAGTAGGGGCTGTGGGATTGAAATCCAGATCTCCAGGTTTGTATCTCAGAGCCCTAAACCACAGCACTATACTGCCTCCTTACGTAGAACACAGCTGTGATGTCTGTTCTGATTTGAACAGACTGGTCTTTTAGGAGGGCGGCAAAGGCTTTTATTGCTTAATAAGCCCTTCTGAGTTGAAGGAGGTTTATATGGTAGGTGGACTCCTTGGGGCACCATGTCCCACTGATGGACTGGTCTGCCAGGTGTGCTCCCTATCCTAGGAGGGAGGCATCTGTAGTGAGTACTCTGGATGGTTCCCTTTGCTGGAAAGGGACACCTTCCCTGAGGTTCTGTAAGTCGTTCCACCAGTCTAAGGCTTGCAGCAAAGTCCCTGTTACTGGAATGAGTTTTGACATAGAAATCCTTCTTCGGTGACCAGTGAGCCCTTAGGTTATACTGAATGTCCCTCATTTGAAATCTGGTGCCCCACACCACAGCTGTGGAAGACAGCGTGTGGCCTAGAAGGCTCAGGAAGTGTCTAGCTGGCCTTGGCCGACTCAGAATGAAAGTTTGCTAGGTTATGCTGGTTGAGTGCTCTGTCGAGGGGGTGCAGGGCCCTTTGTGTCCAGTTCTGCCCCAATGAACTCCAGCAGCTGAACTGGTTAGAAGTGGGATCTATGAGGGCTGATTAGGGGAGCCAAGGGACTCCATGGTACTCTGACCTAATCTGAGAGAGTTACTGACCTTCTGTAGAGACTTGCCCACTATTAACCAATTGTCCAGGTAAGGAAAGACAGAAACCTGTTGTCTTCTGAGATAGGCTGTTAGGGCAATAGACTCGTCCATCTGGGGGAATAGACACTCCCTTCACAGAAGAAAGGGTCCTAGAGGAAATCAACAAGTTAAAGGTGGAAAAATCTATGAGGCCAGATAGGATACAGCCTAGAAACTAGGGAGGGAATTGGCAGCCCCCTCAGCGATGCTCTTCAACAAATCGTTGGAAAGCGGGGAGGTGCCTGAGGACTGGAGGAGGGCAACAGTAATGCCACTCCACAAGAGTGGAAGCAAGGACAAGCCAGGAAACTACCGTCCAGTTAGTCTCACTTCAGTCGTGGGGAAACTGATGAGTTCCTGCTAAAGGAAAGAATCTTTGCTTTTCTAGAGGAAAGTGGTCAGCTTAACACAAAGCAACAAGGTTTCACAGCAGGAAGGTCCTGCCTGACAAGCCTGGTAGATTTCTTCAATTGGGTCACCAGAGCAGTAGATCAGGGTGGGGCAGTGGATGTGGTTTACCTGGACTTCATAAGTCTTTTGACTCGGTCTTGCACAGGAGACTAGTCAACAAACTGGAGAACATGGGAGTCAGGCTTAAGGTAACAAGCTGGGTCAGAAACTGGTTATATGGGAAGACAGAGTGTATTAGTGAATGGCACTCAGAAGAGGGTAGAGTGACTAGCAGGGTTCAGTTCTAGGGTGATGCTCTTCAACATATTCATAATCAACATTGCTGATGGACTGAAAGAAAAAATTACTCACCTTAGTAATTGCTTTTCTTCTCATGGAGTCTTGCTATATTAGGACTTATTGCAGTTAGCCACTGCACTTGAACTGCCCCGGAGAGGAAAGAGTTAACTCCAGAGAATCTGAAGTTCTAAAGCGCGAGGGCGCTATACCAAAGCTCTATCTGGGCAGTTTCAAATGAAACTGTCAGATCTTTACAAAGCTAACACTAAGCAACAAGTCTGTGTGGAAAGCTCTACACTAGGCAAATGGCTACCTACTAGTAGTAATAACAACAATAGAAACAACAATAGAAATAAGAATAACAATAATAAAAATGAATAATGGTATTATTAGTTTTCCCCCCTGACAAGCACTATTAGGAACCCCCCCCTTCCCCCAAAGACTCAAGTCCAGGAAGGGGGCCAACAAATCACTCAACCAGAAAACCCTAGTTCCTAACCCTAAATAAAAAGAGGGTGAAGGGAAGAACTACAATAACATGACACAGTGATTGCACTAATTTGCCACCCCACCCAGTAGAAGTTCTGAGAGGGGCAGGTTGGGTGGTCTTATTAGCAAGACTCCATGAGAAGAAAAGCAATTACTAAGGTGAGTAATTTTTTCTTCAAACACCATGAAGTCTTGCTATATTAGGATTTACTGCAGATTACACAGCAGTACCTCCATGGAGGAGGGTCAGAACCTACTTAGGAAATAGGCTCTGAGCACAGCTGTGCCAAAACTAGCATCTCCTGGACTGAAATCCAGGAATAATGCTTAGAAAAGTGTGAACTGTCTTCCAAGTAACAGCTCGACAGATTTCCAGAATGGGAATATCTCTAGCAGCCGCTAGAGATGCAGCTGTACACTCATGGAGTGAGCCTCAGTCCTGAGGGGCTCTCCTACCTAGTCTTTGATAACAAAAATGGATACAAGAGACAATCCCCTTGCAACTGTCCTCTTAGTGGCAGGTTCCTTTGCCAACCTCGCCCTAGGTAAGGAAGTTGGAGGGATTCAAACCTGTGACCCTTGGTGGCAACATAAATAGTAGCATAAGGCTCTTTGACGTCCAAGCTGTGCAGTCTCCTCCACCTGAGGAAGAATGCTCAGTGAAAAAATCCTGGAGAGAGATGGATTGTTCAGGTGGAAACCTGAAACCACTTAGGGACAAACCTTTGTTAGTCCTAGGGACTGTCTTATCCCTGTGGGGAGAGAAATCTTCTTCCACTGCCAGGGCCTGTAGTTCACTTATGCGCCTGGCAGAAGTGAAACCACCAGAAAAAACATTTTCCAAGTGAGAAGCTTGAGCTGCTGGGGACAGAGGTCCAAAGGGGTTTGCATTAACTGAGCAATGCAAACATTCGGCTCCATGCAGGAGCTGGTTCCCCAAAGGAGGGTTGGTGTGAAGCAACCCCTAAAAACTTGGAAAACACAGGTTGAGAAGAAAAGGAAGCAGGCTTCCTGCTTGCAGAAAACAGAGACAGCTGCCAAAGGAACCCTTAAGGTAGCTGGCCTAAGACCTAAAGAATTTAAAATGGACCAAAAAGTCCAGAAAATGGGCAGATAAGCAGACTGTGGTATAATCTGCTTCTCAGCCTCAGACTGAAAACCTGTTCCACTTAGAATTGTAAGTGGCGCCAGTGAAAAAGCTTCCTGAAGCCTTTAAATATCCGACACCTTGAAAAAGGTGTAAATCAGCAAATTCTAACTCTTCAAGAGCTGCCTTGAGAAGGAGGAATTTGAGGTTCGGATACCACACTCTCCCTTGTGCAAAGGCCAGTAAGTCGTGGACTCTGGGCAAGCTCAGGGTAGGGTGGACTGTCAAGGACAGAGACAATGGGTACCAGGGCTGTCTGGCCCAGCTTGGAACAATCAGAACTGCTTTGCAGGGCTGAGATCTGATTTTACTAGTACCCTGAAAGAAAGGGAAAAGGAGGAAAGGTGAACAGAAACTTCCTTTCCAATCCAAGTGAAAAGCGTCCCAGGTGGGCTGATCCCAGCACTGGAGGCCTCAACAAAACAGAGAAAGTTAGTGGTTATCTGGGGCTGCGAAAAGATCTATTTGAAAATGAGCCCCATCTGGCAAGGACTGAACCCAGCACCTGAGGATTCAGAGCCCAATCGTGATGGCCCTGAGAATCCTGTTGAGGCATCTGCCAGGGCATTGTCCTTCCTGGGAGGTGAACTGCTATCAGGAGGTGTTCAGGAGTAAGCCGAGACCACCACTTCATTGCTTCCGTGCACAAGGCTGATGACCGAGTGCCCCCTGCCTGTTGATGTACCACATTATTGTGGTGTTGTCTGTCCTGACTTGAACTACCTTGTTCTGGACAGAAGCTGAAAACTCCTAAGAGCTAGAAGACAGCTCTGAGTTCCAAAATTGATGTGGAGCAGAGATTCCTAGGGAGACCACACTCCCTAGTGGACAGGTCGCCTAAGCGAGCTCCCTCACCCTAACACAGGAGCATCCGTGGTGAGGGAATGAAGAGGACCCTAGTTTTAGATTGCTTTGATCCTGCCACATTGTAAGGCCAGGATCAGGGATTGGGTCACTAGAACCAATTTGGAAAGAATCCTCCTTTGGGACCAATAGGCCCTCAGATGGAACTGAATGTCCCTCATCTGGAATCTTGCTCCTTGCACTACAGCTGTGGAAGCAGCCATGTGCCCTAGTAGCTGTAGCAAATGCTTTGCTGGTCAAGAGACTCGCAGAGTAATGGAAGATGCCAGGGCAAGAGACTGCCTGCCCTTTTAGAGGGGAGAAATGCCCTAGCTAACTTTGTGTTCAACTCTGCACCTATGAAAGTTAGTACCTGAACTGGTTCGAGAACTGACTTTGGTAAATTCAGCAGGAATCCCAGAAAGGTGAGAAGCTGCTGGGTGACTTGCAAGTGGGATTTTACTTGATCTGGAGACTGACCCACTAAGAGCCAGTCATCCAGGAAAGGAAACAAAGCAATCCTTGCCTTCTAAAGAGCCACTACCACAGCTAGAATTTCTTGAATACCCTTGACGCAGAGGTAAGGGCCGAAGGGCACTGCCCTGAACTGGTAGTGGCCTGAGGGTAACCTGAGGTACTTTGGAGAAGGCCTGATCAAGACATGAAAAATAGGCATCCTTGAGGTCCAGGAAAGCTAGCCAGTCCCCTGGCCTCAGCCGAGTTAACATTTTTAACTTTGTTTTCAAAAGATGCTTGTTCAGGTACCTTAAATCTGAGATGGGCCGCCAATCTCCTGCCTTCTATAGGTTAAGAAAGTATCATGAGCACAGCCCCTTGCCCCGGTGGCAAGGAGGAACCCTTTCTACTGCTTTGCAGTTCAGAGGAGAAGAAACCTCTGCTCCCAAAGCAAGGGATTCCGAAGGATTTGCAGGTGGACCTGTCTGGCTCTCATCTTTGGAAACTGTTTGAAGCTGAGAACCAGACCTATTACTTCCAGAACCCACTTGTCCGAAGTTAGGACACACAGTTCTGGCTGAAATAAAAAACAACCTGCCCACTGTATGGGAGAATCGGCCCTGGGCACCCCATCAGGGTGCCTGCTTGGCAACAGTCTTAGGCTAAGGGAGGGGCGGTTTACTTGTGCCCGCTATCTTCTGCCTCTGAAGAGACCCCTCTAGCAGCAGAGGAGGCCTGAGCCTCTACCTGGGCACTTTTGTAGGTAATCATCCATGTTTTTCATATAGCTTTCTGTTTGTTCCTCAAACAGAGAATTACCCACAACAAGAAACAAATCCATAGACTTTGACAGAGTATCTTGGGACAGATTAGTGCATCTGAGCCATGCCAACCTCACGGAAAGCTACAGAAGTGGTCATGACCCTAGAGAAAACAAGATTAACACCAACAGCAGTATGAACTTGAACTTAGAGGCTTCAGTGCCATTAGCAGCCACCTGTTCCAACCCGCTAGCCAATGGCCATGGGCCTGCTTGGCTAACTCACAATACCTCGTCCCACCTAGATTTCGAAATCTAGCCACATAAGCCATACAACTTGCCTGTCTGAGTCCCACAGAAGCTGCCATATACTGTTTTCTGTTACATCATTCAATCCTCCTGAATCCTATTCAGGAGGATGTGAGGCCAGGAACTAGCCTTGACACAGGCTGCAGCTTGTACCACACCTACATGACTACACTGCTCAGTGAGGAAGTCTGTAACAGAGCCTGAGAAATACACCTTCTGTCCATTTTTTTATCTTACAGGAGGGACAGAAAGAAGAATCTTATAAAATCTTAGTTGTTTACTTCCTAAATGACTTATGCAAAGGAAAGACAACCTCCTAGCCCATCATTCCTACATAATCAGGCTCCCCTTTAATCATCCATAGCCTCCTCTAAAGGAAGCTGGGGGGATTCTGCAAGCTTTTTGTAAAACAAACTGAGAAAGGGACTCAGACAGAATAGGAGGAGATTCTAAAAGTCTGTCTGGAGAAATGTCCGCTTAAGTGGGCACGTCCAGACCCTACCAGCCACACATGTATTGATCAATTTTCCTCCTCCCACTCCTGTGGTTCATAACAATTCCTCAACATCATAAACCTGAACCACTGGAACTGAACGAGCCACCTTTACCAACTGTAGATGGTCTCGACAGGACCTAGAAACAGTGACTGGACAATCTGTGTGGCTTAACTACTTCTGCAGCAGTTGGAGAGACAATCTTGGACTCAAACCTACTGATTTCTGTCATATTCTTATTTCTTTTTTTTTTTTTTTTTTTTTAAACTGGTTCCTCTGAACCATCCTTTTGCCCGAGGAAGTCTAGCCCTGGTCAGAGGGACGCCTCTGGTCCAGTGGGTACTGGACCGGGCCATCGGTCAGCGGACTTTTGGCCAATAGTTCCCTGAGCCGGCCCTATCTCTTTTCAGGGTGGCTGCAGAGAAATTTTAAACACCTGGCAGTCTGACAGGAGGTGGTCAGCCCCCAGACAATAAACAACTGGTGTGTGGGACAGCCTTGGCAAAGGCTTCCCCACAGCATCACAGTGTTGAAACCCAGTGGGCCCGGTTTTCCTTTTTGGGTTTCCCAGACATAATGCCAGCCTAACCAAAAACTTGCCTTTTTTATGGCCATGCCAGGCAAGACACACTTATCGGTTCCTAACCGTTTCACGGGTATTTGAAAAAACCCTATTTAAAATCAAGGTTTTTTTTAGAACCGATAAGAACGGTACCGCACTCTAAAAGCCCAAAACTTTAAAACGTTAAAATAAGCAAACCGATCGGTTCAAAACCGAACCGATAACTAAATTTCCACACAGACTTTTCATTTTGTACTTACGGTTTACAGATAGAGCTTTAACGAAATGCGGTAAAATAATTACTTTTGGCGGTTCAAATGAGCGAAAATACTCAACGACGAAATGAACCGAGCTGAAGGAGCTGATCTCCGAGGCGACTGTTCAGTGAAGCGGAGTAAAGAATCTGACAGTTTCATTTGAAACTGCCCAGACAGAGCTTTGGTATAGCGCCTTCGCGCTTTAGAACTCCAGATTCTCTGGAGTTAACTCTTTCCTCTCCGGGGCAGTTCAAGTGCAGTGGCTAACTGCAATAAGTCCTAATATAGCAAGACTTCATGGTGTTTGAAGGAAAAGTGTGTCTGTCTACAGATGACATCAAAAATCGGCAAAAGGGTCGACACACCAGAGGCAACAAAGCACAGAATCTGATCTCCAACACCTGGATGAGTGGTCAAGGATTTGGCAAATGAAATTGTAAGCCAAAAAATGCAAAGTCATGCACCTGGGTAAATCTAACCCAGGGAAACTGTACTCAATGGGAAGGGAGCAGCTGGTGGCTACAAGGCTAGAGCAAGACCTGGGAGTGATCATATCAGATTACCTCAAAGTCAGCAAGCAATGTGAGAAGGCAACACTAGAAGCTAGTGGCATTTTTGGATGCATAGGAAGGGGCATCACAAGCAGGAGACAAAAAGTGATCATGTCTCTGTATCAGTCCCTGGTAAGGCCCCACCTGGAGTACCGTGTCCAGTTCTGGAGGCCACACCTCAGAAGAGACAAGGATAGGCTGGAGAAGTTACAAAGAAGAGCAACAAAGATGGTGCAGGGCTTACATCAGAAACTGTACAAAGTTAGGCTCAAGGAACTTAAACTATACTCCCTAGAGCACCACAGAACTCAGGGGGACATGATAGACATTTAAAAACCTTAAAGGCAACAACAAGGTACAGGGACAGAACCTATTTCAGGTTAAAAAACTAACAGGACAAGGGGGCATGACCTTTGCCTAAACGGAGGTAGGTTCAGGAGCAATGAGGAAATTATTCTTCACAGAGTGCGTTGTCGAACCGTGGAACAGCCTGCCAGAGGGGGTTGTGGAAGCAAAGACAGTGGAGGAATTCAAGAGGGCATGGAACAGACATTGCGGATTACTCAAGCAGGCAACTAAGTGTGGGGGGGGAGGGGCAGAAAACCACGGGCAGATGTGATGGATCAGACAGTCCCCATCTGCCAACAGCTTCTATGTTTCTATGCTGCCACTACTGCCAGGCACTTTGTAAATACTCTGGGCGCATGTCAGGCCAAAGAGCATAGCTGCAAACTGGTAGTGGCCTGAACGCAATCTAAACCAGAGAAATTTTCTGTGGGACTGTCTGACTGGAATGTGAAAATAGGAGTCCTTCAGATCTAAGGAGGCTAGCCAGTCTCCCATTTGCAGGGATGCAATCACCACAGCCAGGGTGACTATCTGGAATTTGGGATTGCCAATGTGTTTGTTTAGGTACCAAGAGGTCAAAAATGGGTCCTCAATCCCCATTTTTCTTTTGAGTTACAAAGTATCTGGAGTAAAGACCCTTTCCCCACTGGGAAGGAGGAAACTCTTCATTGCTTTTGCAGACAGAAGGGATTTTACCTCTAGCTCCAGCAGTGGCTTTTCTGTAGGAGTCAGGGGTTTTGGTGATTTCTGACCCTGCTAAGAGGGAAACTTTGAGCTGCAGGGTGAGACCTAAACTCACTACCTCTAGAACCCACTTGTCCGTGGTAATGAAGTGCCAGTGGGGGAGGTAGTGGGACAGCCTTCCTCCTACCGGGGAAGGGGAGGCAACCAGTTTTCTGTTGTCAGGAGATTTGCTTGGAGTGAGTGTTAGAGGGAGGAAAGGAGCCAGCTTGCCTCTGGCCTCTCCTGCCCCTTCCCCTGAAGCAACCCCTCACTTGGGAGTAGTCCAGGGGCATTGGCATAGGGAAGAATGCCCTGGGGTAGTAGCCTCTACCTCTGTTTCCTCTACTCTGGGAAGTGGAAGCTTTCTCGTTTGCTGCAGGTAGGTGGTTTTGTATTCTTCCAACCTTTTTCATATAAGCCTCAGACTTGTCCCCAAAAAAGAACTATTCTTCCAGGAGTCACTGGAATGCCGGACAACCCCCTGCCCTCCCCCTGGGAGAGGACAGCAGCCCAGCGCGCGCTCAATCCTCTCCCTCCCCTGCCGACCCCCAGCGCCCGAGATCGCTCCCGAACTCTGGTCACCGGTATGGCACGAGGTGTGGCATCCAGCGCCTCAACCCACAGCATCACCGCACGATAACTACAGGACTCTTTAGCCTCAATAACCCACCCTCCCTTCCCACCCCATCCCTACACCACAATCCCCCTCCACCTCCCAACCCCACCCTCTTCCTGCCCTAATATTCCCACCCCATTCCTCTCTCCTGCAAAACCCTCCATTACCACACCACCTATCTCCCTTGCTGTTTATAGCCCAACCTCCTTTCACACCTCTCCCCACTCCAGTACCCTTCCCACGCCTGTCTCCCCACTTCTGCCTCCTACTGAGCTCCAGCTTGCACCCTCACGCTTGCTGGCACCACTGCAGCAACTCACCCTCCCACAAAACAATGACGCCACCCTTAGGCTGCTCCCTCATCCATTTCCCCTCTGTACAGCTAGTCCCCATCTGTATGGCCAGGACTCCCAGGGGCCCGATGACCATAAATTGACAGACTAAAGCACTTCCTTTTCAACGGTTTCCTTTGTTTGAGATGTATCCTGAATGTTCCCTCACTGAAATGTTTTATACCCTTGAAACCATGTTCCTCCTATTTTATTTGTAACCTGACTGAAACAAACTGTTCCTTCAATGTATTCTTAACTCGTATCATTAAAATGTATTTATAAAATGGCAGGGTAAAATCATGTAATCTGACTGGCTCTTATGTATAAAATATGGTTTACACGTGGCTAAAAAAAAAAAAAAAAAAAAAGGACTGAGAAGAGTCTGGAACCCAGATCAATGAGCATTTGGAACACAGGCATTTCAGTTAGCCCCCTACAGCCACAACTGATCTTCCACCACAAAAATGGATGCTACCTTTACACTGTAAAAAAAACTTCATCTGGGCCCTAAAAATAAAACTACCTTAAATAAAAAATAAAACAAATTAACTGTTCCCTTGATTATCACACTCTCCTTACATACATAAACAAATTAGAAATAATAAGTATTGTTTATAGTTTTCACTACAAGTTGCTTTGCCGACAGTGAAAAATCCCCCTTCTATCTTTACCTACTCATCAGGAAACTTCTTGCCCCGACAGAGAGATAATTGAGTCTCTGACTGTAACAAAGGCCTTTGTTGTCTGTGTATACAGAGTGTTAGGAGAGAAGAAAAAATTACTCGCCTTAGTAATGTTGTTTCTTCTAATGGAGTCTTGCTATATTATGACAATTGCAGTTTGTCCCACCATTAGAACTGCTCCGGAGATTAAATAGTTAACTCCATTCCATGAATGGAACTTTGAGCACGAGCTCTAAAATAGAAGCTCTGTCTGTGGAGATTCAAACCTGAACTGTCAGATCTTTACAAGCAAAAACTCACTAAGGTCTGTATGGAAGCTGTAACCTACACTAGCCAACTGGCTACCTAAATAACAACACCCATTGCTGGTCCCAACACCCAATACTCAAGTCAGGGGACCAGAATTACTAATACAATTTTAACAAAATGAGAATAAAACAAGAGAATAATAAAACACCACACCCCAAACCCCAAAAAGGGGTGAAACGCTTAAAAAAATAAAAAAAAAATAAAAAAGGGCATAAAATAGTGCCCACACTAGGTTGCCCACACCCTACCCAAGTAGAGGTTCTGAGAGGGGCAGGCTGGGGAGAGGTCATAATGTAGCAAGACTCCATTAGAAGAAACAACATTACTAAGGTGAGTAATTTTTCTTCAAACAACATGAAGTCTTGCTATATTATGACAATTACTGACTACACAGCAGTACCTCCATGGAGGAGGGCAGAACCTACTAGGAATAGGCTCTGAAGAACAGCTGTGCCAAACTGAGCATGTCTCCTAGCCTGGACATCCAGGGAGTAATGCTTGGTGAAAGTGTGTACCGTTTTCCCAGTAGCAGCCTGGCATATCTCCAATATAGGGATGTCTCTGGCAGCAGCTAGAGACGCGACTGTACCTCTGGTAGAATGAGCCCTCAAGCCAGAGGGGGGATCTCTGCCCAGTTTCTGATGATAAAATTGGATACAAGAGACAATCCACCTGGCAATTGATCTCTTAGTGGCAGGTTTCCCTTTCCCAACCTCACCAAAAGTGAGGAAAAGTTGGAGGGATTCAAACCTGTGACCCTTGGTACGTTCTATATAGTAACTAAGAGCCCTCTTAACAGCCAGGCTGTGCAATCTCCTCTCACCAGAAGAGGAGTGTTCAGAGAAAAATACTGGAAGGGAGATAGATTGGTTAAGATGGAAATCTGAAACCACCTTAGGCAAAAACTTCCTGTTAGTCCTAAGGACTACCTTATCCCTGTGGAAAGAAATAAAGTCAGTTTCTACTGACAAGGCTTGCAACTCACCTATGCGTCCAGCAGAAGTGATAGCCACTAGGAAAACAGATTTCCCAAGTTAGATACTTCAGCTCTGCAGAAAACAAAGGTTCAAAAAGGGGGGTGCATTAACTGGGCAATGCAAACATTAAGGTCCCAGGAGGGCCGATCCTGAAAAGTGGATTAGTATGGAGTAATCCCTTAAAAACTTGGAAAACACATGGTGAGCGGAAAGAGGATGACTTTCCTGCTGAAACAAAGCAGAAACAGCTGCCAAATGAACTCTCAGGGTAGCTGGTCTGAGGCCCAAAGAATTAAGATGGACCGTGTAATCTAACACAATGGGCAAATCAGCAGATTCTGGGAAATATGCTTCCAGCACACCAAATGGAAAACCTTTTCCATTTAGAATTATAAGTAGCCTAGGAAGGCTTCTAGAAGCCTTTAGGATTTAAAGGACACCCTGAGAGAGGTGTAAGTCAGCAAACTCTAACTCCTCAAGAGCCAGGCCTTGAGGTTGAGGGATTGAGGTTGGATACCAAACTCTCCCTGAGCACAGGTTAATAGGTTGTGATTCCTGGGAGGGAAAGGGGAAGATGAGCTGTCAGGGACAGAAGGAGTGGGTACCAGGGCTGCCTGGCCCAATCCAGGGCAATCAGGATCATCCTGCAAGGCTGAGATCTGATTTGACTAACACTTTGAATGGGAGAGGGAAGGGAAAAGCATAAAGAACTTCCTTCCCAATCCAGAGAAGAGGCGTCCAGGGGACTGAACCCAACACCGAGGCCTGCAACAGAACAGTGGAAGTTGGTGATTGTCTGGGGCTGCAAAAGATCTATCTGAGGGGTGCCCCAACTGGCAAAGACTATCCCCAATACTTGAGGATCCAGGGACCATTCGTGATGGCCCTGGGAAATCCTGCTGAGAGCATCTGCTAGGACACTGTCCTTTCCTGGAAGGTGAACTGCTATGAGGGAAGTGTTCAGGAATAGGCCAGAGACCACAACTTCACTGCCTGAGCACGAGGCCGAAGACAGAGTGCCCCTCCTGTTGATGTACCACATTGTTGTGGTGTTGTCTGTTCTGACTTGTACCACTTTGTTCTGAACAGATGCAAAGCAACTGAAGAGCTAAAAGACAGCTCTGAGCTCCAGCAAATTGATGTGGAGCAGAGATTCCTGGGGGACCACACTCCCTGAGGAGGGTGTCCATGTGGGCTCCCCACCCCAGAAGGGAGACATCTGTAGTGAGAGTCAAAGTGTGAGCAGGGGAATAAGGGGACCCCAATCTCAAATTGCTCTGATCCTGCCACCACTGGAGGCCTGGATCAAGGTTAGTCACTGGGACCAACTTGGAAAGGGGTCTCTTCTCTGAGACCAATAGGCTCAAGTGAAACTGAATGTCTCTCATCTGAAATCTTGCTCCCTGCACAACAGCTGTGGATGCAGCCATGTGCCCCAGGAGCTGCAGAAAGTGTCTTGCTGGTCGAGAGACCTGCAGAGTGAAGGAGGAGGCCGGAGCCACTAAATTCCTTAGCCTTTCTAAGGGAAGAAAAGCTCTGGCTAGGTTTGTGTCCAATTCTGCCCCTATAAAGGTGAGTACCTGGACTGGTTCCAGAACAGACTTTGGTAGATTTAGCAGAAAGCCCAGGGAGGTGAGAAGCTGCTAGGTGACTTGCAGGTGAGATTTTACCTGTTCTGGGGACTGGCCTACAATGAGCCAGTCGTCTAGATAGGGAAAAACAGCAATCCTTTGCCTCCTTAAGTGAGCCACTGCTACTGCCAGACATTTTGTGAATACCCTTGTGGCAGAGGTAAGGCCGAAGGGCATTGCTGTGAACTGGTAATGACCTGAGGGCAGTTCGAATCTGAGGTACTTTCGATGGGAGCTTCTGATAGGACGTGAAAATAGGCATCCTTGAGGTCCAGGGAAGCTAACCAGTCCCCTGGCCTTAGAGAAGGTAAAATCATTGCCAGAGTTACCATTTTGAACTTTAGTTTCAAAAGATGCTTGTTCAGATATCTGAGGTCTAAGATGGGCCGCCATTCTCCTGTCTTTTTTGGGGTAAGGAAGTATCTGGAATACAGACCCCTGCCCTGGTGCAGGGGAGGAACCCTTTCTACTGCTCTGACAGCTACAGGGTTGAGACCTCTGCTTCTAGAGCAAGGGTCTCTGAAGAACTTCAGGTAGAAAAACCTGGTTCTCACCTTGGGAAACTTTTGAAGCTGAGAACCAGACCCTGGCTTACTAGTTCAGAACCCACTTGTCTGAGGTTAAAGAGGCCCAGTTCTGACTGAAGTAAGCCAACCCCCTACTGGTAAGGAGAATCGGCCCTGGGCACCCCATCAGGGTGCCTGCTTGCTGGGTGCTTTAGGCTGAGGGGTGGGGCAGGCCTGCCCACACCCTTCTGCCTCTGTCTCTGAAGAAGCCCCTCTGAGCATAAGCAGAGGAGGCCTGAGTCAGATAAAAGGCCTGTGAGGCTTCACCTCACCCTCTGGGGTATGCCTCTGGGGAGTGGCTTGCCGCTCCTTAGCCTGGGCACTTTTGTAAGTGGTCCTATATTCATCCATCTTTTTCATGTAATTCTCTGTCTGCTCCCCAAACAGAGAATTTCCCACCACAGGAAAATCCATAGCCTTAGTTTGGGTATCCTGAGATAGACTAGTACACCTGAGCCAGGCCAACCTAGGAAAAGCTACAGATGTGGCCATGACTCTAGAGGAAACATCATTAACATCCACAGCAGCATGAAACTGCACCTTAGAAACCTCAATGCCATCGGCAGCCACCTGTTCTAGTTCGCTAACCAGCTGGCCATGGGATTGTTTGGCTAATTCCATAACAGTATCCCATCTAGATTTCTGATACCTTGCTACATAAGCCATATAATTTGCCCTGCTGAGTCCCAAGGAGGCTGCCATGTACTGTTTTTTCACCATGGCATCAATCTTCCTGGAATCCTTGTCAGGAGGATGTGAAGCCAGGGGAATATTAGCTTTATCACAGGCTGCAGCCTGAACTACCCCAACATGACTGCATTGCTGTGAAAGGAATTCTGTATCAGGACCTGACAATGTGTACCTTCTGTCCATCCATAATTTCTACAAAATCAGGTTCCTCTTGCTCATCCACAGCTTCCTCCCATGGGAGCTGGAGGGATTCAGCAACCCTTTTTATAAAACAGAAAAAGAGAAGGGGACTCAGAAAGCATAGGGGGAGATTGTAAGGGTCAGTCTGGGGAGATGCCCGGTTCAGTGGGCACACCCAGACACTCTCAGTCACATTTACACTGATCATCATCATGCCCCCATGCTCTTGGTTCATAAAATCTCAATATCATATTCCTGAACCTGTGGAACCGCCGAACCAACCTTTTACCAGACAGTGGCGGTTCGGACGAACCGGAGAAAGTGACTGTACAATTTGTATAGCTATTGCTAGTTCTGCAGCAGTTGGAGAAGGAATTTTGGACTCAATACCTGCTGATTTTCTTTTTTTTTTTTAGTTTACTTTTGCCCGAGGAAGTCTCGCCCTGGTCAGAGGGCACTCCCTCGGTTCGGTTAGCTGCCGAACCCGGGCTAG
This sequence comes from Neoceratodus forsteri, assembly GCA_016271365.2. Lineage (NCBI taxonomy): Eukaryota > Metazoa > Chordata > Ceratodontiformes > Ceratodontidae > Neoceratodus > Neoceratodus forsteri. The sequence goes on from CM057452.1 coordinate 1,198,325,474, forward strand.
CTCATCCGGGTCAGCGGACTTTCGGCCTCTGGTTCCTGAGCCTGCCCACTCTCTTATCCAGGGTGGCTGCAGGGAATTTTTTACAAATCTGGCAGTCTGAAATGAGGTGGTCAACCCCAGACAATAAGAAAAAATTACTCACCTTAGTAATTGCTTTTCTTCTCATGGAGTCTTGCTGTATTAGGACTTAATGCAGTTAGCACTGCACTCGAACTGCCCCAGAGAGGATAGGGTTAACTCCAGAGCAGTCTGGAGTTCCACAGCACAAGGCGCTGTTCAAGTTTCATCTGGCTAGTTTCAAATGAAACTGCCAGGTTCTTTACGGTTAAACTAATATAGCAAGTCTGTGTGGAAAAGCTTACACTAGCCATTGGCTACCTACCAGTAGTAGGACAACAAAAACACAACAACAATCATAGAATAATAACAAAATCACCTGTTATTGTTAGAATCACCCATGACAAGCACTAATAGGCCCCTCTCCCCAAAAGACTCAAGTCCAGAGAGGGAGCCACCTATCACTTAAAACAGAATCACCCAGTTCCTAACCCAAATGAACAAAAGTGTGTTTGGGGAACTAGAGAGAAATTGAAATGGCATGACAGTGCTTGCACCAATTTGACAACCCATACTCAAGTAGGAGTTCTGAGCGGGGTAGGAGGGAGGTTGTCCTAATACAGCAAGACTCCATGAGAAGAAAAGCAATTACTAAGGTGAGTAATTTTTCTTCAAACACCATGAAGTCTTGCTGCTATTAGGACTTAATGCAGATTATACAGCAGTACCTCCATGGAGGAGGTCAGAACCTACTTGGGAATAGGCTCTGAAGCTTTAGCTTTGCAAACCGAGCATCTCTCCTGGACTGGACATCCAGGAATAATGCTTGTAAAGGTGTGGACTGTTTTCAGGTAGCAGCTTGGCAAATTTCCAAAATGGAATATCTCTAGCAGCCGCTAGAGATGCAGCTGTACCCTGGTGGAATGAGCCCTCAGTCCTGAGGAGGTTCTCTACCTAGTTTTTGGTAACAGAACTGGATACAAGAGACAATCCACCTCGCAATTGTCCTCTTAGTGGCAGGTCTCCTTTGCCAACTTCTCCATAGGTAAGGAAGAGTTGGAGGGATTCGAGACCTGTGACCCTTGGTGCGTTCAAATAGCAGCTTAGGGCTCTTTTGACGTCCAGACTGTGCAATCTCCTCTCCCTGAGAAGGAATGCTCAGTGAAAAATACTGGAGAGAGATGGATTGGTTGAGATGAAAATCTGAAACCACTTTAGGTAAAACTTTCTGTTAGTCCTAAGGACTACCTTATCTCTGTGAAAGAAATAAAATCTTCTTCTACTGACAAGGCCTGTAATTCACTTATAATGCCTAGCAGAAGTGATAGCCACTAGAAAAACAGTCTTCCAAGTCAAAACTTGAGGTCTGCCGAGGACAGAGGCTCAAAGGGGGTTGCATTAGCTGAGCAATGCAAACATTCAGGTCCCATTTAGAGCTGGTTCTAAAGGGGTTAGTGTGAAGTAACCCTTAAAAACTTGGAAAATACAGGGTGAGAAGAAAGGAAGCAGGCTTCCCGCTGACACAAAAGCAGAGACAGCTGCCAGATGAACCTTTAAGGTAGCTGGCCTAGGCCTAAGGAATTTAAATGGACCAAATAGTCCAGTAAAATGGGCAGATTAGCAGATTCTGGGATAATCTGCTTCAGAACACCAAATGGAAAACCTCTTCCACTTAGAATTGTAAGTGGCTCTAGTGGAAGGTTTCCTAGAAGCCTTTAAAATATCCAGGACACCTTGAGAAAGGTGTAAATCAGCAACTCTAACTCCTCAAGAACCAGGCCTTGAGGTGGAGGGAATTGAGGTTCGATACCACACTCCCCTGTGCACAGGTCAACAGGTCGTGGGTCCTGGGCAAGCTCAGGGAGGTGGAATGTCAGGGACAGGAGGAGAGGTACCAGGGCTGTCTGGCCCAGTCTGGAGCAATCAGAATCACTCTGCAGGGCTGAGTTCTGATTTTTACTAGTACCCTGAAGAGGAGAGGGAAGGGGGGAAAAGCATACAAGAACTTCCCTTTCCAATCCAACTGAAAGGCGTCCAGTGGGACTGATCCCAGAACTGGAGGCCTGCAACAAAACAGGGGAAGTTGGTGGTTCTCTGGGGCTGCGAAAAGATCTATCTGAGGGGTGCCCCATCTGGTAATGACTGACCCCAGCACCAGAGAATTCAGAGCCCATTCGTGATGGCCCTGAGAAATTCTGCTGAGGGCATCCGCCAGGACATTGTCCTTCCCTGGAAGGTGAACTGCTATCAGGGAGGTGTTCAGGGAGTAAGCCAGAGACCACAACTTCATTGCTTCGGTGCACAAGGCTGATGACCAGTGCCCCTTGCTTGTTTGATGTACCACATTGTTGTGGTGTTGTCTGTCCTGACTTGGACTACCTTGTTCTGGACAGTAGTCGAAAACCTGGAGAGCTAAGAGAACAGCTCTGAGTTCCAAAAGGTTGATGTGGAGCAGAGATTCCTGAGGGACCACACTCCCTGGGTGGAAGGTCGCCCAATGTGCCCCCCACCTAACAGGGAGGCATCCGTGGTGAGGTGAGGAATGAAGAACGTGAAGAAGGGGACCCCTGAGTTAAATTGCTTCAATCCTGCCACCACTGAAAGGCTAGGATCAGGGTTTTGGTCACTGGGATTAACTTGGATAGGGGTCCTTCCTTTGAGACCAGTAGGACCTCAGTGGAACTGGATGTCTCATCTGAAATCTTGCTCCTGCACTGACAGCTGTGGGAAGCAGCCATGTGTCCTAGGAGTTGCAAAAGTGCCTTGCTGGTCGAGAGACCGAGGGTGGAGGAGGATGCCAGGGCAATGAGTCTGTCCACTTTTTCGGAGGGAAGAAATGCCCTGGCTGACTTTGTGTTCAATTCTGCACCTATGAAAGTTAGTACCTGAACTGGTTCCAGAACTGACTTTGGAAAATTCAACAGGAATCCCAGAGAAGTGAGAAGTTGCTGGGAGACTTGCAAGTGGATTTTACCTGATCTGGAGACTGACCCACTATGAGCCAGTCGTCCAGGTAGGAAACACAGCAACCCCTTGCCTTCTTAAATGAGCCACTACTACAGCTAAACATTTTGTGAAAACCCTTTGAGCAGAGGTAAGGGTCAAGGGCATTGCTCTGAACTGGTAGTGGCTAGGAGGTAGTTCGAACCTGAGGTACTTTTCGGTGAGAAGGCCTGATCAAAATATGAAAATAAGCGTCCTTGAGGTCCAGGGAGGGGCTAGCTAGTCCCCTGGCCTTAGGGAAGGCAGAATCATTGCCAGAGTTAACATTTTGAACTTTGGTTTAAAAGATGCTTGTTCAGGAACCTTAAATCTAAGATGGCGACCACTCCTGTCTTTTTGGGGTGAGAAATACTCGAGTACAGACCCTTGCCCTGATGGAGGAGGAACTCTTTCCACTGCCTTGCAGCCAGAGAAGAAACCTCTGCTTCCAAAGCAAAGGCTTCTGGAGGATTTGCAGGTGGAAAATGTCTGGCTCTCATCTTTGGGAACTGTTTGAAACTGAGAACCAGACCTTAGCTTACCACCTCAGAACCCATTTGTCCGAGTTAGGGACAACCAGTTCTGGCTGAAATAAACCAACCTGCCCCCCACCGGTACAGGAGAATCGGCCCTGGGCACCCCATCAGGGTGCCTGCTTGGCAGCAGCTTTAGGCTGAGGAGAGGGAGATGGTCTGCCTGTGCCCTGTCTACCCCTGCCTCTGAAAAAAACCCTCTGTGCAAAGGCTGAAGAGGCCTGAACTTGATAAAAGGGCCTGTGGTAAGGCCTGCCCCTACCCCTGGGGGCATGCCTTTGTGGAGTGGCATGCCTCTCCTTAGCTTGGGCACTTTTGTAGGTAGTTCTGTATTCATCCATTTTCTTCATGTAATTTTCTGTTTGATCCCCAAACAGAGAGTTTCCTACTACAGGAAAATCTATAGCCTTTGCCTGAGTATCTTGGGACAGATTAGTGCATCTAAGCCATGCCAACCCATGAGAGCTACAGTAGTGGCCATGACCCTAGAGGAAACATCATTAACATCAACGCAGTATGAAATTGAACTTTAGAGGCTTCAATGCCATCAGCAGCCACTTGTTCCAACTCACTAGCCAGCAGGCCCTGGGCCTGCTTGGCTAACTGCAATATAGTGTCCATCTAGATTTCTGATATCTAGCCACATAAGCCATATAATTAGCCTGCCTGAGTCCCAATGAAGCTGCCATATATTGCTTTTCGCCATGGCATCAATCTTCCTGGAATCCTTATCAGGAGGATGTGATGCCAGGGAATAATAGCCTTGTCACAGGCTGCAGCTTGAACAACACCTACATGACTACACTGCTCGGTGAGGAAGTCTGTATCAGGGCCTGATAAAGTATACCTTCTGTCCATTTTCTTATCTACAGGAGGAACGGAATGAGGATTTTTAAAATCTTTGTTGTTTGCTTCCTAAATGACTTATGCAAAGGAATAGACAACCTTCTAGACTCTGGAATATCCATCATTTCTACATAATCAGGCTCCTCTTGCTCATCCACAGCCTCCCTAAAAGGAGCTGGAGGGTTTCTGCCACCTTTTATAAAACATAAAATGAGAAGGGGACTCAGACAGCAAAGGGAGATTCTAAGGGTCTATCTGGAGAAATGCCGGTTCAATGGGCCGCTCAGACCTTCCCAGTCACAAATACACTGATCAAATTCCTCCTCCCCTCCTGTGGTTCATAAAAATCCTCAACATCATAATCCTGAACCACTGGACCTGAGCGAGCCACCCTTTCCCAATTGTAGGAGGCTCCGACAAGTCCCCGAGACAAAGACTGAACAATTTGAATGGCTTTTCTATTTCTGCAGCAGTTGGAGAGACAATTTTGGACTCCAGACCTGCTGATTTCTTTGTCTTTTTTGCTGGAGCTGGTTTCTCTGAACCAGCTTTTCTTTTGCCCGAGGAAGTCTCGCCCTGGTCAGAGGGCACTCCCTCTGGTCCAGTGGGTACTGGACCGGGCTGGCCATCCGGGTCAGCGGACTTTTTGGCCTCTCGCTCCCTGAGCCGGCCCAATCTCTTTTCCAGGGTGGCTGCAGGGAAATTTTTACACACCTGGCAGTCTGACAGGAGGTGGTCAGCCCCCAGACAATAGACACAAGTGGTGTGTGGATCAGCCTTGGCAAGGCTTCCCACAGACATCACAGTGTTGAAACCCAGTGGGCCGGTTTTCTTTTGGGTTTCTCAGACATAATGCCAGCCTAACCAACAAACTTGCCCTTTAAAGCGGCCGTGCCGACAAGACACCCTTATCGGTTCCTAACCGTGTCACGGTATTGGAAAAACCCAAATAAAATTAAGGTTTTTAGAACCGATAAGAACCGGTACCGCACTTCTAAAGCCCAAAATCGTAAAATAAGTCAACCGATCGGTTCAGACTGAACCGATAATGTATTTCCACACAGACTTTATTTTTAGTACTTACGGTTACCAGATAGAGCTTTGACGCAAGATAATTTTTAAACACTTGCGGTTCAAATGAACCGATAAACTCGCAGACAGCGAAATGAACCGAGCTGAAGGAGCTGATCTCGGGCGACTGTTCAGTGAAGCGGAGTAAAGAATCTGGCAGTTTCATTTGAAACTAGCCAGATAGAGCTTTGAACAGCGTCCTCGCGCTGTGGAACTCCAGACTGCTCTGGAGTTAACCCTATCCTCTCCGGGGCAGTTCGAGTGCAGTGGCTAACTGCATTAAGTCCTAATAGCAGCAAGACTTCATGGTGTTTGAAACACATGTAGTGTGTGGGTCAGCCTTGTCAAAGGCTTCCCCACAGACACTACAGTGTTGAAACCCAGTGGGCCCGGTTTTTTTTTCTTTTGGGTTTCTCAGACATGATGCCAGTCTAACCAAGAAACTTGCCCTTTAACGGCAGTGCCAGGTGTACACCTTATCGGTTCCCAACCGTATCACGGGGTCATGGAAAAACCGAATGAGATCCGGGTTTTTTAGAACCGATAAGAACCGGGAACCGCACTCTAAAAGCTTTAAAATGCTTACTCTTTAAGGTTTTAACCAACCTGATCAGTTCGAACTGATAAATATTTACAAGTTCCACACAGAAAAAAACCTGTCTATTACTTACAATATCACAGACAGAGCTTGAACCGATCGGTTTGCGGTTAAAATAATTATACTCGCGGTTTAATTTAACCGAGAAAATACTGTTTAAACAGAGAAATGAACAAAGTAGTAGGAGAAATCTCCGGAGCGACTGTTCAGTGAGGCGGAGTAAAGAATCTGACAGTTCAGGTTTGAATCTCCACAGACAGAGCTTCTATTTTAGAGCTCGTGCTCAAAGTTCCATTCATGGAATGGAGTTAACTATTTCATCTCCGGAGCAGTTCTAATGGTGGGACAAACTGCAATTGTCATAATATAGCAAGACTTCATGTTGTTTGAAGCACTCTGCCAGTGGAACGAAGCAGAATTTTGAATCCATATATTCCATGGTAATCATTCTATGATTAACATTCCATATCTTGGATGTGGGGGGAAGAAAGTAGGCAATAATACAATGACAAAATCATCAAGAACATAATTTGTAGTGGGTGGAAGGACTATTTTATCATAAAAGCACAAAAGTAAATCTACTGTTTCTACATATAAACATGCTTCTCCCAACTGTAAAAAGTTTTTAAAAAAGGAGCCCATTTTATAAGCGCAATAAGGCACTCTGGGATGTGCGTGGAACACATTATTACGCCCCTGGCCATGCGGTAAAATGTGTTCCACGCACACCCCATCATGCCTTATTGTTTATGCCACCGATATACTTCGTCTCTCTGCAACCTATATGTTTGACTAATTGTTTTGTGCATGACCTGGAACCTTTGTAAACGAGTCCCAGGACTCAAAGGTACTAATCCTAAACTGCAATAAATAAATAAATTGATAGATCAAGGGTGCCCATCATACGCTGAATGAAGGCAAAGTGAGAGGAAAAATCCTCCTGCCATTACAGGGATCACTAAACTCTTGGTCGGGGGGGGCCTCTGGATCTAAAGGGTTATCACTACTACTACTACTACTACTACTACTACTACTACTACTACTACTACTACTACTACTACTACTACTACTACTACTACTACCACTACCACCACTACCACTACTACCACCACTACCACCACTACCACTTCATCACCACCACCACCACTACACCCTCATAATAAAAAGCCTGGGTATGTCCAGAGTTTGATGTGTGATGGGTAGTAGGGACCGGAGGGGGCGTTAAAGATATTGCCCATAGCCTGCACTGTTTGGTATAAATGCCAAGCCTTAGCCAACTCTTTATCAGAGGGCATAGTTTTTTTGCATCACTGGCCTCTCCTCTGCTTCTCAGCAGGAAGGGATGTGATGTGTTTTTCTTTTTAGAAGGTACTTCATCAGAAACCTGCTCATTATGTCTCTTTTTGACTTGCTGACATGTAGATTTAGTCTTAGCTGTATTGCTCCTTGTAAGAACAGATCTGGAAGCAAATGATTTGATACCTTTTATTGGACCAACACAGATGTAACAAAAAGAACAAAGTGCTTTAGTTTCGGACCAACCAAGACCTTCCTCGGAAGCTTAATGACAGTTACTTAGAAAATCCCATACTTTTAACACCCAAATCATGCAGAAAAAAAAAAAACAGAAAAAAATTCCCACTGGTTTAAAATACTCATTTGGGTTTTGCTTTTCACGAACTGCATTCTTAAACACACTGGGGCACTCATAATTGGATTGAGCAGCTCTCTGCTCGTGATGTTCTTATCTTATTCTGACAGTATCTCTAAGTCATTGTAATTTATGTGCAGTGTACGCCCTGCTTGTTATGCTCTAAGCACATCTAACCATTATGCCCTTTCAGCTGAGACGAACTCGTACTATCTGGCTTTTCTGACGTTTCTTCTATTTTTTAAATGAGTATTTTAAACCAATCGGAATTTTTTCTAGGTTTTTTCCTGCAAGATTTGGATGTTACAAGTATGAGATTTTCTAAATAGCTCATTAAGGTTCCGAGGAAGGGCTTGGTTGGTCCGAAAGCTAAAGCACTTTGTTCTTTTTGTTAGATCTATGTTGGTCCAATAAAAGGTATAAAACCATTTGCTTCTGAATCTTTCTGTCTTGGTCAGAATTATTTTTGTCTGTTTTATTCTGTAGACAGTCTTCATCCGACTTTCCCTTACTTTTATGTGAGGATAACCCCTTCTCAGAATTTTTATTTGAGGGGGAAGCAGACTGAGAAGCCATATTAACCTAGTGGCTCTTTTTCCAACCGTTTCTAAACAAGATTTAGAGTCAAGTTCACAGTTATGGTCCAAATCCAGACAGTTCCAATTAACACAATTTTTTGAAACTGTAGGACCAGTTCTTCTTAAGGGTCTGACAGGCCAATTTGTCAGAAAACCTCAGAAAAATACTCCCACAAGGGAGAAGTGCTGAAAAAAGTACAGTTATGCAAGAATTTACCATAAGAGCAGATCTTTGAGAGGCACTCTTGCAGTATGTAATCATCTTGAGGACTGCATCCCCTGGCGTCAGGACCACACGGAAACTTTAGCTAGCAGCGTCTGACGTGGGACCACCCACCCGACATCACGAGATGGACGTCAGCGTGACACTATGTAGTGGGCAGTCCCCACACCCGCCTTCCAGTTCTCCCGCCAGAGACCTCCGAGAAGAAGCGACAGGAGAACAGAAAAGGAGGCTCATGGAGCCCAAAATGAGCTCATAGAGAAAGAGCAGCAAAGAAACTTAGGGGAAGGATGGAGGGAAAAAGGTTACCTACCGTGACAGCCTCTCTCGAAGATCTACTGTTACGGTAAGTTCTTACATAACTGTACTACGTTACTTCGAGAGGGCTCTTGCAGTAGGTATTCACCTTGAGGACCAAGTCCCAAGCAGTGTGAATCAGAGGTAACAAACACGGGAAGCAGGAAAAAATACAGACAGAGAAATTAGGACAGGAGGACAGCTAGTCCAAAGCCAGCTCTGTGCCTAGAGACAATGTCCAGACTGTAATGTTTAGTGAAAGTGTGGCCAGAGCTCCAAGTAGCTGCCACACAAATGTCAGTGGCTGACACATTCCTGAAGCAAGCAGTAGAAGCAGCCATGCTTCTGGTAGAATGCCCCTTAACCTCCCCTGGGAGGGTTTTACCATACTTGTGGTAACAGAAAACAATACAGTTTGCCAACCATTTGGATAAACACGGTAGGGGAATAACTAGCAGGTAGATTGAGGTCATAATGCCCTTGTACAGGCAGCTTGTCAGGCCTCACCTTGAGTATGGGGTCCAGTTCTGGAGGCCATACCTCAAGAAGGATGTGGATAGGGTGGTGCGCGTCCAGAGGCGGGCGACAAAAATAAGGAGTTAGTCATCTGTCATACAAGGAACAGCTGAGGGTTCTCAGCATGTACTCCCCTGAACAAAAAAAGGAAAGGGGGTACATGATTGAGATGTTCAAATATATTAAGGGTATTAACAGATTGCCAGTAGGGGACATCTTCCAGCTAAGGGAGCAATCATATGCAGATAGTACGGGGAGGTTCAGGGGAAACCTGAGAAAATTCTACTTTACAGAGAGGGTGGTGGAAAACTGGAAGACTCGAAGAGGAGGTGGTGGGGGCAAGAACTGGGGGGGGGGGATTCAAGAGGGAGAGAAACAGACACACAGGTCTGTTAGTTCTGAGGAGTGGGGCAGGCGGATGGCAATAGCAAAGTCCTAGTGGCTTACTAGGCATACTGGACAGACTGAGTGAGCCTGGTGGTCCTTTTCTGCCGACACGTTCTATGTTTCTTAACACTGTTTGGAAACTGCCACACCCTCTCTCTTGGGTGCAAAAGAAACAAAAGTTGGTTCATTTTCTGGACAGACTTGATTCTGTTGGTGTAATAACACAAGATTCTGCGAACATCTAGGGTATGCAGAATAGCCTCCCCTTGACTGGAATGCTCAGGGTAATACACTGGAAGTTGAACAGACTGGTACAACATGAACTCAGAAACCACCTTCAGTAAAAATTGAGGATTAGTACACAGAGTCACCCGGTCTTTGAAAAATGAAAAAAGGCTCCTTACACATCAGGGCCTGAAGCCCAGAAATCCTTCGAGCAGAAGTGACTGCAAAGTGCTTTCCACAATAAATAGCGCAAATCACAGCTACCGGCTGGTTCAAAAGGAGGCAATGTCAGTTTTTCCAAAATAAAACTGAGATCCCAAAGTGGCGCGGGACTGCACACTGGGGGTTTCAGGTAGAGGATCCCTTTCGGGAAGGTTCTGAAAACCTCCAGCTGAGCCACAGCTTTGCCCTCCACTAAGGTGTGGTAGGCAGAAATAACAGACAGATGAACCTTCAGGGAAGAGCAACTCAGGCCCAGGTCAGAGATGTGAAGAAGATACTCCAAGACCTGAGGAACAGGGCAACCCTTCAAGGTGACCCAAATGGAGAAACGCTTCCATTTCATGACATACGCCCAAAGAGAGTATCTGTCTTGCCAGACAGTCTTAGTGACCATTCACCAGTCCAGTTCTACTGGGCCAAAAGTTCTCCAAACGCCCACCCAAGGTCTCCAGAAATAGAGCCCTGAGACCAGGGCTACTGGACACCTGCAAGCAATACCTAAGGCAGATTGACTGGTCACCACTCGACAGAGCCACTGATGGTAACCAAGCCCTGAACTACCTAGTCGTAGCTTTCAATTGAGCCTGTGACATATTTGCACCCTTCAAAACCAAAAAAGTGAAAGGAACCATCAACCCACGGCTCTCCAGATCATTAGTTGATCTAATGCTTAACCGTAACAATCTGTGGCATAAGGCCACGTTGTCCAGGAAACAAGCTGACGTTACTGCATACAGAACAGCAAGAAACAACTGCACCAGGTTCATTCGATCAGCTAAAGCCACGTACTCCAAAGACCTTTTTACCAAATGCTGGGGCTCAGGTAAAGACTTCTGGAACTCCATGAAAACCCTCACGGGCAGGACCCCCACAGCCCCACCAGACCGGATTACAACCCCCACAGACACTCTCCAGGAACCTGTAGACATAGCCAATGAGTTCAACTCAGCCTTTACTGATCTCTCAGGTGTACTACTGGCCAATTATCTCAATCACACTACTACTCCTCCATCACCAAATTATGCCCACCCCACAACATCAAGAACTGGAACTCCACTGTTCTACTTTAAACAAATCACCAGGGCTCAGACAATCAAGTACGTCAAGCGTGTCCTTGGAAAGACTAGGCTGGGAAGTGACCAAGTCGATATGAAGCTGGTCGCCCTTGTCCTAAATGAGCTTGCCGACCCACTCACAAAGGTTTTCAATGCCTCACTCAGATCGGGTGTATTCCCCCGATGCCTGGAAGATGGCCTTAGTCACCCCTGTCCTTAAAACTGGAGATAGAACCAACACCTCCAACTATAGGTCGATATACCCCCCCACCACCACCACCAAAAAGCCCTAGAGAGGGTGGTCTCTGACTAGCTCACAGAGTACCTGGAGAAGTACAACAAAATGTGCCCACAACAGCATGGTTTCTGGAAACACCACTCCACCCTAACAGCCCTAGTAGAATACACCTCCCAAGTATACCACGCCTTAGACCATGGGATGGTGGTGGGGTCAATATTCACAGACCTCACGAAGGCTTTTTACTCCGTTAACCATTACCCTCTTCTTAACAGCCTGCTCTCAACAGGACTATCCCCAGACACAGTGGCATGGTTTAGCAGTTACCTCCCTCAGCGCGTCAGAATTGGAGACTCACTATCATTTCCCAGGGAGATGAGCATTGGAGTTCCCCAAGGATCAATCCTAGGGCCTCTCCTCTTCAGTCTCTATAATCAATACCCTACCCTCAGCCTGCCCAGCTCACATCGTACTCTATGCAGATGATGCCATAATTTCTGCTTCTGGCAGGGACCAGTCAACTATCACTTCCCAACTCCTCAACAGCTTCCACAAGCTAGAATCCTGGTTCAGCGCCAAAACACTGTTGCTAAACCACAAGAAAAAACTAACAGCATGCTGCTTACTGTCCCACAGAACAAAAAGAAGTTCCAGCCTATGCCGATACGGAATCTTAATGTAGATGCTCTAAAGCAAGTCTACTCATTTAAATACCAAGGCATTCACATTGATGATGCACTCACTTTCTCTGGTCATATTGACCATGTTTTCAAAACCGCCAATATGAAACATGGAGTGCTATACTGCCACAGGCACTCTGACACCTGATGCACTAAAACTAGCCACGAGCAGTTCGGTCCTTGCATCTTTTGACTACGGCCTACCAATATATGGGGCGGGCACCGAAACTGCCATCAATCAAATAAAAACCCTATTAAACAAGGCTTGCCGGCTGACCCTAGGAGCAGATTCTTCAACACACACCTGTGCCCTCTACTCAGGTACTGGATGGCTTCCTCTCCATCTCAGAGCCAATATGGGGCCAGCCTCTTGTAACAGGAGACTGAAGTGTAATGCTGCTTCTGTGCCATTAAATCATCCTGGGGATGCCCACTGATTGATAAGCCAAAGCTGGATGTAGTGCTAAAGCAGTGGACTACCTCCTCAGCTGTGCTCTGGCCCAACTACAGTCATGGTACAGAACAAAAAAAACGTCTTCTGTTGGTTTGCTAAGGTTGCCAGGCAGATACAGCAGAGTCAGCTTTACTGCACACTTCAGTGCAGGAAGAAGCGGCTACCAGTGGTGGCAGGGAGACATGTACATTTTAGCCATACAGGCAACAGGTAGGGAAAAAAATATTGGCCACACTTAATGTAGAGCCACTGTCACAGTGGGGATCCTTAGCATGTACATACTAGTTTATGCGTATTCCTGACCCACTCTACTACGCAGGGTACCCTGTGATGCCCATGGTAAGCAGGAATTTGTCTACGCTTACCCTGAAGGCCTGTACTGTCCTTCATGTACACTGGTAAAGCTGTTCAGAGGTTCTGCACCCAACATTACCCCTGAATTTATCATCTTGGAGCTTCAGGGCATGTCTCCCACAACCTGCTTGAGGATACCAGCTCAGTCACCTTGGTCTGTTCAATCTTGTGCATACCCTTCAGTGAGCAGAAGACTGACTGTATCCCTTCTCAACTTACTTTTCTCCAAGATGAGCAAATTAAGCTTATTATGTTAATCTAGCTGGGGGAAGAAAAAACCTGTAAACAAGTAACATTTATCAATACCCCCACAAGAGACATCCAAGATCATAAACAGTCTGACTAAATGCTATTACCTGGTCCCAGTTACCCTTTTATAGTTGTCCTTTGAATAAACAGCCAGGATGCTAACACCTGAGCCAATGTTTACCAGGAGAAGCGGATACGGGTTTTCCAAATTGTAGGGCATTTTCTGGCACCTCTCCGGATCAGAGGCAGTTTCAAAATAGTAGCACTCTGAATGCCCGTTAAACCCTACAGAGTCTATGTACAGAACTCCCTTTATCAAGCAGTCGAGTTCATCCAGCTTCTGAAGGCGAAGATGAGCCATCTGTGAAGAAAGAGACACACACGTTTAAAAGTAAAGCAGAGTTCATGGCACAACACAGTTCAGCTAATACTAAAATAGGGACAAATCAGGGTCAGAAGAATCAAACTCTGTCAGACTGTCAATATCCACGATGTTCATTAGCTTGAAAAACAATTTAACATAAGCATTCACTACTAGACCTTTCGGTTGGTGGAGGGGGGCTTCTCTAACGATGAAGATCAAATTAGCACAAACCCCATGGCATAAAACTTATCTGTATAGCTTTCTGGCTCTTTGTCTGGAACAGTAAGGCTCTCATTCCAGTGATCCTCATGCACTGCCTAACCCTTTCCTCCTCCTCTGGAGAGATAACAGCTTGCCTCTTTGGAATCACCACCAGTGTCTCCTAAATTCTCATTGTGTCCCCAAAAAATAATTCTGGCAAACAAATGCGGAGAGGGGGTTGCAGGGATTTCACAAGAGGATGACTTTGCAGAAATCAAAGACAGGTCTATGTGAGATTGGGGGGGGGGGGGTTGGCGGCACATTCCCTCTGCTCCCCCGAAAACATCCATGACATACCAACTGAGTGGAAGACCCAAGAGACACTCCATCCCACCACATGGGGCCTGCATTTATGTCCTGAAAAGCCTCAGGGTCAGTGATATGATGGATAGATCACACCCACTCTATGCTGAGAAGAGCTCCCCATGTTGATGTTAAATCCCCCTCCCACTGACCAGCACCAACATTCCCCCTCGGAAGACAAACCCAGATCAATGGCATCAAAAGCAGCTTTTCAGCTACTGTGCTATCAGGTGAGCACAGAAGAAAACATTAAGATTTATAACATGGCAATAAAAACTCCTGAATGGCTTAGAGACATGACCTCAAAAAGCCAGCTATGCACAGTAAGGTGTCAGATCTCATTACTGACAAAATCAGTGACTATTTTATATATTTATAATGTTGCCATTTAAAATGTATTCAAACGCATTATTTTACTTACTCACTTTACATAAAACATGTAAGAGCAGCGAGCCATTTTATAAGCGCAGTAAGTCACGCTAGGGTGCGCATGTAAGGATTTCAATGTTCTTTCCAGAATGTTAAGGAGACACTGCCGTTGGCCTTCACTTGTGCCTTGGCCCACTGCACTGTGCATTAAAATCATGAATGCACACCCTGGTGATACCTTTCTTACCTCTATATATTTTATCCTCCTGGGCCACAGAGAGGAGCTACCAATCTGTCGGCTCCACTACTCCCTCCCACTGTACCCAATCCCCGGATTTACCTGGCAGTATATAACCCCACTGATTTCCCAGTGGCAGGGTCAGGAAGGAGAGGCTATCTCACCCGCCCCCAAAAAAGCCTGAATCAGTCAGGCTGCAGGTTCGCCCAGTGACATGGCAGGTGGGGGTGTGTTGAACGGGCATCATACGTCCCCAGTCATGCCCTTTTTTCAACTGTAGCTTTCTTTCCAAGGGTCATGGAGTGCGGTAAGCACAAGTGTGTGGAAGCGCACCCACGTTCCCGGCCCACTTTCACATTCACCCTCCCAATGTAATAGGTCAGCCTTTCCCTGCCTATTCAGACATCCAGCCTGGTAGCTGCTCAATTTGACTCCCAGGCCCCCTCAGCTGACCCCTGGCAACCTGAACTTGGGTCACCGGCACGGCACTAGGTTAAGGCACTGATCAGTGCCTCAGCACCACTGGGTTGTTGATGTAATGTCTTTTTGCTTGCCCATGTTCACACCTGGGCCAAGTAAAGCTAGAAATAGTTTGGACACAAGAGCAAGCACAATGTTTTTCAGTGTCCAAGCAACTTTCTTGGGGTTTTGAAATGGACAGTGCTACAAAGTCACACTACGCTATAGCCAGATTATGCCAGATACATTTCTGAAATATCAGATATTAACATATTTACTCAATGTTCCTTGCTCATTTCGAATATTCAAGTAAAACTGGTCAATTATTTTACATAAAAAATGAGTTTTACTGTATAGTGATCACTCATGAAATAGATGGCGACTTTAGACCAGTGCATGATATAATAATATAGTCCATGTTTTAGGTAAGCAATACAACAAGACGGGATGTGTAATTCTAGGCCAATATATTGCACGACTCAGGTGTGTTATTAAGCTCGAGGAGCAGCAGAGTGCCTTTTAAAAACACCTGAAAGTGTAATTACTGACTACTGTTACAAATTCCTGAAGTGTCTTACTGCACTTCTAAACATGACTTTTAAAAATCAAGGCAGAGAAGTACATTTAAAACCTGTGTGTGTGGGGTTCAAAGTGAGTGTTTTTTTTTTGTTTTTTTAACTGGGCAGGAAGTCCCACCCATTGTGCAATGATGATGAGATGATTACAAGGTTTGGAATGTTCATTAGGCAATCAGATTCTTTGGTGCAAGCCAGCCCAGTGGTATGGAGGGCTGAGGTGCTGGTGCCTTACCTCCAGCCACACCATTGACCTGGGTTTGGGAACAGATCAGGGTCACTCAGCGGCTGGCTGGGTGAGGGAGAATTGAGCATCCCAAGACTGCTCTCCTCTCAGGGAGGGGAGATTTGGAGTCATGCCACTTGCCTGCCAACTAGCATAGGATGGGTGGCAGCAACGGTGGACCTGCAGATTGGGGGGGGATCAATACTCATGTGCATGGGTCACGAAAACGCCCCAGGAAGAAAACAGGATAATAGGCTGGCTCGCCCGGACCCCCACACCACATGACCTTATGTGGCAGGCTACCTGTGGGTACGGCTATGTGTAAGTGGCACTAACCAAGTAAATCCACAAGACAGGTTGATGACGGGGCATGTGGAATGACACTGAGACTGGGGACAGCAGGTGATGAAACAGAGAAAATCAAAAATTCTTATATCCATCTTAGCCATTTTATAAATTAGATAGAAACACACTTTTTGGGCAGATAAGGACTGCTTGGCCCACCCAGTCTGCCCATTTCCCTACCTACTGGGTAAGCTGCAGATCCTAGCTGATCAACCGCCTACTTTCTCCTACCCCCCCAATGCATTCTTGAATTTCCCCCGTTTTTGACCCCACCATCTCCTCAGGAAGTCCATTCCATGCGTCCACTACCCTCTCTAAAAAAAATACTTCCTCACGTTGCTCCTGAGCCGCCCCGCCTCACGATATTTTCAAATTGTGCCCCCTTGTTTTTGTACATCTTTTTTTGAAAGATGCTACCACCCTCTTAGGCTTTGTTGATTCCTTTGAGATACTTGAAAGTTTCTATCATGCCCCCCCTTCTTTCTTTGAGGGTATACATATTAAGCTCCTTTAGTCTCTCTTCGTATGGCTTCTGGTGCAGACCCTGCACCATTTTAGTTGCCCTTCTCTGGACTGCCTCCATCCTATGTCCTTGAGGAGATGGGTCTCCAGAACTGCACACAATGCTCCAGATGGGGTCTCACAATTGTCTGTATTGAGGGATGACAACTTCCTGCTTCCTACTGGTGATGCCTCTCCCTATGCATCGCAGTATCCCCCAGTCTTCCTTACTGCCTCCTTACATTGCTTGCCTACCTTTAGGTCATCTGGTATCAGGGATCGATACATTTTAAAATTCACTGGTAGTCCAAGGACAAGTGGCTTGTCTAAAAGTAGTAGTCCTTGTGTTGAAGCTGCTAGTCCGGTTAAAAAGGGGCATATTTTTAAGAAAAATAAATAAAAGCAAAGAACAAAGTGTCTGTATGTTCTTATGTGGGGGGGGGAGAGAGAGAGTTAAATACCAATATGTTAACACTGACAGTCTGAAAATGTTTAATTGCTGTTACAGATCAGACAGAACCAGTGTCAGGAAAGGAGAGACTAGGTCAAGAGGACAGAGAAAGCAGCCATGGTGCACAACACACACAGTCAAGTAATTCAAATCATAATCCATCAGTCAGAATAGTGACGCGAAGAACTATCAGCAAAAGTGTCAGCCGGAGCACTTGGAGAAGGAGCAGCTGCATCATCACCACCCAAAGCAGTAGCATGGCTATGAACATGACATGTGCCAAGAGCAGACAGGAGCCACTGGTCGATGATAGGACCCAGATCAAAGCTTTCTAAATCAGGACCTTCCACAGCAATTTGCAGAAGTGAGTGGAGTGTTTCATCAGCCAATCTTGTTCTTATTTTGCTTTTAATAAGATTTTGAACAGAAAACACTCCCTCACATTTTGCTGTAGACACACTCATAGCCATTAGCATTTCTATGAGGTCAATGATGTGAGCAAGTTGGGCCAGTCTCTCTCTCTCTCAGCAATCCTGAATAAACTACAAGATCTGGTTATCACCTGCAGTTTTTAGTAGTGCTTTTAATGCAGCATATTCCATTTTCATACAGCTTATCTACTCTTCTGTGAAAAATGTGTGAAAGTATTCTAACAAGTTAGATAAGTCACTTGTCCCAAATTCAGCTAGTTCTTCTCGGTGCAGATGAAAATTTGTAAAATCTAAAACACCTGAACCATTTAAGTGACTCCTCTGAGAAGTTCTGAAATCTCTTGTCCATGTATGTTATTGCTGCATCTGTTAAACTGTGAAGTTGTGAATCAGTGGTAAAATTTATTTCTGGACAATTGCCTCTGAAGGTAAACAGAACAGTCCTTTCCTCCCCAAGCTTTGAACATATGAAGAAGCCAGCAGAAGAAGGCCACTTGGTCTATCAAGTCTGCTCGTGTTGCAGAGTTCACTGCTTGAGCTACTGTCCCTGCCCACTCCTCCCATCCCCCCTACCCATGACCCTCACTCTCCCTCTATACCTGTCCCAGCCTCTCTTAAAGCTGGCCATGATCTTCAATGAGATTACCTCTTCTGGCAGCGCATCCCAAGTGTTGACCACCCTCTCTATTAAGAAGTGCTTCCTGACCTCCCTCCTAAACCTCCCACCCTCCAGCTTAAGACTGTGCCCCCTCGTGTCATGGTTGCCACTCAGCTTAGAGAGACTCTCCTTGTCAACCTTATTTATCCCTTTCAAGTACTTGAAGGTCCTAATCATGTCCTCTCTCTCCCTCTCCCTCTCCCTCTCCCTCTCCCGTCTTCCAGGGAGTACATGTTCGGTGCCCTCAACCTTTGCTCATATGCCTTGCCCTGCTGACCAGCTATCATTTTTGAAGCCCTCCTCTGGACCTTCTCCAGGAGGCTAATGTCCTTTTTGAGGTGTGGGAGCTAGTACTGAACTCCATATTCTGGATGCGGCCTTACCAGTGACCTGTACAAGGGCAGTATAACCTCCTCTCCTACTACTGATCCCCCTAGATATGCATCCCAGCATCTTGTTTGCCTTTGCTGCTGCCTTCTTGCACTGCGTGGAGTGCTTCAGTCTCTAGTGAGCATCACTCCCAGGTCCTTCTCCTCTTCTGATGCAGATACTCAGACTCCACCTAGGTAGTACTCTGTCCTAGGATTCCTGACTCCAATATGTATAACTTTGCATTTCTTGGCATTGAAGCCAAGCTGCCAGATCCTAGACCACCTCCCTAGCTTTGCCAGATCTTCCTGTAGGTCCTGTATCCCTTCAGTTGTGTCCACTCCCCCACAGTTCTTGGTGTCATCCGCAAATAGGCACATTTTGCCCTTAATGCCATCTCCAATGTCACTAATGAAAACAATGAACAACACTGGCAGCAACACAGAGCCCTGAGGGACCCCACTGGTTACCTATCTTGTGCCAGATAACTCTCCCCCTACAACCACCCTTTGGGTTCTGTCCTTCAGCCAGTTTTCCACCCATCTGGCCATCTTTTCCCCAACCCCAAGATCCACCAACTTCCCGATCAACCTTTTGTGGGGCACAGAGTCAAAGGCCTTGCTGAAATCAAGACAGAGGATTTCTACCGCTTGGCCACTGTCTGTCTTAGTGACAAGATAAAGAAGTCAATGAGATTTGTTTGACATGCTCTCCCCTCCCCCAATGAACCCATGCTGCCTCGCAACCTGGAGACCATGTTCCTCTAGATATTCCACCAATCTTTCCTTTAGTATGGTCTCCATGAGTTTGCCCACAATGGAGGTCAGAATGACTGGTCTGCAATTCCACGGGTCATCCCTGGGACCGCTTTTGTGGAGTGGCACTACATGTGCTGTTCTCTAGTCCTGCAGTACTACGCCTGTCTAGTGAACTATTAAATAGGTCTGCCAGTGGCCCTGCCAGCTCCTCAGCCAGTTCCTTCAGTACCCTTGGATGTACTCCGTCCAGGCCTGGTGATTTGTCCACCTTCAATGCCAGCAGCCCCTCCCCCACTATATCCTCCTCCATCACTACATCTGTGTCGTCCCCCTTACCCCTCCTGAAGGCACTGGTCCGTCCTTCTCCCCTGTGAAGACGGAACAGAAGCATTTATTTAGTATCTCTGCTCCCCCATTAACCTCCACCCACTCCACCCCTTTCTTAGGGCAACAATCCCTTCCTTCTTGTCCCTTTTCTCACTTACAGTGAAAGAAAGCCTTCTTCCCTCTCTTAATTCCTTCAGCTAACTGCAGCTTCTGTGCATTTGCTCGTCTGACTTTCTTACTTGACTCACTAACTAACCAACCTTAGGGAATTTTCCCTATCCATCTCTCTCTTGGTCTTCCTGAATTTTCTATAGGCCAACCTCTTTTCCCTTACTGCCTGGGCAACCCCAGAACTGATCCAGCTGGGCGCTTTGGCCCTTGTGTTTTTACCCAAGCCTAATGCACTAATCTGTGACAACCAGTATTCCTTCCTTAATGATGGACCACCTTCGGTCCACCCCATATCTGCTCCGATGCCCACAAGATGGCTCCTTAGCACTTCACCCATTTTCCTAAAGTCTGCCCTCCTGAAATCCAAGATTTTGGTCTTAGTCGGGATGCTTTCATTTTCCATATCCAACTGGAACCACACTGTGCAATGATCACTTCCTCCCAGTGGCTCCCTGACCATTATTTCCTGTACATGCTCCCCATTTGTGAGCACCAGATCAAGAATTGCCTCAGCTCTTGTTGGTTCAGTGACGCCCCGAGTCCGGAACCCACTCTGCAGTCCTTCCAGGATCACATGACTCCTAGCACATATCGTGGATGGTATGCTCCAGTCCACCTTGGGCAGGCTGAAGTACTCCACAGTTACCAATACAATATATTTCTCTTCATAACTGTATTGTTTCAGAAACGACGTCATGAATTTTCCAGGCTTTACTTTTAACTCCATTAACTGGACAATGCATGTCTCTATGAGTTGTGGGACTTCCAATAAAAGCAGGTCATCTTTTTTCAGCGCTGGTTCAGGTGCTCAATGATCTCTTGATGGCTAGAGATCGGAAGAGCTGTTCCATCTTGGTTCTTTTGGCTCTCTCTCATCAGCATCTGACACCATGGACCACAGGGTGTTGCTTGATCGCCAGAGGTACATCTGTGGACTGTCAAGTACAGTCCTCAGGTGGTTTACATCGTTCCTCATAAGTAGAACACAGAGAGTGGTGTCTGGGATTTTTTCCTCAGGCCCTATTTCTCTGTGGTGTGGGGTCCCTCAGGGTTCAGTGCTATCACCCATGTTGTTCGTGGTGTATATGCTACTCCTCGGAGACACTGTAAAAAGGTATGGGCTAAGGTTTCACTGCTATGCTGATATCCAGCTCTACCTTTCTTTTGCACTGACCAGAAGTTAAACTCAGATAAGACTGAGGTGCTGGTTGTGGACCCAGGTCGCCAGACCGGGGGAAGGTGTTGGTTTGCCCTCGGGACTTTTTCTCGGTGGCATTTCACTCCTGACCTCCAAATGGGTGCATAACCTGGGGGTAATTTTTGATGAAGAGATAACCCTACATTCACAGGTGTCAGCTGTCGTCAAGTCTTCCTTTTATCATCTCAGGAATATCGCCAGGGTTAGACACCTCGTTCAGTCTGGTGACCTTCCTACTTTGGTCCACGCTTTTGTGTCCTCGCACTTAAGATTATTGCAACTCCCTGCACCTAGGGCTTCCTGGGGTGGAAATCCGCCGCCTGCAGCTGGTGCAGAACATGGCAGCCCAGCTTTTGACAGGATCTGCTCGGTCTTGTCATATTACACCGGTGCTGCGCGAACTGCACTGGCTGCCAGTACAGTGGCAGATCACCTTTAAAGTCGGTTTACTGACTTTTAAAGCCCTACACAGACTGGGCCCGGATTATCTGAAAGAGCGCCTTGTTCCTTACTGCCCTGGACAACCACACCACTCGGCCGATGAGGGGTTGCTAGAGATTCCAAGGGTGTGTTTGAAATCTTCTGGGGTGAGAGCATTTATGTATGCAGCCCCTACCCTTTAGAATTCTCTACCCCATCCGTTACAAAAGTGCACAACTGTGGAAGAATTTAAGCTTGCCTTAGAAACTTTTCTGTGGCAACAGGCATTCAGTGACTGATCTTCCTAATGATGAATGGTAAACTGTTATTTTAATGTTAATTGTACTGATGTTTGTTTGAATTGTATTGATGTTAGACCTGTTCTTTAAATTGTTAGGCGCCTTGGCTATTAGATAGGGCGCCTTATAAATTATTATTATTGAAATGCAAGCAACAGATGTTTCAGCACAGGCAAGAAGTCTTGAAGTATGAACAGAGATCTTACAAACTGTACACTCTAGACATAGAAACATAGAATTTGACGGCAGATAAGGACCGCTTGGCCCACCCAGTCTGCCCATTTCCCTACCTAATGGATAAGCTGCAGATCCTAGTTAACCAGCAGCCTACTTCTTCCTACCCCAACCCCCCAGAATTGCCTTATGACTGTCCCATGCATGCTTGAATTCCACCACTGTTTTTGACTCCACAACCTCCTCCGGAAGGCCGTTCCATGAATCCACAACCCTCTCTGTGAAAAAATACTTCATAAATTACCTCTGAGCCGCCCCTCTATCTTCAAATTGTGCCCCTTGTTCTTGCACACCTCTTTTTTTGAAAGATGCTACCCTCTTGGACTTTGTTGATTCCCTTGAGGTACTTGAAAGTTTCTATCATGTCCCCCCTCCCCTCCTTTCCTCGAGGCTATACATATTAAGCTCCTTAAGTCTCTCTTCATATGTCTTCTGGTGCAGACCCTGCACCATTTTAGTTGCCCTCCTCTGGATAGCTTCCATTCTGTCTATGTCTTTGCGGAGATTGGGTCTCCAGAACTGCACGCAGTACTCCAGATGGGGTCTCACCAGCTGTCTGTACAGAGGGATAATAACTTCCTGTTTTCTACTGGTGATGCCTCTCCTATGCATCCCAGTATCCCCCAGCCCTCCTTGCTGCCCTCTCACATTGCTTGCCCACCTTTAGGTCATCTGATATGACTACCCCCAGGTCCCTTTCCATTTTTGTTGTTGTTAGTATCTCACCCCCCACTGTGTACTCTTCCCCTGGGTTTTTGTTTCCCAGGTGCATTACCTTGCACTTCTTAGCACTGAATCTAAGCTGCCATACATTTGACCATTCCTCTAACCTTGCCAAGTCCCTTCTCATCCTTTCCACCCCACCTTGTGCATCAACTCTGTTGCAGATCTTTGTGTCATCTGCAAAGAGACATGCTTTTCCTTCAGTCCCTCTGCAATGTCAGCTTATAAAAGACATTGAAGAGAACCGTCCTAACACTGAACTCCCGGCGGGCACCTCACTAGTAACTCTCTTTCAGAGTGAACCTATTTACTATTACTGTCTGTGTCCTATTCTCCAGCCTTCTTTACTCAGGCTGTCATCTTGGGACCCTCTTCGGAGGCTGTTAACTTGTATATTAATCTTGTGTGTGGGATTCGTGTCAAATGCCTTTAAAGTCTAGGTAGGCCATGTCCACAGCCCTCCTGATCTACTACTTTGGTCACCTAGTCAAAGAAATCTATCAGATTTGTCTGGCATGACCTGCCTGATGTGAATCCATGCTGCCTTGGGTCCTGTGCCCCTCTAGCCTCTAGATACTCGACAGTTCTTTCCTTCAGAAGTGATTCCATCATTTTCCCTACCACTGAGGTTAAACTAACAGGTCTGTAGTTTCCTGCTTCTGCCTTGCTCCCACTTTTATGAAGGGGAATCACATCTGCCCTCCTCCATTCCTCGGGTACCACCCCATCCTCCCATGATTTGTTAAAGAGGGTAGTCAGTGGTGTCACTAGTTCTACCCTTAGTTCTTTTAGAATTCTGGGATGAATCCCATCAGGTCCCATTGCTTTGTCGCCCTTCAGTCTTAAGAGTTGTTTCAGAACCCTTTTTTCTGTAAATGTGCTGGTATCAACTTCTGCATCTAGAGTGTTTCTACTGTTTGTTTTAGGTACCTCTCCCTCTTCCTTTGTAAATACTGAGCAAAAATATTTGTTTAGTATTTCTGCCTTTCACAGATCACCCTCTGCCCACCTCCCTCCCTTTATTAAGCCTCACTATCCCTCCCTTGGTCTTCTTGCCCTGATGTACCTATAAAGGTTTTATCCCCTTCTTAACTGGTTGGCTATCTTTTCCTCGGTTTGGGCCTTTGCTGTTGGACTGCCTTCCAGCTTCCTTTTGCTTTAACTGATACAGTTCTCTGTCCTGCTCCTTCTGTGATTCCTTGTACTTCCTGAATGCTTTCTTTTCTCTTGAACCTTCACTGCCACTTCCTTTGAGAACCATAGTGGTTTCTTACATCGTTTCGTTTATTTGCTTCACACAAAGGCTTGTTACCTCTGTGATGGCAGTTTTATTATTCCCATTGTTCTTCCACCTCCTTCCTGCCCATTGCTAGAGCATTCCTTGAGCACTCACCCATTTGGCAAAGTCAGCCCTCTAATGTCCAGTACTTTTGCCTTTGTATGGCTTGACTCTATTGCTGTGTTTATTGTGAACCATACTGTCCGATGGTCGCTGGTTCCCAGATGGCTACCCACTTCTATATCTGTGATCCTCTCTTCATCTCCATTTGAGAAAACCAGGTCTAAGATTGCTCCCTCTCGAGTGGGCTCCAATACTAGTTGTCTAAGGCATGCCCCCGTAGGGTATCTAGAATAACCCCACTCTTCGAAGTGGCTGCTGCAACTGCACTCCAGTTAACATCTGGCATATTCAGATCACCCATCAGCAATATCTCCCCTTTTTCTGCCATTCTAAGTATACTTTCTATCATTTCCTTGTCCATTTCCTCCCCCTGAGAAGGGGGTCTGTATACAACCCCTGTGCGGATTGTGGTGCCATTGCCGGTCTCCAAATTTACCCACAGTGCTTCTTCTCCCCGTTTTCCCTTTTGTTCTGTTGCTTTGATTCCTTCCCTTATGTAAACAGCTACTCCTCCTCCTCCTCTTTTACCCTCCCTGTCCCTCCTGTAGATAGTGTATCCTGGTATGTTTACGTCCCAGTCATGGTTTTGTGTGTACCATGTTTCTGTGACTGCCACGATATCCACATGTTCCTCCTCCATCAAGGCCAGTAATTCAGGAAGCTTGTTACTCAAACTACGGGCACTGGTACTCATTGCTCTCCATTTTTTGATGGCTTTACCTTCTGTTGCAGCATCCCCCACTGACCTTTCTACCTCGGTCTTTTTTTCATTTAGTACCTGTTTTGTAGGGACAGGCTGGGATTTTCCTGCTGCTCATCAGTGCCTCCCCCCTGACTAGTTTAAAAGCTTGCCAATGAAGCATTTAAACTGTTATTTTAATGTTAATTGTACTGATGTTTGTTTGAATTGTATTGATGTTCGACCTGTTCTTTAAATTGTTAGGCGCCTTGGCTATTAGAAGTGCCTTTGCATTGGTGTCTTAGAAGTGCCTTTGCTTTAGCGCCATCATCACCGGCAATTAGACATGTTTGAGGTTATAACTACTGTGGGCAGGTTGACTTGGACAGCGTGAACAGAATGAGTCTTGCAAGCCAACGAACCTGCTTAACTGCACTGTGTCTATGACATGGGCGATTTCCTGCAGCTCTCGGTTTCTTAGGGCTGTAGTGATAATTTAAAAATTCCTTTCACAGCCTTTTCAACTTTATTAACAAAAGGATTTTTTATCATGGCATCGAGGACTGCCAACTTCAGTTTATGAACCACACAATGCATAGGTATAACAGCTGGAAAGTACAGTTATGCAAGAACTTACCGTAACAGTAGATCTTCGAGAGAGGCGCTTGCAGTAAGTAATTACATATAGGACTGACCCGGCAGGCGTCAGGACCCCACGGAAAAATTTCTAGCTAGCAATGTCAGGCAGAGGACTGCCCCCACGTCAGGTGACCGATGTCATGCGACGTCAGTATGAAGGGGTGGTCCCCCACAACTGCCTTCCAGTTCTTTCCTGCCAAAGGCCTAAAAAGGCAAGACGAGAGAGAAGCGGATAATTTCCCTTCCTGGAAAAGGAGCTGAAAAGCTAAGGGGGATGGAGGGCAGGAAGGCATTACCTACTGCAAGAGCATCTCTCAAAGATCTACTGTTACGGTAAGTTCTTACGTAACTGTACTATCTTACTTCATGAGAGCTCTTGCAGTAGGTAATTACATATAGGACTGAATCCCAAGCAGTCTGGAAAAAAGGAAGAGCACTCGGGAGGAGGAAAACTATCCAACCAATGGAACCTCCGGCTGAACGGGTCTTAAGAAAGAAGACCTTGAAGTACAGCCAACCCGAAGGCTGCTCTAAGGCGAGAGGCAATATCCAAACTGTAGCATTTCATAAAAGTATGGACAGAAGTCCAAGTCGCGGCTGCGCAGATATCTGCTGCTGACACATTCTTGAAACAAGCCGTAGAGGCGGCTACTTCTCTGGCGGAATGACCTCTAACTTGACCCGGCAGGGTCTTGTGGTACTTGTCATAACAGAAGTTGATATAATGAGCCAACCGTTTAGAAAGGCATTGCTTGGAAACTGCATTGCCCTCTCTTTTGTAAGCAAGAGACAAAAAGCTGATCCGATTTCCTGAGATCCTTAGTCCTAGTGGTATAGTATCTCAGTATTCTATGAACATCCAAAGTATGCAAGAGATACTCCCGCTGATTGGAGTGTTGTGTAAAGAAAGCAGGTAGCTCAACGGATCCTGCATATCCAAAGCGCACAGCCACTGTCCCTGCCAAAGAAGCGGCAGAAGGCTCTGCAAGGAGAGCATTCTGAAGCATTTGTACTCCACGAACATGTTCAAGGAACTGAGGTCTAAAAAAGGCCTCATGTCTCCAGTCTTCTTTGGAACTAGGAAGAAATGGGAATAACAACCTGTTCCCCCAAAGATGGGTGGGGACTGGTTCCATCGCCGCCTTCCCAAAAAGGGAGGAGATTTCTTCCAGGACCAGAGGAAGATGTTCCAGGGAGTAAGACGACTTTGGGTGGTGGTGTTCGGAGCGGTTTCTGAAGAAACT
This sequence comes from Neoceratodus forsteri, assembly GCA_016271365.2. Taxonomy (NCBI): domain Eukaryota; kingdom Metazoa; phylum Chordata; order Ceratodontiformes; family Ceratodontidae; genus Neoceratodus; species Neoceratodus forsteri. The sequence continues at coordinate 1,198,352,334 of CM057452.1, forward strand.
CGATTGAGTGTCCTGCTACTATCCCGGTAGATGGAAGGAGAGCCTCCCTCCTACTGGTTTCTCTGGAGTGTCCAGAGGCCATGGGAGAGGGGAGGAGTCAGGAGGTGTGGGGCAGTGCACCGGACAAGGCTCCTGCAGCTTTTTTGGGCAGGGGAGTCTTGGTAGCTGGAGGGGCCCCGACACTTGTTGGCCCACTTGCCCTGTGGTTTCGCTTTTGGTAGAGTATGTCGACGAAAAGGGCGACTCTGTCCCTGAGGGGGTCTGTACCGAGAGTCCACAGACTTGAGTAAAGTGCCCTTCTCCTGCAGGTCGGTGATGACGTCCTCGACATTGCCGCCGAACAGCATCGAACCCCTGAAGGGCGCGTCTTGAATGGCAGATTGCACTTCAGGGACCAAACCTGACACCCAGAGCCAGGCATGACACCAAAGACCTACGGCGAAAGCTGAACTCCGTCCAACTGCATCCACTACATTGTAGGTGGCACAAAACATGTGCCAACTGGCCGAACGAGCAGAGCGGACAAGGTCAGCCACTTCCTGTTTGGTCTGGGACTCAGGAAGGGAGTCCAATTTAGATGCCACCTGACTCAGGATTGTCTTCTGGTAGTCCCCCATATGTGCGACATAGTTCAGGGCCCTAATACCCAGGGTAGAAGAAGCATACACCTTCCCATACTGGTCCAGAAGCCGGGACTCCTTGTCAGGTGGAGACGAGCTGAGATGTTTGGGGTTGGCGGAATGGGCGTGAGTGGCACTAATCACGACCGAGTGCGCCTCGGGGTGTACATTCAAAGAATCTACTCCCTCAGGAGCCTGATATAGCCGATCTGCCTTCCTAGGAAGGGGGATAATGTGGACGGTTGCTTCCAAATAGTGGAAACAAGGTCAGCGTAAGGCTCAATCCAGGGTGGAATCAATGTCGGAGCGGTCTCGGGTACATCTAAGTGGGCAGCGAGCTTCTTACGCTGTGGATCTGGCTCCAGAGATTGCCACTGCTGAACTTCCTGGATCTTTCTCAATAACTCCAAAAAAGAAGGATCCTCCGGAGGAGACTTTGTAGTAGTCCTTGGCCTGGGATGATCTGGAGTACGAGGCTAGTCATCCAGATCGCAGCATCTCCCCGAGTCTGAGTCAGAGGTCTCCAACCTAGAGAAGGAAGACTCCTCCTGACGTGGGGGAGGAACGTTCCCTCTGAGAAGCCCTCTAGGAAGCGTATCCTCCCCACCCCTGGCACCCGAAGGCTCACCTCTGGTGTCAGGTAAGGGGGAGGGAATCTTCCTGTCTCCAGAGTAGGGGATCCTGTGCAGGGTCCAGCGCCAGAAGATGGAACTCTACCTCCCTGGTGAGCCAAGCCTTGGCCTCAGCCACCAGGCAGCCAAAGTATCCTTCAAGTCTACCGGCGGCTGTGGTGAGGGCGGGGAAGGAGGAGGAGGGGGATACGGATACTGGGGTACCATGATGGCAGTGTCCGAACCCGACCGCCGAAGCCCGGCACGCGACTGAGGCACCGGTACCGCGGCATCGATACTGCAGTACCGGTAGGGCGGCACCAGATTAAGCGTGTCTGATACCCGGTGCCAGATGCTCTAATGGAGCAGAAGGCCCTGGGAAAGGCCCAACAGGCAAGCTAGGTAAGAGTGGCCCCACAGGTGGTGGGCCTGGCATTGGAGCAGCGTCCAGGAGAGGGATGTCAGCTGGCGTCGGGGCCGGCGTCGGAGGATCCGGTGTCAGAGGATCTGGCCCTGTTGGAGGGAGCTCTGACGTCAGCGTACCCTGCTCCTCCGTGTCAACCAGGGAAGGAGAGTGGAAATCCCCAGTGTCCAGCAGAGGAGACACAGGAGCCTCAGAAGGCAACAGCAAGCGTCGTGGTGAGCCTGGGACGTTGGACTGGTCTAAGGGGTCAGACATAGGCTCTTTCGCTGGGCGGTCATCGGAGGGGCCGGCATCTGATTTATCAGCAGGATCCAGGTGGGTGTCGGAGCCGGCATCTGACTTATCGGAACTCTGGCCCGACACAGGTTGCATTGGGGATGCGACCTTGGCGGGCATACGAGGGACCATGCACCCTCCAGAAGAAGCCGGCATCTTATCAATCCTGTCCGGGCGGACATCTGTGGCACCGGTGTCAGACTCAGCAGACCCGCTCGACCCAGACGGCCGCATGGAAGCAGCCTTCATGGGGGCAGAAGCCTCCTTTGCCCTGGAGGAACCCGAGGGGCCAGAGTGTTAGCCCAACGGGAGGGGCGACACAGTCTTGGGCACTGCGAAGATGGTCAATGAGGAGCAGTCCCCAGAGGGGATGTTACCTTAAGGACGTGGAGGTCGTGTTCCGGTCCCAGTGCTTGTCCTTTTTCTTGTGACCTTCAGGGAAGTGGAAGCCTGCCGTAACTTCTTCAACTCCGCCTCCATGGACGCCATCTTTTTCTTGAGAATATGGGCCTCAAGGGACTGCTGCCTCCATTTTCGGTGGCCGAATTTAACTTTTGGCAGTGCTGGCACTTCTCCACGGGGTGGTCCGGGCCTAAGCAGAAGAGGCACAGGGAGTGTCCGTCCTTATGCGGCAGTTGGGAATCGCATGAGTCGCACTTATTTTTATGCTATTCGGAAGGTGTCGGGGAAGACATACATGGATGTTTGATGCAAAAAGCGAGAAAAATCGGTCGAAACGTTTTGCAAAAACTAACCGACGGAAGACTGACGAGCGATGCAACTCTACCATTTAGGAACTTTCTCAAGTCAACGGGGAAGAACCGAAGGACACGGGTGACCGCCTTTATATTGACGCTGCATGACGCCGGTCACCTGACGGGGGGCGTCCCCGCCAGAGACTTAGCTAGAAATTTTTCAGTGGGGTCCTGACGCCTGCCGGGTCAGTCCTATATGTAATTACCTACTGCAAGAGCCCTCTCGAAGTAAGATCATGTTCTCTCATTTTTGCTATGGTTCCACCTGTATGGCCCATCATAACACTGGCTCTATCAAAGTTTGCTGAGATGAGCACCAGCCCAGGCTTGCTCACATCACTGAGGTTGACAAAAGAAAGACTCATTACTGTTAGAAGAGATAAAAAACATGACAGCTTCTGATAATGGGAGACTTCAACATGCCAGATACAGACTGGTCAATACCAGTAGGAACATCCACCAGAACTAGACACATGGTGGATTCCCTGCAGGAGGAGGGCCTCAAACAACTGGTACAACAACATACAAAAGACAGGGCTATCCTAGATCTTGTACTTACTAACGAGGAAAGGATCGTAGATCTCCAGGTAGGTCACCTGAGGGCCAGTGACCATCATATGGCATGGTTCAATCTGGCCACTAGAACTAAATCATCCCATTCCAAGGCAAAAATGGAACTTCAGAGGAGCTGACTTTGATAAGAAGGCCAACAGAGTTAAGCTAGCCCTGGCAAGAAGAAATACAGGTGAGGGCGTACAGACAAAGTGGGTAAGCATTAAGGATACAATACTTCTGAAGCAACATCCCATTGTGTTAGACAGAAAAGAAGGAGGAAAGCACTTTGGTTCTCAAAAAACAGTAGCAGAAAAGGTCAGAGGCAAAAGGCTGGCCTTCAGGAAATAAGGGAACCACACCAAACTTCCCTAAGGGAAGCACGGAAGACAGTACGGCTTGCAAAGGCCCAAACCGAGGAAACACTAGCACGAACAGTAAAAGAAGGGGACAAGACTTTCTATAGATACATTAGTAAAAAGCAAAAGTCAAGAGGGCGTATTGCTGAGATCAAAGGAGATAAAGGGGAGTGTGTGGAGGAGGACCAAGGAAAAGCATCTATCCTAAATAGATACTTCTGCTCAACATTTACTGAAGAGAAGGTAGGGCAGGGCCCACAGCTTGGCACCACAGACACGGGGGAGGGAGGTGTGCACTAATCCCATCACAAAAGAAAGGGTCCTACAAAACTCGCTAAGCTCAGAGTGAACAAGGCAATTGAACTTGATGGCATACATCCCAGGGTACTAAAGAAGCTAAGGGTTGAACTAGCAGAGCCATTATCAGAACTGTTAAGCGAGTCTCTGAGCACAGGAGAGGTCCCAGAAGACTGGAGAAGGGCTCATGTGATCCCACTCCACAAGACTGGTAGCAGAGAGGAGGCAGGGAACTACAGATCAGTCAGTCTTACCGCAGTAGTGGGCAAGATTATGGAGGCACTCCTTAAGGAAAGGACAGTGCAACACCTGGAATCCATAGAAGCACAGGATCCAAGACAGCATGGGTTTACAACAGGAAGGTCCCGTCAAACCAATCTCATAGATTTCTTTGACTTGGTAACCAGAGTGGTGGACCAATGGAGTGCAGTTGACTTCAGCAAAGCTTTCCGATACAGTTCCACATAGAAGATTGATTAATAAGCTGGGTAGGCACAGAGTGGGTCAGAAGTTGGTCAACTGGGTGGCAAACTGCTTGACGGGCAGAGAACAGAGAGTGGTGATAAACTGTATACAGTCAAAAGAGATGAAAGTCACAAGTGGGGTACCTCAGGGATGAGTCCTGGGCCAGTCCTCTTCAATATCTTCATCAGTGACATTGCAGATGGACTGGAGGGTAAGGTTTGTCTGTCTGTAGATGACACCAAGATCTGGAACAGAGCAGATGATCCAGATAGGGTGGGCAGAATTAGAAGAGATCTGGATAAACTGGCAAAATGGTCGGTAGAGTGGCAACTGGGGTTTAATGCAAAGAAGTGCAAGATCATACACATAGAGAAGAGAAACCCTGAAGCCAGCTATAGGTTGGGAGGGGAGTTGTTGGCAATCACAAGGGAAGAAGGACTTGGGCGGCATCATCATCACAGATGACCTGAAATCATCCAAGCAGACCACTAAAGCAGTAGGTAAGGCTAGAGGGATGTTGCGGTATATTAGTAGGGGTACCACAAGTCGTAAGAGGGAGGTAATAATCTCTCTTCTTTACAAGACACTGGTTAGGCCCCATCTGGAGTACTGCATGCAGTACTGGAGGCCGCACCTGCACAAGCACATTAAAAATTGAAGATAGTCCAGAGAAGGGCAACCAAAATGGTGCAGGGACTGCATCAGAAAACATATGAGGACAGATTAACAGAGCTCATTATGTACACCCTAGAGCAAAGGAGGGAGAGAGGTGATATGATCGAAACATTCAAACATCTTATGGTCATTAACAAGGTGAAAGAGTCTAACATGTTTCAACATAAGAAAAACAGCAGAACAAGAAGACACAGCTTGAGATTAGAGGTAATGCGAGCAAGTTCTTTTTCACAGAAAGGATGGTGGATGCATGGAACGGCCTACCTCAGGAAGTAGTGGATAGGAATACAGTGCACGGCTTCAAAGAGGCATGGGATGGGCATAAGGGAGCACTACAGACGAGTATGAATAGATAGGCCATTGATAGAGTAAAGGCCTATGGCACATTAATAAGGTAGAAAAAAAAGGGCAGACTGGATGGGCCTTGCAGTCTTTATCGGCCGTCAGCGTCTGTTTCTATGGATTCCAATGCTGTGCTTATTGCTGTAAACACGTCTTGCGCATGAGACTGTTCTAATGGAACAGCTTTAATCAAAATAGTCGTGACCTGTTTTGACGTGCCTTCCACAAAGCGGAGAAATACATCTTCCCACTCAATGAAACTTGAGTCGGTACTGCCATCAGCAAGAATGAAACTGCATTTTAACTGTCTGCATCTCAGTTTTAGACATGACAGCTAATACTGATGTACAGAAGTCCCCAGCTCTTGTCATTAGCATAATTGCTTCCTAGTTTAATGTCATTTTTGTCTTGTAATGCACATAGCCACTCCATATTGGTAAAAGGATGCACATTTTTAGCTATGACATATGCAGTATTAAATAGGTGTCTCATTTTGTTTTTGGTGGACTCTTCCATTTGATAAAATGCATGATATAAAGCAGTTTCAGTAACATCAAAGCTAACTGCATGGTGGCCACGGTCATGTCTATACAGATTTTCACAGATATGTTGACTGGATTTCTCATGAGCTCGCAGTAATTCTATTCTAAAATTATTTGAACCACTGGCAAAGATGTTTGGTTTCCTTGAATACGCAGGAACTGCAAGTGAAGGATATTCTTCTCACATGTTGCAAAATATTAAGCATTTTTTATCATCATATCTTAGCCATGTGAACAGATTTAACCAATGAAGCTGAAACAATGTAGCCCTTTTCTCTTGGTCATATCTTTTGTCTTTGCTTTTTTTCTCCATCTGCTGCAGAGAGACCACGGTTGCATCTTCTAAATTTCGTTTTTTGTTAAGTACCTGCAATGACTGATGTTGATGCCACCAAACATGTGCTACTGCAGCTGTTGCCGCTGTCATTGTCAATGTTTTGTGAAACTGCACAGTTAGATAGTGAATCATAGAACTCATCAGCTGTCCTGTCTAATACCACAGATTCAGAAGAACTAACAGTTTGGATCTTTTCCTGACAATGGCTTTGGGAAGGAACTTTATTATGTTCTATTTCAGATGAGGTGGAAGATGGACTAGGGGAGACGGAAGGGGATTTCCAAAGGGAAAAAAGGGTACTTTGCTTTGTTTGCTTATTTGTACGCATAGTAATTGTGTAATCACATATACATGACGAATCTTGAATCAGAATGTATGAAATAAAACTAACCACTCAAGTTTATTGCTCTGTGATTGTGACAGTAACTTGCACACTGAAAGAAATACATGGACTGATTTCAATCAAATCTACCTCCTATTACTTCTTTTTTTTTTTGCTGTCTTTTTTTTTTCCATTCACAAGTCCGCCACAGGAGTGGACACACACAGTGGGCAGGTCAAGTCATCCTTTGTGTCACTCCTTTCCACATGTTACAAAAGAAAAAATTACTCACCTTAGTAATGTTGTTTCTTCTAATGGAGTCTTGCTATGGTATGACAGTAGCAGTTTGATCCAGCTCTAGAACTGCTCCGGAGGTGAAATGGTTAATACCATTCCAAAATAGAACTTTGAGCACGAGCTCCAAGAAGCAGCTCTATCTGTGTAATTTCAAACCTGAACTGTCAGATCTCTTACGAGCAAAACTCACTAAGGTCTGTGTGGAAGCTGTAACCCACACAGCCAAATGGCTACCTAAATACTAACAACCATTGCTGGTCCCAACACCCAAGACTCAAGTCAGGGGACCAGAACTACTAATACAATTCTAACAACATGAGAATAAAACAACAGTATAATAAAACACACTCCAAACCCCCAAAAGGGGGAGAAACGCTAAAAGGGCACAAAACAGTGCCCACACTAGGTTGCTCGCACCCCACTCAAGTAGAAGTTCTGAGAGGGGCAGGCTGGGGGGGAGGTCATAATATAGCAAGACTCCATTAGAAGAAACAACATTACTAAGGTGAGTAATTTTTTCTTCAAACAACATGAAGTCTTGCTATATTATGACAGTAGCAGACTACACAGCAGTACCTCCATGGAGGAGGGGCAGAACCTACTTAGGGAATAGGCTCTGAAGAACAGCTGTGCCAAACCGAGCATCTCTCCTGGCCTGGACATCCAGGGAGTAATGCTTGGTGAAAGTGTGTACCGCTTTTCCAAGTAGCAGCCTGGCATATCTCTAATATAGGGATGTCTCAGGCAGCAGCTAGAGACGAGCAGTACCCCTGGTAGAGGGAGCCCTCAAGCCAGAGGGGGGATCTCTGCCCAGTTTCGATACAAAATTGGATACAAGAGACAATCCACCTGGCAATTGATCTCTTAGTGGCAGGTTTGCCTTTCCCAACTTCACCATAGGTAAGGAAAAGTTGGAGGATTCAACCTGTGACCTTTAGTACACTCTATATAGTAACTAAGAGCTCTAACATCCAGGTTGTGCAACTCCTCTCACCAGAAGAGGAGTGATCAGTGAAAATACTGAAGGGAGATAGATTGGTTAAGATGGAAATCTGAAACCACCTTAGGTAAAACTTCCTATTAATCCTAAGGACTACCTTATCCCTGTGGAAAGAAATAAAGTCAGTTTTTACTGACAGGCTTGCAACTCACTTATGCATCTAGCAGAAGTGACAGCCACCAGAAAAACAGTTTTCAAGTTAGATACTTAAGCTCTGCAGAAAACAGAGGTTCAAAAGGGGTTGTATTAACTGGGCAATACAAACATTAAGGTCCCAGGCAGGGGCCGTTCCCGAAAGGGTGATTAGTATGGAGTAATCCGTTAAAAACTTGGAAAACACAGGGTGAGTGGAAAGAGGGATGACTTTCCTGCTGAAACAAAAGCAGATACAGCTGCCAAATGGACTCTCAGGGTAGCTGGTCTGAGACCCAAGGAATTAAGATGGACCACGTAATCTAATACAATGGGCAAATCAGCAGATTCTGGGGAAACATTTTTCCCAGCACACCAAATGGAAAACCTTTTCCATTTAGAACTATAAGTAGCCCTAGTGGAAGGCTTTCTGGAAGCCTTTAGGATTTCAAGAACACCCTGAGAGAGGTGTAAATCAGCAAACTAACTCCTCAAGAGCCAGACCTTGAGGTTGAGGGATCTGAGGTCCGGATACCAAACCCTTCCCTGGGCACAAGTTAATAGGTTGTGATTCCTGGGGAGGCAAAGGGGAAGATGGATTGTCAGTGACAGAAGGAGTGGGTACCAGGGCTGCCTGGCCCAATCCAGGGGCAATCAGAATCACCCTGCAAGGCTGAGATCTGATTTTGACTAGTACTTTGAATAGGAGACGGAAGGGGGGAAAGCATAAAGAAACTTCCCCGCCCAATCCAGGAGAAGGGCATCCAGGGGGACTGAGCCCAGCACTGGAGGCCTGCAACAGAACAGAGGAAGTTGGTGATTGTCTGGGGCTGCAAAAAGATCTATCTATCTGAGGGGTGCCCCATCTGGCAAAGACTATCCCCAGCACTTGAGGATCCAGGGACCATTCGTGATGGCCCTGGGAAATCCTGCTGAGAGCATCTGCTAGGACGTTGTCCTGCCCTGGAAGATGAACTGCTATGAGGGAAGTGTTCAGGGAATAGGCCAGAGACCACAGCTTCATTGCCTCGGTGCACAAGGCCGAAGACAGAGTGCCCCCGTTTGTTGATATACCACATTGTTGTGGTGTTGTCTGTTCTGACTTGTATCACCTTGTTGTGGACAGATGCAGAAAATGCTTGAAGAGCTAAAAAGACAGCTCTGAGTTCCAGCAAATTGATGTGGAGCAGAGATTCCTGGGGGACCACACTCCTGAGTGGAGAGGTCGCCCATGTGGGCTCCCAACCCAGAAGGGAAGCATCTGTAGTGAGAGTCAAATTGTGAGCAGGGAAATGAAGGGACCCCAATCTCAAATTGCTCTGATCCTGCCACCACTGGAGGGCCTGGATCAAGGTTCGAATCACTGGGACCAACTTGGAAAGGGGTCTCCTCTGAGACCAATAGGTTCTCAAGTGAAACTGAATGTCTCTCATCTGAAATCTTGCTCCCTGCACAACAGCTGTGGATGCAGCCATGTGCCCCAGGAGCTGCAGAAAGTGTCTTGCTGGTCGAGAGACCTGCAGAGTGAAGGAGGAGGCCAGAGCCACTAAATTGCCACCCTTTCTAAGGGAAGAAAAGCTCTGGCTAGCTTTTGGCTCCAACTCTGCCCCTATAAAGGTGAGTACCTGGACTGGTTCCAGAACCGACTTTGGCAGATTTAGCAGAAAGCCCAGGAGGTGAGAAGCTGCTGGGTGACTTGCAGGTGAGATTTTACCTGTTCTGGGGACTGGCCTACAATGAGCCAATCGCTAGATAGGGAAAAACAGCAATCCTTTGCCTCCTTAAGGGCCACTGCCACTGCCAGACACTTTGTGAATACCCTTGGGGCAGAGGTGAGGTCAAGGGCATTGCTCTGAACTGGTAATGACCTGAGGGTAGTTCGAATCTGAGATACTTTCGATGGGAGCTTCTGATTAGGACGTGGAAATAGACATCTTGAGGTCCAGGGAGGCTAACCAGTCCCCTGGCCTTAGGGAGGGTAAAATCATTGCCAGAGTTACCATTTTGAACTTTAGTTTCAAAAGATGCTTGTTCAGATATCTGAGGTCTAACATGGGCCACCATTCTCCTGTCTTTTTTGGGGTAAGGAAGTATCTGGAATACAGACCCCTGCCCTGGTGCAGGGGAGGAACCCTTTCCACTGCTATGAGAGCCAACAGGGTTGAGACCTCTGCTTCTAGAGCAAGGGTCTCTGAAGCACTTGCAGGTAGAAAAAATCTGGTTCTCAACTTGGGAAACTTTTTGAAGCTGAGAACCAGACCCTGGCTTACTACTTCCAGAACCCACTTGTCTGAGGTTAAAGAAGCCCAGTTCTGACTGAAGTAAGCCAGCCTGCCCCCTACCGGTAAAGGAGAATCGACCCTGGGCATCCCATCAGGGTGCCTGCTTAGCAGGTGCTTTAGGCTGAGGGGTGGGAGCAGGCCTGCCCACCCCTCGTCTGCCTCTGCCTCTGAAGAAGCCCCTCTGAGCACAGGCAGAGGAGGCCCGAGTCTGATAAAAAGGCCTGTGAAAAGGCCTACCCCTACCCCTGGGGGTATGCCTCTGGGGAGTGGCTTGCCGCTCCTTAGCTTGGGCACTTTTGTAAGTAGTCCATATTCATCCATCTTTTCATGTAATTCTCTGTCTGCTCCCCAAACAGAGAATTTCCCACCACAGGAAAATCCATAGCCTTAGTCTGGGTAGCCTGTGACAGGCTAGTACACCTGAGCCAGGCCAACCTACGAAAAGCTACAGATGTGGCCATGACCCTAGAGGAAACATCATTAACATCCACAGCAGCATGAAACTGTACCTTAGAAGCCTCAATGCCATAAGCAGCCACCTGTTCTAGTTCGCTAGCCAGCTGGCCATGGGCTTGCTTGGCTAATTCCATAACAGTATCCCATCTAGATTTCTGATACCTAGCTACAAGCCATATAATTTGCTTGCCTGAGTCCCAGAGAGGCTGCCATATACTGTTTTTTAGCCATGGCATCAATCTTCCTGGAATCCTTGTCAGGAGGATGTGAAGCCAGGGAATATTAGCTTTATCACAGGCTGCAGCCTGAACTACCCCAACATGACTGCATTGCTGAGAAAGGAATTCTGTATCAGGACCTGACAATGTGTACCTTCTGTCCATCTTTTATCTACAGGAGGCACAGAATTAGGAGCTTTTAAAATTTTTATTGTTTGCTTCCTAAAAGACTTATGCAAAGGAATAGACAATCTCCTAGACTCTGGAATATCCATCATTTCTACAAAATCAGGCTCCTCTTGCTCATCCACAGCTTCTTCCAAGGGAAGCTGGAGGGTTTCAGCAACTTTTTTGTAAAACATAAAATGAGAAGGGGACTCAGATAGCATAGGGGGAGATTCTAAAGGTCTGTCTGGGGAAATGTCCGGTTCAATGGGCACACCCAGACCTTCCCAGCCACATTCATACTCAACCTCCCCCTCCTCTGGTTCATAAAACTCCTCAACATCATATTCCTGAACCACTGGAACCGGAAGAACCGACCTTTTGCCAGATAGTGGCGGTTCGGACGGAACCTGAGACAGTGACTGGACAATTTGTATGGCTTTTGCTATCTCTGCAGCAGTTGGAGAAGGGATTTTGGACTCCAAACCTGCTGACTTTCTTGTTTTCTTTACTGGAATTGGTTCCTCAGAACCAACTTTTCTTTTGCCCGAGGAAGTCTCGCCCTGGTCAGAGGGCACTCCCTCCGGTTCGGTTGGCACCGAACCGGGCTGGCCATCTGGGTCAGTGGACTTTTGGGCCTCTCGTTCCCTGAGCCTGCCCAATCTCTTTTCCAGGGTGGCTGCAGGGAAATTCTTACATATCTGGCAGTCTGACTGGAGGTGGTCAAACCCCAGACAAACACATGTGGTGTGTGGGTCAGCCTTGGCAAAGGCTTCCCCACAGACATCACAGTGCTGAAACCCAGTGGGCCCGGTTTTTCTTTTGGGTTTCTCAGACATAATGCCAGCCTAACCAGAAAACTTGCCCTTTAAACGGCAGTGCCAGGCAAGACACCCTTATCGGTTCCCAACCGTGTCACGGGTATTGGAAAAAACCGTAATAAAATCCGTTTTTTTTAGAACCGATAAGAACCGGGAACCGCACTCTAAAATGTTAAACTTTAAAATTAATGAGTTTTAAACCAGCTGATCGGTTCAAAACCGAACCGATAAACTTACAAGTTCCCACAGACAAAACCTTTAATTACTTACGATTACCACACAGACAGAGCTTGAACCAAACGGTTTTATGTGTTAAATAAACTATTTCGGTCGAATCGGACCGAGAAAACACTGTTTAAACCGAGAAATGAACCGAGCAGTAGGAGAAATCTCCGGAGCGACTGTTCACTGAAGCGGAGTAAAGAATCTGACAGTTCAGGTTTGAAATTACACAGATAGAGCTGCTTCTTAGAGCTCGTGCTCAAAGTTCTATTTTGGAATGGTATTAACCAGTTCACCTCCGGAGCAGTTCTAGAGCTGGATCAAACTGCAACTGTCATAATATAGCAAGACTTCATGTTGTTTGAAACATCCCTCTCCCTCCCGGCCCCAACACAGCCCACAAACACTACTTAAGTTTCTCTTTTTTTTTTATTTTATATAGAATCGTTTTACGTTGTCTTGTGTGTGCTCAAGCAATATCTTGCAGTAGTAGCACATTCAGAGGTGTGTCAGTGCTGACGAATGCAGGAAACGCTTTAGTGGGTGCATTCCTCAGCCACCAATTAGCTAGCATGCTAGCGATGACAGCAGTTTCAAAGAGAGCCACAGAGTTCAAAGAAATCTGCCTCTCCAATGAGGTGCAGTTTCCTCACTGGAGCGTCAGATGACAAGGCTCCGTTATGTGCTTTTCCTGGTAAAACATTCCAATAAATATGGAGGCTCCTGCCATCCGCCACACAATCACCACAAAGCCAACATCAAAGATGCCCAATTCCCATGTCGGCATATCCCCAAGTTCAATTTGTTTGCTGACGGGGGTGCCCAATTATCGTCGGCACCATGTCCCCCCCAGATACACTTTCTTTGCTGACAGGGGTGCCCAATCCCCATCATGTCTCCCCCCTAAACTTGTGGAACACTGGGAGCGCACCCCAGTGTGCCCAAAGAAAAAATTACTCACCTTAGTAATTATGTTTCTTCTATTGGAGTCTTGCTGCATTCTGACAAGTGCAGTTAGCCCCAGCCTTTAAACTGCCCCGGAGAACAACAGGTTAACCCTTCTATGCAGAGCATAGAATTCTGAGCTCGGTTGATGTCTCTGTCCGTTTCCCTTTGAAAGCTAACCATCAGAGTCTTACGAGCAACACTAATAGTATTCTATGTGGAAACTGTAAAACAAAATTTTTTAATAGCCAACTGGCAACAAAAAGTTTTGGACTACCAAAAGAAGACTCAAGTCAGGAAACCCAAAACTCAAAACCCAAACCAAACAGGAATATAACAAAATAAACACCCACACAAGAAGAGAGTGTAAAAAGAGCACCCCTGAGGTGCAACACTGCACCTGCCAACCCACTTCAAAAAAACAGGTGATGAGAGGGGAGGCAGGGAGGGAGGTCAGAATACAGCAAGACTCCAGTAGAAGAAACATAATTACTAAGGTGAGTAATTTTTTCTTCAAACAACTTGAAGTCTTGCTGTATTCTGACAAGTGCAGATTACCAAGCAGTACCTCCATGGAGGAGGGACAGAACCTACTTTGGGAATAGGCTCTGAAGTACTGCTATGCCAAACCGAGCATCACTCCTAGCCTGGATATCCAGAGAGTAATGCTTGGTAAAGGTATGGACTGTTTTCCAGGTGGCTGCTTGACAAATTTCTAAGAGAGGGATATCCCTGGCAGCAGCCAGGGAAGCAGCTGTACCTCTTGTGGAATGACCCCTCAGGCCTGAGGGTGGAGTTTTTCCCAGTTTTTCATAGCAGAATTGTATAGAAGATACAATCCACCTGGCAATAGATCTCTTGGAGGCAGGTTTGCCCTTTCCCACTTCTCCATAAGTGAGGAACAACTGGAGGGAATCAAACCTGTGACCCTCGGTACGCTCTATGTAGTAACTAAGGGCTCCTTCAACATCTAAACTGTGTAGCCTCCTCTCTCCTGAGGAAGAATGCTCAGTGAAGAAAACAGGAAGAGACACAGACTGGTTTAAATGGAAGTCTGAAACCACTTTGGGCAAGAACCTTCTATTGGTTCTAAGGACCACTTTATCCCTGTGAAAGGAGATAAAATCAGGTTCCACTGACAGGGCTTGCAATTCACTGATACGCCTGGCAGAGGTAATGGCTACCAAGAACACAGTTTTCCAAGTCAAGTACTTCAGCAGAGCTTAAGACCTAGGCTCAAAAGGGGGTTGCATAAGTTGAGCAATGCAAACATTCAAATCCCCATCAGGGGCAGGGTCTCTAAAAGGAGGATTGGTGTGAAGCAATCCTTTAACACAAGATGGTGAGGAAGACTTCCCCACAGACAAACGCAGAAACAGCTAACAAGTGTACCTTGACAGTAGCTGGTCTGAGGCCTAGGCCATTAAGATGGACCATACAATCCAGAACCATAGGCAATCCAGCAGTATCTGGAGAAATATGCTTCTTAGAACACCAAATGCTGAATCTCTTCTATTTGGAGTTGTAAGTCTTTCTGGTGGAGGGCTTTCGAGAAGCTCTGAGAATATCCAGAACCCCTTGGGAAAGATGCAGATCTGCAAACTAACTCTTCAAGAGCCATGCATTGAGATTGAGACACTGAAGATTGGGTACCAAATCCTCCCCTGAGAGGATGTTAAACAGGTTGTAATTCCTGGGAAGAGACAGGGGAAGATGGACTGCTAGGGACAGCAACAGGGGGTACCAGGGCTGTCTGGCCCAATCTGGAGCAATCAATCACTTTGCAAGGTTGAGACCTTATTTTGACTAAAACTTTGAACAGGAGTGGTAAGGTATGCAGAAACTTCCCTTCCCAATTCAGAATCAGGGCATCCAGGGGGACTGATCCCAAGACTGGAGGTCTGCAACAAAAGAGGGGGTTGGTAATTGTCTGGGGCTGCAAAGAGATCTACCTCTGGAGTGCCCCACCTTGAAAATATCACTTTCAACACCTGAGGGTCCAGGGACCATTCGTGATGGCCCTGAGAGATCCTGCTCACTGCATCTGCTAGCACACGGTCCTTCCCTGGAAGGTGAACTGCCACCAGAGAGGTTTGTAGGGAATAAGCCAGGGACCACAATTTCATGGCTTCTGTGCACAAGGCTGTGGACAGAGTGCCTCCCTGCTTGATGAAGTACCCCATGGTGGCAGTGCTGTCTGTTCTGACCTGAACCACCTTGTTCTGTACTGACAGAGAACGCTTTCAGGGACAGAAAAACTGCCCTGAGCTCCAAGAGATTGATATGGAGAAGGGAATCTTGGGGGGAGCATAGCCCCTGGGCAGTGAGGGCCCCCAGATAGGCTCCCCAGCCCAGAAGAGAAGCTTCCGTGGTAAGGATCACTGAACAAGGCTGAGTGGCAAAAGGAACACCTTGTCTTAAATTATCCTGATCCTGCCACCATTGGAGGGCTCGGATCAAGGTCAGAGTCACTGGGATCAGTTTGGTAAGGGAATCCTTCCTCTGAGACCAAAAAGGATTCAGATGGAACTAAATATCCCTCATCTAGAATCTTGCCACTTGGCCCACTGCTGTTGAAGCTGCCATGTGGCCCAAGAGCTGGAGGAAATGCCTTGCTGGTCGAGATACCCGAAGGCTGAAGGAAGAGGCTAGTTCCATGAAGAACCCTTGCCCTTTCTAGAGGAAGAAAAGCTCTTGCTCAGAGTGTGTCCAGTTCTGCTCCCATAAAGGTAAGAAGCTGGACTGGTTTTTGAACTGACTTGGGAAGGCTGAGAAGAAATCCTAGAGAAGTGAGCACTTGCTGGGTCACTTGCAGGCGAGACTTGACTTGGTCTGGAGACTGGTCCACTATTAGCCAATCGTCCACATATGGAAAAATGGAAATCTTTTGCCTTCTTAGAAAGGCAACTACTACTGCCAGGCACTTTGTGAAAACCCTTGGGGCTGAGGTTATGCCAAAGGGCACTGCTCTGAACTGATAGTGGCCTGAGGGCAGCTCGAACCTGAGGTACTTTCTGTGGGAGCACCTGATGGGAATGTGAAAATAAGCATCTTTGAGGTCCAGGAAGGCTAACCAGTCCCCTGGCCTTAGAGAGGGAAGGATTATTCCCAGAGTTACCATCTTGAACTTTGGTTTTAAAAGATGTTTGTTTAGATATCTTAGGTCTAGGATGGGTCGCCACTCCCCTGTCTTTTTGGGTCAGGAAGTACCTGGAGTACAGCCCTTTGCCCCAGTGTAGGGTAGGTACTCTCTCTATGGCTCTTAAAGCTAGAAGAGAAGAAACCTCTGCCTCTAGGGCAAGGGTTTCCGAGAGATTTGCAGGTGGAAAAGATCTGGCTCTCATCTTTGGAAATTTTCTGAAGCTGAGAACCAGTCCCTGGCTTACTACTTCCAGGACCCACTTGTCTGATGTAATAGACATCCAGTCCTGGACAAAGTAAGCCAGCCTGCCCCCTACTGGAATAGGAGAGTCGACCCGGGCAGGCCCATCAGGGTGTCTGCTTGGCACATCAGAGTCCACAGCAGCATGAAACTGAACTTTAGATCCCTCAATCCCATCTGCAGCCACCGCCTCCAGCTCCTTGGCTAGCTGGGGGGGGGGGGGAGCCTGTTTAGCCAGTGCCAGTCCAGTGTCCCACCTGGACTTCTGGTACCTAGCTGTATAGGCCATATAATTCGCCTGTCTGAGTCCCAGGAAAGATGCCATGTACAGCTTTTTTTGCCATGGCATCAACCTTCCTAGAATCTTTGTCTGGGGGGTGTGAAGCCAAGGGAATGCTTGCCTTATCACAGGCAGCAGCCTGCACAACCCCAACATGGTTGCATTGGTGGTATAAAAACTCAGTTTCTGAGCCTGAGAGAGTATACCTCTTGTCCATTCTTCTGTCCACAGGAGGTATAGAACTGGGAGACTTCAGAATTTTTTTATGTCCGTTTCCCAAAAGATTTGTGGAGGGGAACAGACAGTCTCCTGGACTCTGGGATGTCCATCATTTCTACATAATCAGGCTCCTCCTGATCCTCCATTGCCTCTTCCATAGGAAGCTGGAGGGTCTCAGCCACCTTTCTGTAGAACAAAGTGGGAAGAGGACTCAGAAAGCCTAGTAGGGGATACACCTGAAGGTCTGTCTGGGGAGATGTCCGGTTCCACAGGCACATCTAGACTTTCACCATCACCATCAGCATCTTCAAACTCCCCTTCCTCCTCAAACTCCGGTTCATAAAATTCTTCAGGGGCATAATCGTGAACCGGGGGAACCAACGAACCGAGCCCCTGCCAAAAGGTGCCGGATCGGTCGGAACCAGGCAAAGTGATTCCACAATCCAAATCGCTCTGGTTATTTCTTCAGCGGTCAGAAACTGGACTTCTGGATCTGAACCGGATGATTTTTCTTTGCGCTTTCTTTTAGTCGGAACCGACCCCTCAGGATCGGCTCTCCTTTGGCCTGAAGTAGTATCGCCCTGGTCAGAGGGCACTCCTTCTGGTTCGGTCGGAACCAAACCGGGCTGGCCATCCAGGTCAGCAGACTTCTCGGCCTCCTTCTCCCTCAGACTACCTAATCTCTTTTCCAGGGTAGATTTGAGAAAATGTTAGCAAATTTGGCAGTCTGAATCGAGGCAGTCAAACCCCAGACAATAAAACACAGGTGGTGTGGGGAATCGGACTTAGCAAAGACCTCCCCACACTCACTGCAGTGTTGAAACCCAGTGGGCACTTTTTTCGGGGTGGGGGTTCTCAGACATGGCCAAACTTACCCTGTTTTCAGCAACCACCAGGCAAGACTCCCTTATTGGTTCCCAACCATGTCACGGGTCTTGGAAAAAAACGTTTCAAAACATTTTTTTTTTTTTTTTTTAAAGAACCGATAACCACACACTAAAGTTACACAAGAATTAAACAAATAGTCGGTTCGGCCACACTTTTTACAAGTTCCACACAGAAATAGTACAAAACCTATCTAGTACTCATAGTACCACAGACAGAGACTGAACTGACTATGCGGTAAACTTTTTTGGTTAGAAACAGACAAAAAACGACACAGACTTTTGAACCGAGCTGCAGGAGATACCTCCGGAGTGACTGTTCAGTGAGGCGGAGTAAAGAATCTGACGGTTAGTTTTCAAAGGGAAACAGACAGAGACATCAACCGAGCTCGAGCTCAGTATTCTATGCTCTGCATAGAAATGTTAACCCTTTGTTCTCTGGGGCAGTTTAAAGGCTGGGGCTAACTGCACGTCAGAATATAGTAAGACTTCAAGTTGTTTGAAAGGAGGGGAAAGGAGTCAGGACGCTGTGGGGAGGGGAGCTTTGGTCCCAGAGGCTTGTTTGGGGAACTTGGCCTGTGGAGTTTGGGCTCAGGAGTCAGGGGCGCATCTCTTTGCCCAACGCTTAGCCTGGTTTTTGTTCCACCTTCTTTGGTAGCGAAAAGGCTGCTTTTTCTGACCCGTCCTGTACACCGAGCATACATCCCTTAAAGAGTGTCCACTCTTCTGCAGCCCCATGATGATATCTTTGGCATCACCGCCAAAGAGGACAGAACACCTAAAAGGGGCATCCAAAAGGGAGGACTGTACATCCTACGCCAGTCCTGCTATCCAGAGCCAGGAAAGGCGGCGGAGACAGATCCCTGCAGCTGCCGCTCTAGCCACCGAGTCCACCAAGTCGTATGCTGCTTGGAGCGCGTAACGACAGGGGGACTTACCAATTCTAACCTTATCCAGGAGCTTCTTCCTAAGGTTTTCATCCGGAACCTCGAGGAGGTCCCTTTCCAGTTCCGACAGAGAAGCTTTTTGGAAAGCAACCATGTGCGATACGTAGTTTAGGGATCGTATAGCACATGAGGAAGAAGAGTAGATCTTATGCCCAAATTGATCTAACTGACATGAGTCCTTGTCAGGAGGCGACGAACTCAGGTGTTTCGGTTGGGCTGACCGGTCGTGAGCGGCAGTGATAACCATCGAGTCAGCCTTTGGATGGGTGGTTAAATGTTGTAGTCCTTCCGGGGGATGATAAGTGCGGTCTACTTTTCTGGAGACCGCTGGTATGGAGGACGGTTGTTGCCATATTGTGGTCACCAAGTTCATGGGGTCCCATCCGGGTGGGGGAGATAGGGATAGAATCAGATGTGGCCAGATCCAGGTGTTCTGCTGGACGTTTACGTTGCATGTCCACCTCTTTGGAAGGCCAGCCTCCAGCTGCTTGTACTGAGCGCAAAAGGTCTCCGAAGGAGGGGTCCTCTGGGGGAGACTTGGGAGACTCCTTCGGAGGGACCTCAACAGAAGATCTGGGGTCCAAAGGTTCATACTTGGACTCCGTGTCAGAGGGCTCGGAGCCACTGGGGATAGAAGATCCACCCCAGCGGTTCCCACAGTTAAAGAGCCCAAAGCTCTACCCTGAGGAGGGGGTGGGGCCCCTGGGTGGGGGAATATCCCCAACAGACTACCTGAGCTCTGACAAAAGTTGATTTCTGACTTCCTGCCACCATTGAGGGGCCGACTCGCGGTCCAGCGCCGAAGGTGGCGGAAGAGGAGGCTGGAAGCTAGGATAGCCTGGGTACTGAGGATACTGCCAGGAAGGGTAATGAAAACCCTGAGGATAAAAGGAGTACCCAGGATATTCCAGCATCGGGGACACAAGACCCGGCTTCGGAAACAGAGGGGCCAACGGAGGGCCGCCCGAAGGAGGGTCAACGGGTTCTGAGCCCGGGAACCCGCCGGAAGGAACTGATCCAAACGGGGAGGTGCTACGGCGCCACCAGAAGGGGTGGGATCCAGGAGAGCTCCCGAAGGTCCTGAGGGGGGAGGCTCCACGTCAGGATCCCCTGCCGGCGACGGACTCCCGTCCAGGGATAGCAAAAGGCCTGGCAAGGGGAGAGGTTCCCAAGGGAGCCCCGACAGCAGGTCCGAATGCGATCCCACTGGAAGAAAAATCAAACGATTGGGTGGCAAGTCCCTGGGATGGAGAATCCGGAGGGACGATGTAGTCGCTCTGCCACTCACTCTGTCCGACGTCAGGGGCCAAGCTGGAGCCCGACAGGAGAGTAGAGAGGTCCAGGAGGACGACGGAGGAGCCGTCGTCAGACTGATCAGACTGCGCCGGACTAGTGGTGGCTGGGAGATCACTGCTACGCTGATCTGCGAGAGCCGTGCGCCCTTCGATAGAGTCGAGGGGTGTCTTATCGGTTAGGCAAGGCGATGCAACAACAACCTCTAGAGAGGCTACCCCCGGCTGCCCGCACACCCCGGCAGGAGGGGAGAGGGTGCCTGGCCCAAAGAGGCAGACGGGGCACTAGCAGAAGTACTCACAGTTTTAGGCCTCCAGCGTGGCAACGGACTCGGTCCCGGCGCTTCTCCTTGCTTTTCTTCTTTTTTGGGGTCGGCGCCAACGACCTTTCCTTCAGTTCCTAAGGCTCCTTTTCCATTGACACCAAACGTCGGGTCAGGAAGAGGGCATCAAGGGTCGGTTTACGCCTGGTTCGAGTCGCCTGGTTGAAGGCCTGGCAGATGGTGCACTCCTCGATGTCATATTTGGAACCGAGGAAGCAACGGGAATGGTCGTCCCCGTGCAGAATCTGGGTGCCGCACTTCTGTCTAGAAGACATCACATATAGAGAAGAAATATACAGAAAAAAATACTATGAAGCAAAGAATACTTAGAAAACACGGACGTTTGATCCCTGCTCTATCTCATGCCGAATGTACTGAGGAGACTGTGGGAAAGAACTGGTGAATGGGTGCGGGACAGCCCCTTTTATATTCGGGCTGACGTCACGTCACCTGATGTCGGGGGGCGGTCCCCACTGACGACTGCTATCTACAAGTTTGCCGTTTGGTCCTGATGCCAGGGGGCGCAGTCCTATATGTGAAGACCTACTGCAGGAACCCTCTCTAAGTAAGATCTGTGGTTTCCACCACAGCTGTCAGGACTAAGCAATGTTGCACATTGAGGCCCTAACCCTTAAGAGCAAGGATAATGTAAAAAATTGGCATTAATGTGACACCATATACAGGTAGCTGTAGATCTATAAATCAGTCTACTGGATTGGGTGTCGCTGCTGTAATGTGGACGAAGTGGAGGTGGTGGTGGGGGGTGTAAAAATGGGACAATGTGGTACCTTCATAAAGAGGCAGGTCTCGATCTCCAGCTAAAGGTTCAACGAGTCTCACCCTTGGGTCGCAAATGTAAGGGTCGCTGGGTCCCGTAGGAACACACCCCTTGGCCATCATAAGAAAGACCAGTCTCTTTCTTGAAGGGCAAGCCCTGTACAAGGAATGTCTGTGCTGATCCCCCAGCAGTGTCTGAGCTGCTCTCACTGGAGGCCTAAAATACTGTAAGTCATAATGTAGTGACAGGTAAGGACCGGGGGAAAATTAGCGCAGGGTGCAGTCAGAGGTTAACATTTCCAATGAATGCTCTCTATAAAAAAAATTTAAAAAAAAAAAAAAAAAAAAAACACTAGGGACAAAGTGGTTATTGTATATTACAACCCGAAGATAGGATATTTTTCCATAAGAGGAAGAAGTCAGAGCTACTATAGATGAGAGGGGTGTCAATGGGCTCTGATAAAAAACTGGGCCGAGCAGTCCACCAGAACTAAAATGTTTACAGAGTAAGGCAAATGAAGATAGAAACTCATCCATCGGCAGGAAATCTTAATATAACACCAGCTACATCAACCCAGCAATGTCTTAATTATTAATTACCCGGCTGAGGAACCTTATGGTAAAACAATTGAATATGTACCTGTCTATAATCGCACGATTTGATATATAATGGTTAAGTAAAGGTACAATGGTAATACCCTTCGAAAAACTAATAAAAGCACACGTTTAAAACAAAACCTCAGTTAAACCGCACTTAGGTATTTCCAAGTGCCACAAAATTTGGTTTAAAGTGGGGTTCTGTTTCTGCACAGTGTATAGCTGGGAGGTAATGATGCACATGAAAGTCAAGGGAATTCCTTATGGCAAGGCCCTCTGAATTCTGTGGTTCTACAACTTCAGAACAGGCTACAGAACCTGCTTCTTACAACAGAAATTGTGTTGCTACAAAACTTAGCATATGATAAACAGATAGAATATAACACCTCTCCTCCCGCATCACTAACAACAAATTCTATTATGTTTACAAATTGTTTCACAAATACCACTGATTTTCCTTAGTATTCAAGATTTTTGACTACTTCTTATCTTTCTAAGATATTACGTACACCCTGCATTATTTTGCTCCTTCGCATGCTCCTGCTGCTGTCCCCATAATATTGTTTTTGCTGTTCTGGTCTAACTTATGCATTTGCAAACTTCTGGCTTTGTTTTATATGTCTGCTGTTAACCTTAGTTTTATCATTTCTGCAGGTGTGCTGTTGTCACTGTACTTGTTACTGTTCCCTCCCACTTATAACCCCTTTCACCTGGGTTGCACCAGGAAACCTGTTCTGGCTCAGCTATGCCGGTCACCAAATTTAAAAAAATAAAATAACTAATAAAACCTCTGGTACAGAAACGCAGTGGTGACAGGAGTGGAGATGGCAGGACTCGTGCTGTACCAGGAAAACAGGATGGTTGTGGGTTCAAGTTCACCATCAGGCACTTGGGGTAAAACCAAAACATGGACACTGCAATGCAATACTGGTGGGAGGGGGGCACTGTCCTTCTGCCGAGACAATAAACCAAGGCTCCTTCCATTTCTGTTGCTGCCCAGGCAGCACTTTGAGAATAGGGGAGTGTTTTCTGGTTTCTGGGACAAAATTCCCTCTAGCAATAGCAACAGCACAGGTTCAAATGCAACAGTTGTGTGGTGTTGGCATACCTAGAAGCTGCTGTGCAGTCCACTATTAATATACAACTCATTGCTTTGAAAAGTGCTTCGGTATAGGGCTATAAAAGGCACTATATAAATTTTACTCTAGTCCATGCACTTATCTATCCTATACAATAATAGCCTCACAAATGCCACTGCTAACGGGAACCAATGCTTTAACCATGGGCTCAGAAACTATTTACTGCAGCATGGTCTGTATATACAGTAAAAATCAAAATGCATACTGTGCGGAAATCCGGCTCAAATTTGTGAGCTCCTCCTCCAGTGGCACACAGTGTAGTGAGAAGACTGGCAAAGTGTTTATCTCTGCCCATCTGAATGAAGGCAGGCATGTCCTGGGTAGGAAAACGTATAAAGTGCAGATTGCCTTTGCGTCCACACAGGGTCAGGTCCTTCAGTTCCAGGTGCACGTCTCTTATGCCCGATGATCCGTAGGCGACATTCAGTGTCAGATACTTCCGGATGCTCTTCAGGCTTTCCACCTCCTCCTGCTCTTCCTCAGCAGTGATGTCCTTTGGTTCAAAGTATACCAGTTTAACCAGGGTCCCTCCAATATCCATTCCAAACCAAGGAAAGGCTGCCAAAGAAGAAACGGGTGTAAGCATTCATTTTCAAGCTATCATAACACTGCTTTTACAACAGATAAGCCAACGAATTACAAATTCAAAAATCCAGGTACATGATTTTCTTGACATAGTCAATTTAACTGGGATGGTCAGATGAGAAGCAACTCACTGCTCTCATTTATAGTGTGGATCTGCTTCTACCCCAGCAGCAAGGACTGCAGTACAAGGAAGCTGAAGGTTCTAAGGACAGCAAGTAGCTGTGGGAGAATATAAATTTACTATACTAGATGTCCTGGTTCAGTTCTGTGTTCTAGCCACACTACCTCCCCTTCCCCTTCCTCAATGTACAGCTCTCCTGATAAACACACATGTTCATGCACCTGTCAGGGTTGAAAAACACAAAGTAAGCCGAGTCAGTGGCGCTCAGGGTTGAGGCACTTGACATCATGCCACGCCGGCGACCTGGGTTTGGGAACAAGCCAGGACCACCGGGGGTCAGCAGAGGTGAGAGAGGAGGACTGCTCTCCTCTCTTGGGGAGGGATTGTGGTCCCGCTCGTCAAGCTCCCTCTGGCACTGGCCGGACGAGGTGAGAGTCAGGAGGCACGTAACCAACGTACATTGGCGGTGGGTGGGGGGAGAAAAGCGTGAAAAACAGAGCATTCAGGCTCCATGATGGCTCTCCTGCGCCTGTCCCAGCTTCCCGAGCATCCGGTTTCACTCCGTGGGGTGGGGAATGCGGCGTTCCCTTCACCTCAGCCCTGTTACGAGGGGAGACAGAAGAGACAACTGTGGGGAACCACTAGGGAAGTCGGGCAGAGAATGGAGAGCCGGAGACATGTAGGGCTGCAGGATCAGTCATAACTTCTTCGTACAGGACCCTGCATACAGCATAAGATTAGTCATTTCATTCTTCAGCCAGGACCCTGAGCAAAGCACAAGATCAGTCATATCTTTCTTCACGCAGGGTCCTGCACAAAGCATATTAGTCATGGGCCATGCCCGCAGCATAAGATGTGTCAAAACCTTCTTCACAAAAGGACCCGGCACATGTAGCTTGACATGTTGCATTTTTTTCAACCCCAATAGATGCATTAATGCAGTAGTCTTAGATTTCCTTACTTTCTAAAAAAGATATCTGAAATATGTCTGCAGCAATGGCATCAGATCTGTAACTTGCTTAGAGAGCTATAGCTGCATGGTAATGTGTGGCGTGCCAAACCACAAAAGGCCAAGAAGCACCCCAGATTCAGTTTCCCCAACCCCTGGAACCCAATCCTGGAGGACAGAAATCATACCAAAAAAAAAAAAAAAAACCTCCCACCCGCACCCCCTTCCCCACCCTGCATGTAAAACATATGCCATCCCCACCCCCTTAGCACACCCATCTCCCAACCACCTTTTAATTAACATCCAGCGTTGGCCAAACGCAACCCTCCCTCCATCTTGACTGGCCAGTGTCTAATAAAATAAATGAAACCAAATGTGTGACCACGGATACAGGGTGGGTGCCTGGGGACTGAGAGGGCGGAGGCGGTTGCACTACACAAGAGGGGAAGCAAGGAGGCAGCCGAACACTACTGCCCTGGCAGTCTCACCTTGGTGGTGGGAATGGTAATGGAGACGTTCATAAAAGAAAGGGTGGTAGACTACCTGGTGGCAAGTGGTATGCAGGACGAAAGGCAGCATGGCTTCACGAATGGGAAGTCATGTCAGACCAACCTGATAGGGTTTTTCAATTTGGTGACTCAGGTAGTGGAACAGGGAGGGCCGGTGGACGTGGCCTATCTGGACTTCAGTAAGGCACTAGACATCGGCCAGCACAGAAGGCTAGTAAATGAGATGGAGAGTTTGGGGTGGGCCAGAGGGTAACTAGGTGGGTGGAAAACTGGTTGATGGGAAGAAGCCAAACAGTGGTGGTAAACTGGGTACATTCCAGATTAAAGGGGGTAACGAGTGGGGTACCTCAGGGGTAATACTGGGACTTACTTCCCCCAATACTCCCAAATGACCTGCTCAACACTCCTTCGGGCCCCACATGAACCTTACCTCCAGCAGCCCCCGACCCCACATCGCAGCCAGCACAGGCAACCCCGATGTATCCCTGCATTGGGAGGGTCCCTTACCTCTGTAGGGGAAGAGCCTGCACAGCTGTACCAACGATCCCAGGTGCTGCTGAGGCAGCGACAGGAGTCCAGGCGCTCCGGAGTGAGGGTCTGGGGAAGCCCCATCCGACTGACCGCGGCGCCATTTTCCCTTTTTCTCCCCAAGTGGCGTGCCACAGACGTCAAGGCTTATGCCGACGTCTGCCACTCCTCCTAGATGTCTGGGGCCTGATGTCTTGCCATACTCCCATCCTCCGCCAGGGGCCAGCAAGCGCCAGGCCGCATCCCCACCCTCCCCCCAGAGAAGGCGAACAGTCACTGGACACTCCAGCCTTATCTCCCCGGCCAGCCCTCCAGCGACCAGAGTCCATTCTTGAACCCGAGTCGCCGGCGTCAGACAGAAATCCAACCGCTGCGCCAACGGGCCGGCCGACCCCTACTTTTTAACATTTATATTAATGATCTAGCAAAAGGGCTAGAGGGTAGGGTGTGCCTATTTGCGGACGATATGAAGGTTTGCAATAGGGTGGACACCCAAGGTGAAGTGGAGGCCATGAAACAAGACCTGGAGAAGCCGGAGAGGTGGTCCGAAACCTGGCAACTAAAATTCAATGCGCAGAAGTGTGCAGTGATGCACCTGGGGCAGAAAAACATTCTATCAGTTTATACGGGGGGGGGGGAGGAAATCAAGGAAACAGAGCAGGAGAGGGATCTGGGGATTATTACTGAGCAACCTTAAGGTGGGGAACGGCAAATGGTATGTTGGCCTGCACTAGAAGGGGCATAACTAGCAGATGGAGGGATGTGCTAATGCGGCTGTACAAAACAATGGTGAGGCTGCACCTGGAGTACGGGGTACAGTTCTGGAGACCACACCTACGTAGGGACACTGAGGGGATGGAGAGGGCTCAGAGAAGAGCAACCAAAATGGTGCATGGGATGCAGGGAAAAACATATAAACAGAGGTGGAGGGAGCGGAATCTATACCCAACTATTGACTAGAAGGGAGAATGGGGACATGATTGAAACATTTAAGTATCCAACAGGGATCAATCAGGTGAAGGAGGGAGCTAGAACAAGGGGGCATAACCTCAGATTGGAAAGAAGGAAATACAGAGGCAATGCAATGGGGGAAGTTCTTCACAGAGAGGGTGGTGGAGGCCTGGAAAAGGCTACCAGAGGAGGTGGTGGGATCTGAAACGGTGGAGGGATTCAACAGGACATGGGACAGACATATGGGGCTGTGAGGGACCGGGGGGGGGGGTGGTTCTGAGCCAGTAAAAGGAGGAAGGGAGGAGGGGTGTATATAAGGGCAGACTAGATGGGCCGGTGTGATCCTTTTCTGCCGTCAAATTTCTGTGAATCAAAGCGAAATTTAACAGCACAAATCCACCAGTCATGTGCGATACACACATTTTGGAACTAGGTTATTTTTCTAGTTTGTTTCTTTAGCTCAGTACAAACACTCCCCCCCACCCCCAAGCAAAGCTACATCTCCCTGGAACTGGTCAACACCTACACTGCCCCAACCTGGTTCAATACCAACCAGCTCTCCCTAAACGCCAAAAAACTGTCTCTATGACTTTCAGCACTAGACAGCGCCTATCTAAACTCACCTGCCCCCTGTGATCTTCCATACCCTAAATAACTCCATCCTCGAGGAAGTGCCCTCCTTCAGATATCTAGGGGTTTGGCTTGATAGACACCTCTCCTTCTCCACACACATGGATGGCATCATTTCTAAACTGCGTCCAAAACTTGGTGCCCTCTATCGCAACCGCTCTAGTCTCCCTCTACCGGTCAGAAGGGAATTAGTCCAGAAAATGATTCTACCCTCCTTCGACTACTGCGATGTCATTTACAGCTCTGCCGCCAAGACCACCCTAACCAGACTTGCCCCCCTCTTTAATGCCTTCTGCTTTGCCTCGATGCTCCCCCCCCCCCGGCTCTCATCACTGTGAGCTCTACCGATCACTGGCCCTACCATCCCTGAGCAACCGGCACCTAATTCATAGTGCCAAATTCACTTCCAATTGCTGGCTCGGCTCCCTCCCTACCACGCATCCTCCCTATCTTCCTCCCCACCCCCAACCACTCCCTCAGGTCTTCTGATGCAAGGCTATTGGTCATCCCTCACCGTAGGACCACCGCCGGCCAAACAGCCTTCTCTTACCTCTTCCCTAAACTCTGGAACTGCCTGCCAGCTCAGATCCGCCATTCATCATCCAAACACTCCCTGTCCATTGCCCTCACTAACTTATGTGCACCAAACTGCAACTGCCCCTGACCCCCACCCCAACAGCTCTCTTCCACCATCCCCCCTTAGTGCCTGACCAGCGGCTCGGCCTTCGTCTAACTGCCTGGCTTATACACTGCCCTATGCACTTCACTCACTCCCACTCTCTCATTTCCCTCCTAATCTCTCCCTCACCTCCCTCCTTCTCCTCCTAAGTAACCCACGCTCTCAACCTCACGCACTGCTACTGCTCACCTCTCCCTCCCCCACACTTATCACCCCCATCTCTCCTCCCAACTCCTACTGTCAACTTGGTGCATCTCACTTCAGCTCAAGTCATGCTGCCGTCACTCATGCATTGTTATTAGCACTTACTTAATCATGTATTAACCTGAAGTGTACCATGATATGTATACCGTCCTCAATGTTTGATTCCTGTACTGTTTCACCTGTTGTAAAAATTTGCTAAAGTACTCCTGTATTGTTCCACCTATTGTAAAAAAAAAAAAAAAAAAAAAGTGCTAATGTAATCCCTCCCAACTATGTACATCATCTGTATTGCGCAATTCAATATTCAGTGTCTGTATGTTGATCTGCCTCCACTGTAACCCTTCCCCCCAGGTCGCACCGTGAGACGAGCATCTTTTTGCTCAGTGTGCCTTTCCTGGTGAAACATTTTCAATAAATAAATAAACCTGCCCCCGACCAGTTACCTGCCTCGTCAGGACTCCTCTCAGGGAGGAAATCCTCCATGGATTACCGTCCTGTGGCAAGTCCAGGAAGAGAGGGTCACCCTCCACCAGTGACCAAATCCAGATGTGCTGGGGGTCCCAGACTGCTGTGCAAGTTGAGGAGTGGGGAATCTCCTCCGGCTCCATTTGTTCCCTGTTCCGCCCACATGGTTGGCAACGTGCAATGATGTAACTGCACATACAAGTGCAAGCATGCCTACACCATGACTCCTAGCACCGGCCATCCCAAACTCTGATGCACCATCTACCATGTCACCACACCTTCATGTAGCGAAAGTACGTACATGACGTTTGTTGCTTCAGCACTGCCTTTGAGCAGTAGCTGGCCTGTCAGCTCAGCTGCAATGCTACCGCTCACAATGCCAACAACCAGCTTGGGGGTGGGTGCAGGGGAGTGGAGTGGAGGATCAAGGATGTTCTCCTCCAGGAAGGGAAGTCTGTGAGCTCTGCTGCATTACTGCCACTTGAGTGACCACAGCTGGCAATCCAAGCGGAGCTCTGATAGGTGGGTTGAGCACCTCCCGAATGAGAGGTCTGCATGCTTTGCGTGGAAGATGTCCAGCAGTTCTAACCCGCAAGGCACTCATCGGGGAGAGAACAGAAAGGAAAAAAATTCCCCTGATGCAGCAGCATGATGCCGCCTCTCTCCTCGCAAGCCAAGAACTGCTCACTTGGCTGCTGAATGCAACCAAGCTAAACACCTCCAGGGCTTGAAGAACCCAGGAGGCTTCGCCGGGAAGGGGGAGTAAACTGAGGCGCTGCAAGGTCAGAGGTCCCAAAAACAGCAGGTGATGGGGCCGGGGAAGAAAGGCTGGCTGATAGAAGCAGACTGGGTGTAAGAAAATATATTAAATTAAAAAAAAAAAACTATCAATGAGCCACAGGGCCAGCCCTTTGGGCCATACTGTCAAGATGCACAAGTTGCCACACACCCCCACGACCACCTAAGTGGCACCTTGTAAATCTGATACAGATGGGGCAACAAGTGGGAGAATCTTAAACAAGCCTGGCACAAAGGCAATTGGGTCAGCAGCTGAGAGAAGATGAGAACAGCAGGAAGGGGAAGGGAAATGACAGTCATCATGGAAGGTGGTTTTAATTAATGCTACAAGCCTGGGTAACAAAATGGATGAACCTCAAGACTTGGTGATGGAGGACCACTTGGATCTGGTGGCCATCACCAAGACCTGGATGTTCCCAAACCATGACCAGGATCTCTCCATCCTGGGGTTCACCCTTCACAGGAAAGAGAGCAGGGGGAAGGGAAGGAGAGGTAGCCCTATATGTTAAAGAAGAAACTGCAGCCAAGAGGGAAGATACGAGTAAGGTGGGTACAGAGACTACCTGGGTCCAGGCTCAAACAGATTCAGGGTGGAGGATTAAGGTGGGGGTAATCTACGGACATCCAAGACACAGACCAGGAGCTAGGAAAGGAGATCAGGAAGGTTTCAATGCAGGGGGAGGTGATAACAATAGGAGACTTCAACCTAACTGATGTAGATTGGAACAATCTAATGCCAATAGCAGCAGAATCCTATCACTGCTAGATGCAGTCCAGGATGACTTCTTCACCCAAGGCAAGAGCGAACTAAGGATCAGATGATCCTAGACTCTATACTGACAAATTGCCACTATGTCAAGAACAGTGTAGCTGAACCCCTGGGCAGTAGTGATCATGTGTCAGTGTCATTCTGGCTTAATGGGAAGGAGATAATTAAACTATTTCAAAAAGTCAGACTTCACCACAACAGAATTTTTTTTTTTTTTCCCCCATTTTAGTCTTTGGTAACCGGGTAAGGCCCACTAGGCACAAGTGCCTGTTTTCAGGGGTGACCTGGGAACACTGAGTGGTTAAGTGACTTGCTCAGTGTCACACAGTATGCAAGTGGAGGTTGTGAGAATCAAAAGGTCTGGTCTGCTGGATGTTTCACGCTCGTTCACACCTCGTTCCTCTAACCTCTAGGCTATATTGCCAGCCAAAATACAGCTGCATGAGTATCTGGCCAAGCCTGGGAGAGGTTGGGGGGGGGGTGTTAGAAAGAAATGGACCATCCTTAGGAAAGGGATCCAGGAAGTCACTAGAACCTGTCTTGAGCAGAAGAGTAAAAAAGAACAAACACAAGAAACCCCTCTGGTACCCAAGGGAAAGAAGCAAAAAGCACAGAAAAAGAGAAAATGGCTTCTTTCACAAAATACAGGGCGAAAAACAAATTCAGAAAAAGGAGGATGGCGAACCATTCTAGCTAATTTATGAATACTGTAAGGTTATTTCAGAAGACAAATTTTTTATTCCATCTTATAATGATCCGACTTTCTCAAGGTGGCGTCAATTAGGACTGGAACAGTTATTTCAGTTCCTAGGTCCCAATGGGGTATTATTTTTTGAAGAACTAAAAGTAAAATTTAAGCTACTAAATACTGACCATTTCAGATACCTTCAAATTAGAAATCATATTTTAAGAAATAGAATAATTCAGGTGAAATTGACAACTCCAACCCCTCCTCTCCTAAGATTATTTTTTGACCATTCCTTAGGACATCACTGGAATCATACAATTGGGAACCTAAATAAAATGATGCGGAACCTAACTAAAGAATCAACTAGAACAATACTGATCAGTTGGAACAAAGATTTAGACCTTGAAGTGTCTGAAGAGGCTTGGTCCTCAGCAGCTCTTCGAGCAGTTAAATTTACCCAATCATACATTTGGAGAGAATATTCATGGAAGTGTAGATCCAGGTTTTTTTCAGGTCACCTGCTCGGCTCACAAAGTACCTTCCAATTGAATATGGGATTTGTTGGAGGCGGTGTGGGTGTAGGATGGCTGATACTGCACATATTATGTGGCAATGTCCACTCTTAATGCCTTTTTGGATAAGCTTGCAAAGAGAAATGGTGGACAGCCTGGGAGAAAATGTTGAACTTACAGCCGAAATGCTATTACTAGCAGTATACCCGGACCATTCCCACCCATGGACAAAAACTTTACTGCCTATTTTCTTGTTAGCGGCTAAGAAGTCACTTACAAAAAAGTGGATTACTCAAGACATTTCTACCATACAAGATTGGAAACGAATAATGATATCAATATATCAGATGGAAAATATTACTGCTAAAATTTATAACCAATCACAGAAGTTTGCTCAACTCTGGCAGAGATGGGACATTCATCAAGCAGAAGCAGAACCAGAGTTCTGCCCATAATGGAATGTGGGGGATGGAAGGAGGAGGAAACAAGAGCTAAAAATGATCAACTGTAAACTGTATAAAGAAACATAGTATTTGGATAAGAAAGGATTGTAATTAACATAATAATCTCTATTTCATACTAGCCATGTGTTACTTAAAGAAAAGAAATACTTAAAGTATGTAACAGAAAAAAAAATTACTCATCTTATTAATTATGTTTCTTCTATTGGAGTCTCGCTGTATTCTGACAAGTGCAGTTAGTCCCAGCCTTTAAACTGCCCCGGAGAACAAAGGGTTAAACTTTCTATGCAGAACATAGAATGCTGAGCTCGAGCTCGGTTGACGTCTGTCTGTCTGTTTCCCTTTGAAATCTAACCGTCAGATTCTTACGAACAAAACCCTAATAGCTATCTATGTGGAAATTGTAACATTTTTAATAGCCAACTGGCAACAAAAAAGTTTTGTATCCCCAAGGAAGACTCAAGTCAGGAAACTTGAAACTCAAAAAGCAAACCAAACCAAACAAGAATAGTTATAAAAACACCCAAACAAAGAAGAGGGGGTAAAAGGAGCACCCCTGAGGTGCAACACTGCACCTGCCCACCCACTTCCCAAAACCAAGTTCTGAGAGGGGAGGCAGGGAGGGAGGTCAGAATACAGCAAGACTCCAATAGAAGAAACAGAATTACTAAGGTGAGTAATTTTTTTCTTCAAACAACATGAAGTCTTGCTGTATTCTGACAAGTGCAGATTACCAAGCAGTACCTCCATGGAGGAGGGACAGAACCTACTTTGGGAATAGGCTCTGAAGTACTGCTGTGCCAAACCGAGCATCACTCCTAGCCTGGATATCCAGAGAGTAATGCTTGGTAAAGGTATGGACTGTTTTCCAGGTGGCTGCTTGACAAATTTCTAAGAGAGGGATATCCCTGGCAGCCGCCAGGGAAGCAGCTGTACCTCTTGTAGGAGTGAGCCCTGAGGCCTGAGGGTGGAATCTTTCCCAGTTTTTCATAGCAGAACCGTATACAAGACACAATTCACGTGGCAATAGTTCTCCTGGTGGCAGGTCTGCCCTTTCCCACTTCTCCATAAGTGAGAAACAACTGAAGGGAATCAAACCTGTGACCCTTGGTAAGCTCTATGTAGTAGCTAAGGGCTCTTAACATCTAAACTGTGTAGCCGCCTCTCCCCTGAGGAAGAATGATCAGTGAAGAAAACCGGGGAGAGACACAGACTGATTCAAATGGAAGTCTGAAACCACTTTGGGCAAGAACCTTCTATTGGTTCTAAGGACCACTTTATCCCTGTGAAAGGAGATAAAATCAGGTTCCACTGACAGGGCCTGCAATTCACTGATACGCCTGGCAGAGGTAATGGCTACCAAGAACACTATTTTCCAAGTCAAGTACTTAAGCTCTGCTGAGGACATAGGCTCAATAGGAGGTTGCATAAATTGAGCAATGCAAACATTCAAATCCCAGGCAGGGGCTCTAAAAGGAGGATTGCTGTGAAGCAATCCTTCAAAAAATGTACAGAATACAGGATGAGAAGATAGTGAGAAAGACTTCCCCACAGACAAAAATGCAGAAACAGCTGACAAGTGTACCTTGAGAGTAGCTGGTTTGAGGCCTAGGCCATTAAGATGGACCATATAATCCAGAACTGTAGGCAATTCAGCAGTATCTGGAGAAATGTGCTTCTTGGAACACCAAATGCTGAGTCTCTTCCATCTGGAGTTATAAGTCTTTCTGGTGTAGGGCTTTCGAGCATCTTTGAGAATATCCAGAACCCCCTGAGAAAGATGCAAATCTGCAAACTCTTAACTCTTCAAGAGCCATGCCTTGAGATTGAGAGACTGAAGATTGGGGTGCCAAATCCTCCACTGAGAGGATGTTAACAGGTTGTAATTCCTGGGAAGAGACAGGGGAAGATGGACTGCTAGGGACAACAACAGGGGGAACCAAGGTTGTCTGGCCCAATCTGGAGCAATCAGAATCACTTTGCAAGGTTGAGACCTTAACTTGACTAGAACTTTGAACAGGAGTGGGAAGGCATACAGAAATTTCCCTTCCCAATTCAGAATCAGAGCATCCAGGGGGACTGAGCCCAAGACTGGGGGTCTGCAACAAAACAGAGGAAGTTGGTGATTGGGGCTGCAAAGAGATCTATCTCTGGAGTGCCCCACCTTGAAAAAAAAAAAACACTTTCAACACCTGAGGGTCCAGGGACCATTCATGATTGCCCTGAGAGATCCTGCTCAGTGCATCTGTTAGCACACTGTCCTTCCCTAGAAGGTGAACTGCTATCAGAGAGGTTTGCAGGGAATAAGCCAGGAACCACAATTTCATGGCTTCTGTGCACAAGGCTGTGGACCGAGTGCCTCCCGGCTTGCTGATGTACCACATGGTGGTGGTGTTGTCTGTTCTGACCTGAACCACCTTGTTCTGCACTGACTGAGAGAAAGCTTTCAGAGCCAGAAAACTGCCCTGAGTTCTAGGAGACTGATATGGAGAAGGATTCTTGGGGGACCACAGTCCTGGGCAGTGAGGGCCCCAGATGGGCCCCAGCCCAGAAGAGAAGCATCCTGGTAAGGACCACTGAATGAGACTGGGTGGCAAATGAAACCCTTGTCTTAATTGTCCTGATCCTGCCACCATTGAAGGGCCAGGATCAAGGTCAGAGTCACTGGGATCAGTTTGGTAAGGGAATCCTTCCTCCGAGACCAAAAAGCCCTCAGATGGAACCGAATATCCCTCATCTGAAATCTTGCCCCTTGGACCACTGCTGTTGAAGCTGCCATGTGGCCCAAGAGCTGGAGGAAATGCCTTGCTGGTCGAGACATCTGAAGGGTAAAGGAAGAGGTTAGTTCTATAAGAACCCTTGCCCTTTCCAGGGGAAGAAAGTCTCTTGCTCTGACTGTGTCCAGTTCTGCCCCTATAAAGGTAGGAAGCTGGACTGGTTCGAGAACTGACTTGGGAAGGTTGAGAAGAAATCCTAGACAAGGAAGCACTTGCTGGGTCACTTGCAGGTGAGACCTGACTTGGTCTGGAGACTGGCCCACTATCAGCCAATCGTCCAGATATGAAACAATTGAAATCTTTTGCCTTCTTAGAAAGGCAACTACTACTGCCAGGCATTTTGTGAAAACCCTTGGGGCTGAGGTTAGGCCAAAGGGCATTGCTCTGAACTGGTAGTGGCCTGAGGGCAACTCGAACCTGAGGTACTTTCTGTGGGAGCACCTGAAGGGAATGTGAAAGTAGGCAACTTTGAGGTCCAGGGAGGCTAGCCAGTCCCCTGGCCTTAGAGAGGGAAGGATTATTCCCAGAGTTACCATTTTGAACTTTGGTTTTAGAAGATGTTTGTTTAGGATTCTTAGGTCTAGGATGGGTCACCACTCCCCTGTCTTTTTTGGGGTAAGGAAGTACCTGGAGTACAGCCCTTTGCCCCAGTGTAGGGTAGGTACTCTCTCTATGGCTCTTAAGGCCAACAGAGATGAAACCTCTGCCTCTAGGGCAAGGGTTTCCGAGAGATGTGCAGGTGGAAAAGACCTGGCTCTCATCTTTGGAAATTTTCTGAAGCTGAGAACCTGTCCCTGGCTTACTACTTCCAGAACTCACTTGTCTGATGTAATAGACATCCAGTCCTGAACAAAGTAAGCCAGCCTGCCTCCTACTGGAATAGGAGAGTCGACCCAGGCAGGCCCATCAGGGTGTCTGCTTGGCAGGGGCCTTAGGCTGAGGAGTGGATGCAGCCCTGCTCATCCACCTGCTGCCTCTCCCTCCGAAGAACCCCCTCTGTGAAAAGGTAGACGAGGCCTGTGCTTGGTAAAAAGGCCTGCCCCTAGACTGCTGCCTTTGAGGAGCTGCCTGCCTCTCCTTGGCCTGAGCACGCCTGTACTCATCCATTTTCTTCATGTAATTCTCTGTCTGCTCCCCAAACAGAGAATTACCCACTACAGGAAAATCCATGGCCTTAGCCTGGGTATCCTGCGAGAGGCTAGTACATCTGAGCCAAGCCATTCTCCGAAGAGCCACAGATGTAGCCATGACTCTTGATGATACATCATTGGAGTCCACAGCAGCATGAAACTGAACCTTAGATGCCTCAATCCCATCTGCAGCCACCGCCTCCAGCTCCTTGGCTAGCTGGGGGGAGGCCTGTTTAGCCAGTGCCAGTACAGTGTCCCAGCTGGACTTCTGGTACCTGGCTGTAAAGGCCATATAATTCACCTGTCTGAGTCCCAAGGAAGATGCCATATACAACTTTTTTGCCATGGCATCAATCTTCTTGGAGTCTTTGTCTGCGGGGTGTGAAGCCAAGGGAATACTTGCCTCACCACAGGCAGCAGCCTGCACAACCCCTACATGGCTGTATTGCTGATATAAAAACTCTGTATCTGAGCCTGAGAGTGTATACCTCTTGTCCATTCTTCTGTCCACAGGAGGTATAGAATTAGGAGACTTCAGAATTTTGTGTGTCCGTTTCCCAAAAGACTTGTGTAGGGAAATAGTCTCCTGGACTCTGGGATGTCCATCATTTCTACATAAATCAGGCTCCTCCTGATCCTCCATTGCCTCTTCCATAGGAAGCTAGAGGGTCTCAGCCACCTTTCTGGAGAACATAAAGTGGGAAGGGGACTCAGAAAGCCTAGGAGGGGATACACCTGAAGGTCTGTCTGGGGAGATGTCCAGTTCCACAGGCACATCTAGATTTTCACCATCACCATCATCTTCAAACTCCCCTTCTTCCTCAAACTCCGGTTCATAAAATTCTTCAGGGGCATAATCGTGAACCCGGGAACCACGACGAACCGAGCCTGCCAAAGGTGCGGATCGGTCGGAAGCAACTGACGACTCCACAATCCAATCGCTCTGGCTATTTCTTGCGGTCGGAACATGGACTTCTGGATCCGAACCGACGTATTTTCATCGTGCTTTCTTTTAGTCGGAACCAACCCCTCGGGATCAACTCTCCTTTTGCCCGAAGAAGTATCGCCCTGGTCAGAGGGCACTCCTTCTGGTTCGGTCGGAACTGAACCAGGCTGGCCATCTGGGTCAGCGGCCTTCTCTGCCTCCTTTTCCCTCAGTCTACCTAATCTCTTTTCAAGGGTATATTTGGGAAAACCTTTGCAAATTTGGCAGTCTGAATCGAGGTGTTCAAACCCCAGACAATAAACACAGGTGGTGTGGGGATCGGCCTTGGCAAAGACCTCCCCACACTCACTGCAGTGTTGAAACCCAGTGGGCCCATTTTTTTTTCTTGGGTTTCTCAGACATGGCCAACCTAACCAAACTTACCCTTTTTTTGGCAACCGCCAGGCAAGACTCCCTTATCAGTTCCCAACCGTGTCACAGGTCTTGAAAACGGATAAAACACGTTTTTTTTAGAACAGATAAGGATCAGTAACCACACACTAAAGTTAACACAAGAATTTAAACAAATGATCGGGTCAGCCAAACCGATCCACACTTTTTACAAGTTCCACACAGAAATACAGTACAACACCTATCTAGTACTCACAGTACCACAGACAGAGACTGAACAGACTATGCGGAATACTTTTTCGGTTAGAAACAGACGAAAAACTGACACTTCAACCGACTTTCGAAGCGAGCTGCAGGAGAAATCTCCGGAGCGACTGTTCAGTGAGGCGGAGTAAAGAATCTGACAGATTTCAAAGGGAAACAGACAGACATCAACAGAGCTCGAGCTCAGCATTCTATGCTCTGCATAGAAAGTTTAACCCTTTGTTCACCGGGGCAGTTTAAAGGCTGGGGCTCACTGCACTTGTCAGAATACAGCAAGACTTCAAGTTGTTTGAATGACAATGAATGTAAAAATGTCTCCTATTATAAAACAAAATTCTAACGAAAATATATTTAAAAAAAAGAAAAAGGAGGATGGAGTGGACTACCTGGACAAACTCAAATCAGCCAAAAGGAAAGTGGAGAACAGCAGAAGGGGTCAAGGAAGGTGACGACACCTTGTTTTCAGTACATCCAGGGGGAAAAAAGTAAAATGAAGGAATAGTCAAGCTGAGACAAGGGAGAGAATTGGTGGAGGATAGTAAAGAAATTGGAGACAAGCAACTTGTTGTTCGGTGTGCCTTTCCTGGTGAAACTTTACAATGAATTCGTGCCTTCTGAAGTAAGCTGCCACCACTGACAGACACTTTGTGAATACTCTTGTGGCAGAAGTGAGCCCGAAGGGGAGTGCTGTGAACTGGTAGTGACCTAAGGCAGAGTGAACCTTATGTACTTTCTGTGGCAAGGCCTGATTGGGATGCGAGAGTAAGCATCTTTCAGATCCAGAGATGCCAGCCAGTTTCCTTTCTTTAGAGAAGGAATAACGATGGCAAGAGTTACCATTTTGAACTTGCACTTTGCCAAGTGTTTGCTCAGGAATCTGAGGTCGAGGATTAGCCTCCATTCCCCATTCTTTTTGGTCAGGATGCATCTGGAGTACGTGCCCTTCCCCCTATAGGTGAGAGGGAATGGCTCTATCTTCTGACTGGGTTGAGGTCTAGGTCGGGAGGGAGTTGCTGGCAATCACAAGGGAAGAAAGACACTTGGGCATCGTCATCACAGATGACCTGAAATTATCCAAGCAGGCCAATAAAGCAGTAGGTAAGGCTAGGGGGATGTTGGGGTGTATTAGCAGGGGTATCACAAGTCGTAAGGGGGAGGTAATAATCCCTCTTTACAACACACTGGTTAGGCCCCATCTGGAGTACTGCGTACAGTACTGGAGGCCGCACCTGCAGAAGGACATTAACAAAATGGAGGCAGTCCAGAGAAGGGCAACCAAAATGGTGCATGGACTGCATCAGAAAACATACGAGGACAGATTAACAGAGCTCAGTATGTATACCCTAGCCTAGAGCAAAGGAGGAAGAGAGATGATATGATCGAAACAGTCAAAAAACATCTTAAGGGCATTAACAAGGTGAAAGTCTAACATGTTTCAATATAAGAAAAAATAGCATGAGATTAGAGGGAGGCCGACTAAGGGGTAATGTGAGGAAGTTCTTTTTCACAGAAAGGGTGATGGATGCCTGGAACCGCCTACCTCAGGAGTGGTGGATATGAATACAGTGCAGGGCTTCAAATAGGCATGGGATAGGCATAAGGGAGCAATACAGATGAGTATGAATAGATAGGCCATTTACACAGCCCCCACTTGCATACTGTGTGACCCTGAGCAAGTCACTTAACTTCTCTTTGCTCCCAGATTGCACCTGTAAACAAGCTTTCAGCTTAGTACGACTCACCTGGTTAAACAACTGGGGGAGGGGGGGAGAAAGAGTAAAGGCCTATGGCACATTCATAAGGTAGGAAAAAAATAGGCAGACTAGATGGGCCTTGTGGTCCTTATCTGCTGTCAACTCTGTTTCTATTGCTCTGGCTTGCAGACCAATTCCAGCAAAATTGTCTCTGTAGGACTTGAAGTCTGGAAAACTCTGCAGACTTGCAGTTTTGGAAACTGAACTGTAGACTCTGTTTAACTACCTGCAGAACCCACTTGTCTGTGGTGATGTTTTCCCAGTCCTGGAAGTAGTTGGCTAGCCTGCCCCTGACTGGAAGAGGGATGACAGCCTGTTTTGTGCAGTCAGGGGTTCTGTCTGGGCTGAGGTCTAGGAGCTGGGGTTGAACCAGCCCACCTAGAAGGCCTCCTGCCCCTGCAGTAGCCTCTGGCCCGAGTATAATCTACAGGCATGGAGACTGGGGCATAAGTTCTGGGGTAATAACCCCTACCCCTCCTTCCTGTGGATCTAAAAGAAGTGGAGACTCTTTCTCTTGTGGAATTACTCCTATAGGTGGTTTTGTACTCTTCCACCTTTTTCCTGTATGCCTCAATCTTGTCATCAAAAAGGAATTGTTTTCACAAGGAAAATCCATGGCTTTTAATGGAGTGTCTGGGGTAAGACTGGTTGCTCCAAGCCAGGCAAACCTCAACAGAGACACTGTTAAAGGCAACAGCCTGGATGCAGCATCATTTGCATCCACAGCCATGTGAAATTGATATTTTGTGGCAGCCAATGCCGTCCTGGCAGTGTCCGCCAGATCACGTGCCACACTGCCTGGAACGGTCAGTTAATGTTAGTACAGAGTTTCAACGGGCCTTCTGATATTGTGTAGCATATGCCATATAATCTGCCTGTCTCAGAAGAAGGGAGAAGGCTAAATAAACCTTCCCAATTGTATCAATTTTCCCCGAGTCTTTATCAGGAGAATAAGATGATAGAGAGACTTAAGCTTCATCACAGGCAGCGGCCTGTACTACACCCCCATGGTCTGGATAAGAATTCAAATAAATCAGCAGCAGACCCATCCACTTGGTTTTTTTTTTTTTTCTTCTCTCAACCTTCTTGACCACTCCAGGAACAGAGGAAGATGTCTGTAAAATTCTTAAAGTGGCTTAAGAGAATTATGAATAGGAAGGGACGCTTTCAGTGGGAACCAGATCCATATCTAAAAATTCTGCCTCCTCCTCCTCATTTTCCATAGCTTGAGAGGGGAGGCCCCAAGTGTCAGCCATCTGTCTGACAAAGGAAAAATGGGGAGGGTTAAAAAAATCTTGTTCTGGGGGATACCTCAAGCTCAATGGGTTCCCCCAAATCCAGATCCTTCCTCTTCCTCCTCACAGTAAACTTCTTGATCTTGGTCTATGGCAACTGGTGGTGGGATATGAACCTGTGAACCCAGAATAGCACCATAAGGCCTGAATGACCTGCAGGGCTTTAGCAATGTTCTCAGCAGAGGGCATTGTTTTTTTGTCTGATGGGAGCTCCTTTGCTTCCTCAGCAGGAGGTGCAGCAACAGGTTTTTCTTTTTGTTAGGCACATTCTGTGGCACAGATTCTGTAGCCTGCTCAGCAGGTTTTTAGTGTTTACTGTGTTCAGATCCCTTATCAAAACTTTTGGTGTCTGAAGAATCTTTTGAGGCTCTCTCCTCTTAGTACGAGATAGAAGAGACCTCTTTAGGGTGCTTAGATAACATTGAAGGCTCTAATCTTTTGACTCTTTTAATTGTCTTAGAACAAAATTTACTAGCCGGCCCGGTGGCACAGAGGGTTGAGGCACTGGATGCCACACCAGCGACCCGGGTTTGGGAACAAGCCCAGGCCGCCAGGGGAGAGAGAGGATTGAGCGTCCGGAGGACTGCTCTCCTCTCTCAGGGAGGGAGAGATTGCAATCCCGCTCGTCGATCTACCTCTAGCGGTCGCTGGAGGAGATGCAAGTCGGGAGGCACGTTGCTGACATACGCCTTCAGCGGGGAGGGGGCAGGGGAAACAAATGGAGGAAAATGGAGCTGGCAGGCTCCGTGATGGCTCTCTGCACCTGTCCCAGCTCCCGAGATATCGCTCCGGGGTGGGGGAAAGCCGGCGCCCTCTCGCCTTGGGCCTAGTAACTGGGGAGAAGACCCGGAGACAGTCCCTCCAAGGGAGGGACCGGAGCCGCCTGCCAGGCTCCCAAGAAATATAAACAAAATAGAAAAAATAAATAAATACTAAAATTTACTGCACACTTCACAGTAGAAAAAAAAAAAAAAAATCTGTGACTGGGACCTAGGCACTCCAAACGCAAATCGTGGCGATCAACCTAAGCAAAAACTTGAAAACATTTTAACCATTGTTTTTTCTTCTTAAACCTGTAGGTTCCATCCTCTTTTTGTCCTACTGACATCCTCAGAAGAGAGAAATATCAATATCGCAGCCGGTTCCCCGAGATGAAAAGGAACCGCGATTAAATAAAACGTATTTTATTTTTGCAGTAAATGCGGTCAGTTCCTGAAAGGAAGGGAACCAATCGCAAATAAGTAACTCTCGCAAATAAGTAAAAATAAAGAGACAAAGTCAAATTAGACAGCAGTTAAACACCGCTAAAAACAGTGATACACTGAGACGACCTTGGTTCCTGGGAAACGTGAAGGAACCGCTATGAACCATGCTCAAAATAACACTAAACTATAGCAAAATGCTAACTAGAGGCAGAGATGTAAACAAAATAGTGATACAACACTTTTTTGGACAGAAATAAACAAACCAGCAGCGAAGTTAGTGATGAAAGCTCCTCGGGGCATCTAGTTGTCCGAACGGAGAAAATGAATCAGACTGTTAGATGGAACACAGTCCACCTAGCAGAAGCAGTTTGAATGTAGCATTCTAGTTCCATTATTTGCATTTATAAAATGGGTAAGGAAAATTGAACATTCTGATTGGCTTGAAAGGAAGTGTCAAATGTGTTTTACACACAGTGACAAAAAGTACTGGCAAGTAAATCAATGTGCAATTAGAACTTTCGCGTTTGAAATTCCACAATTGTTTTTTTCCCCCGCTAACCAGCTCATCTCGGACTTGCGTCCAATCAGGGAAATCTTGGTGCTGCTTGCTAATGGAACCAATAAACAAACAAAAATAAAAAAAAAATAAAAAATACTGACTGGTTTAGATTTGGTAATCGTGGAGCTGCTTCCAGAGCTTGCCTGCTCCCATTCATGATACCGCACCATGACGCCTCCACCGTTTCACAGTAAATCTGGTTTCCGTCCCACTACATTTAACTAAAACAAAAAAAAAAATCTGCATTCATTATTCTTTTTATTGTAAAACTGGCACAACCTGTTGGGGGAGAACCTCACAAACCTTTCCTAACCACACAGCTCAGCTACATTTTTCTCTCCATGGATGCGGGAGAGCTCTGGCATGGATAACGGTATAAATGCTAGAGGCAATGATGTCACCTAGTATGTGGAAGGACTATTTTATATCAAATTAACACAATGATTTCAGCTTTTTTCAGTTTAGTAATATTTTTTTTAAGGTGAGAAAATTTTTTAAAAAAGAAACCCATTTTATAAGCGCAATAAAACACTCCAGGGTTTGTGCTGAACAGATATTACCGCACTTCCAGGGACTGAAGGTACTCTGCCGGGCCTCGTGCCTTACTACACCCCTGGGTGTGCGGTAATATCTGTTCAGTACACACCCTGTCGTGTCTTACTGCATCGCTTACATTACACACTACATCTCTACAGCTCCGGAGCAGTCAGAGATTCTGAGCTGACTGCATATGTCTAATCATACTGGGAAATTCCTGGGGTTTGAAGGTATATGCTCTCCAGGGTACGGAAGGAGCTGGCTGTAGTACTGGCAGACCCACTGTCCAACCTGTTCAACAACTCTACAGATTTAAGCATGGAGCCGCAGGAGTGGAGAACCGCGGATGTCATGCCCTTCCCTAGAGGAGGATTAGCACAGGGACTACTGACCAATCAGCTGACTCTGATCACTGGCAAGCTAATGGAAACCATTATTAAGGAAAGGTTGGAGTTTTAAGTCAAAAAGGCTCCAAGATGACAGACAACAAGGGTTTGTGGCAGGGAGGTCATGTTAAACGAACTTAATTGTTTGACTGGTCACAAAGGCAGAGAACAAGGGTCAGTAAGTAGATATACTGTACCTGGATTTCAGCAAGGCCTTTGACTCTGTCCCTATGAAAGGCTGATGAAGAAGTTGGATAACCTAGGCAAGGGTTTAAAACTGTTGTGTAAAGCTGCAAGTCCAGGACTTACGACACTCCCTTTTGCACAAGTCCATAGCAAGTGTTAAGTCACATTGCTTTTTTTTTTTTTTTTTGAAATTTCTGTTTATTCGCCTTCCTGCCTGCCATCCCCGACCCTTCAGGAGCCTCAAGGTAGACATCCCTCTACCTTTCACCCTGCCCGTATGACCCCTTGGAACCCCATGGAGCTTCGGTTTTACTCCCCCAAGCGGGGATGGGGCAGAGCCCCCTTACCCCATCAATCAACTTGCGTCGGTCCAAGGGCCATCGGGCGGGCGAAGGTACATCAAGGGTACGTCTCCGGAGTCTCCATCTTCCCGGCGATGGCAGGCATTTTCACTTTTTCTCCCACCCCTTACAGCGTAGGACCCCTGACATCAAGGCGCTGACGTCACGCTGTATCATGGCAGCCCTTCCCCTAACATTAGGGGCTTGCAGTACTCCGAGCCTCTGCTCGGAGTCAGACAAGTGTTCGGGCTATTGCCTTAACCTCCCCGAGTAGGCGAGCTGTCGTGGGACGCCAAGCCTAAATCCCCCGCCGCCCAATTAGCGA
Organism: Neoceratodus forsteri; assembly: GCA_016271365.2. Lineage (NCBI taxonomy): Eukaryota > Metazoa > Chordata > Ceratodontiformes > Ceratodontidae > Neoceratodus > Neoceratodus forsteri. The sequence continues at coordinate 1,198,396,233 of CM057452.1, forward strand.
TTCGAGTCCCTCCCGAACCCGGTCGCCGACGTAGCGAGGTGTGGCGTCCAGCACCTCAACCCTCAGCGCCACCGGGTCGGCAGTCACATTGCTTTTTACCCCAATTTCTAATGCAAACAAAAACGTTTACAATACACTTCTAACTGGAAGCAACAGGGTCCAGTAATGGAGACAAGTGCATGAGAATTTAAAGGTATCCGGAGAAATTAACTAGAATAAAAAAAAAAATGGCAACTACCACACACACTCCCTCCCTGTCTTTTCAGATGCCAGAAATTCCAGTCATGGCTGCAACAGACTTGGTGAATTATTTTTAATAACATTAGAGAATATTTTTTAAGGGTTTGTATAAACTACACCCTCTCTGTAATATCAGACCTGAATCATAGGTCTTCTGGATAATACAACTCCACTAGCTGTTTAAAATCAGGCCAGCTTTGACACGAAGTCCAAATTTTAAGTATTGATTTGCTTCGACTCATCCAGTCCCACTGTTGGAGACCTGAAAATTTTAAGGGGAACAACCACCACCAAGAGCTCTTACACTCAAGTGCGAGGCTGGTCCCAATGTGCACTTTCTATGCAAAAACATTTTGATTTACTTACTATTTACTGTAGTATTGTAGCTTATATCAGACTAATTTTGCTTTGTTGTAGGCAGATATCTTCTGTTACTACAAATCCTAGAATCCCCTGCAGACATATCAGTAGGCAGCAGGGAGAAGATTCAATAGCTTGAAGTGCACCTTGGTGCTCTAATCTTTTGTTTGCTGGTCCTGCGGTCCTCTATGGGCTATGTGTACAGTCACCGAGGACTACTCAGCATCTGGAGAAAGTCAGTCCTGGAAAACATCTGATTGGAAATTACAAAAAAGCTCTAATATGCACTGCACGCTACTGAATTTCCCACTGCTCCAATGTCTGCAGCAGGGGATTCTAGGATTTGTAGTAAAAAAATGTCAGCGTACAACTAAGCGAAACGACTCTGCTATAATCTATCATACTACAGTATACAGTAAGTAATCCAAATATGTTTCTGCCAACGAACTGCACGCTGGGACCAGCCCAGCCCCAGAATTGGGTGCAGGGTCTTTTATGCCGACTGTTCCGCTTTAATGAAACTAGCTGCCCTCAGTACCAGACAGACCCCATGCAGGGTCAGTGAATATTAAGAACTCAAAAGAGATTTATTTTTGTTTAACTGCTATACAAAATTACACCCATTTCTCCTTCTCCCTATTCGACTGTTTCGTAATGCCGGACTGCCTACCAATGCACAACACTGATTTCGTTTTTTCTTTAAAATTTGAAAGTCTCCTCTGAAGCAGAGCACTCTGCCACAACCTGAGTGAGAGACGACAAACGCCCTTGAACATTCTCTGTATGCTGTTAAAGCAGTTTACCACAAGATTCATTTAAAGCAACTTCTAATACCATGCAATCCACTGCCAAACTCGTCATTTTCCTCCCAACAACTTAAGTCTACTGGTTCCCGTGAACGCACCGCCAACAGTCTCTGACTTTAGCTTGGGCAGACCTGTGGTGGGGCCACAGCATTCAGCACAGACAAAACTAAACCCCAACGAGCTTCAACAAAAACAAAAAAATTAATTCAGGCTGGCATTGGTGCAAATGCTCAAAGATGGTAGCTTGGCAGGGGCTGGGAAGAGTAGTGCTTGTGTAAGCCATGCATGTAGTGCAAATCAGTCAAGTTCGTCAGACTTGCATGCAATTAAGAGAGAATTAGTGCCCCCTTGTAAAGCGAGTCACGGAAGTCTGACTTAAGGATTTATTTGTCCCCTGCTGGGGTGGGGACAAAGCATCCAGATAGGTGGCAAACTGGATAAGTGGCAGAACCCAGAGGGTAGTAACTGATGGGGAAACTCAGGGATGAGGGAGACTGCCAGCAGGTTTACACAGGGGGATGGTGCTCTTTACCATGTCCATAAATGACATTTGGAATGGCATTAAAGGAAAAATGTGTCTTTCTGTGGACAACATGAAGCTCTTTGAGAGGGTGGATATAGGTAAAAGTACTACACTAATGTTCTCCCATGCAATATGCTTGTCTAGGTGGCTATGAACCTTGATGTCTTTACTGTCCTCAGCTGTCTTATGGTTACCCTGATTGCTTTATTTTACATCCTTATTATGATCTATGCCTAAAATGTACCTTATGTAACTATTACTGTGCTACCCAATGTATATCTTGTTTTGCTCCTGTACACCTATATTATGTCTGTGCATTTCTGCATATTGTAACCAATGTCCTGTGCTCTCCCGGGTCGTGCCTGAAAATAGGCAGGTCTGTTGCCTAGCGCACTTACCCGGTTACCAAAAGCTAATAAATAAATAAAAAGGTCACAAACAACAGGGAGGACCTATAAAGACTGGAGCAAATCAGGGGACATTTTGGGAGTTGGCTGAGCAAGTGTTTGCTTCCCTCCCCCCAGAAACAGTTAGCACCTGAAGCTCAGCTTTAGGGGACAGATTGTTGTGGCCTGAAAGAGCAGTCAGTTTTAGCTACCAGCAGCACTATTTGCATCTGACTACACAGCAAATCAGAGGGAAGTCTTCAAAATAACCAGGCAGGCTTTGTTTAACAGGAGGAAGAAAGTGCGCAATTTTCAGGTGGCCTCTGAACTAGGACATCATGTGACTGATCAGCAACTGAGGGGAAAGCAGGAACTCCTACATTAAAAAAAAAAAAAAGGACTTCCTCCCAGCATGTCCCATCATGCTCCTGTCACAGGACAAGAGTGGAACAGAGCACGGGCAAAACTTCTGCCTTGAAGGCGTCTGTAGGACATCTGCAGACAGCCCACAGGACACTACTGGGGGCAGAGAGACACCACACCAAGGTGTTCCTTCTGATCCTATCAGACAAGGTTAAGTCCACTTAACATTCAGTTATCCCAAACACTCCTGTAAGTCAAATGCACAGATGGTCCGTGCGGTGAAGAGAGGGTAACACTAATTACTAGCTGGCCAGGATTGCCAACTTGTGTAACAGTGCTGAATTTGCTTGTACTGTACACCACAACTTCACCCTATCTAGGTGACACTATGTAGCTAACCTGTGCTGTTAGGTGTGTTAAGACCACTTGTACTGTATCATAGCCTCACCCTATCCGAGTGACCCTTACATAACTAACCTGTGTTAAGTGTGCTTGCTGGGTTCGTTTGTGTTGTACCATAGCCTCACCCTATCTACATGACCGGCTTCCCTATCTGGGTGACCACACACAGGATGGGTCAATCTGGTTCTAGCATAAGGATACTAGAGGTAAGGGAGAATGGGTGAATATCAGGATTCTAAGGCTTATGATTAAAGGGGGCCAGTCAGGAGCTCAGGGGAGAAAGAATACAAATACTAAACAAAAACAAAAAGGAAGAAGTCTAATGGTCGTCATAAGGCTCACTATAGGGATCAGGTTCAGCAGCAAGCAAGTCAGTTGCACAGACTGCGGGGCACTCGTCTCCAGGGCAACACTCTGTAGGAGGTGTCACTGCCCCTTCTGCTGGACCTTTGCAACGCTCCATGCTCAGATGGCAGCAGCTTGGAAAGAGATCTCTCTCCTGCGGCACTGGCTCAGCTGGAGCCCATTCCCCACACACCCAGAGGTCCACCTGTCCAGAGACGTAGAGAGTGGTAAGAAGGCAGAAGGGTGGCAGGGGCAACCACAAGAAGGCAGAAGGGTGGCAGGGGCAACCACAAGGAGGTCAACCAGCCCCATGCAATCCCAATGACAATTCACTTTGCACCCCTGGAGAATAGGGTACAGGACTCCATGGGGGGGGGGCAGTCACAGGAAATGAGGGTGATGACCTGGTGGCACCCAGGGGTGAGAGTAGGAAGAAGGCAGCTAGGACAGCCTTAGCGGTTGGGGATTCTATAATAAGGGGAGTACAAAAGGGTGTGTAGGGGGGCTGGGAGTGCTGTACACTTGGGTACCAATGATCAAGCATATCAGCGTGTAAAGCAAGTGAAGCAGAACTTTGAGGCTGTGGGACAGATTTCTGGCACACTTCCTGGGCTTTTCAGAGGTCTTCCCTGTGTGGAGTGGGGAGGTATGGAGGGAAAGAGAGTAAGGAGGGAAGAGGTCAAGGAGTTAAATGGGTGGTTAAAAGGGATGGTGTCTGGAGGAAGAGTACCACTTTATGGGGGACTTCGGGGAAAGGAGGCTCTTCAAACATGACTGCCTTCACCTGATAAGAGGGGAGACCAGTGCACTGGGGCGAAAGCGGATGTCTTTGGGCAGTTAAATAGACTGAGGGGGACATGGAGGTTCGGAGAAACACAGTAAAGGGATTGAAATGGGGGGGGGGGGATTACTCACCATAGTAATGTTTCTTCTTACGGGATCCCTCATTATGTTTGCACTTTATGCAGTCATCTCGGCCGACAGTGATGCCACAGAGACAGAACCTGTGCAAGTTTCCAAGCCAGAGTGGAACAGTGGCTAGGGAAACTAGATTGTTTCTGTTTTTTTAAACACACAGAATTAAAAAACAGCAAACAATTGAAAGCAGACTTGAGAAAAAAATATATGTCATATAAACTACAACAACAAACATAAATTGCAGGACTGCAACAATAATGCTCAAGCAACCTCAATTTAAAAATAACTGATTCTTCTGTGAACCTATTTCAGGTTCTGGAAGGGGAGGCAGAGGAGGGAGTGTAAACACAGTGAGGGCTCTCTTAAGAAGACCACCACTACTATGATGAGTACATTTTTTTTCTAACCCCAGGAATCCCTCACTCAGTGTTTACATTTTATGCAGACTCAGCAGCAGTACCCCAGGAGGCTAAGTCCAGAACCTAGTTAGGAAAAAGGTTCTGCCAGACAGCAGTTCCAAATCTGACATCCCTTCTGGACTGTATGTCCAAACAGTAGTGCTTTGTGAAGTTGTGTACCGTTTTCCAGGTAGCTGCTTTGCAAAATGTCTAACAGCAGCATGTCCCTTGAGGATGCCACAGAGGCAGAGGTACCCCTTGTAGAAATGTGCCCTTAAGCCCGTGGTATTTTCCCAGCTTTTTTCATAGCAGAACTGAAAACAAGAGACTATCCAGTAAGAGACAACTCTTTGCAGCCTCACCACAGGCAATAAAAAGATGAGTGCTGTGAGACCAGACATCTTTTGTCCGGGTCCAGATAGACAGTCAGGACTCGCTTTAGGTCCAGGCTATGCAATCTTTCCTCACCTGGACTGGAATGCTCTGGAGTACAGGGAGGATCACTGACTGGTTGAGGAGATTTTAGATACCGCCTTGGGAAGGAATTTTCTGTTGGTTCCAAGAACTACTTTGTCTGTGGGGAATTCTGTAATTTGACTCTATGCAGAAGGGATGCAGTTAACTTACCTTCCCAGCAGAGGTCACTGCAACCAGAAATATGGTTTTCCATGCGACACTTCAGGTCAGCAGTTTCCATAGGCTCAAAAGCCTCCATGAGCTGGGCAAGGCATATGTTGAGGTCCCAAGGTGGGACAGGGTCCTTCACTGGTGGACACAAGTAGTTTAGGCCTTTAAAAAACCTTTTGAAAATGGGCTGTGAGGCCAAAGACTTTTTCATGCCAGTTGATATGCATGCAGTTACTGATGCTAAGTGCACCTTTACTGTTGAAGGCCCGACTGTAGGTGTAGCAGGTATTGTAGAATTATAGGCAACCCTGTCTTTGTTGGGCTTAGTTTTCTTGGGGCACACCAGTAAGAAAACCTTTTCCATTTAGAGGAACACACTTTCCTGGTAGCAGGTTTCCTTGAAACTTTAAAGCATTTTCAGGACGTCTTCTGAGATAATTTTCTGGATTAAGTCTAATTCCTCAAGAACCATGCCCTCAAGCATAGGTTCCTGGGGTTAGGAAATGTTATTCTGCTCTGGGACAAAGTCAGCAGATTGTGACTGAGCGACAGGCTGACTGGATTCTTGTCAGACAGGACCACGAGAATAGAGTACCAGGCCTGTCTGGGGTTTTCATAATCATTGCTGCAGGTTCCCTCCACAGTTTCAGGAGTACTTTCTGAATGAGTGGAAATGGTGGGAAGGCATACAGAACTTCCTTGTCCAGTCCAGCTCCAGGGCATCCTCTGGGAGTGTTCCTCTGGCTGGTGGTCTGCAACAAAACCGTGGGAGCGGACAGTTCTCCAGAGATGCAAAAAAGTCTATTGGGAGAGTCCCACCTTCTGAACACTGTGGCTAGTACCTGCTGGTTTAAGGCCCATTCGTGATTTCCCTGGCTGATTCTGCTAGAACATTGTCTTGCCTGGCAGTTGCACTACAAATGTTTACTTCTAGAATAAGCTAGGTCCCATATCCACAGTGCCACTGTAGAGTTCTTTACTAGTTTCTCTCTGCTTTTATATATGTAGTACATTGCTGTGGTGTTGTCTGTCCTGATCTGGACAGTCCAATCCTGTAGCTGGGAGGAGAAAGACTGTATTGCTAGCAATACTGCTCTGAGCTCTAGGTGGTTTATTTGCTCTAATGACTCCCATGGGCTCCAAGTACCCACTCACTGTGAGGTCCTGCAGGTGGGTGCCCCACCCCAGGAGTGAGGCATCTGTTCTAAGAATACTTGCTAGGGACTGCTGAAGAAAGAAAATGCCCTCTCTGATGTTGCCTTCTCCCTTCCACCACTCAAGATTCCACTAGTGCTTTTGTTACTGTCACTAGCTTTGAAAGTATATCACATATTTGAGACCATTTGTCCCTTTAGTGGTACTGGGTATCTCATTTGGAACCTGGCCGATGGAAGCACAGCTGTGGATGTGGCCATTTGACCTAGTAACTTGTAGGAAGTCTCTTGCAGGTCTTGGCTGACCTGCTGGTTCTACCAAAGCTGTAATTCGGGCCTGTGGGAGGAAAGCTTTCCCCTACAGGGTGTTTAGCTCTGCTCCTGTAGAGTCCAGTATTAGAACATGCTGTAGCTGGGACTTCTGTTGGTTTATCAAGAATCCCAAGTTCTCCAGGGTGTCTTTTACCAACTGAACTGATCTCCTTGCCTCTGCTTCCATGTGCCCTGAGGCTAACCAGTCTGAACTGTTGAAATAGTGTCTTTATTATTGTCTGTAGGGTAAATTGAGACCAGCCACAGTAGCCCACATTTAAGGGCCATAATAAAGCGCTGCGTCTTGCATTGTAGTTTGGGGGCTAGGTGAGAACTGTTTGGCCTGGGGCCTCAGCTAGGTAATTGGAGGAGGGGCCGAGTCACATTTCTGATTGCAGGCTAGTTTTGGATTGCTATATAAAGACTCACTCACAACAGCCAATTGGGGGCTCTCCTTAAGTAAGCAGCCAATCAGCCATTACTTGATATATAAAGAGGTATCATATCCATCAAGTGGACATCCACGCTGCAAATCTCCACACGAAGACCTACAGCACAAAGGACAACACAGGGGAGTCTGCCAGGAGGGAGTCAGCCAGGGGAGGCAGCCGGCGGCCGTACTTTCTGCCCCGCAAACCATGAGTAGGTAAAAGGGGTACGCAGCCATCTACAGCCACAAGGCATCAGGTAGGGAAAAAGGTGTAGCACCCTATACAGGGTTAAGCTACACTAGAGGTTCAAAACTTACAAAAACCAAGAGGTCGCTGAAACTCCTTATATAGGGGTAGGGTAATACAGGGAATTTAAAGGGGTAAAATAAGAGAAAAAGCAGGTAGGATAGGAGTAGGGGGGAGTGGTGCAGTGCAGTGGCTGTGGGGCAGCAGTCATCCTGGAGACTTTCTGGAAGCTGCGTTGCTGCCCTATCTGCATGCATCTCTCTGGGCTGAGGGAGGAGGCTGCAAGACTCAAGGTCTAATTGACTAGAGTTCGGAGCACCTTCTCTGTCACCCAGGGAGCACCTAGTCCACCGCCGCTACCTCAGAGGCTGCACTGAAGGAGGAGCAGCAGGACAACAGTGGGCTTTGGGAGGGTGAGGGTGGTGGAGCATAGGCACATCACACACCCGGTTCCACTGCAAAACTCCTACGCTGCAGATATTCCACAGAGGCACCCAAAGTAGTGACTGGGTTGGATGTGGGAGTCCTCCATAGAAAAGACTCCAAAGGGGTAGCAGAGTACCCCAGAGAAGGAGGAGGAGGAGGAGGAAGAAAATCCTGGCAGGAGACTCCATAGTAAGGGGGACAGAGTTTGGGACAGGCAAGGATGAGGAGAGAAGAAATTAACTTCATACTTACCGTAATTTCCTTTTCCATTAGCTCCAAAATTGTCAGAAAAAGAAATTATGGTAAGTATAAAGTTAATTTCTTCTTTCTGTAGCACTCCACATTGTCAATGGGTAATCATAACAACTAGGTTCTAAGAAGCAGTACCCAGAAAAAAAAAAAAAGGGGGGGGGGGAGAGAGATTATCCCATATGCCAGAGGCAAGCACGGAGAATTACTTGCAAACTGCTGTCTGTAACACTCTGTGACCAAACTGCATCATCTGAACTCTAAGCATCAAGACGGGGTGTTTTGTGCACGAATGGGCATGAGACCAAGCAATTCCCATGCATAATCTTAAAACTAATGCTTCACCTGCCTGTACAGGGCGTCGTCTTAGCCCTAGAGTGGTGAGCCTTGAGGAGATCCAGGAAAAACCTCTTACTACAACGTTGGCCGGAAACGATGCAGGCCGCACCCTTTTAGCGAGGGTGGCCCAAAATAAAATAAAAAAAATAAAATAAAAGGGGGACCCTCTTGCCTGTGCTTATCTGTTCCATGACAGCAAACAAGACTCAGACTTACGGAACGCAGCCATCCATTTAGCTTAGATCTTAATAGTGCAAAATAAATTCAACTTGTGCAATTCCTTCCTTTAAATAGAGAAGGCTGTGGACAGGCGGACAGAGACCTATGTCCTGGACTCCAGGAAGGCAATGAGCACCTGAGGGGCGAACACCATTCTGAGTACCACCTGCCCATATGCCTAATAAGGAATGGCTCCTTAATAGGAAACCTGTAAAACAACACATCCTGCGATGTGTATGGTAGTGGGTTGGAAAACTCCTTGCAAAGAGTATTCAGAACACAGCATATTCCACAGTAAACCAGATAAGGACAACAGATGTGTCCTACAAACATGCACCAATGAGTTCCCAAGCCAAAAAAACCCAGGGCTGCGATAGCAGAACACGGCCTCTCATTGAACTCCATGTCAACCTCTCCACCTTCTTATAGAAAACCAAAAAAAATGCAGAAAGAGGCCATCGAAGGAGAAAACCTTCCCTGCTGCCCAAAATAAAAGAAAGAGAGGCGGTCCCTACTGGAGTATAGGCTGCAGAGAGGATTTCTGGCAGCCATCAAGGAGCCAAGTAGTTTTTCTTGGAGAAAACCATAAATATACTTATTTGTACGTATACATATAAATATTATTTTGATAAATAGAAGGGCCTCCTCCTCTCAGAAACCAGGGTGCGAGCTGTATCCTTCCCATATTGTTTTTTTTTTTTTGGGAGACAGAGAGACCCAGAGCAGGTCTCTTCACTCCAGAAGGCATAAGGGTGCTTGCTGAGCAAGATTTGCTTAGTCTGAGAACTACAGTCTTCTCGGCCGCTCAGCAGCTCCCTCCAGAACGTGTTTATTATTCTCTCTGTAAATTTGGAAAGAGAGTTAGCAGAGGAAAAATACGCCATGCTGAAGGCCCACTCTTAAGGCAGAGCGACCACCGTCCCCAGGTGTGGGTACCGGAAGGACTGAAGAACCTTCTCGGATCCGAACACTGCGGCTTGATGCGAACAGGCCAAACCGTTTTCACATGAGTTTGAAAACCCGGTTCAAACTCCACTCCACGGATGAACATTTTTTGGGTTTAACCAGTCTGCTTGAAGGTTCAACATCCCTGCCAGGTGAACTGCTGACAGGTTGGCAACCTCTCGAAACATCTCCCGTGCCTTAATGGTGATGTACAAATGCATGCCATGTTTAGCCTCATGGAGGAAAACTAAGGGAAGCAAGGGGGACCTTTTCCATCTACTGAACACTGATGTGGAGATGCTATTCACGGACTGACCAAGTTTCCAGAGTGGGAAAATGGCTTCGACCTGCCCCCCATCCATCTAGGCTGACATTTGTTGTGGGAATCAACTGTGGAAGTTATAGTGGAACTTGCTCAGATCTTGTGCATCCACTCACTAACTCAGGAGAGTGAGGAAGTGAAGGGGTAAAAGGAAAACTGCCTGAGAGTACACTCTACTGTACATGTTAAGTAATGATAAAGATGGCAAGGTACACATATATTGGTAACGTTACATCTAATACATAAGGCTTCTTAGGAACTCAATACTGGGGATGCCTAGACTTGCTAAGATGACATCATTATGCTGCACGTTCCCAGTAGCCTTAGCCTCTGATTGGCGCAGCATGGAAATAATGTTTCCTGGTGTCGGCATTCAGAAAAAAGTTGCCAAAAATGTATTAAACCGCAAAATTTAAGGTAATGCTTTACAGTGTACAAAACCTCTCTGACTGCTATGCTTCCATGGGAGGGATTATCGAACAGTGTACCCTTTAGAATTGTGTTTAGGTAGCCTTTTACTAGGGAGTTGTTGCGGTATGGAATCCTCATATGCCCAACATTCCACAGGCTTGGGTTGTGCCATTGCCCTGGTAGGGGTGCACTATACCCAGCTGTTATGATTACCCACTGACAATGTGGAGCGCTACAGAAAAGGAGGTTCGGCGCTTTCCCAGCACCATACCTCGCAGGAATGGAAAGAAGATCCAAAGGATCGTTGAGCCAGCAGGAAGGGACAAGAGCTAGATGTTATTGTCCATCTGGGGACTAATGACCTGGATAGGGATCAGCCAGCAATAGTTCAGGGAACTGGGGAGGGGTCTTGCAGGTGACATGATCTGTGACCTTCTTGGAAGTGCCACCTGTCTATGATGGTGGGAGCAGGTATCTCTGCACCAGGAACTTCAATGCCCTGTTGAAAGAATGATGCATACAGGAGGGTTTCGGCTTTATTGGGGACTGGGGCCCCACCTGGGGGATAAGGGCCTGTACAGGGGCAACAGTCTGCATCTGTCCAGCAGGGGAGTCATGGTCCTTAGTGAATGGTTTAAATGCTACATTGGCCAGCATTTAAACTATTCAAGGAGAGAGGCAGAAAGATGAAGGCAGACAAATTGCCCTCCCCGGCAAATAAGATTAGCAAGGGGAATCCTGAGGGTATGAAACCCCAGAAACGAGCCATATAACAAAGGAATTCGGGGGATAGATGGCAAGAGTGAGCATGAGATACTGTAAAACTTAAGCGAAACGCAAACTTCATTTCGCAGAAGCAGCTCTTATGACTCGTTAGTGGTATTTTTTGTCCACGCTCCTACTCCACTGTAATCGCCTGCTAATGATGTTGCTTTACACATTATCTAACAGATAATTACATTTGAATGCAAATTTTTGGCAGTAATTCAATGATTGAGGCGCACTCTCGTTTCTGCTGGGTGAGGGAATAGGACATCAGCAACATACCCAAGCACCCTATGCAGCAGTTGATTGGAATGCCTCAGAACAGAAACCGACAGTCCATTCCTGTCATCCGAAAAGACAAACTCAGCACAGTAAACTTTTCTAAGCTGGTGCCAACTATTTCCTTACAGGTACCGATTCGCTATACAGTCTGATCTCTTCTTTTCAGTTTCTCCAGGGGGCCTACCTCCTGCTGGTAACGGCAGCCCGATCACAGTTGTTTGCTTATCACCACAGTTTCCCCGCTACCTCATGCCTTTTTCTCTACACAGGAGCCATTTAGATCATTCTCCCAGTTACACATTATTTTATTTAAGTGTTCTAATTGCACTGTTGGGTTTTATGCCCTCTTATTTGCACTGACCGATACACTGTCACTTTAATAAATAACGTATTTAAGCCCCTTTGAGGGTGTGTGCAGGTCTTCCTGAGGAAACACTTATGCAAAACCAGTCAGGTTTACTGGCATTCTGGTGTTGGGTTTCCCCAAGCCCCTTTACTTTCCACTCCAGTTTCCATGCTACCTGCCCGAATGAAGGAGTCGAAATGTAAGCACTGATCGCACCCGCTACTGTAATGAAACCGCATAGCGTACTACAACCCTGTCACTCAATGGGTTTTTAATGTTAATTTTAAATTTACACCGAGCAAAGTATGCTATCAATGTCATTTAGCACAGTAATGACACAAGCGAACATAGCAAAAATTCATTGACGGCTATAATAATGAATTCTACCGTATATTTATAGGTATAAATAGGGTACAGGAGGAAGTATTTTTCACAAAAAAATATGTTCAAGAACAAGAGGACATGCTATGAAACTGGAAGGGGGCAGCTTTAATAGATAGAGGAAATGTTGGAAAGTACTTCACAGAAAGAGTAGTCGATGCCTGGAACAGCCTACCAACAGAGGTGGTAAAAGCAAAAAGTGTAACGAGTTCAAGAACGATGGGATAAACATAAGGGTATTTTATTAGTTTGGGTGGGGGGGCAAGCTAGAGACCAAGTAGGGTTTGCGGTATTACAGTAGGTGGGGAAAGTGGGCCTAGCGGTCAGGTCCTTATCTGCCAAGAATATCTATGTAATAGTTTCTATTCTGAAACTGCGATTGTTGGAGGAGAGGCACACCACCAAAAGCCCTTTCACAGCAAATTGATACCAATATGTCTGCGTGCTTCAAGTGAACAAAAAAATTAAGCATTACTATGATTGAGGTTTGCTTTTTTGCACTTCTTTACTAACCATGAAAAACATCCTTCTTAACAGGGAGATCTTTATTGCTTATCCTGTCCTGATAACATTTCTTGTATATACTCACCTGTAAGTTGACCCCCCCTCCTTTTCCTTGTCAATTTTACCAAAATGACAGACATTTTGCTGCCCTGACTGGATGAAAAAAAAAAAATCTGTTTTATGACCATCGGGCAGAGAATCTGCCTCTGAGGCCAGAACTGGACACAAATTCAGGTTACACCATTACAGAAAATAGTTTACCACAATAAATCCCACAGATAGGTTGACCTTGCAGATAAGTTGATCTCTAGGGGGCCTATTAACACCACCAAAAACTAGACCTGTATATGTGTATATACACTATAAACCCTTGGCTTTCCTGAGGCCTTCTGCTGCGTGCGTATGTGTGTGGAGGCAAATATTCTGGCAGTAATTTTGTTTTAAACTAATGTGTCCGTTGCTCTTGTGTACCTTTATTTACACATACAGGGGAGCCGATACGTCTACATGAGCAGTTAAGTACACAACAATGCCGTGATGACTACTTACCATATCTTTTCTTTCCATAAATCATTCCAACCTGTAGAGCAGAGTATCTTGTAAACTGCGAAAGGGAAAGAAAGCCAATCAGTTATGAACAACTTGAAACACACAGGACTTCACAGAAACCAGAACTGCTTTACAAGTTTTGATAGGAAACCTAAACCCATTATTTTGGCATTTTTGGTGTTATAAGATGCATCTACGGACCACGGAGTATAGTATAAGCTCGAGCCGTTTGCATTAGTACCTGAAAATGCAGTGCTTTTCCTGGTTTCATAGCACTTGAAAAATGGTGAACAAAACACGTGGCTACTTTTAAAATTTGGCAGCGATTTGATCACAAAAGGGTACTGAACATCATACCAAAAAACATCAATGGAGAAAGACCTCTTCCTGTCTATCAGTAAGTGCCTCTGGCACCATGTCTGTATTGACTGAAAGTTGCCCAGTTTGACAATAGCATCATACTTCAATACTCTAGTATCAGACATTGTAATATTCCAGTTGAGTATCATGAAACAATGAAACTGCCAAACAGGGCAACTTTTAAAATCAATACAAACACCACCTGTGACACAGCAAAAAGTGAGACTGGGAGCAGTCTTGCTTAAATTCCTTACCACATATGATGCTTGGCACCATTTCATAACTCCTTGGGGATTTCAAAGGAGGAGAGTGTGCATTTGTTGACATTTTTTTCCAAATACTATAAAACCAAGCAAAACACCAAGGTGTTTCAAGGACTTGGGTAAACAGCTCAACACAGATTAGGCTATACCCCATAGTCATTAATGAGTATTTTATAAAACAGACTGAAGAAAAGAAAGGAAAAAAAAAAAAAAAAACAAAAAAACAAAAAACACGGTTTAGGTGTTCTTTAAAGAGGAACTGATGCCAAGTTTTTTTGCATCAATAAATTCAGAATTTCCATCAGTATATCCTTAATTGGCCTCATGCTAAAAATGAGATCTGTAAGTCACTTCATTTAAAAGTTACAAGTCATTTTCGAGGGGGGTCCGATAAAGGAGGGACTCTGTCTCAACCCCCCTGGGGAGCTGGAGGAATGCAGGAAAAGGCCGACTGGTAAGGTGCGGACCATGGGAAGACAGAATCCCCATGGGAACACGAGCAGGTGAAATGGAAGTATAGGGAAAAGGTGGAAGGTAGTCCTGCTAAATGCCAGGAGCTTGGGCAATAAAATGCCTGAGCTCCAGGCGATGCTAACTGAGGGGGAGGTGGATGTGGCAGCGGTCACTGAGACCTGGGCCACTGCACGGTATGACTGGGACCTGAACCTGGAGGGTTACACCATGTTCAGGAAGGATGGGGGAGGGAAGGGAGGGAAGGGAGGAGGGTAGCAACAATAGTCAAAACTGCATTGCCATAGGAGGAGTTGAGGAGGTGGAGGGAACTGTGGAGGCGATCTGGGTCACCTTGATAACTGGGGGCAAGAGAGTAAAAATAGGAGTGGTGTATAGACCCCCTGCGCTGGCAGAGGAGCTGGAGGAGAGTCTGGTGGCAGATGTTGGGAGACACTGCAGATTGGGAAGCGGAAGGGTGGTGGTGTTGGGGGACTTAAACATGCCAGGAACAGACTGGGAGACTATGACATCCTTGGTGGCCAGGGAACAGAGGTTGCTGGATGTCTTTCAGGACACGTTCTTAACTCAGCAGGTGGGGGAACTGACCAGGGAGAAGAGGATACTGGATGTGGTCCTGGCAGACAGTGACCAGATTGGGGGCCTGGAGGTAAGGAACCCGTTGGCGGGGAGCGACCATGCCACGGTCTGGTTCTGCCTGAACCTAGGAGGGCTAGAAGGCTGTACAAAGACTGAGGTAACCGACTTCAGGGGAGCGGATTTCAAGAAATGGGAAGGATCTCAAGGAGCACTTGATGGGATTGGGCCAGACATGGACACTGACAGTAGGTGGGAAATCATCAGGAGAGGGCTGCAGGATGCTACCAGCACCTGCGCAAGAGCAAGACGAAAATGCGGTAGGGCCCGAAAACCCTGCTGGTGGACCAGGGAGGTTCAGGAGGTGGTGAGGGGAAAGAAGGCGGCCTATAGGCAATTCAAGTGCTCAAGGAATGAAAGGGACCGAGAGGAGTACGAGCTGATGGCCAGAAGGGCCACTAGGGTGGTGAGGGTGGCTAAGGCAAGGAAGGAGCAGAACCTGGCCAGTGAAATTAGAAGAGGGAACATGGGGTTCTTTAGATACATTGGGGAAAAACGAAGGGTGAAGGGGCAGATTAGCAGGATTAAAACAGGGGAGGGATGGGCACAAGACCCGGGGGTGCAGGCTGAGGTACTAAATGAGTACTTCGCCTCAGTTTTCACCAAGGAAAATGGGGGGCTGCATCATACATGGGAGGAGACGGTGAAACTGAGGAGGGAGGGGACGCTTACCAATCGGCAGCTGGGGGCATCACTGGCAGGTGGGGGGGGGGAGGCAAAGCAGGCGGATGAGGTAGCAGAGGTGGGAATCACAGCAGAGAGAGAGTGAGGGAAGCCTCAGGTCCTTTAAGATGGAGAAAGCACCAGGGCCGGATAAATTACATCCCAGAGTGCTGAAGGAACTGGCGGATGTCCTGGTGAAACCCCTGGCTGAGCTCTTCAGCATCTCTCCAAGGACAGGGTGGGTACCCCAGGACTGAAGGTGGCACATTAGTGCCTATCCACAGGGGAGAAATCAAGGGAGGTGGCAGGGAACTACAGGCCCGTCAGCCTGACATCAGTGGCGGGCAAGGTGATGGAGGGCACTGTCAAGGAGAGACTGTGGGGGGGGGGGACCTGGAAAAGTTGGGGTGCCTGGACGATAGACAGCATGGATTCGTCCCGAGGAAATCGTGTCAGACAAACCTTGTGGAGTACTATGAATGTGTGACGAGTGCCTTGGACCTGGGTAGACCAGTGGCTGTCCTCTTTCTTGACTTCAGCAAGGCGTTTGACTCTGTTCCTCACAGGGGCCTGTTGGATAATCTGGAAGAAATGAGGGTGGGGAACCAGATGATCAGATGGATAAGAAACTGGCTCCAGAACCGGACCCAGAGGGTCGTGGTTGGCGGGATAGTCTCATCCCCAAGGAGGGTCACTGGTGGAGTCCCTCAGGGATCGGTTCTTGGGCCCCTCCTGTTCAACGCCTACGTCTCTGTCATAAGGAAGGGTATCAGGAGTGAGATGAGTCTCTTTGCGGATGACTCAAAACTGGGGGCGGTGGTGGATGGGGAGGGTGGCCTTACAGGGGGACCTGGAGGCTCTGGAAAAGTGGTCTAGAAAATGGAAGCTGAGGTTCAATACAGGGAAATGCAAGGTACTGCATCTGGGAACCAGAAACCCAGGCCAAGTGTACACCCGGGGGGGGGGGGAGAATGCTATAAGTCTCGATGGCTGAGAGGGACCTGGGGGTGGTGGTGGATGTCAAGATGAACAACTCGGAGACTTGCAGGAGAGCAGCGGCAAAGGCCAACAGGATGCTTGGATGCATCGCTAGGGGGGCTCACCTCCACAAGGAGGGAAGCGATACTGCCACTGTATAACTGCTTGGTGAGGCCGCACCTCGAGTACTGCGTGTAGTTTTGGAGGCCACATTTAAAGAGGGACATTGAACTCCTGGAGAGGGTCCAGAGGAGGGCAACCAAAATGATTTGGGGCTTGGGGGATAGGACCTATGGGGAGAGGCTCGAAGAGCTAAATATGTACACATTGGAAGAGAGAAGGGACCGGGGGGGACATGATAGAGGTCTTCAGGTACATGAAAGGGGTAAATAGGGGAGGAGCAGTCAGGGTGCTGCGAAGGAAAAAGGTGGGGGCAACTAGAGGGCATGGGTGGAAGCTGGGGGGGGAATTCAGGGGAGAAAGGAGGAGGAGCTACTTCACTGAGAGGGTGGTGGAGCCATGGAATGCACTGCCCAGGGGGCTGGTGGAGGCACAAGCGGTGGAGGGGCTCAAGAGGAGGCAGGACAGGTACAGGGGAAAGGCTCTGGAAGCAAAAACCAGTGCAGCGAGAATATCTGGGACTGGGAAGGGAGAAGCCAGAGAAGGAGAGGGGGGCAGCAAGGTCAGCTCCCAGGGTGGGGGCTGACCAATGAGCAGACACGAAAGACCGTTAGGCCTATTCTGCTGGTATGTTAGTATTTTGTAACCCTTAATTCACTGCCTGTTCAAAAAAGCCAGTTTCAGAAAAGAGCTACTGATGCTGTAATCTCCTGAACTCAACCTAATCCTCCCTGCAAGCTACCTTATATGACATTTTTTCTATGTTACTTACAACTGCAGTTGTAGCAAACATCTGAAAAAGGAAAACTGACACTGGGTGGGTCAGCACATGCACTTCCATAATGTGTAGATGCAAGATACATTACTTCAGAATGTGACATGGGCGGATGGAGCTGGAATGCAGCGGCAAACATGGTTTAAAGAATGACAAACTTGTGCACAATTTTTAGAATACGGCAGGTATGGGATTTTTAAATGTCAGCAGGTTGCAATTATGGAATGCAGCAATGACAATCTCAAAAAGTAGCTGGAACACAATGCGGTGGTGACGTGCAATTTCAGAATGCAGCAGTGAGGCGCAGGTTTGAAATGTGGCTGTGACTCATGGGTTCAAAATGAGGCGGTGACAATTTCAGAAAACGACAGTAATGCAGGTTCGGAATGTGGCGGTGACGCACAGGTTCAGAATGTGTCCAAGATGCAAAATTTAGGAACATGGCAGTGATGCACAGGATTTCAGAATGCAGCAGTGATGTACAATTTTGAAATGCAGCAGTGACGCACAGGTTCAGAAAGTGGTGGCGATGCACAATTTTGGAATATGGCAGTGATACACAATTTCAGAATGTGACAGTGATGCACAATTTGGGAACGTGGCATTAGAACACAACTTGGCAGGGATGTGCAATTTTGGAATTTGGCGGGGATGTGCCATTTCAGAATGTGGCAGGAATGCTCAATTTGGGAATGGAGGAGGGTTGCTCAATTTCAGAATGTGGCAGGGATGCATAATTTTAGAATGTGGGGGGGGGATGTGATGCGCAGTTTTGAAACATGGTGGTTACATACACTTCTGGAATGTGGCAGGGACAAGCAATTTCAGAATAATAGGGTATGTCCCGTCACATTCCAACAGTGTGCATCCCCACTATATTCCGAAATTGCCAGTCCCCACCAAATTCCTCGATGTGTCCCTGTTGCATTCCAAGACTGACCGTCTTATCACATTTTGAGACTGAACATCCCTGCCACATTCTGAAATTGCATGCCCCCCCCCCCAAACAAATTGTGCATCACCTTGAAATTCTATACCCTGGTTCTCTGCCGCATTCCAAAACCACTTCCTGACATGTTCTAAAGTACAATGCCATGCATCTGAACATTCTGGTAATGCAAGCACTGCAGTCAATACTACGTCAAGTTTTTAAAGGGTACTATAGCTACAGTTTCTTAAACTTTGGAGAAGCAGGTCCTATTAGGTTACTGACAGGGAGGACTGAACTGTGAGTTCAGGAGAGGACATCACTGGCTCTTCACTGAAACAAGCTTTTTTGAATAGGTAGTGAAATCAGAGCTACAAAACAGCTCATAACTTTGAAACGAAGTAACAGAAATCTAATTTTTGGTAAGAGATTTATTGGGGGTATGCTTATTCCAGTTCTGCAACATAGCACTTTTGGTGAGAGTCCCTCTTTAACTAGAAACTGCAGTTTATTTTTTTAATAAAAAGATGGAATATGTAAGCATTAACGCACTTATTACATGGCTGAAACATGTGTGTGCAAAAACCATACCGCAGTGTATGGGAAAAGAAACAGCAAATACTTGTTACCATCATAAAAACAGAACACTTTAGTAGGTTTTGCTCCACAGTAGAAAGTCCCAAACTGTGCATTAATCAGTTCTGACATGTCCTGTTCACAAACTGTGCGTTACTCACTGCTGCTACTCAGCATGCACAGCTCGCTAACCCTGCGTTGTGAACAGTGCCATTTGGTCACTCCCCTGTGAGCAGCTCTCTAGACTGTCCATGACCAAGGAAGCAAGCGATCCCTCAGCCGACATCCACCTCTCACTCTCCAGTAAGTGTTGTTCACTGCCGTTACTACCATACTCACATTTTTTTCACCCATACAACACGGACTCGTGTTGGCTGCCCACCAGTGGACATATCAGGGGGAGGCACAGCTGCTACTTACAACCCTTGCAGTAGGTTCAAGGCGGAATACTGCCCTGTGTCAGAGGGTGCAGGTGTCTCTCTGTCGGTTACAGGCAGGGCTGAGAGGACCTTTGCTGCTGTGCGCTACTTCATTGATGGGGTTGACCGGGGGAGCCGCACACACAGCACGGTGACATGTCCAGGGCCATTAGTCGCCCATAGAGATGGTTCAGGACATATCAGTACCTGGGGAGTGAGTTAATGTTCACACCCTCAACTGTAGCATTGCACTTCTTCCTAAACAGCACTTTATAATTACTGGGGGTAGCACACCGTGCTGACAGTACCTCGCACTTGTGACTCAACTGAAACACGGCCACAACTGTGTGTGTGATCTGGTATTACTGCCTGTAAGTGCTACTGTACAGTACCTGCAGCATGATTATGGCACACTGTCCCCTGTCCCCTGTCTCGCAAGGCGTGCCTGCATTACTGTGCATCTCTATTCCAGGTTTCACAGGCGATGCCATGCCACACTGACGACAGTGCAGCAATGCTGTGTGATTGGAAAGACAACAGTGGGGGCTGCACTGTACCACCAGGCTCCCGAGTTACGCGGGGCAGGTGAGTGAGAAGGCACACAGCTTTGGGTGAGACTGGTTGTCCACTTGGTCCCTGGAAGTCCACAGGGCGGGTGCTGCTCTCGGCAATCTGCTGCGCTACTACACAGAGTGAGAGAGAAACACACAACTGTGCAGCCACTCTGTGTAAGGTCGGTCTGTCGACACTTTCACTGTGTGCTTTTGTATGTCTGTCTCTGTCTCTCGCGCACACACACACACACACACACACACACACACACACACACACTTGACACAGGATGGGAGGGGGAACAGAAACCTAAGGTGGCGGGGCAAGACACAGGACAGTGCAGCATTCTTGTGTGGCTGCAAACAGAACAGTGGGGGTTGCACTGTACCACCGGGTTCTGGAGGTCCACGGGCCGGGTGGCTGCAAAGGCACACACCTTCAGGTAACAAACAGATTGCCCACTTGCTCCCCGGAGATCCGCGGGTAGGTGGGGAGCCACACAGCTGCAAGGGGAAAGCAAGTCGAATGTGTCTTGCACTTTCAGTTCTGCTTATGTTTGACTCACTGTACTCAGACACTGCAAAGGAGGAGGAGCGAACATGGGGGGTAAGGAGGACAGTGTGTCACGACTTTTTGGGGGGGGGGACTTAAGACCCTCTGGACAGTAGGGCAACTTCTGAGAACTGAGACCGAACAAGGGTGGAAGGGGGGTCAGAAAGAACAGAATACACGGCAGCTACTTTTCAACTGCTGAGAGTTGCAGAACAGGAGAAACTGCCAGGGTGACCAGTGTGCGGCGGAACAGCTCTGGTACAGATGACATTCTGTACCTCTTAGCAAACTCTACAAATGGCTGCTGCTCTTTTTTGGGGAGCATGCCATCAGAAACAGGGACCATTCTGCCCCTTGATCTTAAGCAACCTGGACCTCATCACCCTGACAGTGCTGATAATGTGGATTATCACACTGTCAGGTGATGCCCCCATCCAATCAGATCACTGCCTCAGCGGGCCCATGTAATAAAAAGAAGCAAGAGTTCAGAGTACATCCCCTTGGCCTAATCCTTAACTGCACTGCTTTACAGAGCACATATTTCCTGGTATATTAGGCAAAAGTCACCGAGGAGACTTGCCTGCCCCCGAGTCCAAGGATGGTAAAAATGTGTTTGAATATAAAGTTTTTGGGAGGGAAGGATCGTATTTTGACTTCATGGAGCCAAATCCAATCCATTCCACTTAGATTTAGAGCAATAGTTCTCAGACTTTGTCACAGTGAGCCTCCCCAAATCCATGGAAAAGATTTTGAGCCTCCCCCAAAAATTGAAATAATCTTGGGCCTCCCCAAAGAAAAATAACATACTGTACTTTACGCAATACACCATGAATAAACTGAAACCCCTTTGAGTACTTGGCTCACATTCAGTTCTTTGTCTTATACTGATGTGGAACCTTTGAAAAAGAGCTCCTGTGCTCAGAGGTGTTATCTGAATAACAACTAAATAAAATAAACAAATATTATTATTTAGCTTATTGTACCCCCCACCACCACCACCACAGGCCAACCTACTTACTTTGCTATTTTCATTCTTGAACCATTGTTACCACTTGTTGAAGTACCTTCATGGGTCAGACTACTTCCTCTGTTTCCTCTCTATATGAAATAACCTTCCTACATACTTTGCCTCTCCCCTCCTTCCCTACTCCTAAGCAACTTCTCTGGGATTACTTTGCTCCTTCCTGCTATTGCTCTTAGCACTTCTATGCTCAACCCTTGTATTTGGGCTGTTCTGCCATCAGGCTGCAAATTGATCAATTACCACCTCTCATTATTAGTTTATTGTTCATATTTGTTTGCACTATTGTTCACTGTGTATTTCTTGATTGTTTTGCAGTTACTTTTTGAAATATATTCACTCCCTACCCTTCCTTGGGTACACCTGAAATAAGCCTTGGCTCATTCACCTTCCCTTGTCACCTATTAGCAAATAAATACATTAAATTCACTCACTATTATCCTCTTTCAGTTTGCATCATCTCTTCACACAAAATATATAAAACTAAAAATTTAAATACAGTACTTTTTCAGACTTGCTTGAGCCTCCCCTGGAACAGCTTGGGGCCTCCCAAGGGAGGCTGGCCTCACAATTTGAGAACCCCTGATTTAGAGACATGTCCTCGTGATACATTATATAATGTGTAAAAATTTCAGTAGTGTGAGGATACACTCCATAAAAATGCATGGTGGGTTTTTTTTGTTTGCTTTTAAAGCTACAGTTTTGTACAGAGAGCCAATTCCAACAAATCAAGGCCAACTCTCAACTAACATGGTTCATGTTAATTCAGCTACTCGGCCTTGATTTGCCGGAATAGGCACCATAAAGTATTCAAAGAAAGTATTTAAAAAAACCACACCCTTGCGCTCTCAAAAGTCTTACATCACAGAATGTGGTTTTGTGAGGGGCTTCTCGGAGTCAGGAAGTGGAAGGGATAGGGCTCTCCGCTCCACAAAGTCAAAATGCAATCCATGCTTTCATGAAAATCCTAACACCAAAAATTTTTTTTTTTTTTTTTTAAACCATCCTTAAACCGGCGGGGGGAGGGGCAGGTAAGGGTCCTCAGTGAGTTTGGGGGGGTGGGGGACTCTGTGACAGGGCATGAAAGGTGGTGCAATACAGTATTAAGATTGAGATTAGAGTACATCCCTTTGGTTTGATTAACTGCACTGTGTTAAAGAGCACCTTTCCCTGGTATGTTAGGCAAAAGTCACCAGGGACAGCCACCTGCCAAGGAGTCCAAAGATGGTAAAAAATAATTTTTTTGATTATAAGGTTTTCAGGAGGGAAGGGATTGTAATTTGGCTCCATGGAGCTGAAAGACAGATCCCTTGCACTTCCCAATTTGAAGACACACCCCAGCACCGAGTATGTGATATAAAAGAATACAGACAGTGGAAGGGCATGCTCCATTAGAATGGATAGGGCCTACTTGAGTGCAGATACCAATAAATCAAAGTTACTGCTCAACCAACATGGGCCACAAAAATGCTGATTGAACAGGAAAACGGATAAGGGTTGTGTGATGGGCGTGGCCAACTTAGACTTCAGCAAGGCCTTCAACATCATACTACACAGGAGGCTTATAAGGAAGCTAACCAGTTTTGGGGTGGGACCCAAGGTGGTAAACTGGGTACAGAACTGGCTGATGGACAGGTGACAGGGGGTGGTGGTAAACATTCACTCTAGAAGGAAAAGTGACCAGTGGGTACCTCAGGACTCAGTACCGGGACCAGTCCTTTTCAAGGTCTTTACATACTGACACTATAGAACAAATAAAAAGGAATGTATGCCTCTTTGCAGAGGATACCAAAATCTGCAATTGGGCAGACAGTCCTGAGGGGATGAATAGAATGAGCAGAGATCTGAGAAAACCCAGAGTAGTGGAGGGTATGACGGCTGGGTTTTAGTGCTAAAAAGTGTCAGTGGCTCAGTAGGTAGCACACTCGCCTCTGAGACCAGGACATCAGATGACTGTGGGTTCAGTTCCCACATCTGGCACTTGGGTTAATATCCTAATACTGGCACTGTAGTGCAGCATGAGAGGGGTGCTGCACTTCTGAGGTGCCGTCTTTCGGATGAGACGTTAAACCGAGGTCCCATCTACCTGGATTGGTGGTCATTCAGGTGGATGTTAAAGATCCCATGGCACTTATCAAAAAAGAGTAGGGGAATTTCCCCAGTGTCCTGGCCAAATTTCCCTCATTCACTAAAATTCCACCGACAGCTTAAGATGGTTCAATTTCAGTTGCTTACCATCTGTATCCCCCCTCCCCCCGGTCTCCCCTGAAAAGGGGACTTCTAGGCCCAGTGGGCTTACCAGGTCAACAAAACAAACAAAATTATGGGGAGCACGACAGTTCGCTCCCGTCTTTTCGCTCCTGTCAACTCGCCCCGCCCACCTACTCCTGCATCAATACACTCCCATGTCAACCTGTTCCCGACAACTCACTCCATCCAGCCACCACGACTCGCTCCAAAAAAGTAAGCAAAATATTGATTTTGAAAGTTACAATCAAAGAATACAATGCAACATCAACACCAATACCCCGCACCATGTGACTGCTCCCTCCCTATTGCAGCAATTCTCTCCACTCCTCTGCTTACCTCCGCTTAGAGCCAGTGCCACACACAGAGCAGCAGTATTTTCATCGATCCTACTGCTGCAGATGGTAGGGTACTGCCAGCAACACTGCCCGGCAATCTCCTTGGTAGGAGGTGGGCCTAAAACATGGCAAACTGCCTGCATCCACTTGCACTACTCACAATCCCTGACAGCGAAGCTCTCTTTCTGGGCTTCTCACATGGCCACATGGACTGTTCGGCATTCCTTTACCATAAACAGCTTTTAAATAAAACAGAACAGGCAACAGATAAATACACACTCCCTGCAACAGCTCAGGCATTCCTGCGACCCACAGCTCCATCCAACCGCTGCCTCACAGGCAAACACAAGCATGCTGCACCAGTACTGGCTGCCTAATCCCTGCTCATTGGATCTGTAGCCACCAGAGCGACAGTCAGCAGTGCAGTCAAGCACCTGGCTGTGCTACAAAGGGCCACTGCAAATACAGAAATTAAATGCTGCCAAAGCCCATCAAACCCAGCAAGATCTCTCCATTCCTCTGCTTACCTTCGCTTGGTTTCATAATCCTGTATAAATGTATATAGCTGCATGTCTGTAGTGCAAGAACAATGGCAGTGCAATTGCAGCCCTCCACCCCCCCCCCAATCATTTATGGAAACCCAGACCCAGCAGGCTACTGAAGGCAAGTCAACTGAATAAACACCGGTGGGTTTAAACTGTACGGCACAGTATCAGTACCAGGCAGGGAACAGACTGTAGTGCAGGCAGTGAGCAGGTGCTTGACGGGTGGCTGTTGGTGATGGTGGTGGGGACAGACTGCAGCGGATTAATACAAAAATGGAGCACAGAGGGGAAAAAAAAAAAAAAACAGAAAACAAAGCTCAATCAATCAGAGCACAGAACTCAATAAAAAAATATAAACTAGGAAAGTGAATGAAATAAATAGAAGGGCAAGCAAATTGGTTATCACTATGAACTGTGCCGAGAGTGAATTGATGGAAGCGTAAATGAGGAGGCACGAGTTGACTTGGGAGTGAACTGACAGAAGTGAATTTTTCTGGACTCAAAATTATGCACCTAGAACAGAAAAACACAGAGGCAGTGTATAAAATGGGGGGAAGAATTATTGACAGTCACTAAACAGGAAAGAGACCTTGGTGTTATATCTGATGACCTCAAAGTGGCAAGGCAGTGCGACAAGGCAGCAGGGAGGGCCAGTGGGATGCTGGGGTGCACAGGGAGGGTAATCACTACCTGAGAGAGAGAGGTGGTGTTACCAATGTATTGATGGCTGGTAAGACCCCACCTGAATACTGTGTCCAGTTCTGAAGACCGCACAGACAGGTACAAGCTGTCCAGGACAACTAAAATGGTTCAGAGGCTGCATCACAAGCCCTATGAGGGGAAACTGAGGGATCTCAATATGTACACTGTGGAAAGGGGGGGGGGCATGATAGAGACCTATAAGTACCTCAAGGGAATGAATAAGGTACAGGAGGAGAGTACTTTTTTTTTTGTTTTGTTTTTTAAAGAAGGTGCATGAGAACAGGAGTGCATGCAATACAGCTGAAAGAGGGAATTTAGGAGGGATGTAAGGAAATTCTCCTTCACTGGAAGACTGATGGGGACACTATGCTGGGGTAAAAACAGTGGTGGGCTTTAAGCATGTGTGGGATAGGCAGAATGTTAGTGGGAACTGGGGAAGCAGGGGAATGGGGTAGCCAGATAACAGACAGGGTATGCAGTGACCGTATAGCCAAGAACAAAATGGGCAGACTGGGTGGGCCAAGCAGTCTTCATCTACCAACACATTGTATTACTGCAACATGCCAGCATGGGGACTTGTCTCCCAGTCGTGAAGTGGAGCCAAATTACGATTCTGTCACTCCTGAAAACCTAATAATTATTATAATTTTAACTCTGGGATAAGGTATGGGTCCTTAGTGTCTTTTTGGGGGAAAGGATTTTGTGACAGAGCACAAAAGGTGCTCTTTAACCCCTGACAGCCAGCACAGAATATATATTTTTTTAACTTTTATTTAGCATTATCACACATTTTGTTATATGTAGTACAGCTCAAAGGATACTTTTTATAGGTCAAATGACACCCTGCTGAATATTTCCAGTTTCGTTAGTTTAATTTTTTTGTTTTAATAAAACTGGTTGAGGCATCCCAATCGGTCTGAAAGAGTGTGGTACAGTAACAGGAACTGCACAGTTTTACGCTTCTTCCGGAAACCAGGGCACAATGAGCCCTGCTAGTGACAATGCCTTCTTGAAACAAAATTCTGGCAGCCATCCTTATTTATTTGTATGAATCGGATACAACACCTTTGAGCCACAGTAGCTCGTTTACAAAGGCTCCTTGTCATTACAGAAAATATTTCACAAACAGAGTTTAAACATTACAACAACAACAAAATATATGCATGTTAAATACGAGAAAGAGAGCAACATACACACACACAATGTGGCAACTGTCGGGGCACAGTAAGACAAGGGTAGAAACTGAGGGCGAGGGGATGGGGGGCAGGGCTCTAGATAAGATTTTTTGGGATGAGCACCTGTACTCATTTTGAAAGTGAGGCAAGTAAAACAAAATTCAGATGTGTACAAATGTCTTGCTAGA
This sequence comes from Neoceratodus forsteri, assembly GCA_016271365.2. Classification (NCBI taxonomy): domain Eukaryota; kingdom Metazoa; phylum Chordata; order Ceratodontiformes; family Ceratodontidae; genus Neoceratodus; species Neoceratodus forsteri. The sequence continues at coordinate 1,198,422,991 of CM057452.1, forward strand.
GTGGACTGAGTACATTTTTTCAAAAAAAATAAAACAAAAAAAAATTGTTTTTTTTCTAGATAAGAATTTCAGGTGCCAAGAATGCTCCAAATAATGCTGGCAGGTAGGCATTTACTCACCAGTTTTAAAAACATAGTGAGTAAAACAAAAGTGGGATGCATACAAGTGCTGTAAATCTGGCAAAATAATGTTCCTTTTGAATCACTAGTTATGTTATGAAACACTATTCTTTGGCGTATGGAGTATTTACAAATGTTGGGAGAGTACTGGTACTCATTAAAAAAATTTCTGAAGAGTATTTCCTAAAATGAGGGGAGTAAAATAGGCCAGTATACACCTTCTCCGGAGCCCCGGGGAGAAACTTTAAGGGTATTGTTAGTTGCTATGGAAGGAACATTATTCAGAGGTGGGGATGTATCCATGGCAATTGCAGTTGGTGTTGGGGGTAACTGTTTTTAAGTTTTCTTGAATTCTACTATTTTTGGAATATTTAGTAGGAATTATGGTAGCTCATTTAGCCATTTTGGTACCCAAGTGGCAAAAGAGCGTGAGGCATGGGTTTTGTGATATGGAACAGTGAGCGCATTTCTGGTTACGTTCCTAGTAGAATGATGTGCTGGGAGTGGACAAAGCAGGTTCTGGATTCCAGCTGCTACCAGGCCTAAAAGTGCTTTCTTGCCAAGTAGGCATGTTTGGAATTTTATTTTGTCACGGAGGGTGAGCCATCTGGTCTGGGCGTAGAGGGAGCAAGTGTGCATTACCTATGTGCACCAAGAACAAACCGACAAGTCCTAGAATTCAGGGCTAGTTTGACTCTGGTGAGGACTATGTCGCAGTCTGCACCATATCTTGTGATTCTAAAGTCAATTAAGGGGAGGATCGAGCTTGCAACAGCTATACGTTTCGCTTCTCAAGTGAGGCTGTGCCTATGCCTGTATAATGCTCCAAGTTTTTTTTATTGACTGGCTTGACTAAGATATCCACATTGGGTGCAAATGAAAGGGAGTCTATAGCGACACCTAGATATTTTAAGGTGCCTTGCAATGCAAAGGAAAATTACCACCACACACTTCCCCTTACAAATCATAAATAATTCCACGCAACCCTGTACACAAAACATAAAAGTTCAACATCAGGGCTAGAAATAAATTTTTTTTGAGATGCCTGTCCGAGGGACAAGCGAGGTATGAATTTTGCCTGTCCACATTATTAAGTGAATTTTTAAACTATCCAACATAAAATGGACTGTAAAAAGGAAAAAAATAAGTTTTCTGTCCCCAAAATACTAGAACCAAGGGATGATTGCTACAGCAGACTTTATTCAGTTTACTCACAAACTTTATTCAGTCCCCTCCTCGACCTGCACTTGCAGAGCCCACACACTAGCCTGCCCCGCCTAACTGAGTACTCCCCATCCCCCAATAGTTCTGTAAAGGACTGTTTAGGCTAAGACTTTAGTCCGCCTCCTCTCCCACCCTCTTGCAGAACCACACTTTATCTCTGCCTTAACTGAGCCCCCCAGAGAGTCCTGTAAGGGCTATTTAGGCTAAAGCTTGCCCCCAAACACTCAAGGCTGTTTGCTGAAGCACACACCTTGTTCAGTCCCCTCCACTTGCAGAGTCCATACTGTAGCCCTGCCTTAACTGTGTTACCACCACCACCACGGCCACCACCAAGAGTCCTGTAAAGGGCTGTTTAGGCCAAGGCAAATTCTGACCCTCAAAACACTGGAGGGATGTTTGTTACATTAGACTTCATTCATTCCCCCTCCTCTCCCCGAGCACACACTTCACCCCTAAAGGCTGACAGACCTGCCATATCTGATTTTTAATTATTAATCCCTGCCTCTGCATAGGATCAGTCTCTACTCTCTTCAGTCCCCTTTCCTCCCCTCGTGACAGCAGACACCGCAGCCTGGCAGCAGGGTCAAACCTGTCTTGTTTCTTTTTTGATACTTTTTATTTTATTTCCCCAAGCAAGTGCTCTGAAAATGTTCTTTTATTTTTGTTGGGTTTTGAAAATGAATGCAGACACAGTCTCTGAAAACTTACTCTTCCCGCTCGCTGACATCTTCCCGGAGCACAGACACCACACAGAATGATAAGAACGAGCAAGAGCATGTCAACCGTGCATATGCAACGACGATCACGCATGTGCAGCTGACATGTTCTACTGTTACTTGGGGATGGTTGTTCCCACCCGCCACTTTGTCTGCATCAGTCAGGTGATGGACAATTTGATCACAAGACTCACTGTGACAGCGGCAGGCAGGGCAGGCGGTGGTACGTTGCTTCAGACGTCTCAATGTCCCTGGTCGTCACAATTTTCTTTTCCCCGCTGCCACCTTCAAGTATTCTGCGGGGTCTTAGTGCCAGTGAATACCATCTCAAGGGCAAACTAAACTGTCTGTCCAAGGGAAAGTTACACTTTCAAAAACGGCTGTCCCAAAGGAAAACAGTCTGACACAGGATGACAGCCGGTTATTTAGAGCCCTGTTCAACATACTTTCCCACCTTTTTTTCTTATACACAAGGCTTGTCAGTCTCTTCTCCAGTAAACTGTCTTCTGTCCCTTTCCACTCACGTTAAACCTACATATTGTTCCCTGTTCAGTGATGATATCCAGCCTCAACACGTGCATGTGCGCGCGTGCGCGCACACACACACACACACACACACACACACACACTTTCTGGCTTTTTCCTTATGAGCCCCTATCCTACCCACACACATTTACACAACAGGCACATATCTGCCATAACGGGTTTTCTCCTTGGGCTGCAAGCCACTGGCTATCAGCCATGTTCCCGCTCCTCCCCAGACTGTCACTTGCTTCTCCCACCGCCAGCGAGTTCCATACAGACTGCTACCTGCGGCAGTCTCCCCCACATGCAGACATATCCAAATTCCAGCAGTTAGGTGGTGGTGCAGGTTGGACAGCGGGCACAGCTCCCTGAAGTCTGTCCAAGCCCCTTTTCTGGTCCCTCCCCATAGCTGGGACACATCAGTGCGTGCATGTGGAGACGTGCACCACAAAAGTTCTGCAGATCACAGTGTAGTAAAAGCCAGCAGAATAGGCCTCATGGTCTACAGTGTCTGCTCATTAGCCAGCCCTCTACTGCGAGCTTGCTCCTCCACCCCCCCCCCCAAAACCCTGAGGGCTTCAGTATCCCCCTGTGCCTGTCCCAACCCCTCTTGAATCCCTCCACTGTGCTCTCTTCCACCAGACTCCTGGGCAGTGCATTCCATGGTTCCACCACCCTCTCAGTGAGGTAGCGTTTCCTGTGCTCCCCCCTGTACTTCCTCCCCCTTCAGCTTCCACTCGTGCCCTCTGGTAGATTCCCCCTTCTTAACCCTGAAGACCTCTTTGACTCTGCCCTTACTTATCCCTTTTATATACCTGAAGATCTCTTTTATGTCCCCCTTGTCTCTCCTTTCCTCCAATGCATACAGCTGGAGTTCTTGCAGTCTCTCCTCATAGGGCCTACCCTCCATGCCCTGAATCATCCTTGTCACCCTCCTCTGGACCCTCTCCAGCAGTGCTATGTCTTTCTTACGCTGTGGTCTCCAGAACTGCACACAGTACTCAAGATGTGGCCTGACCAGGGCATTATACAGAGGGAGGATCACCTCCCTCCTCCTGGAGATAATCCCCCTGGATATGCAGCCGAGTATCCTGTTTGCTTTTGCTGCGGCTCTTTGACAATTCTCAGTGTTATTCATTTTGATGTCCACCACTACCCCCAGGTCCCTCTCGCCTGCTGTGGCTTGCAGTGTGATCCCCTCAGGGTGTATTCCATGGCCCGGGTTTCTGACTCTCAGATGCAGCACCTTACATTTCCCTGTATTGAACTTCAATACCCACTTACTTGACCACTGCCCCAGGGTATCCAGATCTCCTTGGAGGGCCTCTCCCGCCCCGTCCGCAAAGAGACTCAGCCTACTCCTAATACCCTTCCCTATGTCCAAAACATAGGCATTGCACAGGAGTGGCCCCAGGACCAAACCTTGGGGGACCCCACTGATGACCCTTCTGCGGCAGGAAACTATCCCTCCAATGACCACGCTCTGTAATCGCCCCGTAAGCCAATTTTCCACCCACCCGAGCAACTGCCCCCACCTTCACCCCCAGCTTTGTTAGCAGGCTATTATGGGGTACCGAATCAAGCGCCTTACTGAAATCCAGATAGAGGACATCCACCGGCCTATGTTGGTCCAGGGCACCTGTCGCCAAGTCGTAAAACTCCACCAGGTTGGTCTGGCACGACCTCCCCGGAACAAAACTATACTGCCTGTCATCCAGGTGCCCCAACCTTTCCAGCTGCCCCCCAAGCCTCTCCTTGATAATGCCCTCCATAACCTTGCCTACCACGGATGTTAGGCTAACTGGCCTATAATTCCTCATCTCTTCTCTGGACCCCCCCCCCCTTTCATGCACCACATGAGCCACCCTCCAATCCTGAGGCACCCACCCTGTCTTCAGTGAGATGTTGAAGAGCGCGCCAGTGGAGCTGCCAGCACATCCTCCACTTCCTTCAGTCCCCTCGGATGCAGCCCATCTGGCCCCGGCGCCTTCTCAGTCTTTAGCAACCGGAGGGCTTCTCTCACCTTATCCACTGATTTTGGACTCCCAGCCCACCTCCTCATGCACCCACCCATCCCCCTCTAGATTCAGCCAATCCCTGCCTTAGCCTCTTCCAGTCCTTCCGTCTCTAGCCGATCCCTGATTTTTGGAAGGACCCCCCAAGTAAAGACCGGGCAAAGTACTCATTTGTACCTCTGCTTGTTCCCTGCTCCTGCGCCCATCCTCCCAGTCCTAATCCTGCTAATCTGTGCCCTCGCCTTTTTCTCCCCTATGTATCTATAGCAGGGTTTCTCAAATGGTGAGTTCAGCCTCCCAGGGGAGGCCCCAACCTGTTCCAGGGGAGGCTCAAGCAAGCCTTAAAATGTACTATATTTAAATGTCAAGTTCTGAATACTTTTTGTGAAAGGATGCGGCATACTAAAGTGAATAACGGCATGCGAATTTATGTACAAAATGGGTGACCAGGAAAGTCGCAGTTAAAAAAACACTTGTTTCCCAGTGAGACATGGGGGAAGCTGAATGGAGGAAATACAATTCTTGGAAGCTGTGCAAAACAAAATGCAAAATAATACAAATGAATAAGAACAAGGTAACAATTGACCCATTATACTGGCTGCAGAAGAGCACAAACACAAAGGTTATGCAGAGAGGTACTAGGAGCAAGAGCAGGACAAAGTAAAATGGTCCCTGAGAAGATGTTTCAGAACAAGGTACAACTGACAAAGAAAGCAGTCCAACTCATGAAGGTATTGCAACGAGGGGTAAATAGGGTCCAAAACTCAGAAGTGTGGAGTGAGTAGGCTGACATGGGGATGGGGGTTACACAGAGGGAGAATAATAAGTTCAATAAAATGAGAATGAACTCAGCGACTCAAAGGAATTTCACTGTATTCCTTGTATACTGTGCAAAGTAGGACAGTTGTTCTAACTATGGGGAGGCCCAAAATGATTTCTATATTGGGGGGAGGCTCAAGATCTTTTCCAAGGCTTGAGGGAGGCTCACTACGACAAAGTGTGAGAACTCCTGATCTACAGAACCCCTTTCCCCGCCCTTCCAGATATCCCTGGTCAGGTATTGCTCCTTCCTTGCCTTGGCCCCCCCTTTTACCACCTTGGCGATCCTCCTAGCCAGTAACTCATACTCTCCCTTGAGCGCTTTAAGCACGCATAGGCAGCCTTTTTATCCCTCACTGCCTTCTGCACCTCCAGGGTCCACCAACATGGCTTTCTGGCCCTACATTTCTTGCGCATTACCTTTTCGCAGGACCTAGTAGCCTCTTGCACCTCTTTTTTTTTTTTTTTAAATGGTCACCCACAAGCTACCAGAATCCATGCCCAGCCTTATTTCATCCAAGCACCCACTAAGAATCCTCTCTATGCCCACAAAGTCCACACCCCTGAAATCTATTACTACTGCGTTAGTGCAGTTTTCCTCTCCCCCTAGGTACAGAAGAAACCAGACCGTGGCTTGGTCACTACCTGCCAATGGGCTGTTCACCTCCAAGCCCCTTATCTGGTCACTGTCTGCTAGGACAACGTCCAGTATCCGGTCCTCCCTATTAGGCTCCCCCACATGCTGGACTGGGAAGGTATCCTGGAAGACATCCATCAACCTCTGCTCCCTGGCCACCGAGGATGTCATAGTGCCCCAGTCTGCCCCTGGCATGTTCAGGTCGCCCATGACCACCACCCTGCCCTTTCCGAGGCCACAGTGACCCCTGATGTTCTCAGCCAGGTCATCCTCCAAGTCTGCCTCCATTACGGGGGTCTGTACACTTTATTATTATTATTAATCTCCCCACTTGCTACTCCCAACCCACTGTACCCTCAGGTCTCCACCTTGAGGCAGTCTGCACAGGGAAGCCAACAACCCCTCCTTCCCAGGAGACGAGAACAGTCCAGCACACTCGATCCACTTCCCCCATTCCACGACTGACCTCTAGTGAACACAGACTGCTCCCCATCCCAGGTGACCAGTGGTAGCACTAATGCTGCACCACATGGGCCAGCTGACGGGCACATTTTTAATCACCGCTGAGACCCATTTCGACAATCAGCAACTAAATGGACTGCTGCACAAATCCACTCTCAAACCCACTCTCCATTACAAGAAGACAAAAACAGATACAACTGTTGCAATAAGATGCATCTCGTCGGCCCAGACTGAGCCTTTTATGAAGACAACTGAAACCCCCTTCCTATAAGTCTTACTACTTATTTAAAGTAGTAGTACACCCAGAATTTGTAAAAACATGTTGTGCAGAGTGTTTTGATCTGTGTGTGAAGTCCTAGTGTGCCCTTCCCTCTGTCTGCTATCAGGAGTTTTTCCCAAATTATCCTGCTTTACGACCCCTGGGGATCTCCATCTCAGCTAAGTTTATTGCCTTTCTTGTATCTACAATGCATCGTCTCATGTGACAGTGATGTAGCCGAGCCCAGATTCAGCAACAAGCACGGCTTTACAATACAACAGCAGAGCTGGCTATATTTTAAAATCTATACAGAGTTCAGTTTGGTGACTACTCTCGTCGTAAAGGTTTTTTGTTGTGAATAATTTTGACGCTGGTTGTGTATGTGTGACTTGTACGCTTTTCAAAATATTTATATTTTTTTGGCATGTCTACTTGAGTGTTCACTCAGAGAAAAAAAAAGCATCTGCTGTTTGTAAGCGCATTTGCACACATGCCAAACAAATCTAAACATCTTAAACTTTACAAGCTAGACAAAAAAACAAGCAACAAAGTTGTTCAGGACAAAACGCTCATTACAATGAGGGTAGTCACTAAGCTGAACTCCTTACAGTTTTTAAGATATCTGCCATCCAAAGTGGGAAATCTGGTAATAAAAATTATATAATGGAAATGTGGTTAATTAGATGGTTAGATTTTAAAAACTATACTGAGTTCAGCTTTGTGACTACACTCATTGTTAAGGTCTTTTTGTCATGAACAACTTTGTTGCCGGGTGTTTGAGTAGCTTGTGAAGTTTAGGATATTTAGATTTGTTCGGCATGTGTGCAGATGCGCTTACAAACAGCAGATGCTTTTTCTTTCTCCGAGTGGACACTCAAGTAGACATGCCAAACACATGTAAATATCTTGAAAACCATACAAGTTACACACTCACAACCAGTGTCAAAATTGTTCACAACAAAAAGACCTTTACAATGAGAGTAGTCACCAAGCTGAACTCTGTTCAGTTTTTAAAATATAGCCATCTCTGCTGTTGTAGTGTAAAGCAGTGTGTGTTGCTGAATCTATGGGCTTGGCTACATCACTGTCACGAGACAAGATGCATTGTAGGTGCAAGAAAAGCAATAAATTTAGCTGAGATGGAGATTCCCCAGGTCCGGGGTCATGAAGCTAGCAGGCTAATTTAGGAAAAACTCCCAACAGCAGATAGACAGAAGGACACACTAGGACTTTCACACACAAATGAAAACACTCTGCAAAATGTTTTTTTTTTTTTTTTTTTTTTTTAAACCACACAAATTCTGGGTGTATTACTCCTTTAATTTTGTTTCTTCGTATTAGAAAAATGTAAACGCCTTCCAATCAGCCCCTAAACTTGCACTGGATGTCATGCACAACTGCTTCAACAAGGCAAAAACCTACCATGAAATCTAATGCATTTATTATTGCATCATCTTGAATTTGCAGTTTATGGACTTCAGCCTTCTAGTCAATACTCCAGTATATTAGTCTTCGTAATACAGTAGTAGCTTCATTGTTATCTTAGGAGTGATCCTGTTTAGACATGGTCGAAGCTACAGAAATTTGCTTTGAGCTGAAATTCACAAATTGCTGCAATTTCGCTGATGACTGCAATTAGTTATTTACTCGGCAAATCAGCCACTTTCATGTGGTGAATCCATGTGAATCTGTGGGTGCATTAGGCAATCGGCGTAGTTCACAGCTCGAACTTGTGCAATTCACTAAAACAAAAAATTACGCAAATTGTGTCTAACTGTAATACATAACATCCCCCCCCCACTGTGCTGTAATACCACCCCCTAAAACTTTGTAGTCGGAACTCCCCTCCAGTCCCCCGTCTTGGCGAATTTCAACTAAAAAGACAAGCAACATTAAGTTCAGTATACCCTCCACCTAGGTATCAAACACACTCCCCCTGCCTCCCCCACACCCCAGTCCTGCCACCAGATCCATTAGTCATTTCAATTCAGCCCATCAGGTTTTACTTGGAGCAAAGATGTCACCATTCATTTGTGTTCCAGCACCATTACCGAGACTGACGCTTAACATACAAAACTGCCAGCACATGAAGGTCTTATTATCTATCAAGTCTGCTCGATTGTACAGCTAGCATCCCTTATACTGCAGCTGCCCCTCCTCCCCTCCAGTGACCTTCCCCTTACTCTGTCCCATCCTTTTTGAAGCAGCCCACTGTTCTATAGGATGCCACTTCCTCTGGCAATGCATTCCACACAGACACCACCCTCTCTGTAAAAAAGTGCCTCCTCATTTCCATCCTGAACCTTCCCCCTTCCAATCTCAGATCGTGCTGCGTGTCCCTCCCCCTCCTTAATTTGAAAAGCCCCTCCGTGCCCATCTTATTTATTCCGTTCATGTACCCGAAGGCTTCAATCATGCCTCCCTATCCCTCCTCTCCTCCAGGGAGTACATGTTCAACTCCCTTAGCTTGCTCTTATAGTGCAAGTCCCCTTGCCCCTGGATAATTTTCGTAGCCCTGCTCCGCAACCCCTCCAGCAACCTAATGTCCTTTTTCAGCTACGGTCACCCAAACTGCACAGAGGACCATTTTCTTTATTACAGCTCACAATTGTTCTGGCTGTTGGTAGAGGGGGCAGTGGTGGACGGTACTGCAGCACAGTGGACGGGTTGGGGAGTTATTAGTTTGAGGCTGCATGGTGAAACTGGTGTGGCCACTTGAAAATTCGTGAAATACGAATATATGCCCACTTTGCTACCAAGTTAAAACTTTGCTGTATCTCTACTCTCGTGTCACTGACATAATTGCAACAGCAGGGCTTCCCACAATCTACAACAAAATAACTAGTTCCAAAACAGCACACTGACATTTTTAGGGCTTGCCTTAAGCCCCTACTGAAGTCCCCAAATGGGATTTTTCAGGATTCAGAAGCACAAAAATAAAGCAGTGCTTCAGCACAGACCCTGTATATTGTAAGGTTTGCACAGATTACTTTTGGCAGAAAAAGTAACGGATAATGTTGTACAACGCCACCCCAGAAATTTCTGACCCCAAGGTTTTCTGGTCTGACCCCCAACATTAGAAGCAGAGGATCACTGACTCCCACTTTACTAGTGTTCTAGTACTAGTCTATCACAAGAGGTCTCTCTCCTCGCTAGCGCCCATGGTTCTATTCTCCCTTCCTATCCCATGCACCTCCCTGGTAAGGTCTCGTCGACCACATATGCACCCCACCCCCAGCAACCAACACCTTGTGAGGCGCTAATTCTGCTGCTCCTGCTCTCCGGCAATGTGCACCCAACCCGGGGCCCGCCACCAGCCATGCTCAGCCTACCGGAGGCAAAGGCCTCCGTGACGCTTTATCAATATATGCAGTTCCCTAAGAAAACTGCAGCCCTCCAATGCTGGGTCACCCAACACTCCCAGACATTCTCATGCTTGCAGAAACCTGGCTCTCTTCCCTCATGCCGACTCTGCGCTCTCTCTTCCAGGTTTTTCCTGTTTAGGGCCGATGGGATGGGCAGGCGTGGGGGGGGGTCGCTATCTACTCATGACTCGGGTCCTCGGTCATGCCTCTCAGCCCGAGCTTAGCTATGGGCGCAAGCCATTACTTTAAAATCTCCCCACCCAGGTCGGGGCCCCTTTATCTAACCGTGGCTTACCTACCCCGGGTCAAAAAGATCTATGTGTCACCTCCTTGATACCTATCCACCCTACCCCGGAAGGCTGAACAACTAATCATGGGCGACAAACACCAACTGGCTCAGCCCATCATCTGATAATATGAAGAATGAGCTTGCAGCCCTTGACCTGTCTCAAATGGTCACCCAGCCCACTAGGCTTAACAAAGTAACAGGAACTAGTTCCCTTCTGGATGTAGTCCTCTCCAACCGGCCACATAAAATAGGATCTGTACAAGTCCTTGCGGACTCACTCAGTGACCACTCCCCTATCATCTGCTCTTGGTCATCCCTACTCTCAGCCCGGTGTACTGCAGGACCCCTCGCGCATTTTCTCCCCAGAGGTCTTGTCAACCTCAAACGTCACCTCGCCCAAATCAACTGGACCCAGTGGCCTGCGATCTGACATTAACTCTGCCCTAACTACCTCACCACAGCTTTCAACCATGCCTGTGATCAGTTTGCCCCCCTTCAGCACACCTAAGTTAAAAAGCGGACTGCTGCATGGATAACCCCTGCACTGATCCAACAACTAAATAAAAAGAGATAACCTTTGGCACTTAGCTAATGACTCCGGTAGATTGGCCGATAGGAAAGCCTACAGGGCAGCCTGCAACCAATGCACCTGGTCCATCAAGCAGGCAAAAGCTAAATACTACCAGGCTGCCCTGACATCCTCCTGGGGCTCGTCCAGAGCTTTCTGGGACAACATTAAAGAACTTAATGGTAAAGCCCGCTCCCCCACACCATCCCAGATTGTCATAAATGGGGCTGTCTCGACTGACCTAACGTGTATCGCTGACTGCCTTAATAAGACTTTCACAGATTTAAGTGCGGTCCTCCCTGCCCACTTTTTTGACCCGGTTGCCACACCCACCATACCCATTTCCAGGCCACAATTCCACTTCCAAATGATCTCACCACATGATGCCAAACCTTTCTTATTAAGGTCCTTGCCTTCTCAGAACCTAAGCAATGACCCTCTTGACTCCAAGATACACGCCTCCAGCTAGATGTCATGCTTATCCCTCACACTTATCATAAATAAATCCTTATGCCTAGGCCAATTCCGGAGGCCTGGAAGCATGCTGAAGTAACCCCATCCACAAGTCTGGGACCGTGACTCTGCCCAACAACCACAGGCCCATCTCCATCCTCCCCTTATCCAAAGCTTTAGAAAAATCGTAACACACAGCTCACGGAATACCTTTCTAAATACAACCTTCTATGTCCGAACAACATGGGTTTCGTCCTGGCCATAACATCCACTGCCCTCCTGGAATTCTCCCATCACATACACTCCGCACTTGACAAAGGTCAGCTTGCAGGGCGGTTTCATCAGACCTTTCAAGGCCTTTGACACGGTGTGCCACCCTGCTATTACACTCCCTGAGCAAACTGGGCCTCTCATCCGACCCCTTAAGTGGTTCACAAGCTACCTTTACAACAGGACCCAAAGAGTCAAGCTAAATGGAACCTTTTCCTCCAACCTACCCATACTCTCTGGGGTCCCTCAAGGCTCCATCCTTGGACCGACCCTTTTCAGCCTATTCCTGAACACCCTCCCTAGTTCCTGTTCCAGCAAAATACTACTCTATGCAGATGACGCTGTACTCCTAGCTACACACCCTGACCCACTCCCTCTCCAAGTCATATTACAAAGCGCCTTCCTCCAAACCGAAAAATGGTTCAATAAACATCGCCTAGTCCTGAATCTAAAGAAAACAAAGTCCATGCTATTTTACATCGGCAAAACAGCGCCAAGGACTTTCCCTTCACATCACCACCAGCATGCCCTCCCACTTGAACAGGTAACATCCTATAAGTACCTGGGCATCACCTTTGACTCGGCCTTACTTTCCATGCCCACCTCAAAGCCCTGTCATCTGCCATGAACTCCAGGCTTGGGTTTTCATCACCACAAAGACTGCCTCCTGAACCAGCCTTAAACTAGCCATCACCTCATCGGTGTTATCGCTGGCTGACTACGGGCTCCCAATTTACGCTGCTGCTGACGCCACTGCCTTATCTAAAGTCCAGACCGCTATTAATAAAGCCTGTAGGCTCCTTACCGGTGCCCAAAGCAGAACCCACACTTGTCTGCTATACTCCACCACAAATATACTCACTCTTGAGGAAAGACTGAAATATCAAACCTGCCTGCTGGCCAAAAAATCCATGTCAGGCCTTTGCCCTCCTGGGGTCTGTGGACCCTTGCAGCTGGCTACCCGGTCCCTGCCTACCCACAACTCCTCCACTGCCACCTTCATTGTTCCCAGGGCCAGGACCTCTCACTGCCAAAGATCCTTCCATCACTTGGCCCGCATTGGTTCAACTCCTTCCTGAATCTATCTCCAAGATCCCGGGATAGCACTTCAAAACCACCTCCGTAAGCATATTATTGACAGCCGATGCTGTAAATGCTTAGTAGCTACTAAACCGTCCCGCCTAGCCCTCCCAGCCCCTGGCACCGCTTTTTTTTTTTTTTTTGTACTACATAATTGTCTAAGACTAATTGTTAGTTGTGTGATCTATTGCTTTGTAACAATACGTGTAACTTACACATGTTTGTACCAGTATAGCTGCTGCCTGTAATCTTCAAGTGTGTTTATGTATCTCACTCGTATGTTCATCCCTGTCCCAAACTCACTTAATTGTTGTCTCCCCCCCCAAATGACGAGGTACCTTTGTAAACGAGTCCATGACTCAAAGGTTGTAAAACTGATTTCTCCAATAAATAAATACATAAATAATGCAAGCCCTGCATTTTAGTAGTTTAGGTATCATTTCATGACTGAAAAAGAAAATGTTCAAGTTTGAGTGGAATGGGTGCAGTACCAGCACAAATGCAAGTACTTAACTGATGCATGTTTTTTCAATAGACAAGATCTTTTGCTAGTTAAATGATATTGTTTTTATTAAATTTGGCACTTGTAGCTTCCATGTAAGACAGTCAATATAATCTCCCCCCCCATAATTGCAATTTACTGAGAAAAAGGATGATAATGTGGCTCCGTACAGTCAGCAACCCCAACCTTTCCATTTCCTTGTTCAGTGCCGCTCATTCGTATTCTGAAAGTGTCCAAATAAAACTGTTTAGACAGCGCTACAGGACTCTCCAATAAAAAAATTAAAATAAATAGGGGCCATCTTTAATAAACATTTTTCCATAACATGCTGTTTTTCTCATCAAAGCCACCACTTAAACATAAAAGATGTCCTGACACACTCTAAGGGAGAGTGCTGCGGCACTATCAAACAATTCAGTCAGAAAAATGTTATAAACGTGGGGGAAGGTGCTCAGAACAGGTAAGAGCAAGGGAATGGCTAGCTGCTCTTCACAGCCCAAATATAAATTTACAAAAAGTAAAAGTCTCTAGTGGCTGCCTAACATGGAGGCTACTTATATCTTAGAGTTTGGCTCCAAGTTAAATTCATGCTCTTAAAAGGAAACATCCAACTGCATTTGCCCAACACCTTAATGTGTGGCAGTCCCATTATGCATTATTACCCAAAAAGTAAACTTTTACCCAAGTCTTTGATGCTCTAATTTACTTACCTGTTTGATCCTGCCACATCTTACGCCCAATATTTTGTGACCTGTGCCTCTAGTGGCACATCCTAGAGCCTCACGTGGCTGACATCAGAAACAAGGATTAGCCACTTTCCTTCTCCATCCCCTTTCTTATAAAAAGTCGTTTTCCAACTAGGGCACTGTGCCAGGCGCCAATGGCTTTTTTTTATTTTTTTAACTGACTGGGGCAACAGGAGGAAGTGCAAGAGGCTGGAATTGACTGAAGTGAGTGAAAGGTGCCTTTTCCCTATTTTTTTTTTTTAGTTTGCAAGACACCCATATCAAGCACCCAAAATTAAATTCTGCCAAAGCTGAAGCAAAGGGATAGGAATTGAAGACTGTCAAATGAAAGCTGCCATTTTCACATTCCCTCACCGTCAGAAAGGAGTACCCACTTGTGATGTGTCAAGTTAGGGGGAGACAACTTTCAGAACTGTACTGCTACTAGCAGTCACTCCTGCTTTAAAGTTTGATTAAGCAATTGTAGATTAGATGCAAAATTCTGTGATAGTGGAGAACATCGGACCACCGCAGACCTATGCTATTAGCATAGCTACCTGCCTTGCAGCCATTTATTTTTTTACAGTTTTGAGTACTTTTTTTAAATTAGTTTATTCAAGTTGTGGTGCTCCCCCACCCCTCCTTGTTAAACAAGAGGGGTGTGGGGGCAGAGCCCCACTCAGGCAAAACCTAAATCAACAGCAAGCAGTGACTAGTTTGAGTTGGGGGCTTTCCAACACCCTTGTTAAAAAACAAGTGAGGTGGGGAGCGGAGCCCCCTACTCAAACAGACAAAACCTAAGTTGACTCCACACACATGACAAAAGTAGCCTAGCGTAGCTACAGCACAGCAAAAGCATGCGACACAGTATTCACTATAGCTTTACACTGCACTAGTTGCAGTAGTCCGATATTCTCCACTATCGCCCCAAATCCTTTACATTTATACCGGAGTGTGCACCCAATACATAAGTCTGCATTACCTTCTTAAATCATCAAAACTGATTGGTTATTTTAATGGTATACAGCAAGGGCTCAAAACAAGTTTGGGTCACACGAGCTGGCAAGGGCTGACTAGCAAAATCCACTGGCTCACAGACTTTTCAAATGGCAAAGTTGGTATACTTATTGAAATATTACCTCAGCATATATTTACTTTAGGGGACACATCTTGGAAGCGAGTGAATTCCAAAACTGGGGCACCATGTGTCCCCTAATATAAATAATGGCCATTACCTCTTCAGCAGGAGCCATCAGGCATAGTTAAAGGAACATTTTACTAGTCCGATGTAAAAGCTACAGCATTTGACTGGTGCCAATGTAAACCCCCTGTACATGGTTTATTTTCTGTTACTTTCTCAACACTATAAAATCAGGCCTTGGTAACAGCTCAAACTACAACACTCCTTGTGGAAAATGTAAATGGAGTGGCACAGTGTGAGTGGGGATTTAACCATCAGCAATTTAAATTCAAGTTAAACGTTTAGAACAGCACAAAGATGTAACGATAAAAGCCACCTAGATTAACGCAGTTCATCTCAACATGAAAATACTGGTGACAAAACGCCACTGCACAACACTGACACAGCCAGACTGGGGAGTAGCCAGACCATATAGGCTGAAGGCCTAGGCCTTCGTTTGGATTCAACTATTTTCACCAAGTATGCCTAAATTCAGCTTGCCATGGCTACCAATATGCTCTCAATAACACGAACCTATGCGTGGGCCGCCCGTTTGTGAAATCCTGGCTACTCCCCCGTCTCCTTTTCGGTTGGTGCCTGCTCGCTGACTCAAATTCAGTCCGACCGACCTTTTAAAAGACACTCGCTCTCTCGAAATTCCAAGAGCCTGTCAGCGCCAGCCGAACGCCCCCTGACTCTCCCCGACACCTGGAATCGTCACCCACCACCCCGCCAGAGAATACTCAGCGTTTAAAACCTGTTACCCCCTGAACTCACGTTAATGAGCAGCGAGACCTGTACCGAAGAAGCTATGTTGTCTCTTTGCCGCAGTACAAGAGGACTGTGGGAGGACAACGGGACTGTGAGAGAAGTACGCGATTACGTCATGAACGAATCCTGCAGCCAGATCACATGACTTGCAGCGGCGGAACTACAACAGTAGCAGAAGTGTTATCGGCCTGTGTGAGGGAGGAATGGTGTATTTTTTTTGCGGCGTTTCGACGTGGAATGAAAATAGAAATGAGTTGTATTTCTAAACATAGAAGTAATGAGGTAGTGTTACTTCTATGTTTAGCAGCAGCACCAGCGCATTTAAGGCTTAGTACACCCCAAAAGCGCAACCCAGCACAGAAGTGCGGACATGTAGAAAGGCCGGGGAGTGGACAGTACGGACCTAGAATACATTGGGGGCTAAATTCAGCAGGAACTCAATGCCACGACTTTCAGGACTCCCAGATCTACTGGGATTGCTGTATTTTACAGAGCTTTTGAGCCGTCTATAGGGAAATTGTTTCCATAGAAATGCACTGTTCATGGGAGAAAATACGACCCCATACCTTTCAACCTCTTGCCTCATGAATCGGGACAATGCTTAAAACAATCCGAGGCAAAGACCCAGAATCAGGGCCACATCTTAAACCTTGGTACTATTCACTCAGAAAGATGATAGAATAAAGGAATGTGTGTTAAGATGCATTTTCTTAAGAACAAGTCTATAGCTTTAATGTTTGACATTATATTGTGATTTTAGTCCCCACTGTTCTGTCACAAAAACGCAAATTTTATGAGGGACAGAGGAAAATTTTGAGGCAAAATCAGGGACAGTCGAGAGGTATGCATGTCCGCAAAAACTCAACAACCGCAGAGACCCTCTTCTCACCTGTCACACTTTACGATACTCTAAATGCTGTCCTCGCTGTCAATCCATCTAAAGGTTCCTCCCCTGATGGCCTTGATCCAAAGCTCCTGTTCCTCTCTGCTCAAGTTATTTCATCACAGTTAGCTGCCTTACTGAACCTCTCCTCATCTGCTTCAGTCCCTGACTCCTGGAAGCACGCCATAGTTCTCCCCTTACCAATGGGAGGTGAACCCTCTAGGCCAGGGAACTACCGGTCAATCTCTGTCCTACCTGTTCTCGCTAAGCTCCAGGAGCACCTGGTCCTTTCACAGCTCTCCTCTTACTGTCTGATTCACCCTTTTTTACACCCTACCAATCTGGTTTCAGGAAAC
Organism: Neoceratodus forsteri; assembly: GCA_016271365.2. Classification (NCBI taxonomy): domain Eukaryota; kingdom Metazoa; phylum Chordata; order Ceratodontiformes; family Ceratodontidae; genus Neoceratodus; species Neoceratodus forsteri. Next base: position 1,198,440,209 of record CM057452.1, read on the forward strand.
ATCACTCTACAACCACTTCCTTACTTAGGCTCACCGATTCCATACTCTCAGGCATGGACAGTGGTCTGATTACCTCTGCTATCTTTGTCAACCTCGCTAAGGCTTTCAACACGGTCTCCCACCTGCTCCTACTAGATAATCTGCGGTCTGCTGGCCTGTCAGAATGTGCCACAAACTGGTTTAGCTCCTACCTAAAATCACCCGAACATTGGACCTCCTCTCCTATGCCCCCACGACTTACCCTTCATGGCAGGGGTGGTGGGGAGCGACTGTATCCACTGCAAACAGATCCAACTGGGGAGGAGTCCTCTCAGGTCAGCGCTGAGGGGGGACCATCTTCATGCTCCACGGCCGGGGACCATTTTCCGCTTTATTTTTTTTGGAGAAAGGAGTGTGTAGTGCTGCCAATGACACGCAATGCACATGTCTGCACGCCGCATGTTGGGCAGTTGCTCCTCCTCTGCCCCATCTGAGACACGGCATGCCGACCCCCAGCCGCAGCTAGGGGTCAGTCAAATGCTGATCCATGGTCTCCACCCTCCCTGGGAGAGGAGAGTTGTCCCCTGGATACTTGATCCTGTCCCTCCCTGTCTGACCCCCTGGTGACCCACTCGCACCGCGAACACGGGTCGCTGGCATGGCAGGAGGTAAGGCATGATGCCTCAGCCCTCTACGCCACTGGGCCAGCTGTGGATACCCTTTTCAGTGCTTTCTGTCGCTTCGCACTGGACGCATATTCCTTCACTCACCACTGTGACCTCTATCGCTCTTTAACTTTTCCTTCCCTGAAAAACTGTCACCTTGCCCACTGCATAAATTTGCTTCTAAATTCTGGTTTGGCTCATTTCCTTCCTACCTCTCCTTCTCACTGACCCCCCATCCCCTCACTTCCTTAGATCTAGCGACACCCACACTCTAGTTATCCCACTGTGTTCCACTTCTGTAGGCCAGTCTGCCTTCTCCGATAGGTTCCCGAAACTCTGGAACTCAATGCCTCAGCAAATCAGGCAGTCCTCCTCCCCGTGGTTCATCTCCTCTTTCCGCCTCAACTTCCTCTCTCCAACCTGCAACTGTTCCTAATTCCCTTGCCTCCTCTCTCCTGTTTCACCCCCGTGCCTAGCACTTAATATGACTTAACCAAAATATTTGTGTCATCGCACTTTCACATCTGTATTGTATTGAAATGTCACCTCTTGCCTCCCATGATGTACAGCTTGTATGTATATCCACTACTGTCCTAATGCTGTAAATGATGTATTGTATACCTACTATGCCCAAGATGGTTCCTGATTGTTGTACTATGCTTATGGTTGGTTCTTAATTGTTTTAATTTATACTTCTTGATCTTCTGTTTTCTATGTTTATTATTACCTATGTAAATGTTTTATGGTTTGTCTCCCATGTCCTCCTTTCCCCCAGGATGCTCCGTGAGATGAGCAGTTTTATGTTGTTCAGTGTGCCTCTCCTGATGAAGCTTTTCAATAAATAAAACAAAGCAACTGGAGCTTCATAGGAAACAATGTAATCTACAGGAAAGCTGCCCTGCAGTTACAGGGAAAATGCCAAATCAGTCTTGGAGCACTGGGCCTCTTAAAAATGTGCAGCAGGTCCACCACCACTGTTCATAGGCGGGAGAGCCAGGGGGTCAGGCGACCCCTCACGTTTTTGTAGCTGAAGGGTCAGAGATTGAATTTTGACCCCTCACATTTCAATCAGTGGAGCAGCATTAAAATGACATTGGTGGGATTTTCTCTAATGACAGCAGGTAGGCTGCTTTTAAACATTTTGGTACTCGATATAAGTTGAAAGTTCTGGCAACCAAAAATTATACTTATTTGAAAAACAATGGAATATTTTGGTTTACTGTTGCATGACTTGCATTGTTCAGTTAATTTTTGCTTCCTTTCTCCTCTCCCACCTCTGCAAAAGCTACAGTTCCTGACCCTGTCTTGTTTAGAATACCATGAATAACCTATGTATTTCTATTAAATAATGGATGCTTCATCAAATAAACTGAAAGTAAACAAAGCCATGGGGCCAGATGATATTCACCTGAGAGTTCTCAGGGAACTGGGGAGCATACTGGCAGCTCCCCTAGCAGAACTCTTCACCAAATCACTGGAGTGCTGGACACAGGATTCGACCTTAACATTGTTTTATTAGCCCTGAACCTAGTGCAAATTGGCCAGGGCTAGTGCAGCTAACCCTCTACTTATCCATCTGGACTAGTGCAGGTTTTTAATGGCTGTTAATGAAGTTGGAAAAAGTCCCTACTTTAGCAGACTGTAGTCATTTTACTAATCTCCCTCAGTGTTCCAGGTGGCCTGGTGTTTTATTTTTTTTTATTTATTTAAGAATCAGTTTACAACCTTTGAGCCAGAGGCTCGTTTACAAAGGTACTTCGTCACATAAAGACATACATTGCGTTTCAGTTACATAGCACAGATTTGCCAAAAATCAGTAGGCATTCACCAGAGGTGCCACGTCACATTGTGGTCAGACAGATACAATTGGGTACAGGGTACATGTAATCGATAGCAGGTATTAAACAAGTTGGTATCAAGTGAGCAATTCTGGTAGATAAACATTGAAACAGCTGGCACTGGCCAGGTTAAACCTAGGCAAGGTGGACATGGAAGTGGTGTAGGGATGGTTGGTGGAGATGTCTGGGGGCATTGTCAGGAGAGAAAATAAAGAGGTGGAGGCTATGTTCAGAGACAGGAGCAGTTACGAGTGCTGAAGATGTGGTCCGAGGCGGTTTTGAATGTGGAGATGGTGATGGCATTGGTGATGGTGGCAGGGAGAGTTAAACCAGGTTGGGGCTCTATAGCTGAAGGACCTCTGGCCACGGCTGGTTCTTGTTCTGGGGACCTTTAGAGTGGTCTTGTAGGGAAGACCGTGTTGCAATGGTGGGAGGGCTCTGGTGGATGGATGCTGTTACCCCAGGGGGGGAGAGCCCAAGTAGGGTTTTTTTGGTGAGGAGACAGGTCTGGTATCGGAGCCGTTCATCCAGGGTAAGCAGGTTAGCATCGACATATAGCTGACAGGTGTGTGTGATTTACAGCTCATTAAGAGCTGCAGTTATCTGGCAGTTTAAGAGGGGGGTCCAACAAAACACTCAATGTGAGTCATTATCACTCAGTTGTTAGGACATTCAGCTAGTGTGCATGCTGTGATCAATGGCAGAGTGCTGTTAAGTAACTAGCTTCCAGTTTGCTGAACTTGTCTTTGATTTGTCCCACAATATTAAAACCAACGTGCCTCACTTCCCAATCTTTTGAGTGCCTGTATCCAACACTTACAGTGACAGAATGCTATCATGTATACATGGTCGGCCCAGCCAGGTGGTCTGTCCACTCTATACTTTCTCTGGGCACCACTGCAGACTAGGCTCTGAAGTGGCCATCCATAGACCCATAGCTGCCATTACTAACTGGTGTATGGTTCACAGCTCCTCTTAATGGATGACACCAGCCAATGCCATCAATGCAGTACCACCCAGCATGTCATTTCATCCTAAAAACAATGCTTTGGAGCATGTATGGTACAAAGCAAAACCTTAGTAAAATATATAATTTGAAAGGTTAAAACAGGTATTCCTGGTGTGCACAGATCATCCTATATAGAAAGAGGTAATACAGCATCATGCCTGTATACTGCTCCCCTTTGACTGATGAAAGGACACTTATGAAAAATCTGTTTTTGTTAGGGCAGAGCATGTTAAATCAATATTTTTGTGCCTGGTATATATAAACAGATATGTCAAAGTTTCTTACATCCCAGCCCCCTGTGTTTGTTTAAAAAAACTTCCAGAGGTGCAGTTCTGGTTAATCACAGGGTGGGGGGTGAGAGTGTCTTTCTCTGCCTAATTCTGTACATTGCCCTGCAGGTCAGGTTGGGACTGTGGTGACGTACATGATGATGTTGGCTATTATGTGTGCAGAGCTAGAACTGCCTGGTTGAACATTTGCTATTATGGTATTCTCTGGTTTGGCGAGGAGGGGGTGAAGAAAGAGGAAGCAAGGGGCACATGGTAAAAAAAACAATGGGGGTACACACTGCATGTGATTGGACTGCAGTTTTTTTTTTTTTTTGCTGGGGCAGGAAGCAATGTGGGAGCAGGATAAATATGCAATAAACAGAGTATTTCTTGGCTTGCATTTTTCCTGTATAACTGATAAAAATTGACCATTATTATTGTGGGCTAGTGCAATGTTTAATCAACTTGTCCAGCTGGCTAGTGCAAGAAAAAGTTTAGGTTGACCCCTGGCTGGACAGTACTGGAAGACTGGAAAAGGGCAACAGTGGTCCCACTTCACAAATCAGGGAGCAGAGAGGAGGCTGGAAACTACTGTCCAGTGAGCCTCACGTCAGTAGTGGGAAAACTGATGGAGACACTACTCAAACAGAGGATAATAGCATATCTGGAAACCAGTGGACAACAAGACCCAAAACAACACGGTTTCACGGCAGGTAGATCTCGCCAAATGAACCTGCTTGGCTTCTTCAACTGGGTTACAAAGCCAGCAGATCAGGGAGTGGTGGTAGATGTGGTCTACCTGGACTGTAGTAAGGCCTTCAACTCTGTTCTGCACAGAAGACTGGTAAAGAAGCTGGACCACATGGGGTGGGTAAGGAGGTGGTCGGGTGAGCAAGCAGCTGGCTGAGAGGAAGAACACAGAGGGTGCAGGTAAATGGCACAGTATCTGCTGAGAGGGAGGGAACTAGCGGTGTACCACAGGCATCGGTCCTGGGGCCTCTACTCTTCAGTGTTTTCATATCCCTCATCACGAATGGATTGGAGGGAATGGTGTGTATTTGCAGATGACAGCAAGTTATGCAACAGAGTGGACTCTCCTGAAGGAGTAAGGAGTATGAATTCAGACCTAAGGAAACTGGAGGAATAGTCAGAGGCTTGGCAGTTTAAATTCAACACCCAAAAAGTGGCAATCCCAAAGAGGATTACTATTGGGGGGAGAAGCTAGCTTCCACCAGCCAGGATCATGACCTGGGAATCATAATCTCAGAAGACTTGAAGGTAGAGAAAAAGCGTGGTGAAAAGGCAGCGCTAAAGGCCAGTGGTATGCTGGGTTGCATTGGGAGGGGAGTCGTGAGTCGCAGGAAGGAGGTAGTGCTGCCACTCTATGGGTCATTGGTGCACCCCCACATGGAGTACTGCATACAGTACTGGAGGCCACACCTCAAAAGGGACATCGACAGAATGGAGATGGTGCAGAGGAGGGCAACAAAAATGATTCAGGGGCTGCACCAGATAGCATATGAGAATAGGCAGAGGGAGCTCAACATGTACTCCCTGGAATAAAGGAAACGGGGGGGGCATGATTGGGACCTTTAAGTATATTGAGGTATAAATAACATTGGGGTTCAGGAGCTATTTCAAGCAAAACAGAGCGGTAGAACTAGAGGGCACAATATTAGGCTGAAGGGTGGAAGGTTCAAGTGCAGTGCTAGAATGTTCTTTACAGAGAGGGTGGTTGGCCCATGGAATAGCCTACTCCAGGAGGTGGTTGGGGCCAAAACAGTAGGAGAGTTCAAAAATGCATGGGATAGGTACAAGGGTATCATTTTACAGAAAGGCTAAGGGAGGGGGTTAGCATCCTATAACATTTTTTGGGCAGACTAGATGGATCTTGTGGTCCCCTTCTGCCATCAGTTTCTGTGTTTCTATGTAAAATGTGGATTATTCAAGTAGCTCACCACTCCTTAGTGTCTAGGGGTATGATGATGCAAAGTCCATGGGAAGGGGGCACCTCCAGCAGACACTACTCCCGATGCCCCTTTAGTTATTTATTTAGCTTTTGTTTACCAGGTAAGCACACTAGACTGGTGCCTATTTTTAGGTGCGACCCAGGAGAATTACAAGGCACAGGCAAATAACAGTACAAAGACAAGGCACAGGAAATAACAGTACAAAGTCAAAGCACAGTAGTCAACAAGGGACAGTCAGGTACATGTTAAACGTTACAGAGTCAAAGCATAGCAATCCATAAGGAACAAACAAGAAATAACATCAGATAGCACCAGGGCAGGCTAGCCCGGTGGTGCTGGACGCCACACCTCGCTCCACACTGGCAACCTGGGTTCGGGAATGAGCCTGGGTTGTCAGAGGTCGGTAGGGGAGGACTAGGATTGAGCGTCCGACAACAGCTCTCCTAGTCCTGGGGAAAGGGGTGGTTGCACGCCATGCTGTGGCGGTCCCTGGGGATGCGCGGGTGCTAAGTTGGGGGGGGGGCATGGCAGTCGTCCGCACGTTGTGCATGGATGTCATTGCACGTCCATTCTCCATGGGGGAGTAAGAGGAAAATGGCAGCATAGTCCACGGCAGCTTGATGGCCACAGCTTCACCAGCCGACGATGCCTGAATAAGGCATATGCCGGTATTGGATCCTCGCTGGGCTTGGGAGGGCCCTCATGACGGTTGTAGCTGCATATGCCAGCGGGGCACGTCAGCTTTGGGGTTGGCGGTGAAGGAGGAGCAGTGGCTGGATACATGGCAGGACTGTGCTGCAGGTGAGAAAAAAGAGATAGCACCAGGGCAGGCAGGTGGGGGTACCCAGTTAGAGCACACAAGGGGCAAAGAGGGAACATGAGCAGCAGGGAGGGGAGGCATTTGTAGAGAGTTGTTCCAGGAGGAGGGGGGGCATGAGAGAACAACTCAAGGCTGCTAGGCTGGCAGGGGACACTTGTCCCTAAGAGGGTGAAGCAGAGTAAATCGAGTGTAAAACAAGAGCTGATAACTTAGGCATCAAGCAAGACAGACCAGGGAGCTCGGGGGTACACAGCGTAGAATCCCTGGCCCAAGACGCAGCTGGCTGGAGATCAAAAGGCTTTTTGGCCCACCACTGCGGGTGGGGGCACTAGGTGCAGGAGCAGGCAGATGCGTGCTTCAGGTGACCCCAGAGGGAAGATCTGAAACTGGTGTGTGAGGAAGCATCTCTTACCTGGGTAGGGAGAAGTTTCCAAGTTCTAGGAGCAAGGGCAGCAATGGCCCGATCCCCAGCAATGGAGCGAGTTTTGAGGACCTTAAGGGCCTGGGAGTCACTTGACCTCAGCTGGTAGACAGGGGGCAGGCTTGAGCAGTTCAGCCAGTGCCGGGGGGGTGGATGTTCTGACAATATTGTCAATGAGATTTCCCATAACAAAAGTTTGGTGGTTATGAGGGGAGAGCCACCCGAGCCTGGAGCAGAGCTGATAGTGATGTGCGAGGTGGGGGTGCTGACAGGGCGAAGCGACAAATGTTATTGTACGCTGTGTCCCATTTGGAGAGCCAGGTTGTTGGAGCATTCAGGAAGGAGGGAAGCCCGTAGCAGAGTGTGGGGAGAAGTACCCCATTTGCAAGGGCAATTCGAGCAGCGGGTGTGAGACAACCTTTGGCTCTGTAAGCCAGGCCCAGCTTACAGTTTGTGGCCTTACAAGAATTGCGAATGTGGAGGGAGAAGTCAAGTTGAGGCAGGCATGCTCTTGTCCTGGCCAGGGAACCAAAGAGTATGGCCTGGGTCTTTTTGGAGGTTGAGGACAAGCTTATGTGTCTTCAGCCAAGACTGAATGAAGTCAAGGTCGGTATTTAACCTGGAGTTAATGACATTGATGTCCTGTGAACTAGTTAGTATCACAGGGTCATCAGCATACAGGGTGGAATGCCCATGGACATGGACCGAAGGCAGCTGATTGATGTAGAGGGAGAACAGTATAGGGTCAAGGACAGACCCTTGCAGCAACCCACAGGTCACCGGTGTAGGCCCGGAGAGGGCGTTTGGAACCTTGTGTACTGCTGCCTGCCCGATAGATAGTTGGCAAACAAGGCAAGGACTGGAGGGGAGAGGCCAAGGGACCGAAGGGAGGAGCCAAGGAGTGTATGGTCGACCAGATCAAAGGCCTTGGACAGGTCTATGAAAATGGCACCAGTAAGTTTGCCTAGGTCAGTTGCAGTGCTGATTTCAGAGGTGATCTGAGCGAGGGCAATGGCAGTACTGTGACCACTGCAGAACCTGTGCTGCACTGGGGAGAGGAGGTCATGGGTGTTGATGAAGAGTGAGAGCTGGGAGGCCACCACCTTCTCAAGCAGCTTGCTAACTGCTGACAAGATCACTAGTTTTCTGGCATGATTGGGTTGCCGTGCTTGAGGACAGGGACCACATGAGCCACTTTCCAGACGTCAGGGATAGTCCCAGATATGAGAGAGGAGTTGATGATATGGGAGATAGGGCAGGCCAGGACAGGGGCCCCTTGGCAGAGCAGCATAGGCTTGAGATTTTCATGCCTGACGCCGGAGTGAGGGGAAGAGTCCAGCTAGCAGCTTCTGTGTCTCACTCCAGGATACAGTCTTAAAGTAGAGAGATGGGTGATGAGGAGTCACAGTGGCCTCAGAGGGGGCTACCACATTGGAGGCAGGAGATGGAATGAGGGCAGATAGGTCTGAGAACTGGGCATTGTTAAAGCTGACTCCTTCAATTTGAATGTCAGTGACCTGAGCACTGGCCGGGCTGCTCACTGTGTGCTTGATGGTACACCAGAAGCTCTGAGGGTTTTTGGCGGAAGCTTCAAGGGATGATTTGCAGAATTCACTCTTTACAGAGTGGATAGCCTTCTTACATGAGTTCCTGAGCTGCCTGTATTGTGAGAAGTCAGAGCTGTCCCCAGAGGCTTTGAATTTTAGCCAGAGTTTATCCCTGAGCTTCATTAGGGCAAACAGGCCACCATGCAGCCATTTGGTGACAGTGCCCCTCACCCTCCTTTTTGTGAGGGGGCATGCTTATCCTGAAGGGGGAAAATAAGGAAAGGAAGTGGTCAAGGGCAGCTGTGGGGTCACTAGCAGCTATAACCTGGGACCAGTCAGTCATACGGAGGTCGGCGAGGAAGTCATTAGTGTAGAATTTAGAGTAGTCCCTCATCTGGATCACTTTATGGAGGACCTTGGGGGAGAGGACTTTCCAGATACAGTAGGTGGGAGAGTGGTCCTAGATGGAGTCAGGGAAGAGGCCAGACACAGAGATGCGGTCCGGCCTGTTACTCAGCATCCAGTCAATGAGGGTGCCTTTTACCTCTGAGGAGGATGGCCTGGTAGGTTCGGAGATAAGTTGGCCAAGGGCAAGGCCAGACAGTAGGGGCTTATATACCTTGGAGTTGCCACTCAGCCAGTTTAGGTTAAAGTCTTTGAACACAAGGAGTTCACTAGTACCCACCTTAAGACTGAGGCAGTCGAGAAGGTAGGAGAGACCATGGGTGCCACCTATTGGAGGATTGTAAACACAGGCCAGGTGGAGCTTTTTGGACTTGCCCAACAGGAGGAGGGCATGTAGGAACTCAAATGAGGGGGAGGCGGGGTGGGGTATGAGAGACACATTAAGGTGGGTCTTGTAGTAGAGCAGAACCCCACCCCCTTGTTTGTTCTCTGCCCTATCCTTCCTGGCAGTGTTGTACCCCAGGAGGGTGCAGACAGAGTCTGGGGAGGATGGCTTGAGCCATGTTTCAGAGACCCCCAGGATGTCCGGGTTATAGTGAGCAACCCAAGCGGTCAGCTCAGGGAGGTGAGCTGGGAGGCTGCGGACATTTATATGGGCAACATTTAGGCCCTTTTCATTGTTCCACTGGGGAGGAGACAAGGGGGAAGACATGATGGCGGGGGAGGGGGCACGGGGAAAGAGCAAATCAAGTCAAGGCAAAACGGGGAATGGAAACATAGAACATAGAAACATAGACTTTGATGGCAGATAAGGACCGCTAGGCCCATCTAGTCTGCCGCAGATCCTAGTTAACCAACAGCCTTTATCTTCCTGCCCCCCACAAGAATTGCCTTATGTCTGTCCCATGCATTCTTGAATTCTCCCACAGTTTTAGACCCCACAACTTCCTCAGGAAGGCTGTTCCATGCATCCACTACCCTCTCTGTGAAATAATACTTCCTCACATTGCCCCTGAACCGCCCTCCTTCTATCTTTAAATTGTGTCCCCTTGTTCTTGCAAGTCTCTTTTTCTGAAAGATGCTACCCTCTTGGACTTTGTTGATTCCCTTGAGGTACTTGAAAGTTTCTATTATGTCCCCCCTCTCCCTTCTTTCCTCAAGGGTATACATATTAAGCTCCTTTAGTCTCTCCTCATACGGCTTCTCTTGCAGACCCTGCACCATTTTAGTTGCCCTCCTCTGGACTGCCTCTATCCTGTCTATGTCCTTGTGGAGATGGGGTCTCCAGAACTGGACACAGTATTCCAGATGGGGTCTCACCAACTGTCTGTACAGAGGGATAACAACTTCCTGTTTTCTGCTGCTGATGCCTCTCCCTATACATCCCAGTATACCCCGGCCTCCCTACTGCCTTCTCACATTGCTTGCTATCCTTAAGGTCATCTGATATGATTACCCCCAGGTCCCTTTCCTGTTTTGTTGTTGTTACTACCTCCCCACCCATTGTGTATTCTTCCCCTGGGTTCTTGTTTCCCAGGTGCATTATTTTGCACTTTTTTGAATTGAATCCTAGCTGCCATACGTCTGACCATTCCTCCAACCTTGCCAAGTCCCTTTTCATCCTTTCTACGCCTCCTTGTGTATCAACCCTGTTGCAGATCTTTGTGTCATCTGCAAAAAGGCATACTTTTCCTTCCAGTCCCTCTGCAATGTCACTGATGAAGACATTAAAAGGACTGGACCCATACTGAACCTCATGGTACCCCACTAGTAACCCCTTTCTTCAGAATGGACTCCACTTACAATTACCTTCTGTGTCCTGTTGTCCAGCCAATGTTTTATCTAGGCTACCACCCTGGGACCCACTCCCAGGCTGGTTAATTTGACTATCAATCTTTGTGTGGGACTGTGTCAAATGCCTTGCTAAAGTCTAGGTAGGCCATGTCCACAGCCCTCCCTGGTCTACTACTTTGGTCACCCAGTCAAATAAATCTATTAGATCTGCCTGACATGACCTTCCCGCTGTGAACCCATGCTGCCTTGGATCCTGTGCTCCACTGACCTCTAGGTACTCAACTATTCTTTCCTTCAGAAGTGACTCCATCACTTTCCCTACCACAGAAGTCAGACTGACAGGTCTGTAGTTTCCTGCCTCTGTCTTGGTCCCACTTTTGTGAAGGGGAATCACATCCGCCTTCCTCCAGTCCTCGGGTACCACACCATCCTCCCATGATTTATTAAAAAGAGTAGCCAGTGGTTTCACTAGTTCCTTCCTTAATTCTTTTAGAATTCTGGGGTGAATTCCATCAGGACCCATTGCTTTGTCCACCTTCAGTTTTAGGAGTTCTTGCAGAACCCTTTCTTCTGTGAAAGGACTGGGATCAACCCCCCTATCAAGAGTGCTTCTGTTAATTGGATTAGGCACTTCCCCCTCCTCTTTTGTGAATACCGAGCAGAAATATTCGTTCAGTATTCCTGCTTTTTCACTGTCCCCCTCTGCCCACCCACCGTTCATTCTATTCAGCCTCACTATCCCTCCCTTTGTCTTTCTACGCTCGCTGATGTACCTATAAAAGGTTTTATCCCCCTTCTTAACTGAGTTGGCTATCTTTTCCTCAGTTTGGGCCTTTGCTATTCTGAATTCCTTCCCTGCTTCTTTCTGCCTTAATTGGTACAGCTCTCTGTCCTGCTCCTTCTGTGTTTCCTTATACTTCGAATGCTATCTTTTCTTCCTGACTTTCACAGCCACCTCTCTTGAGAACCATAGTGTTTTTTCTTTCATTTTGATTTGTTTATTTGCTTCACACAAAGGCTTGTTGCGTCTGTGATGGCAGTTTTGATAATTCCCATTGTTGCTCCACACCTCCTTCTAGCCTGTTTGCTAGTGCTTTTCTGAGGCACTCTCCCATCTTGCCAAAGTCAGCCCTCCTAAAGTCCAGTACCCTCACTTTTGTATGGCTTGACTCTGTAGCTGAGTTTAACGTGAACCACACTGTTTGATGGTCACTTGTCCTCAGATGGCAACCTACTTCTAGATCTGAGATCCTCTCACTGCCCCCGTTTGAGAGTATGAGGTCTAAGATTGCTCCCTCACGAGTGGGTTCCGAAACTAGCTGTCTAATGCCTGCCACCTGTAGGGCGTCTAGAATGGCCCTGCTCTTGGATGTGGCTGCAGCAAATGTGCTCCAGTTAACATCTGGCATATTCAGGTCTCCCATCAACAGTATCTCCCCTTTCTCTGCCATTCTAAGAATTCCTTCCATCATATCCTTGTCCATTCCTTCCCCCTGACATGGGGGTCTGTACACAACCCTGTGCGGATTGTGGTGCCCTTCCAGTCTCCAAGGTGACCCACAGTGCCTCCTCTCCTCCCTGTTTACTCTTTTGTTCAGTTGCTTTTATCCCTTCCTTACTACAGCTAGCTCCTCCCCTCTTCTCCCTGCCTGTCTCTCCTGTAGGTTATGTACCCTGGTATGTTAACATCCCAGTCATGGTTCTCTGTGTACCATGTTTCTGTGACTGCTACGATATCCAGGCATCCCTCTTCCATTAAGGCCACCAGCTCAGGGAGCTTGTTGCCCAGACTGCGGGCATTGGTACTCATTACCCTCCATTTCCTGATGGCCTTACCCCCTTTTGCCCCATCCCTGTCCTTCTTGCCTTTGTCACTTTCTCCATTTACCCCTGCCCTTCTCCCTATCGACACCTCCATGTTGGTGTTTGCCACACTTACTACTGTGATTGTTTGGGGGCTAGGATTTTCCTGCTCCTTTCCAGTGCTTCCCCCCTTGGCTAGTTTAAAAGCTTGCCAATGAAGCATTTAAACCTATCACCTAGGATCCTGGTTCCCCTCCCGGACAGATGCAGCCCATCATGCCAGTATAGGCTTGCATCACTCCAGGTGGACCCCTAGTCCCCAATGAAGCCAAATCCCTGAGCTCCACACCAGTTTTTCAACCACTGATTGAATCCCATGGTACGGAACACTCTAGCCTCTCCTATGCCATAGATGGATAGCACCTCCAAGAAGGTTACCGTGCGTGCTACTTGACTAAGGCCCTTCCCCAATTCCACAAACTCTTCCTGCACTTCTCTAATCCCTTTCTTAGCCAGGTCATTTGTCCCTAGGTGGACAATGACATCCAGCTCCTCCCTGTGCAGCTGCTCCGTAATCCTGAGGATTCGCCTCCCTGTCCCTCCAAGCCATGGCACCAGGCAGGCACCTTACCTCCCTCTCCCCTTCCTTGCCCAGTTCTACCTTCCAACAATGGAGTCCCCCACCAGGAGTTGTTTCCTTCCCCTGCAGGGTCCCCTGCCACCCTCCTGTGGGTCTCCTTTGTGGAGGTTCCCAGCATCCTCCTTGGTCTCCACTGTAGGTGCCTCCATAGAGGAACCACACTTTGCCAGAATGGCTTAGGAATTGTGGAGAGGTACAACTGGAGGGATGTGCCTCTGTTCCACCACCCTCACCCTCCCTGAGCCCACTGTGGTCCAACCGCTCCTCTTTCTTGGCAACCTCTGAGGCAACGGCAGTGGCACTGGTGGTCCCTGGATGGAAGAGGAGGTCCACAAATCCTGGCCAACTCAGCCTGGAGATGAGCAACCTCCTCCCTCAGCCCAGAGAGGTGCCTGCAGATGGGACAACACCGCATCCTCCAGAACATCTCCCGGAAGACTGCTGCTCCACAGCCACTGCACTGCACCACTCCAATCATGTCTTATTTCTGACCCTTAACTGTTTGCAATCCTTACTCTTTCGCCTGTTTTTTTTCTCTCTATCTCCTTACTTTCTGCCTGTGTGCCCTTTAAGCTCCTGATTGTCCTGTTCTGAGACAAGAATATCCTATATTTCTCAGTAGACCACTTACTTGTTCAGAGGCAGACCTCCAGCAGCTAGAGGGGGCCGGAGAGCTACTCTTGACCCTTCTAGGATGGTGGGTCCTTGGTGGTTCTGTGATCACTCACTTCCTGCCCCTAAACAGGAAGTTCCTGTTGTCAGTCAAATCCTGTGCCTATAAAAATAGAACTAGCTTTGGGTGGGGGTGGAGGGGGGAAGGAGGGCAATATAGTCCCAGCAGAGAAGTTCAGTCACACAGCAGTCCTTTCTCTTGGTGTCTTCTGCCAAGCTATTAGCAGAATCTTTCTAAGGCAGTCTTTAAATGTAGCTTCCTTCTAGCTAAGCCACCCCCTACTTACCAGATCTTTCTACAAGTAATTTAAACCTCACAGCAGTTAAGTCCTTTCAGTCACCTGAGATTTACACCTAGATGACTTTTCAGTTACCCATTCAGTTCAGTTAACCCAAACACACACTTTTTTTTGTTTTTGTTTTGTATGTTAGTTTTTTACCCTAAATTAAAGGTCCAAATACAAAAGTTCTTCTACTTTAGTCCCAGCAGAGAAGTTCAGTCACACAGCAGTCCTTTCTCTTGGTGTCTTCTGCCAAGCTATTAGCAGAATCTTTCTAAGGCAGTCTTTAAATGTAGCTTCCTTCTAGCTAAGCCACTCCCCCTACTTTTCAGATCTTTCTACAAGTAATTTAAACCTCAGATACACAGGAGCACTGAGGGAGCTATGGAGTAGGGGTCAGCAGTTTAGTAAAGCACCCCCTTCTGGAAGGAGCCTACGGCCTGAAAATTACAGTGGAGGCAGGGAAGGGAGAAATATCTGCCCTTTTGAGATTCCCAGAAAAACGGGCACACCATCCATACACAGGTTAGGCATAAGCTAACATAGCTAGTAATTGAGGCTGAAACTATATAAAAGCAGGTTCCATAGATGTTGAAATTACTTATATGGAAATAGAATTGTAATTAAAGAAAAAAAGCACTCTATACTTGATAGGGTAGAACCCACAAACGACTTAGGCTTAGCTAGTGTAAGCAGGTAACTGAGGCTTATAACTACATACATATATATATATGTATGTGTATATATATATATATATATATATATATATACAGATTTTGTTGAAGCTAAATTACTATAAGGAAATAGCATTGCAGTTAAAGATAAAGTCAGTTGTGTGCTGAGCAGGTAGGAAGGATTGATCTGGGGAATGAGCTTAGGCAGCAGTGAACAGTGCACAAGGTCAGCAGATCCAAGTGTAGGCGCTGACGATTGGCACACCCGAGGAGAATAGGTGGGTTCTGATAGTCACAACAGGGTGCCAGCCCTTAGGGTGCAAGGCTGCAATGCCATCGAGATTAGTCCCCAACAGTTCAGAAATAAATGGAGACCACAGGAATGTAAAACAATCAGTGGGAGATCCCCTTTAGTAACAAACTGATAAATACTCCATGGAGCAGAAATTAAGAATTTTGAGTGAAGTAGACCGCACATATTATCCATGGACCGATATGATCCTACGACACAGCTTGGCAGCATTAAATTTTGCAGGCAATCCCAGTTTACAGTCACATTATGGAGCGTGAATCAGACATCCACATACTTAGGCAGCAGAAGTCCCCAATCACTGCAATTAGAATGGCTCTCACTCCCCTTGCTTTCACTGCAACTCTTAACTCACAGAACAGCTGGCCTCTCACCTCGGGGCCACCAGCTCCAACCTGGATCCTTTCTATCAGACTCTCAGCAATACCTATATCTCTGCTTGGAGCTAGTCCTCCATGGCGACTGTCCCCACAAACTTTGGGCAACACATTTCATCCCTGTGACCAGCTGCACCTCATATCCTCCTATTCAGCTCTCTCTGTGGGACTCTTCGGTGAACCCAGTCTTCAGGTTCACTACGCGGCTCTCCCTCTTGCCTTACAGTCTGCTGGTGATCCCCGTGGGTATTCTGCACTACTCCCGCCAGGGTGGCTGGTCTCAGAGGGTCCCACACAGGGCTTAACAGTGACCGGTGCCACATTCTTTCCTCCGGCTACAGGCTCCACACTTGGCCAAGAATTAGTGAAATCAACAAAGTGGCCAATCAGCCCCACTCTGGTCCACCTTCCTCCACGGTCTCTCACATCAACTCCCCTCTCACTCTACATCACTGCAGTTATATCCTGCCTATCAGTTTGTGACCTCCCACCTGCAGCAGGTCCCCAGTAGTAGCCCAGGATTAACCCCTTCACTACACACCCATCTCAGCTAACATCTACAGTGCATATTATTCAGCCACGGCACGCTATGTACCAGGCCCTAGGTTTGAACCCCAGAGGGGGTTACAACTCTCCCCCACTTAAATGCTTGCACGTCCCCGGCAACCATCTAAGACCCAAAACAGCCACTCCACCGGGACGGAGGGTATGCGCACTGCCCTCCCGCCAAAGATCCCATGAGTTTAATGGCTGCGCCACTGCAAGGTGGCCTGAATATCACAAACAAGCATTGGGGCCCCAAACCTGAAGCTTGACATCCCAAAACATGCTTCAGTCTCCCTGCCTGGCCACCTACCCCCAATTACTTGGGGCGGTTTGCCCAAGATCACAAAAAGCAGCACCCAAGAGCATAACTACCCTCTATCCATTACTTAAGAACTGTCTGACCCACACTGCCTATGCCTACTGTTGCTGCCTTCGTGCTGCTGCCCAATTTAGTCACTCCCATACCTATACATGCAGCACAGTGGCCCATCCGCTACTTTATCTGTAAGTAGTTATTGTCTAAACATGCAAATATTACAACCCAACAGGACTCGGAATGGAAACACTCTGAATAACTATGCAGAAACATTATAGCAGCAAGGCAAGGCAAAGTTTATTTAAAAATGCCCAATCCAGGAGGCTCGGGGCACTGTACAAACAATAAACACAGCTTCAGAAAATAGAGTCATTTAAATACAAAATAGTTAACAACCCAGCATAATACTACAACATATATAAAATTAATAATCAATCAGATCAATAAATAACCATTCAATCCGGAAATGCCTGATCAAATAGGAGGGCCATAAATCGGGCCTTGAGTACCTCTAGAGTAGAGGCACCCTTAAAAGCCCTGTCGCCAGCAGATTTCAACCTCATCCTTGGAATCACAAGGGGGTCTCCACAAGAGGAATGGAGGGGGCAGACAGAACAGGAACAAGAAGGTTAGACAGGTAACCAGGGCCCTGGCCATATAGGGCCTTATAGGTGAGAAGACCCACCTTAAAGAGGATCCTCCACCTGACTGGCAGCCAGTGCAGCTCATGTAACACCGGTGTAATATGGCAGAATTTTGACTGCCCAGTTAATAACCGGACAGCTGCATTCTGCACTAGCTGCAGCCTGCGGAGAGATCCTCCTGTGACCCCGAGGTAGAGCGCATTGCAGTAGTCTAGCCTTGATGTAACTAAGGCATGCATCAAAGTGGGGAGGTCCGGAGGCAGAACAAGGGGCTTTATCCCGGCGACATTTCTAAGATGGAAAAAACAGGAGCGGACAGTGGAGGATATCTGCGCCTCCATAGTCAAACTCCCATCCAGAATGACACCAAGATTTTGCACCCTAGAAGAGGTCTTTGATGAAGCAGATCCTAGAACAAGTCCAGTCTCTGATTCAGAGGCCCTCCTATCATGCAATCTGTTCGACTCCACCACCGATACTTCCGTCTTATCGGGGTTTAGTCGCAACCAGCTGGAGGCCATCCAGTCGTTAATCTCAGCAAGGCAGTCATTTAGCACATCTACTGTGTTGGATGTTCCTGGGGCAAAGGAAAACTACAGCTGGGTATCATCAGCATAGCGATGAAAACCCAAGCAATACTTCCTAATGAGCCCTCCCAGGGGTAGCATGTACACTGCGAACAACATTGGGGCTAATATTGATCCCTGAGGAACTCCACAAGATAGGAGGCTAGGGGTGTAGGAAAAATTCCCCATCACAACCCGTTGCCTTCTATTAGTTAGAAAGGACTCAAACCAGCAGATGACAGTGCCGTTGAGTCCAGAGAGATCCCTAAGGCGGTCAAGCAACACACAGTGGTCCACAGTGTCAAATGCTGAGAAGAGTTCAAGGACAACAAGAATTGTCTTATCTCCTTGATGTCTCGCCCCAAGGACATCATTCAGCACCCAAACAAGAGCGGTTTCTGTGCTATGCCTCACCCGAAACCCCGACTGGAAAGGTTCGTATAACTCGTGGGTCATGAGGTGCTCCTCCAACTGAAGCGCCACTACCTTCTCCACTATCTTCACCAAAAAGGGAAGATTAGAGATAGGGCAGTAATTTGCACTGATCTCTGGGTCCAAAGATGGTTTCTTTAAGAGTGGTCTCACCAATGCCTCCTTCAAAGCATCAGGGAAAACACCTTCGGATAAGGAACACCAGACAATCAGAGCAAACACCGGGCCAACAGTGTCAATGCATCTCATCAAGAAACGCGTCAGCACCGGATCCAGTTTGCAAAAGGTGTGCTTCAGATTGGTCGCCACCTCAATGACCTCACTTACCTCCATTGGTCTAAATTCCCCCCAACCATGCGGAGTGCTCTTAGAATACTTCAGGCGACCACTGCCAGCTATTACATTGCTGACTGGAAAAATGCCCTGCCAGATACTGGACAGTCTGTCCAAGAAGAATCAAGTAAACTCTTCGCATTCAGCATCAGAAAAAACCTTCTTTGGCTGTAGACAGGCAGGACAAAGTAGCCGGTCCTCAGTCCGCAAAAGTATAGCTGGTTGAACTTCCCGGCAGCAATCTCCTTGGACAGGAACACTGCCTTCTTATGGTTGATTGTCCCCTGGTATGCAATATAATGCATACGCAGGGCCAGTTTTTCCCCCTCCAGGCCAGACTTTCTCCAGCAGTGCTCTAACCTCCGACCCTTTCTCTTCATCTTCCTGAGAGCCCCATCAAACCATGGAGACCTCAGGAAGGAAGATTTGGGTCGTACACCGACAGCTACGAGAGAGTCAATGGTGTCAGATAACACCTTATTATAGGTGCCCACCCCAACACCAACGCCTCCGACGCATGTATCACTCACTCTAGATAGATCGTCTGCTGCCAATAGCAATTGCATTGAATAAAGTGAATAAACTGTAACAGTAACTATTTAGGATCATTACTTCGCACACTCCCACATTTTTCCCCATCTGCAAAGGCATTAGGCATGCATCTTAATCAAAACCGTAACAGTTAAAGCAATAAGTCCCAGAGTTAGTCCACATTACCACAGGGGTGGGAGTTCGAAGGGAAACATGAGTCCAAGTAACCAGTCATGGCCACTATAGTAAAACCCGAGGTCCGGCTTCATGCAAGGCTTACCATAAGAATCAGTTGCCTCCACTGCATACTTTGTACAGCCACCTTCAAGATCCTGAAGCATAACACAATGTTTAGTGATAGTCCTTCATATGTGTTGTTGCAGCAGATCTGACAGGCAACTCGTTGGGCCTTTTGCAGCACAGGGGTACCACTAAAGCTGTCCAAACCATGCTTGCGATATATCTTATTCAGGATGCCTTGGAACATCCAGTCCATTCTCTTTACCTCAATTTCATCCCACACCTTTTTGGGAATATAAGGGTACTGGTACTGAGGGTATGCTTCTCGAATATGGTGCCGCACAATCAGCTCCACCTGAGACCACTTGGGTAAACTTTGAATGGTGATCCAGGGCGCCTGCCCCTCTGACAGCCATGTCCCTCCTTGATACTTTCAACCACACATTTGATGCTCCTGAACCTGGCAAATGGTCTCTGTGGGGTCCAGCTGAGAGGCACAGGTTGGTGGGGTACTGTTCGATTACTTTTTGGGCAATACCACTGGTGCATAAGTCTCTGGGAACTGATCATCCTTCTCCTCCTCTCACACATCCACCCCCTCTAGGTCATTGTGGTCAGTTACCTCTGCACCCCCCTGAGCACTGGGGGGCCTCTCCTCAGACTGCTGTGATGGTGTCTCTGCCGATGGATTGGGTTCAGCTCATACACTGGACTCTGGCGGGGCAACCAGGAGTTAACTCTGAAATTGCATGTGAAGTCAATAACTAAGTCTCTCTATCAAAAAATTGGACTACTATATAGACTAGGTGGGTACCTTAGCAGTGAAGCTCACTTGGCCATCACTACAGGAACCCTTCTTCCCATTCTACTATATGGTGCTCCCCTCCTACAACCTTTCCAAGGCACCGAACATGCCAAACTTAGAGTCCTCTGTCACAAAGTCGCTCACTTTGTAGCTGCTGCTTACTCTCGAGACCACCACTGTGGTGTTCTCACTTCACTAAACTGGCCAGCACTTGAGGCGAGGCTAGCCTACCCCACCCTCTGCCTTGCTTTTAAAATAACTGCCTCCCCCAGCCTTAATGGGCTACTCCAGTACAAAATTCACAAGCAGGAGATTTGGTCGTCTACTAGTCCTGCCCTGGCTGTCCCAAGGTCTGGATCCTATGCAGGTGATAAGTCCTTCACTATCTCTGCTTCGGTCCTTTGGAACAGTCTACCACCAAAAGTGTCGAACTGCACCGCCTTGAATGCCTTCAAAGCTGCCCTGAAATCCCACATTCTTGTGGTTATTTATTTATTTATTTATTTGCTTTTGTTAACCGGGTAGGCACACTAGACAGCCATGTGCCTATTTTCAGGTGCGACCCGGGAGGATTACAGGCATCATACAGTGTACATCACAGTTACAGAAAGGGTGCGACCCGGGAGAGTTACCGGAGTCAGACATCATACAGTTAACAGATTACAGGGTAGGGAAAAGTCCGTGGAGAGCTAGGCATTACAATAAAAATATATGGGAGGGATACAGGTAGTAACAGAGGAAGTAACTCATAGGCACGGGTAGGTGGAATACATAACAAGGTAAACACTAAGCATAGAATAGTAGCGGTGACAATGGTAAGTGCAGGCAGGGGTGACAGAGGCGGGGGATGGGCCAGGTTACTGGGATGGAGCTTGGGGAGAAGTGCGAGTGGGGCAGAGGCGGGGAGAGGAGGAGGGAGAGGCCCCCACCTGAGCCTGGGTGAGGGAGGGGGGGTGACTGAGTAGGATTATGAGGTGCAGGGGCAGGGGGGAGATGGTTTCAGGAAATTCCAGAGGGAAGTTTTAAAGCTTGGATGGAGGAGGAGGAGGCCCTGACAGGTTCTGGGAGTGAATTCCAGAGTTTGGGGGCAAAGATGTGAAGGATCGATCACCCGCGAGGGTACGGGTCCTAGGAACGACGTCTAGGGTTGTCCCAGGCCTGAGGTGGCAGGATGGGGCTCTAGGTTAAGGGAAGGACAGGGCAGGGGAGCCAGAGCGGACAATGTTGTCGATAAAGTTGCCTATAACGAAGGACCGGTGTTTCTCGAGGGGAGCCACTCTAGAGCGGTTGAGGTCACACGGTGGGTGAGGAGAGGCGGACAGCGGAAGCGGCAGACATTATTGTAGGCTGAGTCCCATTTTGCTAGGCTGGTTTTGGGACGGGCAAAGTTACGAGGCCATAGCAGAGAGAGGGGAGGAGGACCCCCCGGGCGAGGGCTAGGCAGGCAGCAGGGGTGAGGCAGCTATTGGCACGATAAGCTAGGGCAAGCTTGCAATTTAAGGTGTTGCAGATGTTACGGATGTGCAGGGTGAGGTCAAGCTGCTGGTCGAGGGTGATGCCTAGGTACTTAGTGGAGGTAACCGTCTCAAGGGGGGAGCCGTCGGCCCCGAGGATACACAGGGGAGCAGGGCAGGATTTTAATTTGTTCGAGGACCCAAATAACATAGCTTGAGTTTTTTTGAGATTGAGGGTGAGCCTGTGGTCACCCAGCCAAGTATGTATACGTTCAAAGTCGGAGTTAAGCTGGGAGTTAATAGTTGAGATGTCCCGTGAGCTGGCCAGGAGGACGAGATCATCTGCGTGAGGGTAGAGTGGCGTGGTCGGGATGGAAGATAGGTCATTGACAAATAGTGAGAATAGGGTCGGACCAAGGACAGACCCTGAGGGACACCACAGAGGACAGGGAAAGGTTGGAGGATGTCCGGGTTGAAGTAGGTGTGTGCTGTCGGTTGGAAAGGTAATTTTGGAACCAGGCGTGGGCGGAGGGGGAGAACCCGAGGGTGAGAAGCGAGGAACCAAGGAGGGAGTGGTTAACTCTGTCGAAGGCTTTGGACAGGTCGTCGAAAATGGCCCCAGTGAGATTGCCTAGATCGGTGCCTGCCCTGATCAGGGAGGTGACAGTGGCTAGGGCGGTGGACATGCTGTACCCTTTCCTGAAGCCGTGCTGGGCAGGAGAGAGTATATTGAAGTCCAGGATGTGTTGGGAGAGCTGGGAGGCAACGGCTTTTTCGAGCAGTTTACTGAGTGCGGACAGAATGGCGATGGGGCGGTAGTTCTGGGGTCCTTGGGATTCCCCTGTTTTAGGATAGGAACAACTTTGGCCACTTTCCACAGGTTGGGAATGATCCCTGAGTTAATGGAGGAGTTGAATAGGTGCGAGATGGGTCTGGCCAGGAGGTGGGCACCAAGCCTGAGGAGTTTTGGCTCGAGGTGTCATGACCTGCCCGCTATGGGGGAGGCTGGAGAGCAGCTTATGGGTCTCATTGGGAGTTACTGCCTCAGTTGGAAGGGCGAGGGGTGAAGACCGGGAGGAGTGGTGCCTGGGGAGCGGACGAGAGGGGGCAGGGGAGGGAGGTGGGGGCAGTTCGGAAAACTGAGAGTTGAAGGCATTGGCATGGTTTGGGGTTATTACAGCTGATCCCACCGATAAGTAGGTCAGTGACCTGTGCTTTAGCGATCCCCAATGGTATTTAATATGTTGCCAGAAGCCCTCGGTTACGGCTGGAGGAGAGTAATTCCATCTTGCAGAAGTCACTTTTTGCTGAGCGGATGGCCCTTTTGCAGGTGTTTCTGAGGTGTCTATAGGCCATCAGGTCGTGGATGCTAAGGGAGGCCTTGTAGGATGCCCAGCATTTATCCCTGGCTTTCATAAGGGAGAGTAGGTCTCCGTTTAGCCATTTTGTGATGGTGCCCCTCACCCTTCTCCTAGTAAGGGGGGCATGTTTGTTCTGAAGAGGGACTAGCTTGGCTAAAAGTAGGTCCAGGGCTCGTGAGGGGTCGGTGGAGCTGGTGACACCAGTCCAGTCAACAGCTAGGAGGTCGTCCAGGAAGTCGTGGGGATTAAACTTGGAATAGTCCCTCAGTTCGATGATTTTGCTAGGGATCTTAGGTGGGAGATGCCCACACACAGTAGATAGGGAATGATCAGAGATGGCATCAGGGAGAGTGCCTGAGGATAGGATGTTTGCAGGCCTGTTCGACAGGAGCCAGTCGATAAGGGTTCCCGAGCACCCCCTAGGGGAGAGCCGGGTGGGTTCGTTGATGACTTGGCTAAGTGTGAGGCCCGAGAGCAGGGGTTCATACAATTTGCGATGAGCCCCCATCCAATTGAGGTTGAAGTCACCTAGCACGAGAGTTTCATTGAGACCCACCGTTTTACTGATACAGTCGAGCAGGGAGGAGAGTCCCGGCAGGCCATTTTTAGGAGGGTTGTAGGCGCATATCAAGTGGACCTTCTTAGAGTGACCCAGCAGGAGGAGAGCATGGAGGAACTCACATGCAGGCATGTCAGTAGGAGGGTGGTTGATGAGGACAGGTTGAGGTGTGCCAGGTAATGAGAAGCACCCACCACCCTTCTTCTTACCCGGCCTGTCACATCGGAGGTGGTTGTACCGGGTAGTAGAACAGCATCGGTATATGGGGTTTGGCCAGGGTTTCAGAAAGGGCCAGAATGTCAGGTTTGTGGAGGGCAACCCAGGTGGTGAGCTCGTTTTGGTTGCGTAGAAGGCTTCGTACGTTCAGGTGGGCAATCTTGAGCCCTTTCCTGGAGAACCAGGGAGAGGGGATGGGGAGCGGATTAGTAAATTTAGTTGCAACTGATGCCGCGGATGAACCTCATAGTATTTCTGCATGAACTCTCGGTCTGCTCCAATAATAGGGTCAATTAATCAAGGGCACTTAACCCTGTTGAAAATATTTTAATTAGTAGTACCAGCATACATTACACATTACCTGTGATGGCAATCTACATATGTGTTTGTGTCTATGTGATCCAAATTTAGCATTTGAGCACAATATTATCTCACCTAAACCTACCCTCTATAATCTCAGCACAGTTGGGGGGGGGGAGTATTAACGGCAACAAAAATGGAAAGGGACCTGGGGGTAGTCATATCAGATGACCTAAAGGTAGGCAAGCAATGTGAGATGGAAGTATGGAGGGCTGGGGGGATACTGGGATGCATAGGGAGAGGCATCACCAGTAGAAAACAGGAAGTTGTTATCCCTTTGTACAGACAGTTGATGATACACAATCTGGAGTATTGCGTGCAGTTCTGAAAACCCCATCTCCGCAAGGACATAGACAAGATGGAGGTAGTCCAGAGGGCAACTAAAATGGTGCAGGATCTGCACCAGAAGTTATATGAAGAGAAACTAAAAGAGTTTAATATGTATACTCTTGAGGAAGGGAGGTAGAGGGGGGACATGATAGAAACTTTCAAGTTCCTCAAGGGAATCAACAAAGTCCAAGAGGGTAGCATCTTTCAGAAAAAGAGATGTGCAAGAACAAGTGGACACAATTTGAAGACGGGGGGATATGACTCACGGGCAATGTGAGGAAGTATTTTTTCATGGAGAGGGTGGTGGACGCATGGAACGACCTTCCTGAGGAGGTCGTGGGGTCAAAAACAGTGGGGGAATTTAAGAATGCATGAGATAGACAATGCAATTCTAGTGGGATGTAGGAGGAAGTAGGCTGTTGGTAAAATTAGGATCTGCAGCTTATCCGATAGGTAGGGAAATGGGCAGACTGGATAGGCCAAGTGGTCCTTATCTGCCATCAAAGTCTAAGTTTCTGTGTTTCTCGCTCCCAAGTTGGTGACTTATTCAAGTAAACGTCATAATTATTGCAAACATGCAAACTGTTGTTTTTAACTTGTCTTTGTGTTGAACTATTATGGCTCTATGTCTTGTAAGCTAACATGCAAATGTGTAACATTACTGTGATTGTTTATGTCTCCTTATGTAAACTGTTGTTTCTTATTGAATGTAATTAACCCCGGGTCGCCCCTGAAAAAGGGACTCCATGTCTCAGTGGGCTTACCTGGTTAACAAATTTCAATAAATAATATTCAACCACGGCACACTATGTACCAGGCTTTAGGTTCGAACCCCACAGGGGGCTTACATTCATGGTTATAGAAAGCTAGATAAGTTAACAAGAAGGCAGTTGTTTTCCCAGTGCCTTGGGCTGAGGTGTTCTATGCAGTTCTGACCCCCCCCACTTTTTTGTACACTCCTCCACCACTGCCTCTTAACCACAGCAATCGGGTGTCAGCTTGCTGTGTTCAGAGACAATGCAACCACATAGCACAGTGTGAAATTAAAAAAAAAAGTGTCTAGTGAGAAGTTCTTGGGGACTAGACTGATCCCTCTGCAGCAGACAGGGTCATGGCAACTCTGTCCAGACAGTACAACTAGTTAGCACTGCTTGAAATACATATAAGGGACCAGTGAGAAGACCTTGTGGGCTCAGCTGAACCAGCAGCAGCAGGCAGCAATCTGCCTACTGAGCCCAGAGACAGTGCAAGTGTGTAGCACAGCCTGAAATAAATGTGAAACAAAAATATGGGACTAGTGGGAAGTGCTTTTTATTCTTTTTGGTAACTGAGTAAGGCCCACTACGCACAAGTGTCATTTTTTCAGGGGCGGCCTGGGAACACCAGGGAGGTCTGAGCTATGTGCAGCAGACAGGGGCTTGCCTTCTGTGCCCAGAGAGAGTGCAACTGCATAGCACAGACTAAAATAAATGTAAAACAAAACAAGTAATGGACTAGTGAGAAGTTTTGGTTGAGCTGCATCATCTTTACCAGCCAGTGCTCTTTTGGCTATGATCAGAGACAGTGTGACTGTGTAGTGCAGCAAAAATAACACTGAAATAAATTTAAAAGAAAAAAAAGGAACTAGTGTGAAGACTTGGGGGACTCGGCTGAGCAATCCGTAGAAAACTGAAATATTCCAGTTGTAGCAGGGGACAGTTCAGATGTGCAGCGTGGCCTAAAATAAGTTTAAAACAAAATAAGTCACTAGTGAAAAGGCCTTTGGCTTGGCAGTGCCATCTGTACCAGCCAGGGATCTTCAGCTATAGGTGTAACAGTGTAGTGCAGTCTGCAATACACTTAAAATTGATTAAAAAAAAAAAAAAGATTCAAATGAAGTCCTTGGGGTTTTTGCTTAGTCATATGCAGTAGACAGAGATATGCCAACCATGTCCAAAAATTGTGCCAATCCGTAGTGCAGCCTGAAATAAATATATGGGACTAGTAGAAAGTCCATGCTTGCTTGACTGATGAAATAAATTTAAAACAAAAAATAGGGGAGCCATCAGCAGCAGACTGGTTCGGAATGTGGCGGTGATGCACAGGTTTGGAATGCAGTAGTGATGAACAGGTTCAGAGTGGCGGTGATGCACAGATTCGGAATGTGGCACTAACGCAAATGTTTGGAATGCGCCGGTGACGCACAGGTTTGGAATGTGGTGGTGACGCATAGGTTCGGAATGCAGCAGTGACACAGGTTCAGAATGCGGCAGTAATGCACAGGTTTGGAATGTGGTGACGCACAGGTTTGGAACGTGGTGGTGACACACAGGTTTGGAATGTAGTGGTGATGCACAATTTTGAACTGTGTCAGTGATGCTCAATTTTGGAATGCAGCAGTGATGCATAATTTTGGAATGTGGTGATGCACAGGTTTGGAATGTGGCAGTGATGAACAGACTCAGAATGCCTCGGTGATGCACAATTTCAGGTTCAGAATGAGGTGGTGATGCACATGTTCAGAATGTGGTGGTGATGCACAGGTTCGGAATGTGGTGGTGACACACAGGTTCGGAATGTGGTGGTGAATTACAGGTTCAGAATGTAGTGGTGACACAATTTTGGACTGCGTCGGTGATGCTCGATTTCAGAATGCGGTGGTGACACAATTTCGGAATGTGGTGACATACAGGTTCGGAATGTGGCAGTAATGCACAGGCTCAGAATGCATCGGTGATGCACAATTTTGGAATATGGCAGTGACACACAGGTTCAGAATGTGACAGTGACACTCAGGTTCGGAATGTGACGGTGACGCTCAGGTTCAGAATGCGGCAGTGATGCACAATTTTGGAATATGGTGGTGACGCACAGTTTTGGAATGTGGCGGTGATGCATACTTTCAGAATGTGGCAGTTCCGCATAATTTTGGAATGTGACGCATAATTTCAGAATGTGGCAGTGACTCGCAATTTGAGAACGTGGCAGTGACAATTGCATTAAAACACAACTTGGCGAGGATGTGCAATTTTGGAATTTGGAGGGGATGCGTCATTTCAGAATGTGGAAGGGATACACAATTTGGGAATGAGGAGGGATGTGCAATTTTGCAATGTGGCAGGGATGCATAATTTTAGAATGTGACTGGGATGCATAATGCTGGAATGTGGTGGGGATGTGATGCATAATTTTGAAATATGGTGGGTGCGTACAGTTCTAGAATGTGGCAGGGACAAGCAATTTCAGAATAATATGGTATGTCCTGTCACATTCCAACAGCATGCATCCCCACTATATTCTGAAATTGTCAGTCCCCACCAAATTCCTCGATGTGTGTCCCTGCCACCTTCCGAGACTGATTGTCCCACCACATTTTGAGATGGTACATCCCTGCCACATTCCGAGATCGCATGCTGCTCCCCCAACAACATTTTAAAATTGTGCACCACCTTGACATTCTATGCCTTGGTTCAACGCTGCATTCCAAAACCACCTCCTGATGTGTTCTAAAGTATAGTGCCATGCATCTGAACATTCTGGAAAAGCAAGCGCTGCAACCAACCCTATGTCAGTTTTTGTTTTTTTTAAGGATTACTATAGCTAAGGTTTCTTAAACTTTAGAGTTGCTGGCAGGGGGGACTGGACTGTAAGTTCAGGAGAGGACATTATCAGTGGTCCTCACTGAAGCTGGCTTTTTTGAATAGGTAGTGAAATCAGGGTTACAAAACCACTCATAACTTTAAAATGAAGTAACGTAGAAACCTAATTTTTGGTATGAGATTTATTGGGAGGTATGCTTATTCTAATTCTACAATGTAGCACTTTTGGTCGGTGTCCCTCTTTAAAAAATGAGATAAATGACTCGTGAGAAGTCTTTGGGGACTAGACTGAGCATTGTGCAGCTGACAGTAATATGCCAGCTATGTAAAGAGATTGCATAATTGTGTACTGCAGCTTGAAATAAATTTAACATTTTGAAAATAGGGACTAGGCCAGCCTGCTGGTGCAGTGGAAGTGCTTCCATTTGTGGAGCCAATAACCAGGTTTTGGGAGTGGACCTTGGATGTCAGAGGGTCGGCTGGGGGGGGGATGAGACTGAGTGTCCCAGGGACTGCTTGTTTTCTCCTGAGAGGGAGGGAGCTTGGTATCCGGTGCCTACCAACCCCTAGTGTTGGCAGGGGGTGAGGCAGTCCTGGACCATACTGGGAGCCTGTCAGGGCAGAGACCGGTGGACCTCTGCACGTTGGGTGCGGGAGTGCGCCTGATTGTGCACAAGGGTCATTGCACGAATTACCCTGCCTCACACAGGTGGGGAGGGGGTACACTCAAGGAAAAAAAACCTTGGTGCGAGCCTCATGACACCAGGATCCCAGCATGTGCCAGGACCTAGCCAATACAGGGGGTGGATCTCCTTTCCCTAGCAGCATCCAAAGGCCATGACTATGAGCATAAAAAAAAGGGGGGGCTATTGAGAAGTCCAAGGGGGCTCAGCTCAGTATCAGCAGCAGACAACGATCTGCCTACTCAGGCCTGAGACAGTGAATATGCGTGTCACAGACAAATAAATTTAAAACAAAAAAATATGGGACTAGTGAGAGGTGCATTTCCATTGAGTTATGTGCAACATGCACAGATCTGCCTGCTCCATTCAGAGAGAGAGTACAACTGTGTAGTAGAGTCTAAAATAAATTTAAAACCAAAAAAATTAGGGACTAGTAACAAAGTTCTTTGGCTTAGCTGTCTCAGCTACACCTGCCAGGGATCGTCTGGCTATAGTCAGGGACAGTGTAACTGTATAGTACAGCTTGCAGTACATTTAAAATTTAAATAAATTTAAAACATAAAATAAGGGACTAGTGAGATGTCATTGGAGGCTCTGCTAAGCCACCGGCGGCAGTCTGATATCTGTCTGCTGAGCCCAGAGACAGTTCAACTGTGTAGCACAACCTAAAATAAACTTAAAAGAAAATAGGAAGCAATGAGAAGTTTTGGGGGTTCCACAGAGCTAACTACAGCAATCGGGTATCTGCCTGCCATGTCCAGAGACAAAGCAACTGTGTAGTGCATCCTGAAATGATTGAATAAAAAGTAAGGGACTAGATGAGAGGCCTCTGGGAAGTAAACCGAGCCTTCTGAATCAGACAGAGATATGCCAACCGTGCCTAGAGATAATGCAACTGGGTAGTGCAGCCTGAAATAAATTTAAAATAGCCTAGGTAGACCATAAGGCCTTCATCTGCTGGCATTTTCATTAAAAAAAAATGAACTAGTGAGAAGTCCTGTGGGGCTTTGCTAAGGCAACGGCAGCAGTCAGGCATCTGTCTGCTGTGCCTAGAGACAGTGCAACTGTGTAGTGGAACCTTAAAGAGCAGGTGTTTACTTAATGCATCCCAAAAAAAAACATATGTCAGCTTACCAGTGTGCAACTCAGCTGGTACACAAAGTTTATTTATTTTTTATTCCTGTTTTAAAAGTAACAAACAAAATCACTTTTTGGAGTCCGCAGGTAAAATGCTCCAACTTCTTTAGTCAGAGACACGCCCCCACGCTAGCATGTTTTGTGACGACTGTTCAAGAAAAGTGTGGGGGCACACTCCATAGGCTATAATGTGGGCAGTTTTTAAACTTGTTTTTTAATACATTTGAGTGCCGATTTTGACAAAGGAATGCCACTGCTCGACTAACAAGGTCCACCCTAACTGATGCATTAAACAGAGTTTTTTGCCATGAATACATATATATATATATATATACTGTATATATATATATACATACATATACACATATACATACATGCATACACATATATATATATAGATGACCACACCCCGTAGTTAGGGTTGAGTAGGCACTTCAATGATAAACTCAACATTTTGTACTTTAATAACTTTGCAACCGTTCAATGGATTTGCACAAAATTTGGTATGCACAGTCCTGTGGTGTAGATCTCTTGATGTGCCAAGTTATGTTCCTGGTCGGATTTGGGATTTCTGAGTTATGGAGAGTTGAAAAAAACATGTTTTTGCTCATTGACTTTGCTGGGATTTTTCTTTGAACTTGCCTACAGCCCTGACAGTTTGTTTTTTTGGTCTGATATTTTCAGGGCAGAAAGGATCTAGCCCACAGATGTGCTTTTTGCTAGTCCTCTGAAAACATTTAAAAAGTTTTTAAGTTACCGTATTTTGAAAATTTGAAAAAATCATTTCTGAGCATGCCCAGTAAGCACTAAAAGATAGCTGTATGAAGCGAAAGAGGAATACTTCTTCGCATGGGAAAATCCCTCTTTCGTACGGCTTCCATCTTCTTTTCAGTTTTGCCTGAAAAATTCAAATTTGGAAATCCCCAGAGGAACCAACACATGTAGCTTGCTTATTGGGACCCCTTAGGTGCATTCTGCAGTTTACTGTTCGAGAAATGCCCTTAAAATGTGTTTTAACATTTATCATACGAAGTAAGATCTTGCTTTGTATGGCGACTCACGGAATAAGATCTTCTTTCATATGGTAAATCAATGTATTTCAATGGGATTTTCAACTTCGGTGCATAACTTTGCCATTTGTGCATATTTTGACACCAAATTTTCAACATTGCCTGTTGGGGACCCCACCTATGAACAATATGACTGTTGCTACGCAACTCATACCGAAAGGTGATTTTGTGGCTGCTTGGCAAATTCACCTTTCAGGCAGGATTTACATAATAACAGTTACATTGTTTACGAGATGGGGTCATAAGAAGGCCATGTTGAAAATGTGGGGGTCAAAATATATAAAAATGGCAAAGTTATGACCTTCTGTTGCAATTTTGCTAAGCATGCTTGAATCTTTAAAAATTGTAATGACTTTGACCCCAAATTTTCAACATAGACTTGTTATTACCCTGCCTTATGTATGTCTTTGGTTTTATTAAAAAATTGCTATTTTTAATTTTGAAACTCCTTATTTGTCACTCGCTTCTGATCCCTGTTCGCGAGGTGACATAATCCTTCTTCGTGAACCGATCCTTGCTCACAAGCTGTCAAAATCCTTGATCGTGATTTCTGGACCAGATGGCCCTGTGTTGCCAACAGGGATTGGCTGGCGAAATGGGATTTTGCCAGCTCGCGAAAGGGGATTTTGACAGCTCGTGAAAAGGGATAATTTTAAATCCCTTTTCATGAGCTGTCAAAATCCCCTTTCACGAGCTGTCTGAATCCCATTTCGCGAGCAAGTCCCTTTTTGCGAACTGTCAAAATCCTTGTTCATCAGATCAGGACCAGCTGGCCAAAATTTGACGAGTGAGGAATTCTCACGAACTGGGATTTTGACACCTCACGAACAAGGAATTTAAAAACTTTCCCAGTGTACTACTAATAAACCGTTTGGTCTTTTGGCTTGAAATTTGCAGGGTACAAAGGTGGTATCACACAGATGTGAGTTATGCTGCTTAGGTGCAAACATTTTCATCAGTTCCATGGCTATGCCATTACGAAGTTCAGAAATTTCCCATAGGATAACACTGTTGTTATTGAGATATTGCACCATTTGCAGCACAGGAGTTACTTGGAATGCGTCTAGGCCTGCGCTATGTTTCTATGATTATAGGTAGGTGGGAGCACAGGGCCCTGTGGGCTCTGCAGTCCCACATATGGTTAACATTATACAGTAATGGGACTGGGCCATCCATTATGCAATAATGGGAGCGTAGGGCCAGTTCATTACAATGTCTGTGCGCTTACTATATAAGGGTAAGATTACACTTTCTAAAAGTAAGGAAATTCATTACAAAAACTTTGTTAATGCATCAGTTAGGGTTGAAGTGACAAAAGTAGGAAATGAGGCATTAGGGTTGACACCTAACACCCCCACACACCTACCCCACCCACCACCACAGACCAACAGATGACGGGGTGTGCCTTGGGGTCATCAGGCCTAACTCTCACCCCATTCTCCTATACTGCATCATGTAGCTTTGTTACACATGGAATGGGGTGAGAGTTAGGCCGATAACCCCAAGGTACACCCCGTCACCTGTTGGTCTGTGGTGAGTGGGATGGATGGGGTGGGTGGTAGGGTGGAAAAAGTTAGGTGTCAACCCTAATGCCTCATTACTTATTTCTTTTGTCACTTAACCCTAATTGATGCATTAATGAAGTTTTTGCAATGAATATATATATATATATATATATATATATATATGCAAAAACTGCATTAATGCATAGTTAGGTTGAAGCTGACAAAAGTCAGAAATTCAATGTTAGGTGAACACCCCCATTACTCCATCTCTCCATGGACTGACAGATGCGTGCTGTGGCATGGGGTACGTGAGACCCAACTGTCACCCCATTCCATGTGTAACTAGGCTTACATGGTACAGTAATTGGAAATGGGGTGACAGGCTTCACGACCCCATGCCACACCACGGCGTCTGTCAGTCTGTGGAGGATGGGAGCATGGGGGGGCTGGTGAATTTCCTGACTTTTGTTGCTTCACCCTAACTAATGCATTAACGCAGTTTTTTGCATAGAATTTCCTAACTTTTGGAAAAAGTGTAATGTAAGTAGTAAAAAACATGTATTGGTGTATCTTATTAACCATGAAACCTATGAAAACAATTCCACTGCAGGCTTACTCTATGGTTTAAAATCTTTGGGCCCCACTGTCCCACCAACTTGTATATTTCTGCATAACATCAAAATATAAGTACTGAATCACATGTATTGGTGGGAGCACGGGGCCCGCCCAGCACTGCATAACAATATACTTTTGCCATGCCTTTTGAGAGGGCCCTGCGTTCCCACCACATTGGCCAGCACTGCATAACAATATATTTCTGCCATACCTTTTGAGCTGTCCTATACCTTATAATGAGATCTTCCTGTGCACCCAAAAATGTGCTCTCCATGATTTTCACAATGCACATATACACTGTATACTTCCCCATTAAGTATAATGAGCATGCACCACACTTCACCAACCGTAACTGCCAGTGCCATGAAAATTGTCACAATCAAAGGTCTATGATTAATCTTTGCACATTCCAAATTTCAGGCAAATCAGACGCACGGTTCAAAAGTTATTAACACAGAACAAACCAAATTTTCATTAGTCGGAGTGGCATTATTCCGCACCTGTTTAAGTTTTACACACCAAACCACTGAAACGCACCTCTGTGGCACTAGAGCTACCTACGCTATTAACGTCAAGCTAATAGCACTATGCATAAGCCTATGAGCAGAACGTTAAGTACATCACTCAATATCTCCACAACAACTTAATTTTCCAACACCTAAACAGCATCATTCACATCTCTGTGACATCCCCTCAACACCCTCCAAATTTCAAGTAAAAAGACCAAACCGTTTCAGAGATATTTAATTTTAAAGTTTTACCACCTTTAAAAATTCTTTGGTCACGAGATCGACCCACGAACCCGCAACATAAGATAATTTTTGGCCATAAGGGGCTATCTGGTCCAGAAAAAAAATGGACATCTGGTCGGGAAGACACAAAAGAAACTCGTGAACAAAAACGATCTCGCGGACCAAAGAATGTGCAGGCTCGTGATCAAAGATCGTTAGCGAGCCGCGACCAAAGAATTTCAAACTTTTTTTTTTAAATTTCTGTTTATTCCTCCTCCCTAGCCTGCCACCTCCGACCCTTCAGGGGGGACAACTGGACATCCCACTGCCCGGAACCCTACCTAAGCAGACCCTTGGCCCCATGGAGCCGCGGATTACCCCCCCAGGCGGGGACGAGGCGGGGGGCTCAAACCCCGTTACTTGCGTTTCGTCGGTCTGAGGTTTGCTGGGTGGGCACAGGCAAATCGTGGGCACGGCCATGGTCCTCCCATCTTCCCTGCTGAGGCAGGCTTGTTTCCACGTTTTTTCTCCCTCTCCGAGCAGCAGGTAACCTCCCCCGACGTCATGACGCACACGCCGACGTCCATGCTGCTCAATGGCCACCCATCCCTAAGTGGAGCTTGCAGTTCCTCGAGCCTCCGCTCGGGGTCATGCAAGTGTCGGGCATCGGCCGAATCCCTCCCCTGAGAAGGCAAGCTGTCATTGGACGCTATCTCCCCCCGGCTGACCCACCGACGACCCGAGTCTGCTCCCGAACCCGGGTCGCCGGCGTGGTGCGAGGTGTGGCGTCCAGCGCCTCAACCCTCAGCGCCACCGGGCCGGCCTAGAATTTCAAACTTTAAAACTCCATTTTTGACACAACTACATTAATCCACAGGCATGGGTCGATAGAGGGAAGCCCCCTTAGCAAAACCCATCTAGTTTTACTTCACAAGTCACCCTTGGGCTGAGATAGAAACAGAAACATAGACTTTGAGGGCAGATAAGGACCATTCGGCCCACCTAGTCTGCCCATTTCCCTACCTAGAGGATAAGCTGCAGATCCTATTTAACCAACAGCCTATTTCTTCCTACCCCCCACAAAAAATTGCCTTATGTCTGTCCCATGCAGTCTTGAATTCTCCCACAGTTTTAGACCTCACAACCTCTTCAGGAAGGCTGTTCCATGCCTCCACCACCCTCTCTGTGAAAAAAAACTCTCACCTCCCTGAGTCATCCCCCATCTTCAAATTGTGTCCCCTTGTTCTTGCACATCTCTTTTTCTGAAAGATGCTAACCTCTTGGACTTTGTTGATTCCACTGAGGTACTTAAACATTTCTATCATGTCCCCCCTCTCCCTCCTTTCCTCAAGGGTATACATATTAAGCTCTTTTAGCCTCTCCTCATATGGCTTCTCTTGCAGACCCTGCACCATTTTAGTTGCCCTCCTCTGAACTGCCTCCATCCTGTCTATGTCCTTGCAGAGATGGGTCTCTAGAACTGACGCAGACTCCAGATGGGTCTCCTCAACTGTCTGTACAGGGGGATAACAACTTCCTGTTTTCTGCTGGTGATGCCTCTCCTATACATCCCAGTATCCCCAGCCCTCCTACCACCTTCTCACATTGCTTGCCAACCTTAAGGTCATCTGATATGATTACCCCAGGTCCCTTTCCATTTTTGTTGATGTTACTACCTCCTCATTGTGTACTCTTCCCTGGGTTTTGTTTCCCAGGTGCATTATTTTGCACTTCTTTGCATTGAATCCAAGCTCATACTTCTGACCATTTCTCCAACCTTGCCAAGTCCTTCTCATCCTTTCCACGCCTCCTTGTGTATCAACCCTGTTGCAGATCTTTGTGTCATCTGCAAAGAGGCATACTTTTCCTCCCAGTCCCTCTGCAATGTCACTTATAAAGACATTAAAAAGGACTGGACCCAGTACTGAACCCTACGGTACCCCACTAGTAACCCCTCTTTCTTCAGAGTGGACTCCATTTACAATTACTTCTGTGTCCTGTTGTTCAGCCAATGTTTTACCCAGGCTACCACCCTGTGACCCACTCCAAGGCTGGTTAATTTCACTACTAATCTTTTGTGTGGGACTGTGTCAAATGCCTTGCTAAGGTCTAGGTAGGCCATGTCCACAGCCCCTCCCTGGTCTACTACTTTGGTCACCCAGTCAAAGAAATCAATTAGATTCATCTGACATGACCTTCCCTGCTGTGAACCCATGTTGCCTTGGGTCATCCCAGCCCCACTGGCCTCAAGATACTAACACCTCTTCTCTGAAGTGATTCCATCACTTTCCTACCACAGAGGTCAAACTGGCAGGTCTGTAGTTTCCTACCTCTGTCTTGCTCCCACTTTTGTGAAGGGAATCACATCAGCCTTCTTTCAGTCCTCAGGTACCACACCGTCCTCCCATGATTTGTTATAAAGGGTTGTCAGTGGTGTCACTAGTTCTCTGCTTAATTCTTTTAGAATTCTGGGGTGAATTCCACCTGGCCCCATTGCTTTGTCCACCTTCAGTTTTAGGAGTTCTTTCAGAACCCTTTCTTCTGTGAAAGGACTGGGATCGACCCCCCTCTCCAGAGTGCTTCTGTTAATTGGATTAGGCACCTCCCCCACTTCCTCTTTTGTGAATACTGAACAGGAGTATTCATTCAGTATCCCTGCTTTTCACTGTCACTCTCTGCCCACCCACCATCCATTCTATTCAGCCTCACTATCCCTCCCTTTGTCTTTCTACGCTCCCTGATATACCTATAAAAGGTTTTATCCCCCTTCTTAACCGAGTTGGCTATATTTTCCTCAGTTTGTGCCTTTGCTATCTGTCAGTACCCTTCCTACTTCCTTCTGCCTTAACTGGTACAGTTCTCTATCCTGCTCCTTCTGTGTTTCCTTATACTTCCTAAATGCTATCTTTTTCTCCCAACCTTCACTGCCACTTCTTTTGAGAACCATAGTGGCTTTTCTTTCATTTGATTTGTTTATTTGCTTCACACAAGGCTTGTTGCCTCTGTGATGGCAGTTTTGATATTTCCCATTGTTGCTCCACCCTCCTTCTAGCCTGTTTGTTAGTGCTTTTCTAAGGCACTCTCCCATCTTGCCAAAGTCAGCCCTCCTCGAAGTCCAGAACCCTCACTTTTGTATGGCTTGACTCTGTAGCTGAGTTTATCATAAACCACACTGTTCGTGGTCACTTGTTCCCAAATGGCTACCCACTTCTAGATCTGAGATCCTCTCACTACCCCCATTTGAGAGTATGAGGTCTAAGATTGCTCCCTCATGAATAGGTTCCAAAACTAGCTGTCTGAGGCATGCCACCTGAAGGGCGTCAAGAATGGCCCTGCTTTTGGATGTGGCTGCAGCAAAGGTGCTCCAGTTAACATCTGGCATATTAATGTCCCCCATCAACAGTATCTCCTCTTTCTCTGTCATCCTAAGTATACCTTCTATCATATCCTTATCCATTCCCTCCCCCTGAGGTGGGGGTCTGTATACAACCCCTGTGCGGATTGTGGTGCATTTCCAGTGTCTAAGGTGACCCACAGTGCCTCCTCTCCTTCCTGTTTACTCTTTTGTTGAGTTGCTTTTATCCCTTCCCTTACACAGAGAGCTACTCCCCCCCTACTGCCCTCCCTGTCTCTCCTGTAGGTTGTGTACCCTGGTATGTTAACATCCTAGTCATGGTTCTCTGTGTACCATGTTTCTGTGACTGCTACAATATCCAGGCATCCCTCTTCCATCAAGGCCACCAGTTCAGGGAGCTTGTTGCCCAGACTACGGGTGTTGGTACTCATTACCCTCCATTTCTTGATGGCCTTACCCCTTTTTGCCCCATCCCTGTCCTTATTGCGTTTGTCACTTTCTCCATTTACCCCTACGCTTCTCCCTATTGACATTTTATGTTGGTGTCTACCTCACTTAGTACCCTGATTTTTGGGGGGGCTAGGATTTCCCCTGCTTCTTTCCAGTGCCTCCCCCCTTGTCTAGTTTAAATGCTTGCCAGTGAAGTATTTAAATCTATCACCTAGGATCCTGGGTCCCCTCCTGGACAGATGCAGACCATCATGCCAGCATAGGCCTGCATCTGTCCAGGTGGACCCCCAGTCCCCAGTGAAGCCAAATCCCTGAGCTCTGCACCAGTTTTTCAACCACTGATTAAATCCCATGGTGTGGAGCACCCTAGCCTCATCCGTGCCATAGACAGGCAGCGCCTCCGAGAAGGTTACCATGTGTGCTGTTTGTCTAAGGCCCCTCCCCATCTCCACAAACACTTCTTGCACTGCTCTGATCCCTTTCTTAGCCAGGTCATTTGTCCCTAGGTGGACGACATCCAGCCTCCTCCCCTGTGCAGCTGCTCCTATGATCCTGAGGATTCGCTCCCTGTCCCTCCAAGCCATGGTGCCAGGCAGGCACCTTACCTCCCTCTCCCTTTCCTCCCCCAGTTCTACCTTCCTAACAATGGAGTCCCCCACCAAGAGTTGTTTCCTTCCCCTGTGGGGTCCCATGCCATCATCCTGTGGGTCTCCTTTGTGGAGGTTCCCAGCATCCTCCTTGGTCTCCACTGTGAGTGCCTCCATAGAGGAACCACACTTTTCCAGAATGACATAGAAATTGTGGAGAGGTACAACTAGAGGGATGCGCCTCTGTTCCATCACCCTCACCCTCCCTGAGCCCACTGTGGTCCAACCGCTCCTCTTTCTTGGCAAGCCTTGAGGCAATGGCAGTAACTCTGGTGGTCCCTGGGTGGGAGAGGAGGTCCCACAAGTCCTTTCCAACTCAGCCTGGAGATGAGCAACCTCCTCCCTCAGCCCAGAGAGGTGCCTGCAGATGGGACAACACTGCATCCTCCAGAACATCTCCCGGAAGACTGCTGCTCCACAGCCACTGCACTGCACCACTCCCATCATTTTTTTTTCTGGCCCCCTAACTGTTGTTTGGAATACTTACTCTTTCCTCTGTTTGTTTATTTTCTTTTTTTTTCTTTTTCTTCCCCTACTTACTTACTTACTGCCTCTGTGCCCTTTTAGCTCCTGATCTTCCTGTTCTAAGACAAGAAGTTCCTATATTTCTCAGTAGCCTCCTTACTTGCTCAGAGTCAGACCTCCAGCAGCTAGGGGGGACGGAGAGCTACTCTTGCCCTTCTAGGATGGTGAGTCTTTGGTGGCTCTGTGATCACTCACTTCCTGCTCCCAAACAGGAAGTTTCTGTTGTCAGTTAAATCCTGTGCCCATAAAAGTAGAACTGGTTTAGGGTAGGGGGGGTGGAGGGGAGGGAAGGAGGGCAATATAGTCCCAGTAGAGAAGTTTTAGTTATACCAGTAGCTCCTTCCTCCTGGTGTTCTGTCTATTCTCTAGCAGAAGCTATCTAGGGCAGTATTTATATTTGGTCTTAACCTGACTCCTTCTAGCTAAGCCACTTCCCCTACTTTGCAAATCTTTCTACACTTAGTTAATTTCACAGATAACAATTCCCTTCTGACACCTGTGACAAGCACCTAGATAAGTACGCAGATAACACAGATAACAATTTACGTCAACTACCTCTGACAAACACACTAACTCTTTTTTTTTACCCTAAATTGAAGGCCCAGTACAAGATTTCTAGTTCTTAGTCCCAGTAGAGAAGTTTTAGTTATACCAGTAGCTCCTTCCTCCTGGTGTTCTGTCTGTTCTCTGGCAGAAGCTATCAATATTATAGATATTTGTTTTTTTCCAACCCCAAACTGAAAACAAGATGGCGGCCATTGCGAACGATAAATTTCTCATGATCAAAGATTATTTGATTGCAAGCCTGCAAATTCTTTGATCGTGAGTAGTGACCAGATGGCCAAAACCCCATTCTTCTTTTGCAAAATAACCATATAAATTTTCCCATAGACTTATAATGGGAGCTAAAAACTTTAATAACGTTTGAATGGATTACTTATTTTTTCACCAAACAAAAAATGGCATGTTCCTTGACCTAAACTCTTTCCATAAGCCAAGATACAGACTGGCAGGCCACATGGTAGCCGCGCAGCACCACAGAGAAAATCTGAAAAACTGCACAGAAAAGTGGTGAAAAGTACATTTTTGAGCATTTTGCTGCACAAAAACTGTAAGTCCAACTGAAATGCAACTTGGCAAATCAAGAGATCTACCATGCCCCACAGCGCATACCAAATTTCATGCAAATCCGTTGAACGGGTCCAAAGTTATTAACGTGCAAAAGTTCAAGTTTAACATTAAAGTGCCTTCTCAACCCTAACTATAGGGGTGCAACTGCGCCCCTATAACATATATATGTGTATTATATATATATATATATATATATATATATATATACATAAATTTGTGACATTTCTTAAATGTGGCCCCTTTGGAAAGGTCAAAACCTTTTCTGGCCATTATTTTGTCAAACTAAGGGCAGGATTGTGTTCCTCGGCCCCCGTTTATGTAAACACTTGTTGATGTTTACCTAAATAAAGGATATTTTTTATCCTTTCAGTGCCTCCAAGGGGGCCGAGGCATATTTGTATTACAAAACAGCCCTCCTGCTCCCTCCCACAGTGTGCAGTCCCACGCTCCATCCTCTGCTGCCAGTGCCCTCATCCCTCATACACACAGAACCCCTCCCACAACATCCCTCTGTACAATAGCCCACCATCCGTTGCTTGTTCCCCCATGCTAGACCTTTGTTATATTTTATTTGCCAACATCGGGGTGCCCAATCCTCGTGTCGGCATTCGTAACCCACCCTCCAGTTTCCGGTTCCCCATGCCAGCCCCTTGTTATTGTGTTTGCTGACAACGGCGTGCTCAGTCCCCATGTCGGCATTTGTAACCCCCCCCAGTACTCAGGGACACTGGGTAGCCCACTCCCAGTGTCCATAAATAGAATTTGTATGTTTAAACACCTGTTAAAAAAGAAAACAGTCCCCCAATGTCTTTCTTTTTATATATATCTGAAAAGAAGGAAATGGTCCTCATCGTCTCCCCATCCCCTCCCCATTTCCCACCCCTCCTCATGCACCCACCTCCCTGCACCCCTTACCCCATACTTACCTCTGGAATTCATGCGCTGTCATCTACTTTGGACCAGGACACGTCTGCACTCCTCAAAGGCGAACCGCAAACTGAAGAATCAAGGTAAGAGTCATGTAATGGCAGTTTTCAACTTATTTTGATATCTCTGCCATTTTTAGGAATTTTGACCCCAAATTTTCAACAAGGGGGTCTTGGGACCCCTCCTCATAAACACTGGCACTGCCATCTCGTTAATCAGACATGAAAGGTGATTTCGTGATCGCTGCGTGGAATCACCTTTTGAGAACAATTAATGAAATGACAATGCCTGTGTTCACGAGGTGGGGTCCTAAAAAGATCATGTTGAAAATCTGGTGCAAAAATTCCCAAAAAATGACCGTGTTATAAGCGTACATCATGCAGTTTCTATGCAAGCTCGTAATTTTTCCAATTTTTAATATTTTCAGTCCAAATGTTGTACAGTGAAATTTTTTCACACCTCCTCATGAACAGTACAGCTGTCATTTCTTACATCTTGTCTGAAATGTATTTTCATGCCTGTGGCACAGAATGGCATGGTTACTGTGTAAAATCAACTTTCAGGATGGAGTAACGAAATCACAGTGCCCATGTTCATGAAGAGAGGTCCCAAAATGCCCATGTTGAAAATTTGGTAAAAAAATTCCAAACAATGGCCACGTTACAAGTGTGTGTTGTGCAGTTTTGATGCACACTAATAACTTTGCCAGTTTGGATGACAGCATTCCTGAAAATGTCCGAGTTATGTGCCTCCATTAAATTTATTCTACGCACGTGCATAACTTTGCAGGATTGGCGCGCAGGATACTACTATATAATCTCAAAAAGAAGGGAAATTCATTGCAAAAACTCCACTAATGCATCCGTTAGAGTTGATAGCACAGCGGCAAAAGTTTGGAAATTCGATGTTAGGGTTCCCACCCCTACCACCTCACACCAACACACATTGGGCATGCCATGGGGTTGTCAGGCCTAACGCCTACTCCATTCTCCTATACTGTAGCATGTCAGCTTGGAATGGGGTGAGAGTTAGGCCTGATGACCCCATGGCACACCCCAAGCGTGTTGGTGTGTGGAGGGTGGGTGTGTGGTGGTAGGGGTGGGCACCCTAACATCGAATTTACAAACTGTGCTATCAACTCTAACTGATGCATTAGCAGAGTTTTTTGCAGTGACTACATATATATATATATATATATATATATATATATATTACTGGCACAGTTGTGCCAGTATAGTTAAGGTGAAACTGCACTTCTATGTTAAAGTCAAAAATTTGAACCTTAATAACTTTGGAACCGTTCAATGGATTTGCATGAAATTTGGCATGTATAATCTCTAGGAGAAGGTCTCATGACCTACCAAATATTGTGGGAATCTAGTCAGAGGTTTCTGAGATATAAAATGTTGAAACCCCCCCCCAGAAAAATCTGTTTTTTTTAGCATTTCTTTGTCATCCTGGATTTCAGAACCGGCTTTAGGTTTTGGTCTGCTTTTTCAGAGAAGAAAGCCTTTGGGTCACAGATGTGCCATTTAAAGGTTTGGTGAAAAAATATTAATCTGTCCAAAAGTTACGACATTTTAAATTTTCCCTTTATTTCCTATGGGAAAATTTATATGTCAGGCACAAAAAATATATTTTTCCCACAATATGAGTACTTTGTGCAAAACTACCAGCTTCTTTTCACAAAGAAGGCTGGTATTTTGTGCAAAGTTCAAAGTCATTTGATCGACT
This sequence comes from Neoceratodus forsteri, assembly GCA_016271365.2. NCBI lineage: Eukaryota > Metazoa > Chordata > Ceratodontiformes > Ceratodontidae > Neoceratodus > Neoceratodus forsteri. The sequence goes on from CM057452.1 coordinate 1,198,482,464, forward strand.
AAGCTGTGTTGCGTCCACCATCTTATTTGCCACTTAGCGAGGATCTTGAAGTACGGAATGCTTAAAAATTAAAAAAAATACATCAGAACACAGCTAAAGAGGACCCCTTCAGGTGTATTCTGATGGGTTTTTTGTTTTAAGCTGGCCCAAAACAAGTTTTTTTGTTCAGTGCCAGCTTACAGAGAATGACTTGTAGCCCGCTCTCTGTATGAGAAGAATAGTATTTTTTTGACTTCTGCAGCTGGAACTGGTGCTGCTGGCTGCAGAGTCAAGGAAGACCTGCTTTGTTCACACCAACACGGGGTGCCCAATCCCCATGTCAGTATGTATACACACACACACTTATTTGGCACACTGCAAGGCCACCCCAGTGTGCCCTACATTATTTTTAACCCTGTAAAATAAAGAAAACCATCCCCGACATGTTTTCTTCGATGCAGAATTCTACATGGAAATTGGCGATAATTTCGATACAGTATCCTGCATTGAAGTATTCTGCCCCCCCAATTCCTATTTTTCACACCATCAGGGTGCCCAATCCCCATGTCAGTGTGTATCCCCCCCAGTGTTGTGGCACACTGGGAGCTAACCCCAGTGTGACGAGATAAACTGTCTTTTTTTTTTAACTTTACAACACCGGGATGCCTGCTCCCAGTGTCAGATGTCCCCCAGCCTACTTTTATTGCTGACGGGGGTGCCCAATCCCCCTGTCAGCATCATGATTCCCTCTCAACTCATGTGGCACACTGGGAGCCCACCCTAGTGTGCCCAAATTTAGTTTTTACAGGTTTACCTGTAAATAAAGAAAACCATCCCACAACGTCTTTTTTTTTCACCTGCAGAAAAGAAAATGGTCCCTCGTCATCTCCCCACTCCCCCACCCTCCCTCTGAGCACCCACCTAGCTGCACCCCCCCTTACCCCATACTTACCTCCAGAGGTTGGAAGCAGAAATCTTCTCTGGACTAGGGACTCATCTGCACTCTTCAAAGCCAAACTATGATCTGAGGAATCAAGGTAAGCTGTATAATGTGAGTCAGTGGGGAGGATCAACTTACGTTGATATCTTGGCTAATTTTAAGAATTTGGGCCCCAGATTTTCAACATGGGGTTCTTGGGACCCCACCTCATGAACACTGACACTGTTATTTCATTTCTTGGTCCCGAAGGGTGATTTCATGGTTGCTACACGGAATCGCCTTTTGGAACAGATTCACTTGGTCATTTAATGAAATGCCTAAATGTTTCAGGCATTTCATGAAATGACTGGTGTTATTGTCACAGTCATATTGTATAAAAGAACTAAGGGGAGAACTAGTGACACCACTTACTACCCTTTTTAACAAATCATGGGAGGATAGTGTAGTACCTAAGGACTGGAGGAGGGCGGATGTGATTCCCCTTCACAAAAGTGGGAGCAAAGCAGAGGCAAGAAACTACAGACCTGTTAGTTTGACCTCAGTCCTAGGGAAAATGATTGAATCACTTCTGAAAGAAAGACTTGTTAAGTACCTAGAGGCCAGCGGGGCACTTCACCTAAGGCAGCATGGATTCACAGCAGGAAGGTCATGTCAGAAGAATTTAATAGATTTCTTTGATTGGGTGACCAAAGTAGTAGACCAGGGAGGGGCTGTGGACATGGCCTACCTAGACCTTAGCAAGGCATTTGATACAGTCCCACACAAAAGATTAATAAACAATTTAGCCAGCCTGGCAGTGGGTTCTAGGGTGGTAGCCTGGTTAAAAAATTGGCTGGACAAGGGGACACAGAAGGTAATAGTAAACAGAGTCCATGCTGAAGAAAGAGGGGTTACTAGCGGGGTACCGCAGGGTTCAGTACTGGGTCTGGTCCTTTTTAATGTCTTTATAAGTGATACTGCAGAGGGACTGGAAGGAAAAGAATGCCTCTTTGCAGATGACGCAAAGATCTGCAACAGGATTAATACACAAGGGGGGTGGAAAGGATGAGAAGGGACTTGCCAAGGTTGGAGGAATGGACAAAAGTATTGCAGTTTAGATTTAATGCAAAGAAGTGCAAAGTAATGCACCTGGGAAACAAAAACTCAGGGGAAGAGTACACAATGTGGGGGGGAGGTACTAACAACAACAAAAATGGAACAGGACCTGGGGGTAGTCATATCAGATGACCTAAAGGTAAGCAAACAATGTGACAAGGCAGTAAGGAGGGCTGGGGGGATTCTGGGATGTCAAGGAAGAGGCATCAACAGTAGAAAAAGGAAAGTTGCTATCCCTCTGTACAGACAGTTGGTGATATCCCATCTGGAGTACTGTGTGCAGTTCTGGAGACCCCATCTTCACAAGGACATAGACAGCATGGAGGCAGTCCAGAGAGGAGGGCAACTAAAATGGTGCAGGGTCTGCAGCAGAAACCATATGAAGAGAGACTAAAGCAGCTTAATATGTATACCCTCGAGGAAAGGAGGTAGAGGGGGACTTGATAGAAACCTTGAAGTACCCCAAGAGAATCAACAAAGTCCAGGAGGGTAGCATCTTTCAGAAAAAGAGATATGCAAGAACAAGGGGGCACAATTTGAAGATAGAGGGGGGGCCGGCTCAAGGGCAACGTGAGGAAGTATTTTTTCATGGCGAGGGTGATAGATGCATGGAACGTCCTTCCTGAGGAGGTCATGGGGTCAAAAACAGTGGGGGAATTCAAGAATGCATGGGACAGACATAAGACAACTCTGGTGGGGGTAGGAAGAAGTAGGCTGTTGGTTAATTAGGATCTGCAGCTTATCCAATAGGTAGGGAAATGAGCAGACTGGGTGGGCCAAGCGGTCCTTATCTGGTGTCAATGTCTATGTTTCTGTTGTGAAACCTGGCATTGTGAGCATTCTATTACACTATTTGACTGCTTACTTTAACAATATTTCATAATATAATAGTCAGGAAATGCAGATAGGATACTTTTTTTTGGTTTCTTAACAATACCAGTCAGATTTTGACTGACTCAGACACATTATCTCATTATCAGAAGATAACGGTTAATTAAAAAAGTGAGGAGAATCTGCCATTTTTGTGTTAGTAAGCCATACATGTGAGACAGTATAGCGCAGTGGTTTAAGGCTCTGAGCTGCAAACCAGGAGACCTGGGTTTGAATCCCACAGCCCCCACCTGCATACTCTGTGACCCTGAGCAAGTCACTTAACTTCCTTGTGCTCCCAAGTCACACCTGTAAACAAGCTTTCAGCTTAGTGTGTCTCTCTTGGTTAAACAAAAAATAATAATAACAGAGATGAAACAGGCCCTGATTGAACTGAAACATTGAGCACTTTACTCCACTATTGTTTTCACAACACCTTATTAAGGGTTAATTAAAACAGTGAGAAGCATCTGCTATTTTTGTGTTAGCAAGCCATACAGAGATCAAGCAGGTAAGCATTGAGCACTTACTCCACAATTGTTTTTATAATTGTAATTACAATTGATTGCAATAAATTGGTGCAAGAGAGGTTCCATATAAAAGGAGGTTATTGGATAATGTTTCTTCACCTGCTAAGTAATCACTGCTAAAGATGGCTCAGGATTTTGAATTTAAGTTCAGAGAGGAACTTTACAAAAAGTATGAGAAGTGCCCAAAGTATATGATAACAAAGGAGGAATACTATGCAACTATTGCAAGCCAAGATCCCAAATCAAAGTCAAGACATGAATACTATCTGCTTATAAAGTAAGTATTGAAGACCATTCTATTTTTTTTTACCTTTTGCCTACATTATCAATTCTTTTTATTTAAATATGGATGTCCAGAACAAAAACATTTCAGTGGATTAGCAGTTAATATTGTCTTTTGTTTCTTGGGCTGAAATTTTAATGTGACATTACCTATTACTGTATTCGCTGTATCAAAATATGCAGCAAGATTACCAATGAATTATTTTATATTTCCCTCATTGCAGGTATGAAATTCTACAGTGTGATTACGTTGAGAAGCTGATCAAGAAGCAACAGACTAAAGAGGAATCTCCCATGTACTGTGTGAGCATTGAGGACACACACAACATCATCAAAAGAGCACACATCATTACAGGCCATGGCAGTCATGACCGTGTTATAAAACACTTATCTAAATATGCAAACATCACAAGAGAGGCTGTTGAGCTCTTCAAATCCTTCTGTCTAGCGTGCCAGAAAAAGAGAAAGTGCCTCATGACCAAAGGTATTATCGTCTGACCCATCCTAAGCAGTAAGTACTCATCGTGATGGCAAGTTGACCGCATCAATATGCAGTCCATGTCTCAAGGCAACTTCAAGTGGATAATGGTGTACCAGGACTACCTCACCAAATTTTGCGTTCTCCGACCCTTTACATCAAAGAGAGCAGCAGAAATGGCCTTTCAGCTTGTTGACATCTTCCTCCTTCTCAGCGCCCCCATTGTGTTGCAGAGTGACAATGGAACTGAATTCATTGCTCCAAGAGCTAAAGCTTTTCTGGCCTCAGCTCTGCCTGGTGCATGAAAAACCAAGACATCCTCAAGGCCAGGGGTCAGTGGAACACAAAGACGGGGATATTAAGGATATGCTTGTACTGTAGCATGGATGTCAGACAACAATTCATGGGACTGGACCAGGGGAATTTGCTTTGTCCAGTTCACCAAGAATGCTGCCCATCACTCTGGAATAAATCATATGCCATACACAGCTCTGTTTGGTACTTCTCCCAGATGTGGACGTACCACAACCTCTCTTCCATCGGAGATCATTGACCACCAACAGAGAGTGAGGATGACCTGCTCTCGGTGCTCAGTGCTCCTTCTACTGACTGTACTGACTGCTGCATCAACAGATCCAGAAGATACCCCTGTCCCTGTGCCTGAAACAGCTCCAGATAACCATACTGCCACTACTGTTCAAGTTGAGGTTACACCTGTTCCTACATCTGAGCCTCTGTCTGTACCGATTCATCCAGAACCCCAGAATTCTCCACCCACATTGACCTCAGATCCAAGTAGACCTTCACAGCCAGCCAGCCACCACCAGTTAGCCCTGTCCCAGAAGCTGCCCTCCATCTTAGCCAGCAGAACATCTCTGAGCAGCATGAAGGAGCCCGCACAGCCCAGGTTTTACAGGCAGAATGCATGGTAAAGAGCAGCCAACTAGAACTTCAGGCAGGCAAACCTGGAGACAATGTGGCTGTCCCCATCCCCATGGTTAACCAGGGCAGAGGAGATCCATGCAACATGCTGGGCATCATCATAGACAGAGATGAGAATGATCACTATACTGTTGCTGTGAAAAGTGGAATCTTCCCTGGGAAATACTCTAGGAGTCAGTTTGACTTGTGTCCCCAGCAACTTCTCACTGATCAGGATACTGTAGTAATAGGGATAAGTTTGTGTCACTGCATGAGGCTGTTATCCAGTGTTCTACTGGTGGAGGTCAGGGTTTTGTAAAATGTAGTTGTAGTAGAACAAAGAAATGTAAAACAAACAGATACAAATGTTACAATCCAAAACTGAAGTGTAACAGCCGATGTCACAATAGTCTCAACTGTGAAAATAAGTATTAGTTCTGTGAAGTGATGTGTATTACTGTATGGTTTTAGAAATAAATGTAAAAGAAAAATAGTTTTACATGTTGTCTTTTTGAGTTAATTATCCCAAATGACCAGGGATTAGGCATTTCACATAATGCCTACCTACTATTTTCAGTAATTTCGCGAAATACCTGAAACTTTCAGTCGTTTCACGAAATGACTGAGTGAAACAGCCATTTTGCTAAATGACTGAAAATTTTAGTCATTTCATGAATGACTTGTTTCAATAACATGACTGTAACATATATGTGTGTGTGTGTGTGTGTATATATATATATATATATATATATATATATATATACACATAATGTAGTGATTTGCATATACGGCCATGATGCTTTGCATTGTGGGAACATGTGTGATTTTGTATATACATAATTACGGCTCTGCCTTTCCCATAGGAAACCGTGGCATAATTGCCATTATAAAGGAAGCGTTTATAATGGCAAACACGATCATGATTTCCCTTCCTCTGCGCATGCTCACGCAGCAGCGCTACCAGCCATCAGCACTCCTCGCTTCCGTGTTACCGAACCGCCTGAACAACTCGGCGGTAAGTCCTCTTCTTTTCTCCCCTCTTATACCCTGCACAGAGAGACATGAAGAAATCGGGGGAAAAAAAAAACAATTTAAAATATAAAAATCTCGGCACCGCAGTAAAAGGACCGACCGTGGCATACACTGGCAGGAGACACAGACCTCTTTATTTTATATAATTGCTGAGGCAAAAAAGGCAAACCCGGCAATTATATTGGAAGCAGTATGGTGCAGTGGGTTAAGGCTCTGAGCTACAAATCTGGAGACCTGGGTTTGAATCCCACAGCCCCCTAGGTGCATACTGTGTGACCCTGAGCAAGTCACTTAACTTCCTCGTGCTCCCAGGTTGCACCTGCAAACAAGCTTTCAGCTTAGTGTGTCTCACCTGGTAAAATAATTGGTAAAAATAAAAAATAAATATAAAATAAAAAAATGGGTCGGGGTGTCAACTCGATTTTTACACACACCCTAGTTGTGGGATACTTTTCACAAACCCCTCGGGCTTCGCCCTCGGGGTTTATGTAGCATCCCACAACTCGGGTGTGTGTAAAATCTTGTTACACACCCCGACCCATACTTTATTCTATATTTTACAATCCTCAGTATAACCCATTATCAATGTACGTGAATAGCCATGGCGTGACCCATAGTGCTACCTTTATTATTGTTCCGTCCCAATATTTTTCCTTTTTTTTTTAAACTTCATTATATTGAATAACATGAATTTAGTTCATCATGCAATGTAATCACCATATGTATATAAAATATGTCTATGTACTATACCATATTCAAAAAACAATTGAAAATTGAAAATAAATACATGAATTGATTAATCTGTATCTGATACACAGTCATTGTCTTGACTTATTACATCTGCATCATAAGATTGAACATTTTCAGTTGATGCACTACGTTGTAGTTTAACCTCCAGCTCTTCAATCTGATGAGATTCTACTGAGTGACTGATGTCAGTTTCATGCTGTAATAAACTTGTCTGGAAAAAACAAATTCACTGTGAGTATGTGTACACGATTATATGAACTACTCCACTCTATGACATGTGTTTTCCCTTACATATACCACACAGGTTCTAGAAAGTAAAGTACATTGCAAAACATGGTGCCATTTTTCCAGGCTAACCTGGAAGCATAGAAGTATCAATAGGCTCCTTCGGAATTCTCATTCCCAGTGACATTTTGAGTTTTTTATGCTCCAATATAGATCAGTACTGTATATTGTCATTTTTTTCCTATGTGGTTCATTTTATAAATGCTATAATATACTCCAGGATATGTGGTAACTGTATAATCACCACACATCACCCGCGTGAACCAACCAGGGGGTGGGTAAAGAGGTCATGCTATAATTACACAGTAACTGCATGCCCTGTTGCTTATTATTGATTAGTTATACATAGCTTCTGTGTGTGTAATATGCGCTGTTTAATTCTTTGGTAGTGACATGGCAGCTCATAAATATGATTATGTATCATCATTCAAGTAGGTAAAAAGTATTATTAATATTAAATAAATGAGCATCATGACAATCCATGAGTATACAGATCATGTAATAAGTCTAATATATGTATGAATACTAATGAGGTATGTTGCTTACATCTGAGCTTGAACAGCTATGGTCGTGAGATGTTTTCCGGAGTTCTCCAGTGTAGTTGAACTCATACTCTGGCCACTGCATTGATTTTTCTCCTAGAATAGGCTCACCCTGAATACCCTTATCATATACCTCCTGACAGTAGAAAAAAAAGTCAGATAGTTATGTATTATGATACATCAGTAGTAGTCTGGATCATTTCTTCAGCTAATTCCGTAGGTCTTGCAAAAGAAAATGGGAGTGTTTAGATTGCATTACCTGTCACTCATTACTGTTTATTTTACACAAGAATGCGTCTTCCTTCTTTTCCTTTATCATTAGCAACAATTAAAAAAAATACATTTAAAATGTCATAAAACACTTTTTATTTCTTTTTCGTCCCTTCGTTTGGTTCACACTTTCATTACTTGGCATTATTGCTCAGTGGTTATAGCACTGTTCTTGAAAGGCAAGAGGCTGTGAGTTCATTTCTCACTGTGGCCTATCTGTAGTACTCCCGTTGCTAAAGTTACACAGTCAAATGCCTTTCAAGAGGTCAGGATATGAAGATGGAAAGAAGTAGCTTCAGGAGAGTTGTGAGGAAATGCTTCTTCACAGAAAGGGTGGTGGATGCTTGAAACAGTCTTCCAGTGGTGGTAGTGGGGGTGAAAAAGTGGTGGGACTAAAAAAACCTGAAATAGGCTCACTTGGATTATAATGGTTAGGAAATGGGTGGAAGAGAAAGTGCCGTAGAAACAGAGGGGTATGCAATAAAAGCATCACAACGAAAAAAGACAGATGGGATGGGAAAATTGGCCTATATCCACTGTGAGTTGTTATGCTTTTATTTTAAATTACTCACAACACATCTAGCATAAAACCATCTGGTGCACACCTCTGTCTCTTCACATTCAGTAGTCTCATACTGAATGGCAGTGGTGTAATCATCTTCAATCTGAAGGGAGTAAAAATGTGCAACTTTGTAATGTATTGCATAGCTGATTTACAGTACTATCCGTTAACATCATGTTTGATTTTGTTTCCATACTTGGGGTTACATCAGTACTCAGAAAAAAACAATGCACATCATGTAACTCCTAATCCCTTGTTCAGCACATTGTTGATGTATGGGCCACAGTCATTAAGGAATAATGTTGGTTTTTTTTTTTTTACTCATACTAAATTATACATAGGGGCCCAGATATTCAAACTGCGCTCAAAAGTAGCGCAACAGCAGGAGCAAGCACAAACCCGTTGCGCAAATGCGCAACAGGTGCGATATTCAAACATGGAGCACAGCAAATTGCGCAAGCAACCAACGTCTCAATATCGCACATACTGCGCCATGGCGCAACCAGGTAGGAGAGGCTGAGCCAAAATGCTGCGCTATGGAGCAACCAGGAAAGCTCAGCTGAGCATTCCAGAGCTGCCATAGCGCAAGCACAGCCCCCCAGAGCAATGGAACTGCACATCCAGGGAGGCAGGCTGGGGCCCACCGCCAGCCATGCCACACATGGGCACAGGAACACACTGCAGAACCCACACCACACCTGCACACCCCTAGCACAGCATCACTGGGGGTGGGACGGATGATCCACGTGCCCATGGGGACAAGCCAACAAAGCATAGCAGAGCCATGACACCCCAGCACAACCACTGGCAGGCGGAGAGTGCCACACACAGGGGGTTGACAACCAGAGTGCACATCAGCCCCCCATACGCACAGCACACCCTGCACCGTGACCCCAAGACACCACCCATGTGCAGTGACTGGCACTCCAGGAAACACCATGCATCCCCCCTGGCACACGTCAACCCCGTGCTGCAGAGAAGCATACAAGCCAGACCCACCCTGTGCACCCAGCAGTGGGTGGCAGCAGACAGCAAGACCAACAGAAAGTCAATGCCATGCTGGTGATACCTCCCCATGCACACACACACGCACACACACACACACACACACACATATGTACCCAGGACCATACCACCCCAGATGGCTTGTACACCACTGCAACTGAACAACCATAGCCAGCTGCAAATCAGAGATCAACACAGCATTCATATCAAAATATAAATGTATTCTCAAAGAGTAAAGTACAAAACAATCAACCAGAACTATTTACAAGGGGGGGATGGGTACAAGGTCGGGTTGTTCAAGGGGTAGGGATTACAAACTTGGAGAGGGAAGGCAGGGTGGTAGGGATGGGAGAAGTGGGAAGGGTAACAACAATTTATGGTCCTGCCGGCCGCCCGTCTCCTGGCTGGTGTTGGCCCGTCCCATGCCGCCTCCTCCGAGGCCATGCCTGTGGATGGACTGCAGGATGGCTTTGGTCGTCCTGCAGCAGCTGTCTCATGCTCCGACATCCCTCCCAATGCTCCGGAGAACCTCGAGGCCTAGGAAAATGGGAACACAGTCAATGGCTTGACTGACCACAACCCTGAACACCACCCAACCTGCAAGCCACATAGCCCAATGTCCCACACCTTTGATGGCATGCACCCACCCACAGTGAACATGCACATGGCCATCACAAACAGGTGGCACCAGCTATGCGCACCACCGCCCACACACACTGCCCACGTCAATCACAGTACAAACTAGGCTGTCATGTGATGTTGCAACGTGGTGCGATGCCAGTTACACAGCTATGTGCCCAGTGCATGCCTGGACCACCTGTGATGCATACACAGACGTGTCGTGATGCTGCACTGTGATGCAGGTCACCTGTGTCACGCCTACATACATGGATACATAGACAGTGTCGGCAGATAAGGGCCTATGGGACACCCAGTCTGGCCATTTGGCCTTGTACGATCACTCTCTTGTCCTATAAGTCCGCTCGCTCACCTCGACCTCCAGAAGTTCCTCATGGCAAACCCACATACAGATATCCCGTGACCAAGTCAGCCCCACCACATCCTCTTGCAGGGTGTTCCACTCGTCCACCACCCATTATGTGAAGAAACACTTTCGCATGTTCCTCTTAAACGAGCCCTCCAACTGCATCCCATGCCTCTAGTCCTGGAACATCCTTTACGCTGACAAATATTGTTTCCTGCACTCTGTTCCCCCTGTACAATACTTGTATGTCCCCATCATATCCCCACAGCCTCCTCCCTCCAGGGAGTACATGTTCAGTTCTGTCAACCTGTCTGCATAGGACTTGTGATGCAATCCATGCACCATCCATGTCGCCTCCTGTGAACGCTCTCCACCCAGTCCCCGTCCATACGCAGGTATGTTTCTCGAACTGTACACTGTACTCCAGTGTGGGGAGTCACTAGTGTTTTGTCTAGTGGAACTACGACCTCCCATTTGGTTGTGTCCATCATGGTTGGTGGTCCTGCCCCCCCAGCATGCAATAGCATCCATGATGTAATGATACTCACACTTCTCCAGCAGCTGTGTCTGCCGCTGCTGCTGCTGCTGTTGCTGCTGCTGATGCTGCTGCTGCTCTGGCCTGACGGCCTGTGGCACTGGGGCCCTGGCATGGCCCACATCAGCCTCGTCCGCGCCTCACCATCCGGCCTGTGGGAGACATATGGTGAGACAAACATCAGTGTGACGCAAAGCAGAGTGCCCCTGCCCCAGTAAGACTGCCTGCCCACACAGCCATAACCATCCATCGCACAGCTGCACACACTGACACACCGATGCACAGCCACTCAGGCACACACACACCCCTACAGAGGATATAGGTGAATAGATGGTACACTCACGTGGCTAGGCACCAGGCCCCGCTATGGCACGGAACGCAGCCGCTGCTATAGTTCCGCTCCTCCGGCGGAGATCACTGTACTGGTGCCGCACTGCTCTGCAGACCGCCCCGCCAGTGACCCCCACCAGGTCAGTGGCCACTTGCTGCCACACATGGGTCCTAGGTCCGTGAGGGGGCTCACCATATAGGCCCTCATAGTGGGTTCCACTAGGGCCACCAGGTTGGCCACTTAACTGCACTCCAGGACACCGCCTCCCGAGCCATGGCCCCAACTTTACAGCAGGCAATAGGCCGCCGCGCTGTGACCCCACGTGAGTTGTTGGCGCAATAGACCAGCACAGGTTCAATCGCGCTGTTCGACAGCCATCACTCCTACATGGCGCTGTAACCAGACAGCGCAATAGGACGCACACTACGGCATGCCCACAGCACCAGGGGTCAGAGGGCATACATTGCTGTCACGGCAATGACGCAAGGCTACGCACAGCGCCATAGGATGTATAGGCATCCTGCACGACTGCTAAGCAGAGCACCAGTGCCACAGTGGACTATTGCGCAGAAGTGCCACAGCGCCATATAGTGCCCAGTGCTGTAGCACCACTGGCACAATGGTGGCTATGGCCAGAATCGCCTATCGCGCTCAGCAGGTCTGCAGCGCGATCGACGCCTGCGTAACCTGTCTGGGCATGCGCAATGCAGTGTAGCACACAGCCACAAACATGTGCCATTGGCTCAGCCGGACCTTCCCTATTGCGCTAAGCACAAATACTCGATATTCAGCCGACATATGCAAATCAGTCGATCAGCCATGCAAAGGCGCAGTGGCGCGATTAGCATGTCATTAAAGTTGCGCCACACCTCATTTGCATGTGTTGCGCTATAAAAATGCGACACTGGGTTGTGGTGGCCAGATTTGGTTGTTGCAGCTGAGAGGTGAGTTACATGCTGTGTGATGCTCAGGACAATGTTCATGGGCAGGGGTGCTGGAGGATGTCACAGGTTGAGGGGGCTGAGCATGATGAGGGCACTTAGAAAGGGGCAGAGGGCACCCTTTCCATCAGTATCTGCCATGCGGCGAGGAAAGGGGGGGGCTTCTGCCCCCCCCGCCTGCAGCTATGCTCATGGGCAAATGCTGTGGACTGCACAGTGACAGGTGTCCACTTCCACCCATACAGATCAGCATGACTGACGAGAACCAGGCTGAGGGTGTGGACGGCAGGCATAGGAGGAGGCCGAACTTCACCACAGCAGAGACCGAGGCCCTCTTCCAGGCCTACCTGGAGGATGAGCCGCTTTGAGTGGGGGACGGGCACCCCTCAGCAGCCTGCAGCTGCATGGGAGGGGTAGCTCTGGCCGTCAACCTGCATGGAAGCCACCAGCGCCGTGCAGGAGTGCCACAAGAAGATGGGGACTGACCGCAGGAGGCTGAAGGAGAAGGTGGCAGCCTTCAGGGGGGCACGTGCTGCCACTGGTGGGGGACCACCAGTGGTGTTGCAGCTGACCCCGACCGAGGAGACACTGGTCGCGGCCATGCAGCCGAGTGCCATTGCGGGTGTTCCTGGCGGAGGATTCCAGACAGGTGGAAGCCCATCACTGCACGGTATGTCATGGTGATGTTGTGGGGGGGGCGGCTGTTGTTCACATGCACTCACATGTACTCTCTTTCTGTTTCAGATCCTGTTCGTCTGCAGGAGACGGTGGTGGTGGGTGCTGACAGTGCGGCAGACCTGCTGGACCAGGAGGAGGGACCTTCCACCTCCGCCAGCAGCCTGCACGCACTGCAGCAGCAGGCCGGCTGGGCCGACAACTCCGCCAGCAGTGATACGGGTGCAGGGGGTGCACAGCCTGTGTCACAGCAGTCTGGCATGCAGGTGTGCCAGCATGCTGTGCCTATGGCAGTGGCACGCACCGGCACTATTGATGATGGCAGGCCTGCAATGGCCAGTGAGAGGTGTGTGTCCCACGGGGACACATGGCGAGCCACCGTGCCCCTGGGCCGTCCAGCTCCACACCTGTGTACCAGCATGCTGGCACAGTCACAGGCTGGGCCTGTCAGCACCGGGTGGGGCAGCATCGGTGGCTGAGCAGGTGTCTGGCACTGTTGACAGCACAGGGTGGAACAGGTGGACCTGGGGGCTCAGCAGTTGGAGGGCGCAGCAGCAGTTGCACACCAGGCCTGGGGGACAGCGTCAGGCAGTGGCACTTGTCCACCGCCTTAGATCAGCCCATACCTGGTCCTGGCGAACAGCGGCCACCCTCAAGGGTGCTGTGCACCAGGACCATCCACCCTGGGAGTCACGATGCCATTGGGGCACAGTACCCTTTGATGCTGCACACCCGCCTGCTGCAGGAGTCGGTACAGCTGCAGGGGCGGGTTGCAAGGTCCGTGGAGGCACTGACTGTGTCCGTGGAGCGCATAGCAGGAGTGCTCGGGACCGGTCGAGATGGTCCATATGCGGATGGATGTGACCGCTGCCATCGACAGGCTGACCCAGGCAGTGGTCTCTGTGGCGACCGCATTGACCACACTGTCTGGTGACCCTGTACCACGTACCCCACACAGTGCGCACTCCACTCCCCGTTCCCGGCGTCGTGCGACACCAGGCCTGTCGACGCCGGGTTCTGCTGTGGGCATCCCGAGCACCCCTGGTGCAAGTTTGTTTGGCGGGATGCAGACCCCTGTGTGGGCAAGGTCGCGGTCGCGCACTGGGACCCCTGGTGGTGCACTAGCGCCACCCGATGTGGCCCCTGCGCAGCCTGCCAGTGCTGCTAGGCCACGGCGGGGCCGCCCACGCATCCGTGGTGGCCGTGGGACAGTGCTCCCTGACTGAGCTGTCTCCCAATGCAGGCCCTGTCTGGTGCTGCCCTGTGTGCAATGTGTGTCATGGTGGGCAGTGCACTGCTGGGTGCTCTGCTCACCAAACTGACACACGGACCACCTGCACACTCTCCCAACTGCTGTCCACAGGTGCGTGTGGATGATGATGCCTGCATTGCACTGTACACCAAGGTGCAAGGTTGCCCAGGTCCTGACACACGTACGTGGACAGTCCAGGTGGTGAGGGTGGTTGGTGGTGCTGTGTGATAGCGTGTAATTTCCGCAGTGCTGTGCTGCTGCCCCTGTATGCTGCCTGGTGTGTGTGTGTGTTCATTTGAGTGCTCACCCCTCTCTGATGATGTGTTGGTATGCCTAGACCCTTCAACTCCCCTGACCTTCATGCACGGTGTGTTCCCCTGTGTGCCTGTGGTTTCGCGCCATACAGTGTTGCCTGCACATGTCCCCTTGACTTACCTGTGTTGGGCGTAGTGCTCTTCTGCAATGGTGTCCCGTGCAGCTGGGCCTGCCGTGTCAGTCGGGGTCCCTCCGTCCTAGGGGTGGCTCATCACCCATATCACCGGCGCCACTGGCGTCCCCATCGCTGTCCCCCTCTTGGACCTGTACGGCTATCCCATGGTCTTTGGCCATGTTGTGCAGGATGCAACAGGCCAGGAATATCCCACAGGCCTTTTGGGGGCTGTACTGTAGGGCTCCGCCGGAGGTGTCCAGGCATCGGAAGCGTGCCTTGAGTATCCCGAACACCCGCTCTATGATGTTCCGTGTTGCGGCATGTGCCTCATTGAAACCGTGCTGCGCTGGGGACGTGGGCGCCGGTATGGTGTGAGCAGCCAGGGGCGGTGGGTATCCACAGTCACCTGTGTGGAGATAGTGGAGATCAGTGTTAGGTCAGGTCCATGTTGCCCATATCCTTGTGTGCCACTACCATGGCACCTGTGTCATTCCCACCCTGCACAGAGTTTGCATTCCATACATGTGTACTCACCCACTAGATGACCCGTGGGGATGTTCCCACTCTCGAATCAATGGCACAGTGCAGATTGGTGCCATATGAAGGCATCATGTGCTCCGCCAGGGTGTGTGGCACAGACATTGATGATGCGCCCAGTGGCATCACACACCACCTGGCAGTTGACACTCGAGAAGCCCTTTCGGTTCCGATATGCTTGCCCGTCGGGGCCAGGTGGTGTGCGAATGGCCACATGGGTGCAGTCTATGGCACCTAGCACGCCAGGCATTTGTGCTACCCTGTGGAACTCCTGCATGTTTGCTGTACGCTCTGCCGCGGTGCTGGGGAAATGGATGTACTCCGCAGCATGAGGCAGCAGTGCGCTGAGGAATTGGGTGAGGATGCGTGACGTGGCCGACTGCGTAATGCCTGTGGTGTCCCCTGTCGGCCTCTGGAAGGTGCCCGTGGCGAGCAGGCACATGCAGGCTGTCACCTTGGTCTCCACGGACAGAGCATGACTCCGTCGTGAGGGTGTCTGCATCACATCACTGCACAGCTCACTGAGCCGTCTCAGTATTGCCCTGTTCAGGCGGTACCGGGCCACGATCTCGACATCGCTGTACAGCTCGTAGCTGATGCGGGCACGATACCGCCTGTCGGGGGCGTACCGCTGATGGGTCCCTCCACGGCCACGCCCCTGCAGCATGCTGTCTCACCCTCATTACAGCTTCCATGTGAAGCTGACACTGTCCATCTCCTGGCTTCTGCCTCCCCCAGCTGCTGTTCCCTGTGTTACCCCACTGCCCCCACTGCTGCTTCCACTGCACCAGGCACCCCCACTGGCCTCTCTGTCCTCCAGGACCCACTGTCCCTCTGTCCTTCCTGCTCCTGTCTCTGTCTCTCTGTCTCTCTGTCTCTCCCGGTTTGCAGCCTGCTCGGTTCTTGCTTGTCCTTGGGCACGTTTATTTGGCTCACATCCGGTGCAAGCGCATCCTCCGGCTGAGCCACTCTTGCGCATTGCGCAAGTGTTCAAATATCGCATTGCGCACTTTATGCATGGACCGGCCCCCTTCAGTTGCGCATGCCTTCATTTCCATTGCGCTGTGGCTCAGCGTGTTTTCGGTGGCGCAACTGGCCCCTTCTCAATATCGCAGAATGGCGCATTTTTGGAGTTGCGCATGGCGCAACCCTTTTGAATATCCAGGCCAGTATAAATTGAGTTTACCGCATTATGTTAACTTTCAACAATGGATTGCTCTTCTTTGTTAGAATCAACACAGTGTTTTTGTTTCTTATGTTGCAACAATAGTTCTTCAATTAACTGGATTAAAATAAATCATAGAAAATGTAAATAGGGCATATTAATTTAGACACAGCATTGAACATAATGACAGAAGCATATTTTTATGCACATCATATACAGTACATGTTGAAAACTGTCAACCAAAGGTATTATTAATTTAGACAGCAGTTGAATAATCAGGATGCAGGATTGTCTCTGACCATTTTATAATGATTAATTACTGCACGCCCCAGGTAGATTTTGAGGCACAAGGCACAACCAAGTGCCTTCAACCACCAGGGAAGTATGGTAAATTATGACATTGCTGCACACCCTGGAGTGTATTATCATGCTTATAAAATGGTTTTAGGAGTTAATAAAGCAGAACAAAAAAAGTAAAATTTGAGCTGAAAGCTAACTGAAATTAATGCGTGGCTATGTGATCAGTTTTGACCAATTAGATCGCTTGTTTAATTCAAGCCATTCTATAAATAAATATTACCACACATCTGAAATTTTGCTGTCTTTTTTCCTGATTTTTAAAACTTTATAACCGTTTTAGAAGTGCAATAAAACACTCCAGGATATACATTAATGCCATAAATTAATAGACTTCCCAGGTGTTGGGACACATGTAATGTGCAGAAATTTAGCATTACTGCACACCCAGTCATATGTTATTACTCACTTATAAAATTATCAGGGACAATCTTGTGTCCTGATTGGTCAATTGCTGTCTAGACCCATGGTAACTGAACAATAACAACACAGGTCTGTAGATTCCACTCACAGAGAACTCGTGGCGTGCAGCTTCCAACATCCGAACAGCAAGTAATGGCTGAGAGTGCTACAATGTGCCATCCAACTTACTACACCAAAGGGGATTTTCAGTAACAACATAGCAACACCAAAACCAGCAAACCACACCTTCTACCTTATTTACATGATTTTTTTTTATAGTACAGTTTTTCCTCACGACTGGCTCGGGCTTGGTGGCGGAGTACTGCTGATCCATCGGCACCCATCCCCCCATGTGGGATCACGCTGCACAGCTATGGGATTTTTTTTTTGTGTATTTACTCCAGTGACTACAGAAGTCCCTAATCCCACCCTCGAGGACACCAGCGCGAAGGACTGAGGTCCAGGCAAGAAGCCATGCTGAGACGCAACTTCCACCAAGTGCCTGACAGCATCCTTCCCTCCTGACACCGTCCGCTTGTCAGAGTGATGCCTAACCCTCCCCAGGAGTGGAGAGTTGCCAACTGGAAGCTCAGTCCAGCTCCTCCCCTCCCCCCAGCTGACCCTCGGTGACCCAGACTTGTTTCCGAACCCAGGTCACCAGTGTAGCGCAAGGTGTGGCATCCAGTGCTTCAACCCTCACTGCTACCAGGCCAGCACTTTATTTATATAATGATTTATTTTAGTTTTTGGTAACCATGTTTTTGTTTGTTTAATTACTCTTCTTTCTCTAATGTGTAGTGCCAGTTCATTTGGGGTTTTCTATCACCTCTCTGAATGCAAAAATAATCTGTAGCATGAGAAAAAGGCTTACTACAATGTTAGATTTACAGAGTTTGGGAGTTCACATTGTTTTTTTCCACGACACAATTAAAATTCTGTAATGCAGGGTAACAGGATCAAGCAAACTTGGTTGTGTGGGCCGACTTTTTGGTCACTTGGAGAAGAAAAATGCTCAGAGGTGGAAAGTCTTTTGCCAGCTACACCGTAAAAGTAGTTAAACTTACAGATTTAGTTCCAGGAAGGCTGTTAATTTTGGACATGCTGTATAAAGGATTAAACTTACAGCTAATTAATTTGTACTGTCCACTGACTAAGGCTGCTATAGTGTATCTATTTAAAGAAATAAGGCAATTTCTTTACACAACAAAGGCTGTTGTGTTAGGCAGTGACTTTAATTGTCCATATTTTACTTCAGGCAAAAAGAGCGGTGATAAAAAATGTATTTCAGCTCAAACTGCCTAGCTCAAATGATAAGCTCTGCCATGTTGATTGACACTGCTGCATCCTCTTCTTCCCCAGTTGAACTTACTTTTTTCGAAAGATCTCTCCTTTTCAATTGACTTTCTGTTTTTATCACCATGGCTTAAGCATCATTCATTTCATACCATCCCAACTGAAACTTCTGACCATAGAGCTGTCACTGTTCACGTTGGTCCAGATTCAGTACCCCAACCAAAGCCTCCAATATGGTGATTTAACAGCTTGATATAGAATAATTCAGAAACCATGCAAAAAAATTCTGAATTTTTTTCAGGATAAAACTAGCACTATTTAATTGTTTGAAAATTACCTTTAATGATGGAAAGATGTGAAAGTAAAAAGTCTGTATGTTGCTGTTTCATTAAAAGCAGTAAGATTGGTTTATTTGAAGTATCTGGATTTGAGACATCAATTATAGAAATTTCTTCCCCAGGGCACAACAGAAAGGACAGATTAGCAGCAGGGGCGGGGGCACATCATGAGAGAAGGCGGGTGGGTCTTGGTGCTGGGAGACTCAATCCTAAAAGGGGTCAGATGGGAAATAAAGGGGAGTAGCATAGTTGAATATGGGTGGAATCAGTACCTGGATTGACAGCGGGAAGGGGGGGCAGTCCATTCTAAATGTACAAGGAGAGGAAGGGAGAAACTGCATGTAGAGGTGCACTTGGGTACTAATGACTTTGGTTGTAAAGTTGAGTTAGTATGGGAGAGGTTCAAGGAACTGGAGAAGTTGTGTGAGGAGGCAGGGAGATCAGTGGCCTTCTCGGAAGTGCTCCCAGTACCCAGGGCAAGCACGGCGAGGAAGGTAAGGATAGAGGAGCTCAACTCTTGGCTGGAAGAGTGGTGTTGAACCAAAGGGTACGGGCTAGTGGGGGGCTGGGGTAACATCTGGGACAACAGTGAACTATTCGTAGAGGACAGATTACATTTGAGTAAGGCGGGACGGGATTTTGAAACACAAGCTGGGGGAATACATAGCAACAAAGATGGATTTATACTAGGTGTGGGGGGAGGCAAGTGTGCAGCAGGGATGCAGGGTCGCTGGAGAGCTTACCCCCCAAGTTAGCAAGGATGGTACCAGGGTAGAGTCATGGTGGGGGGATAAGGATGGGCAAAAATGGGTTAAGGAAGGGAATGGAACAAGTTGGAGGGTGGTCTCCCTAAATGCAAGAAGCCTGGGAAAACAAATCAGCTAAGTTACAGGCTCTCTTGGCAGTGGGGATGGTGGACATTGCAGCCATCATGGAGACTTGAGCCACCCAATACCAAGACTGGGATCTGATGAACCCTGGGTATAGCATATACAGAAAGGATAGGGGCAAGGGGGAAGGGGTGGTGATTTACATAAAGGAGGGGATAAGTTGTGCAAGGGAAGAGGGGGAGAAGGATAGAACAGAGCCATTATGGATGTAATTCCATGATTTGAAAAGTAGGACACTTAGGATGGGAGTGGTGTACAGGCCACCAGCTCAAGCAGAGGACTTGGACAGGGAGTTAGCAGAACAGATTAGGAGGGTCTGTGGAAAGGGGAACACTGTGATCTTGGGGGACTTCAATCTACCAGGAGTGGATTGGAGCATCCCAGCCACCTCGAGTGCAAGGGAGCAAGTGCTCCTGGAAGCATTCCAGGACGGCTTCCTGACAGAGATGGTTATGGAGCCAACTCGGTTGGATTCAATTCTGGACCTAGTACTGTCTAATGGGGAGACTGTAAGGGAGCTGGGCGTGGAGGACCCACTGGCTGGGAGTGACCACTACTCAGTGTGGTTCATGCTAAACATGGGCAAAGATGCTGTAAGTACAGGAAATAGGGTGGGTGACTTCAGACATGCTGACTTTGACAAGATGGGGGAAAGTTTGGAAAGACACCCGGTAGGAATTAAGCCACACTTGGATGTGAGCCAAAAATGGGAATGATCAAATTAGGGCTGTTGGAGGCTACTGGGTCATGCACCAAGATGCAGAGCAAGAAGGCAAGGGCTAAAAAGCCAAGCTGGTTGAATCAGGAGGTCTCAGAAGGGGTGAGGCCAAAAAAAGCAGCATTTAGGAGGTTCAGGAAATCCAGGAGGGGAGAGGACAGGGAAATGTATTTGAAGAAATCCAAGGAGGTAACCAGACTAGTCAGGGCGGCCAAAGTTTCCAGAGAGTTGAGGCTGGCACAGGGAATCAAGGGCAAGGAAAAGTACTTCTTCAGGTACATAAGGGAGAGAAGGAGCTACAAGGACCAGATAGTGAGGATTAAGAAGGATGGGGGGTGGGTGGAGAAAGGGGCAGAGCAGGCTTACTAAATGAGTACTTCTGTTCTGTGTTCATGAGGGAGAAGGGCGGGCAGCTACCTCAATGGATGGGGAAGGTGGGCAAGGGGGGGAGGGTGGTGATAGATGAGATAATTACAGAGGGCAGGGTGCTGGAGGTACTGAAGGCACTGAGGGTGGATAAGGCACTGGGACCAGATGGCATTCACCCCAGGGTGCTGAAAGAGCTGGCAGAGGTCTTGGCGGAGCCACTGGCGGACCTGTTGAATACTTCCCTGGATACAGGATGCGTGCCACAATACTAGAGGATGGCTCACATGGTGTCCCTCCATAAAAGTGGCCCAAAGGATGAACCAGGCAATTACAGACCAGTAAGCCTCACATCCATTGTAGGAAAACTAATGGAGACAATCCTGAAAGAGAGGCTGGTGACCTTTTTGAAAGACAATGGACTCCAGGATGGTCAGCAACATGGGTTTGTCTTAGGCAGATCCTGCTAGACCAACCTAGTTGAGTATTATGACTGGGTGATTGGGGAACTGGATAAGGGTCATGCAGGGGCTGTCCTGTATTTGGACTTCAGCAAGGCCTTTCATTCTGTGCCTCATGGGCAGTTGGGGGGGGGAAGTTGGAATATGTGGGGGTGGGGATAAAGATGGTGAACTGGATCGTGAACTGGCTGAAGGGGAGGCAGCATCTAGTGGTGGTGGAAAAGCCCATTTTCTTGAAGCTGAAACGAGCTATTTTGAAACAACTGGGAGCTGTGGGGAGACGCTGACAATCTGCAAGAAAGTGCACTCCTGCTCAAATTTAAGGTAGGTCTACCTTACTTAACTTTGCATTTTAAACTTAGTATTGCTTCATGTTTTGTCTTTTTTTTTCTTCTTTCTCCTTGTTTTTGAATCAAGAAGGAATTTGCAGAACTGATAATCTTGTGAATTTAATTTCAGATGGATTGAAATACTGCATAACTGGTTTTCCCTTGTGTTTAGCTGGATTATTTATCTACTAGTATTTTGTGACAGGTTGCATCAAACTATTTTTTGGTACAGTGAACTATTTACTGGTGGCAGAGGATTTTTTCTTTGGAAACCCTGCAGTTTGTGTATTCGGCCTAGACAGGGCCTTAGGTTGTGGAAACTGGGATGATACCGGAGGACTAAGGACCCCTCTTGCGCTCGCAACTAATTACGTCACTTTCAGATGCCATTGCTCCGCCCACCACTGCAAAAGAGGTCACCAGTACACACCCACATGGACTAATACTGCACTGCTTAATACAAATATTTCACCTGGACTAATACTACACTGCTTAATACAAATATTTTACTGAAATTTAAAGCAAATAAAATGCATAACGAGGGTGGAGCGGGCACACATATTGCAGCGCAATATAAACCAAAATAAATAATGGGGGGTGTGGGGGCAGAGCTCCTCAAATACAAAAAAAATATTACAATAATGTTTGATGGCACAGATACTTCATTGGTGCACTCAGGGGGGGGCGTGGGGGGTGGAGTGCCCCCACATAAAGCGTTATTTCACAAACTAAAATAGACCAATTTTCATCCTTCTCTGACAACTTAGCAAACCTATGAAATTGTTTGCAGTAAGATATTTTGAGGTCTTTCGGACCACAGAAACAAGAAAATTTAACAGAGACTCAATTCATTACCAGTTGCAGCTTCTGCCTGCACCTTGGGGTAAACATTTTACAGAGACTAATACAATGCTGAATCGCTGTCTGTTTTTTTAGACATTTTTGAGCTTATGCAATAATGCGTTTTGTACATTTCCAAGTTGTGTGACTAGACGGTGTGCAATAAATAGCCTTTTGCTAAGCTGACAATGTTGGGCGTATCTTTGTATGCCATTTCAGTTTGTGGATGTGTGTGGTTGATGTTGCTAGCCCTGTCACTACCTTATTGAGGTAAAATAGTTTTTTCGCACACAGGAGATCCTTAATCATCCTGTATCGCCGAAACTGGTTCCTCTGATTGTCTTCAAAGCACAGAACATCAGGTTGTATTGGGTCAGGGGAGGCTTACATTATAGGTATTGGGCCCAACTGCTTGATTTTTGTCCGACTGTAATTGTTTTTTGCTGGGTATATTCTCCGGTAGATTGTTGTGCAGGTTGTCTTGCTGAAAGGAAGGTCACCACTCACCAGAGTGGTGGGTCAGAGTTTGCAGCTGATTGTTTCCAGAGGGAACAGGCTTGGGCCCAACCCCCACAGCCCCTCACCCCACCCTCACCCCCAGGGTGTCATTTCCTTTATACCAGGGGTTCTGACATCACTTTCCCGAGAGGGCACAGGAGCATACAACTGTCATATCCTTATCAATCCAGCACACTGCATTAAGGGTACGTGCACTCACACACTAACAAAAAATAAATAAATAATTTAAATAAACAGGACAAAAGACAGATATGTGGGGTGTGGTGCAATGCAATAGCTGTGGGGCAGCAGTCTTCTGGGAAACATTTTGGAGGCTGCAGTGTTGCCCTGTGGTATTTGCAGTCAACTCTCTGCTCTGGGGGGAGGAGGTTGCCTGTCTCCAGGCCGAATTGGACAGGAGTAGGGAAACCTCCCCCACCCAGGGAACACCAGGGCCGCCACCACTGCCTCAGAGGTTGCCAAGAAAGAGAAGCAGTTGGACCATGGTGGGCTCAGGGAGGGTGAGGGTGGTATAACCGAGGCACATCCCTCCAGTTGCACCTCTCCACAATCCTTATGCTGTACTGGTGGAGCATAGTTCCCCTATGGAGGCATCTGCAATGGAAACCAAGGAGGTTGCTGGGAACCACCACAGGAGGGTGGCATGGGGCACCACAGGGGAAGGAAGCAGCTCCTTGTGGGGGACTCAATTATTAGGGGAGTAGAACTGGGGGAAAAAGTGGAGAGGGAGATAAGGTGCCTGCCTGGAGCCATGGCTTGGAGGGATGGGAAGCAAATCCTCAGGATTGCAAGAGCATCTGCACAAAAGAGGTAGCTGGACATCATTGTCCACTTAGGGACAAATGAATTAGCTGGACATGGGATCAGAGCAGTGCAGGATGAGTTTGTGGAATTGGGAAGGGGCCTTAGCCAAGTAGCACACACAGTAACCTTCTTAGGGGTGCTGCCTATCTATAGCATGGGTGAGGCTAGGGTACTACACACAATGCAATTCAATGAATGGTTGAAAAACTGGTACAGAGCACAGGGGGGTTTTGGCTTCATTGGGGACTGGGGCTCCACCTGGAGGGATGCACACCTATTTTGGCAAGGTGGTCTGCATCTGTCCAGGAGGGGAAGCAGACTCCTAGGTGATAGGTTTAAAATTAAATGCTTCATTGGCAAGCTTTTAAACTAGCCAAGGGGGGAGGCATTGGTGAGAAGCAGGGAATTCCCAGCCTCCCCCCACAAAACAGGGTCATCAGCGAGGTAAGCACCAAGGTAGAGAGGTCAATAGGGAGCAGGACAGGAGTAAATGGAGAAACGGACAAAGATAGTAAGAGCAGGATTGGGGCTAAAAGAGCTAAGACCATAACAAAATTGAGGGTGATGAGTACCAGTGCCCATAGTCTGGGTAACAAGCTTCCTCATTTAGTGGCCTTGATGGAAGAGGGACACCTGGATATTGTGGCAGTCACAGAAACACGGTACACAGAAACCATGACTGGGATGTAAACATACCAGGGTATGCAATCTACAGGAGGGACAGGGAGGGTAAAAGGGGAGGAGGAGTAGCTCTCTATGTAAGAAAAGGGATCAAAGCAACAGAACTAAAGAGCAAGTGGGAAGAGAGGAGACACTGTGGGTCACCTTAGAGACAGGCAATGGCACCACAATCCGCACAGGGGTTGTATACAGACCCCCCTCTCAGGGGGAGAAAATGGACAAAGAAATGTTAGAAGGCATCCTTAGAATGGCAGAAAAAGGGGATAATTTGTTTATGTGGGACCTGAATATGCCAGATGTTAACTGGAGCACATGTGCTGCAGCCACATCCAAGAGCAGGGTCATTCTCGATGCCCTGCAGGGGGCATGCCTCAGAGAGCTAGTATTGGAACCCACTCGGGAGGGAGCAATCTTAGACCTGGTACTCTCAAATGGAGATGGTGAGAGGATCACAGATTTAGAAGTGGGTAGCCATCTGGGAACTAGTGATCACCGAACAGTGTGGTTCACGATAAACACAACTGTAGAGTCAAGCCACACAAAGACAAAAGTACTGGACTTTAGGAGGGCTGATTTTGGCAAAATGGGTGAGTGCCTAAGGAATGCACTAGCAAATGGGCAGGAAGGAGGGGCAGAAGAACAATGGTAGAAAATCAAAACTGCCATCACAGAGGCAACAAGTCTTTCTGTGAAGAAAATAAACAAAACAAAACAAAGGGGAAATCCACTATGGTTCTCAAAAGAGGTGGTGGGAAAGGTTAGGGAAAAAAAGATAGCATTCAGGAAGTATAAGGAATCACAGAATGAGCAGGACAGTGAACTCTATCAGTTAAAGCAGAAGGGAGCAGGGAAGGCAGTCAGAATAGCAAAGGCCCAAACCGAGGAAAAGATAGCCAACTCTGTTAAGAAGAGGGATAAAACCTTTTATAGGTACATCAGGGAGCGAAGGAAGACCAAGGAAGGGATAGTGAGACTTAATAAAGGGGAAGGGAGGATGGCAGAGGATGATAGTGGAAAAGCAGAGATACTGAATGAGTACTTTTGCTCAGTATTCACAAAAGAAGAAGAGGGGGAGGTACCTAAACCAAGCAATAGAAGCACTGTGGATAAGTGGGGTCTATAATAGTTCATTCACAGAAGAAAAGGTCATGCAAGAACTCCTAAAACTCAGGGTGGACAAAGCAATGGGGCCTGATGGGTTTCACCCCAGAATTCTAAAAGAACTAAGGAGAGACCTAGTGATGTCACTGACTACTCTTTTTAACAAATCATGGGAGGACAGTATGGTACCTGAGGATTGGAGAAGGGCAGATGTGATGCCTCTTCACAAAAGTGGGAGCAAGGCAGAGGCAGGGAACTACAGACCTGTTAGTTTAACCTCAGTGGTAGGGAAAATGATGGAATCACTTCTGAAAGAGAGAATTGTTGAGTACCTAGAGGCCAGCGTGGCACAGGACCCAAGGCAGCATGGATTCACAGTGGGAAGATCATGTCAGATGAATTTAATAGATTTCTTTGATTGGGTGACCAAAGTAGTAGACCAGGGAGGGGCTGTAGATATGGCCTACCTAGACTTTAGCAAGGCATTTGACACAGTCCCACACGAAAGATTAATAAGCAAGTTAGCCACCCTGGAAATGGGTCCCAGGGTGATAGCCTGGGTAACAAATTGGCTGACCAACAGGACGCAGAGGGTAATAGTAAATGGAGTACACTCTGAAGAAAGGGTGGTTACTAGTGGGGTACCACAGGGTTCAGCACTGGGACCGGTCCTCTTTAATGTCTTTATAGGAGACATTGCAGAGGGTCTGGAAGGAAAGGTATGTCTCTTTGCAGACGATACAAAAATCTGCAACAGGGTTGATACACAAGGGGGGTAGAAAGGATGAGAAGGGACTTGGCAAGGTTGGAGGAATGGTCAAAAATATGGCAGCTTGGATTCAGTGCAAAAAAGTGCAAAGTAATGCACCTGGGAAACAAAAACCCAGGGGAAGAGTACACAATGGAGGGAGGCACTAACAACAACAAAAATGGAAAGGGACCTTGGGGTAGTCATATGAGATGACCTTAAGGTAGGCAAACAATGTGAGAAGGCAGTAAGAAAGGCTGGAGGGATACTGGGATGCATAGGGAGAGGCATCACCAGTAGAAAACAGGAAGTTGTTATCCCTTTGTACAGACAGTTGGTGAGACCCAATTTAGAGTACTGCGTACAGTTCTGGAGACCCCATCTCTGTAAGGACATAGACAAGATGGCGGCGGACCAGAGGAGGGCAACTAAAATGGTGCAGAGTCTGCAGCAGAAGCTATATAAGGGAGACTGAAAGAGCTTACTATGTATAGTCTTGAGGAAAGGAGGGAGAGGGGGGTCATGATAGAAACATTCAAGTACCTCAAGGGAATCAACAAAGTCCAAGACAGGAGCATCTTTGAGAGAAAGAGATGTGCAAGAACACGGGGGCACAGTTTGAAGATAGAGGAGTGACGGCTCGGGGCAACGTCAGAAAGTATTTTTCCACAGAGAGGGTGGGGAGGTAGTGGGGTCAAAAACAGTTGGGGAATTCAAGAATGCATGGGACAGACATAAGGCAATTATAGTGAATGGTAGGAGGAAGTAGGCTGTTGGTTAACTAGAATCTGCAGCTTATCCAATACATAGGGAATAGGCAGACTAGGTGGGCCAAATGGTCCTTATCTGCCTTTAAAGTCTTTGTTTCTATGTTCTATGTTACCATGAACTTTCATCACCAAGGGCTGTGTTGAGCGGGGTTCCACAGGGCTCGTTACTGGGCCCGGTGATGTTTGGGATATTCATAGCAGATATCTCACATGGCATCAGGAGTAAGATCAGTCTGCTTGCTGATGATACCAAGATGGGGGTGGTGGTAGACAACTTACCAGGGTGGCAGGGGCTACAGGACGACCTGACTAGACTGGAGGATTGGTCAGAAACATAGCAGTTGGGTTTCAATGCGAAGAAGTGCAAGGTTCTGCACTTGAGAGCAAGGAACTAGGGGAGGAGCTACCAGTTGGGAGGGGTTCAGTTAGGTGTCACAGAGGAGGAGAAAGATCTAGGGGTGGTTATAACAGGTGATATGAGCAACTCGACTCAATGCAGGAGGGCGGCAGCTAAAGCCAACAGGATGCTGGGGTGTACTGTGAGATGAATCTCATCCAGAAGTAGGAAGGTGATCCTGCTTCTGTACAGGTCACTCTTCAAGCCTCACTTCATTTACCTCAAACTCTGAGTTATAACTTCACTGGAGTTATCAAGCTCCTGGCTCTGGAGTGCAAGTGCATTGTGTTTTGTTCTGTGAAGCTTTTGGGTCATTGCCTAGCACTTGTACCCACCCTGGTCCTGAGCACGGCACCTTTTGGTTTGCCCACTAGTCAGGCCTCACTTGGTATACTGTGTGCAGTACCAACATCCAATTCTGAAGAAGGATATCAGACTACTGGAGGAGGTACAGGGCAGGGCAACAAAGATGATCCAGGGATTGGAGACCTATAAATACTTGACGGGGATAAACAAGACAGGTATAGAAGGGATCTTTAAGTTGAGAAGGGGGAAGGACATGAGAGGGCATGGTCTCAGATTGGAGGGGAGAAGGTATAGGAGAGAGATGAGGAGTCATTTTTTTCATGGAGAGGGTTGTGGCTAAATGGAACACTCTGCCCAAAGAGGTGGTATACTGTAAGATGGTGGGCAGTTTTAAAAGGGGATGGGACAGGGTGAGAGGGGGTAAATGTTAGGGGAGAAGGGAGGGGAAGGGGAAGCTGCAATGTAAGGGTGCTAGCTGCACATTTGAGTAGACTTGATAGATCATGAGGCCTGTTTCTGCTGGCCGTTTCGTATGTTCGTAGGAAAATGATACAAAACAAGATATTTCAGAACAAATAATTTTATTAAAAAAAATATGTAGAGTGAAATATCATAGAATTTTGTCCCTTCTTCAGGAACAAAGGTTTGGCACACAAGACTTAAAACACCTGGTCAACCCATTTGAAGATTGTTAAGAGAGAGTAAAGAAAAGTGCCATTTCTGGGTTTAAAGACTGCAGATGTGTAGTCAGAGAGCACCCTGTGGTCATTTTATACATAGTGGATGACTATGTCCTTAGGATATTTGGGATGGAGGTGCCAGTGAGTCAGGACTGGGGTCCTCTTCTGGTGAATCTACATCTGCTGTCCCTTCCTGATAATATGGTTAGAGATATGATTAAACTCATTACTATTTCGGAAGTTCTTGATGCCGCTAGGTCCTTGTCTAATAACACAGCTCCTGGCAGCGATGACGTCCTGAGTGAATTCTACAAATGCTTTAAGAATCACTTAGCTCCTAGTCTAGTAGAAATGTGTAAGAACATCTTGGAACATCAGTTATCAGGATCTTCATTTATGCAAGGCATATTGGATCTCTTGCATAGAAAAGGTGAGAAGCAGGATTTACAGACTTGGAAGCCTTTGAGCCTGCTAAATGCTGACATTAACATTTTATTGAATATACTGTGTAAGAGGTTGTTAGCAGCAGCTTCATTGGTTATTTTGCCTTCCCAAATCTGCACAATGAAAGGGAAGAAAGATACATGACAATTAGATTTTATTGCAGGAACTGGTGGAACAAAGAAAACTGGATAAACTGAAAAGCCTTCTCCTGGCTTTGAACCAGGAGAAGGCATTTGAAAGGGTCAACTGTGAATTTCTGTTCATGGTACTGTTGAAGTATGGTATCCTGGAATAATTTGTTCAGTGGCTTCAGCATTTGTGTCGGGCAGGGACAGTGTTTGCTGCCACTAGTGGGAATAAGAGAACAGAGTACTATATTAAGGCTTGGGTACATCAAGGATGCCCTTGAGCCCTGTGCTGTCCTTTTCATACTTGATTCACTTCGTAGCACTCTAGAGCAGGATGCTGATATATGAGGGGTTGATACTACTCTAGGGGAATTAACAATAAAATCTTCTGCACGTGCAGATGTGTTTTCAGTATTAATAAAGAATGCAGACTCGGGGGGGAAAAGTGGTAGAACTGTTTGGGCAGTATAGTTATATCTCTGGTGCACGTTTAAACATACAGAAAAGTTCAGGCAGGTTTTTTGCATAACCATCACTTTACAGAGAATCATTCAGTTGGAGGCATTGTCCTTACAAGAGACCCTATTCAAATGCTGTACGGGGGATATGGCTTTGGGGATATAGACCTGGTGGGATACAACTGGCAACAGAAACTGAAATATACGGACAAGTTAGTCTCCAAATGGTGCCAATGGCAGCTGTCCAAACATAACAGAATCTGCATGATTAAAACCTTTTTGGTTCCCTTATTTTTGTATTTAAGTTATGTTCTGCCCCTCTGTTGATATGGAAGTTACGTTGTATAATTTATTCTTCAGAATGGTACGAGGTGGTAAATTAAACCCTACAAAAAGAAATCACACCCACAGAGAGGTTAAAGAGGGAGGATTAAATATTTGGTTGTATTTTTTTATATGCAGTTTTGTGAGTTTTAACATACAGCCTTTGTTTAGGGATAATAGTTCCGCAGGATTATCTCTGGGTAGAGAGGAATGTGCATCCTTGTTACAGATGTAGGAGCAGAACGCTCTTAACATACTGAAAGGACAAGCAATCACCACCATGCCATACAGCCACACAGTCTTCCAGAAAATAAGTAACAGCAGACACTGTTCAGTTTAATGCAGGAAGGAAACTGTATGCTCATGCTGTTCAGACCTGCTTTTATATGGATCTTGTATTCGACCCACTCTGTCAGGTCCTGGCACCCATAATCACTAAGAAACTGACTGGTCAGCACATCCCAAAGACATTGTGGGATATAGTGTGGCTGTGTGCCCACGGTAAACTGAACATAAAAGGGAAATGCTAAATACAAAATAACTGAGGACAGAGGATATCTCAGGCCTGACCGCAATCAGTAAATTGAGACAATGGAACATTATTTCTTTATGTGTTCGTTATTCATTCCCATTGGGCACTGACTGACACACACTGGAAAGCTCCAAAGTTACAACATATGACATATTCCACGCTGATTTATGGCAGCATACCTGGTGAATGGGATAAGTGGGCACACAGTACTCTTCTAGTACTGTCTGCATGCATTAAATGGAGTATGTGGCAAACTCGTTATAAGTATGCCTTGCAGAATAAGAATGTGCCTATATTGACTGTGATTAATAGTGTTAAGAATGACTTGTTACTGGTTAGTACACGTGAACATTAATTTTTGTGTGCCCCTGTTTTTAAGAAACTGGGGAGAGGATTTAATTCGTTAGACATAGGATAATTTTTAATGAACCTAGCTGAACCAGTGAACTTGGCTATTGACTGTTTATTGTTTTCCTTTTCTTTCCTAATTGTATATGTAGTCTTCTTCTAGATAACCGAGTGTAAGGACAATGTGACAAAGAATGTTTGGTATCTGGTGATGGTTTTGTCTTTTGGTTTGTATCCTGTACATTGTATTATTTTTTATATTTATTTTAATAAAAAATACCATTACTCTTCTTTGACAAATGCCATGGGATCATTTACTTCCACATGGACAATGACCAGAGATGGACAGAAGGGACCTCGGCTTAATGTTACATCTGAAGGTTGGCACCTTAACAGTACAGCACCCCCCTTGTACTGTGTAACAGTGTCAGTTATGGGTATTATCCCAAGTACCAAGTGTAGGACTAGAACCTACAACCTTCTGATCTTCTGGCCCCAGAGGCAAGCATGCCACGTACTGGTGGTTTTAAGATCCTGCTTCCTGTAAGCTGGAAACAGCACACAAAAGACTGCCATTTTTGCACTACAAAACTGCCTTCGTACCATCAGAAACTGTGCATCTCTATCTGTCAGCTGCTTCCCATCAGCCTGACCCTCTGTTACAGCCACAGACACTTGGACTACTAATTAGTGATTCCACCTGTTTCCGGAAAGTGAGGGGTCTACTGGGTGTGGAGGCGGCTGGTGGCATCACGGGGGAGGGGGAGGAGACATCTTTAAAAGAGCAGCTGCTCAAGCTACTTTATAAGACTTTAAATTAATATTTTCTTCCTTTCCTTGTTCATTGTACTACAAAGTATAATTATGTTTATTCAACTGTGCACAAGTCTTTACATATTTTATGTATCATTTGCCATATGTTGATGAATTTGATTATTTGCCTTGCCTTGTCTAGAAGAGGGCAACTAAAATGGTGCAGGGTCTGCACCGGAAGACATATGAAGAGATACTTAAGGAGCTTAATATGTATAGCCTTGAGGAAAGGAGGGAGGGGGGGACATGATAGAAACTTTCAAGTACCTCTAGGGAATCAACAAAGTCCAAGAGGGTAGCATCTTTCAAAAAAAGAGGTGTGCAAGAACAAGGGGGCACAATTTGAAGATGGGGGGGGCGGCTCAGAGGTAATGTAAGGAAGTATTTTTTCACAGTGAGGGTTGTGGATGCATGGAACGGCCTTCCGGAGGAGGTTGTGGAGTCAAAAACAGCGGTGGAATTCAAGCATGCCTGGGACAGTCATAAGGCAATTCTAGGGGGTGGGAGTAGGAAGAAGCAGGCTGCTGGTTAACTAGGACCTGCAGCTTATCCATTAGGTAGCGACATGGGCAGACTGGGTGGGCCCAGCGGTCCTTATCTACCGACAAATTCTAATGTTTCTATGCCTTGCTTTTATTTGCCCTTCAATGATGTAAGGCCACTTTTCATATTTTCTCCCCTCACTGCCTATTGTACTACAATGTATTCTACTGTATGTATCACTATGTAGTGAATCTTTTATGTAATCTCCTGGGTTGTACCTGAAAATAGACATTGATTGCCTAGTGTGCTTATCTGGTAAACAAAAACTAAACAAATGAAGATCCTGCCTGCTTTCATCCTAAAACAGCACTTGAAGGACTGCCCTTTTGCACTATGAATTGCCTTGGTACCATCAAAAACTGTGTACCTGTATCTGTCGGCAGCTTGCTGCCATCCCAGCTCTCTGTTACAGCCGCAGATGCCTGGGCCAATAATTAGTGATTCCACCTATTCCCAGTAAGCAAGGGTTGGGGGTGGCTACTGGGTATGAAGACAGACCAGTGACATCACTGGGGGCTAGGCAGAGCAACCTTTAAAAGAGCAGCCACTCAAGTTACTTTGTAGTGGCTTTAAAATACTGCCTGCTGTCAACCTGAAACAGCACGAGATCTTCCTTTTTGCACTATGAACTGCCTTTGTACCATCAAAAATGGGTAAATAATGAACTACATATTTTTAAAATGCTTTTTCTGAAACTGTCTTCCACTGAGTAAGTGCGGGTGACATGCAGGAGACACAGGTTTTCTGAATGCACTGGAGGGTCAGGGTGAGTAGCATTGTAACCCACTGTGGGTGGGCTATCATCCCTCCTCTCCCATGACCTCCATGCCCAGCAGCACGGATGGGGTGTGCAAGGCACTGGTCATCCCAGCAAGGTGGTCAGATCCCAGGCTACTTCTGCCCAGAAGAGCTGTAAGGACGTACACTCCCAAAATCCAGAGCAGCCTTTCATCTGCCAAAAGTTGGGGAAACGGTAGGGTTAAAATGGTGCACCACAGTAAGTAAAAGTAAAGTAAAATGTATTTGTTTAGCGCACCATCCCAGAGGCTCAGGGTGCTGTAAAGGTAGGTAGGAAAAAAACAACATATATCAGTACATAAGCATAAAACAAACAACAATGGTAAAAACAATTTAAATAATTCTGAATTAAGATAAAATAATGCAGCAGCTGACTAGTTCTAAACTATAAAGAGTTTTCAAATGCTTTTTTTTTTTTTTAAAGATGGGCCTTCAGACCCTGTTTAAAAACTTCCACTGATGGGGCCTCCTTCAAGAGTCTTGGTAGTGATTTCCACAACACTGGGCCCACCACCTCAAATGAATGATCACCAGGGGACTTCAGGTGAGCCCTGGGAACTGCTGGAAGGCCCTCGGTAGAGGAGTGAAGCAAGCGCATGTGATGGGCAGGAGTCAGGAGGTCATTCAGGTAGCCAGGGCCCAATCCATGTAGGTCCTTGTAGGTGAGCAAGCCCACCTTGAAGATGATTCTTCACCTAACCAGCAGCCAGTGCAGTTCGCGCTGAACCAGGTTCACATAACAGGACCTCGGAAGGCCAGTCAGCAACCTGGCTGCTGTGTTCTGCACCAGCTGCAGGTGCCGCAGAACCCCTCCATTGACCCTGAAGTACAGAGCATTGCAGTAGTCGAGCCACAACATCACAAATGCATGTACCAGTGAGGGCAGGTCATCAGGTGGAATTAAGGCTTTAATCTGGGCAACATTCCTCAAGTGGCAAAAACTTTTGACTTTTGACGATCGATGACACCTCTGCCTCAAACATCAGTCAATCATCAAGGATGATGGCTGGATTTTTCACCTTGGTGGATGCCACCAGAAAAGAGGGGCCAAGGAATAACCGTGTTCCCATCCCAGCAGCACCCACATCCCACTGACAACCAGGCTCAATCACTAGCACCTCCATCTTGTCAGGACTGAGTCTTAGCCAGCTACAGAACATCCAGTCCTGGATCTCAGATATTCAGCACCTCCACAGCGCCACCAGTCTCGGGTGAAAATGACATGTAAAGCTGGGTGTCATCTGCATAACAGTGAAAACCCAAACTGTACTCTGATCTCACCCAGGGGAAGCATGTACACTGCAAACAACACAGGTGACAGGATCGAGCCCTGGGGAACTCCACAAGGCAGGGGCTTCGGGCATGATGAGAAATGCCCCATCACCACCTTCTGTGTCCTGCCTGTGAGGAAGGACTCAAACCAGTTGATGATGGTACCGGTGAGACCACTGAGCTCCCTTAGGTGATCCAGCAGCACTACGTGGTCCACAGTGTCAAATGCTGAGGAGAGATCGAGGAGAACAAGAATTGACCACTCCTCTCTATCTCTCACCCTGAGGTCATTCTGCACTCCGATTAGCGCTCTTTCAGTGCTATGTCATGACCTAATCTGGGACTTGAAGGGCTTGTAGATGTCATGGGCCACAAAGTGTACCTCGTGTTGCAGGGCCGCCATCCTTTCAATAACCTTACCCAAGAATGAGAGGTTAGAGATAGGTCTATAGTTCACCAAGATGTCAGGGTTGAGAGATGGTTTCCCAAGAAGGGTCTCAACAGTGCCTCTTTCAGGGTGCTGGGAAAACATCCCTCTGAAAGTGAACACCAGACCATCTTGGCGAACACTGGGTCGACTGACTCAACACATCCCATTAGGAGACGAGTCAGGCCCAGGTCCAGTTCACAGAATGTGGGACACAGTTTTGAAATAACCTTGCAAAATCTCAGCCACCTCAACCGGCCTAAACGTGCTCCAGACAATAGGAGTGCCTCTGGACACACATAGCTCACCACCACAGGGTTGCAATTGTCCCATTGGGGAGATCCCAGCCCTGATGGAGGATACCCTGTCAGAGAAGAACAGAGCAAACTCCTTGGGAAAAGCAAGGGGAAAGTACAATCTGTGTAGGAATTTATATTGGGACTCCTTGTATTTATTGCATAGTAAGAACCCCATAAGCGTTTTAAAGATAGAGGCCCAATTCTCTTCCAAAATAGACATTCCCAAGTCCCTTTTCCACTCGCTGTGAACTTTATGGGAGAGGATCGGGCAGTAAGTCCTGTCCTGTCAGGCAAGCTTTGATATGAGACTTTTCATAGATACCTTGGACAGGTATGTAGCCTCTGCTAAAGTGGCTAATGGTAAGGCCTCCACTGGATGTCTCTCCTGTCCCCTCCTAAATGCCTTTACCTGCAGGTATCTGAAATGGTGGGAGAGTGGCACATGAAGCTTCTCCTGTACTTCCTCAAATGACTGCATGCCATCTCCTGTATACAGATCTCCCAGACAAAGAATGACCCTCCCATCCCAATCCCTGAACCC
Organism: Neoceratodus forsteri; assembly: GCA_016271365.2. NCBI lineage: Eukaryota > Metazoa > Chordata > Ceratodontiformes > Ceratodontidae > Neoceratodus > Neoceratodus forsteri. The sequence continues at coordinate 1,198,517,783 of CM057452.1, forward strand.
TCTATCTTCTGGGCCTGGTAGAAACTCGGGATTCCCTATATTCGGGACTAACAGAGTTTTATCCTCCCTTGCCCCTCTATTATTCCTAACAATCTCCCAGGCTGTTAGGTATGCAGAACTAGTAGGTTAGTAACTTCCCTAACACCATAAAATCACCTACCCCCTGCCCCGGAGACAAGTGCATTGATAACCTACTTGGACAGGTCCATCTCCTCTACATTAAGCTAGCTTGAAGCCTCCCATCTATTTACCCAGCCCTAGACATACCTATGCAATAGTGCTATCTCATAGCCCTGTATGTCAGGAAAGGCTAGCTCTCCCTGCCCTCCCACACACACTTTTAAGTTGCTGGAGGCTTATATAAGGTCATTTTTCCTGCCATATGAACCTGTAAAATCCTTGTTCCAGTTGCTTGATGTCACTGTTGATGGGTCCCATGGAGAGCATCTGTAGGAGATACAGCAATTCGAGGAGTGTATTCATCATAAGAAGATTGATGCTTCCCAGTTAGGAGGGTGGGAGTGCTTCCATTGTTCTAGCTCAGCTAGCAAGATGTTAATGTAGGCGCACCCCCCTCCCAGATGTCTAGGGGCCAGATGTTACGAATTGGGGAGGGGGGATCCAGTCTGCAGAAACACATCCAAGAACCTTGAACTAGATGGCACATACTGTACCTGGGTCCAAGGTCTTCTCCCAAGAGCGCGGCCTGAGGGGTGCAGGAGGCCTGAGGAAACAGGAGGCTGTGGAGGCAAGCTTTTAGTCAACCAACATACAAATTCTTTAATTAGGCAAAGGTCTACTCTGAAAAGGTTCATTTTAAACAATGAAATTTAATTTAAAACTTGAGATAAAACATGGTAACTGCTCCCAGGAACAAGGGGCATGGCTTCACAGTGGGTGATTATTACAGAAGCATAGAACCATGGCACAAAACTTGTGACCGAAAAGGCCAATGTTTCAGAGTCCCAGTATAGCTGAATTAGCTCCTAGGAAATTGATGGCAGTAGCACTTATACAGGCCTTCGCCAAGCTCCATAGACCTCCCAACTCCAAACACTGGGCCACTGCTCTCTCCTGCTTCTCGAAACATGCGGGTCCTTCACTTGCCCTGCTCCTTTATCCTGCAACAAGGGCCTACGCAGCCCAGCTCCAGGCATCCTTGCACATCCCAGGTGCAGGCAATCCATCAGACTCACTGACCACACTTTCTCGCTCCCGACAGGCCTTCTATCCACTTGGGTGGAGTGCCACACGGAAAAGGGGAGGAGAGCTGCCACCACCACACTCCCCATGATGTAGGCTGCCACCACTACACTGTCCCACCGCCCAAGTTACTGCTTACTGCTGGATCCTGGACTACCCCACCCCGGTGTTGCAGTGCACAAAGGTGGGCCAACATTCTCCCCAGGCCACAAGTCCCAACAAACCTGACTCCAGTATTTGGCCGCAACATCTCCCATCCACCAGTACCAGCACTGCCCAGGCTCCCACAGACGGACCGCTGAGACCCCGATCGTGCAAGAGCAAGTGCCCACCCTGTCCCCACTTCAGCTCCCCAATCTTCTGCTCTGCTGGCCTCCTCCATTCCTGCCAAAATCTCCCTTAAATCCCTGCCGAGGCTCAGATTCTGTCTGCACAGCAAGCGGCCAGCCTCGGCCCACCCAAAAAAGGGAAAGAAGGCAGGAAGGGTTTCTTTAGTAAGCATCCCCAACTGGGGGCGCTTACATTAAAAAAGGGCTTATAACTGAGAACATATAAGCTATGTATGTCTCTATCCACCTGTATACCTAGATACGTGAGGAATCTCCCTGCTACCAGCAGCCACCAGCTGTACCACGCCCAGCTTTCACAAGGTTTCCCAAATTCTGTTATCTCTGACTTGTTCAAGTTTAATTTATAGCCCGAGAAGGTATCAAACTCATGGATGACCTGCAGCAAGGCCAGCACTGTTCTTATAGGTTCTGTCACATACAGCATGAGTTTATGCTGCCATCCCGACTTATTGGGCACCCCATTTATATTGTCCAGTTCTATTATCTTAATAGTCAATGCAAAACTAGGGTGGATAGGGTACACCCCTGTCGTGTGCCTCTGTAGAGCCTTAAGTCATCAGAGAGCCCTCCCTTCACCAGTATCCAAGCCCAGGGACTAAAGTAGAGCAGCCTCACCAGGCCTACATACTAATCTCCCAAACCGAATGTCCCCAGAATCTCGAAGAGGTACTTCCATTCTATTCTGTCAAAGACATTCTCAGTGACAGCACGAGTGCTGTATCTGGATGCCAAGAACCCCGATGCACCACATTCAGCAATCTTCACATGTTGTTATAAGACAGCTGCCCCTGCACAAGGAACATTTGTCCCAGGTGCACCAACTGTGGTAATACTTCTTTGAGGCACCGTGCCAACACATTGGCCAGGATTTTAATCAGGACTGCTTGTCTTCCCCCTCTTAAGTGTCCCACTGCCCAGATCACCTCCATCTTAGTTATAGGACAGGACTTCCCTCTGGTCCTCAGTAAGTGTAGGGACAGTCTGTGATGTAGTCTAAGAAGGCACTGGTCTCACCTTCTGTACCATGGTGCTCTGCTCAATGTAGGGCTTCATAAAACGTTTGAAAAGCTCTTCTGAGTCCAAGGAACTGTGTTTCCACCCCCCTTGCTTATTTCAAATTCCCACAAGTACCTGTTTTCAGGGGCAACCTGGGAGCACTGGGGTTGTTAAGTGACTTGCTCAGAGTCACAGTAAGTAAGTGGACGTTATGGGAATCAAACCCAGGTCTGCTGGATGTCCTAAGCTCATTAACAGCTCATTACTCTAACATTTAGGCTGTACTGCCAACCCACTGTTTACTGTATACTGTTTCTTCTCCCTATGCTGACTTTTATGGGATGCTACATATCCAATGATCATGCCCCTCATATATGTCTTCCCAGCCTCCCACAGTGCACTTTCCGAAAGGGCAGTAGCAAAGTTAGTAGAGGGATACAGAGCCAACTGTTCCTCTAGCAACAGGCAAAACTCCTCTTTTGTCAGCAGATAGGTAGGGAACCTTCATCTGGAGGAAACAGGTCTATCCTCCACTGCTTTCATGCAGACAATGACCATCACATAGCCTGATATATGGATGGGACTGTGCTCAGCAGTGACCACGTTTGTTTTTATCCCTAGGGGCATAAATGTACTCTAACCTAGACCAAGTCTTATAGGGATTCGAATAAAATATCTTCCCCCTATACCAGGCCCCCATCCAAGCACCACTGACAGATCACCCCAAGGTCACCCCCCCCCCACCATATTCCCTGTTTTTAGTAGCAACCCCACAGCCATAGTATTAATAGTAGAGGGTAGCCACAGTCCTTCTTCTAACCAGCTAACAGTCCCATAGTCAATGAACCATAGTCCTTTATAGGCAACCTCCATTTCGGGGGCACCAGGTAAGAGGTCAAGGGGGGGGATCCCGCTGCCACTCATACACTTCAGAACCCCTGTCCGCTCCCCCCAGCACTCCCCTTACCTGGCTGCTGCAGTAGTGGTAGCTCAGTCGCTTCTTTAAACAATGGCCATGAAGTGACTTGGCAGCAGGATCACTTAGTGCGTCACTCAATGTAGCTACCATGTCTCCTCCTAATGCTAAATGGCTTCTCTCCAGCACACTCACATTGCAACCACGTGTCCCAACCGATTGTCTCAGAAAACGCAGGAACCATGTATTTCAACATCCAGACCTTCCCTTACCAACAAAATCTGTGTGTCTGAAATAAAGTCCCTTCGGTATTAGGAAGGCCCTGTGGCAAAGTACACTGCTTGGCAGTTGTCCAGGGCAACCTAGCACACAGGCCACTCTCCTTGATTGGGAAACACATAACATGTGCAGACTCACAAACATCTAGAATCTGCAGTTGTGTTCTTTATTTCTTCCCTGTTTCTTATCCCACTCGGCAGTGTATTTCTGCTTTTTTCCACCTCTCAGAATGAACACGTAGCACCTCGCTTTGTATCTTTACCAGGGCAGGGTACGAGAATGAGAAGTCCAGCCATTGCTCCCTAAGCATATCCAGCACCGGGCCAAAAAGCTTCCATTTTTTTGTATCCTTGGGGAGAAGTCTTGATGTAGGTAAAGTCTGTGCCCTTCGAATAACAGCTCCTTGCAATTCCTGTAGGCTATTAGAATCATGTGGCGGTCTCCATAATGGCACAGCTAGAAAATGATCTGCCATGGTGGCTCTCCTTGAAGGGGTTTCTGCACAGGAGCTTGGTGCATCCTCGCGATCTTCAATTTATGCCCTTTAATCTTGAGTCCAAGGTGCTTAGGCAGTGTGACAGTGCAAAACTGCAAGGCACTTTCCCCATACCCTCCAGGAGCCCACAAAACAGGAGACTGCTTCTCAGGTTGTAGTTCTCTTGATAGTCCAGCTGCTCCAGGAGGTCTTTGAGCTCTTTCTCCAGCTTCACCATTTTTTCCTGTTGCGGGGTATGGTTTTCCTCTTGACTAGAAACCCATTGTTCAACCTCCATGATCTGTTTCACTTACAAAGTACATTGGATAGTGCTCTCCATAAGCTTCTCATCGAGCTTGTCCAGTTTCAGGCTCAGTGCTTCTAGGACTTAGTCACAGTGCAGCCCACGTACCCATCTCTGCTGCTGACAAGGAGATTGGGCCTGCGCCTGCTGCCTGTTAAGGAGGTGCTCCCTTCTTGCTTTCTTTAGTCACTCCTCTGGGCTGTTTCACCATTGGATTAACAAGGGAGGCAGTATAGCGCAGTGGTCTAAAGCTCTGAGCTGCAAATCTGGTGACATCCAGCAGACCAGACCTGGGTTTGAATCCCACAGCTTCCACCTGCATACTGTGTGACCCTGAGCAAGTCACTTAACCACCTTGTACTCCCAGATCGCTCCTGTGAAAAAGGTTTCAGCTTAGTGTGCTATACCTGGTTAAACAACTAAATAAAAAAAAAAAAAAGGTAGTCATCCATCATACTTTAAGCTTGCACTTTGTGTAGGTTCGTGCTCCAAAATGCCACTTTTGCTACTGAAAATAACAGTTTTATTCCTGTAGAAGTTGGAGCTCGAGGAAATCACGTCTTGCTGGCTAGCTGCTCATGAACTCTCCCCTGACATACTTGTTTTATAATTCAATTTTTCCAGCAAGCTGAGCAGGAAAAACACTTTACAAACAAAATGCTACTAAAGTAACTGGTCTTGATGAAAACCTAGCCTCTTATGTCTCACATTCCCTACCTGACACAATAAAAGCAAATTGTTCCCCTTCCAGCACCAGTTATGCTGTAGGCTGACACTGCAGAGCTTGTTTTTAACGGGAAGCTTTCTTCCAGCTTGACAATCCATTCTGAATAAACACTGCGTGGGCATCTTTACCACTAGATGTTGATGAAAAGTTTGTGCAGCAGTTTTGTTCTCACAGCACACAGCAAAACCCTTTATAGTCAACCCAGGCAAAACTTTTTGTTTTCCATGTTTTTAATAAGTTTTTGGTTTTTTGCTGATCCAATCTGCATTACTCTACCACCAGCAGTGTCAGTCTCTTGGTCAACTTCTGCTTCCTCTGCCACTGGCTTTTTTTCCCACAATAGTTATAAGATTAAAAATAACTGATTTAATTGTAGACTTCTTTTTTTTAGAATGTTAATCATTTTTTTTTGTCAAGTAAGCTTGCACACCAGACGCAAAGACCAGAGGCAGTAACATTTTTCAGGGGGTAGATATGTTTTTATTAACTAAGCAGGCACATCCTAATCCTTTTATTAACTAAGCAGGCACATCATAATCCTTTTATTAACTAAGAAGGCACATCATAATCCTTTTATTAACTAAGCAGGTACATCATAATCCTTTTGTTAACTAAGCAGGCACATCATAATCCTTTTATTAACTAAGCAGGCACATCATAATCCTTTAACTAAGCAGGCACATCATAATCCTTTTGTTAACTAAGCAGGCACATCATAATCCTTTTGTTAACTAAACAGGCACATCATAATCCTTTTATTAACTAAGCAGGCACATCATAATCCTTTTGTTAACTAAGCAGGCACATCATAATCCTTTTGTTAACTAAGCAGGCACGTCATAATCCTTTTATTTGGGGGCGCTGTTGAGCAGCTCAACCAGAGGCAGCATATTTGGTGAGCTCCGTGGAAAGTCTAAGTTTAAATATATAAAGCCTGCTCTTTTCCGAATCTTACCTTGGTTTCTATGTTCCCACTGGGTTCAATAACCTACCAGGAAGGCTTATGGGGAAAACTAAGGGTAACGTTGCTACTTCTTCAGAATTTTTTGCACCGAAAGGTCGATGGGATGTTGGGCCTACTGGAGGAGGTGCAGCAGGGTCCTCTGTTGCGGTGAATACTGATGAGATCACACTTGCCACTGTGAATGTTACCCTGCTAAAACTTGTCGCCACAGTCCAGGAACTGGATAAGAAATTTGATGTCCTAATACCGCGGGTGGCCGCTTTGGAGACTAAGGTGGACATTACCGACCAAAAGCTAGCTAAAATGGACATTATGTTGACTAAGAATATAGATGTCTCCACTAAGCTAGTTAAGGACAACACGTGGCTGAGGCAATGGTTGGAAATGGTGGAAAACCAGGTCCGTGAACGGAATCTACGGATTTTAGGACTACCCAAAGTGGCTGAAGGAGATGACCCATTAGGCTTTGTGCGCACTTTTTTGCCAGGAGTACTGGGGATAGGAGAAGAGGATCCGCCGCTATCGTTTGAGAGGGCCTTCAGGATCACCCCTCACAGAGGACTGATAAATCAGTCGGGGCCCCGTACGCTGGTGGTGATATGCTCCGGGATCGGGGACTGTGACAGGGTGTTATCGGAGGCCGGAAGGAAACGGCGCTTGAAGTACGGGGAGGCGGACATATCTGTGTTCCCAGACTTGTCTTTGAACAAGACAGAGACGCAAGGCTTACGATAGGGTGAGGAGTCCACTTCGTAGCCTGGGTGTCCAGCATCAGTTCATTTTTCCTGCACGTCTCAGACTGTCATGGCAGGATAAGAGATACCTGTTCAGTACTCCAGAGGAGGCAGAAAAAATTCTCCCGATCATAGAGCAGGGGGTACTTGAAAGCCAGGATGATGAGGACTGAATGACTACAAGAGCTGTATCTGTAAATCTGTAATGTATTGAATTTATCTTTGCTACCGTGGCCCTAAGCCTATGATTTTGTTTTCTATCTTAATAGACTGTTGCTGTTTAGGGACTTATTACTGATTAGCACACCACTGCTAAATGTTCAATGGCTGATGTTTTTCTGATTTATCTTAATAGTCTTATGTTATAAATGGGGGTGGTGACCTAGTAATAGAAACCTGTAATTTCTATTTTTTTTAAGAGCATAGAGGCTGTAATAGCTGCTTTATTTTATTTCTTGGAGCTGTTAATAAAGGTATGGGGAAAATAGGCTCAGGGGAAAGTGGGTCATTAGACCTACTCGCTGGCTGGCTTAGGCTGCTAGCCAGGTAGGTAGTTCCTCTGAGCTACTCTGTGAGCTGTATACAAATGACATATTCTAAGATGTTTGTCGTATGTTTTGTACTTCCCCCAATGTGGTGAGTGAACCTCGGGGTGTCTCCTTAACTCATGCTATAATTTGGGGAACTGTGTGTATAACATCAGTTATCGTATGGACTCACCTGTGTATTTATGCTTTTTGTGAGCTGGATTTGTGCAAAAAAGCTTAATAAAAAATATTATGCAAAAAAAAATAATCCTTTTATTAACTAAGCAGGCACATCATAATCCTTTTGTTAACTAAGCAGGCACATCATAATCCTTTAGTTAACTAAGCAGGCACATCATAATCCTTTTGTTAACTAAGCAGGCACATCATAATCCTCTTATTAGCCAAGCAGGCACATCATAATCCTTTAGTTAACTAAACAGGCACATCATAATCCTTTAGTTAACTAAGCAGGCACATCATAATCCTTTTATTAACTAAGCAGGCATATCATAATCCTTTAGTTAACTAAGCAGGCACATCATAATCCTTTTGTTAACTAAGCAGGCACATCATAATCCTCTTATTAACTAAGCAGGCACATCATAATCCTTTAGTTAACTAAGCAGGCACATCATAATCCTTTTGTTAACTAAGCAGGCACATCATAATCCTTTTGTTAACTAAGCAGGCACATCATAATCTTTTTGTTAACTAAGCAGTCACATGTACAGTGAGATGTTTGGGGCACATCTGCCATACAGCAGAGGTGCTCGACAGATACAGAGACGAGTGACGGTAACTTTTTGAAACAAAATATAAGCCTTTTGGTAATGAAGCTGCCACATGTTCAAGGAGATGCTTGGGTGCACGTCTGTCAGACACTTGTGGTACTGAACAGATACAGAAACTAGAAGCATTTATGTGTCCATTTCTTGAGTGCTCTCTGTCTCATTTATTCTAGCAGGCTAATAAAATAGTTTCTCCAGGGGAAAAAAAAAACTGCTCAGTGCATCCCACTGGGGTTTGCTGGAAATGAGGAAAAAACACATGCATGGCACTGCTGATGTAAGAGAATTCAAGCATTCTTGCTTTCACAATATTAGCTGTCAAGGAAGTCATCTGATACTTTCTACTTCTCCCATGTACTGATGGCATTGCACAACATACTCCGGGTTCTTTGTGGAGTTGCCAGTTTAGCAGATAGTCCACAGTCTACCAAAAAGAAACATAATAAGTACTCTGTATACACAGCTTTTGCTTGTCCTCTACCTTGAAACCACAGCAGAGGCCAAACAGACATGGTTTACTCTTACATTTACATTTACAAAATGCAACCAGAAGGTTGAAGTTGAGCAGTATACAAAATTATTTTTCTGGTTGGCCCTATCATGCATTTTCTGTTTGAAAATGATCAGTCTAGCATTTTACATAAACTCTACTCTGTACTGGAACCATTGAATTTTGGAAAATGGCAAGCTGCACACCGCTTCCTGACTAACAGACGCCAGGGAAACAGGGCAAGAATTCCAAAGCCCTTACCGAGCCTTGCTGCATGATTCTGCCACATTTAACAATTTGCACTTGAACATTAGAACACTAGGTGGTCTGACATTTGGGCACAATTGCTGAAATTGGTATCACTTTTGGGTCCCGCATGCGTCACAAAAAGTGACACATACCATTGTTTTTACACAATTGCAGTAACCGTTACAAATCCACTAGAATGTTTGAAAATTGCTGTCAAGCATTTTGGCAGATTTCTGTTCATGTGGGCATGGCCCAAAATCAAGAACTGCACCTGCGGAAATAGTTTTGAAAATCATGACCTGGCTAGTGTCTCACTTGTATCTAATGGATTTCGATAAGTGTATCAACATGGATGCTTGAGATAATAAGTCTGCTTGCTTCTGATTATCAAAGTTAGTCAGGTGCCTATGGGACAGGAGTATGTGCTTGAACATCTGTTGGATGGTGTAGCATTTACATCCAGAAATGGCAGCATACTCACAGTCTAGGACACATGCTTCCATAAAGCAGGTTGGACTATTGCAAACCTCACCGATCTGCTGAAGTTAAAGCAAGCGAGCTCACATGGCTCACAGACAAGCACAGTGGGGAGTTATGCCATATTTTCCATTCTGGCACCATTTTGTGACTGGCTTCTTGATTTATGGCAGCTTGTGGGCCGCTTTCAGGTGCAGCTGTGCCAAAATACTACACCTGACAGTACCAGGCATAGAATACCCTGCAGGATAACAGTGTGTCCCACAGGTACTGCCGAGCCCCACGGTCAGACCACTCCACAGCCAGGTATGCCCCCCTCCACATCCCATATGGCTAACTCTAGTGGGTGCCACACAGAGAGCCATAGGGATAATGGGACGACCTGTCTCAGGCTAGTAGGAGCCTCTGCACTTGCGCCAGCCACTTATGTGCATCACAGGCTTAAAATGGAAATTTCTTCTGGTGCAGAGATTTTTCCCACACTGGTGGTGGTATGGGAATTAGTCTTTATGCTTTTTTGAAAGTCTCGCCCCTGGCATTTTAGAAAGATCATCTGGACTGGTGGCTAGGGGCTAGATTTTTCAAGGCCCCCAGGGACTAAGTCCCACTCCACAGTCGACGCTGCAGCACAAAGTCTCTGCACCTTCGAAGTTTGGTATTTTCAGCCGGCGCAACTGCACGTGATGTTATGCCTAGTTACAGCAGGCATAGCTTTTCCCCACAGCTGTTCCAAAAAATCATCCACAAGTGGCCCTAAATCGTGGAGCTGGTCATAAACCAGTTCCACCTTTGAAAATACTGCAGCTGTGGTAGAAACTGCAGCTTTGCAAGTGGAAACCCACTTGCACCAGTTTTTTTCCTGCAGCCATAGAAATTTTAGGGACTTTGAAAATCTAGCCTCACATTTTCAAACTCCTGAAATTTCTGCAGTTTCGGGGGAAAAAAATGGCGCAAGTGAGTTTCCACTTGTGGAGCTGAATTTTCTCCCACAGTTATGGTGCTGTCAGAGGTGAAGCTGGTTTACAACTGGCTTCACAATTTAGGGCAGCTTGCGGCCAGTTTTCAGTGCAGCTGCAGGAAAAAGCTGTGCCTGGTGGGAGCAGGCCTAACATCCTCCACAACTGCTTTAGCTGACAATACCAAACTCCGCAGGTGTGGAGATTTTGTCCCATAGTGTTGGCTGTGGAGTGGGATTTAGTCCCTAGGTGCTCAGTATTCCGTTCCCATGGATATTTGTTTACCAGTCAGGAACAAGCAAATTCCATTTCCACGGCAAATAAATTGTTCCGTAGCAGCAAGCTTGTTTTACCCACCACCATTCTTATATCAAGATATTACCACACTCTCCTCACTAGAAACTTTTTAAACCTTTGCCATTGAGTTTCTTTTATTTTGTTGTTAGCAATAACTTCGTAAAGTGAAGTAACCTCTTAAGAGCATGATTGGAGAGTCTAGACACTCAGGGTCATGCTAGGGACAGACTGATGGTGCTGGCCCCACCAGTATTCAGACAATGAGATAGAGCAAAGATGTTCGGAAGTTTAAAGCTTAATAACATGTCACAGATGAGTTATTACAATATAGTGTATGGAGACCCCTAGTTCACACTGACATCCATCACAGTCAAAATGTTGTTGTACCATAGTTCAAAGTTCATGGAACGCGGTTACACCACACTGTGGTACAACCTTGGCTGTTTTTCAGAGCGCACAAGACAGCACTTCCAGTAATGGAAAAGCCACTGCATGCACATCTCAGTATTCAAACAGTCAATACTGTGACAGGTTGGTGGTGGTGTTTTTTTCCAAGGTGACTGAGGAGCGCTTGACGAGCAGCAAAATAAGCGGACAAAACGTAAAACTGCAAATGAGTATGTTTATTTTAATGCCATGGTTTTTGAACAAGGGGTCTTCATACACTATATAAAATACTGGCTGGGCTACTGTGCCCAACCAGCCTGTGCTGCCACCTCAGGGCTTTGATTCAGTAGGACCTCTCGAGCTTCGCTCTCAAGGTCAAATGGAATCGGAACCCTTCGGTGGCAGCACAGGCTGGTTGCACACAGTAGCCCAGCCAGTATTCTCTCTGTTTTGAACTGTCACATGATTGACCTAGAGTCATTTTGTACCTTAAAATATAACACTTGAGTGCCCTTCCCCTGACTCATGATCTGCACCCTCAATGGAGGCATGTAAAATGGGGTCAACATTTTCCTTTTTCAGCAGGCTATTTGTTTCCATGTGTGATGTTAGGTTTAAATGTAATTGATGAGGCTGTGTCTTGTTTCAGTAATGCATCTCGCCTGTTTTATGTTTGTGCAACTCCCCTCTGGGGGCTTACTTATGTTTCCTGGGCTTCCATTCTAGAATCCTGCCTGGAATGGGCTGAGGGGGTCCAGTGCACAGAATCGGTGACCTGGGTGTTTGTTGGAAAGAGGTCCGCTGGTCCGCATATGCACAGTAGCGCTGGGGTCTGTCTGTTATGTTCCCCCACTTCCCCAGTGCTCTCACTCCTTTTGCGTACCTGAATGGGGTTGGACACCTGGGAGGTGGGCCAGAAGCAGCAAGTGCTGTTAGTGCCATAGAGCGCTGGAGAATCGGGGGATATGAATATTTAATAGGCTCATGAATATTGATGAGCCCATTTGCAGCTCCTTGGGGACTCTATCTTCCGAATTTAGCGATGGGCCTCGAGGGGCTACCTTCAAATGTTTATGCAGTTGCTGGGTAGGAGGCAGGAGCAGCTGACAAACCAGGGGGCAGTTTGATGGGAAAAGGATGTATTTTGGCTGCACTGAACTCTTGAAGTCAGGACAGCCATAGGGCTGCATGGAACTGTATGGGAGCAGTCATGTCAATGATACTTTGACCCCTAGCTGTCAGCAAATCAAATGACTAGGTGCTGAAAATATGACCAAGGACTTATGGGACAAAAGGTTAACTAATTTTAGTCACCAAGAGATCTTCACCAGCGAGTAATCAGAGATGGCTGATCACAATGGATATCTGTGATTGATAATGCAGGGCAGCCAATAAGAGGGCGGGACTTTGAAGAGAAATCCCAGAGACTTTGGCAGTTTGAGTCAGTCTGTACCGGGCTCCTATTGAGCCAGGAGTGACCTGCACTGGGAGATTTTTTGGGATGATCGGAGACCTTTCATGAAACTCAAGTTTGGAGTTTGTCTTGAGAGAGAGTGAAGTGAATCCTGTTTGAGAGGAACTGTGCTGGTGTGAAAATGCTCAAGGTGTTTTGGACTATGCTGTTTTGGGAGGAGATTCTCTGCTGCAGAAATCCTGCTCTGTTTCTGGGACTCTGAGAGATTGCTTGTGAGCTGAGAGTTTGCTGTAATTGGGTGCTAACCAGTATAGATTGGAAGTGTGAAGGCTGGTAGAATTTAAATGTGCTGTGATCCAGCAGAGAGGTACAAGAAAGTGGCTCTGAAGCTAACAGACTGTAAAGGGAAAGGTGATCAAGTGTTCTGTGTCTGGGGACACTGGGTTGCTACCCAAACTCAAGAAAGGAGAGCTTGCAATGTTGGACTGTAGCCTTGTTTTGCCAAACATCACTGGAGAAGTAAGGAGCTGTGTCTTTGTTCTAGCTGCACCTTGGTGACATTTTCCTGCAGAACCCAGAAGTGTAGAAGTTTTCCAGCTGTTTATCAGAGCCAGATAGGGAACACGCTAACCCCTAACAAGTGGGGTCTGCTAGCCATGGGGGTCATTGGTGCGTGCTGAGGTGCTGGGCACCTAAGACCCATTGGAGGAGCCAGGCTGTGGAGCCACTCCCAGGTCTTGGTTCTCTGGGGTTTGGTGGGCTTTGTGCCAGCGCTCTGCAATGGGCCAGAAGAGGCTGAAGGTGACAAGCAACTAGATCTTCAATCAAGGGGACAAGCTGCTAGATCTTCAATCAAGACCAAGGCTTCAAGATATTTTCCTGCTGCCCTGTGCTGCACCCTCTGACAGCCTAGACTCACTGCTTCTGGACTTGAGGAGGTACCCTTCTAAGACTTACCTGAACGTTCAAAACTGTGAGTACCCAGGACTTACCCTGGAATTCAGAGGGAGCGTACATTGTGAAGTTAATTATAGTTTGCATGTTCTTAGGCCACAACAGCCGGCCAACCCAAGGCAATGTCCAGGCCTGCAACTATTGGGTACGCAGGCAGACTCTTGGGAAACAACACTGGTATCAGTGGGGGTGGGCAGCCAGGGTGGTTTGGCCTACAGATCCATGTTGTCATTGCTTTGCTATTTTCTACTAATAACCCTTTTTCCTTCCACAGCTATCCCTTGTCCTGGTATACCCATCCTAGCCCTTACCCCTAATAAAGCTGTGATATGTTGTTTGGAACTGCTGTGTGAAGGGGTATTTTTGTGTCTGTCAGTTACCAGGTGTTCATGGTTTATGGTATTAAGGAACTGTTGGGTATCCAGTATGGGGGTGGTTGGTAGGGGAGGTGGGTAGGTACAGCATCCCAGGGGTCTGTACTAGCTAGTCTCCTGACTCACTCATAATTCACTCTGGGTGGAGACACTGCGCTATTTACTGTAACTTTGGGATCGAACCCCTGAACACCACTGTAGCATGACCCACGCCCCTTAACCTGTTAGAGGGTCAATAGGCAGAGGTTGTAGCCTACTGGCACATGGCACCTGAGCTACATCTTTGGAAGCACTGTTGGGATCTCCTGTTCACCAGCCATGCCCACAATGGAGAACCTAACTGTAAAGACCCCCATGGGGTCCCCAGCACCCAAGTCTGCCCCCTCCAGGCTGAAATTTAGGCCTAAAGAGAAAGATAAAGTAAAGCTGGTGGAATGGAGTCGGGGTATGAGGATGGACTCCCAGAGATTCCTCTAGTTGCTAGGAGTACCCCCCCAAAGTGGGCGAGGGAGACATAGAGAAGCATATGTCCACTATAACGAGTTTGGGTAAAGTGAAGGTGCAAAGGCAGATGCTTGATTCAGGTATTGGAACTTTAACTGTGTTGCTGGACTGTATTAAAGCAATAGAAGCCGCCTGGGTACCCAAGGCATTAGAGATAGAGGGTATGTCAGAGGCCTGGATGATAGCGACCATGTTCAGTGTGGTTTATTCAGGGGAAGCAGAGGCCGATCAATTACGGGTCCTCGGTCCAAATATGAGGCCTCGGCCAGGGTATGTGACCACGCACATTGAATCCTATTGGAAACTGAGGATGTTTTCGGAGGTAAAGCCTACCCCCATGGGGGAAGAGGATTATGAATCCTAGATAAACTGTGTATTACCATTGCTCCAAGATTGGCAGTGCAGTGAGGGGGAGAAACGGAAAGGTTGATGGAGAGTTTGCGGGGCCTGGCTCTCGATGACATATGGTCCCTCTGGACCATGGACCCCGAAGCCAAGGTAGAGGATTATATAGTTAAACTGGATAGTGCCTTTGGTAGCACAGAAATCTGTGAAGATGTGTGGTGGCGGTTCAGAGCAACCTGCCAGCAGAAGGGGGAACCATTGTCTGAATATGTGCAGAGGCTGTAAAAGACCCTGCGGAATGTGTATAGAAAAGGGGGGATACAGGCTTCAGACTTAAATAAGATCAGGTTAGAGCAAGTACTGAGGGGCACTAGGTACTCAGAGCTGCTACTGCTGAAGTTGGGCCTAAAAGTCAAAATGGATAACAGTTCCGCTCCGGCTTCTACTTGGGGAAGTGAAAGAGGTGGAGGAAAGGGATGCCCAACTGGGGGCTCGGCCCACTATGGTAGCTATGGCCCAGGTTCAGGAAGCCACTCCCCCTGCTGAGGTGTCTGAGGTGAAAATGTTATTGAAAGAATGCAGGAAAATATTGGACAGGGTAAATGTCAGTCCTACTAGGACTCCTGAAGTTCCCGCTGGTCAGTCTATTCAGGAAGCCGCAGCCACCCTCCCAGTGATGGGCCTGGGGGCATCACCCCACTGCCCCCTATAATCCCTCAGATTGAAACCCATTTGCAGGAATAGTATCAGGCGATTAGTGAGCTGAAGGCCCAGGGAGTGATAAAAGCCGGGGATCCTGAACATGTCATGGCCCAAGAAATTACTTCAGTTTCCCCTTCTGCTCCTTTAGTGTATTTGGGCCCCCAAGCTCTCTACCGCCCCGGCTGCCTCTTGCGGCCTACTACCCCAGACGACCCAGGAGAGAAGACAAAATTTATCTTTGTGGGGGGAATGGACATTACAGAAGAGGGTGCCAGTCACAGGCAGATCCCATTCGAGTGGCTAACAGACTGTTGGGTAAAGAAGAAAAGCTGCAGGGAAACTTCAGTGGGGCCTGGTAAGGGAGCATACTGAGGCCCCTCACAGGTACAGCTCCATAGCTCATGTAAAAGCCTCTTCAGCTAAAGCCACCTCAACTGCACCCCTTGACATGTGCAGGCTTGTGGGGCCCTCAACCGAAACCATGGTCACCATAAATGAGGTCACCACCCATGCCATCCTAGATAGTGGCTCCCAGGTCACAATCATCTTCAAGTCCTGGTATGATAGGCATTTGTACCATCTAGAATTGCAACCCTCAGAGGGACTACACATGTGGGGGCTTAGTGAGAAGTCTTACTCCTACCTAGGGTAGGTCAAAGTATGGATGGTCTTTCCAACCAACATGGCTGGAGTGAGAGATGCAGTCGAGACCCTGGCTTTGATCTATCCTGAGACTGGTGTATGTGATGTAGTGCCTGTGCTAGTGTGCATGAATGTCCACATGTTCAGACAACAACTTGCTCAGCTTTGCTAAGCCTGGAAAGCAGAACAGCAAGGGAAAGAGCTGCCCATTCACCTAGTAATCAAAGAGGCCTATAAGAAGCAAGGGAAAACCCCCATTGAAGATGTGGATGAATCTATGGGCATATTTTGGAGGAGAGATGCCGAAGAGATCATGTTGCCTCAACGCAGAGTGTAATATCAGTGGGGTAGTGTGGCTAAAAAACATGGTGAAGAAAATTTTTTTAATGTTGGATGCCCCTGAAGAACATGGACTACCGGCTGGCCTTTTAGTGAAATCCAGCATTCTACTGGTACAAGCTCACGCATATGTCCACAGAGTGATGATGCATGTGAGAAATGTAATTGACAGACAAGTAGTCATCAGAAGGGGCCAGACATTGGCCAGGGTTTACTGTGCTGACATAGCTGTGCAGCCTGCTACTCTAGAGGGAGGTGATTTATATGGAATTGACCCTGCCTTGTTCAATCTAAATAACATCGTCATCCTGGAGGAGTGGAAGGAGCATGTCAGGAAAAGCTGGCAGTCAGGATCAAGATATTTTCCTTACATGAGTGGGATGTTGGATGCGTCATGGGGAACAGCATCATATAAGGCTCACAGATGAGTGCTCATTCAGAGAGAGATCCCGACTTTTTTCCCCAGCTGACACAGACGTCATGAGGAGGCATCTTCAGGAGATGCTGGCTGCTGGCATCATACAGGAGTTCAGAAGCCCATATGCATCACCTATAGTTGTTGTGAGGAAGAAAAGTGGAGCCATTAGGATGTGCATGGATTACCACTCATTGAACAAACGTACAGTGCCCGATCAATACACAATGCCATGGATACAGGATACTTTAGACTGCTTGAATGGCAGCCAATGGTTTTTGGTATTAGACTTAAGAAGTGGGTACTATCAGATTCCCATGACCCCGGAGGACTGGAAGAAGACAGCCTTTATATGTCCACTATGATTTTATTAATTTCTGAGAATGCCCCAGGACATTTCGGGTGCTCCAGCAATGTTTCAGTGTCTTATGGAAAAGGCAGTGGGGGTACATGAATCTGCTGGAGTGCTTGGTCTATTTGGATAACATTATTGTTTTTGGGAGGACTTTGGAAGAACATGAGTCATGGCTGCCTAAGGTGTTGGACTGGATAGAGGAATTTAGTCTAAAACTTTCCAACGACAAGTGCCAGTTCTTCCAGGCCTCAGTTAAGTATGTTGGGACACATTGTTTCTGCCAAGGGCATTCAGACTGATCCCAGCAAAGCTGAGGCCCTCACAACCTGGCCCAAGTCTAAAAATTTGAAAGAGCTGCAAAGGCTTCTTGATTTCTATGGGCACTACAGAAGATTCGTGAAGGACTATACAAGGGTAATTAGACCCCCTCTTGAATTTGTTACAAGGGTACCTTCCTGCGTCTAAGATACTGCTCGCCTATGCTAAACTCAGATGAGACCAATGAATTCCTTTCGGAGCTAGAAAATATGTCTGTCATAAATGAATATATACTAATGGGTGATTTTAATTTTCCGTCTATAAACTGGATGACTCTCGAGGGACCAGGTCCTTGTGAAAAAAGATTTATCAACATCACAGTCCAAAATAATCTAGAACAATTAGTAAGGAAGGCACTAGAGAAAACAACACCCTTGACTTAATTCTAATGAATATAGAAGAAGGAATATCAGATGCCAAGGTGTCCTCACCTTTAGGTGATAGCGACCATAAAACTGTAGAAGTTGAGATTGAATTTAACAGTGTGTGCACTAAGGGAAGGACTAAAATCAAAGATTACTATAAAGCAGATTATTAAAAGATGAGGCAGCATCTATCTACATGGCATTGGGAGAAAGATTTAAGCAAGCTTAGCTTGGAGAATATCTGGAGCAGACTTAATCAAAAAATAATAAAATGCACCGAGAGTTGGGTCCCAGTAAGAAACAAGTATATAAATAACCGCAGGGTCCCCCTTGGTGGAATAATAACATTAAGAGGCACATCAGAAAAAAAAAAGAATCTATATAACAAACATAAGAAAAATCCTAAAGATAGTAACTGGCAACAATACAAGAAAATTGTTAACAAAACCAAAAATATAATGAGAAATTCAAAGAAAAAACTAGAAATAAAACTTGTAACATTGGTTAAGGACAATAAAAAATAGTTTTACAATTATATAGGTTCTATGAAAGGAAACCAGAAAGGGGTTGTACCACTTGAATCACTGAATGGGGTGGTAAGTAATGAAACGGAAATTGCTACTGAACTTAAATATTTCCTGAGAGTATACGAACCTAAAGAATATATCAATACAAACAACATAATAAACACTGATGACATTACCCCATTTACAACTGAGTAAGTGCTAGAGGTAGTCAAAACAACTAAACAGAATAGCTCTGCGGAGCTGGACAGAATTTCCTCTAAATTCCAGAAAGAATTATCAAGTGTATTACTGGGACCAATTACATTACTATTCAACACACCTCTCAAAGAGGATAAAACTCTACCAGAATGGAGGGAAGCTGTAGTTATGCCTATATATATAAAAGTGGTTAAAAGAAATATATAAGCAACTGTAGACCAATAAGCCTACCATCAGTTATTGGCAAATTATTGGAGATATTACTACAGCAGCGTATTAAAACTCATATAAAACATAAGGGGCTAATCGATATTACGCAACATGGCTTTTCTCCAGGTAGATCCTGCTTAACCAACATATTACATTTTTCTGAGCCAGTGAGCTCAGCATTAGATAAGGGTATGCCTGTTGACATTGTCTTCTTGGACTACTCAAAAGCTTTTGACACTGTCTTTCATAGAAATCTGTTAGGGCAACTGATCAAAATTCAACTGCATCTGAACGTAATAAACTGGATCATCTTGTGGCTTGATAACAAAAAACAGAAAGTAGCAATCAGAGGACATCAATCCGCCTGGGGACAAGTAACGAGTGGGGCACCCCAGGGCTCCGTGTTGGTGCCCACTCTATTTAATGTCTTAGTATCATCCATGCAGACATTCAGTACTGCCTGGTTGTGTAAATACGTGAATGATTATAAAATTGATGGAATAGTTACACATCAACAATCAGGAACGCAATTGCAAGATAATATAGATCAACTTGAAAAGTGGACAGAACAAAATAAAATGAAATGAAATGAAAAAAAATGTAATGTTATGCATTTGGAACATAACAATCCTAAATTTTCATACAAACAAAGTAATATAACTCTACAAACAACAGACAATGAAAAAGATCTGGGTGTTCTAGTTACAGAAGATGTTACATTTGATAGGCATATCAAGATCACTGTTAAAAATGTCAAAGAATAATGGGTTGCATTTTGAGTAATATAAAAAGTAGAGAATCTGATGTCATCATACCACTATATTCCAGTTTGGTAAGACCACATCTAGACTACTGTTTACAGTTCTGCGTACCCAACACCATAAGTAATAAAAAAATGATAGAAAAACGTGCAGAGAATGGCCACAAAGAAAGTTACAAACATGCAAAACCTAACCTATGGAGATAGATTACACAAACTGGGACTTTTTTCTGTGGAATACAGAAGAATCAGATGCTACCTTTGTTTGACATACAAAGCTATACAGATCAATCACTCATGGAAACAATAGGACTAGTTACTCATAAATCAGAGCAAGATCTCATAGACACAAACTGATAGGGGGAAAACAGAGCAATCAAAAGAAGCATGTGGTATACACAGAGAATAATCACAGCCTGGAACACCTTGCCACAGTATATAGTCGAGAGTGATAACATGACCATATTTAAAAAGAGACTAGATGACTACATGGGAGATAAAAAAACAGACATTCCACCTTTAAGGAACTAAGGTGGGGAGTTCTCAAAAAGGCTAAGGCCTATTGAACTTGTATTCATCTATGAACCTATGAACCTGTGAACAAGATCAAGAAGCCCCCCTCACCTGGATCCTCCACCGAGCCACCAAAGTATTTTCGGCCACCAGAACCATTTGACTCCAGGTGGACTGAGGAGTGTGACAGAGCTTTCGAGGATATTATATACTGCTTGACTCATGCCCTGGTGCTCTCCTATATAGACCCACAGAAGCCCTATGTCCTTAATACAGATGCAAGCTTCAGCGGCCTTGGAGCAGTGTTGTACCAGGAATACCCGAAGGATTTGCATCCTGTAGCCTATGTCAGCCAGACTCTAAATCCCTCAGAACAAAGGTAGCCTGTCCACAAGCTGGAATTTTTAGTGCTGAAATGGGCTATTGTGGACCAATTTCATTATTATCTGTATGGGGCCAAGATCACTGTGAAGACTGACAACAACCCGTTCACTTACGTGCAGACTACAGCCAAACTGGACGCATTTGGTCATAGGTGGTTGTTGGCTCTATCTACCTACAACTACTGTGTGGCATATCGCCCCAGGCTGAACAACATAGATTCAGACACTTTATCCAGACGCCCCTTGGCTCACACACATGAGCACTCCAGTTGGGTAATGATACCCGAGCAAGTGGTGAAGGCTTTGTGTAAGAAATTTGATGGCAAAGAGTCCCCCTCTTCCGAAGATGTCACTTGCTTGGTAAACTGCCTAGGACCCTCTTGGGGCTGCCTTCCTGCAGCCTACTGCCATCTGGCTGTGCTGGATATGAGGTCTTTGCCCCAGCTGACCACTTATAATTTAAAAAGAGAGCAGCAGGCCAGTTTGGTCATGGGAGAGATAATACAAGTTGTACAGAACAAAGGAGAAACAGCACAGGTAAAAGCTAGTGACCCACATGCTTGGTTGCTACTGTGAGAGTGGCCAAAGTTGCAGCTTAAAGAGGGATTGCTCTTTCGAGAGATACAAGACCAGTTGGTATTACCTGACCATTTTAAAAACCTAGGGCCACTTGGGCAACAAACGTATCTTGGAGTTGGCAAAAAGCAGGTTCTATTAGCCCAAAATGGGATCAGATGTAGAGTACTGTTGCAGGACCTGTTGTCGGTGCATTCAGAGGAAGGCGCTTCCCCAAAAGACTGCCCTAGTTTTAACATCAGTACCAGTGCCCCCATGGAATTAGTTTGCATTGATTTCCTCATGTTGGAACCAGACTCCAGAAATATCTCCAACATCTTGTTGGTTACCAGTCACTTCACACAGTATACTCAAGCTTACCCCACCAAAGATCAGAAGGCATCAACCGTGGCTAAAGTATTAGTTGAGAAGTTCTTTGTACATTATGGAGCACCTCAAAGAATCCACTCAGATCAAGGCTGTGATTTTGAGAGCCGGCTGATTAAAGAACTTTTGTCCTTGTCAGAAAGTCACAAACTACACCTTACCACCCCAAGGTGACCCCTAGCCAGAAGGATTCAACAGAACACTCTTAGACATGCTGGGCACCTTGGACCCCTGAGACAAGCGTACCTGGAGCCAACAAGCTAGCTCTTTGGTCCACGCGTACAACTGCACTAAGAACAATGCCATGGGTTTCCCTCCTTATCATCTTACGTTTGAGAGGGAGGCCCGCCTGCCGATCGACCTGTGCTTTGGAGTGTTAGCGGATGGCATTAAAGAGAATGAATACTTGCAATATGTGAGAAAGTTAAAACAAAGGTTGAATGATGCCTATCATCTAGCCTTGGATGGAGCCACCAAAAGAAATCAAGCCAATAAAGAGATGTACAAAAAAAAAGTGTGCACACAACATTTGGAGCCAGGTGACTAAGTGCTACTCAGGAGTCTGGGCATACCTGGGAAACATAGGATTGTGGACCAGTGGGGGAGTACACCGTATGTGGTAATTGAAAAACTGGAGTGACTACCTGTGTACAAGATTCGGCCAGAATGAGAGATTCCAGGATACAAAGTGTATCACGGGACTCATCTGCTCCCCATCAGAGATAGAGATGTTGGCTCAGAGACTGATCCAGTGGATCCTACCACATCTCTGACCACTCGAGCTGCTGCACACAGATGACAGAGGAATGAGAATATTGATGCTACAGGGGCTGGACCTGCCCAGATGGAAGAGGTATCTGAGGTGGAAGAGTTGGCTGATGAGCTGGAAAGAGAGACTGACGGCACTCCTGTGTGTTTTTACCCCACTCCTGAATTGGCAAGACTATTTCAGGTACCGCCCCGGTCTTAGAGATTAGTCCTGGGATAGGAGGGCACACTGCAAGGGAAATTGAGGCCTGAGATGGTGATGGGAATGGAGAAGTGGATATGGCTGTGCCTAGGGGACCAGGTGCTGAAGGGGAGGCTGCTCCCTCTACCTCCCTCAAAGGGACCACTCCGAACTTGAATACTAGTCTGGCTGAGCCTTTTGAGTGGTTCTGGAGCAGTCCCCCTAAAGAAACGCCTTTTGGAGAGCCTACCTCGAACTTGAATACTAGTCTGACTTGGTCCTCTGTATGGTCTCAAGACATCACCACTTGTCAGGGTAGTGCGGATGTTGAAGTGTTTGAGCACCCTACCCCAGCAAAGGAAGAGGGTGCAGGCCAAGGGGAAAGTGACATGGACTCTGCCTCTGAACAGGAGGTAGCCACTAGGCCCAAGATGCAAGAGACCACCAGGAGGTCAGGAAGGACTGTGAGGCCCCTACTTACACTGACTTATAATGCTCAGGGGGTGCCCACTGACCTGCCATTAGTTGTAGTATATAAAGGAGTATATATCACTCATAGGTCCCTAAAAAAAAGGGTGTTCATGTGCCCTGTTAGTGCTAAACCCCCCAGGCCTGGAGGGAAGGTGGCAAGAGAAAGAGGGGGAGGTGAAAGAGTACAAAGGGGGGAGGAGTGGTAAAAGTGTACTATGAGGAAATAAAGTTCACATGGTTGAGGAAAACTAAACATGTGGGTGCCACTTATAATGTGGCCAGGAAAACAGTCAAAGGGAAAGTGTTTGCTAAACTGTACCTAATGTGTTTCATGTTTTAAACTGTTTATTGTGTGGTAGATAGGAACTAGGTGTCTAGTTAGAAATTATGTTATGTGCTTGATGTTAAAGTTTACTATTTTGCAATTTTATGGGGTTTTGCCCATGGGCTTGACATGGAAGTCAAGCATTTAAGGGGGGAGGGGAGTGTGACCCCCACAGGGGCTTACTTTATGTTTCCTGGGCTCCTGCCCTAGAATCCTGCCCGGAATGGGCTACAGGGGTCCCATCTGTGCAACCAGCGACCTGGGTGTTTGTTTGAAAGAGGTCCGCAGATGCGCAGTAGTGCTGGGCCTGTCCATTCTGGTGGCCACTTTTGTGTTTGTTCCCCCACTTCCCCGGTGCTCTCAACTCCTTTGCTAGCCTGAACGGGGGTCAGACACCTGCGTGAGGTGGCCCAGATGTGGCAAATTATGTTTTAAAACAGCCTCGTAGAGCGCTGGAGAATTGGGGAGATACATGAATATTTAATAGCCTCATTAATATTAATGAGCCAGTTCACAGCTCCATGGAGACTCTATATTCTGGAGTTAGTGGCAGGCTCTCGAGGGGCTACCTTCAAATGTTTATGCAGTCACTAGGTAGGAGACAGGGCCGGCTGTCAGACCAGGGGGTAGTTTAATGGGGAAAGGATGTATTTTGGCTGCATTGAACACTTGGACAGCTTGCTGTGTTGAACTGTAGCCTTGTTTTGCCAAACGGCACTGGAGAAGTAAGGAGCTGTGTCTTTGTCCTGGCTGTACCTTGGTGACATTCCCTGCTGAACCCAGTGGTGGTGAAGTTTTCCAGCTGTTTACCAGAGCCAGGCAGGGAACACGCTAACCCCTACCACGTGGGGTCTGCTAGCCTCAGTGGGTCACTGGCACGTGCTGGGGTGATGGGGTACCTGTGACCCATTTGGGGAGCCAGGCTGTGGAGCCACTTCCAGATCTGGGTCCTCTGGGGTTTGATGGACTTTGCGCCAGTGCTCTGCAACGGGCCAGAAGAGGCTGAAGGTGACAAGTGGCCAGATCTTCAATCAAGGGAACAAGCTGCTAGATCTTCAATCAAGACCAAGGCTTCAAGATATTTTCCTGCTGCCCTGTGCTGTGCCCTCTGTGAGCCTAGACTCACTGCTCCCGGACTTGTGGAGGCATCCTTCTAAGACTTACCTGAACCTTCAAGATCGTGAGTACCCAGGGCTTGCCCTGGAATTCAGGAGGAGCGTACAGTGTGAAGTTAATTATAGTTATAGCCCTTACCCAAATAAAGCTGTGATCTGTTGTTTGGAACTGCTGTGCAAAGGTTTTTTTTTTGTGTCTGTCAATTACCAGTTGTTCATGGTTTATGGTATTAAGGAACTGTTGAGTATCCAGTGTGTGGGGTGGTCAGTAGGATAGGTATGTAGGTAGGTACAGCATCCCAGGGGGCTGTACCAGCCAGTCACTTAACTCACTCATAATTCACTCTGAGTGGTGGCACTGCACTATTTACTATAACTTTAGGATAGAACTCCTGAACCCCACCATAGCAGGACCCAGGCCCCTTAACCTGTTAGAGTGTCAACAGGCAGGGGTAGTAGCCCACTGGCACACGATGCCTGGGCTACATTTGCCATAATGTATAGATTCCCATACTTTGAGCTTTTGTACTGCTCTATGTGCCCCATGGGGATGGAGCACTAATAAAATTGCATTGCCTTTCTAATGTTACTAAACATCTGGGCAATTTATGTTATGTCAAAGTCCATTTAAAATTTAGCAAAATAAAATGTTTTTCTGTACTGTAAAATGAAGACTAATATGTGGCTGAATAAAAGTGCTTCATTTCTTTATTTTTGTGGGTGGGCTAGATATCTTTTCCTCTCAACTTCCTTTTCCTCCTGCCAGTAATGAAGCTACAGACCAAATCTGTTTCTCCATTCTGGAGGCTGGCAAGGCAAAGTTTATTCTGATGGTGACATTTCTCACAGGCTTAGGATGCCATACAGATATACAGAATAAATCTAGTAAACATAAATAAAATAAACAGCCAATAAAATAAAAATAAGTGTATTATAAATTAACAAAGGCATTGTTAAACAAAAGGTTTTTTAAGGCACCCTTAAAGGCCTCCACCATGCCAGCACCACAAATGTTGCAGCCAAGGAATTCCAGAGAACCGATGCAGCCATACCAAATGCCCTGTCCCCAGCAACCTAAGCCGAGATAGGAGGACTGCTAACAGGCCAACATCAGTAGAGTGGAGTGGGCAGATAGGGGTATAAGGGAAGGGAGACCTTTTAGGTAATCAGGAGCCAAACCATGATGGGCCTTATATGTTATCAAGCATAGCTTGATGGTCATGTCCCACTGAATTGGCAGGCAGAGCAGAGTGCACAGCACTGGGGTAATGTGGTCCTTTGGAGATGTTCCAGTACCAGCTGGGCCACAGCATTCTGGAACAGTTTCAGGTGGCACATCAAACCACCAGATATCTCTAAATACGAAGTGTTGTAGTAATCAAGTCTTGAAGTGACAAAGGCATGGACTATCATTACCAAGTCTTCAGGGCAAGATATAGTTTGACCAGTGATGATACGTAAATGAAAAATGCCACTGCAGACTACAGCAATCACCTGTTGTTCTAGTGACACCTTACTGTCCACAATGACCCCAGATTCTTTACTGTATCCACAGCTTGAAATGTTTTGCCATTTAAAATTGGGAATACGGCAACTACGCTCTTCATTGGTGACCCACATATCCTGGTTGGACAATCATTATTACCATCTTAGCAGGGTTAAGGCTTGGCCATTTGGAGGCAGTCCGGTCATTGATCTCCTAAAGGCACTGTTCCAACAATGAGGCCATGTTCCACTCCTCAGATACACAAGACAAGTATAGCTGTCAGGCTCTGTGGCACACAACAGCTGAGCACAGTGGTTTAACAGGTGAAATTTCCCACAACTACCTGCTGTGCTCTCCCAGTGAGAGCTCAAACCAGCACAAAACTGTGGTGGTGAGCCTCACATGGTGCCTCAGGTGATCCAATAGCATACCATGGTCTACCATGATAAATGTCGATAAGAGATCTAGAAGGACCAAGATCGAATGGTACCCTCAGTCCTTTGTAGTGACAAGATCATACAACACTCTGACAAGGGCATTCTCAGTGCTGTGGCAGGGTCTAAATCTCGACTGGAGAGGTTTGTAGAATACTAAATTTTACAGGTGAGCCAAAAGCTACACAACCACCACTTTCTTGATTACCTTCCACAGAAAGGGACAGTTTGAGACGGGACTCAGGATCCAAAGATGGCCTATTTAGGAATGGCCTACCTACAGCCTTTTTCAGAGCTGCCAAAAAAAAAAAAACTCCTTCAAGAAGCACTCAACAGTCTCAGTAAAAGTGGCCACAGGGATTCCAGGCAGCCAAGCAGCAGCCAGGTAAGCCTGGTGTCCAACATACAGCAGCCGGGATACAACACAGAGATCAGCCAGAGCACCTCCTCCTTACCAGTCGGATGAAACTCAACCCCAGGGGTAGATTATCTAAGTCCACCAACAACAGTTACTTCAAGCCCATCAGAGGAGATTTCAGTAGGACTCAAGGACAGGGACTTATGAGTAACGTCACGAGGAAGATGGCTGCATAGTCTTTTGGCTCTCTTTTCCCATCTGGATAAAACCCAATTTTTACCAATTTAACTACCACAAAAAACATTTGCACCAGTAAGGAGGGGTAACTAGATGGTATGGTTAACTAGGGGTAATTAGATAGAATGATTAAGCTAAAAAGGGGAAATAAGATGACACACACTAAAGATGCAACTCAAACCTGTACAGAGCCCCCAGACTCAGAGCTCTCCCAGGCCTCCAACATGGAATGGCCTAGTGAACTTATCCCATCAAAATCCAAGTGTGCTTCTGGTAGAAAAGTGAAGCTGTACATTATATTTAAGGAGTTGCAAGCATTCAGGGCAGAATTTAAGGACTCTGTCCAAGATGTGAAGCAGGATGTAGCAGTTTATGTGAGCCACCGCTGGATGTCAGGTGTCAGGCAAGCAGTATGACTCACCAACCCCCTACCTGATGAAGGAGAGCTGTCTGTGGGCGCTCATCCTTCCCCACCCTGCTGACCCCCAAGTGATCCGAGTTTGTTCCCGACCCCAGGTCGCCGATGTGGCAGAGATGAGGCGTCCAGTGCCTCAGCCCTCCACACCACTGGGCTGACATTGTTTTGATTGTTTTTGATTATTATTTGGGGTGGGCTAATTCTGGGAGTTTAGCTGCGGTTGTTGGGCTAGGGAGTCAATATGTGTTGTGGATATGGGCCAGGAAGGTGCGCCTACTCGTTGGCCTAGCTGCATGGCCCCTGCCCCTTTGAGCTTCCCCCATTGCCTGCTGAAGCTTATGGTAGATGCAGGGCCTTGGGGATAGCTCAGGGGAAGGGGTCGAGGTGGGGGGCTATCTGAGTGGTTGCCGGGGAGTCTTTGATTCAGGTAGTGAGGTTCAGGGGTCACCCTGGGGTGAAATGGGAATTAAGAGAGGGGTCCTCCCTATCGGGCTTCACCTTTGTGAGTGGGCAGGAAGGTTCTCCAGCAGTCTCCCCTCATCCTACTCAGGCTATGTTATGCAATGCAGAATAAAGAGATAGAGCCGCACAGAAGAGCGGGAGTTCTGTGACTAATCAATATATCAGTAAAACTGCCACGGCACTCCATTAACCATATAAAACTCATTAATTAAGATAGTAAGGATAAAGATTAAGCAGCGGCCAAACAGAATACAAAATACAAAGTGTGGACACAGCAAAACCTTGCTCACGTTTCACCCAAACATGGGCTTTGTATTCTGTTTTGGCCGCTGCTTAGTAAAGCTTTTTTATATCAGCATATCTTTGGATTGTGAAGTTTTATTTGTGTTATGCAATGCCAGGTCGCTCAGGAACAAGACTGCTGTAATAGTGGACTTGATTTCCTCAGTAGACCTGGCATGCATCACAGAGACTTGGCTGGGCGAAAATGCTGCACAATTTTGGAGACAGCAGTGTCAGTGGAGTACTATGTGATACACAGCATAAGGAAGGATCGCAGAGGTGGGGGTAAGGCCATCTGTTTTAGAGCCAGTTTGGGCCTCGCGGTGCTACCAGTGGGTTCTGTCGGGTCATTTAAGTGTGTTGCTGCACGGGGTGGGGGCTGCATACTATAGGGTCCTCTTGGTCTACCACCCTCCGGGGGGGGGGGATTCTGTGGGAGTTCAGAAATTTCGTCACTGGCCTGGTGCTGGAGTCCCCCAGATGGTTAATTCTGGGGGATTTCAATGCCTGCATCAGTGATGGGCTCTCACCATTTGGCCGCAATCTCCTGCAGATCATGAAGGCCCTAGGCC
The DNA here is from genome assembly GCA_016271365.2 of Neoceratodus forsteri. Classification (NCBI taxonomy): domain Eukaryota; kingdom Metazoa; phylum Chordata; order Ceratodontiformes; family Ceratodontidae; genus Neoceratodus; species Neoceratodus forsteri. The sequence continues at coordinate 1,198,546,274 of CM057452.1, forward strand.
TGTTGCAAATTGTCACCTCTACAACCCACTCATGCGGCTGCACTCTGGACCTGGTGTTCACTCTGAGTCTTGGGGTTGATGACCGCAAGATTGATCTGGTTGCTTGGTTGGATTATAGCACTGTAGGGTTCATATTTGAGGCCATCCAGAAGGTCCAGCCTCTGTGGAGATAGTCTGGTATCACCCTTTAAGGGGTTTGACACCAGCAGGACTACAGGCAATACTGGACCTATCGAGTGTGGAGACTGTCTGTGTGATCGGGATGGAGGAAGCTGTGGCAGCTTATAATGGGGCTGTTTGGGTAGCCTTTGATTCAATTGAACCCATCCGTATCTGACCTTTGTCCACTCACCGAAGGTCCCCTTGGTTTAACGGGGAGCTTAGGGAGTTAAAGACTAAGGGTCAGATGTTAGAGCAGTGCTGGAGGAGTTCTGGCCGATGGAGGACAAACTGGCCATGAGGATACAATATGTTTTCTATCTGGGGCAATCTCCCAAAAGAAGGATGATTTTTTTTGTGTAGGGAGATTGCTGAGGCAGAGAACAGACTGGCTCAGCTGTTCTGTACAGTAGATAGGCTATTACATCCAGCCTGTCTCCATGCAGGGGGAGAGGGTTCAAGCATAGAGTGCAATGAGTTTGCTCTGTTCTTTGCTAATAAGGTGTCATCTATCAGGGCTGGGGTCTCTTCCAGTGCCACTCAAAGGGATTGTGGGGTCCATCCTGAGTCATATTGGGGCATCCCTCTTGACTGAGCTAAGTTTGATCTGGTTGGAGTGGAGGAGGTGGCAGACATAATCCTGATGATGCAGCCAACATATTGTGACTTTGATCCAGGCCCAACCCATCTTTTGGTCGGATGCATGGACCTGATAGGGCCTGTGGTTGCTGGGATTGTACAGAGTTCACTCAAGAGCAGGGTCTTTCCTGGTGCCTTGAAAGAGGCTTTGGTTAGACCTCTACTGAAAAAACCTTTGTTGGACCTGGAGTGCCTCAGCAACTACAGGCCGGTCTCAAACCTTCCATTCTTAGGGAAGGTTCTAGAGAAAGTGGGGGCCATTCAGCTAGGGATATGTCTTGCCTCGTCTGCCACTAATGAGTGCTTCCAGTCTGGGTTTAGGTCCAGGCGTAGCACTGAGACTTCACTGATGCGGGTACTAAATGATCTTCTAGTGGCGAGGGATAGAGGAGAATGTACCATCTTAGTCTTCCTCAATCACTCAGCAGCATGTGACACTGTTAATCATGAGGTGTTGCTGGACTGCCTGTGGAACTGGGTGACTAACTGGAACAGTTATCGACTGGTTTAGGTCCTTCCTCATGGACAGGGTGCAAAGGGTGATGATGGGATTAGCCTCATCTAACCTAATGCCACTGTTCTGTGGTGTTCCGCGGGGGTTGGTCCTGGTGCCGTTGTTGTTCATGGTGTATATGCTTCCACTGGGAGACATTATGAGGTGGCATGTGCAGGGTTTTCATTGCTATGCTGATGATACCCAACTATACCTGTCCTGTGCACCCGGAAACCAGATGGTGGGCTCAGTGATTAACAACTGCCTGGAGGAGATCCAGAACTGGATAACACACAACCGGCTAAGACTCAACCTGGATAAGATGGAGGTACTAGTGGTGGAGCCAGGTCATCGAAGCGATGGAAGGGGACTTGGGGATCCCCCCTGGGCTAGTCCTAGGGCATGTTCCCCTGGTTCCATTCAATCCAGTAAAGGATATGGGTGTGGTCCTTGACAATGGCCTGACACTTGAGGCCCAGGTGTCATCCGTCATCAAGAGTGGTTTTTACCACTTGAGGAACATTGCCCAGATCTGCGCCCTGATACCATCTAAAGATTTGCCCACCCTGGTGTATGCCTTCATCACATCCAGGCTGGATTACTGCAGTGCCCTGTACCTGGGGTTATCCGGAGGCAACCTCTGCCAGCTGCAGCTGGTGCAGAATGTGGTAGCAAGGTTATTGATGGGTGTCAAAACATTTGACCATGTCACACCTGTTATCTGTGAGCTGCACTGGCTGCCAGTTAGGTGGGGGATTGCTTTCAAGGTTGGGTTGCTGACCTATAAAGCCCTGCACGGGGGTGGGGGCAGCTTACTTACAAGACCTCCTGATTCCTCATTGCCCATTTCAGGCTCTTCATTCCTCTGAGGGTGGCCTCCTGGTGGTTCTCAGGACTAGGCTGCGGCAACCTGGGGACAGTGCATTCTTTGTTGCTGTGCCAGTCCCGTGGAATTCTTTACCCCGATATCTCTGGGACTCATCCTTAGTGGAGGCCTTTGAAAGGGTCCTCAAAATGCTGCTCTTCAAACAGGTGTTTAATTTGGTTTAATTACTGACTACTATCCTGCTTATACTGACTATGGGTTAATTTATTTAATTTGTTATTAACTTGTTTTTACTAAAATATTGCTAAATGCTGAATGTGGGATAGGTAAAACTGTTTTTAATATTAGTCTCTGCTTTATATTTATATTTATATGCATTTTTCGTACATATATACTATTGTAAAATGTATGTTGTTATTTTTGTGGAGCGCTCTGAGCCTCTGGGAAGGAGCGCTATATAAATAAAGTTCCTATCCTATCCTATCTCATGTTTTTAGTTTAATTTAATTTTATGCTACATAATTTGACTATTATATGAGCTGTATGACCAGGGATTAGGGAATGGGAGTTTATAATGGGGATAATGAACAAATAAGTATTTACATGTGTTCATTCTGCAGCAGTATTGAAGTGTACTGGTTTAGGTGTACAATGAGGGACCCTTGTGTGGCCCTCAGCTTCCATGTCATCCAGAGCTGTGGCCCTATTGCTTCTGTTTTCCCCCAACCCCCTTACCTATGTTACTGAATGGCTTCCTTTCCATGAGCCCAACCCCACTCCATCTACAACCTTTTCCTTAACTATACTAATGTGATCCAGACTGGATGCTTGTTCCTGTTCTATGGTGCCGTCGTCATCTCTCTGTGTGCCCTTATTATATTCTCTCCGCTAGGTGGGGAGGATGCTGAACACAGATGGGTACCAATCCTCATGGTGTCTTTAATTCGCTGTTCCTACTGGGGCTTATTTTATCCCTACATTCCTTTTCTTTAGGGTAGAGTTTCATCTCCTTGGAGGTCCATGCCCTTATGTTGCTTGGTTTAATCCTCCAGCTTGAGTGTCATTTACCCACCCACCCTTTGACACTCACTGCATATAGGGTGGGTTTGTTATTCCACCCCTCCCTTGGATGCCATATTGTATGTAGTGTTTTGCTCTCCCACGCTGCTGGGAGGCATTTCTGCCCACTGTGATGCAGGTCACCTTCTCGTTGAAGTCACCATCCCCACTGGACATGGGTTCAGCTTTTTACTTGTTTGTTAAAGATGTGACTACTTTGAGACTTCCACCAACTCCACACCTCTTATTTTGGCAGCTGGTTTTGCCCGTAGGAGGGGTACATAGATCAGTAGCCTGCTGATGGGGGATCTACCAGATCCAGAAGCTCTGCTGTGCTGTGCTTACATAGATACATAGATACATAGACAGTGTCGGCAGATAAGGGCCTTTGGCCCACCCAGTCTGCCCATTTGAGCTTGTAAGTTCAGTTTATGTTTTCCTAGAAGTCTGTTGCCCCTCACCCCTGACCTCCAGAATTCCTTTATGTCTATCCCATGCATTCTTAAATCCCGTGATTGTTTCAGCCCCCACCACTTCCTCTGGCAGGGTATTCCACTTGTCCACCAACTGCTCTGTGAAGAAATTCTTCCTCATGTTTCCTCTGAATCGTCTCTCTCTCCAACTTCATCCCATGCCCTCTAGTCCTGGAACATCTTTTTCGCTTAAAATAGTGTATTCCTGCACCCTGTTCCTCCCTGTAAGATACTTGTATGTCACTATCATATCCTCTCTCCTCCTCTCCTCCAGGGGAGTACATGTTCAGTTCCTTCAACCTGTCTTCATAGGACTTGTGATGCAATCCATGCACCATCTTTGTTGTCCTCCTCTGAACCTTCTCTACTCTGTCTATGTCCTTATGTAGGTATGATTCTCCAGAACTGTGCACTGTACTCAGGTGGGGCCTCACTAGTGTCTTGTATAGCGGAATTATGACCTCCCTTTCCTGCTGGTGATGCCCTGCCTATACATCCCAGCATCCTATTTGCTTTACCTGCTGCTTTGTCACACTGTTTCTACCTTGAGGCATCATCAGAAATGATAACCCCAAGATCCTTTTCCTGCTTGGTGCATGCTATATCCTCACCCCCAACTGATATATTGTGCCAGGGTTTTTGTGCCCCATATGCATTATCTTGCACTTTCTAGCATTGAATTTCAACTGCCAAACCCCTGACCATTCTTCAAGTTTCTGCAGTGCTTGGTCCTGTGGGATGGGCTTCAGGCAGTGGAGTCCCTCTGGCCCCTATAGGTCAGCCTATATCAAGTGGTTTCTGGATACGTGGTCAGTAAGTGCTGCTTCCCAGACAGAAATCCTATGATCACAACTCCAGTTAGTGGTGTCCCAGAACACTAATGGACTTAATTACCTGGTCAAGTGGGCTAAAGTCTTTCGTATGCTGTGTCTGCATTCGGTGAACGTTATTTATCTTCAGGAAATAAAGTTTACCCATTAACAGCATCAAAAATTGTCATAAGGGAGTGACTGCAAGGTCTACTCTTCCTCTGGTCATGTTGATAAGAGGTGCAGTGCCATCATCCTCATCCCAGCCACCACTTCTTTTTCCCTCCACTGGGAGTATGAGGATCCCACAGCCAATTTGTTGTTCTGCAAGGAACCATCTCTAACCCAGAAGTTACCCTGGCCAATGTTTACTTCCCTCCCAATTCTACAATGGGGGTATTTTGACAATTCCTGGGTAAGCTATTGGACTTCCTAAAGGGGAAACTCATTTTCGGAAGTCATTTCAGTATCACAATGTTGACTGATTTAGATACATGCAACACAACTAGATATCGTGCTTCTGCTGCTCAAAAATATTTACAAACAGATTTGCTCAAATTTGGTTTTATCAACATCTTGCAGTTTTTTTTCCTATGGGTTGCACATATTCTCATTTGTTCCCTCAGCACAATAGCTATGCCCACCTGGATTATTTCTTCATCTCTTGCAAGCACTTTTCAATCATCAAGGACCTTACTTAGTCTCCTCAGATTCTTTCAGATCATGATTTCTTCCTTATTAAGTTAGATCTGGGTAAAGAACAGAAACTTTTAATTTGGAGGTTTAACACTTCTCTCCTTCAGGATGTTTCTTTTCAAACAATGATACAAGATTGCATTCCTTAGATCCTTGTAGAAAATACTGTTGTAGCTGGGTAGGCTCCCATTCTTTGGGATTCTTTAAAAACTGTTCATAGAGGAGATATTATTTCCTATGCTTCAGCCAAGTAATGGAAGTGGAGGGAAAACTATGACTCCCTTCAGGATCACCTCCACACTCTTCAGCAGTTCTACTCCAAGGTTGACCAAGTAATAACAAACCAAATTGAAGCAGTGAAACTTGAGCTCCGGGAGATGCTGGATGAACAAGTCCAGAATGTCCTGCAATAAACAATCCTTTTATGAAGAGGAGTGCCAAAGGCACTCGTTTACTGGCTAGATGGCTTTGGGCCCATCACAGGGCTGCTTGTGTCCTCGGTCTTTGAGACCTGGCCATGGGCCTCACTACTTATGACTCTGGTAGAATAAAGTCAATCCTTAGAGATTAATATCAGGATCTCTACAGATTCCTCACTAGCTGACCCAGATGCTATTTCTGCTTTTATTTCTAGACCCTCCTTGCCCACCCTTACTGATTCCCAATAGGCATTACTTATGCCCTGTTGACCAAGAAAAATTGTTCCCGGCCCTGACAGTGGAAGAAACTCAGAAGTGCCGAGGTCCTGATGAATACCCAGTCAAATGATGCAAGACATTTTCTGACCACCTACTTCCTCGCTTATATCGAAGGCTCCTAGCAGTTGTGGATGGACAGTCTCTTCCTCCTTCTTGGTGATTTTCTTCCTTGTTGGCAACACATAAACCTGATAAAGACCTGGTTAGTCCATCATCCTGTCACCCAATATCAATACTAAATGTGAATTAGAGATTGTTTATGGTGATACGGGTGCACTGCCTTGATCACATTCTTCCAGCTTTGATATGTCCTGATTAGGCTGGTTTTATCCATCATCATCAAACTATGGATAACATTCATAGAACTCTTACACTGCAGGAATATGTTACATAGTAATCCATTTCTGCAGCTTTCTTAAGTTTGGATGCTGAAAAGGCATATGACAGGTGTCCTGTGAATTTCTCTGGGGAACCCTCTCAACCTTCAGCTTTCCTGAGAACTTTCTCTGTTGGTTTCCAAACATCTATAGTGGTCCCATGGTGTATGTCTGAGTGAACGGTTCACATGCCTCACCGATATCCCTTCAGCGCAGTACCCGCCAGGGTGCCCGTTCTCTCCTCTCCTGTTCACCCTCTATGTTGAATCGCTGGTGACTGCCCTTAGACTCCATCCAGGGGTTGAAGGTACTGTATTCCCTTGGGAGGCTCTGAATACAAACTAGCACTATACGTGGACGGCATCCTTCTTTTTGTTATAAACCCAGAGGTCTCGATCCTAACAGCATGGGATGTCCTTGACTAGTATGATCTATTAGCTGGCTTCACTCTGAATAATTGGAAGGCAGAGGTTCTGCGCTTGAACTTTCAGCCCTGCTTGGCCCTTAGACAGTGTTTCCCCTTAAAATGGAGGGGCACCAAGTTCAAGTACCTTGTTATTCACATCCCCAAGGACTTGGACAACTTAGAAATTCTTAACTATGAACCCCTAACAATAACGTTCATGGAGAGCTGTCCCATTGGAGCCATCTGCCCCTTTCATTTCTTTCTAGAATACAGATGGTTTCAATGAACATCTTCCCTTGCATTCTGTACTTATTACAAACTCTCCCTTTTCTTCCTTCCCCCTGCTATTTCACCTCCTGGAATAAAATAATCTCACAGTTTATTTTGGGGGGGGCACCAACCAAGAATATGCTTCTCCCTGTCACAATTGCCTGCTGAACAGGGAGGTGTCAGTCTCCCACATTTCCTTAATTATGCTAGGGCCTGCCATCTCCATATTATACATTTATATGGCTCCATCTGCAAATGAACCCTTTGTGGACACAGAATTTCTTCTTAATGATCTCTATGATATAGGTCATTTTCTCTTTTCTTCTCTTATCCAGTGCCCACATTTGGCAGATCTTACCACATTTATGGCTGATCCTTTTACTGTAAAATTTTCCACAGCTCTCCTTAGCTTTTTACTTCTGCAGGATGTTGCCATCAGGTGCCATGTTTCTTCCCTCCCAAATTAATCACACATTTTCCCAATGGAGACATCTTGGTCTTTCTTATATATCCCAGTTTTTAAATATGCAGGGAATGGTTTCTGACTTTCTTCTGAATACTTGCAAATTCAATTTGGTCTAACAAGGAGAGAACACTTTTGCTATCTGCAGATCCACACATACCTGCTTCATAAAACAGCGGGGAGATCCAAATTCCTGGACCCAGCTCCTTTGCTCTTTGCTGTACTCACTGGAACTGCCAAGGCACAATATGGGACCACTTGATAGGTAACTTTTATAGGGGACTGCAGGACCTCCTAGAGGCTTCTACTAGAACTGTTCTGGTGAGGTGGAATATGGAACTGGAAACTGAGGTTTTCTATGATGCCTGGATATACCATGCTCTTCCAGTACTAAAAGTTACCTCCTCCACGAAGTAGATAGAGTTTGCCTGGAAATGCCACTATAGATTATTTTGCACCCCAGTGGTCCTGACACAGTTTCTGCTGCCTGAATATGGCAGATGCTGGCACAGTTGTGGGCAGGCTATGGCTACCCACTCTCACTGCCCAGCAATTCAGGCTTTCTGGCGTGATATAGCCATGCAGTTTGATGAACTGTATTTTCTGGAGGCTGTAGTCTTGGCATTGAGGGTTCTCTTGTCTATTCCCCCACTGGGTTGCTGGCTGCACAATCAAGCATTAGCATATCTTTATATCTTAGCTGCTAAAAAAGCCATTATCCATTTTTGGAGGCAAGAGACCCCTCCTTCAGTAGACAGTTGGTGGTCCATAGTATTGTAAATGTAGTCTATGGAATGTCTCACTGCCTCCGTCCTTGGCCATCTTGATCAATTTAGCACCCAGTTGCAAGGGTGGATGCAATATATGATGATGGCTGATTCCTTCTTTGTGCCCTAGATTATCCAGTGCTTGATCTCGTATGGTCTATTATTGTGTCTGGGACATCCTACCTATAACAAGAACTGCTTAACTGACAAACGTTGCATTTATATGAATGTTTGTAACCAGTGCTTTCCTTACAATGTATTCAAACATCTCTGCCTGGTGTTCTCTTAGTGTATTATATTTCAGTATTGTTGTCAGAAATGTACCATTGCTGTAATTCTGGAATTTAAAGTTTCAATAAAATAAAACAAAAAAAAACTCCAGGACAGGTTGTCAAAGAAGAATTGGTTAAACTCATCACACTTTTCTATGTGAAAGGTTCATTCAGACCACAAACAGAGGGATTAGTTAATCTGCATACAGTGTGAAAATGCTGAGCCAGCATATTCCTCCTTGCACCAATCATCCTTGACAGGAGCTCTGTCTTTTTCAGGGTGACTGCCTGCTGATATTCACAGTAATGACCCTTCAGTGCTAATCTGTCCTTATCAGACTGAGACCTCTGCCAAGAATGCTCAAACTTATATCCCTTAGTCTTTAACCAGCTCAGCTCATCACAATGCTATGGTAAGATGTGGCAGGATGTAAGTGACAGGCATGTTAAGATGCCAAGGAGTACAAGGCAGTCACAAGAGCAATATTAGAACCCTGCACATATTTCTCAGCTCTGTTTGTACAAGCTGTCATCATGTTCAATAGGTCTAATAATGCCTGGAGCTTACAAGGCTCCAAATTACCTTTAGGAAGATGTCAGGCCATCTCCTCCAGGTGGTTATTATATCAAGGGGCCCCACAGAGGAACAAAACTGCATGATGCTCTGACCAAATGACCCAGTCAATTTTGCCTTAATTACTGTCATGACCCAGTGAGAAGACTATGTCTGTGGCATAGCCTTGAAGTTGGGTACCAGAACCAACTGGTTGCACAAGGTCAAGTTATGACATGAACTGCAGAACTGCTGAACGGGGTGAGGCTTCATCTTTGATGACCCACATACTGAAATCCCCCAGCACTAATAGTCTGGGGTTGTCTAATAAAAGGTCAACTATTACATCCACCAGCTCCTGGAGAAACATAGGTATTGTACTCACAAGACATGAATGGAAGCCATGGTAAGTGACAAAAAACAGCAAGCTGATTTATCAATGATATCCAAAACATATGGCAAACAAGTAAATGGAATGTGCTCTAAAAGCAAAACAAAATGGTTGTATTAAATGCACACTGAAAATAGAGATAAAAATCTATGTTTCGACCTTAGGTCTTCTTCAAGAAATAACTGAAAGAGAAAAAAACAAAGTTAGTCTAGCGGGGAGGTAAAACGAGGGATATATATGTGGGGAAAGAGAAAAAGGGAGGCTCAGGGAGAAGAAGTGATAAATGGCAAGATTAAGAAAAATCTGTGAAGCAAAAAGATGATGATGGGAAAGATAAAGCAAAATAAGAGTGAAAGAGCTAGAAAAGTCCCCATGTGGGGACTAATTAACAGTGCCTAGTAAGAAGGCTGAAAGGTGACAAATGTGGGGAAAGGAGACAGATATGGAGATGTATTGTGGAAATGAAAAAGAAATTAAATGTGTACAGATACAAACAGACTTTAGGGAAAATAAGGGGTGGCTGAAAGATGTTAGTGGAAAATAAGTCTATCATTTAAACCAGAGGGCTGCTAGGAGCCAAGGCGGATGATCAGCTTGGCTTTGATGTTTTTTCTATGGTCAGAATCCTAGAAGCCCTGCTGAAGGACACAAACAGAAAGGTCATTGACATTGTGGTCCCTGGAGATAAAGTGGGATACAATGGGTTTAGCAGTGTCACCATTCCTGCCTGCTCTGTAATGTTCCCTGAAATGGTCAGCAAGGTTCCTACCAGTCTTTCCAATGTGAATAGCTGTACACCTCCTGCAAAGAATACAATATACCACATTAGTGGAGGTGCATGAGAATTCCTTGGTAATGTGAAAAACACCTGTAGGCCCCCGAATTTCAGTCACACTGGAATCTAATTTGCAGGTGTAGCAGTGAGTCCTGTTGCAAGGTTTGGTACCTGGTAGGGAGGAACTGTTAGGAGTAGGTAGGCTGCTTTTAACCAAGAGATTCCACAGGTTAGGTGGCCGGCAGTAGGAGGCAATAGGTGGTTCTGTAAAGGCAGCACCAATGTTAGGGTCAGTTTGCAAAATGGGAAAGTTACTGGTGATGATCCTGTGAAGAAAAGGTGTGCTCTGATGGAAAGGAAGCACTAGTGGAATTCGCCGTTGTTCTTGCACGACAGTATCCTTTCTGCGGGGGTCAAGGTTACGAGGCATGTTACTGACCCGGGAGAGTGCTCTGTCCACTGTGCTTACATTGCAGAGATCTGAGGGCTGCAAGCTCACCAGGTGTCAGGTTGGAATGATTGTGCCTGCAATGAAGATTGAAGTTAGTGGTGTTTTCCATGCATTGGTTAACAAAATAGTCAACAGCAGCAAAATGTCCTGAAGGGGGTGTCCATGCACTTCGCTGGGGATTGATATCATTGATTGTTCTGGTGATACTGTCATCATCTGCAGTAAGAGGAGTCTCATTAGAATAATGAGCTGTAAGGTGTACTGTACGATAGAAGCACTGCAGATCAACTTGAACCTGGGTGCATCAAGATATCTGGGTGTGGGCACAAAAGAGAGACATTTGCTAAGGAGTGATTTCTCATCTTGTGTCAGGGGAAGGTCTGGGGAATACAAAATACCAAATTGTTAGGTTGTGTCTGACTCGAGGGCTTGTATTGGGAACAAATAAAAGGACTGCCAGGAGGACAAACAGAGCCCCAGCGCTGTAGCAAAAACAGCCTTTGTCGGAGAGGGAAGGGGTCAACTCCTCATATCCCTTTAGTTTATATCACATGCAGTTTAAAGGCACAGTGTCACATTTTTCCAAGTTATTGTTAGAAACAAATTTGCAAAGCACTGTTAGTAGTCAAAAACTTCAATAAAATGTTCTGTAATTCATTGAAAAAATTAGAGAAGAAGAAAGACAATGCAGAAACAGGGGTAATGTGTGACAAGTGTGCTCAAGTGGGGGGGGGGGCAAGAAGATACCTAGAAGGGGTCTGAAGTACCAAACAGTGCTAACATCATCCAAATCAAATATTTATAAAGCATCTCCAGGTTTTCTAAAGAGGATTAATAAAGTTACAACACTAATATTAAATATTAGACTATAAGCACCGTATGAGTGTCCCTCCAACATTCCAAGAGGGTGGAGGCAAAAAAAAGATACATTTTCTATGAAGAAATTGATTTCTCCCTCTTGTTGAAGAACTAATTTTAACTCACTGTGCTTGGTCTCATGCACCATTACTTTAGTACATGTTACCTGTGTCACTGTTTATGTCTTTGTCCTTTGTCATCAGTGTTTGTCTTCTTGTTTTTTGTCTTCACAGGTACCTTGTAAGTAAATAAGCAAATAAGTAAATGTTTATTTCTTGCACGCCCAATCCTGGAAGCTCTGGATGCTTTACAAAGAAAGAGGTGTGAAGAATGATCAATAACTGGCAAAAACAGGTCAAATAACAAAATGCAATGCAGTAAAATAATTCAATAAATAGTAATAAAAATAATTTAGTAAAACAAACTATAGCTGGCTTCCAAATGCATCTCTAAAAAGATGTGCCTTCAGACCCCGCTAAACTTGGAAGTGAGTTCCAAAGAGCTGGGCCAGTTTCCTCAAGTGCACTGATCTCCTGAGGTTTTTAACTTGGCCCTTGAAACCACTAGGAGGCCCTTGGTGGAGGAGCGGAGGGAGTGCACAGGGTGGACGAGGTCAGGAGGTCACTCAGATAGCCAGGGCCCAAGCCGTATAGGGCCTTATAGGTGAGCAAGCCCACCTTGAAGGTGATCCTCCACCTGACAGGCAGCCAGTGCAAGTCACACAGGACAGGGGTCACATGACAGGATGCGGAAAGGCCCGTCAGTAACTTGGCTGCTGTGTTCTGCACCAGTTGCAGCTGACAGAGAGTCCCTCCACTGACCCCGACAGTAGTCGAGTCTAATGTGAGGAAGTATTTTTCCATGGAGAGGGTTGTGGATGCATGGAACAGCCTTCCTGAGGAGGTAGTGGAGTCAAAAACAGTGGGGGGATTCAAGAATGCATGGGACAGACATAAGGCAATTCTAGTGGGGGGTAGGAGAAAGTAGGCTGTTGGTTAACTAGGATCTGCAGCTTATCCATTAGTTAGGGAAATGGGCAGACTGGGTGGGCCAAGCGGTCCTTGTCTGTTGTCAAATTCTATGTTTCTATGTTTGACGTAACAAAGGCATGTACCAGTGAGGGCAGGTCACCAGGTGGAATTAAGGCTTTAATCCGGGCGACATTCCTTAAGTGGTAAAAACCACCGCAGATGATGGGTGACACCTGCACCTCAAGTGTCAACCCATTGTTAAGGCTGATGCCCAGATTTTTCACCTTAGTGGAAACTGCCAATGGTTTGGGGCCCATGAACAACCCTGTTCCTGACCCAGCAGTGACCACATCACACCAGTGACCGGGCTTGATCACTAGTACTTCTGTCCTGTCGGGGTTGAGTCTTAGCCACTTAGAGGACATTCAGTCATAGATCTTGTTCAGGCATTTATTAAGCACCTGTACAGTGTTGTAAGTCCAGGGAGCAAAAGACATATACAGCTGGGTATCATCAGCATAGCAATGAAAACCCAAGCTGTAATGTCTAATGATTTCACCAAGGGGAAGCATGTATACCACAAACAACATAGTCAATAAGATCGAATCCTAAGGAACTCCACAAGTCAAGGGCTTCGAGCAGGAGGAGAAATTCCTCACCACTACCCATTGCATCTTACCCATAAGAAAGTACTCAAACCAGCTGATGACAGTACTGGCAAGTCCACAGAGTCCCCTAAGGTGACCCAGTAGCTCTATGTGGTTCATTGTGTCAAACACTGAGGAGAGATCAAGGAGAACTAGAATTGACCAGTCTCCTCTATCTCTCATCCTGAAGAGATCATTTTACACCCTGACCAACAACGTCTCAGTGGTATGCCTCGACCTAAATCCAGACTGGAATGGCTCATAGATGTCAAAGGCCGCAAGGTGTGTTTCGAGCTGCAGACTAACCGCTTTCTCAACAACCTTCCTCAGAAATGGGAGGTTGGAGATAGGTCGATAATTCACCAGGACGTCAGGGTAAGTGCTAGTTTCTTTAGGAGGGGCTTCACCAGCACTTCTTTCAAAGTGCTGGTAAAAAGCCACTTCGAGAGTGAGCACCGGATGATCTCAGTGAACACTGGATCAATGGACCCAACACATCCTAGTAAGAGACAAATCAGGCCCGAGTCCAGATCGCAAAAGGTGGTCCGCAGCTTAGAGATTACCTCAGTGACCTCAGCCGCCCCCACCAGCCGAAACTCACCCCAGACAAAAGGAGTGCCTCTACCCATGCAAGGCCCACCACTGCAGAGCTGAACATGTCCCACTGCAGAGATCCCGGACATAATGGAGGACACCCTCTCAGAGAAGAACTGAGTGAACTCTCCACACTGAGCAACTGAAACTGCTTTTTTTGGCTGCAGACAGGTAGGATGAAGAAACCTGTCTACAGTCCGAAAGAGCCAAGTTGGTCTGTTCCTCCCTGCTGCAATCTCCCTGGACAGGAACTCTGCCTTCCTATGGTTGATTATCCTTTGATATTCACCGTAGTGAATCCTCAAAGCCAGTTTATCCTCCTCAGACCAACTCCTCCTCCAGCAATGCTCCAACTTTCGACCCTTGATCTTCATCTCCTTGAGAGCCCCATTAAACCATGGATATCTCAAGGGAGAAGATCTGGGTAATTTACAGATTGGTAGGATGGCGTCAAGTGCCTTGGAAACAGCACTATTATAGGCTGTCACCACCTCACCCGCACCCATCGCACACACAGCATTCACACCAGAAAAATATACCACCACCAATAGTCTCTCTGGGGACAACCCCTTCAAAGGCCAGCAGTGGACCATCTCGACAGGTGAAGGACTACTGGGAGGGCACCCAAACAAGAATTCCACTGTACAATGATCGGACCAGGAGACTGGATCAATCCTGAGGTTGGTAACCTCAAACCCCAGTGAGAATACTGAGTCCAAGGCGTGGCCACAGTGGTGAGTCACAGAAGCAAAAGCTTGTACGAAGCCTAGCGATGTCATCATCTGGAGGAAGTCCTGATCAAAGTGTGAGAGTTCATCATCGATCCAGGCATTAAAGTCATGCAGGGTCAGCCATCTGGGCAACTCCGACACCCTGTCAGCGACAAAGTCTGCGACTTCCTGCAGGAACTCCCCCTCATGCCCCGGAGATTGGTACATGAGGAGAATCCTGGAACCTGCACCTGGACCCCTGTGTACAGCCACACATTCAAACCATGAAGTAGAACCCACTGGGTGCACGAAGAAGTTCAAGTCCGCTCTAAAACAGATGGCCACACCCCCAGCCCTGCATTCCATCCTCCAGCAGTGCACTTCAGAGTATCCAGCTGGGACAGATGCCTCCAAAACTGGACCCAAGTCATCCCCCAACCAGGTCTTTGTGAAGCAAGCCAGACTGACCAAGGAAATCAAGTCCACCATAATTGTGGTCTTGTTCCTTATCGATCTAGCATTGCATAGCACCACCTGAAGGGGACCAGTGGAGGCTGCTGTGTATCCATTGGAAGCTGCTGTGTATCCAGTTAGTATACCAGCTCTACCCATTTTTGCCTCCACCCTCTTGGTGTGCCAGAGGGACACTGATACAGTGTTTGTTGTCTGATATTTAATATAACAATAATAATAATAATAATCATACAGGAGACTGTGTTCTTTTCTTATTAATGTGATTATTAGTGTGATGTGGCCATTTCCTGCCTACCTTGTCACAAATAGCGAGTGTTTACATTTGGGTTTGAAACTCCCCAACAGCAGATTGGAAATTACTAGGGATCAGGCCTCTCTGGTGGCTGAAGGTGAATCCTAGTTCCTTTGCTATTTGTCAGCAGCTCTCTTTAATTGGGAGTAAATCTGTTGGATCGAAACTCCCCAGTGGCAGTCTGAGGTTAGTTGGGAGTTGGCCTCCACTGTGGCAGAAGGATGGTTCTTAGATTGATTTAAGCCTTATCTTTGTTCTGGTTTCCATATTTTGAGCTTCTCTTCTGCGTACAGCTGTTCCTCTGTGGCAGTTTCGAATCTTGAGAGGAAGCAGGTTTCCCTGAGGCAGTACTGACCTATTTTGTTGGACTGTAAATTGTTTATATTTCTAACTTTTCCAGATTTTGGAATGCCATCCCCTCAATACAGCTCTGTTTTCTTCCTTTGGACAAAAAGAAAAATTACTCACCCTAGTAATGTTTCTTCTGAAGGGATCACTCACTGTGTTTACACTTTATGCAACCATATATGTTATGTATTGTATAATCTCATCTCATTTTATGTATGTATTCTCCCAGGTCGTGCCTGAAAATAGTCAAATTTGGCTAGCGCACCTAACCCGGTTAACAAAAACTAAATAAATAAAATAAATAAATAAATCTTGACTGAAAGTGATGCCTTGGTGACAGAACCTATGCAAATTTTAGTATCTGAAATGTAGGTTCAAACTCTGCATACATGCTGCACTCTGGCGTTTCTCAGCTCTGTTTCCAAGTCACAGTGGAGCAGCAGCTAGTGAAACTAGCTACAATGCAACCAAAATATTTAGAAAAATTTTCATAGAACTTTAGAAAACACCAACCAAATTGAAGCAGACTTGTGAAAACATATCATATAAACCATAACACGTTTACAATTGTAGGAACTGCCAAAGTAATGCTCAAGCAACCTCAATGAAAAAGGAACGGATTCTTGTATGAAGCTACTGTATTTCTGGTTCTGAAAGGGGAGGCAGGGTTAGGGAGTATAAACATAGTGAGTGATCCCTTAAGAAGAAACAACATTACTGTGGTGGGATGCTGGGGTGCATAGGAAGAGGTATCACCAGAAGAAAGAGGTAGGTGGCATTGCCTCTGTATAGATTGCTGGTAAGACCCCATCTGGAGTACTGTGTCCAGTTCTGGAGACCACATTTCTGGAAGGACATAGACAGAGTGGAGGTGATTCAGAGGAGGGCAACTAAAATGGTGCAGCGTCTGATTCAAAAGCCCTATGAGGACAGGCTGAAGGACCCCAATATGTATACCCTGGAACAGAGGAGTGAGCGGGTGATATGATAGAGACCTTTCAAAACCTCACAGGGGTAAATAAGGCACAGGAGGAGAGTA
Source organism: Neoceratodus forsteri (assembly GCA_016271365.2). NCBI lineage: Eukaryota > Metazoa > Chordata > Ceratodontiformes > Ceratodontidae > Neoceratodus > Neoceratodus forsteri. The sequence goes on from CM057452.1 coordinate 1,198,562,784, forward strand.
TTTTCCAAAAGACAAGGGGCTCAAGGACAAGGGAACATGCCATGAAGCTGGAGCAAGGTAGATTCAGGAGAGATGTGAGGAAGTACTTCTTTACAGAAAGAGTGGTGGACTCCTGGAACAGCCTTCTAGCAGAAGTGATGGGGGTGTAAACAGTGGTGGGGTTCAAGAATGCATTGGATAAGCACAAGGGAGTCATAGTGGAAAGGAAAGGGGAGAAAGAAAGAGCTTTAGATCTGGCATGGTTTGTTATAATTGTGTAGCTAGAGAGAAATGGGCAGACTGGATTTGCAATTGGTCTTCATCTGCTGTCAAATTCTTTGTTACGGTGAGTAATTTTTTCTTCTAACCCCAGAAATCACTCACTTAACGTTTACACTTTATACAGACTCAGTAGCAGCAGCTTGGGAAGGCTGGGTCCAGAACTTAGTTAGGAAAAAGGTCTGCAACACAACCATTCCAAAGTTGGCATCCCGTCTGGACTGTATGTTCAGACAGTGGTGCTTTGTGAAGGTGTGTACTGTTTTCCAGGTAGCTGGTTTACAAATACCTAACAATGGGATGCCCCTTAAGGATGCTACAGTGGGAAAGATACCCCTGGTGGAATGTGCCATCAAGCCTTTTGTGGCATTTTACCAGCTTTTTTTGTAGCAGAACTGCATACAAGAGACTATCCAGCAAGAGATGGAGCTCTTGTAGTTAGTTTACCTTTACCAATCTCACCAAAGGTAAGAAAAAGCTGGGTGCTCTGGGGCCTGACATCCCTTGTCCTGTCCATGTATAAAGTCAGAGTTTGTTTTAGGTTCAGACTATGCAACTTTTTCTCACCTGGACTCAAGTGCTCTGAATAAAGTACATGGAGGGTCACTGACTGAGTCAGATGGAACTCAGATATCATCTTAGGCAGGAATTTTTTTATTGGTTCTAAGAACTACTTTATCCCTGTGGAGGATTATGTAATTTTGCTGTCGAAGAGGGCTTGCAATTTACCTCCCCCCTCCCCCCCCAGCAGAGGTCATTGCATCCAGGAATATGGTTTTCCTTGTGACATACCTCAGGTCAGCAGTTTCCATAGGCTCAATGGGAATCTCCATAAGCCAGGCAAGGCATGTATTGAGGTCACATGTAAGGTCAAGGTCTCTCACTGGTGGGTATAAATGGCTGAGTCCTTTAAGGAAAACTTTTAAAAATGGTTTGTGGGGCCACAGACATTTTTCTTGCCAGCTGATATGTATGCTGATACCGATGCTAAGTGCCCTTTTAAAGTTGAAGGCCGTAGGCCTAATGACTATAGGTGTAATAGGTATTGCAGAATTACAGCCAACCTGCATCTCTTGGGTTTATTTTTCTGTGCATACATCAGAAAGAAAACCTTTTCCACTTAGAGGAAAGTACAGTTACATAAGAACTTACTGTAACAGTAGATCTTCGAGAGGATCTCTCACAGCAGGTTACACCGGTAGGACTAAGCTGCCAGGTGCCATGATCACACAGAACATTTCTAGCTAGAAGTCTACCATGGGGGACCGCTCACCACCAACTTTACCCTCTGAAGTCGGCCTGTTCTATAAAGGTGGGCGGTCCCCCACACCCTCCTCAGTTCTCCCACTGTTGACCCAGTGTGGGCAGCGAAAGAAGAACCGAGGAGGTTCCTAAGAGCCAAAAAAGAAGAGGGAAGCAGAAAACCCATGCAAATGGAAAAGGAACAGCAGACAGACAGAAGGGGGAAAGATGGAGGGAAAAGCAGAGCCTGCTGCAAGAGCTCCTCTTGAAGATCTACTGTTATGGTAAGTTTTTATGTAACTATACTATCTTATTTCGAGGGAAGCTCTTGGGTCATAAGGCAATTCTGATGGAGGGTAGGAAGAAGGGGGCTATGAGTATCATCTGCACCTCTTCCAACTCGAGTTTGAGCAGCACCCTTAGATGAGTGGGGGGGGGGGGAGGCATACAGAAACTTCCCTTTTCAGGAGTGGAACAATGCATCTCACCAGAAAACTCCAGGCCCGGGATCGAGCAAGTAGAAAAGCGACAGGCTTGTGTTGATTGGGGACACAAAAATATCCAACTCTGGTCGACCCCATATGTCGAAGAGATCTTCGATCACCGGGGTCAGAAGCTCCCACTCATGAGCCCTTGACTGGGAGCAGCTGAGACTGTCCGCCAGGATGTTTTGGATGCTTAGAACATGGATGGCCGAGCACTCCAGACCATACTCAATGGCCCAATACCAAACTCTCATTGCCTCCTGGCACAGGGGCTAAGAGTGAGTGCTCCACTGTTTGTTGATGTAATACACCACACACGTTATCCATATGCACCAACAGTGAACCCGGGAAGAGGTGAGTCTGGAAGGCCTGCAGAGCATACAGAACCACTCACATCTCTAGAACATTGATGTGGAGACCCTGTTCCACTTCTGTCCAACTGCCCAGAGTCTGGTGAGCATCTAAATGCACTCCTCAGCCTAGACCCAACGTGCCTGTGATTAAGATCTGTCGAGCGGCCAAGATTTGAAAGGAAACCCCTCAAAGCAGGTTCGAGCCACCACAACAGGACTCTCTTGACCAGATCGGAGACCATGATCATCTGGTCCAGGTTGTTCATGCATTGATCCCACTGAACTCACAATGTCCACTGAGGTATCCACATGTGAAGGTGGGTGAGGGGAACCATGTCAATGGCTGCTGCCGTGTGACCCAGGAATCAGAGGAAAACCCTGGTGGGGACATGGTGAGTGGAGGAGATTAGGTGAGCCTTGGCCATCAGGCATTCCACCCGGTCCAGAGGCATGAAGGCCATGCCCTGGATGGTATCCAGAACCATCCCTTTGTCCTGGAGGTGCTGGCAAGGAGACAGGCAGGACTTCGGCTGATTGAAAGTGATACCCAAGGCCTGAAACAGGTAGATTGTATACCTCAGGACCTGGACTAGACGGTCCTTGGAGGGTGCTACTAACAGCCAATTGTCTAAGTAGGGAAACATGTAGAAGCCCTGCCTCCTTCAGGCAGCTGTTACCAATGTCAGGCACTTGGTAAAGAACCTGGGGTTGAAGAGAAGCCAAAAGGGAGGGCCCTGAATTGAAAATGGGCTCCCTGAAACTGGAAGCAGAGGAAGCACTGATGGGAAGGAAAAATCTTCCTATACAGATACATATAGTGCATGTCCAGAGAACAGAGCCAATCTCTCCAGTGCAGGAGGGATAACAACTCCTGAAGGGTGACCATCCTGAAGTGTTTGTACTCTATGTGCAAGCTCAGATGATGCAGATCCAGGATGGGTTGGAAGATCCCTGGTCTTTTTGGGGATGAGGAAAAAGCAGGAGTAGAATTCTCTGCCCCATCTGAAAGGCAGATAAGCTGGGGTTAAGATGAGCTTTCTGGAGGATTTTCTGGGAGCCACTTGAGAAACTCTGGTGTGTGGCTGTGTTCTATGATCTGAAGCACCCAGTTGTCTGAAGTAATGTCCCACCACCTGTTGAGGTAAATGGAGAACTGATCCCCGACAGCCTCCCCCAGATCCCTTCCTGGAGGGGGGGGTGTCAGGGGGTTGGAGTAGGCACTGGGAGGGAGGCTGTGGATGCTCAATGGGCCCTGGTGGCAGCAGTGGAAGAGGCTGATGCCGCTTTGCATTTTCCCTGACCTTTGTCCGGTGGGTGGGTTTGTTTGTGGGAAGTGTGGTGAAATGGGAGTCACTGACCAGTCTTAGGTTGGGTTTGGAACAGCGAGTGAATGGACCAGAGGGCACGGCCTGACTCCTGGAGGGAGGAAATTAGATCCTGTATATCCTCTCCAAATAGGATGGAGCCCCAAAAGGGGCATCCCAAATGCTGGGCTGCACATCAGAGGCAAAGTCAGACACCCCAAGCCAGGAATGGCACTGGAGGCAGTTCCTTATGGCCGCTTCCCTGCCCGAGGCATCCACAGCATCATAGGCGGCTCTAAGAATGTGGCTGCCTACATCGGACGCCACCTTGAGGAGCTAGGCAAGCTGTGTTTTGGAGGAATCCCAGAGCACATTCTGATATTGGACCATGTAGGCCAAGTAGTTAATGCCCTGTATAGTCAGGGTGGTGGATGCGAAGACTCGCTTACCCAAGTGGTCCAGCTGTCTGAATTTCCTGTCTGGAAGGGGAGAGCACTCAGGTGCTTGTACTTCTTGGTACCGTCATATGCCATGTTGATGACCACAGAGTCAGCTTTAGGATGGCCCCCCAAAAAGGGCTTACCAGCTGGAGCATGGAAGAGCCTGTGCACTTTCTTAGGCACCAGAGGAGTGGTCGAGGGGTGATTCCAAGCCGCCATCATGACATCATCATAAGCATCAATCAGGAGTGGCACCACCACAAGGAGGGCATTGGGCTGCCTCAAATAAATGGCCAAGTGATGCCTCTCTGGGCCCTGCTCCTCCATTTCCCAGCCCATGGTGGCTTGGATGTGCCTCATGACCTCCGTAAATGATTGTTCTTCAGAAGGAAGCTTGGGAACTACCTTAATGTGTTCCTCACCCTCAGAAGGGTCCCCTGGGGTGGAGAAAGACTTCAAATAATCAGAGTCATCCTCATCCAGCTCATCTGGCTCACTCTCAGTCAATGGGTGCCTGTCTTGGTGAGAGCCAGAACTGATGTTGGGTCTGGAGCCAGTGGACCCCAGCATATGGGGGGCACTGGCACCCAACCGTCCCTTGTCCTGGCTGCCTCGTGGATGCCAAAGGTGGGCCCTGAGGAGCAGGGGTCTGCTTTTATATGAAGGACCATCACGCAGAAAACAGGGCATTGTAGTCCACTGGGGCAGGATAATTATATACTGGTGGATAAGGATAGGCCAGCACTGGGTAAAGAAAAGGCAGCGGCGGGGTTGGCAGGGTTGGCATAGGTTACCCTGGTGGGGGTCCTCAGGTGCCAGTTGTGGGACTGGAGTTGGGCCCGCAGGCTGCAACAAGGGTAAGACTGGTGTCAGGCCCACAGGCTGCGGAAGAGGCAACACATGTGCCAGGTATGTGGCCTGGTGCAGTGGCAGAACTGGTGGCATCCCAGTGGGTGTTGGTTGAGGAAGCCTGGGAGGAGAACCTGTCAGTGCCAGGAGAGGAGAAACAGGTGCCTGGAGGAGGGAGACCTCCTTGGTGAAGGCAGAGGAGATGCCGGTTGCCTGCTGCAGACACTGCCTAGAAGGATTGGCATCTGACCCCGTAGAGGGGACTGACGTAGGCAGTGCCTTGGCCAGGTGGGCAACGGCAGAGGAGCCAACACTGGATGCACCAATGCTGGCAGAGACTCCTGGCTTAGAACCCTTCGAAGTAATGGGCCTGAGCATCAGGGGCTGAGGAGCAGAAGACAGAGTCCCCTGCCCTGAGGAGCCGCCCACCATGACTGAGATAAGGGCAGGTGATGGGGTCACTGGCAGCCCTGTGGGAGTAAGGGTAGGCAGGGACATAGGGTCTGGCTCCCCTGCAGGAGGACGACCCTGGCACAGTTGGAGGCTTATGTGGAGACCATGAGCATGAAGCAGACTAGTCCCGTGCCTGGTGTTTGTCCCAGTGCTTGTGCTTCCCAACAGATTTTCCCTGGGACTGAGAAGAAGAGGAGGAGGCCCTGGAAGACTGGGCTGGTGAAGCCGAAGAGCTCCTGGCCTGCAGTTCCTTTTCCATTGTGAGGAGCTTCTGCTTGATTAGATGGCTCTCCAGGTGTTTAAGATAATGTCTCAGAGTGGCCTGGTTGAACTTCTGGCAGGCTTCAGTGTCGTGGCTGGGGCCTATGCACAAGATACAAGCAGAGTGAAAATCTTTTTCAGGAATCTGTTTGCTACTGGCACACTTTGTGGAGCAGTCGGAAGATGAGCCAGGTGGAGAAGACATAAACTCGATGACGGTAACACCAAAAATTTGTTGTTAAAATTGCTGAAAATAGAGAAAATAAAAAGTGTGGCAAGCATGGGAAATAGTGATCGACTATAGCTTTGACATCCACTAAGGTCCAACATGTGCAGATCGATGGTGGGAAAGAACTGAGGAGTGTGTGGGATCGCCCGCCTTTCTAGGATAGGCCGATGTCAGAGGGTGACATCAGCAGTGTGTGGTCCCCAGTGGTAGACTGCTAGCTAGAAAGTTTCTGTGTTGTCCTGGTGCCTGGCAATTTAGTCCCACCAGTGTTGGCCTGCTGCAAGAGCCTCCCTTGAAGGAAGATTATGCTTTCGAGTAGAGTTTCCTTAAAATCCGGAGTACCTTCAGGATTTCCTCTGAAAGATCCAATTCAGAAAATTATAACTCATTGAGAACCATGCCTTCACGTGTAGGGTCTTGAGGTTTGGGAATGTTATTCTGCCCTGGGACAAAGTCAACAGAGTGTGACACAGTGACAAGCAGCCCCGTGGCACTGAGGGTTGAGATGCTGGATGCCACACCTCTCACTGAACTGGTGACCCAGGATGAGAACGAGCTCGGGTCATTGGGTGGGTTGGCAGGAGGAGGAGTTGGACTGAGCTGCAGTCAAGCAGCTCTCCTCTCCGTGGGAGGGTTGGGCACTGATTTTACCAGCTAACGGTGTCAGGAGGGGAGGGCACTGTTAGGTGCTTGGTGGAAGCCGTGTCACCACACAGCTTCCCGCCTGGACCTTTTTTCTTCATGCCGGCACCCTCTAGAGGGGGTTAGGGCTTCCAGTGCTACTTCCATAACAATGGGAAAAACCCACACCACCTGCCTTGCCCTGTGATCCCCGTACTGGGGGATGGAGCGGTTGATCTGTACACCGCCACCGAGCCTCACCAGCAGTCGACACAAAAAATATCCAAATAAAAAAAAAGTGTGACTCAGTGACAGGCTGTTTGGATTGTTTGCTGGACAGACCCAGGAGCATTGAGTGCCAGGCATGTCTGGCTTGGCCTAGAGTTATCAGAATCATTGTTGAAGGTTCCCTCCTGAGTTTTAGGAGTACTTTCTGAATGAGTGGAAATGGTGGGAAGGCATACAGAAACTTCTTTCTGCAGTCCAGTACAAGGGCATCTTCTGGGACTGTCCCCCGTCTGGTGTTCTGCAACAAAACTGTGGAAGCTAACAGTTCTCCCAAGATACAAATGGATCTATACTGGGAGTGCCCACCTTCTGAACACTATGGGCAGAACCTGCTGGTTTAAGGCCCATACATGATTTTCCTGACTGATTCAGGTTAGGGAATCTGTTAGGATATTGTCTTTGCCTGGCAGATACACTGCAAATATATATATATATATATATATATATATATATATATATATATACACACACACACACACATATTTATGGAAAAAACCTTCAGTTTAATGCATCAGTTAAGGTTGTTCCACAGCGACAAAAGTGAAGAAATTTGGTGCTAGGGTTACCACCCTGCACCCCACACCCACCCCGCCCCCCCCACCAACAAGCATCGGGGTGTGCGTTGGGATAGTCAGGCCTAACTCTCACCCTTGAAACCCAGACCTAAATGTTATCAAATAAACCAGTGCAAATGATGTCATAGTAATGGCCGAACCTTGTTTAACTATACAAGCTGTATATTGTAATAATTCTATATATAACGGTTTACACTGTAATACTGTATTCCTGTTGTAATTGTAACTTGTGTCTTTAACTTTATAATTCCACTTTACTGTAACCATGTGCACTGTATGTCTGTTTCTGTATCTTGATGAGGAGTCTTTGTAAATGAGTCCCTGACTCAAAGGTTGTAATGCCTAAAGAATGCTAAATAAATAAATGGTATGTGGTGGTGGAAGCGGTTGCCACCACGCTGCCCATGTCTGCGTAATAACCGTAACGTTAACGCTAATGCTAACAGTAACAGAGACAGTGACTGAAACGCAAATGCTAATGGTAACTGTAATGCCAACACAAAAGCAAATGCAAATGCTAACTGTTACGGTAACGCAAATGGACATGCAAATGGTAATGCAAATGGTAACATAAACGCAAACGGTAATGGTGATGCAAATGCACACGCAAAAGGAAACGGTAATGGTAGTGGTAATATGACTGCAAATGTTAACAGTAACGGTGACGTAAATGTAAATGGAAACGCAAAAGGTAACACAAGCACAAATGCAAACCGTAATGCAAACGGGGCGGAAATGCAAACGGTAACAGAAACACAAGTGGAAACGGTAACACTAACCGTAATGCTAACGTTGATGGAAACACAAACTGAAGCGGTAACAGTAACGGCAACGCAAATGTAAACGCTAACACAAACCGTAACGCAAACGCCAATGGTAATGGTAACTATAATGCTAACATTAACAGAAATGCAAAGTGAAGCGGTAACACTAACAGTGACGCAAACGTTAGTGCAAACGCAAATAGTAATACAAATGCAAGTGCAAATGCAAACGTTAACAGTAACGGTGATGCAAAGGTAAATGCTAACGCAATCAGTACTGGAAACGCAAGCTCAAATGTAAATGCAAACGGTAACCGTAATGCTTATGTTGATGGAAATGCAAAGCGGTAATGCTAATGCTAATGGTGCCACAAATGTAAACACAAATGCAAGCACAAACACAAATGGTAATGGTAACAGTGATGCAAACATAAACAGTAACACAAACAGTAATGGAAATGCAAGCGCAAATGTAAATGCAAAAGGTAAAGCTAACCGTAACACTAACATTGAGGGAAATGCAAAGTGAAGCAGTAACGCAAGCGGTAACGGTGATGCAAAAGGAAATGCTAATGCAAACAATAACAGAAACTCAAACTCAAACGATAACGGTAAGGGAAACACAAACACAAATGGTAATGCAAATGGTAACGAAAACACAAATGGTAATAGTAATGCAAACAGAAGCACAAAAGGAAACAGTAACGCAAACAAAAATGCAAGCGCAAACGGTAATGCACACAATGACGCAAACAGAAACACTAACGCAGACAGTAATGGAAATGCAAGCGGAAACATAAACACAAATGCTAATGGTAACAGTAATGCAAATGCACACGCTTTGTGTCCCAAACCGGTGCATCCAGAGGCACAGTGAATACAAAGAATGGAAGCATAATAATGGCCCTCGGACCAGAAAATGAGTACTTGGAATACTAAATGGCTTATATCTCAGGAACTGTATGACATAGAAAAAAAATTAAAGGGGTACTGTCAGCTTTGCCCCTCGGTTTACCTTCAGTTCACAAATGCTGATCTGTGGACACAAACGAGTATTACAGGTAGGTATGCTCTGGAATGGCCCTGCATCAAAGTAAAAGTGATCAGTTCACCTGATTTCTGATATTTTGCATTTCTTTTTTCATATTGGCCCCGACTGAAAGTCTCCATCCCCCGGAAGAAGATGCCGTGCCGAGAACGTGCCGGGAACGCACGTCTACTCTGCACTCTGTGCTGAGATGCACCTTTTAGCAAATAAATCGCAGCAGGCAAGTAATACAGCATAATCGATAAAATTAAAGAACTGCTGGTATGTACGACATTGAAATGAGTTCTGGATTAGCTGCAAAATCCTACTAGAGTCTGGTGCCGAAATCCTTCGCAGGCGCACTTTCGGTCAGAGGAAAGATCTTGCACATGTGTGAGAATGTGCCACTATGCAGGCGCGGGATTTCGGTGCCAGACTCCAGTAGGATTTTGCAGCTAATCCAGTGCTCGTTTCATTGTCGTACATACCAGCAGCTCTTTAATTTTATCAGTTATGCTGTATTACTTGCCTGCTGTGATGTATTTGCTAAAAGGTGCATCTCAGCACAGAGTGCACAGTAGGCATGCGTTCCCGGTGCGTTCTCAGCACAGCATCTGCTTCAGGGGATGGAGACTTTCAGTCGAGATCAATATGAAGAAAGAAATGCAAAGTATTAGAAATCAGGTAAACCGATCACTTTTATTTTGATGCAGGGCCATTCCAGAGCATACATAATGCTTGTTTGTGTCCACAGATCAGCATCTGTGAACTGAAGGTAAAACAAAGGGCAAAGCTGACAGTGCCCCTTTAAAATCTCATATTATTTATGACTTTCCCAGCTAGTTTTGCACTTAGTCCCCCAGTGGGGGACTAAGCATTTTTGCATAGAAAAGTCCATATCTCAAACTGTTTTCGAGATACGGGACCCGAAAGGCACAGCAGATGTCGTAATGTTATCCCATGGGAAACATTGTCAAATTCGGAGTGCCGTAACTTTGCAACCCTGTTATATTTTGGCACCAAACCACCAAAAGGCACATCTGTGTGATGTTGGCTTTCTTCCCTGCAAATTTCAGTTCAAAAGACCAAACTGTTTGTTTTGCGGCAGGGTGGCAAAGATTTCCTTTTGTTTTGGCCATACTTTTACAAATTACTTTCGTAAATCACGACACTTTCGCAAAAAAACAAAATCATGAAAATGTTGCATTTGCGAAAGTATTTTGCAACACTACTTTTTACAAAAATTTAAAAATCATATTTCTGGGGTGTTTTACCCCCCCAAAAAAAGACATGGCTAGCATCCTCAGGACTTGACAAGGTAAACACAAGAATTGTGTCCCAAGAGGTTCCCAAATTTGAATGCCAAGCATTTTTCTGACCACCAACTGAAAAAAAAATGGCTGAATCACGAAAGTAAAAAGGTCATTTACGACAGTAAAAACTGCATTTTCGACACTGTCGCATAGTTTTTTCCCATAGACTATAATGGGATTCAGTGTTTTTTGAATAACTTTTGAACTGTTTAATATTTTTTCACAAAATCTTTGAAAGGCACATTGGGGACCCCGGCTGCATGTTTCCTGAAGTTTTCAGACTGATCGTGCAAACCGCGTGGGCTGTAGGCATGAGCAAAGAAACACTCAAAAATCCGTAATTTTGCATTTTTGGGTGCTCTGTAGCTCCGTAACCATATATCCGACCATAACGAAACTTGGCAGTTTTACAGATCTATGATACCAGACTGTGCTTGCAAAACTTCAGGCAAATTTGTTGTATGGTGGCAAAGTTATTAAGGTGCAAAAATTGAGGTTTTGTATGAAAGTGGCTACTTAACCCTAACTACAGTGGCATGGTATACAAGAAAGGAGCACTAGGCAGTTCTACCTGTTTTCAGCTTCATCTCGGGGGGGGGGGTAGGTGTTACAGATGGAAAATGACATTGAAAAAGATTAAGTTGATGGTGGTAATTTTAGTGAATTGGGGAAATTTGGTCAGGACACCAGGGAAATTTCCCTACTCTTTGGGTAGGGGGAGCTGCTGCTCTATGTTCCAGACAACTGCCAAAAATGCATAGATGGAGGAGGATGGAGGTGTATCCCACCTGTCCTCTGACTCTGTCCTTTCTGCCATGTCACGCATCAACTCCAACTCAATGGAGGTATCTCTTGTACGTGATTTGCCTAACGACATTGCCGTACCTGATGTTCCTGTAAAGATCAACTCTGTTCCTGTTCCTATTGTTCAATTCGACTCCAAGGATGAAATTTCAACACCAATACCCACTGACTCGCAGCAGTTATCTGCTGTCCACTGCCCAGTGTTCCTCCACACCAAAGAACTCACATTAGAATGAGATATGAAAGAAAAGAAAAGGAAACGGCTCTGGCTCATCACTGAAGAGGAATGCTGCTTTCAGGTAATAAAAGCCAGACTCTGCCACAGTATCACAACATCCTCTGACAGCTCCTCTACCTCTACTCTGCTCTTTATCTCATTGACATTGATTGACAACTCACAGTGAGTTGTCATTCACTGAGCGCTTACTGTATACAGTATGCAGGCATTGACAGCTCAGTTGGAGGCCAGCCATGGTGGAGATAGGAGGGCTGTGCTGGTCGCCAGCATGGGTTCGGGATGGCGGGGACTGGGATGGTGGGACACTACCTGCCGGAGTGGGGGTTGCACTAGACCACCAGGGAAGAGATGTTATTTAACATACTGGGGCTCGGATATCGACTATACAGTGGATTGGGATGGGGGGGTTACACTGGACATCAGGGAATATGATGCAACATTGGGCGGGTGATCGAGTATAGGGAGGGACTGCTAGCCACCAGGGAATACCATTATGATTTTGGTTGGGGGTGGGACCACTGGACACCAGGGATATCTTAGAGTGTTGTTATTGGGTGGCAGTCAGCAACCACTGGGGGACAACTAGACCACCAGAAAATATTTATTGTAATAGAACTGGGTGATCAAGATGGTGATTGGGGAGGGGGGGTACCACTAGCCACCAGGGAGTATATTTCTTTGGATCAATTAGCAAGGTAAAGGATCACAAGACCACCAGGGTATATATTTATTTTATATAGGGCAGGCGATCGGTGAGGAAGGGGACCACTAGACCACCAGGGAATATACTTCCTTGGATTGGGGCGGCAACTGGTGGGGGGAGGGATCACTAGACCACCAGGGGGAAAGGGTGCTTAACAAATAAGTTTTACTTACTTAAAGAATATACCTTATCACCATTACTAGCTTGAAAAGCACGTCAGTGTGTCTATTCATATGTGTAGTACTGTATATTGAATTTTAAACTGGAAATGGGTTTTGAGATAAGTTTACATTGCAAAAAATGGAAAATATTTCAGATCAAATTATAGCAGAGTAACCAGTTAACATTTATTTGTTTATAATTTTTTTTAATTTATATTGTATCCCTGATTTTACCCCCATTTTCTCCCGATGCTGCCCAGCCATGTTCTCTGTGGTACTAGGATGCCCTCCCACCACTTGCCGCCCACTCGCCTGCACTGTCCATGGACCTCCATCCATGGGAAGTGGAACTACGGTGGAGAGCTGCCTTCTGGCTGCTTGGTCCTGCTCCCTCCCCCCCCATGCCAGCTCTCCGATGACCCGGGCTCGTTCTTAAACCTGGGTCATCGGCATGACACAAGGTAAGGCGTCCAGCACCTCAGCACCACTGGACTGGCTAGTTGTTTATTTTTTAAAGTGATTTATGCAAGTTTCCCCAATGCTGTTTTCACATAGTATGTCATTGCCAGCCATGCTTCAGATGTTGAAGCTGCAATTTGTTTTGTAAAAAAATCTGTCATAATCATTTTTTTGATGTTTTATCAGTGCCTTATTTCTGGCTGCCCTCCAGTTTTCTCTGTGTGGCCACACCCCCAGAATGATGTCATGTAAGAGAGCTGTCAATGTTTTACATACAGCAGCAAGGAATTCTGGCTAAATAATAAAGTTTACTTAAATTTTCCTTACTCAGAGGTGCAGTCTTTTATTTAAGCAGTGGTGACTGCAGTATAGCATCTAATATGTAGGTATACATAGCAAGGCATTGTGGGTACAATAAGAAGCTGTTTTCCAATGTCCTTACTGTGAGGTGCAGCCTCATATTTCTATAGTGACTTCAAAAATACGAGCTCTCACATATTTATCTTCAAAACAAGGTACTGTGCATACAGTATCTAGCTGACAAGATTTCTTTACCGAGTAATGTAGTCTCCTATTTCTGTAGTGAGCAAAGAAATATAATAGCCTGTATACTAATTTACATAGAGAGGCATTATAGGTACAGTAAATAGCTGATTTTTCTATCTAAAACTTAAAACTGGCAGTGTCCCTTTAATAACTTTGTTTCCCTTTGTGTGATGTCACAGTTTGGGGTTGCAGCACTGAGAAAACAAGTATTCGTCAATGCCGAGTGTTGTCTTGCTGGCATTGGTAGTGTAGGAGTTAGAGAGATGCACAATAGGAATGACAGTGAAGTATGGAACTGATGCCAACCCCACTCCACCCTGCAGAGAGGTGTGTCTTTGGGTTGTCGGCCATAACGCTGATGCCATTTCAACTCACCCTACCCTGCAGACTCCGACAAGTGTCATGTTGTGCCCTGGGGTCATCAGGCCTTACACTCACCCCATTCCATAAGGAACTACGTTGAGATGGGTGCAGTATAGGAGAATGGGATGAACTTTGGGGAAGAAGAGTCCAAGGCACACCTTGATGCCTGTCACTGGCTACTGGGTGGGGGTGGGGGGCGGAATGGCATGAACATTACAGCAGATGATCCAAAGTCACACCCCCTGATACCTGTCAGTCTCTACAGGGTGAGGCATTACAGTTGGAAACCCTAACGCCCCAGGTGTTTGTTGGTATTTTCACTCCAAATTTCCAACATGGGCTTTTTGTAACCCCACCTCATGAAAACAATTGCGACCGCTGCTCATGAACAGTGGCACTATGATTTTATTAATCTGTCCCGAATATTGATTTCCCACAGTGACTGCGCCATTCTCGAAGTTACGAGTGTGCATGGAAACTGTACAATGCACACTCGTAATACAGTCATTTTGTGGAATTGTTTCACCAAATTTTCAACATAGGCATTTTGAGACCTCCACTCATGAACAGTGTCACTATAATTTTCTTAATCTTTCCCGAACATAGATTTCCCACAGTGACCATGCCATTGTGTGCCAGATGTGCAAAAACACATTTTGGGCAGGATGTGAAAAATGACAGCAGTATTGTTCATAAGGAGGTGTGGAAAAATGGCAATGATGAAAATCTGGAGTGAAAATATTAAAAATTCTTAAACTTACGAGGTATGCTTGGAAACTGCGCAATGCACGCTCATAACACAGTCATTTTTTGGAATTTTGTCACCAAATTTGCAACATAGGCTTTTTGGGAACCCACCTCATGAACATTGGCACTGTCATTTTGTTAATCGGTCCTGAAAAGTGATTCCGCACAGTGATCACAAAATCACCTTTCAGGACTGAATAACAAAAAGACAGTGACTGAGTTCATGAGGTGGGGTCCCAAGAACCCCATGTTGAAAATTTGGGTCCAAAAGTCACAAAAATGGTTGAGATATCCACTTAAGTTACCCCCCACCCCCCCGTTCTTCAGTTCGCGGTCAGCTTTTAAGAGTTTGGATGTCTCCCGCTGCTCCAAAGATCATGGTGCTGGGCTCTGGAGGTAAGTATGGGGTGAGGGGGCGTGCAGTGAGGTGGGGTGCACAGAGGGTGGATGCGAGTTAGGAGAGGGGGCGCTCCGGACTCAATGACGGACCGTTTTCTTTTTTTCAGGAGTGGACATCACGGGAAGGTTTTCTTTATTTACAGGTGAAATAAACCAACTGTTTGGCACACTGGGATGGGCTCCCAGAGTGCCCCATGACTCGGGGGTTCTGTGGGCTACACCAGAGTGGGCTCCCAGTGTGGCACACAATGGGGTGGGGTAGGGCGGGGGCAAGAACATGGTGATGCACTCGCCTTCAGAGCACAAGAGGCACACTAGGGTAGGCTCCCATTGTGCCACACAATCTTGAGGGGGGTTATAAACATGCTGATAGGGGGATTGGGCACCCCTGTAGTCGGCTTTCTAAGGATTGTGAGAGGCGGACAACGACAGCCACCGCCATGTTTATTGAAATGTTTCAGCAGGCAAGACATGCCCTGCAATGGCGGAGTGCTCCCTCATTGCGGCAGTGAAATTCTTTCAAGTGGGTGGCACACTTCTCAACTGCTGTCATAGATAGCATGCTCATTCATTGGTGCCACAGAGACCAGACCAAAAAAGCAGTGGCGCCATTGACCATAACACTGCCGCACCTCCACAACCTGCTACTCCAGCAAGCTGCCACAAAATGTTGCTTGCACTGTGCGCGCAAGACAACATAAAAATGGACAGGGTCATGCAAATGAAACAGAACACAGAAATAAAATGATTTTTTTCATGGAAAACAGCACTTTTTGGCAGTTTGAATAGTAGGAGACTGATTCACAACTTCTTTAGGTTACTACTCCCATTTGTTATGGCAAACTTGCAAAAATTACTTTAAATATATGGGTAAGGGATTTTATTGTTGGACTTTGATTAAATCACTGCATATCCTGTAGTGGCAAAAGGAAGAGTGCTTTGAAATGTGGATTAAAAGGGATTAAGTAGATTTAGCAAATAATTCTTGCGAGATTACTTTTTAAAAACAAAAATAACTTTATGTCACTGATACAGCAAAGGAATATAAATGCATCTAATTAATCCATTTAATGATGACTGACATGACACTATGTTTTTATTTAAGTGACTATCCTAAAATGAGTCATGTGGATAAAAAGAAATGATCAACTTTAACAAGAAAGTTAATGGCATTGGGAATAAAGGTTACAGCCACTGGACTGAGATAATGTTGTCTAATCATTACCATGGAGCTGGTCAAAGTCTAGCCATAAAATCCTAATGCAAAATTCTGAAAATGCAGAATTGTTTCCAGTCAAGACAGATTCCTGAACTGACATTGCCTGAGGCTAAAGTTACATTGTCCTTCTAATCCTGAAGAACCTTGGACGTGAATATCAAGATAAGAGAAGGCAAGCATTTGTCAGTCCCAAATGTTTGCTTGCTGGTATGGCATTGGTAGTGCAGGAGTTAGAGAGATGCATAATAGGAATGGCAGTGAACTACCGAAGTGACACCAACCCCCACCCCCACCCTGCAGAGACTGACAGGCGTTGGGGGTGTGACTTTGGGTCATCAGCCATAACACTCATGCCATTCCACCTCACTCCACCCTGCAGACACCAACAGGTGTCACAATGTGCCTTGACGTCTTCAGCCCTTCCTCTCACCCCATTCCATAAGGAAATAAGATGAGATGGGTGCAGTATAGGAGAATGGGGTGAACTTTAGGGCCAAAAACCCCAAGGCACACCTTGATGCCTGTCAGTATCTTCAGGATGGGGGTGGAGGTGGAATGGGGTGAGCATTATGGGCACTGACCCCAAGTCACACCCCCGACGCCTGTCAGTCTGTACAGGGTGGGCGTTACAGTTGGAAACCCTGATGCCCTGGGCATTTGTTGGTATTTTTGCTCCAAATTTTCAACATGGGCTTTTTGGGATGCCACCTCATGAACCGTGGCAGTATCATTTCGTTACTCAATCCCAAAAGGTGATTTCGCACAGTGAGTATGCCATTTGGTGCCACAGGTGCGAAAACACATTTTGAGCAGGATGTGAAAAATGACAGTTGTATAGTTCATGAGGAGGTGTGAAGAAATGGCAATGTTGAAAATCTGGAATGAAAATATGAAAAAGTGGCAAAGTTACGAGTGTGCATAGAAACTGTGCCGCGCACACTCATATGATCATTTTTTAAAAAGGTTTTCACCAAATTTTTAACATGGCCTTTTTGGGACCTCCCCTCATGAACAGTGGCACTGTGATTACGTTAATCTGTCTCAAAAGTTGATTTTGCACAGCGACCGTGCCATTCTGTGCCACAGGTGCAAAAACACATTTTGGGAAGGATGCAAAAAATGACAGCTGTACTGTTCATAAGGGAGTGTGAAAAAAATGGCAATGTTGGAAATTTGGAGTGAAAATATTAAAGATTGATGAAGTTGCAAGCATGCATAAAAACTGCACAACAGATGCTTTTAATGCAGTAATTCTTCAAAGTTTTTAACCAAATTTGCAATGAGGGCTTTTTGGGACCCCACCTCATGAACAGTGGTACTGTTGTTTCATTAATTGGTACCGAAAGGTGTTTCTGCACAGCAACCGCAGAATCACTTTTCAGGACTGAGAAATGAAATGACAATGCTAGTTTTCATGAAGTGTGGTCCCAAGAACCCCATATTGAAAATTTGGGACCAAAACTCCAAAAATTGGCTGAGATATCAACCTAAGTTGAAACCTCCCCCCATTGACTGCCATTATAGGGCTTGTCGTCATTTATTCAGTTCCGGTTGGTCTTTGAAGAGTGCAGACGTGTTCCTGGTCCACAGAATATGGCTGCTCCCAACCTCCAGAGGTAAGTGTGTGTGTGGGGGGTGCAGGATGGGGGTTATGCAGAGGGTGGGTGTGATTGGGGACGAGGGCTGGCAGGAATGATTAGGACCATTTTCTTTTTTTCAGGTTTAAAAAAATATGTTGTGGGACTGTTTTCTTTTTACAGGTGAAATATTAATAAATGGATTTTGCACACTGGGGTGGGATCCCAGTGTGCCAGAGTACTGGGGGATCAATGCCAACCCGGGGACTGAGCACTCCAAGAACATGGGGTGGAGGGGGGCACATCAAACACCGGGAGTGGACATCCCGGTGTCAGAAATATCAAAGAAGTATTTTTTGGCAGACTGGGGTGGGCTCCCAGTGTGCCACATTAATGAGGGGAGGGGGGATACATGCTGACATGGGGATTGAGCACCTCGATGTTGGCAGGGGATGGAGAATGAAAGGTGCAGGGCAGGCTGCAGCAGATGGAGGGAGCTAACATTTAAATTTGTTGTCCTGCTATGTGCCTGATTGGGAGGGGGGACTGCCGCTGCAGTAATGAAACTGCCCCCGATTGCAGCAGCAGATTTCTTTCAAGTGCGGCGCTCGCTCTGCAACTGCTGTCATCGGCAGCTTCAGCATTAATTGGTGGCCAAAGGATGCACCCATTACAGCTTCTGCTGCACTGGCCACAACACTGCCACACCTCTGCAATGCTCTACTATCTCAATATGTTTCTTGTGCGCTGCACGCACAAGCAAACGTAAAAAAGCGGAAAGAGAAATCCTTTGCCACTTCAGTAATCTGTGTTAATCTGTGACCAGTCTTAAAATTCTAACTGCCACAAGGTTCTAAGTATATTTTTAATGAAAAGATATTTATTTAGACTAGTGTTCAAAGAAGGATGTTTTATTCTCCGTAGTTTGTAAGATACAGTATTTTTTCTGGCAGTTTCACCTCTAAATAGGTATACAAAGTGATGCTTAACTCTTAGAAAATAATTGATATTTTGAGAGTGTCACATTTTTTTCATTTTACATTGTTTTCTTTTGTTCTACTTGTTTTTGTCCCATGGGTTCTAGTCACTACAACATGTAGAATGTCTTCTGAAAAGTCCAAGGCCTGAAACTCTAGCCACTCTGGTACAAAGCTAAGAGGTGCAGAGACTGAAGGTTTGTGTGATGGACTGTTCCCTCTTCCCTCATCAGCAGTTACAGATGAAGAGAAAGCTGCAATGGGCACCTGCTGCTGAGGCTGAGGAGATCCTGGTAACAGAATTGGCTGGGCCAGTCTAGAGCAATCAGGATTAGGTTCACCTTGTCCTGATGACCCTTAAGCACCACCTAATAAATCAAGTGTGAGGAAGGAGAGGTGTACAGAAAGCCTGGTGTCCAGAGCTGGCAGGCGGCATCCTCAACAGTGTTCCCATCAGAGGCACAGAACAGCCAGTTTTTTATTCTCCCATGAGGCAGAAAGGTCTAGCAAAGTTGTGCGCCACTGGGAGAACAGCTTCTCCTGGTGCAAGGACCACTTGTGTGATTTCTCACCTAGCCAGGTCAGAGTATCTGCAAGTTGATTGTTCTCTCTTGTGACATGTACCACCAAGACATCTGCCTGCAGGCTGTGTACTAGTAATCAAGTGTAGAGTGCTTTTGGATGCAGAGGAAAGCAGTGTGTCCTGCTTTGCTTGTTTAGTTAGAACATGGTGGTCATGTTGTCAGTCTGGATTTGCACGACCTGACCCCAAATCAACGGAGCAAACTCCACCAGTGCCAAATACACTGCATGGAGCTCCAACAGATGGATGTGGCATCAGATCTCGTTGGGCCACCTGAAACCATGAACTCTGTGGTTGGCCAGAGGAGCATCTCATCCCACCAACAATGCATCTATTGTCAGGGTGAGGGTTGGCTCTGGGTGGTCAAAGGGAATTCTCTCCTAGGCAGCCACCATTTGATGGTGTTCTGCATCAGCTGAGTCACCAGGACCAGCTGGCCCAGGTGACCATGGTGCTGAGACCACTGGCGGCCAGTGTTAACTGGAGGGGGCAGATTTGCCAATGGGACCAGGCCCAATGGTCCACCCAGTCAAAGCTGCCATGTACCCCAACAGCCACAGGAATTCCCAGGCCAGGCAGAATTGCCCAGCCTAAAATTACTGGGCAAAGGATCTAAGATCAGGCATCCTGTCTGCAAGCAGGTAATCCCTGGCTTGGAGAATGTCCAATTCTACTCCAGTGAATTTGATCACCTTCATAGGAACCCGCTTGGACTTGGCCAGATTGAACAGAAGGCAAAGGTCCTGAAAGGTCTGGAAGTCCAGATCCCTGGACAGCCTCACTGCCTCCCTGGAGACAGTTGTGATAATCCAGTCATCCAGGTACAGATACACCCTGGCACCCCTGCACCTGAGGTACGCCACCACCACTGAAAAGCACGTGATGAAAATCCTGTGTGTCAATGACAGTCAAATGGCATAACCTTGAACTGATGAAGAACCCCTTCTGCCCATAACTGAAGGCATCGGTGGTGGAACTGGCAGACTGGAATGTATAAAAAGGCACCTTGAAGGTCTAGGGAGAAGAACCATGCCCCAGCCTCTAGTGATGGTATTATCTGGCTCAGAGTGACCAGACAAAATTTCCTCTTGCACACACACTTGTTCAGGTCATGTAGATGTGGCATCAGCCCCCTGTCCTCTTTCATACCAGAAAATGCCAAGAGACATAGCCCTGTGAAGTCAGGGTATCCGGGACCCGCTCTATCTCACTTCCTTTGAGGAGCAGAGTGATTTCACTTTGCAGTACAGGCAGCATGCCCTCTGGTGCTCTGGACTCCCTTGATGCCTGGAGTTAAGTAAGGCAGGAGAGCCTCAAATTCGAGAGGCAGACCCAAACCTGCCATTTCTATCACCCACTTGTCCGAGGTAATTGCAGATCACTGCAAAAAGAAGTGGAGGAACCAACCCCCAAACAGGAGATGGACCAGGATGGAATGGGAATTGCACCCCACAACCCATCAATTGGCAGCCTTAGGGGAGGCTCTGGATGTCAGGGTGCTGGTTGCCCATGACCCCTATTTTTTCTTGCCCTGACCACTCTGCTTGTGTTTGGGGTGATAATGGCTGGAATTGCCTCTACTGATGAGGCTGCTGCTAAGACTGGTGGCCAGTGTTATGGAAGAAACTCTTTTTCACCTTTACGGGCTTAGTAGCCTGCTGTGATAAGGCCACCGAGTCCAGGGAGACAATGGACTTCTGAATATGAATGAGTTTGTCCTCCACCCCAGGACTGAAGAGGTCTGTGTCCAAAAATGGTACATCCCGCCAACTTATGCTGCATCTCCAGAGTAAACGTAGAGATGAAGCCTGGGCCAACATTGTATTGACAGGGCCACAGCCACTGTGCAGGAGCACTACTCACACAAGTCCAAGACCATCTGCAGCAGGTGCTTAGCAAGAAAACAGCCACTGTCCTTCATGGCTCTGGCCGCAGACTAGGCTGAGGCTGGATGCAGAAGAACCTCAGTGACTAGGTCAAAGAGGGTGTGATCACACCTGTCCATGAACATGATGTACAGTAGCTAGACTGCTGAATGCTCAAGGTGTCTGCCACACAGATCTTCTTGGCCATGAAGTCCTGTTTCTTGTACTCATCTGTCGACTTGTCCATGTCACCCTGGCCTTTCATCTTCTGAAACGCTCAATCAGAAACCAGCAGCTCAGCTGAGGGGCACTTGGAGGACCGAGAGGGGCTCCTGAAAGGAACTGCTTACTTGTGGACCATGCAGGTGGGAGGGTGCTTTACAGGACATAGAATGCCTCCAAATACTCAGCGCCAGCCCCAGAACAGCCTTGCCTACTGGGAATGCAACTCCTGGGGAGTCATCCCCTTCCTGGATGTCTGTAAAGAGGTAGGATTCCTTATTCTGGACCAGCTCCAAAGGCACATTCAAGGTCTTTGACATGTGCTTCAAAAGAGTGGCACAGTCAGCTCTGTGAGGCTCGACAAATGGAAAATCAAGGTCGACAGATTGACTTTAACTCGAGGAGATCATCAAGGACACCCCATCTGATTTGGAGTCCCCCTCAAAAACAGGCCTTGGCTGCTTTTCCAAGGTGCGGATAAACCTAGCATCCTAGGTGACCACCACTGAGTGGCACCCAGGTAAGTCAGGCCACGGTCAGGACCCCTTCATGGGGGCTCTCGACCAGTTGAGGAAGAGGGAGTTCCACTACAGTCATTAATGCTGGAGGGGCTATGGGTGGCAAAACCATTGGTCAAGTCTGTGAGCCCATCAGAGGCCATGAAGGGAATGAAGATGGCAATGAAGGGGCTGGCAGTATAGGCTAAACCTCCCATGCCAGTGAGTGCCCACTACTGCCACAGGGGGTCTTTATACCTTTCTCTGAGTCAATGCCATAAATGGTACTTTGAGGAGGACAAGGAGCTAAACCTTGGTTGAGAGTGGCATTGACCAGAGCGGGATCACCTCAATAGTCGACCCCCACGAGTGTGATGGGGGTCCACCAGTGGAACCCTGTAGACCACATGCTTAGGTGGCAAGACTGTGATTGACTTCAAAGTGTCACTGGGGGGAGATCACCAATGTAGATAGGAACCAGACTGGCTTAACTGGGGGCACCAGTACAGCAATCACCCTTTCATACAGTGTCAGTGGCTCAGCAGGTAGCACACTCACCTCTGAGGCCGGGAGATCAGAAGGCTGTGGATTCTATCCCCACATCAGGCACTTGAGTTAAATCACAATACTAACACTGTAGTGCAGCATGAGGGGGGTACTGCACTCCTGAGGTGCCGCCTTTCGGATGAGACGTTAAACCGAGGTCCCATCTGCCTGTTCTGGTGGTAGTTCAGGTTGCTGTTAAAGATCCCATGGCACTTCTCGAAAAGAGTAGGGGAATTTTTTATTGCAAAAAGTAAACATTACATCAGTACAAAATATTGAACAAAATAATTTCAGGGAACAAACAAAAAATCAAGAAATGACACTTCCGTAATTCAGTGTATTGTGTTTTGCTTCCCACAAATCCTCCCCCACTGCCCCCCCTCACCAAATATCACATACAATCAATCACTCAGCTTAACCCAGACAGGTGTAAAAGAAAGTCCATTTCTTAACATAAGAACAATATAACAGTACTGCAAGTTCTGAGCTGTACAAAGTGTGTCATGTCATAACCAATAGATATGCTTCCATAAGCTCCGGAATTTCTGTGCATCTAACTTTAATTTCTCCAGTTCTTTCTGGTGACAAACTGCTTCTTCTATTTGTTTGATTAAAACCAAAGTTGGCATATTAATATGCTGCAGAGAATATTGACACCTTGCTTGCCACATATAGAATTTTACGCAAGCAATGATCAAATTTAAAGTGCTCGGGTGATAGTGAGATAATGCCCCAGTCTAATCTCCCAATACCAGACTTTCATAAGAGACCCATTTAGCTAAACTCCATTTCCATCTGTCAGCCAGATCCATCCAAAATTGTTTGGCATACACACAATGGAAGAACAAATGTTCCATTGTTTCTTCCAATCCAGCACACTCTAATCTAATACATTGTTTTTTCTAATATGGGCTTATGTTTCAGGTTCCCTTTCACCCCCAACCTTCCATGGCAACTGAGCCACTGGACATCCCACATTTTGACCGGGATTCTTTTATCTCTAAGTGTCCTTATGGCATTCCTTACTTTAGTAGGAGCACATTTTGGAAAATCTGCCTGAGTAGCAAATTTCCTCCCCATAATATCTACATATAGGGATTTCCTATGTAAATCCAGTATTTGTCTTTTAGTAACCCCCCATAACTTGAGTTTTCGATGGCAGGTACTGCAAAATCTGGGATCTCTAATGTTCACCGTAGTCTAGGGACATCTTTCCCCCATTTCAACAAGAAAGGCCTAAAAAAATAAAAAGGTCTTTCCATTCATCCCATTGATGCGTCTGTCCCACCAAATCTGGAAACATCTTCTTAAAGAAAAAGGAGAAATAAAAAAACAAATGATGTAACATTCCTAGACCCCTCTCTGTTAACAGCTAGATAAATAAAATCCCTTTTTACAGGGTAGAGGCGTCTCCCCCACAGCATTTGAAAAAAGATGCTAAACAATCTTGTCTCCAGAGTCCCTGGTATAGGAAAAACCGCACAAATATATAAAAATATTGGGAGCAAGAATTTTTTGATGATCAAAACTCTTTTCGACTTTGAAAGAGCCCATGTTTTCCACATTTGGACTTTCATCTCCCCCACCCGTATTTTTTCTTCCCGGTTTAAAAATGCCCCATTTCCTATGTACACACCTGTGCTTTTCTTATAATTTATTTCTGTCCCTGCTATACGTGCATACCTATCCAATGCCTGCAAAGCCATCATTCCTGACTCCCTGTTTTGTACTGTAACTACTATATCATTAGCATATAGTGCTAATTCTTGAGGCTGTATTTCTGGTGAAGGTGTCAGGCCCCTAATGGTCCTATCACTGAAAATTTCCCTTACAGTGGGATCCAGGATGAAAGTATACAGCAAGGGACTTAATGGACAACCCTGCCTTACACCCCTGTTTAGGAATAAACTCTCCCCATACATCCCATTTACTGTGGGTAACATTATTGTCCCTTCATACAGAGCTTGTGTCCAGTTTATAAACCTAGGATTCACACCATACTTCTCCAAAACTTGCCAAAGGAATTCATGAGAAACCCTATCAAACGCTTTAGTTTGATCCAAAGCCAGTAGGTAACCCCTTAACTTCTGTTTTCTCCCAAACTCACACACATTCCTTGAAAAAACAGATTTTGTTGTATGTTTTACCCTGGGATAGAGCATGTCTGAACAGGATGGATTAATGAAGACACAATTTTTTGTAGCCTATGACACAAAATAGCAGATAACATTTTATAATCGGTATTGAATAAACTTATGGGCTTCCAGTTACTCAAATTCGTCTTACCCCTTTTTTGTGTAAATACACTATCATCGCAGCAGAAAAATTTCTGTGCAGCTTCCCAGGTTCAAGAATTAAAATTGTACACATTTGGTAAAATCTCACACATCTCATCCACTAAGACTTTATAAAACTCATTTGTGAGGCCCTCTTCCCTTGGAGAGATACCTAACTTCAATCTATTAATTTCAAATTTAATTTCCTCTTTAGAGATGGGTTTTCACAGATCTGCACTCTCCTCTTCTGATAATGTTGGCATAACACATGTAAGGATTTCCTCCCATCCTGCAGATGCCGTGAAAGCAGTTCCCTGTTGTACCTATAAAGAATCCCTTATAATTTCTAACATCTCTATATTTGTAGTTTTCGGCTGCCCAATCTGATTTTGAAGACCCTCCATTAATTTTTCTAACTTGTGTTTGCGTGCAGCAAATGGATCCACCAATGGTGTTTTCTCCGTTCCATATTTCATTTCTGCCTGCAGGGAAACCGCCCGGTCGTATTGATACTTTCTCATATAACCTTTTATTATATCAATCTGTTGTCTTTTTCTCACATCCAAGATATTAGATAAAGAAGTAAACTTATAATATTGATTACGGTGCTCTAAATAAGTTAAATAATCTATTTCTTTTGTCCTTCCGAAATTGAAATAAACAAATTCCTTATGTCTGACTTTGTATCTGCCCACCATTGTACCCATGAGTTGTACATTTCTACTGTCGACTTCCTCGCAGTAAAAAAGGAATTTAATTTATACTGGATATCTAAATTTGTCAACAAAGAGGAGTTTAACTTCCATCGTGATGAAAATGCAGGAAACCTCATAGGTAAATTTACTAAACTGGTAGTACATTTAAATACCAAATGGTTTGAAAATTCACATGATTGTAGGTTACAAGTAAGTGGGACAAGATTTTTGGACAAAAAAACAATCTATCCTGGTATGGAAAGCACTCTGTCTATAGGTGGCACCTATGTCCTTATATAACTCCCTATAAGCATCTTTAAGGGATGTTTACCTCAAAACCTTTTGTAATGCATGAGTATCATAGTAACATTTTTGTTGTACTTGATCCTTGATTTTTTGTCTAAACTTTAGTTCATGCCCCAATATAACTTGTTTTTGAGTAAAATTTAGGGTTGAATAGTTTGGAACAGGTCTATTCGGGATGATTTGACCTGAGGGGCATACGTATTAATAAGTCTAAATGGGAAACCTTTATACACACAATCCAACAGGAAAGCCCTACCCAGTATATATCCACTAGCCTTGTTACTTGAACACTAGTATGGTTAAATAAAATGCCTAAACCATCTGCTGCATCTTCCCCATATGACCAGAAAGTAGGCCCATTGGTCCCCAATTTTTTTGCTTGACTTGTATCATGCAGACAGCTAAACCTTCTTTCCTCAAGAAAAATAATATCTACATCTAAGGTGTGACAAAACTGCAAGCAGACCATCCTTTTTTCATAATTTTTGATGCTGCACACATTTAAGGAAACAAACTTAATTGCTGCCATAGGTTTTGTTTTGTGTCCCCCTTAAGGTTTCTGAACATCTTTTTCCATTTTTTCCCTTTTTTTTCTTAGTCTCTGCTACCCCACCTCCTCTTCACATTCCACTTCAGAAAGAAAACCAGATCTTGTGGAAACATCCAATTCTGAACCTCTCTTCTGATCCTGTAAAACCTGAAAAGAGTTTCCAGTAAGGATTTCAGAATTTTGTGCAACATGTCTGCTAGAGGCCCTGGTCACCCTTCTTGGATGGGGGTTTGAAACTCTGATGTAGAAGGCGGTGGTGGCATTGTACTCTTTCTACTTTGAGCTTTAGAAGTAATCGGTACCTCTGGACCCATACCGGAAAGACTCTAATGTGAAACCTGCTGTGGGGTGTCTTGTGAAGCTGCACCTGGTTCCTGTCCCAGGACCTGTGTGTGCTCAGTCATATTTGGGCCTGCACTAGAAGTAGATGCTGAGGTAGTGGGGCCTTCACTAGATGAAGGAGCAGAGGTAGTAGGGCCTGTTCTAGGTGTATTCCTACTCTGATGCCTGTCTTGTGCTGAGGTTATTAAGTCCTCTTTATTTATGCCTCCCTGCCTATTCTGTCCAGCCCAAGGGCACTGGTGATAGGCATGATCCTGCTCTTTGCATAAATTAGAGTAAAAGGTATTCCTACGTCTCACTATCATGGTCAAAGTCTCCACAGAGAGCGCATTTCACTTTGTCACATGCACTGTGAGGTGTCTCCGACTACTACATTTGTAACAGGCCTTGGGTTGCCCTGGATACCCCCCCCCCCCGTCCTTTCCCAGAAAAAAATTATTCGGGATATGATTCACTTCAGTTCCCATGATATGCAATTTCACTTTAAACTTCCAGCTTCCAGTCCAAATACCTTCCCCATCAATAGTCACTTCAGGTGGCCCTAACACTGTATATTTTTGTTCCAATCAGAAGAGAATGTCCCCTACATTCACCCCCTCATTTCAGAACATGATGTTAACTGTTTTATATAGCGGCTTTGTGATAGGTATGGCCCAGAAAGGTAACCATAAAGGCTGTATTTTACGATTTTTCATATCGCTGCCAAAACTTATCTAAGCCAGTAAAAGATTTAAAACTAATATCAAAAGTGTCCTCCCCCTCTTACATTGATCAAAGCATAAATCTCACTGGCTTGGAAGTTCATAGATTCTTTCAACAGTTTTCTGGTGACAAAAAGTCTGTCAGGATGTTCTGCCAGCCCGCCCCGATATCTAGGGTGGACAGCATTTCTCCTGGGCTCTTGTTCCAATCTATTTTGTCTGAATAGATCAGAGAAACATGGCCTCAATTGTTGTTGCTCCCTGAGAGGAGTTACAGGAGTATGGTGTGGAAAACCCGTTGGAACCTCAGTTCCGGCATTAGTAGCAGCATTGTCACTAGTTTCAGTATCTCCCACCCCCTCTGTAATGTTTGTAAGTTTCAAAACAGAGTCCTGGCCTTGTTAGGCATCCATGGGGGCCCCTGATCCTGATGCTGTGCCTTGTGTGAAAGTCTCCCAGGTGGAGTCTGGGATCCATTTACCATTCTGCATAATCCAGCCGGCATTCAACAAAGTACTGTCCTGTGACCAGTCTGAGTTAGGGAAACTGTCTTTCCTTGCGTTTCCCTTCTGCATTCCTTCAGCTCAAGCGTCAGAGGGGTGAGTCATCTCAGCTTCATCTGTCAAAACTTGCTCCTGACATCCAGTCTCTGTACCCTGTAATGCTGAGGAAATAACAGCGGTCCTTGGTAAGTCGCTTATATTTTGGCTTGAATTCTCCTCAGTGCACCCTTGCATGTTCAGCAGAAAGATATTAGACTCAACCTCTGAGCCCATTTGTCCCGTTGCATGGACCTTTCCATGCAAAGCACCACAAGTCTCTGATGGTACACTCGCTTTGCTTGCTTTTCCCCCTGCATGGCTTCATCAAAGGAAGCAAGCCCAGACTGCACAGTTTCTCTGACCTGTTGCTCCATCACCAACCTGGTATTGTCTGCCATTCCAGACCCAGATCAGCAGCAGCTCCCCCTACTGTCAGAGTAGGGGAATTTTCCTGGTGCCCTGGCCAAATTTCCCCCCATTCATGAGAAATATCACCAACAGCTTAATCTGGTTCAAGGTTAGTTGGCATTCATCTGTATCCCCCTCCCCCAGGTCGTGCCTGAAAATAGGCAGAATTTATCTAGTGCACTTACCTGGTCAACAAAAAATAAATAAATAATAAATACAGGGGGGATCCTGGAAGCCTGGGGTCTTTGAGCTTGATAAATCAACCTCCCTTTCCAACTCGGTGACCCATGTTCAGAAGCAAACTTGAGTCATCATGTGTGAAGGCAGGCCGAGCTGCAGTGGCAGTGCACTGTGGCCGGGAGGAAATGGTGCTGGATTCTGGCACCACAGCATCTCCTGTGGTGGGCTAGGGGGGCTTTTTCCCTCCACAGGTGTTGTTGCATGCACCAAAGGCCATCAGGAGGCTCTACCCATGCCAGGGAAGGAGGAAGTGCCAGGAACAAAATAGAATAAATTCCCCATATCTGCCTATGACAGCTGACATCTCTGGCTCCGCTGGGCCCTAGTACCCAACACTGTATCCTGTCCACATGGTGGAGTGCCTCGGGGGAAAGGACGTCTGCCCCTACCTACAGAGGAAGTTTTGGGAGCCATTAGAGTTTGCTAGATCCAGGGGGACCAGGAGACACTAATCCTGAACAGGATATATCCATGGGATCAGACCCCTGGAAGGACAAGTGAGCCAGGAGAGAAAAAGTTCTAGAAAAAAAATGTATTGCAATGTGGATAATTCACCTAAGTCTTAGCATGTGAAAGTTGCGGAAGAAATGTCAGATAGGATGTGGCCAGAGGATGGCACCATGGGTGGGGGAGAAGCTCAGCTTGTAGGTCAGAGAAGTTTAGCTTGAAGATGTCTTGTGACTGAGCTGGTTCCCAGTATTTTCCAATGTGTGGATAGTGTACTGAATCCAAGAAGTACTTTGGAAGCAGTTAAGTGCAGTGGTTTAATGCTCTGAGCTGCAAACCTGGAGACCTGGGTTTGAATCCCACAGCCCCCACTTCACTTGCATACAATGTGATCCTGAGCAAGTCACTTAACTTCCTTGTGTCCCCAGGTCACACCTGTAAACAAGCTTCAGCTTAGTGTGTCTCTCCTGGTTAAAAAAAAAGTACTTCTTCACTGAGAGAGTGGTGCAAACAGAACTGTTTGCCCTGGGTAGTGGTTAATGAAGAGACAGTGCCTAGGTGTAAGAGGGGATGGGTAACAGGGGAAAGCAGAAATGAAATGGCGTAGAGCAGGGACACCAGTAGGGCACTAGGGCAACCTCTAGCTATCACATAAGACATAATGTTCAGATAGGCATCCTGGGGAGGCTGGATGGACCATTGGTCTTTTTCTACCAGTAACTTTGCATGATTCGAAGTTTCGTCATGTCCACACCCACCTCCGCTCCCAAGGCAGTTGTAAAAAATGCATGCTGGTAAACAAGTACCAATTTATAGTGATTACCTACCCATTCTACATAAACAACACATCCACATGCACATTTTTTTTACATATAAATACTCTTTCCCTCTTAGTAGCCATGTTGTTACTCGCACTCTTGCCCAAGGAAGGACTGCTGCTTCAGCAGAGCTCACAGAGTGAGCCTGTTGGCATCTTTGTCTCCCTCCCCCTTTGCCTTCAGGTTCCTGCTGATCTTCAGAGTCCCAGACTAGTGCACTACTTGCTGCTGGCTGTCCACCAGTCGTTTGGGTTCATTGGTGGGTCCAGTGCTGAACAGTGTGATTTTTAAAGAGCACCTGTATGCTTCAACTCTGTGCTCTTGCTCGAGGATGGACTGCTGCTTCAGCAAGGCTCACAGAGGGAGCCTGTTATCATCTTTGTCTCCTTCCCCTGCACCTTCAGGCTGCTGCTGATCTTCAGAGCCCTGGAATACTGTGCTGCTTGCTGCTGGCTGTCCACCAGTCGGTAGGTTTGTGGGTAAGTTTTTGTCCTCTTCACTATTTGACTGTGCTATTGTACGCAGCCCCTCTGCTCAGCAGCCCTTTCACACAAAGGACCATTGCGCTAAGGACACAGAGGAGTCTGCCTGGGGTTGGCTATGAGCCACCCAGACTGCCCCTCTGACCTCCCCCCCGTTTGCTGTCTTCACCTTTGGTATTGGACGCTACCTAACAAGGTGACTGTATCTTTGTCTGTTCGTTTGTTTGTTTGTTCAAGGTAAAAAACAATTGAGTAGAAACTCATTCGCAATGGTAACCTTTACAAAAATACAAAATACAGGTCAACACTCAACATAACAAATACAATCAAACAACAAATATCAATACAAAAACATAAAAGAAAAGAGAATATCAATAACAATGACAAGGTTCCTGTATAGATATCAGGTGTCTTCTTAGATGGGATGTTGATAAGGGCTTACCAATCTTTTGCTTATATTCATGAGGAAGGCTATTCCAGCATATAGGAATATAATTACTAAATAAATATTGAGAACGTTTTGATTTTACAAGGGGGACAACCATATCTGTAACAACTTGATTTCTCAATGTCAAAATAGGCATCCTGGGCAGGCTGGATGGACCACTGGTCTTTTTCTACCAGTAACTTTGTATGATTCAAAGTTTCATCATGTCCACACCCACCTCCGCTCCCAAGGCAGTTATTATGCACCTTCCATCTTGCCCTACCTAGGTGTACACTGCTTACAGGTTCTGTGCTCCCCATTGTTTTGTTTGCTGGTTTTATCACTGTTTGTGTACTACTCACACTATACAGCCATTTCCCTGTTGCCAACTCTATACAGTACAACCATCCTGGTGGCATTGTTTGATCACTGCTTTCAGCTGCTCTGTTATGTAGTGTGCTACCTATTTGCATTATAGCCACTGATTTGCTGTCACCTAGACAATTCCTATCTGGGTACTCCCACATCCTGCATATATGACTCCTAATTATCAAGTATAGGTTCTGCACTGTAATAAACATTGTGCTTAGCTCTTCTGTTGTAGTGTCCCACCTACTTTCGTATAGTTAGCTACCCAGTACTCTGTGGAATACTGCGCTGCAGCCTTACCGGCATGTTGCTCACATATTTCAAATTAAAATGTAGGTGTACTATCAGGTGTTAGCACTTGCTACTAACCACTTGTCTAGCACAAATATTCGTACATCTCTGCCTAGTTGCTAATTGCCTGCACTTGTCTACTGCTTCACTGCTGAGTACTGTTTTCTATTGTGCATTGCTCAGCTACTGTGCATTCTGTTCTGCCATTTTGCCTTTGCCCCATCTTCCTGCTGCTATGTTCCTTGCATTACTCTGCCTATTCCATTTTCCTCTTCTCCTTTTACCCCCTCCACCCCATCCCTCATCCAACTCCCCTACTCTCTCTTTCCTCCTCCTCACCACCCACCTACCCCTGTCCTTTCCCTTCTAACGCCCTTCCTCACTATTCACCCTAGTCTCTTGTCTTCCCCTTCCCTCAACCTAGAGTTCCTCCACATTGCCCTCCTTTTCCCTCACTGCCACTCCTCACCCTGCTCTCTGACCCATTCCAAGGGTAGGAAGCCCCACTCCATCCTTCTCATTCTCCTACTCCTCCTACTATCTGGCAGTGTACAGCCCAGTCCTGGTCCCTCCCCATCTTCCCTCCTCCCTATGCTACAGCCAAGGGTCTTAGCATCTTCCATCTGATTGTCAAGAGTCTTATTCCTAAACTAGACCTCCTTTCTATTTGGCTTCAGTTACACTTCCATGATATCCTACTGTGGCCTCCCCCCGTCCCCCCTCCCCATTGTCTAGGGGTGCACAGATGGTAAAGTGAGGAGGGACGCGAAGACCCAACACAGAAATCTCACCAGAAATATCCCACAGGGTCAAGGCTTAAGATGAAACATTTGCACCCACCTGAAGATGTCTTCAAGACAGCTGGGAATCTTCAGAGAAACAGGCGACAATGACATAAAGGGCACCCCATCACTTCTCCCAAGATCCACGGCTCTGGATGTCCTCTGATGTCTTTCAACCATGCAGATCCTCATCAATCCTGGGACCAGAGATGCAGGAATACTTTAATAACAGACCCACTGAAAAGAAACTCATTAGCAGTTTAAACTTTGGGGTTATTAAGTTCATTGGATGCCATTTACAAACGACAGCAATGCCACTTCATTCTCTAAATAAGTCAAACGCTTTATTTCTCCTGTGCCCAAAACTATTCAAGATGAGCACAGGGGTTCAATTGCAGCTAGAATAAACATACAGCTCCTTGGGGCTAAACATTTACACAGAGAGAACATGACTGCAAACTTTTGACAGAGCAAGGTCTTTAACAGCTCTCTTCAGCAGAAGTGATTTTCCCCAGGAACCTAAACGACCTCTTACCCTGGACTGTGAAGCTCCAAAAATCCTAACTGGCACAATTACGTACCTAACCGAGCTTCTCACTTTGTTTCAAAGGGGGTCCTAACATTCTTCCTCTAACATAGAGAAGCGTACAGCTTCTCCCGACCGTGCCCCGACTCTCTGATCCAGCCTTCCAGGAACATGGATGGTGCGGAACCAGCCAAAACCCACCTCACCATACCCCCCTACCCGGTCATTTTCCTGGTCTGCCACAGTCTCCCCAAAT
Source organism: Neoceratodus forsteri (assembly GCA_016271365.2). Lineage (NCBI taxonomy): Eukaryota > Metazoa > Chordata > Ceratodontiformes > Ceratodontidae > Neoceratodus > Neoceratodus forsteri. The sequence continues at coordinate 1,198,595,610 of CM057452.1, forward strand.
TACATTTTACTCCCTCCTAGATCCTGGAATGAGGCATAGAACATGGTGCACGCTGGACTCTTAGGACCGTACAGCCTTCTATCAACCATCCTGCTGCCTGATATGTGCAACCAGCACCGGGGGAAACACACCTCCAGGGCACTCTGTGGACCACTTGGCTAAAGACTGGCAGCCCCCAGGCCTGTCCCTCCAAACAGGCCCTAGTGGGGTTAGAGGCTCCCCCAGGCCCCTTCACCAGTGGGAGCCCAGGCTGCCTTGCCACACCAGGAGGCAGAGGCTCTGCCACCACCTACTGCCACCCCAACGACTTAGGCCCACTATCCACCTGAAACAGGGCAACCCAGACCCTGGGGCCTACTTATCCTGCATCTCACTTCTCTCACTTCCACCTCCCAGAACCCAGGACCCCACATACACGGCTGCAGCTACCTGTCTCTCTGCCTTCCCTCGGATTCTCACCTCGGGGACCCAGCGCATCGCTGCTGATGAAGTCAGTCTACCTAAAGCGAGTGGGGAGGGGGGGTCCCACCCACACTGCCCTGCAGTGCCTGTCAGTCTCCTCTCTCTACCCTCTTCCTCAAACTTCTCATTCCTTCCTTATATACAACCCAAAAACCATGCCCTCTGCTGCCACCAAATGGCACTTAATAGCAATTGCACCCCAGAGCACTAATAGATCCCTAATCTCTGCACACAACTAAGAAGGAAGGGGTCCCTAAAGGGAGCACAAGCCTCTCTCAAATGAGAGAGGGCTTACACTATGTATCACTGACTCCTGGCTCTCCTCCAGGACTCCTGACCCTAACCTGTCCCTTCCTAATTACTATTATTTCAAGCAGAACAGGGGGAAACGTGGTGGAGGGGTTGCCATTTACATCCACCAGAGCTTTTCTTGTACTGTGGCTATTAGAGAGGCCATACCCTCCTCCCTTGAATTTCTACTACTCAAACTCTCATTCCCCTCCTCAGTACCTATATTAATTGGGCTTTTCTGTGCCTTTCCTAAGATCTCACATTCATCACTAGTTGAATCTCTTTGCACCATTGCTTCTCACTCCTCCACAGGTGAACTCATCCTTCTTCTTGGGGTTTTCAGTTTGTAGCCCCTTTCTGGTACCATCCGGGAGAGGACCACTACCCCTACCAGGGTGGCCACTAGCCAGAATAGGGCTCTGGGTTCCCATAGTTATAAACAAGAAGATTCTCTCCCAAAGTTAGAAAATAAAATGATGGTGCCTCCACCCAGAATACATATTAGTGGGTCTGTTTGCTTGTAGTACAACCCCCGGGATGTCGTACCAACCCACCTCCCCAACAGTTACCCCAGGCATGGACTTACTAAGTTCGAACCTCCCCACATTCAGTTAAAACATTTACCCTTTTCCATAACTTTATGGTTTATTTACAGTGGGAGGGTTTAGGAATGGGGTAGTGGAACAGAGTTCAAACATTTTCATTTTGCATTTCCCAAAATCACATTTCTCTTTGATTCAATCCCCAGAATTCAAACAGTGCAGCCACCAGTATCTGTCTGTCTGTCTGTCTGTCTGTCTGTCTATCTATCTATCTATCTATCTGTCTGTCTGTCTGCTGCAGGTGTTATAAACCCAGACTCACAGGTCTCAGTCCATTTACCCCAATGTCCAGTACCTGGGTACCTAGATTTAAAGTTGCAGGCCTGAGATGCAGCTGGTAGCCAGTGTTGGCGCACTTACTTGAATTAAGTAACTTTTTGCATTTCCCTATGCTTTTCCTCCAGCCTTAGGGGGCCTACTTAAACTATTTACAGTCCCCAGGTGCAGAGCAATTCCTGTGGTTTACTCACGGTTCTGCAGAATCAGTTCTCAGATGGTACAGTTCACTGAAGTCCTGGGGACTGGTGGCAACACAGGCAGAGCCGGGCTCAGTGCTTGAAACAGGGGGCACAGAGGCTGCAGCTTGCTCTTCCTTCCTCTTGCTCACAGATCTTGCAGCTTGTCCCCTTCAGCCCATTACAGGCCCATTGCAGGGCACGTGCACAAGGCCTGCCAACTACAGAGGATCCAGGCTGCAGAGTGGCATCATGGCCCAGCTCCCACTGATCAGAGTGCTCTAGCACTCGGGTACAAGACCTGTGATCCCCTGCAGCAGTAGAAACCTGATGCGGGTTAGCATGTTCCCCACTTGGCCCTGGATGTAAGCAGAATCATTCAGCACATTCTCTTCTGCTTCTCTGTCTTTCTCTTATCTCTCTGCCATGGGATGTAGCCACAGCAATCTGTCTCTCTTTTTGCTGTATCTTAGAAGCAGACAACAGGTACTTGAGCTTCTGAAAAGCACCTGTCCATCCTTCTGCTTTCACAGTCTCTGAGCCTGAACACAGCCATATTCTCACTCTGGCTCACACATATCACCTGCACTTACTCTCCCTTTTCTCACTGTGCAGGTACTTAGCAATTCTCCAACTGAAGAGGCTTACTCTTCCTTTTCTTTGCTCATCACATTATATTCTCTTGCTCATCATGCTCTGAATTCTCATCTTTTTCCAGGCTTAGACCCAACCTTTGTTTTCTATTTAGTTGTTTAACCAGGAGTAGTACACTAAGCTGAAAGCTTTTTGACAGGAGCGACCTGGGAGCACAGCGAAGTTAAGTGACTTGCTCAGGGTCACACAGTATGCAAGTGGAAGCTGTGGGATTCAAACCCATTTCTGGTCTGCTGGATGTCACCAGATTTGCAGCTCAGAGTCTTAAACCACTGCGTTATACTGCCTCCCTATGTCCCCTTGTCCTTTTATTCTGGCTCAGGACACAACCCCCCTCTTACAATCTGCAGCTTTCACTTGTGCATTTGAGCTGTGCTTCTCTCACTGCTGTAGTGCAACTTCAGAACAGCACAGAACGTTCGGCATCCTGCAGCTTTCCCTTTTTTCTCTCTGCCAAGCTGCTTCTTCCTTTTCCCAATGGATCAGACACTCCCTGCCCTGGGGGACAAATTGCTGGCAGCCCCCAGGCAGGCCCCTCTCACAGACCCAATCTTTCCAGAGGCAGGAGCTCCCCCAAACTGACTCAAACTCTAACTGTCCTCAAGTTTTGGGAGCTCTCTGGTAGCTCCCCATTGGCGGAAGCCACTGTCCTCAAGAAAAATTAATATGTATGAGGCTTCCTTGATGCCTCATTGGTGCAGAAAAAGGCACCTAGATTTTCCTTGGTATTTCCCCCAAAAGTCCTTTCAATCAGTCCCAGAGTCCTTGGCAAAAATCCTGGCTCGGTGGTTGGCTGGCTGGTGTCACATGGCTGCCCAACATGGTGGCTGGATTAAACAGTGTCCACAGTTTATCACACATGCCCCCACAATAGTGTTTTATTTTAATGGGTTCACCACAATATATCCAAGGCACACTGCCTTAAGGGTAGCTGGTCCATTCCACTGGGGTGTCAAACAGTCGAGGCATACTGCTGAGTCCTGGTAGGACGAAACACGTGTCTATGTCTTCTGTTAGTATCCTTTGCAAACTGTGTGAGAGGTCTTTCGGCACCATGCAATTCTGCTTAAAGTTGGACCAGCATAACATTCTGTGGTGATTTGCATATGTAGCCCCTGATGCTTTGCATTGTGGGGGCATATATGTAATATTTCCCCCCTATATGAATTAGTAGCCTATGTAAAACTGGCAAAAATAACAATGCTGACAGGTATGCAGCCCAGTTTGCTAGGCAGCCAGGACCAGCAGGTATGATTCACTGCCCCCCTTTTCCCATTGCAGCTCATCTTTGTAATGTTCCCAGGAAACGTTGCAACTTTCTGGACCTGCAACACTGGGAGCAAGATGTGGACCTATACATGTGCAATTTCCTTGGGTAACTTAATCATTGTGATCAGGGCCTGAAACAGGGACACCCAGTGATCCCATTAGCTAAAAACATATACCACGGTTTAAGTAATAAAACATAAGGTGGGACATGAGGTAACAAGCATGTGGGAGGGGGATTAAGCAGAAACTAATACATATTATATTTAATATCACTGCCAGCACACCAACAAACATTGGTATCTTGAATATTAACCCAGCATCAGTTTTTGTGTACTGTAGCTTAATCTGGGAGCGGAATGCTGCTTCTTTCCACTTATATAAAACTTAGTGAATGTACAGCACAAGGGTACACCACAAGATTGCACCTTGAGACTCCAGTCAGGACCCTGGGAAGCAGAGCTTTACTACCAGTTTCAGGAGCAGGCCTTGACGTCCAGACACAGGGGAAAGAGGCCTGGAAACAAGACTCACACCCCCTAGTATTAAGAATTCGGTCTCAGATTCAGACCCGGAATTCCTGCCAGGCTTCCGTCCCTGATTCAGTCGCCATTCCTGTAAAGGCCTGAGCAGCAGTCCCGACCCTGGAATACACCCCCTTGCTCCCCACTCCATCTATTACTGCAAGTGTGTTATAAACTGGCACTGCAAAACTGTACATTTTTAGCCTTTTCTTTTAACAAAATCCAGCCCCTGGACACAGCCACAGAATAACATTAGCAGCAGACTTGACCGGAGACCTGATTTTCAGGCATGATCTCTGCCAATAACAGGTACATCTTGTACTAGAACCTACATACTGGTGCCAGACACTAAAAGAATGAACTGTTACAAATCTTCAGCATAAATCCAGTCCCAAGTTACTGCAGTCAGCATGCAGCAGGGGATGCAGCATCACAAGACTCAGCCTGGTGATCACAACATCTGCCACCAAGACGGTGGGGAAGCCAGGGTTAAAAAAAAAAAACACTCAAAACCATTAGACAAGGCCCAGGGAACTGTGCCAGGCATACCTCCAAAGTCCACAACAGAACAGTTACCAATCCAACCAGGAACTGGACCCCCGGACCAGCTTTCAGACACCACAGCCCATACCACTTGCAGACAACTCAGGCAACACACCAGCAGGCATGCCAGACACCTGCCCCAGGCACCCTTGCAAGACAGACCTACAGCCTGTTTGCATTTGGACAAACTGAAGTTTTTGGCTACCCCTCCACATATGAACTGAACCCCTGGTGTAGAGGCTATGGTGTCAGTGTCATGCATACCTCTCAATTGCCCTTGATTTTATTGTAAATTACATCAACTGGGATAATCCCATAAGATGCAGCATCTTGTTTTCATGAGGATTCCAAGGAGGATAGCAGTAGTCAATTCTTAACATAGTCCAGTAGGAATAGTTACAATACATACAGGCTAAGTTAAACAAGGTATAAAACCAAACTGTAAATGTATGTGCATCCAAACAGTAATCAAAGCCAGCTAACAATGTGGGGTCACAGCAAACAAGGAGCATGTGTGTTGTTATGCAGCATGATTTTCAGGGAGGTTCCTGAGTTTTCCTCAAAAATTTCCTGGGCCCCTCCTAAACTGGTATTTTTGTCACTGAAGAATAGGATTTTGAAGCAAAATAATGCAAGACATTACATTTACAGTCCTTTTCAGAAAATGTTTCTCACCCAGATCCACACACTATATAGCAGACTTCTTGAGCTGATATAGTATAATACTTTTGAAGTGTCCCTAATTTTCAGGAACATCCCCGATCTTGCCTCAAAATCTTCCTCTGTTCCTCATAAAATTCATATTTGTGTCAGGGAGAAGTAGGTATCTGAAACATAAAATATAATGTCCTACATTAGTGTTACATTCTAGTTCTCTATCAGGAAAATACCAAGTCAAATGGTGCTGCAGTGCCTTTTGATCTGATATGACCATTTCAAGAAGTGCACTTGGTTTCATGTAAATATGTATGTATGTACTTATTTATTTCATTTAACTTTGTTGACCAGTTAAGTACACTGGCAGTAGAAGCCTTTTTCAGGCATGACCCAGGTGCAAATGCACAGATAAAATATACAGTCATCATAATACATAAACTGCAGGTGATAACAATATATACAAAACAATATGTACAGAACAGTATTCACATGATACAATATCAAGCACAGCAGGGGAAGAAATTAAAATATATACACGGCAATATACACTTGAATTCGATTACAGAAAGTGCAAAAGAGCCAGCCCAGTGGTGCTGAGGGTTGAGGTGCTTGACGCCACACCTTACGCCGCAGCGACCCGAGTTCGAGAATGAGCCCAGACCGCCAGAGGTCGGCAGGGGAGAGAGAGAGGATCGAGCATCTGGAGGACAGCTCTCCTCTCTCCGGGGAGGGATCCAGGGTTCATCCGGTACAGCAGCAGCCCCCGATGGAAGCCGGAGGCACTGCGTAAGCTTTGGGCTAGAGTAGAGGGTGCTTGAGCTGCGGTGGACATCAGGTGACATCACTGCACATCTGAGCTCCAGGAGGGAGAGGGAAGGGGCAACAACCAAGCAAGAAAAAAAAACCCTACCGGATGGGTGAAGCAACAGCGACCTCCAGGAACCAAGGTTTCATGCACCTATCGCCGGCCACAGTCCCTGACTCTACCCCCTGGGGATCATCGGCCTCTCCAAGGGGCCCGGGACAGACGGACATCCTGATACCAATACTACTGTCAGGGGTGAATGGTTCAGGTGTGTGGTTAGGGGCTGAAGGTTGAGAGAGAACAGCCCGAGAGATGCCCCGGAAGGTAGGCGATAAAAAGAACTGAAAAAAAAAAAAGTGCAAAAGAGTGAGACAATATGTTTGAATACAGTTACGTTTTAGGAGGGAATAGAAAAGAAGTGCAGGTGGTACAAGGTAACAGGGTTGAGTGAGGTGGAAAATGGGGGGGGTAGTGGAAACATTAACATGTGAAGGAGGAGGAGGAGTAATGGGATTTCAGAAGATTTGTAAAGGCAGTGGAAGAGGTAGTTTTTCTTTTAGGAGGAGGTATTGAGTTCCATATGGAGGCAGCAAGGTAGGGAAAGGACCGCTGGCCCATACTGGTCCAAAACAGCAGGATGAAAATGTTGTTCTGGGAGGAAGATCGGGGGTAGGAAGAGTAACGAGAAGGATTTGCCTGGCTAGGTAAGGCAGGTTGCCAGTATGCAAAGTTTTGCTGATGAGGGAGGCAAGAGCAAGATTTGCTGTGAGTTCGGGAGGTAGCCATTTGAGGTTGTTGAGCACTGTGCAAGGGTGAGTATTGTGGCTTCGGCCAGTAGCAAATTTAGTTATGTTATAACAGAGTATGCTTTTTTTGTAGAACAGATTTACCGGCAGCACCATGTCGAGTCATATTCAAGCATGGGAAGATTAGCCTGAGCAGTTTTAACCTTGGTGTCAAGAGTCAAGAAGTGGTGGACTCTGTAGAGAGATCTTAGTTTTTTGTGAACTGAGGAAATGGTGTGCTGGAGGTGAGTTTTGAAAGAGAGGGAAGGGTCTAGGTGTACTCCATGGTACATAAAAGAGAGGGTCTTTTCAAGGGGGGAGCCATTTCCAGTGTTGACACTAAACAGAGGGGATAGTTCGGAAAGTTTTTGCTTGGACCCAAAAGGAATGGACTGTGTTTTTGGTAGCTATAGTACCGTTTTTTTCTTGTGAGAGCCAGGCTTGCAGCCTGACTAATGAATTGCTGAGAGAGTTGTTGATGGAGGTAATATTATCACTATACATATAGAGAACTGCTTCATCGGCGTAAAGAAGTGCTCGTACTGATCTGCAGATGATAGGGAGATCATTAATGAAAACTGAGAACAAGAGGAGCCCTAGAATGGAGCCTTGGGGGACTCCACTGGAGATGAGATTCATGCCAGAAATGTTGTTTCCGATGGTTTTGATCATTTAGCTTGTCCCTGATTTTTTTCAGGCAGTGTCCATGATTTGCAGTGCAGGAGGTGGAGAAGCATGAATCGTGAGGAGCATGGTCAGGTGCCAGCTAGCCATGTGTATGTGCATCCACTACAGCTACAAAGCAGTGATTATCTGTGTGTTCAATTCTTCTGTCCTGTCGAGCTGTGTGCCCTCCCCTCTCCCACTGATGCCCTGTACACTCAGGTCTTACCAGTACTTGTAGAGGTGGGCTGACCTGGACAGATGGGTTGCTACTGGGGCTGCAGGTTGACCAATTCTGTCCAGGGATCATGTTCTTCCCTTGGCATTCCCAGCTGTCCTATGGGGGATCAGGTCCGTCATCGATCCTTGCAAGCTGGGCCCATTAAGAATTCAGATCCCAGAGCCCCACATGGAGCATTTAACTCTGGGATTTGAGGATTTGGCTGGCTGCTGACCGAAGACCATGGAGATGAGTCCTGGAGATGAGTGCTTTGACTTACATTTTCCCGCTGCAACTCAATCATAAATGGAATGACAACATCATTGGTCTTCACAGTGGACCAATCTCTTGCCACCTATACTACCCATAGCTGATTGGCCACTAAACCATTGGCCAGCAAATGGAGCTACTAATAGGATGGCTTCTAAGCCGGCTTGCTGCTCAAATACTTGTGCATCTACTGTACAAAAGAAAAAAAGTCAACAAAGCAAAAAAAAAAAAACACCAGCTCCTCAGGAGGGCCCCCACAACTTTATGAAGGCTGTCTGGACCACAGAATCACATTATTTCAAGGCCAACCTCTAGACAAACCTTAACTCCCCAGCTAAATTCTGGAAGGTTACTCATTCTCTCTTTGACCCCCCCCCACCCAGTCCACTCCCCCAATTCTCGTGGTAAATGGTTTTCCTGTGTCTGACCCTACCTCTGTTGCTGCTCTCTTAAACAAGTTCTTCACAACCTGTGCCTTTCCTTCCTCTTCCCCTCCTGGCTCCTCTTTTTTCTCTCTTCCTCCACTCTGCCATCCTTCACCAGGTTTCCACTTCTCTCTAGTCACCATCCAGGAAACCTTGCTTGCCTTTTATCCCTCAACCTAAGTCCAGCCCTGACAGACTAGACCTCAAGCTCCTCCACCTCTCAGCTCTTGCTATTGCAGCTCCCCTTACTCACTCACTTAATCTTTCCTTCTCCCTCTGTGCTATTGCTCAATCCCAGAAGTTGGTCATGGTTATTCCAGTTCACAAAGCGGGTGACCCCTGCTTTTCTGGCAACGTCTGTCCCATCTCCCTCCTCCCCACCCTCTCCACACTGCAAGAGAAATTGGTACACTCTAGACTTCTTGACTTCCTTTCATCCACCAACTTCCTCACACCATTCCATTCCACTGTCTCCTCCTTGCTGCATGTCGCTGATGTCATCTGCTCCAGGATTGATAAGGGGCACATTACCGCTGCTATATTCATCGATCTGGCTAAAGCCTTCGACTCTGTGTCTCATCTACTCCTCTTAGACAAGCTGAGTTCTGCTGGCCTCTCAGCCCTTGCCATTGCTTGGTTCTATTCCTACCTAATGGGCTGACAACAGTCTGTGCAGGTTGGTGGCGCCCTTTCACCTCCCCTTCCTATCCATGCTGGGGTTTTACAGGGCTCCATCCTGGGTCCCATCCTTGTCTCCATCTTTCTCAAAAACATACCCACTGCCTGTGTGCCAACTTGCATATCCACTTGTATGCAGATGACACAGTCATATTTACCTCAGGCCCATCCGCTGCAGCTGTGGAAGACCTGCTCCAGCAGGACTTCAACAATGTTCTGTGCTGGTTCCAATCAAAGCAACTTAAGAGTCAGCACTAAACTGTCCAGATTCACTGCCCCCCCCCCCCTTTGTCTTTACCACTCTGGATGGCACCTCTCTTGAAGCACTTCAGTCCTTCAAGTAGCTCGGGGTATGACTTGACAGTAGCTTGACTTCTCAGCCCACATTGATGAGTTCCATACTAAGCTCCATCCCAAGCTGGTGCCCTACACTGTAACAAGGGCTGCTTATCTCTGCATGTTTACTGGGGGCTTGTTACCAAAATGGGGCTTCCTGTCTTCAGCTACGTAGATGTGGTCTATGGCACTGCCCCTTCCACTTCCCTCACCAAGCTGGACACCCTTTGTAACTCCTGACATTTTGCAACAAACGCCCTCTCTCGCATACATTGTTCACTGTGCGCATCCCTACCCATCCTTCCCCTGCCCTCTCATCGCCAGGCTCACTGCACCTCCTTCATATCCAAATACTGGTTTGGCTGCCTTACATCTTACCTCTCTACTTTTCTAGCCCAACTTCCCCCTGCTCCCTGCTTCCTCCGGGGACCATCACACTTTTGCCATTCATCACCCATCCTCCTCTGCTGGACAATCTGCTTTCTCCTATCGACTTCTCTCACTCTGGAATAAACTCCCCTCCTCCCTCCATTACTCCCCATCCCCTGGTTCCCTCAGGCACCAGCTGAAACTTCAGTCCCTACACATCTGTTCTTGTTACCTTTTTTCTTGATACCTCCATGGCTGAACCTTAACCCATCCAGACTTTTTGTTGTGGACACAATTTATTGCTGACAATCTTGTTTTCATGTACTACTTGGCATTTTCTGCACTTTATTTCTGTGCATGCATTCTTTTAATATTCTATTTATGTATCATATTGTATTTCATGTTTGAACATATGTTTTTGATACCTGCTTTGTATTGCTGCTTGTTCCACCTTCCCTTCCCCGGGTCCCACCTGGAAACAAGCCTTGGCTCAGTGTGCCTCTCCCGGTTACCAATTTTCAAATAAATAAATCAATAAATTACAAGCCTCAGCCACAGGACATGCAGGCACTGATCAATATTATCTCTCCACCTGGGGAATAGGAGTAGGAGCTGCGAGTTGCCTCACATAAGACACCATAGTATAAATAACTTGAAGTAATACACATTATAAGGGAACAAAAACAAATAACTATACCCAACATACAGAGAAAAACCCAACTGCTGCCATGCAAATTATGAACAGCTTTTGCCCTTAGGTCCACCACCCACCCACGTAAGTAGCCCAAACAGTTCCAACAAACGCAGTGGCTCTTCTACACTGTCAAAACAGAGAGTAGTAAGCCATGAAGCCACCAATAAAGTGTTATCTCTAAAGTAACTATATAGTTTTATAGAACCCTTGTCAAATAGCTTCCCTGCCAAAGCAAGAAGAGGGAAAATGAGGCTTCATGACTCCATATGAGAGGGTCATGCACTATACTTACAGAAACATAAAACACAGACTGTGACAGCAGAAAACAGCCTACTAGCCCATTCACTCTTTCCAATCCTGCCTATTACTTGTGTGACGTCCCTAGTCACCATCTTCCTCTGTTTTACCCTGCCCATTTACACCTCCACTTACCTTTATCAGGCCCTTGAACTTGCCCACCCCAAGTCTGAATCCTCTCACTGTTTTAATACAGACCACTTCCTCTGGCAGTCCCTTCCACTTTTCCATCACTCTTCCTTAAAAAAAGTACCTACCGAAAGCCCTCCAGAACATTCCACCAGCCAGCTTTAGTTGATTCCCCCTTGTGTTTGTACTTAGGGTGAACAAATCTTTTATTTCACTTTGTTAATCCCATGGAGGTATTTGTACATATCTATCATGCCTCCCCCCCCTTCTTGTCTCCAGAGTGTACATGTTAAGGTCCCTCAATCTTTCTTCGTATGCTTTTTTCCCCAGTCTCTGGAACATCTTGGTTGCCCTTCTCTGCACATCTTGCTCCCTCTCACAGTCTTTCTACAGGTGTGAGCTCTAGAACCTTGCACAGTCTCCAGCTGAGGGCAAACCAGAGACCTACTGTATACAGCAGATGAACCAACTCCCTGCTTCTATGGCTGATCCCTTCCCCTATGCATCCCAGCATCCTGGTTCCCCTCCCCACTGCCCTCTAACACTTTGCAGTCAGGCTTTCCAATATAATCAGCCTCATGTCTCTCTCCTCTGTTGAGTTTTCTAATACCACTCTCCCATCAGGCATTGCACTGTTGGGTTCTTGATCATCACCTTGCATTTCTTGGCCCTGAATCTCTGCTGCCATATCCTGGACCACATTACAAGGGCATCCAGGTCCTTCTTCATTGTTATGATCCAATCTTGCTGTGTATCCTCCCATAGACCTTAGGTCTCATCCCCAAAGATGGGAGATCTTTTCCTAAGCTCTCTGTAAGCTCTCTACTTCTCTGTGTGTGCCCCATCAGTCAGTTTTCCAAACATTTTGTTACCCTTTCCTCCATCTTTAGATCCTTCTGTTTCTTAACTAGTCTGGGGGACTGAGTTGAAGGCTTTACTGAAGTCCAAGTACAGTATGTCAACTGCTTTACCATTGCTGCTGCTCTAGTTTCCCAGTTGAAAAATGTAACCATGTTCATCTGGCATAACCTCCCCCATGTGAAACTGTTTTGGTGACTATCTTGTAGATCTGTGTAGAGAGAAGAACTGCGACACTCACTTACACCATCAAAGAATGAAAATCACTCAGGATATAACTGTTCAGTGTTTTATTCGATGAACTTGGCAGACAACACCCCAATCACCACACCAGCCAGCCCAGGATAACTCGACATTTCGCGCAGGTGCACTGCGCTTTGTCAAGTACTCTTGTGAGATATCATGATATCATTGGCCTCTCATGAAGATAAATATGATATCTTCACTCAGGCCATGTCATATCCCATATATATAATTTATTTATTGAAAAGTTTCACCAGAAAGGTGCACTGAGCAGTAATTTGCTCATCTCACGGCACGTCCTGGGGCAGGGGTGTTGGGAAAAATACAGAATCAAGTACACATTCAAGAGCATTACAGAGTCTCACAGTGATAACAAAGTCATAATTACAGAACACGCAACATCAGGCATCACAGCACCAGGCAATAGAACAAGGGACAATACTGTGGAGAAGGCAAACAGAGATTAGAGGAACAGCGAAAGGAAAGGGTATACAGTGAGATCAACTAACAGGAATACCAATAGGTTACTAAAAGTTAATTGAGGTACCACATTATAACAAGCGCCCAAGTGGGCTAAGGTGGCTTTTAGGTGCAACAGTGCTAGGGGCTATAAGTGCTTGAAAGGGGCTGGGAGGGGGACTGAGGGAATGGCAGATTATGGTGACCAAGTGGCTATATAAATATATATATATATATATTCATTGCAAAAAACTACAGTATGTTAATGTATCAGTTAGGGTTTTTATTAAAGTGTAAAAAACTGGGAAATTCTATGTTAGGGTTACCAGCCCTACCACCCTACCCTCAACACACCAAGAGGCATTGGGGTGTGCCTTGGGGTCTTCAGCCCTAACTCTCACCCCATTCCATGTGTAAACAAAGTTGAGATGGTACAATATAGGAGAATGGGGTGAGAGTTAGGCCCAATGACTCCAAGGCACACCCCAACCTCTGTTGGTGTGTGGAGGATGTAGTGGTAGGGTTGGTAACCCTAAGTTTGAATTTCACAGCTTTTTATGCTTTAATAAAAACCCTAACTGATGTATTAATGTAGTTTTTTGCAATGAATTTCCCTATTTTTGAGAAAGTGTAATGTAACTAGTATGTGGTTATTGAAGCATGGGCCCTCCAGGCCCTGCGCTCCCCTCACACTACCCACTGTTGCATAATGATGTGCATAAGTGGGAGCATGGGCCCCCTGGGCCCTGCGCTCCCACTTACACATAAGCACAGACATACGGCAGCCCTATAGTCATGAAAAGTAACCACTGTAACACTAATTTGGCGATATCTCAGTAACTGTAGCAAATATGAAAAAAAAAGTCCATCGCAGTTGCAATTGTGACTTTGAAACCTCCACGGGTGCTTAAGTTGCGGAGAGCGAAAAATTTGTATCTTGAATACTTTTAGAGATACGGGTGCTGAAAGAAGCGGCGGGTGCCACAATTCAACGATCGCATGTAACTCGGGCATTTTCTAGCTTTTTTCACCCAATTATCCACATGGCATTTTGGGGACCCCACCTCATGAACAATGTCATTGTCATTTCATCTGTCCCAAAAGTTGAGTTTGCACAGCGAATGTGCCATTCTGCCCCGCAGGTGCAAAATCATGTTTTGGGCAGGATGTGAAAAATGACAGCTGTATACTGTTCATGAGGAGGTGTGGAAAAGAGTAATGTTGAAAATCAGGAGTGAAAATATGAAAAATTGGTGAAGTTACAAGCGTGTGTAGAAACTGCACAATGCACGCTGATAACGTGGCCATTCATGGGAATGTTTTAACAAAATTTTCAGTATGGGCTTTTTGGGAAATCCCCTCATGAACACCGGCACTGTGATTTTGTTAATCCACCCTGAAAGTTGATTTCGTACAGGGTGTGAAAACACATTTTAGGCAGAATGTGAGCAATGACAGCTGTACTGTTCATGAGGAGGTGTGAAAAATGGCAATTTTGAAAATCTGGAGTGAAAATATTAAAAATTGGTGAAGTTACGAACATGTGTAGAAACTGCACAACACACGCTTGTAACATGGCCATTTTTGGGATTTTATTGAACCAAAGTTTCAACATGGGCTTTTTGGGACCTCCCCTCTTGAACTCTGGGACTGTCTTTTTGTTAATTGGGCCTGAAAGGTGATTCCACAAAATGTGAAATCACCTTTAGGGACAGACTAACGAGATGACATTGTTCATGAGGTGAGGTCCCAAAATGCCTATGTTGAAAGTTTGGTGAGAAAATATCAAAAAATGGCTGAGATATCCACATTTAAATTCTTTGTAGCAGAGTCATAAAAAGTAGGATCTTAGTTTGTATGACAAGATATGAACTAAGATCCTACGTTGCATGACTCACGAAGTAGGATCCTAGTTCATATCTCGTCATATGAACTAAGATCCTACTTCATATGACATCAATGCAAACAAAGAATTTAAATATTAAATAACACACATTTTAAGGCCATTTTCTGAACAGTAAAGTGCAGAATACACCTAGGGGGTCACAATAATCAAGCTACATGTTTTGGTTCCTCCCCAGAATATCATGTTGGGAGGTTTCCAAGTTTGAATTTCAGGCCAACTGAAAACAAGACGGAGGCCATATGAAAGAGGAATTTTCTCATACAATTCAGGATTCCTCTTTCATATCATACAGCAACTGTATATTGAAGTGCCTACTTAGCATGCTCAGAAACAATTTTTTTACATTTTTAAATTACAATAAATTAAAAACGGCTTATTGTTTTTTTCACCAGACTAGAAAAAAGGCACATCTGTGGGGTAGGCCCTTTCTGTCCTGAAAATTTCATATGAAACAAACAAATCCTCTGGGCTGCATAAGTTCAAAGAAAAATCCCAGCAAAGTCAATGGGTAAAAACATGTTTTTTCACCTCTCCATAACTCGGAAACCATACTTCCGACCAGAACAAAACTTGCCAGATCACGAGATCTACACCACAGGAAGGCGCGTACCAAATGTCGTGCAAATCTGTTCAACAGTTGCAAAGTTATTAAAGTGCAAAATTTTGAGTTTAGCACTGAAGTGCCTACTCATATTGGGAGAATGCCTCATCCCCTGCTTGCCCCTTCGGCAATTCTCAGTCCCACCTAGGCCCATGATTTTTTCACTATTATACTGGTTTGTTAACTTTAGATATGCTTCCTGTCCTTATACCGCTTGCTCTGCTTGTATTTCCTAAATGTCTGTTCCCTTCACTGCATCTCTTACCTCTGTTGTAAACCACACTGGTTTCTTCACCTTCATGCATTTACTTACCACCTCTATGCAATGTCCTGCAGCTTCTCTTACATCCGACTTTACTACTTCCCATTTCTTGTCCACTCCCTCCACCCCCATGCTATGCACCAATAATTCCTGCATCCTCCCAAAGTCCACTCTTTTGAAGTCCCATACTTCCGGCTGTCTTTGCTTGCATCCTTCTGGTTTCCAGTTGGGATTTTCATCCACACTGCCCCATGATTGCATGAACCATGAGACTCCCAGACTGTGAAATTGCAGGTCCTTTTGCTGTTGATGAGGACCGGGTTTAGCATGACCCTCCTACCTTGTGGGAGCATGAACTAATTGCATGAGGAATGGCATGTTGAAATCCCAACATCAGCACCTCCTTGAATTCTGCTGCCCTCTTGATAACCGTCCCAAATTTTGTCTGTCTTCTGATTCTGGGAGAGTGGTCTATACACCACACTTATTTTAATCCATTTTTCATTACTCATGGTTGGCTGCACCTAAAGGGTTTATGTTATTCATCTCTATAGCTTCTGTACCCTCCTTTATGTACAGTGCCACTCCCCCTACCTTCTCCCTGTCCCTCCTGAATAACGCATGGTCTGGTATGGTCATGTCGCAATTGGAGTTGGGTGTAGCCCATGCTTCTGTGACAGCCACTGAGGTGAAACCAGCCAGAATGCAATGCAACAACTTGCAGTACGTGGCATGTAACAAAATACTGCATGACAAAAGGGCTTCATTGCCATTGAATTACACTGTTCCCTGTAGCACTCTGCAGCAATACTGCAAGGTATTGTGTTGTATCCTGGCTGGCTCCACTGTAACTCCATCTGTGCTTCCATCACCAGTGTCTGCAGCTCTGAGAATTTGTTCCCCAGACTGCTGGCGTTTATGTAGAATAACCCCCCAACACTTTTTTTTTTAATTTCTTTTTATTTCAAATTTTCTCCACATGTATACAGAAGAAATGTACATGTTTGATAAAGAATGCAATCAATAAGCAGTACAGATTGGGCTTTACAGTCAATCATTACATTTAGAGTTAGGTATGAGCCTGCTAAATCACAAGTTTATAAAGACAACAGGGTAAGTCCATTTCTAAGGTAGCAGTTCCCAATGAAAAAGCTCTAAATTAGAGCCAAAGGCATACCCCCAGGAAACTCATCCCAGAGTCAGCATGAAACATCTCATACAGCAATTGTATCCACTAATTTTCCATCCCTTAATTATTATCAAGGGCAAAAGTTGGGGTCTGTTAAAGACCAATACTGAACCCAACCCTACCACTTCAGAATGAGAGATGGACCTCGCCCTGTATCTCCACATTAAAACTCTCTGATTTATATATTTCTGACATTATCCCTCTCCACCCCTGTATTGTTGGTATCTTCAGTCGCCGTCTAGTAATAGCCTTTTTGGCTGCAATAAAGCAAACTGGTAGCATAGTGTGACTCCACAGAGGAGCATGGTCTAGGAAGATCCCCAATAGGAATTGTTCGGCTGTGAGCTCTATAGGTTCCCTGAATAGACTAGGGAGCTCAATTTGAAGAGAAAGTCAAAATGGCATAAGATAGGGGCAGAGCCACAACACATGACCCAAAGTGTCTACCCAGCAGCTGCAATCCCTCCAACACCGCCCATATATCTCCAGGAGGTAGTTGAGAAGGACAGCAGGAGCTCGAAAGAATCAGGAACGACACTTCCATGCAAACTCCCTCCAGTGAGGGGAAGTTACAGACCTCACCTCAATCAGAGCTGATTCAGACCACGTTTCCACAGTAACACCTAAGCCGAGGTACTTATCCCACCCACGGAGGAGAGCAGCCGTGGATTCCGGGAGCCCACTTCTTAGCTCTCTATAGATGAAACCAATAATATGTGATCCCAAATTGCCCCTAGTTGCCTCAATGAAAAGCTTTAATAGATCTGGGGTAGGGGAGGGAATCCTGGGCTAGATAATTCCATTATGAAGTATGTGATTACGAATTTGGAAGTAACGGAACATTTCAGAATTGCTAAGTGGATACTGGGACTGGAGTTTGTCAAAGGGAATAATGCCACGCACAGAAAGAAATTGGAAAACCTGAGAAAGACCAATCCCTCTCCATGAGGAGAAGGTATGATCCATGTGTATTGGGACAAAAGTTTCATCTTGAGATATCAGTTTACAGTATTCATAGACCTTAAGAATTGGGCCAGATCTTCTCATCCATTTCCATAACTTATAAGTTTGGGATGTGATGTCTGTAAGGGCTGAAACCAAAACAGATCTCTCTTCTGAAGAGAACAAAATTCTCTTGCTCTCGAAGAGATCATTTAAATGAAATTCTATGGTTTTCCAAGGAGAGCAATAAGATTCTGTCAGCCACAACACCAATATTCTTAAAAAGGCAGCTTGGGGATTAAAACCACGCTGGGACAACGATAGCTTTAAAATTGAGAACCTAATTCTTGGACGGTTTTTACCCCATAAAAAAACAGATATCATTCTGTTCCAGGATTTAAACTAATATTGTGAGGGAAAAAAGGGGATAGTCTGGAGTATATATAAGATCCTGGGAAGTATATTTGTACGAACTATCCAATTCTTTGATGGAATGGAAAAAACCCTGTTGCCCATCTGTCTAAGTCTATTTGAATCTACAGAGTGAGGGGTTCGTAATTAATTGTCTCCATGACCCCTGGATCAAGTGGAAACTGGAGACCTAAGTATTTAATTTTTGTGGACAACCACCGGAATGGAAAAACCTTCTTCAATTGCTGGGTAGGCGAAAAGTTAAATGTAAGAATTTCAGTTTTGACTACATATAATTTAAAGCCGGATATTCTTTCAAAGAGGGACAACATTTTCCACATGGCAGGAATAGACAGAGAGGGGACATCAAGGTCAACAATACGTCATCGGTGAACATGCTAATTTTATATTCTTGTTGGCCAATCGGGATCCCCTCAAACTGGGAAGTATTACGTAGAACAGACGGCAAGGGTTCAATGAATAATGCAAAAAGGTAAGTGGACAGAAGACATCCCTGATGTGTACCCCGGCCAAGCGAAAGAGGGGGAGATGAGGAACCATTGTATGAACATAGGCTTCAGGGATTTATACAAACTAACTAGGTATGTGATGAACTGGGTGGGAAATTGAAATGCTCTAAGTGTTTCCCAAAGAAAAAGCCACAAAACTCGATTAAAGGCTTTTTCAGCGTTGAGGCTGATAAATACAGATGGAATTTGCCTAGTGCGAACATATTCCTGTAAGAACGATGCTCGACGAATATTGTCCAAAGTGTTCCTATTTTTGATGAAGCCTGATTGATCAGGGTGTATGATTTGGGGGGTAATAAATTATAGTCTGGAAGCCAATATGGCCATATAGATTTTATAATCAACATTAAGAACTGAAATGGGGCGATAGGATCCTTATTTGGTTTGGGTATTGGGGCAATTGTTGCATAATCCCAGGATGGGGAAGGCAGACCACTCCATGAAATGTCATTGAATAAAGAGTGTAATTTTGGGGTCAGCTCCTTATTGAATCTTTTGTACCACTCAGAGGTATAGCCATCCGGCCCCGGGCAACACCCCGGATTGAACTTTTTAATCGTCTCCTCTATCTCTATAGCCGAGGTGGGAGATTTCAATGTTTTGATTTGAAGGGGAGACAGTGTTGGGAGATTCGCTTGTTTTAAAAATTGTATTGATTCACTTTGAGGAAGGGAAGGGCCAGGGGAGTATAATTTAGTATAGAAGTCAGGGAAGACCTGTTGAATATGACTATCAGAGTAATGTATTTTCCCTGTAGATGGGTTCTTAAGCTTTAGAATAGTAGAAGAACTTTTCCGAGCCCTTAATTTATGGGCCAGATTCTTAATACCCCTGGGACCCCTCCAAGCACTGACTGACGAAGATAGAATAAAGACTGCTGAACCTTATTGTCAATAATCTGCTGTAGAGTAGCCTTTGTGTTTCTTATTTGTTTTTGGAGATCAGTGCCTCCCTCTCGGTATAACATCTGGAAATTTAGTATTTGGATGAATAACCTTTAGTATTTGTATTCTCGTTCTTTGTATTTTTTTGGTCGAATATGCTATTTCCCCCCCCCCCCCAGATAGTGGGCTTCATCGCATCCCATTAAATCGCCTCAGAAATGTCTGGTCTGCATTTTCTGAGAAAAACACGGGAAGTCTGGTAGAAAGATTCTCTAGAAATTCTTTATCAGCTAATATTGATGGGTTCAGTCTCCAGAGGGATTTCTTTTTTTCTCTTCCCATGTCCAACTTGAGGAACAGAGGGTGATGGTCAGATAATAGTTTTGGGCCAATGCTAATGTCCTGTACCAAGGACAGGTGTTCACATGTAGTCATAAAATAGTCTAGTCTAGAGTAGGATTTAAATCTTGGGAATGGCTTGGGGAATGATAAGTAAAACCAGTGATTGAGGGAAATATTCATCTCCACACATCCACAAGTCCCAAATGATCAATGGTATTTTTAAATTGTTTGGTAGTAGTAGAATTCTTATGTGTTTGTGGATTAGAACAGTCAATGTGGGGGGGGGGGGACAACGTTAAATTCAAGTCACCCCCCATGATCAACTAACCCTGGAGGAGATCAAGTAACGTGGCTATACAGCCCCTAAAAATAGAGAATTTCGATTGTGGGGGAAAATATACACTGGCCAATGTTACCTGCTTACCATATAATAAACCACTGATAATTACATAGCGACCCTGAGCGTCTCTATGCATTTATTGTATCTCCATGGGCGTGTTCTGAGGAATTAAAATTGCCACCCCTATCTTTCTTCCTCTAGGATGCGATGAGGCCACCACCTGGTATTTCTTTCCCCAATTTAATCTGAGATGTTCAGACTCCGGAAGGTGAGTCTTCTGGAGAAAAAAAAGATCTGAGGGCTTTTTTGCTAGGTATTGCATTACCCTTGCTCTTTTAACAGGGTCGTGCAAACCGTTAATATTGTGTGATATAATTTTAACTGGATTTACTGGCAACATTTCTGATTTATATTAGGGCTAATCACTCTCATCTCCCCCCCTCCACACAGGAAGAATGCGAGAGATACCAAGCAGACCAAGCTCACCCATGCAGCCGAGCCTGGCCATCTGAGAAAAGCCATCCGCAGACAACAGTTTAGCAAACAATTCAATAAAACATGCTTAAAAAACTTAATTTCTCTGTACGTGTGTTTTTTTAACTCCCCCCATGGAGTCTCTTGCTAATAAAGTCTTACTAATAACCATTTCATGGGAAAATCCACAGGTAACTATATGACCAAGAACCAGATCAATAGGCAGTTTATGCCATTGCATGGTAAAGATGGAAAGAGCATTTTTTAAACAACATAGATCTAAACCATTAAGGGTAAAACCTTTACAAACTCTTTTTAACTCAAACAAAACTATGTACAGTCTGACTCCCAATTGGGAGTTGCTCATATAGAGCTCCTCCTGAGACATCCTATCCTGAATTCCACAAGGAAAAGGAGAGGAATGTGGGGTTCTTAAACCGACCCCCGAGTAGTGATATACCCAGGGTCAGCAGCAGAGTCCCTAAAGGAGTGATTGTAATATCATTCCTGGGTGCAACCAGTGGCGCTAAGGCTACTACAGAATTCAGCCTTAACGGAGGTTATCCGCCTTGTTATTAGACATTTAGGCCAACATATTATGGTGTGAGGGAAGTGGCTCAAAAAGAGAACTGAAGTATTGAATACTAGAGTTTGTTACACCAAATAAGCCCCTGCAAACATTAGTTCAAAGATAGCCCCTATTTATCCATAGGGAATCCTTGTGTTAGGGTTAAAAAATGAATGACGGTAAATTGGACCCATAAGTAACCAAATCCTAGCATTGTGAATTAAAAATACCTTTACCCATCTCAGCCCAGCTGTGCGAGACCAAGCCCCAAGACTCACTAACTAAACATGTTAAAGGGAGGACCAGCCAAGTCCACGACTCCTATAGGAAATAAAAATATATAGGATCTGTTTAGTCTCATTCAGGTACTGTAAAGCCATCAAGAAATTCAAGTGATAATGGTCTGTAATAAGCCGATTCGACAGCACAGTGTCCAGCCAAATCTAGTAAGGGACCTGGAACCAAAACCCCTCCTCATTTAGACTTTCCCCCTTAAGAAATGGTAAAGGTTTTAATTATTTTTAGTTCAGGGTAGGATAAGAATCGAGGGGAACCCACAGGGGCAAGGACCCACCCAACCGCCCCACCAAAATGAAAATTTGTCTACATTTGGTATAAAAGCAGGAATAAACTGATGTAGGTCCATTATAGTTCAGGGAGGTATTCTTCAAAACTTAGAATGAATCAATAAGGCTGAAGCTGTAAAATATCCAATATTTGCTTGGGTCAGAAACCCAAACCGCAGTCTTCATGGAAGATGGACCAGTATCTGAAAACACCCAATATCGAGCCGAGGAAGCTCGGGTCAGCCAGTCAAAGAGCAAGGGAAGGAGGGAGAGAGCACTCAAAGGTACAGAACCTCGGCAAGGACACAGGTGGAAAGAGGCCATATTCTTCAAAAAGTAATATTCCCTAGTTTGGGAAATTCCCCACAATCTGGGAGATCACTATGGTCCAAATGGCAACCCAAGGCCAAAATTATGTTATAGGGATTTATATTGTTGCCTGGACCAGTAGAAGACGCACCCCTCCCACAGCCCACCGATGTCCCTCCCTGGCTCCCCCCCGCACCAAAAAACAGGCCCTTACCTCGAGTTCACAGCAAAAAGGGTAAACATTACTTCAGGATGGTTCAGGGAGGTATAGTAGGGTTGCGGTACTGCTGGAGGCACTTCAGTATTTCAGCAATTGGCAGTGTTGTTGCTTGAGGCAAGTTAGCACGTTCCTGCTGGGTCCCCTGTTTCTGGAGCATTCTCACCACCTCGACTGTCTTCTCCATAATGATTCCCCTGAGCAGAAGGTCTGATGCAGCCTCTGATGCTGACGAATATGTCTGCTGACCGGAGGATAGTAATACCACCAGTTTGGCAGGGTAAGGGGTTCTCAGTCGTATTTTCTGTGACCGTAGGATGAGGAATAACAGGCTGCATTCCCGGCGTAGCCTCTGGGTACATGGGGCGTAGTCATTGTCAAAAAGCAGTCTTTGCTGGCCCCACATCCCTTTACCTTTCTGCCAGGCCTTATTTAGAAGGGATTCTTTAGATTGGTAGCTTAATAAGTGCACTAAAAAAGAATGGGGTCTGGCATAGGGACGCGAGGGTTTTGGACTAAGTGCTCAGTGGGCTCTCTCCACATCAAGTTGGAAGTCTGGGTCCAATTCCAATGATAGGCAGAGAAAATAGTCCGCGAAGGTCCTGGGGTCGTCCTCCTCCTCACCTTCCAGTAGCTCAAAGATTCGGATATTTCTCCATCTGTCCCTATTCTCGGCATACTCCTGCCGAGTGGAAATAGCCAGTTGCTCTGCTGCGAGGAATTGGACTGATTCCTCGAGGTCATCCAGTCTGAAGGCATTCAAGGATATCTGGTGGTCTGCCTCGGTCGCTCTACTCAGTAAATGGTTAAGCTAATTTCTGATATCTTTTAGCAATTCACGGACCTCACCACGAAAGTCCGTGATCGCTTGTAGAACGGTTTCAGAGTTCAGTTCCTGTAGTTTTTTAGGACCCTTCAATTTTGAGGATTTTCTTTCTGAGCCCGCTGTAGGCCTAGACTGGGCCTCCCCCTCATCAGATGCCGGATCGTCTATTTCTGCTGACTCTGCAATGGGTAGGAATCGGTTTCGGGATTGTTTAGCCATATTATTAGTTGTAGCCAGAGCACAGCATTTAAACGGTAATGGGATAAGTTCCAAACTTTAGTTTTAGCCTTAGATTGCGCTCTTTTTAGTGTGATTTCAGGCGAGAGCCTCCTGATGTACATCTTCACCTTGGCATAACCGGAACCGGAAGTCACTCCCCAACACTTTGTTCTCCCCCTTACCCATTTCTTTCCCTGTCCATGTATCACTTAAATTTCAATTTTTGGTGGGGGAGGCCAAAAGGGCCTCCTTGAGCCATGTTTGTGTCCTTGATCCCAACTTAGCTGCCCCCACTGCCTAGTTTAAACCTTTATTGATGTGTTGTGAGAATCTCCTCCCCAGAACTTGTTTGCCCTATACACTAGGATACACTATACACTAGGATGTAGGCCATCTCCTTTGAATAGCCTTCTTCCTCTTCAAGTTGGGCCTCATTCACTCCTCAAGGAATCAAAATCCCCCCCTCCCATACCACCCTTTTAGCTAAGCACTGCACTGGTCCATGTGACACTGTTCCCTTTCATCCAGGTGAGGCTGCAGTAGTACCTCTGAGAAGGTTACTTTACTTCCCCTTCCCATTCCTTGACAACATGCCCTAAAGTATGGAAGCTTGCCTTTACCTTTTCTATCCACAATTTGATCTGGTTTCTCTCCCTCTTTTCCAGTGAATGCCATCACCCTGGACCTGAGTCTGTCCACAACCTTTTGTTCATCTAGAGTGTGACCCACTTCCCTCCTCATAACACTCATTATTGAATCCTCCAGCATTAATGCCTTTTTATACCCCTTTTGGGGCTCACCGCCCTCCTTGGCATGTCCACATCTAATGATGCCAACCTAGTTGACATATTAGTCCTACTCCTACTGTGCGGGTTTTCTGGGACCCCTCTTTCAACAGTGGTAGGTACCTGTTGACCGTGTACCTAGTTTTGTGGGCTTTACCTTCCCCCATTTCCCTCCTCCCTTATGCTACTGTACAGTCACTAGACTTGGCCTGAATGGGCCTTTATAGTACCTGAGGCAGTAGTGCCCTAGGAAGCCCATGGACTGCTACCATCAAGCAGCATATTTCAGCCCTTGATGCCTCCAATTCTGTTCTCATAACCTGGAACCTACTACAGTTTAGACGGTGTCCAAATTCTCAAAGCCCTCTTCAGGTCACCACTTATATAAAAGAAGAAGAAACTGGTAAAAAAAAAAAAAAAAAAACACAGAAAGAAACCTTGCATTGAAACTGGGTACAGGCTTCATATAATGCAGTCAAACCTCCAGCCAACCAAGCCCATGATCCAGCCCACCTGCCCATGTCAGGCTGACAGGCTCATAGATGGCAGCATTACTTCCCAAGGGCTGAACAGGCTGTGTGGACTGCAAAATAAGTTTACAGTCACTTTACTGACCTATGTCCAACAGCGTAAGGCGAGGAATATGGGGCATGATTTCTACAAGAGGCAATAGCTGCACAATAGTTGACCGGAGTAACAAAACCTGACTGGCTTCTACAATAGGATTGGGGAGGGAGGTACTGTCAGTCACAAAGCAGGAAAGGATCTTGGGTTTATTACAACTGACTACCTCAAAGTAGCAGGGCTGTATGACGAAACAGTGGGTAGCACTAGTGAGTTGCTATGGTGTATGGGGGGAGGTATTTCTAGCAGGAGGAGAGAAGTGGTGGTGTCACTTTATTGCTCACTGGTGAGACCCCACCTAGAGTACATAACTGAATGAGAGCACATTCTCTGCTCTGATTGGCACCTTATACTCACCCTTTTTCTCTGTTTTGGTGTTACAGTCTCACAGTCCTGTGCAGACAGAGTACTCAGAGTTTAAGGTCTCTGGTTCAGAAACAAGATGGGATTCTGCAGTAGTAGAGTTACTGTAACTCCTTTTGTGAAGAAAGTTATGCTGCTTGTATTGCTTTCAGATTTTAACGCATCCTGGTCTGATATACAAATCACATGGACACTTTTCCTACATTTAACAAACTTTTCAGAATTACTCAGTGCAGAAAAAGCAGGAACATCAGAATGTATAACAAGCATTTTTCAATGCCGAATGTTTCCTTGCATGGTGTGTGCCATGTCAGGGGATCCAAGGAGAGAAAATGGAAAAATAGTTGGAGTAGGTTTTGTGACGCACTGCCCATCTTTCTGTGCCCCCCACCACCACATGAACCAGTGGCCCAATTCTGGATGGGCATTATCTGGTGGGGGGAGGACAACTCTCCCTTCTCAGCACTGCGGGGAGGGGGTCAGTCCATGGATGGACTCTGGGTTCAAGCTGTCTGGGGGGAGGTGAGTGGCAGATGGAAGAGACAGGTAGGGCTGAGAGGCCACCTGCGTCGAGTGGCAAGGAAAAAGCTGATAAAAGGTGTAGCCAGGAATTTTAAACTTGTGCTCAGACTGACACCAGTGACTGTGGCCCCCACTCCTCATTATGTAAACAGTAACCAAAATATGTGGTGCCATGCCACACAAACAGTAGCCCCCTCATTTCAGTCAGGAATGCATTAAGCCAATACTTGAAACATTCCACTACAGACAAGTTCAGGTTTGTCTCAGGAATACCTTTCGATCGCTCACAGACTGAAAGAGATCAACAGGTATTCCTGAGAGTGAGACCTGAACTTCTCTGGAGTGGATTATGTTTTAAATTATCCAGAGCTAAATCACAGAGAGAGGAGCCGAGATTGGGAGAGAGTGAGGGAGTCAGGAATACTTTACAGAGGAGCCAAGAATAGATTAGGAAAGTCTGAGGTTAGGGTGGCTGTCTGCTGCAGTGTGAGACTTGTAACAGGCACGGCCACCGGTTACAGTCAACCCACCAAAATAACATGTAAAATAGAGGAACTTACCTGCCACAGGGTGTCAGGATAGGAGTCTGAAGGGTTGATGCCAGTGTACCTGTAAAACAAAGATAGAAAGGGGGTCCCAAAGGATCTGCAGCTCTAAGGAGGTCCAGTAGGGCAAAAGGGACAGGACAGAAATAAAAGTATACTTATCTGATAAAGTAGGAGCCCTCGTCTTGTCAGACCTGTGGAAATAAAAGAGAGAATAGGTTAGTTAAAAGAGAAAAACTTTAAAAGAAGCATAAGTAGAGGAAAGGAAGTGTGTTTGGAGAAGGGGGCTCAACAAAATCCCTTTGCCTCTAGTGGTTGCCGAGTGGCCAGTAATTTAGTTAGTAGCCCAAGTGGGCTAGTGAAGGCTAATGGGGGACTGTAGCCCTTTTATATAAATAATAGTAGGCATTGGTGGCTGGTGGAGCTTGGAAATGCCCGGGGGGGGCACTGTTAAAAGATATGCCCTGGTGGTCTAGTGGGCTAGCTCCCAAGGTATGAGGCTAGTGTTCTTTTAAATAAATTAATCCTTCTCCCTGAGCCCTCATATTGTGTAGGCAGTGTAGAGGATTATTTTGCAGAAGTGGCAGCAGGACAGCAAGTATGGGCTGCCATGCAGCCAAGACAGCCTACTGTTAGCGCTACCATGCTTTACTGAGAGTGCCTGCAGCTGCTCTAAACTCCCAGCATGCATTGAGCTTAGGCTGCAGCCTGCTCTGCATGGGTGGGAGATGGGGGAGAGAAGAAGCCAGCGGGAGGTGGAGGAGGCATGAAATGGTGCACCTTCCCGATAGCTGCTCCGGCAGCAGAATTTTAATTGTTGATGCCCTACAGGGCTTAAGAGGGCAGCCAGGGGCTGAAAGAGGACAGAGCAGCAAAGAAGCTGTTATTACAGTCAAAGCCAAAGACATTGTCAGATATTTCCTGAAATTTCTGTGATATTTCTAGAGAAATCTCCTGCTTTCTCCATTTACACAGTAGGGGCAGCAGAGAGAAACACTTTAGAAATTTTGCAAAATATCTGGAAATATCCGACCAAATATCCAAACAGGAAGGTGGGAAGGGAGGCAGGCCCCAGTCAGCAACAAAGACAAAGTGCTTCAGCAGCAGAGGACAGACTGACAGAGCCTCCAGCTGCAAAGAAAAAGTGCTTCCGAAAGAGGCTGGGAGCAACTGCTTATATAGGTCAGGAAGGGGTGTGGTTGGCTGCTTCAAGTTCAAGTTTATTGTAGGAAAACTCTACTAAGCAAGCTTATTCACAAGGAGGTCCTAAGACATGCAGCAGATAAATACAATGCATCCTGTCTCATGTGACAGTGATGTAACCGAGACCATAGCGTCATCAGAAAGCATTGCTTTACAATCAGTTCACAACAGTAGAGATGGCTCTGTTTTAAAAACTATTTAGAGTTTAGCTTAGTGACTACCCTCATTGTAAAAGTCTTTTTGTCCTGAACAACTTTGCTGCTGGTTATTTTTGTGTAGCCTGTAAAGTTTCCAAGATATTTAGGTTTGTTTGGCATGTGTGTGCTAAATCTATGGTCTCGGCTACATCACTGTCATGTGAGACAGGATGCATTGTGGGAACAAGGAATGCAATAAAGTTAGCTCAGATGGAGATCACTAGGGGTCGTGAAACTACCAGAAAGCTAGCAGGCTAATTTAGGAAAAACTTCCTAATAGCAGACAGAGAGAAGGACACACTAAGACTTCACACACAAATCAAAACACTCTGCACTACATATGTTTTGGCAAATTCTGGGTGGACTATTCCTTTAAATGAGAAGAAGCACCAGAACCAAAGGGCATGCGATGAGGCTGGAGGGGGAAATTTAAGAGGAATGTAAGGAAGTACTACTTCACTGGAAAAGAGTAGCGGTTGCCTGCAACAGCCAGCCAGTGGAAGTGGTGGAGACAAAAACAGTAGGGGGCTTCAACCATGCATGGGATAGGCAGGGAAGAGGGAGGGTCACCAGAAACTAGTTAGGGTCTGTGGAGACAGACAAGGCAGGAGCCATCTGGGCAAACTGGATGGACCAAGTGATCTTTTTCTGCTGACAAATTCTATTTTTCTATGTTAACTAACAAAATAACCCACAATGCTCCAGTCAATTCCCCCTTAAAAGAAATCACCCAACCCACCAGACCCCACTACTCACAATCACCAACTTTAAGCTAATCAAACACTTCTTAGTGCTCCACATTGTCAATGGGTAATTAATACATATGGATAATTTGCACACCTACTATGGGGTAGTGGCACAGCCCAAAGCTGTGAATCAGCATAGAACACTAGGTACATGAACATTCCAAATAGCAGAGAAACTCCAGTCTTTGCTGTGCCACTGAGAGGGTATACAGCAAAGAAGATTCTCTCTGAAGAAGATATGGATGCCCCAATCTGAACAATTTAGCAGTACAGCTTGGGATTAAAGTACAGTGCATTCTGTGTGTAGAGGCTTGTATTTTAGCCTGGGCTGCCTAGGTTGTTGTTGTTTTCGTATGTGTAGGGGCTTGTATTTTAACCTAGGCTGCCTGGGTTGTTGTTTTTTCTCTGTACTGTTCACCCTGAGCCATTTTTTTACAGGCTCAGGTGCTATTTTATTAACTAGTCGGGCTTCTGACCTCTGTTTCAGTGCTTAAAAGTGCTCCTTTTGTTAATCACACCTCAGATCATTTTTCTAGGCTGTGCGGGGATCCAGCCATTGCTGACAGTTAGCCAGCAGAGACTCATGCCTTCTATAACTATCAGGCATTCTCCCACTGTTCACTGTCACTTATATCAAGAAAATTGTACGCAGTGTGGAACAGGACACGTGGGTCATCCTCCACATAGGTACAAATGACTTAACCAGTCAATCCGTGGAAGAAACAAAACAAAATCTTACCAGGCTAGGTGACAAACTAGCTTCTCCTTCATCCACTATCTCTTTCTCAGAGATTCTGCCTGTCTTCGGAAATGGGGACAGCAGGCAGAAGATCAGAAAGAAGGACCTCGCCAAACTTAACTGCTGACTAGAAAACTGGTGCAAAGAAAGAGGACATCACTTTCTAGGAAATTGGCAGACCTTCTGGGAAAGGGACTTCTTTAAATTTGACGGCTTGCACCTCACTAAGGTGGGGACTCGAGCGCTCGAACAGAAATTTGGCATCCATAGCGATACAGTTAAACTAGTGGAGTGGGAGGAGCCCCAGTCAACCCTCACATTGCAAGGGTCGCAAATTACCCCTCCCCCAGCATCAGCTATCACAGCACCTAGATGCCACAATGATACCAACAGCAGTGATAGTAAATGCACTGCCCATCCACTCCCACTAGGGAGAGACATAAAGTGATTAAGACACAAAAAATTCAGATCAGGACAAGGGAAAGATGCCGGCCCGATGGCGCTGAGGGCTGAGGCACTGGTCATTGCACCTCACTCAACGCCAGCGACCCATGTTCAGGAACGAGCACGGATTGCTGGGGGTGACAGGGTAGGATTTGGATCTAGCGTCTGAGGGACTGCTCTTCATCTCCGGGGGGGGGCACCTACAATCGGCGCATGATTGCCTCCTGGCAGAGGCTGGGGGACAAACACGCTCTGCTGTCTAAGAAGGGTTGGAGCTGGGGGCAGACGTCTGGAGGGAGCATGTGTGGACCTGTGTGTACTTCCCTCCGTTGATGTCACTGGATGTCCTTGGCTCTGGGAGGTAGTCCTAACTGAAAAAAGGGATGACGCCTGTATCGTGCGGCTTCATAGCCATCTGTGTAGATGTGCCGTGGAAGTGCAGCATCTATCTGGATTCGGATTCCGTGGGGAGTTGGGGACTCCCTACGGCCCTGCTGCAGTGGTAAACCACAGGAATTTGGTGCCGAACGGATATGGTAGAGATGGACGGTGGCTGGAACTTCCCAGCAGAGGATTCGTCGACATGGGGAGCAGACCAGGTGGCCAAGGAGGTTAAGAAAGAGATAACAAAAAAAAAGAACAAGGAAATGGTACACAGCAAAAGGACTACCAGGGGTGGAAGGCTATGTGCATCAATGCTCATAGTCTATCAAACAAAATCCCTGAACTCATAGCTTTTGTGGCAGAGGCACAACTGGACTGGGTTGCGGTTATAGAAACTTCATTCACCACCAACCATATCTGGGATGCTGCTCTTCAGAAAAGACTGGGAGGGAAAGAAGGGGGAGTGGCTTTGTATGTAAGGGAGGGAATCTGTGCAATGGAGATCCAGGGGAAGCACAGTATAGCAGAGGTGCTATGGGTCACCCTGGG
Organism: Neoceratodus forsteri; assembly: GCA_016271365.2. Taxonomy (NCBI): domain Eukaryota; kingdom Metazoa; phylum Chordata; order Ceratodontiformes; family Ceratodontidae; genus Neoceratodus; species Neoceratodus forsteri. The sequence continues at coordinate 1,198,625,982 of CM057452.1, forward strand.
AGCAGGGGAAAAGACCTCCCTTCGGGTGGGAGTCATCTACAGAACCCCAACCCAAGAAAGTGAAATCGACAAAGCACTCCTGGAAGCCATCTCAGTGATGGTGGACAGGGGTGAGTTGCTGCTTTTGGGGACTTAAATCTGTCAGATGTGGATTGGACCTCATACACAGCAGCCACAGAGCAGAGCAGAGAATTCCTGTTCACACTGCGGGGGGCAGGTCTAAATCAGATGGTAGATTCACCCACCAGAGAAAAAGCAACCCTGGACCTGGTTCTCACAAACAGCAACAGGATTTCAGACATTCATGTGGGTATCAATCTGGGAACCAGTGACCACAGATCAGTCTGATTATCAGTAAATAAAGAGGAAGGTAAAAGTCGCTCAAAAATCAAGATACTTGATTTCTGAAAAGCAAACTTTCCCAAAATGAAATCCAGGATCAAGACCATGCTTGACAACAGTAACAAGGGGGATGCAGAACACTGCTAGGTGAACTTAAAGAATGTCTTAAATACAGTCACTGAGCAATGCGCATGACAAATCAGCAAAGCCAAAAGAAGGAAGAACCCTCTCTGGTTCTCCAAAGAGGTAGCAACTAAAATCAAGGAAAAAAAGAGGGCTTTTAAGCAGTACAAGAAAACAAAAGGAGAAACGGACAGGGAGGAATACAGGAACAAACTCAAGGAGGCAGGAAAAACAATTTGGGTAGCCAAATCCCAAACAGAGGAAAGAATAGCACAGGGGGTTAGGAAGGGAGATAAAACTTTCTATAGCTACATAAGAGAAAAAAGGAATAATAAAGGGGGAATAGTTCAACTAGCAACAAGGGAGGGCCAGCTGTTAGAGAAAGATGAAGACAAAGCAGAGTTGTTAAACAAATTCTTCTGCTCATTCTTCACAATAGAAGATATGGGCAAAGGACCTACACTAAATAAGACAGAGCAGGATAGTGGAGGGGCAGACACAAGCCCCTACACGAAAGAAAGGGTCTTAGAAGAGCTAAGCAAACTTAAAGTTGTTAAAGCCATGTGGCCAGATGGTATCCACCACAGAATACTAAAAGAGTGTCAGGAAGAAATAGCTGCACCACTAGTGAGATGTTCAGTCTTTCTCTGGAAAGCAGCAGAGTACCTCAAGACTGGAAGCAAGGAAGAGGCAGGAAACTACTGCCCAGTCAGCCTGACCTCTATAGTGGGAAAAATTATGGAGACATTACTAAAAGAGAGAATACTTAACTACCTAAAGGAAAATGGAAAACTGAACCCCAAACAGCATGGCTTCACAGTAGGGCACTCATGCCAAACAAACATAATTGATTTCATCAATTGGGTTACCAGAACAGTGGACCAGGGTGGGGTGGTGGACATGGTGTACCTACAGTAGACTTCAGCAAGGCCTTTTACACCGTTCCCCACAGGAGACTTGCTAACAAACTAGAACACACAAGAGTGGGACAGAAATTAGTAAACTGGATTAGAAACTGGCTACAGAATAGAACCCATAGAGTTTTGGTCAATGGGGCATTATCAAGGAAGGGAGATGTGACCAATGATATTCCACAGGGATTGGTGTTGGGTCTAGTCCTCTTCAACATATTCATCAGTGACATCACTGATGAACTGGAGGGGAAGATTTGCCTGTTCGCAGATGATACAAAGCTCTGCAACAGGGTGAATACACTAGAGGGGGCATTAGGTATGGAAGCTGACCTAAGGAGAATGGAAGAATGGTCCAGAAATTGGCAATTAAAATTTAACGTCAAGAAGTGTAAGGTAATGCACCTGGGGAAGCGTAACCCAGGAAAAAAGTACATACTAGAAGGGCATCAATTAGAGGAGACAAAGATGGAACGGGATCTGGGCGTGATCATTACCAGCGACTTAAAGGTAGGAAAACAATGCAAAAAAGCAGTGCAGAAAACAAGTGGTATCCTCGGATGGATAGGAAGGGGTATTATGAGCAGAAAGCAGAAGTTATCATGCTCCTCTACAGATCCTTGGTGAGGACACACCTCGAGTACTGTGTCCAGTTCTGGAGACCTGACCTAAAAAAGGACATTGACCATCTGGAGACGGTGCAGAGAAGGGCCACAAAGGTGGTGCAGGGGCTTCATCATGAGCCATACAAGACAAGACTCAAAGAGTTGAATTTATTCTGTCTGGAACAGAGAAGAAACAGGGGGGACATGATAGAAACATTTAAGTATATCAAGGGAATTAATACAACTCAGAAGGAAAACCTCTTCCAGGAAAACAGGGCGGCACATACAAGAGGGCACAACTTGTGTCTGGTGGGAGGCAAGTTTAAAAGCAAATCTAGAAAGTACTTTTTCACCATGAGAGTGATAGACCCATTGAACAGCCTGCTACCAGAAGTGGTAGCATCAAAGACAGTAAGGGAATTCAAACCCGCTTGGGACAGGCAATGTGCTCAACTTAGGAAAAAATATAATTGGGGGGGTAGCCACCTTGGGCAGACTAGATGGACCACATGGTCCCCATCTGATGATACTTTTCTTATGTTCTTTTGTTCTTTCTTGCCCTTGACCCTGGGTGCATTCCCAACTACATGGTGACATCAACCACTCTGGCGTGACCTACCCCAATGAAAGCACGCCAGATTGTGCATTCTGTAAGCTTTCACCATTTTTCTATGCAGACCGTAGGAGAAAGCCTTTAACCTGCATTATCGGAACATTTCTTCTGCCCTGAGAGGAGGATGTTGGGGAGGATTTCTGAGCACTTCACTTAGGACTTTTTCTCCTACTTTTAGCCAGAAGTACTCTCTCCCAGGCAGCCCCACATCACTTAAGCAATTAGTATTCAGTTCATTGTCAGTTTACAGAAGGAATGAAAGAGGATCAGCACAGTAAATTCCTCTCTATTTTGATAAGATGCACTACAAAGGTCTTATCTTCATTTTCATATTAATTTGGAGAAGTTCAACATTTTTTGGTGTAGTTATAATTAAAGCCAGTGGCACCATGGCTTATTAGAGACCTGTAGTATTCAAGCGATATAAGACCTGCAGTAGGGTGATGAGACTCCCTCCTTTAGGCTCTTATTGGCCTAATTGTGTAACACAATCTAATCTGTCTATTTTGGTCCCCCCAATTGGACCCCCGAGCTGGAGGGGTGCACCTGGAATACCAACTGGCAGTGGCAAGGCTGAGTTATGCAGATCTTTTCTGTTGCTCCTAAATGAGATAATGTGCCTGGATGTTCCCCAGGACATCCCCATCAACACACCTGGACCCAAGGGGGGTCCTCAGGTCAGGGAGGCCTATACAGGCACATCCAGGTGTGCCATAGCAGTACAAGTTTGCTCACTCGGATCTGCAGGCAGATGGTGCCTAACAGAAAGGTTCCGATCCTTCCCTTATTTGATCCAAAATCTCTGTCCTACATCATAACTGAGGCTTGTGAGACATTACAGCCGAAGAAGATGCATGCCATGGAGTCCCTAGACGTGAATTACGTCCTGTCTGTGTCCTGCACCAAAATGCTTTCGGAACTTTGTGTACTGTGACCAGATTATTGATCAGGAATGGGGCGGCCACAGATAAGTGCAAACATCTGCCCAGACTTCGGGTGAAATGTTATCCATTTATGGAGGAGAGTTCCCAGAAATGGGAAACCCCTCCTTTGGCAGATAAGGCCTTGCATAATTCGGTTAAGCACTCAATTATACCTACTGAAGGGTCTCTGGCCCTAACCGATATGCACATTAAGCGAGTGGACACTACATGCATAAGAGTCTTTGTCTCAAATGAAGCAAATCTTTGTACCTCCTATGCATGGGAGAGGCATCACCAGTAGAAAACAGGAAGTTGTTAGCCCTCTGTACAGACAGCTGGTAAGACCCCATCTAGAGTACTGCATGCAGTTCTGGAGACCCAATCTCCGCAAAGACATAGACAGGATAGAGGCAGTCCAGAGGAGGGCAACTAAAATGTGCCCAGAAGACATATCAAGAGAGACTCAAGCAGCTTAATATGTATAGCCTTGAGGAGAGGAGGGAGAGGGGGGACACGATAGAAACTTTCAGGTACCTCAAGGGAATCGACAAAGTCCAAGTGGGTAGCATCTTTCAGAAAAAGAGGTGTGCAAGAACAAGGGGGCACAATTTGAAGCTAGAGGGGGGACGGCTCAGAGGTAATGTGAGGAAGTATTTTTTCATGGAGAGGATTGTGGATGCATGGAACAGCCTTTCTGAGGATGTTGTGGAGTCAGAAACAGTGGTGGAATTCAAGAATGCATGGGACAGGCATAAGGCAATTCTAGGGGTGGAGGTAGGAAGAAGTAGGCTGTTGGTTAGCTAGGATCTGCAGTTTATCCATTTGGTAGGGAAATGGGCAGACTGGGTGGGCCAAGTGGTCCTTATCTGCCATCAAATTCTATGTTTCTATGTGTACGTTATTGTTTCCAGAGTCCTAAACTCATGGATTACAGGTCTGGGTAGTTTTGTTCCCCCAGAATCTGAGGGGGTGAACATTTTGCAGCTGGGCTCCATTGCTACTGCCTTCCTTGGGGATGTCACAATAGACAATGTATTAATGTTAGCATGCTCCACTCATCACATTGTGATAGCCATGTGAGGTGTATGGCTCAGGCATCAGGTTGCAGACCAGGCATCAAAGGCCAAACTGTTTAACCTGTCTTTTGAGGGAGGACTATTATTCAGTTCTGGCTTGCACACCTTAAAAGATATTCAGGATAAGGAGGGACAACATCTGGTGTGAAAGCAGCAACAGAAAGCACTGGAAGGGGACAGGATCAGTTGTGTTCCAGGACAGTAGCTGCTGCTGTTGTTTTCACAGGGTTCTTGTGGATTTTACTTGGTACTTACTTGGTAGGTTAGTTCTTTTCTTTCTTACTTCTAAGGGGCTAGCAGGGCATTGTTTTGGGGGATGCTGGATGTTTGTAAACTGATTTGATGGCTGTAAGTGGGGCTCTTTTTGTGGATGTTTCACTGTGTAACAGGCTGCGCTGGTAGAGGCCTATTTCTTCTGATTTCAAACCTATTTGGTGGGATTTGCTTGGGCCTGGTTCTTTAGCTGCAGGGCTTGGAGGGGAGACACAGGGCTGATGCACTCTCTCTTGTCAGGTGTCTGCCCAAGACCCGCCTCCCAGAAGTCTGCAAATTTATAGGGGAACACCTGCCCTGCAATTGGAGGAAAAGACTGCTGGTGCAGCTCATGTAGTTCTAGCCACTGGGGTTGGATTTAAAGGCTGGGAGAGAGGAGTTAGGAGTTGTTCATTTCTCCTATAAGTTTAATGTGTTGTACTGCACCTAGTAACAGAGTTACTGTGTACAGGGACTGTCTCTAAGATTAGTGGGTGACCTGATTAGGCAGTAGGGGTATCTTGGACTAGGGAACCTGGTGGCTCACCCAAGGAAACCTATTTGGAAGGTGATGGAACCACACATCATTAGGGCCGGCATCTTTGGGAGGGTGGTGGGGTGCACAGGGTGTGGAGCAGCCATGGATACTGGACTGGGCTTGGAAGTTTGGTGGTTGCCCAGTGCTACCAGCTAGCACAGCTTAGGGAGGAGGTTGCGGGGATGAGGAGAAAGCTGGGGGAAGGGGTGGTATGGTTGGGGAAGGCTGGAAATCTCCCAGGGTTGCACCAAGCACTGGGGTGGGGTATAGGGAAAGGAGTGCAGGAGAATACTCAGGGGTCACATAGGACCCTGGCAGAAGGGGTCCAAAAGGACACTACCAAGGAAGCAGGCAGGTAACTGGGGACCCTCACAAAGGGGAGACGGAGGGACAACATTCCTCAGGAAGTAGGCAGATGGCCAGGGCTGGACAGAAGGAAGCAAGGCGGGAGGTGGATCAGACCTTATACTCAATCAACAGCTTCAATTCTCTTCTTCTGCTCAAGGATGAGGGGGGTGATGGCCACGACAGAGGTGGTTAGAGACGGAAAGGGTGGGAGTGGGGCAGGAGGCAGGGGCCAGATAGCAGGAAGAACAGGGGGACCTGGAATGCAGGAGAATGGGGAGCAGTGAATCAGAGCAGGAGGGGCAGGGGGAAGAGGGAGGAAAGCGCAAGGAGAAGGACCAGTTGGGAGGAAAGGTAAAGGAGAAGGACCAGAAGTACAAGGAGGATTCAGTAAAGGGAGCTGAGGGTTTAGGCCAGGGGAGCACGGCAAGCAAGGAGGAACTAAATGGAGACAGGAAGGAAGGGAGGATGAGTCAGGCTAGTTTAGCAGATGGAGGAGAAGGACCAGTTGTGAGCAGTGAGGGGGGAATTAGCAAGGTACAGAAGGATACTCAGGAGGAGGAGAGGCATAGGATTGGAGGGGGTGGCCATGGTAAATAAGGAGGGGGTGGCATGTGGCACCCACATAGGGGGAGGAACAAGGAGCCAGCTGGGTGGAGGGGCCAGTAGAAAGGATGAGGGACATGGAAGGGGGAATGGAGGAAAAGGAGTGGTCAGAGTGCTCCTGCTTGGGGATTCTATGATCAGGGGTATCAAATGGGATAGGGAGGGAGAAGCCTGGCCAGTTAGAACAAGATGCTTCCCTGGACTAATGGTGCACAGGGCTAAGCACGAGGTATATCAGCTGGCAAAGGACTGTGGGATTCCCAGACATACTGGTCCACCTGGGTACAAATAACATTGAGGGAAATAGCGAGCTAGAGATACAGGCAAGATTCAGGGAGCTCGCCAGGGTCTGTCATGACATAGGATGCACAGTTTCCTTCTCAGAAATCCTGCCAGTGCCAAGGGCTAGTGGGGAACACAAAAGGAAAATTAGGAGATAAACCAGTGGCTCAGGGGTGGTGTGAGGCCAGAGGGTATGGGTTGATGGGGGATTGGGGGAGACCTGGGAGGATAAGGAGCTGTATGCTAGAGATAGACTACATCTCAATTTGGAGAGGAGGGGAATCCTTAAGTTGAAAATAGAGGAGTTCATTGGTGAAAAGTGGGGTTTAAACTTGTGAAGGGGGGTGGGATGGAAGAAACGGCTGTCAAGGGGGTGCTGATAAAGGAGGGACTCTGTCTCCACCCCCCTGGGGACCAGGAGGATTGCAGGAAAAGGCCAACTGGCAAAGTGCAGACCAGGAGAAAACAGAATCCCCATGAGAATATGAGCAGGGGAAATGGAACTATAGGGAAAGGGTGGAAGGTAGTCCTGCTAAATGCCAGGAGCTTGGGCAATAAAATGCCTGAGCTCCAGGCGATGTTAACTGAGGGAGCAGTGGATGTGGCAGCGGTCACTGAGACTTGGGCCACTGCAAGACATGACTGGGACCTGAACCTGGAGGGATACACTATGTTCAGGAAGGACAGGGGGGGAGGGGTAGCAATGATAGTCAAAAACTGCATTGGCATAGGGGAGTAGAGGAGGCGGAGGGAACCGTGGAGGCAATTGGGTCACCTTGATAACAAGGGGCAAGAGAGTAAAACTAGGAGGTATAGACCCCTGTTCATGTGGAGGAGCTGGAGGACAGTCTGGTGGCAGATGTTAGGAGACACTGCAGAATGGGCAGAGGAAAGGTGGTGGTGTTAGGGGACTTAAACATGCCAGGAACAGACTGGGAGACTATGACATCCTCTGTGACCAGGAACAGAGGTTGTTGGATGTCTTTCAAGATGCTCCTAACTCAGCAGGTGAGGGAACCGACCAGGAGGCACGGGTACTGGATGTGGTCCTGGCAGACAGTGACCAGATTGGGGGCCTGGAGGTGAGGGACCCATTGGCGGGGAGTGACCATGCCACGGTCTGGTTCTGCCTGGACCTAGGAGGGGTAGAAGGCTGCACAAAGACGGAAGTAACCGACTTCAGGGGGGCGGATTTTAAGGAAATGGGAAGGATCCTTAAGGAGCATTTGGATGGGATTGGGTCAGACATGGACGCTGATAGTAGGTGGGAAATCATCAGGAGAGGGGTGCAGGATGCTACCAGCACCTGTGCAAGAGTAGGCAAATGCGGTAGGGCCCAAAAACCCTGTTGGTGGACCAGGGAGGTCCAGGAGGTGGTGCGGGGAAAGAAAGCAGCCTATAAGTAATTCAAGTGCTCAAGGAGTGAAAGGGATTGAGGGGAGTATGAGCTGATGGCTAGAAGGGCCACTAGAGTGGTGAGGGCGGCCAAGGCAAGGAAGGAGCAGAACCTGGCCAGGGAAATTAGGAGAGGGAAAAAGGGGTTCTTTAGATACATTGGGGAAAGACGAAGGGTGAAGGGGCAGATTAGCAGGATTAAATCAGGGGAGAGATGGGCACAAGACCCAGGGGAGCAGGCAGAGGTACTAAATGAGTACTTCACCTCAGTTTTCACCAGGGAAATGGGGATGCTGCATCATACATGGGAGGAGACAGAGATAATGAGGAGGGGGGACCTCACCGACCGGCAGGTCTGGGGGAGGGGGGCATCACTGGCAGGTGGGGGAGGGCAAGCAGGGAGAAGAGGTACCAGAAGTGGAAATCACAGCAGAGAGAGTGAGGAAGCCTCGGCTCTTTAAGACGGAGAAAGCACCGGAGCCGGATAAATTACATCCTAGAATGCTGAAGGAACTTGCAGATGTCCTGGCGAAACACCTGGCAGAGCTTTTCACCATCTCTCTGAGGACAGGGTGGGTGCCCCAAGACTGGAAGGTGGCGCATGTAGTGCCTATCCACAAGGGGGGATCAAGGGAGCTGGCAGGGAACTACAGGCCTGTCAGCCTGACATCGGTGGTGGGCAAGGTGATGGAGGGCATTGTCAAGGAGAGGCTAGGGGGGACCTGGATAAGTCAGGGTGCCTGGACGATAGACAGCATGGATTCATCCCAGGGAAATCGTGTCAGACAAACCTGGTGGAGTTCTATGACTGGGTGACAAGTGCCTTGGACCTGTGTAGACCAGTGGATGTCCTCTTTCTAGACTTCAGCAAGGCATTTGACTCTGTTCCTCACGTGGGCCTGTTGGATAAGCTAGGAGAAATGGGGGTGGGAAACCAGATGATCAGATGGATAGGCAATTGGCTTCAGGACCGGACCCAGAGGGTCGTAGTTGGTGGGATAGTCTCATCCCCAAGGAGGGTCATTAGTGGGGTCCCACAGGATCAGTCCTTGGGCCCCTTCTGTTCAGCCCCACGTATCTGACATAAGGACAGGAATCAGGAGGAGATGAGTCTCTTGCAGATGACCAAACTGGGGGTGGTGGATGGGGAGGAGGGGAGGTGGCCCTGAGGGACCTGGAGGCTCTGGAAAGATGGTCTAGAAAGTGAGGCTGAGGTTCAATGCAGGGAAATGCAAGGTACTCCACCTAGGCCAGAAACCCAGGCCAAGTGTATACCCTGGGGGAAATACTACAAGTCTCAATGGCTGAGAGGACCTGGGGGTGGTGGTGGATGTCAAGATGAACAACTCTGAGACTTGTAGGAGGGCAGCAGCCAAGGCCAACAGGATGCTGGGATGCATCACTAGGGGATCACCTCCAGAAGGAGGGAAGTGATACTCCTCTGTATAACTGCTTGGTGAGGCCGCACCTGAGTACTGCGTGCAGTTTTGGAGGCCACACTTAAAGAGGGACATTAACCTCCTGGAGAGGGTCCAGAGGAGGCAACCAAAATGATTTGGGGCTTGGGGACAGGACCTATGAGGAGAGGCTCGAAGAGCTAAATATGTACACACTGGAAGAGAGAAGGACCGGGGGACATGATAGAGGTCTTCAGGTCATGAAGAGGGTAAATAGGGAGGAACAGTCAGGGTGCTTCAAGGAAGGAGGAAGGGGCCACTAGAGGGCATGGGTGGAAGCTGGAGGGGAAGATCTCAGGGAGAAAGGAGGAGGTGCTACTTCACTGAGAGGGTGGTGGAGCCATGGAATGCACTACCTAGGGGGCTGGTGGAGGCAGAGACAGTGGAGGGTTCAAGAGGGGGGGGACAGGTACAGGGAAGGGTTCAGGAAGCAAAATCCAATGCAGCAAGAATATCCGGAACTGGGAAGGGAGAAGCCAGAGAAGGCGAGGGGGACAGCAAGGTCAGCACCCAGGGTGGGGGCTGACCAAACGAGCAGACACGAAAGACCGTTAGGCCTATTCTGCTGGCATTTTAGTATGTTAGTATGTTAGTATGTTAGTAAGTTCAACACCAAAGGGTCAAGGAGGCAGATTTGGAGAGCATGGGGGGGGGTGCACTGTATTGATAGTAACGAGAACTGGTTTTAAATACTATTTTTAAAATTTTAGAGGGCCACAGGAGTTAATTAAAAGCCATGGCTCAACTAACAAGGCCCTTGTTAGTTGAGTCATGGTTTTGATTTGATTCTGTGGCCCTCTAACATTTAAAAAACAGCATTTAAAATAGCTCCCATTACTATCAATACAGCATGCCCCTGCACTTTCCAAACTAATACATCACAAAATGTGAGAGCACAGGGGTGGTGCCTGCTCAACTTGGGGACCAGGAAGGGGAAGGGATGGGGTAGCTGGCTCGTCTGACCAAAGATTTACGATACCTTCCCCTTAGTTATAGAGGCTATAAAAATGTCTGAGAAGTGGACTTTTGAAGTCCTTTAGAGGTAAGCTGCTGCTGGGGGGGGGGCTTCAATATTGACAAATGAGTACAATTGATGCTCTTTAAGCATAGCTGCAGAGTGCTGAAAAAAATTATTGGAGTTCTTTGTGAGTGAGTTACAATATTCTTTTTGTATACACAAAGCATTCCTCAAGACCAATTGGCAGCTGCAGTAAACATTAATCTAAAGTGAGTATTATATTGATGTTTCAAAGTTAGACTGAGCCAAGCTGCGAAGGCTCAAGGTCAGATAATCTACATGTAGATTCTAACAAAGTAAATAAAATAACACACCACTTAACAGGACGTATTGCTTTGTTTAGGGGAATACAATTAAAGAGGATAGAAAATGATTTCTAATTGGCAGCTGTTTATAATTCTTTTTAAAAACTATGTTAAGATAATGTTAGGGTCATGGACAAGCCTCAAAAATTCCAGAAATGCCGAGTTAAAGTCCATATATTCTGTGTAAGCAAGATGGTATTTTATTTATTTATTTATTTTATTTATTCAGTCTTGGTTTACAATACCTTGAGTGGAAGGCGCTCATTTACAAAGGTTCCACATTAGTGGGGAATGGTGAACAAATGTACAAAGGCAGTAAGTAAAGAGAAGGTTTAAACAAACAGCAATAGTACATACTTTATATAAAGAATTCAAAACTTTAGAATGGGAGGTGAAACAGAGCAAAGGAGGTATGGAAGAGAAAAGTGTGGGGGTAAGCAGCCAGAAGGCCTTGTCAGAAAGTGTGGCGGGGTGCTGGTAGTAGGTAGTAGGGTGGGTGGTAGAGGTGAGGGGGGGAGGGTAGGAGGGTTGAGCAAGGGTTGGAAAGGTAATGCTTTGAGGTGAAGAGGAGAGGGAAATGGGTTGGTTGGTTGTGCACACAGGCAGTGGTATCATTAGGTGAAGCAGTCGCAGGAACTGTTAGCCATAGGATGCTGATGGAGCCTCTGCTTGAAAGGACTTAGTTTTGGTATGGACGAGATTTCATTGGTAGGATTTCATACCTCTGGTACCTGGATCATTGACACTTCAGTTCTATCCAGAATCCAGCTGACACCACTATGAAACTTGACTACACTGCTTACACGGACTACATGTATATTTATGTAATAATAGAATTAAGGCACTCCAGGGGTTGTAGAATTAAGGTACTTCAGGGGTTGGGTTACCATTTGTTAGTCTAATCACAAGGGGACTAAGACACTTGAGTATGCCATGTGTCTTATGGCTCAGAAACTTAGAAAATGGTGGAAGAAAAAGGTCAACTGCCAAACAGTCTGCCCACCCTATCTAGCTGCTCTCCGGAGGCCCTAGTAACTATCTGTCTCTATTAACTCTGACCCCTTTCCTCTTAATAAGGGAATGTGCCTCTCCCACCCTACCTTGAACCACTCCCACTACTACTGACTTGGCCTATACCACCTCTTCAGGAAATCTATTCCACTTATCCACCACTCTTTCAGCGAAAAAGTGCTTGCAGACTACCCCTATAGGGTCTGATCCTGAAATCATGTCTTGATAATTAAATATGCTCAATAATCATAAGACTATGACATATCTGATTTAGCGTAACATATCTAATAATTTAATTTGGATTAATATTGTATGTTTTGCTAATAGAGGCAAACTAAGGTGATGTATATAGCTGAACATTTCATATGCATCTACCTTAAAATGGGCAGGTTTTGAGTATTTTTTAATTTCTTTTTATTTTGAGACATGTTAGTACTTCCTGGATGTATAATGTATTATTAGAGAAATGGGAGGCATCAAAGAACTGCAACAACTCAGTCAATAACTATAAAACAGTTACTTTATTTCTAGTTGCTATGTTTGGACACCTATTGGCTGTGTATGTGATTTATCCTCCTCACCAATGTTTCATAGATGGCTGCCCTTTATCAAGGCCAGTAGTCCTCACAAATGCAATTGATTTTAAATCTTGATTGTTTCTCAGACTTTACAAATCAACATTTATCTTGTACATATGTCATGAACATCAGTCTGCTAGCTGTCCATTGGCAATATTTTTAATGTGAAGTTCTTCCATGAGATGCCATTTATCAAACTGTTAATACCTCCTTCCTTATGATGTATTATATATAGAATAATACATGAGGTGGTGTGCTTAATGAGATTTTACACCCTCCCGAGGTGTTGGATGCTACATAAATGCTCAAGGGGTCTATTTTAAGCAACCGACACTGAGGGTGTGGGTAAAATCTCGAGTTAAACACACCACCCCATCAGTGGCGGATCCAGGATTTTACAGTGGGGGTGCTGTGGTGGTGTGTGTACTTGATATGCAACTTTTTATAATTTTTTTAATCCTTCATACTATATTTTTCATGACATCTTTGACTGAAAATATAAACATAATCTATAATTTTGAATGTATATTTTCTTACAATCAGTATATTAGACTTCTCCAGCAAACTGAAATGCAGCAGCAGCAAGCAAGTAAGTTACAATGAGGGGTGCACCCCCTAGATCCGCTACTGCACCCCATGTTTTATTTTATACAATTGCTGGGGAGCCTTTTCTTACCACGGCAATTATATAAAATAAAACATCAGTCCAGTCATCAGAATAAAGCACTGTCTGCAGCTTGTACCGCTGCGGAAGCTGAAACCTTTGGTTTTTTAAGTTTTACCATGGATTGCTTAACATGCTGAACTGCTGAGGCATTTTTTTAAATCCTTGACTTACTACTGAGTCAAGCTAATGAGTCAAGCAAGGCGGGCAGCTTTTCTGCGCTGTGTAGGGGGAGAGTGGTGGCAGGCACATGTGTGGAGCAAGGGAAACCTTATACATGTTTGCCGTTATAACCTGTGGGTTATAACGGCAAATTATAACTCGGTTTCCCTATGGGAGAAAAGGTTCCCTAGTTATTATAGAATGATCAATGATCATATGATCAGCTGGGGCTGCTTGTACCAATATCCACTTTGCCTCTGTTACACCTATCAATAATAGCTGCACCCCTTGCTGGAGTAGCTCCCCCACACTTTTAACCATATGGCTTCAGATTATCTAATCTCCTAGTGGAATCTGCACTGCATTGCAACCCCACACCATTACTACTAAACAGGGCCTGGATCCACTTTGTTGTCTATGCCCACAAATGCTGCCCCTTGTGTACTAGTGTCCTATCACCCTTCCTGCATCGTAAACTATGGTATCTCCTCTTACTGACCATACTGCTGTCAGGGGATATACAGCCTAACCCTGGACCCTTAAATCAACAGGTGCTCCCATAACCAATGCCAAAGGACTTATAATAGCTCACCGCAATATTAGGAGCCTCAATCGCAACTTTGCTGAACTTGAATCCTGGACGGCCCTCTGTAAACCAGATGTCCTCTGCTTTACAGAAACCTGGCTGAAACCATCAACCCCTGAGTCACTGTGCTCCCTACTATCCTATAATCTGCTGAGAAATGGTAGAACTGCCCTAACAAGGGGGGAGGTACAGACATTTATTTCAAAGAACATCTCCAGCTCACAGTCATCAGTTTGTCCTCTATAAATCATTGTGAGGCCCTTCATGTCCTCCTCACCCTTTGCACAGAGAAGTTGCATATTGTCTGTGCTTACAACCCCCCCCCTACAAGTGGCCCAAAAGGGCTTGATGAGCTACTGGACCAAACTGTGCTTCACTCAGGGAAAAGTGAAGTTCTTCTGCTAGGAGACATTAATATCAACTGGTTGGGTAATACACAAACCACATCCCTGTCCAGATTACAAAGCTTCAACCTGCACCACCTTATCTCGTCACCCACTAGAACTGCACCACACTCCAATACCAATACTCTGCTGGACTGGATCATGACGAATCACCCAGAAAACATAGTTGATGCTGATGTTCTGCCTGATGCCATCACCGACCACTCCCCTACTTTTTGCATCTGGGGTAAAGGCAGGCCTGAGCCTATGACGCCACGCTTTATTACCTTTTGCAACTATGCAAACTTTAATTCACAGGCTTTTCTGCTTGACGTTGCTCGCACAGACTGGTCCTCTCTCTTTAACTTATCTGACACTCAGTCTGCACTAAACTTCTTTTTGACCAAGTTCCTAGCTCTACAAGACAGCCCTTGCCATCTGGTTATGGCGGGTAAGAAATAGGCAAACCCACTGGCTTAAATCTGACCTACTTTCTAAGTTACGTCAGAGGGACAAAAGCTGGTTTTGGTTCAAGACATCCAGTCTTGCTGAAGACTTTAACACTTATAGATCACTGAGAAATTCTTGTAAGAAAGAAATCAAGCAGACTAAAAGTTATTACTGCAAAGACCTGCTAATAAACTCCCAAGGGGACTAAAAAAAAAGTCTGGTCCCGTATTAAGTCTTTCCTGGGATCCAGCCTATCCATGACACCTAATGACATATCTTTAAAGGGCATCCATTGTAATAATCCCCACACTACTGCAAACTTCTTTAATGTGCAATTCGCAGACCGAACTCAGTACACCTCCACCTTCCCTACCCCATTGAATCCCATCGCTACATCTGATATTATGGGGCCCACTTTCCACTTCAAGTCTGTCTCAAAAAGTGAGGTTCTCAGACTACTGCTCAACATCTCAAAGTATGCAGCCATAGGGTCTGATAACCTTGAACCCAAGTTGCTAAAATTAGCTGCCCCTCACATAGCTGCTCCCCTAGCAAATATTTTCACGGTCTCTCTGTGTCAAAGCTCGGTTCTGGATATTTGAAAGATGGCCAGAATTACCCCTGTATTCAAAAAAGGTGATCCTCTTGACCCATCAAACTACAGACCTATTGCCATCCTGTCTGCCCTAAGTAAAATTCTTAAGAAAACTGTTGCCACTCAAACAACTGACTTTCTTCTGAAACACCATCTCTTAACTGATGCTCAGCACAGTTTTCGAAAGGGACACAGCACCACTACCGCCCTACTTAAACTTATATCTGACACCCAAATGGCCATGGGCTCTGGCATGCTCACTGGGGCCATTTTCATTGACATGACTAAGGCATTTGGTCTTGTAGACTACTCTATCCTCACAGCCACCCTCAACTCTCTTGGCTTTTCACCCAGCGTTGTTAACTGGTTCAAAAGCTATTGAACGGATAGGTCACAATTCGTGAAATATAACTCCACCCTCTCTGACAGGGTAACCATTAACATAGGAGTACCTCAAGGGTTTATCCTTGATCCTCTGCTCTTCTCAATCTTCATCAATAACATCACCTCAAATTTCCTTAGTACTTCCTCCCTGTTACATGCGGATGACACTGTACTGTATACAAGCTTCAAAAGCATTGATGACATTAACCTATGGCTCTCAAATGACTTTCAGCTTATTCAAAGGCGGCTAGCCAATCACAAACCTGTTTTAAATAAATCCAAGACCCAATCTATGCTATGTGGCTCCTGTCTCACACTTAAACTCTCCCAAACACACTTTAACATCTCCTCCCTTGGTGGCACATCGATAGGGGTTGTAAACTCTTTCAAATATTTGGGTGTCACTTTAGACCCAACTCTAAGCTTCGATCTCCACATTCAAACAACCTGTAAGCAGGTAAACTCTAAACTTGGCATCGCCTACCTTATTAGCTATGCGCTCGCCCCCTCAGCTGGGCTTGCCATTGCCCATGGGATATTACTCCCCTCTCTCACCTATGGGGTTGCTGCATATGCTTCTACCTGTCACTCGAGTCTACGCAAGTGGGATGTTACCTATAATAACATCTGCTGCTATGCATCCTCCTCCCCTGGCTGAAACATCACTGTCCTCTCTATGCAGATCTGGAATGGCTTCCTCCCCAAGCATTACGGTCTTACTCACTCGGATCCATCACTGATAAAATTATCAGATCCCAAATTCCTAAACCCCTGGCATGTCTCTTCCTAAACCAGACAACCAGCTACGGCCTATGCTCTGTCAACAATGCCCCTCTTCACATCCCAAGACACCACACTGCCAAAGGGGCTAGTGCCTTTGCCTGTCATGCTCCTAATTTTTGGAACTCACTCCCACTAACTCTACGACAAGCAACACCCACATCTCTTTTAAGAGAGAACTACGCTGCTATCCCATCTCCTACTACAAATGCTCATGTTTTAAACCACCCTAGCCCCATCCAGCACTTCCTCTTGTTCTCAGTTTCTAATTTCTAGTATCATTAATTATTTCCTACTGTATCCTACTGGTAAACCTGGTATGTATCTCATCCTAATCTCCACCCTCCAACCTTCTGCCTTCCAACTCCTCTCCCTGTCTCTCTAAATTTCACCAACACCTACTTCTGCTTGTCTGCTATCTGCTCTATTGCCCTCTTTGCACTTTATCCTCCATTGGTTGTATTTTGTTTAGTCGCTTTATCCTTGCCTTAAATGTATTACTACATGTAAATTTTAACAATGTGTTGTACATGCTACTTCTATTTTTGTCAACTTACTACTGCTTTAGCTTGCAAACTTCTACATGCTATTCGAATTCTGTACCATAATGTTTCCTGAAGTTTTTCTCTGTGTACTCTCCCAGATTGTGCCTGAAAATAGTCGCACCTACCCGGTTAAAAAAAAACACCATAGTGCAATACTTCAGCAAAACAGCCCAGGTCAGAAATGTAGCAGTAAATTTTTTTTTTTTGACGCGTAAAACTAGTAGGGCTATTATGGTTCTATTTTCAAAGCTGTCCTGTATTAAGGTATGCATTAGTTACAGTAGTGACACTTTCAATATAAACTGGCAAGATGCATCATGCTTGTTACAGCTGTTACATTAACAGTGTAAGCATATAAATGTCAGAAAGGGAGGGATGGAGGAGAGGCAACAGTGCCACCAGAATGGCCTCCCAGTGGCTACATTGGGGGGGGGGGGCAAGTGAGTTAGTGGGATTAGGTACCCAGTGGTTAACTATATTTATATTATTTAGGGTTAGATTAACCCCAACTCCAGGAGTTCCTTAATTCTATCATTACATAAATGAACATGCAGTCTGTTTAAGAATGGTAGTAGAGTTTCACAGTGCTGTTAGTTGGGTTCTGCACAGATGGACGTGTCAGTGATCCAGATACCAGAGATATGAAATGCTATCATTTTGCTTACACAGAGTGTGCTGAATTACATACATGCAAACATATGAAGTTGCCAACATTAAAGGCATCACCATCTATCTTATCTGCTTGATTGTGCAGGTCCCCCTGTGTCTGCAGTGGGACCTCACCTCCTTCCCAAATCCCCCCGATCCTGCTCAGATCTCCCCTTCCCTTTCCCTACCCAGCAACTTCCCCCCTCATTCTGTCTCATCCTCTTCGGAACCTATCCACCATTTTCAAGGAGATCACCTCCTCTGGCAACTTGTTCCACTTGGCCACCACTCTCTTGGTGAAAAAATGCCTCCTCATCTCCCTCCTAAATCTTCCCCTTACCAGGCTGCAGGCTATGCCTCTTAGTGGACATGTTTCTTACTTTTTAAAAAGGAAATTTCTCTTGTCGTATCTCAAAGAAAGTATGTGGGATGCAGTGGAACCTCCTCCCTCACCCTGCCCCAAAGAAAATCTAAAGTCCAGTGTTACCCCTCACCCACCCTCCCCAAACAATGCTCCTGAATGCAGTGGTACCCACATTCCTTATTCCAATCCCGAAGTGGTCAGTCCAATGACATCCTTCTTACACCACCTGTATTTATAGCCCAGACATTTCAGACTGAAGACATCCCCCATGACCATGTACTAAGTGGCACGTTGTTACTGTACACTATCTCAGTATCCCAGAATCATCTGTGTACCCCCTCCAAATGAAGGCATACCTTCTTGCACCTTGCTCCCGTCCTTGTAGTGTCTCCCATTTGCCTGCCGGTCCCCGTATTTGTCCCTGCTTCCACCACCCCGGATCAAGTCCAGTAGGTACCCCAAAGATCCCCTCAATAGCCCAGTGTTGTTTCAGCCCAATTTGGGCTCAGAAAATCCTGTTTTGCAAGCCAACACATTTCTAATGCTCCTTGAGCAGTGGCACTCATGCATGCACACATGCAGCCTTTGATTCTCCTAACCACGACTTTATGTCAAGCGGGAGATAGTTCAGTGGTCCCGGTCCCCACTTTGGGCAGTGTGGGGGCTGATGACCTGGGCAAGGGCCAGGAGAGCCCTCTTTAGTTTGTAAATAGGGAGTGCCATGAGCACTGACACCAGAGAACTTATGAATATTAATGAAGGCATCATTAATATTCATGACCCACCTCCACCTGTCCTAGCACAATGACCAACTAAAAGAATTGGTGCTAACGACAGGTTTTAAAATGTAAATATGTAAATAAAGTGTGTCAAGGACAGCACTGTAATGGACACTAAAGGGGTTTCTACATGATGGGGAAGATGGCTGAAACAAAAATGATTTCTAGCTGCCTCAGAGCCAAAACATTGGGACTCAGGAAAATCTGCCTTGCTGCTGCCTGGGGGCACTTCATTACGGCAGCAGAGACAGGCTAGAGATTGAGAGAAAGTGTTTAATCGGGGCAGCGTTTCAAAGGGCACAGCTGTGGCTACAAGATTATGAGGCAACTAACTGAATAACATGTTTAGCCTGGCTGCACCAGGATGTTATATTTGGGACTGTGTTAAAACTACAGAGGGACTCTGTGTTCAGCAGCCATACTTGTGCAGCAACAGCCAATTGGAAAGCCAGAATTTCAGGCAAGGAGTGCTGGGACAATGCCAAAGACTTGTGGGACTTTGCCTAGTGCTTATGGGGAAATTGCAGGAACATATTTCAGGCACCAAATCAGGGAGCCCATTATGCATCAAGTAAGGCTAATGAATATTCATTTTGTAGACTAATAGATGCTTTCAGCAAATTATTATGGGAGCAACAAGTGGATTCAGCCAGTCATGAGCCTCAGAGGGACTCCATAAAAGACTGTTTTCCAGGTTGAGCAGGCGTTCCAGCTGGTATACAGTCAGAAGAGATGCAAGTCACAAGTGGGGTACCTCAGGGATCAGTCCTGGGGCCAGTCCTCTTCAATATCTTCATTAATGACATTGCAGATGGACTAGAGGGTAAGGCTTGTCTGTTTGCACATGACACCAAGATCTGCAACAGAGTAGATGATCCAGATGGGGTGGGCAGAATGAGAAGAAATCTGGATAAACTAACAAAATGGTCAGAAGAGTGGCAACTGGGATTTAATGCAAAGAAGTGCAAGATCATGCACATAGGGAAGAGAAACCCTGAAGCCACCTATAGGCTGGGAGGGGAGTTGCCGGCAGTCACAAAGGAAGAAAGAGACTTGGGCATCATAATCACCGATGACCTGAAATCATCCAAGCAGACCTCTAAAGCAGTAGGTAAGGCTAGGGGGATGTTAGGGTGTATTAGTAGGGGTATCACAAGTCGTAAGAGGGAGGTAATAATCCCTCTTTACAAGACACTGGTTAGGCCCCATCTGGAGTACGGCATGCAGTACTGGAGGCCATACCTTCACAAGGACATTAACCAAATTGAGGCAGTCCAGAGAAGGGCAACCAAAATGGTGCAGGGACTGCATCAGAAGACAGATGAGGACAGATTAACGGAGCTCAATATGTATACCCTTGAGCAAAGGAGGGAGAGAGGTGATATGATCGAAACATTCAAACACCTTAAGGGCATTAATAAGGCGAAAGAGTCTAACATGTTTAAATATAAGAAAAATAGCAGGACACAGCATGAGATTAGAGGGAGGCCAATTAAGGGGAAATGTGAGGAAATTCTTTTTCACAGAAAGAGTGGTGGATGCATGGAACGGCCTACCTCAGGAAGTGGTGGCTATGAATACAGTGCAGGGCTTCAAACAGGCATGGGATAGGCATAAGGGAACAATACAGATGAGTATGAATAGATAGGCCACTGACAGAGCAAAGGCCGATGGCACATTTATAAGGTAGAAAAAGAAATGGGCAGACTGGTTGGGCCTTGCGGTCCTTATCTGCCGTCAACCTCTATGTTTCTATGGGCCCCCTACGGGGTTGGGGGCTCAGGCTCCAGCAAACAGAATGGGCCTAGCAATGTAGTGCAAGTCCTTCCACAGGGAAGGGGGCCTTTCTTCTGCCAAGAGAGACAAGTAGCTGCAGGCAACAGAAGTTGCTAGCCTGGGGGTTGCCAGAAATTGTCCTCCAGGGTTGGCAAGCACCTTTCCACGTTTTGGGAAAACATGGGTAAACCTGAACCTTCAGCTGTGACAGAGCTGCACGCATGTTCTGCCTCAGCAGTGAGTGCTGATGAAGCCTGAAACCACAGAGAAAAGAAAGCCATTCTATAAATGATCTGAGTGAGTAAACCTTTACTTACAAGCACAAGTCTGAAAAATTTATAAGGGGCAGCGAAGCCCAGCAAATTAGAAAGTAACTGTCCATCTGCACCCTGCGTCTGACCAAAGCAAAGAAATGGGAAGACAAGTGAACAGATGACCAGAGAAGGGTCCAGTGTTAAGGAATGCCTGATGTGATTGTAAATTATCTACAGAACTGAAAGGGAGGCTCCCCAGCTGCGCGGAATGTACCGGACAGTGCCTGTGAGGTCTAGTGCATAACTTTGTGTCCAGTTGGGAGCTGCAAGTGACAGCGAAAGCCACAAGGGACTAAACTAATGTTGTTGTGAGACTGAGAGAGTTACAGAGATCAGTTTTGCCAGAACGTAAAGTGGCAAATGTGAGAGAGTTACCTTTCAACTTTGCCAACAAGTAAAGTCTGTTAAAGGGTAGGGAGCCAAGCCTCAAGCTCTGTCTGGTACAAGTTGTCTCAAGTGGTAGTGAGCCTTGCCTCAAGCTGTCTGGTTAAAAGGTGAGAAAGAAGCCAGATTTGTCTAAAATGGACTGTAAGCAGTCAGGTCACCCTAGCCTTAGGGAGGAAAGCACCCAGTCTGATAAAAGTCTGTGTTTGAAAGCTGCAAGGACCATGGTGGCCACAGTGGCCCATGGTTAGAGGTCTGTAAACCAGAAAGTATAAATGTGCTGATTGATAAATGTGCTGAATGCAATGCGGCACTCAGATAAGGCTTGGGACACAGCCTGGTACTGTGCCACCTAGGGCAGTGCCATATGCGTTTCCCCTGGGGGGCATAGCCCAGACGTGGGGTTGAAACATGCTGGCCTGGGTCCCAGTCTGTTCATCCAGAAAGTGATTTCAGCCTCAGAAAGGGTACTGCCAACAGAAATAAAGGTGTGAGTTTCCATCTCAAAAGCTGTGAGATCCCTGCAGTCAGTACAGGGGGCTGGCTATTAGCTTTGCCTGCATCTTGACCTCCAGAGTCAGAGTCCACCTGCTGAAAGCACTAATTTTTACCTTGTACAGTCTAATCCTGATCCACCTATGATGACTTCCAATCTGTGAGTATACAGGGTTCAGCCCTGTACCACAAGAAGGGACTTGTAAATATTTCAGTGTGGGCAAGTTCTGCAAGCTACAGTTAGTGTGTATTCAAAAGTACAATTTTAAGTTAATCTGCTTGTTCCTTCAAGGGCCCCATCTAGCCGGCCAATGACAGCTGCAATGAACCACAGGCCTGCAACTTATAAGAACTTTAGTTACTGGGTGCCCAGGTTACAAATGTAGAAATGCGGGATTTTGTATGGTTCTGGGAACTGGTGCCAGTGTGGGTTTTTAATAACAGTGTTAACTTTCTAATTGCAGCCAGCCAGATAGCTAGCCCGGGATCTGATTACCTCAGAGGCTGGTGGGTGTCACTGTGATTGATGCTTAGAGGTAAAGTGCAAAATGCAAATGATTACTGTGATTGGCAGCTTGGCAGAAGACACCAGGAGAAAGGACTGCTGTGTGACTGAACTTCTCTGCTGGGACTAAAGTAGAACTTTTGTATTTGACCTTTAATTTAGGTTAAAAAAACTAACATACAAAAAAAAAAGTGTGTGTTTGGGCTAACTGAACTGAATGGGTATCTGAAGAGTTATCTAGGTGTAAATCTCAGGTGACTGAAAGGACTTAACTGCTGTGAGGTTTAAATTACTTGTAGAAAGATCTAGTAAGTAGGGAGTGGCTAGCTAGAAGGAAGCTACATTTAAAGACTGCCTTAGAAAGTTTCTGCTAATAGCTTGGCAGAAGACACCAGGAGAAAGGACTGCTGTGTGACTGAACTTCTGCTGGACTAAAGTAGAAGAACTTTGTATTTGACCTTTAATTTAGGGTAAAAAAACTAACATACAAAAAAAACGTGTGTGTTTGGATTAACTGAACTGAATGGGTATCTGAAGAGTTATCTAGGTGTAAATCTCAGGTGACTGAAAGTACTTAACTGCTGTGAGGTTTAAATTACTTGTAGAAAGATCTGGTAAGTAGGGGGAGTGGCTTAGCTAGAAGGAAGCTACATTTAAAGACTGCCTTAGAAAGTTTCTGCTAATAGCTTGGCAGAAGACACCAGGAGAAAGGACTGCTGTGTGACTGAACTTCTCTGCTGGAACTATATTGCCCTCCTTCCCTCCCCCACCCAAAGCTGGTTCTATTTTTATAGGCACAGAATTTGACTGACAACAGGAACTTCCTGTTTAGGGGCAGGAAGTGAGTGATCACAGAACCACCAAGGACCCACCATCCTAGAAGGGCAAGAGTAGCTCTTCGGCCCCCTCTAGCTGCTGGAGGTCTGCCTCTGAGCAAGTAAGTGGTCTACTGAGAAATATAGGATATTCTTGTCTCAGAACAGGACAATCAGGAGCTTAAAGGGCACACAGGCAGAAAATAAGGAGAGAGAGAAAAAAACAGAGGAAAGAGTAAGGACTGCAAACAGTTAATGGGCCAGAAATAAGACATGATTAGTGGCAGTGGCAGTGGCTGTGGAGCAGCAGTCTTCGAGATGTTCTGGGAGGATGCGTGTTGTCCCATCTGCAGGCATCTCTGGGCTGAGGGAGGAGGTTGCTCATCTCCAGGCTGAGTTGGCCAGGATTTAGGGACCTCCTTCCATTCAGGGACCACCAGTGCCACTGCTGCTGCCTCAGAGGTTGCCAAGAAAGAGGAGCGGTTGGACCACAGTGGGCTCAGGGAGGGTGAGGGTGGTGGAACAGAGTGCATCCTCCCATTGTACCTCCACAATTCCTATGCCATTCTGGCAAAGTGTCCTCATGGAGGCACCCACAGTGGAGACCAAGGAGGATGCTGGGAACCTCCACAAAGGAGACCCACAGGAGGGTGGCAGGGGACCCTGCAGGGGAAGGAAACAACCCTGGTGGGGGACCCCATTGTTAGGAAGGTAGAACTGGGGAGGAAGGGAGAGGGAGGTAAGGTGCCTGCCTGGTGCCATGGCTTGCAGGGACAGGAAGCGAACTCAGGATTGCGGAGCAGCTGCACAGGGAGGGAGCTGGATGTCATTGTCCACCCAGGGACAAATGACCTGGCTAAGAAAGGGATTAGAGAAGTGCAGGAAGAGTTTTGTGGAATTGGGAGGGCCTTGAGTCAAGTAGCATGCACGGTAACCTTCTGGAGGTGCTACCCATCTATGGCATGGGAGAGGCTAGGATGTTCCGCACCATGGGATTCAATCAGTGGTTGAAAAACTGGTGTGGAGCTCAGGGATTTGGCTTCATTGGTGACTGGGGGTCCACCTGGAGTGATGCAAGCCTATACTGGCATGATGGGCTGCATCTGTCCGGGAGGGGAACCAGGATCCTAGGTGATAGGTTTAAATGCTTCACTGGCAATAATCATCACGGTAGTAAGTGCGGCAAACACCACCATAGAGGTGTTGATAGGGAGAAGGGCAGGGGTAAATGGAGAAAGTGACAAAGGCAAGAAGGACAGGGATGGGGCAAAAGGGAGTAAGGCCATCAGGAAATGGAGGGTAATGAGTACCAATGCCCGTAGTCTGGGCAACAAGCTCCCTGAGCTGATGGCCTTAATGGAAGAGGGATGCCTGGATATCGTAGCAGGCACAGAAACATGGTACACAGAGAACCATGACTGTGATGTTAACATACCAGGGTACATAACCTACAGGAGAGACAGGCAAGGGAGAAGAGGGGGAGGAGTAGCTCTCTATGTAAAGGAAGGGATAAAAGCAACTGAACAAAAGAGTAAACAGGGAGGAGAGGAGGCTCTGTGGGTCACCTTGGAGACTGGAAAGGGCACCACAATCCGCACAGGGGTTGTGTACAGACCCTATGTCAGGGGAAGGAATGGACAAGGATATGATAGAAGGCATTCTTAGAATGGCAGAGAAGAGGAGATACTGTTGATGGGAGACCTGAATATGCCAGATGTTAACTGGAGCACATTTGCTGCAGCCACATCCAAGAGCAGGGCCATTCTTGATGCCCTACAGGTGGCAGGCATTAGACAGCTAGTTTGGAACCCACTCGTGAGGGAGCAATCTTAGACCTCGTACTCTCAAACGGGGCAGTGAGAGGATCTCAGATCTAGAATGGGTTGCCATCTGGGGACAAGTGACCATCAAACAGTGTGGTTCGTTAAACTCAGCTACAGAGTCAAGTCATACAAAAGTGAGTGTCCTGGACTTTAGGAGGGCTGACTTTGGCAAGATGAGGAGTGCTTAGAAAAGCACTAGCAAACAGGCTAGAAGGAGGTGTGGAGCAACAATGGGAATTATCAAACTGCCATCACAGAGGCAACAAGCCTTTGTGAAGCAAATGAACAAATCAAAAGAAAGAAAAGCCACTATGGTTCTCAAAAGAGGTGGCTGTGAAAGTCAGGAAGAAAAGATAGCATTCCGAAGTATAAGGAAACACAGAAGGAGCAGGACAGAGACTGTACCAGTTAAGGCAGAAGGAAGCAGGAGGGAAGTCAGAATAGCAAAGGCCCAAACTGAGGAAAAGATAACCAACTCAGTTAAGAAGGGGATAAAACCTTTTATAGGTACATCAGCGAGCGAGAAAGACAAAGGGAGGGATAGTGAGGCTGAATAGAATGAACAGTGGGTGGGCAGAGGGGACAGTGAAAAGCAGGAATACTGAACGAATATTTCTGCTCAGTATTCAGAAAAGAGGAGGGGCGCTAATCCAATTAACAGAAGACACTCTTGATAGGGGGTCGATCCCAGTCCGCTCACAGAAGAAAGGGTCTGCAAGAATTCCTAAAACTGAAGGTGGACAAAGCAATGGGTCCTGATGGAATTCACCCCAGAATTCTAAAAGAATTAAGGGAGGAACTAGTGAAACCACTGGCTACTCTTTTAATAAATCATGGGAGGATGGTGTGGTACCCGAGGACTGGAGGAAGGCAGATGTGATTCCCTTCACAAAAGTGGGTCCAAGACAGAGGCAGGAAACCACAGACCTGTCAGTCTGACCTCTGTGGTAGGGAAAGTGATGGAGTCACTCTGAAGGAAAGAATAGTCGAGTACCTAGAGGCCAGTGGAGCACAGGACCCAAGGCAGCATGGGTTCACAGCAGGAAGTTCATGTCAGACGAATCTAATAGATTTCTTTGACTGGGTGACCAAAGTAGTAGACCAGGGAGGGCTGTGGACATGGCCTACCTAGACTTTAGCAAGGCATTTGACACAGTCCCACACAAAAGATTAATAGTCAAATTAACCAGCCTGGGAGTGGGACCCAGGGTGGTAGCCTGGGTAAAACATTGGCTGACAACAGGACACAGAAGGTAATGTAAATGGAGTCCATTCTGAAGAAAGGGGTTACTAATGGTACTGTAGGGTTAGTATTGGGTCCAGTCCTTTTAATGTCTTCATCAGTGACATTGCAGAGGGACTGAAGGAAAAGTATGCCTTTTGCAGATGACACAAAAATCTGCAACAGGGTTGATACACAAGGAGGCGTGGAAAGGATGAAAAGGGACTTGGCAAGGTTGGAGGAATGGTCAGAAGTATGGCAGCTAGGATTCAATGCAGAAGTGCAAATAATGCACCTGGGAAACAAGAACCCAGGGGAAGAATACACAATGGGTGGGGAGGTAGTAACAACAACAAAAGAAAAGGGACCTGGGGTAATCATATCAGATGACCTTAAGGTTAGCAAGCAATGTGAGAAGGCAGTAGGGAGGGCTGGGGTATACTGGGATGTACAGGAGAGGCATCAGCAGCAGAAAACAGGAAGTTGTTATCCCTCTGTACAGACAGTTGGTGAGACCCATCTGGAGTACTGTGTCCAGTTCTGGAGACCCCATCTCCGCAAGGACATAGACAGGACAGAGGCAGTCCAGAGGAGGGCAACTAAAATGGTGCAGGGTCTGCAAGAAAAGCCGTATGAGGAGAGACTAAAGGAGCTTAACATGTATACCCTTGAGGAAAGAAGGGAGAGGGGGGACATGATAGAAAACTTTAAGTACCTCAGTGGAATCAACAAAGTCCCAGAGGGCAGCATTTTTCAGAAAAAGAGACTTGCAAGAACAAGGGGACACAATTTAAAGATAGAAGGAGGGCGTGTCTAGGGGCAATGTGAGGAAGTATTATTTCACAGAGAGGTAGTGGATGCATGGAACAGCCTTCCTGAGGAGGTTGGGGTCTAAAACTGTGGGAGAATTCAAGAATGCATGAGACAGACATAAGGCAATTCTTGTGGGGGTAGGAAGAAATAGGCTGTTGGTTAACTAGGATCTGCGTCCTATCCTGTAGGTAGGGAAATGGGCAGACTAGATGGGTCTAGCGGTCCTTATCTGCCGTCAACGTCTATGTTTCTATGTTTCTATGTGATTACTGCCTAAGGGCAAAATGCACAAATGATTATTGTGACTTATCTGATTTAAACCCAAACCAATTCAGACCAATATAATTATTGTAAATAGCTTGACCTCTACTTCAATCACCCTTTCCTAGCCCTTCCCCATGTAAATAAATTGTTTGATGTTTTTCCATAATCTTGTCTCATGGGCATATTATTAGTAACAAGTCACTAATTCTGAACATGTTAACATGTGGAGAAATGGTCATTGGGTCATGCTTGGGGTGGCACTGAGATAATGTGGGTGAGTACAACATCCCATAGGGTTGTACTAGGTTTAATCTAGCCCGTGTAAGTATACTCAGGGTGGAGGCACTGTGCAATCTGATATACCTTGGGAAAGAACCAGTTTACAGTAAAAATAGGAACCCAAGCCCCTCAACCTTGTCAGTGGCCACCAAGGCAGGGGTAGTAGCCTTGGTATAATGGCACCAGGGTTACACCTGTAGCCCTGACACTTCCACAAAAACTAACAGCAGGACACCAGAGGGATCCTCAGCAGCAAAAACTTGTTGGGGGATGGGGACAAATTCAGGGATCGCATGTGGCTTGTGGATCAAATTGTGAGTGCACATACAGTCATTGGAGTTCATCACTTGCAAAGCAATCATGATGTAGATATGGCAGTCCTGCAGCCCAAGGGAATGCAGAAAAGGTAGGGATCTTAGGCAGAATGGATGGACCGTGACTCTGCCTTCATGTTCTCTATGTTTCTGTGCCATTCCATGCCATGCCACTTATCTACAAAAGGGTCCCTAGTGCACGGACACAGCTTGACTGTTGCTGGCATTCTAGCCCAGAGGTGATAGGAGGAATGGAATCACTATCCATTGTTCAACCTATTAGAAACTTAAACTGGGTGACTGGCTACTGTGGGGGTGGACTAAAGGGGTGTTCACAGATCAGACTGAGTGGGTGGAAAAGCTAAGATGGGTGGTGTGGATCCTCTACAGACAAATTAATGTCCTGGTGACTGCTGGCATACCCTCATCAAGCCTATTAACAACCAGTGTTGTTGGAGTTGGACTCACCCTCAGTCACTCTCTGCTCAAGACTCTTCCCAGCTACTCTGAGTGCTGCTGCTGGTCTCTTACTCCTCAGGTGGTTCCAGAGTCTCAAAGGTCAAGAGGGATCCAAAGAAAAAATAAAATCTAATATACTGTACACAGAACCCAGCCCAGTGGCTGGATGATAATACTGCCACTACTACAACAGCCACACTGTCTCTCCTCCTCTGGACCTGTTGCCATCAGTCAGAGTCCATGACGGAAGGGGGACCAGTCACGCCTTCTGTCTTGGGCCCGGCCACGCTTGCTACCAGGACCCAAGTAGTCCTGCCACTCACTTGCTCCATTTTCAGGACAGGCCCCACATCAGATGGAGCAGAACTATGCAATGGGCTGAGAGGGGTCTAAAGCTAACTAGGCAGGAAACTGGCTTGGCCAGCTCACCTGGTCACACCTTGACCTCTTCCACCTCTGTCTGTTCCCAGCCACAGATGTAAGTGCAGGCTAGCACCAGCAGCAGTCAAAAGAAGGGGACAGGGAAGGATCCAGGGACAAGGCAAAGAAATTAAACATGGGGTGGGAAGGGGGTAGGTCAAAGGAAAAGAAATCAACCAATACACCAATCCGAGGAATCTAACCAGACTGCTGCTCCCACAACCAAGCATCCCAGAGAGGTCAGATTGTCATCAGTTGCAGAAGGGAAAAGCAAACTGCTGGGGTGGGGAGGGGGCCTAAAATGAACCAAAATAAAGCAATCTGCTCAAGTTGTTGGATGGAAAAAAGTCACTTTTGCTCAGGCTGGGTCTCTCTCTCGGCCACCTAACCACCTCTCGATCAGATCCCTGACACAGACAATTTTTGACACAAACTTTTAAAGCTGGTCAAAGATTTTCAAGAAATGAAATCAGATTCAGACACAGGTAAAGGCTAGCTGTTTTTTTGAAGAGTCCACCAGTACGCATCATGCCACCACACACTGCTGACCAATTAGCTTAGGGGTGTGACAGGGAGATCCTGCCACTCTTGAGGACTGACCTTTTCTTAAATCTGTTGCAACAATTCTTCTATTTCTTAGCCTAATCTATGCTTTACAATTTCTAGTCCATAAGGTTGGCCAGCTATGGGTGCCCCCCTCACCTTTCTTGACTAGTTTATGGTGTCTAGCCTTTTTTTTCCCTTTTCTCTCTCAGGTCCTCATACAAGGAAGTTATTGTGGTGACCTCCGAACTGATGTAAAACAAAAGGCTGTGTTCCTTGTTGTTGACCTAACGTATGTAAAAGCACTATGACATAAAAGCATATCAGGTATATGCCCAATGCTTATGAAACCTGTAAATGTTGAAAATACCATGCCACTATGTGTTTTTGATAAAGGTAAAAAGTTACTAGATGACTGTATTAAAGAAATTAAGTTACCGAAGTAGAAATATCAGAAAAAAAAACATTGTGTTGTTAAAATGCATGTAAATTGCAGATTATTTGAGAGGCCCTTTGGTACCATACATTCCTGCTTTAAGCTGAACCAGCCTAAAATGTCATGGTGATTTGCATATAGCTGTGTGGACAGTATTCGAGAGACAAAGTGTGACATTCATACACTCAAAAAAAGTTTTATAATTTGTCATGACTCAACCTTAATTTTAATGTCTATATGTGGTAGTTGCATAATACAAAATATAGAGATAGTTCTGTATTTCTAAGTTTGGAAAAATGGCACAGTTATGACATAGAAGCTACTTTCATGGGTAACTCAGTGTCAATTATGCATTATTTCCCATTTCTAGTAATAAATTAAGTTTTCAAATGCAGTGTCTGTCTTCTATTTAGGTTGATTAGTTTATAACATTTAATGATTTGATGTTCTTCCATACCTGCATGTCACTATCTATCCTCCAACGTAGACAGTGCTAAAAATACAAACAAGAGATTACCAGAGTTTCATTACTTCATGCTTATACTGTTTATGCCCAGTCTATATGTCTTTCACAGTTCAGCTGCACATTAAGCAAAAAGATAAACATAAACAAATCAATGATTGTGCTTGCGTTATTATATGACCATCTCTGTCACATACTGCTACTGTGGGTAACGTGGACACCGCAGCTGCAATGCAACACGCGAAATACAAGGTAGAACTTTTATCAGTGGCTCATTAACAACCAAATAGCCAAAACACATTGATAAGTACCATGCCACATCAGGAGTCATTTTGACATCACTGTACCTCCACGGGAGCCAGACAAAACCACAGTTAACAACCAGAAAGCACACAGGCAATTTGTGCTGATAACTGTAGATGTAGGGCTGCATGATTCCCCCTGGCAACCCTGTGCCAACATTTGCAGGGAAAATTATGCCAAAATATCACACCGGCCCACTGTGGGCTCACCACCACGTGCATCATGGGGATGCCGCTGTTGTGGGGTTCTTGTCCTGCACGTGGAATGCCACATCCAAACTGCTCCACATGTCAAAACAATACACCAAAGTGCCCCATGAACAAAAAAAGCAAGGCCAGAGACAGCTGGATGTTACACAGTGGGCCTGAGCCACATCAGGGGTCATTTTGACATCACTGTACCTCCGTGGAGCTAGGCCAAGGGCAGGTCCATCCACAGTTAACAGCCAGACAAGCTGTTTGGCACTGATAACTTTAGATGCAGGCACCCCATGATGCTCACTGGCAACCCCGTGCCAGTCTTTGTGGGGAAAATGATGCCAAAATATCACATGGGCCCACCCTGGGTTCACAACCACGTGCATCACAGGGACAGTGCTGCTGCGGGGTTCTTGTACTGCACGTGGAATGCCACATCCCGACTGCTCTACAAGTCCATACAATACACCAAAGTGCCCCACAACAAAGCAAAGGCAAGGCCAGAGACAGCTGGATGTTATACAGCAGGCCTGAGCCACATCAGGGGTCATTTTTACATCACTGTACCTCCGCAGAGCCAGACCGAGGGCAGGCCCAACCACAGTTAACAATCAGAAAGCACCCAGGCAAGCTGTTTGGCACTGATAGCTGTAGATGCGGCACCGCATGACACCCCCTGGCAACCCTGTGCCAGCCATTGTGGAGAAAATGATGCCAAAATATCACACGGGCCTACCCTGGGCTCACCACCATGTGCACTGCAGGGACACCGCTGCTGTGGGGTTCTTGTACTGCACGTGGAATGCCACATCCAAACTGCTTGAGTTAGGCCCAGATGCTGTATTTTTTATTTTCAAACAGTTCCAATATATTATGCCAACACTTGATGTCTAATTTATAGGCAGTCTCATTATAAATAAATCTGCAAAATGTTTTTGCCAGGTGAATCCAAATCACTGATCCTGCCCAACAGGCACTAATACACCCAGGCAATGACCAGATTACTACACATGGTATCCCTCCCATACCCCCGAATGTACTAAGCAATGCCATGAGCAGCCTTTTTGAGGTAGGTCCAAGTATTTTCTGTTTTCAAACAGTTTCAACAAATTGTGCCAGCACTTGATGTCTAACTTAGAAGCAGTCTCATTATAAAGAAACCGGGAAATGTTTTTGCGAAATGAATCCAAACTCCTGATGTTGCCCTACAAGCACTAGTACAACCAGGCAATGAACAGATTATTACAGATGCCACCACCCCAACCCCCCCATGCCATGAACAGCCATTTTGAGGTAGGTCCAAGTACTGTATTTTCAAATACTTCCAACAGCCATTTTGAAGTAGGCCCAAATGCTATATTTTTTATTTTCAAACAATTCCAACATGTTATGCCACCACTTGACATCTAATTTAGAAGCAGTCTCATTACTACACATGATATCCCCCCATAAGTCCGAATGAACTGAGCAGTGCCATGAGCAGCATTTTTGAGGTAAGCCCAAGTGCTGTATTGTTTATTTCAAACAGTTCCAACATAATATGCCACCACCCACACCTGATCCCCTAGTTCAGTATGCCAAATACAATAATGCTCCTTTATAATCTTACATCAAGAAATGCAACTTTTTTCATTTTAAAATAACACACACACACCTTAACCAGAGCCAGCATCAACCCCCTTCTTTCCAAAAATTACAAGCATCTCACACAAAGTACATTTTTTTTCATTTAAATCATGTTAAGAGTGCAGCTTTTATATTTATTCCATATACACACATCTAAAATAGAGCCATCATCACATCCACTGGGGCAGCATTCTTTCAACAAACACACATTCTCAAAATTTACCAGTAGGAACCCCACAGGTGCTATTTTCCCCTGTAAAACATGATTAAAGTGGGCTGGCCCAGTGATGCTGAGTGCTGAGGCACTGGACGCCACACCTCGCAGCATGCCGGCGACCCGAGTTCGGGGGTCAGCAGGGGATGGCAAGGATCTTGTGCCCACTGGGCTGCTCTCCTCCCCTAGGGGGAGGACTGGGGTTTGTCTAGCATTCCAGTGGCCCCCGGTGGAGATCAGGGGTGCTGCAGAATGCAGACTGCACAAACAATAGCGTGGCTGACTTTGGCAGGGTTGCCGTGTGCCATAACGTCAGGGTATGCACCACACAAGGGGGAGGGAGGACAGGGAGCTCACCAGAACAAGAAAAAACCTGTCTCTGTGAGGGTAGGCGATGGCACCTGACCTCCATGCCCACCACCGGATCCATCTCACCCGGCCTTCCAGTTCCTCCACCCGGGCGCTCACCTGCAGCCAGGGTCTGTCTCTAAGAGTGCCCAACGAGGAGGGGCTGCCCCCTCTGGAGGGGTTAAGCTGGGGGTACTGGCTGTGGGAGATAGGGGGAGAGAGGAGGCTTAGGGTTGAGAGGACCTCAGTTGGGCAGGAACAGGTAGGATGCCTGAGAGAGGCTCCATAGGCTGTGACCGGAGGGAAAAAGAAATGTAAAAACAAAAAAAAAAAAACATGATTAAAGCCAGCACCAGAGAAAAGTTCACCAATATTAACAACATTCAGGAAAAATCAAATTATATAATGAAAACTGACTGGATGGATAGTAAACAAAATACTATAAATCACAAACAAAACTCTATTTGATTAGAAGACTTCCAGTTCCGCCCTGAAGTAGATGGCTGCCTAAGGAGATTGCTCTGTTCACTTCCACAGATATTTCCCCTCTAACATCTGGAATTTTTGAAGAAAACATTCATAAAAATGAATAAGAGGGGGAGTAAAGGCTCTGAGCCAGTAAAGACCCGAAAGATTGATGATTTCATGGTGGATGCCAGAAGATCGGACTCCGAGGCCCTGGAGTCGGACAATGCAACTACACAACTCGTGCCTTCACCTGCTAAATCCACTGCAGTGGCTCACCACACACCCAAAAGCAAAAACAGTAAAAAAAAAATTAAGCCGGATACAATTTACCATGAGATTTGTGCTTACCGAGCTGATATTAAGCAATTATTTGGGGAAATACTCAGAGATGTTGCCTTGCTGGAGCAACACACTGATAACTTAGAACACCAGATTACTGCCGCAGAAAACAGAGTGGACAACCTGGAAACCCTTGTGCAGCAACTTCAGGAGCAACAGGATTTGTTAGCTGCCACCAAGAAGATGAAGAAAATAGGGCGAGATGAAAGAACATCTGTCTTTACTGCATTCCGGAAGGGGCCGAGGGCCCTAAATTAAAGGACTTTGAAATTTACTTAAAACTGCTCTCAACCTACCAGAAGATCTGCCCTTAGACCTCAAGAAGGTACACAGGGCCCTGGCACCAAAACCCACCTCACTGACTGCCAACCCTCGCTCAATCATTACCTACTTCAACAACTATGCAGTTAAAGAGCAGGTCATGTCATCTGCCTGCCGTAAACAGAAGATTTTTTGTGGCTAATCCAGATTTTATATAGATCATGACTATGTGCCACAAACAGTGAGACAGCGCAGAGCCTATTTACCACTACTCCCAATGTTGAAATCCCGGGACATCAAGTTTAATACATCCTACCCTGCAAAATTAATCATATTCATGCCCGAAGGGAAACAAGAATATTCATCAACTGAGGAAGCCAGGGAAGCTTTAACTGCAAAGGGCATTGCTTTCTCAGAGAGATCATGTTACGCCACATCACAAGCCCCTTATCCACTGCACTGGCAGACTGCACCCAAGATGACTCCCAATACGGAGAAGAGACAGAACCACATGAGCGTACTGGACCCAACACAACGTCTGGATGAATCTCACTCAGAGAGTTCTACTGCTAAAAATACCTGAACTTCGGGAACCGATCTCCTTCTATGCGATTCAGTATATACTGCTGTAAATGAGGTAATGGGTAGAAGGCTGGCGGGGGGGCGATGGGCTGGGGAGATTTTATTTAATTTCTTTCTCCCCGCTGACCTGGGCTGCAGAGTTGGGCCCAATACTAGACTGCACTGACATCTACAGGTTTAGCCCTCTGTAGTTGGGTGACCTTCGGTTACTTGTGGCTTTACCTGAGCTATATCTCCTCCAGATATCTCCCGGCTCCCACCCAGTCACCCCAGTTGTGCCAGAAAAAGTATTCAATTTACCGACTGCATGCCTTTGGAACTAGTAAAAGAACTGAATACAACACAGAGCTGACTAAATAGGGGGCTCGGGTGACTAAGAGAACTTGAAACCCTAACTTCACTTAGTCTTACCGTTTTCTCTGTTCTCCCCCATAATGGGCTTCTGGTAATACAAACCATATGTACAGTTTTGATGGGAATCTGACCTATGCGCTGAAACAAAGCTTTTAAAGAGCCTCCCTCCCCAGATCAGAGGACCATGTTAATTTGAAACTATAATATAGCTATCCATAGCATGTTATACTTTATCTGTTTTTATTATTAGTGGCTCGATGTAGTTTGAGTAATTTAGGATTTTAAGTAAAGGTGGAACAATCTGAAGTGCTATAGTCTCCGGGCATCCATTCAACTGGACTTATCGAGGCTCTTCTTTCCCCTCTAGCCCTGCTTTGTTTCTACCTCTATGTTTATAGTTTTTTATTTTGGGGCCTTAATGACCCGCTGGGGGGCCGGGACAAGGATTGCCCTGGATCTAACCCCCACTCTGGGCTGAAGCTTACCTCCATCCCAGAGTTTATAGGGAAACATAACATAGTTTCCCCCACCCTGGAAGTACCTTTTGTCTTTCCTTATAGGTTATATTTTGATAGACAAGATATGATTACTCCAAGACTGCCAAGAGATATCTTGTGGTTCTTTAACTTTTACAGTTCATACCATGCCCTGTTGGCATGGCTGTTAATGTATCATATTAGGTCATACGCAATACTATCCCAGTCTTTTATAGTTAAAGTGAATGATTTTTTGAAGAAAGAACTTGTGAAGAGGGATCAGTATGGGTCCTTAGACCCAGGGTCAACAGAAAATCATCGTCTGAGAGCTCCCATTATGCTGCAGAGTTTTAACGGAATTCTCATTTGGTTGGTAGTTACCTTGCTTGAAGAGAGTGGGGGGGGATAGAAAAAAGCCCATTATCAGACATTAATGATGGCTAACACATCACTTATAATGTAATTTAATGTAAATGGCATACATAACCCCATAAAACATAAATGCTTACTGCACTATTTTAAACAAAGTAAACCAGATATAATCCTCCTCCAAGAAACCCACCTTTCCCGATGGAGCACTCCAAATTGAAGGCATGGGGGTTCCAAGCAGTTATTTCCTAGTCACATATTTCAGGATGGAGATAGGCCTCTTACAGCAATCTTGGTCCCCCATGGTGTACAATGCCATATACAACAACAAATTACAGACAAAGAAGGACAATATGTAATTGTGGTGGGTCAACTCTATTCGGTAAAGGTTACCCTGGCATTGCTCTATCTCCCCACCGGGGAGCACAGCCTGAGTGGCATGAAAGTTTTTTGATGACTATATTACAGGCACAAGGTTTGTGCTTGATGGGGGGGGACTTAAATGTTACTTTGAATACCACTCTGGATACTTCAGTGCCCTCTAAACATAGGGCCTCAGCACTTTAAAAGTATGTCTGGCAAACTCTCCCTACACTAGGGTTGGTAGATATATGGAGACACCTTTTTCCTTCCGTTAAGGTATACACACATTACTTCCCCAAAACTAACACCTCGGCCCAGTTGGACTATTTTTTGACCTCTGTTGAACACCTGGAAGCCATCAGAGATACCTTTATGGGGGCCTCCATCTTGTCAGATGATGTCCCACTCTTTTTAACAATAGATGTTACAAAGCCAAAAAAGCAAGCTTTCTGGAGACTGAACTTATTTTATTTACAAGATCCAGAATTCATACAAAAGGCACAAGAGTGTATTCCATTTATTTAAGCAGAGAATGACTCCCTGGAGACTTCTGCGGCAATCAAGTGGGATGCCCTTAAAATGGTTTTAAGGGGGGAAAATTATCAATATTCCACCCACAAGAAAAGGCAAAGAGAAGCCTTAGAAAAAGAATTACAAAGAGCCCTGGATAGCTCCCAGTAGAAGCTCTATATGGGAGATTTGTCAGCTAAACCTCAGTTATTAATTATTAAGCAGAAGCTTCAAAGATTAACGAATCAAAAAATAGAGCAGCAACTACTATATTTAAAGCTCAAATCTCAAGAGGAAGGTCCTAAGGGTCCTAGATCTGGCCAGGCACCTTAGAGGAGCTAGGCAACAGGCAATAGTCATCAAAATACTTGACCCTAAGACCAATAAACACCTTCTTCATCCCACAACTATCGGACAAGCTATGGCCGATTTTTATAGGACTCTGTACTCTGAAGACACAGTTGCCCTTCCCCTGAGCAGTTAGCCACATATCTTCAAAACACACCTCTCCCCCATCTCTCTGAACAACAAGCACAGGCTCTGCTCAGACCCATCACAGTAGAGGAAATTTAAAATACACTTAAGCGGACCAAAACCCAAAAGGCCCCGGGCCTGGATGGGTATCCGAACAAATTTTACAGAAAGTTTCAGAAGCTTCTTCTTCCTATAATGTTACTGGCCTTTTTAGAGATACAAGAAGGAGGACCCCCTCCTCCATCATGGTGACATGCTGAAATAGCAGCCATTCTTAAACCTGGGAAGGACCCCACTTTAATGGCCTCTTACCGCCCAATCTCAAAATTAAATTATGACTATAACATTTTCATGTCAATTTTGGCCCATAGGATAGATATTCTGTTACCCCAACTTATTGACATGGACCAGGTGGGATTTGTCATGAAACAACAAGCACATGATGTTGTACGTCAGGTTCTACTACTTACTGAATATGCTACCCAAAGAGAAATACCCTTAGTTCTTCTCGGTTTAGATGCCGAAAAGGCTTTCAATAGGGTAGTGTGGCCTTATTTATGGGCTACATTAAGAAAGTTCGCTTTCCCAGAGAAATTTATTGCCCAAATCCAAACTATGTACCAAGCCCCTGTAGCTTATCTTAAATTTCATGGTTCACTCCCCCCCCCCCACACTCTCCATGGATACTAGGCAAGGTTGTCCACTATCCCGTCTCTTATTTTTCCTCTATTTAGAACCTTTAGCAGCCAACATCAGAAAACAAGTGAATATAGAGGGGATTCCTGTGTGTGTGTGGGGGGGGGGGTAGATCATACAAACTTACCTTGTTTGCAGACTATATTCTTTTAACTCTGACCTCTTCTGAAACCTCTGTCCCAGCGGTCTGGGAACAACTTAACATTTTTGGTAACCTCTCGGGGTACAAAATTAACAGTTCAAAAATGGAAGTTCTTAACTTTTCATTCACCCCTTCTCGATTGTTAAAAACTGAATTCCCATTCTGCTGGAACAGAGTGGAGATGGGATACCTAGGTATCAAAATCCCTTCTAATCTGATACACCTAGAACTAGTTAACATAGAACCTATCACCCTACAAATTGCCGCAGACTTCTCTAAATAGACACAAATGTTCCTGGGACTGGTCAAATGGGCCAAGGCCATATAACTAAATGTTCTGCCACATATACTTTTTTTCTTACAAACCCTGCCCATTTTTCCCTCAGACGCTTACCTTTGATCATGGGATAAACTGATTTCCAGATTTATCTGTGGAGGGGGGATTCCCCAAATAAAATATACATTATTGCAACTTTCCAGGGCACAAGGGGGGCTTGGCTTGTCAAATCTGAAGGACTATGTACATGCAATACAGACTCATACAGCCCTTCTACTTTTGACTACTCGGTATCATTCATACTGGAAGGATATTGAGGTGACACTTAATGGGCTGGAGCACCCCCCTCCATCACTTCTGGGAAATCCTCTGAGGTGCCTCCCTCTGAGCCAATTCCCTAAATTCACAGGGGACTTCTTAAATGTTGGCTATATGTAATTAGGTATATTCTCTCTACCTCTGAGAGATACTATCTCACCGCTATTGCTCATGACCCCAATTTTTGTCTGCCATGGTTAGCACCTCAGCTCCGTACCTGGAAATTATATTCTGTCTCCTTCACTTTCCAAATTGTAGGTCCTCAGGGTATTTACCCCTTCTCCTATTTACAATCCACGTATAAATTACCTTCAAGCCAATATCAAACTTATGTATCGCTTAAAAATAGACTCCTCCCCTTCGTGGAATCATTAACTAGAACAGCCAAATCTCCGTCTGGCTTGGTGTCAATAAGTATACATCACCTAAAAGGGGGAGTTCTGAAACACATTTTTAGTAACCTGTACAAGGCACTAACAGCATATAAAAGAGAAAACCTTGACATGGTCAGACAGAGATGGGCTAAGGAACTAAATATGCAAATACATGAGGATATGTGGCAAAAATAAATGTTACCCTTCTCTAAAATCTCATCCACAACATACCAGAAAGAGTTTGCATGGAAAACAAGAGTCTGTTTTTTTAGAACCCCAGATATCACAGCTAAATTTGAGGGGACAGATAGAGGCTACTGCTGGAAAGGTTGTGGGTTCTCGTTAGCAGGAAATGAGCATATATTTTGGTCTTGCTCACTCCTTCAGGGGTTTTGGAGGGAGATCATAATGGAACTTGATAATATTTTTGATATACTTGATTGGCATACACCAGCCTTTATCCTGACAGGGACACCTCCTACTTTTATAAAAAATTAACTAGGTACAGTATAGGCTAGTAACACTGTTAATAGTGATATCCAAAAAAGTAATTACTAGACTTTGGCTTATGGACACAATCCCAGTTAAAGAATCTTGGAGAAACTTAACATATGAGGTTTATAATATGGAGCGTA
This sequence comes from Neoceratodus forsteri, assembly GCA_016271365.2. NCBI lineage: Eukaryota > Metazoa > Chordata > Ceratodontiformes > Ceratodontidae > Neoceratodus > Neoceratodus forsteri. Next base: position 1,198,665,353 of record CM057452.1, read on the forward strand.
TCTTGTCCAAATTAAATAACAGACGAGGTAGTTTCAGTAACAGATGGGGATGATAGATCTCCTACCAATTAGAGCGCTATCCTGAATTTATACTATGATGGCCATTAATAAATTAAATTGCACACCAGGAATATTCATAATCAAGAGATTTTCACCTATATGGAAAACCTTATGGGGGTCACCTCAGGATGGGGGCAAGATGATAATGGCAGAATGTAACAAACCTGATAATTATATTAACAATTTGTTTTTAATAATAATTCTGATGATGAAGGCCTCTAACACTGTTTTCCCTCTTGTTTCCATTAAGATTGAGACTTGGGTAGTGAAAGAAGTTTTACTGAGCTGTAACATCTTGAGCATTGTGGATATGTATTGCAAAATATATGTGTTTACCTATTGTAAAAATAAAATTAAAAAAAAAACTCTATTTGATTAGACTGGTCATATACAGTGGATGTAAGAATGAAACCCAATTTTGCAACATTTTGCAGTACTCTGCAGCATGCTGCAGCAGACCTACTGAATAAAGCAATGTAATTTAAATGGCAATTAGTCCCTTTGTCATTCAGGAAAATGTGACACTGCCAGGATGATGTACATGCCACAGTTCCCTGCATCACAAAGGGGACTAATTGCCATTAATTACAGTGCTTTTATTCAGTAGGTCTTCGCTGCTCTGAAGATGCTAAAAGCAGAGTTTCATCCTAGGGGACACCACTGTATATGCACAGCCCCATTTCGAAGAGGGGTCCTTCACAAACAGCTGGACCATGAAGGAACAAATACATTTACCTTTTTGGCCCCCCAAAATGACACAGCACAACTGCTGCACTATAGCCAGATAGTATTTAATATGCCCCATTTAAACAGTGCCAGCCACAGAGGAAAGTTCTGCTGATATACTTCCCAAGCAAAACTTTAAAATATATTATTTAATATGCCCCATTTAAGCAGTGCCAGCACCAGAGAAATGTTCTGCTGATATGCTTCCCAAACAAAACTTTAAAATATACTTATTATGCTGCACAGCCCACTAATCCAATCATCCTCCATTTTGAGAGGGGCTTTTCACAAACAGCAGGACTATGAGGTCCTGAAGTGAAAACTTTACTTTTTCTGCCTCAAAAATGACACAGGACAACTGCTGCTCTTTAGCCAGTCACTATTTAATATACCTCCCAGAATTTTAACTTACTGTTTTGTAGCAGAATGCTGAGAACTGTAATCACATTTTCTTGTAACTGGAGACCTGGAGACATGTCCGAACTCCCAAGCAGCATGCCAGATTTAAAATGAAGGATGATCCTCTCTCCCTGTTTTTAAGAACGGCAAATGGGAGAAGCCACGGGAAAAGAACAGTTTTATTTAGAGCCATAGTACAAAAACCCAATGCCCAATGTCACTTCCAGTTTGCAGCTGTCTGGACCGATACCAGTATCATTGGCCACGTGGGTAACAGCTGGACATGTCAGCAAGAGCCCCAGCTTTTGATGCTGCTGCTCCTAGCAGGTTTTATATACCACTGCATTAAGATTGCAGACTTGCATGGGAGAAACACATTAAACAATGTGAATTGCACAGAAAAAAAAATGCAAAGCATAGAGGCAGAAGAAACTAGATAAATAATGCAGCTATATAAGACACCACATGTAATGCATGAAAGTAATAAATTACAAGTGGTGTCATGTAAATGTAATTACATCTGCATAAAATCACTAATCACTGGAGAACAGTTATACATCCACTCTATCCATTTAAAAAAAAGTTAGTATTGTGCTTTAAATACAGTAAATTTAATGGTCGCCAAGATGTGTAGTACAGCCATGTCACAAAATGTCTGCTTTTTAAAGGCTATTTTCATTATTAAAATGTTGCCACAATAAAATAAAAATACACACACCCTTTTTTGTGCACACTATCTCTTGACCATATTGGCAACAACACAGAGCACAAATCCTGTATTTTCAACAAATTCTGAGTAAAATACAGACCTTATTTTAAGTGCACACCTAAGTCTCTCGAATACTGTCCACACACCTATATACATCCCATGATGCTTTGTATTATGGGTCTATATGAGATTTTGTACTTCTCTTGAAACTTGGCTTTATTGCCAATGTCCTTTGGGATAACCCTTACTTTGTGGCTTTTGCAATGAGATTCTTTGTCTTTAGCTTGTTTTTGTTTGTTTTTTTGTGGTTCACCATCACCCAAACATGCAAGACCAACACATATAGATGGTTCATTTCCACTAGAGAGATAGATCAGTGGGTCAGTAGTTGCTGACCAAGTGCAGAGGAAGGATGCACATCGTCTGTTGCTGCAAACTGATCTATTGAAGAAGGGATATACCATTGCTTAAAGGGACACTGTCAGCCTCCTTAGGTCTCAAAGTGTCTCTAGTTTAAAAAACACATTTTATGATTGCCAACATTCTGTAAAGATTACTCATCTAGCTGGTAGTTTGATTCTGATTCTTTTTTTTTCTTTAAAAAAGTGAAAAACAGACTGTCCACCTTACTGGTGTTACCACACAAAAACAGGTTTGTTTACATTCCTTGATCATCTCCAACTGCTTCTTTCCTGGACTTGAGAACACCCACAACACAGTCTAGCCATTCCTGATGCAGTGGGAGTTTAGGAAGCTATTGCATCATGAGTGAATACACTGTTTGGGTGTGTTTCTAATGCTCAGAAAGTATGCAGTAAGAACAAATCCAAGATTGTAAACAAAACAAAGTTGTTTATAAATACACATTAGCATGCATTTCAGTTCTACTAAACAAGGAGACAGACAAAACAAACAGCAACATCAATGAATTTTAGAGAAGGTAAGCTATCATAAAATGTAGGTTTTTAATTAAAAATAATATGATGAAAAAACAGACTGACAGTGTCCATTTAAGGTTGTCACCTGTGGTCACTGAGGAAAGTGAACCACCTGCAATTCTGTAAAGAATTTGTTTTATTTTTTATTTTTATTTTGAAGTTTATTATTTTTAAATAAGGATCATGCAGAGATTGTGTGTTGAACCTGAAGTTCTATGTCTGGTCCATCTGTTATCCCACAACCCCTTCACAAGGGGCAAGAGACATGTAGCAAAGGCATGATAGGGGCATGATCAGGGAGCAAAGGAAGACCAAGGGAGGGATAGTGAGGCTTAATAAAGGGGGAGGAGGTGGGCAGAGAGACCGTGAAAAGGCAGAGATACTAAACAAATATTTTTGCTCAGTATTTACAAATGAAGAGGGGAGTACATAAAACAAACAGTAGTAACACTCTGGATACAGAAGTTGATACCAGCCCATTTACAGAAGAAAGGGTTCTGAAAGAACTCTTAAAACTGAAGGTGGGCAAAGCAATGGGCCTGATGGGATTCATCCCAGAATTCTAAAAGAACTAAGGGTAGAACTAGTGACACCACTGACTACCCTTTTTAACAAATCATGGGAGGAAGGGGTGGTACCCGAGGATTGGAGGAGGGCAGATGTGACTCCCCTTCACAAAAGTGGGAGCAGGGCAGAAGCAGGAAACTACAGACCTGTTAGTTTAACCTCAGTGATAGGGAAAATGATGGAATCACTTCTAAAGGAAAGAATTGTCGAGTATCTAGAGGCCAGAGGGCACAGGACCCTAGGCAGCATGGATTCACAGAGGGAAGGTCATGCCAGATGAATCTGATAGATTTCTTTGACTGGGTGACCAAAGTAGTAGATCAGGGATGGGCTGTGGACATGGCCTACCTAGACTTTAGCAAGGCATTTGACACAGTCCCACACAAAAGATTAATATACAAGTTAGCCTGCCTGGGAGTGGGTCCCAAGATGACAGCCTGGGTAAAGAATTGGCTGGAGAATAGAACACAGAGAGTAATAGTAAATGGAGTCCACTCAGAAGAAAGGAGGTTACTAGTGGGGTACTGCAGGGTTCAGTATTAGGACCGGTCCTCTTCAATGTCTTTATAAGCGACATTGCAGAAGGACTGGAAGGAAAAGTATGTCTCTTTGCAGATGACACTAAGATCTGCAACAGAGTTGATGCACAGGGTGGGGTGGAAAGGATGAGAAGGGACTTGGCAAGGTTAGAGGAATGGTCAAATGTATGGCAGCTTAGATTCAATGCTAAGAAGTGCAAGGTAATGCACCTGGAAACAAAACCAGGAAGAGTACACAATGGGGGTGAGATACTAACAACGACAAAAATGGAAGGGACCTGGGGGTAGTCATATCAGATGACCTAAAGATGGGCAAGCAATGTGAGAGGGCAGCAAGGAGGGCTGGGGGATACTGGGATGCATAGGGAGAGGCATCACCAGTAGAAAACAAGTTATTATCCTCTGTACAGACAGCTGGTGAGACCCCATCTGGAGTACTGTGTGCAGTTCTGGAGACCCAATCTCCGCAAAGACATAGACAGGATTGAAGCTGTCCAGAGGAGGGCAACTAAAATGGTGCAGGGTCTACACCGGAAGACATATAAAGAGAGACTTATGGAGCTTAATATGTATAGCCTCGAGGAAAGGAGGGAGAGGGGGGACATGATAGAAACTTTCAAGTACCTCAAGGGAATCAACAAAGTCCAAGAGGGTAGCATCTTTCAAAAAAAGAGGTGTGTAAGAACAAGAGGGCACAATTTGAAGATGGGGGGGGCGGCTCAGAGGTAATTTGAGGAAGTATTTTTTCACAGAGAGGGCTGTGGATGCATGGAACGGCCTTCCGGAGGAGGTTGTGGAGTCAAAATCAATGGTGGAATTCAAGCATGCATGGGATAGTCATAAGGCAATTCTGGGGGTTGGGGGTAGGAAGAAGTAGGCTGCTGGTTAACTAGGATCTGCAGCTTATCCAGTAGGTAGGGAAATGAGCAGACTGGGTGGGCCAAGCGGTCCTTATCTGCCGTCAAATTCTGTGTTTCTATGTTTCTATGATAGGGTTTGGCTTTCTTAAGCAATAAAGTATGTACGGGGTTTGGATTAACAATCTGTTAATCAACCCCTTGGGGTGTAATGTGGCACAGGCACAGGCAAAGCTGAGTGCCATACACCCCCAAGGGTGTGATTAGCTGACTGTTAATCTAACCCCCAGGTACATACCTTATTGCTATTATTATAATTGGGATTTACATAGAAACATAGAAAACACAGACTTTGACGGCAGATAAGGACCACTTGGTCCACCTAGTCTGCTCATTTCCCTACCTACTGGATAAGCTGCAGAACCTAGTTACCAACAGCCTACTTCTTCCTACCCCATACCAGAATTGCCTTATGTCTGTCCCATGCATTCTTGAATTCCTTCACTGTTTTTGACCCAACAACCTCTTGAGGAAGGCTGTTCCATGCACCCACCACCCTCTCTGTGAAAAAATACTTCCTCACATGGCACCTGAGCCATCCCCCCCTCTATCTTCAAATTGTATCCCCTTGTTTTTGCATATCTCTTTTTCTGAAAGATGCTACCTTCTTGGACTTTGTTGATTCCCTTGAGGTACTTGAAAGTTTCTATCATGTCCCCCCTCTCCCTCCTTTCCTCAAGGGTCTATTTATTAGTCTCCTTTAGTCTCTCCTCATATGGCTTCTGTTGCAGACCCTGCACCATTTTAGTTGCCCTTCTCTGGACTGTCTTCATCCTGTCCATGTCCTTGCAGAGATGGGGTCTCCAGAACTGTATGCAGTACTCCAGATGGGGTCTCACCAACTGTCTGTACAGGGGGATAACAACTTCTTGTTTTCTACTGGTGATGCCTCTCCCTATGCATCCCAGTACCCCCCAGCCCTCCTGACTGCCTTCTCACATTGCTTGCCTACCTTTAGGTCATCTGATATAACTATCCCAGGTCCCTTTCCATTGTTTGTTAATACCCCATTAAGTACTCTTCCTCTGGGTTTTGTTTCCCAGGTGCATTACTTTGCACTTCTTTGTATTGAATGTAAGCTGCCATACTTTTGATCATTCCCCCAACCTTGCCAAGTCCCTTCTCATCCTTTCCACCCCCCTCTTATGTATCAGTCCTGTTGCAGATTTTTGTGTCTTCTGCAAAAGAGGCATACAATACTTTTCCTTCCAGTCCCTCTGCAATGTCACTTACAAAGACATTAAAAAGGACTGGACTCAGTATTGAACCCTGTGGATTTTAATAAAAAATCACATTGCTTCATTTATGTGAGACATTTTATGAAAAAGAAACACCCATTTTACAGTTAACTAGTCCCTCCACCTTTTGTTGTGTGGTACATGTGAATGGGGAAGTGAAATGCTAGCAAAAAAACTTGCTCACTGTCAGTAGTGATTTTCTGAACTAGGTTGTATAATACCTTCTGTCTGGCATTGATAATTATCATGTACAACTGCCTGACATTCAAATTTGAAAACAAGTCTTGGAAATTGTATGTTTCAGCATATTGTAAAAAGTGTGATTAGCAACAAGTATGTTCAGTAGCTCCGATGATCTGAATGATGTGAACGCGTGGCTGAGGTCAGTTGGTTATGTTTTGGTGCAGTCAATTCTTATAAAGCAATATACATCAAGTAAACAGTCTGAAAGCAGATACCATTATGTACCAGAAAATTATATTATTTTTAAAAATGAGAACTAGGTCTTTTTCAATAGTTTTGAAATCAGGACTTTGCTCATGGAACATGCACATTACGGTCACATAAGCAGATCAGCAGACTCTACTGTGCATTCCCATGAGCAAAATCCCGATTTCAAAAGTGTTGAAAAAAAGACACTTATGATGCTCATTTTTAAAAAAAGAATCTAATACACTAAGACAGAATGCTATCTGCTTTCAAACTGTTTACTTGTTCTATGCTGCTTTATTACAAGAACTTGATAGCTCCAAAACATAAATTAATCATCTGTCCTCAGACATTCATTCACTTCATATAGAGTATCTGAGGTACTGCAAATACATGTATTTTTAAGCTCATTGTTGGTGAGGAGGAAACTGAAATTTAGCTGCTGGGGACTGCATGGTTGAAATGGAACAGAATCATGTTTGGGAATTAAAAGTGCCATTTATATCTTAACATTGAGTGAGCTGAGCACTTGTAGTGCAGGTACTGTCTAAACTCCTGTGCCTCATAGTGCAACAATTATTTTGCGTGCTCATGTCTGGAATCACCGCTTCATTTTTTTGCACACAAAATAAAACAGGTTACAGCGCTCATTTGTGAATATGACTATCTTTGTACTACTCTGTGTTGTCACCAGTAACAGATGAGACCTTTTCCACATACAGGACTGAAAATCAGTAATTCGTTCATGAACAAATTTCCCCTCGGCTCTGCACCATTCCAGTTAGTGAACCCTTGGAGCCGACATTTCGGGCAGGCCAACAGAAAAGTAATTTTTACAAAACTAATAAATATTAAGCATTTCAGTGCAAATATGCTAGTATTTATGTATTTTACTTTAGCAAAGCTTGCTCCAGACACCTTCATTTTCAGTCTTTAAAATTAGTCCCAAAAGCTGACAGTGTCCCTTTAACTAAGTCATGGTTTGCATACTGATCTCTAAGCATGGTTCTGATAGGTCAGCAGCTCAATCATAGCATTCTTTACACAAATCATGATATTGTAAAAATTCCAAATTACTGGTTCCATGAAGCAGAGATTTGTTTGTAGCAGTATTTGTACAAAAAGATGAACACAGTGGGTGATTTGATACCTGTTACTGGACCAACAAGAGATTTACAAAACACATCTTCTCAGGCCACACAGAGTACTTCATCAGGCACAACAGCCAGGTTCTGCAGAAAACAAGCGTCTGCCCTAGGAAGCTTGTTTTCTGTAGAACCTGGCTGCCCTGCCTGATAAAGGGCTCTGTGTAGCCTGAAAGGATGTGTTTTGCAAATCTCTTGTTAGTCTAATAGAAGAAATCAGATCACCTGCTTTGTTCATCTGGTTTCATGAAGGGAACTGTGAAGAATGTTATCAATGAAAAGAACACAACTAAAAACAGTTTTCACATCAGTGTTCATTCATGAGCACTTAACTATGGATAATTTGGTGGTATGCATTTCATTTCTGTAAATAGAAACATTACCAACTGCTGCCAATTAAAACAGATTTCCTGTCCCCTTTAAGTTCACCTAGTCTACGTGCAAATCTTTTAACTCATAATGCAAATGTTAGCACTAGAGATTTTTAAATGTGGTGCTTCAGAAGGAATACCTAAGATCACATGTTGGTATGCTGTTCAGCTATCTGGTACAGTATATACCTTTGGCCTAAATACGGTTCTACTGCAATTTGCCATTGAGTGGGAGTGCTCATGCCAAGTGGGCGTCCAAGAGCAAAAATGAGACAGTGACTAGAGATGTCCCTTCTTGTAACAAGGGTAAGGAGGCTTGGTGCAGGTCTATTAAAACAACTGAGTGCATTTTGGAAGCACAGCATAATGCCAACTTGGAAAGGAAGGCAGTAGGCATATCACAGTAGTGGACACTGAATTTGAGCAGGCTAACCTTTTGCGAGTTTCTTTTTTCTCTCTCCAACAGAAGGGGGAAGCAGCAATATTTTTCAGTGCTAGGAGAGGTGAGCAATCACATGACTCCAGGTAGCCAACAGCAGCTGTTCAGGAAGTTGCTACTGGCTTAAAAGGCACTGGCAAGAATGCTTCTAGGCCCATTGTGAAAGCACAGCAGAGTGCCAGCTCGAAAGGGGAGCCATAAGCAAACTTCTATCAGTGGACATTGGTTTTGAGCATGCTAACTTTTTGTGAAAAGTTTCTTGAATTCCAACAGGAAGGGGAAGCTATGCCATTGTCAGTGCTAGGAGGGGCCAAGCAATAACATGAAGCCTATAACAACCATTCAGGAAGCTGCTACTGACTTAAAAGGATTCCCACAGTATTTCCCACCACACTCCTGCCACACAGTGTGACTTAAACAGTGCAGGAGTGAAGCTTCTGCCTTAGTAGCATCTGCAGTGCATTCACAGTCTGTAGTTCGCAGGTGAAGGCAGGGGAACACCAAGCCAAGGTAGAACATAACACACTACTGTGTTTTGGTATACTAAAACAATCAGCTACAAGCAAGGTAGCTACAGGTGGCAAGTTAACGGAGCTGGAGTCTCGATCTGTTACAGGTGGGGTGCAAACCAGCAGCCAGCCAGGGCTTTCAGAAAACTCAGGATAGAGAAGACTGCCCTCCCAAAATAAACAAAGGCACAAGGCAGAGGTTTGCAAATAGGAAACGCTGATGCATTTAATTGTGCCAACAAACATACAGACAATAAACTGTGGAAACTGCCAGAAACACCCTGCACTTTGACCGTTAGGTCTTCCTAAGAGGGTAGTTTCTGTTAAAAACAAGAACTGCTTATGAACCCCAGGTAGGTGATGTCATGCATCACATGATTAAATTGAAATTATTACACAATAAATCAAAGGCTTAAATGCCTGTTAATACAAATTAAAAATAAAGGAAACAGATTGATGGCTTAGCAGTTCATGTAGAACAAAAAAAGCCATAGCAAAAAAACATATAGAAACTCCAGCTTTTACAACATAAGGAACAGATAATGAGATTTAATATATTGGCTGGTGCAAAAAAACAGAGTTTACAAAATTGAATAAGTATATGTCAGTTTAAAATACCTTCAATAATAATATGATTTTATTCCATAATTGAACATAACCTAGCTAAGGCTATTGTCTCAAAAGCAAACAAGGAAGAAGGAAGAGGATTTTAGGTGTGTGTCTGGGGGGCAGATGAAGAGAATGGAGATAGACCAGAGCAACAAGTTTAGTGGTTACTCTGTGTGATGGGAGCAGATCTTTGTGTCAACCATTTGTGACACTTGGCAACAGGAAAAAGATTTTTAACCTGCGCTCACCAAAAACACTGAAGCACCTGTGGGAGAGAGAGAGACAAAAAGGAAAGTAGAGTCAGTCTTTCAAAATCGAGATACAGATTACATCACTATAAATAAGGCTTAATATCCAGCACATTATTTAGTCCTACTGGATTTAAACTTCCTAGGGTGGAAAGCCAAAAGATTTCTTATTGAAGTAATTTATTCAACCTGTCACCTCCATGTTTACCTACGTTGACCTGCTCGATACCCATAAAATGGAAACTACCAGTGTCACTATTACGATGTTGCCAGAAGTGTTCAGTCACTGGGTTTGATAAATCAACATTCATGATGTCCCTAACATGTTCTTGTATGCATTGCTTCAGGTTCCTGATATTACACCCTAAGCAGAGTTTATTGCACTCACACTAGATGGCATACACAATGTATGTCGAGACACATGTTATGACTGTTTAATTTTCACTACCTTTGTGCTTCCCCCTAGTGAAAAAATATTGCTCTGTATGCAAAATTTGAAAATGTTGCAGTTTCCGCACCGGAACATACCGGGTAGTTTAACTGGTAGTCAGGTGGTGTTTTCTGGTTTTAGATTTTCTGGTGGGTGGTCAGCATAAGCACAAATGTAGTGAAAATTAAACGATTCATAACATGTGTCTCAACATACACTGTGTATGCCGTCTGGAGTGAGTGTAATAAACTCTTCTTAGGCCATACTACCAGGAACCTGAAACAACACATACAAGAGCATGTTATGGACTTTAAGAATGTTGATTTATCAAACCCAGTGGCTGAACACTTTTGGCAATATCATAACATTGACACCAGTAGTTTCCATTTTATGGGTATCGAACAGATCAGTGTAAGTAAATGTAGAGGGGACAGGTTGAATAAATTACTTTAACAAGAAACCTTTTAGATTTCCACGCTAAGAAGTTTAAATCCAGTAGGGCTAAATAATGAACTGGATATTAAGTCTTATTTACAGTGATGTAATCTGTGTCTTGATTTTAAAAGACTGACTCTACTTTCCTTTTTGTCTCTCTCTCCCACAGGTGCTTCAGCGTTTTTGGTGAGCGCAGGTTAAAAATCTTTTTCCTGTTGCCAAGTGTCACAAATGGTTGACACAAAGATCTGCTCCCATCACACAGAGTAACCACTAAACTTGTTGCTCTGGTCTATCTCCATTCTCTTCATCTGTCTCCCCCCCCCCCCATGTAAAATCCTCTTCCTTCTTACTTCTTCCTTGTTTGCTTTTGAGACCATAGCCATAGCTAGGTTATGTTCAATTATGGAATAAAATCACTATTATTATTGAAGGTATTTTAACCTTACATATAGAGGATTGTGTATAAAGACACAACAAGGCAGTTGTGATCGAGAGGTTTCCGTGGTAACCTGAGACCTCGAGAGCGTAGCTCAAGAGGTCCGTTACCACGGAAACCTCAAGATCGCAAAACTGCCTTGTTTGTGTATGGTTGCTCATACACAATCTTTTATAGTGTATGGGCAACCATAAATACCACTCGTGAACACTCGGGGAAAAACTACTTCTGTGTCTGCCGCCAAAGTGCCGCCTTCCGTGTTGCCGTGCGCGCTCGCTCTATTAGCATCTTGGCAATGTAGTTCGATCTTGTTGTGCTGCACCGGTGACGCACTGGGTGCAGCACAACAAGATCGTGACGCACCGAGTGAAGGACAACAACGCTGTTCCAGGCATGGGTTTCCATGCGGAACAGCGTTCCACCATACACTATATACTTATTAAATGTTGTAAACTGTTTTTTTTGCACCAGCCAATATATTAAGTCTCATTATCTGTTCCTTATGTTGTAAAAGCTGGAGTTTCTATTTATGTTTTTTTGCTGTGGCTTTTTTTGTTTTACATTAACTGCTAAGCCATCAATCTGTTTCCTTTATTTTAATTTGTATTAACAGGCATTTAAGCCTTTGATTTATTGTGTAATTTGAATTTAATCATGTGATGCAATGACATCACCTACCTGGGGATCATAAGCAGTTCTTGTTTGTAACAGAAACTACCCCCTTAGGAAGACCCAATGGTTGAAGCACAGGGGCTTTTGTTGGTTCCCACAGTTTTATGGCTGTATGTTTGTTGGCACAATTAAATGCATCAAAGTTTCCCATTTGCAAACCTTTGCCTTGTGCCTTTGTTCATTTTGGGAGTGCAACCTTCTCCTTGCTGAGTTTTTTAGGTAGCTACAGGTGGTAGGCTAACAAAAGTGGATAATGCACAGTAGGACCCAGGGTAAGGTAAGTACAGGTAGGAGGGTTAAGAAACGGAAACCAAGAGACACCCTACAGTATCTATGGTATGATAGCAAATAAGTTTTAGACAAGCAAAAATGAGAGGTAGGAATACAATGGGCAACGAAAGAAGGCAGGAAGGTACAGGATGTTTCCAGGGAGCTGGGCAGATCTCAAGCAGGTGGCATGCATGGTTGCTTTTACCGAGGTGCTACCTGTGTAAGGTCAGGGTGAGGAAAGGGAACTCCACGCCAGGGCATTTAACAACTGGTTGAAGGAATGGTGTATAGAGGAGGGCTTTGGACTGGGGGCCAACCTGCGAGGATATGGGCCTCTATAGGGGAAACAGACTGCATCCTGCCAGGAAGAGGACCACAGTCCTTAGTGGGAGGTTTAAATTCTACTTGGATCAGTATTTAAACTAAACTGGGGGAGACTGTAAAAACAAGGTAGGCAAAAATTGCCCCCCCCCGGATGATGAAGCATTAGAGAGAGAGAGCCCAAGAGGAGCAAACTCCTCTAGGACAGGGATGGGGACATGGCATAGGAAAAGGGGGTATAAATCAGGCAAGCAAAAATAAAGGAGTAAAGAGGACAGGGAATGAAGAAGGTAAAAAGGGAAGAGGTGAATCGGGGAAGATTCAGGGAACAGCACAGGTAGGAAGGGGGAAGCAGGCAGAGAGGGAGTTAGGTATGGAGAGGCATGTTCATCAATGCAAGGAGTCTGGGAAATAAAATTCTAGACCTGGAACCCACCATGGTGGAGGCTAACCTGGATTTGTTGGCCATAACAGATTCATGGTGCACTGAATACCATGCTAGGAATATGGCCATACCAGACTGCTCTATGCTCAGGAGAGACAGGGTAGGGACAAGGGGTTGTACTACATGCGAGGAAGGAAATCAAGGTCATTGAGGCACGGGGGCACATGGAGGAAAAGGAAGGACTGGAGGTGCAGTGGGTCACCCTGGAGAAAGGCTCTGGGAATGCTATCCGTACAGGGGTGGTATACAGACCTCTAGCACAGGGAGAGGAGTTGGACAGGCAATTGGAGAAGCCATCATCAGAATGGCAAGTAAGGGGGAAGTGCTACTAGTTGGTGACTTCAATCTGCCAGACGTGGAATGGAGTCTTCCAGCTGCTGCTTCATCAAGGAGGACAGCCATCCTTGACTCCCTACAAGGGGCTTTTCTCAGGCAGATAGTCAGAGAACCCACTAGGGATGGGGCAGTGCTGTATCTGGTGCTTACAAACAGGGACAACATTGTAGACATCACAATGGGTAGTCCCATAGGTACCAGTGATCACTGTACAGTATGGTTTAACATAACAACAGGAGCAGAGGCAAACCACCTGAGCAATGGTCCAGGACTTTAGGAGGGTGGATTTTAAAGAAATGTGGGACTGCCTCATGTGGGGGGGGGATTATGAGTAAAACAGATGGAAGCAAGAAAGGTAGTGAGGAAAGCAAAGGCACAAACAGAGGAAAGGATAGCCAAAGGGGTAACTAAAGGGGATAAAACCTTCTTCAGATACATAAGTGAGAAGAGTAAAGCAAGGGGAGGGATAGTGAGGAGAGTGGCGAGGAAGACTGCACAGAAGGGGATTAAGAAAAATCTGTCATCTTAAATAGCTACTTTTACTCAGTTGTCACAGTGAAGGGAGGGGGGCCAACCACTAGGGAGGAGCAGGAACAGGAGGGGGACTGGACACAGGCCCATTTACAGAGGAAAGGATACTGAAGGGACTTGCAGCTCTAAAGGTGGACAATGCAATAGAACTGGACAGTATACACCCAAGGGTACTAAAAGAACTTAGGTAGATGCTAGTTACTCACAGGTGGCCTAATTCAGCAGTTACTGGAAACAGGCATGGGTCCAGAAGACTGGAGAAGAGAAGCTATTATGGTCCCTTTACATAAAAGATGCAGCAAGGACTAGGCTAGCAACTATAGGCCGGTTAACCTCACTTCAGTGGTGGAGAAATTAATGGAAACCCTGCTAACGGAAATGGCAGTAAATTATCTTGCATCCAATAGGCTGCAAGACCACATAGGCAGCTTGGACTTATGGGGGGAGAGGGCATGCCAGATAACTCTGATTAATTTCTTTAACTGGGTGACTAGGGACATAGGTAAGGGGAGGGCACTGGACATGGCTTTTCTGGACTTTAACAAAGCCTTTAACACTGGGCCTCACAGTGACTGATAGAAGAAATTAAGCAGCCTATGAGTGGGATCCAAAGAAGTCAACTGGGTTAAAAACTGATTGATGGATGGGTGACAGAGATTGGTGGTTAACGGTACTCATTCAAATGATGGGAGAGTGACCAGTAGGATGCCACAGGGCTTAGTACTGGGAGCAGTCCTCTTTAGTGCCTTCGTAAGTTACACTGCAGATGAACTGGAAGAAAATGTATGCCTTTTTGCAGATGATACCAAAATCTGTAATAGGCTGAACACTCAGGAGGGGATGGAAAGAATGCACAGGGATCTAGTGAAACTCGAGGAGTGGTCAAGAGCGTGGCAGTTGGGTTCAATGGCAAAAAAGTATAAAATCATGCACCTAGAGCATAGGAACCCAGAAGCTGAGTACAGGATGGGGAAGGGTACTTAAAGTCACTAAGCAGGAAAGGGACCTTGGGGTTATCATTACTGATGTCTTCAAAGTGACACACCATTGTGATATAGCAGTGGGTAAGGCTAGTGGGATGCTAGCGTGCATAGAGAGGGGGGTATCTCCAGCAGGAGGAGGGAGATGTTGTTGCCACTGTCTTCCTTGCTGGTGAGACCCCACCTGGAGTACTGTGCCTCATTTCAGTTTTGGAGTTTGCAACTCAGAAAATACATAGGCAGGGTGCAGGCATTCCAGAGCAGGACAACAAAAATGGTGCAGGGGTTGCATGAGGAGCCATACAAGAAGAGCCAGAGGTATCTCAACATATACACCCTGGAAGACAGGAGAGCAAAGGGGACATGATTGAGGCATACAAGTACTGCAAAGAGATGAGCAGGCTGCAGGAGGGGAATCTCTTTCAAATAAGAAAGAGCACTGGGACCAGGGAGCATACACTGATGCTGGGGGGGGGGGTGGTTAAGAGGGGATGGGAGGAAGTACTACTTCACTGAAAGGGTGGTAGATACCTGGAACAGACTACTAGTGGAAGTGGTGGAGGCAAAAACAGTGGGGGACTTCAAGCATGGGATAGGCATAAAGGAATATTTGTACAGAGGCAGGGAAGAAGGAGGGTATCCGGAAACTAGTTAGAGTCTGTGGAGACAGATGGGCAGGAAACATCTGGGCAGACTGGGTGGGCCATGCAGTCCTTTTCTGCTGACAAATTCTATGCTTCTGTATAAGTTTCTACTATAAATGTGATCAGATTCATGACTCAACTATGCAGTTGAAAAGGAAACAAATTTATGCTTAGCCACTGCCCTTAAAAAACATGTTATTCTGAAACAAGTCTGATTTTTTTTTTTTTTTTTATTTTTACTTTAGACTTCCTGATTATAGCCACAGTACAGTACAGCCAAAGATTCATAAGAACCTGCAGTTTCCACTGGGATGTTCAGTTGCTGCCAGTACTGGTTTGTTATCTGAGCCATTAGCAAAGTATGTGGCACATATAAGAGATGTGGCCACTGAGTTTTCTTCATTTATTCATAATATCACGTGTATTTGATGTGTTACATGTGGAAAAGAAGTTACTATTAGTCAATCTAGATATCGTTTCATTATATATGAATATCCACCATAGGGGAGGTTTGGATGTTGTAAGGGAAGCTCGGCCAACCACAGATTTATATACTTTCGAGCAGACAGATTTTATCCTCCTTTCTAAGAAGATGTTGACATACAGTATTTCTCATTTTTATGTTGCTTGCATGCATGTGCAAGAAACACAGTGCCATCATCTGAGTTTTCGGAAGTGTGGCAGCCCTCTTCCAATTCAGTCAGTGTGTTTGCAAGCGCGGCCGCAGTCTTCCAATGCCTGCTGGAGCTGTCTATGACAGCAGTCCAAAATGCAGTGGCATACAGTTGAAAGGGAGAGCTACGCTTCAGTGAGCAGCGATAATATATCACCTGATCATGCGCGCTCCCACACACACACACACACACACACACACACACACGCACACCGCCTTCTTGCACACACACTGTGCACACGCTGGTGTACCCAAGCGTGGCCACACGTGTCTGCCGACAGGGGTGCCCAATCCCCGTCGGCTCCACTGTCCCCCCAGAGTATAGGGTACCATGCTGGGAGTCCACCCCAGCGTGGCAACAGATGCTATCTCCGACGGGGGTGCCCAATCCCCCATCGGCTCCAGGCCCCCCAAACAGCCGTCCTTGTGCCACACTGGGAGCCCACCCCAGCATGGCAAATGTCCCACATCGTCCTCCTTTTTTTTTTTAAATGAAAACCTGAAAAACAAAAATGGTCCCTCGCTGTCTCTGCCCCCACCTGCGCCCACCCACTGCGCACCCTGCCTCCCCACACCCCCCTCACTCCATATTTACCTCCGAACTCTGGCGCGATGATCTTCGGTGGACCGGGAACACGTCTGCACTCTTCAAAGCCGACCGCGAACTAAAGAAATGCCAGTAAGCTGTATAATGTAATAAATAGGGTTTTTTCAACTTTGCTGCATATCTCAGGCATTTTTTTGGAGTTTTTGCACCAAATTTTCAACATGGGGTTTTTGGAACCCCTTCTCATGAATGCTCTCACTGTCATGGCATTAATCGGGCCCAAAGGGTGATTTCGCAGTCACTGCGTGAAATCACCTTTCGGCACAGATTAACGAAACAACACTGCCAGTGTTCATAAGGTGGGCTCTCAAAAAGCCTATGTTGAAAATTTGGTGGAAAAATTCCTAAAAATAACTGTTTTACGAGCGTAAGTTCACGAATTTTCAATGTTTTCACTCCAGATTTTCAACATTGTCATTTTACCACACCTCCTTATGAGCAGTACAGCTGTCATTTTTCACATCTTGCCCAAAACATGTTTCTGCCCATGTAGTGCACAATGGCGCAGTCGGTGTGTGAAATCACTGTATGAGACACATTAAGAAAATCACAGTGACACTGTTCATGAGCAGAGGTCTTAAAATGGCTATGTTGAAAATTTGGTGAAAAAATTCCTAAAAATAACTGTTTTACAAGCGTGTGTTGCGCAGTTCCTACACATGCTCGTAAGTTCGCGAATTTTCAGTATTTTCCTCCAGATTTACAACATTTTCATTTTACCACACCTCCTTATGAGCAGTACAGCTGTCATTTTCACATCTCGCCAAAATGTGTTTCCCGTCATCTTAGCGCACAATGACGCAGTCAGTGTGCGAAATCAATGTATGGGGCACATTAAGAAAATCACAGTGAAACTGTTCATGAGCAGAGGTCTTAAACTGGCTATGTTGAAAATTTGGTCACAAACTTCCTAAAAATGACTGTTTCACGAGCGTGCGTTGTGCTGTTCCTAGGCACGTTCGTAAGTTTGCAAATTTTCAATATTTGCACTCCACTGACTTCCAAATACCTATGCAGCACATACAAGCAAGCAACATTCGGCATTGACAAATGCTTGTTAGGGGTGCATTACCTTCTGGTCAAGTAGATGGCAATGGGGACATCATTTGCCCCAACTATGCTAACATTTATCTTGGAATTTTGGATGATAAATACACCAGAACTTCTGAAACCAACCCCTTTTGAACTGTAAAGGTGGTACATAAAGAATATTGCTATGGTGTGGTGGGGCAGAGCTGAACTGCAGAATTTTGTATGTTTAGAAGGTACTAATTCTAGCCTAAAGTTTTCTCTAAACTATGGTCCGCACAAGATCGGTTTTCTTGATTTGGTTATCATGAAAGATGATGACAATGGGGTCTATGCTGATTGTACAGAAAACCACCAGACCATAATTTGTTGCTGCAATACATCAGTTGCTACCCCTGCCATACCATAAAAACATCACTACCAGCCAGTTTTTAAGGCTGAAACATAAAATTTGGAACTGTATGAGAATATGGCCTCAAAACTCTGTGATTGCTTTAGAAAAAGGAGGTATAGTGAACATGTGATTGCTACAGGGAGTGTGGTGGCGGCTAACTAAGATCATGAACCTGATTTCTGAATCCAGAGTTAGAAGTGAGGGACACTGACAGAATAAATTTTTATTTTATTTATTTAGTGATTCAGAAAAGACCTTTGAGTGCAAGCTCTTTTACAAAGGTTCCACGTCATAGGTTGCAAAACAAAGTAAAATAGGAGAAAGCAAAGGTACATTACAATGATCGATACAGCTTGGATTCAGAACTTGCAAAATAACTCAAAACATAGGTACAAGGCCCAGTGGCGCTGAGGGCAGAGGTGCTGGTTGCCGCACCTCGTACCATGCCGGTGACCCGGGTTCGGGAGCGAGCACGGGTTGCCGGAGGCTGGCAGGGAAGAGAGAGGATCGGACGCCCGATGAACTGCTCTCTCCTCTTCGGGAGGGGGTTCACGACGGTCAGCACCAGACTGTCCCCTGGTGGAGGCTGGGGCCGAGGACACACGCTGTACACTGGGGTGAAGTGGGGGGCGACGCCATGATGTGGGCATGTGCAGATGTGTGCGTGCTTCTGGCTGTCGGCGTCATTGCATGGCCACCGACTCAAGGGGAACAAAGGAAAAAGTGGCATCTCTCACACGGCTTGATGGCCATCCGTGAGTACTTGCTGGGCACCCAAACTGGATCCGTGAAGGGTGGGAAGATGGGGAGCTCCCTGCCACCTCACTGCGGGGGTAAGCTGAAGGAGTTAAAGTGTGCAGGCAAGACGGATGGCGGCCGGATCCCTGGCAGGTTGCGAGAAGATAACGGGGGTGCAGAGAGGTGACCAGGAGGATAAAAAACAAAACAAACAAAAAAAAAACATAGGTACAAGTTAAATAACAAGAAAAACACTTTATGAGGGTGGGGCAGCCACAAAGTGCCTTGTCAGTAGTTCAGAGGGACGGGGATAGCTGGCAGTGGGGTAAAGAAAGGAGGTACAAGAGAGTGGTATGTACTGCGGTGGAGGTGAAGGTTGGGGGAAGAAGGGTGATAAGGCATAGGGAGAAATGGTAGGGTGAGGGGAAGCTGAGTGGAGAGGACATGCTAGAGTAAAATGGTGGGGTGTGAGGGGGCATGGTCAGACAGCCTGCATTAGTAGTGACTGTTAGGGAAACTCACGGGACTGTGAGTTGGGGGAGGGGGAGGGGGTGGCAGGTGCCGAAGGAGCATGACGCAAACTGATTGCTGAGGCAAGTCATGAGAAGGGACAGAGAGAGGGGGTACCTGAGGCCTGCCTAGTGCTTGCTGGGGGGCAGAGAGAGCAGGTGTGGCTTGACTCAGGGGCAGGTGCAGTTAGAGAGTGTTATTAGGTGCTGTTTGAGGTCAGTTTTGAATTGTGCCAGACAACTGGTGCCCAGGGAGTTCATTCATCCATAGGGGGGCCCAGTAGGCAAATGCACGTTGCCCAAGTGAGGTGTGACGGAAGGGGATAGCCAAGGCCCCTCTAGTCCTCCCTCTGGTGACCTGTAATGAGTTGTCCGCCTTGATAAAATTGCCTGCACAAGGTGGTGTTTTACCCAGTAAAGCATTTTTCTCTAGGATGCAAGTCTGGAATTTGACCCTGTTTCTTAATGACAGCCAATTTGCACGTTCATACAGAGTACAGGTGTGAGTGCCACGCTCAGCATCCAGGGTGAGTCTGCAGGCTTTGTTGAGCATAGTCTGAATCCTCCTGAGCGCTGTGAACACATATTCAATGCAGTCTATGAAAGTGCAACAGATTATTAAATCAATACATGCTATGTAAACCACAGATTATTAACAAGCACTGGCATATTTTGGTTTTGGATAACATCCTACACTTGTGCACTGAACCCCACCCCAGAATGGTGTACAAGAGGGAAGCAAACATCTGAGACAAAGTGGTCAGTAGTTTTCAATGCCCTCAATCTCCGGTTTCTGTTAGACCAGTTAAGATGCCTAATCTGTCCACAATGAATTTTTCTTGTGGACACTGCAAATTTTGTACAGTCATGATCAAAACAAACCTAGAAAGATAACAATGATGGCACAAAAAGACCAAAGGTCAATCTATATCTGCTCACATTCCCTATTTAGCCCAGGGGAAAAACCTTTAGCAATATGGATACAGACAACGTATTCAAAGAGAAGGATGTCTTTAACTGCTATTCTGAGAATGCTGTGTCGGTAGCAGTAGGCAAACAGTTTCCATGTGGGCAAAGCACAAAGAAAATGTAAAGTTCAAATCAGGGGAACATTTGGATTTAATATCAAGAGGAGATAAGGATGATGCTTTGGCAACAAATGTCTGAAATCTGGTCCACACCATCATTTTTTATTTAGGCACTGATGGTTGATGGAGAGGTGGACGCAGTGACCATCAAAGAGACTTGGGCCACATCAAACCATGACTGGGACATCGCAGTTCCCAGGTATAAAATGTATAGAAAGGATAGGGAGATGGGAACAGGGGGATTGGCTCTGTATGTGAAGGAGGGGATGAACTGTACCAGAGAGGAAGGGATGGATAGAACAATAGTAGTGTTATGGGTACAGGTACAATTCACTGAGGGGAGGAAACTAAGATGGGGCAGTTTACAGACCATCTTCTCAGGATGAGGAGCTAGACAAGGTGCCGGGGTCCCAAATCATGGAAATTGCAGGTAAAGAGGAGGTAGTAATAACAGTTGATTTCAATCTGACTGGGGTTTACTGGAAAATACCGGCTGCCTCTAGCACCAGGGAACAGGTGTTGCTGGACACATTCCAGAGTGGATTCCTGACACACAGTGTCATGAAGCCCACTATGGAGTGGGTTGTACTGGATCTGGTCCTGAACAACTATCAGCATGTCTGGGATGTAAAGGTGGAAGCACCACTTGCAGGGGGCAACCACCACACAGTGTGGTCTCACCTGAACATGCACAGAGGGATGGTCATGACCAAGATGAGGGTTTTGGATTTCAGGACAGCTGACTTTAATAAGATGTGAGAAATTCTGCTAGGACACCTTGCTAGATCAGAAAGGAGATGGAAGTGGAACAGAAATGGGCCATAATAAAGGAGGACTGATGGAGGCCAGTAGTGAGTGTGCAAAAATCTAAAGCAAGAAATCTAAGGCCAGAAAACCCAGGTGGTTTGGAAAGGAAAGTGGCAAACAGGATGAGGGAAAAGAAGGCAGCCTTGTGGCAGTACAAACATACTCAGAATAAAGAGGATAGGGAGGTCTATAATGCTAAATCAAGGGTGACAAGCAGAGCGGTAAGAGAGGCAAAGACTGCATGGGAACTACGGTTGGCACAGGGAGTAGAATTAGGTGAGAAGATCTTCTTCAACTATATAAGAGAGAAGAGGGATATTAAAAATTATATGGTCAGGTTGAAAAAGGAGGAAGGTTGGGCAGAAAAGTCAATAGAAAGCGGAGGTGCTTAACGAGTACTTCTGCTCCTCCTTCTTCATTAAATAGAAGGATAGATCAGTGCCACAAGGGAGCGGGGGGGGGGTTTGATGGGGAAGGAGGGAGTCATAAATGACATAACAGAGGTAGACAGGTGCACAAGGCTAGAATCGGCCTGTTTGCAGACAATACAAAGCTTTGTGGGAGGGTGGACATAGAGGATGGGAGACAGGAACTAGTGGAAGACCTGGCTAGGTTAGAGAAGCAGTCTGGCATTTGGCAACTAGGTTTCAACGCTAAAAATTGTAAAGTTATGCACTTAGTGGGGAAGAACTCCAAGACTAAATAGTGGTTGGCTGGTGTGCAAATCACCAGGTAAGAGGAAGAAAAGGACTGGGGGGGGGGTTATCGTCCCGAGAGATCTGAAGCTCTCAGCACACTGCAGGACAACAGCAGCAAAAGCAAATCAGATGCAGGGCTACATAGCCAGGTGGTTTACCAGCAGGAAGACAGATCCTTCGAGAAGAGTCCCTTTGGATATATCAAATGGGGGCTACTAAAGGTAAGGGTCTAAACAACAGGTTCAGCCTACAACATTTTCTGAAATAAAAAGGCTTCTTATTATCTTTCCATTTAAGCTCACTCACAGAATGTACCATGTAAAATATAATATGGAGAGGAGGTGCAAGGTCCACAAAATAGTATATTACACATATGACAGTGCAATTTTGTTTCTGTAAAAATAACTCTACTGAAATATTACTTACAATAATATAGTGTATTAGGTCCAAATCACAAAATTTACGCTGTGCATAACTGGCAAAAATATAGTATAAAACTGCACAGGAGAAAACACGCATGCATGACTCGATAAATGCAGCATCTTATCAACCTTTTTTATTTATCGGTTCCATATATATGTTCAGCATCTTCTTCGATTCTTAGGAATTCATCATCAGGTTTTTCAATACAAATCACATCTTTTATCTTTTTCTTTTTAATAATTTTGTTTACACAGGATAGGCCCAGGGGATGAAATCTCTTGCAAGCAGGGGCATCCTGTTGATTACAACAGACACATTTGAAATAAAACAGTTGCACATACAGGTACATATTTAGCAAAACAAGATATTGAAACATTTCGCTTCTGAAAGGAATTGACGTGCAATTTAATTTGTATTTATTTGCTTGGAAGAGCCCAAATGATGTGCAAAATTGTGTTTACCAAAATAGCAGACCAAATTCATTCTCTCCACTGAAGAGATGCTTGTGACGGGTCCATGTCATAATAGCGATCACAAAACAGTGATCGCTATTATGGAGAGTGTATATTGCAGAGAAGCAAATTGGCGATATACACATGCTGGCGAGAAGACATCCGGCAACAACATTAAGTGTTTTTGTGGGGGTGGGGCTGTGCCCCTTGTCCTCCGCACCCCCCTGACTATAGATTCCTAACTCCAGGAGGGTGCATGTCGGGGAGGGTGTGAAACTTTGATTTGGCACAAAAATTAAATGCAGCCACAGCAAAATATTTGCTCCCGGTCCCCAGCCCAGTACCTGCTGGACCAGAGCTAGCTACCCTCACCACCACACCAAACAGCTATCATGGCAGTAGCAAGCACACCACTCCCCTACAAACCCCTTCTCTAGCCCTCACTATTCTTCCCTTCTGGTTGCCCTTTCCTACGCCTGCTTTCATGTAGGATCACCACCCTTGCAGCATAGCCCATGGGGATAGTGCTGAATATGTCGCCATTTTGATGGCCATTCATATTCAGTCGTTATACTCACTAGATACCGCTTGGAATTACCCAGTTACACTGCACAGTGCATGCTACATACATTTCAAAATGTATCAGAAACAGATTTAGTTTAGTTGCAGTATTGGTCCTTGTAAAAACAGATCCAGAAGCAAATGGTTTAATATATTTTATTGGACCAGCTTAGATGTCACAAAAAGAACAGAATGCCTAAGCTTTCGGACCAACCAAGTCCTTCCTCAGATGTTTATGATGGTTATTCAGAAAATTACAAACTATTTATACCCAGATCAGACATGAAAAACCCAGAAAGAACTGTCATTAGTTTAAAATGCTCATTTAAACCATAACAGCGGTTAAAACCAGAGAAATTACAATTCACCGGTTTGTTTTAAACTAAGGAGCCTTTCACAGTCAAATATTATCAAAATGAGATAAGGACTCTTACATACGAACATACATACAAACATACGAATAAGCCAGCAGAAGAAGACCATAAGTCTGCTCGTATTGCAGGGTCCACAACTTGCGCTAATGTCCCTGCCCTCCCACTCCTCCCATCCCCCACCCATGATCCCCTTACTTCCCCCCATGCCTATCCCAGCCTCTCTTAATGTTGCCCACTGTCTTCAATAAAATGATCTCTTCTGGCAGTGCATTCCAAGTGTCTACTACCCTCTCAGGGAAGAAGTGCTTCCTGATTTCCCTCCTAAACCTCTCACCCTCCAGCTTAAGACTGTGCCCCCTAGTGTTATGGTTGCCACTCAGCTTAAAGAGACTATCCTTATCAACCTTATTCAACCCTTTCAAGTACTTGAAGGTCCCAATCATCGCCCCCCCTCCTGTTTTCCAGGGAGTACATATTCAGTGCACTCAACCTCTCTTTGTATGCCCTACCCTGCTGACCCACTATCATCTTTGTAGCTTTCCTCTGGACCTTCTCCAGCAGGTTAATGTCCTTTTTGAGATGTGGGCACCTGTACTGAACACCATACTCTAGATGCGGCCTTACCACTGACCTGTACAAGGGCAGTATAACCTCCTTTCTTCTACTACTGATCCCCCTAGATATCTATCCCAGCATCTTGTTTACCTTTGCTGCCACTTTCTTGCACTGCGTGGAGTGCTTCAGGTCACTAGTGATCATTACTCCTGGGACCTTCTCCTCCTCCTCTGATGCAGTTACTCAAACTCCACCCAGGTAGTATTCTGTCCTGGGATTCTTGGCTCCAATATGCATAACTTTGCATTTTTTGGCATTGAAGCCAAGCTGCCAGAACCTGGACCAACTCCCCAGCTTTTCCAGATCTTCCTGTAAGTCCTGTATCCCTTCAGCTGTGTCCACTCTCCCGAAGGGTTTGGTGTCATCTGTGAATAGGCACATTTTGCCCTTAATGCCATCCCCAATGTCATTGATGAAGACACTGAACATCACTGACCCCAGTACAGAGCCCTCTGGGTACCCACTGGTTACCTCTCTGGTACCAGATAACTCTCCCTCCACAACTACCCTCTGGGTTCTGTCCCTCAGCCAATTTTTCACCCATCTGGCCATCTTTTCCCCAACCCCAAGATCCACCAACTTCCTGATCAACCTTTGGTTGAGCACAGAGTCAAAGGCCTTGCTGAAATCAAGATAGAGGATGTCTACCGCTTGGCCCCTATCTACTGTCTTAATGCCACAGTCAAAGAAGTCAATCACATTCGTTTGACATGATCTCCCCCCATGAACCCATCCTGCCTCACATCCTGAAGACCATGCTCCTCTAGATATTCCACCAACCTTTCCTTTAATATGGTCTCCATGAGCTTGCCCACAATGGAGGTCAGATTGACTGGTCTGTAATTCCCTGGGTCATCCTTAGGACCGCTTTTGTGGAGTGGCACTACATGTGCTGTTCTCCAATCATGCGGTACCACACCTGACTCTAGCGAACTATTAAATAGGTCTGCCAGTGGCCCTGCCAGCTCCTCAGCCAGTTCCTGTAGTACCCTTGGATATACTCTGTCCGAGCCTGGTGATTTGTCCACCTTCAATGCCAGCAGATCCTCCCTCACTCTATCCTTCTCTATCACTACATCTGTGTTACCTTCCCTCCCTGCTCCTCTTCTCCCTCCTGAAGGCACTGGTCCGTCCTTCTCCCTGGTGAAGACGGAACAGAAGTATTCAAGTATGTATCTGCTTTTTCCCCATTATCCTCCACCCACTCCACCTCTTTCTTAAGCCTAACAATCCCTTCTTTCTTGTCCCTTTTCTCACTTACATAGTAAAAGAAAGACTTCTCCCCATTCTTAATTCCTTCAGCTATCTGCAGCTCCTTCTGTGCCTTTGCTTGCTGGACTTCCTTACTTGCCTCACTAGCCAACCTTAGGTAATTTTTCCTATCCACCTCTCTTTTGGTCTTCCTGAATTTTCTATAGGCCAGCCTCTTTTCCCTTACTGCCTGGGCAACCCCAGAACTGAACCAGATGGGCGCTTTGGCCCTTGTGTTTTTACCCCTGAGCCTAGTGCACTCATCTGTGGCAACCAGTAATCCTTCCTTAATGATGGACCACCTTTGGTCCACCCTCATATCTGCTTTGATGCCCGCCAGATGGCTCCTTAGCACTTCGCCTATTTTCCTGAAGTCCGCCCTCCTGAAATCCAAGATTTAGGTCTTAATCAGGATCCTTTCCCTGCCCATATCCATCTGGAACCACACTGTGAAATGGTCACTTCCACCCAGTGGCTTCCTGACCATTATTTCCATACATGTTTCTCATTTGTGAGCACCACATCAAGAATTGTCTCAGCTCTTGTTGGTTCAGTGATGCCCTGAATCAGAAACCCATTCTGCAGTCCTTCCAGGATCACCTGACTCCTAGTACATGTTGTAGAGGGTTTTCTCCAGTCCACCTTGGGCAGGTTGAAATTCCCCACAATTACCACCTCTCCTTTCCCTGCAGCTTCCAATATTTGTGAGTTTAGTTCCCTGTCCCTCTCCTCATCCTGATTGGGTGGTCCATAAACCATCCCTAACCCCACCTTTCTCCCTCTATTGGACCTTAACTGAACTCATAATGCCTCCACCTCCCCTTCCTCTGACTCCTCCCTGGTGCAAGTTATTCCCTCCCTGATATAAACTGCTACCCTTCCCCCTTCCCGACTTCCCTCTCCCTCCTGTATAGTTTATATCCAGGGATCTCAAGGTCCCAGTCATGGTGTGATGTTGCCCAAGTCTCAATTACTGAAGCTATGTCCACCCTCCTGTCTGCTAATAGTACTTGCAGGTCATCCATCTTGTTTCCAAGACTTCATGCATTCAGAGACACCACCCTCCACCTAGAATCTGACTTTTCTTCTCTTTCCTCTATTCTTCTAGTCACATTTATTCCCTCTGTGTGCACCCCTCCGTGTACCCTAGTTATGTGTTCCTCACCCCCTTCACCCTTTGCTAACTGTGTTCTTGCCCTTTCCACCTCCTCCTTCCAGACCTCTT
Source organism: Neoceratodus forsteri (assembly GCA_016271365.2). NCBI lineage: Eukaryota > Metazoa > Chordata > Ceratodontiformes > Ceratodontidae > Neoceratodus > Neoceratodus forsteri. Next base: position 1,198,692,143 of record CM057452.1, read on the forward strand.
CCATCACTGTGAGGGGGAGATTCACTGACCTCCTCCTCTCAGAATCTGTGGGCCTGCATGCTCGCTGCCCCCCCCTCAGTAGTTTAAATTAAGTGTAGTGGTTATGTATTCCCCCAGTTTGTCCCCAAGTACCCTCAAACCCTCCCTACTGAGGTGTAGCCTGTCTGGTGAAAAGAGTGCTTTGTCTGACCAAGTATCCTCCCAGTCCCCAATGTAGATAATCATCTCCTTCCTGCGCCATTTCCTCAGCCAGTCATTAAAATGCTCTAGTCTTCTTTTCCTGAGTGTGCTAGCCCTTGGTACTGGTATCACCTCTGAGAAGGCCAGATAACTTCCTTCCTCACTGCAGATCTTCATTAACTCCCTGAACCTTCTTTGCACTACCTCAACCTCCTCTCCAGCTAGGGCGTTGGTTCCCAAATGTATAACTAAATTAGGTTTTCGTCCAACCTCCCTTACTAGTTCCCTTATTCTTGGGCCCACCTTCCCTGCTGTCATCCCAGGCAAACAAGCCACCCTCCTGCTTGCATTTGGGTCCCCTTTCCTTCCCCAGTGACTACCTCTTATTATGGAGTCCCCTATGTTTGTTACCCTTCTATCCCCTGCACGTGTGCTCCCTGTCCCTCCTTTCTTGCCTTTGGTACTAGCTGCTTTCCAACCTAACTGCTCCTTCTGCACCCTGGTGAACTTACCTCCACATCCACAATTTATCCCCTTAACTATTTTACTATCTCCCATTCTACCCCTCCCCTTCTGACTATCTGTATCTGCTTTCAGTTTTCCTTCCCCTCTTCCTTTCCCTCTCTCTCCTCCCCCATTCTCCACTCTGTTTTGCCTGCCTTCTCTTCCCTGCCCACCCTGATTAGTTCCCTCTCCCCTCCCCTGTACTCCTACGCTCAGCCCTGGCTCAACCTGACCTCCTACCTCACTTCCTGCTTCCCCCTCCCTCCTTCCGGACAGTGGTGCAAATCTATTCAGTAAAGGCACCCTTTTAGAATTTCCAACCCCAGATGCTACTCTCACATTACCACCTCTTCCCCTTACCACTTGCCATTCCTCCACCCTGGGCTCTCTAGCCCTCTGAGGAAGAGATACTCCTGTGTACTGGATGCTCCTCCCCACTCCCATCCCCTGCCTGATGGTGTCACTCCCCTGGGCATCACCCCTTTGCCTTTTCCTCCACTGCTGTGCTCCTCTGACTTCCCACACCATCCTCCCCAGCTCCCAAGCTCTTCAAGCAGAAAACTCAACTAACATAAATTATGAATGGTACATGACCCAGTAATCAACCCAGATGTAAGACTTGTGCGCTTATTTCCACTTCGGATTGTGTGGTTATGTCACAAAACAGACAATTCAGGATACAGGGAAATTATACATGTATATCAAGTAATGTTGTTTATTTTATTCAATGCAAGAGATGTCCTCACACAGGGTATGTAGGCAAGATAAAGCAAGCACTCTGCACTAGAATGAATGCGCATAGACATATTTTTAATTTGAAGGTGACTGACAAACTAGTGGGGTGACACTTCTCTCAGAATGACCACTCAATTACAGATATGTCAGTAATGTTCTTAAAAGGACATTTCTGTCTAAACTAGTAACTTGCCAATATTAGTGTAACCTTATTCCACTGTTGTGTAAGGTTTAACAGTTGGTAACTTGAATAAAGGTTTAGCTCATAGTGGTAAGGAATTATTTATTTTAGGGGTTAAATAGCTCCCTTAGTGTCTCTTAAGTGGCAGAAGATTAATTGATTTATAGAGGAAAGCTGAATTGGGAGTCTTAGTGGGTAACTGCAGGGAGAGTGTTTGTAAATTTTGTGGGATATACTTGGGTTAATGATGGGGAAATTATTATTGTTCCTCATTGTTAGTATTCTGCAGTATGCATTTACTGTTGAACTAGACTGTACTGCTACTAATGATGGTAGTTTAGAGTCTGGGATAGTAGTTGCACATGCTGTTACTATGGATGGGCAATTGCATCCTGAACTCAAACTGCTTCCTACATGTATTTCAAACATAATAGTTGGAAGTGGTAGTGATTTTATTAACATAATGTTAATCAAAATGTGTAATATGCAGATTTGTTATAGTGTGGGGAAGACATGTATTGCTAATAGTGGTAAAAGGCAAACTTTCCTTGTTGGGAAATATGGGAAAAGAGTTTTTGGGGCAAAATGGTTATTTATGATATTATTAATGTTATCAGATATAGTTCATCCTAATCCTGGACCAATAAATCAAACAGTGAGGGGTGTGAATGCCCTTTTAAAGATAGGCCATTTAAATATACAGAGCATTTTGCCTAAAAAGGATTTATTAGAAGGATGGACAGTTGAAAATTCATTTGATGTCTTGGCATTGTCTGAGACTTGGTTAACTGGGAAAGTGACTGATGTTGAAGTTGGTATTGATGGCTATTCTGTTTTTAGAAAGAACAGAAAAGGAAAAAGGGGTGGTGGTGGTTTATTCTATATTAAGAACCATCTATCAGCAAGTATAAATCAGGGAAGCTCTAATGGTAACTATTATGAGTCATTGGTAATAGACTTAGTTTTGGGAGGTAACAAGCTGTTAACTTTAATTAATGTATATGTACCTCCTTTGGATGTTAAAATGGGGATAGATGCCTTTTTTCATGATTTATCCTTTCCTTCTTCTAGAGAATTGCTGATTGTAGGTGATTTTAATTTAGATTGGCCCTCAAAACAAGCAATTGATGTTAGGAATTTGGTTTCAGGATTAGGAATGATTCAATTAATAACAAATACTACTCGATATAATTATCAAACTGGATATGTCATTGATTGATTGGATCATTACTAATTGTCCTGAGCATGTGGTGACTTTGGGAGTTAAATCTGACTGTTTTAGTGACCAATCTGCTGTTTATTGTGGGTGGATAGTGAAATGTTGTAGAGAACCTCAAAGAATTATTCAGTATCATAAAGTCACTGATTTTCATTTGCAGTCCTTTTCTGATGAAGTTCATTTAATTGATTGGTCATTCCTAGATGTCATTAAGGATATTGATGAAGTTTTTATATAAATTTTGTTGTCACTTTATTGATATCTGTGATAGGTTATTACCGATTAAGGTTGTTAAAATAAGAATTGATGAAAAAATATGGTTTGATCATGAACTGAAAAAGATTACAAAGGATAGAAATAGGGCTTGGAATAGATTTAGGATATACAAAACAGTTGGATTTCAACAAGAATACAAGAGATTGTGCAATTTGTGTAAAACTAAGGTAAGGAAAGCTAAAAGTGATTATCTTAAGAAGAAACTAGGTACTGGATCTGGTAATACTAAGGCCCTTTGGAAAATATTAAATAGTTTAATGGGTAAGAGTAATAAATCAGAGAATATCTCCGTTCAGCTTGATGGGCAATTAGTTAAAGGTCCAATCAAAGTGGTGAATGGGTTTAACTCTCATTTTACTAATTTGGAGAGGTTTAATATACAGGGACAGGTAACAAATTCCGAATTAAAGGAGATATTGACCGAAAAAGTGGATAATATGGAACAGATGGGAGTTCCAAGATTCTATTTTCGGACATTGACTGAAGAGGACATTTTGACATAATCTGTCTTTCAGATGAGACGTTAAACCGAGGTCCCATCTGCCTGGATTGGTGGTAGTTCAGGTGGATGTTAAAGATCCCATGGCACTTATTGAAAAGAGTAGGGGAATTTCCCCGGTGTCCTGGCCAAATTTCCCTCATTCACTGAAAATACCACCAACAACTTAATCTGGTTCAAAGTCAGTTGGCATTCATCTGTATCCCCTTCCCCCGGGTTGTGCCTGAAAATAGGCAGGATTTGTCTAGTGCACTTACCCGGTCAACAAAAACTAAATAAATAAATAAATAAAGATGGATCCCAGACCTTATATAGGGGTAGATGGAATAGATTATAAGATCCTGAAAAAAGCTGGTACATTAATTGCCCCAATGTTGACTAAAATTTTTAATTTTTCCTTAAGTAATAATGTTTTTCCCACAAAATGGAAATGTGGTATTGTTAAGCCCATATTTAAATCTGGTAGTTTGTTAAATGTAAATAACTATAGACCGATAACATTGTTAGCTCCATTATCTAAATTGTTAGAGAGGGTTGTTTCAGATCAGATTAAGGAGCACTTGGATAAGTATCAGCTTTGGTCCCCATCTCAGCACGTTTTTTGACCTGGATACATCATGGAGACTGCCTTGGTGAGGTTCATAGGCCAGGTATATAAAGCCTTAGATGAGGGTAAAATAGTGGCTGCTGGGTTTGTGGACCTCACCAAGGCATTCAACCTTGTTGACCATAGGAAACTATTGTTGAGTTTACTTAAGGTAAATGTTTCTAATGAAGTGATATATTGGATTGATAATTATTTATCTGAAAGGGTGCAGAAAACTTTTATTAATGGTGTAATGTCAGATGAGGGTACTTTGATGTATGTTGTCCCACAAGGGTCCGTTTTGGTCCCTTTGTTGTTTTTCCTTTTTTTTAAATTCTTTGCATAACGTATGTAATGACACTGAGCTTATTTTATTTGCAGATGATGCAGTTTTATTATGTATTGGAGATTCCTATCAATCTGTACAACAGCATTTGCAAAAGCATTTTAGCTTACTGCATAATTGGTTTATTGGGCATAATTTAGTGTTGAATCATGTTAAAACAAAATGCATGATTTTTAAAAATCCTAGATCTAAAGTAAATTTTGAGCTGACCTTGAATGATAATTATGATAATAAAATCGAAACGGTTTCTGAAATATGTTATTTGGGTTTAACTATCGACTGTAATTATCTTTTGAATTAAACACACAGAAATTAATTAGTAAGTTACATCAAAGATTAGGAATGCTGTATAGATTAAAAAGATATCTAACATATGAGACTAGGGCAATATTGGCACATAGTTTGTTGTTTTCAGTTATTGATTATGGGTTATTAATATATTTTTTTCTTCAGATAGCATGCAAACTAAGCTTACGACAACTTATCATAATATCATTCGATTTGTTACTGGTCAGAATAAAAGAACTCATCATTGTTCTCTTTATAGTACTTTAGGGTGTCTGTCCTTTGTTGATAGATTTAGAATGCATGCTGCAGTATTTCTGCAAAAAATACATCTAGGATTTTTACCAGGTGTTATTTGTAAGATGTTTCCAAGATTTTTAAATTCTGTTAGGACAAGGTCACAAGTTAGGTTTAAATTTCAAATTCCTTTTTATAAAAGTACAATAGCTCAAAATTCACTTCAATAGTATGCAGTTAAATTGTACAGTGATTTGCCTTGTAATATTACAAAGTCTGTTACTATTTCATTATTTAAGAGTGTTCTAGCAAAACTTATGACAAATGAAGCAAAATGCCATTGTTTTAATTGATACATTTATTGTATGATTTTGTGTGTTTTTGTATTATATATGGTGTTATAATTATGTTGTGACTGGGCACCAGTGAAAATGAGCATTTTATGCTCACTGGTCATACAGTATAAAAATAAAGTACACAACAGAGATGGGTTTCTGAGATCAGGCTTATTTTATGTCTCAATATGATGGAAGATGGCATGAAAATAGATTTGGGGTTTATGTCACATTATTCTACTTAAACTTTCATAGACCTTTACTTCAAAGGATGGACATATAATACGACTTCAGTGTGTCTTTTTTTTTTTTGTTTGTTTGTTTTGTTTTAATATATATAGAGAGTCCATTTTAACTGGTTATCAACATGCTGGATTTTCACGAAAGAACTGTGTGTGGGGGTGAGGAGGGGAACTTTTTTATGAGGGGCGGTTGTGTATGTGAGAAGGGTATGGTGGGAGGTTGTGGTTATATTGAGGTATGCTTATATTCAGGTACATGACATAATGATGTTGCAGTGTGTTATGACTCGTAGTTCACATACATAGTGAATATTTACTTTCTTCGAACTAGTTTTTCCCCGGGGGGTGGGTGGTGTAGGGGGTTAATTCCACTGGATTTTTATTCAGATTCCTTAGACTGTTGCTTTACATGTAGTAGTTTGATTATATACTGTCACTTTTTTGAACTCTGAACATATTAGGATGCGTGATCTCACTCACTTGGGGGTCCTTGATAGATTTAATTTCATTGGGTAAATATTGCAGTGATTGGTGTAAATGATGGTGTGTTAGGACTCTTGGCTCACATTCATAGTGAATATTTGCTTCCTTCTAACTAATTTTCTTAATCTGGTTCAAAGTCAGTTGGCATTCGTCTGTATCCCCTTCCCCCCAGGTCGTGCCTGAAAATAGGCAGAATTTGTCTAGTGCACTTACCCGGTCAACAAAAATGAAATAAATCTTCCCCCCGGTTGGTGGGGGGAGATGGTTTATTTCCATTGTGTTTTTATTCATATTCATTAGACTGTTACTGTGCATATAGTAGTTTAATTATATACTGTCACATTTTTTAACTATTTACATATTGGGATGCGCAATTCTATTTACTTGGGGTTGGAGGTCCACTCTTGAACAGAAATATGAAGCACACACCTCTCAAGTATGTCAGAGTTTTTTTAACACTCCTTAAAAAAACTTTCCTGGAAGAGGTGTAGATGCATATTAACCATTAAAACAGTGAAAACACTGAAGTACATATAGATGGTAGTCCCTGGAACCCTCACTACCTGTTTACCATAACATATTTCTTTAATATCCCTCAAAGCAAATCCAGAAGCCAAAAGGGCACTAATGTTTGTATACAATGGATCTGATTTTTTTTTTTAAATGCTTCCAAGTAATCTAAATTACTTTCTAATAATTAGTCATTTCTAAGGAGTCAGTGAGCTCTTAATTGTGGTCCGGGACTGTGCCCAGCTCTGTGCCTGTTTGTGCAGAGCTAAAGTTGTTGAACTGTGCCCTGCTGCACTCCGCCAGTCAGGAGTGTGTGTCTGAAGGGGGCGTGTCTGTGACTGGACTGGCATTCAAATAGCCATGGGATTTGGACAGCTTCTAGTGGTGGAGCTGAGTTTCTAAGGAACCGGTGAGCTCTTAACTGTAGCCTGGGACTGTACTCAGCTCTGTTTCTGCTTGTGCAGAGCTAAAGTTGTTGGATTGTGCCCTGCTGCACTCCACCAATCAGGGGCGTATGTCTGAAGAGGACATGTCTGTAACTGGAGGGGCATTCAAAGAGCCTTGGGATTCGGACAGCTTCTAGTGGTTGAGCTAAGTTTCTAAGGAGCCAGTGAGCTCTTAACTGTGGTCCAAGACTATGCCCAACTCTATGCCTGTTTGTGCAGAGCTAAAGTTGTTGGATTATGCCCTGCTGTGCTCTGCCAATCAGGAGTGTGTATCTGAAGAGGGCATGTCTGTGACTGGAGTGGCATTCAAAGAGCCATGGAATTTGGACAGCATCTAGTGGTGGAGCTGTACTGACAAAAGGGGGACAGTGTGGCTGAAGTTTCAGTGGGGGACAATCTGGGGACAAGTGACCACAGAACTGTTATGTTTTGGATAAGGACAGGGAAGGAAGTGAGTGGAAGGCTAGGTTTGCTGGCCAAGGCACCTAGCTTCACCTGAGCTCTTTTCTTCTAGGTTGCTTGAAAGGACAGAGCAAAGAACCTTACCAGAGCAAGGAAAGGATTAAGGCTTCTTTTGGCTAGGCAGATTTACTGTATGTTGTTATTTTTATTTTGTACTCACAGGGATTGTTACTGTTTGTTGCTAACATTTTATTGCTTTATTTTTCTCTGATTCAAATTGTTGTTGCTGGGTATACCTTCTGCTGCATTATTACAGAGTGTGCCTACAGGTGTGTACTAATAGATTACTGCTGCAATCTTCTGATTCAAATTGTCTTTTGCAAGGTATATCTTCTGTTACTGCTTTATTTTTCTCTGTAGCAAAGTGTTTCTTACAGGGTATATCTTCTGTGACATTATTACAGGTGGCGCTTTACAGGTTTTACAGTTTTATCTATCATTAGTATAAGCTTTCAGGGCTACTGCATTTGTTGCTGGCTGATTGTTTCTGCTCTTACCTCCTTGTTTCTTTCATCTGTGGTTCTTCTTTTTTGGCAGGGGAAGGGCCCAGCCACCCACCCCATCCCCAACCACCTCACACTACACTCCTTTTATAGGGTAGCACAGTCGTGACATTTCCTGTGGCAAAGCAGGAAGGGGCGGATCGGTGCGGTATCCACACAGTGACCTCATTTACAGAGGCACTAGTAATTTAACTTGTTATAACAAGTTATACAAAAACAAACAAACAAAACACAAACTCAAACTTTTGCTTTCATTTTCTTCCTTCTAGTTACTCTGGCCAGGTTTTAAACCCAGCAACATATATGGAATGGATATCATTAACTGCAGGTACTGCGGAACACTTTTCAGAAGGGCAGTTCTACAGGATTTAGGACACTGTCCTACATGCTGGGCCATTGGAGATCTAAGGGCTCAGCTCCAGGCAGCATGGGCAGAGATTGCATGCCTCAAATTGCATATTCCAGAGGAAATATAAGAACCACCCGCCATTTCCCCAACATCCAACAGAAGCACCTCGACCGCAGATGGTAGTTGGTCAGGGAGATTGGCAGGTGGTTAGGAGGGGCAAATCAGGTGCCCCATCACTCAGTGCTCACCAACATATTACCTCCACAAACCATATAAAAACTACAAACAGGTATCAGCCTCTATCTCCTAAATCAAACAAAGAGGCAGAGGACACTGCAGCACAGGAGCTAGCACAACAGAACTCACCCAAATCAGGAACCAAAACAAAAAAAGCAAAAAGGAAATCCAAAAACTTCTGATCAAAGGAGACTCCATGATTCGGGGAGTTGATACCTATCTCTTGCCAGAGGTTATGTTCAGATGTCTCCCAGGTACATCAGTGTGGAGAGACACTGACCGCATTACTAAAATTTTTCAGGAAGCGGGAGAAAACATTGATAGCTTGGTACACATAGGGACTAATTATCTCACCAGATGGTCAGTTGTGGAGACCAAGGAACACCTGACCAGGCTGGGTGACAAACTATCATCCATTTCGTCCGGCATCTCCTTCCCTGAGATCCTGCTGGTCTGGAAGAGGGGTACAGATGGATGGAAGGTCAGAGAAGGGGAGATAGGGGAGCTAAACATGTGGCTCAAGGGCTAGTGCCAGGAAAAAGGGCACAGATTTTGTAGGGAACTGACAACAGTTTTGGGAGTGAAAGTTCTTTAAATTCCATGGATTGCATCTGACTAAGGAGGGAGTCAGTGCATTGAGGTAGAAGTTTGACTTCTTTGCAGAATATTTAAACTAGCAAATGGGGAGAGGGGTACAGTACCACATTTGTCGAATGGGAAGAACACCCCTCCCCCCTCAGCTAGTGGTCAAAAGGAGTTCAGCATGTTTGCAGTTCATTTGCATCACCAGGTAAGGGACAAGGTCCAGCTCCCCATACGACACACAGAGAAAATGCCAGACCTCAGCCAACAACTAATACACCGAAATCTGGCCAATGAAAAATCATGTACACAAATGCTTTCAGTCTGGGAAACAAGATCACAGACCTGCAGGCAATAATGACAGAGGCTAAACTGGACATAGTAGCAATTAGCGAGATGGATTTACCAGTAACCACACTTGGGAGACTTCAGTACCTGGCTATGTACTGTTCAGAAGAGACCGAGGTGCAAAAAGGGGGGGGGTGGAGTGGTCCAGTATGTCAATGAAAATATCAAAGCTACAGAAACTCAGACTACACATGAGGAGCCAGAAGAACTGTGGGTCACCCTGGAAACAGGAAATGGGACAGCCATATGAACTGGGGTTGTCTATAGGCCCCCAGATCAGGGGAGGACATAGACACATTACTGTTAGAAGATATACAAAACATGACAGCTAAAGGGGAGGTTCTGATAATGGGAGACTTCAACATGCCAGATACAGATTGGTCAATACCAGCAGGAACATCTGCCAGAACTAGACACATGGTGGATTCCCTGCAAGGGAAGGGCCTCAAACAACTGGTACAACAACCCACAAGAGACAGGGCTATCCTAGATTTAGTACTGACTAACAGGGAAAGGACCACAGATCTCCAGATAGAAGGTCACCTGGGGGCCAGTGACCATCACATGGTATGGTTCAATTTGGCCACTAGAACTAAATCATCCCATTCCAATGCAAAATATGGGACTTCAGGGGAGCTGATTTTGATAAGATGGCCAACAGAGTTAAGCTAGCCCTGGCAAAAAGAAATACAGGTGAAGGGGTACAGGCAAAGTGGGTAAGCATTAAGGTTGCAATACTTGAAGCAACATCCCATTGTGTTAGAGAGAAAAGGAAGTGCAAAAGAAGAAGGAAACCACGTTGGTTCTCAAAAACAGTAGCAGAAAAGGTCAGAGCCAAAAGGCTGGCCTTCAGGAAATATAAGGGAACGCAACGGGATGAAGATATGGAGGTATACCAAACTTCCCTAAGGGAAACAGGGAAGGCAGTAAGGCAGACAAAGGCCCAAACCAAGGAAACAATAGCACAAACAGTAAAAGAAGGTGACAAGACTTTCTATAGATACATTAGTGAAAGGAGAAAGTCCAGAGAGGGTATTGCTAAGATCAAAGGAGATAAGGGGCGTGTGAGGAGGAGGACCATGTAAAAGCATTTATCCTAAATAGATACTTCTGCTCAGTATTTACTGAAGAAAAGGTAGGGCAGGGCCCACAGCTCAGCACCATGGATACAGGGGGAAGGGAGGTATGCACTAGTCCCTTCACAAGAGAAAGGGTCCTACAAGAGCTCGATAAGCTCAGGGTGGACAAGGCAATGGGACTTGATGGCATACATCCCAGGGTACTAAAGGAGCTAAGGGTGGAATTAGCAGAGCCATTATCAGAACTGTTTAGTGAGTCTCTGCACACAGAAGAGGTCCCAGAAGACTGGAGAAGGGCTCACGTGATCCCGCTCCACAAGAGTGGTAGCAGGAAGGAGGCAGGGAACTACAGACCAGTCAGTCTTACCTCAGTAGTGGGCAAGATTATGGAGGCACTCCTTAAGGAAAGGATAGTGCAACACCGGGAATCCATAGGAGCACAGGATCCAAGGCAGCATGGGTTTACAAAAGGAAGGTCCTGTCAAACTAATCTCATAGATTTCTTTGACTGGGTAACCAGAGTGGTGGACCAAGAGGGAGCAGTTGATGTCGCCTACCTTCACTTCAGCAAAGCTTTTGACACTGTTCCACATAGAAGATTGATAAATAAGCTGGGTAGGCTCGGGTGGGTCAGAAGTTGGTCAACTGGATGGCAAACCGGTTGAAGGGCAGAAAACAGAGAGTGATGGTAAATGGTAAACAGTCAGAAGAGATGCAAGTCACAAGTGGGGTACCTCAGGGATCAGTCCTGGGGCCAGTCCTCTTCAATATCTTCATCAGTGAAATTGCAGAGGGATGGGAGGGTAAGGTTTGTCTGCTTGCAGATGACACAAAGATCTGCAACAGAGTCAATTATCCACATGGGGTGGGCATAATGAGAAGAGATCTGGATAAACTAGCAAAATGGTCGGAAGAGTGGCAACTGGGGTTTAATGCAAAGGAGTACAAGATCATGCACATAGGGAAGAGAAACCCTGGAGCCACCTATAGGCTGGGAGGGGAGATGCTGGCAGTCACAAGAGAAGAAAGAGACTTGGGCATCATCATCACTGATGACCAAAAATCATCCAAGCAGACCACTAAAGCAGTAGGTAAGGCCAGGAGGATGTTGGGGTGTATTAGTAGGGGTATCACAAGTCAGAAGAGGGAGGTAATTATCCCTCTTCACAAGACATGGTTAGGCCCCATCTGGAGTACTGTATGCAGTACTGGAGGCCACACTTTCACAAGGACATTAACCAAATTGAGGCAATCCAGAGAAGGGCAACCAAAATGGTGCAGGGACTGCATCAGAAAACATATGAGGACAGATTAACAGAGCTCAATATGTATACCCTAGAGCAAAGGAGGGAGAGATGATTTGATTGAAACATTCAAACACCTTAAGGGCATTAACAAGGTGAAAGAGTCTCACATGTTTCAATATAAGAAAAATAGCAGGACAAGAGGACACAGCATGAGATTAGAGGGAGGCCGATTAAGGGGTAATGTGAGGAAGTTCTTTTTCACAGAAAGGGTGGTGGATGCATGGAACAGCCTACCTCAGGAAGTGGTGGATTTGAATACAGTACAGGGCTTCAAACAGGCATGGGATAGGCATAAGGGAGCAATACAGATGAGTATGAATAGATAGGCCATTAACAGAGCAAAGGCCAATGGCACATTTATAAGGTAGAAAAAGAAATGGGCAGACTGGATGGGCCTTGCAGCCCTTATCTGCCATAAACTTCTGTGTTTCTATGTTGGTAATAGACTTCAGGAGGGTGGATTTTGAAAAAATAAGAGGGATTTTTAGAGTCAGTATGTAAGACAGAAAAAAGCTAGCGGACGTGGAAGAACTGTGGGGGGCAATTAAGAGAGGAATTGTGAAGGCCGCTGAACAGTGTATTAGGAAGGTAGGAAAGAGAAAATGGGGAAGGATGCCGCTTTGGTATTCTACAGAGGTGGCAAGGGCAATAGGGGAGAAAAAAAGGGCTTTCAAGATATACTGTGGTTCATACTGTGGTCATGTAGGAAACCGGAAGCAAAGATTTATTTATGTGTAAAACTTTTATTGAGCAACTACTTGTCTAGTCGGTTTTTAAAAGTCAGCTTGTTTCTGCTGATAATTATAACTAGCGGCAGGGCATTCCATGCTCCTATCACTCTTTGGGAAAAGAAAAACCTGTTGTTGGTGTGACGCTTGGCCAGCTGGTTATGATTGTTGGATGATATTTGTAATATAAAAATATAGTGTGTGATTGTTACGGTGCTTCCCTGGGTGCCCCCCCCACCCAGGTTTCAGTGAAATAAGAGGATATATATTAAACCAGGAGGTCTCTGTATTGTAATTAATTTCCTTGAGAAACTGCATTTTATGGCCTTGTTTATGACCTGTTGCTGCCTTGAAGTTGGGAAGCTAAATATACAGTTTATTACAGGACAGGACATCATTAAGCTGATTCCTGTTAGCTATATTTGCACCTAAATGACATATGGCAGAGTTGTAAAAACCTTTGATGTTCTTTGGGAAAACAGGAACTGCTCAAAGATCAAAGAGAAGGAACTGGGAAATGACAGACTTATAATCTGGGAAACGAGTTTGCTGAAGTCACATTCTTTAAAATACCTCCTGATAGGACATCCTGTTTGTATATTTTTTATATTCTAAAAGGAGGAGCTAGATGACATCATAGAAGGAGTGTGGAAACACAGAGTTTTAAACTGTATACTGTGTTTGAACTTGTGATATATCTTTTGGGGCTCTTAAGAAACAAGATCTCTGATCTAACTTAAGCACTGTACAGAGGTAATACATTAGATAGAAAAGATCTAACTATATGTTGGTAGGAGTTTGTCTGTAGTTTTCCTTGTTTTTCTTTATGTGATTGTATGCTTTTTGATATATTGTTCTGTGTTTACATGTTACATATTTGTATCCATTTTTAAGTAAACCTTTCATTTAAAAGATACTGCCTGGGTCTTCCAAGTTCTTTCTTTTGCATGTGACGTATAGAGGGTTAAGACTGACAAAACTGTTCAAGAGTTTAATGGTGTTACTAAACTGGGAAAAGGTAAGAATATACCTAAGGTCTTTTAAAGAGTTTTAAGGGTTCATTAGGAAGCCTGGGTGGGTGCCCCTGGCATAAGACTGTACCGCAAAGAGGGTATGAATCTGCACCTGTACATTGGGTATGCTAGCATAAGGTTCACAGTTTGAATCCCCCGAGAACTTGAGACTAAAGGTGATTCTGACCCACAAGCAGACAGGAGACTTACCCCGTCTGTTATCTGTTCACACTCTTGCGCTCTGAGGTTGGCTCTGTGGGAGCAGAGGGCCTGGCCCGCTAAGTACGTTTGTGACAGATCTGGTTGGCAATGGTTGGGATAAAATTGGTAACACAAGCTTTAACTGTTTGGTGTGTCAGCTTAATACTGTACAGCTCACTTGCAAAATAAGGCAGTGATTTATTTTTAAAAAGGAAGCAGAACTATATCATTTTGCTTACAGTCAAGATCCTACCTGTTTTATTTTTTTTCTAATGTGTAAGTTAGAGTAGCCATAGTTAGGGAAGAAGATGGCTTCCAACTACAGTGGGCACACTGTAGACTACTTGAAGCAGTTGTGCCAGGAGAGAGGAGTCCTGCATGAGGTGAGAGCCACCAAGCAAACCTCGTGGATGCCCTGATGGCAGCAGATGTCCAGAGCATCGAGTCACTGACTATGACTGTAAGGGACCAAACCTTGAGTGTGGAGGGGCCAGCGGCCAGTGCAGTGTCCAGATCTGGTGAGGATGACAGCAAGGCCAGTGCCAGTGAAGGGCCACAGCAGCAGGGCAAGGTCACCAGCATTCTGGAGCCAGCAGCAATTAAGCTGCAGATTGAGTTGCGCAGAATGGAGCTGGAGTTCCAGAGGGAGGCTGAACAAGAACGGTGAGAGGCAGAGTGAGAACAGCGGAATGCTGACCATGAGGAGCATGAGCGCCAGAGGCAGCATGAATTGGAGAAGCTACGACTCCAACCACCAGCACCAGAGCAGGTAAGTGGTTTGGGTTTAACTGGAACTACAGGACAGGGTTACAAATTGAATTCCAAATTGATAGCTGAATTTAAAGAGGGGGAGGATACGGATGCTTTTTTAAATTCTTTTGAAAAAGTTTGTATTCAGGCAAAAATTCCTAGAGGGTCCTGGAGCTTCCAGCTATCCCCGCTACTTAATAGAAAAGGTCAGGATGCATTGGGTCAAATGGATAATGAGGACAGTAATGATTACAGCAAACTTAAAGCTGCACTTTTAAAAATGTTTGATTTAACTGCAGAAGCATACAGAGCTAAATTTCATAAGCTCAGGAGAAGCCCTGGCATGAGCTGCAAGGAGCTAGCCATGAAACAATGTCAGAGTTTGAAACATTGGTGGGAGGGAATTGAAGCAAACTCTAGAAAAAATTGAAAATGCTATTTTGTTACAACAGTTTTTGGGGCATGCCCAGCAGAGCTGAAAATCCGGCTAGAGGACCGAGATGCCAAAGCAGTGCAAGAGACTGCCGAACTCTCAGACCTCTATGCCAAGAACAGACCTGCTCTGAGAGTGAATGGGGTGGGCGTGGCAGTGGAGAAAAGGAAATGCATGCCTTCAGGGCAGCTAAAACCCTCACTGCCTCCACCGAAACAAGTTAGCCCCAGGTTTCATAGAAAAGATTTCTCTGAAAAAAGAAATGAATTTTGGGTGTGTAAAGAAACTGGCCATATTGCCAGACAGTGTCCCAAAAGGATGAGCAATATGCAGAATGGGGCTAGGAAAGAAGTGGGTTGTTTGTGTGTCTCTGGAAGCATGTCTGTGAACATGAGGGAACACATGCACCTAGTCACGGTGAATTGGGTACAGATACAAGGGTTAAAGGAGAAGACTCCTGTATATTTCTGATTTGGACATATCTGATGTATTTATTATACATTACATCAACTACTGTACATATGTCAATAAGAGAGCAGTCATTTCTTCTGTTGCAACACATCTCTAGAGTCTGAGGCTCTGACACAAGGTAGTAAAGTGTCAAGCAAGCCTCCATGTACATGCAAATGAGTCACTTGTAATACAGACCCTCCCATTCCCTGATGTCACTGCAGCAACAGTGCAGAAGAAAACATAAGGGTATCAATGCTGTCTATCCTGATTTTAGTTTAAGTTTGCAATGGCTTAAGACAGTTCTGTCATGCAACTCACATAGAAAGTAGTACTTGTAGCCTTAATAATGTATGTGTAGAGCAAATAATACATCTAATAGTATTTCATTCACAGGAAACAGAATCTGTTTCTGTGTACTGCTCATTTCTCTCTGTGAGACAGTTGCAACATGTTTTGGAGAGCAGTAGACTGAGTCAGTCAATCAGACAATCAATCAGTCAGTCAATCAGTCAATCTGCATTGAACCAGGTGACCACCCTTGAGAAGATTAATTTACAAGGTGGGCCTGGGCAATTTCCCAAAGGATCACACAAGACTAAATTCCTCCTTTGCACAAATGATACACCCCCTTTTCAGCAGCCTGAAAGTGGAGAGCTAGATCACTTACTTTATAAAGTGTATTGTTTTACATTTCAAATACTCCTTAAATCTGAGTTTCTGACTGGAAATGCCAAGACACAGAATGCATATGACATGGGAGGAATGAGCTAAGCAAATACAGAGCACTACAAACACTGAGACTGATTAGTTTCTTTACCTACAACAGCTGAAGTGCAGCATCTGATTTGTGAGGGACATCCTACTTCAAATGCTGGCATTACAAAGTGGGGGGAGGGTGCCACAGCTTGCCCTTAGTACCTTCAAAGTGAAGTGCTGAAGCTCTCACATCACTGCTAATGATTTATAATGGGAATGGGGGCACTTTTAAAGTCATGGACCTGAGGGGCCATCACAGTTCCCAAGGAGGTATGGGGAACTTGTTAAAGGTTAGGAAGTAGGGGATTTTAGTAGGATTTGAACCAGAGTCTCCCAGTTCTTGTGCCTGTGCTTTAACCACTAGATTACCCTTCTTCCATATGCTACAGCGGATTCTGTCCTGGCAACCTATTCCTTGTTATAGCAGAACTCTTTATTGCCTTACAGAAGCCATCCAATCACTGACTGCCTAGTTACACAGGTAACCGGGCATATTTGCAAGATTGTTTCTCACTGCTGGTGTCAATCAAAACAGAGAATGCTAACACACTCAGAACATAATACAACAGCTGTATAATACCACTTAAAACTCTTGTTGTACCCAGTCATTTA
This sequence comes from Neoceratodus forsteri, assembly GCA_016271365.2. NCBI lineage: Eukaryota > Metazoa > Chordata > Ceratodontiformes > Ceratodontidae > Neoceratodus > Neoceratodus forsteri. Next base: position 1,198,709,020 of record CM057452.1, read on the forward strand.
TTGGCTAAACTCTTTTTGCTAACAGAAACAGTAACATAACACAACACAACACATAGAGGCACTTTCTTATATAATTACTGTATATACATGTCAAATCAGTGCTGCATCACACTCACCACATGATCCTAGTCCCTATTAGACCTTCACTTCAGGATGTGCACACCACTTAAAGGGTTCCTCCATTTCTCAAGTGGGGAACCAAACATTGTGGGTTTGGTTTACTGGTAGAACTGCATTTAGTGCAGTACCATTATCTATTGCTCTGCTGACATCATCCTCCAGCAGCACTGATGGTAAAACGGAGGATAAATACATTGATAACTTCTGGAGGCTGTATATTTTTATTTATAATCTAGATTTTGACAGCAGTAGGACTGCTGGCAACTGGAGGAGGCACACACCAGTTACACATAAGGAGTTGGGAATATATTGATGTGAAACTATAGGATACTTCCCCTTTAAGGGACACAGGGGCATCCCTGATGCTGGTAAAAGGGAATCTGGTAGAGTCTGGTCAGCTTATACCCAATGAATTTGTAACTGTGCAAGGGTTCACTGGTGAGGAGACCACATTACCACTCGCTAGTGTTCTCCTAAACTGGGGTGAAACTGGGGGAACTGTGCAACAGGTGGCTGTAGCCAAGACTTTAGCAGTTGATGTCATCCTTGGCAACAATCTCAAACAGGGGATGGTGTGTGTAGTTACCCATAGCCAGGTGGCAAGAGAAAACTTTAGTTCCCTGGACCCCACAGAAGCCATTGTGGAAACCACTGGGAGGCTGGTTCCCCAGCCTGTGTCTCCTGATATGGAGACTAATGAAAAAGGGGTAGACATTTCCCCAGTAGCAGTTAACCAAACAGATATGGAGGGTTACTCTGAAGAAGGAGGGGTGACCCATTGTGAGAGGGTTAGGGATGGCAGTGATCATGAGTGCCCTGATGCTAGTGCTAGGGACCCTAGTTTAGAGACTGACGGGGACCTGTCCCATGCCTTGGGAATGTGTAAAGAGTTTGCAACTGCTCAGAAAAGTGACCCTAGTCTAGAGAAGCTGAGGGCTTGGTCAGACTGTGACGGAGCACAGGGAGGTGATGGTAAACATAAGGTTTATTGGGAAAATGGACTGATGTATACTCAGGATGTGAAGACAGAGGGAGGAGTGATAGGAAGGCAGCTTGTCATTCCTCAGGGGTACCATGAGCAGTTGCTCAAGATTGCACTCGATATTCCCTTGTCTGGCCATCTGGGAATTGTGTGCACTATGCAGCGGTTGGCTCAGAAATTCTATTGGCCCAACTTCACCCAGCAGGTGAAAGAGTATTGCAGGTCTTGGCACTGGTGCCAAGAAATAGGGAAGGCGGGTAAGAAAACCCAAGCTGCCCTAATTCCATTGCCCATAGCAGAACAGCCATTCCAGAGGGCGGGAATGGATATTGTGAGGCCTTTAAATACCCCCAGCTCCTCCGGGAATTGGTTCATCCTGACTGTGGTGGATTATGCCATCTGGTATCCAGAGGTAGTCACCCTATCCTCACTGAGGACAGAGAAAGTGGCAGATGCCTTACTTGGGATTTTCTCCTGTGTTGGGTTTCTTCAGGAAATTATCACTGATCAACGGGGTTCTTTCATGTCGGATCTGATGAAATGTTTGTGGGAGAAGTGTGGGGTGGTGCAGAGGCAAACAACACTTTTATCATCCACAAGCCAATGGGCTTGTGGAAAGATTTAATGGTACCCTGAAGTCAATGTCAAGCCGCTTGCTGAACAGCATGGAGGGACTGGGAGAAATACCTTTCCCACCTGTTGTTCGCATACAGGGAGGTGCCCCAAGAGTCGACAGGATTTTCCCCCCTTCGAGCTCTTATATGGATGCTGGGTACGTGGGCCCTAGACTTGATCCAGGAGGACTGGGAAGGCAAGCATGCCACCCACGGAACTCCCATAGTTGATTATGTCCTTAGGTTTAGGGGAAGGCTGAAGGAGCTTATGGGGACAGCCCAGAGCAACCTGGCAGCTGCCCAAGAGAAACAAAAAGTGTGGTCCGACTGGTCGTACATGGTGGGTCAGAAAGTCATGGTCCTTATTCCAGTCCGGAAAGACAAGCTGCAGGCTGAGTGGGCAGGAATGTACAAAGCAGTTAGGAAGGTAAATGACGTGAACTATATCATTGAGTTACCTGACAGAAGACAGACAGAAAGAATGTACTATGTCAACATGATGAAGCCATATGCTAATAGGGCTGACATGGTGTTTGTAGTATATAGTCCTGAGGAGGGGACGGATGAAGGAGACACCATTCTGGACTTGCTGGAAGAAAGCAAGCAGGAGTACTCTGTGGAGGCAGTTAAATTGTCTCCCCAGCTGGCCCCAGACAACATCCAGGAAGTAAGGGAGGTTTTAGCAGACTTTGCCCCACCGTATAGTGCCAAGTCTGGACTAACCCCCTTAGCAATGCATGATGTGGAGCCAGGGACACAGGCATCCATACGGCAGACAGCATACTGGGTGTCAGAGGCTGTCCAAAAGAACATTAGGAGGGAGGTGGAGGAAATGCTGGATTTAGGGATAATCCAGAGATCTTACAGCCCTTGGGCCTCACCTGTAGTCATTGTGCCCAAGCCAGATGGTTGTACTCATTTCTGTGTGGACTATCATGGCCTGAATGCAGTCATGAAGTCAGACGCCCACCGCATGCCTCGGATGGATGAACTCCTGGACAAGTTGGGAGAGACGATCTACCTTACGACTATTGACCTGACAAAGGGGTATTAGCAGGTCAGGTTAACTGACAGAGCTAGGGAGAGGTCGGCCTTCATCACTCCGATAGGCTTATTTGAATTTAAAATAATACCTCTCGGAATGAAGAACACCCCAAACACTTTCCAAAGATTGGTGACCCAGGTGTTAAATGGTGCTGAGGAGTACGCCGTGGCATACCTGGATGTCATTGCCATCTTTAGTGCCAGCTGGGAGGAACACCTGTCCCACCTTAGGGAAGTGCTGGGCAGGATACAGTGGGCCAGGCTCACAGTCAAAGTTGAGAAGTGCCAGGTGGCCATGGCTGAAGTGGCATAACTCGGGCATGTTGTAGGCCGGGGACAGTTCTGTCCTAACCAAGTAAAAATAGAGGCAATCAAGGCATGGCCCAGACCAGAAGTGCAGAAGCAGGTCAGGAGCTTTTCTAGGGACAGCAGGGTACTATGGGAAATTTGTACCAAATTACAGTGCCCTGGCTGCTCTCCTATCTGACCTGGTAAAGAAAAAGATGCCTAAGAAAATTACATGGGAACCAGCCCATGAAAAAGCCTTTACCAAACTGAATGAGGCAATGTGCAGTGCTCCTGTATTGACAAGTCCTGACTATAGCAGACCTTTTATAGTCCAGACTAATGCCTCAGGCATGGGTAAAAAGTTACTTCCCAGGGATACTCTACTGTGGAAAAAGAGTGTCTTGCCATAGTGTGGGCCCTAAAGAAGTTGGAGCCATACTTATATGGGCAGCATTTTGTGGTAGAAATTGACCATAACCCCGTAGTTTGGCTGACCCAAATGGGAAAAACTAATAGTAGACTATTAAAATGGAGTCTTGCCTTGCAAGGGTATGACATGACGATCTTACATAGGGCTGGAGCAACCAATCAGAACACAGATGGCTTATCGCATCTGTATGAGGAGTGAACTGACTTGGGAAGTTCATCCCATGCAGGGGATAGAGCCCCCAAATTCAGTCTAGGTGGGGAGGATTGTGATACTTGGCCAGCTGGTTAATACTGATGGATGATGTTTGTAATATAAAAGTATAGTGTGTGATTGTCACAGTGCTTCCATGGGTGCCCCCCCCCCCAGTTTCAATGAAATGACAGGATATATATTAAACCAGGAGGTCTCTGTAATGTAATTAACTTCCTTGAGAAACTGCATTTTATGGCCTTGTTTATGACCTGTTACTGCCTTGAAGTTGGAAAGCTAAATATACAGTTTATTACAGGACAGGACATCATTAAGCTGATTCCTATTGGCTATATTTGCACCTAAGCGACATATGGCAGAGTTGTAAAAACCTTTGATGTTCTTTGGGAAAACAGGAACTGCTCAAAGATCAAAGAGAAGGAACCAGGAAATGACAGACTTATAATTTGGGAAAAGAGTTTTCTGCAGTCACATTCTTTAAAATGCCTCCTGATAGGACATCCTGTTTGTATATTTTTTTTACATTCTAAAAGGAGGAGCTAGATGACATCATAGAAGGGGTGTGGAAACACAGAGTTTTAAACTGTATACTGTGTTTGAACTTGTGACATATCTTTTTGGGCTCTTAAGAAATAAGATCTCTGATCTAACTTAAGCACTGTACTGAGGTAATACATTAGATAGAAAAGATCTAACTTTATGTTGGTTGGAGTTTGTCTGTAGTTTTCCTTGTTTTTCTTTATGTGATTGTATGCTCTTTGATATATTGTTCTGTGTTTATAGTTTACATAGTTTTATCCATTTTTAAGTAAACCTTTTATTTGAAAGATACTGCCTGGGTCTTCCAAGTTCTTTCTTTTGCATGTGACGTATAGAGGGTTAAGACTGACAAAACTGTTCAAGAGCTTGATGGTGCTACTAAACTGGGAAAAGGTAAGAATATACCTAACAGATATGGATCATTGACAACATCCCATAGTAGCAACAGGTCCCCTCTTTACCATCTGTCCTCCAAAGACATTAATTGTAACGTTTCAAGACATTTGTGATATTCTTTATCCCCGAGTCCCTTGATTTGTTTTGTGAACTTCCTCTGAATTTTTTCTAGTTACCAAATATCTGCTTTTTATGAGGTGTCCAAAATTGCGAGCAATAGTCAATGTGTGGCCTAACATAAGAACGGTACAAGGGGAGAAGGATCTTTGCGTCTCTTGATGCGATATTCCTTTTTATGTTCCACAGGATCCTATTTATGCTTCCTATGACCTCATTGGTCTGCTTAGAAAATGTTAGATCAGCTGTTATCAAAACCCCTAGGTCTTTTTCCACTGTTGTTTTCATTAGTGGCCAATCCCCGAGGAGATATTGATATGTAAAATGTTTTGGCCCTAGGAGCATAGCCTTACATTTGTCTGTATTGACTGTCATACCCCAAGATTGTGTTCATTTGCTAATATTTAGAAGATACTTTTGCAGTGATTCAGCCTTGTCAAGCGTTCCACATTCTCCCCCTAGTTTTAGGTCATCATTAAACTTGATATTATTATTAATGATGTCAGTTAGATCTGCTATAAAAACCTGAAATATGTAGTGTCCCAGAACTGACTCCTGAGGGACCTCACTTGTCACTCCAGATGTTGCAGAGTGCTATCCATTTATAGTTACAGGCTAGGTTCTGCCCTCCAGCCAGTTTTGTATCCAGTTTATATAGATTGGGTTAACGTTCCTATTTTTGAGTTTTACAGCTATATAGTGGTGTGGAACTTTACCAAAAGCTTTGCTGAAGTCAATGAAAATGTTGTCATATGTTTTTAGAGCTGTGGGCGGAGCCTACAGCCCTTCTGTCATCTGTAGCTCTAAAATGGCTTTTCTTGGAACTTCCATTTTAGACATTTGTATGTATTCCTCCACAGATGCAAAGTGTGCACCACCCCAATATTTGCCATTTGTTGCTCTATGTTAAAGGCATCTGAAGGGGGGAGGGGGATGCTACTGTATTGTACCTCAGAACTTCTCAGAATGTTAACAAAAAAACCTTTTTAAACTGCTGTTTCTATCATCTGTCCAGCTTAGTCTAACAGATTTGTTCTATTACTTTCAGCAACCTAGGGGAATTATTTCCTCATGGTTTCTGTGAAAACGAAAGACTCAGTGTAAGATTACATACAGTGGAATGCAGATTGCTAGCTACCTGACATTCCTTTCCACAGGACAGTTTGGAGGCAAGCAGTGGAAACAGAAGACTTTTTTTCTCATTTTATAATATGATGTATTGAGTGTGTGTTTAGTTGCAGGATCAGGGCCTTGAAGAAAATAATAACATTTATGTAACTCATTCAAGATTCCATCAGGTGGTCAGAAAAAAGTCTGAGAGTATTTGTGTGAAAACTAACAAATGAAAGATGCAAAAAATAGCATGCACACTGGCCTCTGAGACTGGAAGATCAGAAGGCTGTGGGTTGTATCCCCACATTAGGCATGTAGGTTAAAGAGCTTGTGTACTGCCTAAAACTAATATTAGATTTTAAACACAGTCAACCATTACCTTTTATATTTGAGGTACTTTATCTTTTCCCTTTGTTTAATTAGAAGATTGCTTACCTAATGTTAATATGTGTGATGTGAGCAGTATTCCGTGTAGCAGCTGACAAGGTTATATCACCCCCCACTCATACCACCAGTAATGTGACCTCACTGATCGTGACATCACTGCTACTTAGGAACAGTAATTCAGTGACTGCCAGGTCATTCACATGTGATTTCACTGTCAGCAAAATCACAATGCTGATGATGTAGGGGTGCAGTAGAGCTAGATATGGCAGCTGCTATGCTAAGAGCTGTTCCACATATCCACCACAACATTATGACATAGACGACTCTCTGATGGGCAAAAGGTAAAAGAAAGGTACTTCAGAAATAACATTTTATAACTGACTACTTCTTAAAATTTATATTATTTTCCTGTCTGCTTGGTTTGGCTCCACTAGCTCTTTAAATCCCAATACTGACACTGTAGTTCAGCATGGGGAGTGCTCCTGTCTTTTCTGTCTGCCTGTTCAGGTGGATGTTAAAGATCATATGGCACTTCTCAAAAAGAGTAGGGGAACGTCCATAGTGTCCTGGCCACATTTCCCTCACTCACTAAAATTACCACCAACAGCTTAATCTGGTTCAAGTAAGGATTTATGCCATGTTACAATTTCAGTTGGTTACCATCTGTACCCCCCCCCCCACTCCTGAAAAAGGGACTTCTAGTCTTAGTGGGCCTACCCAGTCAATAAAATTCAACAAATAAATAAATTCCCCCAGTATGCCTTATGAATTCCATATAAATCCAAATCATTCAAAGGCCATCTTGACATATAATTTTAATACCTAACAGCAAATCAGAGCCCTTTTCCTGATAAAAGGCTGCCAACATATTACATTTAAATAAACAACAAAGTCACAAATAAGGAACTAGTGGCTTATGGAAAACTCTACAGGGATTTATACAGGGATTTGATGCTGCCTCTATAGGGAAAATACAGGAAAAATTAAGGCTTGTTACAGGAAAATGGTTATTTGGATCTGGGAGCACTGTGATAATTGTGACTAAACAGCACTATATGGCACCAACAAGAAAATGACTTTGGTAGCTCTTCACAGCCCTATCGGCTCTGGCTAGAGTTTGTTTTATCTAGGTGGTCACTGACTTTTTCATAGAAACAAAGATTTGTTTTATTTATTTATTTATTTATTTTAGTCTTTGGTAATCGGGTAAGACCCACTAGGCACAAGTGTCTGTTTTCAGGGGTGACCTGGGTGTACTGAGTGGTTAAGTGACTTATAATAATAATAATAATAAAATTTATTTGGTTAAGCGCCTTTCAAATATTTCAAGGCGCTTTACAGTCTCATACATTTATCATAATCAGAAAACGAATATAACAATACAACAGATAAAAATAAAACAATTTAAAATACATCAGAGAAGGCCTGAATCCATAAAAATGATTTTAAGGCCTTCTTAAAGCCATCCACAGTTGAACTTTCTCGGAGCTGGTGGGGCAGAGAATTCCAAAGGGTGGGAGCCACAAAGCCAAACGCACGGGCTCCAGAGGACTTCAAATTCACCCTCGGAATCTCCAGCAACCCCTCTCAGCCAGCGGACCTGTCTCAGAGGAGCCGTAAGGCACCAGAAGCTCTTTTCAGATAGTCGGGACCTAAACCGTGGTAGGGCTTGTAGGCAAAAGACCCACTTTAAAGGTGATCTGCTACCGTATAGGCAGCCAGTGCAGAGTGCGCAGCACTGGGGGTGATGTGGAGATCTTCTAGACACTCCAGTCAACAAATGTGCTGCAGCATTCTGCACTAGCTGCAAGCAGCGGATTTCGACCCCAGCAAGCCCTAGGTACAGGAGTTGCAGTAATCAAGACGCGGATGTCACCAAGGCGTGGACCAAAACCGGCAAATCGCAAGGCGGAACCAGGTGCCTAATCCTGGAGATATTTCTGAGATGGAAAAATGAAGTCTTGACTACTGCAGACACCTGATAATGGAGGGTCAAACCAGTGTCAAGCTCCACACCCAGGTTACGCACCTGTTCAGAGGTGGGGATGGACTTGCTCAGAGTCACACAGTATGCAAGTGGAGGTTGTGAGAATCGAACCAAGGTCTGGTCTGCTGGATGTACCAAACTCATTCACAGCTCTTAACTCTAACCTCTAGGCTATAATGCCAGTGTGACTGGTCACACATGATCTATTTTTAACAAAACCATGTGAACAGCTGTCTATGCTCCCTATCTGCTGATCAATCCTATCTTTTATGATACCTTCAAGTATCTCCCCAATCAGAGATGTAAGACTAATAGGCCTATAATTTTCAGCTTTAGATTTATCTCCCTTTTAAAGATGGGCACAGTGTTGGCTGTCCTACAATCTTGAGGTACATAACCTGTGTTGATACTTTTTTCAAAAAGTTTTTTCAGTGGCTATAGTAAGTGTTGGAACATTATTTTAATCATTTTTCCTGTGATGTCATCAGGTCTGGGTGAACAGTCATCCCTGATGTTTTTGATTCTTTCATTTACTTCCTCCTTGCTGATTGTAATATATTCTCCCAGGGAATGTTCTGATTGGGGGAATTGTTTTGTGATGTACACACTGCAGAAGCAAGTATTTAAAATGCCAGCCATATGCCCTATATAAAGGAACACACAGAAAAGAAGATAAGGAGATATATAGGGAAAAGCTAAGGGTGGCAGGGCAGATAACTAGGAGGGTAAAGGCATATATGGAGGAGAAGATAGCAAAGGAGGCCAAAATAGGAGACAAAAGTTCTTCAGATACATCAGTTAGAGAAGGAAAAACAAGCAGGGTATATTGAGGCTTAAAAGGGAGGGGGAGATCTAGTAGAAAGGGACTCAGAAAAAGCAGATTTGCTAAACAAATATTTTTGCTCAGTGTTTAAACTGGTTGAAAGAGAGGGACATGGACCGGTATTAAACGAGAGAGGCAAGGAAGTTAGGTGGACAATAGTGCGTTCAAGAAGATCCTGGTATTGGAGGACTTGAGGAAGCTAAGGGTGGACAAGGCAATAGGTCCGGATGCCCTGCATTCCAGGGTGCTCAGGGAGCTTAGGGAAGAGCTGGCAGAACCTCTAACGAGGCTGTTCAACCTATCTTTGGACACAGGGTGGGTACCAGAGGACTGGTAAAAGGCTGATGTGGTGCCAATACACAAGAGCAGAGGAAAGGAAGATCTGAGTAGCTATTGTCCAGTCAGTCTTACATTAGTGGTAGGTAAGGTTATGGAGGCATTCCTAAAGGAAAGGATAGTGAAATACCTAGTAAAAAAATGGGTTGCAGGATGACAGGCAGCACAGGTTCATGGAGGGAAGGTCATGTCAGATAAATCTCATAGAATTCATTGACTGGGTGACAAGGCAGTGTGATCTGGGAACGGTTGTGGTTATGGCCTATCTGGACTTCAGCAAGGCCTTTGTCACCGTCCTGCACAGGAGGCTGGTGAACAAGATGGGCAGTCTAGGGGTAGAGGAAAAAATAACAAAATGGGTGGAAAACTGTCTTGGTGACAGGAGTCAAAGGGTGGTTGTAAATGGGGTTCATTCCAGGGAGGAAAGAGTGACAACTGGGGTACACCAGGGTTACTGGGGCCGATACTCTTTAACATTTATATTGGAGATACTGCATACAGTCTAAAGGGAAAGGTGTGTCTGTTTGCAGAAATACAAAAATCTGTAATAGAGTGGATACACCAGGGAGAGTGAAGAGTGGAGAGTATGAGGGAGGACCTACTGAAGCTGGAGCGGTAGTTGGAGAGTTGGCAACTGAGATTTAATGCAAAAAACATAATAGTGCACATAGGGCATGAGAACCCTAGGGCCACTTACACACTTGGAGGTGAGGATGTTGTGGTAACAGAGCAAGAGAGGGATCTGAGGATTGTTATATTGGAAAATCTGAAGGTGGCAAACCAGTGCAGCAAAGTGATTAGAAAGGCAAGCGGTATGCTGGCATGCATAGGAAGGGGGTATCACAAACAGGAGAAGGCAGGAGATAATGCTCCTATACAGGTCAACGGTTCGTCCACAATTAGTATATGGAGTAAAGTTCTGGAGACCTCACCTACAGAGGGATAAATATATATATATATATATATATATATATATATATTGAAGAGGGTGACAAAAATGGTGCATGGGATGCATCAGAGGACATATGAGGAGAGGAGAGGATGGTAGAGCTTGACCTATATCCACTCGAAATCAGGAGACAAAGGAATTATATGATTTAAACTTTAAATACCTGAAGGGAATTAACAAGGTGAGGGAAAGAAGCATTTTTAAGATCAAGGAAAATCCAAGAACTAGGGGGCACAGCTTGAAACTGAAGGGAGGTCAGTTCAGAGGAAATAAAAGAGCGCATTACTTCACTGAGAGGGCGGTGGGCCCCTGGAATAAGCTACTGGTGGTGGAGATTGAGGCATCGATAGTGGGGAGAATAAGGCGTGCATGGGATAATTACATGGGTTTAAACAAGAGAGGGAGAAATAGATGCCCTGATGGGAAAAAGGGTCCAGGAATCTACGTTGGGGGGGGGACATGAAAGTGGTGTGTAGGGTGGTAACATCCAGGACTACCTAGGGGTGGGAAGAAGGGCAGACTAGATGGGTGAATTGTGTCCTTTTCTGCTGACAACTTTCTATGATTCTATAAGCCTTTTAAAGGACAACACTTGTCCTCCCAGCACACCACCCCCCAGACCACAACCCCCCCAATTAGACTTTTCAGCCTAAAAAATAATTTTTCATCACTTCTGTATAATAATCTCTCTTCCAATGTATTGGTGGTAATGTACTTGGCCACAGCGGCATGGTGCCATTTCTCATGCTCAACATGGCTCCATTCTGCTCCACCATATAAGTGATACAGTGGAGCAGCATGGAGATGCACTGAGCATGTGAAATGGTGATCACTGTTCCAGCCATGTTTACATTACTCTTGATACACTGGCGGGGAGATTATTATACAGAGGAAAAGAAAATATTTTTTTAGGCTGAAAAGCCTAATTGGGGGGGGGGTAACATTTTTTGGGGTGGCTGAAAAGCCTAACCGGTGGGGGGTTGTGGGGTTGCTGGGAGGACAAGGGTTGTCCTTAAAGTGCAAATCACTAGTAGCAAAATAAGTGTGAAACTGCATAACTGATTTTTGTCTCAATAGCTGTATGTATATGAGACAGTATTTGTAGTCCATTAGCAACACACCAACATTTTGAGATACTGAATGTCTGCTTGCCTCATTACTGAACTTTCCCCTGCCTATTTTATTGAAAAACACAACTTTTAGACAGGCTTGCTGTAAGGGCCAATGGTACCGTGAGGGAGCCTAATAGACAAATCAAGTTACCGTGAGGGAGCCTGATAGACAACTCAAATTTCTACTAACTGACAAGAACTAATATTGCCTTAGTACAGTAATTGCTGTATATACTCATGTATAAGCCGACTTGGGTATAAGCTGACCCCCCCCATTTGCAGTAAATAAATTTAAGAAAAAGAGTGACTCGCATATAAGCCGACATCAAATTTTATTTTTGCAGATCACCAAACACCAAAGTTTAAATCAGTGTACAATTACAAAAACATAAAAAAAATTGTCACTTGCCAAGTGTACTTGCAGTGCTAACAGTTCCAATCAGTCCTGGTTACAGTTTCATGGATTCTATCTCAGAATCAGAGAAGCCCAATGCTGCTTTGTTCTCCGCCATAAACTCATCTGTGTGAACGTCAGCGTATGGGCTGCCATCGTCCTCCACCTCCGTTTCCAGCTCCTCACTCTCCTCAAACAATGCATCGTTCTGCATTCTATCAAGATTATTACTTATCCCACACTTCAGGAATGCTTTTGCAACCATCTCACCAGGTATAGCCTCCCAGGTTTGCTCAACCCACTCACACACCAGTGTGATGTCAGCCCATTTGAGATTTCCACCTTTTGTGAGTGTGCCAGTGCCTAATATCACCCAGTCGCACCACAGCTTACGTAGGAGGTCCTTAAAAGGTTTGTTGAGGCAGACATCTAAAGGCCGGAGCATCGATGTCAAACCCCCAGGAATCACACACGGGCCGGTGCGATTCTTTTTTGCAACCTTTTTAATAGAGTCAGTCAAGTGGGCCTGGAACATGTCCCATACTAGGAGAGAATGCTTTTTTCGCAAAGTGCCAGGTCTGCTCACCCATACTTTATTGAGCCACACACCAACAAGCTCTTTGTCCATCCATCCCTTAGGATGGGGATAAACAAGAACACCTCGGGGGGCGGGCAAAAACAGCAGATTTGGTGAGGGTTTTTCTTTTAAAGACAATCATGGGCTTTAGTTTTGTGCCATCAGCCATGCAAGAAAGCACAACTGTAAAGTGTGTTTTCTCGTGACCTGCTGTTTTAATGAGAACTGTCTTGCTTCCAGAGGGGTTCACAACACGGTTGCAGGAGAGGTCAACATTCACAGGGGTCTCATCCATGTTGCCAATTTGTGAGAGTTCGTAGCCATGCAGCTTTCCCATTTTAATAGTGTACTGATGAAAGCTGTAGTTTACGCTTGATGCTCATCTTTGTGAGTGGATGAACATGCTGAAAAGGGTGCTACCTTTATGTGCACCCTGCTTTTACCGAGTGACCCACGTATAAGCCAAGGAGTGCAATATAGGAAGCCAATTTAGGAGCAAAAAATTTGGCTTATACACAAGTATATACAGTAAGTTATTTTCTGTAAAATATCTGTAAACATGTTTTTAATTAGTTTCAGTGAATACATAGATGTGGGAAATCACGTTAGACTGCAGGCCCACTTCTAATATCAGAACACTAAATGAGGTAAAATGGATGGAAATAAAAACACTCCCTACTATAGACACAGCCCGAGACTTTTTCCCAAAAAATTTCCTCTCTGCCACAAACAAACACACTCCACTAAAACAACTAAGAGTCAAAGGACAACAATCAAAATGGTTAACCAGAGAACTAAAAAGCTCAACAAAGAAAGGGATAAAGCATGGGGCAGCCTTTAAAACCTTGAACCTCCAGAAAGATTGGACTAAATACAGAGAACTGTGTAACAGATGCAAAAGAGAACTCAAATCTGCTAAACAAACTTACCTAAAGAACATGCAGGATAAGAATCTACTGGATCCTAAAAAGTTCTGGACTCAGATACATGCCCTTTTAAAGGGTCTGACTAAGCAATACGACTGAAATTCAAGCCGACAACAAATGTTGTGGCAACCCCAGGGACTCAGCCATGGAACTAAATTCCTTCTTCACCAATCTTGATAGGTTCATAAACTATCCTCCGGACCCCCCATCCATGTCACCATGGCCAGCAGCAAACAATCTATCTTATCCCAACTTCTATTTGAGACTCATGACAAGGAAGGAAGTGCTACAACTCCTCAAGAGACTGAAAACTACTGAAGCTGCTGGCTATGACAGTCTCGACCCAAAACTCCTCAGCCTTGGGGCACCAGTGATAGTCTCATCCATAGCAACACTCTATAATCAATCTATCCTAGATGGCAAAGTCCCCTCCCTCTTGGAAAGTGGCCCTAGTGATACCGGTACACAAAGGCGGAGCACAAGAAATAGTTAAAAACTACCGTCCATTCTCCATCCTATGTACATTAAGTAAACTACTTGAGAGACCAATTTACAAAAAGTCAATCGATTACATCGAGCAGCACAACATACTTACAGTAAACCAGCATGGTTTCTGAAAAAAACATGGGACTGACACAGCCCTGATCCACCTGACCACAGACATCCTGGAAGCACTAGACCTTGGCCATGCAACTGAAGCAGTATTTATAGACCTGACCAAGGCCTTCAATTTAGTGAACCACCAGTTACTCCTCTCCAAGCTAACTTTGCTGGGATTAGACAATTTGTCAGTACAATGGTTCTTGAATTACCTAGGAGACATATCCCAGTTTATAAAATGGAAGGGAGCCCTGTCAGACAAACACTCCATCAGTGATGGGGTCATGCAAGGGTCAATACTGTGCCCATTACTGTTCTCACTCTATGTCAATGAGATGTCAAATAACTGTGGAGAAGCTAAACTGCTGCTCTATGCAGACAACGCGGTTATTTACCATAACTCAAAGGATGTCGCTAAACAAAATGGCCTGCTCACTAGAGACCTACACATGCTTGAAAACTGGTTACTTAATAACAAACTATTCCTAGACTGGCCCAGTGGTGCTGAGGGTTGAGGCGCTGGATGCCACACCTCGTGCCACACCAGCGACCCGGGTTCAGGAGCGAACTCGGGATCCAGGGGTCAGTCAGGGAGGAGAAGGATTGAGCATGCATTTGACCACTCTCCTCTCCTGGGAGGGAGGGGGGTATCTGTCCCATGGTGCTAGTGGTCCCTAGTAGAGACTAGGGGCACAGCAGCTGGGGGACCAAGCAACAGGGGCAACATCAGATGGCCGTCCTACGGTGTGGGTGGGCTCGCTCATGTCTTGCGCTGGACAGCATTGCACATCCTGTGTCGGGAAGGGGAGAACAACTGAAAATCCCTGGCTCCGGGGAGGTGAAGGTGGAACCCTGTGGCCATTCTCACATGCCCAATGCCTGCCTGAACTCGATAAAGCTTTCTGTGTTCCTTTGCCTCTCTCTTGGGCCTGGGGGAGGGGGGGCCCAGCATACCTGATTTCTCGGTCGGGCAAGGGTTCAGGTGGGTGATGGAGGCATGAGACCTTGCGGGTCCACTAGAGAGATGCCTCAGAGACCAGTGTTAGGAGGGAAAAAGAGTCTACAAAAAACCAAAAAAAATAAACAAACTGGTCCTTAATGGGAAAATAAATGTCCTCTTTGGTCCCTAAAGCCTAGGCCCTTAAAGACAGAACTTGCTAAAACCTTCCTTCTCAGACAGCTCCCAGATTGAGGTAGTACACTCTATCAAGTATCTGGGAGTTCTTCTTGACCAAGATATTATGTTCAAGGACCATGTAGAAAGCCTCACTAAAACCTTGCACCAAAAAATAGGTTTCCTGTACAAGTTAAGGCCATACCTTACCAACAAGACTAAAAATAGCCAAGTGCACTCTTCTGCCCACCCTACTTTATGACTCCCCTATCCTGTACTTTGTCAGGAGCACAGAATTGAAGAAACTCAAAGCCCTGTATCATACAAGAGGGTGGTTCACCATAAGAGCAACCAATAAAGAAGATCACTGTAGAGTGCTCCAAACCCTTAACTGGTCCTCAGTCGAAGGAAGGCTGGAACTCTCTGCACTATCCCTAGCCTTCAAACTGAAAAGCAACAAATCCCCCCACTAGTCTCAAAGACCTACTAATGACAAAACCAGATAGGCGCTCACTCAGAACATCTAACCAGACTCTCCTTGAGATTTCTAGAGTTAGAACACAAGCAGGGAAAAGGTCCTTTGCCAAGTCAATCCCAACCACTTGAAATGCTCTTCTCAGCAACATACAAGAAAGCTCTTCACTGGAGAGCTTCAAAAAAGGCCCGAAAGATGCACTTAGTAGAAAGAAGCTCCTGCAGCTGTTACCACTGAAAGGCCCTTGACATAGATGGAAAGCATGCCCCAGAAATACCCCTCCTTGGTAATCACCTGTGAAACCCAAGAAATCCTCCAGAGTCAGAGTGTTTGAACAACAACGCCACACAGATGGGCACCTTTCAGCTGTTAATTTGTTCAACCACACACTGACTACCGGGGAATTAAGTGTACTTTCAAAGGGCCTCACGTTCTGCCCAACAAAACCACTGGATAAAATACAGTTTTGTGGTGAACTGGAGGAATACTTCTGCAGATTGAGACTTAAAGAATTCTTTCATGGCAGGGAAGAAATTTCAGGTAGTGAAGACATCACAAACAGTAACGATTCAATGGATAAGAATAAGAAATCATCTGATTTTAACCCCCCCCAAGTGGGCATAATAAGAAACTAGACAATTACATTCATTGCTTTCACTAGAGAGTTTACTGATCAGATTCTTAATAGGCAAAAACTGGGCCATTACAACCTCTCTCCGTTGGAACAGAGGGCTATACAAACACTGAAATCGAACCACAACATTGTCATAAAAAAGCTGATAAAGGCTTGCAGTGGTGATATTAAACTGAGAGGACTATATTAATGCAGCCAACAGACAGCTAACTGGCCATACCTACTACAGAGAAATGGAAAGTGACCCCACTACAAACTATAAAAGAGAACTAAAGGACTTAATTAGAACATTTCCAAACCATGTCCAAGACAGACTAACTGACCTCATCCCTGCTGAACCCAAGCCAGGGACATTCTACATTCTGCCTAAAATACATAAGCCTGGCAATCTGGGAAGACCCACAGTCTCTGGTAATGGTACCCTGACTGATGGGATCTCAGGGTTTGTAGAGACCATTTTAAAACCACTGGTTATGGAAAGAGATAGTTACATCCAGGACACTACACACTTCCTGAGTAAACTTTCTAGTTATAAGGACTTACCACCTGGTACCATTTTAGCCATGATGGATGTAACATCCCTCTACACTAATATTCTGCACACAGATGGCATTTCAGCCTGCCTTAAATACATACATGAGAAAGGACTGGACCAAAACATCGACCCTTAAGTGGTGGGGAACTTACTAAATTCATTCTGACACATAACAACTTCAGCTTCAATGGTAAACATTATTTTCAAACTATGGGAACAGCAATGGGCACCAGGATGGCTCCACAGTATGCTAATCTTTTTATGGTGAATTTGGAGGAGGACTTCTTAAGGGACTGTACACACAAATCACTCACTTATTTACATTACATTGATGATTTGTTTATAATTTGGACAGAGGGTACTGACACACTTAAGGATTTTCATTGGGCACTTAATAACCTCTACCCAACCATAAAGCTTTCCCTGGAATATTCTGCCACCAGTGTTAATTTTCTGGATACCGCTGTCACCATCAAGGATGGAACCTGAATAGTAATCACCCAAGCCACACAAAAAAATCTGTCATGTACAGTCAAGCACTTCGATATCACCGTATCTGTTCAAATGAGGAAGACAGGGATATACATTTGGCTACGTTGAAAAACACCATCATTGAGCAGGGACACTCTTCCAGAGAAATTGACAGAGCAGTAAAATGTGCAACACAGGTACCAAGAGAACAACTACTTCAGTATAAGGCAAGGACAACTACCAACAGAATACCCTTAGTAGTCAAATATCATCCTGACCTTGAACATCTACATAAGATTATTAATGACCTCCACCCAATATTTAGTGAGGATGAGACCCTAAATTGTATTTTTCAAGAACTACAGTACCACTGCTATCTTTTAAATGACCACCTAATTTAGACAACCTTGTAAAGGAACACCAAGCCCTCCTCAGATTCTAGATGGCAATAAATCAGCAGAAGAAATGACAGACAAGTGGCAAAAGCAGTAATAACTTTTTTATTACTACAAGAATCAGACTTGTACCCTAAACAGTATCTTACCCTAAGTAGACACTGGGAGCTGCAGTTTAATGCATTGTTTAACATAAAAGGATACACCATTGTTCATTGATGATGAAGATTTCACTTTGAGAATGGATAAGACATGTGACAGCAGCTTACGTTTTTCTTGATTGAATAATCTGTTGGTAATGTCTCTTGACAGATAGGTCATTATGAAATGTATATGACCAGTCCATAAAGTTCATGTGAGTAACCACAAAGTGGCATAGTTACTGGTAAAATGTAATTTGCAGAAAGATTGTAACCCCATAAGGCACAAGGGGCTATGCAGATGTTAATTTAAAGACGAAACACCAGTATAGTAAGAAAGTTAATTTTCATATTGCTGGCTGTTGGATAGCTGGATTTGCAGAGGCCTTGGCAGGAGATGCATTTGACTGTGCATTGAGTCCTTTAATGGAATAGCCACACGCACTGGTGTAGCGTTTGTGTTGTGGAAGTTGATCACACCCCTGCACAAAGATTAACAGTCCATAAAAGAACAAGTGACAGTCCATAATAGAACAATCATCACCAGCCAGGCTTGGAAAACACCAGCAGTGAAGAAAAGTTGAATGAGTTGTTTGAAGATCTTACACATGCCATTTTGTTGAAACCTGTAAACTTGTGAAAATGCTGTTATAAACTCAGTTGATAAAACACACATACCTGTAGCTATTTTGAATTGAAAAATGGCAAAGTTATTAGCAATGTCTTTGATTAAGGTGTGGTGTGACGTAACCTAAGTTCCTGGCAATTGTAAAAGAAAAAGTGTTGGCGTAGGCCATGCCTTTGGAAGGACAGGCCGAGGTCCAATAAGGAGGGAACACCATTTGGTCATCTGTGAATACAGCCTGCTTCCAGGTTCTAGAAGAGGTTGTGACAGTAATTAAAACATAGATTCCCTGCCTATGTGTTGCTGCCTAGAGCTTAAAAATGTGGCTCTTAATTGCAATCAAATCTACTTGATTATGAAATGGACATACCATGTTAGAATAAACCTGTTGACAGCGCCTGTTGCATTTGTGAAGTTTGAAAAAGGGGGTCCTCTGGGGGTCTTTCTGTGTGTTCTGGACAAAATACTCTTAGGTATACAATAGTGTGGGGTCCTGCTGCTGGGTCTTGAGTATGTGTCTGGTATGCTTCAAGGAGGTCTAGTAACATGGCACTACAAACCTAGAAATGTTGGTACAGAAGCAGAATATAAATTCTGCCATATTGTAGTTGGGTAGATGTAAAGGGTACCTGGGAGTGATGTTGCAATCAGACCACTAGATGGTTCATGTTGCTGCATTTCACTGTTGAGAAAACAACAGCTGGAAACACGGCAGTGCTAGCAATGGAATAAAGTGCACAGTTTGATGATGGAACATAACATGGAGGAAAGAAGCAGTAAATGTGGGTTGTTGGTGGAAACTTTAGAACATTATTAGCTTGTAAAAAGAAACACTAATTTGTTTCTTAAGTTGTTGTGGATCCCCTTCCCATGTCAGGTTGACAGACTCAGCCTCAGCTATGGCTAGCACACTCCCCACCAGGCGTGTTACACCCAAATCCCACTGAGGGCATATTAAGGTGGAACATCCCTGGATGTGAAGCAGAGTTTTGAGCTTATATGTGGTAAGATGCAACTACATGTAAAAACACAATAGCATAAAACCTAATCATATCTGTAATGACACAATGACCATGTTGGGCATAGTGCACCACAATATATACAGAGAGATACAAAGGTATTGAACATTCCTAAAACACAATTTTAGTAATAGAGATTGTAGTCAGGCCCCTGAATGTGCCTGGCTTTAATGTAGGCTTTGTAAGGGCTGTGGTTGAACGGTGTATGCATGCTGTTTGTCAGGCACCTGGTGAGATAAGTTGCAGAGGGTGGGCATACCATTAAGTGTTTGTGTAACCACATGGTGTTGCATGTTTATTTGTGTTGAAGGAGAATTATTATTGATATTCAACCTCTCTTTGTTTGTGGGTTTGGAAACAAAGGGTGCCTGGTTTGGCTGGATTGGATTGCCAGGCAGTGTGGTTAGGACTGGCATGGCTTTTTTAGGATACGCCATTTGGAACCATAAATAAATTAGGTGAAGTTCTTCTATGTCTGGTAAGGCAGATATTTCTTGTTGTCTAGTGGAAGTCTTTTACATTGTCCTGTAAAGACAAGAAGGAACAGGTGAAGGTACCCCCCCCCCAGCTCAGCTGATTACTTTTTAAAGGCTTAGGGCCCATGTACCAGACCAGTGCTGGTTGGCATAAAGCCACCTGTCAACAGGTTTTGTGCAGTTTGGTCACCGCATTTGACAAACAGAAGAGCTGAGCTGGTTTACAATGTTAGAGTGTACTGGACCTTTCCAAACTTTGAGCAACAAATGGGTTATTTGTGTGACTTGGGGAGATATTAGTGTACCCCTTTATTTCTGGATCTGCCAGATATGGCTCAGTCAGGTCCAGAGGGACTTTTGTTTTTGATGTGTGCAGCCACCAAGTGTTGCACTGGAATGGACAAGGGGTGTGGTCCATACCCCCTTCCCCCCACCTTGAGCTCCTTCTTTGGTGAAAGAGACAGCTCAGTTATTGTAGTAATGGAAGGGTCAAGCTTTGGGTTGACCAATGCTGGCACAGAGTCCAGGTAACAAATTAATAAATTTTCACTAGAGTTAGCTATAACAGTTTTTTATAGATGTCAGATGACACTTTATTGACAGTAGGGGTGTGGACATTTAACCACAAATGTGTTGGCAATCTTATTAGCCAGTCAGTCAGCACCTTAAAAGGTACACGCTGAATGGATACTGATGGGGTGACTCCATTGCCACTAGAAATATGGGCATCCCAATGTTTTTCAAACAGTAGCAACATTACCATTGCAATCAGCCTACTAGTTTTTGGGTTTATACTTTACCGAAGATGGAAGCTGGTAAGTAGGCTCTTTAAGGTCCTTTCCCCTGGATCTTATTACAAGGGACTCTCTTTTTTCCTAAGAGAAAGAAAGAAAAAAACAAACACACAACAGAAAGAAACATATTTTCAGATGGTTCTCTCTGTGAGAGGTTAGCATTGATTTTAAAAATGATTCTGCATTAGGGTTATACAGATGTATGCCTTTGGCTACCCCAGGTAGAGTAGGTGTTTCTGTGGCTGCTACCCACACTCTGATGGACTCCTGAAAATCAAATAGAATTAGACAAAGCCAGAGAGGTAGGTGTTCCTAAGTTCTCTGTTTTTGACATTAGAAAACGTCAGCTGAGCTCATAAAAGATCCGGATTTATGCCAATAGTTGTATATATGGCATAATGTATGTACATGTTATTTCACAATGTAAAGCTGACAACATTCGGGCCTGAAACAAAAGGTAAGAACAATTAAAAGTGATTGGGAAAATCTCCCTGCTCCCTGGTGGGGCACAATATGTGTTATAGAAATGAATTTCTGACAGAGACACAGTTTAATATGTTTTTTTCTTCAGCAGTTTAAACTGCGTAGCAAGTGACCTTGCTTTTCCTTCTTGTGAGCTGACAAAGTAAACGACTTGTTATGGATGCTGGGGTGTTGGAAGACCTGAGTCCCCCCCCCCCGCGACTGCTCTGCCTCCAAGGGAAATCATGTGGTATTTTACTGAACAGAGAGAAGCTGTGTTGAAAATGAACCTTTGTGAAGGAAGACATACATAAGAATGGGTGGTATTAAAGATAAGCCAGAAGGTTCTGCCTGCAAGCCCAGAAGACAGTGTCTGTCATTTTGCTCAGAGTGTAAGTACTGTAAAAACTGAAAAAAAGTAACATTGTTTGGTTTACACTTGGTGTGTCTCTGTGAAAATGTACATTTTAGGTGGAAAATTGGTGCTTTAGGAGGGAAACACATCAAGTTTGAACTGGTAGTCAAATAGAACTTTGAAACACAAAAAGGTCAAGTAACTTGCCAAAGATCACACAGTGTGCAAGCAAGGGCAGCTGGGATTCAAACCTAGCTGTTTTTGCAGTGTCCTTATCAATAAAAGAACAACAATGAGAGCTGCTGGCTAAGGCAGTAAAATACAATTGCTTAACACAAAATGTATTAGATTGGCACATTATTTGACACCAAGTGCTGACATAATGCCCATATTTTCCTTAGAAAACTGTAAAAGTGTTTTTACATTTGTGCTGACTGCTGTCTATCTTGCAACAAGCTGCAATTAACTTGAAACAATAAATTTATAAATTCATGCCAAATGTTTTCAAAACGCAACCTTTGAAACACGTTCCAACCACTTTGTAAAATAAAAAAAAATCATAATTTCTGTTCATTTACAACCAACAAGGTCTTATACAAAGGTTATAAAAATGCAATCTTTGAGTGAAGCTTTGAGTGAAGACACATCTAGGAGACCATGACTACGCCCTTTGGCGAAAAGCCAAAATTAGTTTATCGGCCATTTTGAAACCTCTGTTACGAACATATTATTCATCTTTAGCAAAGAGTTTCTGGTGTTAACTAGAAGTATAATAAAGACATTTGTAGCTGTTAAGACAAAACATTTTCAGCTAGCAGTTGCTTGGCACATTGTCTGCAAACTACAAATCTTTCCACACATTATAATCTATGACGGCATATCTCTTCAACTTCAAAACCACATACTACAACCTGCAGTCTACATACGAAAGTCCTTCACTGACCCTATGCAGGCAACACAAATATTTTATTAAAAGACACAGTTAGATAAGAAGAGTCAAAGAAACTTTTGCTTTTATACCGTAACTCACATTGCTAAACATGCTCTTGTTGTTCTGAAGGCAGCCAAGGTTATTATCTTTAGAGCAACCTTGAGAACAGTACATAAATCCACAGAACACAGATATACACTGAAAAAGTGAGAAAGAAAAACAAAATAAGAGAGAGAGAGAGAGAGAGAGAGAGAGAGACTATTACTTTGTTTATTGTGTGTGTTATTACAGAAATAAAGTATAGACAGACAACAACCAAAAAAAAACTGTAGGACAAGATACACAATATCTCATCCCATGACAATGACTTTTAGGATAAGATACACACACTTACCTCCTCCCGTGTCAAGGTATTTTTCTTTCCCTGTCCTGACAACTCCCACCTGGAGAACAACTGAAAAACCTTGATGATTGCCTCTGAATGCTACAGATGTTAACCCTTTCAAATCTGGTTTCTTCATGGTCATTTCCGTAGCCTGCCAAACCAACTCTTTTTTTAGAGCTGCAGTTTGCAGTTCAACAGTATGCAATCTGAATTTGGATGCTTTCAAAGCAGGGAAGGATGCTATTAAAGCAGGATACAGTGCTGTGATCCACAGACCCTGTAGAGTGGGTCTGTGCAGTCTGTAAAATCTGTAGTAGCCCCGGGTACTGGGCTGAAATCCTACTGGTTGAGGTCCCCCAGTACCAGGGTTTGGGATAAAGGGGTTCCCCCACAGGAGACAAGAAAACTTGAGACATGAAGCCTCAAATCTGCACAGATATTAGACATTGGTAGGTAAACTCTCAAATTAATCTATTAGTGGTCACCTGCTGTATATGCATCCACAGTGGTTGAACAGACTGACAGTCGGTCAGTCTGCACTCACGCAATCCTGCAGTTCAAAACTGCCATTGAACAAGGTGAGGCGGCATCAACCTTGCCAAGTATGCAGCCAGACCTTACAAGATGCTATGGAGTTAACAACAGAGTGAGGTGGTATGGGGGTGTACACCTACTTACTACCCCAAGGGAAAGGTAAGCCGACAAGCAAGTGAGTCTTCACTAGTTTAGACCATCCAAGTCACAGCACCAATTGTAAGGGAACACCAAGCCCTCTTCAGATTCTAGATGGTAATAAACCAGCAGGAGAAATGACAGACAAGTGGCAAAAGCGGTAATAACTTCTTTATTACTACAAGAATCAGACTTGCGCCCTAAACAGTATCTTCCCCTAAGTAGACATTGGGAGCTGCAGTTTTCCCCACAAAGATAGTTTCAGAGAGAATACGTAATGCAACAGTTCTTGCAGTAAGATAATAGCTATAGCAATGGCAAGCCCGTGTGTATATTATAATTACTGTTAGCGTTACAGACGAGCCCTACTGAACAAACGTTAGGTGGCTCCACAGTGTAGATGACATTATGCAGAAAATGTAAAGTCAGCAAAAATAAGAGCAAAGGACTTATACAGAGAACAGAAAGGAACACGTGCAATACTACATAATAAGTGCAGTATTACACAAATCCACAGGGTGGCAGTGTAGACATAGAGGACAATGTATGGTCCTCTATCATTAACCGATTTGTTAACTGTCAAGAGGTTGCCAGGGTGACCACGTAACCTCGAGAGCAAAGCTTGAGAGGTTTATGTCACCATGGCAACCTCGAGACGTTACACAAACTGGTTAACGATAGAGGGACCATACCTTGTATTTTATAGTGTATGGTCCCCATAAACTGGCAGAAGACATGAAGATTTCTTACGTTTGGCACCACTGCGAATGTTCTGGGACATTTTCTCACCGCTGTGCTAGTTTTGGGAAAGCTGTCAGAGCGCGAGCTAAATGGTACACACGTGCGCATATGGTCTTCATTTTTAATCCCATCACTATGATGTACTCAAGAGAGGTTTATAACCACTTACGTCATAGCGATGGGATTATCAAGAAATAATTTGCCACTTTTTAGTGGTAATAAGGGCTCACCATACATTATTATACAATAACTTCTCAGAAGATTAGATAAGCACAAAAAATGAATTCTTATATAAAACAGTAAAAATTATGAATATGTCCCTGGTAATGTACTCTTATACGGTAAGTACCGATGCCCTATAGGTTAGTAATTATTATAATTCATAACATAATAGATACTGTCAGCGGTGTAGAGTGGGTTGCCAATACGAGTGTGGGGACCGAGTGTAACAACCTGATTATTAGGAGTAAACTTGGACCAGAACAGAATACCATGACACTAAATGGTACACAACCCTGTAATCAACTCAGATGTAAGACTTGTGAGCTCACTTCTACTTTGGACCGTGTGGTTACATCACAAAATAGACAATTCAGGGTACAGGTGAATTATACATGTGCATCATGGAATGTTGTTTATTTCATGCAATAGAAACATAGACTTTGATGGCAGATAAGGACCACTTGGCCCACCCAGTCTGCTTATTTCTCTACATGCTGGATAAGCTGCAGATTCTAGTTAACCAACAGCCTATTTCCTGCAACCCCCCACTATAATTGCCTTATGTCTGTCCCATGCATGTTTGAATTCCTCCACTGTTTTAGACCCCACAACCTCTCCAGGAAGGCGGTTTCATGCGTCCACCACTCTCTCTGTGAAAAATAATTTCCTCACATTACCCTGAGCCGTCCCCCCTCTAACTTTAAATTGTGCCCCCTTGTTCTTACACATCTCTTTTTCTGAAAGATGCTACCCTCCTGGACTTTGTTGATTCCCTTGAGGTACTTAAAAGTTTCTATCATGTCCCCTGTCCCTCCTTTCATCAAGGGTATACATATTAAGCTCTCTCAGTCTCTCTTCATATGGTTTCTGATGTAGACCCTGCACCATTTTAGTTGCCTTCCTCTGGACTGCTTCCATCCTGTCTATGTCCTTGCATAGATGAGGTCTCCAAAACTGCATGCAGTACTCCAGATGGGGTCTCACCAACTGTCTGTATAGAGGGATAACCACTTCCCTTTTTCTACTTGTGATGTCCCTCCCTATGCATCCCAGTATCCCCCTGGCTTTTCCTGCTGACTTCTCACATTGCATACCCACCTTTAGGTCATCTGATATGACTACACCCAGATCCCTTTCCATTATTGTTGTTGTTAGTACCTCCCCTGCTATTGTGTACTCTTCTCCTGTATTTTTATTTCCCAGGTGCATTACTTTGCACTTCTTTGCATTGAATCTAAGTTGCCATATGTCTGACCATTCCTCCAAACTTGCCAAGTCCCTTCTCATCCTTTCTACCCCCCTTGTGTATCAACTCTGTTACAGATCTTTGTGTCATCCGCAAAGAGGCATACCTTTTCTTTCAGACCCTCTGCAATGTCACCTATAAAGACGTTAAAGAGGACTGGACCCAGTACTGAGCCCAGAGGTACTCCACTAGTAACCCCCCTTTCTTCAGAATGTGTTCCATTCACTATTACCTTCTGTGTCCTGTTGTGCAGCCAGTTTTCTACCCAGGCTACCACCCTGGGACCCACTCCCAGGCTGGCTAACTTGATTATTAATCTTTTGTGCGAGACTGTGTCAAATGCCTTGCTAAAGTCTAGGTAGGCCATATCCACAGCCCCTCCCTGATGTCCACAAACAGGGTATGCTGGAGAGACAAGCCAACCTCTCCACACTAGAATGAACTCGCACAGACATATTATTAATATGAAGATGACTTAAAAAACAGTGGGGCAACATTTCTCTCAGCCTGACCACTCAATCTCAGATATGTCAGTAATGATCTCAAAAGGAAATTTTAAAAGTACACAACAGAGATGGGCTTCTTCGATCAGGCTTATTTTACTTCTCAATATGGTAGAAGATGGCATGAACAGTGATTTGGGGTTTATGGCACATTATAGAACTTAAACATCCACAGACCTTTACTTCAAAGGATGGACATATAATAGAACTTCAGTGTGTCCTTGTTTTTGTTTTAATATTTATAGTGTCCTTTTAGCTGGTTATTAACGTGTTGGTTCCACACCAAAGAACTAAGTGTGTGTGTGTGTATGGGGCGGTTATTTTTTTTATTTGTGAGGGGGTATGTGTCTGTGGTGGGTGTGGGGGAAGCTGTTACATTGAGGTAGGCTTATATTCAGGTACATGCCATAATGGTGTTACAGTGTGTTATGACTCTTAGTTCACATACATAATGAATATTAATTTCCTTCTAACTAGTTATCTTCCTTGGGGGCGAGGTTAATTCCACTGGGTTTTTATTCAGATTCCTTAGACTGCTACTGTCCATACTGTCATTTTATTATATACTGTCACATTTTTTAACTCTGAACATATTTGGATGCTTGATTTCATTTGCTTGAGGGTCCTGGACAGATTAAACTACATTGGACAAATATTGTAGTGATTGGTGTAAATGATGGTTTGTTAGGATTCTTGGTGCACATACATAGTGAATATATACTTCCTTCTAACTAGTTATCTCCCTGGGGGGGGTATTCCACTGTGGTTCTATTCAGATTCCGTAGACTGTTACTGTACATATAGTAGTTTGATTATATACTGTCACATTTTTTAACTCTGAACTTATTAGGATGCATGATCTCACTTACTTGAGGGTCCTTGACTGGTTAAATTCCATTGGATAAATACTGCAGTGACTGGTGTAGATGATGATGTGTTAGGACTCTTGGTTTACATACATAGTGAATATACACTTTCTTCTAACTAGTTATCTACCCATGGGATGGTAGGGTTCAATTCCATTGGGTTTGTGTTCAGAGTCCTTAGACTGCCTCTGTCCATATAGTAGTTTGATTGTATACCGACACATTATTGAACTCTGAACATATCAGGATGCGTGGTCTCATTTACTTGGGGGTCCTTGATAGTTTTTTTTTTTCAATTTGGCACTTCTACTGACAATTGATATTACCCGGTATAAAATCCTGTTACAACACAGAAGGTTTTAAGGTTTATGGAATATAGTAACTGGTTGAGTGTACAGTTGGAAAAATGTCTCCAGTTATGTTTTAACCTGTATAATGGCGTGTGACAGTTGCTCACACTGGGTTAACTTTATTTTAAACTCTCTTAATGCCATATATAGAAAATTTTGATTATATAGTTTTGTTTTTAACATACACTAATATTACATTTTATCATGTGCTTAAGTGAGAACTGAATCCAACAGTTCATTAAGACTGTATTCACTGCACATGCTGGGACATTCAGAATTTATCATAGTTGAACTTTCTGCTGGGAAGGTTGTTATCTTATCGAAATGACACTTTGACCTTGAAGGCAACTCAACTAATAGCAAACTGGCGAGGTCTGGTTCAACTGTTTCTAACTTCAGTGATGGTTTAAATGAGTATTTTAAACCAATGAGAATTCTTTCCGTTTTTTTTATGTATGATCTTGGTGTTTATAGCTTGTGAGTTTCTGAATAACTGTCATAAGCTTCCAAGGAAGGACTTTGTTAGTCCAAAAGCTTAAACACTTTGTTCTTTTTGTAACATCTATGTTGGTCCAATAAAAGGTATCAAACCATTTGCTTCTGGACCAGAGTCAATATGTCACCAAAATAAAACTGATCCCAGCCTGTCCGGGGACAAAACGGTTATCATATGCTATGAAAGTTTATATATTAAATGTTCAAAATAGAATGTATGTGTACCACAAAGAGTCCTTGTAACTAATCAAAGAGCTACTGATGCCTCAAATAAGTCTTTGAAAACCATAATACTTAGGTACAAATCAGCTCACATTCCATATATATATATATATATATATATATATATATATATTCATTGGATTTTGCCTACTCATTATGTATTACTGATACATTTACATGAATACCTGATATTTATCCCTTGGAGTTCATCTACCTCTATAGCTTATTCCCTAATTCAGTTCATAATCCTCTGTTGTGACATCACAGTCTATTGCCATGGGAGTAACTGTGGTGTCACAAGCAGTATTATGACCTCAGGTAGGGAGAAAGCAACAGGATTAGATGAACTCTTCTGGAGCAAAGATCTTGTTTTAATGCAAATGACCTTAGTGATAAATAATGGGGATGAGAAATACTGAACTAATGTGAAATACAAGCTGAACTATGACTAAATATGTTTTGCTATAGTTCTTATGAATGTGTCAGCTGTTCGTTAAGCTGTGACCATTCTCTGTAATTAATCCTGGGTCGCCCCTGACAAAGGCCCTCCCAAGGCCCAGTGGGTTTACCCGGTCAACAAAATTTAAATAAACAAAAAATTTTTAGTACCATGATTTTCTCTCACCCACAAAACATGCTGCATGAAGACCCTACCCTCAGTCTTGTTGAATGTGTTGATCTGACAAAATTAAGGTCTGATTCAATATACTATTCTATTCATGAAAACTCCAAACTCATGGAAACAAATAATCATTCTGAGGCTTAAAGTGGTTGTGTGGAATTCTTTAAGTTGGATTTAGTGTTGAAGAAAAGTTAGATAGTGACCTCTCCAAAAACTAAAGTCCCCTATACCATGCAACTATATGTCGGATGCAATACTAGAAGATTCTGTGTGACCGCTCCACCCCAAGAATGATCTAACAACACCTTTTCTGAAACTCAGCTTTATTATTAAACATGATTAATTATTTAATTCATGCATTAAACAGAAGCCTGCTCTCTATCGAAGGTAATTCTCTATGCTGACGATACCGTAATCATTAATAGTAGTACCCACCATGGTAAACTCTCAAGTGATCTCCAGTGCAGTTTCAAGTCACTGGAGGAATGATTTGTACAAAACAAACTAATCCTAAATTACAAGAAGACCAAGATAATGCTATTCAGTGGCCCACATTTGAAGAAAAAGGTCCTTCCCCTTGCTATCCATAACTCTTCTCGAGCAATCCTAGAATAGGTTGAATCCTTTAACTACCTGGGGGTCACCTTGAATGATAATCTCTCATTTGCAACCCACATGGACAACATCATAAATCTTGCAAATAGAAAGCTAGGAGTGCTGCACAGGCAATGGCAGCACCTCGCCTCTGGGGCTAGGCACATGGCAGAATCCAGTACAGTCCTCCTGATCCTAAACTATGACCTCCTAATTTATGGGGCAGCTAGTGACTCTGTTCTTAGCAGAGTTAGGCTGGCACATAATATGACTGGTTTCTTCACTTCTGGAGCTGATAGGCTCACACATAGCTGCTCCCTTTACACGCTTACTCTTCAGGACAGGCTAAAGTATCAGACCTGCCTAATTCCAAAGAAAGCTCTGTTAGGCCTCACCACTACTGTTTTCAAGACCTATTCTGCCCTGTTACCAACCAATACTCTACTAGAAGCCTGGCCAGGCATGCCCTAGATGTACCCTTACAGAAAACAAGCCTGGCTAGGTGTTCCTTTGTAGTTTGTGCTGCTCAATGGCTAAATGAGCTTTCAGAATCCCTTGTGGGTCTTCCCAATATTGCACAATTTAAGAAATCTCTGAAAACTGAACTCACTCACAGATCATTATACAACTGCTTTAACTGACGTGCATCTTATCCCTGTGTTCTCCTGGTCTGTTGACTTACCTTTTTGCTCCTTGCTGAACATGTCCTCTGAGTGTTGTACAGTAGCTTAATCATGTTGATTTTTTTCCCTTGAATTTGCTGTTACTTGTACCTGACCATGCTCCCCCGGAGCTGCTGTATGTTTGTATTATGCTATCTGTTCCATTGTCTTGTCCTGATATGGAACCTTTGTAAAAGCACTTGTGCTCAAAGGTGTTTTCTGAATTATAAGTAAATAAATAATTTCAGAAGAAAGATGAGTACATAACATAAAGGTATAAAACTGCATTATCAATTACAATAAACAAGTGTACATACAAATGACATGACATGGTGGAATATAAGGCATTGAAGTAAGTTGCAGAATAGTACCGAAGTCCACTGTGAATAGTGCTGAAGTTCACTGTGCTTTCGCATCACCTTGTTACCATATGCCTGAACAAATGTTGTGCTCCACCCAGCATTATAGCTCGGGAGATCTTATCTCTACTTTTATGCTTTATGTGCCAAGTAATGCATTACTTACAGATAGCCATGGTCAGCTATTATCAAATGTAAAAAAAACCTTTACAACACTGTAAGACAGTAAATTGATAAACAGTATATTAAAAAACAAAAATTAAACAGTGAAACAGACCAAACTTGTGTGAATCTCCTTAATTACATGTCAAGCAATTCTATTAACTTACTGGGGTTCTCTACATCTGCACTCTTCCCTTGGGCAACAGCTGGATTCCACACATATCCCCGCCCCCCCACAGCCATTTCCTGGTACTCTCAGTGGTCGGAGGGTAAATCAGTCACCCATGGCAACAGTATAAGCCACACAAGGGTTGATGCTTCATTACATTCTTCACCTGCAAGTCGAAGGCAGGAAGTAATCTGTTCCATGTT
Organism: Neoceratodus forsteri; assembly: GCA_016271365.2. Taxonomy (NCBI): domain Eukaryota; kingdom Metazoa; phylum Chordata; order Ceratodontiformes; family Ceratodontidae; genus Neoceratodus; species Neoceratodus forsteri. The sequence continues at coordinate 1,198,739,864 of CM057452.1, forward strand.
AAACATCTATGATACTCGCCTTCCATTCTTCCACTCCTGGTACAACAGGGCTCAACCAGTGGGATGATAATGTTTTGAAGGCTGCTAACACCATACAATGAAACACTTCAGCATTTTTCCTAGTTCTGATTCTTGCAATTTTTATTCCCAGAAAGCACTGCTGAGATGCCTCTGGGATCTCCAACCCCCAAATTAGCTCTAGCCTGATTTGTGCCCAACATGACATCAGCGAGGGATATGACAACAATACATGGAAATGCAACCCTTTTTTCCCCACACCCCCACCAATAACGGTCAGTGTTAGTTGTACCAAAATGCTTGGTAATTGTTGGAAACATCTGATCATAATTTTCCAGTGGAATTTTCTCTAGTTCTTGAAAGCTGAGATCTTCCATTCCCCCTCCAACCAACAAGTCTACTGGTCATCAGAGATATCCATCTCTAACTCCTCCTGCCATTTATTCCTGATTCTCAGATAGATATACTTTGATCTCTCAAGCATAGTTTACCAGTACAAATATTCCTTTCATCTGGTTCTTATCCTGCTAATAAGTTTTTTTTTCTGTTTGCCTCCAATAAATAGCTATGGACCTGCAGGAATCTGTGAAAGTCAGAGCTGCCCACAGGATGTTTGTCTCAGAGAGACTGATAAGAAACACAGTGGTCATCTTCAATCTTATCTAATAAGTGCATTTCTATTCCAGATTTTAAAGCCTAAGTCTGCACATCCAGGCATAAAGTCCACACCCCCACCGATAAGAGTGAGGGGACATATATCATTAGTGATGTTAAAAATGGCCCTTACTGTTAACATTACTACCAGAAAATGTCTCTCCCACTGATTGGACACCTATTTTTTTTAATTCTGGAGTGACTTTAGCTGTCAGTACTGCATATAACGCAATCGGCAGTGAGCTGTCATTTTTCATCCCATGCCATCTGGAGTGTGTATGCTGTTTGGCCCATGTAATCAGTGCTATTGCCTGAGCTGCTGGATAGTATAACCAGAGGTCAGGTAATCCCATGGCCCCCCTCCTCCCTCAGCAAGGACATTTTCAATCCATTCATGCTTTTTTAACTGCACAAAGGAACCTCTGAAGTTATTTCTAGCTTGGACCAAAAAGGTAAGAATGGGGATGGGCAGTAACTGGAAAGAAAACAGTCATCTTGGTAGAATGTTAATCTTCAGTGTTCCCACCCTCCCAGAAAGGGGAAAGGAAGGTGGTGCCACCTTTTCAAATCAGAAATGGTGTCTGCGAAATCTTTTGCAATTAAGCCTAAAGAGCTCCTGTAACGTAGGCATAATTCTGATGCCCACATATTAGATGGCACCATCCTTGGCCCAGGCACAGGGCGAGGCCTCTTTTAATACAGGAGGGCATATACTACTAATACAGATTGCTTCATATTTGGTACAATTAAGTTTATACCCTGAAACCCCACCGTACTGCTATCAGACCTCTAGAAGTACAGGGTTGGAGGTCTGTGGCTGGCCTGGCACTGACAAAACGTCTTAATGCAGACTTGGAGGGATTACCCCTTTACTTGGGTTTGGCTTTATGCTGATAGCATGAGCCAATGGTCTGCCTATACAATCCTAGACATCTACTGTATAAACCATGCCAGCCAGGGTTTTATTTAACTCTAAAAATTGATTAGCGTTTTGCTCATAAAAGTGCTAAAGCATTATGAAAATGCATAGCACTTGCCTCACTTAGTTTCAACAAACATAACACTTCTAGAAAACCTATGTAAATATCTTCTTTACAGTTAGTATCATCCGAAGAAAAAAATTGCTAATCAATTATTTAAAACCCTGCCAAGTATGCTGAACAAAGCATCAGTTTTTTTCCTCAGTCCAGACCGATGGAAACACTAACATGTAAAAGAATTGGAATCATGCTTTAAGTAGGATTCTAAATATGATCTGCCAACCTACACATCTACAGCATCAGCCAGTCTGTATTCCCATAGTGTGGTGCCAACAGGAAATTTTACTCAAACTGGAAACAGCTTGACTTTATGACATTTTTCAAATAACCTTATATTCAAAATTGCTGTACGTTTGGTACCGTGTAATTTTAAGGCTTTTAAATTATAATCTTTTTGTAGACCAAATGCCAATTTCTCCAGGGTTTCCGCTATCCTCCACTATAATATCAACACACCTCTCAACCTTAATATTTTTGTTTTGTTAGTTTACAATATTAAGGTGTGTCCTCGGGGTGGGTTACATGGACTGGTTTATTTTCGATGGGGAATATTGCCGAGGACAATGGGGAAACACCCCTCTACTATTATGATAACTTCCACCTGGACAGCTGCCAGAGATGGACAGAATGGGCCTTAGTTTAATGTCTCATCTGAAGGACAGTGCTTCAGCAGTGAAGCATCCCCCTAATGCTACACTGAAGTATCAGTACTGTGTATTAGCCCAAGTTCCTGGAGTGGGGCTAGAACCCATAAACTTCCATTCTTCCAGCCCCCAAAGTAAGTGTGTAACCCACTGAGCTATCGACACTGCCAACCTTTTACCACCTAAATGTGAGACGCAATGTGAGACAAAGACAAAATGAGGGGCACATCTAATGCTAATCATCACACACTAGCTCCTCGATATATAGTAACCGTACTTGTTCTTAACTTTTAATGCACTTGCTGCTGTACTAGAAATCTATCAGAATCTGCTGCACTGTGTACAAAACTTGTTATAATCAATGATACTTAGTATTCTTGTAGTTATGATGTGTTCTTTTACCACTGTGCACCAGGACATCACTGTAAATGAGCCTTGGCCCAATGAATACATTCCTGGACTAATCAATAAATATTTACATCTCAGAGCTCAGAACATAGTGGGAACATGTGCTGTCATGTTTACAACATTTCCTGTTAATTTAGCAACATAGATCACTAGAAATATTTTATACTTTTAATATCTTACTGTAGGTTGTGGGACAGCACCCTCTACAGCTTAAACCTAATGGCTCTGTGGAAAGTTGACAAGGGGATGAGAAAATGTCAAGCAGCCCACAGCCTTCCAGAAGCCAAGTTCAGCTGCTCTATCATTGGGTAATCACAGTGTCATTCACTTACATTCCATTTTATAATAATGGGCAAACAATTTTTTCTATGGGTTGGGCAAGTTTATATTGGCCATAACAACCTGTGAGTTATTATGGTGATCATGCACTCTGTCAAAATCAAGCACTCACTCATTGGCTCTTGTTCTGTGTGTAGGAGGGCTGAACAGTTCTGTGAACATGGCAGCTCCATATCTTGGTTAGCGGGGAGCTGCCGTAACAGGATTCCTCACCCTCTCCTAATCATTTTGTTTTTGTATCTATCTGGTTTATCCTATCTTTATTTAAACAAAAAAGTAGTATCTGGTTGGTCCTGCTGTTTGCCAGCTTTAGGAGAGCAAGAGGGAATGGGTCCGTGGCTTACTGCTTACACTCACAGGTAAGCACGATCGCAATTGTGAGTGTAAGCTGTCAGCCATGGGCACATTCCCTCTTGTACTCCTGAAGCTGACAAACAGCAGGCTCAACAAGATATGGCTTTTAAAGAAACATATAGGTAGGGTAAAAAAAATGATAAGGAGAAAGTGAAGAGTCTTACTTTGGCGGGTCCTTAGCAGTGGAGATATGGAGCTGCCATTACACAGTTAAATGATTCACTTTCTTCCTAGTGCCTCCACAGTTGGTTATTGAAGTCTGGTTGGAAAAAAAATCTCCATCAGTTGTTATATAAAATAAAGTATGGAGCAGTGTGTGTTATGAGAATTCAATGCACACCCTCGGAGTGGGATGCTTTGATAAACCCTTCAGCCTTTGCCCTCTGGGTTTATGTAGCATTCCACACCTCGAGTGTGCATTAAATTCTCATAACACACACTACTCCATACTTTATTCTATATATAACATTTTCCTTAGCATGCTGACATACTGTATGCACCAACTCCTGCTTGTAGTTACTTCTAAACCATAGACAATAGTAATTCTTGAGGGTTGAGAGAGAGAGCCAAAATAGGGTTTGCTGAAAACTTGTAGTGCTTTACCTAGTCCAGAGAGAGTCTGACTTAAATGGTATGGTATTGTCAATTTCAGTTTTATTGTTCTGTCATTTAAGACAATATCATTACAGAACATAAACATACCAATCCATAAATCATCACAAGAGTACAGTGCAAGACTACTCCTAAACTTATCCACAAAGACTAAAGGCTAATTCACAAAAATCCATCAACTCTACATTGGTACATTTATGCAGAATCTAGCTTGATATGTGGCATCCTCAAAATGAAAGGCTTAATTTCAATGTGTCAAACAATCCCAGGAGGAAACTACATTGGTTGGAAAGTACAGTTACATTGTTAATTACCGTAACAGTAGATCTTTGAGGGAATCTCTTGCAGCAAGTCATGCCGTACCTCCATCCTGCCCCAGTGCAGCCTGCTTAGCTGCTCCCGCTCAACTGGGGTATATCTTCTGCTCCACAGACTGCACAGCAACTCACACCTCCTCTTCCTTGGCACCCTCAGAGCACGTTTAAAGCAGTCCCCAGGTGAACTGCTGGTGAAAGTCCTCGGGGAGGATCTGGCACTTACGGTATGATGTTCCTACATGTGTGACCTGCTACAAGAGATATCCTCGAAGAAGATACACTTTTACACTTCTAGTAGCCCTTCAACTGTTTCTACATCTGCCTTCAACCCCCCCCCACACACACACGCACACACACACGTGTTACTAAAGACCATTGATTCAGTGAGGACATATTGATACCCAATAGGAAAATAGGTTTGTTAAGTTTGAGTTCCGACCTGCACGAGTAATTCTGCACTTTGTTAAAATGAAGAAAGTGATAAGTAATGCCATGTAACCTCATATATACTTTCCACCCTCTTCATGAGTGTAACCCCCCTGTGTGAGTTTACCTATTTCACCTTCCATTGCCACGTGCCCCTAATTCCCCTCGTTATGTCCACCACTGCCTGACCCAAGCTCTTTATGCCCCTAAAGCCTCCGTCCAGCCCCTGAATGTTTTGCAGATGGAAATGGAGCTGGAGGAGCAAGCCGTGGAGCTGCCGCGCTGTTCCTGCACTTCAGTGCTGTCTGGTTGTCCACACATGCACTGTAGTGCATGGTTGTTTTTTGGTTATTGCTGTGGTGGAACAGATGCCTCTTTGGTGGTCCCAGTCCCCAAGTTTAGCAATATGGGGCTGGAGACATGGAGGAGGCATAAAAGAAGCCTCCAGGTATTTCATTTATTGAGCACCTATCATAGGGCAGATCAGCCTCATGAATATTAATGAAGCTAAATACATACAGTATTAATGAGCAAGCCTACCTTCTGCCTAGGGACAATGCTTATCGGCAGCAGCGACAGGTTGGGGGCTAAATAAAAACTTTAAATGGTGCAATGGTGTGAAAGGGCAGGTTTACTGCAACATATCTGTGGGGGAAATAAATAATAAAAATATTAAGCATGGCTGCAGAAGGACTGTAAACGTTGGGACATGTATGGACTGCATTCAAACTGTTTTGTCAGCAGCCATGTCTGTAGTCTCCAACCTCAGTCCAGGCAATCAGAGGGCCAGAATTGTTCCCAAGGACTTATCAGACTGTGCAAAGGACTTATAAAAAGCTGGGGAAATTCTTGGTGCCCTTTTTAAGACCAATCAGGCATTGAAGGCACTTAATGAATATTAATTTTTCACAAGGGCAGTGTTTCAAAAGCTCCCAAAACCCAAGGGACTTTTTGTACTGAGATCAGTTTGGTGGGAGCCCCTCCAGAGGAAGGGGGGCTCCAGTCCCTTTGCAGAAGCATGGGAGCACAAGGCTTGGGAAGGGCCTACCAGTGGGTTGCCAGTTACCTGTCCCCCCGGGCCTGTATTTTGCCTTTTCCCATTTTGGAGGAACTTTGTTCAAGTAAGCCTGTTTTTGCAGTTTCAGCTGTGAGAGAGCTGCAAGTATATGAGAGGGTAGTAGAAATCTACACTTCAACGGTGAGAAGCTCTGCCCGAAAGTTTCAAAGGGAGAAAAATTGCTGTGGCTTCCAAGTAAGATGGAGATCTTCTTGGGGGCTCTGTGGCCCCTTGTTCAAGGAGGTGCTAAAGTCTGTCTGTTCAACCGCATGTGACTCAACGTCACAAAGAAGGGGATGGACATTGGTCTAAAGGAATGGTTATGGAAGGTTCTGGTTTTCAGTCAGAAAATGGTGTGGGTATCTCCCTGATGTGCGGGGCTCACTAGTATTGCCAAGGTTTATCTTCATGAGATAGAAGAGAGAGCCTTTTCTGTTGTAAACACCTGCAGGGTGAGGAAAGTGATGTCCAGTATCAAGGAACTGTTCGAGTAAAGATCTGTGTTTCAGTGCCAGGTTCTGGGTCTTCGGAGGAACCAAGTGAATGTACCCAAGCCTCACTGTGACTGTGTCTCCAGTGAGCATCTAGAGACTGTGCTGATGTGAAAGGTCCACAGCTGCAAGACTGGCAGTGTGGCTAAAGATGCAAACAGTATCTGGATGTGTCTAAGCTTCCAGAAGGAGGAAGGAAAAAAGAGGTCTTCTATCAAGGTCAGCATTGGAAATCAGCCTGGTAGTGTCACTAGCTAGACACTGCCATTGTGCCTTCCCCTGAGGGGTCAAGCCTGGACGTGGGGGTCTGAGGCATGCCGGCATAGGTCCCTGTGCTGGTCTGTGTTTCAGATTCTGACTTCAGTCTATCCAGAGTTTCACTTGCTACAGGAGCTGAGATAGGAGCTAGCCTTCCAACCTGAAAGAGCCTGCTGCAAAGGAAAAGTCCAAGCTACAAGAGCCTGTTACCAGAGAAAGGTTACAGCTGTGAGACGCCTGCTTCAAGTCTCAAGCTTTATCAAGTGCTAGAGTTCTGTTAATCCAAGCACCCCAGATCTACAGTCCAAACGCCACCTGAGACTGTCTGCAGAACCATGAGTAAAAGCAGGGATTGCCCTGCATCTGGGGATTTTGTACATATTTGCTGCCAGGCTCTGAGTTTAGCTACCTAGGCAAAGGTTGCAGTGGTTGCCAACTAACTGCTTCTACAGCTAAAGGTTTTGAATGTATTATGTTCTACAAGTGCACCAATGCCAACCAATCAGCCGCATCATACAGGCCTGTAACAGTTAGTACTGGGTACCCAGAGGTGGGATTGTGGGGTCCTTATCTGGACTGAGGACTGGTACCAGTTGGGGGTTTGTGTAATTATAACAATATAAGCAGCTAGTCAGTCAGAAAGCTAACTGAGGTTCATGAATGGGTTGGTGAGTGGCTTGCACTAAAAAAAGTTGTTTTGTAATAACAAATGCAAAAGTGATTATTACTGTTTGCAAATGCCAATTGCCAAATGTGATTGATGTTTAATATCTGGCTCCAATCACCCTTTCCTAACCTTCCCCATGTAAATAAATGGTGGTTTAACTGTTTTGGAATATGTTGACTTGTGAGCATATTATTAGCTGAAGTCAATAATTCAAAGTGTTAACAACCTGGGTTTTGGTCATTGATAATCCATGTGTGGGGTGACTGTATGGGGAGGTGGGTTGGTACAGCATCCCAGGGGGTTGTACTGCTAAATATCAGACCCATTTGCAAAATGTACTCTGGGTGGAGGCAACATGCTATTTTATTTCTATCTTGGGAAAGAACTCCCTGTTACATCAGAAACAGGACCCAGGCCCCTCAACCTTGTCTGGCCAGCAAGGCAGGGGTAGTAGCCTGTGGGGTACGGCGTCACCTGGGTTACATGAGTGAAATCTACAGCTGGGCTGAATTAACTATGACATTTACATTCATTCCTCAAGGCAGCGGATCACAATGAGTGATACTGTGTTTTAAAATGGCACTACAAAGGCTTGCCCAGTGACGTGGTGTCAGCCTATCATGCTTCCATCTGAAAGACCACGGTTCACAAGCAAGACTCTGAATGCCACTCTAGGACTGGTTGGGGGCCAAGTGTTTTGCCAAAATGAGACCCTTAAGAGTGTAAAGGTCACCCAGCACTTACGCACCACCTCTCTGCCAAACATAGGCCAGTATTTGCCATGACGTCAGCTCTCAACTGCCCTCCTAGATAGAGAAAAAATAATAAACAACAGTCTAACAAAACACAGAAGGAAAATTGTTCCTTAATTTTTTATTATACAAGATTCCAGATAATTTAATTATATTATACTCCCCTTCCCTCAGTATTTAAAAGCATTTTTCAAATATTTTAATTTGTTCTCAGAAATAAAATGACTACCTCCCCTACTTGTGCAATTTTCTCTGTTCTGCTGCTCTATCAATAGGTTGGCATCAGTTTTTACCCAGTCATCATTACAAAAATGCCACCGAAATATCCCTGCAACAATACAGTACATAAAAGCAAGTTCTTGGAAAAGCAGATTTAACAGCCATGCAAGTAGCTTTTAAGAAAAATGCACTGCATTGCTATAATAACTAACCATGATACCTTCCGTAAAAAAATGTAGCTTTAAGGCTGAGGTTCAGATAATAATACGGACTGGGTTGCACTATGTTGCTGCTTTTTTTTTTATAAGTGATGCTGTAGCATTATTACAGAGAATAATTTTTAATACCATTAAAGACACAGATAAAATATTTGATTTGAAGTGAGGTGACAGACATGCGACCAGAGTAATGTAATAATTTATTTTCGTTAATTTCCTTTGTAAATATAGTCATGCTTGTGTTGTAAGTTGTGCTATTTGCAAAAATGGGCACACAGCATAGCTTCTGATGTCACTTGACCAAACAGATCTTATGGGAAACATTTGCTAGAGCTGATCAGGGAAATGTTCTCTCAGGAACATTCAGCCACAGATTCTGTAAGGCAGATGGGAGAGTGCCGGTTTGAATGGCTCAGTCAGCTTAAAAGGAAGAAGTGTGGGGTTATACACCTTGGACCTTCTTCAAAACAGAATCATAGAAGTGGACAGGGTGGGGGTGGAGTGAGCCAGCTGGCTTGAATGATGTCAACCATCCATCCACACACACACACCCATACACAGGCACACCCATTTGGGGGGGCAGTGGTAAACTATCACTCAAAGGAGCAAAGCTACCTCCCACAGTGAGAAAAGATATAAATTGAAGTGCTGAAAGCCAGTACTTCCTCTTGGACTTGGAACATTTGAAACCCCAAAGCCCTGCAGCTAGAGGTCTGGTAAGAAAGACAGCTTAGGGAATAGTGTTTTCTTCCAATAGCAGCAGGTAAAAGAATAGCTTTTAAAGAGGGACTAGCTCAGATTCTTCTATCTGCAACCTGTCTGGTGTAACTTCATTTATTTTCATTTCTAGTAAACTGTAATCCTTTTGTCTGACTGCACATAAATTATGTTGTAAATATTTGTAGTCTTTCAGTAAATCATCTATTTTTACAGAATCAGTGACTGTTTATTTTATTTTAAAGGGCAATTCTACTATTTCTGCTGGACTCTGTTTGCTGTTCATCTCTGAAGGGGCACTCTACTCACAGTTATTATTTGACCTTCCTGATCATGTGCAAAGGAGGAGGTAAGAAACATGTTTCCCTAGATCCTGTTGGTAAAAACCCACAGTGGTGGCAGTGAACTTGAAGTCCCTGGTGAGGGATTTTTGTCACAAGTGACATGATGTACTGGAAACTGAAAAGTAAAATCAATCCATAAATAATTTCAACTGTGCTGTCACAGCTCATAATTAATTTAAAAAGTCATTCCAACTTTAGTTCCAGGCCATCTCCTTTCCTTAGCTGCCCAACTCAGGTTCAAAGGTTTTTCTTTAGCCTTGTGTTTTTTTAAGACAAGGGGCCAGATTCTCAAAAGGATTTGGGAGTAATTAACTCCAGTTGTGAACTGAAATCTCCACAGCTGTGGAGATTGGTATTCTCATCCACAGCAGCTGTGAAAGATGTTACAGCTGGTCCCACTGGTACAGCATTTTTCTGCAGCTGTGGGGATTTCTATGGAAACGCCACATGCAAGCTGCCATATATCATGGAGACGGCCGTAACTGGCTTCACTTTTGAGAATACTGTAGGTCTGGAAGAAACTGTGGTCCCGCAAGTGGCAACCCACTAGTGCAGAGTTTTTATCTACAGCTGCAGGATTTTAAAGAGGTTTGAGAATCAGACCAAGGTGTTTTTGGGGTGTTCTTCAGTAACAGCAATACAACCTCATTTAAAAAAAAATACTTGAGTAATGAGGCAAAAGAATGCCAATTGTTTTAGGTATATAAGGCAATGAAAAACACCAGTTGTAAACAGACATATGAAATGAAGGCTTCTTTCCAACCCTCAGAGTTTGGCATTCCTTAGAAGTAAATGCTCTGAAGTTCTACATGTTGGCTGAATTTCTTGTCCAGTATGTTGAAAACAATTTTGAAATTTGTGATTACCCTTGGAGTCCCTCCTTCCTACTTACACATGTATCTCCACAATAAGAGAGTCGACACTGAAACCAGTGCAACAACGATGCTCAGGATCTGAATAAGAGTAGGTTGCAGAGATGCTTCCCCATTACCGCTTCTGCCAGTGTGGTCTTAGGACTGAGATGGGAGGATTGGTACACGGTGATGTGATTGATGTTCCACTAGGTTTGAAGAACTTGTCGCTGCTGACTGGTTAGATCTTACAGTGGAAATGCCCCTATCTAAATGTCTGAATTCATCCATACTAACTGACCTCTTGTTACCTGCTTCCAGTGAGCTTCAGCATCTTCTGAAATATGTACTGTATGTGTTTTTACATCAGAGTCTTCTACTGGCATTTGGTTTAGCTCTCTGCTTTGGCTCAAGTTAGCAACAGGTGACCCAGAAACAAATTCGTCTGAGGCATAGTGGACCTCTTCTGGCTCATGACCCATTAGATTTCTGGAAATGTCAGATGTACCACTACTGCTAGATCTACTAATCAATACTGGGTCATTTGCAAGGTCCCTTTCTAGGCTAGATTCACTCTTATTTGAGCTTACCTGTAGGTTGCTGGTACAGCCAGAGTAACCTGCCCTCATCTGATCAGCAGGTTGGTGGTTCACAGGAGATGGTTCAACTGAGGCTGACCTTAATATTCCCGGCTTACTGAAACCTTCACACAATGATTCATTTATAGGGATGGAACCTGGCTGTGTCCTGTGAATCTGCCCACTGGCTGAAGTGCTTATTGCTCCAGTTTGGATGCGCCGTGCTGCTGCTGGGGTCCTATATGCTGCCCTTTGCTCTCCTTGTTCATCAGGTGCCTTGTTTTGTTGACTGGCATGAAGCTGAACACCAATCTTGACCTTCAAGTTAAAAGAGATAAAGAAGCATAATTATCAGATCAAAATAATTACAGTTCTGTTTATCAGAAAAGCAGCACTCATAATCCAGCACTACACAATTGACCAAATAAACACAAGAAGTATGTCAAATAAGCAGTTTAATAGGTAAAAATACAGAAAAAGTGCAAACCTCGAGTGTGCCAAGGCAGCGACCAGGAGAAAAATGGCAGAGCCCCACTAGAGTTCTTTTTTTCTTTATTTCTTTATGCTCCTGCCTGGCCCCCTCCAGTCCGGCCCCTCCAGCCCCATCACTCCGGCGTCCACTGGACTCATCTCTCACCCTAGCGAGGTGCCAACTAGCTGGGTATGGAGCTTGCGAGGGACCGCCTTCATCCTGGTGGCCGTTTTTTCCTGTGCTTGGTGCCTGTCCCCCAAGCATGGTGCAGCGGTGTGCAATGGCCGAGCTGCTCATGCTTCCATACATGACACACTGGGCATCTGCTCCACAACTTCCCCCTATGTGTGAGCCTGCTGTGCCAACCCCAGCCACCGCTTGGGGTCAGGTGGACAGCAGACTCCATCCCTGCCCCTTCCTGGGAGAGGAGATCTGACCTTCAGACACTTGATCCTCCTCCTTCCCCAGCCGACCCCTGGTGGCCCGCTCGCACTGTGAACACGGATCACCAGCATGGCAGGAGGTAAGGCACAAATGCCTCAGCCCTCCACACCACTGGGCCAGCATCCCCACTAGACTTCTACCGGTTTCGCCAAAGCTTCATCAGGATGATGATATAATTCCAATCACCATTTATGCATCGCTGTTCATTACACACTACATCCTAAATACTGTACAGAAAAACTACCAGGACACTGAACCTGTCTAGAAGATTCAAGAGAGATGTCCGGAAATGCTTTTTCACTGAAATAGTAGTGGACCAGTAGAACAAGCTACCTGATGAATTGGTAAGGGCCAAATCTGTAAGCAGTTTCAAAGGAAGTATGGGACTGGAATATTGGGCTTAGTCAGAAGAGGAGGAGGGGGGAAGACTAAGGGTCATGATGACCACTAGGGCCAACGCAAAGTAGTTTGGTAGGTTAGGCAGGCTGGATGGGGTTGCAGGCCTTCATCTGCTGACAATGCCTATGTGTATATGTACCTACGTAGTCCAGTGAATGTACATAGGCAAAAGAGGCTCTAGAGGGCTAGAACATTTGCAAACCTAAACTATTCATAAGCCTAAAAAAGGTATTATCACTACCAAACAGAAATATGTTTTTTCAATTGTTTTTCCTAATGGTGCCCAAAATCCTTAATGTCTATCTTATCAACAGCAAAGATGGGAGAAGGGACTTTGATTTAATACCTCCACTGAAGGACAGCATTCCCAATAATGCTGAATGCCTGATATTGCACTACATAATACAAATAGAACAAAGTATGTGGTGGTGTGTGTAATGAGATGTTTACACACCCCCAAGGTGTTAGATGCTACAGCGAAGCTCGAGGGGTTTATTAAAGTATCTAACAGTGTGTAAACTTCGAGTTTACACATACCACCCCATATTTTATTTTGTATAATTGCCGGATTCCCCTTTTTCACCTCAGCAATTAAACAAAATAAAAAGAAGTTGCTGTGTGGCTGCGGTCCAGTTAGGTTACAGAGCGTGGTCCGCAGTCGCCATTCTGTATTTATTTAAGAGTTTTTTTTTATTTTCTGGGTAGCCAAAAGTTAAGTCATTGTGGTACATTTTTTTTAATTACTCACCACTGATTTCAAGTGGTGGTTCAGTCTCCCTTAGCGGTTTGGTGAGAAAGCAAGCAGAGAGCGGTCAGAAAGCGAGGAACTGCAGCAGGCGCATGTGCAGAGTGAGGGAAACCATGTGCGTGTTTGCCATAGTAAACACTCCTTTATTATGGCAAATTATGGCATGGTTTCCATATGGGGAAAAAGGGAGTCCCATTAATTATATGGAGACTATTGGTTGGGCAACCATGCACAACCAGCTTATGCTGCCACAGAGGGGTTCTGATTACATCAGACCTCGACAGCGAAGCTCAAGAGGCTCGATGTAATCAGAAACCCAAAGTGATGGCACAGGTTAGTTTGGCATCCACTTGCCCAACCAATACTTTTTATAGACTATTTTGTTCTTTGGTTTTTATTTAAAAAAAAATCATTTTCACAGTGCTTCTGCAGCAGCAGCAATCATGCCAACACTTTCAGTTCAGAACTTGAACTGATTGCTGTGCACATGGCAGCACTGCGAAAAACACCAGTTACCTCGAGGATTTCTGATCGGCCGAAATCTTGTTGTACCACAGAAGAGTACAGCCATGTTCTATGACGTCTGAACTGTGGCATGGTTAATTTCAAATATTTGCCCATGTGGGACACTGAGTATTAAAAGTAAGGATCAAATTAAAAAAGTAACGTGTCATATTATTCAGTCGAGCCACATTTGAAAAACAGTAGTACAACACTGTTGTAATAGTGAGTAGATTGTCCTCAAGGCAGAAGAAAAAGTTGGTCAGAACTGAAAATTGTATCCCAGTCCCCCACTCTGAAATGAACACACTGCTGCGGTACAACAAGGTTTCAGCTAGCATGGAAATCCATGTAGAACAAAAACTCACTGTACACTAGAAATCTGTTTTGATAGGTCTTTAATTTATTTATTTATTTATTTGTATTTTGGATGACACCTTTGAGCCTAGGGCTCTTTGATAAAGGTTCCACATCAAGGAAATAAGGACAATAAGGTATAAAACATAATAGGATCATCACAAAGGAACTTCCGAAACAGGCAAGTAAGGTAACAATAATAGCAGCCAAAATCGTTGTCATGGAATTGTGTTGTGAGTTATTTATACAGTACAAGTAGTAGGCAGCTCAGTGAAGCTTTGTCAGGAGAGGGTTAGAGGAAAAGGAGAAAGAAGGGTGATGGAGAGGGGTGGTATAGGAAAGAGAGGGAGGTGGGGAGAATGGGGGGTGTTGAGTTGTGTATGTGGTAGATGGGGAAATGGCAAGAGGAAGGACGGGGAGATGAAATGAAAAGGGAACAAGAGGCTAATTCATCCTTTTCCCAGGTATGGGGGTAGGAGAGGAAGAGGAGGTGTGGTGGTGGGGAGGGATGCTTGAGGGGGGTAGGCTTAGAGGAGATTATAAGAAGCAATCACAGGAGGCACTAGCCACAAGATGCTGATGAAGTTTACACTTAACTCATTGTCTCCTAGCATACGCCTGTCGTCGTCAGTAAAATTCACTGGTGTGTCCTGAGGACATCTGCAGAAGTCGGCTACTGACTCCCAGTGTGCCCTTGCAATGTCTGGAGAAGTCACTTATATATTTTAATATATAGTGTAACAGAATATAATATATATTTGACTGCATAGCACCGTTGGAAAGGTAATTTTATGCTGAACAACTTTGCCACTGATATTTTGTGCATATCATGTATACTTTAGGAGTTATTCGCATTTGTTTATGGTATGGTGTGGTGTGTATGGCTTATGTTGCCTGTTTTAGTGATAAAAAATATATATTTTTTGCTATTTCAACCAGCATAAAAAAAAAAATTACATATGTAACCCCTACACCCCTGCCTTTTTGCAAAACGACAGGTGGTATGCTGTTGAAGCTGACAGCAGTACCTGGTGGGGACTGGGTTCTGGGAGGACTAGGCTACTCAGCACAAGGGGCCTAGGTTTGGCTACTCTGCACAGGGGCACCCAACTAAATCCGAACACAGGAAGCAATAACTGTAATGTCCAATACCAGGAATGGGATTCTAAAGTGTGGCTTTTATTCACATCCAAATGGAACAAACAAAGCATAGATGGACACCCACAGGGCTACATTCCTGGTAATGCAGATAAGAGATACAGAACACTTCTTCAACATTCCAGCCCTCAGGCTCTGAACCCGCCAGTCACACAGACTTGCACGCTGCTTTGGGTACACAGCCCGACTGGTACACTATTTGGGTTTTTCCCGGCCCAGCTCCCTTGCTGGCCATTCGATCCCGGTCCATATGGCAGTGGACCAAATTTTCTGTTGGTGGCTCCCCAAACCACCTTAGAGCCTTCGACTCCTTAAGGGAAATTTCCTTTCAATCCCACGTCTGGGTACTTCCCTCAGCACTGGCCAAGTGCCTGAGGCAAAGTAGAAATCCACAGAGCAAATCCGTAGAGGTGGACCTGGTTACTAAAGATGGGGGGGGGTCTCCAACCTCCAGCTTCCACAATCCATACCCGGCCATTTCTCTGGACATTAAACAACTGTTTTGAAAGCCTGGCAATGTAGATTAAAGGGTAAACTTATAGCACATCTCCTCTACATGACTTGGCTTTCCTTTTGTGGTGGACTTGAACATACTTTTATTTTGGCTAAGCCTATTCCTTTGGGCCTCACACTAATTCAGCTGTCCAATCCCCACTTTAACACAGTTCAGGTGAAACATAGGCCCTTTGACAAGAGCAGAACTCACCCTTTGGTTGCAGGTGCCCCACAGGCGAATCTTGACAGCTTTGTGTGCCACAACACAATTGCAAAAATAAGGCAGCTTCTTCCCTAGCAAGAACCAGGGGGTTGCCCCTGGAATAAAAGGCAAACCTTCCACCTCCATCCCCTCAGGGATGGGGCACAGAGATCAGCAACAGCGGTCTCCACCACTTCAAGAACAGCTTACTGTGTTCCTCTTTAGGCAGAAACACACAACTTTCCCTAAAAGTAGCTCTATATCAGAGCTTAGGCTCCAAGAGCCTGTGCACAAACTGCTGTGCTCCTCTCTTCTTGACTGCTCACTCACAACTGCTTGCTTTCTGTTCAAAAACTCCCAACATTCTAACCTAACTTCCATCTGCAGATTCCGATGTGGCTCATGCAGCTGCGATAGTTCTATGGTGATGTCATCCCTCAGTCTCAGCTGAGACCGAGAACAGAGTGAGACAGTGTGAAATCCATTTAACTGGAGTTTCACAAGCTGCCTTCCCTGCGTACCACTAGGTCTTACTGGGATTCTAGTAACCCCGGGTAACAGGGGGGTTACACTCACCCTGGGCCAGGAAAATGACTCTCCGCAGTCATTATTTACCCGGCTTAGGCCATCCCACCCTATGTGCTGCCTGCGGAGGGGGGTGATCAGGCCCCCTCCTACCATGTGCAAGCACAGGCAGGCAACACTAAGGGCCTAGAAGCCTGTGGCTGACGTATCAGCCTCTACTCTACCCACTTACTATGGGTGCCTAGTGGCTCTGGTGGAACTGTCCAGAGCATAGCCCTAATAGCTCAGCACTGCAGTCCCTACAGCCGTTCAGGACCACAGCCTGTCTATCCCACCTAGCCCTCTAGGGAAAATCTGTCTGCCTCTAACATAACACCCCAAAACAAAAACAACCCGGGGACCTCCCCGACCTTGGACACCCTGCAACCACACACCAAGAAACTAATACATTTATTACATTACATTACTGCCTCCTACCCCCACAACCACACCTGTGGAAGGAAAGGGTTACTACAGTAACAATAACAACAACAGTACTTTAAATTACTACACACTAAAGTACTAGTGAGGAACTCCGATGAGCCCCTCCTCCTCTTCTTGTCTTCTCTTTTATCTTCTTCAGGACCAACTGCAAGAAAAAAGAAAGACAACACACACTCCTAATCTGCATACACAGTCTATCTAAACCCCTACCATCAAAACACTGGAGAATCCCAAAAAGATTTTTTTTTAGAAAAGGTAGAAAAACAGTATATACAATAGAAAACAGTAGAAAAACAATGACATTATTTACAATACACATTTGGGGGATGGAGTGCCCTAAAAGTCCCATCTAGTGACCACAGTGCCCAAAGGCTAGTCCATTAAAGAGTCTCTCCTGGGCCGGAGCCCGGTGAAGCACAGTTGTAACAGGCCAAAAGTCCTGAAGGGGAGAGTCTTTGAGGACAGTTCACACATTCTAGAGTCTGCTAGTGTAGGGTGTGTACTGCAGTGTCACAAGGATAGGAAAGTTTGAACTTACCAGCCCCTTGTAGAACGAAAAATCGGCACCGACCTGCTCCTTAGCTGAAGACTCTCCCTGGCAGCATTCTTCCGATACAGCTGGGCAGACATCTTCTGGGCACTACAGGAGGGCACATCTGGAAACTGCTGGGCTGATGTAATCTCTGGAGATGGAACCTTAGAACAGGAACAAAAAGGAAAACAGCTGGTCTGACATCATCCGATTACCAGGCGATGGATCAGGATACAGCTGGGCTGGTGTTCTCTCTGGATCTGAAGTCATCTGATGGGCCAGTCGATGGATTCCGGAAAGGCCAGTACACTGTAGAACTGATGAATGTGGGGCACCTGAGTCCTGGTTGTCCATACTGGCGAATCAACAAAGGCACTGCAATGGCTGGTGTGGCAGTATTGACTACCACTGCTCTGCTTTCCATCTGGTAGGCATGGGTACATTTGCATGGAGGTCCTTGCATTGAGGCCAATAGTACGGGGGTCAGGAGCTTGAATTATTACCCCATCTGGGTGCACATAATTCACACAGTGAAAGATTTCACATCCCTCTCCATCCACTATTCGAACAGTGTCCATAAACAGTATCCTGCCTCTTTTCCACTGGGTGTATTTTTCATGAAACAGTCTGTTCCTGACATGCTTGTTTGCACCAGGATGCACACATTTCATTGCTTCAGCCCAGATCCAGGATTTCCTGCTGTTCTCAATCTCCTCCCAGACTCTCCGAGGAAAGGTAGGAAAGGACATTCCATAGATTTCATTCGCCTTCCTACGAACCAGTCTCTCCTCTTTACTAACTTTGGTCAACCTGAGACCGCTGGCCTAACTTGGGGGTGGCCAGTCCTGGTTCTGCCAGCTACGCATTCTCAACAAGATGAAAAATGGATTCCTGACTACTTCTTCTTGCACAGCCAGGGTAGTGGCATCACCACTCTCTTCCATGCATTCTTCCGAGGCAACAGCTTGAGGCTGTGTACCCGTTCCTTCTTCACAAGGCCACATAGGTTCCCTCTCATCTTCTTCCTCACTGAGAATCTGTGCCCAGGAGTGAGCAGTCATCCTCACTCCTGAGACTATCCACTCATCACTAGGCGTGGAGGTCGACACCTCCCGTTCAAAGGCCTCCCTCATCTCATCTTCTCCTATGAGACTTGGGCTAGGCCCCCACTCCAGGGGTCTACTGATGCTCTGTCTGAATTATCCTTCTGCGATCCAGCATCCGGAAACATCAGCATATGGTTCTGTCTCCAAATCTGCACCCTCTAGCTTTGTGCCACATTCCCCCAAGGGGCCTTCTTCAAGAGGCTCTGCCTGGTGCTGTATGCTGCCAACTACAAATTCCTGAACTTTTGTCCATGTGGGAGCCAAACGAATCTTGGGCGCTTTATACAAGCCATATTTCTCTAGGTACCCAGAACAGTGAGGTACCATGAAGATGTCCCTCCCAGCATTTAAGCATATTTGACACACTTGCACTGGATATCCAGGAATCGCCACATGAGGAGGCAGTTGTCCTCCATAATAACACCTTTCAATGTCCCTTAACCTATTTACTTCTGCTATTACTGCAGCCCAGGCATGATCCGGGTAGCAGGGTTGATCCTGAGGCCGTAACTGCAGGGAAAACAAACAAATGCTTACTGTTACTGAAAGTCCCACTTCACTGAACACTTTCTTTCATTTTTAAAATGGCTCCTCTGCTGCAGTGTTTACTTTACTACCCCACCCTATAATGGCAGCGGCAGCACTCCTGCGCATCAACATTCAGAAATTGGGTCAAGCCACTGCGCATCCGATTTACACACACTACTGATAACTTTGCTCAAAACTGCACAAACTTGCACTGTTCTTTTCCTAGCACATTTATATGATTTGCCACGGACTTTTCACTTGCTGAAAACATTTCTTTAGCTCACAGTCCCTTAAAGCCTCAGGATTTCAAGCACAGGATTGCCTGTAACTAGTGCTGCACATTTTGCTACAACTCACAGTCGCTCTACTGGCTTTGAAACTTTAAACTGATGCTGAATCCATAACTATGCTCACAGTCAATGGCTTAACAGACTTGGTTTAGCTGGTAAAACTTGACACAGTCTTTATTTGCAAAGCGACCACACTGCTGCACACATATTCAGCTGGCTTTTGGCAGAAAATTACTGTTTGAGCAATTATTACTGTTTGTACTCACTGTTATCAGTAGCTGTTTGCTGCAATGGAAAAACGGCCTGCAGCCAGTCTTGGAGGCCTCAGAAAGGAAGCGGGTGGGCAGTCCTGCCGATCATCTCTTCGATCACCACACTCACAATCCAGTCGATCGAGATGCGGGTTGAGCCCGATTTTAAACAGAAAAGTCTATTTTTAGTGCTTTTACAGCGCTTTTTAGTCACCGCGATGCTCCTCCACTAAGCCAGTACATGCACTCCACTCACACTCCCTCTCGAATGCTGGGCAGTCACTGTAGAGCTGGCTGGGGGCGGGACTGATTGCAGCCTCACCAATCACATGACGCCATGCAAATGAGCCTCTTTCCCTCGCGAGTGCTCTTCTCTTCACAGCGATCATCGAGCAGGCAAATTTAAACTGCAGAAACCACTTTTTTTTTTTTTCCTCTAACTGACTCCATGGCGGGAGCCCATTTCAGCCATTTAGCATGGCCATTCACACAGCAAGTCTCTCAGTTTACTCAAAAGCATTTCCAATGTCCAGGACACAATTTTCCTGTTGCTACCCCTAGTCTTCCACACTTTTCTTTATCACAACAGTTCTTTAAAAACCATTTCCAATGTCCAGGGCGCAATTTTCCTGTTGCTACCCCTAGTCTTCCACAGTTTTTTTTATCACATAGTTCTTTAAAAGCTGGCAAAAACACTGTAAATATTTGATGCAGGACAAGGGCATACTCTTTCAGCTTTACTGCTCCTTAGTAAACAGTTGGCATTTTAACAGCAGAATATGAACCACAGCACACAGCTACACACTAGTTAAACTTACTTCAGCTTTTTGGGCTACCCACTGCCAGATAACCAAAACGCTAGCCCCTTGCCCGAGCACTCTTTCTCCCAAAATTAAAATCCAAAGCGGTGCCTCCATTTTGTAACCCCTGCACCCCTGCCTTTTTGCAAAATGACAGGTGGTATGCTGTTGAAGCTGACAGCAGTACCTGGTGGGGACTGGGTTCGGGGAGGACTAGGTTACTCGGCACAAGGGGCCTAGGTTTGGCTACTCTGCACAGGGGCATCCAAGTAAATCCAAACACAGGAAGCAATAACTGTAATGTCCAATACCAGGAATGGGATTATAAAGTGTGGCTTTTATTCACATCCAAACGGAACAAACAAAGCATAGATGGACCCCCATGGGGCTACATTCCTGGTAATGCAGATAAGAGATACAGAACACTTCTTCAACATTCCAGCCCTCAGGCCCTGAACCCACCAGAGACACAGCCCAGACTTACACGCTGCTTTGGGTACACAGCCCGACTGGTACACTATTTGGGTTTTTCCCGGCCCGGCTCCCTTGTCAGCCACTCGATCCCGGTCCATATGGCAGTGGACCAAATTTTCTGTTGGTGGCTCCCCAAACCACCTTAGAGCCTTTGACTCCTTAAGGGAAATTTCCTTTCCATCCCATGTCTGGGTACTTCCCTCAGCACTGGCCAAGTGCCTGGGGCAAAGCAGAAATCCAGATCAAATCCATAGAGGTGGACCTGGTTACTAAAGATGGGGGGTCTCCCACCTCCAGCTTCCACAGTCCATACCCAGCCATTTCTCTGGACATTAAACAACTGTTTTGAAAGCTTGGCAATGTAGATTAAAGGGTAAACGTATAGAACATCTCCTCTACATGTCTTGGCTTTCCTTTTGTGCTGTACTTGAACATACTTTTATTTTGGCTAAGCCTATTCCTCTAGGCCTCACACTAATTCATCAGTCCAATCCCCACTTTAACACAGTTCAGGTGAAACATAGGCCCTTTGACAAGAGCAGAACTCACCCTTTGGTTGCAGGTGCCCCACAGGTGAATCTTGACAGCTCCGTGTGCCACAACACAATTGCGAAAATAAGGCAGCTTCTTCCCTAGCCAGAACCAGGGGGTTGCCCCTGGAATAAAAGGCAAACCTTCCACCCCCATCCCCTCAGGGATGGGGCACAGAGACCAGTAACAGCGGTCTCCACCACTTCAAGAACAGCTTACTGTGTTCCTCTTTAGGCGGAAACACACAACTTTCCCTAAAAGTAGCTCTATATCAGAGCTTAGGCTCCAAGAGCCTGTGCACAGACTGCTGTGCTCCTCTCTTCTTGACTGCTCACTCACAACTGCTTGCTTTCTGTTCAAAAACTCCCAACATTCTAACCTAACTCCTATCTGCAGATTCCAGTGTGGCTCATGCAGCTGCGATAGTTCTATGGTGATGTCATCCCTCAGTCTCAACTGAGACTGAGAACAGAGTGAGACAGTGTGAAATCCATTTAACTGGAGTTTCACAAGCTGCCTTCCCTGCCTACCACTAGGTCTTACTGGGATTCTAGTAACCCTGGGTAACAGGGGGGTTACACATATTATTATTTGCATACCACCATTGGAAAGGTAATTTTGTGCTGAACAACTTTGCAGCTGATATTTTGTGTATATCATGTATACTTTAGGAGTTATTCACATTTGTTTATGGTATGGTGTGTATGGCTTATGTTGCCTGTTTTAGTGAAAAATTTATTTTTTTTTGCTGTTTCAACCAGCATAGAAAAAAAACAGAATTGCATATTATTATTTGCATACCGCCATTGGAAAGGTAATTTTATGCTGAATAACTTTGCCACTCATACTTTATGTCTAGCACTTACGGTTCTTGAGCTATTAGGATTTGTTTGTGGCATGCTGACTATAGCTTGATTTTGCTTAGAAAGGCCCAGGATTTACTGTTAACAGTTTATTTATTTATTTATTTAGCTTTTGTTAACCAGGTAAGTACACTAGACAAGCAATTTGCCTATTTTCAGGTACGACCCGGGAGAGTACAAGAAATTACATACATACACACTTGGGACAACATGGTACATAATTAAGAACAGGTCACATGTCATGAGACTACAAGGTAAGATTACACATCACATAATTAGGAACAGGTTACACATCATGAGACTACAAGGTAAGATTCCACATCCCATGATTAGGAACAGGTTACACGTCAAGAGACTACAGGTAAGATTACACATCTTGCATCAAGTTTGGGGCAGTACAGAAATACTACATTTTAAAGGCCAGCAGTTTTGTATGGGTGCAAGTGCTAAACATATGTCATGGGGGTTTCTGACATCCGCAGCCGATGCACTTTTAAGATGGCTCCATAGGGAAGAGCGCAGGCTGCCCTGCGAGGGGACAGCACAGACCTGGGTTGGGAAGGTATTCCAAAGTTTAGGGGCACATGTTGCAAAGTCCCTTTCACCCATCTTGGTCCTAGTCACAGGTACCTTGAGTGTGGCAGACTCCTGAGACCTAAGGTGATATGACGAGGGGCAGTTTGGGCCGGCAAGCTTACCACCCCTGGAGGGGTACCCGTGTTGAGGACCTTACCAGTGAAGCAACCAAGGACAAAGTCAATGTACTTTTGTAGGCGAGAGCCATGTAGCTTGTTGTAGAGTTCACAGTGATGAGTGAGCTAAATGATAGGACGCAAGCGACAGATATTGTTATGTTTCACCCACCACCTGGAGAGATGGGCCTTAGTGGTGCTAGCAAACAGCAGCAGCCCATAACACAAAGAGGGGAGAAGCATCCCTCTCGCAAGGGCAACACGCGCGGCTGGTGTGAGGGTGTTGTTTTTTGCCCTGTAGGCCAGACCCAGTTTACAGTTGACTGTTTTAAATATCCTCTGAATATGAAGGCCAAGGTCAAGCTGTGGGTCCAGCATTACTCCCAGGTATTTGAAGTTGTCCGTGATAGGGATCAGGACATCTCCCTTGCTGGATACACAGAACGGCACACGGGCAGCCTTAATTCTTTGCCTGGGACCCAAAGAGCATGGCCTGGGTTTTTTTTAGGTTAAGGACAAGCTTGTGGTTCAGGATCCATGCCTGAATGTTTACAAGGTCTTCACTCAGTTGTTGATTGATGACCACCACCTCATGGGAGTGAGACAGGATAACCAGTCGTCTGCGTAGAGAACTGGTTTACAGTGGGCTGCGGTTTCAGGGAGGTTATTTATAAAAATGGAGAAGAGCATTGGTCCAAGGATGGAGCCTTGGGGGACCCCTACCATTACTGGGATGGGACCCGAAAGCTCTTTGCCCAATTTGACCCATCATGCTCTACCATATAGGTAGTTGTCGAACCAGCTAAGCTTAGTAGTGGAAAGACCAATTGTCTAAGCTGAGTCGACAGCATGGCATGGTCGACCAGGTCAAACGCCTTTTGAGAGGTCAAATGAAGAGGGGCCCCTAGAGTTTACCCTGGTCCATGGCCTCCGTGATCCATGATGTAACAGTAACTAGGGCTGATGAGGTACCATGCCCTTCCTGAATCCATGCTGTCAGGAGTCATTATGTCATGCGCTCTAAGTACTCTGAGAGTTGCCCTGCCACAACTTTCTCCAGTAGTTTGCTAGCCGACAGGATAGATATAGGGCGATAGTTCTCTATCAGCTTAGGGTTCCCTTGTTTAAGGATTGGGACTACCCTGGCAACCTTCCATATGTCTGGGATAACTCCAGTTGCCAAGGACAGATTGAAAATGTGTGCCACTAGAGGTGCCAGCCAGGGGGCACCAAGACTGAGGAGCTTGGGTTCTAAGCCATCTTGTCCAGCACTTGAGTAGGGGGAGAGTCCCGCTAGCAGTTTCTGCATCTCTTGAACTACCACTGCCCTGAACAGAAAAGGTGGGCGGAGTGAAGATGGTGCTGTGGGCTGATTGCCACTGACACCATCGTCATTTGGGAACGACGAGGTGTACTTCGACAGAACTGCAAAATAATGGTTGAAGGAGTTGGCGATGGTTTCTGAGTTGTTACAGCTCGAACCATCGATTATCATGTCGGTGGACTCAGTGCTCTGTGTACCACTCACAACTTGTTTAATGTTCCTCCAGAACCTTCTAGGATCCCTAGCCGAGTTCAATAAAGCAGATTTGCAAAATTCACTCTTGGCAATCCTAATGTTCTTTTTGCATTCATTTCTGAGTTGTCTATATCTCAGAAAGATGGCTTGGTCAGCCGTGGCCTTGAACTTGGCCCAGCACTTATCTCTAGTGTTGAGGAGTGCCAGGAGGCTACCATGAAGCCATTTAGTAGCCATTCCCCTCACACTCCATCTGATGAAGGGGGCATGTTTCTCCTGCAAGGCCCTTAGAGAGCAAAGAAAGTGACCGACAGCGGATGCAGGGTCCTTAGCATTCCAAACTGCCCCCCAATCTGTGTACTTGATGTCATTTTGAAAGGAGGACAGATCAAACTTGGAGTAGTCTCTGATCTGGATAATTTTATGGGGAATTTTTTGATGTGGTACCCTCCAGACACAGTACACCGGGGAGTGATCAGAGATAGAGTCCAGTAGGATACCCGACGAGCTGATCCTATCTGGTCTATTTGTCAGGATCCAGTCCAGGAGTGAGCCCTTACCACCACTAGTAGGGCATCTGTAGGATCCTGACAAGTTGAGTCAGAGAGAGACTGGTAAGTGAGGGTTCAAAGGCTCTTGGCATTGACACCCAACCAATTTAGGTTGAGGTCACCCAGAATGATTAGCTCATTCTGCCGTGTTGCAGCACCAACTGCACCAAGGAGACCAGTCAGTCCTCTACGCTCCTTTTGGAGGATTGTATGCAAATACAATGTGAATCTTTTGCCATCCCTAGTAACAGTACTGTGTGCAGAGCCTCACAGGGGACTGCATGGTCTGTTGATCAGGGAGGGAGGACAGGTTTAGATGGTTCCTGTAGTAGACCAGGATGCCACCACTTCTCTTACTTCCCGGACGATCTCGTCGGATAAGGTCATAACCAGGGAAGGCACATGCTGAGCTAGGGGTGGAAGGCTTCAGCCAGGTTTCTGTAATTCCAAGAATGTCAGGACTGTGCTGAGTTACCCAGACATGAAGTTCCGTTAGGTTTGGGAGTAGGCTTCTGACATTTAGATGGGTCACCTTCAGCCCTTTAACCACTGTATACAGGAGACAAGTGGTGCAACTTCAGAGAGCTCCTGTGGAGGCAATGTGTTAAAAGCACCAATCATGGTAATGCTGGAGATTTCTGTAGGTAGTAAGTTGAACCAGGTTGAGGCTCTGTCAAGGTAGGAGTGCTGAGGCTGAGAGTTCCGGCAGTGAGGTATCGTAAAGGTCAGACTGTCCCATCTTCTGGTTAGGTGGAGGACCAATTACGGGGTCAATATTGATTGGACTCCAGGGGGCATAAGGCCCAGTGCAGTCTTCTTAGCTAGAATGCAGGTCTGGTACTTTAGCCTGCTGGATAGCTACAGCCAGTTAGCCTGCTCACAAATGTCACGTGTCAGAGAGGCAGGCTGCTGAAATAAGGAGTCTACATGCCTTATTAAGGGCTACAGCTATGCACCAGAGCACAGTGTCAGTAGCAGATCCATAGATAACAAACCCATAATCAATAGTTGAGACAAAAGAGCTCTGGATAGCGAGGTTCAAGGCTTCAGCCGTTAGGCAGTGTTTATGCTTGTATAGTAGCCTTATGCAGGAGTTCACAGTTTTAGCAATATTGTCAATGTGTTTGGTATACAAGAGGGAGCAGTCAAGGGTCAGGCCCAAGTATGTAAACATGTCCACCTGCTCGAGGGCAATGCCCTCACAGTTGTTAATTATTAGCTCACAGTCCTTGTACTTATTGTAGGTTCCATGGAACAACATTGTTTTAGTTTGTTGTGGTTAAGGACGAGTTTGTGTGAACAAAACCAGTCTTCCACTTCTGTGAAACTTTCCTGCAGTTGAGACTGAAGGGAGGTGTGGTCAGTGTAGCATGTGAAGATTACTACATCATCCGCATACAGTAACATTCTGTTACGGCAGGAGGCAGGGAGATTGTTCAGGAATATGCTGAATATCAAGGGACCCAGGATAGATCCTCGGTGTACTCCAAAGCGGATGGGAAGGGATGACGAGAGGAATTCACCAATCCTGACCTGTTGGGTCCGGTTACTGAGGAAGCTTTGAAACCAGAGGGTAGTGTCACAAACGCACTCCACAGGTCAGGTCCTCTGCTCCCACAGTGCCAACCTCAGAGTGCAATAGTGTGAACAGGTATCAGACAGGATAACCCTCCTGTCTGTTTTGGGTCTGAATCACCTTTAGCCTCAAGTTCTGGGGGGGGGGGGTTCAAATTGTGAACCTTATGCTAGCATATCCAATGTACAGGCTCATATATGTACCCTCTTCGGGAATTGCGGTACAGTCCTTTGCCAGGGGCACCTAACCAGGTCTCCAGAATGAACCCTTAAAACTCTATAAGAAACCTTAGGTATATTCTTACCTTTTTCAAGCTTAGTAACACAATCAAGCCTTTTAAACAGTTGTCAGACTTAAAATACAGCCACTTCACATGCAAAAAGAAATTGAGACACCCAGGCAGTATTTTAAAGAAAAGGGTGTTTACTAAAATATGATAAAAACATGTAAACTAACACACAGAACAAATCTCATAAATCTCACAGTCATCTACAAATAAAAAGGAAAGTGCCAGAAATCCAAACTCCTACCACAGACACCTAATTCTTCTCTAAGTGTTTCCTTTAAGTGCTTGTTAAATCAGAGTACTGTCTTTCTCTCAGAGTCCCAAGAATGATATCACACATTTCAGAAACAATTATATATTTTCAGCTCTATCTCCCCACCCCCTTGGTGAGTCATCTAGCTCCTCCTTTTAGAATTAATTCTTACAAACATAATTTCCTACCAGGATGTATTTTAAAATTAATGGTACATCAGAAGAAAAAAAACATTTCCTAAATATGGCATCCTTTAATTAAACATTTCCCTTTGATCTTAACATTCCCACATCTGTCATGTCCCTTGGCTGATTTCCTGTGCCAGTGAGATCTGAGGAATTTTATGACTCTTCAGCTAGTTGCTAAATGGAGAGGAACTAGCCCAATTACCTTTCTCTTGAAACGTCATAAAATTCGTATTTAAGTTCCAACTTCAAAAGCAGCAGCAGGCAATAAACCGTCTCTGAAAGGATGTCTCAATTAACTGTTTTCCTCCTGGTCTGTTTAATTACATCCTGTAGTTCTCAACCACTGACACTTTGAAGTTACAAGCCAAATTCCTCACACACTAAAATGTTATACACAGACCATGTGTTTATAATACCAATATCATACAATAATCATAAGCAAGGGGCAGAGCATCACAATCCTCCCCACCTAGACTGAATTTGGGGGCTCTATCCCCTGCATGGGATGAGCTCCCTAAGTCAGTTCATTCCTCATATAGATGCGACAAGCCATCTGAGTTCTGATTGGTTGCTTCAGCCCTATGTAAGATCGTCATGTCATACTCTTGCAAGGCAAAACTCCATCTTAATAGTATACCATTCTTTTTTCCCATTTGTGTCAGCCAAACCAGTGGGTTGTGGTCAGTTTGTACCTCAAAATGATGCCTGTATAAGTATGGCTCTAACTTCTTTAGGGCCCACACCATGGCAAGACACTCTTTTTCCACAGTGGAGTATGCCTGCTCCCTGGGAAGCAACTTTTTACTCGGGTACACAATGGGGTGATCCTTCCCTTGGTTGGATGTCTGGCTCAGTACTGCCCCAATACCCACATCTGAGGCATCAGTCTGAACTATAAAGGGTCTGCTATAGTCCGGACTTGTCAACACAGGAGCACTGCACAGTGCCTCCTTCAGTCTGGTAAAGGCATTTTCACAGGCCGGTTTCCAGATAATTTTCTTAGGCATCCTTTTCTTTACCAGGTCATATAGGGGAGCAGCCAGGGCACTGTAATTGGGTACAAATTTCCTATAGTACCCTGCTGTCCCTAGAAAACTCCTGACCTGCTTCTGCATTTCTATTCTGGGCCATGCCTTGATCACCTCTATTTTCACTTGGTTAGGACAGAGCTGTCCCCGGCCTACAACATGCCCAAGGTATGCCACTTCAGCCATGGCCACCTGGCACTTCTCAGCTTTGACAGTGAGCCTGGCCCTCTGTATCCTGCCCAGCACTTCTCTAAGGTGGGACAGGTGTTCCTGCCAGCTGGCACTAAAGATGGCAGTGTCATCCAGGCAAGGGCATAGCTACCGATATGCCAGACACGCCACGGCGTGCTGTTGCAGATCAGCGGGGGTAGCAGGCACCAGCTGGTCTCTGCATTCCTTTGTTCGTTTTTTTTCCCGCATTTCGCAGGTTTTCCTGGCCAGTCTTTGTCCTTGTTTTTAGGTCGGGGGTGGGGTGGATCAGCTTGCCAACCTGCTTACAACTCCATTGGACCTGATTGCGAAATATGTTGCTGTCTCTCAATCAGGTCCGTTTGCCAAGAAATGAGGCGTGGTACTGGGTAGTAAGGGGTGGAGTTAAGGGTGGGCAGGCTCTTTAAATGCCCCTGTAAAACACTGTGTGGTCTATGTTTTTTGAATTGCGACTGGAGAGAGGACAGGACACAGTGGAGAGTCGGGATCGGGATGGAGCTATTAGATGGGAGTCGCAGCCGGAGGATTTTTGGGAAGGTGCTGTCAGTGTCTGCTGTTTTCACTCTTGTGAGGCTGGGGCAACTGCTGAGTGGATTTCGCCGCCACAGACTGAGAGACTCGAGAGAGGGAGAACGCGAGCGTGACTTGCGAGGATTCTGAGGACTCAAAATGAGAGAAACGATATCAAGTTGCAAACAAGAAGCAACCACCATCGGAGTCAGCCAGTCAGATGAGAAAAGTCAAGAAAAGACAGACGAGTCTGAGTTTGGACTGTCCTGGGACCTAAGACTCCTAACAGTCACCACACTGAGCTGAGCTGCCAGCTGAGGCACTTCAGGTGAGTCCCTTTAATCTTTTAGGGCAGTGGCCATGGGTACCTTGCTGGCTTGCTTTTAATCTCATCTAATCTGCTGGAGAATGGTCTGACTACCTATTCTCTCTCCTCATGCTTACCCTACCCCATGATTTGCCATGTGTTCTGTCACAATAGGGCTCCTAGTCCTTCATGCTGCCATTTGTGGCACACTTTTTGCGTGGTAGTACTAGTGGCTGGCAGCGTAATGGGGCATCCAGTTTTTACCTGTTTTACACAGTCACCGCTAGTAAGGGAGGAGAGAGAGAATGTTGCTGACAGCAGGGAGCACATAGTGAGACTGGAACTGCAGAAAAATTGGGGGTGTTAAGGACTAGGGCAACACAGTCGTTGGGGAACCTCTGCAGGATTCAGTGGGTCGCTAAGTTCATAGATCTGCTGTTTAGCCACTCAGTCAAATTGCAATATGTAGCGAGTAAGTGTTTTCCATAACACTAATGAGAAACGTGTACGCCCTTGTGTCAGATCACTTCTCTCAGTTCAGATGAGACCAAGAAGACCTGACTAGAGTTTGGACCAATGAAAAGTGTTTTGTTAATTTTACACTCGATACAAATTTGATTCTAGAAAACAGTCGCACAAGGAACTGAATGGAGAGAAGTGTTTTCATGGGTGCACGGATATTTTGGGAACTGGCCCCTTCCTTCCCACCCACTCGAGCAGTTCCAGCATTGTGTGTGTGTGTCCACTCAACTGAGATGTAATATTCATTTTTAGTGCTGCTTATTGCTTCCATCCAGTTTTGCAGGGGCAAGGCAAGGATTCAAGCACACACTGGGGGTGGGGGCAATGAGCCTGCAAGGTCATACACTGCGACAGTGCTCAACCACCTCAGGACCAGGGAATGACTGGGACACACCCTGTTAAGGTGGGTGCCTGTGAAGAAGTGAGACTCCTAGTACTGAAAATTTAGGCTATACATAAAATGTAGACCATTCTGCATTGCAAGGTTTACCCAAATCAGTACCTTTTTTTTTTTTTTTTTCTTATTTGAAAACAGGGCACAATGAGCTGAGGCTCCCTTCCAGGTGCGAGAAGGGACTAGAGAGGCTATAGAAACAATTTTCAGGAAATTTTGATAATGCTGCCACTCTGAGCTCTTGACTGGGGGCTTTAGGAATAGCTGCCCTTCAGAGGTATTAGCGGCTGAGTAGTGAGCCAGATTAACAGAGTACATGGCTGCTGTGAGTGTAGTCTACTGGGGTGGGCCGGGGGATCTTAGTTTTTATTTATTTTTTTGTTTTAGTCCTTTTTTACATTACACAACTTTCTGTCTTGTAGGGTGAGGGGTGCTGTGGGAACTGGGAAGGAACTAGAGTAGACAGTGTTTTCTTCACGTGGGAACTTGCTGAAGTTGAACTTGTGATTTCCAAATGTGATCACTTGACATTGAGTGGACTGCTGCTTGCCTGCAATGGTGTCCCTCAATTTAGAATTTTTCAAGCTGACAGTCATTATGTGGCTGTCTTATTACTGTTTTCTTTTCACTTTACAAGCAGTTCTGAATTGAATTGAACTGTTTCCTTTATTGTTGACTGAACAGTTCTGTATGTTGGGACAAGCAGAATAGGACTATGAAGCACAACAAAGGGAACAGTCTGTTAATTCTAATTGCAGTTATTACTGGAGGAAGAAAAATAATTCTTCTTCTGTCCAGAAACTTTGAATATAGCTGCTCATAGTCTCAAGTTTAACTGTGTGGTTATCTTATAACTGTAGGTGTTCTGTGTTTTTTTTTTCCAATTTGTTCATGGCATTATTTTATTGCTGGTAGTGTTACCCCCTCTAACTTTGGCAAAGCGCTGTTGAATGCTATGATTTTCCAAATACAGTAAATGAATTTGAACCCACACTTGTTCTAGACACTGCCTTGTCTGCTTGGCTGTTGTGGCTCTTCATAATAGAGTGCAAGCTGCTTTGTGAAGGAGCATCAGATTTTAAGAGTTGTGAGCAGAATTTTAAAATTAATTTTACATTTTTACTCAAGATTACAAATGAGAAAAATAATTTGGTATGGGAGGCAGAGTACCTAAACCAAATTCTGCTCATTGTAACTAAAAGGTAATCTGGTGGCTGGCTAGTTTGAATGGACCTCTGTGGGACTGGCTACCTTGATGTGGTACAGAGGCTTGTCACAATGCAATATTGTAACCAAAAGCCAGTCTGTTAGTCTGACACCTGTTGATGGTGGTGTACTGGCATACAACACAGAAAATGACACTAGCATCTGAGAGGGCATGGACGGTGGGGAAGGGGTAGCTCACCCTAAAAGGGGGTGGGTAGCGATGAGTCCACTTGGTGTGCAGCTCAGAAATTCCTGGCTACACCCCTGCATCCAGGTACCCCACAGCTTACTCCTCAGCACCATTTAACACCTGGTTCACCAACCTTTGGAATGTGGCTGGGGCGTTCTTCATTCTGAAAGGCATTACTTTGAATTCAAATAACCTATTGGAGTGATGAAGGCTGATCTCTCCCTAGCTCTGTCAGTTAACTGTACCTGCCAATACCCCTTTGTCAGGTCAATAGTCTTAAGATATGTTGCACCTCCCAACTTGTCCAGGAGTTCATCTGTCCTTGGCATCGGGTGGGCGTCTGACTTTGTGACTGCATTCAGTCCATGAAAGTCCACACAAAAATGAGTAGAGCCATCTGGCTTGGGCACAAGGACTACAGGTGAGGCCCAGCAGCTGTGGGATCTCTGGATTACCTCTAAATCCAGCATTTCCTCCACCTCCTTCCTAATGTCCTTTTGGACAGCCTCTGACACCCGATATGCTATCTGCTGTATGGGCATCTGTGTCCCTGTCTCCACATCATGCGTCGCTAAGGGCGTTAGTCCAGACTTGACGCTAAACAGTGGGGCAAAGTCTGCTAAAACCTCCCTTACTTCCTGGATCTTGTCCGGGGTCAGCTGGGGTGACAATTTAACTGCTTCCACAGAGGACTCCCATCTGCTTTCTTCTAGCAAGTCCAGAAGGGGGACTCCTTCATCCATCCCTTCCCCATGACTACATACTGCAAACACCATGTCAGCCCTATTAGCATATGGCTTCATCATGTTGACATGGTACATTTTTTCTGTATGTCTTCTGTCAGGTAACTCTATGATATAGTTCACGTCATTTACCTTTCTACTTTGTACGGTCCTGCTCGCTCAGCCTGCAGCTTGTCCTTCCGGACCAGGATGAGGACCATGACTTCCTGACCCACCGTGTACAAGTGAGCTCTGGCTCTGTGGTCATACCACACTTTTTGTTTTTGTTGGGCAGCTGCCAGGTTTCTCTGGGCTGTCCCCATATGCTCCTTCAGCCTTTCCTAAACCTAAGGACATAATCCACTATGGAAGTTCCCCGGGTGGTGTGCTTGCCTTCCCAGTCCTCCCGGATCAAGTTTAGGGGCCCATGTACCCAGCATCCATATAAGAGCTCAAAGGGGACAACCCTGTTGACTCTTGGGGCACCTCCCTGTATGCGAACAACAGGTGGAGAAGGTATTTCTCCCAGTCCCTCCCATGCTGTTCAGCAAATGCTTGGAGCATTGACTTCAGGGTACCATTAAATCTTTCCATAAACCCATTGGCTTGCAGGTGATAAGGAGTCGTGCATCTCTGTATCACCCCACACCTCTCCCACAACATTTAATCAGGTCCGACATGAAGGAACCACCTCGATCGGTGATAACCTCCTGCAGAAACCCAACACAGGAGAAAATCCCAAGAAAGGCATCTGCCATTTTGTCTGTCCTCAATGAGGATAGGGTGACTGCCTCAGGGCACCCGGTGGCATAATCCACCACAGTCAGGATGAACCTCTTCCCGGAGGAGCTATGGGTATTTAAAAGCCCCACAATATCCATTCCTACCCTCTGGAATGGCTCCTCCACTATGGGCAATAGAATTAGGGCGGCTTTGGTTTTCTTACCCGCCTTCCCTATTTTTTGGCACTGGTGACAAGATCTGCAATACTCCTTCACCTGCTGGGTGAAGTTGGGCCAATAGAAATTCTGGGCCAACCGCTGCGTAGTGCATGCGATTCCCAGATGACCAGACAAGGGAATATCGTGTGCAATCTTGAGCAACTGCTCACGGTACCCCAGGGGAATGACAAGCTGCCTGCCTATCACCCCTCCCTCTGTCTTAGCATCCTGCATATACATCAGTCCATTTTGCCAATAAACTTTATGTTTCCCATCACCTCCCTGTGCTCCATCAGAGTCTGCCCAAGCCCTCAGCTTCTCTAGACTAGGGTCACTTTTCTGAGCAGCTGCAAACTCCATACACATTCCCAAGGTGTGGGACAGGTCCCCTTCAGTATCTAAACTAGGGTCCCTAGCTCTAGCATCAGGGCAGTCAGGATCACTGCCATCCCTAACCCTCTGACAATGGGTCACCTCTCCTTCCTCGGAGTAACTCTCCATAGCTGTTTAGTTAACTGCTACCGGGGAAATTTCTACCCCCCTTTCATTAGTCTCCATATCAAGAGACACAGGCTGGGGAACCAGCCTCCCAGTGGTTTCCACAGTGGCTTCTATGGGGTTCAGGGAACTACAATGTTCCCTTGCCGCTTGACTATGGGTAACTGCACACACCATCCCATTTGAGAATGTTGTTGAGGATGATGTCAGCTGCTAAAGTTTC
The DNA here is from genome assembly GCA_016271365.2 of Neoceratodus forsteri. Lineage (NCBI taxonomy): Eukaryota > Metazoa > Chordata > Ceratodontiformes > Ceratodontidae > Neoceratodus > Neoceratodus forsteri. Next base: position 1,198,773,803 of record CM057452.1, read on the forward strand.
GGCTACAGCAACAAGTTGCACAGTTCCCCTTGTTTCACCACAGTCTTGGAGAACACTAGTGAGTGGTAATGTTTTCTCCTCCCCAGCGAGCCCTTGTACAGTTACAAATTTATTGGGTATAATCTGACCAGGTCCTACCAGATCCCCTTTTACCAATGTCAGGGATGCCCCTGTGGCTCTTAACCCTTGTGTCTGTACACCATTCACAGTGACTGGGTGCATGTGTTCCCTCATGTTTACAGGCATGCTTTCAGGGACACATAAACAGCCCACTTCTTTCCTAGCACCACTTTGCATACTGCACGTCCTTTTGGGACACTGTCTGGCAATATGGCCAGTTTCTTTTGTTTCTTTTCTCAGAAAAATCTTTTCTTTGAAACCTGAGGCTAACCGGTTTCAGTGGAGGCAATGAGGGGGTTTAGCTGCCCTGAAGGCATGCTTTTCCCTTTCTGCACTGCCACCCCTGCCCCATTTGCTCTCAGAGCAGGTCTGCTCTTGGCATAGCGGTCCAAGAGTTCAGCAGCTTCTTGCACTGTTTTTGGATCTCGGTCCTCCAGCCAGGTTTTCAGCTCTGCTGGGCATGCCCCAAAAAACTGCTCTAACAATACAGCATTTTCAATTTTATCTACAGAGTTTGCTTCAATCCCTTCCCACCAATGTTTTACAAACTGACGTTGTTTCATGGCTAGCTCCTCTTAGCTCATGTCAGGGCTTCTCCTGAGCTTATGGAATTTAGCTCTGTATGTTCTACAGCTAATTCATACTTTTTTTAAAGTGCAGCTTTAAGTTTGCTGTAATCATTACTGTCCTCATTGTCCATTTGACCCAATGCACCCCGAGCTTTCTTGGTAAGTAGCGGGGATAGCTGGAAGCTCCAGGACCCTCTGGGAATATTTGCCTGAATACAAAATTTTTCAAAGGAATTTAAAAAGGCATCCATATCCTCCCCCTCTTTAAATTCAGCTATCAATTTGGAATTTAATTTATAACCCAGTCCTGTAGTTCCAGTTAAACCCGGGCCACTTACCTGCTCTGGTGCTGGGGTTTGGAGTCGTAGCTTCTCCAGTTCACGTTGCCTCTGGTGCTCACGCTCTTCACGGTCAGCCTCTCACTGTTCCCGCTCCCTCTTCTGCTCTGCAGCTCGCTGCTCTTGCCTCTCCTCTCTCTTGAATTCCCACTTCCACTGTTTGAACTCCAGTTCCATCCTCCGCAATTCCATCTGCAGCTTGATGGCTTCTGGTTCCAGAATGCTGTTGACCTTCCCCTGCTGCTGTAGCCCGTGGCTTGCACTGGCCCTGCTGTCCTCTTCACCAGATCTGGACACTGCACTGGCCACTTGCCCCTCCATGCCCAAGGTTCAGCCCTTTTCAGTCACAGACTATGACTCAACACTCTGGGCATCAGCGGCCATCAGAGCATCTATGAGGTTCTCCTTGTTGGCTTTCCCCTCATAATGGACTTCTCCGTCCTGGCACAACTGCCTCAAGTAGTCTGCAGTGTACCCACTATAGTTGGAAGCCATCTTCTTCCCTAACTACAGCTACTCTAACTTGCACTTTAGAAAAAAATTAATAAAACAGGTAGGAACTTTGACTATAAGCAAAATTATATAGTTCTGTTTGTCTTTTTAAAATTAAATCACTGCCTTATTTTGCAAGTGAGCTGTACAGTATTAAGCTGACACTCTGAACTATTAAAGCTTGTGCTACCAATTACTTTAAATCGCACCACTGCCAACCAAATCTGTCACAAACACAATCCACAGGTCAGACCCTCTGTTCCCACAGTGCCAACCTCAGAGTGCAATAGTGTGAACAGGTAACAGACAGGGTAACCCTCCTGTCTGCTTTGTGTCTGAATTACCTTTAGCCTCAAGTTCTGGGGGGATTCAAACTGTGAACCTTATGCTAGCATACTCAATGTACAGGCTCAGATATGTACTTCGGGAATTGCGGTACAATCCTTTGCCAGGGGTACCTAGCCAGGCCCCCAAAATGAACCCTTAAAATTCTATATGAGATCTTAGGTATATTCTTACCTTTTTCAAGCTTAGTAACACCATCAAGCCTTTTAAACAGTTGTCAGACTTAAAATACAGCCACTTCACATGCAAAAAGAAACTGAGACACCCAGGCAGTATTTTAAAGAAAAAGGTGTTTACTAAAATATGATATAAACAGGTAAAATAACATACAGAACAAATCTCACAAATCTCACAGTCATCTACAAATAAAAAGGAAAGTTATAGAAATCCAAACTTCTACCTCAGACACTTAATTCTTCTCTAAGTGCTTCCTTTAAGTGCTTGTTAAGTCAGAGAACTGTCTTTCTCTCAGAGTCCCAAGAATGATATCACACATTTCAGAAACAATGATACATTTTCAACTCTATCTCCCCATCCCCTTGGTGAGTCATCTTGCTCCTTCTTTTAGAATTAATTCATACAAACATAATTTCCTACCAGGAGGTATTTTAAAATTAATGGTACATCAGAAGAAACAAAGATTTCCTAAATATGGTATCCTTTAATTAAACATTTCCCTTTGATCTTAACATTCCCACATCTATCATGTCCCTTGGCTGATTTCCTGTGCCAGTTAGATCTGAGGAATTTTATGACTCTTCAGCTAGTTGCTAAACAGAGAGGAACTAGCCCAATTATCTTTCTCTTGAAACATCATAAAATTCGTATTTAAGTTCTAACTTCAAAATCAGCAGCAGGCAATAAACTGTCTCTGGAAGGATGTCTCAATTAACTGTTTTCCTCCTGGTCTGTTTAATTACATTCTGTAGTTCTCAGTCACTGACACCTTGAAGTTACAGGCCAAATTCCTCACACATTGAAATGTCATACATAGACCATGTATTTACAATACCAATATGATACAATAATCATAAGCAAGGAGCAGAGCATCACAGGTAGTTTCACTTGAAAGATCAAGGAGGGATATTTGTACGAGGAGAATATAGTGATTGATGGTGTCAAATGCCTTTGTCAGGTCAATAAAAGAGGCACCAACTAACTGGCCCTGATCAAGTGCATGATGGATATATGTGGTGAATTTGAGGAGTGCCATGGTAGTGGTGTGCCCTTTATGGAAACCATGCTGCTGGGAACATTGCAGGCTGTATTTTTCAAGGTACTTCATGAGCTGATCAGCCACTATCCATTCCAATGCTTTGGACAGAGGGGGGAGGATGGAAATAGGCCTGTAATTGTTAGTGAGAGTCTTGTCACCACTTTTGTGGATTGGGGTGACCACTGCTGACTTCCACTTTTGGGGGAACTGGGAGAACATAAGGGAACGGTTGAAGATTTTGGTTAGTGAGAGTAGGACTTCATCAATGGTGAGAGCAAGAAGTTTCAAATCCAGTGAATCGCCACTGACCCTAGACTTCCCAAGTACTTTAAGAATGTGTTTTTTAGCTAGGCTTGCTGGGATTGTTTTGAAATGGAATGGTGTGCTCCCTGGTGGCAATCCTGGGTTAACAGGAGCTAAGTTGACTGTGGCGGGGTCGAAACAGTTAGGGGGTAGCATGTGAGTAAGGTCAGCAAAAGTGGCGTTAAATGCTTTAGCAGTGGTTACATGGTCAAGACTGATGGCACCGTCTACGTTCAGCATTATGGGCATTGTTTTGGGATCCTTTCCAGTCACTTCTGCAAGGGTATGCCAGAATTTACTCCCGTCATTCCAAGTGCTGGCTAAGGTGTTCCTGTAGTAGTTTGCCTTCTCATGGTGGATTGCTCTGGTGAAGGCATTCCTCACTGTTTTGTAGGCCTGGATGTCAGTCTGGCTGCCAGTTGCCTTAGCTCGATGCCAGAGCTGGTCTCGAGATTTCATTTGTGCAAGGAGGCCTAGTGTAATCCACAGGTTATTGATACCCTTGATCTTATGCTTCTTAAACGGGGCATGAACATCGCAGACTGAGTTGAAACTGGTGATAAAGTATTCAAGTACTGTGTTGGGGGATGTATCAATTGGTGACCAGTCATGTTCATGAAGAAGTGGTTTAAGTGACTCAAGATGACCAGGGGGCAGCATTCTCCTGTTAATAGTTTTTTTTTGGGGGGGGGTGTATTTGTTGGTCGAGATGCACAGGATAGGGGAATGATCACTTAAGAAATCTGGGAGGACTGTAGTTTTAGAGATATGCTCAGGACGATTGATTAGCACCCAGTCCAGAAGGGTACAGGTCCCTGTTCTATAGTTTATTCTAACAGGTGATTTGACCATTTCCGAGAAGTTAGCGGCAGCCAGGGCATCCTTATAGCAGTTCGAGCTGGAGGCCAGCCAGCTGACTTTGAAATCGCTGAACAGGATAACTTCCGTATTATTTATTTATTTATTTTCAATTTACTATACTTTTTGCCTGTCCAGGTCGTCAGTTTCAGCCCTTGGTCATGGCCCCCTCAAGCCTCCACCTCCGGTGATCACCACGCTCTCCCAGTCACCCCTGGCTTGCCCCCCAGAGGGTGGGGTTGTGACACTGGTCCCCTTCCAGTGCCGCACTACTGGTACTGGTTGGAAGAGTCAGTAGTGGAGGCTGATCGAGTTCACAGGGGAAGGGCACCATAGAGATGACCCAGCACAGAGTTTTTGTCCCCTGTAATCAGGGGTGGGGACGTGCAATGACAACCAGCGTCTGCCCCACCCCTGAAGACTTGCAGATGCTGGTGTGATGTGGTTCAACCAGCCTTCGCTGGGTGCCGCTGTTTCACCGGACACTCAACCCCCCTCCCTCCCAGAGAAGGAGAGCAGTCCTAGGGATGCTCAATCCTTCTCTCCCGGGTCGGCCCGCCGATGACCCAGGTCCATTCCTGAACCCGGGACGCCAGCGTCTCAAGCGGAAATCCAACCGCTGCGCCGGTGGGCTGGCCAACTTCTGTATTCTGATCTAGGGAGCTGATACAGTAAAGGAGGGCGTGAAGGCCCAGACTGGTCAGCTTGAGTGGTATATAGACAGAGACAATAGTCAGGATCTTGTTATGAGCTCTGAGAAGTACCTTGGCAGCAAGGACTTGGATGTCATTTCTGAAGATGGCCATGGGTATGACATGACCCATGAGGGACTCTTTAAGGTAGAGGTTACAGCTTCCTCCTTTCTTGGTAAGTCTGTCCTGTCTGAAAACTGCGTATCTGGGAATTGCAATTGCAGAGTCAGGTATGTTCGGAGACAGCCACGTTTTGAGCACTGATAGGATGTCTGGATTGTGCTAGGAAACCCAGGCAGAGAGGATATCAAGTCTGGAGAGGAGGCTGCAAATGTGAATACCTACCAAGGAGAGGGGCCAGAGTTGGGGTTAATGTTACCCGAGAGGAGCAACAACAGCAGTATTAGACATTTTAAAAGGGCTTTGAGGTTGGTTCTGCAGGGCAGTAGGGCCCTTTTTTTTTAACAGGTTCCTTTCCATAAGGACGTTGTATAAGGTAGTGACTGGTTAGTAATAGTGAGGAGCTAAAAAGTAAGGGCACAGTTGCAGTGGTTTTGAAAACAGGCCAAATGTGAAAAGTTCTTGGAGGGAGCTTGCTAGAGGGAGTTGGGTAGTAATGGCTTGTAGTGGTCCCATATGCAGAGAGCAGGTGTTCATTAAGGAGGACACTGGATGAGTAGGATTGAGGCTCAGCACCACGGCCAGTTAGTGTGAGGACAACAAAGAGGGAAAACATATAAAGCAAAAGGGAGGCTGGTGACATTATATATTTTGCTACTTTCCTTCCAGTACTCCTAATGTAACATATCAATTGATTGATTTCCTATAGTACCCTGCTGTCCCTAGAAAACTCCTGACCTGCTTCTACGTTTCTGGTCAGGGCCATGCCTTGATCACCTCTATTTTCACTTGGTTAGAACAGAGCTGACCCCGGCCTACAACATGCCCAAGGTATGCCACTTCAGCCATGGCCACCTGGCACTTCTCAGCTTTGATAGTGAGCCTGGCCCTCTGTATCCTGCCCAGCACTTCCCTAAGGTGGGATAGGTGTTCCTGCCAGCTGGCACTAAAGATGGCAGTGTCATCGAGGTATGCCACAGCGTACTCCTCAGCACCATTTAACACCTGGTTCGCCAACCTTTGGAATGTGGCCGGGGCATTCTTCATTCCAAAAGGCATTACTTTGAATTCAAATAACCCTATCAGAGTGATGAAGGCTGATCTCTCCCTATTTCTGTCAGTTAACTGTACCTGCCAATACCCCTTTGTCAGGTCAATAGTCTTAAGGTATGTTGCCCCTCCCAACTTGTCGAGGAGTTCATCTGTCCTTGGCATCGGGTGGGCATCTGACTTTGTAACTGCATTCAGTCCATGATAGTCCACACAAAAATGAGTAGAGCCATCTGGCTTGGGCATAAGGACACGGGTGAGGCCCAGCAGCTGTGGGATCTCTGGATTACCCCTAAATCCAGCATTTCCTCCACCTCTCTCCTAATGTCCTTTTGGACAGCCTCTGACACCCGATATGCTACCCGTTGTATGGGTATCTGTGTCCCTGTCTCCACATCATGCGTCGTTAAGGGGGTTAGTCCAGACTTGGTGCTAAACAGTGGGGCAAAGTCTGCTAAAACCTCCCTTACTTCCTGGATCTTGTCCGGGGCCAGCTGGGGTGACAATTTAACTGCTTCCACGGAGGACTCCCACCTGCTTTCTTCCAGCAAGTCCAGAAGGGGGTCTCCTTCATCCGTCCCCTCCCCAAGACTACATACTGCAAACACCATGTCAGCCCTATTAGCATATGGCTTCATCAGTATTCAAGTACTGTGTCCACATTGGGGGATGTATCAATTGGTGACCAGTCATGTTCATGAAGGAGTGTTTTAAGTGACTCAAGATGACTGGGGCCAGCATTCTCCTGTTAATAGTTTTTTTTTGGGGGGGGATGTATTTGTTGGTCCAGATGCACAGGATAGGGGAATAATCACTTAAGGAATCTGGGAGGACTGTAGTTTTATAGATATGCTCGGGACGATTGAGTAGCACCCAGTCCAGAAGTGTACAGGTCCCTGTTCTATAGTTTATTCTAGTAGGTGATTTGACTATTTCCGAGAAGTTAGCAGCAGCCAGGGTATCCTTACAGTAGTTTGAGCTGAAGGCCAGCCAGTTGACGTTGAAATTGCCGAGCAGGATAACTTCTGTATTCTTTTTTTTTTCAATTTACTATATTTTTTACTTGTCCAGGTCATTTGTTTCAGTCCTTGGTCACAGCCTCCACCTCCGGTGATCACCGCACTCTCCCAGTCACCCCTGGCTTGCCCCCCAGAGGGTGTGGTTGTGACACTGGTCCCCTTCCAGTGCAACACTACTGGTATTGGTCGGGAGAGCCAGTACCAGAGGTTAATCAATGCCACGGGGGAAGGGCGCCATGGAGATGACCCAGTACAGAGTTTTTGTCCCCTGTAAGCAGGGCCGGGGACGTGCAATGACAACCAGCATTTGCCCCACCCCTGAAGACTTGCAGGCACCAGTGTGATTCGGTGCACCCAGCCTTCGCTGGATGCCGCTGTTTCACTGGACACTCAACCCCCCTCTCTCTCAGAGAAGGAGAGCAGTCCTAGGGACGCCCAATCCTTGTTTCCCTGGCTGGCCCTCTGATGACCTAGGTCCATTCCCAAACCCGGGTTGCTGGTGCCGCAAGCGGAAATCCAACCACTGGGCCGGTGAGCCGGCCAACTTCTGTATTCTGATCTAGGGAGCTGATACAGTAAAGGAGGGAGTGGAGGCCCAGACTTGTCAGCTTGTGTGGTATATAGACAGAAACAACAGTCAGGATCTTATTATGAGCTCTGAGAAGTACTTTGGCAGCCAGGACTTGGATGTCATTTCCAGAGATGGACAAGAGTATGACATGACCCATGAGTGACTCTTTAAGGTAGAGGATACAGCTTCTTCCTTTCTTGGTAAGTCTGTCCTGTCTGAAAACTGCGTATCTGGGAATTGCAATTGCAGAGTCAGGTATGTTCAGAGACAGCCACGTTTTGAGCACTGATAGGATGTCTGGATTGTGCTGGGAAACCCAGGCAGAGAGGGTATCAAGTTTGGAGAGGAGGTTGCAAATGTGAATATTTGCCAAGGAGAGTGACTCTGCACTGTTGTTAACCTTGTGGCCAAGTTGTGGAGGGCCGGGGTTGGGATTAATGTTGCTCGAGAGGAGCAACAGCAGCAGTATTAGACATTTTAAAAGGGCTTTGAGGTTGGTTCTGCAGGGCAGTAGGGCTCTTTTTTAACAGGTTCCTTTCCATAAGGACGTTGTATAAGGTAGTGACCGGTTAGTAATAGTGAGGAGCTAAAAAGTAAGGACACAGTTGCAGTGGTTTTGAAAACAGGCCAAATGTGAAGAGTTCTTGGAGGGAGCTTACTAGAGGGAGTTGGGTAGTAATGGCTTGTAGTGGTCCCATATGCAGAGAGCAGGTGTTCATTAAGGAGGACATTGGATAAGTAGGGTTGAGGTTCAGCACCACGGCCAGTTAGTGTGAGGACAACAAAGAGAGAAAACATATAAAGCAAAAGGGAGGCTGGTGACATTATACATTTTGCTACTTTCCTTCCAGTACTCCTAATATAACATATTGATTGATTGATTGTTTTTGCACTTTATTTAACTCCACTGTATTATTGTTTGTATACTATGTTAACTGATGAGGAGCCTTTGCAAAAGAGTCTATGACTGAAAGGGTGTAATTCCGATTTCTCAATAAATAAATAACTTACAGTAAGTGAACAGAAGAAGTAGAACACCAGAAATGGGGTGATAGTCCTTTAAGAGTTAGGGAGTGGAGGCATGTAAGGAGAAAAAAAGAAAAAAATAGCAGAAGAGGTCGGGGCCAGGGAGGTCGGGGCCAGGGCAGGTGGGACAAAAATCAGAGCATGGACAAGTTCAGGGGAGAGATAAGCCAGGAGACAGAGGAGGACCTGGGCTTGTGCAGTGTGAACCAATCTGTGAGGTTCAGATCACCGAGATGTCCGACCATAGACAGCAAGGAGGAGACCACCAGAAACTGAAAGCTCTGGCAACAGAAAACACTCCATACCTCCCCAGGGCTTCAGGGCGGCAGCAGCAGCAGGAGATAGCGGGCGGCGGCTGAGTTGGAAGCTGCACCGCGGAGGGTCTGTGCCCAATCAAGGGCAAAAGCAGCTGAGAGAGAGAGAGAGAGAGAAAGGAGAGGTTAGCAATGGTTGAAATGTGGGGGTGGAGGTAGACATAGAGAAGCACTGCAGAATTAGAAGATGAACAGCAGGGAGCCGAGACGGCAGGAAACAAAAGAAAAGAGTTAATCGGAGGTCAGGTCCCAGGTTAAGCAGCAGTTTACAGGGTGGGTCAGCTGCGGAGTCACAGAGAAAATGGGTGGGGAGTAGTGGGTGAAAAGTCTGTTTCTGCAGGAGCAGGAAAAATTAAGTAAGGAAAATTAAAAGTTTCAGTTAAGACAAGAGGGATACAAAGTAAAGAGTGGACAAAGTGAGCAAGCTATACACGGTTCAGGCAGGAAAGATAAAAAAATAGCTAGGGCTCTGTAGCTCTTGAAATTTGTGATTATAAATGAATTAACAGAGATTGCGAACAGAAAAATTGCAAACTGTAACAGTACAAGCAAAAATGGTTAAAGGCAAAATCTAAAATATTACAGAGCTATGCACAGTTCAGCATTAATGTTGTTGCTAACAGTAAAATATTTAACAAAAATCACAGCGTGGACAAGTTCAGAGGAGACATAAACTGGGAGACAGATGAGGACCTGAGCTTGTGTGGTGTGAACCAATCCATGAGGTTCAGTTGCCGAGATGTCCAATCATAGACAGCCAGGAGGAGGCCGACAGAAATTGAAAGCTCTGGCAACAGAAAACACTCCGTACCATCCCAGGACTTCAGGGTGGCAGCAGCAGCAGGAGAAAGCGGGCGGCAGCTGAATTGGAAGCTGCACCGTGGAGGGTCCGTGCCCGATCAAGGGCAAAAGCAGCTTCCCGGGGATTCAGGGTGGCAGCAGCAGGAGATAGCGGGCGGCAGCTGAGTTGGAAGTCGCACTGCGGAGGGTCCATGCCTGATCAAGGGCAAAAGCAACTTCCTTGGGCTTCAGGGTGGCAGCAGCAGCAGGAGATAGCGGGTGGCGGCTGAGTTGGAAGTCACACTGTGGAGGGGCCATGCCCGATCAAGGGCAAAAGCAAAATAATATCCCAAAATGCTTTAGAAAGAAACTCTATTGAATTCCTCAAGGTTACAAGTTTAAAACATATCAGTTAACTGAGCTACAATGAGATTAGGATCCTTTATGAAGTACTGTCATTTAGTCTAATGCTTACTGCACAGGTTTGGGATGCAAGAAACCACAGGTTCAAACCTAGTTTGAGCAATATACTCACTGTATGAATGTGAGCAAATAACTCAACCTCCCACTGCTCCAGTACACCCAGTTGTGACAATGGGTAGAAGCAGGACTCCACTGGAAATGAAACAATACTTCTCAGCAGTGCAGTCTGGTTGAGGGTACAGAAGGGCAGAGCTAACTCCAGCCTTTACAAGTTAATAGGGCACTGGTGTGGCAAAACAGCTGGTAGCCAGGGCACTGATATAGTGCTGTTATGGTGGAAGCTCTGCACTAAATGGGACACCAACATGTGCACAGCGTTGGTTTTTTATCCAGGCATATGCCCTAGTGTAGAGTCACAACTACAGAAGGGGTGAGGTAAGGGAGAGGGATTAGACTGCTGGCACTTGGTATAAGCTATGTTTGGGTGTGGGACTTGAAACCATATCCTTTGGAATTAGGGGAAGTGGTGCTAACTGAGCTGTTACTCAATCTTGTACTGAGACAAGAGGACAAGTTTATGAAGTGCACGCATTTCTATAAACACCAGAGTCATCAAAGAGGCACCATGTTCACTTGCTGGCTTCAAATACAAGGCCAACTGTTGAATCAACTGTGTTAGAAGGGCTGCTGTTAATTTATATATTTGTTCTACTGCAGCTATACATGTTGTATTTAAAACATGAAATCACTTAAAATGGGATAATGCTCAATTGTTTATTTATACAACAGCCTGACATTTTGTAATAAATATCATTTGTACTTAGCCTTGAGAGTTCTTGCATTGATACTTTCCTAAAATACTTAATAAGGGGATCATGGAAACTTTTTAATATTGACCCTGATTAATCTGCCAGCTATAGAAAACTGACATTTCATAATAAATACTAAGATGATAAACCGTTTTTTAAAATGCTTAAACATACTTTTTTCTGCTTCCGTAGTTTCAGTTTCTCTTCTTCAATTTGGAAAAGTAGGGTAAGGATTCAACAGAGAACTCTCTTGGATAGCTGGCTTCGGATACGAATTTCTGTTGCTGTCTTATCCCACACAGGATGCATCTCCAGATGCTGAAGTTGAAAGAGGAACAGAAGAAGAAAGCCTCAGAAACTGATCAACTGTTTTTGAAGATGGGGTTGGGACAAAAGTCCCAGCTACATGGGAGGTTTGAGTACAATTGCTAGTTACTGGAGGATGAGATGGAGGAGAACCCCCTGAATGAGACTTGGAGACAGTGGGATCTGAGGGTACATAGCTATTTACAGTCAAAGTATTCCTAGGTAATTGGGAATTCATGGGCAGGGTGACAGGAGAATCTATTGGGTTTGAAGCAGATGGCACAGCATCTGAATTAGATGAATTATTCTCATCTAGCCCCAGTGATTCTGGGTGTGCGGTGTGCAAAATTACCAGGAGTGTTGTTATAAATGCTTGGGGGAAGACTGGAAGCTGGGGATGTGTGCTGCAAAGAAGAATAGCTAGGTGGTGGGCTACAAGCAGCAGGAGTTTGAGAAACAGAAGGCTGAGAGTGGGTAAGAGGAAGACTAGAGTTAGGATTAGAAGTAGCAGATGTGGAACTGCCAACAAAGGGAGGAGGAGGAAAAGCAGGTTGATGATGAGCAGAGGAAACAAGAGGGTTTGAATTAGAAGTGGAAACCGGGGGAGAAACCAAATCCTACTGTGAGTATGTTGCACGACCTCCAGAAGCTGAAAACACAAAAAAGAACAAGTTACAATCGGTATGTATGTATGTAACCCCTAGGTGGCGCTATCCTAAGGGCTACTACCCCTGCCTGCTTAGCTAGTAGCAGGTTAAGGGGCCTGGGTAATGAAATGGGTGCCTCCACCTGGAGGTCAGGGTTGTTAGTGGTCAAGCTAACCTGGGCACACCCTCCGGGACACTGTAACCCCCCCCTCTTTCCCTTCTAGTGGCCTGAACAATATACAATAATTACTTTCACAATGACCCTTATTCACCAGGCAATTACCCACACTGTTTGCACTTACCACCAGAGCTGGTTCCTCTAGCTTGACCCTGGGGACCCTCTGTAAAACAAGGTTAAGCAGAGCAAATGGCAACAGTACAATACTTTTGGCACAAACTGGAACCACAGTCACGTTAAATGCAAACAAAGTTAAATCTGATTTATTCAGGGGTTTTGAACAAGGGAGGGGTGTAATCAGGTTGATTTGCTTAAAAGCTATATTAATCAGACAGTTATGCATGCAGTTCAGAGTTCCTACACAGTCACACACTCGGAGTACCCAGGCAGGAAAACGGTGGGCTAGCCAGGAACGTTGCAGCTAGTTGGGGCCCTGTGATGGAAGAAAGCAACATGCACAACACACACTATTTGTAATCCGGAGCCGGAGGGCTCAGTTCATGAAAGAAAAGGCAACAAGACAATCAGATGACAACATTTTTGGATTTAGCTGTTGTTGCAGGTAGCTACCCTGATGTTCACTCACGATACCCAATACTGGACACAGGCAGGATGAAATCGAGCCTGCAGGCTGTTGAGCTGGAGTGCCCAGAGAAGCAGGGCCCATACAAATCACCGAGGCATCGTTCCTGTTCAAGGCATTGAGCAGGGGGCTGATCCCCAGGCTGGTCTTTTGTCGATGACTTTGTCTGTGTAGCAGGTATTCTGGCTGGGCCACTGTAGCAGGGCCCAGGCAAACGGAAATGGATACAGATTCAGTCCGTGGAGCTGGATACAGCCTCCAGCAAGCAAAACACTGTTCAGACACACAGTGAGGAACCAAATCACGAACCACTATAAGCACACAGCACATTCACATGTAAGGAAATTCCACTGCCAGGCAAATGGCTCTCCAGTCTCAATTTTTATTTATTTATTTATTTCAATTGTTTAACCAGGAATGGCACACTAAGCTGAAAGCTTGTTTAAAGGTGCAACCTAGGAGCACAGGGAAGTTAAGTGACTTGCTCAGGGTCACACAGTATGCAAGTGGGGGACTGTGGATTCAAACCCAGGTCTCCAGATTTGCAGCTCGGAGCCTTAAACCACTACACTATACTGCCTCCCAATTACAGAGTCTCTGCACAGCCCAGGAGTTCAGAGGTAGCTGGAAGTCCAGACAGGCTGATCGCATTCAGCAAATCTTCAGTCTTCTTCAGGTTAAAGCATGGTCACAATTCAGTGGCTTAATTCGCTCTCCAAATTCGGATTCAGTCCGAAAAAAGCACAAGTTTCCTCTCAGGAACAGCAGACAGGCACGCAGGCCAATCTCAGGCCTTTCCACAGTTCTCCCACGCGAATCCACTATGGATTGCTGCTTGAACTATCTTGAGCTGTTACTTCTTCACTTCCCAACTCAGATCTGACTGAAACTGCAAGCAGCGTGGGACTTTCCCCAAGATCCAAAAGGTTCAGTTGGCTGGTCTGTCTGTCAGTCACAACAAGGGCTCCCCCTCCAGGTTATTTTAGGCGCCAAAAGCCCAAAACTACAATTCCTACAAGTTTTGGCCCCACCAAGCCCCTGTAGGCAGGCTCCATTTTAGAGTCCCAAATGTACTGATTGGCCCATTCTGACAGTCCAGGACCAAGATGATGGAAACAAACTGAACTGTCCATGCTGCAAAGAAGGCAGGTTAGAACAAATTGCAATATTATTACTACTCTAACAAATGATCAGCAAACAAGTACATCTTCTAACAGAGCTCCCTCTCAGTTTAATTATGACTGCAATCCAGGCAGCTCTTAAACAGACAGTACACAGAGGCTATACAGGCACTCTCTGGCAGTACATTTAAATTGCTAAAACGCAGGACACCAGCCCGGCAGTGAGCATTTAAGTAAGCTCAAGGAAGACTTTTCAGGAACCCCCATTTGTGGGGGGGGGTGACATGTAAATGATTAAATCGCATCCTGTGTAGCTTTTTAAGGAACATTTTTCATTTACAAGATTGCCTGTTCCACCCACCCAGACAAGGGTGACAAAGAGGTACTAACTATGCTATTTTGATTACTTTGCTCAGTCTGAATACAGAACTTTAAGTCAAGGGGCTGGATTTTCGAAGGTCAGAGAATGATGCAGGGTGTTTGTGTCAAAAACAACTGACGCAAGGAGCAGGATGCATCAAAACTTGTGGTCAGTTCTGATTTCCAAATGGTGCTTGCGTCAAAAACAGGGCTGCTTGCACCAAACAAATGCCTGTGAAATGTCGGAAGGGATGCCTGTGCCACTGAAATGATACACCATTACCTTTTTTGAGATTTTCAAATAATGTGAGTCCTGTCCTTGTGCCTAAGGTGCATGTCGCTGTTAGACCAGCCAGAGCTGTTCTAACATACACTAGAGCTTATAAAGAGGCCAACAACAAGGGGGCAGAACTCACTATGGTACTATTAAGGGTAGTGTTACTCAGATAGTATCCTAGAAACTAGGATACCAACAGATACCTCCCATTTAGCCAGACAGCACTGCTATCCTGTCACAGCAACTATTTGACCATGGATCCTACCCTGTATGATCCTGTGCATGGATCCTACAAACGTTGTGGATCCTGTGGATTCTAGCAACAGATCCACCTTAGATCCTAACTATCTGACCATGGATCCTACCCTGTATGATCCCGTGCATGGATCCTACAAATGTTGTGGATCCTGTGGATTCTAGCAACAGATCCACCTTAGATCCTAACTATCTGACCATGGATCCTACCCTGTATGATCCCGTGCATGGATCCTACAAATGTTGTGGATCCTGTGGATTCTAGCAACAGATCCACCTTAGATCCTAACTATCTGACCTTAGATCCCTATATCTGACCTAGGATCCATCGCTATCTGACCCTGGATCATACATCTGTATTTGGTAGGATTTCTGGTAGGATCCTAGGTGGAATACCAGCACTGTCTGACAGATAGTGGTAGGATCCACAAAAGCACTATCTGAGCAACACTAATTAAGGGTCAATATTTCCCTGCAGGACTAGTTTAGAATGTTTTGATGGCCTAGCCCTGGTCATTTCATCTGCTGTATTTTTTGACTTGGCTTGCGACATTTTTCTGACTCAACTTGCACCATTTTTTTTAACTTAGCATATGTTATTCTCATTCCTTGAGTCATTTGTTTTACTCAACTTGCACCATTTATTTTGGTGCAGCTTGCATCATTCTCATGCCTTGTATCATTTGTTTGATGCAGTGGACCTCTTGCATCAATTTGGTGGACTGCCACAGAGAACGCTTTTCTTGTAAAATATGGTGCACAGTCCTTGGCGCACATGGATATGACAAAAGGTGGTTGGTTGACACACCCTGCATCTATCTAAGGGCCCTTTGAAAATCTGGCCCAAGGTGTGAACCACCTATATCTTGGAGAAGACTTTAGTGTTTTTAAACTGCAGCAGTTCTGGTGGAGAAGCGACAAATCTTATTTTTATGCTTCCCACTTCTGGCCAGCCCCCAATCACCAGCATTCCTCCAACCTTGTCACCTTCCATCTCTGGGGCTTACATACCTACTAGTCAGTTCCCCACTATAGCGAAGCCCTCCACGCTTTCCCAGGCCATGAAGGGTGTTTTAGTCCAGTTGTGGCAGGAAGCCTAGTAGGCAGTGCAGGACCTGGGGGGAGGACACTACTTCATTCTGCTTCAGCTGGCAGTATTTCTTTTTTTTTCCTGACCCCTAGGTGCCTGATAGGCAAGGACAGCTGTAGACATTACCTTAACTTTGGCACTGTCTTGTCAAACAAAGTAAAATACTGACACATTAAGGCTTGCACAGATGGTGCTGAAGTCAGGGTAATGTCAACACTGCATTGTGTAAACATTTGACCTCTGAGGAACACCATACCACAAACTGTCCAATGCTCCATGGAATTGTCACCCTAACGTTTGATTTTTCGTACTTTTCACACGTCAACCCTAGCAATGCATTAGCAGAATTTTTCAGTTAATTTCATTAGTTTTCCAAACAAGTAGTTTTAACTTTCTTCTTTTCGGCCCTGTGTGAAACAGGAGGCGAGTTCCAATGATACAAGTTGTGTGCAAAACAGAAGCGGAGTTGTACCTTGCTTTATGCAGGGCTGACAGAGGCTACATACTAACTAGGACGTAGGTCTTCAGGCCCACTTTGGTACTTTTAAACATTTTGTTTGTGTTGAACTTTGACAAATTTTCTAGACATCTTTCATGGGGGCTTTTGTGTGTGTTGTTTTTACCTAAATCCTGAAATGTGTGTACTGTGTATGCTCCTGGAATTAGAAACATTTTCCACCTTTTTAACTTCCCTTGTATTTTGCCCAGCTTTGGCCACATTGGCCCCAATTTTTTAGGGTGGCCAAGTTGTCTCCCTATGTCATGACCCCATAAATGTACACTGTAAATCCAAGCCAAAATGTGCTTTTGAGGGTTAACCTTGAATAGGATGAGCCTGGGCGGGCTCAGACCCTGACTACTACCCGCTAGTCCAGAACACCTGCCTACATGTCCAGGAGGAGGCATAGGACTAAATCCAGCTCAGCTGGACTCTGACACTGGGGGAAGGAGAGCCCATGGAGTTGTAATTCAGGCTTGGTAAGCAGTAGGAATGTTAGGTGGTGGGGCTGTGCTGACCTGTGGGTACTGGGTCGAGGCACAGGAGAGCTGAAACAAATAAAAATAGGAAAGTAAAAAAAGAGTGGTGGACAGGTGGAACAGACTGAGAGATAGTGATTTTTGCCAAAACAGTGTGTGTATTCAAACATGGGTGGGACAGGCACAGAGGCCTGATAAATGCAGGAGGGGGTTAAAGGGGGAGGCATGTCATCTATCCACAAAAGTGATGATAGAACCTCGTGTTGCAACTACCACCCAATCTCAATCCTCCCCCCCATCTAAAGCCCTCGAAAAGATAGTCTCTGACCAATTATCTGACTATGCAATGCATAACCTCCAATGCCAACAGCAACATGGTTTCAGGAAAGGTCATAGTACCATCTGCAGGCACCTCTCTGGGCTGAGGGAGGAGGTTGCTCATCTCCAGGCTGAGTTGGTCAGGATTTGTGGGACCTCCTCTTCCATCCAGGGACCACCAGTGCCACTGCCGTTGCCTCAGAGGTTGCCAAGAAAAAGGAGTGGTTGGACCACAGTGGGCTTAGGGAGGGTGAGGGTGGTGGAACAGAGATGCATCCCTCAGTTGTACCTCTCCACAATTCCTATGCCATTCTGGCAAAGTGTGGTTCCTCTATGGAGGCACCGCAGTGGAGACCAAGGAGGATGCTGGGAACCTCCACAAGGGAGACCCACAGGAGGGTGGCAGGGACCCTGCAGGAAGAAACAACTCCTGGTGGGGGACTCCATTGTTAGGAAGGTAGAACTGGGGAGGAAGGGAGAGGTAAGGTGTCTGCCTGGTGCCATGGCTTGGAGGGACAGGGAGTGAATCTTCAGGATTGCGGAGCAGCTGCACAGGGGAGGAGCTGGATGTTATTGTCCACCTAGGAACAAATGACCTGGCTAAGAAAGGGATTAGAGAAGTGCAGGAAGAGTTTGTGGAATTGGGAGAGGGCCTTAGTCAAGTAGCGCACACGTAACCTTCCTCGGAGGTGCTGTCCATCTATGGCATAGGAGGGCTAGGGTGTTCCGCACCATGGGATTCAATCAGTGGTTGAAAAACTGGTGTGGAGCTCAGGGATTTGGCTTCATTGGGGACTGGGGGTCCACCTGGAGTGATGCAAGCCTATACTGGCATGATGGGCTGCATCTGTCCGGAGGAGGAACCAGGATCCTAGGTGATAGATTTAAATGCTTCATTGTGCAAGCTTTAAACTAGCCAAGGGAGAGCACTGGAAAGGAGCAGGGAAATCCTAGCCCCCCAAAATAATCACGGTAGTAAGTGCAGCAAACACCAACATAGAGGTGTCGATAGGGAGAAGGGCAGGGGTAAATGGAGAAAGTGACAAAGGCAAGAAGGACAGGGATGGGGCAAAAGGGAGTAAGGCTATCAAGAAATGGAGGGTAATGAGTACCAATGCCCGTAGTCTGGGCAACAAGCTCCCTGAGCTGGTGGCCTTAATAGAAGAGGGATGCCTGGATATCGTAGCAGTCACAGAAACATGGTACACAGAGAACCATGACTGGGATGTTAACATACCAGAGTACATAACCTTCAGGAGAGACAGGCAGGGGAGAACAGGGGGAGGAGTAGCTCTCTATGTAAAGGAAGGGATAAAAGCAACTGAACAAAAGAGTAAACAGGGAGGAGAAGAGGCAATGTGGGTCACCTTGGAGACTGAAAAGGGCACCACAATCTGCACAGGGGTTGTGTACAAACCCCCATGTCAGGGGGAGGGAATGGACAAGGATATGATAGAAGGCATTCTTAGAATGGCAGAGAAAGGGGAGATACTGTTGATGGGAGACCTGAATATGCCAGATGTTAACTGGAGCACATTTGCTGCAGCCACATCCAAGAGCAGGGCCATTCTTGATGCCCTACAGGTGGGAGGTATTAGACAGCTAGTTTCGGGAACCCACTCGTGAGGAGCAATCTTGGACCTCATGTACTCTCAAACAGGGGCAGTGGAGGATCTCAGATCTAGAGTGGGTTGCCATCTGGGGACAAGTGACCATCAAACAGTGTGGTTCACGTTAAACTCAGCTACAGAGTCAAGCCATACAAAGTGAGGGTACTGGACTTTAGGAGGGCTGACTTTGCAAGATGGAGAGTGCCTCAGAAAAGCACTAGCAAACAGGCTAGAAGGAGGTGTGGAGCAACAATGGGGAATCATCAAACTGCCATCACAGAGGCAACAAGCCTTTGTGTGAAGCAAATAAACAAATCAAAACAAAGAAAAAGCCACTATGGTTCTCAAAAGAGGTGGCTGTGAAAGTCAGGAAAAAAGATAGCATTCGGAAGTATAAGGAAACACAGAAGGAGCAGGACAGAGAGCTATACCAGTTAAGGCAGAAGGAAGCAGGGAGGGAAGTCAGAATAGCAAAGGCCCAAACTGAGGAAAAGATAGCCAACTCAGTTAAGAAGGGGGATAAAACCTTTTATAGGTACATCAGCAAGCATAGAAAGACAAAGGGAGGGATAGTGAGGCTGAATAGAATGAGCGGTGGGTGGGCAGAGGGGACAGTGAAAAGCAGGGATACTGAGCGAATATTTCTGTTCAGTATTCAGAAAAGAAGGAGGAAGTGCCTAATCCAATTAACAGAAGCACTCTTGATAGGGAGTCGATCCAGTTATTTCACAGAAGAAACGGTTCTGCAAGAACTCCTAAAACTGAAGGTGGACAAAGCAATGGGTCCTGATGGAATTCACCCCAGAATTCTAAAAGAATTAATGGAGGAACTAGTGAAACCACTGGCTATTCTTTATAATAAATCATGGGAGGATGGTGTGGTACCTGAGGACTGGAGGAAGGTGGATGTGATTCCCCTTCACAAAAGTGGGACCAAGACAGAAGCAGGAAACTACAGACCTGTCAGTCTGACCTCTGTGGTAGGGAAAGTGATGAAGTCACTTCTGAAGGAAAGAACAGTTGAGTACCTAGAGGCCAGTGGAGCACAGGGCCCAAGGCAGCATGGGTTCACAGCGGAAGGTCATTCAGATGAATCTAATAGATTTCTTTGACTGGGTGACCAAAGTAGTAGACCAGGAGGGCTGTGGACATGGCCTACCTAGACTTTAAAGGCATTTGACACAGTCCCACACAAAGATTAATAGTCAAATTAACCAGCCTGGGAGTGGGTCCCAGGGTGGTAGCCTGGGTAAAACATTGGCTGCACAACAAGTCACAGAAGGTAATTGTAAATGGAGTCCACTCTGAAGAAAGAGAGGTTACTAGTGGAGTACCGCAGGGTTCAGTATTGGGTCCAGTCCTTTTTAATGTCTTCATCAGTGACATTGCAGGAAGGAAGAGTATGCCTTTTTGCAGATGACACAAAGATCTGCAACAGGGTTGATACACAAGGAGGCGTGGAAAGGATGAAAAGGGACTTGGCAAGGTTGGAGGAATGGTCAGAAGTATGGCAGCTAGGATTCAATGCAAAGAAGTGCAAAATAATGCACCTGGGAAACAAGAACCCAGGGGAAGAATACACAATGGGTGGGAGGTAGTAACAACAACAAAAAGGAAAGGACCTGGGGTAATCATATCAGATGACCTTAAGGTTAGCAAGCAATGTGAGAAGGCAGTAGGGAGGGCTGGGGATATACTGGGATGTATAGGGAGAGGCATCAGCAGCAGAAAATAGGAAGTTGTTATCCCTCTGTACAGACAGTTGTTGAGACCTCATCTGGAGTACTGTGTCCAGTTCTGGAGACCCCATCTCTGCAAGGACATAGACAGGATAGAGGTAGTCCAGAGGAGGGCTACGAAAATGGTGCAGGGTCTGCAAGAGAAGCCGTATGAGGAGAGACTTAAGGAGCTTAACATGTATACCCTTGAGGAAAGAAGGGAGAGGGGGGACATGATAGAAACTTTTAAGTACCTCAGTGGAATCAGCAAAGTCCAAGAGGGTAGCATCTTTCAGAAAAGAGACTGAAAGAACAAGGGGACACGATTTAAAAGATAGAAGGAGGCACGTTCAGGGCAATGTGAGAAGCATTATTTCACAGAGAGGGTAGTGGATGCATGGAACAGCCTTCCTGAGGAGGTTGTGGGGTCTAAAACTGTGGGAGAATTCAAGAATGCATGGGACAGACATAAGGCAATTCTTGTGGGGGGTAGGAAGAAATAGGCTGTTGGTTAACTAGGATCTGCGGCCTATCCTGTAGATAGAGAAATGGGCAGACTAGATGGGCCAAGTGGTGCTTATCTGCCATCACAGTCTATGTTTCTATGTTCTATGTTACCACCTCCACCCTCCTAGAATTCACGGACTACACACACAAAGCCCTCGATCATGGTCACCTTGTTGGATCTGTGTACACAGACCTTTCTTGGCATTTGACATGGTCAGCCATGCCCTCCTAGTTGCTACCCTCCACGTCATTGGTCTCTTGCCTGAAGCTACCATCTGGTTCTCTAACTATCTAGGTGGGCGAACACAGCGCATCCAAATCCAGGATACCCTCTCCTCCAGACAACCTGTACATTCTGGTATCCCTCAAGGATCAATCTTCGGTCCATTTCTTTTCAGTCTTTTTCTCAATTCCCTCCCTCCAGTCTGTTACAGCAACCTGCTTCTTTATACAGATGATGCAGTCATCTATTCTAGCCACCCTGACCCCCTGCCCCTTAAGCATGCCTTTCAAAAATGTTTTATGGAAGTTGAATCCTGGCTCACTGTTCACAAGCTCATTATTAACTATAAAAAGACCACGGTCATGGTATTCATTAATTCCCAAAACAGGCATCATACAGCATGTCTCAGTATCCTTAATAATCACCACCAGCTGCTGGAACAAGTCAGCAACTTTAAATACCTTGGGGTGACTCTTGACAGCTTCCTCTCATTTGGTGAGCAGGTAAACCTAGTCTGTAAAGCGGTGAAGATCAGGATTGGGATGCTTTATAGGCATAGGCACTGCATGACACCCAGTGTTCTCCAGCTGGCTGTAACCAGGTCTAGCCTTTCAATCATTGATTATGGATTAGTTATCTATGGCTCTGCCATGGATACTGTCCTCAATAGAACTAAGGTTGTTCTCAGCAAAGCCTGTCACCTGGTGACCAGAGACCCTAGACTCATCCACACTTGCGACCTCTACTCATGTACCAAATGGCTAAACCTTAAAGGTAGGATTGCTTACCAAACCTGCCTACTAGCGAAGAAGATCACCCTTGGCCTCACTCCACCTTCCTGGCAATCGCTCCTCACACCTGCAGCCACTCATAGACACACAAGGAGCTCCTCTAAAGCTTTCTTCTCTGTCCCATGCTGCAGGACATCCCTAGGCCAGTGTGCATTTATGTTCCAGGCTGCTCCAGCTTTGCTAAATAGCCTACCTGCCAAAGTCTCTGCTGAGCAAAGGTTAGGGCCTTTCAAGCCTAAGCTGTAGCAGTACCTCCTAGCTGGTGTGACAATAGCCATCTGCTTGTTATTATTTGTATTAAAATTTTGTTATAAATATATGTTTTGTATAGCAGTCCTGCTAGGAAACAGGCCAAGCAGCAGAGCCTCATGGGACACTGGATTTTAAAAAATAATTTTCACACCTACCTGTCAGAGCCTGTGTAGCTGCTATACAACCAGGTTGTAAAAAAGACAACTGCTTTGAACTTAGGAAGACTGCCATAAAAGGTTACATTTCATAAGATAACAAGAGGACGATGGTTTTTGGAAAGCATATGTGAATTAACTTTACAGGATACTTCTGCAACATCAAAGCGTGTCGTAAACCATACTGTGAGGCAGATAGACTGTCTTGTTATAATTAAAATATTTGCTGTATATACAGATTCTAAATGTAATCTGACCTGTTTGCCTATATAGCAGCATGTTACAAATTAAGTATGCAGGACTAAATGTGACCTCACACTAGCAGCTCAGAGCTGTGACATCACAAGGAGGGAGGGACATCCTGGCCTCTTTGATATTGGTGAAGCTTGGCTGAACACACACTTGTGTTCTGGACTTCTAAGGGACACTTTGTTTCCTGGACTCAAAGAGAGGCACTTCTGCCAAAATAAGTAATTTCAACACCACTATTTACCAGCTAAAACTGGGGTAGGATTAGTTATTCAGTACAAGGCAGTTTGTTTATAATTGTCCATTTATTTTCTGACTGTATCCTTAATGTACTGTATATATGTTCTGTGTTTTGTATTTTATTTACTATTTTTAATTTTAGTAAATTTGGTTTTCTTTAAAATCTGCCTGAGACATTTTCTTATTTTGGAGTGTGTATGGTAGAACAGTCTTAATATTCTAACACAGCTGTTAAATTCTTACTGTGTCACCTTATGCAGCCATGCTAACCAGGATCTGTGTTAAGATCCAGCAAGGTAAGAAAAATACCAGCACCTCAATTGAGTCGTAAGGGGTGTGTGAACCAGGTTGGATGTATGCCCGCTGAGTTAAATATTGCACTGCATTTCCCTGAAGAGAGTGTGATATTTGGACCTGTTACCTGGGAGTGCTAGCTAAAAAGGGTTCATAATTGACCCCAGGACTCGAGACTGGTAGTTGCTCAGACCCAAAACAAACAAGAGGTTGTCCCTGTTTGTCCCCTGTTCACAAATCACATTTAAAGGTTGGGCACTGTGGGAGTAGAGGGCCTGACCCCAGGAATGGGTCTGTGACAGATTGTTGCACATCGCTGGGATCTGAAAGAATTGTTTGCATACTGTGCAATTATTGGGTGACACGAGCATAAACAGTCCAATGTGTTGGACTGATAAACTGTAACAGTTCACACACAAACAAGGCAGAGATTTTAAAAGAAATATATAATTTTGGTTACAGTCTAAGTTGCCTACCTATTTTTTTTTCAGGTGCAAGCTAATGTAGCCGTAGATTAGAGAAGAAGATGGCTTCCACCTACAGCGAGTACACTGCGGAATACCTGAGGCAGTTGTGCCAGGAAAGAGGAGTCCGGAGTGAGGGACGAAACAAACAGCATCTCATGGAGGCTGTTGTGGCAGCCAATGCAAGTGACTGCCCAGGACCTCGGGTCACAGTTGGTGACTGAAGGGGACCAGACCATGGATACGGTGGTGCCAGAGTCTAGCACAGTGTCCAGTCCCAGGGAGGAGGGCAGCAAGACCAGTGAGAACTGAGAGCCACAGCACAAAGGGAGGATCATCACAATGCCGGAGCCAGAAGGGATCAGGCTGCAGATAGCGTTGAGGAGAAGGCAGCTGGAATTCGAGCAGAAAAGGTTTGAAGCCCAGCAGCAGATGGAGTTCGAGCAGAGGAGGTTTGAGCTGGAGATGCAGAAAAAAGAAAACCAGGATTGGAGAGAGGATGAGAAAAGAGAAAAACAGTTTCAGAGAGAGGCTGAGGAATGAGAGCAACAGCTTCAGGGAGAGGCTGAGCGAGAGGAGAGAGAGAGCACCAGAGGAAATCTGAACTGGAGAAGCTACAATTCCAACAACCAGTGCCAGAGCAGGTAAGTGGCATGGGTGAACCTGGAACTCCAGAACTGGGTTACAAGTTAAATTCTAAATTGATAGCAGAAAATAAAGAGGGTAGTATATGGATGCATTTTTAAATTTATTTGAAAAGGTATGCATTCGGCAAAAATTCCCAGAGTCCTGGAGCTTCCAGCTAGCCCCACTGTTTACTGGTAAAGCTTGTGATGCCTTGGGTCACATGGACAATCAGGACAGTAATGATTATGACAAACTTAAAGCTGCATTACTTAAAAAGTATGAACTGACACCTGAAGCATACAGAGTTAAGTTCCGTAAGTTCAGGAGAAGCCCTGATATGAGCTACGAGGAACTAGCCACCAAACAATGTCAGTTTTTGAAATGTTGGTGGGAGGGGGTCAAAGCAGACTCTATAGAGAAACTGAGTAAGTGGTACTTTTGGAGCAATTCTTTGGAGCTTGCCCAGCAGATCTGAATACCTGGCTGGAGGACCGAGATCCAAAAACAGTGCAGGAGGCTGCCGAGCTCTCGGACAGCTATGCCAGGAGCAGGCCTGCTTTGAAAGGGAGTGGGGCAGGTGTGGCAGTACAGAAAGGGATAGGCACACCTTCAGAACAGCTAAAACCCTCACTGCCTCCCCAGAAAGCAAACAGCCCCAGGATTTGCCTAATAAACGAAATGATGATTGTTGGTTTTGCAAACAACCTGGGCATCTTGCAAGACAGTGTCCTAAAAAGGCACAGAGTGCACAAAGTGGCGATCAAACAGAGGTGGGTGCACTGTGTATCCCTGAAAGCATGCCTATAAACATGAGAGAGCACATACACCCGGTTACTGTAAATGGGGTGCAAACCCATGGGTTGAGGGACACGGGGGCATCCCTTACTTTGGTAAAAGGGGATTTGGTTGAGCCTGAACAGCTTATACCTAGTCAGTTCATTACAGTACAGGGATTCACTGGGGAGGAGAAAACTCTGCCACTTGCTAGTGTTCTCCTGGACTAGGGTGAGACAGGAGAGACTGTGCAAAATGTTGCAGTGGCAGAAAATCTTGCACTGGATGTGATTATGGGGATCAATCTCCAAGAGGGGGTGGTGTGTGTGGTTACCCGCAGTCAGATGACAAAGGCCAATTGTGGTTCACTGGACCCCATAGAAGCCCCTGTGGAAAACACTGGGAGGCTGGTTGCCCAGACTGCGTCTCCTGACATGGAGAGCAGTGAAAGGGAGGTAGAAATTCCCCAGGTAGCAGTTAACGAAACAGCTACAGAAGGTTACTCTGAGGAGGGAGGGATAACCAGTGGTCAGAAGGCTAGGGAAGGCAGTGATCCTGAATACCCTGATGCTAGAGCTAGGGACCCTAGTTTAGAAACTGAAGGGGACCTGTCCCATGCCTTGGGAATGTGTAAAGATTTTGCAGCTGCTCAGAAAAATGACCCTAGTTCAGTGAGACTAAGGTCTTTTGCAGACTCTGACGGGACACAGGGAGGTGACAGAAGATAGAGTGTATTGGGATAATGGACTGCTGTATATGCAGGATGTAGGCAGCTTGTCATTCCCCAGGGGTTTCATGAGCTGTTGCACAAGATTGCTCATGATATTCCCATGTCTGGATATCTGGGAATCATGTGCACTACACAGTGATCGACCCAGAATTTCTATTGGCCCAACTTAAACCAACAGGTAAAGGAATATTGCAAGTCTCGTCACCGGTGCCAAGAAATAGGGAAGGCGGGTAGTAAAACCCAAGCCACTCTAATTCCCTTGCCCATAGCGGAGGAGCCATTCCAGAGGGTAGAAATGGATATTGTGGGGCCTTTGAATACCCCCAGCTCCTCTGGGAAGAGGTTTATCCTAACGGTGGTGGATTATGCCACCCGGTACCCAGAGGCAGTCACCCAATCCTCATGGGGGACAGACAAAGTGGCAGATGCCTTATTAGGGATTTTCTCACGTGTCGGGTTCCCACAGGAGGTTATCATTGATTGAGGGGGTTCCTTCATGTCGGACTTGATGAAGTGTTTGTGGGAGAAGTGTGGGGTGATGCAGAACACCTTATCACCCTCAAGCCATTGGGCTTGTGGAAAGGTTTAATGGTACCCTAAAATCGATGCTCCAAGCATTTGCTGAACAGCATTGGAGGGACTGGGAGAAATAACTTCCCAACCTGTTGTTCGTATACAGGGAGGTGCTCCAAGAGTTGACAGGGTTTTTCCCCTTCAAGCTCTTATGTGGATGCAAGGTGAGTGGGCCCCTAGACTTGATCCAGAAGGACTGGGAAGGCAAGCACACCACCCAGGGAACTCCTATAGTGGATTATGTCCTCAAGTTTAGGGAAAAGCTGAAGGAGCTTATGGGAACAGCCCAGAGTAACCTAACAGCCGCCCAGCAGATGCAAAAGGTATGGTACAACTGCAGAACCAGAGATCATTCATAAACTGTGGGTCAAGAGGTTATGGTCCTATTTCCCGTCCGGACAGATAAGCTGCAGGCTGAGTGGGCAGGACCATACAAATTAGTCAAACAGGTGAATGATGTAAATGACATTGTGGAACTGCCTGACAGGAGACATACCCAAAGGATGTACCATGTCAACATGATGAAGACATATGCAGATAGGGCTGACATAGTCTTTGCAGTGTGTGGACCTGGGGATGGGATCGATGAAGCAGACCCCATTCTGGACTTGCTCAAAGAAAACAAGTGGGAGTCCTCTGTGGAGGCAATCAAACTGTCTCCCCAGTTGACCCTGAAACAGATCCAGGAAGTAAGGGAGGTTTTAGCAGACTTTGCCCCATTATTTAATGCAGAGCCTGGACTAACCCCCTTAGCTATGCATGATGTAGACATGGGGACACAAGCGCCCATACGGCGGACAGCATACCAGGTGTCAGAGGCTGTTCTAAAGGACATTAGGATGGAGGTGGAAGAAATGCTGGATTTAGGGGTAATCCAGAAATCCCACAGCCCCTGGGCCTCACCCATGGTCCTTGTTCCCAAGCCAGATGGCTCTACTCATTTTCATGTGGACTATCGTGGGCTCAACGCAGTCACAAAGTTAGATGCTCACCCAATGCCATGGACGGATGAACTACTGGACAAGTTGGGAGGGGTGACATTTCTTACCACTACTGACCTGATGAAAGGGTATTGGCAGGTGGAGTTAACTGCCAGAGCTAGGGAGAGGTCGGCCTTCATCACTCCAATAGAGTTATTTGAGTTTGAAGTAATGCCTTTTGGCATGAAGAACGCCCCTGCCACCTTCCAAAGGTTGGTGAACCAGGTGTTACATGGTACTGAAGAGTACGTTGTGGCGTACCTGGACGATACTGCAATCTTCAGTGCCAGCTGGAAGGAACACCTGTCCTATCTTAAGGAAGTGTTGGGCAGGATTCAGAGGACCGGGCTCACTGTGAAAGCTAAAATGTGCCAGGTGGCATACCTAGGGCATGTAGTAGGGCAGGGACAGCTCCATCCTAATCAAGTAAAGATTGAGGCAATAGGGGTGTGGCCCAGACCTGAAACACAGAAGTAGGTCTGGAGTTTTCTAGGGACCACAGGGTACTATTGAAAATTTGTATCAAACTACAGTGCCCGGGCCACGCCCATATCTGGCCTGCTTGAGAAAAGAATGCCTAAAAAGGTAAACTGGGAATCAGCCTGTGAATGAGCCTTTACAC
This sequence comes from Neoceratodus forsteri, assembly GCA_016271365.2. Taxonomy (NCBI): domain Eukaryota; kingdom Metazoa; phylum Chordata; order Ceratodontiformes; family Ceratodontidae; genus Neoceratodus; species Neoceratodus forsteri. The sequence goes on from CM057452.1 coordinate 1,198,801,770, forward strand.
GGCTAAAAGAGGCACTGTGCAGTGCTCCTGTGTTAGCTAGTCCATACTATAGTAAACCACTTGTAGTCTAGACAGATGCCTCAGACGTGGATATTGGAGCAGTACTTAGCCAAACTTCTAACCAAGGGAAAGATCACCCAGTAGTGTACCTCAGTAAGAAATTACTTCCCAGGGAAGAGGCTTATTTTACAGTGGAGAGGGAGTGACTTGCCCTGGTGTGGGCACTGAAGAAATTAGAGCCTTACCTATACAGTCGGCAGTTTGAGGTACGGACAGATTATAATCCCCTGGTTTGGCTGGCAAAAATGGGTAAGACAGGTCAGCCTGGTTGCGCTGAGGGCTGAGATGCAGGATGCCTTACCTCGCACTACGCCAGTGACCCATGTTCGGGAATGAGCACGGGCCACTGGGGGTTGGCAGGTTTGGAGAAGGATCAAGCATCCGGAGGACTGCTCTCCTTCTCCGGGGAGGGGGGACATCAGCAGTCAGTTCACGGCTGGCTCCTAGTCGAGACTGGGGTGCAGCACCACCGACGCTGCAGAAAGAGGGGTAAGGGGGGCAGACACTGGGAACAGCACATGTGGAAGCATGTGGGCTCCTTCCATTGGCATCACTGCATGGCCACTTGCAGGGGGATCCAACACAGAAATTCTCGGCACCATGAAGGCTGCTCACCGGCGCTGTCACGGTCACGCGCAAGTCAGCTCCCTCCTGGGTCCACCTTCCTGGTCTCTGCTGTGGTGGGGTAAGTACCCGCTGTGATACAACCAGAGGGGGCAGTCACGGGGAGGTCAGAGCTGTGTCCGTGACCAGGGCAGCAACCAGGGTGGTTGGCTGGATGGGGTTGAAGGAACCAAAGGCACAACCTCCCCAGTCAAGGAAAAAATAAATCAACTAAAAAAAAAAAATGGGTAAGACAAATGGTCGGCTTCCAAGACGGAGCCTTGCATTACAGGGATACAATATAACCATTACCCACAGGGCCAGATCGGCAAACACAAACACAGACGGTCTATCATGCCAGTTAGAGCGGTAAACTGAATTTGGGAAACTCATCCCATACCTAGGAATAGATTCCTCCAAATTCAGTCTAGGAGGAAGGAGTGTGACAATAGCCATCGGCTTGTTATTATTTGTGTTATAATTTTGTTATAAATATATGTTTTGTATGGCAGACCTGCTTAGGAAACAGGCCAAGCAGCAGAGCCTCATGAGACACTGGATTTTAAAAGAGAAGAAAAAATGGTCTGCCCTCTCACTGACCTAGAGAATAAACTAGTTAGAACTTCCAAGTTTCACACCTACCTGTCAGAGCCTGCATAGCTGCTATACAACCAGGTTGTAAAAAGACGACTGCTTTGAAATTAGGAAGACTGCCATAAAAGATTACGTTTTATAGGATAACAAAAGGAAAATGGTTTTCGGAAAGCATATGTGAATTAACCTTACAGGATACTTCTGCAACATCAAAGCGTGTCGTAAACCATACTCTGAGGCAGATAGACTGTCTTGTTATAATTAATATATTTGCTGTATTTACAGATTCTAAATGTAATCCGACCTGTTTGCCTATATAGCTGTATGTTACAAATTAAGTATGCAGGACTGAATGTGACCTCACACTAGCAGCTCAGAGCTTTGACATCACAAAGAGGGAGGGACATCCTGGCCTCTTTGATACTGGTGAAGCTTGGCTGAACACAAACTTGTGTTCTGGACTTCTAAGGGACACTTCGTTTCCTGGACTCAAAGAGATGCACTTCTGCCAGAATAGGTAATTTCAGCACCACTATTTACCAGCTAAAACTGGGGTAGGATTAGTTATTCAGTACAAAGTGGTTTGTTTATAATTGTCCATTTATTTTCTGACTGTACCTTTAATGTATATATGTTCTGTGTTTTGTATTTTATCTGCTATTTTTAATTTTAGTAAATTTGATTTTCTTTAAAATCTGCCTGAGATATTTTCTCATTTTGGAGTGTGAATGGTGGAACAGTCTTAATATTCTAACACAGCTGTTAAATGCTTATTGTGTCACTTAATGCAGCCACGCTAACCAGGATCTGTGTAAAGAACCAACAAGGTAATAAAAATACCAGCGCCTCAATTAAGTCATAAGGGGTGTGTGAACCAGGTTGGTTGTATGCCCACTGAGTTAAATATTGCGTGCATTTCCCTGACGAGAGTGTGATATTTTGGACCTGTTACCTGGGTGTGCTAGCTAAAAAGGGTTCATAATTGACCCCAGGACTCGAGACTGGTAGTTGCTGGGACCCAAAACAAACAGGAGGGTGTCCTTGTTTGTTCCCTGTTCACGAATCACACTTAAAGGTTGGGCACTGTGGGAGCAGTGGGCTGACCCCAGGAGTGGGTTTGTGACAGCTGGTAGCTCTTGTGACTGCACTTAAACATCCTGCCTAGAGCATTGCTGGTGGAAATCCACCCTTGATGCGATCACCTTAGATTAATGGACCATTAACAAGTCTGTCAATCTGCAATCACCCGTAAGAAGGCAGAGTTCCTATCCGGAGAGATTGTGGCTGCTCAGAATCAACTGGCTCAGCTTTTTTGAATCGTGGACAGACTGTGCAACCCAGCCTGTCTACAGGTCTGAAAAGCATTTTCACAAGTTGAGTGTGAGGAGCTTGCTCAATTCTTTGTGGCTAAGGTGGCTGACATCAGGGCTGTACTCCAGCTGGCATACTCCATGGGCATTGCACTAATCCGGTGTTTGGGCACTGCCCCTCGGTTTTCCTGGAGTACCTTCAGCCAGCCTAAGCGTGTGGATATCATGCTGATTGTCCAGGGTATGCACCCTACATGCTGTAGTTTGGATCCGGGACCGACTACCCTGATTATGGGTTGTGGTGACATCCTTGGCTAGGTCCTAGCATGGATAGTCTGGCACCCCTTGGAAACAGGTGAGTTTCCTGGCTCCCTGAAGGAGGCGGTGGTGACACCCCTCCTGAAGAAAGCTTCTTTGGACCTAGACTGCCATGCAAACTACAGACCAATCTCGACCCTCCCCTTTATGGGGAAGATGATCAAGAAAGTAGTGGCCATACAACTGGAGAACCATTTGACCATCTATGATACCTATGAGCCTGTCCAGTCCGTTTTTTGAAAGAGGCATAGTACTGAGACGGCGCTGGTTTGTGTGCTCAATGATCTCCTGATGGCTAGAGATCGGAAGAACCGCTCCATCTTAGTTCTCCTCAGTCTCTCTTCAGTGTTTGACACTGCGGACCATGGGGTTGTGCTCGACCACTTGAGGTTCATCTGTGGCCTGTCAGGTACGGTCCTCAGGAGGTTTTCATCTTTGCTCGCCTGAAGAACTCAGAGGGTGGTGTCAGGGATTTATTCCTCTGACCCAGGTCCGTTATCATGTGGGGTTCCTCAGGGGTCGGTGCTGTCCCCCATGTTGTTTGCAGTGTACATGCTACCCCTCAGAGACATTGTAAGAAGGTACGGGCTGAGGTTTCACTGCTATGCTGATAATACCCAGCTCTACCATTCTTTTGCACCTGACCAGGATGGAGCTCTCTCAGTATTTAATAACTGCCTTGCTGAAATCCAGGAGTGGATGAGTTTGAGCTGGTTCAGGTTAAACTCGGAAAAGACTGAGGTGCTGGTGGTGGACCCAGGTCACCGGATATGGGAGTTGGCGGTGACGTCACCCTCTGGACTTCTTCTTGGGGGTCTGCCACTCCTGACCTCCGAACGGGTGCGAAACCTGGTGGTAATGTTTGACGAGGGATTGACACTGCGTTCACAGGTGTCGGCTATCGTCAAATCCTCTTTCTACCATCTGAGGAACATCTCCAGAGTTAAGCATCTTGTTCCGTCTGATGACCTTCTTACGTTGGTCCAAGCCTTTCTGTCCTCGAGCTTGGATTACTGCAATGCCCTATACCTAGGGCTCCCAGGGGTGGATATTCGCCGCCTGCAGCTGGTGCAGAACGCAGCAGCCCAGTTATTGACAGGAACCTCGCAGTCCTTTCATATTTCTCTGGTGCTGCGCGAACTGTGCTGGCTACCAGTACAGTGGTGAATCACCTTCAAAGTTGGTCTTCTGACTTACAAAGCCCTACATGGACTGGGTCCGGTCTACCTGAAAGAGCTCCAGGTCACTTACTACCTTGGGCGATCACTCCACTCGACTGACATGAGGTTGCTAGAGATTCCAAGGGTTTGTTTAAAATCTTCTGGGGCTCATTGCCTTTATGCACTCTGCCCCCACCTTTTGGAATTCTCTATCCCATCAGTTACGTGAGTGCATGACTGTGGAGGGTTTTAAACAGGCCTTAAAAACCTTTTTATGGATCCAGGCATTTGGGGAATAACTGGAATACCGTTTTGTTTTCCCCATTTTATACTATTTATAATGTATGTTATCTACACTGCAGCTGTTTTAATTGTTTTGTGAGGTGCCTTCATAATTTAAAAGGTGCCATATAAATAAAATTGATTTGATTTGATTTGTCTCCGGCCCCCTCACCAAGGTACCTGCCCTGAATTTGCAGAATATGACTATGTCCACGTGGACAGTTACCTGTTAGTTTTATGTACTTGTTGGTTTGAAATTACTGCTGGGCATTGTTGCTCTTCCTGGTTTTGTTTTCATTTTATCTCTCTGTACTAGCCTTGTTACTCCAGTAATGCTATCTGTTTTTTTGTATATGCCTCGCATTATGCACTGGCGATGCCATTGGAATTGTTGTACCTAGTACTCCTTTCTGTACTGTGTTTTACTCACCTTACCATATGGATATCCCTTCACTATTTGTTTCCAAGCACTACTTGACTTAAAATTGTACCATACTGTATGTTTCCCTTTGCCTGTCTATATCTGGTATTTGTATTTCCCAACGTGGAGCCTATGTATATGAGTCTCTGACTCAAAGGTATGTAATTCTGAAACTTCAATAAATAAAGGGAGAAAAATGGTCACTAGGGCCATAACACAAGTAATAAGCAGCATTGTCCAGAAGGGAGAGGCTTTTTGACCTTCTTCTTCCATCACCATCTATGGTTCCAGTTCTCTCCCACTGCAGAAGAAATACTGGGGCTTCTCTGACTCACACAAATACTGGCACTGTATGATCACTGCAGCACTTAGCACCACCACACACGTTATGGCCCTCTTGAGTGGTTTCAAATATCTTTATAACCAGTTGAGAAAAGGCACAGGGGTCATCATGAAAATTGCCCACAGGCCATTCCCAAAGGCACGGTGGCCCTCATAAGCCTGGATGCAGCCTTCTAGCCTCCCACAGATAATGGGAACTAAGTGACGCAATTAGGTGTAGAAACCCTGCAAATGGCCAGCAATTGGGGTACCACTGCACTGTCTTACTGCAACACTTCAGTGTAAGTGGTGGATTGGGGCGTTCAATATTAATAGGTGCATACCCCATTTGCATCCTCTGCCAACTGGATAACAAATGTGGATTGTGCCTAAGTTGGTAGGGGGAATACACTTCCAACAGTACGGAAAGAGATTGGTGTATATTGCTGTTGAGTGGTGGCACAATGGTGAGACCAACATCTATCTGTTTTGCACCACCCCCAACAGGGATTGTGAATAGGGCCCTTGACTTTACAAGGTTGGCGAATAATAATTGCAGTTCACATTCATTACTTTCGGAGAGCTTGCTTGATGTGTTGAGGGCACTGTACCCCACAGCTAAATATTTATCACATCATGAGAATATGGATGTTATAATAAAGCACATAGCAGTGGAGGTACGCACTCACTCAGCAAAACAGTAGGTGCACAGATTGATTTTATAATGAAGGCAGTTTTCGTGGGATAAGATGTAGCTGCAAAAAGCAGCCTTATAGCAAGGCCAGTGTTATAACACAGATAGTCATAGAAACATAGAAGTTGATGGCAGATAAGAGCCACAGGCCCACTGCGTCTGCCCTGTTTTGTATCTAGTGAATCCCAGATTAGCCTAATGGTTACTCCCTTAGTGTCCTCGGGCTTCGTATATGCCTGTCCCATGCCTTATTGAAGCCTGTAACTGTTTCAGCCCCCACCACCTCAGCTGGAAGACTGTTCAATCTATCCACCACCCTCTCCATGTAAAAGTACTTACTCACATTTCCTCTAAGGCTCACCCATTCTAGTTTCATGTGGTGGCCTCTAGTTCTTGAGCACTTTTTTCTTTGAAAAATTTCATCCACTTGCACTCTGTTTCTTCCTGTGAGGTATTTATATGTTTCAATCATGTCCCCCCTCTCTCTCCTCTCCTCAATGAGTACATGTTCAGCTCCCTCAGCCTGTCTCCATAGGGTTTATTATGTAAGCCTCCCACCATCTTGGTTGCCCTCCTCTGTACAGCCTCCACTCTGTTTATGTCCCCCTGGAGATAGGGTCTCCAGAACAGGATACAATACTCGAGGTGAGGCCTCACCAATGATTTATACAGCGGCAGTATAACCTCCCTCCTTCTGCTGGATATACCCCCTACCTGTGCAACCCAACATTCTGCTAACTCTTGCTACTGCCTTGTCACATAGTTTGGCCTTCTTCAGGTCTTCTGAGATAATTACACTCGGATCCTGCTCCTGTTTGAAATTGGAAATGTGCTGTCCCCCTAGGTTGTACACTCCCCCTGGGTTATTGTTACCCATATGCATAATCTTGCATTTTTTAGCACTGAACCCCAGTTGCCACCCCCTAGACCAGTCATCCAGTCTTTCTAGGTCCCTTTGCATTTTATCCACCCCTTCTGGAGTTTCCACCCTGTTGCAGATTTTTGTGTTGTCTGCACACATGCAAACCTTCCTTTCCAGCCCCTCAGCAATGTCACTGATGAAGACATTGAAGAGGACAGGACCCAACTCTGATCCCTGTGGTACTCCGCTGATCACCTTTCCCTCTGCAGAACATGTGGTATTTACCACCACTGTCTGAGTTCTGTTGCCTAGCCAGTTCCCCACCCATCTGAGTATCTTGCACCCTACCCCCAGGCTCCCTAGTTTATTTAGCAGCCTTTTGTGTGGTACTATATTGAAAGCCTTGCTAAAATCCAGATATGCCACATTCACTGCTGTGCCCAGGTCCACCTCCCTGGTAACCTAGTTTGAAAAAGTCTAGAAGATTCGTTTGGCATGACTTGCCCTCAGTGAAACTGTGTTGTCTTGGGTCTTAGAGACCGTTCGCTGCCAGGTGGTCCACTATCCTTTCCTTCAGCAGTTTTTCCATTAAATTACATAAAACCAAGGTTAGGCTTACTGGCCTGTAGTTTCCTGACTCCTTCTTGCTTCCACTCAGCCCTCCTCCAGTCCTCTGGCACCTCCCCCATCTCCAATGATAGACTGAACAAAGCTGCCAGTGGTGCCGCCAACACCACCCTCCGCTCCCTTGGGTGCACTCCATCTGGACGCATTGTCTTATCTATTTTTATTGCTGTTAGTTTCCTGAGGATCCTTTCCTCTGAGAATGGACTAGTGTCCACTGCCCTACCCTTTGTGTCCCTCACCTTTAAAGATGGGCCATTCCCTTCCTCTCCTCAGGGAATACTGAACAGAAATAATCGTTCACTACTTCTGCCATGAGTACGTCATCCTCCACCCACCCTCCTTCCCTACTTTCAGCCTGACAATACCCCCTTAGTTTTTCCTATCACTTGTGTACCTAAAGAATGTTTTGTTATTGTTTTTTTATTGAATCTGCCAGCCTTTCTTCCGTTTGTGCTTTCGCCAACCTAACTGCCTTCCCTGTTACGTTCTGGCTTTTTTTGGGTAACGCTCCCTGTCTTTCACTGCCTGAGTCTGCTTGTAAGTCCTGAAGGCCACCCTCTTATCCCTAACCTTTTCAGCCACTTCAGCAGAGAAGCACAGTGGCCTCCTTCTTCTCTTTCCTTTGGTTAGCCGTTTGACAGAGTTTTGTTACACCGTCTATGGTTGCCTTAATTGTTATCCACTGTTCCACAATTTTTGACGTACCTGTGACTCCTCCTAGGGCTGCCCTCATGAAATCTCCCATTTTGACATAGGAGTTTTGTCCTTGTGGGGTTTGTTTCGTGCTAAGCTAATACCTAAAACCACACTGTCCAGTGATCACTATTTCCCAGGTGCTACCCCCGTGACCTTTCCCACATTTTCTCTGTTTGAAAGCACCAGGTCAAGTAGTGCCCCTTTCCTTGTTGGGTCTGTGACTAGCTGGTTTAGGAACGACTCTTTGAGGCCTTCAGGGAAATTTCTGCTCCTAGTTGTAGCAGCTGTCTGCAGGCTCCAGTCCACATCTGGGAGGTTGAAGTCTCCTACTATCAACATCTCCTCCTTATTTGACATTTTATTAATCAGTTCTAACATTTCCTTATCCACAGATTCTTTCTGAGTTTACAACAGAACAGAGAACCAATGCTAGACAAGAAGCTCACAAACTCATCCTCTTGGCTGTTAGAAATTTACAAAGATTGACTGCTCACTAACAATCCAAGTTCTGCTGTATGCTTAGGGCTTGAGATCTCCAGATCTAACTAACTTTGCTGTCCCATGAGTAAACATTTTAGTTTGGACACAGTTCACTTAATTTCCAAACATCTTACACCTAACATTCCTAAATGATATTGTATGGCATGACACCTGTAAAACCAATATATAGATATATATATATATATATATATATATATATATATATAACAGATAAATGCATTTTTTTCTGTTGAATGTACATTGGTTACAGATGGTTACTGGCTGACTGGGGAAGGAGAATCATATATCTCGGAGGTTGCCTGCCACCTCTGGGGACACAAGACAGCATGCCTGCTGCGAAGCCATCACCTGGGTGACAGTGGGTGAGGGAACAGCTGGAGTCACTCAGGAGAAGTAGGACATCACCTGGCTCTGGAAACACATCCACACGCTGCGTATGCACACATGCCTTAGAGCCCTCGACAGCGCATGCTGAAGAGACAGTAAAACCATGGAGGGTAAAACCTCAGCTGCATGCATGATGCCAGCATTCCCGGACCCCTCCAGACTGACCTGCCACCTTCCTGCATCATAGGACATACAAGGGGATGCTTTCCAAACCCTCAAAGGACCACCAGTGAGGGAAGAGTGGCCCATGGACCCACTGGAAGGCAGCATAAGCAAAAGTGAGGGTAAGGACGGGGTTAGGAGTTGGTCTGGCAGAGAAGGGCTGTATAGAAGACAGAGAAAATATATAATATCGAAAATAAAATGGTTACTGATGGGTCAGCCCAATGATGTGAAGGCCGCGCATCCTGTTGCCAGAGCTCCGGAATCCCTGGAGCTGGCTGAGGGCTGGTTAATTTGGGTAGAAGAGGTGCTCACCTGCTGGGGAGGAAGGTTGCTTGCAAATCTGCATTCACACCCCCTTCTAGTGGATCATGAGTGACACTGGCATTAACTGCAAAGACATTCATTCACCTGTCCTCCCAGCCAGTGGAAGGGTGCAACTTGGGTGGCCCACAACACCTGGTGGGGGGAGGAGGCACATGGAAAACAGTGGGGGAATACAACATTTTAAACAACAGTTACTGATGACAGGTCTGCCATGCAAACCCACCCACCCATCCTGGGCTAATGCAGTTGGGCCAGGCTCTGCAGGGAGGATGGTAGCAACCTCCCTGCTCTGGCACCTGCTACGGATGATTTACAGCAGCAAAGGACATTGTGGGTGACCAGAAAATACCCCTCCCCCCACTCTTTTTTAGGGCATATAGGTCATTTTGCTGACATGAGATGTGGGCAGAACTGGAAAATAAGTAAACACTGCCTGTGACATGAATGAAAGTGCAGCATGTCCCCCATATCACAATCCTGCAACTCATCTCTGCTTCCCCCACCTCTGGTAGTAAGCTTGTAGGAAGCTCACATGGTGGGGCTGTCCCCTGGGGTGCTGTCATGGTACAGTGGTTTGAGTGGGAAGGACTGACGTGACCTGTGAAACTGGTGGGCAGCAGACATAGCACGCACATAAAGGATAAGTAGTGGAGGATGTTGCAGGTAGGGGATGTAAACACACGATTAAAAAAATTGGCTACTGATGCTCTAAACACGTGTACAGTATGTAACTTTGTTTCTTTATGACTTGTGGGTAATATTGTAAATATGTGTTGACACTGTCTTGACCAAGATTGTTTTGTAAATGAGACTTTAGAGATCAGAGTAGTGAGCTGTGAATGAGCTTGGTGCATCCAGCAGACCTGGGTTTGGGTCCTACAATCTCCACTTGCAAACTGTGTGATCCTGAACAAGTCTTTTAACTGTCCCATGCTCCCAGGACACACCTGAAAATAATCCATTGGACGCCACTGTAAGTGAGTCCCTGACACAACGATGTATCTGTTTATCATGACTAAAAATACATCATTGTTTCAGTCTCAATGAGATAGTTTCCAAGGTCAGTAAAGGATAACAATGAGAAAACACAGAGCCTAGTAATAAGACAGAGCTTTTACTTACAAGAAGAATTTTATAACTCTGCATATCTCCTCTGAAGATCCACTGTCAGTTCAGAACATTCTTTCTCAAGTGCCTTAATGAATTCATTCACCCAGTCATCTTTATTCTTCAAGAGCTCCAAAAAAAGCAAAGCAGACTGGAAATTCCCTTTTCTTTCCGTCATTGCTTGGATAGGTTCCTGAAACAAAAGCAGTCACTCAGAACTCAGTCATGGGCAGCACGTTAATTCTCCATGAACAGCAACAATAGAAATATCAAGTTATCCATTCTGCACTTCATCCCAGCTAATGCTGAAAGAACATGTTTTTCTTCGTTCCATAAAGTTTAAATCACTTAATCAAGACATGGAAGAGCCCAGTCCAAGATAATGATTCAACCATTTATTGGTCCTATAAATAGTTTTAATTCCCAAATTCAAGAATACACATGTGAGCATTTCTTATTTCCTTTTCTCCTTTTAGTCTCTTTTTCTTCCCCTTTCCTTCCCTTCTGCTATTCTAATTTTCTCTTCTTCCCTCATCCTTCTTTTTTTCTTTTTCAATTTCTCCTGGTTTCTACTACCAAGTGGTGTGTTTTGCATTACTGTGTTATATTAAAGGAGAACTGTGCTGAGGCTGTAAGTTACTTTTTTCTGTAAAAGCAGATTTTCAAATATTGGTTTTGGTTCTGTTAGCGTTCCATCTTTACCACCTTTTGTAAACTTGGTATGTGTCTCTGATTTTAACATTAGTGGTAAGCACCATTTTAAAACTATAAACTGTAGTTTATGTTCCTTTATAAAATGTGTAGAGACAGTAAAGTAATCTGATTGGCTGGCAGCCTTTGCCAGCTATGTCTTTTTTTTGATCTTGTAGCACAGAAAATAACATGTGCCCGTACCTGTGCCCCAGTCCAGTGCAGATCCATTCAATACCACTGCAAAAGATTTAGTTACTTTTTGGTTGCCACTTAGCAAGCCAAAGCGAAAGCTGCAAAAGTAAAACTTAACACTCACAGCACTTAAAAAGTTTTATTTCTACTGCAGAAATCCTCTCCTGTCCCTCTCGAGCTGCTCCATTCCCCTCTAGAGCCCCAGGTATTGTGGAGTCTATGTATGCAAAAGAACAGCAGCAGCAATCAGCAAATGTGGCCGATGCTCACCAAAATGAGCAGCCAGCTCGTAAGAAAAAGCTTAATCAAGAAAACAAAATATGGTGTCACTCTGGTTTTCAAAAATACTGCAGTGAGACCTTGAATATTTAATAATAAATCGAATTTATTTGAAGACCACAACAAAATCGTGCTCCTATGGCTACCCAGCACTTCGACTCCACGCGAGTCCTCCTCAGGGGTGTGGCCATGAGTGTATGACAAGTCATATATATCAGTGTTAATTAATTATTCATGTGCAAATCATTTATACAATCCCACAGTATTTAAAGTGACACAACAACATAGGTTAAAAAATACAAAGGGGGGGGGAACACGGGAAGGAAAAAATATTTTTTTCTTACCAAACATAAATATATTAATCAATTCTAAATAGATATATAACCATTGTGCCGTAACAAATTATCTCTTCTTGTAAAAATAAATAAGACATGAAACATCATGATTAGTGAAACTTAAGTCCAATTGTTCTAATACACTACAGCCCTAATTTGCTGCCTAATGGCGCTCTTAGAATTTAGTTTTATTTCAAAAATGTATAAAAATTACTATATTAAGAAATTCTTATTTATGAACAAACCAGTCCTGTACTTTGTGAAGGTATTAATCACACTGATTAAAATCCAATACAGAGTGATGGTCTGCATGTCCATGGTACCTGGTGTGGAGGGTCGCCCTAAAAAAAGAGAAAGAGAGAGTACAAAGAAGGTTACAAGTTGAAAGAATATGACAATATTTTACAAATATTCGAACAAGTAATTTAACATGTGCAAAGCCTGCTCACATTCAGAATCACTCTATTCTATTAGTCACAAATGTGCTGTTCCGCTTCTTTTTTTCAGAAATGGCTTCAAATCCCATCTGTCACTGAGCCCAAATGGCTTTACACTATTGAGCTTATAAATCCACATGATCTCTTTTTCTAAAAGTAACTATGATCTATCACCACCTTCAGCCTAAGGTGGAACAAATTCCAGGCCCATAAACTTCAGTCCATCCAGTTTAAATTCATGACATGTTGCAAAGTGCCCAAGAGGTGGATAAGCAGAAAAGGGGCAAAATTCAGCAGAAGGGCAGACAGCAAGGAGAACCAGGGATAAATGACAACCAAGGAAGGGGCTGGAGTAGAACAGTGAAACAGTCTAGGGAGGTCAAATCATGGAAAGCCATGTGTGCAAATGCCAGGAGCCTTAGCAACAAGATGGAAGATCTGGAGGCTGTCATGGTACAGTCGACCTGGACATTGTGGCCATCACTGAAACCTGGTGTAATGATAACCACGACTGGGAGATGACTATACCTGGCTACAACATATTCAGAAGAGACAGAGCAGGCAGGAAGGGAGGAGGAGTGGCACTGTATGTGAAAAATGACATAAGGGCCACAGAGATCCAGGAGGAACAAAATGGAGGAGAGATACTGGGTTAAGCTGGAAAGGAAAATGGGGACAGCCATCCGCACAGGTGTGGTCTATAGACCACCAGCCCAGGAGGAAGAAACAGATGAGGCTGATGCTAGACATCCAAGGATGGCAGACAAGGGTGAGTGGTACTGGTTGGAGACTTCAATATTCCAGGCGTGGACTGGAGCATCCAGCAGCAGCATCAACTAGGAGCAGATTTATCCTGGACTCCTTCAGGGTGCCTCTCAAGCAACTGGTCATGGAACCAACTCAGCAGAAGGCAATACTAGACCTTGTGCTCACAAACAGGGACAGTGTGATGGGGGTAACAGTGGGGAGCACCTGGAAACAGTGACCACCAGTCATTGTGGTTTGAAATCACAGAAAGAGCAGAACCAAACCACACAAAAACATGTATCCTGGATTTTAGGGGGCAGACTTTGGGAAAATGGGAGATACTTGAAAGAGGCATTAAGGGAATGGGACAGGAATCAGGGGTTGAGGAACAGTGGGCAGTATTTAAAATGGGGATTACAAGAACAACAGAATTATGCATTAAGCAGGTGTAGCAAGAGGAAAGGAAGAGGAGACCATTGTGATTTTCAAAGAGGTAGCAAAGAAAGTGAAAGCCAAAAGACTGCATTCAGGCAATACAAAAGACACAGGCAGAAGGGATAGGAGAAATACCAGGAGGAGCAAAGGGAGGCAGGGAGGTCAGTAAGGGAAGCCAAAGCTCAGACAGAAGAACACATTGCAAAATCAGTGGGTAGAGGGGACAAAACCTTTTACAGGTACATAAGTGAAAAAAGAAAGACAAAGGGAGGGATAGTGAGACTGAAGGGGGAGGATGGGGGCCGCGTGGAGGATGACAACAGTAAAGCTGACATTCTGAACAGATATTTCTGCTCAGTCTTTACTGAGGAAGAGGAGGGTAATGGGTCTGAAGGGAGTACAAGGGGTGAGAATGGTGCAGAAATGGACACAAGTCCCTACACGAGAAAGGGTCCTGAAGGAACTGGAAGTAATAAGAGTTGATAAAGCAATGGGGCCAGATGGGGTGCACCCAGGGTCCTTAAAGAACTAAGAGAGGTGGTGGCTGAACCTCTGGCTATCCTGTTTAGCCAATCACTGGAAACAGGGAGGTACCCAAAGACTGGAGGACAGCAGATGTAGTCCCCTTATACAAAAAGTGGGAATAAAGAGGAAGCAGGGAACTACAGACCAGTCAGCCTCACCTCGGTAGTGGGAAGATCATGGAAGCACCACTGAAGGAGAGATTGGTGGAACATCTGGTTGTCAATGGACTACAGGACCCAAAGCAGCATGGTTTCACCAGGGGAGGTCATGTCAGACCAACCTCGTTGAATTTTTGACTGGGTGATTAGGGAGGTGGATCAGGGGAGGGCAGTGGACATGGCCTATCTGGACTTCAGCAAGGCCTTTGACACTGTGCCACATAGAAGACTATTATGCAAACTGAGGAATATGGGTGTGGGCAGGACAGTAGTGTGGTGGGTAGGTAACTGGCTGGGTGGCAGGACACAGAGGTGGTGGTAAATGGCTGTCACTCCACAGAGGAAGAGTGACCAGTGGGGTACCATAGGGATCAGTGCTGGGACCGGTCCTATTCAACATCTTCATCAGTGACATTGCAGGGACCTAGAAGGCAGAATTTCACTGTTCGCTGATGACACAAAGCTCTGTAACAGAGTAGACACACCAGAGGGTGTAGACAGAATGAAAGGGACCTGCAGAAACTTGAAGAATGGTCAGGGTTTGGCAGTTGAAATTCAATGCAAAGAAGTGCAAGATAATGCATATGGGGCACAAAACCCTGGCACAATATATCAGTTGGGGTGAGGATATAGCATGCACCAAGCAGGAAAGGATCTTGGGGTTGTCATCTCTGATGACCTCAAGTGAGAAACAGTGTGACAAGGCAGCAGGTAAAGCAAATAGGATGCTGGGATGTATAGGCAGGGGCATCACCAGCAGGAAAAGGAGGTCATAATTCCGCTATACAAGACACTAGTGAGGCCCCACCTGGAGTACAGTGTACAGTTCTGGAGACCATACCTCGTAAGGACATAGACAGGGTAGAGAAGGTTCAGAGGAGGGCAACAAAGATGGTTCATGGATTGCATCACAAGTCCTATGAAGACAGGTTGAAGGAACTGAACATGTACTCCCTGGAGGAGAGGAGGGAGAGAGGGGATATGATAGAGACATACAAGTATCTTACAGGGAGGAACAGGGTGCAGGAAAACACTATTTTTAAGCGAAAAAGATGTTCCAGGACTAGAGGCATGGGATGAAGTTGGAAGGAGGACAATTCAGAGGAAACATGAAAAATTTCTTCACAGAGCAGGTGGTGGACAAGTGGAACACCCTGCAGAGGAAGTGGTGGGGGCTGAAACAATCACGGGATTTAAGAATGCATGGGATAGACATAAAGGAATTCTGGAGGTCAGGGGTAAGGGGCAACAGACTTCTAGGAAAACAAACTGAACTTACAAGCTCAAATGGGCAGACTGGGTGGGCCATAGGCCCTTATCTGCCGACAATGTCTATGTATCTATGTATCTATGTAAAGTGATAACCTATTGGTGTGTCCTGTCTCTGGTTAATAATTGTCCTGATATGTTCTTGAATCCTCTGCTTAAGAGGCCTTATGGTCTTTCCTATATACATCAAGTTACAACTACATCATAATACATATACAACATAGTTAGTACCACATGTGATCAGTTCTGTGATTTCCACTGTTTTTGCAAAATCATTGGGGTGCTGAAATTTGTCACCAGTCAGGCCGAATTTGCAAATGTTACATCTCATGCATTTGAAAAAGCCTCTAGTTCTATATGGTAGTCAGGTACGATTACTGGTTTACATGTAAGCAATAAGACACGACGGGGTGTGCATTACGGTGTGATAACCGCACTCCTAGGGGCGTAGTTAGGCACAAGGCCGGGTGCCGGTCGTCCCTAGGAGTGTGGTTATCACACCTTAATGCACAACTCCGGAGTGTCTTATTGCACTTATAAAATAGCTGAACTAAAAAAAACTCAAGAGGTAACAGTTTATAATGTTTAAACATATTGTTTATTTAAAGCATGGAAAAAATAGTTCCAAAAATTGGGTTTTGGTTAGACAAAACAACACTAGAGTTAATGTTGCATTTATATTGTGCACTAACCAATATGTAGAATATAGTGTGTTAAACTAGCTGTTTAACCTGCACAGAAAAAACAGATCAGCACTTGCTAATAATTTTTAAAACACACATGACTTGACTAATAATTTCCTGAAAAAAAAAAAGAACACAAATGGTTGGCTGGTAAGAAGTCCGCTGAGGGTGAGTTGCACTGCGGGTGATGTGCGCTAAGGTCTCCATTTCACTATCACCGATCTACATGGGGACTGGGTAGGAATATTTCCTGCAAATGCTTTTGGGTTTGTCGGGATTACATTTACTTTTATGCTGCCAGCAACCTGAAGAGCACCGGTTCACTTGTACTACAGACGGAGAAAGGTACCTGATTTTAAAATACTATTTCTCCGGTTGTGGTACTCAGCATCAGTGTTAAGGAGTGCATTTGTGTGTGATTTACATTTATCTGACTTCCGACAAAGGCTGCCAGCATTTTTGTTTGCGAAGGAGGAGGCCGCAGTTGCAGCTAGGAGATGGCAGTGGAGTGCGTCCGGCAGCAGGCTTCTTTCTGTGGTTCGCGATTCTGCCAAACTCTCATTGCTTTGCCTGCATATGTGGGGTTGCAAGGTTATGGCGTGCAATGTTCACAGGGTTGTTTCTTTTTGTATTGACTTGCGCAGTTTATTACATTCAGGTGTTCTTTTTTTTTATGAGGAATTGAGCTCTGGTGGCGATGGTGTATGGGCAGCAGGCTTATATTTGCGGTGCACAGTTATGGTAAGCTACCACTGATTTGCTTGCTGCCTGCTTGTTGCTATGTGTAGGGCTGAAAGAGGTATTTTTGTTTCAGTTATGCGCTGCTTTGTATTTCACTTTTTTTAACTGAATAGTTCATGCATTTATGGTGGCAGTTACTGTGAGGAGCATGGGAATGATCATTAGGCCACAGCAAAACATGAGGAGAAAAAATGGCGACTTTTTACTTTTACAAAGTTCTAGTAAGAATGCCACACATATGAATCTTTGAGCCACTCTACTCTGCTGTGAAGCTTTTTTTTATTGGGTCTAGTTATTAGTAGTGCAACATTTTCCCATGTTGCACTATGAATAGCCAATCAGATTTTTACATTATTCTCTGCTATTTTAAGCCTGCTATGTACCAATAAATCTTTAAGATTTTTTGCTCTACTAAAAGAGACTCTGGGCCTTGCCCCAACAGCTAGAGCAACTTCTTCATCCGATTGATTAGGCTAAACTAAGACTCAAGTTCCAGCAGTAGAGGGCGATCAAAAGTTAGGTTTTCATCTCGAGACATCTCAAGAAAAAGGAACAGGGAAAAAATCAATGGCTCAGAAGGGAGTTGAAGATAGTACCCAAGGTACTGGTAAAAAAACAGTGAGTACCACACAGGAGGCAAAAAACTTGTCAGAAGGAAGACCAGGAGAGGAAAACATGGGGGCAGGTGGCAGAAAAGGCAAGTGCAATTATCCAGTTCGGGAGAAGAGGAAATAAGTAAATTGCAAGTGATTAACCTTTCTACCACTGACTTAACGGATATCCAAAGAAAAGTGTTGGAGAGAGGCTTGAGGTTTATCCCCACCTCAACTGTGAATAATTTCCAGGTCTTCGTGGATCTGCAGAATTGTTTCAGAAAATTAAGATTGGGATTATATTTTTTGCATCGGGACACTGGTTCTGGATTTGTGAATGACATGGGTTTCTCAGCAGATTTAGAAGGTTTGGCGAGAGCATGAGAGGAAAGAGTTGAGGTGCAACATGACTACGCAGAGGCAACAGAAGATTTGAACATTTTGATTAAGGCTATGGATATGGGCAAATTGGACTTAGAAAATAAGAGTTTTAATATTGCTAATGGTAAATCAAAGAGAAATGTCATTTCGCTATTATCATGTGGCAAGGTTAGTGAGATTGCAACATGTGAAAGAGGCGATTTTATTTCTAAATTGGATCAGGATCCTCTCCTGTCTCCACTTCCATCTAGTAATACTGTCACTAGTGTGAGCACTGTTAATTTTCCAATGCAGGACCTTGGTTTAGCAACTGACCTGGATAACTTAGAAAGTCTATTTCTTGAGAACAAGTTGTTAGTTAGGACTGAACAATCTATTGCTGGTTCATATACTGGTTTTAACATGTTGAGAGCAAGAAGCTCATTACAATCACGTAAGAAAGCATTATTTAGGGAGAAATCAGGTTTCATCCCGGTCATTTCTAACACAGCAATTAACACATATGAAAAAATGGTGTGTAAACAGGTGAAAGCTGTATTAGAGACAAATTCCACGCCTAGATATAATATAACAGCAGCTGAAAAGAAAGTGTTGGGTAGTCTGTCCCAAAATGACGCTATAGTTATCAAACCAGCAGACAACGGTGGAGATATAGTTATCTTTAACAGAGATCACTATAGAAATATAGTATTGACATTGCTAAATGACATGGATTCTTATGTATGTTTGAACCATGATCCGTTACCCACCTACAGAAAAGAACTTCAGAGTTTATTAACTTTTACATTGGAGAAAGGAGAAATTACAGAAAATGAATACCAATATATTTGGCCTGAATTTCCTATTACTCCAAATTTATACATCTTGCCTAAAGTTCATAAGGACAGAGAGAATCCACCAGGTCGATCAATAATATCGGGGTTGGGGAGCCTGACACAAAATCTGGGGAAATTTGTAGATTTTTTTCTACAGACCAGTGTTCTAAATTTGAAATCCTCTATTATAGATACTAAGGATCTGTTGGAAAAACTAGAAAAACTGGAATGGAGAGCGGACTTTGCTTGGTTAGGTATAGATGTGTCTTACCTTTATACATCTATACATCATAACCAAGGACTGTTCGCTGTTAAATTCTTGTTAGAACATGATCTCACAGATGATAACACACCTAAAGAATTTTTATTAGAAGCCCTGCAGTTCATCCTGGAACATAACTATTTTAAATTTGAAGATGAGTATTACTTGCAGAAATGTGGGACTGCCATGGGGGCAGCCATGGCACACGGTTATGCTAATTTGTTCATGGATTATTGGGACTTTACTATCATACATAATCCCTTGAGAAACCCCTACCATGCACACATTAAACATTGGGTTAGAATTATTGACGCTATACTGTGTGTATGGCAGGGGGAGAGTGAAATGTTTACAGATTTCATGCAGTGGCTGAACATCAATAAAACTAAATTCTAAGAGTGCCATTAGGCAGCAACTTAGGGCTGTAGTATATTATAACAATATAACTAATTGGAGTTAAGTTTCTCATCATGATGTTTCATGTCTTATTTATTTTACAAGAAGAGATCATTTGTTATTCACAATGGCTATATATCTATTTAGAACTGATTAAAATGTATGTTTGGTAAGAATAAAACCTTTTTTCCTTCCCATGTTTTCCTTCCCCCCCTCCCCTTTTTATTCTTTAACCTATGTTGTTGTGTCACTTTAAATACTGTGGGATTATATAAATGATTTGCACATGAATAATTAATTAACACTGATATATATGACTTGTCATACACTCATGGCCACACCCCTGAAGAAGACTCGCAAGGAGTCGAAGTGCTGGGTAGCCATAGGAGCATGACTGTGTTGTGGTCTTTAAATAAATTTATTATAAAATATTCAAGGTCTCACCGCAGTATTTTTGAAGACCAGAGTGACACCATATTTTGTTTACTTGATTGTGGAGTCTATGAACTGCCTCCTAACCTGCAAGCTGAGTGAGACCAGCAGGACTTTAGTGAAGCATGCTGCCACAGATGGTAGCATGCTGCTGGCAAGACATTCAGAAAACTGCAATCTTGCTGGCAGTCCAAGGCAGCAACCTGCGGCACAGAACACAGCATCTAGTGACACCAAGAAGTAGAACAGCACCCCAAGGGAAAGCAGGGGGACTAATGTTTTTGTGAGTATGTGTGTTTATGCAGCATTGATAGATATACATACCGGTAAGTGCTTTTCAGCACACGCACACGCACTCACACACGCACAATCTCTGTCTTTAGGGAGGCTCTTAGAACATAAGCACTTAATTTATAGGCATCCTGGTGTGATATTCCACCCATGGACTTGAGCCTACATCTCTAATCTGCTTTATAACCACCTAAGATTTCAAGGACTGTTTTCTTTGTCTCTGCACATTCAGTTATTTACTTCCTCATCAACAGAACTGTCATATTCATGTGTAAAAGTTTATTTATCAGTTCTACCCAGGGCTCAAAATAACCGGCTGTCTGCCTGTCCCAAAAACCTAGTTTTGAACTTTGGACAGCTGTTTTGCCATTCTAGTCTCTCCCTGGGACAAGCAGCTGCCAGTACACTGTAAATGGGCACTAGGACCCAGCGGTAGATTGATGTAAGTGGCTGCTTCCTGAGATCAGGGTGTGTGGTGCACTTCCGGCTAACACGACCTTATGTGCCACAGATGTGCCTCATGAGTTCCACAGAACTACAAGCAGTTTTGTGCAGCCGATGAGTGAGACGATCATGCTGGTCGCAGAACTAGGAAGAAGTCTTTCCCTTCTAGTTCTGTGATGCTGGTGGCTATATTCAAATGCTCACGTTCAGTTTCAGAGTCTCAACCATCACCAAGTTTAAGCTCCAGCATCATGGAGGGAGGCAGTGCGATCAGAACTCAATGTGAAAGTTAATGTGCTTTTCCTAATAGAAGGCTTTCCAGATCACGGAGCACAAATGCATTTTTGCCTGATGGCTGATCAATCATTTAACATTAAATAATCCCTTCTCAGCAGGCTAAAGCCATTTTTAGTAGAACTTCAGCAGGATACCAAAAGTGGAGAGACAGGCTGCAATAAAAGCCATTTTTGGAGCTGAGCCTGAACTGAACCAAAACAAATTACAAGCCCTTCAGTATGGTAAGAAAGAAGGAGATGTAGGCTGGAGACATAAAGAGGGCAGGCAGTGTAAATTTCAAATATGATTATACAAAAATAAAATAAACAATTACTAGCATAGAATGCAACAGCCAAGTCAGACAGGGTAAATGATTAACAGCCCCTGTGAGGGCTAATCTTAGCAGAGGAGATGGGGAAGGGAAAGCAGGAAGCAAATAAAAGCCTTTTTCAGAGCGGGGCAAACAGGCGGGATATATACAGTACTTATATAGTGTACGGTGGAACGCTGTTGAGCATGGAAATCCATGCTCCCAACAGCGTTGTTGTGCTCGCCTCAGTGCGTCATGATCTTGTTGTGCTGCACTGGGTACGTCACCGGTGCAGCACAACAAGATCGAACGCGATTCGTGCATGCGCGATGAAAAGTCATGCTGGTTTAGGAGCTAGTAGCTGTTGAGCGAGTCTGAACACGGAAGCCAAGTAAGGCATTATTTTAAAAACGCTGCTTCCATTCCCTGTTTTGAATGAATAGACTCCCCATCGCTATAAAACATTGTCTATGGGAGTCATTCAAAACAAGGATCTTCTCGGATCTCGAGGTATCCTTAGCAACGGACAACCTCTCGAGCTTCGGTCTCGAGGTCGAACGTTGCCAAGGATACCTCTCGATCGAGAATATCCTTGTTGTGAATGACTCTCCATAGACAATCCTCTATATAGTGTATAGTGGAGTGTTGTTCTGTATAGAATTCCATCCCTTTCAAAATGCTGTTCTACCACAGTTCCAAGGTCATGGAATGCTGTTCTACCCTACTGTGATAGAACAATATTCTAGAACCTCTAGAGACTTCATGAGTCAGTTTCATTTTGAAAGCAAAAGAACTCATAAAACACATATTTCACATAGTACAAAAAAATACAGGATGAGCAACTCTATGCACAACCAGTGTGTTTTGCCACCTCGAGGTTCTGATTCCCATGGACCTCTCAAGCTACGCTCTTGAGGTCAGGGGGAATCAGAACCTCTCTGTGGCAGAACGCACTGGTTCTGCATAGTTGCCCATCCAGTATTCTCTATATAATAAAGAAATAAATGTAATAGTCCTCTGCAGTCCAGACTGAAATGGGACACAAAGACTTACTACACAGGCTTCGTGCTAACTGGGGGCACCAGCGACTAAGACCCACCAGCTGTAATTCAGATCGACATTTACATTTTTTACCCCAAATTGAATGGACTTATATAAATTCTGCAGGGAGGTAAACTTTATATTCCACCTGTCCCTTGGACAGCCATTCCTAAAAAAATATATCTAGCCCTGATTCTACCCAGTGTATTTAAGTTTGTTGTTTTGAAGAAACTGCCATTAGTTGATAAAAGACTCTGTGTAGCCTGAAAGCTTGTGTTTTGTAAACCTCTTGCTGGTCCAATAAAAGTCATCAAATCACCCACTTTGTTTATCTTTTTTGTACAAGGAGAAATAAGGCTACAAACAATTTTTAGTTTTTTGAGAAAGTTGAGTGGTAACTTGTTTTGTGCGTGGTGCTTGAGGCCTTGTGCAAAGCAGCAGGTTACTGCTATCTTTCTCAGTGTAAGACAAGATGTGCAGGGCACTTTGGTTCCAGTACATGAATTCTAACTTTCTCTGTGCAGAGCAAGATGTGCAGGGCATACGAACTTGCGAAATCGCCAGCAGAAGCAGGCCTTATGGTCTATCGAGTTTGCTCGATTGCTCAGCTAGCCCCTCACCTTGCAGCTGCCCCACCCCTCTTTTTCATAACCCCCCACCCTGTCCCAACCCCTCTTAAAGCCACCCACTGTTCTACAGGACACCACCCCTCGAGCAGAGCAGTCCACCTGTCCACCATACTTTCCATGAAAAATGTCTCCTGATTTCCCTCCTGAATCTTCCCTCCTCCAACCTCAACTGATGCCCTCTCATATCCTTCCCTCTCCCTTCTAAGCTGGAAAATCCCTTCTGTATTAACCTTATTTATCCCCTTGAGGTATTTAAATGTTTCAATCATATACCCCCATCCCTCCTCTGCTCCAGGGAGTACATGTTCAACTCTGCTAATCTCTCCTCATAAGAGTTTCCCTTAAGTCCCTGGATCATCTTTGTCACCCTACGCTGCACCCCCTCCAACAACTTTATGTCGTTCTTCAGGAATGGGTGCCAGTACTGCAAACAGTACTCCAGATGAGGCCTTACCAGAGACCTGTAGAGGGGAAGGATCACCTCCCTGCTCCTGGAGGAGATTCCCCTCGCTATACACCCTAACATCTTATTAGCCTTTGCCACCACCTTCTTGCACTGGGCTGAATTCTTCATGCAGCCCGTTATAATCACCCCAGATCCTTTTCTTCCTCATTACTTCCCAGTTGTACTTCTCCCAGTTGATAGCTCCTCCCCTGGTTTCTAGCTCTGAAGTGCAGTACCTTGCACTTCTTGTCACTGAACCCCAGCTGCCATGTATCTGACCATTCCTGTAGTTTGTTCAGATCCTCCTGCAGCCCCTTCCAGCCTTCAATGTCATCTACCACAGCTCCTATCTTTGTATTGTCCATGAACAGACTGATCCTACGCTGGACCCCATGTGAGATATCAGCTATGAATATCCCAATCAACACTGGTCCCAGCACCGATCCCTGTGGCACCCCACTCATCACTTCCCTTGGTGATGAGAGCCCCCCCCACCACCACCTACTGCTACCTTCCATTCAGCCAGTTGATGATTCAATTGACCATCTTTGTTCCTGCCCCATGTATTCGTTTCCCCCCTGCCCCAGCCTCCATGTGGCATGGAATCAAAGGTCTTGCTCAAGTCCAAATGCAGGACATCCACCATGTGGCCCCTGTCCAGTTCCCTGGTCACCCAGTCATAATACTCAAGTAGATTTGTCTGGCAGGATCTGCTAGAGACAAACCTATGTTAATGACCATCCTGGAGACCATTGTCCTCCAAGAAGGTCACCAGCTGCTCCTTTAGGATTGTCTCCATGAGTTTCCCCACAGTCGATGTGAGGCTCACTGGCCTGTAGTTGTCTGGCTCATCCCTGGGGCCACTTTTGTGAATGGGCATCAATGGGCCATCCTCCAGTGCTGTGGTATGCATCCTGTGTCCAGGGAGATATTGAACAGGTCAGTCAGCGACCCTACCAGGATCTCCGCCATCTCTCCAAGTACCCTAGGGTGAATGCCATCTGGTCCCACTGCTTTGTCCTCCCTTAATTCTTCCAGAACCCTGTCCTCCACAATCTACATCAGCCACCCCCTCTACCCACCTACCCCCTTGGGATATCTGCCCCTTTTCTCCTTTGTGGACACAGAACAGAGTATTCATTTAATGCCTCTGCCTGTCTCCCCACCCCTTCTCCACCCACCCTCTGTCCTTTCTAAGCCTCACAATCTGGTCTATGTTCTTCCTTCTTTCTTTAATGTATCTGAAGAAGTCCTTTTCTCCTTTCTAATACCCTATGCCAGTCTCAGTTCTCTTGAGGCCTTGGCCACTCTGACTAGCCTGGTAACCTCCCTGAACTTCTTCAAATACTCCCCTCCCCGGATTTTTGAGTTTCCGGAATACCTTTCTCTTGGCCCTTACCCTTCCATGACTTCCTGGAGTCAATCAACTGGCTTCTTTGCCTTCCCTTCTTACACTGTGTCTTTGTACATGCCCCAGTGGCCTCCGTCAGACCTCTTTTAATAATATCCCACTTTTGACTAGCATCCATGTCCTGACGAATGCCTGCCAAATACTTACTCAAAATTTCCCCCATCCTACTGAAGTCTGCCCCTTTAAAATCAATCACCCCGGTTTCTGCACCTCCTGTTTCCCTACTCATACTAAGTGTTAACCACACTGAGTGGTGGCTACTCCCAGCCAGAGGGTCCTCCACCCCGAAATCCCTTACAGCCTCCTCATTTGAAAGTACCAGGTCCAGAGTCCTATACACTTTAGTAGACTCCTGTACCAACTGCTCCAGGAAGCTGTTCTGAAAAGCCTCTAGTATGACCTGCTCCCTCGCACTCATGGTGGCTGGAGTGCTCCACTCCCCCCCAGGTAGGTTGAAGTCCCCCACCATCACTGTGCTCCCCTTCCTACAGACCCTTCTGATTTACTCAGCCAGCTCTCTGTCCAGGTCCTCCCCTTGTTTATTTTATTTATTTTTTTATTTATTTAGCTTTTGTTGACCGGGTAAGTGCACTAGACAAATCCTGTCTATTTTCAGGCACAACCCGGGGGAGGGGGAAACAGATGAATGCCAACTGACCTTGAACCAGATTAAGCTGTTGGTGGTATTTTTAGTGAATGAGGGAAATTTGGCCAGGACACCGGGAAATTCCTCACTTTTTCGATAAGTGCCATGGGATCTTTAACATCCACCTGAACTACCACCAATCCAGGCAGATGGGACCTCGGTTTAGACGTCTCATCCAAAGCGGCACCTCAGAAATGCAGCACCCTCTTATGCTGCATTACAGTGTCAGTACTGGGATATTAACCCAAGTGCCAGATGGGAACTGAACCCACAGCCCTCTGATCTCCGGCCTCAGAGGTGAGTGTGCTACCTACTGAGCCACTGACACTGTAAAAGGAGCTGGAGGTCTGTATACTATCCCCATCCTAAGTGTCCTACCTGTCTAGTCCTGCAGCTGCACCCATAGTGCCTCAGTTCTACCTTCTTCCCCCTCCTCCCTTGCACACCTTATCCCTTCTTGTACATAGATTGCCATGCCCCCCCCTTCCCTATAGCCCTATCCTTCCTAAATATTTTGTACCCTGGGATCATCATATCCCAGTCCTGATAATGAGTAGCCCACATTTCTGTGATGGCCGCAATGTTCACCCTCCTCACCGCCAAGAGAGCCTGCAGCTCAGTTAAATTATTACCTAGGTTCTTCGCATTTAATGTCATCACCCTCCACCCTGTATCCTTCCTTGCCTTACCCTGGGTTTCCCCTTTCCCCCCCATGCCTCTACCCCTACTCCTCCTCCCCCCTGTTGACTTGGGGGTTAAGCTCATCAGGCTTCCTCTCTGGGTTCCCTGCCTACCAGCTGTCCACTCGCCACCCCCCACCTAGTTTAAACTCACCTTTGCTGCTATGTACGCTTCTGTCCCCTGTTTTAATAATCCCTTCCCCGCTCAAGTACAGCCTATCTCTTGCATACAGATTGCTGTTGTCCCAGGTTCATCCCTAGCCCCCCATTAACCCATACCCCTTGGATCCACACCATTCCCCCAGCCATGTGTTGAACTCCCTAATCCCCCCTTTCCTCACCGTACTTGCGTACGGCACTGGGAGCACCTCTGAGAAGACCACCAATTCCCCCAGTTCCTCACACACCCTACCCAGTTTCTCGAACCTCTCCCTCACAACTTCCATCATCTCCCCAAGTCCTTCATACCCATGTGCACCACAAAATGCAGCTTCCTCCTATCCCTTCTTGTGCACTTCAGAATTGACTGCCCCGCTCTGCCCGCAATTAACTCAGGTATGGACCCCACCCATATACGACTGTGCCTTTCCCTTACTGCCCCATCTTATCCCTTTAGTATTGAATCCCCAGCACTAGTATCCCCTCATCATACCTCGTTCCTGCCCACCTTACTATCATGGTACTGGTCTCTGGAGTCCGCCCCTGTTGTTTTCTCTGCCCTTCTCCCTCATGCTCCCTCCCTCACCCCTTCTCCATCCCTTCCCTTCCTGCCCCATCCCTATCCTCCACTTCCTCCCAACCTCGCTGGACCCTCCTCCCCTCTGCCTATCCCATCCCCTTCCCTTCTTTATTCCCTTCTCCTTTCTTTCTTCCTTCTCCCTTTGTCCATCCTTCCAGGAGTGCCCTCCTCCCATTAACCTTGGCTCCCTCCCCAATCTACTTCTGCCCCTGTTCCTTCCCCTCCTTCCCTCTCCTGCCCCCTCCTGGCAATCCTTTCCCCCTCCTCCTCCACCAATGTCATCAGGACCGAAACCTAGTACCTGCCCCCACTGCCTTGTTGTGTGTTGGCTCTTCCCTTCCTATTATGGCCCTCCCTACAGAGCCTGGTCTCCTGTTCGGTTTGCTCCCACACTCCCTCCCCATCCCCTCCCTCATCCCAAAGCTCCTTCCATGTGGTGCCTCATGTTACCCTCAGAATGGACACCCTCCCAGCTCCCACAAAATGTTCGTCCAAACCGCCGCCTCACATCCATTACAGCCCACTATTCTACCCATGCTTAACAAGACTCAACTAACAGGAAAGGGCAATGCAGACGGATACAGTATTGACAATAAAATTAACCAGTACTATTTTAACTAAGCAGAAAGGGCAATGCAAATAAATACAGTATTCTTAATAAAATTAACCAGTACTAGTTGTGCTTTCTTACTTAGCTGTGTCCCACAAAAATAAACATACAAGACAGTAAGAAAGAGAAGTATGCAGCCCTACTTTTTTTTCTCCCTTTCTTTCTCTTCTCCTGTAGTCCCTGCCTGAGATGCCTTCCCACCAAGGTATTTACCCAACAAATACGACTTACACTACGAATACATTGTCTATGCCAAGATAAAGCTCAAGATTTCACTTTCTGTCTACCTCATCACCTGTAGACAAACTATCACCAGACTGACTCACCCTCTGCCTTCAGCCAGCGTCTCCAAAGTCCAGGTAGTTCCCTAGAAGGTGGCATCTTCTGTTGTTCTCCAGCCCTTGGCTTTTTGATGCTCCGTGCCTCTGGCTCCTCCCACCTCGACCATTTAATAAAGGTAGGGGCCAAAATCCCTCTTCTCCCTTATGGCTTTCAGCCACACTGTCCCTGCCTCTCTCTGGCTTCCAAGCCAGCTTTTGCTCTCCCCCCCCCCCCCAGCTTGAGCAGCCCTGCTGTGCTTTTCTCTATGCTGGCCCTGACTCCGAGCGGCTCCTGCCACACTCACAGTCCACCAGTGCTGCTCCCTCTTGGTCCCCGATTCCCTCTATGGCACCCGCTGCCTGAACGTTCAATCGCCATTAAAAGGGCGACTGAGACTGAGGGCATTTTGAGTCCCGCAGAATCCTAACTTTCTTTGTGTAGTGCAAGATGTGCAGCACACTTTGGTTCCTGTGCATGAATCCTAACTTTCTTTGTGCAGGGCGAGATGCACAGGGCACTTTAGTTCTTGTCCATGAATCCTAACTTTCTCAGTGTAGGGCAAGATGTGCATGGCACTTTGGTTCCTGTCTAAGAATCCTAACTTCCTCTGTGTAGCGCAAGATATGCAGGGCACTTTGGTCCTGTGCATGAATCCTAACTATTTTTGTGCAGGGCAAGATGCACAGGGCACTTTGGTTGTGGTGCATGAATCCTAACTATTTTTGTGCAGGGCAAGATGTGCAGGGCACTTTGGTTCCTGTGCATGAATCCTAATTTTCATTGTGTAGGGCTAGATGTGCAGGGCAATTTGGTTCCAGTGGTATATTGTTAAAAGGGCGACTGAGATTGAGCGACTCAAATTTGAGTGACTCAATGTCAGCACCTGGAATGTGAGCTATCCTGAAAGGGTAGCTATGGGCGAAGAAGAAGGTAAGTGGAAGAGGAAAAGGGGGAATGGAAGAGGATGGCAGGGAAACAGGAGAGAACGGAAGGTATGTGGCAGGTAGTGCAGCAACAGGCTGCAGGGCTGGCTGTGTGGTGTGTGGTGAGGGTGGCCAGCCACAGTGGGGAGGGTACAAGGTTCGGGGCTGGGGAGCTGCACACTACATTTTGATGCAGCAGGAAAATTTTATTTTTTTCAAAGTTTCACCCCCCCGACATGCAAACCCCTGGAGCTGTTAATCTTTTATGCAGATTTGTTTTTGGCTGCTCGTCATCGCTGTAAATGTACATTGCCATTTTTATTTTCGGCAATGTACACTCACCCTAATGGCGATCGCTGAGTGGTGATCGTCGTTATGACATAGAACCGATTCCGGTGCATGATTCGTAACTTTCTTTGTGCAGGGAAAGATGCGCAGGGCACTTTGGTTCCTGTGCATGAATCCTAACTTTTTCAGTGCAGGGCAGGATGTAGAGGGCACTTTGGCTCCAGTGCATGAATCCTAACTTTCTTTGTGCAGGGCGAGATGTGCAGGGCACTTTGGTTCCTGTGCATAAACCTTAACTTTCTTTGTGCAGGGCACTTTGATTCCAGTGCATGAATCCTAATTTTCTTTGTGCAGGGCCCTGCAGTGTGTGAGAACATCAGAACTCATTGTCTAGTCATCTGGCAGCATTCAAGGATGGAAACCAGAAAAGCAGTGATGACTCTGGAAACGGGAGCCTAAGGTATGGAAGCCTCTATTTTGTTGAATTTTAATCCTGTTGTGGTTTTAATAATGTTTTATTATGTTTTTATCTACTGCTGTATGTCCTCATTTATGTTCGGTTCCCAGAGCTTCCAGGATTGGGCACCTTATAAATAAAATTGCCTTGCCTTGCCTTTCCTTGCCTTGCCTAAAGGTCATTCAGTGTAGATCACCATTAATTCCAGTAGGAGTGTAAGGGATTACCATGAGGGAGTGATGATCCTAAGGGGCTATTGTTCTAGGTAAGTCCCTGCAGGCCTTCTGATCAAGGATAATTTCATCAAAGTGTGTTTTCACTTTGGGGGGAATTTGGGGCCCATCCACGACAGAGAGATGCTGTCTGCTGTGCTAAAGATGGTGATACATCTGTTGCTAAAGACTGAGCAGCTGAAACAGCTAGACGATGAACCTGCTATTTTTATAGAAAATTCCAAGGTGGTACAGATATTGGAGACTGACATTACCTCAGGCAGAGGGCCTGGAGAGATTGCCAGCCACTTCCCGAGAGGAGGCTGAGGTAGGTGCTGGAGCACAGAACACTGTCTGGTGACAAGAAACACCTGGTTAATGTGAGGTGCTCAGAGTCAGGGTGGATATTAGCAGGGCCCTAAGGACCTCGTGTGAAACAAGTTACAACTGTTTCTCAAAAATCAGAGGACCACCTAGTCCGCCACCACTACCTCAAAGGATGCCAGGAAGTAGGAGCGGCTGGACAATGGTGGGCTCAGGGAGGGTAAGGGTGGTGGAGCATATGCACATCCCCCATCCAGTATTACTATGAAACTCCCACGCCACACAAGCTGGGCAAGAAATATCCCACAGAGGCACTCAAAGTAGTGACCTGGTTGTATGTGGGAATCCGCCATAGTGAAGACCCCAGGGAGGGAGCCAGAGGACCCCAGAGGAGGATTAAGCAAATCCTGGTGTGGGATTCTATAGTGAGGGGGATACAGCTGGGGATATGTTGGGATGAGGAGAGGGAGATTAGGTACCTTCTCAGTGCCAGGGTTCAAAGGGATGGAAAGAGGATCCGAAAGATCACTGGGGCAGCAGGAAGGGAGGGAGAGCTAGATGTAATTGTCCATCTGGGGACTAATGACCTGGCTATGAATGAGCCAGAAAAATTCAGGAGAAGTTCGGGAAATTGGGGAGGGGTCTTAGGCAATTAGCACGATCTGTGATCTTCTCGGAGGTACTATCTGTCTACAACAGGGAGGATGAAAGGATTCTTCACACCAGGAACTTCAACTCATGGTTGAAGGAATGGTGCAGAAAGGAGGGATTTGGATTCTTTGGGGACTGGGGCCCCACCAGGAGGGATGAAGACCTATACAGGGGTGACAGCCTGCATCCATGCAAGAGGGGAACTGAGGTCCTCAGTGAACAGTTTAAACTGCTACATTGGCAGGCATTTAAACTAGCCAAGGGGGGGGCCAGAATGAGGCAGGGAGACATAAAGTGTCCTCCCACCACAGGCTTACAAGGTCAGTAGTGGAAATACAGAGGGAGAGAAATTCCAAAAGGAGCAATTAATATAAGAATCCAGGGGATAGAAGGAAAGGGAGATAGTAAGAAAAATAATGGGGAAAATACAGGAGGGTAATTGGGTAAAACGAAGGGCATGGCAATACTATCTGGAGAGCCATGTGTGCAAATGCTCGAAGTCTGGGCAGCAAGATTACAAGCATAGAGGCCACCATGGCAGAGGCAGACCTGGACATAGTTGAAATTACTGAGTCCTGCTGCAATTAAAACCAGGACTGGGATGTAGCCATACCATGTTAAGCTCTATTCAGAAGGGACAGGGTATGTAAAAAGGAGGGAAGGGTAGCTCTTTAAGTAAGGGAAACCAAAAAAGCTACGGAAGTATAGGGGGTGCAGGGAGGAGCAGAGGTACTGTGGGTTACCCTAGAGACATGAAAGGGGGCCACTATTTTCACAGGAGTGATCTACAGACCTCCAGCACAGAGGGGAGAGGTAGATAGGGATATGTTGTGAGCAATCCAAAGGATGACAAGCAAGGGGCAGGTGTTGCTCCTAGGGGAATTCAATCTACCGGACGTGGATTGGAGCCTCCCAGCAGCGGCAACAGTTAGAAATTCGGACATCTTGGACTCCATGCAGGGGGCGATTCTTAGGCAACTAATTAAGGGACCCACTTGGGGGGCAATACTGGACCTGGTACTGACAAATGGGGACAGTGTTGCTGACATTACAGTGGGTAACCATCTAGGATCCATTGACCATCATACAGTGTGGTTCAATAAAATAGATGGGCCAGAACCAAACCACACTAAAATGAGGATTCTGGATTTAAGGGTGGCCAATTTTAAGAAAATGGGAGAATGCCTTGGGGACACTTAGCAGGGACTGGGAATCTGGGTGAAGATGAGGAACAGTGGGCAAAAATAAAGGAGGGCATTGAAAAGGCAACAAACCTCCGTGTCAGGCATGTTAACAAGGGCAAGAGTAAAAAGAAGACTGCTATGATTCTCTAAAGAAGTAGCGGAGAAAGTTAGGACAGAAAAGCTAGCATTCAGAAGGTACAAGACAACACAGAAGGAGAAGGATAAGGAGAGGTGTTAGGACAAACAAAGGGAGGCAGGGAAAGCAGTTAGGAGTGCAAAGACGCAAACAGAGGAGAATATTGGTTAGTCAGTAAAAAAAGTGGGATAAAAGATTCTTTAGGTATATAAGTGAAAAGAAGAAAAGGGGAAGGAGGGGTTTGTGTGGAAGAGGGGCCAAAATAAAGCAGACACATTGAACAAATACTTTTGCTCAGTATTTACAGAGGAAGGAGTAGATGACAGGCCACAGATAAGGGACAAGGGCTTTAAAAGAAGGGAGGTGGAGAGTAGTCCTCTTACAGAGGAGAGTCCTCAAGGAACCAACACAACTAAAAGAGGACAAGGCAATGGGACCAGATGTGGTACACCCTAGGATACTGAGGGAGCTCAAGAAAGTGCTGGCTGCACCTCTGACAGCTCTGTTCAAACTATCACTAAATACGGATGAAGTTCCAGGGGACTGGAGAAGTGCAGATGACTTCACAAAAGTGGTAATATGGAGAAGGCAGGAAATTACAGACCTGTCAGCTTGACTTCAGTTGAGGGTAAAGTAATGGAATCACTACTGAAGGATAGGATTGGGGAATTCCCTGTGACCAGTGGATTACAGGATCCGAGGCAACATGGGTTCACAGGGAGGAGATCTTGCCAGACAAACCTGATTGAGTTCTTTGACTGGGTGACCAGGGAAGAGGATCAGAGAGGAGTGGTGGATGTGGCATATCTAGATTTCAGTAAGGCCTTCAACACCATTCCACACAGAAGACTGATGAGCAAGCTGGGCAGCCTAGGAGAGGATCCAAAAGTAGTAAAATGGGTAAGAAGTTGGTTAAGCAACAGGAGGCAGAGGGTAGTGGTAAATGGTGTTCACTATGAAGAAGGCAAGGTGACCAGTGGGTGCCACAGGGGTCAATACTAGGCCCAGTCCTCTTTAATGTCTTTATTAGCAACATTCCAGGAGGGCTGGAAGGGAAAGTGTGTCTGTCTATAGATGACACAAAAATCTGCAATACAGTGGACACACTGGGGGGTGGAAAAATGAAGGATGATCTGAAAAAGCTGGAAGACTGGCCAAGGGTTTGGCAACTGGGTATCAAAGCAAAAAAGTAAAAAAATCATGCACTTGGGGCACAGAAACCTGGGGGCATTGTACCAATTGGTCGGGAAGGTATTGGCAACCACAAAACTGGAAAGGGACCTGGGGTAATCATTTCTGATAACCTGAATGTAACAAAGCAGTGTGATAAGGCAGTGGAGAAAGCTAGCAGGATGCTAGTGCATAGGGAGGGGTATATTATCAGCAGAAAGAGAGAGGTGGTGCTGCCCCTATGTAGATCGATGGTGAGGTCCCACCTTGATTACTGTGTTCCATTCTGGAGGTCCTATCTCTGGAAGGACATAGATAGGGTGGAGGCAGTACAGAAGAGGGCAAACAAAATGGTGTGGGGCCTGCATCAAAAGTGCTACGAGGAAAGACTCAAGGAATTAAATATATACTCTCTAGAAGAAAGGAGAGAAAGGGGGGATAGGATAGAAATGTTCAGATACCTCACAGGTATTAATAAGGTACATGAAGGTAGCATTTTACATAGAAAAAAAGCTTGCAGACAAGGGGTCACGCTATGAAGCTGCAGGGAAGAGAGACTCAGAGGAGACGTGAAAAAATACTACTTCACAGAAAGGGTGGTGGATGCCTGGAACAGCCTCCCAGCAGAGGTGGTGGATGCTAAAACGGTAACAGGATTCAAGCTTGCATGAGGCAGACATAAGAGGACCTTAGAAATGAGGCAAGGGGGGGAAAGACCAGAGATTGAGTAGGGTCTGCTGTGGTACAGTAGGTAGGGAAAATAGGGCAGACTTGATGGGCCAAGAGGTCCTTATTTGCCAGCAACTTCTATGTTTCTATGAAATTCACTGAAAAGAAAACAATGTATCATTAGGGTTCTACAACAAAAGGCGGGAAATGTGACATTAGGATTCAATGCCCATCCCCTTCCCCCTAGCCTTGTGATCCAAGGCCAGTTTACAGGTCTAAGGCCATGCCTCACGGGTAGGGTTACCACTCTCAAGAAGCCCAAAGCGGGACATTTCTTATTGAAACATAATTTTTGGCAGGACAGTACCTAACCTCGACCAATGCAACAGACTTGTTTTCACTATATAATCAGAATTATGGCTAGGTGTTGCAGTGTTTTAGTTGCTTCTATTGTTTCTTATCATTTTAAGGTATTTTAGTTATGGTATTACAGGTTTATGTAACATTTAGTGGCAAGTTAGAAAATATTTTTCCTTCTATAAAGTCAGGACATGTTGTATTTTTCATGTTTTTTTGCAGGACATAGCTACCCAAATCAGGACTGCCCTGCGAAAATCAGGACAGGTGGTAACCCTACCCACGGGTCTGGTTCTTTAAGCTACAGATCTGAAACCCTGTGCAAAGAAAGCAATGACTGATGTTGTGCTTTATGCAGAGCCCTGTGCAAAGAAAGTTATGTTTGATGCAGGTGGCACTATGTGAGTCATAAAACATAAGGAGCAAGGCTCCAGACCTGCAGCTTGAAGCAGCAAACCCATGGGTATGACCCTGGACCTGTAGCTGAGTCTTGGGCTGTGAAGTTAGAGGCTGGGGAGGGGGATGGGCATTAGAATTGAAACCCCCTAACATCATATCTCCCACCTTTTGTTGCTGCAAAATCCTAACGATGCATTAACATATGGGGAGATATGCAATGGCTGACTCAAAATATGTAATTTATCTTTAAGTATAAGTGAGCAGGAACATAACATGCTAGTGTTGTAGTCACAAGTGAGTTATAATAGTCATGTCCCCTCACAACTGATAATAATCCGAATATTTTGAGTCAGACCATTGCATATTTGATTCATACAACACATTTACTAGTTTAGCTTTTCACTCTTCTGTTTGTTTAAAGATTGAACCATTTCTCTTGATTTCAACTGCTGGCTTCAGTGCTGCACAAAGCAATTGTGATGCTATCAGTATTGTGAAAGATAGTAACCTTCAAGATATACATTTTGACAGCAGTGACAATGGTAGCAGTAACATAGTTCTGATATCTTGCTATTGCTGTTTTCATCAGCCAATATATCACTTTAATCTTATAGTTTCAGTTTGTTTTTTATACTGGAAATGTGAGCAAAAATTGCCCGTTTTCACACACGTCCAGTTGTACACAGATTAACGAAAAGCAACAATACAAGGTTTACATAAAGGAACATTACAGAATGTGTGCAGAAAGAAAAACATTGCTGGATACAAACATGGCAACATAAAGAAAATAAATAAATAAATATATACAAACAATAATGGTTTTCTGTTAATTACAGGGTGTCGAGGAGTAAGTGTACGTTAATCATACATTCAAGCATTCACAGATCTGAGTGCTAGACAGGTAGCCCTTTAAGTTTATCTTGAAAGAGGAAAGTGAGGGACATTGTGCTAGGGATAGGAGCAGGCTATTGTACAGTTTTACACTTTTGAAGGAGAGGGTGTGCTGGCCTTGTGTTGTCCAACAGAAGGGTAGGGAGGAGAGGAAGGAGGATCTTCTGGTGGGCCTTGTGGAAGCAGACCTTGGGAAAAAGGAGACAATGCCGTTCGGAAGTTGTCTCCATATGAGTTTGTGGAAGGTCAGAATTTTACTGCCCAGCATGTTCAATAGAGATGGCCATTTGGTGTTTTGTACAGGTCGCAGTGGTGGGTAAGTCTCGGGAGGCCAGTGACGAACAGGATGACATTGTGATAGGTGGTCCACAGCCTACTGAGATTTTTCTTGAGAAAGGGCAGGGTAGTAGATAAATGCCCCATAGTCAAAGATGGGGAGCAGGAAACTATTGGCCAGGAGGGCCTTGGGTTCAGGGGTTAGAAATGGTTTGACTCTGAAAAGCATGCTTAGCTTTGGCATGCCTTCTTGATGAGCTGATTAATGTGAAGGTCAAAGGTTAGATGACAGTCAAGGAGGAAGCCAAGGTATTTGAACTCTGCAACTCTTTCTATTGGGTTGCCATCACTATCCAGGAGGATGAAATCAAAGGCAGCAATTTTTCTGGATCCTGAGAAAACCATTGAGCTGTTTTTTTCTTGAGTTTAGGACTAGTCCTCAGGAGGAGAACCAGGAGTGGAGCTGGGAGAAGTCCTGTCAGATTTTTTTGTGGAGGATAGATGGATCCTTTTCTTTACAGAAAAAGGGCTGCATCATCTATGTAGAGGATGATTTCTGTGTGCCTGCAAATCTCTGGGAGGGAGTTTACCACTAGGAAGAAGAGGAGGTTCTCTAGAATGGAGCCCTGGGAACACCATATTGGATGGGGCATGGGTCAGAGAGGACGCCTCAATCAAAATCATATGAAATCTGTTACTAAGTTAGTTTGAAACCAGTTGACCACATCACCAGAGAAATTGAGACTGGACAGTGTGTTGAGGAGGACCGTGGTTGACTAGCCAGTGAAGAGACCTTCGTCATTAGCCTTATCAATGAAATTTGTGAACTTGACTAAGGCAGTCTCTGTGTTGTGACCGGCCCTAAACCTGTGCTGTGCATCAGACTGCAGGTTGCATTTCTCTAGATATTCCAGGGTAGGCCAAGAACAATTTTCTCGATTATTTTGGACAGAGGTGCCAGGAGGGAGATTGGCCTGTAGTTGACCACATCATTTTTGGGGCCGGATTTATGAAGGAGGTTTAAGGTCATGCTTTTCCTTTTAAGGGGAAAAGCACCAGTGCAGGCCTGCCGATACAGTGGTTGGATTTTCACTTGCAATGCCAGCAACCCGGGTTCGGGAACGGACCCGGGTCATCAGAGGGCAGGCCGGGGGGAGAAGGATCGAGCTTCCCAGGGACTGCTCTCCTTCTCTGGTGGGGAGGTAGGGTGAATGTCCGGAGCTCAATGGACCCCTGGCAGAAGCCAGGGGTACTGCAGCAACCGGCATTAGAAAAGTGGCCGGAGGGTTGGGACAGATGCAGGACATCAGTGCATGTTCCCGCCCCCCAAGAAAAAACACACAAAAATTCCTAAGCCCAACAGATGACGCCGCCCCTGTGCCTGGCCTGCATAGCTCTCCTCCACTCCTCCAACCCGACTCAATGATGGCTCCATGGGCCGCTATGAGCCCCAAACCCCACCCTGGGGAAGCCAGGGAAGTAATGCCAGTTCACCGAACTGGCACCTTCCTGCTCGTGAGACGGCAGACAGTGGTGCAGTGGACGCACTGGGGAAGCCAGGGAGTATCGGTGCTGAGGGATGGTGGCAATCGGAGAGCAAGGTAGGCGTCGGGTGGCTGATGGCCATCAGAGTTAGGGGCAAAAAAGTATAAATAAAAAAAAAAAAAAAAGAAAAGCACCAGTGCAGATAGAGTAGTTGAAAATATTGGTTGGGGGTGGGTGATAGGTTCACAAACCAGCTTGAGAATGCGGTAGTCGATGTTGTGGAGGCCTACGCTTGGCCTGGGGTTGCTTGTTTTAATGAGCCTAAACACATCGTGGGATGAAAGGTAGCAGAAGAGGGTGGAGGTTAGGATTTGGGAGAGGCGTGGAGGAATCAGGGAGCAGAGGGATGTTGAGCTTGTACTTGTCTAGGTCGCCAAAATAGACATGTTCTTTTATACTTTCTTTTTATTTTAAATTAAAATACAACGGGATAGAAGTTTAGAATTGAGGGTTCAAAACTCAAAATTACATATTTGCATGGCGTGTCCAAAACATCTGAGGGCCGGGGGACAAAAAGACATAATATTATTTCACGTGAAACCCCAGCAGCATATTATAATTTCCAGAATTTTAAAATCATCTATAATTACTATTCCTCAGCTAACCTGTTTATATATTAAATTTAAAACAGAAAAGGAGAGATTTTATCATCATTACAAAAATAAAGAACTGCTCTCCCCTCATCCAGGCCACAACAGAGATCCTTATGTTATATAGATGTCTTGTTCAACATTTCTTCCTCGGAGAGCATTGGTGAGCTGGTTCCATTTTTACTATCTAGATCATATTGTGCCCAAATGAAAGCCGAAACTTGATCGATCTTGTAAAATACATATTGTGAGCTTTTATATTTTATTCAAAGTTTCGAAGGTGCCAAAAGCTGGAATCTGACTCCCATTTCAAGAAGTTCCTGCCAAATGCTAGGAAACGACGATGATTTTTTATGTTGGAAAGGAATAGTCCAGATATATAGAAAAATGATTATTTTTATATTGGAGAGGTGCTTTAACACAAGAAAGTCTCATAATCAGACCCCGATCTGTTTCAAAGGCCAGTGACAGAAACATTGTCTATTTTTCTGAATAATTGGTTCATTTATGCCAGCCTGTGTTGGTATCTTAGGTGGGATTCTATATGCATGAATCATAAAAGGTAAATTGTCTGCCGGTAGTTGAAACACTTGCACAAAGACATCCCTCACCATGTCTCTGATAGTTTTGTGCTCTTGATCTAATATTGTGGGTAGACCAATCAGTCTAAGATTCCAGTATCTCTGTTGATTTTCCAGAGTCTCAATTTTCTGGGACATATTGTGATTTTCTTTTAGTAAATTAGCTGTTGTTGCTTCCATTCCAGTTATTTTATTCATGGTTTTCTCCATTTCTTTCTTTTGAGTCTCCATATTGGTCGTTATTGCTTCAATTTTACTGCAATTTTGTTTAGCATCCTTCTGCAAAAACTCTACCTTCTCAGATAGAGCATTGAACTTCCTATCAAAAGTCTGAGTCCAAGTAAGTAACTTTTCCAATATGTCTCCAAGCGAATCAAATGTGTACTTTCCCCCAGAAGCCATTACTTGTTTAGTCGCAGTTGCCGAAGGCAAATCACCTGCCGGTGACTTCTCTGAGGTGAACAAATGTTGTAATATGTTCCTGATGTATTTTCATAGCCAGGTTCTCTGAAGTAGTATACCTGCAGTCAGGAGTTTTCTGCAAAGGCATTGACAGCTCTGGCTCCTGAAACTGTGCTGCAGGTTATAGTGGAGCAGCACTCAGCATCCCAGCTGTGAGAGTGGTGTTCCCCCCACTATCTCTCCTGGGGCTCTCGGGGCAAGTGCTCAATCTAAAATATTTTTCCAGTGGTCTAATTCTAGGTGAAACAAATTCTTCGGAGGAAGAAGAGGTTAGCACTTTCCTGTTGTCAGCCATCTAGTGAAAATTAAATGTTGCAAAACTATTTTTTTAAAAGTAGAATAGACCACTGGCGTAGCGCTCACAAACAAAGCTGCCTGCTTCGACCATTAGCTCTGCCCTCCCACCCAAAATAGGAAATTAACTGACTGGCAATAGCCAGAGGGTCAGTAACGGGTAGCCCCCCCCATGGATAGGGCTGATTTGTTCATTGGATTTTCCTTTCTCAAGAAGGTCGCTTAGGGCCCTCCAAGTGAGTTTAAGTTTTCCTAGTGCTAAGCTGTTTTCTTTGAGGAAGTTGATTTTCGTTGATCAGACTGCTGATTTACAGCTATTCAGGAGTGTTTTGTATTGTTGCAATAGGCTGGGGTGTTTCAGTTTCCTATACTTGGACCAGGCCCTGTCTCTCTTTCTCAGGAGATTGGGGAGGTTGGAGTTCACCCATTCGTTTCTGATCTCTTTGACTCTTAGTTTCTTTAAAGGGATGAGAGAGTCACAGATCACTAGGAAATTCCTACTGAGCATTTCAAGGACTTCCTCAATGTCACTGATGCATTCAGTGAATGACCTGTCGGTGACTGAAGTGATTTGGAGAATTCTTTGATATTTAGTTTTTTTTTATCTGATTTGAGAATATAAGCTTTTGTTCTTTTCTGGAGGTTTTGGCAGACCAGCAACAGAAAACTGCACAGTGGTCACTTAGGGAATCAGGGAGAACTCCAAAGCTGGAGAGATATGAGGGGTTGGAGACAATAATCCAGTCTAAAACTGATTTGTACCTTGTCCTGTAGTTTGTGTGGGTGGGTGAGTGTTGTAATGATCTGGTGTAGGCCCAGACTAATGATGGTTTCTTTGGCAATGTCAGCCTGGGCTGACTGCCAGTTTAAATTGAAATCCCAAGGGAAAAGAGAGTAACCTTCGAGAAGGATCTCATCAGAGATTTTGTTTGAGGGCCATGTTCCTGTAAGGGTGATACAATCAAAGTTATTACCAGTGACCCAGGACTCAAGGAGTTGTTTTGCCATTAGGCTCTGGATGTTCTGGTGCACAATTTTGAGCATCTTGGCACCTTTGGGGGGGGGGGGTAATGAATATCGGAGGTTTCCTGGCGTGGACCAGGGTTTAGGTGGATGGACCCAGAGAGTATGAGGAGGAGCAAGATGAGTCTCCTGTGCCTGAGGTTAGCAAAAGTTTCAAACTTTGTGGGTTTAAATGGAGAGTGGGAGTGGGGGTTGCGAGGGAGGAAGTGCAGTGGACTAGGCAACCATGGAGATAGCTTATGTAATTCATGAAGCATTGCAAGGGGGAGGTGGCGCCACCATGGGGTCTGCAGAACTGGACGGGTAAAGCCACCATGGGGTCTGTAGTAGCTGGGCACGTGGAGGGAGGGAGGAGGGGGGTTGTAAGATGTGGTAACCAAACACTGATAAGCCTCGAAGGGGTCAAGTGAAAAGAGGTATATGATTTTAGTGAAGTTTGTGCAGGAGACTGGTATGCAGGGAAGGGAGACTCCCCCTCAATTGATGCAAGGGGCATTCAAAAAGATAAGAAAGGCTAGGGCTAACGCTGTGATGAATGACCTCATAGTGATTGGGGGGGGGTCTAGTCATAGTTGAGGAGTGGTAACGGAGTGACCTGTTGAAAGGGAGTAGAACAAAGAGGAGTGGTGGAGCTCCCTTCAGTCATGCTAAATCTGGATTACAAAGGCTGGGGTAATTTTGGGGGGGACAGAAGGAGAGAAATATGGGACAGTAAACAGCTAGGACAGGTCAATGCAGGCCCATTTCAACTCAAGAACCGTTAGCAAGCAGAGGGCATAGCACTTCAACAATAGAAATCCAGTGCAGTTCTAGAGCACTGTTGGGCTATTAAATAATAATAATAATTTTATTTCACAAAAGCACCTTTTAGATTTCAAGGTGCTTTACAAAAGAATTAAAATATAATAAAGCAGTGAATACAATACAAAACAAGAAAATACAGCAGGGTTCATTTACTAAGTGCCATCAAAGGCCTGACACCATAAATATGTTTTGAGCGCTTACTTATTAGCTGTCCTAAACAGTTCAATGTTTTACCCAAACAAAAAAACAAGGAAAATCCACCTGGCATGTCAGGGAAACAAGGAAAAAATGGACCAGAATCTACCGCACCGCCCACGGCCTATTCTCAATCGTCGCAGCGGCACACTCCACACCACTAGATCGTGCCGAAGAGGCCGATTGAATAATTACATCCAAACAACTATTGCAACTCTCCAGGAAATGCATGAAACACTACAAAGATTAGAACTGAGAGTTTTGGAAGACCCTGCTGATACTGAAGCACAGGTTAAAAGAACCGGAGATATGGAACAAAGCCTTTCGGATTATGTCACTACTACCGACATTCATAATATGGCACTGTTCGACCTCCATTACAGAACACAAAGCTTAGAACAAAGATTGGAAGATTTAGAAAATAGAAATCACCAGAATAACATCCGAATTCATAGAGTGCCTAAAGCATGGAAACTGGTAATATGGTTTCCTTCATTGAGTCCTTTCTTCGAGAGATCTTGAATTTACCTGCAGACAAAGAACTCAATGTTATCAGGGCTCATCGTTCACTTGTTCCATGCCCCCAGGACCTAAAGGCTCACCCACGGTCAATAGTACTTGCCTTTCTTGACTTTAGAGTGAAAGAGGAGATTCTAAACATAGCCTGGACGAAGAAAATAATTCATTTCAGAGATGGACTTTTTTTTTTTCAACCATGACTACACGCTTCAGCTTCTGGCTTGCAGATGTCAGGTTCTGTCTGCGGTCAAATTACTTCAACAAAAGAGATATAAAGCCTTTGTGGAATACCCGGCTAGGTTAAAAGTACTCACTGATAAAGGCACAAAGAGATTTCAGGACTTGGCAGATGTTGATGGCTTTCTCCGGTCTTTAGACATTTCCCCCCCAAGACTCAGTATCTGTGAATACCGCTAAGCTGTGAGGCCATGCCTGGAGATCAGCAGAACCAAAAATGCAAGGTTCTGGTGCTGGACCATCTACTTCCACAATGTAGGACACTGTGTGCTCAAACAACAGTCCGGGAACAATGATAGCGGCGCAGTTGCTTCCTCAATGTCTACCACAGCAGAAATGTCTTCAGATACAGAGGGGGCTCTTACACCAATGCCTACCTGAAGCCACAGGACTATTTGGACTTTATCCACTTGAGAATTTGACCTGCAGTATGGGGGGTGTAACGTTTTGATCCTCCATACGGAGAATTGGGGGCAAGCTCCCGGTTTATGCTTTGATGGACTTTTATTTAGAATGGACAGTAGGATGTTAACATTTAGAAAACATAGATAATGCAATGGATGCTGACACGCTGGGGCACTAAGCTTGAGGGGGCGGTGGTGCCACTGGGATATAGCAGTTGGGGCTGGGGGGGGCTCCCTGGCTTCCCTCCTTGCTGGCTTTCACAGAGTGGCAATGGCGAAGGTTTTGGGGGAGCACCTTCTTGGAAGCTTGATACCCTGGTTGCACTGGAATCAGATAAAGGCACTGTGAAGTGTGGATCTGGAGTACTGCATAGCGGAGCTTCCCTAATTATTTTTGACTGCTTTAACAAGGGGTGTGGGCCTCAGTGGCTAACCTGAAGGGTCATGT
The DNA here is from genome assembly GCA_016271365.2 of Neoceratodus forsteri. Taxonomy (NCBI): domain Eukaryota; kingdom Metazoa; phylum Chordata; order Ceratodontiformes; family Ceratodontidae; genus Neoceratodus; species Neoceratodus forsteri. The sequence goes on from CM057452.1 coordinate 1,198,844,457, forward strand.
GAGGTCCTTTCGGGGTGGGTGGCTCACATCATGTTTTCTACTCCAATACATGTGACTACTGAGACCTAGGTGGCTAGTTTGGGAGGTTCAGGTTTGGCCCCCCACTGGTAGATGGTTCACTAACCCTAGAACTGTGTTTAAAAATGGGAAGATGGCTCTGCTGGCAGTCTCATTGGGATCCAACCAGTGTACTGCAATTTAGCTCTACAGCTCAGCCTTGAAGTACAAAAATATTCCAATGTCTCAGGGATCCCAGGCTGTCCACTCTGCAATGCCACGGCAGGAATAAGTGTCGCCTGAAGATATATAGCCGAGTTCCTGAGGGTTGCTGACCTTGCTCTGCCTGGGGCGCTGTAGCACTTTGGCCGGGGGGGGGGTCTTTCTTGGGCCTTCATGCATCTGGGGAGGCCTGCTTTCCCCCTCTGGGGGCTACCCATCATTGTGGATAATTGCAAATTTGAATATATAGAGATGGGGTGGCTAAGGGCATGGGTTTGCTGCCTTGATTTTTTATTTACTCTAACCCCAGTTTTTGGCAGAGGGAGGTGACCTTAGATTTTGACTCCCTGAAAACTTTCATAATAACAAGTTATAGGGGAAAAGGAATTATTCAGGGAGCCGGAGAGACGGCTTTTGTTCAATTTGGCTGTAGGAGAGGGCCCTAGTAAATAGGGGCATACATTCCTCTTCCTTACTCCCTTCCTTGGGAAACATCCTTCAATAATGGGAAGGGACCATAAATCCATAGAAATGGATTTCCCACCTTGGGAGTCTTTAACCTTTAGATGCTTGATAGCCCTGTTGGCTTGTTTTTGTATGATTTGTACAAGCTCTTTGTTTTTATATGTGGTCTCACTATATAGTGCACAAATTCTCGCTTGCACTCCACTGCTATTGCAATACATAATTAATAGTAATAAGGTCAGGTCACCAGTGTTAATTTCCTATACACAGACACAAGAAGGCTAAGCAAAGCACTATCATTTGCTTGTGTGACATCCACGGACTCACCAACCCGGTGAAAAGAAGCAAAGTCATTAGTTTTTTAAAAAGATCCAATGCTGACTTTTTATTTTTGCAGGAAATGCATTTATCAGCAATAGAACATAATAAATTAGCTAAATATGGTTACCAAGAGGTTGCCACAGCGACATATAAAAAGGGTAGAAGGAGAGGAGTGGCCATTTTAATCCCATCAAAGGTGCGGTTTGAGAGGGTGGATACCCTGGCGGATGGAGATGGCTGTTTTGTGCTGATGAAGGGTTGTCTAATGGGGCTTATGATAACCTTGGCCTCAGTATATCCCCCCCCCGGTCCAGCTTTTTGGATTACTGCTCCTTTTTTACCACTTTCCAGGATTATGGGGAAGGCACCCTCTTATGCGGAGGAAACTTTAATTTAACCTTTAATCTGCAGCTGGACACTACGTCCAAGATCCCAAGAAGAGAGCACTGTGTGGCTAGGGAGGTCCATAGGTTACTGGGGAGCTGGGTCTGGTGGACATGTAGATCCATCTGAATGTGCGGTGGAGAGATTATACTTTTTACTCCACCGCCCATCAGATGTACTTTCGCCTAGACTATTTCCTTCTCCCCAGGGAGGAGCTGGGCAAGATTACTGATGTTTGGATAGGAGATTTTGTGCTTTCCAATCATTCCCTCTATTTATGAAACTCAAATTAGGGGACGTCCACAAGACCACTTTCTGATGTTTAAATATGTCACTTTTAAGAGACCTAGAGGTTAAAAGTGTCATACAAGACATGTACAAGGAATTTCTTGAGGAGAATTCCTCATCTGATGTGTCTCCTGGGACACTATGGGACACGGCTAAGGCGGTGTGGCGGGATAAGTTTATAGAGATCTTGGTTCAGAAGAAGAAAGATAGAGAAGCTAGAAGGGTCCAACTAACAACTCAGATTCAAACCTTGGAAGCCTAACAAAAGGTGAAAATTGATAAAGAACGTACGAGGGAATTGAAGGCCCTCAAGCAGGAGCTTGGAGATAGATTATCAGGTGGAGCAAAAGCTCCTATTCCTGTGGCAGAAGTATTATAAGGAAGGACCCCACTCTTTAAGACTTTTGGCTTGTAGGCTATGTATTCAATGGGCTTGGGCAATAATAACAACCCTCCAGCACCCACAGACTGCTCAAACCTTGCAACAAGTCCTTGATATAGTAGATGCCTTTGGAGACTACTACTCAAAATTATAATTCCCTGACCTGGATCCAGATGAGGACAGAGTAGTAGGTTTCCTAGGCCAGCTAAACCTTCCCAGGCTCTCCTGTGAGTAAGGGGATAGTTTGATGACCCCTATTACCGAGGCAGAGTTCAAGACAGAGGTGGGTAGACTAAGACTGGTAAGTGCCCTGGACCGGATGGGCTGCCCTCAGAATTTTATAAATGTTTTAGGGATATGATCCAATCCTTGTTGTTGACGGTCTATGGGGAAGTTTCTGGGAAGGGGGGGCAGACTCCACCTTTGTGATTGAGGGCAGTTATCTCTGTGCTTCCCAAGCCAGGAAAGGACCATACACAGTGTGCTTCATACAGCCTGATCTCCCTCCTCAATGACGACTATAAGATCTTGGTGATTATATGGGCTCGTTGGATACAGCAACTTCTTCCTGGTCTAATACATTTAGATGAAACTGGTTTCATCCTGGGGTGTTAGGCTCAAGGTAACCTTAGAAGAACAGTCCATATCTTCAGCCATATTAACAAAACAAAGTCACCTTCCCTGCTATTAAGCCTTGTTGCAAAGAAGACCTTTGATATGGTTTCTTGGTCTTTTCAGTGCTTGGTCCTTTCCTGGTTTGGGTTCCCACAGTGGTTTGTGAATGACTTGTTTAGTTTACTATATATCGGGGGCCTAGTACTTATATTTGAGCCAATGGACATGTGTCAGGGAGTTTTAGGTTAGGGCAAGGGACTTGGCAGGGATGCTCCCTTTCCCCGCTTCTATTTGTGCTCTATACAGAGCCTCTGTCTCAGAGCATACGTCACAATGTAGAGGTTAGGGGGATCCACCTGGGGGGGGGGGAAGCATAAATTAGCATTGTATGCGGACGATATCCTTTATCTGTTGAAACCTGACACCTCATGAACTGCGGTATTTCAACAGATTGAGGTGTTCGCAGCCCTCTCAGGATACACTCAGAACAAAATTAAGACAGAGGTCTTGAGCTGTTACTATGACGCCCCTATAGCACTGTGTAAAGAATTTCCCATGAGCTGGGATATGTTGTCCATGAAGTATCTAGGAATAAGAGTGAGCCTAACAACACCCCAACTCTGAATTTAAAGTATCCCCCTTTGATAAATCAACTGAAAGTGGATTTTAGGAGATGGTCTCTCCTACCACTCCCTATCCATACCAGAACCCAGGCCCTGAAAATGAACGCACTACAACGACTCTTCTACCTATTACAACGTATGCCATGCAAGATATCTCAGAAAGACATTGAGCATTGGCAACAGATATTCTTTGCCTTTCTCTGGGCAAAATCTGACCTAGAGTCCAGAGAACTCTTTTGTTTCTCCCTAAGCAACAGGATGGCCTAGCTTTTCTGAACCTACATCGTTACTAGGTGGCTTTCCAGATGAGGGTCACCCTCCTTTGGGGCAACCCCCATTATGACTCTTTATGGAAATAAACAGATATGGGGGAGCACTACAATCCTCCCTTCCAGGCAACCCTTTTTCAGGATCATCATGCGGAGCTGGTTAAAAAGGTATTCTCTGGAACGGAGGTGGTCTTCAAGGGTTGGAGAAGAACTCAGAAAGGCTTTACAAAAAAACAGATGTGCAAAAACAGATGGTGGATCTGTGATCCCCAGTTTCCCCTTGTGACCCAAGATGGATGGTTTAAACAGCAAGCTAGACGTGGGCTGACCTCATCAGTCCAGTTGCGTATGGGATTTACAGTGCTGTTGTTTGAGGCAGCACAGAAGTTTGGGTGGGGCCTGGCTGATAGATTTAGATTTTATCAAATAAGGGACTACATACATGCTCAAATGAAGAAGGTGGGACCCAGTGGACAGGAGGGCGCTGACATGTTCCCTTTCCAGAAAATCTGGACCTCATTAAATGGGAAACAAGTAATTTCCTTGTTATATTCCAGTTATGTGTCTGACTTAGCTCTCTCATCCCTGTACCTTAAACAAAACGTTTTTTTTAGTGCCTGCACAGGCGGCACATAGTTGTGTTGACATCTCGCCTAGGTGTTGGCAGCAGTATGAGGAAACATATGCCTCTCAGGCACATATAGGGAAGGAGGCAGTATAGCGCAGTGGTTTAAGGCTCTGAGCTGCAAATCTGGTGACATCCAGCAGACCAGACTTGGGTTTGAATCCCACAGCTTCCACTTACATACTGTGTGACCCTGAGCAAGTCACTTAACTTCCCTGTGCTCCAAGGCCGCACCTGTAAAAAAGCTTTAAGCTTAATGTGCTAATCCTGTTTAAACAACTAAAAAACATATATATATATTGTGGCTTTGCCCAGTGATTGCTACCTACTGGGAGGGGGGGGCAGAATTCAGGGTCACATGTCGCGGCTCTTTAATGTTCAAGCACAATTTGGCCCAGAATATTTAGCTTTAGGTATCTGTCCACACGGCATGGGGGTAAGGAGGAGAGAGATTTGTGGTCTATTTTAATAGTCGCTGTCTTAAAGTCTCTGGCAAGGAAGTGTCTGCAACCAGAGCCCCCTACAATTTCGGACTGGTTGTGACAGTACATCACATTCAATGACTAAAGGAGTTAACTCTTGATTTAGCACAACAGACCCAAAAATACCCAAACAGCTAGACCAGGTGGATCCTATATGAGGGTCTTGTAACCCAGGATGTTTAGATAGATAATTCCTTAGGGCCCATTCTGTAAGATTATTTAACTTTCTGGGATATAGGCACTGGTATAGGTGACTCTACTGGTAACTGTCTTGGCTGTGGAGGGTAGAGGGTGGGGGTTGGGAGGGGTCCGACGCAGACCTTGTAATTATGTTGGAAAGAGGCAGTGCAAACCTGTAGTTACTTAACAAACAGAGAGTCTATAGACTCCAAATTAGTTCAGGTGCACCAAATATGATGTTCTTACATAATCTGTTTCTAAATGTGAGACCCAGTAGTTCTTTTTCTTTCCTTTTTAGGTTCTTAAGTCGCAATACTCTTGACATTTCAGAATGATACCCATGTCATTATGCTTTGTGGAAATTGTAACGTGATGTTGTTAATAAGTTTTATCTGTTAACCATGAACTTTCAATAAACAGAGTATAAAAAAAGAAGGCTATGTTGAAAGTCTGGGGTCAAAGTATTTAAAATTTACAAAGTAACGAATGTGCGTAGTGAAATTGCAATGAATGGCCATAACTTTGGCATTTTTACATATTTTGACCCCAGATTTTCAACATAGCCTTCTTATGACCTCACCTCATATACCCAGTGCAGAACATTTTCAAATCCCTGCCAAATCATAATTCTGCACAACTGCAATGCCATTCCAAAAACAGATTTTGGCCAGGATTTGAAAAATGACAGCTGTAACATACATGAGGTGGGGTAATAAGAAGGCTACTTTGAAAACCTGGTATCAAAATACTGAAAATATCCAAAGCTCCAAGCGTGTATAGCAAAATTGCAACGCATGGCAATAACTTTGCAATTTTTACACATTTTGACCCCAAAATTTCAACATAGCCTTCTTATGACTCTGCCACATGAACAATATGTCTGTCATTACACAATTCCTGCCCAAAAAGTGAATTCACCAAGTGACCTCAAAATCACCTTTCGAGCGGGAGTTGCGCAACAACAGTCATATTGTTCATGAGGTGGGGTCCTCAAATGGCTATGTTGAACATTTGGTGCCAAAATGTTAAAAAATAGCTGAGTAATGAATACAAGTTGAAACCCCCACCGAAATACATTGAACCGCATTTACCTTTAGTTTCTCATAGTGCAGTCGCCAGTTACAGCAACAAGACGTGTCTTCAATCGGACAGTGGATCTCAAACCTGGAAGCTATTCAGGTGAGTAAGGGTGTGTGGGTGTGTACTGGGGAGTGTGGGCTGGTAGGTGCTGAATGGGATGTGGGGTGGCTGATCGGGAGGGACTGTTTTTTTTTCAGGTTGTGACTGCAATGGGAGGGTGGGGGGTGCCACTAGACACCAGAGAGTATATGAAGGTATAATGAGGATGGTAATCAAGGGGTGGAGGGGTGTCATGAAACATCAGGGATTATATGGGAACAGTGTTCAGCAGGTGGAGGGGTGACACTAGACACCACGGATTAAATGGGAACGGTGATCGGTGGATGGGGGGGTGCCACTAGACACTAGGGATTAAATGGGAACAGTGATTAGCAGGTGGGGGGGCCCTAGACACCAGGGATTATACAAGAATGACAATTAGCAGGTGGGGGGTGCCACTAAGCACCATGGATTATACGGGAACTGCAATCAGCAGGTGGAGGGGTGCCACTAGACACCAGGGATGGCAATGGGGCACCAAACACCAGAGAAACAGTGGTTCACAGGTGACAATGCAGCTGGCAGCATGGGTTTAGCTGCAGCTGCAGAAGTCAAGAAATGCCCGCTGTTCTCATACAGAGAATGCGGGGGAAGTGCTCCTCTCACTAACCTGAGCACCCACAATTTTGGGTGCCCAGAAAAGGTATTTGTGGGCAACATGTGAAAAAACAAACATCAGAATCTATCTAAACATTTAGCAAGGTTCTGATGTTTATTTTTTGAAATCTCTCCTTTTTTATATATTTTCCACATTTGTTAGTTCGTGGAAAAAATCAACAAGATGGCGGTTGGCACAGCTTACAAAATGTTTAGTGTCCTGCCAGTTCAGTGGCATGAAAGCAAAAACCAGTATTGGCGGCATCAAATTTTTACTTTTGCCACAGAACTTTATCTGAAAAACACTACTGTGCATGCATAGGTTGGAAAACTTGAAAATTTAAAGCCTAATAACTCTGAAATCCTTTGATATTTTTTCACCAGACCAGTCAAAGGCACTACCTTGGGACATGACACATGTCCCCTGCAAGTTTTGGGCAAAAATTCCTTTCCATATAGGCTGTAGGTGAGAGCAAAAAAAAAAACAATGTGAAGTATAGGAAAAACTTTTTTTTTTTTTAATATGACACATACAGATCTCAGAAACCGCACAAGTTGCCATCACAAAAATTTCCACACATCAAGATCTTGCCTCCTAGACAACACATGCAAAATTTTAACTCATTTCATCAAAGAGAGCCAAAGATATTAACGTGCAAAATTTAAGGTTCAACATTAAACAGGCTAATCAATCCTAACTACAGGGATGCTACCGCACCCCTATAAATATGGTCATTAGAATCAGGAATGTCCTCATTTCTGATAGTATCCAATTAGTGGATACACTGCAACCATTGCCAATACCTTCATTAATACCTAAAAAACCTTTGTGAACCTCCTTATCACAACCTTAATAACAATTATCCATCACACCATAAGTTGCGATCTTCAGGCCCCCCATATAGGCCTACTCCTACGGAGATGGTCCAGTGCCACCCTTTAAGGGGTTTATCCCCCAATGGCCTACTGGCAGTGCTGGACCTACTGGGGCTGCCAAGGGATAGTGGTGACCCAGATGCCCTAGTCCGGGCTTATAATGACGCTGTGACTGAGGCTCTGGATTCTCACTCCTGTTCGTCTTCGTCCCCGTACCCAGCGCCCTCAGTCCCCTTCGTTTGATGGGACCTTGAGAGAGCTGAAGAAAGTGGGGTGAAGGCTGGAGCATCGCTGGCAAAAATCAGGCCTGGATGCTGACAGACTTAGATTGTTAGCCCATTATAAGGACTATCAATTGGCTATCTCCCATAAGAAGGCATAGTTCCTGTCCAGGGAGATTGCCATGGCACAAAATCGACCAGCTCAGCTCTTCCAAACTGTGGACAGACTGTGCAGTCCAGCCTGTCTGCAGTCTCAGATAGCATTGTCACAAGGGAAGTGCGACGAATTTGCTCACTTTTGTGCCAATAAGGTTGCCGACATCAGGTCTGAGATTTGCATGGGACACCCCAATGGGGCAGATGGTGATCGGTGGGAGGTGGCAGCTCCTAAGTCTGCCTGGTCTGACTTCGGCCTGCCGGCCGGCAATCAGGGGTGTCTTGAAGATTATCCAGTCTTTGCGGCCAACCTACTGTAGTTTGGACCCTGGCCCAACACGCCTCCTGGTGGGGTGTGTTGAGACCATCATCTCTGTCCTTGCTGAGATAGTCTCATGTTCGTTAGAATCCAGGGTGTTTCTGGACACCCTGAAAAAGTATATAGTACCCTTCTTGAAACCATCTCTAGGCCAGACTGTCTTGCTAGCTACGGACCCATCTCTAACCTTCCCTTTGTGGGTAAGGTTATTGAGAAGGTGGTCGCGCTGCAGCTGGAGAATCATTTGACTATCCACGACATCTACGATCCTCTCCAGTCCGGTTTCCGGAAACGGTATAGTACCGAGATGGCCCTTGTTTGGGTTCTCAATGATCTCCTAACAGCAAGAGATTGGAGGAGCCATTCCATCTTGGTTCTTCTTGATCTCTCAGTGGCATTTGACACTGTGGACCATGGGGTGTTGGTCAGGCACCTGCGGTCAATCTGTGGACTGTCTGGTACAGTCCTCAGATGGTTTCATTCTTTCCTCACTGGCAGGTTTCAGAGTTGTCTGTGGGGTTTACTCCTCCGACAAGGTCTCCCTGACATGTGTGGTTCCACAGGGCTCTGTACTGTCCCCCATGTTGTTTGCAGTGTATATGCTGCCTCTGGGAGACACTGTAAGGTGGTGTGGGCTGAGTTTTCATTGCTATGTAGATGACACTCAGCACTACCTGTCCTTTGTGCCCGATTAGGAGGGAGCTGTCTCGAGTTTTAACGACTGCCTTTCCGAGACTGAGGATTGGATGAGTGCAGGCTGGCTGAGGTTGAATCCAGACAAGACCGAGGTATTGGTAATGAACCCTGGCTGTCAGATAGAGGGGCCATTGGAGGGGCGAGCATCGGGGCTTTGGCTCGGTGGTTGCCAGCTGATGACCTCTGAATGGGTGCAGGATCTGGGTGTGATTCTTGATGATGGATTGATGCTTAAACATCAGATGTCATCCATTGCCAAGACTGCTTTTTACCATCTAAGGAATGTAGCCCGGATCAAGCACCAAGTTCCGCCTGATGACCTACCAGTTTTAGTTCACGCCTTTGTAACCTCTCGCCTTGATTACTGTAATGCCCTGTACCTAGGGCTATCAGGGGTTGATATCCACCGCTTGCAGCTGGTGCAGAACATGGCAGCCAGGTTGCTGACTGGGCTACCTCATAGCTGTCATGTCATGCCGGTGCTGCGCAATCTGCACTGGTTGCCTGTTCAGTGGTTGATCACCTTTAAGGTCAGTTTACTGACCTATAAGGCCCTACACAGACAGGGACCGAGTTATTTGCAAGATCTTCTCCATCCCTATTGCCCCTCCCAGCCACTTCGTTCCACAGATGAGGGATTGCTAGAGATTCCCAGGGTTCGTTTAAAATCATCTGGGGCCCGTGCGTTTGATATTGTGGCCCCATCCCTGTGGAATTCTCTACCTCATCGGATTCGACAGTGCCTGACGGTGGACAGCTTTAAATCTGCATTAAAAACGTATTTATTTACTTTAGTGTTCCCTGATTTTATTTGACCTGCTGCAGATGGTTTTATATGTGTAGCTGTTTTTATGGATTTTATGGCTATGTACTAGTGCTATGGTTTTAGAATAGTGCTATTTTATAAATAAATGATTGATTGATTGATTGATTATGTCAACATCCTTAAGAACATTCACATTAGAGCCCTAACAACCTCTCCAACTAAAGCCCTGCTAAAAAAGAAACAAAAAAAAGCAGAACTTGTAAAATTAAACCAAATCCCTAACCTAACTTCCCAAAATCAGTTTCCCTAGCATCACCAACCAAACAGATGTCACTCGATGCTCCAGCCCTCCCATACTCACAAAAAACATTCATGCTGCTGCATCCCCCACACACTCATACTCAGTGCTGCTCCTATGTCCATGCTGCTTCTCCTCATGACACTTCCTTAAAGCTGCCCCAGACGCCATTCAGAGCGCACACAGTTCACTGCCCCTCCAGACCAAGCACAGAGCTCTGACATGCCACTCTAAACTGCAAATTACAAACTACTGCTTCTAACTGCAAAACAACCACATTGCACTTACCAGACCACTACTCATGCCATCTTAAGATAAACTAAGTGATACCATGATGAAATCATGCTCCCTTTTTTAGGAGGTCACTACACTATGGAAACCATAAAGCAGTGGTGTGCAAAACCAGGGAGGTTCGGATTTTGGTTTTGCCAGATCACCCATGGTTTTAGTTCTGGTTTTGGATTCAAGCTAGTTCCCCTCCCTCTGACAACATCTTGGATCATAGGTCATTTTTCAAATCTGCTTCCGAACTGGTGCCCCTTGACTTGACCAACATGTGTCCTGAGAAGGACTTGGTAACTGGTGCTCCTGACTGGACAGACTTGTGCCCTGAGTAGTGATTATTTATTGTTGCCCCCCCTCCCAACTGGATGGACATGTGCCATGAATAGGGCTTAGTTACTGGTGCACCCTGACTGGACAGACTTGCACCCTGAGCAGGGATAGGGATGCAGATGCAGCATCCAGATGGCTCATGATGTCAGTGCTGTAATGGGATATGAAGGTGTGTGCTTTACTCCAAGATGAAGCCCTGCAGTTCTCCTGAATGGGAATGTTCCTGGAAGTAGCCACCGAGGCAGCAGTATGTATGGTGGAATAACCCCTAAGCCCCTTGGGCAGCTGCGCACCAGCCAATCTATAGTAGAGGTCAATGCAGGATGTAATCCACCTGGCAATTATTCACTTAACTGCCCATCTACCAGACACAGCTTCCGCATATGCTGCAAACAACTGGCATGCCTCACCCCGAAATCCAGCCATGTGCACTTTATAATAGGAAACTGCCCTTCAGAAGTCCAGAGTGTGGAACCTATGGTCGGCATCCGAGGCCACATTCATAAAGTATACTGGCAAGCTGATCACCTGATTAAGATGAAACTATGACAGCCTTCGGGAGAAACTTCTGATGGGGTCTAAGGACAACCTTATCCATGTAGAAGACCAGGTAAGGCGACTACACCGTGATCGACTGGAGCTCAGTAATCCTTCTGGCTGATGTGATAGCCACAAAGAAGGCAGCCTTCCATGTCAGACAAGGCATTTCACACCTGTGCACTGGCTCAAATGGCTTGCCTATAAGCACTGCCAGCACCAGCAGTAAGTCCCATGAAGATGGAGGTTCGCACACCTGAGGGGAAACATGGTCCAGGCCTTTGAAAAAGCACCTGACAACCTTCTCCTGGACCAGGGGTGCTAGAGACCTGCATTTGTGACAGGAAGCGTCTTTGTGAAGCTCTGCATCTCATGCTGCCAATTATCTGCAAAAAACATAATTTATTGTAAAATTAATAGCAATCAGCTCACATCTTCCGACAACTTATGAGCCAGAGATTCGGACAATACCAAATTTGTAATGGGAAGGCCAAAAGGAACAACCACTGGCTTGAGTCAAAAAACAGCACCTCAGCACACACAGAACACACATGGAGGGTTGAATCAAACCATGGGCTTGAGTGGCGTGAAGGATGCACCACCTTCAGAAACATTCCTAAGTGCCGTGATAAAAATGGATAGAAAGTTGGAGCAGGTCCTGTAAAATCTTGGGGCACAAGACATCAAGATAGAGTCAGCAACAAAAACAGCCCAGGAATCCGATGATTGCTCCAAACAGATCCAGGTGGCCTTTGTTAAGTCAGCCACAGAAATAAACCACCTGAGAGCCCACATGGAGATGATGAAGAACTCTACGGGGGCAATGAATCTGAGGTTAGGGAGGGTTCCGGAGGCCATAGAGGGAAATTACCTGCTGGGGTACCCAAAGAACTGGTTGCTGGACAATTTGCCCCTGAGCTGCAGATGGACAGTGACTTGTTAAGGCAAGCCTTTAGCATAAACATCCGTTGGACCGAAATGAACCAGGATACCCCATGCACCATTATGTTGATCACCACTGGACCTACAATCAGGGATCGTCTCCTGCAATGGGCGAGGTCCAATTACCCAGTTGCTATGGAGAGGCAAGAAGTAAATATTTTCCCCGATTGGTCTTTTGCCACTTGGTCACATTGTAAGCTGTTTGATCCACTATGAAAGCAACTGAGAGGCCTGGGGGTGGCTCACTCTCTCCTAGCACTGGCACATCTGTGCCTGACCTACAGGGGCAAAACATATCAATTTAATGATCCTGATGAAGCAAAGAAACGGGTATATGTGATCATCAGTGAGTTTAAGAAGAGGCCTCCAGAGTCCCGAGGCCTACTATTGGAGTCAGAGGAAGAAGAGGATTAATCAACTGTGGTAACTTGCCTTTATTCAGTCCTGTTCATTCTACCACAATGATCAGGAGGTCGGTTGGTGTTGAGATCTTGAATTCCAGTAAAGTGTTTCTTTCACAAACTAATAATTATCCTAAACTGTAATTTCCTCAAAGAAAGGGGAGAATTTATGTTTAACATGAGGAGTTCATGTCTCAAGCTGACTTTCTGACCATAAAGACAATACATGTTTATAATATGTGATACTGCCGAATGTTAGAAATGGCGGTGACCACGAGGCGCATAACATTATTTGATGACATAAAATATGGTCAAAAGTTTTAAAATGATCATAAATGATGTAAATCTTTTTGCTTCAGGGTAAGTTAGAGAAGGATGTATATGCTTCAAAAATACCCCACATAGGGGGAGAGGGAGACAACAGTGGCATATGGAGGATCCCTGGTAGGGGCTGTTTGTATTGAGTGAATGGTTCTTTTTAGATACTGTTTTTGCAGATGTTATGGCTGGTGGAGCTGTACAGTGGAGGGGAGGTATAACATCTCTTTACATAGAAGTATAATTATGTAGGGACAATGGCTACAGTGGCCATAGCAATTATATCCCTTAAGTACCTTACCTAACTTCATCTTCACCCCACGGGTTTTAACGTGGCTAGCCATCCTAAAGGTTGTTGATAGAATATTATATAAATTGTCAGGATGATACCTCATATGTCATATCACAAGAAAGTGGACTAATCCTGAAGCTAAATTTTTTGTAGTGCACCTAATATGGGAGCCAGTCTAATCTTGCTCTGCTGACTGTAATGCTTTCTAAGTGCTCATTGAAAAATGAATAAAAGAAAGTTTAAGAAAATTAAAAAAAACCTTCTCTTGGGCCACCATTGCCTTACCAGCCCACATTTAATAAGCAGAAATAACTGCCATGTGCACCTTTAGGGTCGTCACTCGCAGGCCCAACTAAAAGAGGGGCCATAGATAGTCAAGGATGCTCACCATGGGGCAGGTAAGGGGATCAAGCTCTGACACCAGTTGAAGAACCTCTTTTTCTGAATGCACAGCATTTGCAAGTTGCCCCTACAACACAGAGGGCATCTTCCAAAACACACAATGGAGCTCTACCTACTCAGGAACCTAGCTAAGAGGTGCAGAGATTGAAGATCCAGGTGCAGGACCTTCTCCTGTTGTCTGGTCAGCAGGTCCAAACGGAGAGGCAACCATCATGGTAGCCTGCTCTTGAGGCCGAGGAGATCTGGGTACCAGAACTGCCTGAGACAATCGGATGCTATCAGGATCACCTGCACCTTTTCTTTCTGGGCATTGACCACAACTCTGTGGATCAAGAGAAAGTGAGGGAAGGCATACAGAAAGCCTGGGGTCCAGAGCATCACAAGGAGTGCCCCAATGGTATCCTAAATTGTGGGGGTGCAGGCACAAAACAGCCTCAGTTTTCTGTTCTCCCAAGAGATATAAACGTCCATCAAAAGGGTGCCCCACTAGGAGAACAAGGACCACTCATCCAAAGTCTCTCCAACCTAGCTGAGAGGGTCTGCCAGCTGGTTGTTAACTCTACGACATGGATTACCAGGAGAGCTGCACCCAGGCTGCACACAAGAGTCCAAGTACAGAAAGCCTCCTGACACAAATGAAGGGAGTACCCTCTGTCCTGCCTGTTCAGGTAGAACAGGAGCAAACTCTGTCAGACCCAGGTGCGCTGCATGGAGCTCCAGCAGGTTGATGTGGTGACAGGCCTCTCAGGGTGACCAGAACCCATGGGGTCTGTGGTCTCCCAGGTGTGCTCCCCATCCCACTAGAGACACATCCATTGTGAGTCTGATGGATGGCTCTGGGTGAGCAAACTGGATTCTCTTTCCTAGTTGTTGCAGGTTCAGCCACCACTAGATGGCCTCCCACATCGACTAGGTTGTTGCAACTGACTGGTCCAAGTGACCTAAATGCTAAGACCATTGATGGCCTACCTCCCACTGCAGGTGGTGTATCCACCAGTGAGCCCAACGGATCATACTGGTGGAGGATACCATGCACCCCAACAGCCACAGGCAGTCTCAGGCACAGTGTAAGAACCCAACCTGAAAAGACTGGGCAGATGAGGTAAGATCCAGAACCTGGTCTGCAGGGAGACAGGACTGGGCATGCAGGGAGTCTAGTTCTACCCCAATGAACTTGATCACCTGTAAGGGGACCAGTCTGGACTTGGCCAGGTTGACCAGGAGGCCCAAGTCCCAGCAACTCTGGAGAGGGTAGATCTCTGGACCGCTCTACTGCCTCTCTGGATGACCCCAATATCAGCTAGTCCTCCAGACAGGTATATAACCTGACACCTTTGCAATACAGGAAGGCTGCCACCACTGCCATACACATGGAGAAGATCTTCGGTGCAGGTAAGAGGCCGAAGGGAATGAACTGGAACTGTCATAGCACCCCCTCAGCACGAAACTGAAGGTATTGGCAATGGGATGGATGGACTGGGATGTGGAAGAACACATCCTGGAGATCCAGGGAGCAGAGCCACATGCCCTGCTTCAGAAATGGTATGATCTGCTTCAGAGTGACCATCCATAACTTGTCCTTCCACGTGAACTGGTTCATATCATGCAGGTCCAGTACTGGGTGCCAGCCAAAATCCAGTACTGGGCGTCAGCCCCCCCCCATCCATTTCAGGACTAGAAAGTGCCTGGAAACATATTCTTGACTGGCCAGGGCTTCTGTTACATGGGCTATCACCCCTCACTCTAATAGCTGAGCAATGTCTGTCCACAGGGAGAACAATGTGTTCTGTGACATCCTGGACTCCCAAGGAGCGTAGAGTTGGTATGGCGGGAGTGCCTCAAAAATCCAAAGGCAACCCTCTGCCCATCACTTCTGTAACCCAAGTGGCACAACTGACCCCTGACCTGAAGTTGGGACAGGGACTGGATGGGCAGGGGGATGACTGTGCAGTTGGGGAGGTTGCTCTGGCAACAGGGGCCACTAGAGCACTTCCATTTCTGCACCCCTTCTTTTTCACCCTGGCCAATGAATTTGGGCTTCAGACACCAGTGCTGATTCCTCCCCTGCTCAGGCTGCTTTGGCTGACAGGATTAATACTGGAAGGTCTTCTTTTTAGGCTTTGGGCATTCTGGGCCATCTGGGACAAAGTCACTGAATCAAGGGTGGCACTGGACTACTTAATCCGTGTGAGATTTCTTTCCACCCCACAGACAAAGAGGTTGATGACCAAGAATGAGACATTGGCCAACTTGCGCTGGGTATCTGCTGTAAAGATGGAAAGCCTCAGCCAGGCACTGTGACACATGATGATTACTGTTGGTATGGCATGGACACAGGAGTTGCCCATTTCCAAAGTCATATGGAGCTGGTGTTTAGCCAGTGACAGATGCTGGTCCCTGATTAATTTCAACAGTAGCAGCTTGTTGGCAGGAGGCGAGGAAGGAGGTCATCTAGCAATCCCAGCAGGGAGTGATCAAAGTTAGCCATCATGACCGCATAGCTGACCTGACAGAGATCCAGCTCAGCAGCAGCGTAGATCTTTTTTGCCGCATGGGCAATCTTTTTGGACTCTGCCCAGAGGCTTTTCTATGTCCCCTTAGCCACCATACTTATGAAAGGCCAAGTTTGAAACCAGACCCCCAGGGGAGGATCGTTGGAGAACCTCGAAAAGGAACCTATAGGGACTGCATATTGTGAGCCATATGAGTGAAGGAGTGCTGAGCAGGATGCTGGTTGCTGCTGAAGTGCCATGGCCAGTCCCAAGGAAAGGCAACCCCATGGAATCATCCTTGTCCAGAGCATTTATGAAGAGGTATTTAGCCTGCTTCTGAACTGGTTCCAAGGGCACATTCATGCACTCTGACATAAGTCAGAGCAAAGCCCCAGAAGACACTGGCCCATTGTCAGAAGTCAGCTCTTCGACTGACTCTTGGTCAAAAGTATGAATCCTGGTCGAACCCATGGATGATTTACCTTTGGAGTTGTCAGAGGATTCCATAAAAACAGCCCCCAACCATTTGCCACTGTGGACCACCACAGTATCCTCAGACTTGGTGATTTTCACTGACAGGCAGCTTGGCAAATCAGCAGCATCACTAAAATCCTTGGTTGGAGCACCAAACAGTAGCTGCAGTGGAGGCGGCAGAAGCAGAGGACATCTGCGAGGTGTGAACCGGCGTGGAAACGATCGACATATGCCAAGGGACCAAAGATCCAGGGGGCACAGCCCTCCCAACAATAAGACACTGTTGCAACAGGAGCTCCTCCTAACATTCTGTATCAATGCCTCTCCTCAGCCAAGTATAACAGGGTCAAGAAGCATCAACAGCAGTGCCTCCAGTCTGAGCAGGATCAAAAGCATGAACGCAACCTCAGCCTTGACTGTCAACCTGAGGATCGACATTGACAGGTAGCTCCAGTGGGTTGTGGTAGACCTCATGCCTTGACATAATGATATGGCTTGACATAGTGATACAGCAAGAGGAAGGGTTCAGCACTCAGTCCACATGTGCTAAGAACAGCTCATGTTTTATCCTTTAAAGTGCTGGAGGCATTTTAATGCATAGCCATTCATGTGCAAAACAAGCAGAGTGTAAGTCCACACAACAAGAGAACCACTGGAGCCCCAGTGTTTCATGCCCAAAGGCTCCTCATGCTTTGTCAATATACTGAACATGAAAGACTTTAGAAGCTGGATCAATGGTAGAGGCCACACCTGAGGCAAACCAGTAGAGGACACTGACCGGGCCATGTACTCCTGAGTGAGGACCCGAAATACGTGGGTCTAGGAGATCAGCTCCTTGTCGATCTTGCATGAGAGATGGTTCACCGGCTCGAAAACGACCTCAACCACCTCCTTGACTGGAGTCAGGGTTACCATGGAGGCCACAACCCTATCATCAACTGAAGGAAGCTCGACAAAGACATGCAGCTGGGGGGAGCTGAGAGAGTGGGAAGAGCATGATCTATGCTGGTCACACGACCTGCAATGGTGATGCTTGTGCTTCCTGCTGCAGTGGGAGGTCTGGAGGGCCAGACAAATCTCACCCAGTTCCGCAGAGTATGATGCTTTGATGCTGGCCCCAGCCAGGAACAGTAATGAGACAGATGAGGAACTCACCGCAGCCATCGACACCTCTTTTTTCAAGACTGCTAGCTGTACAGCTGATCCAGTGGCCGCTAGGGTATTTTGATGGCCTTTCGGTCAACCAAGAGACAGTCAAGCCTTTCTGTCCTCGATGGATGAGGGCAGCATGGTCTGGAATAAGGAGCATCCTGCGATATATTGCTCATCGATGCAGTAGTCATGTGTCGTGCAGATCCATAGCTGATATTTTCTTCCAGCACCAGGTGCAGAATTTAAATACAGGTTTCTTGCCCTTCATCAGCATCGAAGGTAGGAGCATTAGGTCCTATAGAGGCAGTGGTTCATGCATCAGAGGAGAAAAGTGATCCAGGCCTTTGAAAAAGCACCCAACTACTTTCTCCTGCACCAGCATCAGCAAACTGACCCACACCAGGTATGCAGAGATGGAGGTCAGATGCACTTTGAAAGTTGTGGCTGATAGCACTGACAAAGGCAGGGACTAAAGGAAGTTAAGGATCTGTGCCACCACTGGGCAGGCAAGAGGATCAATATCCTTACCCATACACCAGAACAAGAAACTCTCTCACTAAAATACATACATTTTATGAGCTGACTCCTTACAGAATGCCATCACAACATGGAGAATGTTTTCTAATGGGCCCACAGCCTGGAACTCTAGCAGCTCAGGTACCAGGCCGAGAGATGCAGGGACTTTAGGTCTGGGAGCCGGACCATTCTCGCTGTCTCATTAACAGGTCCAGGTGGAGCAGAAGTCACCACAGGGATCTATGCTGAGACTAAGATTTTAGTAACAAAACTGCCTCAACAGGCTGGAACAATCAGAAGCAGAGTCTCCTTGTCCGAAAGCACTTTGAGCATCACCTTGTGGATCAAGGAGAAGGGAGGAAAGGTGTACAGATGACCCTAGGTCCAGGGATAACTGAAGGCATCCCTCAACATTATTCCCAACTGAGGGGGTGGGCACAGAATAGCCTCAACTTTCTACTTTCCCAGGAGGCAAACAGGTCCACCATTGGTGTGCCCAAGCAGTGAACAGCTTAGCTACCACATCCTGATGCAAGAACCATGCTTGCAGCATTTCATTCACACAGCTGAGGGCATCCACCAGCTGGCTGTACGTGCTTAGCCAGGAGATCTGCCTATAGGTTGTACAACAAGGACCATGTGTAACGAACCCTCTGACACCAGGGTCTTGCTTTGCTTGTTCAGGTAGAATACAGTGGTTGTGTTGTCTGTTTGTCTCAATTTGCACAACCTTGCCCCAAATCAGGAGGCTAAACTCCAAGAGGGTCACTCACACTGCCAGGTGCTCCAGCACGGTGATGTGCATGTGAGCCTCACTGGTTGACCAAAAAGTACAGTTACGTACTTACCATAACAACAGATTTTCCACAGACTCTCTTCTCTTAGGCCACACCTTTGGAACTATACCCGCATCAGCTCTAGGACCAAACGGAAACTCTTGTAAGTGGGTGCTGCCCATGATGATGTCACATGTCAGCGTCTACATAAACGTGGGTGGCCCTATCTCTCCTTAGTTCCCCACAGGAGAGTGTGAGTCTCTTCCTGGGGAACCAGGGGATTATACCAGCACCTCTGATATTGGGCAGATGCACACACTGGAGAAAGCAAACAAGAAAATTCCCAAGACAGAACTGGATGCCATATTCCCCTACAGCTGGTAAAAGGGGGAAGGAGGGAGGGCCGGCATGGCCTAAGAGAGGAGATTTTCTCAAAGATCTACTGTTACGGTGTGTATGTAACTGTTCTATCTTCTTCAAGGATATCTCTTCCCTTAGGTCACTCTGGAATTAGTCCCAAGCAGTCCCAAAAGCTAACTGGGAGGTCAGTACAGTCTGTTCAAAACACCAGGCCCTGCAGGGCAGCTAGACTGAAGCCTGCATCTCTATGGGAAACAAGGTCCAAACTAATATTTAGTAAAGGTGTGGACAATACTCCAAGTGGCTGTAGCACAGATGTCAGCAGCAGAGACATTTCCGAAGCAAGCAGCAGACATAGCCAAGCCCCTTGTGGAATGACTACAAACTGCACCAGGAAGTTCCTTACCATACTTCATATACCTGAACATAATACAACGTGCTAGTCATTTGGACAGGCACTGTTTCGAAACAGGTATGCTCTTTTTCTCAGGGGCAAACAAAAAAAGACTGAGAGGACTTTCTGCAGATCTTGGTGCATGCAAGATAGTATCTCAGAATTCTATGTACATCCAAAGCGTGGAGCAATGCTTCACCTTGATTGGCATGCTCAGAATAATAACCTGGTGTGACTGGATTGAATAAGACCCTGTCCCAATAGTTATGCAGAATGAGGAGCTCAGGAGGTTAACTTTGAGATGCAGTTTGACTTCTAGGAACTCTTTTACAGAGTTGTCAACAGGCGATTACTTCTGGGACACCATGTTGTATTTTGAATTGATGAAGTTCTGATACATTTTGAAAAAAACAGGATGTCTGTTATTGAGATCAGGATGAAGAAATTAATTGCTAGGCAAAGACTTCTTATTTTTTTATTTATTTTTATTTCAGTCTTTGGTAACTGGGTAAGGCCCACTAGGCACAAGTGCCTGTTTTCAGGGATGACCTTGGAGCACTGGGCGGTTAAGTGACTTGGTCAGAGTCACACAGTATGCAAGTGAAGGTTGTGAGACTCAAACTCAGGTCTGGTCTGCTGGATGTACCAAGCTCATTCACACCTTGTTCCTCTAACCTCTAGGCTATACTGCCAGCTTATTTATTTATTTATTTGTTTTTTGTTTACCGGGTAAGTACACTAGACAACAATGTTGCCTATATTCAGGCACGACCCAGGAGAGTACAGACAGGGGAGACCAGAGTCAACATTAAAGAGTATTTCATGAAGCCGCATGAGGTGAGAACAAACATTTGAACAATATACAGCCAGGTACAGTCATTATCAGTGATAACAAAGAGAAACAGATAACATTACATTGATTATTTTCGTCTGATGATACATCAATGTCTAAATTGAAACGACAAACAGCAAACAAAACTTAAATGAAGTAGTATAACAATAGGTACATGAAGAGCAACAGTGTTTTTGCTGGAAAGCATGCGAGAGAGAGAGAGAGAGAGAGAGAGAGAGAGAGAGGAGACTGGAACTTAGAATTAGAGACGCCCTCATATGAACATATGAAAATGCCAACAGAAACTGGACTCACGGTCTATCGAGTCTGGTTGAGTGCTAGTTAGCACCTTATAATGCTGCTGCCCTCCCTCCCCCATCCTATTATCCCTTACACTTGCCCTATCCCAATCCCTCTTGAAGTTGTTCACTGTCTTGCAGGCCACTACCTCACCCTGCAAGGAGTTCCACTTGCCCACCACTCTTTCCATGAAAAAATGTCTCCTCATCTCTCTCCTCAATCTACCCCTCCAATCTCAGTTGGTGTCCTCTCGTGTCCCTCCCCTTTCTCCTCTGGAAAATCCTCTCTGTATTAGTCTTGTTTATTCCCTTAAGGTACTTAAAAGGTCTCAATCATATCTCCCCTGTCCCTCCCGTCCTCCAGAGAGTACATGTTCAGCTCCCCCAGCCTTTCTGGATATGGCTTGCCCTCCAATCCCTGGATCATCTTTGTAGCTCAACGCTGTACCCCCTCCAACAATTTGATGTCCTTCTTCAGGAATGGGCACCAGTATTGCATGCAGTACTCCAGGTGGGTCCTGACCAGCAACCTATATAGGGGCAGGATAACCTCCGTACTTCTGGAGGAGATCTCTCTAGTTATACACCCCAGCATTTTGTTGGCTTTTGCCACTGTCCTTCTGTATTGAACAGTGTTGTTTATGCTCCCTGTTATGATCACCCCTAGGTCCTTCTCTTCTGTGGAGCAACCCAACTGAACCCCATTTAAGTGCTAATCCCTCCCCTGGTTCAGGGCTAAGAAGTGCAGAATCTTGCACTTCTTGGCACAGAACCCCAGCTGTCATTTATCTGCCCACTCATGCAGCTTATTTAGGTCCTCCTGCAACCCATTCCTCCCCTCCGTGTCATCTGCCACAGCTCCCATCTTGGTATCATCTGCAAACAGACTGATTTTGCTCCAGATTCCATTCAAGATATCTGCAATGAAATCCCGAACAGTACTGGTCCCAGAACGGATCCCTGTGGTATCCCACTCATCAATGCTCTCAGTGATGAGAGTTCCCCCCACCACTACCCTTTGCTGTCTCCCTCAGCCAGCTCCTGATCCAGTTCACCATTTTTGGTCCTGCCCCACATACTCCAGTTCCCCCCAATCTCCCATGCGGCACTGAATCAAAGGTCTTACTGAAGTCCTAGTACAGGACGTCCACAGCATGGCTCTTGTCCAGTTCCTGTGTCACCCAGTCATAGAACTCCACCAGGTTTGTCTGGCATGATCTGGCTGTGACAAACCCGTGTTGCTGGTCATCCTGGATACCATTTGCCTCCAAGAAGCTTACGATCCTCTCCTTTAGGATGGTCTCCATGAGTTTGCCCACGATCACGGTGAGGCTCACTGGCCTGTAGTTCCCTGGTTCATCCTTTGGCCCACTTTTATGGATGGGCACCATGTGGGTCATCCTCCAGTCCTGTGGCACACATCATGTGGCCAGGGAGGAATTGAACAGGTCTGCCAGTGGTTGCGCAAGGACCTCTGCCAGCTCCCTCAGTACTCTAGGGTGAATGCCATTCGGGCCAGGTGCTTTGTCCACTCTTAATGCCCTCAACCCCTCCAGCAACCTGCATTCTGTAATCCCTACATCTGTCATTCTCTCCCCCTTACCCACCCTCCACTTGCCTGAGGTATTCCCCTCCCTTCACCTGTAGAACACAGAGCAAAAGTACTCGTTCAGTGCCTCTGCCCCTTCCCCATCTTTCTTGATCCTCACAAGCTGGACTTTGCTTCTCCTTTTTCTTGCCTATGTAATGGAAGAAGTCTTTTCTCCTCCTTTGATCCCCTGTGCCAGTCTCAGCTCTTTAGACACTTTGGCCCCCCGATCAGTCTGGTGACCTCCCTAGACTTTTCCCTGAATACATCTTTATCTTCTCCCCTCTCCATTTTCCTATACTTCTAAAATGCCACCCTCTTGGCTCTCACCCCTTCCCTGACCTCTGGTGACAGCCAACTGGGTTTATTTTCCCTTCCCTTCTTATTTTTTTTTTCCTTGTACAGGTCTTTGTTGTCTCTGTCAGCCCTCTTCTTATTATATTCCATTTGTGATCTGCATCCATATGTTGTTGGATGTCTGCCAGGTGCTTGCTCAGAATTTCCCCCCATTATCCTAAAGTCCACCCTCCTAAACTCAACCACCCTTGTACCTGTGCCCCTTGTGTCCCTCCCCATGTTTACCATGAACCACACCGAGTAGTGCTCACTCCCAGCAAGCAGTTCCCCCACTTCTAGGTTCCTTACAGCTTCCAATTATCCAGTACAAGGTCCAAAGTCCTTTGAGCCGTGTCGGCCACTGTACCACCTGTGTCAAGAAGATGTCCTGAAAAGCTTCCAACTGGACCCCGGTGTGCTCTAATCTCCCCGGTAGGTTGAAATCCCCTACCACCACTGTGCTTCCCTTCCTGCTTACCCTTCGAATTTGATCTGTCAGTTCCCAGTCCAGGTCACAACCCTGTGATTGTGGACTGTACACTACCCCCATCCTCAGTGTCCTATTCCTTGCATCGTTAAACTGCATCCACAGAGCTTCTGTCCTCCCCTTCCTCCCTTATGCACTCAATCCCCTCCCTCACATAGATCACCACCCCACCCCCATTCCCCTTGGCCCTATCCTTTCTGAATAGCCTGTACCCTGGGATCATCATATCCCAGTCCTCATACTGGGTGGCCCATGTTTCCATGATGGCTATTATGTCCACCAATTCCACTGACAAGAGAGCCTGTACCTTAGGCTTCTCGCGTTCAGTGAGACCACCTTCCAGCCTGTTGCCTCCCCAACCTTACCATTCCTCTTCCACCCCTTTGGTCCTCTCTGTGCCCCCTCCTCACTTCCTTTGCCTCTAACTAGGGGGGTGAGCACCCTATGCTCCCCTTTCCGGACATTGTTTCTCAAAAACAGTCCCCTCGCCACCCCCCCTTCCTAGTTTAAAACCACCCTTGTTGAAGTATACCCCTCCATTCCCTGTTTGAGCATGCTCATTCCCTCCATGCTCAAATATAACCTGTCCCCTGTGTATAGGTTGTTGTCGTCCCAGGTCCTGCCCCAGTCTGACACCAGTCCATATTTCCTGGTTCGGCACTAATCCCTCAGTCACCCACTGAACTCCTCTATCCTTTTTTTTCTCTCCCTGTACTTGCACATGGTACTGGTAGCTCCTCAGAGAATTCCTCAGAGGAAGGACTTTGTTTTGTTTGAACTGCCTATATATACAAACATTCTGGGTTGGCCCGGTGGTGCTGAGGGTTGAGGCACTGGACACCACACCTCATGTCACGCTGACGACCCGAGTTCGGGAGCGAACTTGAGAGTTGGGGGTCGGCAGGGGAGGGAGATGGATTGAGCACCTGTTGGGCTGCTCTCCTCTCCGGGTGGGAGGGCATGGGTTGTCCGGCGCTCGGGCGTCCCCTGGTGGAGACCGGAGGTACATCTTGAGCTGCCGGGCCACACATAAGGAGCATGGCTGACGCAGGCAGTATTGCCGTGTGCCACAGCATCAGATGCGTGCACCACGGGGGTGGGAGGGGTGATCTCAGGCTCACTCCACAAGAAATACCCCTCCAGCCCTGGATAGGTGATGGCCCTGCCAGAACCACTGCCACACTCCCAACACTGGTTCCCCGCCACTGCCCCCGCGGTCTCCCCGGGTTGTAGATCCCCCGACCCGGGGAACCGTAATGAACTTGAAGATGGGCAGGGAACACAGCAGGCGGTAGAGCAAGCTGGTGAGTGCAGTGGCCTGAGAGAGTTCCAGGCTGGAGGGCTACAAATAGAATTAAAAAAAAAAAAACATTCTGCATAGTCTAAATTCTATTGTTACAGTTACTGATGATAATAAAACACTACTTAAGAATTTCATAACTGCTCCTGGTTTTCCTATGCTTTCTGATTTTTGCCTCGATGACACCTGGAAGGTGATTGGTTTGGTTTAGTGTGAACTCAGACACCAACCTTGGCAAAAACTTTGGATTAGTATATAAAGACATGCTGTCTTTATCGAAAGTCAAATAAAGAGGCTCACACATTAAAGCCTGTATTTCAGAAATTTTTTGAACTAAAGTGATTACAACTAAAATAATGCTTTTCATGAAAGAAGGAAAGCCACAACTCATAGCTGGCTAAAAAGGAGCCAAAGTAAGTTTCTCACGCACATAATTGAGGTCCTATGGGGGGACCGGGTTGTAAATGGCAAGCTTCATATGCACACTATCTCTCAAAAAGGTACAGGAGACCTCCAGCTGAGCTACTATATATCCAATAATAGGGGCATGAAAACCTGATATAGCTGCCAGATGTACCTTCAGTGATGAATACTGCAGACCAAAATCTGACAGTGACTGCAAGTATTCCATCACTACATTGACCAACCAGGTAAATGGGTCCATACTTTTGGAAGTGACCCACAGAGTGAAATGCTCCCACTTCAAAGAGCACATATGTCTGGTGGAAGGCTTTCTGGTGGCAAGCAGTACATCAGCTACTTTTAGTGAATCCCCAAACATTGCCATGGCTATGTCTTCAGCAGCCATGCATGCAGGTGCCAGGACAGGGAACTGTATCAATTAAAGCAGAAAGAAGTGGGGAAGGCAGTCAGAATAGCAAAGGCCCAAACCAAGGAAAAAATAGCCAACTCAATTAAGAAGGTGGATAAAACCTTTTATAGGTACATTAGGGAGCATAGAAAGGTTAAGGGAGGAATAGTGAAGATTAGTAAAGGAGAGGGGAGGTGGGCAGAGAGAGACAGTGAAAAGGCAGAGATACTGAATGAATACTTTTGCTCACTATTCACAAATGAAGATGAGGAGGAGTTAACTAAACCAGACATAGAAGCACTCTGGGTAGGGGGGTTGACACCAGTCCATTTACAGAAGAAAGGGTCCTGAAAGAACTCCTAAAACTCAAGGTGGACAAAGCAGTGGGGCATGATGGGATTCACCCCAGAATTCTAAAAGAACTAAGGGAGGACCTAATGACACCACTGACCACACTTTTTAACAAATCATGGGAGGATGGGGTGGTACCTGAGGACTGGAGGAGGGCAGATGTGATTCCCCTTCACAAAAGTGGGAGCAAGGCAGAAGCAGGAAACTACAGACCTGTAAGTTTGACCTCAGTGGTAGTGAAAATGATGGAATCACTTCTGAAAGAAATAATTATTGAGTACCTAGAGGACAGCGGGGCACAGGACCCAAAGCAGCATGGATTTATAGCAGAAAGGTCATGTCAGATAAATCTAATTGATTTATTTGACTGGGTGACCAAAGTAATAGACCAGGGAGGGGCTGTGGATATGGCCTACCTAGACTTTAGCAAGGCATTTGACACAGTCCCACACACAAGACTAATAATTAGTTAGCCAGTCTGGGAGTGGGTTCCAGGTGGTAGCCTGGGTAGCAAACTGGCTGCACAACAAGACACAGAAGGTAATAGTGAATGGAACACATTCCGAGAAAGGGGTTACTGTGGGGTACCTCAGGGTTCAGTACTGGGTCCAGTCCTCTTTAACATCTTTTATAGTGACATTGCAGAGGGTCTGGAGGAAAGGTATGCCTCTTTGCAGATGACACAAAGATCTGTAACAGAGTTGATACACAAGGGGTAGAAAGGATGAGAAGGGACTTGGCAAGGTTGGAGGAATGGTTAGACATATGGCAACTTAGATTCAATGCAAAGAAGTCCAAAGTAATCCACCTGGGAAACAAAAACCTAGAAGAAGAGTACACAATAGCAGGGGAGGTATTAACAACAACAAAAATGGAAAGGAACTTGGGGGTAGTCATATCAGATGACCTAAAGGTGGGTAAGCAATGTGAGAAGTCAGTAGGGAGAGCCAAGGGGATACTGGGATGCATAGGAAGGGGCATCACAAGTAGAAAAATGGAAGTGGTTATCCCTCTGTACAGACAGTTGGTGAGACCCTATCTGGAATACTGTGTGCAGTGTTGGAGACCCCATCTATGCAAGGACATAGACAGGATGGAAGCAGTCCAGAGGAGGGCAACTAAAATGATGCACGGTCTGCATCAGAAACGATATGAAGAGAGACTGAGAGAGCTTAATATGTATATCCTTGATGAAAGAAGGGACAGGGGGGACATGATAGAAACTTTCAAGTACCTCAAGAGAATCAACAAAGTCCAAGAGGTAGCATCTTTTAGGAAAAGAGATGTGTAAGAACAAGGGGCACAATTTAAAGATGGGGGGAGCGGCTCATGGGTAATGTGAGGAAATTGTTTTTCACGGAGAGAGTGGTGGATGCATGGAACCACCTTCCTGGGGAGGTTGTTTGGTCTAAAACAGTGGGGGAATTCAAACATGCATGGGACAGACATAAGGCAATTGTAGTGGGGGTTGCAGGAAATAGGCTGTTGGTTAAGTAGAATCTGCAGCTTATCCAATAGGAAGGGAAATGGGCAGACTGGGTGGGCCAAGTGGTCCTTATCTGCCATCAAAGTCTATGTTTCTATGACTTAAGATCCATATGGACCAGAGTCCCCTTCTCCTGTGACAATTGGCCTCTGCACAGAGGCATGGGTACCTGAGACTCCACTGCAAGTTGTTGCAGTAGCAGATACTATATTTGTTAATGCCACAGAGGTGCAGTGAAGATGAGGGTCACACCCTCTATCTGTAATTTCAGTAATACTCTGTATTAATGGAATGGGAAGGAATGCATTCAGAAACGGTCCTTTCCGAGAGAGGGACGACACATCTTGCCAAAAAACTCCAGGTCCTGCAGCAAGCAGAAATGCAACAGTTTTGCATTGTATGGGGATGCAGAAAGGTCCAACTCTGGATGACCCCACTTTGAGAAGAATTCGTCTACTGAGGTCAGCAGTTCCCATTTGTGTATCTTGAACTGTGATCTACTTAGCTAGTCTGCTGAGATATTTCAGACACCTGCGAGATGCATGGATGATAACTCCAGGCTGTGTTCTAGCACCCAGTACCACACTTTCATTACTTCTTGACATGGGATAGGAATGAGTCCCCCCTTGTTTATTTAGGTAATGCATAATACTGACGTTCTCTGTCTGTACTAGCCGATGACCCAGAGTCAGATGCTCCTGGAAAGCCTGGAGACTGTACAAAACAGCTCTCATCTCCAGGACATTGATGTGCAACGTGTCTTCCACCTAGGTCCAAGACCCTTGGGTTTAATAAGGGTCCCAGATGTGTTTCTCACCTAGTTCTTGATGCATCCAAGGTCAGAATCTGAGTCAGAGTTGGGATTAAGAATGCAGTGCCCCTCAAAAGGTTACAGGTCCATCCTCCACATCAGTGTTTTGCGTAAATGGGACATGATGAGTACCTGTTGGTCCACCTTGTCCATCATTTGGTCCCACTGCTATCTCAGTGTCCATTGTGGTATCTGCATATATGAGCGAGCCAGAGGCACTGTCACAGTGACCACTTCCATGAGTCCCAGCAGGCACAGGAAAGTCCTGGCTGGAACATAATGACTGTTGTACACCAGTTGTGCTCGAGCAATGAAACATTCTGCCCTGTTCAGGGGTAGAAACCTCTACCCTGCGGTGTGTCCAGGATTGCAACTATATACTGCAGCCTCTGGCAAGGGGAGAGTACTGACTTTGGTACATTCACTGTAACCCCCAGATTTTCTAAGAATTGGCTTATGAGGACAGGGTGTGTTAGAGTTGGCTTTTGGATCTGTCTTTCAACAGCCAATCATCCAGGTATGGGAAAACATACAGACCTTCCCTGCGAAGGGCTGCTGTCACCATAGCTATGCATTTGGTAAAGACCCGAGGTGCCAAAGGGCAGTACTCTGAACTGGAAGTGCTCCCCTTCCAGGACAGATCTCAAATACTTTATGTGATGCTGCCTGAACTTGATACGAAGATAGGCATTCTTCATGTCCAGGGAGCAAATCCAGTCTCCAGTTTGCAACAGGGGAATCAGATTTCGCAGGGAGATTGTGTGAAACTTCTTTTATTCTGTGCAGAAATTTAGTTCTCGTAGATCTAGCACAGGCCTGAGATCTTTTTATATGGGGGCCAGGAAGTATCAAGAGTAAAACACTTTGCCTTTCCAGTGTGAAGGCACAGATTCTATTGCACCTTTGGTCAGCAAAGCTTGTATTTCATTTTTCAACAGGGACAGATGTACTGGGAGATAAGCTGAAAGAGGTGGAGGATGCTCAGGAGGGGTTCCTAGCAACCCCAGAGCATTTCTTTTTGCACTTATCTCCAGGTTACACTCATCTGTAGTAATATCCCTCCATTGAGTTAGATGAAGGGAGAAGTAACCCTTACCACCACCTCCTGCATGTGAAGTGGTTTGGGGGAGACCTGCATGAGTCCTGATGAGCCAGTGGGGGCAGCACCTCCAGCTTGTGGAGGCTTCAGAATGGGCTGCTAGGGGAGGAGGAGGAGGAGGAGGAGGTTGCAAGGCTCCGGCACACTTCCCTCAGCCTTGGTGATGGTAGGCTTGACAGCCACCTCTGTTAGCAGGCTGGTGAAAGGATCCTTTACCTCTACCAGGTGTAGGGTATGAGGATTTTTTTGACCTCAGAGTCATTCTTGAGATCTGAAGGCCTCTTAAAGCCTCTTCCATATGATAGCCAAACAAATTGGTGCCTCTAAAAGAAGCACTCAGCAATGTTTGCTGCCAGACGCTCTGAGACAAGAATACCTTCTCCGGCAAATACCAGTGGCAGCTGCCCTGGCAGATGCATCTGAGACATCATAGGCTGAGCACAGCAGATGTTTACCTACTTCAGCACCTGCATTCAGATAGTAGTAATTCATTTTTGGCTGTGCCTTCTGGGAGTGCCTGAGCTGTATGTAGCTCTAGAAGCCTTCCAAAGGCTTTTTTGATATTTTATCATGCGAGATTAATAGTTTGCAATATGCAGGCCTAATGAGTCACATGGGCCTTTTTGCTTGACCATCACACCAAGCCTCCTAGGTTCCTTACCACGTTGTAGGGTACTAATATGCCTCTATGCCCTGGATCTGTGACAGCAGCCACTATGACCACATAATCTGTTTCTGCTTGGTTGATACAATAAGACTTGGCAGCAAGGGCACAGTACTGCTTGTCTGCCTTTCTGGGAACAGGTGGTATGGTATTTGGCTTATACCGTGCAGCAAAAGTAGCATCTTCCAAAACAGGATAAACTGGGGGCACAATGATGGAAGGAGTATAGAGCTCCTCCAGAAACTCCATCAAATTATTTTTGGAAGAAACATCTTCTTCCACAGCAAACCCCATAGCAGTTTGCATTTGATGTATCACTATCTGAAAAGTGGGGTTCTTAGGAGGAGATCTGGGTGTGTACACCACAGAATCCTTACTGCAAGAGGATACAGTGGAGCTGGAATGTGAAGCATAAAGTTCCTTTTCATATCCTTCCTCCTCTTGATAATCTTCCTCCATTATGAGGTTAGGATTACGTTCCTTCTCCTCGTTGACATCATGGACAACGATGGGAATAGAAGATTTCAATGGCAATGTCACAGGCCTTTGCTCAGTACATGCTTGCTGTGTACCACCTGAGGAAGTCAATGGGCCTGTGACACAGTAAGCCCATCAACAGGCTGCACAGGCAAGTCTGGCAATATGCAGTGTATCATATCTGAAAATGACACCAGCGCTCCTTGCAAGTCAACGATGCCCCTGTCAGGGGCATCGACTGCTGGGGTTGATGATGGATATGCTCCTGTCAATGATGGCAACATACCATCTGTAGTAGATACAGCTGTGCCTAATCCGAGCCCCGACTTTGGTGTCTGGTCAGTGGTCGGGGGGGGGGCATCACCGCTGCTACAGCGAAAGATGATGATGATACTAGTTGACTATCTACAGGCAGCAACAGTGACCTGGATCTTGCAGGGGAAGCTGATCTATCCTTATGTTAATGCTTATGTCCTGATGGTGACCTCTCTTTTTCATGGTCTTTTGACTTCGATGACCAATGGTGATGCATTCTTCTGTTCCTGGCTTGGCAAATCTCATATATCCTGATGATGTGAGAGAGGCCTGATCAGCAGACACTCATGTCGTGGGTGTTGTCCTAGTATATATTTTCAACACACTTGTAGTACCAGAACAATGTTTTTGGTTTCGACGGCATGCAAGAGTTGACAGTATCATTAAATATTGGTGATCACTAGATAAGAAAATAATAAATGACAATGGCTAGGTGTATTTGTTTCCACAGATGGTCCAACAAGTACAGTCGATGGTGAGAAAAGAACTGAAGAGAGATGGGGCCACCCACATTCATGTAGACAATGTCATGTGATCTCACTATGGGCAGCCCTTGGCTAGCAAAAGTTTCCATGTAGTCCTAGCATTGACGCAGGTACAGTTCCAAAGGGTGGCCTAAGGGAACAGATAGCCTCAAAGAATTCTTTGGTCTCTGTGGTTGGACAGATAAACCCCATTCCCACCAGAGAATAATCTGTGCGCAAGGTGAGGTTTAGCTCTTGGAGGTCAAACAGAATTCCCTCTGTCAGCTTCTGGGGAAACAGCCACCACTCAGTGGTGTCCCACATCAACTGCGTCACTAGGACCGTTTGGTTCAGGTGACCATGGCATGGAGACCACTGGTGCCCTAGCTCCCACTGGAGGGGTGCATACGCCAGTGGGCCCAGTGGACCATGCTGTTCAAAGCCGCCATGTACCTCAACAGCCAGAGGAATTCCCAGACTTGGCACAACTGCCCTATCCAAAATGACTGGGCAAGAAATTAAAATCCTTTACCTTGTCAGTGGGCAAGTTAGCCCTAGCTTGGAGAGAGTCCAACTCCACTTCAAAGAACTTGATCACCAGCCAGGTAACCAGTTTGAACTTGGCCAGTTGACTAAGATGCCAAGGTCCCTAAAGGTCTAGAGGGCCAGATCCTGGACTTCTCCACCACTTCCCTGGAGATGCCCACAACAAATCAGTCATGCAGGTACAGATATACCCTGGCACCCCGATGCTGAAGGTACACCTCCACAACTGCAAGATACTTAGTGAAGACCCAAGACAACAAGGAGAGATTTTTTTTTCCATCTTGCTTTTTACTCCCCTGTTGCCAACTCACTACTTGGCAATGGGGGAGACATTAATTTTTCTAGTTTTTCACCCCCCTAATTCTCAGGACCCCAGATCATGGTCGCACATTCATATGGAGGCACTCATGCGCCCTGCGGCACTGGTGACAGCCCCTTCCATCCTCCAGGCCTAATGCCAGGTTCCCCTATGGCTTGGTGCTGCCACTTAGCCTCCACCAGGTGGCAGCCAAGAGCTGGGGAAACCCCACATCCCTCCCTGGACAGGAGAACTGCTATGCAGCTGCTCGATCTGACTTCTCACCCTCCCGTACTCAGGTCGTCGGCGTGGTGCGAAGTGTGGCATTCAATGCCGCAACCTTCAGCACCACCTGGCCAGCACCAAAGAGAGATTCTGAACTGTTACATTGGACGAGTCAAGATTCGCTGGTCAATCACTGCTTAAGGAAGCCAATGAGGACTCCCCATTCAAGTTAGGGTCCCCCTCAAATATCTGCCTCAAATCCACTGAAGATGCTGCCGGGTTCACTGAGCTTAATTTAGGAGACAGTGAACAAGCAGCATTTCACATTATAAGAGTGCAGAGTGTGAAACTGGCAATATGAGCAGAATGAAACATGGCATTTGGAGCAAGGCAAGGAGAGCACAGGGCTTCCTTGAGTTACACCAATTTTATCTGCCACTCTCGATATCTGCCATCAGCCCCCATATGAAGATTATGATCGATGTTCTTGGACATCTTGAGTTTGAGTAGCTCATTCACCTTTACACTGAGAACCAGTTTGTGATGCAATAAACCTTTTTTTTATGTTTTGTGCCCTCCAGCAACCCTCTCCTTTGGGCCCCATAATGTCATCTTTTGTATCCGCCAGTCTCACCCTTCTGCTGGGCCACACATTCCAGACCAGACCTCTGATCACCTCTAGGGGTTGTTTTATTCTTGCCGGGGGCCTCCCCACTCCATCATCATGGAATGATTCCTGAGAGCTCCTGTAGTGTCACTGTCGAAGGTGCTGGCTTGTCCCTGCCAGGGGCCACGACATGGACTAGTGGAGGAATGTCGCTGTTGGCTCTAGAGGGCACATGGCTGTCAAGTGTGCCAGAGGAGGTTCCAGGCATGGGGAGGGGCAGAGAGGCCATCATCTGGTGTACCGAAGTGGCAATTTTCCATGTTCTGTGTCCCTGCTGACTGCCTCTCCTATTGGTAAGCATGCACAGCTGACCTGGATGGGGGGGTTCCAGAAGGTGAATGGTCGCC
The DNA here is from genome assembly GCA_016271365.2 of Neoceratodus forsteri. NCBI lineage: Eukaryota > Metazoa > Chordata > Ceratodontiformes > Ceratodontidae > Neoceratodus > Neoceratodus forsteri. Next base: position 1,198,877,492 of record CM057452.1, read on the forward strand.
CACGCTGTCACCAGTACTGCCACAAACAGCCATGAGGAACCACCAAAGAGCAACATGACAACTGCCCTCTCCCCGGGAGGAGAACATCCAAGAGGTGCTCTTGTGCCCCTCTGCCGGACTCCGCTCCTGACAGCCTGGGCTTGGAACATGAACCCGGGTTGCAAGTGTGTCAGAGCAATCCCCCATCACTCGGCACCATGTAAGTGGCACAATAAACCTTTCTGAAGGAGATTTTGGCTTCCAGCATTTTCTGTTACAAATCATGAGTTTGGGTTGTTTTCCTCAAGTGACTGGCTCCTTTTGGATTTCCTGCTAACAGTCAAACCTGGCTCATTATCTTTTCCTTTTATGGTAATCACCTCCCATTGTTTTCCAGATTAAGTGTAAAATAACTCATTGGTCTTCAGTGTGTCTAGACTGTCTTATCTTTTCATCCCAGAAAAAGATGAGTCAAGCATTAATTACAGAACTCTTCTGTTCCCATAGAAGCCCCCTATCTGCTCTGCCTGTTGTGAAGACTGTCATGCAGGATGTAGAGGCTATTCTTCAACCCTACATCCCTTTCTGTCTGACTGCTCAATTCTGCAGGAATCAGAGGGGGTGGAAGCTGTACAAAAATCATATTTTAAGTAATAAACAAACAAAAAAAAACAATATTCTTCAAATTATGGCCACCAATAATAATGTCATAAGTGACTCTCAACTTGAAAAGTGAACATGCAATTAGATACTTACTCTTTAAGTAGCAAGATAATGCAGGCCACCCTGATGGGCCAATTGCAGCGAATCATGCTACTGTGAAGATGACTCATCTTTTGTAAGAGATGGGCAAATCAGCTACAGAGAGGCAGTGTGCCTTGGCCATATAGGGCTGTAGGAGTATTCCAGCAGCATAGCAACCCCTGCAGGAAGTCCAGCAGCTTGCACCTTCTGCAGGGGCCAGCTGTGCATTTACATGGCTGACTGAGGCATTGCACCTCCCACTGGGAGCAGGGAGGAATACAGGCGAGAACATTGAAAGAAAAACACCCTGCTGCTGTCTACATGATGTTTGCAGCCTAAGCAGTATATATCTCTGACACCAGTGTATGTCCTGGGATGACAGCAGGGAGATGATAAAATCTAAATGAAAATAAAAATTTACAAGATAACCAGCAACAATCACGCTGTGCTGCACAACAGAAGATAAATCTTACTTGGTCTTGTACAGTAAGGCAACGCAGATGAATCAACAGGTGTTCGACTCTGATTTTTGTAGTGAAGGTTGGCAGTTTACTCATAATATAGTAATATTATTTAGCTTCTGCATACCCCATATCTGATTATATTACAAATGCCTAAAACGACAAAACAGAATTAAGGTTATCAGTTTTAAATGAAAGCCTTTTTTTATCATTTACTGTTTATGCCATTTTGTCTCCAGTGTTGCCCCCTTCTAACAGCTTCCCAAGTTCTGTACCTAGTTTTCCAACCCTCAGGCTTACTCCTCCATGCACCCTCGAGGCGGAACCCACCTGGATGGCCACTCCAGGTAGGGTGTTAGTACCCCTTCATAAGTTTCTTCAGAATGGATGTTAAGTCACTCGATATCAGATCCAAAAAATTAGCTGCACATCAGGGAATACCAGGGGTGCTCCTACGGGGATGGCTACCCCAACTCAAAGACACTTTGTCATGCCTTATTACTTAATTAAAATTGACAGTGCTCAATCTCTTGAACTGAAATATTTAGTTATCCCTTACTGCACTATCAGTGGGCACTGCAGTCATCATCAACATTTAAGGACCTTAAAGCGGCAATATGGCAGTGACTGCGGTACTGAAGAAACTCGCACTTGATTATATAATCAGCCTCCTAGAAACAGTAGTGGCAGACCTAAGCAAGCCTCAATTTGTCTCTTACCTCCATTTCGGAAGACAGTCAGGCTTTTGATATATGGGTTAGCATGGCTGAATTTACATAATTAAGACAAAGGATATTTCGCTCTAGATGCACCTTTGCCTCGAGGACTACGATGCCAAGCTGCAAACCCCCTGGGACAAATTCTAGGACCAAGAAAACAGAGGATGCAGAAACAATCTGAATCCTCGGAATCCTTGGAGTCTCAGCCTGGTTACGAGGACACTGTATGGAGGCCTTTATGCAGGACTTTTTACCAAGGCTGATTGAGCCACAGTTGAAGGAAATGCAAGAACCTGAAAGGGCCAATAGAACTTGAGGCCCCCATCCTCACTGGGTTGCTGCTCATGGCTAACAGTAGCATATTTCTTTAGATTTTCTACAACAAAGATGTTGATGAAACTTGTATGGAAAAAGGTCAGCTCCTACGGCACCGAGCATAAATCTCGCTCTGTCAAGATTTCACCTCAGTGGTAATACAGCAGCATTAGGGAATACTCTCCCTTGCAGCTGGGGATCAGGCAAATGAGGATCTGTTGTCAATTTAAAAGGCTCACCACATCTGTCATACAGTGCAATAGCAAAGATCATGACTTCCAGATGCCAAGGAGACCTGGGCCTTTATACTGAAACTGTGGCCAAATTTAATCCCTGGGATGACACTATACGCCCCCAAACTAAAACATCTGCCAGGACAGCAAACAGTTTGTTGACCTACAGTCCTGCTGCACTCTCTGGAGATTGTCTACTCAGACTCCAACCAGCATGGAGAGAGGATCCTAAGTACAGCAACCAGTTGTAAAGGTTAATGCTCGTCTTTGCTTCCTTAAGCGAGTAATTCACAAATTGTCTCAGTTTGACTGACAATGTGTAATACCTGTTCTTGAAAATAATGACTTGGTGCATCATCAAGTATTGGAAACAACTCTTGCATCCTTATGAAGTTGTATTAAAGGCTACTGCCACTTTATACTGGCCTTGAAATGTGATACCATCATTGTGAACTGCAAGTCCAACTAAACTGGCTCTAACTAGATCAAAGACATACTCTAAATTGGTACAAACTCATAGCCAAATACTTGCATGATCAAACTGATCCTTACTGATTAGCTAAATGGAATTTCCAGCTTTTTAATATAAACTGAAGAATAGAAACATAGAAACGGACAGTGACGGCAGAAAAAGACCAGAGGTCCATCCAGTCTGCCCAAGTTCCCTATAATTCCTGGAACCTATCATTCCTCCAGGGTACTAACCATCCCCGTCCTCTCCCTGTTCTCCTCCTTGGTCCTGTCACCCTCGGTAAACCACTATTCCGTTCATTATGTCCCATCCCTGCTTGAATCCCCTGACTGTTTTTACACCCATCACTTCAAATGGCAGTCTGTTCCAAAGTTCTACCACTCTTTCCATAAAGAAGTACTTCCTCACATCTTTCCTGAAGCTACCTCATGTTAATTTCCATTCTTGTCCACGTAACCGCGAATTGGTATTCAGGCTAAATGGTTCCCCTCAGTTCACTTTAATTCCTTTAAGGAACTTGAAGGTCTCTGTAATATCTCCCCTCTCCCTTCTGGTCTACAGTGAGTACATATTTAGTGCCTGCCTTGAGGCACTCCTTATAGGATCTGCCCTGCTGTCCCTGAATCATTTTTGTTACTCTGAGCTGCACTGTCTCCAACCTATTCTTATCCTTTCTGAGGCGAGGACTCCAGAACTGGGCACAGTACTCTAAGTGAAGCCTCACCAGAGATCTGTAGAGGGGAAGTATTACCTCTTTTATTCTGCTATCAGTACCCCTCCCAATTCATCCCAGCATCCTGTTAGCCTTGCTACAGGCCTTGTTGCACTGACTCGATTGCTTAAGTGAATTGCTAATGATAACTCCCAGATCCCATTCCTCAGCTGTAGTGCTAAGTCTCTCTCCTCCCATCCAGTACTCTGTCTTGGGTTCTTTTTCCCTAGGTGCATTACCTTGCACTTTCTAGCACTGAATTTTAACTGCCTGACCTTTGACCACCCCTCTAGCTTTTGTAGATCTCTCTGCATTTCCCATATTCCCTCATCACTATCCACCATCCCACATAGTTTTATGTCATCTGCAAAGAGACGCAACCTGCCCTGGATTCCTTCTCCAGTGTCACTAATGAACATGTTGAAGTGAACCGGACCCAGGATCAATCCCTGTGGAACCCCGCTCATGACCTCCCTCTCCTCTGATTTAAACCTACTGACCACCACCCTCTGCTGCCTCCCCTCTAGCCAGTTACCCACCCAGTTCACTATGGGTTTATCTGCACCCAGGTCTTCCATCTTCTTAAGCAATCATTTGTTCGATACAGAGTCAAAAGCTTTGCTGAAATCAAAGTATACCTGATCCACTGCATGGCCCTTGTCTAATTTCTTTGTCATCCAGTCAAAGAAAACTATCAGGTTAGTCTGACAAGATCTTCCTGACATAAAACCATGCTGTTTACTATCCTGGAGCCTGTTGCTCTCCAGGTAGTCTATGAGGTCCTCTTTGATCAGTGACTCCATCAGCTTCCTTACTATAGAGGTCAGACTGACAGGTTTATAGTTCCCTGGACGTTTCTTATCCCCCCTTTATGAAGCAATACAATGTCTGATACCTTCCAATCCCTTGGAACTTCCCCAAACCTAAGTGAGCTGTTGAACAGACATACCAGTGATTCAACCAGCTCCGCTGCTAATCCCCCCGTGTATCCTCGGATGCAACCCTGGTACTGGAGCCTTATCTATCGTAAGGGCAGCCAGCCCTTTCAGAACCCTTTCACTAGTGCACAATGGCTGTCTCGTTTCCAGGATTTCATTAGTGGCTACTTTGATGCCACTCTCTGGCATGGACCCGCTGTCCTCCTTAGTGAAAACTGAGCAAAAGTAGTCATTTAATATGGCGACCTTTTGTCCATCCTCCTTTATCACCCTACCCCACCTCAACTAGCCTTACAAATCCCCACCCTTTTTCCTTTTTTCACTAATACAGTATATCTGACAAACGTTTTTTTCTCTGTTCCTGACCCCCTCAGTGATACGCAGCTCTGTGTCTGCTTTTGCCTCCCTAATGGCCCTCTTTGCTTTCCTATTTTTCTGTAGATAATCATCCAGTTCTACCTCCCTCTGTTTCTCCTTGTATTTATAGAAGGCCTTCTTTTTGGCCCTTATCACTTCCCTGACCATTACTGAGAACCACAGTGGTCTCTTAAGCCTGTTTTTCTTTAGTACTGTTCTTATGCATACTTTATATGCCTCAAGGATGGCCCCCTTAATTACCCCCATCTCTCCTCCACCCTACCTATGTCCTCCACCCCTACTAACATATTCCAAAGTTTCAAAGTGTACAATTGTTATCTCCAGGATCTCAACTAATTATGGCAAAGTCTCTTTTTCATGTGCTGCCCTACTTGCTTGGAATTTGCTGGATCCTAATACAAGGAGCTTAAAAAAGCCTGAGTTCAAAGGCCATATGGGTACCAGAGGCCAATGGCAAATGCTGCAGGGAATGCCATGAGGCAAAGGCCACACACAGCCATGTCTTCTGGGCTTGTGCACCCTCACAACCTACTGGACAGAGGTAGCGCAAACAACTAAGAACATCTTCTTACTTTCAGAGGAGCCAGTAGGTTTCCCCGTTTAGTGCTAGGCCAAAAAACTCCCTCAGTAAAGGGGAAAGAAGTAATATATTTGTGGTACATCTGCGTGGTTGCAGCTGCTAAAGCCATCACACGGAACTGGCTCCAGAAAGAGCCTCCTACACTACAGGGATGGTCACAGATAACACAGGAGATTGCTGAAATGGAAAGGCTGACGTATCAGGTGCAAATAGGATGGAAGTCTGCATTACCAAATTAAAAAGATGGGAAATGGTGCAGGGAGAAGGGGAACACAACAGACCTACCAGAAGCTGTGGAGTAACCCCCACCAACAGAAACAGACTATGGGGATGGGGAACAATAACAAATGAGACTAAATTAAGTGAGGCTTCCCTTCACAGCTAAAATAATATGACCAGATAAATATACAATGGTCTACCTCCATTGTTTCTGCTTTATGTTATATGTGGTGCTGAAACCAAAAACAAGTTGTGCAGTAAAACACTAAATGACTTTATTCACTTTGTAAACTGCTCCACCTGTGAGTTATGGCTATGTAAGCAAACCTGTACAGAATGTGATAGTCCATACTATGGTGAATATTGCATAAAGGAAGTATTAAAAAAAAAAGAGACTGAGTTCCTTTTCTGCATCCTTAAAGAGGCATTTGTGAAGCTCTTGCACTGTTTGTTTTTTAAATAATGTGAATTGTTTTTATATTGTTTGCATTTAATTTACATATTATATGGGGACATCCTGTAAACAAGGCTTGATTCTCATTCGCTTGTATTACATGTGTAAACTTGAATAAATATACACGTGTAAACTTGAATAAATAAATTAACCCCACCAGTGAGGTAAAGCATGCCCCAAGGTGTGGGGCCAGCAAGAACAGCAGCAGCATGTATATGGCCTTATGTGACTGCAAACGCCGTAACAGCCGAGGCAGCCATCAGACACTGGGTGGATTCTCACCTTCACCTCTGCCCTCAGGGTCACCACCCATCTCATATGCTCAAAGTCCCTCCTTACAACACCAATAATGACAGAGATTCCTCCTCCTCCTGCAACTGGAGTGCACTTCTGAGCTGACATGACAGTCAACTCTGGGATGGAAACCACCGACAAAGATGACCCAGAAGCAGCACTTAAGACAGACGTAAGTGAGAGAATATATTTTAGTTAGAAAATTTAATAAATGGGGCAGTGCCATGATGACTGGTTACTGGTGCTGCCCTGGGGCAGTGCCATGATAATTGGGTTCTGTTGGCTGCCCTGGGGCAGTGCTCTTGCTGCACCTGGGGCAGCGCCTGTGTAAATGGTTCCTTGTGTAGTGGAACTAAATCTTCAGGCTGCATACCGGTTTCCAAAGCAAACGGCTGAGGTGGAACTTCGGAAACAATGTCAGTGTCTACAGCACCAGGCAGAAAATCCAAATCAGGTCCTGTCCCCTGCACCTCCACACACGAAATGGAGGACTCCACGCTCACAGACTGCAACACTTCCACACCAGGATCCATGGGAGCCGCCATCTTGGTCCCACAGGAAAAACGGTCCCCCCTGCTCACAGGAAGTAGGGGAATTTCCCCGGTGTCCTGGCCAAATTTCCCTCTTTCACTAAAAATACCACCAACAGCTTAATCTGGTTCAAGGTAAGTTGGCATTCATCTGTATTCCCCCTCCCCTGGGTCGTGCCTGAAAATAGGCAGGATTTGTCTAGTGCACCTACCCAGTTAACAAAAACTAAATAAATAAATAAATAAATAAAATGATGTATGGAGCAAGGTTACATATAGGAATCATAAATCCTACAAAAGGGCATTTAAAACACAAGCACCTGTGATAGATACCCAAAATAGATATGCTACCCTTGATGTGGGAAATGTGACAAACTAACCATACTACAAAAGAGTCAACCAACAGTAGTATTAGTACATCTTCTTCAAATAATCATATCAGTAAAAACAGGAGACAGACCTTAACACCTACAGAAAACAATAAATCCATCAAGTTTGTTATAGGTGATTCAGTTATCAGATATACTGTACAGATGGTTATGTCTGCAGAAAAAGATAAACAATGTGGTAACATGTCTACCAGGAGCAAAAATTGGAGATGTAAATTCAAGGATTAATAAGATACACCTCCCTAAAATTTGTCTGATATCATCCATGTGGGAACTAAAGATGTGGGGAGGTAACATGAAAAGCACATCTGCTCTGACTTATTAAATTTAGGGTTGAAACTAATTAAACAGAGTCATAAGGTTGCTCCTACCGATCCCAAGAACTCATCCCGTAAAAAATAAAGCAATCCTTAGGAAAAACTCCAAACTTCAAAACTGGTGTAAAGGCAAAGATATCTGCTTGATAAAAAACTGGGACTCCTTTATTAACAAGAAAGAATTATTATCTAAAGACGGTCTTCACTTAAATAGATTAGGTACAAAAACTCTTGGAATAAACTTTGAAAAATGCTTCAATACATTTGATTTAAACTAGTAAACTCGGGGGGGTACAGAAAATAAATAGGTTATGACAGAGCAACCTAATGACAAACAAATGCCACTTAAACATATGGAGGAGCTGAAATTTATATTGCTAAATGCTAGATGCTCAACAAAGTCAATGAACTTAAGATACATATCACATTACATGATATTTCCATAACTGTGATTACAGAAACTTGGTGGGGCAGAAAAGCAGTGTGGGACTTTAGGTTGTCAGGGTATGACGTGTTTACACAAAATCAGAACTCTAGAAAAGGAGGTGGAGTAGCATTAATAATATACAGTAAAATTTAATCCATAGATATAACGGATAAAGTTAAAAATCATTCACTAAATCCCAAAACACATTTGGTAAAATTAATTGTAGAACAAATGGAATCAGTTTAGTTGGCATATGCTATCACCCCCTGGACTGCCCCAAAGAGATATATGATGTTATCTTGGCAGAAATCGAACAGGCTAGTGAACAAGGGGATGTTGTCATTAAGCGCGACCGCGACTTTAACTTGGCAGATATTCACTGGGACCATAACTCTGCACCAAGTTTAAATGGAAAAAAAAAACTACTATCTTTGTGTGAGCATCTGCATCTAAAACAACAAGTGACTAATTTTAGTAGAGGTGATAAGAATCTCGACCGAGTGCTGAGCACTGACAGCTTAATTATAAAATACTGCTCTATTGACTCCCCATCGGGGAACAGTGACCATAATACTGTCACGTTTACCCTTCAAAGGCACTTCTGTAACATTTATAGTAATACTAGGGTTTTATGTATGGTAAGGAAAATGTACAGGCTATAAAACTTCACTTAAATAAAATTGATTGGAATAAAGAATCCCAACAGAGACCCACCCAAAACATTTGGGAATTCTTAAAAAATAATATTGTTAGCTTATGCAATCAATATATACCCTCCAGGGGAACATATACTAACAAAAAACATTACCCAAAATGGATGAATACAGCTATAAAACAGTTAATAAAAAATAAGAACAAGAAATACTGGGATTTTCTTAAACATAAAAGTAGTTCAAACTGGGATGCATGTGTAAGTGTCCAGGAAAAGTGCAAAAATAAAATGAGAAAAGCAAACTGGGACTGGGAATATTACCTTTCAAAAACAGCAAATAAAGATAATAGCAAATCTTTCTATGCATATATAAACTCATTAAAAAAGCCATTCAGTAAAGTAGGTCCTATAATGCACAACAGAGATTTAGTTCATGATCAGGAAGAAATGGCTAATATATTTAATACCAAATACTGTGGGATTTATGGCACAGGTAATAAACTTACTCCATCACTTGACAAAATATAGGCACAAACATTTAATTTACAACAGAACAAATAAACAACATATTGAAGAAACAATAGGGAAAACAACTACAAGACCTGATAAAACAACAGGGCATACAGTATGTTGTATCTGTTATCTGAAAACCTTGTATACCCGCTTAAATGTTTATTTGAGGGACATCTATATAATAACTACCTTCCCTCTGATTGGAAATTAGCTCATGTCATTCCAATTTATAAAAAAGGCTCTAAACATGACTGGGCCAATTACAGGCCGATTAGCCTAACTTCATCAGTCTGCAAGGTCATGGAAAGCCTTATTAAGGTGAAAATAACTCCAGAGATAAAACAATATCAATACAGTGTATGATGGAAAGCAGTTAGCATTAAAAATTCATCACTTTTGAAATGGTGCCTTGCTGTAACAGTTACGTCATCGCAGCTGTTATGCTGCACTTGCTACGTAGCTACTACAGCATAACAACATTGAACGTACTAGTGCATGCATATAATAAGACCAGGAAGCAGTGAAAACAACAGTGAAGTGAGCAGCAAAGTGGAGAAAAAACAAAACAAAGTAAGTCGCCCAAATAGTTGCGTTTTGTAGCAGTTGGCATCCTACACTATAAAAAACAATGGATACCCAGCTAACAGTGACTAGCTACGCTCTCAAGGTTCAAATGGTCGCCATGGCAACCTCTCGAACTAACCAGCTTGTTACTGATAGCTGGGTATCCATTATTCTCTATGACGAACAGCATGGGTTTAGGCAAGGTAGAAGCTGCTTTACAAACTTAATGAGTTTTTATGAAAAAGTCAGCAAACTGTTAGACTCGAAAACCCTATGTGATGTTGTTTTTCTCAACTTTAGCAAGGCATTTGATGTAGTGCCCCACTGGACTGTCATAGGAAAGTTGAAACAGGTAAATATCAATATGACTATAATTAAGTGGATTATTAGTTGGCTGACAGGTAGCACTCAAGAGAGTTTTGATAAATGGTTGTCTGTCTGAAGTGGGTTGGGTAACTAGTGGTGTCCATAGGGCTCCATATTAGGCCCCTCTCTCTTCCAGATCTTCATTGCTGATATGACAAAAATACTTTTTCAGCAGCAATTAAGTTTGCTGATGATGTTAAAATTAGTGGACCATGTAAAACAACTGAACAGATCAAACAAATCCAGAGTGATCTGGTTAAGATATATACATGGGTTAACCTATGAGGTATAAGGCTAAATTTATTTATTTATTTAAAAGTTTTACCAGGAAGGCATACTGAGCACTGAGCAGAGTACTACTCAATTCCAGATGCATCCTGGGGGTGAGGGTAGAGGAGAATACATACAAATTTACAGAGAGTGCATAAATACAGAGGCAAAAATAAAGTCACAGTGGAAATAGTGAGCTTAGTACATAACAATTAGCTACAGGGTAAGAATAGGTAGCCCACCAACTGCTAGTGAGGCCATAGACAAATTACAGTGGCAGATGGGAATGCAAAGAAGTGCAAGGTTATAAACTTAAGTATGCATAACCCAAATACATCTTACATATTATGTGGTAAAACACTTTGTACAACAGAAAATGAAAAAGATCTAGGTATCTTCATATCACAAGATCTAGATAATACAGAACAGATCAATGAGGTTATTATCAAAAGTAACAAAATCATTTGATCAATTAGGTGAAATATAATTTCAAAATACAAAAAGGTGTTAATGCCCCTGTTCCGCTCATATGTCAGACCACAACTAGAATATGCTGCCCAGCTGTGTTGCCCCTTTAAAAAATCTAATTGTGCACAGTAGGAAAAGGTCCAGGGGAGGTATACTAAACATATTCATGGACTACATAATATGTCATATGATGATACGCTAACGACCTTAAACCTCATCTCTAGGCAAGAAGGATGAGAGGAGACCTACTTTTATTTTCTGACATCATCAATGATCCTTTTCTCATGACTGAATTAGGAATAGAATTCAAGAATAATTATAGGGACACCAGAGGCCACCCATTACAGATAGTGGGGAAAAAAATGTTAAACTTTAAAACGTAAATATTTCTACACCATTAGGATTGCAAACCCTTGGAAGCAACGTTCTTTAGAGGTGGTGGTGATTAGTAAAACAAAGGAAGAGTTTAAAAAACATCCGGATAATTACATTCTATCTGGTTGACAACTACAATATTATGCTGTGTAAATATATAGGAGATTTTATGGGCAGTATGCCTTCTTGCTCCTTGCTCACCTTAGTATGTACCTTAGTATGTACTTAAGGGAGTACCCTTTTCAGGTTAGCTAGCAGGTAACGTTAGACACTAGGAGAGACGACATTTTGAGATTTTTCTATCAGTCATCTGCCTCTGTACGTGACAATATTTTCCTTTCCTAGTAAATGTGTAAACTTTTTGTCTTACTGTACATACTCTGTTCATCCGTTAACACCTGTAGTAATTACTAGTAAAGACTCTATAGAATCAGTGGTTTTGCCTCATTGTTCCTCATTGTTGAGAAACTAATTTTAATATTTCTGCTGGCACAGCAATTTCTGTTTAAAGTCCACTTTCCGAAGTGTACTGTACCAAATATTATTTTGTTTGACCTCCCTAGCTCTAAGTGCAGGACAGGAGTTTTCTGAAACCATCAGGGGGTAGCAGCTAAGGAACCAGTATACCCAGACAACTGTCCTGTAAGCTGGTAAAGCCCAAGGGGCTGGTTGCCACAATGAGTCTTAAATCTACTGTCCATTTTGGCACAAGAAAGTTCCAGGAAGAGTATCCCTGATTCAGTTTTGCAAGCAGGATTGGTTCGGTGGCCGTCTTGTGGAGAAGGGATTGAACCTCCTCCAGCAAGATGGTGAGATGTCATGGGGGATAATGTTTTGGTAAGGAAGTATGTACCAGAGGAGCAGAGAGGACTTCTACGGCATGCCCTCACAGAACCACCTCTAACACCAAGCATTTGTTGCAATCTCCCTCCACTTTAAAAGGAAGATGGAGATGTAGCCTCCCACAAAAGTCCTTTTGTCTACAAGGGCATGATGCCAAAACATATACATTTGATGACATTGGTATGGGCACTGGAAGGCAAAGGGTTTGATGAGTGGACCGGGTCTGCTGGCAGCCATTGCTGGGATCTCTGGAATAGTTTCTACCAGGGTGGTCATAGGGCCTATGAAAGGAATCCCTGCCCCAACCTCGATTCTTTGAAATCTGAGTATGGCAGGAACCAAAAATAATTTTAGATATCTGCAGGTCCCTTAAAGCAGATTCCACATACTGTAGGTACAAAAAAATTGTTTGCTTCTAAAGGGAGTATTAAGAGCTGACTGCTCAACATCAGTGACAAAGCCAGCCCCCTGTAGCCACGAACGCCGGCAAAGGCAAATGCCAGAAGCAGTTGCACAAGTTGCAGCATCAAAGGCATCAAAAGCAAAATGCAAAAGGTTTTTCCCAGCCTTCAAACCATGGGAAACAGCCGGATGGACTTCAGTTTTAGCTGGTCCATCAAGCAGCTTGTCGGCCATGGTAGCCATAGACTTCCATAGGCTATGCTGCTATTTTATCATGTAAGCCTGATAGTTGGCAATCCTAATGCCAAGGAACCCCACATCATACATCCTTTTGCCCATCACATCCAGCTTCCACTATTCTTTGTCAGGAGGAAAACAGCTCATGTGTTTTGGAACTTTAGAACAGTCATTAGCAGCTATAATAACCACAGAATCCATCTCTAGATGTGTAGCATAATAAGGCTTGTCTAAAGGGGCAGGATATTGTTTACTCACCTTATGAAGCACAGCTGACAGAGCACTAGGCCTGTGCCAAGCAACCATAAGGGCATCCTCCAAAGCCGAATGGATAGGAGCAACAATGACGACAGGCAATGAAGGAACCTCCAGAAGGTCATAAAGATTCTTCTTAGAAGAATCCTCCTTCTTAGTAGTAAAGTCCATCTGGAACTGAATTTGTCAGAGGAAAGCCTGAAAGGATGCTTCCTCAGGAGAAGACCTAGACATGTACTGTTCACTGTCCTCACTGTGAGAGGAGTGAGTGGAGCCCACAACATTAGGGGAGGCCAGCCCTTCCTTTTCTTCCTCATATTCCTCCTCCATTCAGTCTGGACGGTACTCCAGCTCTTCCTCCTTGTTGACAGGAATAGGCATTGGGACAACAGCAGGAGGAGGAGGAGGCCACGGAAGGGGTAACATTGATGGCACAGGTGATGACAGAGAAATCCATTTGCTCAGTTGTGACACTGATATACAGAACACCAGCTTTGATGAGGAAGTCAACGACTGGTCAGACTGTGCCAAGGAGGTAAGTGTCAATGTCAAAGTCTGGGGCAGGAGCTGTGAAAATAGCTCAGATATAGTCTGGAATGGCAACTGTGCATTGACAGGCCCTCACAGGATTGACTAATTCGCCATCAACAAAGAACCTGATGGTGGAACTGGCTGTAAATCTCCCCAAGGGGATTAGAGCCAGTGCCAGAGCCTAACTTTGATGTCTATGAGATGGTTCTGGGAGAGCAGCAGAAGCCGAGGACTTAGTATGGGTCCTGTCTTTTATTTACCTCTTTCTTTAAGAGTAGATCAAGACTATGTAGAAGAGGCATATTTTTCCAAACTGCATTGCTTCTCAGCATGGCAGTGTTTCTCTACCAACTTAGCCAATTTCTCCATTTTGTTTTTATTTTTTTCGATGATTTCATGGGTGGTGCCATCAACCAGGAGAAGCAGCAGGTTGATGAAGAACTGGGGGTTGGAAGGAGCAGGTGACAACAGCAATGCATGCTGTTTGTCCTCCATGGGTTTAAGTTTTAAATATACTTTTAAGGCCATTTTTGGACGTCTCTATGTAGCCTGGCTAAAACCCTAGCAGATGATGCAGGGCTTCACGTTCTGAGCTTGGCTCAAGCAGCGAATGCACATGCCATGAGCATTGTCCTTGTAAAAATTTAACTGTGCCACAACAGTAATGGAACAAGGGTTCCTTGTGTTTCATCTGTGTGATAAACAATAATTACATATAAACCAAAAATTGACAGAAGTATAACCATTAGCATTACTTGCAAAGTTTGACATCATTCTTCAGCAATGGTGGATTGACAAACAGTTGATGGCAGGGAAAAAGACTGAGGCATGATGGGTCGCCCACATTATATAGGCAGTGATGATACACATGGATGGTCCCTGCTAGCAAACGTCTCAGTGTGGTCCTGACCCCAATGGTTCTCAGTTTCATGATACAGCTCAATAGAGAGAGATGTCCTCTGAGATCATAAAAATAACGACAAGTACAATAGATATAGTATCATTACAGCAGCCAGGAATTCTGTTATAACAATGGTGACACACACAAAAACAAGTCAGATAAATGTGGAAGTAGCTTGTACAGTACAAAGCTAACCTTTGACAGGAACTATTAGCAAATAAAGTAACTGACCAATGAAGAGACAAAATTGGCCAGGCACAATTTGACAAATTTCACTAACAAACTGTATTTATTTTCCATCTATTCATTATTACTAAGGCTAGTTGGAAGAAGTCATGGAACCCTATAGACAATCACAAAGCACTCCTCACATACAGTGGTTGCAATGATCATTTTTTACCAGACATTTTCTTTGTATCCACTGTGCTGTACGCAACAAGGTTGCAAGCCTTACCATGCGAGATTGCTAAGTGCATAGCGACCACATGGCAAAACATGCTGGGATAGTAATGTGGGGACTGGTTTGGTAATCTGCAACTGAATCATATTCAGACACTTGCCTGTCCCCAAACACCCGAGTTGCAAGCCACAGCGCCTCCCCCCCCCCCAGCCAGGCAAAGCTATTAAAAGTAATCTTACAGGGTTGGGGGATTGCAAACCAGAACAAACATTCCACAGTGGGAGAGGGATTAAGTGGCACTGTAAAATGCTAATCACACAATTCAACAAAGGCAGGTTTCCAGTGTGCAACAGGGACAAAAAATGCAATGGGAGGCCACTAGACCACTGCAGAGGACAAAAGGACACATTCCATAGCAGCCAAGAAGCAGGCGTAAAATAGAGGGGGTGGGGATGACTGCAACAGCAGCACCACTGAACCGTGGCTCAGGGCATGGCACAGTGCCAGGCGACTGGTGCTATGCTATGCCCAGTGGTTAAACTGAGAATGTTTAGTGGGTGATACTGTAATCTCTACATTTGTAGGAGGTGGAAATGTCATCTGTAGGAGGTGGAATTCTCCATTATTATTCAATGGAGAAAGGTGTCAGAGGAGGTGGAACTGAGGTCCTGTGAGTTCCTGCCCAGTTTAAGCTATGGCTATGCCCTGACCTATGTGGCTGACCGAATCCTGACGGTCACCCTCTAACATCTGGATCAGCCAATTTTCATTTAGCGCTATGTGAAACTGTGAGTTAGAGACATCACAATCTGTTGCAGTGCTAAGATCTCACAAACAGCATTATGATGGTCAGTGCTGCAGAGGGAAAAGTAGGAGAATGAGATGAAGTACGAGACAATGATCCTATCATCATGTGAACATCCTAAGTAATAAAGCATGAGGGGACATCAGTAAAGAAAAGTAATAAAATAAAAACTGAGCTGAGCCCGAATATTATATTTTAAAAAGTTTTCCTGGCTAATCACCTTTAATTAAAATTCAGCTTGCTCGGCCATCCTGATGGCAACCTGGGTTCAGGAGCAGATTGTGGGAGCTAGGTCAGGCAGCTGGTGGGCTGAGATAGCACTGCTGCGTGGCAGCTATCCCACCCAGAGGAGGGATGCACTCCGGTACTGGCTCAGTAGCAACCCTTGTGGTGGTCCACAAAAGCTCATCTCCCATGCAGGGCATCACTGTGTGCATTCACAAGGCATGCATGGGGATGCACGTTCTGCACCAAGTATCCGGGAAGGGGGACAGGTGGGAAAAAAATAAAATGAATGTATGTGCACCAGTCATTGTATATGATGGTGCTGGTTCCCTCGGGTCCCACCCCATTCAGATACCCACCGGTATGACAGCAGGAGTAGTGCTGGATGGGACATGGGGGGAACAAAAGTGCCTGAAGCAGGTGTAAAGACCATAGGGGCCAAAATGCTACATAACAAGAGAAAAAAAATCTCTGACTCCTGTACATAAAAGGAAATCCTCAGAACTGAAAATCAGACACCTGGTTATGTAATGAATTTGCCTGGTTATACAACACAAATAAACAGTGTCACTTAACTCAGAAATCTGGTGCAGTGTCACTTCAATAAGCGTTATCCAGAAAAGCACAACTGCGAGTAACCTAGGTTGGGAGGGGTGCAGATAGAGGCTGCTAGGCCAAAGAAAATGTAGAATCACATTCAAAAGTACCTACAGTCCTGGGGTAGAAATGAAGCTCCACACATCCAATGCAGTTTTAAAGCTTTAATAGCAAATAATTCATAGTCAGACCAGTATGTTCAGGACCTCACACGACAACCACATAGCCCAGCAGCTCGGAATTAACCCTTCATCACTTCAATAACACTCAGAACGTGATACAACAATGGGCGGGCTTCCCTAAATTCAGCACAGTACCTTTTTTATAAGTACAGCAAAATAGTGGAGTAAGCAACTCTCAATTTCATTAATTTTGTGGGAGAGGCACTCCTAATCCATTATATGTTACAACACCCAATATGTTTTTGCAATGCTTATTAAATGGCCAGAACAAATACAATAACCATTCAGCAAGCAACAAAATAGCAGCACAGCCACTAGAGTTAACATGCAATTAGTTTATTGTTACATTCACAGGAACAACAGAGCAACCAGCCCCAGTGCTTCGAGTATCAGACCGCCACCTAACACCTTAACACCAATACTGTGATGCCTGTGATCAGCAGATTGGTATTGTGAAAGTCAGCAGGGTTATACAAAATTAATACTTTTAAAAATGCATTGGTAATAGTATGTTGGTCCATTGCTGTTAATGTGTCAGGTGGTCTGACTGCATTAGTATAAAAGTACTGTTCTCCAGCCAAGCAGCAGCTCCCTGAAGAAGAAGAGTCGGGGAGACTCGAAGTGCTGGGGCTGGTTACTCCGCTGTTCCTGTAAGTGTAACAATAAACAACTGAGACATTTAAGTACCTCACAGGGAAGAATAAAGTACAGGTGAATACTATAGTCCAAAGAAAAAGATGCTCAAGGACGAGGGGGAAGAAGATGAAACTGGAGGGAGAGCGGTTCAGATGGAATATGAGGAAGTACTTCTTCACAGAGAGGGTGGTGGACAAATGGAACAATCTGCCAGTGGAGGTGGTAGGGACAGAACGATTACAGATTTTAAACATGCTTAGGATAGGCATAGAGGATTGCTAGTAGTTGGGGGGGGAGTACAACCTAATTCCAGCAGTGCATGATAATATGCAATTGTTAGTGGTTCTAGGGCAGACTAGGTTGGCCAAAGGCCCTTATCTGCCAACAAGTTTCTATGTTTCTGTTTCTACTTGCATTCTACCTCCAGTGATTGCGCTACTATTTTGTTTTTCACTGTCTTGTTTGCCCGGTTGCAGTGGCTCCTGGAAGATCAGACTGTGACCATTCTTACAGCAACTGTATTAACCAAAACACGTTACCTGAACATGTATTAAAATGTTATAGGTGCATCACCCTTATTACCAGTTATATCATACTCAGTATGACCAAATATGAGGTCATACCCAGTTACTCCAGTGTTTGAAGTGCTCACGCTTTACTGCCTCAGTTTTTATGGTTGTGGGTGGAGCCTGCAGCTGTCTTGTTGTAGCTGGGAAAATGGGATACCAAAGCACAAATTTTTGGAGATTTCAGTGTATCTTGCCGCAACTGCAAATCACTTCTCCAGCTAAATGAAATACTCATTTCTCTCTATTGACTAGACCAATTCCAACACTATTTTTTCAGCTTATCTCTTTAGTCATGCCTGCTTTAAGTGACCTGACAGCTAATGTCTCCAAGTAGGCATAAAGGCAAGTTAATTTCACCACTTCTTTAAAGCAGTTTAACTGTCTCTGACCAATGCAATTAGAAATTTATTTTTTGCAGGCTAGGTGGGTGGGGAAGGGGAGAGGAAGAGAGCTGTCCAGTTTGTACCCAGAATGTATGTGGCGCATCTCTAGGGGGCGTGCCCATGAATATGCGGCATATCTCTATATTCAGCCAAGATGTGCGGCACATCTGCACGCACATCTCGGAGATGTGCCACACAAAGTTGGGCATGTTGGAAACATGCCTAACCCCTAGCCACCCACAGGTGGGCTACTGTACTGCACACAACAGCACAGAAGCCACGGCCTGGTGGCTAGCCCCCATCCCAAAATGCTGCATACATGTCAAAATAAACATACACCACACCCTGGTAGTCTAATGGCACCCCCCTTCAATCCCTGAACCCCAATCAGCAGATAAGAAATAGTACAACCCACTCTCTGGTAGTCTAGTGCCCCCCAACCCTGAAACCCCGATCGCTGCATCCGCATGTTTCTAGTAACCTAAATTCCTGGTAATCTAGTGGCCCCCCTCCATCCCGTAACATGATCTCTGCAGTAAATTAAAATGAGTCACTGCATTCCTTGGTAGTCCAGTGGCCCCTCCCAACCCTGAACCTTGATTGCCACAAAAAAGAGTAACAACGATCATCCCTCCTCTGGTAGTCTAGTGGCATCCCCTGCCCACTCAGGACCCCACATCCCACCCTGCTCCCTGTCCCAACATGTCCCCAGTTGGCAGGCAGCACAGCCCTCCACACACCTCCACAGCTGCCCGCTGACTGCATTGTCACTGAATGACAACGTATTATGTCACTACAATCCCATTCTGGCCGGCACTGTCGCACTCAATGGGCTTGCAGTGTGTACTGTACTCTATCATTCACAACAGTGTGTCATTCAGACTTTGGGAGATGGCCTTTAGACCTTGGGAGATGGTCTGGTTTGACTTCTAAGCAGTGATGAAAGTGAGCAGGAACGCACAGGAACTCTGTTCCTGTACCTTTTTTTGCAGTAGGAACAGAGTTCCTGTACTTCTTCCCACTGATACTGGAACTGAAATTCTTAAACCAGTAAAATAATGACAGTTTCTGGGCCTGTGACCTGAAATCAGGGATTCCATCACAAAATTTGACTTGTACAACATTGATATTTTTCTAGAAATACTTCAATATCCCTAACTGAATCCCATAGTATCTACAGTTATCTGTCAGATTGAGGAACTTCATTCTCCATTTCATATTTTCCAGTACCTGAGTTCCTGTACTTCTTTTCTACCACTTGCACCGCTGCTTCTAAGCCATGAGAAGGCTTTTAAGATCCTTGATCTCTCCTCAGCGTTTGACACTGTTGACCATGGGGTGTTGTTGGACAGGCTGAGGGAGTATGTAGAACTCATCGGCAAGGTCATCAGCTGGTTTGAGTCCTTTCTCCGGGGCAGGTCTCAGAGAACAGTGATGGGAACCTGTTCCTCGAACCTCAGAGACCTTCTCTGTGGAGTTCCCCAAGGTTCTGTCCTCTCCCCCATATTGTTTGCAGAGTATATGCTGCCCATGGGTGAGGTCATAAGACAGTATGGGCTGAGTTTTCATTGTTACACTGATGATACTTGGCTCTACGTGTCTTTCACACCTGATAGACCTGACGCTGTTGATGTGCTGAATAAATGCTTGGCCGAGATCCAGGCTTGGATGGCATTGAACTGCCTGGGACTACACCCTGGGAAGATTGAGGTACTGGTGGTAGAGCCGGGTTGGAGGGTTGGGTTTGTAGCCTCTGGTGACAGGTTGGGCCTTTATATAGGCCCAACAGAACTGGAGGTTTCATCAAGGGTGAAGAATCTGGGCATTGTGTTTGACAGCGAACTGACATTTGATGGTCAGGTGTCGGCTGTTGTCCAGATTGGATTTTACCATCTCTGGAACATCGCTTGGATCAAGCCCTTTGTCCCACCAGAAGGCCTGGCCACACTGGTCCATGCTTTCATGACCTCGAGACTTGACTACTGTAAAGCCCTCTACCTTGGGGTCAGAGGTGGTGTGGTGCAGCACCTGCAGCTGTTGCAGAATGCAGCGGCACGAGTGTTGACTGGTCATTCCAGATTCAGTCATATCACTCCAGTGCTACGTGAACTACATTGGATGATGGTGCACTTTCACATAATTTTCAAGTTAGGCCTTTTGACCTACAAGGCTGTACATGGTTCGGGTCCAGGCTAACTGATAGATCTCCCGCATCCCTATGCCCCATCTTGTCCCCTCAGATCAGCTACTGGTGCTCTCCTGGAGATCCCCAGAGTGCGGCTGAAGAGCTCTTGAGACCGAGCATTTGAGGTAGCTGCCCCGGCGTTGTGGAATTCGATGCTGGGGCACCTCCAGGAGACACCATCTGCTGAAATTTTTAAACAACTGAAAACACTCTTATTTGCACAAGCTTTTGGGGTCTGAGGTGGGCCATTTAAGAATTTGAACGGGTTCAGTTGTTTTAATTATGTCTGAGATTTTATATGTATATGCTTTTACTACTGTTCCTGTTCTGTTATTTATGTTTGTATTTTCAGTCTCTATTGTAAGGGCACCCTGAACCTTCAGGGAAGGGCACCCTAAACAAGTAAAATCTACTACTACTACTTAATCTTAGAAGAAAGATCAGGCAGCTTAATTGTATCATGTTTTGCCACTTTAGCTATGACCTACTCTGATGATAGCCAAGCCTGAAAAGTAAATTGTTCTAATACATATAGGGGTAAGGCCTCCCTTGGATCCCACTCCAGACTTCCACTAAAGCCCCGCACTTGCAGATATCTACAGTAATGTGTAGACAGGACAGGATCTCGAACATACCCTGTAATTTTACAAACAGTCGAATACCATCTCTAATTTGAGGTTCCCTAGGCATTTCACACGCTTCCTCCCATGTTTTAAAACCTCTGTTCTCCAGACCTGGAAGGAAGTCAGGATTTCTGCTAAAGGCACAAGGAATGTACCATCTGTCTTCGCCTTCCATCTATGCCTAATCTCCCCCCCAGGCATCTAAAGTATGCATAACCATAGGATTATTACTCCCCTGTGCCCCATAGGTCTGTTTCCCATTCAGCATCAGGTATACTATCTGCTGGTGCTGAAATCTCTCCTTCTCCAAATCTGTCTGGCTGCCTCTCCTCTATTAACCCAACTTTGCACATACCACTGCTGTATAGCCACATAGCAGCCCTTTAAGTCAGGGAGCCCCACTCCTCCCTGTTCCACCTCACTCTTCAGCCTCTGCAAACACATCCTGGGCCTTTTGCCCTTACCAAATAAAAGTGGAGAAACATTTCTCCAATTTTCCAAACAACAGCATTTCTAATGACTATCAGCAGAGGGTTTCAACACTTGGGGTGTAGTAAGTGAAAGCAGTTTGTTCTATCTTGGAGAACACTGTTACCTCAGTTTATACAATGGGTAAAAAGAATGCCAGTTGCTGATTAGCTGACATAGGCTGGCACCTATACTTTTACATTAGACTAACTTATAGGAAGTACCATTCAAGTCGCCCCTGCTACTTCAGCAACCCTCTGTCAAACTCCTAATTTTTGTCCAGTACAAGGAGATCATCGAAACATTTAAAATTAACAACAAAACATGAGTTGCCGTGTTGTTTTTTGTTACATCGTGAGACTTAATCCCTCTTTATGGAAAAATCCAATGGACTGCAGGAAATCGGATGTGATCTCTTCACAAAGTGGGAGCAAGGCAGAGGCAGGAAACTGCAGACTGGTTAATTTGACCTCAGTGGTAGGAAAATGATGGAATCACCTCTGAAAGAAAGAATTGTTGAGTACCTAGAGGCCAACGGAGCACAGGACCCAAGGCAGTATGGATTCACAGAGGGAGGTCATGTCAGACTGAATCTAATAGATTTTTTGACTGGGAGGTCAAAGTAGAGACCATGGAGGGCGTGGACATGGCCTACCTAGACTTTAGCAAGGCATTGACACAGTCCCACAAAAGATTAACAAACAAGTTAGCCAGCCTCAGAGTGGGTCCCAGGGTGGTAGCATGGGTAAAAAAATTTCTAGACAGCAGGACACAGAGGGTAACTGTAAATGGAGTCCACCCAAAAAGGGGATTACTAGCGGGTACCCATGAGGGTTCAGATTAGAGCCAGTCCTCTTTAATGTCTTTATAAGTGACATAGCAGAGGGACTGGAAGGAAAAGCATGCCTTTGCAGACGACACAAAGATCTGCAACAGGGTTGATACACAAGGTGGGTGGGGAGGAAAGGATGAGAAGGGACTTGGCAAGGTTGAAGGAATGATCAAACGTATGGCAGCTTAGATTCAATGCAAAGAAGAGCAAAGTAATGCACCTGGAAAACAAAAACCCAGGGGAAGAGTACACAATGGGGGGAGAGGTACTAACAACAACAAAAATGGAAAGGGACCTGGGGGTAGTCATATCAGATGACCTAAAGGTAGGCAGGCAATGTGAGAAGGCAGTAAGGAGGGCTGTGGGGATACTGGGATGCATAGGGGGAGGCATTACTAGTAGAAAACAAGAAGTTGTCATCCCTCTGTACAGACAGTTGGTGAGACCCCATCTGGAGTACTGCATGCAGTTCTGGAGACCCCATCTCTACAAGGACATAGACAGGATGAAGGTAGTCCAGAGGAGGGCAACTAAAATGGTGCAGGGTCTGCACCAGAAACCATATGAAGAGAGACTAAAGAAGCTTAATATGTATACCCTCAAGAAAGGAGGGAGAGGGGGGGGACATGATAGAAACGTTCAAGTACCTCAATGGCATCAACAAAGTCCAAGAGGGTAGCATTTTTCAGAAAAAGAGATGTGCAAGAACAAGGGGCACAGCTTGAACACAGAGGGAGGATGGCTCAGGGGCAATGTGAGGAAGTTTTTTTTCACAGAGAGGGTGGTGGATGCATGGAATGGCCTTCCTGGGGAGGTTGTGGGGTCAAAAACAGTGGGGGAATTCAAGAATGCATGGGACAGACATAAGACAAATATAGTGGGGTAGGAGGAAGTGGCTGTTGGTTAGGATCTGCAGCTTATACATTAGGTAGGGAAATGTGCAGACTGGATGGTCCATGTGGTCCTTCTTTGCCATCAAAGTCTATGTTTCTATGTTTCAATAGGGCCCCTATTAGTTGAGCAGTAGCTTTCATTTGTATCAAAGGTAGCTTAAAGATGCATAGTAAGGTTTTGAAAATCTGCCCCCATAGGATTTGATGGGGTGCGCCCCCACACTCTCCCTGGTAGGATGTCACAAAAAGTACGAGTGTGGGGGTATGGTCAGCAGATCAGGAAGTGGAAGGAATCGGCTGGCTAACAGTAGGCCAGAGTTACAATTCCTTCCTTACAGGGCAGCAGTAAAATTGATAATTTTGCAAAAGAGGAACTATGACCGTAGCTGGGTAATGGGCTATGATGCCTATGACTGAATTTAAAAAGGGTCACACTATCACTTTAACTAGTCCCTCTGCCTTTGTTGTGGTAAATGTGAACAGGAGACAGTGAAGGGCAGAGTCTGTCGGGATAATGGATGCAACATTTCCTTTTCGGAGATATTGCCAGTACCAAAGGCCTCAGTGGAGACAAAAATGAAGATCACAGAGATTAATGATTGGCTCCAGAAGTGGGGTGAAGAAAGTGGGTCGGGGGTGTTAGGGAACTGGAAAGGAGTTTGGGAGGATAAGGGACTGTATGCCAAGGACAGGCTTCATCTTGCCCCGTTAGGGAAGGAAGTCCTTAAACAGGGGGTGGCTGACTACATTCAAGAAAAGTGGGGTTTAAACTTGTGAGGGGGGAGGGATAAGGGAGGGGCTGACCAGAAGCCCTCTCCTCCAGATGAGGGGAGTAGCCTTCAAACCCAAGGGGGGGTAGGGAGAAACAGACTGGGGAGGAGGTTTCAGGAGGAGCAGAGGGAGGATGGAAGTATAAGGAACCTGGGTGGGTTCGACAAAGAGAATCAGGGATAAGGGGTGGGGGTGGTGTTAGTAAATGCCAGGAGCTTGGGAAACAAGTTGCCAGAGTTCCAGGCCATGCTGTTGGGGGTGGATGTGGCAGCAGTCACGGAAACATGGGCCAACAAAAACCATGACTGGGACCTAAACATGTGGGGGTACACTATACTTAGGAAGGATAGAAAGGAGGTCACGGGGGTGGAGTGGCTATGTTCATTAGAGATGACATAGAAATTGCTAAGGTAGAAGAGGCAGAGGGAAACATGGAGGCCTTATGGGTCACCTTACACACCCCGGCAGGAGGTAAGGTCAAGCTGGGTGTAGTATATAGGCCCCTCAGGATGGGTGATGTTCTGGAGGATGGTTTGCTGGACAACATCATTGCCCAGTGTGGACCAAAAGGGGAGGGAGTGGTGTTGATGGGGGACCTTAATATGCCAGGTACAAACTGGGGAACCATGTCCTCTAAGGTGGCCAAGGAGCAGAGGCTGCAGGACAGCTTCCAGGATGTGTTCTTAACACAGCACGTGATGGAGCCCACAAGGGAGGGGCATGTCCTGGACATGGTTCTGGCGGATGGGGATCTGGTAAGGGACCTCGTTGTAGAGGATCCCCTGACTGGGAGCGACCACAATACTGTCTGGTTTCAAATAAGCATGCGGGGAGGGGGAGAGCTCTAGGACACTGGCAGTGGACTTCAGGGGGGCAGACTTTGTGGCCATGGGAAATATTCTCAAGGATCACTTGAAGGGGATTACAACAATGACAAATGTGGAAAAGAGATGGGATGTCATAAAACGGGGACTTCATGAGGCAGTCAGGGCTCGCTAAGGTGAAGCGTAAGGGAGCAAGGTCACATAAACCATGCTGGTGGTCCACTGAGGTTCAGGTAGCAGTCAGAGAAAAGAAGGCTGACTACAAACAATATAAAACAACGAGAGGGAAAGGGAAAAGGAAATGTACCATCTTGCATCTAGAAAAGTCACCCAGATGGTGCGGGGGCAAAGTCCAAAAGAGCAGCAGCTGGCACAGGGGATACGGGAGGGAAAAGGGTTCTTCTGGTACATTGGGGAGCAGAGAAAACTAAGGGCCATCTCAGCAGGTTGAAATCAGAAGGAGGGTGGGTGGAAGAGGCGAGGACCAGGCAGAGGTATTAAATGAGTACTTCGCCTCTTTGTTCACTAGGGAGGGGGATGGGATATCTACAAAGCAAGGCACAATGGGGATAGAAGCAGTAGTGAGTGGGATCAGGGGAGCAACAGAAATGGAGCAAGAGGAAGGGAGAGGTACCCCAGGGGTGTCATATCAGGATAAGGATAAAAAGGCCAGTAAGGTGGAGGGAACAGATGATGCTATCTCCACCGAAAGGGTGTGGTTAGCCCTTAAGGGCCTAAAGAAAGATAAATCTCCTGGGCCGGATGGCATTCATCCAAGAGTACTACGGGAATTGGCGGACATACTTAGCTGCACTCTGGCGAGCTCTTCAACAGGTCACTTGAGACAGGGAGGGTACCTAGAGATTGGCGAGAGGCACATGTGGTGCTAATCCATAAAGGGGGGTCGAGGGAAGTACCAGGTAACTATAGACCCATCAGTTTGACCTCGGTGGTGGGAAAATTAATGGACAGTATACTAAAGGAACGATTGTGGGTGTACTTGGAGGAGGTGGGAGGTCTGGATTGTCGGCAACATGGGTTTGTGCCAGGTAGATCATGTCAAACCAATCTTGTGGAGTTCTATGAATGGGTAACATCAGAACTGGACAGGAGAATGCCTGTGGATGTATTATTCTTGGACTTCAGCAAGGCGTTTGACTCTGTCCCCCACAATGGTCTGGTGGAGAAACTGATGGGGTTGGGAGTAGGCCCTTTGATGGTCAGATGGATTAAAAAACTGGCTAGCTGGACGCACTCAGAGAGTAGTGGTCGGTGGGGAGCTCTCAACCCCAGAGAGGTCGGTAGTGGGGCACCGCAGGGCTCAGTCCTGGGTCCAATCCTGTTTAATGCATACATTTCGGACATCAGGGAGGGTATAGGTGTGAAATGAGTCTCTTCACTGACGACTCCAAGATGGGAGCAGTAGTTGAGGGGAAAGAGGGGAGGTTGGCCCTGCAAGGGGACCTGGACACCCTGGAAAGGTAGGCTCACACATGGAAATGAAATTTCAATATCACCAAGTGCAAGGTGTTACATCTTGGGCGGGGAAACCCTAAACACAGGTACACCCTGGGAGGGGAGGCACTAGAGGCCTCAACAGGGGAAAAAGACCTAGGGTTCATGGTGGATGCATGTATGAATAACTCCGAGCAGTGCAGGAGAGCGGCTAGCAAAGCAAACAGGATGTTGGGATGCATCGTAAGGGGGATCACCTCTAGGAGCAGGGAAGTGATTCTGCCGTGTACAATGGATTGGTTAGACCACACCTTGAGTACTGTGTACAGTACTGGAGACCACACATGAAGAGGGACCTACAGCTCCTGGAGAGGGTACAGAGGAGGGCAACTAAGATGATACGAGGACTAGGGGATTTGATGTATGAGGACAGACTTGAGGAGCTCTGCCTGTTTTCATTGGAGGAGAGGAGAGACAGGGAGGACATGATGATTGAGGTCTTCAAGTACCTCAAGGGAATAAATAGGGTAAACACGGAGGGGATCTTTAGACTAAAGCCGGAAGGTATCGCCAGAGGGTATGGTTTGAAGTTGAAAGGTGGAAGGGTGAGGGGAAAGAGGAGGAGGTTTTTCACTGAGAGGGTGGTGGATCCTTGGAACGCACTGCCTGGCGAGCTGGTTCAGAGATCCACAGTGGAGGGCTTCAAGAGAGGGTGGGACAGACACAGAAAGTGGATGTATCAGATGATGGCCTGGCCTGGGACAGGATAGGGGTTTCTGGAACACAAGGGGGGCTCAGTACCCAACTAGGGATTTGAGGTTCGAGCAGACCTAAAAGACCGTAAGGCCTAATCTTCTGGCAATTAGTATGTTAGTAAAGGCTGGCAAAATGACTTGCTCACTGTCAGTAGTGATTTTCTGAACTAGGTTGTATAATACCTTCTGTCTGGCATTGATAATTATCATGTACAACTGCTTGACATGCAAATTTGAAAACAAGTCTTGGAAATTGTATGTTTCAGCATATTGTAAAAAGTGTGATTAGCAATGAATATGTTCAGTAGCTCCGATGATCTGAATGATGTGAACGCGTGGCTGAGGTTAGTTGGTTATGTTTTGGTGCAATCAATTCTCATAAAGCAATATACATCAAGTAAACAGTCTGAGAGCAGATAATATTATGTACCATAGAATTATATTCTTTTTAAAAATGAGCACTGGGTCTTTTTCAACAGTTTTGAAATCAGGACTTTGCTCATGGAACATGCACATTACGGTCACGTAAGCAGATCAGCAGACTCTACTGTGCATTCCCATGAGCAAAATCCCAATTTCAAAAGTGTTGAAAAAAGACACTTATGATGCTCATTTTAAAAAGAATCTAATACACTAA
The DNA here is from genome assembly GCA_016271365.2 of Neoceratodus forsteri. Classification (NCBI taxonomy): domain Eukaryota; kingdom Metazoa; phylum Chordata; order Ceratodontiformes; family Ceratodontidae; genus Neoceratodus; species Neoceratodus forsteri. The sequence continues at coordinate 1,198,905,270 of CM057452.1, forward strand.
GACAGAATGCTATCTGCTTTCAAACTGGTTACTTGTTCTATGCTGCTTTATTACAAGAACGTGATAGCTCCAAAACACAAATTATACAACGGCAAGAAAATTTCCTGGGCTCTGATTGGTCAGCGTGGGCCTGGGACAGTGACGTTATCTGAGTACAACATCATTGTGTCAAGTCCAGGTGCACACATGACCGAATGACAGAAATCATGCCTCCCCTCTACCAGTTATTGCTGCTCCCGGCTGCTGCTGTGAAAAACGTCAGCCCCACACCCACACTGTGTCCCTTGGTCATCAGTAAACAACTTCAGCTGCCCCCCCCCCCACAACAGCAATTCTTACCACAACAAATACAATACTGCAGAATTAATACCAAACAGAGAATGCTGTTTTATTTTTCTTCCCTCAGAACAGAGCGGTTTGAGAAACCTGAGAAACCGAAACTGCTTACAGTGTAACAGATCGGCTTTTTATTCCCCAACTACCAGTCAGAAACTCTTTAAAAATGAAAGAAAATCATCAACAGAACACGAAAGGCATCAAGCGTTTGCCCACCGTTCTGGAATAAAGTGCAGCAAACCGCTTCACGGAGTGGCTTCTCAGATGCACGCTCATATACATCCTCTGCTCCCCAATGCATCTCAACTCACCGGTGCACCTTCAGCATTCTCCTGTGGTGTTCATAGAATCATAGAATTGTGCTGGCAGAAGAGCATTCAGCCCATCAAGTCTGCCTTAGATAGCCCCCCCACCTTTCTTTTAACTCCCACCCCTCTGCCCTTTCTCCCTCCCTCCCTAGTCCTATGTAGTTATCCCATGCTCTTTGAATTTTCCACCATGTTCTCCTGGTACAAATGAGAAAACATAGAAACAGTACTGGGAGAACCTAAAAAGAAATTGTGGTAAAAGAAATGGATCTGCTACTTAGACATTACCGGTGGCACGTGCACACTTAATGAGCGACATGGTCTCGGCTTTGCAGCATGATAAAGTAACACTGTTAGCCAAGTTTTTTCTGAAAACCAAAAAACAAGCCAATATAACTTACCACAATGGCATGCAGGAGGGCCAAGAAAAAAGTAAACAGAAACCGACAAGAGCACACAGCTGGGGGAGCAGGGGGGGCAGAGAGAGAAACAGAGCTGTATACAACAAGGACTGAACACAGTAAATAGTGCCACCTGCTGCAGAAGCAGAAAAAGGAACTTATTTTTGTTAAAATATTCTTCCACACTAATAAATCCAATTAAAATTAAAACTGTATTCATGTTATTATTTTTATTGTAAATTTAGGGAACCATTATATAATAGCAATAAGGCACTTCAGGTACGTGTTATTACTATTAACGTCACTCCTGATGGTGGAAGCACTCAGCTATGCTTCCTGCTTCAAACCACCCCAGGAGGACGCTTGTTAGACAATAACACGCACTTCACTATGCCTTATTGCTTAATTAATCATCTGTTCTCAGATGTACATTCACTTCATTTAGATTATCTGAAGTGCTGCAAATGCATGTATTTTAAGCTCATTGTTGGTGAGGAGGAAATTAAAATGAAGTTGCTGGGGACTGCATGGTTGAAATGGAACAGAATCACATTTGGGATTTAAAAGTGCCTTTCATACCTTAACATTCAGTGAGTTGATCACTTGTAGTGCAGGTATTGTATGAACACCTGTGCCCATAGTGCAGCTCTTATTTTGCACTACAAGGAACGAGACAAAACAATTCTGTCTATTTTAAGGGATAAATATAAAGACATGACAGGGAGGTGCAAGAGAGTGAACACTATTTTCTAACGTCATTCTGTCTGACACACTAGTCATTTTAAGGTAGCACAAATGAGTGTAGCTAGGCACAGGAATTTGCAGACAGTATTAACACTGACTCTGTCTTTGGGTGGCTCTGAAATATCTATGTTATAACAGACAAACATGAATGTTCAACTAAAAACTAGAGATGTTAAAAATGAGACAGAACACCAATGAATTGTGACAACATGCTTATTTGAACTGACATAAAAAGGCTACAGTATGTATGCTGACAGCTTCCTTTGAAGCACGGAAAGAACAGTTACATACTTAAAGCAAAGCAAACTTTATTTGTTAGACACTTTTCCAATCGAGATCATAATGTACATAAAACTCTAAAAGCAAATACTGTATAAACTATAAAGCAGATCAAAAACACAAACATAGGCAGCCAGCTTTCACAGTTCAAATAAATACCAGACTGAATAAATATGTTTTCAAGGCGGATTTAAAAGCCTCAATTGTCGAACACTCTCTAATCTGACGAGGACGGTACAGAATTCCACAGTGTTGGAGCCACAAAGTGAATGCTCTAGCTCCGGAAGTTTTTAAACAGACCCTGGGAACCTCTAGCAATCCCTCATCGGTGGAGCAGAGAGGATGGAGGGAGGTGGTAAGGGCAAAGAAAATCTTGCAAGTACCATGGTCCCTGTCCATGTAGGGCCTTATAGGTCAGTAACCCATCCTTGAAGGTGATCCTTCACCTAACCAGCAGCCAGTGCAGTCCGCAGAGCACAGATGTGATATGGAAAGATCTTGGTAAGCCAGTCAACAACCTGGCAGCCGCATTCTGCTCCAGCTGCAGGCAACGAAAGTCCACCCCGATAGCCCTAGGTATAGGTATATTTACCATAATAGTGGATCTTCGAGAGAATCTCTTTCATTAGGCCACACCTTTGGGACTATAGTAGGTCTTTGAGAGAATCTCTTTCATCAGGCCACACCTATGGGACTATAGCTGCCAGGCACTAGGATCACAAGGAATCTTTTTGGAAGCAGTCTACCTGGGGCCACCCACAATGTCTATCGTTGATGTCCTCCATATATAAATGTGGGCAGCCCTCTTCCTCCTAAGTTCCCTGCTGGAGATCATACTCAGAGGACCTCCTCTAGGCAACCAGGAAAACAGTTAAAGTGTCCAGCTACCAGGCAAGGCTGGAACAGCAATTAGTCTGTCCTGAGAGAGACAGGAGCAAAAAGTTCTGAGTCTAAGGGAACAGAGGGTGGATGGCATGGCCTGATGAACGAGATTCTCTTGAAAATCTACTGTTGCGGTGAGTACACAACTGTTCTATCTTCAATGATATCTCTTTCATCAGGCTACACCTACAGAATGAGTCCTAAGCAATACTGACCAGGAGACAGTCTGGGTGGTTGAAGGCTACTAGCCTAAGAAAGAAGGCCTTGAAACACAGCTAGACCAAATCCTGGCCTTCTTCATGAGGTAATGTCCAGACAGTAGTGTTTGGTGAAAGTGTGGACAGTACCCTAAGTTGCAGCAGCACAAATCTCTGCAACTTACACATTCCTGAAACAAGCAAATGAAGTGGCTATGCCTCTCGTTGAATGGCTACAAACAACTCCAAGAAGTTCCTTACCATACTTCCTGTAACAAAATGTAATATAGTTGGCCAACCATTTGGACAAACACTGTTTTGAAACTAGAATGCCCTCTTTCCCAGGGGTTCATAGGTGCTGTACGAGTTAGGAAGTCAAGGAACTATAACAATTCGCCCCTGACTAGTGCTGATACACACATTGTTCCATACCCATATAATTATCCAAGGAGTATTTGGATACTTCCATGTAACTGCTTGTCACCACACTTTCTGGCAAGGAGTTCCATAAGGAAATCACTTGTAGAGTGAACCAGTTGCCTGTTTTTGTAGTTCTAACAACTTCCCCTTTTAACTTTAGGCTGTGTGACCTTGTAGTTTTGTTATTATGTTGTCTACATAGTCCTGTACTTTTGCATGTTATTTCATTATTTATTGCCCTGAAGACTAAACATAGGTTTACTCTTGCTCTTCTGTATTCCATGGAATAGAGGTTCAATTCTTTTAGCCTTTCCCCATACATTTGGTTGTATATACTCTTGAATTTTTTTGTTTTCCGTTGCACTTTTTCAATTAGTTTTTTTACCTCCCACACTGTGAGGTGTACAAAAGGGGGAACAATACTCTAGGTGGGGCCTAACGAGTGTTGTATACAGTGGTATTATCACTGCTTGTTCTCTACTTTTTATATTTCTGAAGCTGTACCCCATGACCCTATGGCACTTCTTTGCAGTATTCCTTGTGTGAATGTCAAATGAAAGGTTATTAGTAATGATGACACCTAAATCCTTTTCATTTATTGTTATTTGTATTATGGTGTTTTTCAACATATAGTCGTGTCTACGATTGTTATGCCCAGCTGTATAATCTTGCATTTTTCTTTGTTAAATTTAAGGTTATTCCTCTTGGCCCAGAGTTCCAACTGCTTTATATTATCTTGTAAATGTTCAGTTGCCTTGTCATTGTTGACTATGGCCCCAATCTTACTATCATCCGTGCATTTGCAGACCCGTGCATTTTCTGTGGTCTGCATTGATGCAACAAATATGTTGAATAGGGTGGACCCCAACACCGACCCCTGAGGGACCCCACTTGTCACTTCTCCCCAATCAGAGAAGTATCCTCTAATACCCACTCTTTGAGGTGTAGTTCTAGTTCCATAGGCTTCTCTATAAGGATTCTCTGCGACACAGAATCAAATGCCTTAGAATAGTCAAAGAATACAATATCTTCTGGTAGGCCCTTGTCCAGGGCAGCACTCACTTGTTCAAAGAAGTGGAGGAGATTAGTGAGACATGACCTTTCAGTACTGAATCCATGCTTTGTTATATCAGCGTATCCTTTTTTTGGATATGTTTGCCTATGTGGTCTTGTATTATACCCTCAAGCAACTTTCCCAAAAGAGATGTCAGGCTTATCGGCCTATAACAGGGATGAAGAGGGGATCACAGATTTAGAAGTGGGTAGCCATCTGGGAACAAGCGACCACCACACAGTGTGGTTCACGATAAACACAACTGTTGAGTCAAGCCATACAAAAGCGAGGGTACTAGACTTTAGTAGGGCTGACTTTGGCAAAATGGGGAAATGCCTAAGAAATTCACCAGCAAATGGGCAGGAAGGAAGGGTGGAAGAAAATTGGGGAAAAATCAAAACTACCATCAAAGAGGCGGCAACAAGCCTTTGTGTGAAGCGAATAAAGAAAACAAAATGAAGTAAAAAAAAAACAATGCTTCTCAAAAGAGATGGCGGTTAAGGTTAGGAGAAAAAGATAGCATTCAGTATGTATAAGGAATCACAGAAGAGGCAGGACAGAGAACTGTATCAGATAAAGCAGAAGGAAGTTGGGAAAGACAGTCAGAACAGCGAAGGCCCAAACCAAGGAAAAGATTGCCAACTCAGTTAAGAAGGGGTATAAAATCTTTTATAGGTACATCAGGGAGTGAAGGAAGACCAAGGGAGGGATAGTGAGGCAAGGTGACTCCCCCGCCACTTGAGGCAGCTCCCCCGGAGTAGTTGAGAGGGCCAGGTCTGTTGTCCTCCCTCAAGCTGCAAGCCAACTCTCACACTGCTTGAAGCAACTCCCCTGGAGTGATCAAGAGGGCCAGGTCTGTTGACCTCCCCTGAGCTGCAAGCCGACTCCTCCGCCACTTGAAGCAGCTCCCTCGGAGCAGTCGAGAGGGCCAGGTCCATTGCCCTCCCCCGAGCTGCAAGCAGACTCCCCCACCACTTGAAGCAGTTCCACTGGAGTGGTTGAGAGGGCCAGATCTGTTGCCCTCCCCTGAGCTTCAAGCCGACTCCCCCACCGTTTGAAGCAGCTCCCCTGGAGTGGTTGAGAGGGCCAGGTCTCTGCCCTCCCTGAACTGCAAGCCGACTCGCACTGCTTGAAGCAGGCACGGCCGAGGCACAACTCACACAAAGCGTAATAGACTCTTTTGGCACCAAAATTTAAACTGGGCTGCTCAAACTGTTCTCTGCTCTAATTTTTATCGGCAGAGCAATACAGATAGTCTTTTTAACTATATTCTGTAGCTAGCCTGGCATAGTACAGACAATATTGTTGTGTACTTTAATTGGGATTTGTTTGCATCCTAGCCTTCTGGACACTTGCTCCGAGTCCTTTAAGCCTGTTAAATGTATTTTAAATGTGCTCAATTTTCTTTGAAGCCAGACGAAATTTAAAGTGCTCAAGTTCTTTTAGCCAGACTAATTTAAATGTGTTCAATTTCTTTTAAGCCAGAAGAATTTTCAAGTGCTCAAGTTCTTTTAGCCAGTTGAATTTTAAATGTGACCAAGTTCTTTAAGCCAGACACATTTAAATGTGACCAAGTTCTTTAAGCCAGACAAATTTAAATGGGATCAAGTTCTTTTAAGCCACTGGACTTGCAGTTGAATTTAGTGTAGGGCTGTTATTTAAATGCACCCGAACTTAGTGATCCTAACAATTGTGCAGGCAGATAGGTTCTAAGAGAACTGCTTAATTTTTACCACCAGCTGAATCCTTATCTCCTCCTTGCTCCCTAGCACAGCTCCTGTCCTTCACTCTGTTCAGCCCCTCCCTCCATCTTACCTGCTTATAACTTCTTGTGTTCTCTGCTTAATTTCCACAGCTCCCCCAGAGTGGTTGAGAGGCCAGGTCTGTTGCCTCCTCCGGCTGCAAGCCAACTCCCCACCACTTGAAGTAGGTATGGCTGAGGCGCAATGCACAAAGTCTGCAATGGAAGTTCCCACCCCCCAACCACCACCCTTGGTGATCTACCACTTTTGGGGTACAATCATGTGATGCTGAAAACCAATCAGCCCACTTTTCCTTAGCAGATTTTCAGCTTCCAACTGTAGTGGCCACTAAGCTACCCTATTCCTACCTCTTCACCAAATAGGCCAACAATGTTGCCCCTATATATTGCAGCAGTCTCACTTTTAGCTCCCTGGCATCACTACCACCCTCCTCTTACCCTGAGATACAGCCTCAATTACATTTGTACACCTTGATCTATCCTACACCCCTTCCTTAACCACAATAGCCAAACTGCCACTTGAGGTGCGCTTACTCAATCTGTTGGTTGGTCCTTCAGTCCTCCCACCCACCTTCCACGCTGGCTTGTTGCCCTCAAAATTAATACCCATGTCTCCTCAGCATCATCCGCACAACAAAAATTCCCATCGCAGCTTCCATGGGCCATGCCCATAACCAAATTACTGATAACGCTATTGCTCCTTCTATCAGGGAACGCGAACGGAACCCTAGTCCAGATCCCTCCCAGTCCAAACCTCGCCCCAACTCCCACGGGCCTAAAACTTGCCCACCTAAATATTTGCAGCCTCCACATAAACTAACCCTGCTGCAACCAATGGTTCTTTCCTCAAAACCTGACATACTGATTATCTCTGAGACCTGGTTGAAACCATATAACCAGAATGCTGAATTCTGTATTCCTGATTACACTCTCATTGCCATGACTGCGTGCAACAAAAGAGGTGGTGGCATAGCCATGTACATCATTCCTCGCTTCAGTTTACCCCAGTTGCACTGAAATGCCCATGCAAACCATCAGATGCACTATTAATAAACCTCCCTCCCCACACTAGCCCTGTTTTTATAGCTGGATCCTATTGCTCTCCGACTCCACTATGCCTCCATCTTGGAACATCTGAGTATCCTAACATTCCATGCTTCAGGGGTGAGCTACATATCTTTGGAGATTTCAACCAGAATTGGCCCTCCAGCACTAGCGCCAAGCTCCATAGCCAGGTGACGGCACTAAATCTATCTCAGCAGATTACCGAGCCCACACGTTCCAACCCCAAATCACAGAACCATTCTTTCCTGGACTGGTCCTTTACCTCCCACCCAAACTGGATACTCGCCTCAGTTCTGCTACCAGACTCCTTAAGTGATCATCACATGATCTACTCGGTAAGGAAAATACACAGACCCAAGGCATTTCCCCTCCTGACAAAATCCTATAAATCCCTGGACCTTGCATCTCTCTTAAATGACCTAGCAATCACAGACTGGTCCTACATCCCTGGGCTACCTCTATCGACGTCGCATGGGAGCATTTCAAGACCAGGTTTATCGCAGTCTGGAACCTCTATGCCCCTCTCAGACAAGCTCGGGTGAGGGGTGCCCACTTGCCCTGTATCTCTGCAGATATCATGGCCCTCCTCAGGGCTAGGGATCAGGCTTGGAGGTCTTTCAAGGTCTCTGGCTCACCCTTGCACCAACAAAAATATCACATTCTAGGAAATGATTGTACTAGACAAATCTAGAGGGCAAAAGCCAACTACTTCAAAGCCACCTTCCACACCAATCTAAGCCATCCTGCTAAATTTTGGGAGGTGGTTAAATCACTATTCTCCCCTCCCTCGCAGCCCCCACCCCTGCTCTAAATGTAAGCGGTTTCACTGTCACAGACCCTCTCAAAGTTGCCTCAGAATTCAATGCCTTCTTTACAGAACGTACATCCTCACTTCTGTCTTCTCTCCCCCCTGTCCCTCAAACCCCTCTCCACTCTCCCCCCAATCGAGCTCCTCCCTCTGGGCCCTCTTCGCCATCTGCAGATTTCCCTGCCAAGTTTACAAAGCCCTGCTCCCCTTAATCCCTCCAGGGCAAATGCCCCACTGGCCTGGACTCCAAATGCTCTTCTTGTCGGCTCCAGCCATCACCACCCCCTAGCCTCACTTCACAACCTCTCATTCTCTTCTTTGCCCTATCCTGAATGGAAGCATGCCACAGTCATCCCCTCCCTAAAGGTGTGTGACCCCTCTGCTCCTGGTAATTATCGACCGATATCCCTCCTCCCTATCCTGGCTGAACTCCAGGAACACCTAGCCCTCTCTCAACTCTCCTCCTTCCTTGACTCTTCTTCTTTTTTCACACCCTACCAGTCTGGTTTTAGGAAGGCCCACTCCACCACCACCTCTCTCCTAAGACTCACTGACTCCATCCTCACTGGTATGGATAGAGGCCACATCACCTCAGCCATTTTTGTTGACCTGGCCAAAGCCTTCTACACTGTCTCTCACACACACCTCCTATCCAAGCTCGCTCTTGCTGGGCTCTCAAGTGTGGCCACCAGCTGGTTTCACACCTATCTGGTAGGCAGATTTCGATTGGTCAGAACTGGTAATACCAACTCTGCCTCCTTCCCTGTTACTACTGGTGTACCTCAAGGCTCAGTCCTTAGCCCGCTCTTGCTCTCCATCTTCCTCAATGATCTGCCTACTGCCTGACCACACACACCCATTCACATGTATACGGATGATACAGTACTGTATACTTTCAGCCCTTTGACCTCCGATGTGGTGACCGGACTTTAGCTGGACTTCAACTATGTACAGCTCTGGTTTCACTCAAATCAACTCTTTCTCAACATCAAGAAAACTGTCTCCATGAACTTCGGCACAAGGCAGAGACTTTTATAGCTCAACTCCACCTCCACCTTCCACACCCCAGATGGGACTTCTTTAGAGACTTGCACCTCCTGCAGATATCTCAGTGTCTGGCCTGACCAGCACCTAGACTTCTCCACACATACAGATGCTATCCACAAAAAGCTTCACTCCAAGCTCGGTGCCTTGTGCCGCAATCGTGGCTGCATTCCATTGCTGGCGTGTCGAGCAATTGTGCAGAAGATGATCCTCCCTATTTTCGATTATGGGGACGTAGTCTACAGTGCCACCCCTAAGTCCACCATAGCCAGACTGGACCCCCATTTCATTCCTTCTGTCGGGTTGCCCTTGACTGTCCCCTCCACCACCCATCACTGTGTCCTCTACTGGACTCTGGATCTCCCCACGCTTCTGGACCAGCAATGCTCCCACTGCGCCAGCTTCATGGCTTAATACTGAGCCCAGTCCCTCCCTCCATATCGCGCCTCTGTCTTATCAGCCCAAACCCTCCCGGTGTATGCAATCAGGAATAGCGACTCATGCCTCCTGTCTGTCCCACTCATGCCCACCACAGCAGGCCAGTCAGCATTTACATACCGCATGCCTCTGGAACTCCCTCCTTGTGGAAATTCATCATGCCTCCCCGGTCAGCACCTCAACTACCTCCTCAAAGCACATTTCTCCTCCTCCTGCACGTGCACCCATGTTAGCTCTAGCACTTGGGTCCAGCAGAACACCATCAAGAGACTGTATTTAGGCATTGTTTTGCTATGTTTGTATGTATATTTGTATCCATATATTTTATCTGTCACATGCTTTGCATAAATACTACTTTGCTGAACTTCACCTATATGATCTTGCTCTGTATATATTGTATATATTCCTATTTACCCTTACCCCTAGGACACATCCAGAATCGACCAGTATTCTGCTCAGCATGCCTTCCTGGTAAAACTTTTAAATAAATAAATAAAGAGGAGGGGAGGTGGGCAGAAGGTGACAGTGAAAGGGCAGAGATACTGAATGAATACTTTTGCTCAGTATTCATAAATGAAAAAGAAGAGGGGGGAGGTACCTAAATCAAACAATAGAAGCACTCTGGGCAGGGGGGTCGACACCAGTCTATTCACAGAAGAAAGGGTCCTGAAAGAACTCCTAAAACTCAAGGTAGACAAAGCAATGGGGCCTGATGGGATTCACCCCAGAATTCTAAAAGAACTAAGCGGAGATCTCGTGACACCATTGACTACCCTTTTTAACAAATCATGGGAGGATGGTATGGTACCTGATGACTGGAGGAGGGTGGATGTGATTCCCCTTCACAAAAGTGGGAGCAAGGCAGAGGTAGGAAACTACAGACCTGTTAGTTTTTGTTTTTTTTAATATATCTGTTTTTCCCCACCTCCATGGACCCAACGGGGGCTACAACCCTCCTTACAGAGGGTACGCCCCCAGCTTCCTCCGACAGTTCGCCTTTACCATCCCCGACTTTCTCCTGCACTTTCTCTCTGCGGTGGGCCTGGGGCTAGATGTACTGGCTTACTCCCACCCCCAGAGATGCAATCCAGAACTGGGGGCTGCCACGAGAGCAGTCGGTGCCATCACTGGTCCTGCCAGGTCCCAGCTTTTCCTTCTGGTTTCCTCCCACACCCATGCTCATGCAATGGGTGCAACAGCTGTCTCCACCTCCATGGAGGCAGCCAAGCACCCTGGACGTGGGCCAACCCCTTTGTGCCAGCAGCTGCACTGGACCCCCAGCCACCACTGGGTGTCAATCAACAGTGCACAGCATGCTCCCTCCCGAGGAAGGAGAACAGTCCTCCAGACGCTCAATCCTTACTTTCCCAGCTGAACCCTCGAACTACCCCAAGTCCATTCCCGAACCCGGTCACTGGCATGGTGTGAGGTGTGGCATCCAGTACCTCAACCCTCAGCTCCACCAGGCCGGCCCAGATCTGTTAGTTCGACCTCAGTAGTAGGAAAATGATGGAATCACTTCTAAAAGAAAGAATTGTGGAGTACCTAGAGGCCAGCGGAGCACAGGACTGAAGGCAGCATGGATTCACAGTGGGAAGGTCATGTCAGATGAATCTAATAGATTTCTTTCACTGAGTGACAAAAGTAGTAGACAGGGAGCTGTGGATGTGGCCTACCTAGACTCTAGCAAGGCATTTGACACAGTCCCACACAAAGACTAATAAACAAGTTATCCAGCCTGGGAGTAGGTCCCAGGGTGGTAACCTGGGTAACAGGATGCACAGGGTAATAGTAAATGGAGTACACTCTGAAGAAAGGGTGGTTACTAGTGGGGTACCACAGGGTTCAGTACTGGGACCGGTCCTCTTTAATGTCTTTATAGGAGACATTGAGGAGGGGCTGGAAGGAAAAGTATGCCTCTTTGCAGATGACACAAAGATCTGCAACAGGATTGAAATACAAGGAGGGTGGAAAGGATGAGAAGGGACTTGGCAAGGTTGGAGGAATGGTCAAAAGTAGGGCAGCTTGGATTCAATGCAAAGAAGTGCAAAGTTTCAAAACCCTCAATGGTGGAGTAGCGTGCCTCTGGTGAGAGGCAATATTCCTTTTGAAAGCTTGTAAAATAATATACTTTTCTACTATGTACTGTGCCTGTGTGTTTACTTTATTGATAGCACTATTGTGGAATATCTGCTTTGCAGATTCACTCTCCTTGGTGTGACATGCATGGCACTGTGGGATACTGGTGGACCTAACTGAGTGATTCATCACCTCAGTGTCATTCTCGCAGAGCTAATAGCTTAGCTGCACAGTATTTTTTTAACCTTGTTGGCTCATTTAAGCCAGAGGAGCTGATTTTTGCCTAATAAAAAGGCATTTTATAGACTTGGGGTTAGCGTGAAACCAGAAGTCAGAAGTGCAACTCACTTCCGGTTTTCACGGTTCTTCAGGACCCTGCCAGCAAGCAGGGCGAGCATGTGCAGGGCAGCAAGCAGAAATGTGTGCGTGTCTACCGTGTCATCCGTGGAACCCGGGACAAGGGGCCACAGGATACTTGAGGGCTAAACAAACTGATTTGGAAAACCACGCTTGGACATAGTGAATAAACCAGGATAGCAATTAAAATACCTGCATAAGGGTAAATACTTATAGTAACTCACTGCAACACGGTCTAAATAGGTCTGTATAACATTAGTCATGAACACTTCTATGAACTGTTGCCAAAACTGCAAAAGGTATAGTTTGGGGGAACAAGCATGGGGATACACCTGTAAAAACTGTATACTTATTACTACTCTTTGTGGTGAAATAGCTAAATTGCAGACTAGGCTGGAAGTAAGATCTGTTATAACCCTCCTGAAAATTACATCGACTCCATGGCAACCAACTTTGAAATTACAAACCCGCAAACTAATGAGAATAGTGTCATTCAAATTGTGGATAACCAACTAAAATCAGAAACAGGAAATGACACATGGGCCCTGGTACCAACGGACAGAGGCAAAACCAAAAGGACAGGAGGTCAAGTATACTCCAGTACCCCACTCTTACCTTTAAGTAACAGATCTGAATCATTAGAAATAGATCACGACCTCTCAACTCAGGGAACAGAGTCAGACCAGCCTGACTCTCCCCCCATTCCACCACACATCACTAGCCTCACAAACTCACCAGATACGATAGTTAAGTAACATACCCCAGTATTAACCCCACAAATTATTCGACAGGATAGCTCTAAATCTCTTAAACTTTTCCATAACTCAAAACCAATACTTGTTCTGGGTGATTCCATCATTAAACATACAGACAGACTAGTATGTAATCCAGACAAAACCAATCATAGATGCTCCAGTTTCAGGGGGCAAGAATATCCTACATTACTAAAATGGCCAACTCTATACTCAAAGACCAATCAAATAAACCATTAGTGATAGTTCATGCTGGTATGAACGACATCACTAGAACAACATTAACTGAACTTAAAAATACTTTACATCCCTGAATAATGTGCTGGCCGAAAAGGATGTGATGTGTTTCTCAGAAATCCTCCCAGTACCTAGAGCCACCACTGAAACCACAAATAAGATCAAGGCCCTAAACGAGTGGCTTAGGAAGTGGTGTCTTAAACAAAACATTACATATTTAAATCACTGGGAGGATTTCTACAACAGACCCTCCCTTTATTGCTGGGATGGTTTACACCTGAGCAGGAGGGGAAGTTCCATCCTTGGAAAGAAAATTTCTTCATTCATTCACAAAACTTTAAACTAATATTAAAGGGGGGGAATAAATCTATTTCCACGTCTCTAAACAATAAACAGAATAGTCACACACTATGTAATATATTATCCTTAAATGCCAGATCGTTACATACACTTAAGACGGCTGAACTTGAAACAAAAATCAATGCTCTTAATATTGCCGTCATTTCAGTAACTGAAACTTGGTGGGACACTGATTCTGAGTGGGTGACAAATATACCAGGTTTTAAGCTTTATCACAAGGACAGAACTGACAGAAAAGGAGGAAGAGTCTGTATGTATGTTAGGAATAATATCCCCTCCTTTGAAAACAATATGCAAATCGACACTGAAAGCTTATGGGTTGCAATTCAATTTAAAGGGCAACCACGAATACGTTTTGGGACACACTACAGACCGCCCCTTATGCTAAACCTGAATATACCAACCTACTACTTGCAAAAATTAAAAAATTTGCAAACAAAGGAAATGTTATAATACTGGGGGACTTCAACTTTCCAAATATTAATTGGGAAAATTTAACTGGAGGTTCAGAAGCTGAGAAGACCTTCATCGCATGTGTAATTGACCTGGGGCTAGAACAATTAATATCAGAAACTACCTGAGGAACCAACATATCAGACCGTTTGCTAACTACTACTGACAGTCATATTTCTAGCTTGTTTGTGTCCGACCCTTTGGAGAACAGCGACTACAAATCTATATTATTTAGTATACCCTTCCACCAACAATACTCTAGGAACAACATATTATTAAAAAACAATGATAAAGCCAATTTTAACTTAATAAATAACAACCTAAAAAGCATACAGTGGGAACATATACTATCACCACTAACATTACAATCTTGGAACAGTTTCAAAAGAATGATTCTGGATCTAGAATCCAAATTTGTACCAACAAAAAATAAATACAATCATAAAGGTCATATTCCACATGGTTAAATAATAACATAAAGAAATTAATTAAGCAAAAAACATACTCCAAACTCATAAAAATCCAAACAATAACAAAATTCTATTACTTTACAAAGCTTCTGTAAAAAAACTAAAAACAGCAATACTTAAGTCAAAGCGAACTCTAGAATTCAGAATAGCACATTCCAAGATGGACAGAAATCTTTATTTTCCTACTTAAATAAAAAAAGGGAATGTTAGACAAGTAGGGCCATTAATAGTTGATGATACACCAGTAATATCAAACAAAGATACTGCTGACCAACTAAACAAATATTTTTGCTCTGTCTTCTCAAAAAAAAGACACATCCCCCTCAAATAGGTGAATTAGTTAATCAATACACAAAGGATGCTCTAAATACACTCAATAAAAAAGGAAGTCCAGGACCAGATGGGATTAGCCCCAGGTTTCTAGCAGAAACTGCCAACACAGTCTGCCTCCCTTTAACTATCATTTTTAACAAATCGCTAAAAGAGTCAACAGTCCCCACCGATTGGCTGACAGCCCACGTGACACCTATCTTCAAAAAAGGGAGCCGATCAAACCCAGAAAACTATTGATCTATTAGTCTAACTTCAGTACCCTGTAAATTACTAGAAAAAATTATCAAATCCATATTAGAAACAGAACTTCAGAACTTAAAACTTAATGATATCGCACAGCACGGATTGAAACAGGGCCTTCAACAACCTCCAATCTTATAGCTTTTTATAATCATATACACCGTAAAATTGATGATAGGATTCCCATGGACATTATTCTTTTAGGGTGGGATATTCAAAGGGGTTGCGCATGGCGCAACAGTGGTGCACCATGCGCAACCCACTGATGTGCCCCGTCGTGATATTCAAAGGGGTAGGTTGCTCCGCACAGTCCCCGATGCGCTGGGGCGCACTAGTAATGTATGCATCGCAAGTGCAGGGGGCATGCCCATGCATATGCGGTGCAACCCAATATTCAGCCTGGGATGTGCGGCGCATATGCAGGCACATACCCGCCTTGCGCCGCACAGGGGGGTGCAAAGATGTGCCTGTCAAAATCAGGAACATATCGGGGGACACCCACAGGTGGGCTGCCATATTGCTGGGCACAACACGGAAGTCACCTGCTGTGGGTGGCCACCCGACCTCCCAGGACACAGTCCTGGCATCGTGCCCCCCGGCCCGATCGCAGGCATATGAATATAATGACCCTGGTGGTCCAGTGGACCCGCTCCACCACCCGATTATGGGCATATGAATAAAACATCCCTGGTGGTCCAGTGGACCCGATCTCATCCGATGCAGGCAAATCTAAATAATAACCCTGTTGGTCTAGCGGTACCCCCTCCCCACCCGCCCACTGAGCCCTACTACCTGCAGCCCCTCCCATCAGCGGTGGGTGGCAGCTCCCTGCCACATGCTGCCAGGCTGCCCACTGACTGACTAGCGTGCCAGCACGGCTGTGCCGTCTATTGGTCCACTCGTGGGCCAATGTGGCGTGAGACCATACTGTACTAGACAGTCCCGTAATGTGAATGAACCATTCACAATTTGGGACTGTGTAGTACAGTATGGTCTGCATGCCCATCGGCCCATGTGGTGGACCAACAGGCATACAGCCGTACTGTACGCTGTCAGTTGGCAGGCAGCCAGGTAGTCTGCGGTGGGGAGCAGCCGCCCGCCACTGACTGGGGGGGTGCAGAGTGGTGGGGCTCAGTGAGTGGCTGGGGAGGGGGGCACCGCTGGACCACCAGGGTTATTATTTACATTTGCCCGCGATCAGGTGGGAGATTGGGTCCACTGGACCACCAGGGATATTTTATTCATTTGCCTGTGATTGGGCAGGGGAGAGAGTCCACTGGACCGCCAGGGATATTTTATTCATTTGCCTGCAATCCGTCAGGAGAGAGTGTCCACTGGACCACCAGGGATATTTCTGTACTATGCCTGTGATTGGGCGTTGGGGTGCGTTGCCCGCCGAGGGGCAGGGGGCGTCAGTCCCTGATGACTGTAGCCTGGCAGGGCACCAGGCGCAAGTCACCAGGGATTGGCGCACCACATGCAGTTGGCCCCATTTGCACCTTGCATACGTAATGGCCTCATTTGCATGCTCACGGCTGAATATTGCTCTTGATGCACCTAGCGCAACTGCACTTGTGCTGGCGCAGCCCCCTGCTCCTCACCTGCCAGTTGAGCTGGCGCAGTGCCACTGCACCATGCGTGCACCCCCAGTGCCATATTCAATGATGCTGAGCCATGGCATAGCACTGTTGAATATCACCTGGCTATGCCCTGGTTCAACTCAGTTGCGCTGTGCCCAGGCTTGCGCCCCTGCCTGGCGCAGTCTGAATATCCCACCCTTAGACTATAACAAAGCATTCGACCATGTATCACATACAAAAATAATTAATAAACTCATACACTTAGGGATTTCCACCAATCTAGTTAAATGGGTGTATCACTGGCTGACAGACAGGACACAAAAGGTAAAAATTAATGGATTCCTGTCTGACCTTGGTGAAGTGCAAGTGGAGTTCTGCAGGGCTCTGTCCTTGGACCTACTCTGTTCAATTTATTCATTTCTGATATGCAGGCGAGCTCAAACACCCTACTTTCAAAATTTGCAGATGATACCAAATTGGGAGGGAGGGTGGATTCCCTAGACAATAGAAATCAACTGCTTAAGGACCTATCCAATATCGAGGAATGGGCAAATACAAATAGTATGGAATTTAACATCAATAAATGTACTGTACTTCATCTTGGCAATAACAACCCACAAAAATCTTATATATTATATAATATAAAATTAAAAGTAGCAAGAAGTGAAAAGGACCTTGGGATCATTGTTAACAACAAATTGTCTTCAGTAGACCACTGTAACAAACTGGCCAAACATTCAAATGGATTGCTTAGAAAAATAGACCGCACTTTTGTAACCAAATTGGAACACTGTATTATTCCCCTCTACAGGATATACATTAGACCACACTCAGATTATGCATCTCCCTTTTAGAGCCCTCATCTAAGGAAGGACATAGCAACAGTCGAGGGCATTCAAAGAAGAGCAACCAGAATGGTACCTCACTTGGCACAGTTATCTTACATAGGTTACAAAAATTAAATCTTCAGTCTTTGGAAACAAGGCGGCACAGGGGAGACCTCTGTTCCCTTACAAATCTTTACAAAACCCTGCTTTAATGCAACAATGTGTGATTAAGTACACAGATAGAAAACTTGTACCCAGACTACATTCTAAACAAATCAATATCCCAAAGGCAAATACCAACAGGAAATTATATTTTTTTAATATAAGAGCCCCAAGGATGTGTAATAAGCTACCAGATAGTCTCGTTAACTGTGCTAATTTTGAAACCTTTAAAACTAATTTAGACCAATGGTTATATGCAAACACTAAACAATGATCCACAAGATTGTGGGGGCATTCCCGATGGGCAATCTGCCTTCTTATGCCCCACAATACCAAGTAATACCAAGCAAGTAAAGTAATGCACCTGGGAAACAAAACTCAGGAGAAGAGAACACAATGGGGGTACTAACAATAACAAAATGGAAAGGACCTGGGGTAGTCATATCAGACAATCTTAAGGTAGGCAAGCAATGTCAGAAGGCAGTAAGGAGAGCTGGGATATTGGGATGCACAGGAGAGGCATCCCCAGTAGAAAACAGGAAGATGTTATCCCTCTATACAGACAGTTGGTGAGACCCCATCTGGAGTACTGCATGCAGTTCTGGAGACCCCATCTCCACAAGGATATAGACAGGATGGAGGCAGTCCAGAAGAGGGCAACTAAAATGGTGCAGGGTCTGCAACAGAAGCCATATGAAGAGAGAGACTAAAGGAGCTTAATATGTATGTGGAAAAGAGGGAGAGGGGGGACATGATAGAAACTTTCAAGTACCTCAAGGGAATAAACAAAGTCCAAGAGGGGAGCATCTTTCAGAAAAAGAGATGTGCAAGAACAAGGGGGCACAATTTGAAGATGGGGGGACAGCTAGAGGCAATGTGAGGAAGTATTTTGCATGGAACCGCTTTTCTGAGGATGTTGTGGGGTCAAAAACAGTGGGAGAATTCAAGAATGCATGGGTCAGACATAAGGCAATTCTGGTGGGGAGGTAGGAGGAAGTAGGCTGTTGGTTAACTAGAATCTGCAGCTTATCCAATAGGTAGTGAAATGGGCAGCCTAGGTGGGCCAAGCGGTCCTTCTCTGCCGTCAAAATCTATATGTTTCTATAATTTTGGACATCTTTCTTATCTCCTTTTTTGAGAATATGTGTTACCATTGCTTCTATCCATTCTAATAATATGCTACCCTCATCTTATGAAGCTGCAAATAACTTTGTAAGTGGACCCACAAGGTCATCTGCTAGTTCTCCGAGTAGCCTTGGATGAATGCCATCCGGTCCTGCTGATTTGTCTGGTTTAAGTTTCCTGAGTTTGTCCTTTACTACTTATTTGGTGATCACTAGTTCTTAATATTATGGTCTACTTGCTTATAAATGCAGTTTATTGGTTCCTTAGGCTGATAAGTGGTTAGGAAGTATTTATTTAATTCTGCAGCCATATCCCGTTCTGCCTCTACTAACTTATCACCTATCTGTAATGGTCCGACACTTTTCTGATTTCCCATAAGACCTATATAATTAAAAAAAATGTTATTGTCTTTTACTAATGTTGCCAGCTTATATTCTGCCTTGCTTTTAGAGGTTTTAGTTAAGTGTTTACATTTATTAGCTAGTTTTTATAGTTGTTCAAGTTTTCCACTGTTGGTTGTGTTTTGTATTTTTTGGATAGTTTCTTTTTGATGTTGTTCCTTATGTGTTTGCCACACCATACTGACACTCTTTCAGATTTGTTGTATTTTTACTTCTCTGGTATCCATGTTTTGATACAGTGGTCTATTTTCAGTTTGATTTTAATCCAAATACCCTGTAACCCTAGACCCCGGTTACCCCCCCCCCACAGCGACATTTACCGGCGAAGTCCCCACAGCGACTACAGGCTCTTAGCGCAGTGGAGACCCACTGAACAAGTGCTGTCTGTCGGGGTCCTACACCCCCAATCAGCTCTGACTGGAGTTGAGAATCCTTAGTGGGGTGTGGGGGGTTCACGAGGCACAGCCTCAAGAAACAAAGACAGAAATAGCGAACCGGCAGCCGGGTTGCAGAATACGGTTGACCTGCCAGTGTTGCTGACAGGACATTCGACAAGATTTTCATCAGACTCCTGTCGTGGATCCCCCTAGACCCTATAGAGCTTCTTCCCAGTTCCATTCTTCTAAATACAGCCTCATTTTATTGAAGTCCACTTTATGGTAACATTTTAGTATGGTTTCTCTTTTGCAGCCTCCCATATTGTATCAGCCAGTATGGAGATCATGTTGTGATCACTATGCCCTAGAGGGTGTAGTACCTTCAGACTATTAATCTTGTCTGCAAAATTACAGAAAACTAGATCTAATTTGTCATCTCTCCTAGTACTCTCAGTGACTATTTGGTCTAAGCTTTTCTGAATTGGTGTCTCAATGAACTTATTTTCCAAGGGGGTCAACCCTTCAAGCTTAGTCCAGTTTATATTTGGGTAATTGATATCTCCTAGAAGCATGTAATCTCCATTTATGTCCATCATATCAACTGCTGCAATAAATTGATTATTTCTTCTGTACTAAGGTTGGGAGAACAGTATTCTACTCCCACTGTGAGTTTTTTTAGTAGGCAACTGGATCTTGACCCATAAGAGCTCCACATCATCAAGATTTCTCCATTAAGTTTTATTTCTTGTGCTTGATGTCATCAGTTATATAAATAGCTATGCCTCCCCACGCTTTACTTGACAATCTTTATGGAATAAGGTATACCTGGTATTTCTGAACCCCAGTCACCTTCCTTATACCACGTCTCAGTCACTGCACATATTGTCATTTCTTCTTTGTATAATTTAAGTTCACCTATTTTATTTCTCAGACTCCTTGCATTAATTATTAGAATTTCGAGTTCTTTCATCCTGTTCCTTTTTGTTTTAATGCTGGTTTGGATTATACTAGTTTTGTTTTTGTAGTGGTACCACTACTTAGAAATCTTGTACCACATGTGTCCCTTCATCCCTGACATTGTAGTTTAAAGTATCCTTAATACAATCACTGAAGAGTTTACCCAGCAGGTCACTTCCTGCTCTGCTTAGGTGTAGTTTATCTTGACAATATAAATGTTAGTAATGAAACATCTCCCAAGTTCTAAGACATTTGATTCCATTGATTAGACACCACTGTCTGAGCCAATTATTTATTTTTTTAGATGTATTTGTTTTGTGATTCACTCTAGGCGTTGGCAGAATTTCAGGAAAAATAGTTTCACACAAATTTTGATAGTATTGAGTATATCTCTTTGTAGGCTGTTAAATATATCCTCAACCGAGTTGTTCCTATGTGTATCAATACCAATGAGTTCTCTGGTGCTTTTTTCATCATATCTGGATTATGGTCAACAGATCTCGACTCCTGCACCTGGAAAAAAGTAACTTGTTACTGTTTGCTCACCTAGTTTGGTGGTAAAGTGATCAGTGTACTTGATTATTGAATCACCTAGGATAAAAACTGCCCTATTTAAGTGAGATTCTGATTCTGTTCTAATTTCTGTTTCATTTTCCACCCCTTGCATAACTGTATATTCATTTGTTTCAAGCCTAGATTCCCTACCACTATCTCTTACGCTGTGCGTTACTGTCTGAGTACCATTACCCAAGACCAGGTTAATAACCAGATCCATCAGATCATCAGTTTATTGTTCTACATTATCAACTAGTTGGATAAAAGGTGCAAACTGGTTTTGAGTAGGGATACTAAACTCCATAGTTCTCCTCCCTTTTTAAGCGTGTTTGTCTGTTCTGTCTGTTCCATTGCTTCCTTCATTCTTCTGCTCTCCGTATCTTTTCCCCATTGCTTCCACTATTCACTCGCCTGTTACAATCTATTAACTTTTTACCAGATAGGCTTTTGATGCATTTTAGTTCAAATTCTAGACCAATCAGTTTTATTCCAAGTTCCTTCAGCTCTATACATTTTGACAGGGATAAGAGTCAAAGTCCATTACTTCAACTAGGTTAAACTTAATATAACTGCAGCATGTCACTCCTATTTCACCCCTGTTAATGTTACATAATTGGTGTCCATGATTTATTTTTGTGTTATCTGGCAGGACAAATGTCCACTCCATTAAATTCATTATTGTATATGCTCTTACTTCTACAATTGTATTAGCAAATGTTACTGCTTATCTTTTCCTGTTTACTTGTTTTTCTCCTTTGTTCCACATGAACCTACCTAATTACTTTCTACCTTCTCTTCTTTGTGGTGTATTTTCTCCAGCCCTCCTCTCCTCCTCCGACTGACACTGACAGGCACCGCTGGCCTCTGCCTGCATCAAATCTGCGTTCACCTCCGCTCGCTGGAGTCTAGCCTTATATTGCACCCTCTTGTCATGTTGTCTTGTCACTATGGCAGTACTCACTGCTCAGCACTCTTACTTGCAAAACAACAGATCTATGAATACAACCTGTCCTTAAAAGGACTGGTTAGCCATCATCTGGCTCCCTAAAGGGGGTTCCCAAAACACCTAAAAACAAGGTGTCAGTCAGTGCCAGTAACCCTTATGGAGTGGGGTTGCCGGTACACCGATATGCACTATTCAGAGCCCAAGCATTCAATGTTCAAGTATAATACAGATGACTGACTTCCCTTGCAGCAACACACACAGGAGTAAAGCGTTTAAAACTGCTGCCTTCACCTGCAGTTGGTACTGCCAGACTTTGTGGTCTCAAGGTAGCCCCTCTCTGATATTTCTGCTGGCTGAGTCAACCTTATATTGTGCCCTCTTGTGACACTGCCTTGTCGCTATGGCAGTGCTCACGGCTCAGCTCTCTTACTTGCAAAGCGGCAGATCTATGAATAGAACCTCTCCTTAAAAGGACTGGTTAGCCATCACCTGGCTCACTAAGTGGGTTCACAAAACACCTAAAAGAAGGTGTCAGTCAGTGCTAGTAACCCTCGTGGAGCGGGGGGTTGTCGGTATGCCGATATGCATTATTCAGAGCCCAAATATTGCAATGTTCAAGTATAATACAGATGGCTGTCTCCACCTTTACCAACACATACAGGAGTAAAAGAGTTTAAGCAGGCCCAGTGGCACTGAGGGTTGAGGCGCTAGACACCACACACCTGATCGCTACCGATGACCCCGGTTAGGGAATGAGCCGGGAAGTTGGGGTTAGCAGAAAGGGAGAGGACTGAGCATCCCGAGAAGGACAGCTCTCTCTCTCCTGGGAGGAGGGGCTCCTGCTTGGTGTGGCGCTGGCCCCTGGCGGAAGCTGGAGACATAGCAAGCATCAGAATGTGAAAGAAGGGCTGGGTGTGGCAGATGTCAGTGGAAATGCCTTGATGTCGGGGCGCTGACCACTCCCCTACACAACAAGAGAAATGTCTTCCAGCTCCGAGGTAGATGGAGCACCGGAGCTTGCCCTCAATGTGCAGCCGCCTTCCTCACACCTCTCGACCGATGAGACCAGAATGTTCGGAGTGTTTGGGCCCCACCTTGTCCCCGGTAAACTGAGGCTCCATGGGTGACAGTGGCAGATCATGTAAGGTGGTTTGCAGAGGGATGACTCCTAGGTGCTCCCGAGGATATCGGAGCTGGAGGGAGGGGGAGAAAGACAGAAAGTATAAAAAAAAAAAAAAGTTGAACACCACTGCCTTCACCTGCAGCCGGCACTGCCAGACCTTCATGGTCTCGAGTTAGCTCCCCTCTGAAGAGATGAAAGAAACAAAAAGCTCGAGAACTTCCTGCAGTCTTTCATATGGTGAACATAATACCTGAGTATTCTATGTACATCTAGAGTATGGAGCAATGTTTCCCCTGGATTGACACACTGAGAAAATAAAACAGGCAGGTGGATAGTCGGATTCTGGGTAAACACAGACACCATCTTTGATAAGAACTTGGGGTTAGTACGCAAAGTCTTTGTGGCAAATCAAATAAGGAGGTTCACACATAAGAGCCTGAAGCTTGGAAATCCTTCAAGCTGAAGAAAGAGCAACTAAAAATTAACACTTTCCATGACAGAAAGCGTAGCTTACACATCGTGGCAGGCTCAAAAAGAGCCAAAGTAAGTTTCTCTAGAACAAAATTCAGGTCCCAAGTCAGGACAGGATTACAGATGAGAGACTTGAAGTGTAGAATGTCTTTCAAGAACATATGGGACGCCACCAGCCGTTCCACCATAAGGCCATCAATAGGCACATGAAATGATGAAACAGCAGTCAGGTGCACTTTGATAGAAAGTATTGCAGTCCAGCATCTGAAGAGGACAGCAAATACTCCAGAATCTGATTGACTGAACAAGTGAAGGGATCCAAATGATGGGAACCGGTCCACAGAGCAAACCGCTTCCACTGCATGGAGTAAATGGACCTGGTGGAGGGTTTTCTAGCAGCCACCAGGACATAAGCCACTGCGACATCCATATCTAGCAGTGGTATGTCTTCAGGAGCCATGCATGAACATGGAGGACTTTGAGGTCCGGATGGACCAGAGTGCCCGGCTCCTGTGATAGCAAGCCTTTGCACAGAGGCAGAGGTGCTGGAGGTTCCACTGCCAACTGCTGCAGTAAGGGGAACCAGATCTGATGAGGTCAGAAGGGGGCAATGAGAATCAGAGAAGCTCCATCCATCTGGAGCTTGATCAGCACCCGCTGAATTAGAAGAAAGGAAGGGAAGGCGTAGAGGAATCTACCTTTCCAAGAGAGGGACAGTGTGTCTCCCAAAAAAACTCCAGGCCCTGGAGCAAGCAAACAGAAAAGTGGCAGTTTTGCATTGAGAGGGGATGCAAAAAGTTCCAACTCTGGATGACCCCCACCTGTCGAACAGGTCTTCAACCACCAAGGTCAGCAGCTCCCACTCATGCATTCTGGACTGCGACCTGCTTAGCTCATCTCCCAGGATGTTTTGGATGCCTAAAACATGTGCAGCCAACACCTCTAGACTGTGTTCTAGAGTCCAGTACCAAACCCTCACTGTTTCCTGCACAGGGAATAAGAATGAGTTCCCCCCTGCTTGTTTATGTAGAGTACTACACCAATGCTGTCCATCTGCACCAGTAGGTGCCCCAGGGACAGATGGTTCTGGAAGACTTTCAGATCATACAGAATGTCCCTCATCTCTATTACGTTTGTGTGGAGGGAAGTCTCCACTCTGTTGCATGTTCCTTGTATCTGATGGGGCCCCAGATGTGTCCCCCAACCCATCCCCAAAGCATCTGTGCTGAGGATCTGATGAGGGGAGAGGATTAGGGAGGGAACCCCTGAGAGCAAGTTACTGGGTTCCATCCACCACTGGAGCACCTTCTTTACAGAGGATGTTACTAGAACCATCCATTCTAGATCATTGGTGCGTTTATCCCACTGGATTCCTAATGTCCATTGGGGGATCCTCATGTGCAGCCATGCTAGGGGTACCATGACAAAGGCCACTGCCATCACCCATTTCATACCTGTTGTTGTATAGATGGTGCTTATTCTATCAGGTGCTTTGTCCTATCCTGGGGCAGGAAGGCTGAGCCTTGAGCAGTATCCATTATAGCCCCTATATACTAGAAGTGGTGATAGGGAGTTGACTGTCTTAAGCAAGTTGACTGTAATCCCTAGGGCTGTGAACAGCTGTCTTGCACATGAGAGGGTCTGAGCCAGTTGCTCCTTGGGCTTAGCTTGACTAACCAGTGATCCAGATAGGAAAAGACATAAAGTCTCTCCCTCCAGAGGGCTGCTACCACTACTGCTAAGCATTTGGTAAAGACCTGCTGTGCAGATGACGAGCCAAAGGGCAAAACCCTGAACTGGTAGTGCTCTTCCTAAAAAGGAACCTGAGGTACTTCCTGTGGGGAAGGCAAACCCTATTATGCAGGTAA
The DNA here is from genome assembly GCA_016271365.2 of Neoceratodus forsteri. Classification (NCBI taxonomy): domain Eukaryota; kingdom Metazoa; phylum Chordata; order Ceratodontiformes; family Ceratodontidae; genus Neoceratodus; species Neoceratodus forsteri. The sequence continues at coordinate 1,198,930,681 of CM057452.1, forward strand.
GTATCCTGCATGTCCAGGGAGCATATCCAGTCCCATTTTTGCAGAAGGGGTAGCAGACCTTGCAGAGAAACCATCCTGAACTTCTTGTACTGAATATAGAAGTCCAGATCCCTCAGATACAGAATGGGCCTTATGTCCCCATGGATTTGAGGACTAGGAAGAAATAAGAATAGAACCCAGTGTCCATTTGTTCCCAGGGAACTGATTCTATGACACTCTTGTGCAACAGTGTATGCACTTCCTCTAGTAGCACTGGTATGTGATCTGAGGATACATTGAGGGAATTAGTGGAAGGTCTGGAGGCAATGCCAGAATTCTAGAGCATGGCCCTGTTTTATTAATTGCAGGGCCCAAGCATCTGTTGTAACCTCTCTCCACTGTTCCAAGTGGAGAGAGAGGCTTCCGATCCCACCACCTCCGGATTTTGTACTGGAGGCTGGGGGTCTAATAAGGAGTCATGCTGAAGCAGATCCGGTGGCCAGAGCCGCACCTCCTCTAGGAGCTTTGGAATCGGTACCTGTGGAGTTGGAGTTGGCAAAGCTGCTCTGCTTTTGCTCTGTTGCCTGGCCCTGACCTAGGTCTACTGGTAGCTCTGTGAAAAGGCACCCTGCTCTACTTCTTGGTTGTGTGTGGTAGAGGGAATGGACTGAACTTAAGAGTCCGTACCAAGGCTTGCAGGTCGAGAGGATATCCTGCACATCTGCCCCAAAGAGCTTGTCTCTTGTAAAGGTGCATTCAGAATGGATTGCAGGACATCACTAGCAAATCTTGAGACTCTCAGACAAGAATGCCTTCATAAGCAGATGCCAGCCACAGCTGCTCTGATCATGCATCTGAAATATCGTAGATAGACCGTGAAGGATGTTTACCCACCTTAGCCTCAGTCTGAAGGGTCTCGAGCATCTCCTGTTTCTGGGGACACTCTGGGAGAAGCTGGGCTGCTGCTTTAGCCTTTTTCCAGAGGGTATTCTGGTATTTGACCATATGGGCATGAATTTGCTATTCTGAGGCCCAGTGTGGCAGAGACAAAGGTTCTGTTTCCCATGAGGTCCAGTTTCGTTTACTCTGTATCTGGGGAAAGAAACTGAGATGTTTAGGCATCTTAGAGTTATCATGGACTGCCTTTATCACAACCGAATCAGCCTCAAGTTAGCCTGTGAAAAAAGGATTTCCTGAGGGGGCCTGCTACAGCTTGTCTGCCATTCTAGGCATGGAAGGGATATCATTAACTGCTATTCTGAGAGTGCTGTGTCTGTAGCAGTAGGTAAAACAGTTTCCATGTGGGTAAAGCACAAAGAAAATGTAAAGTTAAAATCAGGGGAACACTTGGGTTTAATATTGAGAGGCTTAAGGATAATGCTTTGGCTACAAATGTCTTGAAATGTGGTCCACACCATCATTTTTAATTAGTCATTGATGCCCGATGGAGAGGTGGAAATAACAGCCATCACAGAGACATGGGCCACACCAAACCACAACTGGGACCTCGCAGTCCCTGGGTACAGAATGTATAAATAAGTAGGGAGACTGGAATGGGGAAGTGGGTCTGCATGTGAAAGAGGGGATAAACTGTACCAGAGAGGAAGGGGCAGATGGAAAGAAAGAAGCGTTATATGTGCAGGTACAATCCACTAAAGGGAGGAAACTAAGATGGGGGTAGTTTACAGACCACCTTCACAGGATGGAGAGTTAGACAAGGTACTGGTGTCCCAAATCATGGAAATTGAAGGCAAAAGGGAGGTAGTAATAACAGATGATTTCAATCTGCCTGGGGTGCACCGGAAAATCCTGGCTGCCTCTAGCACTACAGAGCACGTGCTGATGGAAGCATTCCAGAGTGAATTCCTGACACAGAGTGTCATGGAAGCCCACTACGAGTCGGCTGTACTGGACCTGGTCCTGTCCAACTGTCAGCATGACCAGGATGTAAGGTTGAAGCACCACTTGCAGGGAGCAACCACCATGTGGTGTGTGGTTCCACCTGAACATGCACAGAGGGATGGTTGGGACCAAATTGACGGTTTTGGATTTCAGGATGGACAACTTTAATAAGATGGGAGAAATTCTGCTAAGACATCTTGTTAGATCAGAAAGGAGATGGAGGTGGAAAAGAAATGGGCCACAATAAAGGAGAGACTGATGTAGGCCACCAGTGAGTGTGCAAAAATCAAAAGCAAGAAATCTAAGGCCAAAAAGCCCAGCTGGAATGGAAAGGAAGTGGCAAATGGGATAAAGGAAAAGAAGGCAACCTTCTGGAAGTATGAAAGTACTCAGAATAAGGAGAATAGGGAGGTCTACAGTGCTAAATCAAGGGTGATGAGCAGAGTGGTTAGGGAGGCAAAGGCTGTGGGGAACTACATCTGGCACAGGGAGTAGAATTGAGTAAGAAGGCCTTCTTCAAATATATAAGAGAGAAGAGGGATATTAAAGATGAGATTGCTAGGTGAAAAAGGAAGGGGATTGGGCAGAAATAAGTGAATAGAAAGCACAGGTGCTTAACTAGTACATCTGCTCTGTCTTCACTAGCCAGAAGGATGGACCAGTGCCACGGGGCGGGGGGATGGGGAAGGAGGGAGTCACAAATGGCATAACAGAGGTAGACAGAGTGCACAAGGTTCTAAAAGCCCTGAAGGTGGACAGATTCCTAGGCCCAGACACAGTGCATCTGGAGTGTCCTATGGGAAGTGGTGGGCTCTCGGCAGACCTATTTAACACCTGTCTGGAGTCAATGCGTGTGTCCCAGGACTGAAGTGCGTATGTGGTGCCGCTCATAAAGATGGTCCAATGGATGAACCAGGGAATTATAGGTCAATCAGTCTGACCTCAATAGTGGGAAAACTGATGCAGACTATCCTAGTTTGTGTCAGAGGTCCTGCCAGATTAATCTGATTGACTTTTTCAACTGGGTGACCAGGACAGTGGACAGGGGCCAAGAGTTTGATGTCCCATATCTGACCTTCAGCAAGGCTTTTTACTCAGTGCCTCACAGGAGACTGGTCAGGAAGCTGGAAGACCTAGTGGTGGAGACCAAGCTTGCTAGGTGGATCAAGAACTGGTTACAAGACAGAAGCCAAAAGGTGGTGGTTGGGAAGGGGATTTTGAAAGACACGCCAGTGACCACCGGGTCCCATAAGGCTCAGTGCTCAGCCTGGTGTTAACCTCTTCATTAGTGATGGAGTGGATGGGATCAAGGGCAGAATCAGCCTGTTTGCAGAGAATACAAAACTCTGTGGGAGGGTGGACATGAACGAGGGAAGACATGAACTAACAGAAGACCTGGCTAGGTTAGAGAAGTGGTGTGGCATTAGGCAACTTCAATGCCAGAAAGTGTAGTTATGCACTTCGGGGGTTGAAAACCCAGAGACCAAATGCCGGCTGGGTGGTGTGCAGATCACCAGGTCAGAGGAAGAAAAGGACCTGGGGATTATCATCATGGGTAACCTGAAGTACACTGCAGGACAGCAGCAGCAAAAGCAAACTGGACACCATGCTACATAGCCAGGTGGCTTACCAGCAGGAAGGCAGAGGTCACACTATTGCTGTACAGGTCACTGTGCACCTAGAATACAGGGTGCAGTATTGGTGCCCATATCTTAAGAAGGATGTTAACTTGCTAGAGACAGTCCAGAGAAGGGTGACCAAGATGATTCAGGGCCAGCAGGGCAACACTACAAAGAGAGGCTGAAGAGACTCAACATGTACTCCTTTAAGGATAGAAGACAGAGGTGGATATGATCGAAACCTTCAAATGCCTTAAAGGTATTGACAGAATAAATACGGAGGGTCTCTTCAGTCTTAGTTGGAACATAAGAACATAAAGTGCCGGCAGAAGGGATCTATATGATACATCTAGTCTGCCCATGTAGGCTAACCCCCTCCTAGTCTCTTTACTGTCTTAGGTTTCCACAGTGCCTATCCCATGCTAGTTTGAACTCCCTTACTGTTTTTCCTGCCACAACCTCTGGGGGCAGACTGCTCCAGGGCTCTACCACTCTTTCCGTGAAGAAAAAGTTTCTGCTGTTTGTTCTGAAACTACCTCCCTTCAGGCACATGCTGTGCCTCCTTGTTTGTGTAGACGAGTTTTCTCTGATGAGATTTTATGTTTGTACTGAGTCGATTCCTTTGAGGTATTTAAATGTCTCTATCATATTCCCTCTGTCCCTTCTCCTTACCAGCGAGTACATTTTGAAATGGTTTAGTCTTGATTCGTAAGGTTGTTTGTGCAGTTCGTGTATCATCTTCATAGCTCTTCTCTGCACATTCTCCTGGTGATCTTTGTCCCTACTGAAGTGTGGTCTCCAGAACTGGATGCAATACTCCAGGTGAGGCCTCAACAAGGACCTGTACAGCAGGATTATCACTTCACTTTTCCTATTCATGATACCCCTACCTATGCATCCGAAGATGCCACAAGCTTTTTGTGCTGCCTTTTCACATTGCCTGGTTGTTTTTAAATCATTAGATGCAAGTACTCCTAGATCCCTCTTAACCTTAGTTTCTGTCAGCTGTTACCCTCCTAGAGTATATTTCCTGCCTAGGTTCTTAATTCCCAGGTGCATAACTTTACATTTCTTGGCATTGAATTTTAACTGCCACTGTTTTGAAAATTCTGCCAACTTTTTTAGTTCAGAGACCATTCCTGACCCCCTTCTTGCTTGTTAACTCTGTTGCAGAGCTTGGTGTCATCTGCAAACAGGCATACCTTTCTCTGCAAACCCTTCACAATGTCACTGACGAATATGTTAAATAGAATTGGCCCCAACACTGATCCTCGTGGACACTGCTGGTTACCCCACCTTCCTTTGACAGAGTGCCATTTACCAACATCATCTGGTTCTCCCATGGAGCCAGTTCCTAATCCAACCAACTATCTTATGGGCCACTCTTGTGTATTCCAACTTGTTAAATAGCCTCCTATGAAGAATGGATTTGAATGCCTTACTGAAGTCCAGATACGCTATGTCTACTGCTCCCCCAGGTCCACCGTTCTGGTCACCCAATCAAAGAAATTAATCATGTTTGTCTGACATGACCTCCCTGCTGTGAAGTTATGCTGCTTTGGGTCCAGTTGGCCAGTTGCTTCTAGATGCTGTATTATTCTTCCTTTCAGTAATGTTTCCATGATTTTCCCCACAACTGAGGTGAGATTGACTGGACGGTAGTTTCCAGCGTCTTCCTTACTCCCACTTTTGTGCACCAGTATCACCTTGTCTTTTTTTCAGTCATCTGGTACTGTGCCACTCTACAGCAACTTATTGAAGAGGTCTGCTAATGGGGTGGCAAGTTCTTCTCTGAGTTCTTTTAATATTCTCAGGTGGATACCATCAGTCCCATTGCTTTGCCAGTCTTTAATTGTTTTAGTTCTTTCTGGACCCTTTCTGTTGTGAAGGAATTTGTATTGGCTTCACTGGTGCGGTGTCCTTCATTCTTTAGTACTGGTCCTCTTCCCTGATCCTCTTTAGTGAAGACTGAGCATAAGTATTTGTCTTGAACCTCTGCCTTCTGTCTGTGAGTCACATCAACTAGGCTATGGGCATTGAGACAGAGTGCCCACCAGCTCTGGCTGTTCTTGCTTGCTGTGTCATTACTTACATCATGCCATTTGATTGGTTTGGCTTGTGTTCCCCTCCCAGTGCATCCCAGCATTCCACTGGCCTTTAGTGCTGCTTTTTCACACTGCTTTCCCACTTTCAAGACATCTGAGATTGTGATTCTAAATCGCGTTCCTAGTTGAAGGCAGCTAGTCTTTCCCCTCCCAAGTAATACATCTTCTGGGAATTGCAGTGGATCAACTCTCTTCGGTCAACTGAGACAGATGGACTGCACAGCTACATGCTATTCTGGGACGCAGAGCAGAGTGCTGACAGCTGTGATCGCTGGAAGGAGCAGGAGTTCTGAGAGGCCTGCCCAAGCCTTTTAAAAGGTATTCCACCATTGCTTGAATCAAGGAACTGAGGCTGGTCTGGTGTGCAAAGAAGCCAGATACAGTTGTAATCTTGGAACTCTTTCCAGACTTACTTGTGCTGCAGATAACATACGGTTTTGCCTCCCCAGTTCCCGCTTTCCCCCTTCAGTACCTGGAATTGGGGTGGTGGTCAAGCCCATTCCAGAGAAGAGAAGCGGGGGTGGCCCTGCAGAGGGACGGCCACTGTGGGAGACATTCAGCCTACAAAGTATTTATTTATTTATTTTTAATATGTCTTTGTATCTGTCTATTGCCAACTGATAATAGACAACAGATAATAGTAGATCCTAGTGCTTTGCTTTTAACTTGCTTTTAGACTGTTTAGATATTCATTTGTTTTTTCACAGACTATAGTGTCAGATAACTTAAGCTTTTAATAAAATTCTAATAAGATTTTAATGTGCTTAAGATCCCTTGGGAATTCAGGCCATTTGGGCAAACTTGGGCAAATTTATAGCTAGACAGTGTATCGTAGATTAAGCATAGTCCTCCCTTCCTCCTTTTTATTCTTTATTTGTTCTTTTTTACTTTCTATTTTCTGCTGTTTGATTATTTAGAGATTTAACATCTAACAGAATAAAAGATGATAGAAAAATTGTGATATAACTCATGCGAATGGTTAGTGGCAGTAACTAAGTATTTAAATTGAGCTTCTAACTTATTACTTGAAATTACGGGACTCACTCAAAGCATTAGCATAGGTTCTGATTGATAAACTGAGCTGACTCAGTATCTGATAGAGTTATCATTTTATTAAAATATGCATCAAATTTGGTGAAATTTGTATGGCGAGAAGATAAATAATTAATGGAATGGAATAATTGAATAAAGGACATGAGCAATCTATGCCTTTCTCATTTTACATGCTGGGATACTCCATTTTTTTGGGACTGGTAAACTGACTCACTGCAAACTGATAAATTGTCTAAATGACTAACTGATAACAGCTTAAGGTACCTGGTAAATCTAATTAACCTCGATTAACCTAAGAGGTGTTTAATAGCGAACCCTTTCAGTTCGCTTTGACTGCAAGCGCCGAAAATAAGCTGTTTTTACTCTGTTCCTTCTATGGACATGCTGCAAGGTTAAAACAATGTATTTTAAATTAAAACCCTATAACTTATCAAAGTTAAGCCTGAAGCCTTAATCTAAAATTGGCTTCGCTCTATAACTAACTTGTAAAACTTGAAAAGGTTTGATACCTTCTACCGTTATCTGACGAAATATAAATAAACTACTAAAGTGCCCAGAGTCTGATAAAGGCGCTGCCATAAAAAACGGCTATACTTTGTACTTTATAGAAGTATTAGGCCTGCAAGTTGTGAGTTCTTTGGAATCTGGAAAACTCCATGTAATTTAGTTGGGCACTCATAAGCGATACAGTAGACAAGAGCTTAAAGGGTTTAAGTATTCAGGTAAATATACTTGATAGTAATTGATGCATTATCTTTTCTTCACACAAATAGCAGTTTAATAGAAAGGGATCTAAGAGCGAATAACTACGCATCTAACACTAGTTGTTTGTTTTTGTTTTAATATTTAACAGCTACAAATAATTGAAATAGCTCAAATACTTGTAATAGTACTCCAGTCTGTTTTAGAAATATTAGGTAACTCAGTTTGGGAGGGAAGAGGAGCACTTTTGCCATTTCAGTATCACCTCCTCTTTTGGTTTACTCCATAATGTCTAGCTACTATGGATAATTCTTGGGAAAACCAACAGTAAGAACTGCAACAGAAAATCTCCTCTTCATAGACCATTTGAAAACAGCTAGAATGGCCAGGATGATTAGAGATTCAAAGAACTGCTAAATTTGCTCTTGGAGTGGTGTTTGCCCTGCTTTGCGTACTTAAAAACATTTTGGACTTGGGATTGAGCTGCTGATCTGGGGTCTACTTCAAAACTGGTATTTTCCTTTTTCCCTTTTCTATGAAACTGGTTTATAGTCTGCGTACTTGATTTTTGCTCTCTGACAAAGTTCTGATTCAACAATATAATAACTTTATAAGACCTCCACTCCCCTGAAAAGAAAATAATAAGAATTATGGAAGAAGAAAGGACGTACTTCTTCTGTAAGAAGAAGAACTAAGAAGGAAACAGGGCAATGGGGTTAAGACTTGATTGACTTTATTCTTGTACTGTTTTAATCCCTCCTGGTTATTACCTTTACATTGTGTTTATCTGTTTGATTTATCTGCCTGTATTGTCTGAGTTCTAAGGATTTAAATTGAATATCAGAAGTGGTAAAATAGTAAATGCTTTACAGAATATGCCACAGAAAGGGGGAACATCTAAGAAGGGTTGTGTGTTTAAGGGAGAATTAGAGATTACTACACTTACTCCAATAGAAGAAAAACTGATTTTTAAGGATTCAAAGACTCAAACACAAAAAATTAAAACCCCTAGCAGAAATGTGAAAAAATAACTAAAAAGAATAAAGGAAATCCCAACACTCAGACTACACAAACAGGGGAGGATGGAGTAAAGGAAGTCTCTGGAAAAGATAGTAAGGACAGTGAGGTGGGAGGAAATGGACCAGATTTAATGTATATTACAACCCTTAGCAACAGAAGAGATGGGAACTCCAAATATCCTGGTAAAGGAACATGGAGAAGATAGTGATAAGAGGGGAGAGAAAAAAAAAGCAAAGAAGTTGACAGATGGCCCTAATCATAGAACTTCCCAAAAAGTAATTTCCGATTTCTTCCCTAAGAAAGAACAAATTAAGACTACATAAATAAAAGCAAAACAAACAAATACGGTTACTATGGAAACAATAATGAACAAAAGAGGAAGTAGTCAAATTCTACAAGTAGAAGCTGATCAGGATGGGGTAGAAAAATTAAATAGGGAAGTTACAAGATTGGGCCCATTCAGCCCACTACACATATCAGGAGATTCAGTATTATTAGATATAACAAGAAAATCGATTCAAAATATTTCCATACTAGCTGGGTCACCAATACTGTATTTCAAAATCTGGATAATGAAGTTGAGCAAATAAACCTGGAACCTGAATTTCTAGCACAATGCCCAGATACATTGTCAAAATATATAATAAAAGCATTAGCTCACCTAGTGATGGCAAATATAGTCCTTTAGAGGCACTGACTGATATTAAAGGAACATTTTCTGGATTTACTAACGATTCTTGATCGTCCGGATAAACCTGAGAAGAAAGTAAATGACTTAAGAGTCCAAGTTAAGCAGACAGAGGCCGTCTCTTTCATCGGTGCTTATACCAAATACCCCAAAACAAGTTTAAATATACCAAAAAAGAAAAATCAAAGGGCAAAGGAAAGAAAAAAATCATAATAAAAGGAGAAAAATGATAAAGATCAAAACTAAATAACTCAATAGAAGAGAAGGAAAGGAAACAAGAATCAAGTCATGATGTGAGACCCCCCAGAACCCTTAATTGTACTAGGAAAGGAAAAATACCTGGTCTTTCTGAAAATAACAATGCTGAGGAGAAAATAAAATAAGACAGGACAAAATCTCATGAAAGGAATGCTGATAAACACAAAGAAAGTAAAACATCTGATAATGCACAATCCATAAGGAAGCTAGCGGAAATGAAGCAACAATAAGAATAAAGGAATACATATCAAAATGCTATGAAACCCAGAAATCTTAAAAGAGCTGACTGAATACCTCTTTAATGCGGAACTGGGGGTTAATACCAGCACTGATGATATAATCCTAGTACATAGAGATGTACAAGATGAGGAAGCCCCAGTCTATGTTCTGATAAGTGAAATGGAACTGGCAAAAGTATGGTTTAAACAACAAAGCTTACATATACTAGGGATAGAGTTGCAACCATCTATAACTTGGCAGACAATTCAAGGTAAAACATAGACTCTGATGGCAGATAAGAGACCACTTGGCCCACCTAATCTGCCCATTTCCTACCTACTGGAAAAGCTGCAGATCCTAGTTAACAAACAGCCTACATCTTCCTAATCCCCCCACCAGAATTGCCTTATGTCTGTCCTATGCATTTTGAATTCTGCCACTGTTTTGACCCCACAACTTCCTCAGAAGGTTGTTCCATGCATCCACCACCCTCTCTGCGAAAAATACTTCCTCACATTACCCCTGAGCCATACCCCATTATCTTCAAATTGTGTCCCTGTTCTTGCACATCTCTTTTCTGAAAACAGAACAGAGAAATCTGATGAGGGAGATAGCTCAAGAAACTTTTACCACAATACTAGCACAACTAAAATGGGATTTTACCCAAAATAAAACAGAGAGGGTAGTGAATGACACTTAGACTTTATCCCTTTTTGGTGTTAATGAAATTTATGGAGAAAACAATGATATGTTAAAGTCATTTGTTACAGGCTTATTAGCCAGTTTTCTGAGTACTGATATAGATAATTATTACATACAGAAGGTTGTGAGGGTGTTCCCTAAAGGGATGGGTACTCAAATTAAAAATGCAGTTCTGAGCAGGTAGCAAATACAGGGGGCAGAAAAACTGGATAAGGTAGGTTTTTTGTTAACTGATATGAATGCCCTGAAAAGAGAAGTGACTACATCAGAGCAAATGTCTCAAAATATATGACTGGAAAGAAGCAGTATACAGCATTCAAGTTTGATTGATAGCCATATACCTCTCAAGGATCAAGCTAATTTGCTTTCATGGAATATTGCTGGGAAATCTGGAAAGACGGCTGATAATGAATGGCTACAGTTTATAAATAAATTTGATATTATCCTAATTCAGGAAATCTGGGTTAAAGAGCCAGTTAACATAGACAGCTTCTGTGCATTTCATGCCCCTGCAGCTAAGATTAAGAAATATGGGAGGTTTTCTGGAGACTTAACATCTTCATAGGTGCCAGAACGGGGGGGCCACTAGGGCCATGGCCCTACCACTTTCATAAGTGGCCCTATCACTTTTTTCTATCATGGTAATATATTTAATAGAGGAACATTTAACCCTTAGGTCCTTGGCCCTACCACTTTTCAAACCATTCCGCACCACTGAACATCTTATGTTAAAATTGGTGAAAATATTACAGCCACTGAAGTTTTTAAATTGACCAAATTATATAATATTATTTTGAAATGGGTAACTACTTGTATAACATAATGAATATTTATATCCCTCCATCTAATGAAAATGTGATACTAAAAGGATTTGGACTAATTTATTTAAAGACATAGATGCTTCTATTAAAAATATCTACAAGGAATTAATATTGCTGCAGAGGATTTTAATTCTCGGATAGCCAAATATGATAACCTAAATATGTTGGGAACTGAAATGAACTTAACACAATGTAAAGTAAGAAAAATCATGGGTATATGTAAAATGCTAATGGACTGGAATTACAGAACTTGGTAGAAGACAATGCAATATTAATACTAAACAGGAGACTCACTAAAGATCTAGATAGAAAATCAAATTTGTTCTCCCATAATGGTCAGAGTTTAATGGATTACATTCTCTGTAGTCCTGAAAATTATAAATCTTTTCAGAATTTAATTATTACAACTAGAGCTGAAAGTGATCACGCCTCTCTGGAACTTACAGTTGAGCTAAATGAGGAGAAGATATTTAATAAGACTGATAACTTACAGCTACAGTTGGCCATATCTGGGAAAAAAGTACTTCTCCACCAAAGGTAAAAATGATACAATGGATGGGGTTTTACAGACTGGGAAGAAAAATGTAATGTGCTCAATAATAATCAGATTGCTAACCATTTAGATATATTTGAGCAACGGCTATGTCAACTGAATACTAATATAATTAATTTAATATGTAAAGAACAAAGTATAGATAGAGCCTATAAAGAATACATGGTTTTATAAATCATGCCATGAAGCTAAAAAGGAACTCAATAAATTGATAAGATGGACAAAAAAATCTGGCAAGGGTAAATTTCTCTAATGTTAATAAAGTCAGTAAATCATACACTAAATTTATCTAGTCAAAGAGATAAGAAGCTCTAAATAATCAATGGAATGAAATGTTCAGGGTAATTCAGGCAAAGAATAATATCAGATTTTGGAATCTGGTGTCAAAAGGCACTAATTTATATCACCCCTTTCCCACAGTGCATGCCCTGAAGGATGATTGGATTGCACATTTTTTTAAAAAAATTAATGGGAAGGAAGTTCTGGAGGTTTCTGACTCTATTAAATGAATTATGAATAGTGCTTATGAACCACTGGTTGCATCTGAGCAAGACCTCAAAGCAGCAATTGCTAAATTAAAAAAATAACAAAGCCCCCCGGTCACAATCTCATTCCCCCTGAAATGTATAAAAAAATACAGTGATTTCTGGATCCCGATACTTACATCCTTTTTCAATTCATGTTTGTGCCATAAATAAATACCAAAGGACTGGATTACTAACATTATTGTACTAATACAGAAGAAGGGATCTGTATATGATCCTAGTAATTTTAAGCCCATTAGCTTACTGAATATATAGGGCCAGATATTCAAAAGGGTTGCACCATGCGCAATAGGGTTGCGCCTGCGCAAGTCCGAACTTGCTCCATTCTGCGATATTCAGCAGGAGGCAGTTGCACCACAGAAAACATGCTGAGCAACAGCGCAATGCAAATGAATGCATGCTGAACTGGAGGGGGAGGAACCATGCATAAACTGCACAGCCCGATATTCAGCCGGGCTGTACGAGTTGTGCAGGCGCAACTCAACCTCGCGCCTGCACAACTTGAGCCAAAAAAAAGAGTTAGTGGCCACCTACAGGTGAGCTGCTGCATTGCAGGGTACAACACAGCAGCTGCCACCTGTGGCTGGCCCTCAACCCACTCTCTCATACCTTCAACCTTTGTCCCCAAATGTGGAACATTGCCTCTCAAAATGTGGAAAGAATGGGCAAAATGTGAACACTTAATCAAATCTTTACATTAGAAGCTCACAACACTGTGAAAATGTTTGCATTTATGTTCAGAAAGTCTGCTATTAATTAAAATTATATATTTTGCATCATTTACTATGGAGTTTTGCTTTAAAATGTTAACACTGAATGTGGGACAAGTCCTCACAATGTGGAACAGGGAGCTTTTGTGAAGTAAAATGAGGAACGTTGCTGGTAATGTGGTACAGTTGAGAGGTATGCTCTCTCTGTGCCTCCCCTCACCAGCCCGATCGTGGGCAGCAAAGTGTCCCCCCCAACACATCCCTGGTGGTCCAGTGGACTGATAAGCCCAATCGTGGGCTGACGTAATGAAACACCCCCCCACCTCCCGAATATATCCCTGGTGGTCCAGTGAACTGATAAGCCCGATCGCGGGCTGGAGTATTCAAACACCCCACCTCCCGATCATATCCTGGTGGTCCAGTGGACCGAAAATCCCGATCGCGGGATGTGGTTGGCAACCCCAAACACATCCCTGGTGACCTAGTGTCCCTCCACCCCACCCCACCCACCCATGAAGCCCCACCACCGCCTCCCCCGCAGCCGGCGTGGTGGCAGCATCCCACCCGCCTGCCGCCTGCGCCCACCAATTAACTGGATCACAGGCGCTGCACGCCCATTGGTGCAGAGCAAGAGCCAATGGGCGGGCAGCCCATACCGCATAAGACAGTTCAGTATTGTGAATGAAATTGTGGTGGGGTGGGGGGACACTAGGTCACCAGGGATGTGTTTGGGGGGTTGCCAACTACATCCCGCGATCGGGATTTTCGGTCCACTGGACCACCAGGGATATGATCGGGAGGTGGGGGTGTGTGTTTGAATACTCCAGCCCGCGATCGGGCTTATCGGTCCACTGACCACCAGGGATATATTCAGGAGGTGGGGGTGTTTCATTACGCCAGCCCGGATTGGGCTTATCAGTCCACTGGACCACCAGGGCTGTGTTGGGGGAGACTATTGCTGCCCGCGATCGGGCTGGTGGGGGGTATTTACACTATGCCTGCAACGGGCCAGCGGGGTGGTGGTGGTGGGATTTACGCCTTTTGCTCCACGATTGGGCTGCTGCAGGGGGCATCCTTACTCAACGGCTGCTGTTGGCAGGCGCCAGGCGCAAGTCCTCAGGGATTGGTGACCTGCATGCTAATGGCATGCAAATGGGGCCATAATCAGATGCAAATGGCCCCTGTGCCTTACATGAATTATAGCCCCATTTGCATGTCACCTTTGAATATTGGATTTTGCGATGCTTATGGTACTTGGCGCCACCGCAGTTGAATGCTCCACTTTGTCAACTTGCGGTGGTGATTCCACTGCGCCATGCACAGTGGTTGTGGTTGGGTGATATTCAAAGGAGTTGCTCAATAGCACAACTCCTTTGAATATCGCTTCTGGACACACCCCTCATGCAACTATTTTGCGTGACAAGTAGGGCTTGCTCTATGAATGGCGAGTTTGAATATCCAGCCCATAGTCTACAACCTTGCATGGATTTTACTGGATAAACTTATACATTGGATAAAAGTAACTCAATAGTATCACCATTTCAAGCCGGATTTAGAGAGAACTTCTCACAATCAATAATGTATTCTGTTTAGCCCATTTAATTGAAAAATACATATATATATATATATATATATATATATATATATTCTATACAAACAACTTCATTAATGCATCAGTTAGGGTTCTTCTACAGTGAAAAAAAGGAAATTCAATTTTAGGGTTCCACCCCTGCCACCCACCAACAGGCATTGGGTGTGCACTGGGTTCATCTGTCCCAACTCTCACTCCACCCCATGTATAAACAAGCTGAGGTGGTGCAGTGTAGGAGAATGGGGTAAGAGTTAGAATGATGACCCAATGCACACCCCGATGTCTGTGGTGGTATGGCTGGGGGTGGGGTGCAAGGGGTGGAACCCTAAAATCAAATTTCCTCACTTTTTTCGCGTAGAAGAACCTTAACTGATGCATTAACAAAGTTTTTACATAGAATTTCCTTACTTTTAAGAAAGAATAGAAAAGTAGAATGTTATAAGACGTTGGTGGGAGGCGGCCCTTTGGCCCCACGCCTCACCTAACTTGTAAGTGTTAAGCCACATTATACACCCAATGACTAAAAAGTACATTGACAACAGCAAGGCCACCCACCAAACAAATGTTAATCTAGTAGAGCAATAGAAAACGCTGTCCAGAAAACGTAAAGTGCGCCACACAATATCTCCACAAAAAATACATTGTCCAACACATAAACACCACTGTTGACATCTACAGGGCATGCTGTCGACACCATCCAAATTTCAAGTAAAAGGCCAAGCAGTGTCCGAGATATTACAAGCCAAAATTTGAAATTTTAATTCATCAGAGTAGCACAGTTCAGCACCTGTTGACATTTAACACACACAGCAATGGAAAATTACATGCATGACACTAAGGCTAGGCACCCTATCAATTTCAAGCCACCAGCAGAATCCAAAGCACTGTCTGCAACACGGAAAGTGCACCACCCACTATTTCCAAACAACATTTTCTCCAACACATAAACACCATAATTCACATCTACAGGACATGCCGTAAACACCTCCAAATTTCAAGTAAAAGACCAAACCATTTCCGAGATATTCAATCTTAAAGATTGGTAAAATTTTCCTATCTATTGCATTATAAAAATCTGGCCATCTTGTCCCTATCTCACGATCACAGATGGCAATCAAAGAATCTCATGATCAGAACGAAGCCCCAGAGTAAAACCCACCCTCATTCGCTTCTAGGACACTCCTGGGCTGAGAAAATTGATTTTTTATCTGACCATCTCATCCCTCGCCACAATGCACAATCGTGATTAAAGAATCTCATGATCAAAGAATTTGCAGGTTCGTGATCAAGAATTTGCAGGTTACAAAAAGAATAAAAACTGTTCAAATGTAAAAAATTAAAGAATTGCTGCAAACCACTACCATGGTTCATCAGAGCGAAGCCCCTGAGTAAAACCCACCCTCATTTGTCTTCCTTTTACCTAGGCGAGAAAGGTTTTTTTTTAATCTGGCCATCTCATCCCTCGCCCGCGATGCACGATCGTGATCAAAGAACCTCGCAATCAAAGAATTTGCAGGCTCATGATCAAAGAAATTGCTCACTCATGAGCAAAGAGTGAGGGACAAGATGGCCAGATTTTAAAATAGATTTTTGTAGCCTGGGGTGCTCTAGAAAGTTATATGAGGGTGGGTTTTGCTCAGGGGGCTTCGTTCTGCCCCATCTGAATAAAAAAAACATAAGTTTTTAATATCCCTGATAGTCTAGCAGCCCCCCATCATGATAATATACATAACGATCTCTGTACCCCTGGTAGTCTAGTGCCCCCATGTGTATTTTATTAATATCTCTTTTTATCCCTGGTAGTCTAGTGTCCCCCCATGTGTATTTATTTATATTTCTTGCTTATATCCCTGATAGTCTAGTGGCCCAAAGGACCCCCATTCTTTGTTCAGAAAACATACATATAAATTTTCCATTGACATAATGGGAACTTAAAACTGGCATAACTGTTGAATGCCTTAATATTTTTTCACCAAACGAAAAGCGGTATGTTCGGCAACTAAAGCTCTTTCAAACAAGCCATCTCACAGAGCAGCATGCCACACAACAGCCATGCAGGGCCACGTCCAAAATCCCAAAAGCTGCCTCCAAAAATGGATAATTTTGTATTTTTCAGCGCTTTCGTACGTAAAGACCATAAGTCCGACTGAAACACAGTTTGGCAAATCAACAGATCTACCATGCTCCACCAAATCTCAGGCAAATCCGTTGAACGGGTCCAAAGCTATTAATGCCCAAACTTTTGACTTTAGTATGTAAATGACCGCTGAACCCTAACTATAGTGGCGTGACTGCATACTATAATATATATATATATATACATACACACACACATCTATATAAATATATATATATATATATAATATACACACACAGACATATATATATATATATATATATATATATATATTTATACATGCAAAATGAAACTGTATATATTTTATGTAGATTTTTCACATGCTTTTGACTCCATTAATAGAAACACCCTTTGGGAGATTTTATTAAATACGGTTACCCCCCACACACACACTTCTGCTCCTATTTATCTGTTATATACTGCCACGATACTGCAGTTAGATATAGCAAAATGGGGATCTAACTGAATGTTTCCTCTAGCAGGGGTTAAACAAGGATGCCTTCTGGCACCATCCCTGTTTAATATATACATTAATACACTGTTAGAATATGAAGTAGAAGACAACTTGGATGCTCCAAATACAAATCACCAAATAGCACATTCATTGGCTTATGCCGATTATATCATTCTCCTGTCTCTGTCCAGGACAGGTTTACAAAACAAAATTGATATTTTCACCTAAAAATGCAAACACTTGGAATTAAAAATAAATTTAAACAAAACTGAAATAATAGTGATGGGCTCTAATTATATTAATTATTATAAAACTAAGATCTATACAGATAACCAACTAGTAGAAGTAGTTAATGAATATGTACATCTAGGAATAAAAATGACATCAGGTGCTAAATGGACAAAACATCTAAAAGAACAAAGTACTAAAGCCAAAATAATAGCTAAAGCTTTATTAAAGGTTAATACCCAATACAGAGGGAATACCATAGTACCAGCTCTTAAAGCAGGAGATGCCAAAATAAATCCAGTTCTACGATATGGAGCAGAAATGTGGGGGCCTGAAGATAGAAAAGATACAGTACTGGAAACCCTTTTAATGTATTACTATAAAACCCTGCTAAATTTCCCAAACTCAACGTCTTAACGAATGGTCAGGGCAGAATTGGAAAAGATAAAAATAAATAATATAAAAGAAATACACTAATTAAGTTACTGGATGAAAATAATTAACAATTTTGATAATTTTCTCCCAAAATATGCTTAGAAGAAAAAGAAATTGGGATACTAAAGGATTATATCAAATTTTCTCTGTATGTTCAAATGGTACTAAATAAGCAACCTACAACATTTATGGAAGTATACAGAAAGGAAAAATAACAATAGCACTCAATATAAAGAATTAAAAAAATATATATATGTATATATAAAGTCTTTAGCAGGAATAGGATATGACAACCATAAAAATCAAAATGTGCATTATGGTACAAACACAATAAGACTGACCACTTCCTAGAGGAATATTTGACTCTTCCTATTTCTATGGAACAAAGAAAACATAACATGGGCAAGATTTGAGTTAATCTTATGAGGATGGCCGCCGGGCTGGGCTGGCTGTAAGCAGTACTGAGATGTTGCTGTGGTTGTTTTGAGTTTTTTTTTTCAAGTTTGCTCATTTTTTGCGTTGTTTGCATTATATCTATTTTATTTTTTTATGTTGTTATTCGCGTGTTATTTTATGTTACGTTATCGCTTTTAACGTCATTTTTACCATTTACCATCTCTGATTAAAATCTGGTAGATTTTTCTATTTTGGCTGTGATCTGCTGATTTTTCTCACGATATTGAGCGCTTTGCTCAGAGAGTGAGCCGAAACATCAGAAAACCTTTTTTTGCCTGAGGTATTTTGAGTCGGGCAGCAGATGGGACCGTGTGACTGAGATTTGGAGTTTGAAAGTGGAGTGAAAGACTGTGGGAGATGAAGGAGTTGGCAGCTGGTTTTGCTGTGGATTGAAAGAAGTGAAGAGGCGAAATTAGAGAAGATCCTGTCCGGTAGCAGGTGCTAAGTAAACTGTTGGAGAGGAGTTTTTTCCCAGTCCTGGCCCAAACCTAGTCGTGTATTGTATGTCTGCTACTGTTGGGTGGCTGTTCCTACAATACTTCCGTTTCCTTGTTCGGCAGCGGTGGGCTGCCGTGATATTGAATGGGTCTAGGAAGAGGTTTGGGGCTGGGTGAGACTCCTTAGTGACTGGTAGTTTACCTAGAAATTCAAACGTCTGTACTGTGATAGATGCCCGATTTGCCGGGTGAAGAATCTGTTGAAACAGAGTTTTGTCTTCCCAGCTACTTTGTTTGTGACTCTGCCTTTTCTCCTCTCAGTTAGTATACTGACGGTCAGTGTGTGTGATTAAGTTTGAAAATCTGGACTGTGGATAAAAGACCTGCTCCTGAAATACAAGGCTGTGTAGTCGAGAAGATCACTGACTTTTCTGGATTGGTTACTTGAACCTGAACCTGGGGGGTACCACTGGTGGGATTTGGTGTGCGGACTGGACCCACTGTTGTCGGAGGATTAGCAGCGGGTGCAGGGGCCTTGTGGGTCTTGGGGGGGAGCTGAAGAGCTTGTCCCTCACCCAGATCTGATTCATTCAGATCCCTGCTGGTGTTCCTCTCGGGGGACGGTTTGGGGTTTGATATTGGAGAGGTTAAGAACTGGAACAAGGAGCGGCATTTTGATATGTAAGTCCATTGACCTTTGAGTTTGTGGAGAGTAATATCAGAAAGTGAGCTGGTGAGATCTCTACAGCCTAGTAAGAACGTTTCTTTTATTTTCCTGCTTGATGGACTGTTTCTTCTTTAAGACAGTTTAAAGGATTTATTCTACTCCCTGCCTGGAGGACAATATGAATGTTTTTCTCTCACAGACAGTTTAGTGACATATTGGGAACATTGAAAGTGTTTTGCTTTCTTTTTAAAGATTATTTATATATTATATCCCGAATTGTACTACTGAAGTGAGAGTTTGGTGGGGGGATATTTGTTTCTGGTGAGGTGAGAGCTCCCAGAAGTTATAAACTGTTTTGGAGAGAATTGTGGTATTTCTCAACCTTGTTGTAATAATTGTTTTTGTTTTTATTGATTTTATATTTGTTTTGTGGTGTATGATTGAGAGTTGAGTGGTTGGGTGCATGGTGTTGTGTTATTGGTTTGAAGTTAGTGTGTATATTTTTGTGTGAAGATGTGTTATGGAGTTATTCGGATGGTCAGGCATTATTCCCCCTCCCAGCTCAAGGACCTCCGCCCTTTTAATTGCCCCCCATTATCCCCGGAGGTATACAGATGCTGTAGGGCTCTGGAGATTGTGAGAAGGAGGAAGGTGGAGGCTGGACCTGGAGGAGGAATGGAAAAGAGCAGACTGATTGGGATAGTGGGGCGAGAAGATGCCCTGGGGTGAAATGGGTTCAGGAAAGAGGTCCCCCTTGCCAGATTCCCATGCCCAAGGGCTCTGCTTGCAGCAGACAGGTAGCTTGGTCTTCACTGGCAACTCATCCAACTTGGACGGTGTTATGTAATGCCAGGTCCATTAAAAACATAACTGCTATAATAGCTGATCTTGTCGGATCATCGGACCTGGCATGCATCACTGAGACCTGGCTGGATGATAATGCTGGCCCTGTTTTGGCTTCAGCTGTACCAGTCGGGTACTCAGTGATACACCGTCCTGAGATTGGATCGTGGAGGTGGGGGTGGAAATCTGTTTTAGAATGGAACTGAGCCTGATGGAGGTACCAGTAGGAATTACCAACTCCTTTGAATGTATCCTGGGTGAGAGTGTGGTGCGGATGCTTCTCATTTACTGTCCACCAGGTAATGGGAATGTTTTTCCACGGGAAGTCACAGACTTCATGGTCGATATGATATTGGGATCCTCCAGATGGCTGATCCTGGGGGATCTCAATGCCTGGGTCGATGATGAACTCTTCCAGTTTGGTCGAGACTTCCTCCAGCTAATGAATTTGCTGGGCTTCACACAGGTTATTTCCTCCTCTACCTATACAGATGGACATTTCTTTGGACTTGGTATTCCTCCTGGGGAAGGAGATATCTGATTTGGTGGTGGAGCCAGTCAGATGGTCTGACCATCACACCATTAGGTTCAGTTTCTTGGCCCCCCCGGTTGGTTGGCCCCTACGGAGATGGTCTGGTACTGCCCTTTGAGGGGTGTTACCCCAGAAGACCTGATGGTGGTACTGGATCTATCGAGTTTGCCAAGTGAATGCATGGATCCTGAGGACCTGGTTCTTGCCTATAATAAGGCAGTAGTAGGGGCCCTAGACTCCATTGCTCCTGTATGTGTTCGACCCCTCACCCTTCGCCCCAAGTCTCCTTGGTTTGATGAGACTTTGAGGGAGTTGAGGAGAGTGGGAAGAAGTAGTAAAATTTAGTAGTAGTAAAATTTATTTATACAGAAATTTTGCCATTAGGGCTCAAAGAATCCCTATTTACAAGGCAATCCTGTGTAAAGAAGGCTTGAGAGATGTTGTCGGAAATCGGGTCTGGAGTGTGACACGCTTAGTTTGATGGACCATTATCATGTTTATCAATCAGCAATCACCCATAAGAAGGCAGAATTCCTGTCCAGGGAAATTGCTGCTGCACAAAATCAACCAGCCCAGCTCTTTCGGACCGTGGACAGACTGTGCAATCCACTCTGTCTGCAGCCTGAGAGAGCATTTTCACAGGAACGGTGTGAGGAGTTTGCTTGATTCTTTGAGGATAAGGTTGCCGCAGTCAAGTCCGATCTCCTTCTCTCTCTCTCAAACAGGAGTTGTGGTGGTTGGCAGGAGATGTCAGACACCTAGTTTGTGTGGTTTGACTTTGACTGACCCACAATCAATGACATAATGATGATCGTCCAATCACTGCGACCGATCAACTGTAGTTTGGATCCGGGCCCCACCCGCCTCTTAGTAGGATGTGTGGATAAAATCGGCCCTATCCTTGCCGAGACAGTCTGGTTGTCATTGGAGAAGGGGATCTTTCCTGACCCTTGAAGGAAGCCGTGATTAGGGTCCTTCTAAAAACCCTCCTTAGACCCGGAATGTCTGGCTAACTATAGGCCTGTCTCTAACCTGCCTTTTTGTAGGTAAGGTTATTGAGAAGGTGGTTAGCTTGCAGCTGGACAATCATTTGACCAGCCACAATGTCTATGATTCTCTCCAGTCTGGATTTAGGAAAAGACATAGTACCGAGACAGCCCTTGTTAGAGTACTAAATGACCTCCTAATAGCGAGAGATCGAAAGACTCGTTCCATCTTGGTCCATCTTGATCTCTCGTCGGCATTTGATACTGTTGATCATGGGGTTCTTTTGGAGCGCCTGCGGGTTATCTGTGGGCTATCTGGTTTAGTCCTCAGTTGGTTTCGATCATTCCTTGAGGGTAGGACTCAGAGGGTGGTGTCTGGGACTTTTTCCTTGGCATCACTCCCCCTATCCTCTGGGGTGCCGCAGGGCTCTATTTTAGCACCCATGTTATTTGCGGTGTATATGCTGTCATTGGGAGCAATCATTAGGCAGTACAGCTTGAGTTTTCACTGCTATGCAGATGATACTCAGCTGTACATGTCCTTTGTGCCCAACCAGGGTGATGCTGTCTCTGTCTTTAGTAACTGTCTTACCAAGATTCAGGACTGGATGATTGTGAGCTGGTTGCAGTTAAACCCTGAAAAAACTGAGGTGTTGGTTGTGGACCCAGGCCACCGAGGGGCGGGTTTGCTGACCGGGTCATCTTCAGGTCTTCGTCTTGGGGGGACCCAGTTGGCGACCTCAGACCAGGTGCGGAACTTGGGTGTTATATTTGATGACTGTCTGACCCTTAAACATCAGGTGTCAGCCGCTGTCAATACTTCCTTTTACCATCTGAGGAATATAGCCCGAGTGAAGCATCTGGTTCCTGTTGATGACCTTCCAACATTGGTCCACGCCTTCGTTACCTCCCGCTTGGACTACTGCAACGCCCTGTACCTAGGGCTACCGGGGGTAGATAGTCGCCATTTGCAGCTGGTGCAGAACGCGGGCGGCCAGGCTTTTGACTGACAGGTAGGGACAAATCGCCTGCCCTCCGTGGACTGCACTGGCTGCCAATTCAATGGCGAATCACCTTCAAGGTCGGTCTTCTGACCTACAAGGCCCTACACGATCAGGGACCTAGTTACCTGTAAGATCTTCTTCATCCCTACTGTCCTTTCCATCGGCTCCGATCCACCGATGAGGATTGCTAGATTCCCAGGGTTCATTTAAAGACATCAGGGGCAAGATCTTTTAGTTTTATGGCCCCAACCCTGTAGAATTCTCCACCTCATCGGGTGAGAGAATGCTTGACTGTCCAAAGCTTTAAGTCAGCCCTAAAGACTTATTTAATTTAGCATATCCAGACTTTTAAAATATATTTATGGATTGATTTTAGGAATTTGTTTTAATTTTATGTATTGATCCGTTGTAAAAGCGCCTTGGTTTTGGAAAGGCGCTTCTTAAAAATAAAGTATTCATTCATTCATTCATTCATTCATAATCACAGCTAAGTACATTGGGCCTGATTCTCAAAGGATATGCCTGGCGTAACTTGACTTGTGCCAAGAAAATGGTGCAAGTAGCACATTACACCAGGAGGTGTGACATTCGGTATTCTGCAAAGCAGCCTGCATTGTGCCAAAGTGGACTTACGCCACCAGTTATGTCCTAAACCCCTGCAACATGGTGCTAGGGGGTCAACGGCAGCTGTTGTGCCCTATTCTGAAGGAAGCAACACGGTCCCCAATGTCACTATTCTAGAAGACCCCCGGTGGACATCCCTCAATGTAAAGTTACACCAGCAAATAGCTGGTGTAACTTGCATCCACCAGTGTTGTGTGCCGGCGGCCCCGATCCACCAGTATGTGCCACCCCAGCCCCATCCCTGCCCCACTATACAGCCACGCAGGGCCAGAGGAACACCCCCACCTACTGTAAGAGCCCCAAGGCTAAAGGAACCCCTCTACCTGCTGTAAGAGCCCCTGCAGGGCTAGAGAAGACACCCCCTGCCTGCTGTAAGAGCCTCACAGGGATAGTGGACACCCCCACTGTAAGTGCCCCAAGGATTCCCCTGCCCTGTCCCGACCCACACCCCAAGTCATCCGTATACTGTACAGTATGTACAGTAGGCATATCATAATTCCCTGGTAGTCTAGTAGCCCCCCACCTGACAGACACTGTTCCCCCGTGACCCATACCCCCAGTCGGCGACAGTCAAACCCACCTACACCACCACAGCCAGCCACTGACTGAGCTCCCCTAGGAGTGCATACTGTAATAAGTACGCACTCAGGGAATTACTGCAGCTGTCATTCTCTGAGTGCATACTAATAACAGTATGCGCTCCTAGGGGAGCACAGTCGGCGGCTGGCTGTGGTGGTGCAGGTGGGTTTGGCAGTCAGTGGCTGGGTATGGGTCACAGGGAGGGGGAGCATGGTGGTCTTGCACTGGGGTGGGGGCCACTAGACTACCTGGGAATTACAGTATGCCTACTGTACATACTGTACAGCATAATGGATGACTTGGGGTACAGGTCAGGATCTCGAGGCTGGGAGCCTTGGAGCACTTACAGTGGGGGTTCTCTGACTAGCGGGCTTTGCTCTTCTGGGGATCAGGGCATGGGAGGGGCACTGCATCCTGCCCGACAGTGGTTGCGGCTTCATGGCGAACATGCCAGGTATGTCCTCTGTTCAGTGTACCTGGTTAGATGTCGCAAGTCACAGGATCTTAGCCACAGGGACCCTGCCCCATCTAGAACTGGGCACAGGGTCCTTGCCACAACTGAGTTTGGTGCAAGTTGCCTTTGGCGGTGACTTGTGCCATTCTTCTAGAATCGGACCCATCTATTTTAATAGATGCATCTTCTCTGATACACAAATAAAGGATAAATGTCCTTGCCACTGTACAAAGGGGTTCTAGAGGATTTAAGGCACATAATCATCAATTGCCCACTATATGTGGAGGCAGTATAGTGCAGTGGGTTAAGGCTCGAGCTGCAGATCTGGAGACCTGGTTTGAATCCCACAGCCACCTAGATGCATACTGTGTGATCCTCAGCAAGTCACAACTTCTTGTGCTCCCAGGTCACATCTGGAAACAAGCTTTGGTTTAGTGTGCTACTCCTGGTTAAAACAATGTTCCCTTCCTATTTCCCCACATACTAAACCAAGAAACCTGTACCTTGCTCAGATACATATGGTCTATGCAAATATAATGGATGGGAAGCCCTTACTTTTAACTGAAATCAAGCAGATTACAACCTTGTTATGCCATCGATATGACATCACTCCGTTGTTATCCTTTCTTGAGTAGGTCATATCAGTGGTATAACAAAATGGAATGTTCACAACAATCAATGTTCCATAAAGCAATTTAGTAAAGTAAACAAGCAATAAGACACGATGAGGTGTGGGTTATCTTCTGACAAGAGTATGCCCAGGTGCGTTATTAGACACGAGGCACTTGTGCCGAGTGCCTTATGCACCTGGGCATGCTCTTATCAGGAGATAACCAACATCTTGGAGTGTCTTATTGTGCTTTTAAGATGGGTTACCCTGTAAAAAAAGTTAATTTAAAAAAATGCTTCTAAAAAATGCATATAAAAATTAAAATTGATATCAGTGATAAAAACAAAAAAATAGTCCTTGTCATTTACTGCATTTTAATGGAAAATTGGCTATCTTTGATTAAAATGATGTAGGAAGCTATACTGTGTCCCTGTTCCTCATATCCACTCTACCTCCCCCCCATACACACACAGTTTTTCAGAAGATGCTTTTTGTTTTTTTATGGGCGAGTAAACACATTTTACTTACAGTTGCGGGAGCAAGCGTGTTCATAGCGAGACCCTATTCAGTGCTCTTTTGATAGTGCTTCCCCACTCTCATTTTTGGCTGTTCATTCTGACATTCGATTAAAAGCTGGCATGTGTTAATTAGAATGCGTGAATTATTTTAACATTTCTTTGCTTAAAATGTCTTTGTTTGCTTTGATTTATGCCAAAAGGTTGGCTGAGTAGGAGCGAGCATGTCTCTCAGGAGTCGCCATACACGCACGTTTCTGGGTTCACATTTGTTAGCTCTATAGCTAAACGTTTGCAAGTTCACATTTGTTAACGTTAAAACGTTAAATGCAGTATTTCTGTTTGAAAAATAAAGTTTCTTCACTTTTTTTCGCACTAATGTGTTGCAGGTTTAGTGGGCGGGAAAATGTCTCGGTGATGAGAAATGTTGTGATCAAAGCTGCAGATAGTGGGCATCAGTATAACATGTGGAAATAAACAGAGATTATGGTCAGAAAAACATTTTTTATTGACAGGAAAGCAGTAATATGAACTGTAGATGGTGGCACGAGGAATGGAACAGTGTCTGGGAAAGCAGTTTGAAGTCAGGCAGGTTATTGATATTTGCTGTGGTGAGTTCAGCTGGGGAAGAAAAGTGCTGGTTGGCATAGATATCGACTGATAAGGATACAGGTGAAAGGTCCTTTCAGCCAATCAATTTAAAGGATTTTCTTTACCCATTTTATAAAGTAATTTAAACCACGATAACACAATCTATGTAGCCCATGCACTATAAAATATAATGTATGGTCTTTGGTTAACAACCATACTGAAAACAATACTTAAAGATCAACTGCCCCATCTTGTTGTTTATCTTTAGGTTCTTACCTATATCGATAGAGTTTGACTTTAGGGTTCTCGGTGTCATTGAGTCAGATTTGACTAATTAACTTGTTTTAAACCGTAATTAAAATCCACGATACTGCTTTTCACCGCAACAGCGCTGACTGCTTGTGTGACCGACCTTTCACCTCACGCCAAGTCAGTGACTTAAATTTGTCCGATTTGGCTAGAGTCTTCCTGGGAAATTTAATTGTCAGACTGTGTAAATGGCATCCTTCGATGCTGAGGCAGAAACAGACAATATTCATGTATTTCTGCCTGTTGATCCCTTTGAATCTGAGCCTCGTGTACCAGTCAGGAGATCATCTTCTCCTGTTGATAGTAGCACCTTTGCTGAAAGTGTAATTGGAAGCAGTGTCGAGGTGCTATTATCACAACCAGTCGGTGAATGGTCAGTGATAAATTAGTTTGTGTGTACTTCTGCAAATATTCCCTACAGATTTCTTATTAAAAAAATAATGTTCAATAACAGGGTATGATGTGCACTGTAAAGTATTGATAGTTTTGTTTTTATCTTAGCCGCCCTGATTGATTTTTGTGACTTGGAGTTTGAGGTAGTCATGCGAGGTGTACTGCAATGGAAGGATAGTTGGATGTGATGCTTGTAAAGTATTACATCCTCTGTCCCTTCTGTGATTGTTTGCAGCGGTCTCAAACTTCATAATCCGTGATCTGTGTCAGTAAGTAACATGATGATACTGCTTACTCCAATTCTGCTGTGGTACTGTACATGTGTTCATATTGAGTATTCTGAATGCAGCCGTTATTTACCTGCTGTGACTCTTCACTTCCAATGACTTAGTGCTGTACAGAAATATATTTTTAATTTTCTTTTCTGATGTAACACCATACCACCCCTGATCAATGTATAAAATATTGTCTTGCCCATCACCATCTCCTTCTCCAATTTGATTGTTTGTTTTGTAGTTATTATCAACATATTCCCTTGAACATGACTGTTACATGCTGATTGTGTTTGCCTTCTCCAGCGAGATCATGACAGGGAACAGCACAGTTGAAGTGTTAAATAATCATGTAATGAAGGTCCCAGCTGCAATGGCAAGCCTCACCCTGCGGCAGATAGCATGTGAAGCGGGGTCACACCAGGAGAGGAGGCTGCAGAGAGGAACTGGGCCACATTAGTGGCCAGGGACAGCTTCAGTGGACATTACCACAATCAGAGGTAGGAGGGAGGAGGCAGCGGAGCATCAGGAGGCCGTGGGCAGAGGCCAGGATTCCCACAGGAGCCAATCAAAGAGGCAGAGGAACTTGAAGTTCACTTTTCTCCACCGTCCTGCACCACCTCCATTATGAAATGGTTCATCTGATCCACTCCCAGGAGTGGTTACACTGAACAGGCACAGGCAGAGATCATTTGAATAGGCGGGCAGAGGGAGAACTTTTGGGTGGGTTCTACTCGCGCCTGCAGGCAGGGTCGGCTCGGCTGGAGGGACACTGCATATAGGCACCAGGATACCAAGACTGTGCAAGGAGGTGCTGTGTCCCACATCACAATCAAAGGTACTGTGACACTTAATGGGTCCGCTACAGCTATGTGTTCTGTGCCTCTAAGGGCATATTAACAGATGTGGCCTGGGGTGCATCCAGGAGTCCTATAGATGGGGATCTCAAGTCAGCTGAAAAAGAAAAATAATATGCCGGTGGTATGGTGGCCTGCCTAGGCCCCTAGAAAATTTGTAACAATCTGGTGCATTCTGGAGGGAATTTTTTTTTTTTGTTTGTTTCTGTTTTTGCTCCTCTACTCCCCCTGGCCAACCACTCCTTCAGGTCCCTCATGATCCTTTCCATCTGCCTACCTCTCCCCAGTGCTGACTCCTACCTCAGATTGTGAGCAGCCCAGGGGTAACCCAGCGTATCCCTTCGCTGGTTGGGTCCCCCTCCTCCCAGAGTGAAGGCACCGGTGGGGGCAGGCCAGAGCAGTAGGCAATTGTCCCCGCGTGTCGCTGAGGTGGGCTGGTCATGAGACTTGGCGGCAGCGGGGAGCTGGAGACTATCATCTGGCTAGCCAGGGAGCTATTTCCTGGTTTCTCCCGGAGAGATGCATGCCACCGACATCAAGGCATATGCCGATGTCCGCCCCTTTCTTAGCAATCTGGACCCTGACGTCCTGCTGTGCTCCTGGCCTCCGCCAGGGGCCAGCAGGTGCCCAGTATGCATTCCCATCCTCCCCCTGGAGAAGGCGAGGTGTGTCTCTATATGCTCCAATCCTTCTCCCCCGGCCGGCCCTCCAATGACCAGAGTCTGTTCATGAACCCAGGTCGCCAGCAGAAATCCAACCGCTGCATCAAAGTGCTGGCTGGAGGATATTTCTAATAGAATTTCTACCCATTTCCTCCATACCCATGTTTTGTGAGTTGTATCCTAGCACCATCGCCAGAGTCCCCACAGTCAACATGACAGTATCTTGGCCAAAATACCCTCCCAACCCAAAAACTGAAACAAAATACCAAAAGACTGAAGCTGGGAAGCAGCACATCCAACACACATAAAAATGAGTCAAGTTGAAAGAAACTTGGTGATAAAGATGAATTACAGACAAATTAAATGACAATCCAGGTAAAGAAGTTCACAAATGTCACTCACTGAAGCACATTATGATACAGTATTACCATAAATCCAACTGATCCTAGTTTGTCTTGCAGTACACATTAACCTTTCCCCCAACCTTAGCGCAGTGAAAAAAAAAAAATACAAGTATAGAAATATGGGAAAAAAGTCTGCACTATTCACATTCTATTTTTCTGCACCTCAAACATTGTCTCCTCTCCCACTGAACTTCACAACTCCCTGTTGTTCGTTATTATCCGTATTGAAACCCTTCACTGTAGTGACCTTTGCCACATACTTCTGCAGGCTGGTCCAATGCTTAATCAGTTGCTCAGTGAACTAATGCTTCATCATGTTTCTCCTAAAATCCCTACCTCCATTTTCAATCCAACTCATGTGGTCCTAATATATACCTTTCATAGAAACATAGAATTTGATGGCAGATAAGGACCGCCTGGCCCACCCAGTCTTCCCATTTCCCTACCTAATGGATAAGCTGCATATCCTACTTAACCAGTAGCCTACTTCCTCCTACCCCTAACCCCTAGAATTGGCTTAACTCTGTCCTATGCACAACTGAATTCCCCACTATTTTCGACACCACAACCTCCTCAGGAAGGCTGCCGTGCATCCACAACCCTCCGTGCAAAAATACTTCCTCACATTACCTCTGATCTGTCCCCTTCTATCATCAAATTGTGCCCCTTGTTCTTGCACACCTCTTTTCTGAAAGATGCTACCCTCTTGGACTTTGTTGATTTCCTTGAGGGATAACAACTTCCTGTTTTCTACTGGTGATGCCTCTTCCTATTCATGCCAGTATCCCCAGCCTTCCTTACTGCCTTCTCACATTGCTTGCCCACCTTTAGGTCATCTGATATGACTACCCCCAGGTCCATTTCCATTTTTGCTGTTGTTAGTATCTCACCACCCATGGTGTACTCTTCCCCTGGGTTTTTGTTGCCCAGGTGCATTACTTTGCACTTGATAGCGTAGAATGTAAGCTGCCATACATTTGACCATTTCTCCAACCTTACCAAGTCCCTACTCATCCTTTCCACCCCAACTTGTGTATCAACCCTGCTGCAGATCTTTGTGTCATCTGCAAAGAGACATACTTTTCCTTTCAGTCCCTCTGCAATGTCACTTATAAAGACATTAAAAAGGACCGGACCCAGTACTGAATCCTGCAGTACCCCACTATTAACTCCCCTTTTTTCAGAGTGCACTCTGTTTACTATTGCCCTCTTTGTCCTGTTCTCTAGCCAATTCTTTAGCCACATTACCACCTTGGGACCCACTCCCAGGCTGACCAGCTTGTATATTAATTTTTTGTGTGGGACTGTGTCAAATACCTTGCTAAAGTCTAGGTAGGCCATGTCCGCAGCACCTCCTTGATCTATTACTTTGGTCACCCAGGCAAATAAATGTTTTAGATTCATCTGACATGACCTTCCTGCTGTGAATCCAGGCTGCCTTGTGTCCAGTCCCCCTGTGGCCTCTAGGTACTCATCAATTCTTTCCTTCATAAGTAATTTCATCATTTTCCTATCACTGAGGTCAAAATAAGAGGTCTGTGGTTTCATACCTCTGCCCTGTTCCCACTTTTGTGAAGTGGAATCACATCTGCCCTCCTCCACACCCTCAGGTACCACCCCATTCTCCCATGATTTGTTAAAGAGGGTAGTCAGTGGTGTCACTAGTTGTATCCTTAGTTTTCTTTAGAATTCTGGGATGAATCCATCAGGCCCCATTTCTTTGTCCACCTTCAGTTTGAAGAGTTCTTTCATAACTCTTTCTTCTGTGAATTGGCTGGTATCAACCCCAACCAGAGTGTTTCTGTTGTTTGGTCTAGGTACCTCCCTTCTTCACTTTAGGAATACTGAGCAGAGATGTTTGTTTAGTATCTCTGCCTTTTCACAGTCACCCTCTGCCCACCCCTCCCTTCATTAAGCCTCACTATCCCTTCCTTGGTATTCCTTCACTCCCTGATGTACTTATCAAAGGTTTTATCCCCTTCTTAAATGAACTGGCTTTCTTTTCATCAGTTTGGTCCTTTGCTTCCTAAAATTAATCTGTCCCCACTTTATTGATCACCTTTACATACTTGAAACTTTCCATCATGTCCCCTCTCTCTTCCTTGTCTACATAGGATAGACACCCAGTTCTTTCAACTGTTATAATATGTCTTCACACTTTGCCCATGCAGAGTTTTACTGACCTTTCCCTGCTCACCTTCAGTGTTACCTCCATCATGACTTAGGCCCTACTCCGCACCTCCTGTCCCGCCAGATCCCTCGGATCTCGATAACTCCAATGAAGGGTTGCCTTCATCCAGGATGTGCTATCTACAGTATTGAGTTCTGGGATGGGGTGGTGGGGACAGTGGAGAGGCAAGGCCAACACTGGGAGTGTGGACTAAGGTTGGGAGGCACCTGCACCTATCAATGGGAGGATGTTTTCTTACATAAGTTCCTCCCCATGACACAGTGTGCAATGGTTGTCTATGCATATCTGCCCACTGACATCCTGCCGTCACCAACCCTCTGTACATGCCCTGCTACTGAGTGTCCCCCCGGTCTCTGCCAGGTGACGCTACTGAGCTCAGGCCCCCCGATCTCACCCCAGGAGAAGAGTGCAGTCCACTGGATGTTTGATCTTCTCCTCCAATGTCGACCCCTGTCATCCCTAACTCGAGAGGGATCAATAATACATTTTTTTAACAAATTCATGCTACATACCTATATTCCATGAATACCTTATACACTAGTCTGAAATAAAAAGTTACATAGTACAGATAAAGTGTACTGTATCATTTCAAATCTGCTGGATGCTGTCCTATAAAATGTGTGTTATCATTGTCACAGGTGCAACTGCTCTGTGTGTCAACCGATGCCAACACTGGAGGAGTGTCGATGCTGCTATTTCTACATTCAAATTCGGATAAAGATGGATCGGTTTCCAGACATGCGGTGTATCACTGAACATCTTGGATTCCAATCTCTGTGCTTGGATGAATATGTCCTGGAGGAGGCCTTATATGAAATCATTTACTTGGATGGTCCTGTCGGGGATGATGAAACAACTGAACAGTACGTAATACTGTCGTGTCATATACTGACATATTTAAGCAATGAGGCATGACAGGGTGTGTGTCATTAATAAATAACATCACACCTCAGGTGGGTTGAAGCATGAGGCCACAGGCCAAGTGTTTCCGCCACACCTAGTTGTGATGTTATTCAGTGACGAAGCACACCCTGGAGTGCCTTATTGCGATTATATTTTCCTACTGTAGTGAGTGGTCCTGTGACAGTGGCTATGCCAATCTAACCCCCCAACCCACCCGCGAACATGCATCACCGAGGAAGGACGCACCCACTGATTTGAAACAGTTACAGGCTGGCTTAATCCTCTTCTCGCAGTGACTGGTCGTGTCAGACCTCAGTAGCCCAGTAGTGTAGATCCCACCACTTAGCAGATACTACACAGGAAATGATGTCTCATGCAGCAACGACTGTCCCTGTTTTATGTGCTATATTGTGTGCAGTAGTCCAGCACAGTGTCATCTGCACTGTTTCCCTGTAGGCCTGCATGCTCCATTCACCTGCTGCACTGGAGTATGTCTCTGTTGCACACCTAGCCTGTTATGTAGCATCCTGCTGAGTGCACCTCAGTCCGATGAGGTGAGGTACATCATGGAGGAGACAGAATCAAGTGAACTCCAGCAGGGAGATCAACACTGCTACCTGTGACGTCTGTTGGGCGACCTCTGTTCTTGCTCACACCTGTTGGGACTTCTACAGCCGTCTGTGCATGGACTTTTGTGGCTTTTGTGGATTTAACAAGAATACTGTGGACTATTGTGCTGCATGTGATTGCTGTTTCCACATGAATTCTGGTGGTTTGTGCCACATCTCAAGTGAGTTTTAAATTAATAAAAAGTCCTTTTGAATGATATAAGCACACTCGGTCTTTTGTCCATAATACGAGCTGATTTAGAGTAAAATGCTTTGAGCAGGTGCCGGTTTATATTGCTTTTTTACCTGTTGCTCTGTATCCTGGTCTGTCGAGTTTCACCATGACAGGGTAACTTGGTGATTTCGACATACTGTGTAATGGGTAGTGTTACTTATCTCTTTCTCTCCACAGCGTGTGGGCTGTTTCAGTGTTTAGCTGGCAAATGTGCTGCACAGAGATAGTGACAGTACCCGTTACAGAGCTTGTCAAAATTGCCGAGTGTACCCAGCAGCAATCATACACAAGTGTGGACATGACTTTGCAATGCAGTCCAAAAGGGAACATTTGATCCTTTCCACATGACATCAACATTACTGTGACCGGGGTGCCTGCATGCAATATAACGATCAAGAGGTCGCTATCAACACTGTGTTTCCTGTATGGTTAGTGGTGTGGCATCTAGTAGCTACTCCCTTTCTGTCAGAGTGTCCGGTGTTAAAAGTAGAAGTTGTATGTTCTAAATGACCATCAATTATCCATGTGTTTTTAATAAAACATACATAACGTGTTGTCTTACTTTTTTGGCAGATTATATCGTCATTTTGCATACCGCAAATTTACTTTTTGGGTATTCAAGAGGCTTGGAAGAGGGAACCGCAGAATCTTGCCATCGTGTGTGGTACATGCAATACGTCAAAGATTTCTGTCAGAAACTTACACTGATTTTAGGCACTATGGTTACTGACTATTTTACTGGAATATTATTTCATCAGTAATGCAACAACTTACAGTCTCAATGTACAATCCGAATATAAAATGTTGATTATTGACAATTATCATATTTTCTTGTCATATTGAACTTCTTTGAAAAATAAAATTTAAGAACTTAAAGAACACTGTGATTCGATTAAAAATATTCATAAATGAACAGTGACCAATCATTGTGTTAACAGTTAATTCAATATTAAAAGCTGTAACAAACATGAGATACAGATGACGCCAGTAGCCACTGATTTTACTCAATTACTTTCATGAAATACGCTCATAAACTGTAATGCTGCTGTATGTGATATTTGTTGTACTCAATTAACTTTCACAGTGAGGAGTACCATAAGGCTGCACCTAACAGTTCCTTCAATAGTTCATATGATAATTCTGATGTATAATCTTTAATGATGATCACTGGACTACTTGGCTAACCTTCATGATGACCTGTTGTCACACATTATTACCAAGATGATAATTTTAGCAGGGCAGCATAAGTAAATCCTGTAAGCCAATGTCTCATTTGACATTCAAATAATTGTTGATGTGACTTGACGTACATTGTGAGCAGCAATGGCATCCTTAATAGTGCAAATCACATATCACCGTTCACGTCCGCTGATACTGTGCTGTAGAATTAAAGGCAATGAGACAGTCAGTGAGTGTCAAATGTATATATAGTGTATGTTAGAATGTTGTTATGGATAGAAATCCATAAGTAGAATGGAGTTGTTATGCTGCAGTAGTTATGTCATCACAGCTGTTATGCTGCACTATCTATGTCACTACTGCAGCACAACAACTTGGAATGCTGCCACATAGATGCTTTCCTCAATCCAGTTAAGCTGGAAGTTGCATTTTTTTAAAAACTTGAACTGCAAGAAACATCTGTAGCACACTGTGTCACTTAAACATTTTTTTTTAATTTCTATTCTCTGCTGATTTCTCCAGCTGGTTTTGTGTGATTTTCTATACTGTGACTGTCCCACACTATAAAAGATTGAGTATCAGCAGTCATACACAAACAAGGAAAATCATGTATCTTGACATTCCCTTGGTAACAGAGTACCTCCTCGAGCTGCGCTCGAGGTCATCTGTTACCAAGGAAACCTCTCGATAAGAATACCCTTGTTATGTATGACTGCTCATACACAATCCTCTAAATAATGCATGTACAGTGTATATTGATCCTTGTTTTCCATCAGTTTACAACCTGATACTACCATCGTAATGACATTAGTATGCTGCAAACATTGCTTAACTTTGCAATAACTATGGCATGACATAATTGAGCGTCGCCACCTTTCAAAATTACTGGACATGAAAGGTGATGTGATACTTGGATATTCCTGCAAAACACACACATAGGAAAACATTTCTTTTTTAACTACATTATGTTGTCTTTCCATACTCGATAAAATACAATGCCTGAATAACATTGGTCAACTACGGATATAATAACCACTTGCGGTGGTCATGCGCTCTCGATGTTTACTTTGCTTGTCCTGGAAACCACATGAGGTGATTACATTGTGGTTAACCTCTGTTACTCAGTCATTATCCACAATAGAAACATTTTGCAGACAGTAAAACTGTTGTCTGAGTTACCAATAATACTGATTATAGATCGATGGAGCTCTCCCGACCAATCACAGCGGTCCTGTACCCTGTGCATGAGGCACTCTCATTCTGTGAATAGCATCTCACACACAGATGCCCTACAAATGGGCATATTATGGGAATTTCCAATATATTATTGACTGCTTTCAATCAATAATATTTTAATATGTCCACTGTCGCCACTGGTTGGTAAAACCTACTGGTTTTACTTGCCGTCAGCTTGAGCCACAACAACTCATGGGCAGGTTGCATAGGGTAGTCTCAAGGATATTTTCCTCTGACGCCAACTCCCTGCCTTGTGTGGTCCTGTCTGTTGTATCCGACCAGCATAGTGTGCCCTCATTTGTGATCCCATGCCTTGACTACTGTAACTTCCTATACGTACGGGTTCCTGGGGTTGATATCCATCGCTTGCAGGTCGTGCAGAATGCTGCGGACAGGTTCTTGTGTCGGTCAACACAATCCACTGATATTTAGCCTCTGGTGCACACTCGGCACTGGCTGCCTGTTGAGTGGTGGGTCACCTTAAAATTGGCTTGCTGACTTTTACAGTCATACACGGTTTGAGTCCGAGTTACCTACTATATGAATCATATCTTGTATCCAATGATGACTTATTAAATCTGCTCCGGTGGCATTTCACAATGTCATCCTTCTGTGCTTTGTCAAACTTTTCTGCTACTGGTTTTGGTATCACCTTGAATGCTACTTGTCTGGCCGATGGATATGTTGGGTATTGTGCCCTCAGTGGCATCACCTCACCAACACATAACCTAATATAAAGTGGAACAATGAATACCATGTCACGGAACTGTATTCAGTACGTGTGTATGGAAGAATGATGCAAACTATGGTGAGATCTTATTATTAATTGCAATACAGCTGAATACAGTCTTGTAATGTGATTGATATTGCACCACTGTAATGTGAACACTCTTCAATTCCTCCTATCATTAATCCCTTTCATATTGAATGCAATCTCTCTCACCATAACCCCCTCGCTATCATAACTCTTCTCTCCTCCAACAACTCTCTATACCTAATTCCTCTCTCCTGCTCCACCCATCACCTCCCACCTCTGTCATGCCCTGCTTGTGCCCATCATCCTTGCCTTCCCTGTGCTTCGCCTCCTTCCCATTCGTGTCACTACCACTAGTCTGTATTCAAAATCAAAGTATGGAGTACTAGGATGTGTTAAAGAGTTTGCCCTATAGCTGAATGAGACAAAATGTATCTAATGTGGTTTAATTAAATTACCATCGGTTGGTGGTACAGTATTGCCTTCGCCACTGGTGCTCCACCACCAGACTTTGGGTATAACACACTCATTTTTTTGCCTTGTTTGGTAGTTGCTGTGCCCTGGAGGAGTTTTCATTAAATGTAGGGCTACATACAACCCAAACATTGCAATAATAGGCCTTAAATATGCAGTACTGCATTTTAAATGATTATAATCAAAATTACAATGAATGCTCATGACTTCCTTAACGCACCTTGCCTCCATGCAGTTGTAAAAAAAATGAAGACTCTTTGGTGCAAAAAAGGTCACAATGCGATGATATGACTCAAGTGCTGACATCTGCTTTCTAGGGGGAGGGAATGGACAAGGAAATGATAGAAGGCTTCCTTAGAATAGCAGAAAATGGGGAGATATTGTTGATGGGGGACCTGAATATGCCAGATGTTAACTGGAGCACCTTTGCTGCAGGCACATCCAAGAGCAGGGTCATTCTTGATGCCCTACAGGGGCATGCCTCAGACAGCTAGCACTGGAACCCACTGGGAGGGAGCAATCTTAGACCTGGTACTCTCAAATGGGGACGGAGAAAGAATCTCAGATTTAGAAGTGGGTAGCCATCTGGGAACAAGCGACCACCAAATAGTGTGGTTCACGATAAACACAGCCATACAATCAAGCCACACAAAAGCAAGAGTATTGGACTTTAGGAGGGCTGACTTTGGGAAAATGAGAGAGCCTCAGAAAAGTACTAGCAAACAGGCAAGAAGGAGGGTGGAGGAACAATGGGGAGTAATCAAAACAGCCATCACAGAGGCAACAAGCCTTTGTGTAAAGCAAATCAATAAAACACAACGAAGGAAAAAACGCTATGGTTCTCAAAAGAGGTGGCAGGAAGGTTAAGGAAAAAGGATAGTATTCAGGGAATATAAGGAAACACAGAAGGAGCAGGACAGAGAACTTTATCAGTTAAAGCAGAAAGAGCTGGGAAGGCAGTCAGAATAGCAAAGGCCCAAACCGAGGAAAGGATAGCCAATTCTGTTAAGAAGGGGATAAGACCTTTATAGGTACATTAGGGAGTGAAGAAAGACCAAAGGAGGGATACTGAGGCTTAATAAAGGGGAGTGAATGTGGGTAGAGGGTGACAGTGAAAAAGCAGGGATACTGAACGAATATTTCTGCTCAGTATTCACAAAGGAAGAGGAGGGGGAGGTACCTAAACCAAACAAGAGAAACACTCAAGACAGGGGTCGATACCAGTCCATTTACAGAAGAAAGGGTTCTGAAAGAACTAATAAAATTGAAGGTGGACAAAGCAATGGGGCCTGATGGGATTCACCCAAGAATTCTAAAAGAACTAAGGGTAGAACTAGTGACACCACTGACTATTTTCTTTAACAAATCATGGGAGGATGGGGTGGTACCCGAGGACTGGAGGAGGGCAGATGTGATTCCTCTTCACAAAAGTGGGAGCAGGACAGAGCAGGAAACTACAGATCAGTTGGTTTGACCTCAGTAGTAGGGAAAATGATGGAATCACTTCTGAAGGAAGAATTGTTGAGTACCTAGAGGCCAGTGGGGCACAGAACCCAAGGCGGCATGGATTCACGATGGGAAGGTCGTGTCAGATGAATCTAATAGATTTCTTTGACTGGGTGACCAAAGTAGTAGACCAGGGAGGGGCTGTGGACATGGCCTACCTAGATTTTAGCAAGGCATTTGATACAGTCCCACACAAAAGATTAATACACAAGTTAGCCAGCCTTGGAGTGGGTCCCAAGGTGGTAGCCTGGACAAAAAAATTGGCTAGACAGCAGGATGCAAAGGGTAGTAGTGAATGGAGTACACAGGGAAGAAAGGAGGGTTACTAGTGGGGTACCGCAGGGTTCAGTACTGGGACCGGTCCTTTTTAATGTATTTATAAGTGACATTGCAGAGGAACTGGAAGGAAAAGTATGTCTCTTTGCAGATGACACAAAGATCTGCAACAGGTTGATACACAAGATGGAGTGGAAAGGATGAGAAGGGACTTGGCAAGGTTGGAGGAATGGTCAAATGTATGGCAGCTCAGATTCAATGCAAAGAAGTGCAAGGTAATGCACATGGGAAACAAAAACCCAGGGGAAGCGTACACAATGGGGGGTGAGATACTGACAACAGTAAAAATGGAAAGGGACCTGGGGGTAATTATATCAGATGACCTAAAGGTGGGCAAGCAATGTGAGAAGGCAGTAAGGAAGGCTGGGGGATACTGGGATGCATAGGAAGAGGCATCAATAGTAGAAAACAGGAAGTTGTTATCCCTCTGTACAGACAGTTGGTGAGACCCCATCTGGAGTACTGTGTGCAGTTCTGGAGACCCCATCTCTGCAAAGACATAGACTGAGTGGAGGCTGTCCAGAGGAGGTCAACCAAAATGGTGCAGGTCTGCACCAGAAGACATACGAAGAAAGACTAAAGGAGCTTAATATGTATACCCTTGAGGAAAGAAGGGAGAGAGGGGACATGATAGAAACTTTCAAGTACCTCAAGGGAATCAACAAAGTCCAAGAGGGTAGCATCTTTCAGAAAAAGAGATGTACAAGAACAAGGGGGCACAATTTGAAGATAGAGGGGGGACGGCTCAGAGGTAATGTGAGGAAGTATTTTTTCACAGAGAGGGTTGTGGATGCATGGAACAGCCTCCCTGAGGAGGTTGTGGAGTCAAGAACAGTGGAGGAATTCAAGAATGCATGGGACAGACATAAAGCAGTCCTAGTGGGGATAGGATGAAGTAAGCTGTTGGTTAACTAGGATC
Organism: Neoceratodus forsteri; assembly: GCA_016271365.2. Taxonomy (NCBI): domain Eukaryota; kingdom Metazoa; phylum Chordata; order Ceratodontiformes; family Ceratodontidae; genus Neoceratodus; species Neoceratodus forsteri. Next base: position 1,198,969,938 of record CM057452.1, read on the forward strand.
TGCAGATTATCTGTTAGGTAGGAAAATGGGCAGACTAGGTGGGCCAAGCGGTCCTTATCTGCCATAAAATTCTATGTTTCTATGTTTCTATGTTACATCGTTGCACAGCACTTTATTGTAAAGGATAGTCTCTAATTCCTTTACAGCCTTAGTACCCATGAAATATAATTGGGTCAGTATTACAATGACATGTCAGTTACCTTTCAGCAGTGACCCTTCTAAAAAATAATGGCTCCACTACACATGCTAACCTTTCTTTATCCATAGCCAATCCTGAAGAGGCCCATGGGCACATTCATTGTATGGAGCTGCATGACCAGAGTGAATGTTGCACACATGATCACTGATTGCCTTCCATTTAGCTGTAATCATGTCTCCATCTCCGCCACTTGTGGACACCACCCAGTAGACATGGTTACTGATAGATTGTGCCCAGTCCTTCAGTTGCATACAGTCTTTACATCTCCCTTTAGCATCCAACTTCTTTTAATACCTTGCATAGCAATCAGAAATTACAGTATTAGTATTCGATGATACTAAATATCTGAACACGAAATACAGTAAGTTATAGATACAATAACTCTTTACGAATAACACATTATTCATATATTTTTGTGTACACCACCTGAAATCAATTTACTAACTATTTTAATTGATACGTTTACAATCACCTACCCTTTGCAACGTGCCATACATTAAACCTATGTGTGATAGTTGGCTCTTCCACTCGCATGAACTTTTTCACACTAACATGCCTATCAGTGGTGAGACTGCCAATAACCACACCTGCACCTTTTAAAGTGGCCAACCCTCTTTAGCCCTTCTAGTTCCATGCAATTTGAGTTCTGGACCTCATTACTCTTAAAATGAAACAAAAAATAAATATGTAGGAAATGTATTCTAGTAGTGCATAAAACAAAGGCACATTGCATTACATACAAACGTCAGTAATTAAGCAATAACGCGTGACGGGGTGTGTAATGGTTGGATAACAGCCCACCTTGGGGGTTGAAGCACGACATGTAGCCAAGGGCTTCCACTATCTGAGAGGAACATTAGCCCCATAACACCATGGCACCTGGAGTGCCTTCTGCGCTTATGAAATGGTTAAGTTCTACTTAATTTCATGCATTTTAACCATAATAGTATGAAACACTTCACATGGTGGTTCAGATGTATGATGACCTCCTCGTGACTTTAGCTGATTGACACTGGTACACCAATGGTCTGTCAATATGAGCAGTGGTACAGGAGAGCACATTACAGTGCAACAGCTGGAAATACATTCAATAACTTCAACTATATGTGATATGTTAAGGCATATTACTTGGATCAACTGCATATCAACAACTTTACCATTTGTTAGATCCATCAAGCTGTAAGATCCATATTTTGCTGTGTGCCCTGAAGAGCAGCAGCATGCATCCCCACCTAGTACTGCAACAGCTCCATTAAATGTTTGCAGTATCTGTTCTTGTTGACTTTTCCATAAATTTCTTACAGCCAGTACCAGGTAACTGGACCATATCTTATGAAAAGTATGCTTTGAGATGCATGGGATTTTTAGATATTTGAAGATGTTCGGGAAACAAAATGGGCTTCCACCCATGAACAGAATTCCCGATGCCACCAGTAGGTTCCCAACAAGGAAAGAATGTAGACGAGGTTGATTATCCCATGTTCGTCGATGCCCGTTTACACATACCTGTCCAAATGTGACCAGCGTTCCCATCACAGTTCTGAAAAATACATGGCAGCTGGCTTGACATCTTAGGCAGACTTGCAGCAGAATGAGTAATGCATTTTGGAACACCAGAAATTTTTTTTCATCAAGATCGACCCTCATATAATTCTTCAGACCTAATGTATAAAAAAGGGCTTTACAAACTAAGAAGTGGTTGCCATCAATGTCTGGAAAGATAATATGTGGTTCATCCATATATGTGCCATGCTGCGTTTACAGATGTTTACAACAAAACCATAGTAGCTTGGTGAGGGCACTCCAGTAGCTGCAACAGCAGTGCTGCTATCCCTGGTGGCTTCACTGAGTGCTTGGTACCCAGAGATCCAAGGGCGGGCAAGTGGGTGCATCAATACAGTTCAGCCCACAGCTGCCTAACACCCACTTTGCTGTGCTGTAATAAATGACAGGCTTATGCACTGGTAGACACACCTCTAATCGCAGCACTGACACCAGCGGTTAAAGAAGAAAAAATGACCAAGTTAGGACAGTTCCAGACAAAACAGTAAGTCATAAAACCCTTCTATGCCAAAACAATTTGCATCCCTGAGGATGACATCCATGTACTGTGAACTGCGCAGAAGGACACCATGCAGTAGCCTTTGGGTGCCACGTCGTGCGGCACCAAAGAAGTTGAACAATAACGGCAAAAACTGCTCCCAAAAAGGTCATTACCATGATTAGACTGATAATTGCAATAATGACCTTACGGCTGATCATTCCCTATTGTTTAACAACCGCCAGGTGGGTTGTCCTCTGCTGTGACTCAGGTCACCTTTTCCCACTAGCCAGTCATTATCTCTAGGAAATTACCAGCTCTTCGACCATTATTGCTTAATTGTTATTCCAATTTCAAATGATAAATATGAAATAATAAGAATATCATTACAAATCTAAATTCAGAATACTTAAATGCTTACATATGTACAATAGTATCGTCCATGCAATCGTTGCTGTCTGATTCATCAGAGGAATCCGTTTGCCAGTCAGGATCCAGGCTATCATCATTTGGTTCATCATCGGAACTTTCGGAATCAAGACATGACTCCTCATCGCTTACAGTACATCCATTATCTTCCTCTTTTTGCTGTACTGGTTCATACTGTGTTGACACTGTTCAAAGTACTTTAACTGCAAAGTCTGTCTGAACACCACGATCTACACCATGACATACTGTCAGCGTCCCTTGTGACTGTTTTGTTTTCCCAATACCGAGAGGAACACGCTTCATTGTCTGCGTTGACCTGTTGATTGTCTCCTGAAAATATGTGAAAAGCATACCCATGTCACAGATGACATACATGCATCCACAATGATGGAATGTGGGGTTTAATGTAAAACGTTTTTAAATGGTTACATGACATAACAGCGATCATAGAATTCAAGGTGACCCAACATCCAGATGTAGAAATGGTGGAATCTTTTGGCAGCCCTCATTAGCATTACATGTATTGCTCAGGTTACAGTACTGACAATTGTGGCCAGAGCACGTATTTAAGGACACCCAAATGTGAAGAAAACACTCCGGGGAGGGCTCCATTCTTAGGAGGGTATACCTTTGGGAGGGAGGAGAGAGAAGGTAAGGTGCCTGCCTGAGGACATGGCTTGGAGTGACAGGAAGTGAGTCCTCATGATTCGCAGGAGAAGATACACAAGGGAGGGAGAGGGATGTCATCGCCCACTTAGGGACAAATGACCTGGCACTTTCTATGCCATGGGTGAGGCTATGGTGATCTGCACTGTGGGATTCAATCAATTGTTGAAAAACTGGTGCACAGCTCATGGTTTTGGCTTCATTGTGGATGTGGGATCCACCTTGAGTGATGCAGGCCTATACTGGTGCGATGGTTTGCATCTGTCCAGGAGGGGAAGCAGGATCCTAGGTGATAGGCTTAAATGCTTCCTTGGCAAGCATTTAAACTAGCTAAGGGGAGGCACTGTAAATGAGCAGGGAAATCCTAGTCCCACCCACACAAAAAGTCAGGACAGTTAGTGAGGTAAACACTTATGTGAAGATGTCGATAGGGAGAAGGGCAGGTGTAAATGGAGAAAACAGCAAAGGCAGTAAGGACAGGGATGGGGAAAAAAGGGGTAAAGACATCAAAATATGGAGGGAGATGAGTGCCAATGCCCACAGTCTAGGTAATAAGCTCCCTGAACTGGTGTCCTTTTTTTTTTTTGAAATTGTACTTTTTCCCCTCCTACTGCCATTCAGCCCCGACCCTTCAGGGCATCCAAGGGGTCCTCCTCCTACCACCTGCTCACCGATACTTACCTCCCAGTCCCCCATGTAGCTTCGGCTTGCCCCTTGAGCGGGGACAAGGTGGGGCGGACCCCCATAATTCTACCTTTTGTCGGGTCTGGAAGTAGTCAGCGAGCAGTGGTAAATCAGAGGCATGCCCCAGGAAGCCAGTCTTCCCGGAGCCAACAGGAGTTTTTCCACTTTTTCTCCTCCCCCATGCAGTGTTAGCCCCTGATGTCAAGTCGCTAGACGCCGACGTCTACTGCGTGCCTGGGCCACCCATCTCCCTTCTATTGGTAACTTGCATTCCCCTGAGCCTCTGCCCAGAGTCACACAAAAGCGGTGGGCATCGACCCTCCCACCCGACCCTCCCTGGAGATGGTGAGCTGTCATGGGATGCTCAAGCCGTGCTCCTCCAAGCCGACCCACCAGCAACCCAAGTCCACTCCCAACCCGGTCGCGGCGTGGAGCGAGGTGTGGTGTCCAGCGCCTCAACCCTCAGCACCATCAGGCTGGCCATGAACTGATGTCCTTGATGGTAGATGGATGCCTGGATATCAAGGCAGTCACAGAAACGTGGTACACAGAGAACCATGACTGGGATGTGAACATACCAGGGTAAACAAGGAGGGTCAGGAGGGTAGAAGAGGAGGAGAAATAGCTCTCTATGTAATGGAAGGGATCAAAGCAATGGAACAAATGGGAAAACAGGAAAGAGAGGAGACACTGTGGGTCACCCTGGAGATGGGAATGGCACCACAATATGCACAGGGGTTGTATACAGACCCCCGTCTAAATGGGAGAAAATGGACAAGCAATGATAGAAGGCATCCTTAGGATGGCAGAAAATGGGGATAAATTGTTGATGTGGGACCCGAATATGCCAGATGTTAAACGGATCTCCTTTGCTGCTTCTACCTCAACCAGAAAAAACAAACCAGTGTGAACTCCACTTCCTGTACCTGAAGACCGGATTCCACAAGACTGCTACTGCAGTGGTGCACTATGTTTTAGCCCATAACAGTTCAACTAAAGTAACATTTTAAATTATGAACAATACTGAACTCCAGAAAGTATGTATACTGCATGTGTGCATTCACGCGATGAGCGTATATTACAGCTCCATTTTTCAGCCTTCATTTTCATAAGTCACAGCCATCTTTTTAATTGAGATGCACTTTCCCAGTTCAGCATTATTCAAGTATTAAACTGTAAGTTGAGCTGCAGGTGGATAGTGCTGCATTTACATCAGAAGTAGCTGTAACTACACCACCATGTCTCTGTGATACCCATATTGGCTGTTTGGCATCGTAAACACCTAGCCTACCTACCAATTAATCACTCTTGTGTCAATAGCAACAGCGAGCAATTGTTTTGCTGCTGAACACCCACAACAAAGTAAAGAAATAAAATGCCAATAAAATATATATTTTTCTTTGTTATTTTTCAAAATACATAAGGTGAAACCATCTCATGCCAGCAATATCGTGATCTATAGTGTCGGGTAATGCCTGGATTTATTCACTACTGGTTTGGTTCAATCACTCTGCCACCCACATTGTGACTGAACCACAACAGGTGTGGGTAAACTCAGCATTACCCTCAACTTGTTTTGTTATATTGCTTAATTATACCATGCACCTCTCAGAACAACCAATCAAAACAGAAGACTGGCACCTACCACCATTGTAAAATCTAGCATTATCAACGGAAAAGGTGACAGCCAGCCACATCTTAAAAAACAACAACCCGACAGCGAAATCACGGAACTGCGATCTCATCTTGTTTTCCTGCTAGCGGAGACTGTAAAACAGCAGCTGTGTGCATCAGTGAAAACAACAAACAAAAAAACTGCTGTACTACTCACTGACTTATTTAAGTATTATACCAAGTACTGGTTTTTTAAATAATAAAAGCAGTACTTGTTATAATGGCAATAAGACATTCAGGGATCTGGGTTCTTGGGGATTTACCACGGTTGGCGCGAACACACCCACTCTGCTGTGCCACATGGGCAAACCACTCCAGCCTTGGTAAATCCCCTGAGAGCCCACACCCCCCTCATGGCTTATTGCTTAAATAAACAAATACAGGAACAACGGTACACTGAGCATTAATACGCTTACCAATAGGAGTGACGCCGCTCAGGCTGCAGCATCGTATCACACAGCACATCTGGTGTGTGCGTTCCTGTGAAGTATACCCACGGTCTGTCGTGTGTTACCGTGCTCTGAATCAACCTATACTTTGTAACATTTATATAACTCAAACAGTTTCAAATGCAAAGTAATTATGTTAGTGGTACCAAACAACATTGTACTTACCATGTCAGTAGTCTGGGTACCAACACAGTTCGGTAACTCTATTTCTGATATGTCTGGACTGTGGTACTCCATATTTTCCTCATGAACATCAGGATGGTCAAATTCAATAGAACTATGATGTTCATCACAAATTTCTGAAAGAATCTATGACGACAGATAAAAATCAATTGTTAGACTGACATACACCAGGAAATTAAATAATCACATTTTATCAAATAAAATTGATGAACAAGGCCATCTGTTCTGCACAGCACATAAAACAATACTAAATTGTTTGCATGATATTGCAAGGCAGTTCCTCATCTACACTGAATACCAAATGTGCATTCAGATAGGGATAAGAAAAATTAGAAAGGGATATGAGAGAAACAAATGGTACTACTGTCATGAACACTGGTGTCTCTCCAACCCTCCTCCTCATTAGACCCTCTGTGTCTGTTTTGATTATCCTATTCATGTATTTCAATGTCTCAATCATATCCTGCTGCTGTCTTTCAGCACTATGAGGAGTTGTCGACTGTTCACATGGTGAGCTACCCCGCAAGATCATTATCCTGTTCTGTTACCTCAAACTGCCCCCCACCACCACCACCAACACGGTACCTTCACCCTACATTTTTGGATTCCAAAGTGCAGCACTATTAATTTTGTTGCTTTAAACACCAGCTGTCATCTGTTACACCATGAATCCAGCATTGTCAGATACTCATACTGTCCACGAAACCCACCCCGTGGTCAGCAGCCACCACTTCCATCATGGTGCCATCCACAAACAGGATGATTTTGCTATTGATGCCATCAAGGATGTCTGCAATACATATGCAAAACAGCACTGGACCCAACACCGAACCCTGCAAAACATCATTTGTCACAGGTTTATGGAATGAGAATACTGCACCTGTTCCTCATAACCTGCTTCTAAATCTCTAAGGTGGTACTGAATCGAAGGCACTATTGAAGTGTAGGTACAGGCATCCACCGCATGGCCCCAGCTAACTTGCCTAGTCACCCAGTCATACTATTCCACCATGCTGCCTCCCATCCTGCACCCCGTCCTTAGTCATTATAAATCATGTACTATACTGTAACAGAAAAACAGTATGCACAGAACTGTTAAGACTTCCTTACTTGACGTACTTTAGAAAAATATAATAAATCGCATCCACAAACTATAAACATTCGCTGGTGGAAAAAATGCCATAAAAATAATGTGTTGCCAGTATAAAAGTGTGCCATGCATCACACAGATGTGAATGAAAGCAAATCACAAGAATCTTACTCTAATCGGCGCTGCTTAGCAATGGAGCCGCTTCTCCTGTCATTAACTTTTTTCACAAAAGAAAACACAATGGGTATAGCATCCCTTCAGCTGTCATTCTCCTGGTTTGAAGCCGATGCTATCCAAAACACTAGGGTGGATGGCAAACTGATCTACATTGAAGTGGTCGGAGCAAAGGTGACTGTGCTTACTGGCCAGTTAGCCCACTTCATGGCTGAAACCACACATTTCTATACTTTTTTCTTTTGGAAACTTATAAAAACTGCGTCCACTTGTGCTGCTATTTGTACAACCATGGGCAGTACAATAAGGCATTATAACAGCAAAAGCAGGTTAGTACAAACAATAAATCAGGATAGAATTATAAAGGTGATATAACAGTGTAAAAAAGGAAAAGCAATACAGTCAGAAATAGAAAATGTTAAATTTTACTGTAAAATATAGATGTAATGTGCAAACAAAGAAAAGGAAAAACGATTTCAGTCATTTACAGTAAAAAAATAAGGAACACCACTACACACCAAAAAAAAAAACTACATATTTAGATATACAAAGTAACAATTAGTCACACATAGACCACACGTTTTTCAAGTTATTCTGCAAAATGCACTCGACGACAACCAGAGGTGGATGTGCAACACATAATGATGTGTGATAACTGAGAATTATATCAGGTGACAGAAAGCTGACAGATATGTCATACATTTTAAAAATCCACAATTTATTTATTGATGGCAAACATTAGCTCACTTGCTCTAATGTTATATGTACCATTACAAGTATTGAACAGTGAAAAATAAATGAAATACAAAGAAAGGAAAGCTACATCACGAGGGTGTATGAGCAGGAAACTCAGGTGCTGAATAACGAATCAGACACTGCATGACAAAAAAAAAACACAGCACACAAAGACAACATCGCTATAGGTGATTTATTATGTACAAGGTAGAAAGGATTCACATAAAATAATGACATGCAGCTAAAACCGGATAATTCACATTTGGAGACCGGCACACACATCAGCTGAAATACCACAGAAACGTGAAGCTTGAAGGAAGGCATGAATGGGAGCTGTCATGTCACTTGCCCTACACTACAGAAATTCATAGATTACTTCTTGCAACTTGTATCACAGTATCACACAATAATGTATTGTCAACAGTTAGGACAATGTGTGCGTTATGTTGTCCAATGTCAATTTATGTAAAAAGAACATTGTGTTGCACTTCCTAAAGATGTGTGGATATATGTAGAATGCAAAGCTAATGATATTGACACTTAAAATACAAATTAAAACAAGACACCATGTGGCAAAATCATTTATTACTTTTAATAATTGTTTTGTGCAGATGACCAGCAAGAAACGTATAATATCAGCCATCAGTCACTGACAGTGAGCATATGTAAATGGCAATGCGGTAATCTTCGCAAAATAAATATTCCCTTAAAATGCAGATCACACTTATACATTACATCTGGCAGTACTTCTAAATGCTCAGACTACAGTAACAGGAATTCTTTTTATTTTGTCAAAAAATCACATGACAGAAAGGCAGATGATGCCTGACCACTGTGCTTCCAGTACATGTATTTACTACAGAAACAAAAATGACGTGTACAGGGACAACGTCTGCAAAGCAGCCTACGCACAAACTGCGGCCACACTCACCAGTACGAGCTGACTACGGAGCACAACAAAAAGTGAAAATTAAGGTATTTAGACCACTATTTTTTTTTTAAATGCTCAGCCATAACACTGGGGGGTTTTATCATAAACCAGAACTAGGATTATGTATTTTAATCACCCTGCAATTGATCTTTAAGGGTGCCATAACATCTGAAAACCTCTCAAGCTGTGCTCTCGAGGTTTACAAAGATGTTATGGCAACCTCTCGGAGTGTTTACAGTGGGTTCCATGTGAAAATGGTGACTTTTTAACAGTGAACATCATAACGGTGACTTTTTTGTCAGATGTATCAACGTGACCACAAATTGTGGCAATTGACAATTTTGGCAAATTCATGGTGATTTCAGACACGTTTACTGTCTACACCTGAAATGTAAAATTATATGCTAGGCCTCATAAATATGCTTGACATTCATGACTGGCATACTCAGACACCACCGACTTGACCCTATCACTAAGGTCCACGGTACCTCCTCCTCCCTTGTGAAGGTTTAATGCCCAACAGCATCTGTTCCAACCATATCTCCATCATACTCTGTTACTCTTTGAAACAATCCAGCAGGTGTCATATGTTAGGGTGACAGGCACCAAGGTGTGAATTAAAGGCCCTGTGCCACCCTTCAGTGGCATTGTGTGCGCCTGCCCCTGCATAGTAGATTGATAACAATTCCACAGAACCAGAGGAAAAGTGGGATGTCTCCTACCAGACCAACTAGAAGATGACCAGCTATGGGGCCTGGTCGCGGAAGGGGCGTGGAGCAGGCGCGCAAGGCATGCGCAGCTCCACACCCATGGGAGATCCATGCAGGGACTGTATTCATGAAGGCAGTCCCCGCCTGGCTCCCTTCCGCATCCCCACCCCCCAGGCACGGAGGTGCACAGGGCGGGGTTGCAGGCCCGGGTCAGCAACCAATCAGCTGCCCTACCCAGGTCCACAGTGGATCCCTTGCGCCTGTATTGTGCCATCTTGGTGGGGCCTGTAGAGCACTGACAATGCTGCCTGGGGAGGGCAAGGGCTGGCCACCCGCCCCTGGCCCAAACACCATATCCCGATAACAGGGGCACCATCCTGCAGGGGTCCAATGATCCCCCACCAGCACCAGAGGGTCAGGTGGTGGCAACTTGAGGGGTTGCATAGATGTTATGGCTGCCCTCCAGATGCGTAGCCACTGGCCCCCACGTATGGCACTCTGCATGGTTGTGAATGGTGCGGAGTGCCGGAACACCCTCCCATGGAGACCCTGAACCACCCACATGCGGAGCTCCATGCTCAGCTGGGGATCTGGTGCGGGGGGCGTAACTATTTTGGGAATGCCGTGGTGGGTGCGCATGGGTGCAGGTGGGCTATGCGACTGGGTTACACGGTGCTTAGCCCATCCACACCTTTCATGAATAGGGCCCCTTCCTGATTATTAACAACTAATGCGAGTGCCAAAAGCATGCGCATATTAAGAGCAAAACTGCGATCACTGGTATAGAGCGCAGTATTTCACTGCACTGCTGAATATGCCTCCAAACAGATTGCACATAATGAAAAAACATCCATGTACAGTTGCATCATGGAACACAGTACCAAAGGTGCATATTGCCAAAGGAGCCTAATCAACAAACTTCCCAAACTCACAGCCATCTTGGAAACAGAAAGGTTGGACTGGGTGGCTGTAACAGAACTGTGATTCGAAAACCACAGATGGGATGCGGCCATTCTCGGGTGCAATCTGTTCTGGAAAAGACAGGCAGGGGCAAAAAAGGGGGTGTAGCCATTTACATTCAGGGAGGAAATAAAAGCCACAGAAGTAAAGGGCAACCTGGGGACTTTGAGTAACTGTGGCTAACAGTAGACAGGCAAGGGAAAACCCTTCAGAATCAGCGTCCTGTACAGGCCTCCAAATCAAGGAGATAAAGGAGACAAAGACCTAATAGAGGAAGTCCACCAAATGTCTGATAAAGGTGAAGTAATACTGGTGGTTGACTTCAACCTACCAGATATTAACTGGAGCACACTAATGGCAGGTACAAGAAGAAGTAGGGACTTATTGTTACTACAAGGTCGGGACTGTGCCAACTTGTTAAAATCCCAACAAAGGAGATGCCATTCTCGATCTTGTCCTCACAAACTCAGAAAAGGATGAAGGACATCAAAGTGGGATTCCACATGGGCAACAATTGTCATCGCACGGTAAGCTTTAAGATAAACATAACACAGGACACCAGCCACTCAAAGATAAAGGTGCTAGATTTCAGAAATGCTGACTTCCAGAAAATGAGGAACAACATAAGTAACTAGTTAATGGAAATAGAGGTTGAGAGTGGTGGTCATGTGGGGAGACTTAAAGAGCAATAAAGACTGCCACAGATCAATGAGCCAGATGGGTCAGCAAAGCAAAACAAAAAATAAATCCTCTATGGTTTTCCAAGGAAGTGGCTACCACAGTCAAAGAAAAAAGGAGTACAGCATAAACCAGGAAACCAAAACTGGGAAAGACTGGGAGTCGTACAAGGAAAAATTGAGAGAGACTAACAAACAAATTAGAAAGGCAAAAGCCCAGACAGAGGAAAAAATAGCAGAAGTGGCAAAGAAAGGAGACAAATCATTTTTTAGATACATTAGGGAATGTAGGAAGGCAAAAGGGGGGATAGTAAAGATTGCTACTGAAGAAGGAAAATGCACCAAACATGACTCAGAGAAAGATGAAATCCTCAACAAATACTTGTGCTTGATGTTTGCCAAAGAGGACCCAGGGATGGCCCAGCCCTGAAAAATACAACACCCAGGATCAGAGGTTGACACGAGTTCCTTTACAGAAACCAGTCGTGAGGGTGCTAAATAAACTAAAGGCAGACAAAGCCATGGGACCAGATGAGATGTACCCCAGAATCCTTAAGGAACTGGGGGCAGAATTAGTATCCCCACTGGCACTTCTATTCACAAAATCCTTGAAGAGCAGTGAGGTACCCAAAGACTGGAAAAAGACAATAGTAGTTCCACTTCACAAATCAGGCAGTTGCGAAGAGGTTAGTAATTACAGACTGGTGAGCCTCATATCTATAGTAGGGAAACTAATGGAGACAACAGAGGATCATAGCATTCCTTGAAACTAGCAGCCAACAAGACCCTAAACAGCATGGTTTTACAGCAGGTAGGTCATACCAGACAAATCTGCTCGAGTTTTTTGACTACGCTACAAAAATAGTGGATGACGTTGGAGCAGTAGATCTGGCCTACCTAGACTTTAGTAAGGCCTTTAACTCGGTTCCACACAGAAGACTGATAAAGAAGCTTGACCACACAGGGGCTGGTCCAGAAGTAGTCAGATGGGTACAAAACTGGTTACGGAGGGCACAGGTTAATGGAACGCAATCGACGGAAGGCAGGGTGACCAGCGAGGTGCCCCAGGGCTCAGTGCTGGGGCCCCTGCTCTTCAATGTTTTTATAGCAGATATCACTGATGGACTGGAAGGGAAGGTGTATCTATTCGCAGATGACACTAAATTATGTAACAGGGTGGTCACTACAGAAGGAGTGAGCAAGATGGAAACTGACCTCAAGAAACTAGAAGGATGGTCTGCAGTGTGGCAGCTGAGATTTAATGCCAAAAGTGCAAAGTCACGACATAGGAAAGAAAAATCCAAGAAAGGAGTATTACCTAGGAGGCAAAAGACTAGTAGCCTCAAACCAGGAACGAGATCTGGGAATCATAATCTCAGATGTTTGTTTGTTTAATTTTGTTGACCCAGTAAACCCACTGGACCTAGAAGTCCCTTTTTCAGGGGCGACTGGGGTGGAGGGGGGATACAGGTGGTAAGCAACTGATATTGAACCAGATTAAGCTGTTGGTGGTATTTTTAGTGAATGAGGGAAATCTGGCCAGGACAACGGAGAAATTCCCCTACACTTTTCGATAAGTGTCATGGGATCTTTAACATCCACCTGAACTACTACCAATCCAGGGAGATGGGACCTCGGCTTAACGTCTCATCTGAAAGATGGCACCTCAGAAGTGCAGCATCCCTCTCATCCTGCACTACAGTGTCAGTATTGGGGCATTAACCCAAATGCCAGATGTGGGAACTGAACCCACAGCCCTCTGATCTCCTGGCCTCAGATGACCTGAAGGTTAGTAAGCAGTGTGAGAAGGCAGCATTGAAGACCAACAGAATGCTGGGCTGCACTGGGAGGGGAATCACGAACAGGAGGAGAGAGGTGGTACTCTCACTGTATAGATCGCTGGTCAGGCCTCCCTTGGAATACGGAGTCCAATTCTGGAGGCCGACCTCAGAAAGGACATTGACCATGAGGAAACAGTACAGAGAAAGGCAACAAAAATGATTCAGGGTTTGCAGAACATGTCCTATGAGGAAAGACTTAGGGAACTGAATATGTACTCCCTGGAGAAGAGAAGAGAGAGGGGACTTATTTGAAACATTCAAGTACATAAAAGGCATTAACAAGGTACAGGCTCATCAAGTTTTTCACTTCAAGAAGGGTTCCAGAACCAGGGGACATGACCTCAGATTGCAAGGAGGGAGGTTCTTTGCTAACACCAGGAAGTTTTTCTTCACAGAAAGAGTGGTGGACACCTGGAACAGCCTGCCCCAAAATTGTGGCAGTCAACACTGTGGGGGGATTCAAGAATGCAGGGGATAGACACAAAGGGAGCCCTGACTACAAAGGGCAACTAGAGTGTCAAAACAGGTCTAAAACAAATGAGCAGACTAGATTGACCTAGCGGTCTCCCTCTGCCATCAACTTCTATGTTTCTCTGTTTTCAAAATCAAGCGTGGCACTTTGTGGCTTCAAACCTGCCCCCCACTGCTTCAGCTCAGCGAAAACACGTTCATATGTGGCACAGGTTTGGGAACACATTAGAACATACACCGCAGGAAACAAAACACCACTTTTCTGACCATGGATTGTGTAAAGTTGCTGAAATAGATTTGGGCAGACTTTAAATGTCCCATCAAGGAACTATTCATTACACCGAGACTGAAAATGAAAGTTCTTATCGGTAGCAAATATTAGAAAGTGATCACTGCCACTTGAGCAGTCACTGTACAGAAATGGCTTACCTGACATACATGTGTGGTACTCAGCAGGTATCACCAACCCCTCAACAGTGCTCAGTATAACAGGATACAGGCACTTGGCTTGCCGAATACATTGGACAGTACATCGCAACAGAGGAACTTCAGGTAGGCACCCTGCAATGGCGACAGAAGTCTGTGCAGTACTCTGCAGAACTACCTGTGCTGTGGACTCAAAGGTATTCCATGCATGCTGGCAAAGATCGCCAAGCACCTGCCATGCAGCAACATCACCTGGGTCGGGAACATGATTGTGGGATTTCTTGATGGTGACTACAGGCTCTTTAACAGTGTGCACTCGCACAGGACATTGCAGACGATGTGATTCCACAATGCCAGTATACCTTCTCGGACCCTCCTTGTCAACATGGTACAGAAAACCTTCATGCAGCAGAAGATGCCCACCCTTCTGGGACACCAGGTACTCCATTGTTGCTGTCTGTAGGGAGCCGTACTGCCACAAGAAAACATTACTTACCATAGTAATCTTATTTCTTCCAATGGAATTTTACTGTATTCTGACAAAAGCAATGTGGTTTCACCATAGGACTGCCCCGGAACCGAAATGGTTAATAGAACCTATGCTAATAGTGGAATGTTAGCCTCGAGCTCGGTTTTCAAACCACTGTCCCTGGTTGCACTTCCTGCAACCATCAGATTCTTATGAAGCATGCAGAAGCTAAACAAACTAGCTAACTAATCTAATCTAATAAACAAATCAATCCACCTTTAAGGGGTAAACATCTTTTAAATACAGAGGGCATCTCCTAAGACTCAAGTCCCCAAGAAAGTATTAGGTACCCACAGGTTTCCAACATCAGTTGTACAGACAGTATGCAGTGCCCTGTAGATCCTAGCAGGAGAGAAAGGATGGAAGCTCAGAATACAGTAAGATTCCCTAGGAAGAAACAAGATTACTATGCTAAGTAATGTTTTCTTCAAACCCCAGGAAATCTTACTGTATTCTGACAAATGCAGACTACTCAGGCAGTGCCTTTGGAGGTGGGCAGAGGACCTATTTAGGAAACAGGCTCTGCAGGACTGCTGTGCCAAACCTGGCATCACTCCTAGCCTGGGTATCCAGGCAGTAATGTTTGGTAAATGTGTGGACTGTTTTCCAGGTAGCTGTTTTGCAGATTTCCAGCAAAGGGATATCTCTTGAAGCTGCTATTGATGCAGCTGTTCCTCTGGTGGAGTGGACCCTGAGCCCCTGTGGGGCTTGCTTGCCCACTTTGGCATAACAGAACTGGATACATGCCATGATCCATCTTGCTATGGACCTTTTTGTGGCTAGTTTACCTTCTCCTGCTTCCACATAGGTCAAGAAGAGTTGGGTCCTATCCTCTGTGGCCTTTTGTATGCTCCAGGTAGTAGCTGATAGCTCTTTTACGTCCAGGCTATGCAGTCTACATTCCCCTGAAGAAGAATGATCACTGAAAAAAGACTGGTAGTGAAATGGACTGACTGACATGGAAGTCTGACACCACTTCAGAGAGAAACTTTTTTTTTCTTGTATTTAAATTTTATTAGTTTCAAACCACAAAAATGCAATACAATGATCAGTATAATTAATAGATACAAAATCATCGATAAGGGAGAAACTTATTATTGGTCCTAAGGACTACTTTGTCCCTGTGGAATGCTATATAGTCAGACTCCATAGACAAAGCCTGTATCTCACTAATCCTCCTGGTCGAAATAATTGCAACTAGAAACACAGTTTTCCAAGTTACATACTTGAGATCAGCTGATGACATAGGCTCAAATGGTGGCTGCATGAGCTGTGCAATGCATATGTTCAGGTCCCACATTGGAGTAGGAGATCTATTTGAGGGTGCAAGTGTAGCAATCCCTTATAGAATTTTCTGAAAACTGGATCTGAGGCCAGAGATTATGCTTTGCCTGCTGACAGATAAGCTGAGACAGCTGCCAAATGCACTTTCAGAGTTGATGGTCTCAGACCAAGGGAATGAAGGTGGGTTAAGTAGTCCAGGAGAACTGGCAACCCTGCCTGAGTGTGGTCCAGATTCTCATTCTGGCACCAGATAGGGAATCTTTTCCACTTGGACAAGTAGGTCTTCCCGGTGGTGGGCTTTCTAGAAACCCTAAGGACCTCCATGACCCCTTCCGAGAGATGCAGGTTGGCATACTCTAGGTCCTCAAGTGCCAGGCCTTGAGCCTGAGAGACCGAAGGTTGGGGTATAGGATTCTGCCTTGGGAAGAAGTCAGCAAGTTGTGCTTCCTGGGAAGTCTAATTGGTTTGGTGACTGATAGTGCCAGAACCAAGGGCTACCATGGCTGCCTGGCCCAGTTTGGAGCAATGAGAATCATTGTAGCTGGCTGGGATCTGACCTTGTTCAGGACCCTCAGCAACAACGGGAATGGAGGGAAGGTGTATAGAAACTTCCCTGTCCACTCTGGGATCAGTGCATCCAGTGGGACTGAGCACCTCACTGGGGCCTGCAGAAAAATTGAGGAAGCTGGTAATTGTCTGGGGCTGCAAAGAGATCTATCTCTGGAGTGCCCTAGCTTTTAAACACAGTCTGTAACACTTGCCTGTTCAGGGACCTCTCGAGGTGGTTCTGACTGATCCTGCTCAGGGCATCTGCCAGTACATTCTTTTTCCCTGACAGATGGACTGCTGATAAAGCAATTCACAGGGAATATGCCACAGTCCAGATTTTCATGGCTTCTGTGCACGGGGGGGGGTTGACCTTGCGCCTCCCTGCTTGTTGATGTAGTACACTGTGGTTGTGTTGTCTGTCCTGACCTGCACCACCTTTCCCTGCAGCATGCTAGTGAATGCCTGAAGTGCCAGAAAGACTGCTCTGAGCTCTAGCAGGTTGATGTGAAGCAATGACTCCTGTTTGAGCCATGAGCAGCGTGCTCCTCAGGATGTGCACCCCAACCCAGTAGGGAAGCATCTGTGTTCAGCATCCAAATCAGCTGCCATAGGGGCTGGAACAGATTAAGTGACCTCCATCAGAGTGTTCCACAATGTTCTCTGATATCTGGCCATATAGGCCATGTACGAGGCCTGCCTGATGATCAGAGAGGATCACAAATACACTTTCTTATCAATGGAATCCATCTCCTTGAATCTTTCTCTAGGGGGTGAGATGCCAAGGGGATGCCTGCCTTATCACAGGCAGCAGTCTGCAACACTCCCTCATGGCTAAGGTGCCCGAACAGGAACTCTGCTCTGCCCTTAGCCACCCAATACTTCTTATCCACCTTTCTGTCAACCAGTGGCACAGAACTAGGGGTCTGCAGGATCTTGTTAACCTGCTTCTTCAGGGATTTATGGATGGGCAATAACAGTCTTTAGAAACTGGCACATTCATCATATCCATGTAGTCCTGCTCTTCTTCCTTGTCGGCTGACTCCTGGGTAGGAAGATCGAGGGACTGGGCTACTTCTTTAATAAAGGCAAAGTGAGAGGTATAATCCTCATTCCCATTGGCAGGGGAGTCAGCATGATGAGGGTCCGTGGAAATATCTGGTTCAATCAGTTCCCTGTACTACTCATCCTCATCAGCATCATCTTCTTCTTCCTCCTCGCCAAAAGACTCTTCTTCGTGTTGCAAGGAACTGGAAACCGAAGTAGTGCCAGAGGTAGGGAGACGTGGCCTCTTCTCAGCCAGAACCAGAGTACTCAGTTGGAGTGCCTGGACAATCCTGATAGCGTTTGCTATCTCCTCAGGGGTCAGAACTGATACATTCTTCGGTTGCAGATCAACTGCTGTATGTTTCTCTTCTTTTTCTCGTGGTTGCTGGGTTAGCAGCAGTATCAGCAGGACGTTCTTAGACAAAGAATCATCTCCCTGGTCAGAGGGTTGTTCCTCCGGATCATTTTGACTGGTAGCCGGTTTGTCCTTAGCTGGGTCAGCAGTCTTATTAGACATCTTCTCCTGCAGTCATTTAAGTTGCCTCTCAAGCATTGACTGAGGGAAGTTCTTACAAATTTCACAGTCCTCCTTGAGGTGGTTAAACCCCAGACATAAAACACAAATTAAACGGGGATCTGCTTTGGCAAACGGTTCCCCCACATTCTGTACAGTGCTGGAACCCTGTAGGGCCCGTTCGTTGCTTGGTCTGTGACATTTATTAGTCTATTAAACCAATGAACTGAGAATTAACCTGGTAACTTAGTTAAATTTTAAAAGTATACCGCCTTACCAGACAGTAGAAATACTGTTTAAAGACCTAAAATAAAGTAATAGTAACAGTTCCTTCTCGGTTAAAAGAACCAATAAGGAACTGAAAAGACTCACTGAAAATTCACTAAATCTAGACTAAGTCTACCTGTAGAACCAAGGACAGTGCTTCAAAAATCAAAATAAATAAACTGACTTCAAAACCGAGACAAATAAATTTCTTCAGTCAAAGTGAAGGAGAGCTCTCCGGAGACGTCTTACTGAGGTAAGCGAAGTAAAGAATCTGACGGTCGCAGGAAGTGCAACCAGGACAGTAGTTTGAAAACCAAGCTTGAGCCTAACATTCCACTATTAGCATAAGTTCTATTAACCAATTCAGCTCCAGAGCAGTCCTATGGTGAGATCATACTGCATTTGTTAGAGTACAATAAGATTTCCTGAGGTTTGAATCAGCGCCGCTTTATTGACATCCACCACAACTCCACCCATTATTTTCACAATTTTTTTATCATTTGCCAATTATTATGGGTTGCCAAATGCATTGTCGCCGTAATGCTGTTTTCGTAATTCAATTACCGTTTTGCTTTCACCGTTATTACGTGGTGCCTTTATAGTGTGGTTATTAACCAAAGATCATACCTCTATATAACGTATGATGTGGTTTTTATAATATTACACCCTAGAACCTATAAAGAAGCAGTGGTAATGGCTGATTTCTTTGCATCAGTAATTAAGTATAGAAAAATGATTTATAGAAATCTCAATAGGCAATTGAATCAACCTGCTTAAAAAGAGCAGAATCTAATCCAAATACTGTATTTATTGTCATTGTGTCAATTTGTAATTGTGTTTTACTTTTTACAAAGTACTTTACTATGTTTTCAACCTGTTTACAATCTGTGTATGTCTTACTTGTAAAAATCATGGTACTCAACTGTCATGATTGACCAATAAACTCATTGATTGAATATGGCTTCCTTAGATTTCTTTTTCTTATGTGCATGACTTTGCATTTTTGGCGTTGAATCTCAGCTGCCATGCTCCTGACCAGTCTCCAGGTTTCTTGAGGTCTGATTCCATCTTACTTACTCACTCCATGGTGTCCACCCTGTTGCATATCTTGATGTCGTCCATGAACAGATACACCTTTCCCTCTAGTCCGTTAGCAATGTAAATATTGAAGAGCAGTGGCCCCAGTACCAAGCCCAGAGGCACCCCATTAGTCACCCTTCTCCTTAGACGATAGTGCTCCATTTACCTGCACCCTCTGGGTTCTGCCCTGCAGTCAACTTTGTACCCACTTTACTACTTCTGTTCCAACCATGTAGTCAAACTTCTTTTCCAGCCTTCTGTGTGGAACTGAGTCAAAGGCCCTGCTAAAGTCCAGGTAGACCACATCCACTACCCCACCGTCATCCATGACCTTGGTAACCCAGTCAAAAAACTCAACCAAATTTGTCTGGCATGACCTTCCTGCTGTGAATCCATGCTGTTTGGGGTCCTGCTACCGACTAGCTTCTAGGAATGCTATAATTCTCTGTTTGAGTAGTGTCTCCATCAGTTTCCCACTATGGACATGAGACTTACTGGTTAGTAATTTCCTGACTCATCTCTGCTGCTTGATTTGTAGAGTGGGACTACTGTTGCTTTTCTCTAGTCCTCTGGTACCACTCTGCTCATTAAGGATTTGGTGAATAGCTTGCCAGTGGGCTGCCAGCTCCAATCCTAGTTCTTTAAGATTCATACAAACATACAAAGAAGCCAGCAAAAGAAGGCCATTCGGTCTATTAAGTCTGCTCATATTGCAGGGTCCACAGCTTGAGCTAATGTCCCTGCCTTCCTCCCCACTCCTCCCATCCTCCCTACCCATGATCCTTACCTTCCCCCTATGTTTATCCCAGGCTCTCTTAAAGCTGTCCACTGTCTTCAATGAGATTACCTCTTCTGTCAATGCGTTCCAAGCGTCCACCACCCTCTCTGTGAAGAAGTGCTTCCTGACCTCCATCCTAAACCTCCCACCCTCCGGCTTAAGACTGTGCCCCCTCGTGTTATGGTTTCCACTCAGCTTAAAAAGACTCTCTTCTCTTCTTGTCCCATGGCCTTGTCTACTTTCAGTTTATTCAGTGCCTCCAGTACTTTGTCCTCTAAAAGGGGCTAGCTCTGACCCCCTGGACCAGGGGTGCTGTGTTTTGTGAGTGCTGGGCCATTTCCTGGGTCCTCCTCAGTAAATACTGACCAGAAGTACTTGTTTAGGATTTCTGTTTTTCCTTTGCTATATAATGTGGACTGTTATATGGTTGTTGACTGTTCCTCAACTCCTGGTCTGGTTGTCCTTTGGGGTAGTGGTGGTGATGCATGGGGTGGTATTGTGCTGCTGGCAGATTGCTGCAATGTTATATTGCAGGAAGTTTAGCCCTGAGGTATATTTCAGCCCTTGCAGCGTGGAGCCGAGAATGTGGATCCCAGAGTATCCAGCATGTGGGACAATTTCCAATTTTCTGAGCAACTGCTCTGTTGAATAGAGTGCCACAGTGTCTACAGTTAACTATGTCCATGGCTAAGTTGATTGGTTGTGGACGAAAAACAAGAGGTGGTCAAGTGGACTAGAGGCATGTGAAAGAAGGAAAGTAAATTTCTTTTTAAGGGGGCACAACTGAAAACTGATAGGGGAAGATTAAAGAGACAGAGATGAGTAGGCACATTTTCATCGAAAGAGTGATGGCCAAGTGAAATGAGTTGCCAGAGGAGGTGGTCTCCCAGAAAGTGGTGGATATCTTCAAGTCTTCAAGAGAGCATGCGCAATGAAGGGAAAGTTGCTGGTGGAGAAGGGGGAACTAAGGGGGTCAGGGGGGATTTTGAGGGAGGCAGGTCCCACTGTAGATATAAGGGGGACCTGCACACTCAAGCAGATAAGACAGACTATAAGGCCTTTATCTACTGCCATTTTAGACTGAGAAAGGAAGTTTGATCAGGAAGTTGGTGGATCTCAGGTTTGGGGAAAAGATGGCCAGATGGGTGGAAAACTGGCTGGGGACAGAACCCAGAGGGTGATATGGGGAGTTATCTGGCACCAGAGAGGTAACTGGGGTCTCGTGAGGGCTCAGAGCTGAGGCCAGCATTGTTCAATGCTCCTCATCAGTGGCATTGGAGATGGCATTAAGGGCAAATGTGCCTATTCATGGATGACACCAAGCTCTGCGGAGAGTAGACAGCTGAAGGGATACAGGACCTACAGGAAGATCTGGAAAAGCTGGGGAGGTGGTCCGGATCTGGCAGCTTGACTTCAATGCCAAGAAATGCAAAGTTATGCATATTGGAGCCAAGAATCCCGGGACAGAGTACTACCTGGGTAGAGTCAGAGTATCTGCATTAAAGGAGCAGAAGGACCTGGGAATGATGATCACTAGCGACCTGAAGCAATCCACGCAGTGCAAGAAAGCAGCAGCAAAGGCAAACAAGATGCTGAGATGCATATCTAGGGGATCAGTATTAGGAGAGAGGAGGTTATACTGCCCTTGTACAGGTTACTGGTAAAGCCGCATCTAGAGTATGGAGTTTAGTACTAGTGCCCACACCTCAAAAAGGGCATTAACCTGCTGGAGAAGGTCCAGAGGAGGGCTACAAAGATGATAGCGGGTCAGCAGGGTAAGGCACACAAGGAAATTTTGAGGGCAGTGAACATGTACTCCCTGGAAGACAGGAGAGAGAGAAGGGACATGACTGGGACTTTCAAGTACTTGAAGGGATAAATAAGGTTGATTAGGAGAATCTCTTTAAGCTGAGTGGCAACCATAACATGAGGGGACACAGTCTTAAGCTGGAGGGTGGGAGGTTCAGGAGGGAGGTCAGGAAGCACTTCTTCACAGAGAGGGTGGTGGACACTTGGAATGCGCTGCCGGAAGAGGTCATCTCAAAGACAGTGGGTAGCTTTAAGAGAGGCTGGGATAGGCATGGGGGAAGGTAAAGATCATAGGTAGGGAGGATGGGAGGAGTGGGGAGGGAGGGAGGAAGGGCAAGGACATTAGCATAAGCTGTGGACCCTGCAATCACGAGCAGACTTGATAGACCAAATGGCGCCTTTTGCTGGGATTGAAGCTGGCAGCCCACTGGCAAAGCTATTCACCAAATCCTTAAGGAGCAGAGTGTTCGTATGAAAGATAGGATTAGACCTCAGGATGGAAATCTGGGAAACTAGATCCTTCAATAAGAGTCCCTTTGGATATATCAAATGGGGGCTACTAAAGGTAAGGGTCTAAACAACAGGTTCAGCCTACAACACTTTCAGAAATAAAAAGGCTTCTTATTAACTTCCTGTTTCTGCTCACTTGCAGAATGTCCCATGTTAACTATAACACGGAGAAGAGGTGCAAGGTCCACAAAAAACTATATTACACACATGACAGTGCAATTTTGTTTCTGCAAAAATAACTTTATGTAAGCAATAAAACATGATGGGGTGTGCATTATGGTGTGATAACCGCACTTCTAGGGGTGTAGTTAGGCACAAGGCCAAGGCAGTGCTGGTGACTAGGAGTGGATATCCCCCGTATCTACACCAAATATTACACTTGTAAATAAGCCAACTAAAGAAATTACACAAGGCAACAGTTTATATAATGAAGAAATTAAGTTTACTTTAAGCGTGGAAGAAAAATAGTCCCACAAGTTGGGGATGGGTTGGGCAAAATAACAAAAGCGAGGCCAAACTGCGTGTTGCACCTCTGTTGTGCTCAAATGAATCACTCACTTGCTCTAGTTTATGAAATTAACTGGTGTTAAACACACAGTTTGGTAGGCTGAAGGCCTGAGCTTCTAATTAGTTGACCAGCTGTAATCTATGCTTAGCGTTCCAAAGTACGGATGCTGACAGCAATATATTTGTATAGAAAAAAAATACTTGCCTGAGGACGTGTTTACAAACAAGCAAAGCTATCTGGTATTGTTGCGTTTCATTTATGATGGTGATAATGTATGTAGCATTGCATTTCATAAACCAATTCTGCACAATCAATTTTTTTCTAAGAGATTGCACTTACAGAGTTATGCTGTCTGTAACATGCATTTGCATTTACTATTTTCACCACTGTTCTGCTGTATGTGCTGACGCCAAGTACCCCGATCTACACAATTAATTTGGTTAATGGTGGGCTCATAACAGTGACTGACAAAATGGTTTTGTTTTTCTTGAGTAGTGACTATGGATGTCTGCAATTTTAACCGGTATTTGCCATGCCAGCATGTTTTTTTTGATGGAGTAGGAGGCCGGAGTTGCAGTAGGAGGTGACAGTGAAGTGTGTCCAGCGGCAGGCTTTCATCCGCAGTATGTGAATGTACTAAACCACCGCTGCTGTGCCTACTGCCTGCCGGATTTCATGAGTAGCGCTAAACGGAGATGGCATGGAACAGTCAGAGGTATGTTATTGAAATTCTAGACTACTTTGCATTTTATCAGACTGAAATGTTCATTAACTTTTCTTACCTTTGCTCTGAGTGCACAGAGCATGGAAACGATTGGTGGCCCACAGCAACAACAAAAAAAAATGGCGACATACAACTTTTAAAAGTTCTATTTAGAATGCCACAGATGTGAATCTTTGAGCCACTCTACTCTGTTGTGAGACATTTTTTACTGGGTCTAGTTATTTATAGTGCAACATTTCGCCATATTGCACTATAAATAACTAATCAGATTGCTGCCTTATTCTCGGCTATTTTATAATAGAAACATAGAAGTTGACGGCAGATAAGGACCGCAAGGCCCATCCAGTCTGCCCATTTCTTTTTCTACCTTATGAATGTGTTATAGGCCTTTGCTCTGTCAATGGCCTATCTATTCGCAGTGTCAGTGGCTCAGTAGGTAGCACACTCGCCTCTGAGGCCGGGAGATCAGAGGGCTGTGGGTTCAGTTCCCACATCTGGCACTTGGGTTAATATCCCAGTACTGACACTGTAATGCAGCATGAGAGGGGTGCTACATTTCTGAGGTGCCGTCTTTTGGATGAGACATTAAACCGAGGTCCCATCTGCCTGGATTGGTGGTAGTTCAGGTGGATGTTAAAGATCCCATGGCACTTATCGAAAAGAGTAGGGGAATTTCCCCGGTGTCCTGGCCAAATTTCCTCATTCACTAAAAATACCACCAACAGCTTAATCTGGTTCAAGGTCAGTTGG
Organism: Neoceratodus forsteri; assembly: GCA_016271365.2. Classification (NCBI taxonomy): domain Eukaryota; kingdom Metazoa; phylum Chordata; order Ceratodontiformes; family Ceratodontidae; genus Neoceratodus; species Neoceratodus forsteri. The sequence goes on from CM057452.1 coordinate 1,198,994,624, forward strand.
CATTCATCTGTATCCCTCTCCCGGTCGTGCCTGAAAATAGGCAGGATTTGTCTAGTGCACTTACCCGCCAACAAAAGCTAAATAAATAATAATAAATTCATAGGCCTTTGCTCTGTCAATGGCCTATCTATTCATACTCATCTGTATTGCTCCCTTATGCCCATCCATATGCCTGTTTGAAGCCCTGCACTGTATTCACTCCACCACTTCCTGAGATAGGCCATTACATGCATCCACCACCCTTTCTGTGAAAAGAACTTCCTCACATTACCCCTTAATCGGCCTCCCTCTAATCTCATGCTGTGTCCTCTTGTCCTGTTATTTTTCTTATATTGAAACATGTTAGACTCTTTCACCTTGTTAATGCCCTTAACGTGTTTGAATGTTTCAATCATATCACCTCTCCCTCCTTTGCTCAAGGGTATACATATTGAGTTCAGTTAATCTGTCCTCATGTTTTCTGATGCAGTCCCTGCACCATTTTGGTTACTCTTCTCTGGACTGCCTCAAATTGGTTAATGTCCTTATGAAGGTGTGGCCTCCAGTAGTGCACGTTAGTACTCCAGATGGGGCCTAACAGTGTCTTGTAAAGAGGGATTATTACCTCCTCTTCCAACTTGTGATACCCTACTAATACACCCCAACATCCCTCTAGCCTTACCTACTGCTTTAGAGGTCTGCTTGATGATTTCAGTTCATCGGTGATGATGACGCCATGTTTCTTTCTTCCCTGTGACTGCCAGCAACTCCCTCCCAGCCTATAGGTGGCTTCAGAAATTCTCTTCCTATGTGCATGATCTTGCACTTCTTGTGTTAAACCCCAGTTGCCACTTTTCTGACCATTTTGCTAGTTTATCCAGATCTCTTCTCATTCTGCCCACCCCATCTGGATCATCTACTCTGTTGCAGATCTTGGTGTCATCTGCAAACAGACAAACCTTACCCTCCAGTCCATCTGCAATGTCACTGATGAAGACATTGACGAGGACTGGCCCAGGACTGATCCCTGAGGTACCCCACTTGTGACTTGCATCTCTTCTGACTGTATACCGTTTACCACCACTCTCTGTTTTCTGCCCGTCAACCAGTTTGCCACTCAGTTGACCAACGTCTGACCCACCCCAAGCCTACCCAGCTTATTAATCAATCTTCTATGTGGAACAGTATAGAAAGCTTTGCTGAAGTCAAGGTAGGCAACATCAACTGCTCCCCCTTGGTCCACCACTCTGGTTACCCAGTCAAAGAAGCCTATGAGATTAGTTTGACAGGACTTTCCTTTTGTAAACCCATGCTGTCTTGGACCCTGTGCTCCTATGGATTGCAGGTGTTGCACTATCCTTTCCTTAAGGAGTGTCTCCATAATCTTGCCCAGTACTGAGGTAAGACTGACTGGTCTATTGTTCCCTGCCTCTTCCTTGCTACCATTCTTGTGGAGTGGGATCACATAAGCCCTTCTCCAGTCTTCTGGGACCTCTCCTGTGCTCAGAGACTCACTAAACAGTTCTGATAATGGCTCTGCTAGTTCCACCCTTAGCTCCTTTAGTACCCTGGGATGTATGCCATCAGGTCCCATTGCCTTGTCCACCCTGAGCTTATCGAGCTCTTGTAGGACCCTTTCTTTTGTGAAGGGACTAGTGCACACCTCCCTCCCCCATGTCCATGGTGCTGAGCTGTGGGCCCTGCCCTACCTTCTCTTCAGTAAATACTGAGCAGAAGTATCTATTTAGGGTAGATACTTTTACATGGTCCTCCTCCTCACACGCCCCCTTATCCCCTTTGATCTTAGCAATACCCCCTCTGGACTTTCTCCTTTCACTAATCTATCTATAGAAAGTCTTGTCACCTTCTTTTACTGTTCGTGCTAGTGTTTCCTCACTTTGGGCCTTTGCCTGTCTTATTGCCTTCCCTGCTTCCCTTAGGGAAGTTTGGTATGCCTCCCTATCTTCATCCTGCTGCGTTCCCTTATATTTCCTGAAGGCCAGCCTTTTGGCTCTGACCTTTTCTGCTACTGTGGTTTCCTTCTTCTTTTGCACTTCCTTTTCTCACTAACACAATGGGATGTTGCTTCAAGTATTGTATCTTTAATGCTTGCCCACTTTGCCTGTAACCCCTCACCTGTATTTCTTTTTGCCAGGGCTAGCTTAACTCTCTTGGCCATCTTATCAAAGTCAGCTCCTCTGAAGTCCCATATTTTTGCCTTGGAATGGGATGATTTTGTTCTAGTGGCCAAACTGAACCATACCATGTGATGGTCACTGGCCCCCAGGTGATCTTCTACCTTGAGATCTGTGATCCTTTCCCTGTTAGTCAGTACTAGATATAGGATAGCCCTGTCTCTTGTTGGTTGTTGTACCAGTTGTTTGAGGCCCTCCCCTGCAGGAATCCACCATGTGTCTAGTTCTGACAGATGTCCCTGCTGGTATTGACCAATCTATATCTGGCAAGTTGAAATCTCCCATTATCAGAACCTCCTTTAGCTGTCATGTTTTGTATATCTTCTAAAAGTAATGTGTCACAACAGGCCCTGGAGCCTAGGGCACCTGCCCATCTCTTTGCCTTCACTGTATCTCTACTTCAAAAGCTATTCTTGCTCTGGCTTACACATAGTTCCAGCAACTCTTTCTTTCAGTTACTGGGTTTCTCTCAGTCCCTCTGATGCAAAACAAATTATTTTTTCTTCCAGTGCATTTGCAGATGGATACAGAAGCTCTCTCTTCAATCTCTGCCTCACAAGAACCAGACCATTTTCCATAATCCCTTTTCCAATTCTGCAAACCAGTTCGTTAAGCCTTTTGTCCTTCCTTTTTCTCCTTAGACGCTGTGTCTTTGCCAGGGTCAGACAGAACATTTTCCTTGCACAAAGCTCTCACACCAATCTTCCATTCCTGGTATCTCACCGATGTGGTGCAGACGAAAACAGAATAGGCTCTCTCTCCATCCTCTTTGACACAAAAAACAGGCCATTTTCCATAATCCATTTTCCAATTCCAGTCAACCTTTTCTCTGAACACTTTCACCACTGTGTTGTAGCTTCTTAGCACAGCAGCCTGTAGCAGGACACTGCAGCTCTCTCTCTCTCTCTCTGCAGAGTTGCTTAAGCAATCTCCTTTCACACTCTTCCAAAATGGAGAAAGACATGGCCAGGCCTTGGGGGACAAATTGCTGGCAGCCCCAAGGCAGGCCCTATCCCAGCCTTGCAGCCCCATCTTCTGCTTAGGGGCTGGAGCCACCCTCCCTCTGGAGGTGCTCCCGCTGAACTGACTCAGAATCCAAAAGTCTCTCTCGGCTGGAGTCACTGCCTTTTACAAAAATTAATATGTATGAGGCCACCTTAATGCCTGCTTGGATGCAGAAAAAGGTGCCTAAACTTTCCCCAGCTTCTCCCCCCAAAAGTATTTTCAATAGTCCAACAATCCTCCTGGCAAATCCTGGCCATTTGGTTGGTTGAGCACAAATCACAAGGCTGCAAATATGGCTGCTTAGCAAACAGTCTACCTGCAAGGTCAAGACTTCAACTTCTCAGCTCACGGGTTCCTTGACCAGGTGCTCCCTTGCCTGTGGTGCAGCTAAAAACTCGCCGCTGCCCGCCGCACCTTGCTGCCATCACCGGGCTCCTCAAGCCAGCTCATGGGCCCCTTGATCGGGCGCTCCCTTGCCCGCAATGCAACTGAAAACTCACTGCCACCTGCCACACCTTGCTGCCATCACCAGACTCAAGCCAGCTCACGGGCTCCTTGATCGGGTGCTCCCTTGCCAGCAGTGTGACCGAAAACTCGCCACCACCCATCGCACCATGCAGCCATCACTGCACTCCTCAAGCCAACTCACAGACTCCTTGACTAGGTGCTCCCTTGCCTGCAGCGTGCCTGAAAACTCACCGCCACCCACCACACCTTGCTGCCACCACTGGACTCCCAAGTCAGCTCACAGGCCCCTTGACGGCACTCCCTTGCCTGTGATGTGGCTTTTAAACTTGCCGCCACCGCACCTTGCTGCCATTACTGGACTTCTGCCAGCTCACAGGCCCTTGACCAGGTGTTCACTTGCCTGCAGTGTTTAGTTTAGTTTAGTTTATTAGTCTAGGAATTAATACCTTTGAGCAGGGCTCTTTTACAAAGTTCCACGTCACAAAGAACATTTAACAAAGCACGATACACATTACAGGTAAAACCAGACAGGAAAGTTACATCATAAATTTGCTATTAACAGTTTAAGGCAGTAACGTTTTTAAGTTTCATAGAAAAACAAGCTATAACAGGTTCACTATAACTATAACAGGTGTGACTGGAAACTCGCCACCGCACCTTGCTGCCGTCACCGGACTCCTCAAGCCAGGTAAGAGTACACATAAGAGCTGGCATTATTTTCAACTTTTGGTGCTCCTCTGCTGCTGAGCTATGACTGGTCATCTTCCTGACCAGCAGCTCTCTGATTGGCGCACTTTTCAAGCTCTGGACTCTGCTGCCTCTTGGCTCCTAGCTGACCTATTTTAATTGTATTTTACCCATAATAATTTGCAAACTGCATATTCTACTGTTTTAATTCTGCCTCTTCAGTTTTGCTGTTCTTCTCTTCACTATGTCTCTGCTTAGCCCCTCTGTTAGTGTAAGGCTACCTGCTACTGTTAATATGTTTAGTAACAGTTACTGCTGAGCCTGTGTTTTCACCTGCATGCTAGAGATAACCTGCTTAAATTGTTCAGCTCTGTTAAACTGTAAACTGCCTTGCCATTTCATTGCCTTTGCTGTTCTTCCTCTCTCACCCTCTCAGCCTTCTACCCCTCACTTTACCTCACCCCTCGTCTCTCTCTCTTTGGTGCTTGGCGCCGAACCTGCCCTGCCCCCTGCCTCTTCTCCTAACTGTGTGGCCAGCCCCCCCCCCGATTAAGCCCATCTATTGTTCTACTCAATTTAGCCCTTCTTTGATTTTCCCTGCCATTTCTGGTTCCTGCTGTCTCCTACCCTGCTCAGCCCTCCCCCAAAAACAACACAGATGTCCTGGCTACTCCACGCTTAACCTTTACTACTTAATTTAACCTCCTCCTTTATTCCCACAGCTCACAGACTCCTTGACTGGGTGCTCCCTTGTCTGCAGTGTGGCTGAATACTCGCCGCTGCCCACCGCACCTTGCTGCCATCACTGGACTCCTCAAGCCAGTTACAAGTACACAGAAGAGCCGGTTATTTTCAACTTTCGGCGCTCTTCTGCTGGTGAGCTCTGATTGGTTGTCTCCCCTGCCAGGAGCTCTCTGGTGCGCTTTTCAAGTCCTGGACTCTGCTGCCTCTCGGCTCCTAGCTGACCTATTTTAGTTGCATTTTACCCACAGTAATTTGTCCTGCCTGCCCACCCCGGCCCCGACCTCTATTAAATATATGCCTAAGCTCCGCCTAGTATCACCCACCCCCCTCACCACTGGTCAACAATTTAATTCACAGTCAGCCTCAGCTGTGCTAACTTAATCTCTTCCTTGCTTAACCCCTAATTCCTCCTCATACAAACTAGTGCTACATCTGCATCTGCAGAGTCTGCTCCCCAGTTTAGCTACATATTTACTTTAACCTGGTAATATCTCCCTTTTCATCCCTCACCTACACCTCCTCCTCATACTACTCACTCTGCTCTCTCTCTGCCATCCCTGCACTCATTCTCTTCCCACTGCATTTCAAGATAACCCTTCTAGTCTGCAAACCTCCAACTATACCCAAGTGACAGCTCTACTTTTTTTCACAATCGAGCCACTGCCTACACGTCCTTCCACCCCACTCATGCCTATACCCCACTTCTTGCCCCTACTGTGCCTTCTTAAATTTCAGCCTCTCACCTCCAAACTTATACCTTGTTCTCTCAAATCAACAGATCAGCCTTGGTTCAAGAATACCAAACTGCATCATCATCATCCTCTCTTGCTCCTCTCTGCAGGTGACATAAATCCCAACCCTGGTCCCACCCTCAGCAATGCCACTACTACAGCCATTACTCTGCCCCAGCTTCCGCTCAAACCTCAGTTACACTCCCCAGGGTCCAAGATCCTCCATCTTAACATTCATAGCCTTCTACCTAAACTTGACCTGCCACATCCTCTCATTTAGTCCCTTAACCAACACATCCTCATCCTATCTGAGACCTGGCTCACTAACAAAATCCTGATGTTTCTATCAATATTCCTGGCTACACTGTTACCGGCAGGACCACGCCAATAGAGGTAGGGGTGTGGCTATCTACTCCTCCACCTCTCTCAAATCACAACTGTACTATCATCCACTGACCCCACTGCCTATGAAGTCCTTGTTATATGACTATCTTTACCTTTCTCAGCCCCTATATTTTTGAGGAGCCTACTGTCGTCCTGGCCTACACCACTCTATGACTACAGAATCTAATTACCACTATTGGGTCCCTTACCTCCTCTGGTAAGCTCCATTAGGTGATCTTAATTTGAACTGGTCATCACCTGCTCTAGGAAAAGCTTGTACTGATATAGCTGCTCTTAACCTGTCACAACTTATCACAGATCCCACTCGTCTAAACCTCAAAACCCATAATCACACCCTCTTAGACTGGGCCCTTACCTCCCACCCACACAGGGTCATCCAGGCTGGCCTACTGCCAGATGCTCTTAGAGATCATATGATCTACCTGGTTAGGGAAATACACAGACCTAAAGCTCCCCACAAACTATTAATGCTCTGCTCCTACAACTCTCTAGACCTTGCCCCTCTTCATCAGGACCTCACTCATGTTGACTGGTCCACTATAGCCTCTGCCAAAACTATTGATCATGCCCTTGAATACTACAAAGACAACTTCCTCACCACCTGGAACAAACACGCTCCTTTGAAGAAAGTAAGAGTGGCGGTAGCCACCTCCCTGGGTAACCCTGAGCTCCTAGCCTGTCAAGCATTTGACACAGCATGGAAACTCCACAAATCCTCCAACCTCCTAGTGACTATTCTACTTACAGAACACTCCATAATGCCTGTACCAAAGCCATCTGTCTGTCCAAAGCTAAATACTTCTGGTCTACCTTTAATAATAACATAAATAACTCATCAAAGTTTTGGAAAGTAGTTCACTCTCTTTTCTCCCCCCATCTATACTCCCATCTCCGCTGCTCAAAGTAAATGACAAACTCATAACTGACCATCCCACTGTTGGTGCAGAATTCAACTCCTACTTTACTTCCTGTGCCTTCACCCTGATAGCCTCCCTTCCTGCCCTCCCTACCCCACTGCTTCGCCTCAACTCCACCAACCTGCAGTAAGTTTTGCCTTCTCACTCATCTCTCCCAATTACACCTTACAGGCACTTCCTCTATCAACCCAACTAAAGGCTACTCTCCGATGGCCTCGACCCCAAGCTTCATCTATCCACTCCTGCTATTGCCCTCCCTCTGACTGATCTCAACCTATCCTTCCACACTTCATCTATCCCTACAGCCTGGAAACATGCTACAGTTCTTCCCATACCCAAAGGTGGTGATCGCTCATCTCCTGGGAATTACTGCCCTATCTCAACTCCAGGAACACATTGTTCTTTCTCAACTCTCCTCCTTTGACAACTCCTCCTTCTTCACTCCCTTCCAATCTGGCTTTCAGAAGAATCACTCCATTACCACCTCCCTACTTAGACTTACCAACTCTATCCATTCAGCCATGGATAAAGGCCACATCACCTCTGCCATTTTTGTCGACCTTTCTAAGGCCTTCAACACTGTCTCCCACTCACTCCTCCTTGAAACCCTCTCATCAGCTGGCCTGTCTCAGTCTGCCTGTAACTGGTTCACAGCCTACCTGGCAGGCAGAACTCAATCTATTAAAATAGTGGACTCCTCCTCCTCAGCTTTACCAATCTTGGCTGGTGTGCCTCAAGGCTCTGTACTTGGCCCACTCCTTTTCTCAATCTTTCTAAATGACCTACCATCAGTCTGCTCCTCATCCTCTGTCCCCATGTACGCTGATGATACGGTCTTGTTCACCTCTGGCCACACCCCTCCAATGTGTCTACCATCCGATGTGTCTACCAGATTACAGCTTGAATTCACAAATGTTCAACACTAGCTATGCTCACATCAACTTTTCTTCATCGCCAAGATGACAGTTTCCATGACCTTTGGCACTAAGCAGAGACTTGCTAGGCTGCCCTCCCCCGCTTTCTTCCACACCCTTGATGGGACAACTCTAGAAGACACCACCACTTTTAAATACTTGGGTGTCTGGCTTAACCAACACCTTAACTTTTCTGAACATATTGACGCAATCCTAAAAAAACTGCGCTCCAGTCTCGGCGCCCTTGACAGGAACTGTAGTGTCCTTCCATTACCAGTGAGGCGTGATCTTGTTCAGTAAATGATACTCCCCATATCTGACTATTGCGCCATAGTCTACAGTGCTGCTCATAAGTCTTCCCTCACCAGGTTGGATACTCTCTTCAATGTTTTCTGTCACTTTGCTCTAGACTCCCCTCCCACACTCATCACTGCACCTTGTACCACTCTCTGCTTTTCCCTCCCTGGAGTGCAGGTGCCTCTCTCACTGTGCCAAATTCACAGCTAAATTCTGGTTTGGGACTCTCCCTCCTACTCTCTATGCACTTACTGCTCCACCTCCCTCCACCACTCCTCTCCTAGATCCTAGCAACATGCACCCTAGCTGTCCCTGTTGCTCCACCTACATAAGCCAGGCTGCATTCTCCACCACTTCCCCAAGCTTTTGAACTCGCATCCACCTCCTATCAGACACTCCTCATCCCCAACTTCTATCTCCTTAGCCCTACTCAACTTCTATTCCCCTAACTGTACTGTTTCTAATCCCATCCCCCTCACTTTTGCGCCTTACCAATCCCTTGTTACATAGCCCTTACTCCCCTGCTGCTCTTGCTTTGACCCCACACTACCTCTACTTCCACCACTGCACCTGCTCTCAGACTCTTTCTCTACCCTCACCTTTTGCTTATACTTCCTTCTATTCCTCTATTCCTGTCTCACCTCCTTGGTGCTCCCTCTGTCCCTGTTTCATCTCCTCGGTGCCCATACCATACCATTCTTCTGTTTTCACCTCATAGACTACGCATTGATCATAGCCCCTTCTCTCATCCCCGACCACATAGAAACATAGATTTTGATGGCAGATAAGGACCGCTTGGCCCATCCAGTCTGCCCATTTCCCTACCTATTGGATAAGCTGCAGATCCTAGTTAACCAGCAGCCTACTTCTTCCTACCCCAACCCCCTAGAATTGCCTTATGACTGTCCCATGCATGCTTGAATTCCACCACTGTTTTGACTCCACAACCTCCTCCGGAAGGCCGTTCCATGCATCCACAACCCTCTATGTGAAAAAATACTTCCTTAAATTACCTCTGAGCTGCCCTCTATCTTCAAATTGTGCCCCCTTGTTCTTGCACACCTCTTTTTTTGAAAGATGCTACCCTCTTGGACTTTGTTGATTCCTTGAGATACTTGAAAGTTTCTACTCCTCCTCTCCCTCCTTTCCTTGAGGCTATACATATTCAGCTCCTTAAGTCTCTCTTCATATGTCTTCTGGTGCAGACCCTGCATCATTTTAGTTGCCCTCCTCTGGACAGCCTCCATCCTGTCTATGTCCTTGTGGAGATTGGATCTCCAGAACTGCACGCAGTACTCCAGATGGGGTCTCAGCAACTGTCTGTACAGAGGATAATAACTTCCTGTTTTCTACTGGTGATGCCTCTCCCTATGCATCCCAGTATCTCCCCAGCCCTCCTTGCTGCCCTCTCACATTGCTTGCCCACCTTAGGTCATCTGATATGACTACCCCAGGTCCTTTCCATTTTTGTTGTTGTTAGTATCTCACCCCCATTGTGTACTCTTCCCTGGGTTTTGTTTCCCAGGTGCATTACCTTGCACTTCTTAGCATTGAATCTAAGCTGCCATACATTTGACCATTCCTCTAACCTTGCCAAGTCCCTTCTCATCCTTTCCACCCCACCTTGTGCATCAACTCTATTGCAGATCTTTGTGTCATCTGCAAAGAGACATACTTTTCCTTCCAGTCCCTCTGCAATGTCGCTTATAAAGACATTGAAGAGGACCGGTCCTAATACTGAACCCTGCGGTACCCCACTAGTAACCCCCTTTCTTCAGAGTGGACTCCATTTACTATTACTCTCTGTGTCCTGTTCTCCAGCCAATTCTTTACTCAGGCTGTCATCTTGGGACCCACTCCCAGGCTGGCTAACTTGTATATTAATCTTTTGTGTGGGACTGTGTCAAATGCCTTGCTAAAGTCTAGGTAGGCCATGTCCACAGCCCCTCCCTGATCTACTACTTTGGTCACCCAGTCAAAGAAATCTATCAGATTTGTCTGGCATGACCTTCCGCTGTGAATCCATGCTGCCTTGGGTCCTGAGCCCCTCTGGCCTCTAGATACTCAACAATTCTTTCCTTCAGAAGTGATTCCATCATTTTCCCTACCACTGAGGTTAAACTAGCAGGTCTGTAGTTTTCTGCTTCTGCCTTGCTCCCACTTTTGTGAAGGGAATCACATCTGCCCTTCTCCAGTCCTCGGGTACCACCCATCCTCCCATGATTTGTTAAAGAGGGTAGTCAGTGGTGTCACTAGTTCTACCCTTAGTTCTTTTAGAATTCTGGGATGAATCTCATCAGGCCCCATTGCTTTGTCCACCTTCAGTTTTAAGAGTTCTTTCAGAACCCTTTCTTCTGTAAATGGGCTGGTATCAACTTCTGTATCCAGAGTGTTTCTACTGTTTGTTTAAGTACCTCCCCACTTCCCTTGTAAATACTGAGCAAAATATTTGTTTAGTATCTCTGCCTTTTCACAGTCACCCTCTGCCCACCCTCCCTCCTCTTTATTAAGCCTCACTAGCCCTCCTTGGTCTTTCTTCGCTCCTGATGTACCTATAAAGGTTTTATCCCCTTCTTAACTGAGGTTGGCTATCTTTCCTTGGTTTGGGCTTTGCTGTTCTGACTGCCTTCCAAGCTTTCTTTTGCTTTAACTGATACAGTTCCCTGTCCTGCTCCTGCAAATTCCTCCCTGTCCCCATTTTCCTCTCTTCCTTTGATGCCTCTCCCCTTCCCTCCTCCTTTTCTGCTCTGTTCCATCTCCCTTTCCTCTCCTCCCATTCTGTCCACCTGTCCCCTTGCAGGGTTCTCCAGCATCCTGAAGGGCATAGCTCTTGGCTGTCTTCCACCCCTCCATCACCACACCTTATTCCGCCCCTTTTCATTTTTTATTTATATATTGAGGTCTCAGAATTACAAATCTTTGAGTCAGAGACTCTTTGCAAAGGCTCCATGTCAGACATCAAAAGAACTACATATAACATATAGCAACCAATGAGTTAATACAGATTACAGTACAGATACAGATTTCAGTACAAATATCATACAGAGAGCAATTTAAACATATAACGTGATGACAACAGGTATATGCATGTCACAAGTACAAGTGTCAAACTGTGGACAGGAGCAGTCCAAGTGGACTTTGTCAGGACAGTGAGATGGGGTATGTGATCAGAAGGTGGAGTGGGATTAAGAGCAGCCATAGCTAATTCGAGGTCAGGAGGTGCTGATGGAGACTCATCTTAAATTGAACCAGTTTAGACTGGGAGGAGATCTCACCAGGCAGGGCATTCAGCCACAAGGCACCCTGAACATAAATGCTTTCTGCCCTAGTGAAGTCTGTGGAGGGGTTGTGGGATAACAGATGGACCAGACACCGAACTTCAGGTTCAACACACAATCTGAGTGTGACGTTTATTCAAAATACAAGAAATAACCTTCTGCAATGGCATATTTCTTTTTCAGTACATCAGTTTGCAGCAACAGACTATGAATGTCTTTCCTCTGCACTTAGCCAGCACCTACTGACACTGATCTCTGATCCCCTTCCATAGTTAAGATGTAGCCACCACCCCTATGCAGGCCCCATTTGCTTGGGTAGTGGGGGCCCAAAAAGAAAAGAAAAATAAAAGCTATAGACAAAGAATCTCAATGCAGAATCACTGAAAGAAGGTCTACCCCAATGGGCATTGGCAACAAATCAAGTTTCAAAGAAATACAACATCACACATACTTCCATAATGCAGTGCATCATGGGATATATACAAATCATCATGACATTTCTTACTTAAGTTTAAAACATTATACATGCATTTTGAATAACACAACTAGCTTAATTTCTATAATAGTCACCTAGTACTTTTTACCATTGTCAAAACACCAAGTGCCATGGTATTTTCAACATTTACAGGTTTCATAAACATAAGGTATATACATTAAGGTATTTTATAACATAGTGCTATTACATACTAAATCCAACAGTAAACACAATCTGTTTTACGTACATTTGGAGGCGACCACAATAACCTTCCTGTTCGAGGACCTAAGAGGGAAAAATGAAAATTAAAGAGGACACTGTTGCATAGTCAAGGGAGGGAGAAGGGGGTGTCCACAGGTGGCCAACCTTATGGACTATAAATAGTAAAGAATAGATTAGGCTTAGAAATAGAAGAACTGTTGCAACAGATTTAAGAAAAGGTTGGTCCTCAAGAGTGGCAGGAGCTCCCGGTCACAAAGTCCTACAGCAGGGTACTTGGAAGGGAGATTTAGTGGAACTTCTGGTGGTCCTGGAGGTGGGGGGGGGTAGAGGAGGGAAGATGGATAGAGCCCTAAGGTAATCTTCTTGGCAAAGAAGCAGGTCTGATATTTAAGCCTTCCCTCACAATTTAGCCAGTTCATCTGAGAGTAGAGGTTGCATGTATGTGTGAGCATGCCACAGCCAGCTACAAGCCGGCAGGCCTTGTTAAGAATGACCTTTATCCTACCTGATGCATTGTGCGTTTTCCACCTTGTCCTGTCCCCTTGCAAGGTTCTCTGCATCCTGAAGGGGTATAGACCATAGCTGCCCTCTCCTCTTTCCCCTATATCTATCTATTCCCCCACTCTTTATCTTCTCCATCTTCTCTTTTGGTATTATACTTGCCCTCCCCTTGGGCTACACAAGCACTTACTGAACCTTTGCACAGCCACTCCTGTAGCACTTCATTTGTGGTATGTGGCTTATATTGATCCTAAGTGTTCTACTATGTCATGTAATAGTATTTGTACTTCTTTTTTGTATCATGTTTGCTTGCTCTCCCAATTGTTGTAATCCCCCTTCCCCCAGGATGCTTCTGGAAACAAGCTGTTTACAGCTCATGTTGTCTTTCCTGGTAAAACATTTTACAAATAAATTCAAAGTGTCCCTGTAGCATGAATAAACACATTTATTTTACAATAATGCCACAGAATTGTTGCAGCCCCAATGCCCTGTAAAGCGACTGCACACTTTAGCATCTCCATTCAGCCTGGTTTCCATTGCTGCTGCCGTTATACATTGCCACCAGGGGCGTAGGCAGGGGGGGTGTTTAGGGTGTTCAAACACCCTGAAATGACCTCCCAAATTTTATTTAGGGACGAGTATCGGGCTAAACAGCTGCTGTATTTATTTTGCTAGTTTGTATGGCTGCCTGGAGTGGGTGGGACTGGAAACAGGCTCAGCAAGGCTACAGCGTGCATGGTCGGTGACTTCGAGGGTTGGTGAGTGCTGACTGGTGATGGTCAGAGTCTGTTCCTCCTCCTCTCTGAGCAGCAGCTAATGAATGGCACAGCTTGAAATTGGCACCTTGGCACTTTAAAGCACACTGGCGCGGCGCATGCACCGCCGCATCGCCTGTGCGAGGGGAAAAGTGAGAGGAGTCGAGGATGGAGCGGACGATTGTTGTGTCTGCCCCAGAAAGGATTTTCATGCGGAGGAAATGTTGTGACTTGTGGGGCTGCTCATGAGGAGAACAAAGGAGCTGAATTGGAGCCTGGAGGAGGAGGAGGAGTCATCCAACGGCACTAGAGAGAGAAGAGGAGTTGTTAATTTTATTTCTGACCTCTGTCCCCAGCCTGTTGGTCCAATCGGTCAGAAAACTCGGAAGTCGGAACTAAACGTCGTTGGCCCAGAGGAGCTAGCCTGAGCCCAGGCCCCAGGCCAGTTGTGTGAGCTGCATGCACGATTTTATGGCTCCAGGTGGGAGGATGTGCACCCGAATGAGCTAGGTGCCACGTTGCCAAGTTGCCTCAGACTGCAAGGGCTGTGTCCTGTGTGGAAGGAATCTGGAGGAGAGGAACCATCATCCAGCCAGACCAGTGGACTAGTGTCACACTGTAGTCTGTGAGGTAGGTCGGTCAGAGATGGTTGGTGGTTAACAGCTGTCTAATGAAGTTTTACATTTCCTTGTCATTATTAATCAATGTTGCTTTCCTTTTAGAAGTACTCTTGAATATTTGACCCAGACACTTACATGGCATGTTTTTTCCTGATGCTCAGATGGTACTGCACTGCAGTTTTATGAACTAATAAATGATTCATGGTGTAATGGATTTTGTTATACAAATGTAGGAATGTTTAAAGGCTGAATGGTTGTTGACCCTTGTCATTCTGCAAGAACAACAAATCCTCAGATCTGCCACCAAATGCCAGTATAAATGTCTGTTCTATACAGTACAGGTTTTCTTTTCTTTTTCCTTAACTTTCTGGCCTTGATGCCACTAAAACCCTTCCTCCCTGCTGGCAATCACCCAGCCCCATCATCTCCACCATCACATTCCTTTCCTTAGTAATTTTGTCCAGCAAATTTGACAGTCCTCCTGATATCCTCACTGTATATGGACAGTGAACTGCATTGTTTGTGGGGGTAGTATTTGGGAAGTGTTTGCTACTACTGTAGGTCCTGGCCGGTCACAGTGGTCATTGGTGTGTAGTATGTTGTGACTGTCTGTAGTGTACCTGTTTTTTTTTTTAATTACAATCTCAAAGTACCTTTGAGTCATGGACTGTTACTAAGGTTCCACGTCAGGCAGATAGAAGACAATACAAACGCTATATTGAACCGCAGTTACACATTCAATACAATAGCAAGCATGGAGGGTATACACAATACAACATATGTGACCGTGCAAGGTCAGACAGTTAGGTTACCAACAAGATATAACAATAGTGGTTGATTGAAGCCAGGAATTGTTTCAGGGAAAGCAATCCTTTTGTCAGGGTAATGAAAGGAAAGGTGCAATAAGTGCAGTCAAAGTTAGTTAGGGTCCGGCGAGGTAGGTGGGGGGAGGGAGGCTGCTGGGTAATTGTGGGTGGAGGCAAGAAGGAGGGAGGAAGGAGAGAGAGGTGCTCAAGCTAGGGGAAAATAGGGAATGGGAGGTCCTCAAGAGAGGGGCAGCAAAGATATAGTTTGTGGTGGGGAGAAAAAGCAGGAGGTTTCAAGTAGGTTGGAATGAGGCAGAGTGAGTAGTTGAGCATATAACTGATGGTCAGGTTAGGTGACGTGAGTAGGCAGGGCTGGGTGGACAGAAGGAGAGGGGGTCAAGAAGAGGGGGCAGCAGGTGTAGGTAGTAAGACAGAGTGGGTGGGTGAGTGGGGAATGGAGTGGAGAAAAAGGTGAGGGGGAAAAGGGAGTGGCAGGTTCAACAGTCCAATAGGGTATGTGTGGGGTGAAAGGCATGGTGGACGAAAGGCATGGGGGGTTAGGAGGGGTAGATGGGTAGGGCGGTTGCTGTGGGGGGGGGAGTAGTGAGGGGAATGGTAGCAATCCAGCAGAGTAGGTGTGGGGTGCAAAGGCACGGGGGACAGGGCGTGGGCAGAAGGTGGCAGCAGGGGAGGCGTAATTGAGAAGGCAGGGGGAAATAGAGGGGACAGCAGTAAATACTTGAGATGGGTGAGAGAATACGGGAGGGAGGGAGAAAGGAAAATGTAGACTCATGGGGTGTTAAGTGTAGCAGTCACAGATACTATCCTGGGTAAGTTTTGCACATTATTTTTAGTTTTTCCGGTCTACTGAGGTCTGCTGCTCCAGGGCACATTGTTCATGTCTCAGACTCGGACAGTGGCAGAAATCACTTTCAACAAAATGGGTTCAGAATCTAGGCTATGCACTGAAGTTCATCCTCAGCTCCACAAATGCCCCCATGCCACTGTCATCACAAGCCATAGAGGAACTTGTGCATCCTTCAGGAGGACATAAAGCAACTAATAACTGTAAGAAAGGGTCATCAGCTTGTGCCCATGGTTTTTCAGTTTTAGGTAGTATTCTGAGTAGAAACCCAGATTGAATCTGGGTTTCTACTGCAGATACTTCTGCTACTAAAAACAACAGGGATCCATCCCATCCAGGATCTTAAAGCAGCAGATAAACAGCATATTGCACACAAACATTTTCATGTGCTCTCTTTGTGGTCACTTCTTCCACTGCTGTATCGAGGAGACTGGATATGTATGCTGGATATGTGCAGTGGATATGTAGAATGCTTATTTGCACATAAAATCTGGAAACAACAGACAATGCACATGGTTTGTCTAGAGCAAATCAGGAGAGGAACAACACCCAAATGATTCCCCCTGACAAAGGGGGTAATTCCTGAAACGCCAGGACAAAATTGTGGCTAACAGTTTTCTGAACTGCACACCAAGCATGCCATGGAGCTCAACTGCAATAAAAGATGTTATTTTGAACATAGCTTCACTTCTTGGGAGTGAGTCTCATTTGGGTGCGGTTCCTCTCTTTTTGATTTGCTCTGCACTTACAGGTTTGCAGCCTGTGGTAACCTGCAGCTACCCCTGCACTGTAGTTCGCAGGAGATACCGCTTCCTGGATTATTTGGTTTGTCTAGAGGGCAATTATTTTCAGTTCCAAGTTTTTCTCTCTGGCTTTCCTGTTCATAGCAAGTATTTACCAAATGCTTTACAGTATTAGTAGTAGTAGTAGTGAGTCATAGCCCTTCTTAAGAAGAAGCTGCAAATGTATCCTTATTTGGACTATAAGCTCCTGAACAGATCCTCTGTAGATGTGACGGCTCACACAGTGAACAGGACCTGCTAACTGTGTGAGCCTCACATCACAGGATAAAGTAGCTGCTGGACCAGGTAGGTCTCCTGGTCTATGTGTTGAATGTATGTGGCTGTGTAGTGTACTTGCATTTTATTTCTGATGTCACTGTTCCCATTTCTGGTCTGCTGAGGAGCCCTATATAAACAAAAAGCTGCACATGCCATTGGGGGGTGGGGTGCCACAATGTGACACTGGTGCAAATTAAATACCTGGTCCAAATAGTTGACTGTAACTAGTATTTACACTGATGTGAGCATGCAGCCTGGTCACAAGGCATTGTACCAGCCAGGCACATGGATGATGGTGGAATGCCATGCCATGCCACCGGCACTAGGTCATATAATTGGGCACACAAACATCCTGCCCAGAGGTGTCACCCTCCATAACTCACTGATGTTTTTTGTTCTGGTTTCCTAGTTGCCCCTCCAACATGAATTGCTGTGAGTTCACTCTTGCTCCCATGTTCCAGTGTGTTCCTATCCAGTTCCACTGATCTGTGTCCAGTCTTGTTGTCAAGGGTTGCCCATCCCTAGCCCCAGTGTTGTATTTCACTAGGTGGTGTAGTGTAGTGGTCCCTAGGGTGTGCAAGTACTACACCTACTTGTGAGTATTCAGTGTGCATTCGCACTTGGTACCAGAAAATGCTAGGTCTCTCTTCAGCCATTAAAAGTGATTTTGAGAAAACAATCCTCTAGCCCATCCCCTTGGACCTAATACAGTGTGCACAGCCCTCTACACCCCCATCACAAGTCACTAGCCCAACAGATGGTCCTGGTCATCCTGTCAATGCTGCTCCACTGCAGTTATCACATATCTGCACATTCTCCTGAAATCTGGCTGTGACGTGTTATAGGACCTGGACTGCATTATGGCCTGAGAGTGATGCCATGAATGCACTGAGAGTGACCAAAATGAGGTGTACATCTTGTCTGAAGTGTGCAGGCTAAGTACACCTCAGATGCACATTATAAAAACCGGACTAATTATGTGGCTCCTCAAAAGCAGACTTATACTAATTATGTACCTTATCTGCAGCTTGTAAACTGACTTGTTTAATTTATCAGTTTTCATATTGCAGAAAGTGGCAAGATGTTATAGTGTATGCATGTGCCCTTCTGTATATTTGTATGTGTATATGTGGAGTAGGATTGGTGTTCCTGTGATGTATTGGTATGTTCTTGTGCTTTTAGAGGTAAATGTAGAAAACCAATATCAGACTAATGCTGTTCCTATGGACACTGTTCCATTTATCTATTAAATGCTAGGATTTGGGGGCTGTCCCAGTGGTGTGGAAGACTGAGGGTTTTACGTCACACCTGCTGTCATACAGGTGACCCAGGTTCAGTAATGACCTCAGGTTGTTAGGGGGAAGAGGATTGAGGGTCCCAGGGATTGCTGTCCTTTCCCGGGGAGGGCTATCCAAGCAGTCTTGGCCTTTGACTGCCACCTGATGAAGGCCTGTGGACAGTGCAGGCTCCAAGAAGGTTTTGAAGGTACAGTAGGAAGCTGTAGTTCTGCAGTGCATGCATGCACTTCTGTGCCACTGCAGCTAGGGAGGTACTTGGGAAAATGGAAGGCGGGCAGGCTTAATGGAGAGCGCTCAATCTCCCTTGGCTGCATTACGCATTGGTCTCTGGGGAACCTCTGGATCAGGTCTGGGGCAGCCAATTGTTTGCAACCATTTGAGCTGCTGAATACTCTAATGACAGCCACAGTCTCCACACCCTGATTACATGGGGAAAACATTTCCCTGAAATTAGAGTGGGGACATGTAACAAAACTGTGTTTGCTTCAAGAAAAGCCTGAAAATCACCACAGAGCTTTGTACCAGCTGCCCTGAGACCCTAGCCTTTATATAGAAATTTTCAAAGTATAATACAAAAACTGCATATGGGGTGGGTGGCTGATGACACTGTTGGACAGCCAACTGTCCATAGCAATTGGAACTGCAGACTCTATTGCCAGCTTGACACTCCCACACCCCTGATTACATGTGGAAAACAAAAATTTCCCCCTGAAATTATGGGTGGGGAACATGTAACAAAAGTGCTTTTTTCTTCAAGAAAAGACCCAAAACTCACCACAGAGCATGTAACCCCTCCAGAGCTTCTGGGGTCTGCTAGGCCTCCAGACCCCCAGCTTTTATTTGTCCCAATTCACAAATGTATCTAAACACCCCTCCAAATAAAATCCTGCCTACACCCGATTGCACACTAGGCAGTCTTTACATAATCCCAATACAGTTTATGCATGCACCAACTTTCCAGATTTTCTGCAGCCAAAATACACACATTTAATTAGTTAATGCCCCACTATTTTGTAGCTCCTTACTTGCCTTGTCACACACTTGCCATAAATTTAATTTTTAATCTTTCTCCTGCCTGTTGCTAGTGCTATTTTAAACTGCCCCCAGGCGCTAAACAAGTTCCCATTCATCTATACTCATGCCACTTCATTAATAGTCATGAGGCAGCTCCTGGATTCTTGAGCATGATTGGCTCTCACTAAAACCCTTTTTTCTGCTCCTCTTGTGCCTCCATTTGCCTCCGCTGGGTCTCCGGTTCCCCTTTTGCTTAACACTGGGACAGGGACCACCAGAGAGGCACTTAAAACAGCCGCAGAATGGCCAAACCCAAAATGTATTTCTGCGCATGCCTGTAGTGCCAGCCTTGCACCAGAGTGCAAATACGGGCGGCACCTCCATGAGTTATCTCTTCCGGCCCCAATTTCACATACCAAAAACAAAATGTAGGGGCCGGATGGAGAACTCTCAGGACTACTGAGGACTGGTGCCAGGATCTGGGACTTAGCGGGGAACATTACGGGGAAAACTGGAGACCAGGCAGCCTCAGAGGGGGAAATCAGGTAAGCCCCCAACAGGGGGGTTACATGTTCTGCATCTTCTTCAATTCTTTGACATTCATCATCAATTATTCCAATACAAATCACACCTCTTATTTTTTTTTTCAAAATAATTTTGTTTACACACGACAGGCCCAGGGGGATGGAACACTGTGCAAGTGTGAGCAACCTGTTGAAAACAAAATAAAATAGTTGCACATACAGGTATAAATCTTAGCAAACAAGATACTGAAACATTTCACTTTTCAAAAGAAAAGATTTGCAATTGATTTTGTATTTATTTACTTGGGGAGCCCAAATGATATGCAAAATTACGCTTATAAAGATAATAGACCAAATCGATTCTTCCACTGAAGAGATGCTTGTTAACACCCAATTGCACTGCACAGTACGTGCTACATAAGTTTCAAAATGTATGAGGTGAGCAAAGGTTGGAGCTAAGCTCACCATTATGGACTGGTTCCTCTCTGCTTCTGGGATCTGTTAACAACCTGCTCAGATGTTTGGAAGGAAAGGAAGTTATATTCCATGGGACAATTTCTGCTGATACCACTCAGCTGGTGATTACTACTTTTTGGTTGCTGTCCCTAGGTTGTTGCATGCCCTCCAGCTTAATATCCATACTGTGCCCTCTTACTTCCTTTATATCTAACTTAAAGACGCGACATAGCTCTTTCAACAAGCCTTTCCTACTTGATGTTTTGCTTTGAGTCAGGTTTTTGTTCATCTGCATCTTCTATACTATCTATTGTTATTAATCTACTCTAGGTGGCTGAGCAACTGTGGTAGTGGGGGTGCTTTTTTAACTGGTTTTCAGTCCACTGATATACACAAAGGAAATCTCATATTATACACTGCTGTGTATTTGTGGGTTAAACTTCAAGCATTACAGGCTTTGCTTAGGGTATTACTTTACACCGCTGTGTAGGAAGCTGTACACTCTTTAGATATATGGGTGTAGTTTAACTGTTCTTTTTAACTTGCATTGCTGTGTGGTGGGAGTTTTACTTTTTCTGATAAATAAGGTCCTCACTGATCTGGGATTTTCTTTCCATCTGTGACCATTTGTCGTTCTCTGACTTGAGCACTGTGGTAGCCAATCAGCGGAAAGGAAACTGAGAGGCACCAGAATTTAAACTCCAAAGAGGAGATTTAAACAAACAAACCCAGCAAGATGCATTACAGAAGCCATCGGAGCGGGGACTAGGAGAACCGGATGGCTGAAGCCTGCAGTGAATCTTGTGGAAGGAGCTGAACTGGGGAATCAGAGGGTGAAGGGGAAGGTATTTCTGAGCCGATTGTTTTTGGAAGGGAAGGGAAGCTCCACACCGCATACATCCACCTCCCTCCCTCCCCCAACCTACCCACCCTGAGCTCCTCTCCATTTACAGGCTGGGGGATGTTGTAGCACATTACAAATTCCTGTCTGGGAACAGGACGTTTTCCCCATCATATAGAATGTAACAACAACAAAAAAATCCTCTAATATTGTGACAGGAGGGTTCAGATTGTGTGGAAGTAGGGGAAACAGGAAGTGCAGTAGAAAAGGATGCAGGGAGTGGTGAAATGCAGTGGATGAGGGGCTGCAGTCTTCCAGAGGATGTTCTGGGTACTGTAGTACTGCTCCATATGCTTACACCCCTCTGCACTGAGGGAAGAGGTTGCCAGTCTCCGGGCTGAACTGGCAGGTGTACTGGTGCCCTTTGCCCGCACCCAGGGGCCACCGTGTCCACAGACACTGCCACAGCAGATGCCCATGCATAGGGCTGGCTCGACTATGGTGGGCTCAGGGAGATTGCAGGAGGGAGGCCAGAGCCCCATCCCCCATCCGGTCCAACTTAAGAACTCCTTCGCTGTCCTGGAAGAGTGGGCAAGCCCCACAAGGGAACCTGAGGTTGAGATCAGGGAGGATGAGTGGATCCTCCAGGAAGGAGACCCAGGGCTGGAGGTAGAGGACCCCAGCAGAAGAGGAAGCTACTCCTGGTGGGGGACTCAACTGTCCAGGGAATGGATCTGGGTACAGGTAGTGGGGAAGAGAGGGAGGTCAAGTACCTTCCAGGAGGCACAGTTCAGAAGTGGGGGGTCGAATCCAGAGGAGCACTACAGAGGTAGCAAAAAGGGGGAACTGGAGGTCATGGTCTATCTGGGGACAAATGACCTTGAAAGGAAGGAGGTGAGCATACAGCAAGTGCAGGAGAACTTCAGGGAGTTGGGTAGGCGCTGTGGGGTGGTAGCAGGCTCCATAACATTCTCGGAGATGGTGCCAGTCCACAGCTTGGGGAGGCTCAAATCTACTCATCAGCAAGTTCAACACATGGTTGAGGGGCTAGTGTGGAGATAACGGTTTTTGCTTCACTGGGGACTAGGGACCCACCTGGGGGGATTGGAGTCTGTACAAGAGGGACAGTCTACGCCCATCTGAGAAGGGGACTGCAGTCATCAATGAAAAGTTTGGATGCTTCCTTGCCAAGCATTTAAACTTGCCATGGGGGGGCAGGCAGGAGCAGGTAGACTTAGGCAGCCAACCCCCACAGGTCAGACTAGCTAGCAGGGTAGATCAGAAGGAAATGTTGGCAGATAGTCCTGAACTCATTACAAGGGGGAGGGCAAAGGAAGGGAGGCAGCAAGGGAAAGAATCCAGGCTTGGAAAGGGGGAGCAGGAGGGGGGTGCAAATGTACACATATAAGAGGAACAGGGTGCAAAACATGGACAGATATTCCTGAGCTTGTCACAAGAGATAAGGCTGAGGAAGAGATGCAGCAAGAGAAAAACATCAGGAGTATAAGGGAAGGAGCAGAAAGGCAAAGGTAGGAATACCAGGGCACAGGATAAGACACATGGACAGCCATGTATACAAATGCCCAAGGTTTAGGGAAACAAAATCACAGACCTGGCAGCCTTGATGGCAGAGGTGGACCTTGACATAGTGGCAGTTACTGAGACATAGTACACTGGAAACCATGACTGGGACGTAAATGTACCAGGGCAATCTACACAGGAGCGATAGGGAGGGGGAAAAGGGAGGTGGGGTGGCCCTCTATGTCACAGCAGGTATTAAGGCAATGGTGGTACAGGGTAGACAGGGGGAGATTTAGGCCCTGTGGATCATGCTTGAGCTTGGAAAGAGCACAATTTGCACAGGAGTGATCTACAGGCCTCCGGTACAGAGGGAGGAAGTAGACAGGGCAATAGTGGAGGAAATACACAGGATGGCTGCAAAGGGGAAGGTACTGCTGCTGGGCGATTTTTGCATGTCAGACATGGACTGGACCATCCCAGCAGCTGCCTCAGCCAGGAGCCAAGACACTGTAGAATCCTTACAGGGGCAGGCCTCAGGCAATTGGTTTGGGAACCCATCAGGGACAAGGTAATTTTAGACATTGTGCTGACCACTGGAGACAGGACCAAGGAAGTCAGGGTGGATGGGCACCTATGGTCCAGTGATCACCATACAGTGTGGTTAAACATCACTACAGTATCATGGAGAGCCACACAAAGACAAGGGTCCTGGATTTCAGGAGGGTAGACTTTGCTAGGATGGGAAGAGGAATCAAAGAAGCCCTAGCAAGTAAGGATCCAGGGGAGGGATTAAGGAGCAGTGGGCACATCAGAAAGAACACCACTCGTCACCGCTCTTGGGGATCAGAGCTCCACCACCACTCTCTGCTGCCTTCCCTGTAGCCAGTTTACTCCCCAACTTTGCACCCGCCTTTGTGCCTTCCAACTTACTTCCTAGCCTCCCATGTGGCACTGAGTCAAATGCGTTACTGAAGTCCAGGTACAGGACATCCACTGCATGGCCCCATCCAATTGTCTAGTTACCCAAAGTAATCCACAAGGTTGGTCTGACATGATCTGTCAATGACAAACCATGCTGTCTGCTGTCCTGAGGGACACCAGCCTGTCTTTCAGGACAGTCTCCATCAGGTTACCCATGATGGATGTGAGGCTCACCGGTCTGTAGTTCCTTGGTTCATCCTGGGCCGCCTTATGGAGGGTTACCACGTGAGCCGCCCTCCATTCTGAGGTACACACCCTGAGTCCAGTGAGGCACTGAATATATATCTGCCAAATGCCCTGCAAGGACCTCTGCTAGCTCCTTCAGCCCCTTGAGTGAATGCCAACTAGCCCTGGAGCCTTGTCCACCCTCCGTGCCCTCAAGCCCTCCAGGACCGTGCCCTCTGTGATTTTCCAGTCCGTCACCCCCACCCCCATTCCTGCTCTCCCTACCCCCTTGGGTATCAGCCCTCTCTTTAGTACATACTGAGCAGAAATAGTTGTTTAGCACTTCTGCCTTTTCACTCCGATTACACCCACCCTACCCTCCTAATCCTTACTATATGGTCCTTACAGCTCCTTTTCTCCCTGATGTACCTGCAGAGTCCTTCTTCCCTCCCTTAATGCCCTGCACCAGCCTGAGCTCCTTAGACACCTTGACTGGTCTTGTAACCCCATAAGATCCCTTTTGGTACTCCTCCCTATCCTCCCCGTTCCGTTTTTTTTTTGTACCTCCTAAAGGCAGCTCTTTTTTTCCTTACCTTTCCATGACCACCTTGCTCACCCAGCTCGGTTTCCTTGCTCTAGGACATGCTGCAGATTTTGGTTGCCTCCTCTATCTCCAGCTTTATGAGCTCCCACCTCTGGTTAGTGCCCATACTAGGTTGAATTCTGGCCAGGAACCCTTTAACTATTTCCCCTATCCTCCTGAAGTCCAGCACCCTTGTACCAGATTCAACTCCTTCCTTGTCCATATTCAATCTGAACCATAATGAGGGGTGGTTGCTCCCCGCCAGTGGTTCTTCCACCCTCAGTTCTCTCACAAATTCCCCATTTGCCAGCATGAGGTCATGGGTATTCCCTAACCTGGTTGGTTCACTGACCATTTGCATCAGGAAGCTGTCCTGGAAGGCATCCAGCAGTACCTGCTCCCTTCTATTCTTGGTTGTTGGGGTACTCCAATCTACTCCAGGCAGGTTGAAGTTACCCACGATCACCACACTTCCCTTCTCGCAGGTCCTCCTGATCTGTCCTGCTAGTTCCCTATCTTTTCTCTCTGCGAGGGCAGCCTGTACACCACTCCCATCCTGACAGTCCTATTCTTGAAATCCTGGATTTGCATCCACAGTGACACCATACTGTCCTCCTCCCCCATCCTTCTGTACACACTTCAGTCCTTCTCTCACATACAGCACCACCCCACCCTTTCCCATTGACTCTATCCCTGCGGAATATCCTGCACCCTGGTACCGACAGGTTCCAGTCATTGTATTGGGTGGCCCATGTCTCGATGATGGCAGCCATGCCCACCACCCCCTCTGTCATGAGAGTCTGTAGCACCACAGTTTTCTTCTTTAGGCTCCTAGCATCTTTCAGTACAAGAGTTGCACAAGGACAAGGGGACATGATATGAGATTGGAGGGGAGCAGGAGAAGGGGGGATGTTAGGAAGTTTTTTTCACAGAAAGGGTGGTAGATGCATGGAATAGTCTACGCCAGGAAGTGGTGGGAGCTGGCACAGTGGGGGATTCAAACATGCATGGGATAGACATAAGGGAACCTTAGATGTGGGAAACAGAGGTGTAAGCCAATGACCAACTAGAGTCAGCAGCCGCTGATGCAGGCAGGGAATACGGGCAGACCAGGTGGACCTAGTGGTCCTTATCTTCCATCAACTACTATGTTACTATGAGTTATTAAAGTGATTTTGTCATGTTCAAATTCAAGTTTCAAGTTCAAGCGTATTGCTTGCCATAGCAAATGAGAGTAGTAACCTGTAGGAGTTGTGAATCAATCTCCTACCATTCAAATTGCCAAAAAGTGCTGTTTTTCATGGAAAAAAATGCGTTTATTTCTGTGCTCTGCTTCATTTGCATAACCCTGACCCTTTTTTCTCAGTGCTGCAAGCCCCAACCGTGTCATCATGCAAGGGAAACAAAGTTTTTAAGCACTGTGTTGAAACAGAGACCCCTGTTGGTCAGTCTTGGTACTGCAGATATCCTTTTTCTTTCACAATTTTGGACTCCTAGCAGAAGCTGGACACCAAAGAAAAAGAAAAGTAGTCTGACCCATAATTACACTCCTGAACTACTTATAGTCATTCAGGCCCTATAACATAAACATAGAAAATTATCATCACCCTCCCACATTCTGACAGGAGCTGCCACTTCAGACCTGTCACTTCACCACCAGGTAGTAACAGTCAAACAACATTTACATAGACTGGCAAATTATCTTTGTGGCCTATTTGCATCACAAAACAGTTTTCCAGAAACATTTCTACAGACTGTACTACTGTACACACTATTGACAAACTGTAGAGACTGCCTTTTGATAGGGAGACAGACAAATCAGCTATATACTGTACCCACAATGCCTTGCTCTATATATATATATATTTATATATATATTTATTCATGGCAAAAACTCTGTTTAATGCACAGTTAGGGTTGTTCCACACAACAAAAGCGAGGAAATTTGGTGTTAGGGGCTGAAGCCCTCCTGCACTCCCCCAGCTCCGCCTCGACAGCATCGGGTGTGCGTTAGTTGTTGGCCCTAACTCTCACCCCATCACATGTGTAAACAAGCTGAGGTATAGGAGAATGGGGTGACAGGACCGACGACCTCAACGCACACCCCGATGCCGGGTTGGGGCCAGCTGGGGTGCAAGGAGGCTTAACCCTAACACTCAAATTTCTGCTTTGTTGCTGTGAAACAACCCTAACTGATGCATTAAACAGGAGTTTTGACATGAAATTCTTTTTTGAGAAGGAGGGCTATAAATAGTGAATAGAATGTGGTGGTGGGACCGTCTCAGACATAGCAATGGTAACTGCAATGCAAATGCAAGCACTAATGGTTATGCACTTGGTGACGCAAACGTAAATGGTAATGCAAACGCAATAGAAATGCAAGTGCAAAGTGATGCCAAAGTTTAACAGTGAAACAAACGTAGACGCAAGTTTGTAATGAAACGCAACTGGTAAACACACACAGTACAGGTACCACATTGTAAACGCAAATGTTAACTGTTACAGCAACAATAATGCCAAAGGAACACAAACGAAAAAGGCAAACACAAGCGTTGTATGGAAACGCAGTTGCATGCGCGCGTCATGGTACCGCAATTGCAAATGGTAACAGTAACAGCAAAAATAATGCCAACGGAAAGGCAAATGCAAGTGCAATGGAAATGCAAACCATAACGCCGCATGGTCATGGTACTGCAATTGGAAATGCAAATGGTAACGGTAACAGCTAAAATAACACCAAATGGAAACAGAAATGGAAATGCAAACGCAAGCATGTACAGAAACGCAAACTGTTATGTGTACGGTCACGCACTTCAATTGTAAACGGAAATGGTAACGGTAACAGCAACAATAATACCAAAGGAAACAGAAATGGAACACAAACACAGCGCCAGATGGAAACGCACACTGTAATGCGCACGGTTACGGTACTACAATTGTAAATGGTAATGGTAACAGCAACAATAACGCCTAAAGGAAATGCAATGCAAGCACGTGACGCAAACGCAACATTAAAACGCACGGTCACGGTACCGCAATTGGAAACTCAAATGGTAACGGTAACAGCAACGATAATGCCAAAGGAAACAGAAACACAAACGCAAGCGCAGTATGGAAATGCAAACCGTATGCGCACGGGCACAGGAATGCAATTGGAAACACAAATAGTAACGGTAAGAACAATGACACAAAACGAAGACAAATGCAAACGGAAGGGCAGCCAGAACGAAATGGTAATGCGCACAGTGACGCAAAGTGAAACACAAACAGAAACAGTACTGTAGACACAAATGGTAAGAGTAATGCAAATGCAAGCGCAAACAGAAACACAAAGGATAACGCACATGGTGGCGAGCACGGAACGCTAATGCAAACGGGTACAGAAACACAAGTGTAAATGCTATGTATAATAACTGGAGAGCACACCCTGGTTTTCCCCAACAGCTGCATAGAGAAACACTGTGAGTACAAAGAATGTATGCATAATAATGGGGATCGGAGCAGAAAATGAGGAGTTGGAATACTAAATTGCTTAAATCTCAGGAACCGTATGATGTAGAAAAAAAATTTAAATTTCATATGAATTATGACTTTCCTGGCTAGTTGTGTGCTTCGCCGCTAATTAGGGGGCTAAGCATTTTTCCGACGAAAAGTCCGTATCTCGCATCGTTTCCGAGATATGGGCCCCGAAAGGCGCGGCAAATGCCGCAATGTTAGTCTATGGGAAAAAGCATCAACTTCAGAGCACTGTAACTTTCCATCCGTGCAATAGTTTGTCACCAAAAGACACATCTTGTCACCAAACCACCTAAAGGCACATCTGTGGGATGTTTGCTTTCTTCCCTCCAAATTTCACCCCAAAAGACCAAACTGTTGTTTTGCAGCAGGGTGGCAAAGAATTCCTGTTATTTTGGGCATAGTGTTGCAAAACAGTGTCGCAAATCACAACACTTTCACAAATGAAATCACAAAAGTGTCGTGAGTGCAACACTACTTTGTGACACTTTTTCCAAAAATTTCAAAAACATTTCTGGGGTGTTTAACCCCCCAAAAAAGACATGGCTAGCATCCTCAGGGTCCGACTAGGTGAACACAAAAAATAATTGTGTCCCTAGAGGGTCCCAAATTTAAATGCCAAGCATTTCTGTGACCACTAACTGAAAAACAAAAATGGCTGAATCACGATACTACAGGGGTCAGCAACACTAAAACTGCATTTGAGACACTGTTGAACTTTTTGTTAACTTTTCCCATTGACTATAATGGGAAAATTGTTTTTGAATAACCTTTGAACCGTTCAATATTTTTTCAACTTCAAAAGGCACATCTGGGACCATGGCCACACGCTCCATGAAGTTTTTGGATTGGTTATCAAACCATGCAACCTGCAGGCACAATCAAAGAATGCACAAAAAACTTAATTGCACGCATGGATGTCGCTAACAACTCTGCAGCCGTGTATCCCACTGGTACAAAGTTACCAGATCCCAAGATCTATGGTTACGCCCATGCCTGCTAAATTTCAGACAAATCCATTGAATGGTGGCAAAGTTATTAAGGTGCAAAGTTTCACCATTTAACCTTAAAGGGCTACTCAACTCCTAACTATGGTAGCACTACCATACTACCATTATATATTATATATATATATATATGCTGACAGCAGATAAGGGCCTATGGACCACCTAGTCTGCCATGTGCACATACCTAGCTTCTACAAGCCTTTCTAGAACTAGGTTATATGTCTACACATTAGGTGCTATTCTGCAGTCCCCACTACCAAACTAAGGGACTGCACCTTCAGTAACGAACATTTAAATCAACTTTATAATTTGCCCAGATTTCCTTCCTGCTGTATGTAAAACATTGACAGCTCACTTGCACGACATCCTTCTGGGTGTGGCCTCACACAGAAAACTGGAGGGCAGGCAGAAACAAAAACATACAAAAATGACTGACAGATTTTTACAAAACAAATTGCAGCTTCAACATCTGAAGCATTAGTGGTAATGGCATACTATGTGAAACAAGCATTTGCAGAATGTGACTAAATCACTTTAAATTCACTCCGTTACCTGTTTTAACAGTTCAAACCATTATAGTTTCATGTGTGTATTGATAAACATAAAATTATGATTTGCTGTTCATATGTTAGGTTTACTTTATCCCATTTATGTTTTGTGTTTTACATTGCTTTAATCCCTTGACCTTTTTGGAAAGAAGTTTTCAATAAACTGTCTAGCTGTATAAAGTAGAACTGCAAATGATTTGTATCTCCATATCCAAGCACCTACATTTTCTACCTGCTAGGATTTGGCCAAAGGCTCAATGTCCACTCTTGAACGGAAGTATGAAGCACAGACATCACAAGTATGTCAAAGATTTTTTAACACTCCCTCAAAAAAAAAAAAAAACTCTCATGGAAGAGATCTAGATACATGTTAACCAGTAAAACAGTTAAAGCACTGAAGTACATACAGATGTCAATCCTTAGAACCCTAACTATTTGTTTACAGTAACATATTTCTTCAGTATCCTTCAAAACAAATCCAAAAGTTTCAAGATGCCAAAAGGGCACTCATGTTTGTATACAATGGATCTGATTTCTTTTTTTAAGAAAAGGCTTTCAAGTAATCCCCTTCCTAGTAAGACTGTAAAATGCTTTTTAAAGGACAACACTTATCCTCCAAGCACCCTACCCCGAACTACAACCCCCCAACTAGATTTTGCAACCTAAAAAATAATTTTTCACTACCTCTATATGACAATCTTTTCTCTGATTATCGGTGGTAATATAAACATGGCCGGAGTAGAGCAGAGCGATTTTATATGCTCAAAGTGGCTCAGTGCTGCTCCACCATATAAGTGATACAGTGGAGCAGCACAGAGTTGTGATGGGCATGTGAAATAGTGCTCGCTGTTCCAGTCATGTTCGCATAGGTACAGAGGTAGAATTTTCACATCCAGTTAGCTACTAGAGCCAAAATAAGGGCCTGCCACTGGTAACAGTGGCCAAATTACTGCTTACATTACTGATGATACACTGGAGCAGAGATTATTATACAGAGGAAAAGAAAAAAAAAATTTTAGGCTGAAAAGACTAATTTGGGAAGGGGAGGGGTTGTGGTGGTTGGGGTTGCTGGAGAACAAGGGTTGTCATGTAAGTGTAAATCGTTAGTAGAAAATAAGTGTGAAAGTGCATAACTGATTTTTGTATCAAACTCTGTACATACGTGGGACAGTATTTAAAGTCCATTAGCAGCACACCAACATTCTGAGATACTGAATGTCTTCTTGCCCCATTACTGAACTTTCCCTGCTTATTTTATTGAAAACACAACTTTTAGATAGGTTTTCTGTAAGGGCCAATGTTGTGTGAGGGAGCCTAGGTTCCACCAAGTCTCATCGACAATACAGTGACACTAATTTGCCAACAGCGATCATCGACGCCTGGCAAATGTGTGATCAAACCATCACAATACGGGGCACATTTAGACTGTTAACGGGAAATCACATTAGAATGCAGGCCCCTTCTACTAATTTTGAATACCTTGAGCCTGAAGACAAAAGAGAACCTACCCTCAGTCTGAATGTGTTGAACTGACAAAATTAAGATCTGCTTCAATATAGCTGCACTATTCATGAAAACTCCAAACCTATGAAAGCAAATGATCATTCTGAGGCTTAAAGTGGTTATGTGGAAGTCTTTGAGCTGGATTTAGTGCAGTGCTGAAGAAAAGTTAGACAGCGACCACTCCAAAGACTAAAGTCCCCTACACCATGCAACTGCATGTCTGATGCAAAGCAAGAAGACTCAGTGATCCTCCATCCCAAGAATGATCTACCAAGACACCTTTTAAAACTCAGCATTATTATTAAACATGATTAATTATTTAATTAATGCATTAAAGAGAAGCCTGCCCTCTATCGAAGGTGATTCTCTATGCTGATGATGCCGTAGTATTTAATAGTAGTACATACCATGGTAAACTCTCCAGTGATCTCCAATGCAGTTTTGAGTCACCGAAGGGATGGTTTGTACAAAACAAACTAGTCCTAAATTACAAAGAAGACCAAGATCATGCTGTTCGCTGGCCAACATTTGAAGAAAAAGGTCCCTCCCCTTGTTATACATAACTCTTCTGAAGCTATCCTAGAACAGGTTGAATCCTTTAACTACCTGGGTGTCACCTTGGACAATACTCTCTCTCATTTGGAACCCATGTGGATATCATATATCTGCCAACAGAAAGTTAGGAGGCCTACAGGCAATGGTAGAACCTCACCGCTGGGGTTAAGCAAAAGGCAGTATACCATACGGTCCTCCTGATCCCAGACTATGGCCTCCCAATTTGAGGGGCAGCTAGTGATTCTGTTCTTAACAGAGGTAGGCTGGCACTTAATAAGGCTTGTGGCTTTACTACTGGGGCTGATAGGCTACATATAGCTGCTCCTTTACACACCTTGCCAACTAGCTTACCCTTCAGGACAAAGTACCAGGCCTGCTTAATTGCAAAGAAAGCTCTGTTGGGCCTCACCACCACTGCTGTTCAAGACGTATTCCACCCTGTTACCAACCAGTACTCTACCAGAAGCATGACCAGGCATGCCCTAGGCGTACCCTTCCTGAAAACAAAGACTGGGTAGATGTTCCTTTGTAGTTTGTGCTGCTCAATGGCTGAATGAACTTCCTCAATCCCTTGTGGGTCTTCCCAGAATTGCACAGTTTAAGAAATCTCTGAAAACTGAACTCACTCATAGATCATTATGCAACTGCTTTAGTTTACTTGCAACTTACCCCCGTTTTCTCCTGGTCTGTCAATGCCTTGAAACCTGTGTTTGATTTACCTCTTTGCTCCTTGCTGAACATGTCCTTTGGGACTGTTGTGGCTTAATCATGGTGATTTTTTTCCTTGAATTTGCTGTTACTTGCACCTGATCATGCTCCCGCAGAGTTGCTGCATGTTTGTATTATGCCTATTTGTACCTTTGTCCTGTACTGATGTGGAACCTTTGTAAAAGAGCACTCATGCTCAAAGGTACTTTTGGAATTATGAATGAATAAATAAATCATTTCAGAAGAAAGATGAGTACATAGCATAAAGGTATAAAACTGCATTATCAACTGCAATAAACAAGTGTACATGCAAATGACATGACCAGGTGGAATATAACTAAGGCATTGAAGTAAGGTGTAGAATAATATTGAAGTCCACTGTGCTTCGTCACCTTGTTACCATATGCCTGAACAAATGTTGTGCCTACCCAGCATTACAGCTCAAAAGATCACCCACCTGGCCAACAATGTCATCTCTACTTTTATTCTTTATGTGCCAAGTAATGCATTACAAACTGATAGCCATGGTCAGCTATTATTAAATGTAAAAAAAAAAAAATCTTTATAACACTGTAAGACAGTAAGTTGATAAACACTATATTAAAAAACAAAAATTAAACAGTGTAACAAACCAAACTTGTGTGCATCTCTTTAATTACATGTCAAGACATTCTGTTAGCTTACTGAGTTTCTCTATGTCTGCACTCTTTGCAACTTGAAGGCAGGTGGTGATCTGTTCCACGTTAAAATCTGTGACACTCTCCTTCCATTCTTCCACCCTGATACAACAGGGCTCAACCAGTGGGATGATAATGTTTTGAGGTCTGCTAACACCATACAATGACACACATCTGCATTTTTCCTAGTTTGGATTCCTGCAATTCTACCCCAGAAAGTAGTGCTGAGATGCTTCTGGGATCTCCAACTCCCAAATTCTGGAGAGCTCCAACCTGATTTGTGCCTAATATGACATCAGCGTGAGGATGACCGCAGTCATGAAAATGCAACCGTTTCCCACACCCCACCAGTAAAGTACAGTTACGTAAGAACTACCATAACAGTAGATCTTCAGAACAGCTCTTGCAGCAGGTTACACCATTAGGACTGAAGCTGTCAGGCGCCAGGACCCCACGGAAATTTTCTAGCTAGCAGTCTTCAGCGGGGACTGCCTCCGACGTTGGTCCCGCCCCTGACGTCAGGCATAGTACATAAGGAGGCGGTCCCCCCACAATCCCCAGTTCTCCCCTGGATACTCCCGGCCACTGGATGACATCAGAAGAGGAGACCGAGGATACGCCACCAGATGGCCAAGACTAAAAAAGAACTTCCCATCCCATAAGATGGATGTTTAGCTACTACCTACCTCCACAAGAAGGGGGATGGTGGGCGGGAAGGTACCTGCTGCAAGAGCTGTTCTCGACGATCTACTGTTACGGTAAGTTCTTACGTAACTGTACTATCTTACTTTGAGATACAGCTCTTGCAGCAGGTTACACCATTAGGACTGATTTCCAAGCAATAGTGGCAATCTTACACCACAGGGAGGAGGAAAGGTAGGGATCACAACCCTACTTGAGCCTTGGACAGAAGTCCCTGAAGGACAGCTAGGCCGAACCCTGCTCTTCGCCTCGATGCAATGTCCAGGCTGTAATGCCTAATAAAGGTATGCACCGAGCTCCAAGTGGCTGCAGCGCAAATAGCTGAGGTGGAGACGTTCCTTAATGCCGCAAAGGAAGTGGCCACTCTTCTCGTGGAATGACCCTTAACCATGCCTGGTAAGGGTTTATTGCTCTTATCATAACAGAAAGAGATGCACTGGATAAGCCACCTCGAGAGAGACTGTCTAGAGACAGGAGCTCCTTTCATTCTAACAGCGAAGGAGACAAACAGTTCATCCGACTTTCGAAACTGTTTGGTTCTGGTCAGATAATATCTGAGGCACCTGTGTACATCAAGGGTGTGTAGAAGGGCTTCTCTTCGGTTGGTGTACTTTGGAAAATACACTGGTAAGTCAATATCCTGATTAAGGGTGAGGGCTGAAACCACCTTAGGCAGAAACTTTGGGTTTGTCCTCAGGGATACCCTATCCTGGTGGAAAACTAAATAAGGCTCTTTGCGCATTAGTGCATGCAATTCGGAAATCCTTCTTGCCAAAGTAACTGCAACTAAAAATAAAGTTTTCCACGACAGAAAACGTAGCTCGCAATCTGCGGCTGGTTCAAAAGGTAGCAGTGTAAGCTGCTCCAGGACGAAGGGCAAGTCCCAAGGAGGAATCGGATCCTTGATAGGCGGCCTAAGGTGGAGGACTCCCCTTAAAAAGGCACGAGTAGTGTCCAATTGGGCCACCATCTGATGGCCTATGGGGCATGGTAAGTCAAACTGCACAAAGGTGCACCTTAATCGAGGAGTGCTCAGTCCGGACTGAAAGAGTGAAAGAAGGTAATCCAGAACCAGCTTTTTGGGACATTCTAACGCGAGAAACACAAGCTTGAGCCCATAGGTAAAATCTACGCCATTTCATGGCGACGCTATGGGTTGCCGGCTTTTGTGGCGGCAGAGAGTACATCTGCCACTTCTTGCGAGACCCCGTATCGCAACATGGCTATGTCTCTAGGAGCCAAGCATGCAGGTTCAAAGAACACAAGTCCAGATGCACTAATGAACCCTCCTCCTGAGACAGCAGATGGGAGCTGATTGGTAAATGAAGTGGAGGTTCCCGGGATAGCTGATGCAGAAGCGGGAACCAAATTTGTCTGGGCCAGAAAGGCGCTATCAAAATGAGCATCACCTGCTCCCTGCAAAGTTTTAGGAGGATTCTCTGGATCAATGGGAAAGGGGGGAAGGCATAGAGGAATCTGCCCGCCCAGGAGAGGGACAACGCGTCTCACCAGAAAACACCAGGCCCTGGATCTAGCGAGCAAAAATTGGGCAGTTTTGTGCTGGATGGGGACGTTAAAGGTCCAACTCTGGAGTGCTCCATCTGTGAAACAGATCCTCTGCCACCTCCTGTGAGTTCCCACTGTGGATTCTGGCCTGAGAGCACTCAGACTGTCTGCAACGGTGTTGTCCACTCCTGGACGTGGTATTGCAATTAGAGTTGCGCTGTTGCAATATCCACTCCCACACTCTCATGGCCTCCCTGCAAAGCGGGTAGGAGTGGGTGCCTCCTTGTTTGTTGAGCTAATACATCACTGCAGTATTGTCTGTTTGTAACAGGAGCGTACCCGGTGGAATCTCTGACTGGAAGGTCTGCAGAGCGTAAAGGACTGCCCTCATTTCCAAAATGTTGATGTGGAGATGAGACTCCTGGGCTGTCCAAAGGCCCTGGGATCAAACACCATCCAGGTGTGCTCCCCACCCGAGCCCTGAGGCATCTGTGGAGAGAGTCACAGTCGGAGACGGCGCTACAAAGGGAACCTCACGGAGAGGTTCCCCAGATCTAGCCACCATTGCCAATCCCGAATCGCGGCATTCGTGATTCAAATTGGCTGCTGCAGATGGTCTTGCCTTTGGTCCCACTGCACCCTTAGCATCCACTGGGTTACCCACATGTGGAGCCGTGCCATTGGGACTGTTGCAATGGCCGCAGCCATGTGTCCGAGCAGGCGAAGGACCAATCTGGCCGGGACGGTCTTCAGGTCCCTGATGAGGGATCTGATGTGTTCCGCTCTGTCCGTGGGGAGAAAAGCTTTCCCTATGACGGTGTCCAGAACTGCTCCTATAAACTGCAGTTTCTGGGACGGCACCAGGAGTGACTTCTCGTAGTGATGAGGATACCCAGTGATTGAAAAAGGGACTGGGTACGATGAATGGCCGTCATCAGTGCCTCCTTGGAGGGAGCCATGAGAAGCCAGTCGTCTAGGTACGGGAACACGTAGTGGCCTTTTCTCCTCAGAGATGCCACTATGACCGCCATGCACTTCGTGAAAACGCGAGGTGCCGAAGACAGCCCGAAAGGAAGCGCTCGTAACTGATAATGACGGCTCTGAAACTCAAAGCGCAAGAACCTCCTGTGCGCTTGAGCAATTGGGATGTGGTAGGTATCCTGTATGTCTAACGACGCGAAGCGCCCCGCTTCAGCATGGGGGATTAGGCCTGGAAGGGTACCATGCGGAAGCGCTTGTAGATGACAGACAGATTGAGGTCGCTGAGGTCCGGAATTGGACGGAGGTCCCTTTTTCTTTGGAACCAGGAAGAAGTGTAAATAATACCCTAACCCTCTCTGGTTCTCTGGAACGTTCTCTAAGGCTTCTTTCTCCAGAAGCGCGAGCACTTCCTGCTGTATAAGCAGGGCATGCTGACCCGAGTAGCGGGAAAGCAGGGGAGGCCTTGTAGGTGGGCTGCCTACAAATTCTATATAGTGGCCTTTTTCGACCAATTGCAGCACCCACCTGTCAGTGGTGATCGACCGCCACCCTGGCAGGTGACGTGCGATGCGACCCCCGACCTTCATTTCCCATTGATCCTGAGGAGGGGCGGGGCCGGAAGGAGTCATGCTGTGGCAGCGTTAGATCCCGCAGGTTGGGCCGACTTTGCGACTCGGTGGCCCCTGCCTGGGGATGACTTGGCCTGGGCTTTTCGGGTAAAGGAGCCCCTCTGCTGTTGGCCGGAACGCGGTTGTTGCCTTTGTGTCCGGCCACGAAAGCGACTCTGGTTCCTACGAAAGGAACTAGGTCGAGATCTGTACATGGCCTGGACAGATCTAACTGCCTTCCCTGTGTCCTGAAGTTTGATCACCTTCTCGAAGGCTTCACCAAAAAGGACTTCCCCGTTGTAAGGGATGTCCAAGATGTTCTTCTGGATGTCCGGGGTAAAACCGGAGACGCGGAGCTAAGAGTGTCTCCGGAGACACACGCCTGAGGCTGCAGCTCTGGCCGAAGAGTCCGCAGAGTCGTATGCGGCTCTGAGCACCTGGGTCCCCACATCCAAACCAATACAGAGGTTTAAAAGCTCCTCCTTTGACCACCATCGGGCATCTTTCAACCAGGTCCTGTCCCTGTTCCCACAGTGCGTCTGAAATTGAACCATGTGGGTGAGGTAATTTAGAGACCTGATGGCGCAAGTCGCAGTCGCAGACGCGGCGCCACCCAGGACATCCAATTGCTTGGATTCCGGTGGCTGTGTGCTCAAGTGCTGAGGTCTCTGAGACCGTCAGTGCGAGGCCGTGATGACCAGGGAATCAGCCAGAGGATGGTTCATCAGATACTGGTCCTCCTCGGGCCTTGTATAGGTGGTCAGCCTCTTCGGCATTGCCGAGTCGAACGCGGACGCTCCACTGGCCTTGGTGACATCCGCAAAGGTGTCCACTAAGGGTGGCACTACCACAGGCTTTGGGTCTTTCTGCCAAAGGTAGTGGGCAAGGTGCTGTCTCTCAGGGTCTAGCTCTTCAGCATCCCATCCCATATTCTCCTGAATGTGCCTCATGATCTCAGCGAACGAGGGGTCATCGGGAGGAGACCTGGGAAGGTGTGGGTCTGGGGAGGGAATGCTGATGGGAGAAGAAGATCTGGAGCACCCTGAGGTGTCAGATCTAGAGTCCTCCACGGAAGAGATGTACCGGCGTCGTCTGGGTCTCTTAGGGCTGGGTGACCCTGAAGTGGATCTTGAGGAGGTCTTCTCCTATCTGAGGATCTGCCCCTAGGAGGAGGTATTGTCGCCTGGGGTTGGTGACACATCTCTGGGCCCCTTGGGTGGAGGAGGGGCGTGGGTATTGAAGGAGAAGGAGGTGGAGCCGGCAGGAGGAGGGCGCGCGGGCGACCACATCCTTCCCTGATGGTGTCCCACCATAAGGTGAAGAGCTCTTCACCTCTGCCACCCAGGCCTGACGACGGGCCCGGTACCGTGGCCTGTTGCCGGGTCGGGCCGGGTCCCCGGGGTCTCTTGCTCTGGGAAGGGTTCCCGTGGAGCCTGATGGCCCGGAGAAACCGCCTAGTCCTCGGGCTGAGTGGTGTCCTCCTCCGATGATACCTTCCGACCCGACGCTGGTAGGCGACGGTGGTGCGGTCCTCCTCTGGGGTAGCCGACGTTGGTCCCTGGCCGACGCCCTGGGAGGCGAACGCCTGGCCGGCGACGAGTGTCTTACTATAGCCGGCTCCTGGAAGTGCTCGTGATGTTTGGCCGACATCGGGTCCGGCGTCCATTTTAGGGACGCCAGGTCCTAGTCTTACGTGGGACCGGGTCCGACCCACGAGAGGCTGGGACACCGACCTGGTGTCAGAGTCCCAACGGCGGAGGAAGACTTGTGGCGCTCCCCAGACATGGACAGCCTTAGAAGGAGTGGATGAAGCCGATGGCCTGGAAGTCTTGATAGGCTGCAGGAGGAGGAGCCCTGAACCGTGGGAGGCTGAGATTGAGCACTGGAAGGAGAGCGGTCTGACCGCAAGTCGGAGCTTTGGGAGTCCGAGGCACTTATACACCATCTCCTGCTTAGATTATTATAAAACCACAGCCAACAGCAATGCTATTGGCTGTGGTTTAAATAACTACACTAACTACAGAGGTCGACAGGAAGCAGGACAGGGGTAAATGGAGAAAGGCAAAGGCCGTAAGGGCAGGGATGGGGCACAAATGGGTAAGGCTACTGCAAAATGGAGGGCAATTAGTACCAATACCCGTAGTCTGGGTAACAAGCTTCCTGAGCTAGTGGCCTTGATGGAAAAGGGACAACTGGATATTGTGGCAGTCACAGAACCATAGTACATGGAGAACCATGACTGGGATGTAACCATACCAGGGTACACAATCTACAGGAGGGACAGGAGGGTAAAAAGGAGGAGTAGTAGCTCTCATGTAAGAAATGCATCAAAGCAACGGAATTATAGGGTAAATGGGAAAAGGGAAGGGAAATTGTTTAACCAGGAAAGGCAGACTAAGATGGAGCTTGTTTCCAGGTGCGACCTGGGAGCACAAGGAAGTTAGTGACTTGCTCAGGGTCACACTAATATGCAAGTGGAAGCTGTGGGATTCAAACCCAAGTCTGATTTGCTGGATGTCATCAGATTTGCAGCTCAGAGCTATAGATCATTGCGCTATACTGCCTCCATCAAATGGGGAGGAGAGGAGACACTGTGGGTCACCTTGGAGACAGGTAGTGGCACCACAATCCATGACAGGGTTGTATACAGACCCCCATCTCAGAGGGAGGAAAATGGACAATGAAATGATAGAAGGCGTCCTCAGAATGGCAGAAAAAGGGAGATATTGTTGATGGGGACCTGAATATGCAGATGTTAACTGGAGCACATTTACTGCAGCCAAATCTAAGAGTAGGGTCATTCTAGATGCCCTATAGGGGCATGCCTCAGATAGCCAGTGTTGGAACCCACTGGAGGGCGATCTTGAACCTAGTACTCTCAAATGGGGACAGAGGGAGGATCACAGATTTAGAAGTGGGTTGCCATCTGGGAACAAGCGACCACCACACAGTGTGGTTCACGATAAACGCAACCGTGGCGTCAAGCCATACAAAAGCGAGGGTACAGGACTTTAGAAGTGCTGACTCTGCCAAAATAGGGGCGTGCCTAAGGAATGCGCTAGTAAATAGGTGAGAAGGAGGGGTGGAAGAACAATGGGGAAAATCAAAACTGCCATCAGAGGCAACAAGCCTTTGTATGAAACAAATAAAGAAAACAAAACGAAGTAAAAAATCACTATGGTTCTCAAAAGAGGTGGCAAGGAAGGTTAGAGAGAAAAAGACAGCAATCAGGAAGTATAAGGAATCAAAGAAGGAGCAGGACAGAGAACTGTATCAGTTAAAGCAGAAGGAAGTGGGGAAGGCAGTCAGGATAGCAAAGGCCCAAACCGAGGAAAAGACAGCCAGCTCAGTTAAGAATGGGGATAAAATCTTTTATGGATACATTAGGGAGCGAAGAAAGACCAAGTAAGGGATAGTGAGGCTTAATAAAGGGGACAGGAGGTGGGCAGGGAGTGACAATGAAAAGGCAGAGATACTGAATGAATACTTTTGCTCAGTATTCACAAAAGAAGAGGAGGTACATAAACCAAACAACAGAAGCACTCTGGGCAGGGGGGCGGGGACGATACCAGTCCATCATTTACAGAAGAAAGGGTCCTGAAAGAACTCTTAAAACTCAAGGTGGACAAAGCAATGGGACCTGATGGATTCACCCATGAATTCTAAAAGAACTAAGGGGAGACCTAGTGATATCACTGACTACCCTTTTTAACAAATCATGGGAGGATGGTGTGCTACCTGAAGACTGGAGGAAGGTGGATGTGATCCCCCTTGACAAAACTGGGAGCAAGGCAGAGGCAGGAAATTACAGACCTGTTAGCTTGACATCAGTGGTGAGAAAATGATGGAATCACTTGTGAAAGAAAGAACTGTCGAGTACCTAGAGGCCACCGGGACACAGGACCCAAGGCAGCATGGATTTGCAGTGGGAAGGTCATGTCAGACTAAACTAATAGATTTCTTTGACTGGGTAAACAAAGTAGTAGACCAGGAGGGGCTGTGGATATGGCCTACTTAGACTTTAGCAAGGCATTTGACACAGTACCACACAAAAGATTAATAAACAAATTAGTCAGCCTGGGAGTGGGTCCCATGGTGGTAGCCTGGGCAACAAATTGGCTGGACAACAGGACAGAGGGTAATAGTAAATGGAGCACACTCTGAAGAAAGGGAGTTACTAGTCGGGTACCGCAGGGTTCAGTACTGGGACCAGTACTCTTTAATGTCTTTACAGGTGGGAGCTCACAGATGCTGACATTCTTGTGATCGCATCTGAGAAGCAAACTAAGGGTGCAAATGCTATCAATGAGGACAAGGATGAGTCAGACAATAGGTTGCAGGTTCTTCCAACTGCCTCAGATGCTGCTAAGGCTTTTGCTACCTGCATCCTTTGGCTCGAGAGTCATCCAGAGTATGATTACCTACACACACTCCTGCTTCAACAACTAAAGCAGATAGCACCTCGGAAACGAAATGAAGCTGCTAAACAAAAAGCCATTACTGTTTTTATTATAAATAAGTGAACACATGAGAATAGTTTTATTTTTTTGTCTGTATTTGTTGTAATAAAATGAATTTTAAGTTAAGTGACTGCATTTTATTCATACACTAAACGTATGCATGGTTTTAATTTTGTTCCCATTATTTTCAATGTAAACGCGATTATCTGAACCACTCATTTATCCGAGCAAAGGTCTGTCTCCATTTGGTTCGGATAAATGAGGTTGTACTATACCCTCTTTTGCTTTCCATTCGCCAATGGTTTCCTGAAACCTCCTTCTTCTCACCTTCCTAAGTTCTACTCGGCCTTTGATCTGCATTCCAACTTTCCTCTCCTTTCCTCCCTCATCCCTATGCCCTTTACCCCAGGAATTTATTTTCTCTGGGCTTCTCCTCTGCAGCTCCATTTACTGAGGGGTCATTCACTGCCTGCCTCATTTTTTCTGCCTCCCCACTTGGCTAGTTTAAATGCCAATTGAAGTAGCATTTAAACCTCCACACAGGACTGCCATTCCCTCCCTTGTATAGCCTTCTATCACCCCCAGGTAGGACCCCAGTCCCCGATGTAACCGAAACCCTCCTCCCTGTACCATGCCTTGTACTATTCATTGAGATTACTGTTGTCTTACTGGACTTAACTGTAAAGAATTGTTTGTTGCTGTATTGGTCCTTGTACAAAAAAATGAACAAAATGGGTGATTTGATACCTTGTATTGGACCAACAAGAGATTCACATAATGTTTTCAGCTTTCAAACTACACAGAGTAGTTTCTCTGATGAAGAAGTCTGTGTAGTTCAAATGTTTAAAGCATTCTGTGAATCTCTTGGTGGCCCAATAAAAGGTAGCAAAACACCCATTTTGTTTGTCTTGTTGGACTTAACTACAGTATGTACGAGAACAGCTGTGGTCTGGGTTCAGAAAAACCTCAACTGTTTGGGCACCTGCTATTCCTTCTTATTGTGTTGTAACTCCTGATGATTTTGTTAGTTGCAAGGAACATTTTGTGATGGGAATTTAGCTCTCAAACTTATCCTGCTCCTGCTACCAGATTGAACTGCAATATGAGATTTTCTCTCTCTCTTCTCCTTTCTGGTTTCTTCCTTTAATTTTATCTATCACTTCTGCATGGATGACTCTCAGTAGTATTTCTCCAATGATTTTCTGTGTAATGTGTTATTACTGAAGTTTTCCTTGTTTTTGTTTTTTCCCCAAGGTGCCATGGGAAACGAGTTGTTTTTCAACTGAGTGTATGTTCCTGTTCAAACAAGTATAAATAAATAGCTGATCCCTCTCTTCTCTCTTTATCATCCTACCTTGACAAGAGTAATGCTTGGTTCTGAGTAAATGTTCTTCAGCTCGTTGTGTCTAAGAGGAGGTACTCCTCCTGGGCAAGAAGAGCTCTCTTAGTTCCACCTCTGTCTCCTGACATAGTAACAGTAATTCAAGGTTCAAAAGGACTCTAGGGCCAGGGGACCTATAGTGCCACCAATTTTCAGCTCAAGTTTAAGGTCTAATGTTCTTATAATGCAGACAAGCCATAAAAAGCAA
Source organism: Neoceratodus forsteri (assembly GCA_016271365.2). NCBI lineage: Eukaryota > Metazoa > Chordata > Ceratodontiformes > Ceratodontidae > Neoceratodus > Neoceratodus forsteri. The sequence goes on from CM057452.1 coordinate 1,199,037,292, forward strand.
GTTTTCATTGCTTTTGGTAACCTCAAGTTGCCAGCCTTTTTGTAGTGTCCTTGCTAGTCAAGCTTGTGCTAATCTATGCTAAACTATATGTAGTTTTGCTTAAATGTATGATTCTAGTATCTGTGCAGATGCACAGTACCTAATTTATTTACTTATTGAAAGGTTTCACCAGGAAAAGTACACTGACAACAAGTTGCTCTGTCTACGGAATGTCCTAGGGGAGGGGGTACAGATAGGGAATATAGACATGTAAGCATACAATCAGTGACAGTTAGAGCAATGATACCTAAACAGTCAATTACAGGTTTCCAAAGACTATTACAGAGGAACATAGTACAGTACAGCACAGCAAATGTTGACAATTACAGCAATGAAACTAGGACAGCCATTTATAGGTATACATAGGTTCAATGTGCTTACACAACTTGGTATGATGCATGCTTGTGCTACTTAGATATATTGTGGCTGTTCACTTCTCTATCCATGGGATATACCACCCTGTAAGAGTACGACTGCAAATAACCCTAGAGGAGGGGTCCATCCCTATAGGTGCCGCGGGAATGATTCCCTTGGCTAAAGGTAGTTTAAGAAGGAGCCCGCAGGAAAGAGAGATGAGCTGCTGGAGGATGAGGGGAGGATGGTGGGACAACGAAGAAAATGATTCTGGACCAGCCAGGAGGAGGCCTTTTAAGGCCTGACTGGGGGAGTGGTTTGTTGCTCTGCACATTGAACCATGGCAAGCCTTGCAATTATTTACAGCAAGTGCAATTTAACAGTACACATGCAGGTTGGATGCAAGCAGTCTATGCTACATGTATTACAGTAATATAAGAACCTAAGTAATTGAAGGGTAAAACCATAACAACTGAGTCAAGAAAAGAAGATAGGGCAGAAGAAGGGGTGAGGCAGCTACAGAGCCAGTATTCAGGGTGGCACTAGCAAGAGCAGCTGACAGATAGGTAGTTGTGCAGGGCAGCAGTTAGGGATGATGTGGAGGATGAGTGACGAATCGGGGGGGAGTGAGTTCCACAGCTTAAGGAGGCAGTGGGAGAAGACATTTTGTCCCACTTTAGTATTACAGCAAGGGACTGCAAGGGACCTTGTGTCACCTGATCTGAGAGAGTAGGGGGGAAGGGTAGGAACAGATAGAGTGGTACATAGGGAGGGCGAGAGCCAAGCCAGAATTTAGAGGTGAATTTTGCACAGTGGGGGGGGGGGGTACACCTGTCAGTAAGTGAGGGAAAGGACAAGGCGTGATAAAGGTCACAGTGGTGAGTGACGGGGGAAGAGTCAGGAGTGAAGTGACAGAAAGAATTAAAGAGGGTGTCCAGTCTGGTTAGAGTGGACAATGGAGTAGAACTGTAGACTATGTCGCAGTAGTCAAAAACAGGGAGGATCATCTTCTGTATAATCTCACGCCTTGCCGTAAGCAGGATGAACTTATGGTTTCTGTACAATGCACCTAGCTTGAGGCGCAGTTTTTTTCAGAATGGCATCGATATGAACAGAGAAGTTGAAGTGCTGGTCCAGCCATACCCCAAGGTATCGAAATGAGGAGGTGTCCTCAAGACTAGTCCCATCAATGGTGTGGAAGGTGGGCATAACAGTTAGTCTTGAGAGTCTCTGCCTCATGCCAAAGGTAATGGAGACAGTCTTCTTGGCATTCAGAAAAAGCTGGTATGATCTAATCCAGAGCTAGATCTTATTGAAGTCTTGCTGGAGTCTGGTGGTCACATCACTAATAGATTTGCCAGATGTGTATATAACAGTATCATCTGCATAAATATGTATGCATGCAGATGAACAAACCTTTGGGAGGTCATTCAGAAAAATACAGAAAAGGAGGGGGGCATGCAGTGATCCCTGTGGAACTCCAGTGCTGATGGGGAGGGGAGGGGAGATGAAGTCAGCTATGCGAACTGACTGCGACCTGCCAGTCAGATAGGCCTTGAACCAATTAGTGGCAGTGGGCGTGAGGAGCTGAGGAGAGACTAATCAGTATGAGGGTGTAGGAGACTGTGTTGAAAGCTTTTGCTAAGTCAACAAATATAGTAGATGTGACCTGGCCACTATCCATTCCAGAGGTAATGGAGTCAGTGAGCCTCAGTAGGGAGGTGGCAGTAGAGTGTTTTCCCTAAAACGAGACTGGAAAGAAATGAAGAAGGAGGAGTCATCAAGAAAGGAGGAGAGTTGAGATAGGAGAAGTTGTTCCTGCAACTTAGCCAGAGTTGGGAGCAAGGAAATAGGATGATAGTTGCCTATGAAGAGAGTCACCAGCCTTTGGGTAGGGGCAGAACAGTGGCATTCTTCCAGGTTGAAGGGACAGTAGAAGTCATGAAGACAGATTTAAGAGGACAGACAGGGGTAATGAAATGTCAGGAGCCGAGAGGTAGAGCAGCTTAGGTCAAGGCCTCAGGAGAGCTGCCCTTGGAGGGGTTGATAGCAAGGAGAGCATTTAGGTTGTCAGCAGGAGTAACTGGAGAGAGGGAAAAGGAGGAGGATGGGGTGGAGAAGGAGGAGGATGGGGTGGAGAAGGGGGCCACCATTAGAGGAGGAAGGGGAGCAGAGCTTAGTTTGAGGGATGGAAGCTAAAAGGCCAGAGGCACAAGTAGCAAATTGGGTGTTAAAGCATTCAGCTACTGACATATGGTCAGAGATGAGCATGTTATTTTGCGTGACCATAGGGGTAGGTGGGTGAGCTGAGGGAGAGAAGAGTTCATGTACCACCTTCCAGAATTTTGAAGGGTTGTTTATATTGGCTTGGAAGCTGGTCTGGAAGTGCTCGGATTTGGTGAAGTGGATAGCCTTTGTGCATGCATTGCGAAGCATGAGGTAGTGTTGGTAGTCATGCAGGAGCTTAGTGGATTTGTGTTTACACCAGGCATGGTCATGTTCTCTTTGGCAAGCCAAGAGTTCCGGGGTAACCCATGGCAGGTGATTCCCTCTTACTCTGATCTTACACAGTGGGGCATAGCGATTTCAAGTGTCAAGAAAGTGGGTATTGAAGGAATTCAGAGCTTCATCTATATTGGTGGCTGAGGTAGTCCATGTCCAATCTGTGTGTGAGAGGCTCCTATTGTGATCTAGAGTCTCTGCGCACTGTTAAAAAAACACTAGCTTGATTAGCAAGATGGTAACTGTTCATAAACAGTATATAATTTATTTGATCAATTCTGCCTAGTCACCCCTCAGTCTAATAATGTGGGATGGAAAATGTTTGATCCATAATATTTACTGTATACAGTAAAAATATGACCACTTCTTAAGAAAGATACAGCATGGCATCGTTTGACATCCAGCTGCCAACATCATCACCATGGTATCGTTTGACATCTAATAATGCCATCACTATGGTATCTGAACACCTAGGTACTGTTACCATAGGAATCGTTTCCTGCACCATCTAAAGATGCCATCACGCTAGCAGCAAGCAATGGGTTTGTCTGCAGAAGAAAAAAAGCTGTTTCTTGTGTCACCTACTATGTCTCAAAAGCATGACAATAGAAGCCAACCAGAAGCAACTCCCATCAGCCCCAAACTCCTACTACCAGATTGGGCAGTTGAGAGAATGAGTGCCAACCAGCAATACACCCCAGAAGGTACTCCACTGAACCAGGTAAAACATAGAAACATAGAAATTGTCAGCAGATAAGGACTGGCAGGTCCAACCAGTCTGCCTGTAAGCCCTACACTTGTTTGTGGCCTCTGACCCTACCTGGTCAATGGCTTTACACCACTCCTTCCCACTGGTAAGGTTCCCTTATGCCTGTCCCAGGCATGTTTAAATCCCTCCACTCTGCTCGCTCTCACTGCCTCCTGTGGCAGACTATTCCAATGTGTCCACCACCCTCTCTGTGAAGAAAAACTTCCTCACATTTCCTCTCAACCTGCCACCTTCCAATTACTCCTCATTCTTTTACTCCTCCTATATTGGAAGATGTCTCCTCCCTGCACCTTGTTTATGCCCATAAGGTGCTTGAATGTTTCTACCATGTCTTCCCGATCCCTCCTCTCCTCCAGTGAGTACATATTGAGGTCCTTTAGTCTCTACTCATATGTTTTCTGGTGCAAGCCCTGGGCCATCTTTGTTGCCATTTGCTGAACTGCCTCCACCCTGTCAATGTCCTTAATAAGGTGCGGCCTCCAGAATTGCACACAGTACTCTAGGTGCTCAAGCTCTTGTGAAACAATATTCCCTAATTGACGTATCTTTGGTTTGTGAATGAAAATACTGAGAGTAAGATCTTATCTGGGGGGAAGGGTGCTGAGGATTAATCTCAAGTGGCTAATGTGTGTGCATATAAGTTATTTATTTATTTAGCTTTTGTTAACCAGGTAAGTACACTAGACAAGACATTTGCCTATTTTCAGGTATGACCCAGGAGTATACAGGAAATACGACATAGTACAACATGATACACTTTAGGCAGTTACACAGAGTCAGGGGAAACAGAAGCATCACATATGCTAAGATATGAAAACATATCTATTTGATTTAGCATACTCTAGTTAGTCGTGGTTGACTTTTAAATGTTTGGATTTTACTATTTTGTAATGTTTCTGTACAGCGCCTTGGATCTGAAAGGCACTATATAAATAAAATTGAATTGAATTGAATTGAACCATCATAAACTGGACAAGGTATCTGCCAAACTGAAATCAGGATCACTGTTATAAACATATTACCTAAAAAGGGTCAATTCAAAGAATTACATTGTTTCAGCAGACAACCACCACCACAAAAAGAGCAGGTGACAGACAGTCACCAATGTAAGTGGTTGCTATTGAAAGAATTTGGGTACCGATGTACTTGAAAGAGCTCTTGCTTACTTGATAATTGCCTGTGTAACATTCCTATCTTTTTCTTTATCTTTTTTACCATTTTTAAAATTGTTGCACAGTTAACTAAGGGAACAGTGCAATTTAAAATGTATCTGTATGTATATAATACACTTTTACACAGCACAGTTTCTATGTATTAGTTTATTTATGTAAATGTATATGTTAACATTGAGCAGGGTCAGCAAACTTAGTGATCCATGTTAGTAACCTGTGATGTCTCTTGATGTCATCACACACTGATTTGTAAGTGCACTGAACACACGTACTTGTGCCTTTCATAAAGGATCCTTATGTGAGATCCGAAACACAACAAGCAACTGTTGCATATCTGTCTGGTATTTTTTGCACTGAAATAATTAACAGCATGGCTTATACTTTGAAGATATCTAACATGGTCCAGTGGCATCATTTTGAATTACAGAGGTGGTGAGTACCTAATCAGGGTTTTAAATAATTGATTAGCAGTTTTTTTCTTGGGACTATACTAACTGTACAGAAAGTGTTTATATAGATTTTCTAGAAATGCTGTGTTTGTTAAACACAGTGAGGCATGAGCTATGCATTTTCACAAAGATTTAGCACTTTTATGAGCAAAACGCTAATCAATTTTTAGAGTTAAATAAATCCCTGCTAATTTTTATAGTTGCCCTATTAGCATTATTGTGAGCACCACAATCCCTATGCAAAATTTTGCTAAGTGTTTTATCTTTCAGGTGCTAGTAGAAGCCCTAAAGTTATCCTATGACCTAAGGTGGTGGCCAACCTACAGAAAGCCCTAGAGTTAGCCACCACCAGACACCTTATTTAAGGGACACTGTCAAACTTTTAAAATAATCTTCCTAGTTCTGCAGAGTGTTTCTATATACAAAGTGAGTGGTCTAACAGTGTTTATTTTACATTTGAAAAGTAGGGTATGACTCCAGGCACTCTTTATCGTAAAGTTTGCCTCATCAGACCAACCTATTAGGTGCTGCTCACAAGGAAAATATCCAAAATGTGTGGAGTCACCACTGAGGTGGTTAACAACTGGTTTAGGCAGCACTCTGTTTGCTATTTCAGAAAAAAGACCTGATACTTCAATACGTGAATGTTTTCTTTTTATTTATACACAATTCAAACAAAGCAGTGACAGTGCTGAAAAGTTCACACAAGTGCTATCAGAGTCAGAACTGCATACATGTTCTTACTGTTACCCATTCGTCAGTTTCTTTCTTGGCTCTGTTCTTTTTGTTTTTCTGGCTCAATCACCTATATCCATCGGTTTGGGCATATGCCCAAGTGTTGGGTTCTTGTATTTACTTTCCAGACTGCAAAAGCAAAGCCCATTTTAATTTCTGCTATTACTTTTTTTCGTTTTTGCGGCAACCATTTTCTCCTCATCCTGGGATTCCCATGACATGGAATCTTTCCACGAACTGGATAGTTTGTCACTGCTTTGTTTGAATTTGTATGTAAGTAAAAAGAAAACGTTCACGTATTGGAGCATCAGGTCTTTTTTCTGAAATAGCAAACAGAGTCCTGCTCTAAACTAGTTGTTAACCACCTCAACGGTGACAATACACATTCTTGTAAAATGAACACTGTTAGACCACTTATTTTGTATAAACACTCTGCAGAACTAGGAGGATTATTTTGTAACATGCAGTAGTCTTAACTCAAATACATTGCAAAATGATCAACTGATGCATGCACAAGTTTATCCGCACCAGTCTGTGCCATATTAGGAACAGGAACGTACGGGCACCTGAAAGATCGAGTTACTCATATTTCTTACCACATTTCAAACAAAACATGATTTTTTTTTAACCAATGGATGGACAAATTAAACATCTACTGGTTGCTGAATTGTATCTGCAATGATTATTAGTGTCCTACCAAATAGTTATCATTATGATGAGAAGATTGACCCCTTCTCCATAAAATATATGCACACTGCCATCACAAGACCAGCCTTGTGGGCAAAAGCCAGCTCTTGTTAATATATTGTTTCTCACTGTACACTTGCGCTACAACACAAAAAGTGGATCAGTGTGGTGAGCAAAATCTTCCAAGATGACATTATAATTCTGTAAGGTTACCTGTGACTGTGCAGGCCAACCAGTAAGAGGCAACAAGTCAAAACCCATAGGGGTTGACATGATTAACCTTGCTGGGGGTATCCAAATACAAATACTGTATGTAGAAAACAGCATGTAAGGTGACAGGAAAATTCTGAAAAAAGTCATTAAAGATGCGCAATTAGTTCTCACTGACTGCCACCTTTACTATGAAAGTTACTGGCCCTAATACATAGTTGCAAGGAACTGTCACCCAGTGGTCACAACAGACACTAAGTGGCAGTTGGGATTTTGCGCCCCTTTGCGCAATGCATAATGGGCATTGTAGGCCTTCCACATCTGGTCACAAAAAAGATTGTGAGCATTTGGAGAAGGAGTGGTGTCACCATAAAATAGCCCACACAGAGCATGGGGATCCTCACAAACCCTGTTGCAGACTTCTGCAACACCTATTGCAGTACAGCTGCTACAGGCAGGAGACAGGGGTGTCACAAGGCTGTGATGGGGCAACAGGAGCTGTTGAGAGACTGAGAGTATCAAGAAATAAGAACCAGTGGCCAGCAGGTGTCAGGAGTGGAGGCTAGAGAGGGTTCCACTATACTCCAGGAGAGCATGGACACTGGGGAGAAGTTGGAGGGCAATGACCCATCAGAAATGTGGCCAGATGGTTACAAAAGATTGTAATTCAGCTGGCCCAGAAGAAGGCCCAAAGGTAAGGGAGGAAGAGTGGGGGCGCAGTTCTTGGTGACACTAACCATAACCATGGAATCTCAGTGTGGCTTAATGCCATGTGACTGATGCTATACCATGCTGCGACTGTGTAGGGGGTCTTACACCAGCAGCGGTGTAAACCACGTATGTGCCCACTAACATTTAGCAACCGTAGAAACATAGACTTTAATGGCAGATAATGACTGCTTGGTCCACCCAGTCTGCCCATTTCCCTGCCTAATGGATAAGCTGCAGATCCTAGTTAACCAACAGCCTATTTCTTCCTAACTCCCACCAGAATTGCTTTATGTCTGTCTCATGCATTCTTGAATTCCCCCACTGTTTTTGACCTCACAACCTCCACAGGAAGGCCGTTCCATGTGTCCCCACCCTCTCCATGAAAAATACTTCGTCATGTTGCCCTGAGCGTCCCTCCTCTATCTTCAAATTGTGCCTGCTTGTTCTTGCACATATCTTTTCTGAAAGATGCTACCCTCTTGGACTTTGTTGATTCCTTGAGATACTTGAAAGTTTCTATCATGTCCCCTCTCCCTCCCTTTCCTTAAGGGTATACATATTAAGCTCCTTTAGTCTCTCTTCTTATGGCTTCTGTTGCAGACCCTGCACCATTTTAGTTGCCTCCTCTGGACTGCTTCCATCTTTTCTATGTCCTTGTGGAGATGGGGTCTCCAGAACTGCATGCAGTACTCTAGATGTTGTCTCACCAACTGTCTGTACAGAGGATAACAACTTCCTGTTTTCTACTGGTGGTGCCTCCCTATACATCCCAGTATCCCCCATCCCTCCTTACGAACTTCTCACATTGCTTGCTTACCTTTAGGTCATCTGATATGACTATCCCCAGGTCCCTTTCCATTTTTGTTGTTGTTAGTACCTCCCCCACATTGTGTACTCTTTCCCTGGGTTTTTGTTTCCCAGGTGCATTACTTTGCACTTCCTTGCATTAAATTTAAACTGCTATACGTTTGACCATTCCTCCAACCTTGCCAATCCCTTGTCATCCTCCCCCCCCCCTGTGTATCAACCCTGTTGCAGATCTTTGTGCTGCCTGCAAAGAGGCATGCTTCTCCTTCCAGTCCCTCTGCAATGTCACTTATAAAGACATTAAAAAAGACCGGTCCCAGTACTGAACCCTGTGATACCCTGCTAGTAACTCCCCTTACTTCAGAGTTGACTCCATTCACTATTAACCTCTGTGTCCTGTTGTCCAGCCAATTTTTTACCCAGGCAACCACCCTGGGACCCACTCCCTGGCTAACTTGTTTATTAATCTTTTGTGTGGGACTGTGTCAAATGCTTTGCTAAAGTCTAGGTAGGCCATGTCCATATCCCCTCCCTGATCTACTACTTTGGTCACTCAGTCAAAGAAATCTATTAGATTCACCTGACATGACCTTCCCACTGTGAATCCATGCTGCCTTGGGTTCTGTGCCCCGCTGGCATCTAGGTACTCAACAATTCTTTCCTTCAGAAATGATTCCATCATTTTCCCTACCACTGAGGTCAAACTAACAGGTCTGTAGTTTCCTGCCTCTATTTTGCTACCAGTTTTGTGAAGAGGAATCTCATCCACCCTCCTCCAGTCCTCAGGTACCACACCATCCTCCCATGATTTGTTAAAAATGGTAGTCAGTGGTGTCACTAGTTCTCCCCTTAGTGCTTTTAGAATTCTGGGGTGAATCACATTAGGTCCCATTGCTTTGTCCACCTTCAGTTTCAGGAGTTCTTTCAGAACCCTTTCTTCTGTGAATGGACTGGTATCAACCCCCCTATCCAGAGCGCTTCTATTACTTGGATTAGGTATCTCCCCCATCTCTTCTTTTGTGAATACTGAGAAGAAGTATTTGTTCCCTGCTTTTTCACTGTCACCCTTTGCCCACCCATCCTCCCCTTTATTAAGCCTCACTATCCCTCCCTTGGTCTTTCTTCACTCCTTAATGTACCTATAGAAGGTTTTATCCCCCTTCTTAACCAAGTTGGCTATCTTTTCCTCAGTTTGGGCCTTTGCTATTCTGACTGCCTTCCCAGCTTCCTTCTGCTTTAACTGGTACAGTTCTCTGTCCTGCTCCTTCTGTGTTTCCTTAAACTTCCTGAATGCTATCTTTTTCTCCCTAACTTTCCCTGCCACCTCTTTTGAGAACCATAGTGTTCTATTTCCTTCATTTTGATTTGTTTATCTGCTTCACAAAAAAGCTTGTTGCCTCTGTGATGGCAGTTTTGATGTTTCCCCATTGTTCCTCCACCCCTCCATCTTGCCTGTTTGCTAGTGCTTTTCTGAGGCACTCTCCCATTTCGCCAAAGTCAACCCTCCTAAAGTCCAGTACCCTCACATTTGTATGGCTTGACTCAATGGCTGTGTTTATTGTGAACCACACTGTTTGGTGGTCACTTGTTCCCAGATGGCTACCCACTTCTAAATCTGAGATCTTCTCTCCATCCCCATTTGAGAGTACCAGGTCTAAGACTGATCCCTCCTGAGTGGGTTCCAACACTAGCTGTCTGAGGCATGCCCCCTGTAGAGCATCAAGAACCACATTAACATCATGACCCAGCAGCGGTGAGGGGACACCTCCCCTCTGTGATTAAAAACTTATTTTGTGCATATCTCCAAAGAATGACAGTGCAGAAGTGCAAATATATTATGCCACCACCCTTTGCTTATGTATTGTGTCTGTAGTCTTCTACAAATCATTTCTAAATAAAATCCATTCACGTCTCTTCAAACTTGATGATGCATATCAGCAGTTGCCCCAATACCAAAGCTAGCCATTCTCTGATACTGACGTTCTAGTTTTCCAAATGCGTCAAATGAGCACGTCTTACAAGACTAGCTATAATCCAAAGAAGACAAGAGTAGCTAGCCAATTGTTTCATAATTGACTGAGTCATTACATAGAGTATGCATTACATCTTAAGACTGGCAGTTTTGTTTCAGCTTTACTCATTAAGCTGCTAGTTTAAATTACGAGGTGAATCACAATGTAAAATATAACCAAGACTCCTAAAATTAGGCACTTGCTCTAACACTTCCTCCTGCTAAACGTAACTCTGAGTCACTAATTCATTTAATAGTGCTAACAAAACTTTGTATTTAAATTACATTATTTAAAAATTCACAAACATTGAAACGCTCTGAAGAAAAAGAGTTATATTTATTAACATTTTCCTTTAGCTAATATTACTATCATCTGCATATGCTGTACAAGTGACTGGACTGGAACACAAAGTCACTGAGTGGCTATTATAAAAAATGCGAGGACTAACAGGGGTCCTAAAACAGAATCCAGAGAACCCCCATTCACAACTCCCAAGGGCCTGAATCTACACAACTTACAGAAAGTAACATTTGAAATCTACTTATAAGCATGACTGGAAGCAGCATATTGATTTATAAAAGACATAGATGCTAGCATTCTAACCAGAAAGTATAATCAATTAAGTAGACAGAACGCTTTTCACAAATCAATTAGTGCTGTCTGTAAGAGAAGGTCATGGTAATGCAAGTCCAATTAAGTTTGAGTAAAGTGACATTTGTGAAAGCCACACCCTTACATTGGTCAGCTGATCATAATTCTTTAAATTGTGACAACAGTAATTGGACTCAGGGACACGTAGAACAGTTTTAGAAAACATGGAAGCTACAGTGGAAACAGCAACTAGACGGGGGATGTCTGGAGAATTGACTGATTTACTTTTTTTTCACCAGGTACATTTACTGGAGTGTAAGATTCAATTTATAGGAACAACCTAGATTTAGATGTGTGATGTTTTGTGACTATGGGCCTTCTGACTAATCTGGCTGGCTTACACACAATTCACACATAAACTGCAACTGAACTGGTACCATATTAGTACACATTGGCACAGCATACTTTCAGTGTTTCATACTTGCTTATGAAGTAGGTAGGGGAGGACATAATGGACCCAGAGTCCTTTTAATCCTAAATAACTAACTATGCTACTATGCTAGTTGGCCCAATCAGCTTCATAATCCTGTGTTGCTGTGCAAGCCAGGTTCGTAGACAGCCTTCACAAACTAGGGCCATCCCTGTGTAGGGGCAGACTAGGGGACAGACTTGGTACACATACTGTATTTCTGATCAGAAGACCAAATCCAACCCTAGAGTCTATTCCCTCCTCCACGAAAGCTGGAGACTGTGGGATATGGTAGCCCACAGGCTGGGACTGCTCTATCCCCACAGAGGATGGAATTTGAGAAGAAAAATACATAATCTCATCTGCCTGTCCCATCTCAGGCTTCCATAGCAAGGATGAGGGCTGGCAACATGTTGCTCCTTTCCCATTCAAAGACACTCTTGGCCAATGTATGCAATACCAAGGAATGTGTTGTTGTGTATATGGAAGTACCCCTAGCACAGGCTACATACCACCACCATCCCAGTCACTAAAAGTGACATTTAGGTGTTATTCTGGATGACATATGTCATGCCCCTGCTCCCAGCATGCCCAACCACATAGCAATTTGACAGTACCAGAACTGGGCTGGGGATGTCAGATGTATTTGGCTGGGTGAGGGGGAGAGAGAGTGTTACAGGCAACTCCTGTCCCTTTTACTAAGGGTGCAGTTTGCCTAGTGATTACAGCACAGAACTGTGAACCTGAATACCAGGTTTAAATCCCACTACTGCAACATCTCTTCCATACAGCCATAATAAATTGGGCTAGAACCAGCAGGCACTGGGACTCCATAGGGAGTTTTACATAGTTGGAGCTATCCCATCTTATGCTCGCTGTATCCACCCCTATGGCTTCACTTACAGTATATAAGGTGGGCTGGCCACAACCACATTCAGTTATTTTTTTCTGCCATCGAGTAAAGATGTTGGGTCTCAGCTGATTACTCCTGGCTTTTCACTCATTTATTTTTTTATTTTCTTAATTTTAGTTGAACGTTTTGTCTCTCTTGGTTTTGTTTTACAAACTTTTGTTTCTTTAGTAAGCATTCAATGACTGTTTTATGTTCATTTGCCCTCATATGCTGTGCAGTATGAAGTCTACAGGTTCAGTGTTCAGTGTTGTCCTCCACCTCCAACAACCATTCCAGTTGGATGTTTCACAGTTTTATTTTTGTAGCAGCACTTATTTGTTTCTGGTTTCAGTAACAACTATATTGTTAAGTTTCTTCAATCTCTTGTTACTTTACACAGTGTTTAATACAAAAGTAAAACAATTAGCAGCTGTCCCACTGACCCCAACCAGTTTTTAAGGCAACTTTGTGTAGAAAAAGCAGTCTTTCTGTTATTACTTGGAGCTAGTGGGCTCAGCCAAAACCATTATAAGTTGAATATTTCATGGTCAGCATCTGTGGAATGAATCGCAGCAGGATGCTAAACTGAGCACTGCTGTAATGCGATGGTAATGCAGCGAGTGGTATAGATTGCGTAGGGATCTATATTATACACATTATAACCACTCACTACTCCTCACTTCCTGTTATAAATATTATTTTTTTTAGAAATAAAAAAAAAGTTGTAGCGCTAACATGTATCCTGATATCTTCTTATTAGTATTAAAAGATAACTCTGAAGAGCAGAGGAAAAGGAACACTATCTGGGTTGCCTGTGAGCATCTTTCAAGCACTAGCTAAGCAACTATTGTTCATAAGCTCCCAGCTGGCTTTCTCCCTCCTGACCTACCCGGTTCCCAACTGCCTGACTTCCACTACAGCAGGCGAGGTAGGGCAGGACAAGTTTGTTTCTGGTCCTGTGGAGTGGGACAAGAAAGTCCCCTCCTCCCAGATGGCAGCCTTTTAATAATATTTTCCACCTTCTGGTGATGAAGACTGGAATGCAGACCTCCTAGACTTCACATCTCAGCCCCTCATTGTCCAGGACTGGCACAGAACTCCTCAACGTTATAGCTCACCTGGTCTTTGCTTGGGACTGGCACAAGACTCTTCAACTTTGCAGCTCAGTCACTTGATACCTGGGAATGGTGTGGGTCTCCTTAACTCTGTGGCTTTTTTTCTCTCTTGTGTGTTAACCTTTCTCTGCCCTGTTGCAGTGTTTGTTTACAGCACTGATGTGGCAAATGAGTTTTTTTGTCTGATTGCCACTAGTGCGAGAACACCTGCTCGACCAACAGCAGTGACAACCATCTGAGTATTTACCAGACAAGACTCACCAGAGATGATCAGAGTGACAATCTAGGCTAAGCTGAAGCACCGAGCAGCAGCAGAATGGAAGCACCAGTGGTGGTCCACAGATAAGAAAGAAGATAAGACCATTTGGGTGAATGCTACTACATGCTGTTTGTTTCTTTTGCTCTCTCTTCTAGTTAGTCAAATGTTTGCTTTACATAATTTTTGTCCCCAACTCTATCCACCTTGTGCTGTTGCCCTCCCCTCCTCCCCATCTTAGCCACCAGTCACTGCTTGCCTGGTGGTACAGTGTTTTATCACAATGATGTGCCACTGCTGGGTACTCACCCCTACTGTCCATACAGTAGGCATTGCAGGCAGGCAGACCACAAAGGCAGAGAGAAAAGTGGTGCTGGTTCAGAGGGAATTCCAATATGAGGAGGAGCGGATTGCATTTATGTACAATTCATATATAACACACCAATGGTGAACAGACTGGGTGAATAAATTATGTTATTTTGGGATACAAATACATTTTACTTTAAACACATTATGTCACTTAGAACATGTTATTTCCATTTACCAACAGGGTGAGTCACTTCATAGAATTGTTTTAGAATTCTTGATATGAATTTCAGAAGATCATCTCAAGTCTAGTTTCTGTGGAGTAAGGACCCTATTTTTCTGTGCCCTACAGGCTAGTCTTCCTTTCTGAGCATTAAATATGGCCTCACTATTCCATGATGTCTACTTTCTTAGTATGTGGGCCTCTGACTTCTCGGCTTCTCGTGATGGTGTGTCATACTGCTTTTGAAATTTCCCAATATACTGTGGCTGTATGGAGCAGATACCTTCAAAAACATAGGTTCATTACTTATCAGTAACAGTAGGCCTTCAAAAGTTTCCTCCATTGAGCTCTTCTTTTCCCACCCTGTTTCTCATGGAAATTATCCTGTATCTTATGCAACCTCTGACCCCCTCTTGGGACTTTTTCACTGCACAGTGTACAACAGGTAGCCAATTTGGCAATCTGGGTGTTATCTGATCAAAAGAAGTTGTAGTGTATCCGGGAAGTAAGATGGTGCAAAATTAGGGGATAGCTACCAACACTACAGCAAACCAAAAAAAGCTTGCATTCTAGAGCCTCAGTGGCTTGAGATAAGTATCCGAGACACAAACTGTAAAGCAAAATGCTGTTCCATTCAATCAGTGAGCACAACATGATTCACATTGTGCTCACGGATTAAATAAACAGCATTTTGCTATTCAGATTAAGTCTCAGATTCTTATCTCAAGCAACTGAGACTCTTAGAGTGCAAGCTTTTTCGTTTTGTTGGGTGGTATCTTAGCATCTCTTACTCCTGCCTCTCCTGTTTGATTGGCAGGACTAATTTACTGATTCCTGTCAGCTGTGACTGGTTTAGATCTCTACTTTGCACTTATTCAACTGTTGCCTCTGGGGACCATCTGCTGGGTCTGGTCAGTCCCCCTTGGTTGTTCCCTTAGTTCCTATCCCCAGGGGAAGGAGAAACTGCTGGTTACTTCACTGCCTAGCCACACTCTGGTGAGTCTGACAGGTCATTGGCAGGGACAATGGGAAACTACGTGAAGATTTTGGCAGAATTTGCGGAGTGAGCAATGTGATTTTGTGGGGTGGTTTGGGCATTAAATAGACAGTGAACACACCAATTATGTTGCTGTTCTACTTATGATTAAATCAAATGACTACACAAACAAGACCTGCAGTTCACTGAAACTTTATTGAAAAGACAAGTTAAAAATATGAAGTCATGCAATATGGCACAATTAAATCATAATGTAAAATCAATATATAAGGGTCAAACATTAGACATTGTTACTATCAAACAGCATGTAAATATACTTCAGTATAATGTAGTGTTGTATAATACATATTATGTAGTATTCCTTTCAGGAAAACAGCAGATTCTTTAAGCTATACTGAGTTACTCACAACAATGCACTGTACTAGGGCACGGCACTAAAATTTCTTGTTATATTTCAGCATCAGTAAAAGTTTCACATTGTCATCTTTCAGGGTTCTTCTGTTGTCTTTCAGCAGGTCTGTATAGACGAGAAAGTCCTTGCTGACAGGCAACCAAATATATCTCTTGGCCAGTAAAGACAGTGTGCCCAGTGACTGATTGAGACCCCCACCATTTAGCAATGCTGAAGTCCGTAGGAAGTGAGGCAGCTGCTGTCTGGTATACATGTCATTCAAAGTTCAAAATGTCTGCTAAGCCTGCAGTGTCACAGTGGTAGTATTATTTCTATTTCTCCAGTGCTGGTAGCTGTCTAGGGTCAAGGACTTGCACTGCTTTGAACAAATTTATGGATGGATGATTTTCCATCACATTGGCCAACTTCTGACTGCTTTCAGCATCACCTGCTGAAACATTTCATGACATACAGTTTCTCAGTGTCACTGCATAGCGACAACTTCTCAACAGTTTTGGATCCATGCTCCCCAGCTCCAGCTGTGGAACAAAAATCAAGGAACAGGTGCACATTTTGAAGCCTAGTAAAAATGTTGTGTCCTGGTGGTACTGTTGTGACTTGCAGCTCTTCAGTGAGTTTGCAAACTTCAGTGGCATCTTCTGCAACAAATGTTGCCTGAGCTGTCAGTGCATTGAGTTTGCTTGCCAACAGTGGCTTTAGTTGTTTGTCCCTGGTTACATCAGATGAACAGCAGTTCAAAACTTCTGACAAGACAGGCGGATAGTCCATAAATAAGATAGGCACATGTCCTCATCCACGAGCAGCAATGTATCAGCATGGCATAAACTAGCATCTTTGGTGCCACCCTGTCCTTTGCCTCCATGAAAGCCAGATACTGGTGCAGGCACATGGGGCTTTGGCAAAAAATCTTTTTGACCAAACCAACCACTGTGTTCAAATCAACCAGTATAGTTGGCCAGATTTCCAGGACTAGGTTTAACATGTGCACAAAACAAGTCACATGGACAGCACTGGGGAGGATCCCAGACAAAATTGTCTTAAACGCTTTGTGCACATACCTTGCACTATCTGTTGCAACAGCAAAGACTTTGTCAAAGTTTACATGATTGTCATTTAGGATCCGCAGCAAGGACTGTGCAACTGTGCTGTGATTTACACAGTCCAAAAAGTCGACTACAATTAGAACTGGCTGCTCCCCCACTTTGTTGAGGGGCTGTGCCAAAACATCAAAAACACCCCGTCCACGGTTATCTGTGGTCTCATCCAAGATCAGGTAAATTTCTGTGTCCTCCACTTGGTAATGCACAGATTCTTCATGTTGAGGCCGGAGATCCTGGAGGTATGTCGATCTCAGATGTGAAGGTCTAGGAAGGCAACCGCCATGTTTTGTGTACTTACAAAGAACATTTTCAAAGGCAGAAGCTTTTCCAAGGATTATCAGCTCGAGTAAAGCACTTAAGAAAGTCCATGATAAAGTCCTTCTGGTCCTGTATGGCTGTGTTGGCATGAGCAAAAGCTGAAGTCAATGCAAGCTGTTGCTGGGGGTTGATATCTTTTTGCCTTTTCTTTATTGCCACTGCTTTTCGTTCAGTATGTTTTTGAGACTTCATGTGAAGGTCAGTGCTATGCTTCCTTAGATAATCTATTGTCAGGCAGCAGAACCTGCAGAGTAGCTGTCCCCAATCTTCGTAGCGGTCCTCTGGAAACAGCTTGATGCGATATGAAGCACATATTGTATAGGGAGAGATGCCGCTGTTTGGCTTCTTCACAGGTCAAATGGGGCATTTTGCTTGTGGCAGAGACATGTTTTGCACCGGTCAAACTGCAAGCACTAATAAAGGAAGTTTTAAAATTAAAAATAGGCACATGCATACACAGCCTGCTAGCTGAATGATGGTCAGTCACAGAAACATGGTACACCGAGAACCATGAATGGGATGTCAACATACCAGGGTACACAATCTACAGAAGGGACAGGGAAGGCAAAAGAGGAGGTGGAGTAGCTCTACACATAAGGGAAGGGATCAAAGCTACAGAACTAAAAAGTAAAGGGAGGACAAGAGGCACTCTGGGTTACCTTGGAGATGGGGAATAGCATCGCCAATCCGCACAGGGTTGTATACAGACCCCCGTCTCAAGGGAGGAAATTGACAAGAAAATGATAGAGGACATTCTCAAAATGGCTGAAAAGGGGAGATACTGTTGATGGGGGACCTGAATATGCCAGATGTTAACTGGAGGACATGTACTGCAGCCATCCAAAGAGCAGAGGTCATTCTCGAGCCCTGCAGGCAGACCTTAGACAGCTAGTGCTGGAACCCACTCGGGAGGGAGCAATACTAGACCTGGTACTCTCAAATGGAGAGAGGATCACAATTTAGAAGTCAGTAGACATCTGGGAACAAGCGACCACTGCACAGTGTGCTTCACAATGAGCACAACCATGGAGATAAGCCATACAAAAACAAGGATACTGGACTTTAGAAAGGGCTGACTTTGGCAAAATGGGTGAACACCTGAAGAATGCACTAGCAAATGGCCAAATAGGAGGGGTGGAATAACAATGGAGAAAAATCAAAACTGCCATCATAGAGGCAACAAGTCTTTGTGTAAAACAAATAAAGAAAACAAAGCAGAGTAAAAAACCACTATGGTTCTCAAAAGAGGTGGCAGGGAAGGTGAAGGAGAAAAAGGCTGCATTCAAAAAGTATAAGGAATCACAGAGGGAGCACGACAGGGAACTGTATCAATTAAAGCAGAAAGAAGTAGAAAAGGCAGTCAGAATGGCAAAGGCACAAACCGAGGAAAAAATAGCCAACTCGGTCAAAAAGGGGGATAAAACCTTTTATAGGTACATTAGGGAGCATAGAAAGGTTGAGGGAGGGATAGTGAAGATTAATAAAGGAGAGGGGAGGTGGTCAGAGGGAGACAGTGAAAAGGCAGAGATACTGAATGAATACTTTTGCTCAGTATTCACAAAAGAAGATGAGGAGCAGTTACCTAAACCAGACAATAGAAGCACTCTGGGTAGGGGGGTTGATACCAGTCCATTCACAGAAGAAAGAGTCCTGAAAGAACTCCTAAAACTCAAGGTGGACAAAGCAATGGGGCCTGACGGGATTCACCCCAGAATCCTAAAAGAACTAAGGGGGACCTAGTGACACCACTGACCACACTTTTTAACAAATCATGGCAGGATGGGGTGGTACCTGAGGACTGGAGGAGGGCAGATGTGATTCCCTTTACAAAAGTGGGAGCAAGGCAGAAGCAGGAAACTACAGACCTGTAAGTTTGACCTCAGTGGTAGGAAAATGATGGAATCACTTCTGAAGAAAAGAATTGTTGAGTACCTAGAGTAGCCAGGGGCACAGGACCCAAAGCAACATGGATTTACAGCAGGAAGGTCATGTCAGACTAATCTAATTGATTTCTTTGACTGGGTGACCAAAGTAATAGACCAGGAGGGGCTGTGGATATGGCCTACCTAGACTTTAGCAAGGCATTTGACACAGTCCGCACAAAAGATTAATAATCAAGTTAGCCAGCCTGGGAGTGGGTCCCAGGATGGTAGCCTGGGTAGCGAACTGGCTGCACAACAGGACACAGAAGGTAATAGTGAATGGAACACATTCCGAAGGAAGGGTGGTTACTAGTGGAGTACCTCAGGGCTCAGTACTGGGTCCAGTCCTCTTTAACTTCTTTATAAGTGACATTGCAGAGGGTCTGGAGGGAAAGATATGCCTCTTTGCAGATGACACAAAGATCTGTAACAGAGTTGATACACAAGAGGGGGTAGAAAAGATGAGAAGGGACTTGGCAAGGTTGGAGGAATGGTCAGACATATGGCAACTTAGATTCAATGCAAAGAAGTGCAAAGTAATGCACCTGGGAAACAAAAACCCAGGATAACAGTACACAATACAGGGGAGGTACTAACAACAACAAAAATGGAAAGGGACCTGGGAGTAGTCATATCAGATGACCTAAAGGGTAAGCAATGTGAGAAGTCAGTAAGGAGAGCCAGGGGGATACTGGGATGCATAGGAAGGGGCATCACAAGTAGAAAAAGGGAAGTGATTATCCCTCTATACAGACAGTTGGTGAGACCCCATCTGGAGTACTGTGTGCAGTTTTGGAGACCTCATCTACGCAAGGACATAGACAGGATGGAAGCAGTCCAGAGGAGGGCAACTAAAATGGTGCAGGGTCTACATCAGAAACCATATGAAGAGAGACTGAGAGAGCTTAATATGTATACCCTTGATGAAAGGAGGGACAGGGGGACATGATAGAAATGTTCAAGTACCTCAGGGAATCAACAAAGTCCAGGAGGTAGCATCTTTCAGAAAAAGAGATGTGTAAGAACAAGGGGCAGGTTTAAAGATAGGGGGACAGCTCAGGGTAATGTGAGGAAATTCTTTTCACGGAGAGAGTGGTGGATACATGGAACAGCCTTCCTGAGGAGGTCGTTGGGTCTAAAACAGTGGGGAATTCAAACATGCTTGGGACAGACACAAAGCAATTATAGTGCGGGGTTGCAGGAAGCAGGCTGTTGGTTAACTAGAATCTGCAGCTTATCCAGTAGGTAGGAAATGGGCAGACTGGGTGGGCTAGTGGGTCATTTCTGTCGTCAAAGTCTATGTTTCTATGTTTCTATGTAAATAAAACTAAAATGCATAACCTGCCCATCTGAATGACGGTCACATAATCATAATTAAAAATGAATGCATAGCATAGCCTGCCTATCTAAATGGCAGTCACATAAAAATATAAGTAAATGCATGGCCTGTCTATCTGAATGACGGTCACATAAAAAACTAACTCATGCCAACAGCAAAAAAGTGTCTACTGCACAGGAACAGTACTACACACAAATGCCAAACATTGGGCTTCTACAATCCATAAGTTTGCCTTTTTCTTTGTTTGTTTTGTTTTTTGCTATTCTTCCCAGCAAGAATGACTGGGCAAAATACAATATGTAAACATAAACAGACCGCAGACTACAGGAGCGAGGATGCACCAGTGAACTAAGTATACATGTTGAAAAAATGGTTCTGTGCCCGCTGGCTCGGTCACACCTCCCTCTTCCATCACCAGAGGCCAGAACAATTTTTTCTGCATGTGTATCAGTCTGCTATGCCCATCCTCAGCCAACCATGTGAAAAAAATTGTTCTGTGCCAGCCTGCTCATCTGCCCTCTGCACACCATCACCTGAGGCCAGAACAATTTTTTCTGCATGTGTACCAGTCTGCTTTGCCCATCCCTCAGCCAACCATCAACAACAAACCACAGGAGCATGGCACAGACTTGGCAGACTGGTATACATGTAGAAAAATGTGTTCTGTGCCAGACTGCTTGTATGCCCATCTACCCACCATCACCTGAGGCCAGAACAATTTTGTTCTGCATGTGTACCAGTCTGCTATGCCCGTCCCTGAGCTGACCATTGACAACAAACCACAGGAACATGGCATGGACCTGGTGGACTGGAATACATGTAGAAAAATTGTCCTGTGCCAGCCTGCTCATCTGCCCTCTGCCCACCATCACCCAAGGCCAGAACAATTTTGTTCTGCATGTGTACCAGTCTGCTATTCCCATCCCTCAGCCGACCATTGACAACAAACCACAGGAACATGGTGTGGACCTGGTGGACTGGAATACATGTTGAAAGAAATTGTCCTGTGCCAGCCTGCCAGCCACCCTCCTCCTCCATCTCCAGGGGCCAGAGCAATTTTTCAGCATGTGTACCAGTCTGCCAGGTCTGTCCCACACCCTCTATCAACGACAAACCATTGGAGTGAGAGAATGAAATAGTGGGCTGGTATACATGTGGAAAGAAATTGTTCTGTGCCAGTCTGTCCAACCATCCCTCTCCTCCATCTCCAAAGGCCAGAACAATTTTTCCAGCAGGTGTGCCAGTCTGCCAGGCCCATCCCTCTACCATCCATCAATGACAAACCACAGGAGCAAGGGAGCGACATAGCAGGCTGGTATACATGTGGAAAATATTGTTCTGTGCCAGTCTCCCAGCCGCCCATCCTTCTCCATCTCCAGAGGCCAAAACAATTTTTCAGCATGTACCAGTCCACTAGGCCCGTCCATCCACTGACCATCAATGACAAACCATAAATAACAAACCACAGGAGAAAGGAATGGACCTAGTGGGCTGGTATACATGTGGAAAAAATGTCCTGTGCCAGTGTGCGGGCTGCCCTCCCTCCTCCATCTCCAGAGACCAGAACAATTTTTTCAACATTTATGCTGGTCCGCTAAGCTCATCTGTCCACCGACCATCAAAGACAAGCCACAAATGGCAAACCACAGGAGTGAGGAATGGACCTAGTGGTTGAGAGCACATGTGGAAAAAAATTGTTCTGTGCCAGTCTGCCCAGTTGCCCCCATCTCCAGAGGCCAGAACAATTTTTTAATCAGGTGTTGAGTCTGCTGAGCCCATTCCTCCACCTTCCATTCATAAATGCCAAACCACAAGAATGAGGGAAGGACATAGCGAGCTGCCATACATGTGGAAAAAAATGTGCTGTGCCAGTCTGCCCGGCTGCCCCTCCCTCCTCCATCTCCAGAGGCCAGAACAATTTTTTTCACCATGTGTGCCAGTCCGCTAGGCCTGTCTGTCTATCTACTGATCATAAATGACAAACAACAAATGACAAACCACAGGAGCGAGGAATGTACCTAGTGGACTGGTATACATGAGGAAAAAAATTGTTCTGTACCAGTCTGCCCAGCCACCTCTCCCTCCTCCATCTCCAGAGGCCAGAACAATTTTTTTCAGCAGGTGTACCAGTCTGCTAGGCCCGTCCCTCCACCCTCCATCAATAACAAACTACAGGAGTGAGGGAATGACATTGCAGGCTGGCATACATGCGGAAAAAAATTGTTCTGTGCCAGTCGACCCGGCCGCCCCTCTCCTCCATCTCCAGGTGCCAGAACAATTTTTTTCAACATGTGCGTCAGTTTGCTAGGCCCGTCTGACTACCAACCATCAATGACAAACAACAAATGGGAAACCACAGGCATGAGGAATGGACCTAGTAGGCTGATATATACATGTGGAAAAATTGTTCTATGCCAGTCTGCCCAGCCGCCCCTCCTCCTCCATCTCCAGAGACCAGAACAATTGTTATCAGGTGTACCTGTCTTCTAGGCCTGTCCTCCACCCTCCATCAATAACAAACCACAGGAGCGAGGAATGACATTACGGGCTGGCACATGTGGAAAAATTGATCTGTGCTCGTTGCCCAGCCGCCCCTCCCTCCTCCATCTCCAGAGGCCAGAACAATTTTTTCAGCATGTGTGCCAGTCTGCCAGGCCTGTCCCTCCACCCTACATCAACGGAAACTACAAAGGAGATGGACCAAACAGGCTGGTACATGTAAAATATTCTGTGCCAGTCTGTTAGGCTGCTCCTCTGTCCACCATAGCAGTCTGGTATACATGTGTCAGTCTGCTCAGCTTCCCCTCCATCCTTTGCAGAACTAAAACACATAACAGGACAGCACAGTCCCCAAAGGCTACCATGCCAACTTGTGCCCTCCCTCCAGCCCTTCTTGCTCCCTCCTCCCTCACTTTCCCATCCCAAACTAGCCAGCAAAACAAACTTACCTTACCAGGCTCATGCAGGCAGTGGGCACTCAGGAAATCGGGGCAGTTCTTTAGTTGTCCTCCAGTCTCCTTAGATGGCAGGATGCAGGCAAGGCAAGACAGCAGATGGCAGTATCCAGACTTGGGAAGCAAACAGTGCACTAAGCAGGGAGCAGGCAAACAAGTAGGGCAAGGTGGCAGGACAGATCAAGGCTGCCTAGTGCCCACCAGTGAATTTACAGCCTTTTAGCTTTTGCAGCTGAAGTAAGTCTTTGTCCCAAACACTTTAACTGCTGGAGAAAAGATAAACTCCTTTGGCTGCAATTTCTGAAATAAAGTTCCTGCTTTACAACAGAGGCTCACCTCGATGCTCTCACTGGGGCTTCTCTTTGACTTGGGGCTCATTACTGTGGCTCTGTTTGGGTTTGGAGATCATTGCTCTTGACTCCTCTTTGAATTCAGGGATCATTCCTCACGGCACGCTTTTGCCTCAGGGATCGTTCCTATGGATCCGCTTGCCTCGGAGATCATTGCTGCAGTTCCACTTTTGGTTCAGGGCTCATTGTTGCGACTCTGCATTTGGTTTGGGGCTTGTTGTTGCAGCTCCTCTTTTGCCTTGGGGCTTGTTGTTGTGGCTCCAGTTTGGCAGGCAGCTGGTCAGTCACTGACTTACTTCCTTACAGGTGATGCTGGTGTTCCTGTACCCCCTCAAATACCACAGTATTTATAAGGCTTAGGTGGACTGGAGGGGGGACTACAAGTAGGCAAATGGTGCGAAAGTTTTTAAATTAAAATGGCTCCTGCAAGTGGACGTTTGAGGCATTTCACCCCTTTTGTGACATCACTTGCTTACACTACAGGGTGAAATGGCCTCACTGGGGAGGGGGAAGCAGTACCTTGTGTTTTCGCTGTGGCCAGGAAGAAAGCAACAAAGAAAGTTGTTTTTGCTTTTGTGTTGCTGTACAAGCACTTACTAAGTGGCCAGTTTTGTGGTAGGATCACAGGGGAGACCCAAAATTGCAGAAATTGTGCAAAATTCATGCCCATGAATTTCCAGTGCACCTGGTCATTGGTGGGTCTATAACGAACTGAAGGTGGTGGGTCCAGTCACAAAAAGGTATGTGGCCCCAGCAATGGTTCCCAGTGCCTGCTAGCTCTAGTCCAGTGTATTTCAGCTCTATGGAGGAAATCCTCTTGAAGATCTACTGATACTAGTAAATAATGAACCTTTATTCACAGAGTGATCCTGAGCAAGTCACTTACACTACCTGTGATTAGCCTCTTCCTAACTTAACTTATAAGACGTTTTTATGGAGCAAGGCATATGGGGAGGAGGAAAATAGTTTTTAATTATATAGTATCATATATTTATTATTTTTTTTCTACTGTTTATATTGTCTTAAACTATACTCGCCTTGAAATGTGAAAGGTGCATTATAAATAAAGAATATTATTATTATCTCTTATCTGTCTTTGTACTCTTTAAATATCCTTGTGCACCTGAAATGGCAGCAACATCCTCTCCACTCCCTCTCATGGTTACTTATGTATATTCTTTGAATACAGTCTGTATAAAAGGAGCTTGATATAACCAAATTCATTTCCTTCCTTCCTTCCTTCCTTCCTTCCATAAAAAGAACTAGATAAAACCAAATTCATTCATGCATTCCTTCCTTCCTGCTTTTTGCTATTGGGTAGCTTATGTACCACATAAATATGACATGTAGGATATGTGAAATAGAGCTCTAGAAGTCTCAGTTATTATTTGCCCTCTTATATTGCTATCATTATCCTTCATCCATGTTCCAAAATAGTTTATATAGGCATTATTATGTCAATTTGCATTGTCCTTGAGACTAATATACCAAACTCGTTGAATGAATTCTATCACTGTATCACAGTTTGATTTTAGCTGAGTTCTAGTTCTTGATTCTTAAAGTTTGTTAGGAAAGTTTGCCAGCTGGCATGTTCACTTCTACATTTTCTAAACCACCCAATAAGTTTCCATTTTATTTACTTGCAGCTTACAAGAAAAGCTCACTTCCCAGGTTCTTCTGTGAGACATGAATTTTTCAAGCAGGATGAATAGATTAAACCCAACCTTTAGAATCAGAACATACTTACAAATATATATGGTAGGTTTACAGTATAGTTGCAATATTTATTTTATGTAGCTTTGTTTATCGGGTGAGTGCACTGGTAACAAGTACCTTTTTAAGACATGACCCGGGTGCAGAAGCACAGACAAACAGGATATCAAATTACAGTGAATACATATGAATTTACAACAAGTTGTAGGAAAACATGAGTGCGTATGGTGTTAATTCTTGTAAATATACAATGTAATATGCAATGTGATATGCGGTGTAATATACAAAAGTGTTGTAATGTAATAAACAAAGGTAGGATAGAGAAAGGAGGAGGTAGATGGAGGAGAACAAAATAATGTGACCGAGACTGGTCGGTGGGTGTGATTAGCTAGTACAAGGTGGCAGGTCATGACAGGGAGAGTTTATCAGAAGCAAGATGAAATATGTAAGCAATAATACCCGACAGGGTGGGCGGTATTGGGCAATACCGGACCGCCCAGGGGCGTAATGAGGCCCGACGCCGCAGGTGGAGGGCCTTATAGCCCCTGGAAGGTCCGGTATTGCCCAATACCGCCCATCCTGGAGGGTATTATTGCGCTTAGAAAATGGGCACTGTAAAAGGAAAATAAGTTTTATAAAAAGTTTAAATAAAAAAATAGTTTAAAATACATTTTTGTAATAAAATAGTTCCTCCGACTGCACTAATATATATGTGTGTTTTGTTTCTTTAGACTTTCCTTGTACTGGAGCCTTTCAATCTGGATGTCATGGTTATCACACACACACACACACACACACACAGTTTCTGGTTGCCACGGAGAAACAATAACATTAATGAGCACCTACCCCAGAGCTGCTTTCATGCCTCCCATGGGATCGCCAATTGCAATTGCGTGGCGGGAAGGTTTTTCACAATTTCTGTTTTTATTTACTCCTATCTACCCTCAGTGCCCGCTCCTTGGGCGCTCAATCCATCTCTGCCCCGAACATAGTAGAGGCGCTGCTGTAATATGTGTTTGTCAGTCTTTTAAATGTTGTGGCATCAACCCCCACCCAGAAGTTTCTCACGTCTCCTCTGCTTCAGTCTATAACCTCCATGACCTTTCTTGCCTGGTCACACCTGGAAAAGGATCTACACAGCATCCATGTCTACCAAGTGCTGTTCATTGCTCTACTGAGAAAGGCAGTGTGAGAGCAGATGAACAGGAAGAGGTTTTTGTATTTGTTCTTTTTTTTTTGTAAACATGCCTGCTAGCGCTTGGAAGAGATGCGAGTGTACGGACAGTCGAGAGGGACTGGGACATCAGAAACATGCCGACGATCAACTGACACGCTGCTGTATTACAGAACTAAGTGCAAGTTGGGTTTAGATTCATTTATTTAATGTGAACGTTGGGTTGTAGTTGGTATTTAAAACTAATAGACTGGCAGAGCAAGGGGAAGGTGACGAGTTGCCTTCAGTTTGTAAAATGGCGGCAAATTTGAAAATAAGCATCAGCTGGCTGTACAGGTATGATCGCGGTCATGGTATGGTAAGCAGCAGCATGACTGTTTCAAGTGAAGGCAGTTCTGTAGTGTTTGGCAACACAGGAAAAAAAATTGTATTTAACTTTTTTTTATTTTCCGACTCATATGTGGCGACTGTTTGTTGATGCGTCGGCTGGGGGAGAGGGGTGTCGCTCACTAAGTGAGAAAAAACATGGCGGTATTGCCTTTTCAAAATTCTAATGGCCCAGTATTATTTAGAATGATATGAGGCAATGGAGAGTGGGACTTGTTATTTCCCAGTCTCTATTGTCTCATACCGGACAACTGATTTCTTTTAGCCAATCAGCATCAAGATTACACTTTGCCCATTTTCTAAAACTTTATATAATGCAGATTTTGTAAAAATCTACCCAACATAATTTCTTAAAACACATTTTAAGACAGTGAATTACATTAAAAGAACTGGTTAAAAGTTGTAGTGCCACAAAAGATAAAACAGGAATCCTGCTCATACCAAAATAAATTAATAGTTTATTGGCACAGGGTCAAAATGTCGCACGGCAGAATGCCTTGCGACTTAATCGTGTTGCAAGATTTCTAGATTTATTTTGTTCTGTGGGGGCTCCACCCCTGCATCCCCCCGGACCCCGCCACTTAGGATTCTAACTCAGGGGGGCCTAACATAGAGAGCCGCGACAGGTCGCGCATAATGCCGTACACTATAAAGCATACGACATTATGACCTGACCTGTAGTTTATTGATAAATAATTAGCTGTGTTAGCTATAAAGGGTTAAGCACATTAGCCATTTTTTCACCATATGATCCTGATCAATTTGCATTACAATTACTCATAAAACAGTCATCTGAAATACCCATTATATGATTTTGTCAGGGTCAGATATGAAAGTGGATTTTAAGAAGAATATACTTATAAGCAGTTCACTCATCACTTGGCCAAAACACCGATAAATAAAATAGACCGTAGAACCATATACAGTATAGTACAGTTCAATAAGAAGAGACAATGTAATGCTGAAGATTTAGGGCTCAGTTTTTAACATGTGTACAGCTCATACTGTAACACTGAGCTGCTGCATAAGAAGACTTGCTCATCTATCAGGGCAAGATATTTTTGTGTAATATCTGGTGTTACATGTAAAATACCAAAATTATAATTTTGGTATTACATCCAAAACTCTTCTATTGGCTTTATTCAGTATGTTAGGAAAGTAAAGTGTACAATGAATATTGTATTGAGGGGATCTAACAAGGTATTGAACCATTTGTCCAAATTGGGAGGGATTCTTGACCTCCTTAGACCCCAGAGATGGCATTATTTCATGAGCACACAGCACTTTGCTAGCATTTTCTTTATATAACATATTTGGTTAGTCAACAAAACGTTTTTAATTTAAAACCTAAGTGCATCTTACAGTGACATTTTTTACCTATACTTTTTTGTCCCATAAGGCCAGGGAGTGCAGTGTGCTGCATGCTATATTATTTTAGTCACAAGAAAAGTGATGCTAAACAATCAAAAACAGCAGAGAATATTACTAAAAACCTGAACCAAGTCATGTTAATAAGGAGCACTCCTTTTATTATTTAAAATGTGAAAAAATGCTAAAGCAAACACACAATGGTAATAACCATTATCATACATGACAGAAGATTACAGTCAGTCTAAAACTAGAAAAACAAAATATAGGTTTAAAATCTTCACCACTAACATACTCTGCTGCTTTAACTATTTTTCAGAGTTTTTTGTTAACTTTCCAGCAATGCAGAGGTTAATTTCTTAATGATTTTAGGAGATCAGAGGCATCACCTGAATGGCTGCAGCTGATAGTGAAGTAAGTAGTATCAGTCAGTCATATGGCTTTCAGATCATATGATTTTGAGGGAGTAAAAGATGATTACCATCAGCTTTGTTAGTTGTTTCATTTCTGTTTTAAAATGCTGTGTGCTAGTCTGAAGTTGTGTAAAGGTAAGCGCATACGTTTTATCGAGCCTGGAATTTGTGCTGCTAGTAGTTTTAAAAGTTTTTTTTCACACAGTAGGATGTTTATCTGTTTCACTTGGGAGATGGCTGGAGACAGCATGAAGAAAACTTTAGAAACATTTTGCCCTTCACAGGAGTGAATCCTGCCTACCACCTCTCTGGTCCAACACAAAATCATTCTCAAAATAATCCCTGTTTGACCACACATATGTGGTGTATGGGGGAACTCCCAAATCCACATTAGGTAGACTGGATCCTACCTTTCACTCCTTCTGCCATTTTGCTACTAGTTCCCGCCCTTCCTGACTCATCATTGTTCTCTTTACGAGCTCCTCTCTTCCCTCCTTATCTTGACAACACTCATCTCACTGTGCTTCCTTTTCCTCCAAATTCTGGTTTTGATCCTTACCCACCTACGTCTCTGTCCTGAGTTCAACTGTGGCACCCTCTACCTATTCTCTTCACTCTTCTACCCCTCATTCTTTAACCATGCCCCACTGCTCCATATCTTCTACCCAGGCCTTCTTCTCCGCTCATATGCCCACTATCTGGAACTCTTCCCTTTGCTTTTAGACTTTCCCCTTCCTACCTCTCGTTTAAAATGCTTCTCCATGACCACTTCTCTTCTACTTGCACCTATCCTCACTTAGCCAGTACCTGACTCTAGCCTATTCTCCGCAACTAGTGACCGCCTTAATTGAAATTTTTTGATATTGCTGAATTATTGCCCTATACTGTTGTTATTAGCAGCTCTCCGTTACCATGTTTGAGTGTATATACCACTACTGATTTGCTATCTCAGCTGCTTGAAACTTGTATTTCCTCTGTTTCCACTTGCCTGGGTCATGCCTGGAAATGAGCTTTGGCTCAGTGCATCTTTCCCAGTTAACAATTTTTCAAATACATAAGGAAACATTGACAGATGATGAACAGAAGAAGATCAGATTCCCTACTTGATGCTGTAGTCTCTACCGTCCCTTTCAGTCACCCTTTTCTCCCCCCTCTTCCCATCTGACAACTTTTTTTATGCACCCCTCCACTGCTTGAATCCCACTAATGTTTTTGCCTCCACAACCTTGGCATGAAGTTTGTTCCACCCATCCACTACCCTTTTCATGAAAATACCTTTATTAATGTCCTTTTTGAACCTTCTTCTGCTAGCTGGAGCACATGTACCCTGGTGGAAGCAGTTTTTCTTAATTTGAGCAAAATTTCTGGGTCCACTCTGTTGAACCCTTTCATGAACTTTTTGTTTTATTCTTTGGTAACTGAGTAAGGCCCATTAGGCACAAGGCCTGTTTTCAGGGGCAACCTGGAAGCACTGGGGAGGTTAAGAGACTTGCTCCAGGTCACACAGTATGTAAGCTGAGGTTGAGGGAATCAAACTCAGGTTTGCTGGATGTACCAAGCTCATTCACAGCTTGTTACTGTAACCTCTAGGCTATACTACTAGCACTTGAAAGTCTCTACTATGTCTTCCCTCTCCCTTCTGTCCTCCAGTGAATACATGTTGAGACTTTTTAGTTCCTCATTTTACGCCCTGCCCTGATGACCATGGATCACCTTCACAGTCCTTCATTGCACTGTATCTAATCTGTCCCTGTCCTTTCTTAGGTGCAGACCCCAGAACTGGATACAGAATTCCAGATTGAGTCCTATAAGCAATTTTTAAAGAGGCAATATTGCATCCCTGCCCCTGCTAGTAATCCCTGTCACTATGCACCTCAGCATTCTGTTAGCCCTCATACACCTTGTTGCACTGAGCAGCCTGTTTTAGGTTACTGCTTATCACCACTCCGAGGTCCCGCTCCTCCTCCATGTTCTCTACCGATGTCCCACCAATCTAGAGCACTGTTCCCAGATTTTTCAGTCCTATATTTATTTATACAGTTTTTGTTGACTGAGTAGGAACACTAGCCAAGTACATGCCTATTTTTAACTACCTGAGTGATTACAGTGAAAAACAAATTCACAGTGCAATAGGGCAACAGTACTAAAGCAAAGAAACAGTACACTTCAATGATGAGTCAGACAACAATAGCAGCATATTGTATAAACTGGAATGGAAATCAGTGGGTAAACTGAGCATAAATATAATAAAAACAGCCTACTAATAATTTGATGGATGGTTAAAAACTAAGGCAACTCAAGTGCAACAGCAAGCTGAGGAGGACAATAAGTGATTCCATAGCACCCTCCTAAAAAGATGAGAGGAGAAGCCACAGGCAGACAATAGTAAGGTATTCCAAATAATAGAAGTAAAGTTAGAGAAGGCCTGGTCACCTATTTTACTAGCAACCCTAGGGACAAATAGGGATTTGCCCTCAGACCTTAAGGAATAATTCTGATGACAATACTGAAGTAAGGCTACAATTGAAACCAGAGCATTAGTTCTAAGGATTTTGTCCGTAAAATATCCAAGTACCAGTCATGAATCCAGATACATTGATACATAGATGTTGTCAGCAGATAATGGCCTTGTGGCCCATCCAGTCTGCCCTATCCCTCTTTCTAATGCTTAAGGTACCCTAGATGCTACAAGTCCCCCCCTTCGCCCTAGCTTGATAATTCCCATTTGCCTATCCCACGCATTCTTGAATCCCTGAACTGTGGCTACCACCACCACTTCCTGGAGGAGACTGTTCCATATCTCCACCACCCTTTCAGCAAAGTAAACTTTCCTCAAGTTCCCATTAAGTTTTCCCCCTTTTAGTCTCATGCACTGCCCCCTTGTTCTGCTACTTCTCTTCATGTGAAAGATGCTCCCCTCTGGTACCCTGCTGATCCCTTTTAGATACTTAAAGGTCTCTATCATGTCCCCCCCCTCTCCTTTCCTCCAAGGAGTACATACTGAGAGCTCTGAGTCTCTCCTCATATGACTTATGCTGCATCCCGGACACCATTTTTGTCACCCTCCTCTGTACTGTCTCCATCCAGTCTATATCTTTTTGGAGATGGGGCCTCCAGAACTGAACATAGTACTCCGGGTGAGGCCTTACTATGGAGTTGTACAATGGTACCACCACTTCTCTCCTTCTATTTATTATACCCCTCCCTATGCACCCTAGTATTCTGTTAGCCTTTCCGATGGCTTTGTTGCAGTGTTGAATCACTCTGAGGTTGTCTTCTATGACTACCCCTAGATACCCTTCCTCTGTGGTGGCCTCCAGTCTTACCCTATATACTGTAGTTCATACTCGACCCTAGGATTCCCTCTCCCTAGGCGCATAATCTTGCACTTTTTTGGACTGAAACCCAACTGCCATTTCTTGGACCAGTTTTCTAGCCTCTTCAGATCTCTCCTCATTTTTTCTATATCTTCCAGCATATCTAACCTGTTACATAGCTTTGTATCATCCGTAAACAGACTAACCCTCCCTTCTAGACCCTCTGCAATATCGCTTATAAAGACATTGAAGAGCGCTGGTTGCAGCACTGATCCTTGGGGTACAGCACTTGTTACCCATCCCTCCTGTGAGCTAACTCCATTTACCACTACTTTTTATGTTCTGTTACTCAGCCAGTTTCCAACCCATGTGAACACCTCTGTCCCCACCCCCAGATTTGCCAGCTTGTGGATTAGTGTCCTGTGTGGGACTGTGTGAGGCCTTCCTGAAGTCCAGATAGGCCACATCTACCACTCAGCCCTGGTCTATTTCCTTTGTCAACCACTCAAATAAATCAATCAAATTGGTCTGGCATGACCACCCTGCCATGAATTCATGTTGCCTTGGGTCCAGCAGTCCCCTTGTCTCTAGGTAATCCACCAGTCTTTTCTTAAGGGGTTTCCATCATTTTACCTACTATTGAGGTCAAACTGACTGGGCGATAGTTTTCTGCCTCATCCTTGCTACCACTTTTGTGCAGGGGTACCACTTGTGCTCTCCTCCACTCTTCTGGAACCATGCCTGTTTCCAGTGATCCACTGAACAGCTTAGCCAGAGGTTTAGCCACTTCCTTCCAGAGCTCCTTTAGGATCCTCAGGTGTATCCTATTGGGCCCCATAACTTTACCACCCTAAGTCGTTCTAGTCCTCTTTTTACTCTGTCCTCTGAAAAAGGTCTAATGTCCACTCCTTCTCCCTGTTTGCCCTTCTCAATTAATGGAGGACTATCCCCATTGTCTTCTTCCATGAATATGGAGTAGAAGTATTTGTTGAGGATGGTCACCTTGTCAATGTGTTTCTCCACTACCCTGCCTCCTTCTTCTCTAAGTCTCACAAATCTCCCCCATCTTCTTCCTCTCACTAATACACCTAAAGAATTCCTTCCCTCCTTCCTTCACCGATTTAACTAGTTTTTCCTCAGTTATGGCCTTTGCTGCCCTTACTGCCTTGTTTACTTCCCTTTGTTTTTCCATGTATTCTTGCCTGTCCTCCTTGCTTTGTGTTGCCTTGTACCTCAGAAATGCCACCTTTTTTCCTCTTACTAGCTCTGCTACTCCCCTTGAGAACCACAGTGGTTTCCTCCTTCTTTTGCTCTTGCTGCAGGGCCTGGTGCAATAGTTTGCTACTAGGTGCAGGACTTCCTTTATCTTATCCCACTGTTCCACCACTCCCCTTATGTCTTCATATTCCTGCATAGCCTTCCTGAATTTGTCCTTCATCTTACCAAAGTCTGTCCTCCTGAAATCCAGGATTCCAGTTCTTGTGTGGCTAGGCTCCTGCGATATCCTTATTGTGAACCCCACTGCTCGATGGTCACTAGTCTCCCCTACTGTGACTTCCTTTCTCCTGTCCCCATTGCTTAAGACAAGATCCAGAATTGCATTCTCCCTTGTAGGCTCCTTCACTAGCTGTGTGAGACCCGCCCCTTGCAGGGATTGCAGGAATCCCTTACTCCTGGCTGAGGCTGCCGCCAGGATGCTCCAGTCCACATCCAACAAGTTGAAGTCACCCATCAGCAGCAATTCACCCTATTTTGACATGTTCTCTATAGTCTCCAGCATTTCTTTGTCTACATCCTCCACCTGCCCTGGGGGCCTGTATATGACTCCTGTTCTAAGTACTGTTCTCCTCCCCACCTCCAGGGTTACCCACATCACCTCTGCTTCCCCCTTGTCTTGTGAGACTGTCGCTTTTATCCCTTTCCTGACATACAATGCCACCCCTCCCCCCACCTTCCCTGTCCCATCTGTGTAGCATGTACCCTGGAATGGCTAGCTCCCAGGCATGGTTGCTATTGCACCTTGCCTCTGTGTCTGCCATGATATCCAGGTTCACAGAGGTCATTAATGCCACAAGTTTTGGGATTTTGTTACCCAGGCTGTGGGCACTGGTGCACATAGCCTTCTAATCACGGCCTCTTCCCTCTCCTACAACCCCAGTACCAGCCCCCCTTTTCTGTGTCTGTCCCTCCCGTACTTTACATGAGGGCCCTCCTTTTTTACCTATGGCCACTCCTTACTCATGGCCATGCCTGTTTCCTTTAGTCCAATGCTGGGGGGTTCCTTTCCATTCACCAATCCCCTTACCTTTATATCTTTCCGCTGCATCCTCATTTAGGTCTTCTTCTCTGTGCTGGAGACCTCCCAGTTTAAACCCTCCAAGAAGACCTCCAACATCTGCCTTAGTGCTCTCACTCCTTCTCCAGTGAGATGCAGACCATCATGCTTGAAGAGCTTCCTGTCCCAGAAGGTCCTCCAGTCTCCAATGTAGTGCATCCCATTGTCTGTGGACCAACCCTGGAGCCACCGGTTGAATTCCAAGATCTCTTTGTTCCTGATCTTGTCCTCAGTTCTGCCCTTCCTCCAAACTGGCAACACCTCTGAGAAGGCCAGATGTGTTGTGTACTCCTTAAGGCTGTCCCCTAGGGTCTTCATGTCTGCTTTGTCTTCTTCCACAGTCCTATTCACTTTGTCATTTGTCCCAAGGTGGACAATGATCCCTGCAAAATCCTGATCTCTTGTCACCAGCCATCCTATTCTGTCCTTAGCTCTCCTTGCAGATGCTCCTGGCATGCATTTCACCATGGTTTCAGCTCCCTTCACACTGATGGACTGTGCCTCCACTTCTCGTAACATACAGTCTCCCATGACCAGAATCCTCCTGTTGCTCTGTGCATTTTTCCTCTCCTTCCTTGTACCGTCTTCCTGCTTTCTTGTATTAGGCTTGTCCTGCTCGATTCTTCCTTCTTCCTCACCTGGTTTCTGTGTCCTGGCTGGGGGGCAAAACAATTCTGCATGTGGATAGCGTGTGTCTAGTGGTGCCCCATCTTAGCTCTAGGTGCCCCGATGTCTCCTCCCACCACCCGCCAAGACCTGTGGGCCTTTGGGGGAGTGGGTGGATAAGGGGAGGTGGTGGGCATCCCCAATCCAGTTTCCTCTGCAGCTTCATGATCTCTTCTCTTGCCTGCCATAGCTCCCTCTGTAGTTCTGCAACCATCCTGCAGAAGGGGCACCCCAGTCTCCAGAGTGTCTGCCTCCCTACCACCCCTCTGCAGCTCTGGCTGATCTGGATGTCCATGTCTGATTTCCTCCTGATCTGTAGGTATCACTGTTTCTTTCTCACTTCACTGCATCTTCTCTTTCCACTCTTCCTGTTCTCACTGGTGTCTTCCTTTGGCAGCCCTGCAGGAAGTTCCCTTGGGCTTCTATAAATGTAGAAATAACCTGAGTGGTTATGAGGGTGGTGGGAGGGTGGATAGTACTATTACCACCCCTTAGCAGTAGCTGTTAGCAGTTAGGTGATGGGAGGAGGGGGAGATTTAGCTGATTCCCCTCTTCCTCTCCAAAATGAGGTGCTCTTAAAAGCAAATGCTAGCTCCATTTTAGTTGCTAGCCTCTCTCTTCAAAATTAGGTGCTTTTAAAAGTAATTGCTAGCTCCTTTTCAGCTGCTAGCTGCTGCTTCTGAAAGCTGAAGCCAAAGTAAATGCTAGCTCCTTTTCAGCTGCTAGTTGCTGCTTCTGAAAGCTGAAACAAATAAACAAAAAAAATCCATTTGATGGGTATAGCCATCCTAAATTTTCATAGCAGTCACACTGGTGAGTGAGGTGGCTAGCTGCTGATGAAAATGGCAAATGTTGGTATAGGTCACATTCTTCTGAGTCATCACATATTTAAAGGAATTCACAAAAGAGAGAATGCCATTATTTAGGTTAGGAAGAAGGTCTCCTTTAGCAATGGCAATATGATCATTAGTTGTATGTGTTGGCTCTATAGGCCAGGCCTAGCTTAGAGTTATATCACTTATTAAGTGTTTTATAGTTTATGGGTCTTATTTATTCCATACTTGTACAAAATTCTGTGTGGGATTTTTTCCACTCAAATGGAGATGTGTCATGCCCTTAGCATGTTTTTGCAGATATGTTCTGTCTTTCTATTACTTCAGATTGTTGTTTTGTGGTATGATCTTATTACAGACAAAGCCACTTATAACAGGCACATCTGTGTAGGCAGATTCTGCCCAATATAAGGAGCAGTCGCTATAACCAAAGTCAGTAATTTTTGAAAAATGCACTTAGTACTGTTACTAGAGGGAAGGGAAAAATAACATTAAAGCCTCAGTTATGCTCAGCCTGGACTGACTGCTATCTACTGCCAGCAATTCTACTCCCACCGCACCAGTGCTCAGCTATTGCTACCTACTGCTGGTACTATAACTCTGCTCCTGCCGCACCAGTAGCTCAGTACATACAGCTGCCTCAAGCGATCGTGCTCTGCCACACTTACTCTGTCGCCATACAGAGACGGATCTCTTTCCCTAAATGGTGGCTGCTTCAAAAATATAATTAAAGCCTCAGTTAGGTTCAGCCTGGACTAACTGCTGTCTCCTGCCAGCAATTCTACTCCCACTGCACCAGTGCTCCCTCAAGCTCCCTGAAGTGATTAGCAGTGATCAGCAGCTAGTTAGGGCTAGTTAGCACTCTATGCCCGCCTACTATTTTGGGCAGATTAGCTGTTGGCTAATGTTCTTTCACACTGTAGCAATGGAGAAGATTGAACATGTGGCCAAAATCTGCCCAAAATAGAAGGCGGGCATAGAACATTATAACCAGCATTTTTAACATTGCGTTCTATACATGCGGCTAGTGGCAAATGCAATCTGCCCAGTAAAACCGACTGCCCGCATAAACCGTGGGCACTATAAGTGGTGGGTACTGTACTAGAACATTATAAATCATCCCTGTGTAATATCTGATCACATAAAAGTTGGTTTTAATGTGCTCAGCAGTAACAATCTGTTATCTTTGGTGTGGACAAAGTACTATCATTGAGAAGTATGTGGATTCTTATTTGGGTAGTCTCAATTACACTCTTTTTTTCAAGCCAATTTGGTATTAATTTGAACATATTTAAGCACATGGGGACCATCTACAACAGGGTCATTTAAAATCTTTGCCCTACACAGAGAGTAAAATATTTTTAGTGACATTCTATATTTTATGGTAACTGTAATAATTGGAAATATGAATGGTGTTCATCATC
The DNA here is from genome assembly GCA_016271365.2 of Neoceratodus forsteri. Taxonomy (NCBI): domain Eukaryota; kingdom Metazoa; phylum Chordata; order Ceratodontiformes; family Ceratodontidae; genus Neoceratodus; species Neoceratodus forsteri. Next base: position 1,199,074,613 of record CM057452.1, read on the forward strand.
ATTAGCTCTGACAAGTCATTAAGAAATGTTAGTGCATCTAACTGAAGTGGCACCTTTTGTTATATGTTGCCCTACTAGGATGTTCAGTTATTAAGTGAATTTGAGGTAGTGCTATCAGTAAATTTAAATTATTGCCTTATTAAAGTCAAAGAGACAGGATGGGTTTCAGAACTTGGACAAAGGTTGTCCATGATGGAGGACAATTTCCCATGAGCCCTAGCAGATATTACAATCTTAAAGCAATAACAAGCCCTTATCCTATATAAGCAAGGAGATTTAAAGAATAGATTGAGAAGAAAAAATGTAAGGATGTTTGGAGTACTTCAATCTTGGGGGAAAAAGGTTCTCATTTATCTCAAGTGGCCAAAGAAATTTTTCAAGAATTGCTAAACAGTATTGAGAACCATAAAAGTGAAATAGACAGAATTCACTGGATGAGGAGGGCAAACAACAGTCAAGTTTCCAGATCTCTGATATTCAAACTAGTAAAATCCAAGGATAAGTACCATATCTTGTCAGCATTTGCACAAAAAAGTGACTGTAAATTTAAAAATCAAACTATTTACTTCAAACAAGATTTTTTACATGTGTTATTTCATTAAAGAAAGTCTTCCTCAATTCAAAAAATTTTGAGGAAGCAAAAAAATCAAGACTAATTTAGTCTATCCAGCAAAACTGAGTCTTCCTTAATGGTCAAGTGTTGTATGAGACTTGGGATGATGCAGTAAATGATTTGAAATTAAGACTGCCTACTATCTTTATCAACTTTACTTAAGGTCCCTCAGTCTTCATTTTTTTTCTGAGAGATGGAGAGGAGTGAGGGAGAAGAGAGAAGGGAGGGGGAAGGATTGGGGGGGGAATATAAAAATTCCATTATATACTTGTGTTATATACAAGAAGAAAAGTAGACAAGATTGTGGAACAAATTGAGTAAATGTAAGATACAGAATCTGCTTTTCTGTTTTTTTCTCTCTCTCTTTTTCCTTTTCTTTTTTCTTTTTAAATAGGAGTTAGAAAGCCTATATGTGAGTAATTTTTTGTGGGGCAGAATAACGCACAACATGTTAAGTGTGCTAAGTAATACAGGGAGAGTGTACAGGGCTATCCCATGGTATGCAATTAGAGGTAAGAGTTGGAGGGAAACCAATGGAGGTATAGGGATGGATGATAAATACAAAAAAGTAGGGTGAACAAATATAGTTCTTTTTCGAAATGTGACATGTGAACAAAAAGACAAGTGTGAGGTTCTTGGTATTCCTTTGTTTTGTAAGGGGATAAGAATAAGATGTAAGAAAATAAAATGGGGATATGGATTAGATGTATAACCCTGAATATTAATGTGATAGCCTCTCCAATTAAAAGAACAAGGTTACTGAAATATATACAAAATAACAACATTTTAGTTACTGTCTTACAAGAAACATATTTAAATACAAGTGAAGCGAAAAAACTGAAAAGACCATGTAACAAACACATTTTTTGTTCACCCACAAACAAAAAAACAGTAAAGGGGTCATGACATTAATTGATAAACATTTTGAGGGAAAAATTACAGATGTTAAAATAGATATAGAGGGAAGAATATTATTGCTCAAAGTTGATTTGAGAGGCATTTCCTTGATAATAGGTTCCATTTATGCCTCCTTTAAGAATATGGCAGGGTTTTTGCTAACATTAATAAGTTATTACTTGATTGGGAAAGTGAATTTATAATTTTAGGAGAAGACATGAATTGTACACAAGGCAATGCATTCAATAAATCTCCAAGTCTCTCAAATTGGGATAAAAACAATGCCAGAGTGTTTACAAACTTTAAAAAAATAATTTGTTGGTTAATATCTGAAAAATTCAACATAAATATTCTGTGAAATACATACATTAGTCAAAGAGGCACAAAACACTGGCCAGAATAGACTATATATTATTATCGTAAGTCTTTAATGATTGAAAGCACCTGTATCTCCTCTGGTGTACAGAGACTAGTACATTATCAGATGATAACCTGGTTCATGTCCAATGACACCTTAACATAATGTTAAATGCATCAAGACCTTGGAAATTTAACAATAAGTGGCTGGAAGATAAACAGTCTGATGACAGAATTCAGAAATTCATAACAGAATTTTGGGAGATTAACAACCCTGAATGGAAGAATATTCTAAAAGTATGGGAAGCATTTTAAGCTACATTAAGGGAAAAATAATAAATTTTGCCTCATGGAGAAATAAACAAAGGAAGGCAAAAGCAAAAGAAATGCAGATTATATTAAAAGAGTTAGAAAGGGAGGTAAGAACAGCTAACACAGAGAATCAGGAAGAATATGAACATTTAAAAAAATGATAATAAATACACAAATATTTCAAATCAGATCAAATTTGAATAGTTCAAAAAGGCATTGAGAAATACAAAGTGAATTGCAAGGTAAACTTCTTGCCAAAAGAGTAAAAGCTCAAGAGGAAAAAGGGAAATTTTGGCAGTAATGTATCAACTATTAGATTGCTTTTATAAATATTATAAAACATTATACATGTCTGAATGTCTTCCTACTAAGGATGATTTAGAACATTATGACACATTCATTAAAGAATACCCCTTTACTGAAAAAGAATTAGCGATGATGAAGGCCCCTTTCCAAGAGCAAGAGATATGTGGTATTCTAACTCAAATGAAAAAGGCAAATGTCCTGGAGTGCATAGTTTCACTCTGGAATTTTATATTCACTTTCAGGATTTAATGGTTCCTTTATTATGCAAATTATGTAAGCAAATACAACAGCATCATTCTAGTCTCCATTCTTTTGAAGTAACATTTATTTCACTTATCCCAAAGTCAGGGACAGATCATCAGATGGTAAAAAATTACAGACCAGTCTCTGTGCTCAACAATTAATATAAGATCTTCACAAACTACTTAACAACAGAATACTCCCATATTTGGAAAAAATTATCCAAAAAAATCAAGGGGGATTTATTCCTGGGAGGTTCATGGTCTCTTCTATTCATGATATACAGTGGCAGTTATAGAAAAGTTGACCATTACCGAGGTATACCTCGGTAGGTGTGGTATACTGAGCAGTACTGAGTCAAGGCATCAGTAAGGTGTCAAGTATGCGTTAATGTATGCCGGGCTGTGAATTAATTGACCAGCATAAGGAGTTGAAATGTACCAGGTGGTGCTGTTACTGATAGAATTTATCTCCATAATTTGCAATTTTCCTCTAGGTGCCGCCACAGTCCACACCTGCCTTCCACGTTCCCTTGAAACATAACAAAGGATTTTATTGATTTATGATTTTATTCTGCTGCCATAACTGGAAGTGTTAGTTAATTTCTGCAAGGTGATATCTATTATTCCACGATGTATTATGCACTATTTTCTACCCAAAACTGCCATAAAAATGAAATTCATGATCTAGTACTGCATCCGTGGTGACTTCTTTGGTGACCATGGTTGGCATTGTACCATTCTCTCAGTTTCTAAACATTACCATGAGTTGTGTAAATGAGGATGATCCTGGATATATGATGTGCTTTCTCATGTCTGCAGTGAGGTATTAGCCAAAGTTTCACTGTGTGTGTGTGTGTGTGATTTTTCCCTCTCTGATTTTGTAAATCAGCAAGAAAATAAAGTATGCAGCTTAGCACAATGTCTTTCCTGATTGGAATACATGCAGTTACATTATAACTGCACACTACCTTGGATCTCTTCCCTCATTCAGTCTACTGTGGTGTGCCCAAGCTGCCATATAGTAAAACCACTGAGTGTAATATAGTAATGGAACATGCACACTCAAGCAACTACCACATATGCATTACTGTTACCAATTGTTGAAAATGTATCTCAATGTTTTATTGAGCTGCACTGTCAGTGATCATTCACATAGTAATGCATATACAGTAGTTGATACATTGGGAGAGAATAAGCCAAGTGTTTCTCCTCTCATTGTATGGAAGTCACAATTGCCATGCAGCCTGCAAACATGTGGCTCACACAAAAGGTGTCATCAAGCACTGCTGGTGGGTCTGGATAGTAAACTGAGTTAGGCTGCCCACAAACTGTACCACTCCTCTCTCTCTCTCTCTCTCTCTCTCTCACTCTCTCCTCTTCTCAATGTGAATAATTTTGTTTTGTCCTAGATTGCCAATACTTGGCTTAATTCCACCCCCCACCCACACACACTTCTGCATCTTTAATTCTTTTGCCTTGGCTTAGTGAGGGGAAAATAGAATGTGCACAGAAGAGGGTGGGTGACTGGGGTTGTGGAAGCAGCAATCTGAAGTAGTTGGTGCACACTGTTTTGAACAGGATGCGGTGTGCTAGAAAACATTAACAGAAGGCAATCAACATGCTGAAAATGAAGACAAGGAGTTCTTATGAATCCTTGACTCCAGTCCCCCTTCATGCTGAGCATATTCTGTAGTAGTCTATTATGCCTACTACAGCATTCCTTTATACCAGCACAACTTGTATGAACATGCCTTTATTATAATCGAGTCCGTGTTTGGTTAGTTGTTTATGGCAATTTCTTTCCATCTGCTCATTATGTGACCCTTGCTCTGAGTGTTACTATTAAGCAATGAAGAATCATCCACCAGGACTTGCCATTTAAATAGTCTGTGATGCAAGTGGCTTCTAGTATGCCTTAGCACATCACCTTGTTCTTGTTCATCGGTGAGTGTTGGGTGAGGGTGGGGTGGGGGAGAGGAGTGGAACTCAGCACACACTACTGCAAACCTCATAGAATGCTGCCTAGTATCCATTATCCATGTAGCTTTGTCATGGTACTTTAAATGATTTCTCAAAATTGTATTGCATTTTAAGGTGAGCAGTGCCTAGCTTTAGTAACACATGCACTGAGGGATCTTAAACCTAAAACAGTGCAACAAATGACCACTAAATTATAAATATCGTGGAAACTTTATGTAATAGAAATATGTGAAAACACTAAAATAGACTGAATTGTAAAATTGAAAATGAAAGGTATAGTCATGTGACAAATTAGTATTTTATGCTGTATTGCAGATCAGCAATCACAAGGCTAATGGCAGGACAAATAAATCACATTGCTGATCTACTAGTGCACCAAACATATTAATTCTCAGACAGGATAACCTGGAGCTTGAACTTTAGAGTGCAAATATAGAAAAGCAATGTACTGAAAATCCGGTGTTGGGAGCTGAAAAAAGGCAGTATTAGCTTAGATGTGAATTATATTCAGCTCTCAAACTAGAGAAACAGGATAAATCACTTGCAGGGAAATCAAATAGAAATATCTTATAATCTAAAAGAGAACAGAAAGAGAAAAAAAAAACAATAAACTTCACATTTGAATAATGTTTTTCTTCCTTAACGCCATCTAGAAATATATAATAAAAAGATCCCCTGTCTTGCCAGATCTAGATTCATAAGCCTGAGGCACTGGTAATCAACTGAACAATAAACTGTACCTGTGGTATAATCCATATAAAAACATGGGGGGGTGGAAGGGAGAGTGAGGTTTAGTTAAAAATTAACCCATCAGAATATACTAATGATCAATTCCTTTTATTTCTGACTATAAAAAATGTTTCAAATCCCAGGTAGTATTCAACCCTTTTGATTTTAAACTCCCAGAATTGAAAATCCAAAAATGTTCTCTTTGAAGATGTTTTTGTTGTCTGTTCCCTCCTCTTCTAGGGCTTTTTTAAAAATGCAATGCCCATGAACATCATAGCGTTGGTGTTACAACTGTGGGATAACAGAAAATGTTCCCCAACTGGACTCTCAGTATTTCCATTTCTGATGTCATGAATGTGTTCTTGTATGTGCTGTTTAAGTGGACATACACTGTCACCAGCGTATAATTTGGGACAATCACACCAAAGGGCATAAACAACAAAATTAGTGCCACAAGAGATGAACTCTCTGATGTTCACTTTTTGATCATATCCCTCCAACTAAAAACATTTGGGTTGATTGAAATATTTGGTACTTCATGCATTTTGAATGACCTGCTCAAAACCAACAGCACCAATGCTCAACCCATCCTACTTATTTATTTATTTCAGGTTGGGATTAAATACCTTTGAGCCAAAGGCTCGTTTACAAAGGTTCCATGTCAGACATGGTACAAGACAGATAAAACAAACAGCAACAGAGAATACATAGGTTCTACAAGATACAAGTAATGAACAAAAAATTTAAATAACATAGTAACGATTGCTTGGGTGATAGAGTAGCACTGGTTACTTCATAGATTGTTCCTAACATGAGGTAAATAACACTTCTGATTTCCAATCTGCTTAGAAATTTGCAAGGAGATTTCAGTCTCAATTCAACCAGAATACAAGTAAGATATGACTGCTTGTTGGAGTAGGCTGCTCCGAGGTGAGAGAGCGGGTCAGCCAGGAAATTCAGGAGCCTGAACTATGGTGGAGAAAGGCAGCCAGCGAGGGGCTAGGGTTAGGTAGTGTGAGAGTAGCAGCCTGGGGAGGCATTGTCCTGGGAGGCAGGGGGGTCAAAGTGAAAGAAAGGTTGATAGGAAAAAATAGGAGGCAATGATCTAGGGGTAGAAGATGAGGAAAGAAAGGGGAGAGGAAACAGGGTGCTGGGTGAGTGGGGAGGAGTGGAGGGTGGCGTGGTATATAAAGGGTTTGGGAGGACTGTGAAAGAAAAAAGGGGGGTATGGAGGGGAGAGAGTGAGGAAGGAAAAAGTGGGTGGTGAACACATGGAGGCGAGGCGGGGGTATGGGAGAAGAGAATGGGATAGTAAAGAGTGGGTGGTGAGCACAAGAGGGTGAGGATGAGCCAAAGTTAGTCTTAGGTAGTGGGGCAGGGAAGGGTGTTTAAGGGAAATATTACTAGTATTATTGGCTAGGGTATCCCTCAGCTTTAAAGAGCTGCTGACACAATTGCAATGTTTAGTTTTTTTCAAAATAAACTTTTTGATATATTTTTAACGTTTAATTGCGCCCGCCATGAATGCGCTCAAGCAGCTCAAACATCACTTTGTCTTAGTGGTGACAAGAGTTCCTTTTTAAACCCCAGTCTCAGTGAGGTATTCCCAGACAGTTAAATTTCAAACAAAATGAAAAAGCTTAAATGCAACACAGTTTTCCAAATTAAAGAAGTTAAAAATGCATCAGTGGAAGAGGCAGAGTCAGTCTTGCTTCCTGCAAAATAAAGACTTTATTTTGGCCAGGCATAATGGTAATGATATGGAAAAAGTCATTGGATTCTGTCACCGTCCCTTCTCGGAGATTGAAAATTTGTCATTTCTCTGGCTGCACACTTGCAAATGACTGGAAGCTGGTGTGTGTGTCTGTGTGTGTGTTCCTGTATGAGACACATTCCAGGTTAAAGAGATTCTTGCCCAAAATGTCTTCTTCCTTCTTTGTATTTTAGAGGCAACTGGAGCAGTCCTATTTATACTTTTGTCTAGCAAGCGGATATACCGGTGTAAAAGGGTTCTTACTTTTCTCCAGGACACACACACTCAGCTGGCTCAGCTGGCTTCATTTATGTTTTCCATAGTCTGTTTCTGCCTGGAGATGTCCAGCAATGGGAGAAAAAATGCTATTTTGGTTGCCTTACTCCTGTAATAAATCTGAGCTGGACTATGTCTGAAAAAAAAAATATTCAGAAAATAAACTGTTCAATTCTACAGTATCCTGGAATATTGTGATGTCATTTTTCTGCCATTTTTTTAATTGTGCAAATAAACAGGAAACATCTGTACAATGCTCTTTTACTGTTTCACTGTTAACTGTTTAAAATTTGAGGGCATTAGCATTGGGTTTCTTTGAAGATCTTGGGCACATGCCGTCGGTTTCCATGAAATAAATGGTGACTATGAATATCAAAGGGCAGTTGCAAAGGATAATATGTGTACACAGGGTAACTCAACTGAGAAGCAGTATCTCACTTTCAGAAGGGTCCTGCTTTATACACTTTTCATCTTGGTGTACTGAAGCACACTGAGAGGTTAAATGGCTTGTTCAAGGCCACACAGTGTACGTGACTGTGGTGGAATTAGAAACTGGATCTCATGGTGTTCTAACTAGTGCTCTTAGCCACTTGGCCATGCTACCTCATAAATTCTTCAGTGCCATACTCATTCATGTTACTGTGCAGTGTGTAAATTTGAGCGTAATATATGGATTTTTGTGATGTCATTCTTGTATCAATGCAATGTTAACCTTCATGCCTGTGTTGTGACTGCCACATCAGGAAATACCATATATGAAAGTTAATCTGGCAAAATGAAAAAGCATCTTTCTTCCAGGCCTTTTGCAAAAGAACCTTTTAGTCCTTTTAAAAATTCAGTTGTGTTATTACGGATGTACTTCTAGGTATATCCACCCAGACTGTGCCTAAAAATAAGCATATTTTTGCATACTGAATATACCTGGTATTTTTGGCTTGTGTTGATAACTAAGCATTAAGATTAGCCATTGCTAACTGTAGCTGTTCAGGCACCAGCAAGCTTTAGTTTACAAGTGCCTCTTGTAGTCATGCATGTACTTTTCTGCTCCTTGTCAAGTTTAAGTCTACATTCAGTCTGAGTGATTTGGCTGCATGTGATGTCAGTCAGGAGTAAACTATTGGCAAGGCTTTGTGTTAAGCTGAATCCAATTGAAATGATTGCTAGCCAGCAATTGTTCTAAAAGTGCTAAGCGTGATATATCAGAGCACACAGGATGTAAAACCCACAATCACACCTACTTCACATTTAGCACGTACTAACCATCCTGTTTTTTTTTTACATTTTTTTATTGCTGTACTGACTATAGCTCCACAAAATGTTCATTTCAGCCATTTAATAGAATTTTATTATCTGCTGCACAAGGTTTATTATCTAAATTTAAATAATTCATTCAACTATAAAATAGACATCATTGGAACTGCTATGTAAAACTTTTAAATTTTAAATAAGTTGCTTAAAATTAGTCTAGCTGTCTCAGTTAAGTAATTAAAGACTGTTACGAGGTCAATAATACACTGCTACAAAAATGAGAATGATTTTAGAAAATTATTAAATGGCAAACCTCACAGAAATATGCAAGAAGGACACAGTATTTAAAACTACAAGTAAGAACTATTTATTAAATTGTATTAGACATTTCCTTCCACTTCCATTTTTGGACTTTTAAGTTTTGATCAGCCTGTAAGACAGGCATGTAAACTCAATTCAGTACCTGACTCCCTTGGCATTTTTTTTAAATGTACCATCAGTTAAAACGTGGTCATGTGTGGTATACTGAGAGGTTAGGAACATAGCGTGGTACCAGTCTCTATTGGTTCGGCAGTTAAACATTACATTCTATGAATCAATTTGTCTGCTGGGAGCAATGTCTGTCTATTAAGAGTCAGTCAAATCCAATGTCACTATTATTCAGTGTTAAACTTGACTAGTATAACTTAGGTTAACAAGATAATTAACACTGTTTTTATTGTGCCACTTTTTCAGTCCATTATTTGAAAGAAGCCTGCATAGTTCCAACCCCCTGCTTTCGCAGTCAAAAGAAACAATGTGTTACATTTTTGTAACATTGTAGCATTGTATCATGAACATCAAAGTGTTCAAAGTTATTTTGTATCTCTTTCAAAGGTAACAATGTTGCAAAAAAAGTGATACATGGTTGCTTTTGATTATTCAAGTTGGTATTTCAGACTGTGCAGGTTCCTTTCTGATAATGCACTGAATAAGGGGCATAGCAAAAATAGCATTATAATAATTAATACTTGTAAAGCTTAACACTGAATAAACAGGGATGAGAAGTGATTGGAGAAGGGTGGATTTCCAGCATCTGTAATCACTTTTTTATTTGAAACACTGGAAAGGAATGGCCAGCTTCTTAACACAGTATATTAATTTTACATTCTCAGCCCCTCTGTAAAAATGCAGAGGAGCCAGTTGTCACAGATTTATTTTTTATACTTTCATATTTATTTATTTAAAGGTTTTACCAGGAAGGCATACTGAGCAGACACTGCTCATTTCCAGATGCATCCTGGGAGGTGGAAAACATGGGAGAGGGTACATTTGTATACAAAATGTGAACTAAAGTAGAACATGTACAGCAAATTAATAAAATACAATATTCGAATATATACAGCAAATTAATAGAACACCAGAATTCCACACAGGTAGCTGCCAAGGTGACAACAGAGCTGGGCAGCCCAGCCTATACAGGTATGTGAGTGCTAGAACATAATTCAGTAGCAAGATGGCTAGGAGCAGGAACAGGAGGTGCAGAAGTGGGCTTTGAGGAGAGTGTTAAAATAGCAGGGGGATGGGGCATGGCAAAAGGCAGAGGGGAGAGAATTCCACAGTTTAGGTAAGTGATAGGGAGAAGGCAGCCTGGCCTGCAGAGGTGGACATGCAAGGGACCGACAAGGAGCAGGAGTCATAGTGTCTTGAGGGAGTGGGAGGGAGAGGGAGAGGGGAGAGAGAGAGCATAAGAGAGATAAGAGGACAGGGACTGTGACCAGTATTTAGCTGTGAGACTAGCGCAGTGGGCCTGTCTCCTCTCCTGTAGGGGTGGGAGGGATAGGGTTTGGTAGAGGACACAATGGTGGGTACTGGGAGGACAATCAAGGGCAAAATGACAGAAGGAGTGGAAGAGGGTATCCAGTCTGGTTAGGGAAGACACTGTAGACTACATCCCCATGGTCAAAAATAGGGAGATTCATTTTCTGTACTATTGCACAGCGGTCCGGCAGCAGGATGCACCCACAGTTGTGATACAGGGCACCCAGTTTGGGGTGCAGTTTCTTGTGGATGGCCTGAATATGTACAGAAAAGTTGAGGGGCACATAGGCCAGAGGTGGTGTTCTTCCCAACAGAGTCTAAAGGGACTATGGATGCAAACTCCATCCCTCCCCCAACTAAATGAATACTTTCATTAGGACAACCTGAAAAGGATTAGAGGAAACAAGAAATCAATCCCTCTCCCAAGGAGGCCAGCCAGAGCCAAAAACAAGAAAAACTGGTTCTCAGTGTGGGAAGTGATGCAAGTAATCTAATGAAAGTACAAAACTGAACTCAGTCATTTGTGTGCTTATAGAAATACAAAGTTGGTCTGTTTTTAAATTTACTAAAATGAAAAATAACTCATCTATCCTACTGCCTCCTAGTGTATTATTTCATATAGTTTAAAATTAGTTTAAAATGCTGATAAACACCTAATCTCTGAGCTTATTGCCCTGGGCTATTAATTTTTCCAGCTCACTCTGTGTTTTAAATTTGATTGCTGGTAAATTCAAACTAAAGCATATTTTTATTACCAATGCCCTACTGTGCTGGTCCATAAGAGGGAAGCAGGGATTAACATCTAGGGGCTTATCTGGTAAATATCTAATTTTGGTAACATTTAGGTTCACATACTGCATCTCAATATGTAAACCAGAGGGTTCATGTGATGGAAGTTCACTGGTTGGATTCCTTGTAAATAGGACTTTATTGTTATTATTTATATATATCATTGATTTTTTTTTTTCAAACTTGCTCCATATCTATTAGAAATGCTGATGCAAGCTATACTGTATGCAGGGGTAACTGTTAGATATCCACACCCAACTTCACTAAATATTCAACATTCGCCAAAATACCACCAATGGCTTAATCTGGTTCTGCAGGTCAGTTTACATCTGTACACATATTCCCATTACCTTGCCCTCAGGTCACACCTGGAAATGAGCCATGGCTCAGAGTGTCTCTCTGGTCACAATCTTTCAAACAAAAAAACTAAAAAATAAATTCACCCTGTCACTCTTTCTGTCTTTTTCTTCTTTTACTAAAAAAAAAGGGGAAACTGAAAACATACAATTGATAAATCACAAGGCTGATGCACTTTCATGGAAGCCCCTATATTATGCCATACTAATGCAGTACATGATACCTGGCAAACTGTTGAAAAAGATTATCAAAAAAAAAAATTATTAGGCTAGAAAGCACAGTAAGTCAAACACCCCACATATAGGAAAGAACCAAAATACAAACCTAAACTGGTGCCCAGACTTGGAGGTCTTTTTTAATATAAGAATGGATATTAGGTACGATATCTGAGGACTTGAGACATCGGGAACATGTCTCGCAAACAGTTCTCTACAGTATATTAGAGAGAACTGTTTTCCCCCTAACTACATTAATATTAGTGATTGCAGTTAAATTCTGTCATTCAGGGTATAAATCAATATCAAATCCCTTGTCATGTTTGTAATACACATCAATTTGTGACAATCGCTAATATTTTTTTTTGTTAAAGGGATTTGTTTACACAGTTTAGTCAGATTAGGATGCACATTGGCAAATTAAGTATTAACACTGTAGAGTGAAAACAGTAAAGAAATACAGAAAATAATGCCTGATGTGTCGTTTTTATGTCCGATCTCTCTTTTACTGTTCTCATGCAAGGCTGTGTAAGATAGTGACATGCGTGACTGGCAGTCCATTTCTGTGTTGTTGCTGTGGATCAATTCAGCACTGGCCGTCACTACAACTTTAACCCTGTCAAGTTGTCTAACTGTCATCTGGTTGTCATTGTACAGGTACATAATAAAATAACTGGGTGTTTGTTTATCTTTTTTTTATTTGTGTGTAAAGTCCATCTTTTTTTCAATACTGTGATGCAGTATATCATGAAGATGGATGAAGATCCCACACTAACTGATTGAATATTCTGCCTAGTCTTGTCCGAGTGTGTCAAATATTTAATGTAAGGACAAACAAATAAATAAATGGAAAAAAGTCCATATCATGTAGTTTGGTCTATACTTCTATGTCAGTTGTGACTTATGATGTTGGGCTGGTTGTAAGAGATTGGCGTTTGGCTAGAATGCAGTTAAAATAGGAACATACTGCAAGTAGTGAAAAAAAAAATTTCATCACACATCTCTGTCTCCCCTTTATTTTAATTTTAACAGTGTTCAGTGAAAGTCGTACATTTTCTCAATAATCTAGGAAAGATTTCATCAATCTCTAGGAGGCAGTATAGCGCAGTGGTCTAAGGCTCTGAGCTGCAAATCTGGTGACATCCAGCAGACCAGACCTGGGTTTGAATCCCACAGCTTCCACTTGCATACTGTGTGACCCTGAGCAAGTCACTTAACCTCCTTGTGCTCCCAGGTCACTCCTGTCAAAAAGCTTTCAGCGTAGTGTGCTATACCTGGTTAAACAACTAAATAAAAAAAAAATCTATTCAACACATTTTTGTTCTTCTATCCCTTATGATTTTGACAGTTTCTCCTGATCCTACATCACACAGAGTAGTGGGTGATCTCTGCAAATGACACAGTGACTGTACAGCACAGTGGCATTACAGTTTCTCCAGTTCCCCACACAAACTGCACATTTAAGCATTTATATAATTGTTTGTAAGATATTGCTCTTGTTTTGAATCAATCAATTATTGTTTCCAATGAATGATTTGTGTGTGGACTAACCGAACGGTGTTGCATTAATGTATTTAGTCTTTTCACTTGTTCAAGAGCCCTTCTTGCGCTCCTCACTTTCTGTGGCTTTAATTTATTACACTCTTTGCCTATGACTGGCATACATATTTGATAAAAAAAATTCTGAAATTCTGCTAACTCCAACACTGGCTGAGAATTGCAGGACTTTGATTTCAGTACTTAATTTGAGGCTGGAGATGGACTGCGCAGCTGCACGCAATTCTGGAATGCAGAGCAGAGCTGAGTGCTGTGGTTGCTGGAAGGAGCAGGAGCTCTGAGAGGCTTTTCTGAGCCTTTTAAAAGGCATTCCACCATTGCCTGAATTAAGGAATGGAGGCTAGTCTGATGAGCAAAGAAGCCAGATACAGCTGTAGTCTCAGAGCTCTCTCCAGATTTACTTGTGCTGCAGACAATATATTGTTTTGCCTCCCTGGTTCCTGCTTTCCCGCTTCAGTGCCTGGAATTGGAGTGGTGGCCAAGCCTGGTCTGGAGAGGAGAATCAGGGTGGCCTTGCGGAGGGTCAGCCGCTGTGGGAGACATTCAGCCTAAAAATTATTTATTTACTTTCAATGTCTTTTTGTGTCTGTCTATTCCCAATGGATAACAGATAACAGATACTAACAGATTCTAGTGCTTTGCTTTTAACTTGCTTTTAGACTGTTTAGGTAGTTGTTTATTTTTTCACTTACTATAGTGTTAGATAACATAAGCTTTTAATAAGATTTTATTGGGCTTTAGATCCCTTGAAAATGCAGGCCATTTGGGCAAACATGGATAAATTTATAGCCAGACAGTGTATTGCAAGAATAAATATATTCCTCCCTCCCTCCCTCCTTTTTTATTATGTGTTCTTTTACTTTTTGCCATTTGTTTATCTAGAGATTTTACATCTAAGAGAATAAAAGATAAGATAGAAAAGTGATATAACTCATGCAAATGCTTAGTAGCAGTCGCTAAGTATCTAAAGTGAGCTTCTGACTTACTATTGGAAATTATGGAAGCCATTCAATGCATTAGCGCAGGTCCTGATTGATTGATTGATTGATAAACTGAGCTGACTCAGTACCCAACAGAGTTATCGTTTAATTAAAATATAAGTCAAATTTGGTGGAATTTGTAAGGCAAGAAGATAATTAATTAATGGAATAGAATAATTAAACATTTGAATAAAGGACATTAATAATTTGACTCACTGCAAACTAATAGATTGACTAATTGACTAATTGGAAACAAGTTAAGGCACCTGGTAAGTCTAATTAACCTCAATTAACCTAAGAGGTGTTTAAAAGTGAGCCTGTTTAGTTCACTTTGACTGCACATGCTGAAAGAAGTTGTTTTACTCTGCTCCTGATCCTGCTACGGACATGCTATGAGGTTAAAACGATACATTTTAAATTAAAACTCTATAACTTATCAAAGTTAAGCCTGAAGCCTTAATTTAAATTTGGCTTTGCTCTATAACTAACCTGTAAAATTTGAAAAGGTTTGATACCTTTCATCGGCTACCTGACAAAATATAAATAAACCACTTTAGTGACCTGAGTGCGATAAAGGTGCAGCTATAAAAAGTGGCTATACTTTGTACTTTCCACTTTATAGAAGTATTAGACCAGCGAATTGTGAGTCTTTTGGAAACTGGAAAACTTTATGTAATCTAGCTTGACACTTACAAGCAATACAGTGGACGAGAGCTTAAAGGGCTTAATGATGCAGGCAAATATATTTGAAAGTAACTGATAGTAATTGATGCATTATCTTTTCTCCATACAAATAGCAGTTTAATAGAAATGGATCTAAGAGTGTATAATTGCATATCTAACGCTAGTTGTTTGTTTTTGTCTTAATATTTAACAGCTATAAATAATTGAAATAGCCAAAATAGCTGAAATAGATGATATACCTGTAATAGTACTCCAGTCTGTTCTAGAAGCATTAGGTAACTCAGTTTGGGAGGGAAGGGGGGCACTTTTGCCATTTCAGTATTACCTCCTGTTTTGGTTTACTCTATAATTTCTAATTACTATGGATAATTTTTGGGAAAACCTACAGTAAGGAGAGCTGCAACAGAAAATCTCCTCTTCATAGACCATTTGAAAATGGCTAGAATGGCCAGGTCAATTAGAGTTTCAAAGAACTGCTAAATTTGCTCCTGGAGTCATGTTTGCTCTGCTTTGCCTGCTTAAAAAACTTTTTGGACTTGGGACCGAGCTGCTGATCCGAGGCCTACTGCGAAATTGGTATTTTCCTTTTTCCCTTTTTATGAACCTGGTTTGTATTCCATGTATTTGACTCTTGTTTTCTGACAAAGTTCTGACTCAACAATATAATAACTGTACAAGACTTTGACTCCCCTGAAAAGAAAATAATAAGAATTACAGAAGAAGAAAGGACATACTTCTTCCATAAGAAGAAGAACTAAGAAGGACACAGGGCAGCGGGGTTAAGACTTGATTGACTTCATTCTTGCAATATTTAAATTCCCCCTAGTTATTATCTCTACACTGTGTTTGTTTGTTTGATTTATCTGCCTGTATTGTCTGAGTTCTAAGGATTTAAAATGAATAAGAGAAGTGGTAAAATAGTAAATGTTTCACAGATGATGCCACAGAAAGGGGGAAATCTAAGAAGGGTTGTGTGTTTAAGGGAGAATTAGAGATTACTACATTTACTCCAATGGGAAAAAAAACAGATTTTTAAGGATTTAAACAAAGACTCAAATACAAAAATTAAGACCCCTAGCAGAAATGTGACAAAAATAACTAAAACAATAAAGGAAGTCCCAATACTCAGACTACACAAACAGGGAAGGATGGAGTAAAGGAAGTTTCTGGAAAAGATAATAATAAGGACAGTAAGGTGGGGGAAATGGACCAGATTCAATGTATTTTACAACCCTTAGCAATAGAAGAAATGGGACCCCAAACACTCGAGTAAAGGAACATGGAGAATCTAATGATAAGAGGAGAGAAGAAAAAGCAAAGAAGTTGACAGATGGCCCTAACCATAGAACTTCCCAAAAAGTAATATCTGATTTCTTCCCTAAGAAAGAACAAATTAAGGCTACAAAAATAAAAGCAAAACAAATACAGTTACTATGGAAACAGCAATGAACAAAAGAGAAAGTAGTCAAATTCTACAGGTAGAAGCTGATCAAAATGGGGTAGAAAAATCAAACTGGGAAGCTACAAGATTGGACCCATTTAGCCCATTAGATTTATCAGGGAATTCAGTTCTATTAGATATAAAAGGAACATTGATTAAAAATATTTCCATACTAGTTGGGTCACCAAATACTGTATTTCAAAACCTGGATAATCAAGTTGTGCAAATAAATCTGGAATTTGAATTTTTAGCACAATGTCCAGATACATTGTCAAAATATATAATAAAAGCATTAGCTCACCTAGTGATGGCAAATATAGTCCTTTAGAGGCACTGACTGATATTAAAGGAACATTTTCTGGATTTACTAACGATTCTTGATCGTCCGGATAAACCTGAGAAGAAAGTAAATGACTTAAGAGTCCAAGTTAAGCAGACAGAGGCCGTCTCTTTCATCGGTGCTTATACCAAATACCCCAAAACAAGTTTAAATATACCAAAAAAGAAAAATCAAAGGGCAAAGGAAAGAAAAAAATCATAATAAAAGGAGAAAAATGATAAAGATCAAAACTAAATAACTCAATAGAAGAGAAGGAAAGGAAACAAGAATCAAGTCATGATGTGAGACCCCCCAGAACCCTTAATTGTACTAGGAAAGGAAAAATACCTGGTCTTTCTGAAAATAACAATGCTGAGGAGAAAATAAAATAAGACAGGACAAAATCTCATGAAAGGAATGCTGATAAACACAAAGAAAGTAAAACATCTGATAATGCACAATCCATAAGGAAGCTAGCGGAAATGAAGCAACAATAAGAATAAAGGAATACATATCAAAATGCTATGAAACCCAGAAATCTTAAAAGAGCTGACTGAATACCTCTTTAATGCGGAACTGGGGGTTAATACCAGCACTGATGATATAATCCTAGTACATAGAGATGTACAAGATGAGGAAGCCCCAGTCTATGTTCTGATAAGTGAAATGGAACTGGCAAAAGTATGGTTTAAACAACAAAGCTTACATATACTAGGGATAGAGTTGCAACCATCTATAACTTGGCAGACAATTCAAGGTAAAACATAGACTCTGATGGCAGATAAGAGACCACTTGGCCCACCTAATCTGCCCATTTCCTACCTACTGGAAAAGCTGCAGATCCTAGTTAACAAACAGCCTACATCTTCCTAATCCCCCCACCAGAATTGCCTTATGTCTGTCCTATGCATTTTGAATTCTGCCACTGTTTTGACCCCACAACTTCCTCAGAAGGTTGTTCCATGCATCCACCACCCTCTCTGCGAAAAATACTTCCTCACATTACCCCTGAGCCATACCCCATTATCTTCAAATTGTGTCCCTGTTCTTGCACATCTCTTTTCTGAAAACAGAACAGAGAAATCTGATGAGGGAGATAGCTCAAGAAACTTTTACCACAATACTAGCACAACTAAAATGGGATTTTACCCAAAATAAAACAGAGAGGGTAGTGAATGACACTTAGACTTTATCCCTTTTTGGTGTTAATGAAATTTATGGAGAAAACAATGATATGTTAAAGTCATTTGTTACAGGCTTATTAGCCAGTTTTCTGAGTACTGATATAGATAATTATTACATACAGAAGGTTGTGAGGGTGTTCCCTAAAGGGATGGGTACTCAAATTAAAAATGCAGTTCTGAGCAGGTAGCAAATACAGGGGGCAGAAAAACTGGATAAGGTAGGTTTTTTGTTAACTGATATGAATGCCCTGAAAAGAGAAGTGACTACATCAGAGCAAATGTCTCAAAATATATGACTGGAAAGAAGCAGTATACAGCATTCAAGTTTGATTGATAGCCATATACCTCTCAAGGATCAAGCTAATTTGCTTTCATGGAATATTGCTGGGAAATCTGGAAAGACGGCTGATAATGAATGGCTACAGTTTATAAATAAATTTGATATTATCCTAATTCAGGAAATCTGGGTTAAAGAGCCAGTTAACATAGACAGCTTCTGTGCATTTCATGCCCCTGCAGCTAAGATTAAGAAATATGGGAGGTTTTCTGGAGACTTAACATCTTCATAGGTGCCAGAACGGGGGGGCCACTAGGGCCATGGCCCTACCACTTTCATAAGTGGCCCTATCACTTTTTTCTATCATGGTAATATATTTAATAGAGGAACATTTAACCCTTAGGTCCTTGGCCCTACCACTTTTCAAACCATTCCGCACCACTGAACATCTTATGTTAAAATTGGTGAAAATATTACAGCCACTGAAGTTTTTAAATTGACCAAATTATATAATATTATTTTGAAATGGGTAACTACTTGTATAACATAATGAATATTTATATCCCTCCATCTAATGAAAATGTGATACTAAAAGGATTTGGACTAATTTATTTAAAGACATAGATGCTTCTATTAAAAATATCTACAAGGAATTAATATTGCTGCAGAGGATTTTAATTCTCGGATAGCCAAATATGATAACCTAAATATGTTGGGAACTGAAATGAACTTAACACAATGTAAAGTAAGAAAAATCATGGGTATATGTAAAATGCTAATGGACTGGAATTACAGAACTTGGTAGAAGACAATGCAATATTAATACTAAACAGGAGACTCACTAAAGATCTAGATAGAAAATCAAATTTGTTCTCCCATAATGGTCAGAGTTTAATGGATTACATTCTCTGTAGTCCTGAAAATTATAAATCTTTTCAGAATTTAATTATTACAACTAGAGCTGAAAGTGATCACGCCTCTCTGGAACTTACAGTTGAGCTAAATGAGGAGAAGATATTTAATAAGACTGATAACTTACAGCTACAGTTGGCCATATCTGGGAAAAAAGTACTTCTCCACCAAAGGTAAAAATGATACAATGGATGGGGTTTTACAGACTGGGAAGAAAAATGTAATGTGCTCAATAATAATCAGATTGCTAACCATTTAGATATATTTGAGCAACGGCTATGTCAACTGAATACTAATATAATTAATTTAATATGTAAAGAACAAAGTATAGATAGAGCCTATAAAGAATACATGGTTTTATAAATCATGCCATGAAGCTAAAAAGGAACTCAATAAATTGATAAGATGGACAAAAAAATCTGGCAAGGGTAAATTTCTCTAATGTTAATAAAGTCAGTAAATCATACACTAAATTTATCTAGTCAAAGAGATAAGAAGCTCTAAATAATCAATGGAATGAAATGTTCAGGGTAATTCAGGCAAAGAATAATATCAGATTTTGGAATCTGGTGTCAAAAGGCACTAATTTATATCACCCCTTTCCCACAGTGCATGCCCTGAAGGATGATTGGATTGCACATTTTTTTAAAAAAATTAATGGGAAGGAAGTTCTGGAGGTTTCTGACTCTATTAAATGAATTATGAATAGTGCTTATGAACCACTGGTTGCATCTGAGCAAGACCTCAAAGCAGCAATTGCTAAATTAAAAAAATAACAAAGCCCCCCGGTCACAATCTCATTCCCCCTGAAATGTATAAAAAAATACAGTGATTTCTGGATCCCGATACTTACATCCTTTTTCAATTCATGTTTGTGCCATAAATAAATACCAAAGGACTGGATTACTAACATTATTGTACTAATACAGAAGAAGGGATCTGTATATGATCCTAGTAATTTTAAGCCCATTAGCTTACTGAATATATAGGGCCAGATATTCAAAAGGGTTGCACCATGCGCAATAGGGTTGCGCCTGCGCAAGTCCGAACTTGCTCCATTCTGCGATATTCAGCAGGAGGCAGTTGCACCACAGAAAACATGCTGAGCAACAGCGCCAATGCAAATGAATGCATGCTGAACTGGAGGGAGGAACCATGCATAAACTGCACAGCCCGATATTCAGCCGGGCTGTACGAGTTGTGCAGGCGCAACTCAACCTCGCGCCTGCACAACTTGAGCCAAAAAAAAGAGTTAGTGGCCACCTACAGGTGAGCTGCTGCATTGCAGGGTACAACACAGCAGCTGCCACCTGTGGCTGGCCCTCAACCCACTCTCTCATACCTTCAACCTTTGTCCCCAAATGTGGAACATTGCCTCTCAAAATGTGGAAAGAATGGGCAAAATGTGAACACTTAATCAAATCTTTACATTAGAAGCTCACAACACTGTGAAAATGTTTGCATTTATGTTCAGAAAGTCTGCTATTAATTAAAATTATATATTTTGCATCATTTACTATGGAGTTTTGCTTTAAAATGTTAACACTGAATGTGGGACAAGTCCTCACAATGTGGAACAGGGAGCTTTTGTGAAGTAAAATGAGGAACGTTGCTGGTAATGTGGTACAGTTGAGAGGTATGCTCTCTCTGTGCCTCCCCTCACCAGCCCGATCGTGGGCAGCAATATGTGCCCCCCAACACATCCCTGGTGGTCCAGTGGACTGATAAGCCCAATCGTGGGCTGACGTAATGAAACACCCCCCCACCTCCCGAATATATCCCTGGTGGTCCAGTGGACTGATAAGCCCGATCGCGGGCTGGAGTATTCAAACACCCCACCTCCCGATCATATCCCTGGTGGTCCAGTGGACCGAAAATCCCGATCGCGGGATGTGGTTGGCAACCCCAAACACATCCCTGGTGACCTAGTGTCCCTCCACCCCACCCCACCCACCCATGAAGCCCCACCACCGCCTCCCCCGCAGCCGGCGTGGTGGCAGCATCCCACCCGCCTGCCGCCTGCGCCCACCAATTAACTGGATCACAGGCGCTGCACGCCCATTGGTGCAGAGCAAGAGCCAATGGGCGGGCAGCCCATACCGTACAAGACAGTTCAGTATTGTGAATGAAATTGTGGTGGGGTGGGGGACACTAGGTCACCAGGGATGTGTTTGGGGGGTTGCCAACTACATCCCGCGATCGGGATTTTCGGTCCACTGGACCACCAGGGATATGATCGGGAGGTGGGGGTGTGTGTTTGAATACTCCAGCCCGCGATCGGGCTTATCGGTCCACTGGACCACCAGGGATATATTCAGGAGGTGGGGGTGTTTCATTACGCCAGCCCGGATTGGGCTTATCAGTCCACTGGACCACCAGGGCTGTGTTGGGGGAGACTATTGCTGCCCGCGATCGGGCTGGTGGGGGGTATTTACACTATGCCTGCAACGGGCCAGCGGGGTGGTGGTGGTGGGATTTACGCCTTTTGCTCCACGATTGGGCTGCTGCAGGGGGCATCCTTACTCAACGGCTGCTGTTGGCAGGCGCCAGGCGCAAGTCCTCAGGGATTGGTGACCTGCATGCTAATGGCATGCAAATGGGGCCATAATCAGATGCAAATGGCCCCTGTGCCTTACATGAATTATAGCCCCATTTGCATGTCACCTTTGAATATTGGATTTTGCGATGCTTATGGTACTTGGCGCCACCGCAGTTGAATGCTCCACTTTGTCAACTTGCGGTGGTGATTCCACTGCGCCATGCACAGTGGTTGTGGTTGGGTGATATTCAAAGGAGTTGCTCAATAGCACAACTCCTTTGAATATCGCTTCTGGACACACCCCTCATGCAACTATTTTGCGTGACAAGTAGGGCTTGCTCTATGAATGGCGAGTTTGAATATCCAGCCCATAGTCTACAACCTTGCATGGATTTTACTGGATAAACTTATACATTGGATAAAAGTAACTCAATAGTATCACCATTTCAAGCCGGATTTAGAGAGAACTTCTCACAATCAATAATGTATTCTGTTTAGCCCATTTAATTGAAAAATACATATATATATATATATATATATATATATATATATTCTATACAAACAACTTCATTAATGCATCAGTTAGGGTTCTTCTACAGTGAAAAAAAGGAAATTCAATTTTAGGGTTCCACCCCTGCCACCCACCAACAGGCATTGGGTGTGCACTGGGTTCATCTGTCCCAACTCTCACTCCACCCCATGTATAAACAAGCTGAGGTGGTGCAGTGTAGGAGAATGGGGTAAGAGTTAGAATGATGACCCAATGCACACCCCGATGTCTGTGGTGGTATGGCTGGGGGTGGGGTGCAAGGGGTGGAACCCTAAAATCAAATTTCCTCACTTTTTTCGCGTAGAAGAACCTTAACTGATGCATTAACAAAGTTTTTACATAGAATTTCCTTACTTTTAAGAAAGAATAGAAAAGTAGAATGTTATAAGACGTTGGTGGGAGGCGGCCCTTTGGCCCCACGCCTCACCTAACTTGTAAGTGTTAAGCCACATTATACACCCAATGACTAAAAAGTACATTGACAACAGCAAGGCCACCCACCAAACAAATGTTAATCTAGTAGAGCAATAGAAAACGCTGTCCAGAAAACGTAAAGTGCGCCACACAATATCTCCACAAAAAATACATTGTCCAACACATAAACACCACTGTTGACATCTACAGGGCATGCTGTCGACACCATCCAAATTTCAAGTAAAAGGCCAAGCAGTGTCCGAGATATTACAAGCCAAAATTTGAAATTTTAATTCATCAGAGTAGCACAGTTCAGCACCTGTTGACATTTAACACACACAGCAATGGAAAATTACATGCATGACACTAAGGCTAGGCACCCTATCAATTTCAAGCCACCAGCAGAATCCAAAGCACTGTCTGCAACACGGAAAGTGCACCACCCACTATTTCCAAACAACATTTTCTCCAACACATAAACACCATAATTCACATCTACAGGACATGCCGTAAACACCTCCAAATTTCAAGTAAAAGACCAAACCATTTCCGAGATATTCAATCTTAAAGATTGGTAAAATTTTCCTATCTATTGCATTATAAAAATCTGGCCATCTTGTCCCTATCTCACGATCACAGATGGCAATCAAAGAATCTCATGATCAGAACGAAGCCCCAGAGTAAAACCCACCCTCATTCGCTTCTAGGACACTCCTGGGCTGAGAAAATTGATTTTTTATCTGACCATCTCATCCCTCGCCACAATGCACAATCGTGATTAAAGAATCTCATGATCAAAGAATTTGCAGGTTCGTGATCAAGAATTTGCAGGTTACAAAAAGAATAAAAACTGTTCAAATGTAAAAAATTAAAGAATTGCTGCAAACCACTACCATGGTTCATCAGAGCGAAGCCCCTGAGTAAAACCCACCCTCATTTGTCTTCCTTTTACCTAGGCGAGAAAGGTTTTTTTTTAATCTGGCCATCTCATCCCTCGCCCGCGATGCACGATCGTGATCAAAGAACCTCGCAATCAAAGAATTTGCAGGCTCATGATCAAAGAAATTGCTCACTCATGAGCAAAGAGTGAGGGACAAGATGGCCAGATTTTAAAATAGATTTTTGTAGCCTGGGGTGCTCTAGAAAGTTATATGAGGGTGGGTTTTGCTCAGGGGGCTTCGTTCTGCCCCATCTGAATAAAAAAAACATAAGTTTTTAATATCCCTGATAGTCTAGCAGCCCCCCATCATGATAATATACATAACGATCTCTGTACCCCTGGTAGTCTAGTGCCCCCATGTGTATTTTATTAATATCTCTTTTTATCCCTGGTAGTCTAGTGTCCCCCCATGTGTATTTATTTATATTTCTTGCTTATATCCCTGATAGTCTAGTGGCCCAAAGGACCCCCATTCTTTGTTCAGAAAACATACATATAAATTTTCCATTGACATAATGGGAACTTAAAACTGGCATAACTGTTGAATGCCTTAATATTTTTTCACCAAACGAAAAGCGGTATGTTCGGCAACTAAAGCTCTTTCAAACAAGCCATCTCACAGAGCAGCATGCCACACAACAGCCATGCAGGGCCACGTCCAAAATCCCAAAAGCTGCCTCCAAAAATGGATAATTTTGTATTTTTCAGCGCTTTCGTACGTAAAGACCATAAGTCCGACTGAAACACAGTTTGGCAAATCAACAGATCTACCATGCTCCACCAAATCTCAGGCAAATCCGTTGAACGGGTCCAAAGCTATTAATGCCCAAACTTTTGACTTTAGTATGTAAATGACCGCTGAACCCTAACTATAGTGGCGTGACCGTGCCACTATAATATATATATATATATACATACACACACACATCTATATAAATATATATATATATATATAATATACACACACAGACATATATATATATATATATATATATATATATATTTATACATGCAAAATGAAACTGTATATATTTTATGTAGATTTTTCACATGCTTTTGACTCCATTAATAGAAACACCCTTTGGGAGATTTTATTAAATACGGTTACCCCCCACACACACACTTCTGCTCCTATTTATCTGTTATATACTGCCACGATACTGCAGTTAGATATAGCAAAATGGGGATCTAACTGAATGTTTCCCCTCTAGCAGGGGGGTTAAACAAGGATGCCTTCTGGCACCATCCCTGTTTAATATATACATTAATACACTGTTAGAATATGAAGTAGAAGACAACTTGGATGCTCCAAATACAAATCACCAAATAGCACATTCATTGGCTTATGCCGATTATATCATTCTCCTGTCTCTGTCCAGGACAGGTTTACAAAACAAAATTGATATTTTCACCTAAAAATGCAAACACTTGGAATTAAAAATAAATTTAAACAAAACTGAAATAATAGTGATGGGCTCTAATTATATTAATTATTATAAAACTAAGATCTATACAGATAACCAACTAGTAGAAGTAGTTAATGAATATGTACATCTAGGAATAAAAATGACATCAGGTGCTAAATGGACAAAACATCTAAAAGAACAAAGTACTAAAGCCAAAATAATAGCTAAAGCTTTATTAAAGGTTAATACCCAATACAGAGGGAATACCATAGTACCAGCTCTTAAAGCAGGAGATGCCAAAATAAATCCAGTTCTACGATATGGAGCAGAAATGTGAGGGCCTGAAGATAGAAAAGATACAGTACTGGAAACCCTTTTAATGTATTACTATAAAACCCTGCTAAATTTCCCAAACTCAACGTCTTAACGAATGGTCAGGGCAGAATTGGAAAAGATAAAAATAAATAATATAAAAGAAATACACTAATTAAGTTACTGGATGAAAATAATTAACAATTTTGATAATTTTCTCCCAAAATATGCTTAGAAGAAAAAGAAATTGGGATACTAAAGGATTATATCAAATTTTCTCTGTATGTTCAAATGGTACTAAATAAGCAACCTACAACATTTATGGAAGTATACAGAAAGGAAAAATAACAATAGCACTCAATATAAAGAATTAAAAAAATATATATATGTATATATAAAGTCTTTAGCAGGAATAGGATATGACAACCATAAAAATCAAAATGTGCATTATGGTACAAACACAATAAGACTGACCACTTCCTAGAGGAATATTTGACTCTTCCTATTTCTATGGAACAAAGAAAAACATAACATGGGCAAGATTTGAGTTAATCTTATGAGGATGGCCGCCGGGCTGGGCTGGCTGTAAGCAGTACTGAGATGTTGCTGTGGTTGTTTTGAGTTTTTTTTTTCAAGTTTGCTCATTTTTTGCGTTGTTTGCATTATATCTATTTTATTTTTTTATGTTGTTATTCGCGTGTTATTTTATGTTACGTTATCGCTTTTAACGTCATTTTTACCATTTACCATCTCTGATTAAAATCTGGTAGATTTTTCTATTTTGGCTGTGATCTGCTGATTTTTCTCACGATATTGAGCGCTTTGCTCAGAGAGTGAGCCGAAACATCAGAAAACCTTTTTTTGCCTGAGGTATTTTGAGTCGGGCAGCAGATGGGACCGTGTGACTGAGATTTGGAGTTTGAAAGTGGAGTGAAAGACTGTGGGAGATGAAGGAGTTGGCAGCTGGTTTTGCTGTGGATTGAAAGAAGTGAAGAGGCGAAATTAGAGAAGATCCTGTCCGGTAGCAGGTGCTAAGTAAACTGTTGGAGAGGAGTTTTTTCCCAGTCCTGGCCCAAACCTAGTCGTGTATTGTATGTCTGCTACTGTTGGGTGGCTGTTCCTACAATACTTCCGTTTGCCTGTTCGGCAGCGGTGGGCTGCCGGGATATTGAATGGGTCTAGGAAGAGGTTTGGGGCTGGGTGAGACTCCTTAGTGACTGGTAGTTTACCTAGAAATTCAAACGTCTGTACTGTGATAGATGCCCGATTTGCCGGGTGAAGAATCTGTTGAAACAGAGTTTTGTCTTCCCAGCTACTTTGTTTGTGACTCTGCCTTTTCTCCTCTCAGTTAGTATACTGACGGTCAGTGTGTGTGATTAAGTTTGAAAATCTGGACTGTGGATAAAAGACCTGCTCCTGAAATACAAGGCTGTGTAGTCGAGAAGATCACTGACTTTTCTGGATTGGTTACTTGAACCTGAACCTGGGGGGTACCACTGGTGGGATTTGGTGTGCGGACTGGACCCACTGTTGTCGGAGGATTAGCAGCGGGTGCAGGGGCCTTGTGGGTCTTGGGGGGGAGCTGAAGAGCTTGTCCCTCACCCAGATCTGATTCATTCAGATCCCTGCTGGTGTTCCTCTCGGGGGACGGTTTGGGGTTTGATATTGGAGAGGTTAAGAACTGGAACAAGGAGCGGCATTTTGATATGTAAGTCCATTGACCTTTGAGTTTGTGGAGAGTAATATCAGAAAGTGAGCTGGTGAGATCTCTACAGCCTAGTAAGAACGTTTCTTTTATTTTCCTGCTTGATGGACTGTTTCTTCTTTAAGACAGTTTAAAGGATTTATTCTACTCCCTGCCTGGAGGACAATATGAATGTTTTTCTCTCACAGACAGTTTAGTGACATATTGGGAACATTGAAAGTGTTTTGCTTTCTTTTTAAAGATTATTTATATATTATATCCCGAATTGTACTACTGAAGTGAGAGTTTGGTGGGGGGATATTTGTTTCTGGTGAGGTGAGAGCTCCCAGAAGTTATAAACTGTTTTGAGAGAATTGTGGTATTTCTCAACCTTGTTGTAATAATTGTTTTTGTTTTTATTGATTTTATATTTGTTTTGTGGTGTATGATTGAGAGTTGAGTGGTTGGGTGCATGGTGTTGTGTTATTGGTTTGAAGTTAGTGTGTATATTTTTGTGTGAAGATGTGTTATGGAGTTATTCGGATGGTCAGGCATTATTCCTCCCAGCTCAAGGACCTCCGCCTTTAATTGCCCCCATTATCCCCGGAGGTATACAGATGCTGTAGGGCTCTGGAGATTGTGAGAAGGAGGAAGGTGGAGGCTGGACCTGGAGGAGGAATGGAAAAGAGCAGACTGATTGGGATAGTGGGGCGAGAAGATGCCCTGGGGTGAAATGGGTTCAGGAAAGAGGTCCCCCTTGCCAGATTCCCATGCCCAAGGGCTCTGCTTGCAGCAGACAGGTAGCTTGGTCTTCACTGGCAACTCATCCAACTTGGACGGTGTTATGTAATGCCAGGTCCATTAAAAACATAACTGCTATAATAGCTGATCTTGTCGGATCATCGGACCTGGCATGCATCACTGAGACCTGGCTGGATGATAATGCTGGCCCTGTTTTGGCTTCAGCTGTACCAGTCGGGTACTCAGTGATACACCGTCTGAGATTGGATCGTGGAGGTGGGGGTGGAAATCTGTTTTAGAATGGAACTGAGCCTGATGGAGGTACCAGTAGGAATTACCAACTCCTTTGAATGTATCCTGGGTGAGAGTGTGGGGTACCGGATGCTTCTCATTTACTGTCCACCAGGTAATGGGAATGTTTTCCTACGGGAAGTCACAGACTTCATGGTCGATATGATATTGGGATCCTCCAGATGGCTGATCCTGGGGGATCTCAATGCCTGGGTCGATGATGAACTCTTCCAGTTTGGTCGAGACTTCCTCCAGCTAATGAATTTGCTGGGCTTCACACAGGTTATTTCCTCCTCTACCTATACAGATGGACATTTCTTTGGACTTGGTATTCCTCCTGGGGAAGGAGATATCTGATTTGGTGGTGGAGCCAGTCAGATGGTCTGACCATCACACCATTAGGTTCAGTTTCTTGGCCCCCCCGGTTGGTTGGCCCCTACGGAGATGGTCTGGTACTGCCCTTTGAGGGGTGTTACCCCAGAAGACCTGATGGTGGTACTGGATCTATCGAGTTTGCCAAGTGAATGCATGGATCCTGAGGACCTGGTTCTTGCCTATAATAAGGCAGTAGTAGGGGCCCTAGACTCCATTGCTCCTGTATGTGTTCGACCCCTCACCCTTCGCCCCAAGTCTCCTTGGTTTGATGAGACTTTGAGGGAGTTGAGGAGAGTGGGAAGAAGTAGTAAAATTTAGTAGTAGTAAAATTTATTTATACAGAAATTTTGCCATTAGGGCTCAAAGAATCCCTATTTACAAGGCAATCCTGTGTAAAGAAGGCTTGAGAGATGTTGTCGGAAATCGGGTCTGGAGTGTGACACGCTTAGTTTGATGGACCATTATCATGTTTATCAATCAGCAATCACCCATAAGAAGGCAGAATTCCTGTCCAGGGAAATTGCTGCTGCACAAAATCAACCAGCCCAGCTCTTTCGGACCGTGGACAGACTGTGCAATCCACTCTGTCTGCAGCCTGAGAGAGCATTTTCACAGGAACGGTGTGAGGAGTTTGCTTGATTCTTTGAGGATAAGGTTGCCGCAGTCAAGTCCGATCTCCTTCCCTCTCTCTCAAACAGGAGTTGTGGTGGTTGGCAGGAGATGTCAGACACCTAGTTTGTGTGGTTTGACTTTGACTGACCCACAATCAATGACATAATGATGATCGTCCAATCACTGCGACCGATCAACTGTAGTTTGGATCCGGGCCCCACCCGCCTCTTAGTAGGATGTGTGGATAAAATCGGCCCTATCCTTGCCGAGACAGTCTGGTTGTCATTGGAGAAGGGGATCTTTCCTGACCCCTTGAAGGAAGCCGTGATTAGGGTCCTTCTAAAAACCCTCCTTAGACCCGGAATGTCTGGCTAACTATAGGCCTGTCTCTAACCTGCCTTTTTGTAGGTAAGGTTATTGAGAAGGTGGTTAGCTTGCAGCTGGACAATCATTTGACCAGCCACAATGTCTATGATTCTCTCCAGTCTGGATTTAGGAAAAGACATAGTACCGAGACAGCCCTTGTTAGAGTACTAAATGACCTCCTAATAGCGAGAGATCGAAAGACTCGCTCCATCTTGGTCCATCTTGATCTCTCGTGCATTTGATACTGTTGATCATGGGGTTCTTTGAGCGCCTATGGGTTATCTGTGGGCTATCTGGTTTAGTCCTCAGTTGGTTTCGATCATTCCTTGAGGGTAGGACTCAGAGGGTGGTGTCTGGGACTTTTTCCTTGGCATCACTCCCCTATCCTCTGGGGTGCCGCAGGGCTCTATTTTAGCACCCATGTTATTTGCGGTGTATATGCTGTCATTGGGAGCAATCATAGGGCAGTACAGCTTGAGTTTTCACTGCTATGCAGATGATACTCAGCTGTACATGTCCTTTGTGCCCAACCAGGGTGATGCTGTCTCAGTCTTTAGTAACTGTCTTACCAAGATTCAGGACTGGATGATTGTGAGCTGGTTGCAGTTAAACCCTGAAAAAACTGAGGTGTTGGTTGTGGACCCAGGCCACCGAGGGGCGGGTTTGCTGACCGGGTCATCTTCAGGTCTTCGTCTTGGGGGGACCCAGTTGGCGACCTCAGACCAGGTGCGGAACTTGGGTGTTATATTTGATGACTGTCTGACCCTTAAACATCAGGTGTCAGCCGCTGTCAATACTTCCTTTTACCATCTGAGGAATATAGCCCGAGTGAAGCATCTGGTTCCTGTTGATGACCTTCCAACATTGGTCCACGCCTTCGTTACCTCCTGCTTAGACTACTGCAACGCCCTGTACCTAGGGCTACCGGGGGTAGATAGTCAGCCATTTGCAGCTGGTGCAGAGCAGCGGGCGGCCAGGCTTTTGACTGACAGGTAGGGACAAATCGCCTGCCCTCCGTGGACTGCACTGGCTGCCAATTCAATGGCGAATCACCTTCAAGGTCGGTCTTCTGACCTACAAGGCCCTACACGATCAGGGACCTAGTTACCTGTAAGATCTTCTTCATCCCTACTGTCCTTTCCATCGGCTCCGATCCACCGATGAGGATTGCTAGATTCCCAGGGTTCATTTAAAGACATCAGGGGCAAGATCTTTTAGTTTTATGGCCCCAACCCTGTAGAATTCTCCACCTCATCGGGTGAGAGAATGCTTGACTGTCCAAAGCTTTAAGTCAGCCCTAAAGACTTATTTAATTTAGCATATCCAGACTTTTAAAATATATTTATGGATTGATTTTAGGAATTTGTTTTAATTTTATGTATTGATCCGTTGTAAAAGCGCCTTGGTTTTGGAAAGGCGCTTCTTAAAAATAAAGTATTCATTCATTCATTCATTCATTCATAATCACAGCTAAGTACATTGGGCCTGATTCTCAAAGGGATATGCCTGGCGTAACTTGACTTGTGCCAAGAAAATGGTGCAAGTAGCACATTACACCAGGAGGTGTGACATTCGGTATTCTGCAAAGCAGCCTGCATTGTGCCAAAGTGGACTTACGCCACCAGTTATGTCCTAAACCCCTGCAACATGGTGCTAGGGGGTCAACGGCAGCTGTTGTGCCCTATTCTGAAGGAAGCAACACGGTCCCCAATGTCACTATTCTAGAAGACCCCCGGTGGACATCCCTCAATGTAAAGTTACACCAGCAAATAGCTGGTGTAACTTGCATCCACCAGTGTTGTGTGCCGGCGGCCCCGATCCACCAGTATGTGCCACCCCAGCCCCATCCCTGCCCCACTATACAGCCACGCAGGGCCAGAGGAACACCCCCACCTACTGTAAGAGCCCCAAGGCTAAAGGAACCCCTCTACCTGCTGTAAGAGCCCCTGCAGGGCTAGAGAAGACACCCCCTGCCTGCTGTAAGAGCCTCACAGGGATAGTGGACACCCCCACTGTAAGTGCCCCAAGGATTCCCCTGCCCTGTCCCGACCCACACCCCAAGTCATCCGTATACTGTACAGTATGTACAGTAGGCATATCATAATTCCCTGGTAGTCTAGTGGCCCCCACCTGACAGACACTGTTCCCCCGTGACCCATACCCCCAGTCGGCGACAGTCAAACCCACCTACACCACCACAGCCAGCCACTGACTGAGCTCCCCTAGGAGTGCATACTGTAATAAGTACGCACTCAGGGAATTACTGCAGCTGTCATTCTCTGAGTGCATACTAATAACAGTATGCGCTCCTAGGGGAGCACAGTCGGCGGCTGGCTGTGGTGGTGCAGGTGGGTTTGGCAGTCAGTGGCTGGGTATGGGTCACAGGGAGGGGGAGCATGGTGGTCTTGCACTGTCAGGTGGGGGGCCACTAGACTACCTGGGAATTACAGTATGCCTACTGTACATACTGTACAGCATAATGGATGACTTGGGGTACAGGTCAGGATCTCGAGGCTGGGAGCCTTGGAGCACTTACAGTGGGGGTTCTCTGACTAGCGGGCTTTGCTCTTCTGGGGATCAGGGCATGGGAGGGGCACTGCATCCTGCCCGACAGTGGTTGCGGCTTCATGGCGAACATGCCAGGTATGTCCTCTGTTCAGTGTACCTGGTTAGATGTCGCAAGTCACAGGATCTTAGCCACAGGGACCCTGCCCCATCTAGAACTGGGCACAGGGTCCTTGCCACAACTGAGTTTGGTGCAAGTTGCCTTTGGCGGTGACTTGTGCCATTCTTCTAGAATCGGACCCATCTATTTTAATAGATGCATCTTCTCTGATACACAAATAAAGGATAAATGTCCTTGCCACTGTACAAAGGGGTTCTAGAGGATTTAAGGCACATAATCATCAATTGCCCACTATATGTGGAGGCAGTATAGTGCAGTGGGTTAAGGCTCGAGCTGCAGATCTGGAGACCTGGTTTGAATCCCACAGCCACCTAGATGCATACTGTGTGATCCTCAGCAAGTCACAACTTCTTGTGCTCCCAGGTCACATCTGGAAACAAGCTTTGGTTTAGTGTGCTACTCCTGGTTAAAACAATGTTCCCTTCCTATTTCCCCACATACTAAACCAAGAAACCTGTACCTTGCTCAGATACATATGGTCTATGCAAATATAATGGATGGGAAGCCCTTACTTTTAACTGAAATCAAGCAGATTACAACCTTGTTATGCCATCGATATGACATCACTCCGTTGTTATCCTTTCTTGAGTAGGTCATATCAGTGGTATAACAAAATGGAATGTTCACAACAATCAATGTTCCATAAAGCAATTTAGTAAAGTAAACAAGCAATAAGACACGATGAG
Source organism: Neoceratodus forsteri (assembly GCA_016271365.2). Taxonomy (NCBI): domain Eukaryota; kingdom Metazoa; phylum Chordata; order Ceratodontiformes; family Ceratodontidae; genus Neoceratodus; species Neoceratodus forsteri. Next base: position 1,199,107,443 of record CM057452.1, read on the forward strand.
GTGTGGGTTATCTTCTGACAAGAGTATGCCCAGGTGCGTTATTAGACACGAGGCACTTGTGCCGAGTGCCTTATGCACCTGGGCATGCTCTTATCAGGAGATAACCAACATCTTGGAGTGTCTTATTGTGCTTTTAAGATGGGTTACCCTGTAAAAAAAGTTAATTTAAAAAAATGCTTCTAAAAAATGCATATAAAAATTAAAATTGATATCAGTGATAAAAACAAAAAAATAGTCCTTGTCATTTACTGCATTTTAATGGAAAATTGGCTATCTTTGATTAAAATGATGTAGGAAGCTATACTGTGTCCCTGTTCCTCATATCCACTCTACCTCCCCCCCATACACACACAGTTTTTCAGAAGATGCTTTTTGTTTTTTTATGGGCGAGTAAACACATTTTACTTACAGTTGCGGGAGCAAGCGTGTTCATAGCGAGACCCTATTCAGTGCTCTTTTGATAGTGCTTCCCCACTCTCATTTTTGGCTGTTCATTCTGACATTCGATTAAAAGCTGGCATGTGTTAATTAGAATGCGTGAATTATTTTAACATTTCTTTGCTTAAAATGTCTTTGTTTGCTTTGATTTATGCCAAAAGGTTGGCTGAGTAGGAGCGAGCATGTCTCTCAGGAGTCGCCATACACGCACGTTTCTGGGTTCACATTTGTTAGCGTTATAGCTAAACGTTTGCAAGTTCACATTTGTTAACGTTAAAACGTTAAATGCAGTATTTCTGTTTGAAAAATAAAGTTTCTTCACTTTTTTTCGCACTAATGTGTTGCAGGTTTAGTGGGCGGGAAAATGTCTCGGTGATGAGAAATGTTGTGATCAAAGCTGCAGATAGTGGGCATCAGTATAACATGTGGAAATAAACAGAGATTATGGTCAGAAAAACATTTTTTATTGACAGGAAAGCAGTAATATGAACTGTAGATGGTGGCACGAGGAATGGAACAGTGTCTGGGAAAGCAGTTTGAAGTCAGGCAGGTTATTGATATTTGCTGTGGTGAGTTCAGCTGGGGAAGAAAAGTGCTGGTTGGCATAGATATCGACTGATAAGGATACAGGTGAAAGGTCCTTTCAGCCAATCAATTTAAAGGATTTTCTTTACCCATTTTATAAAGTAATTTAAACCACGATAACACAATCTATGTAGCCCATGCACTATAAAATATAATGTATGGTCTTTGGTTAACAACCATACTGAAAACAATACTTAAAGATCAACTGCCCCATCTTGTTGTTTATCTTTAGGTTCTTACCTATATCGATAGAGTTTGACTTTAGGGTTCTCGGTGTCATTGAGTCAGATTTGACTAATTAACTTGTTTTAAACCGTAATTAAAATCCACGATACTGCTTTTCACCGCAACAGCGCTGACTGCTTGTGTGACCGACCTTTCACCTCACGCCAAGTCAGTGACTTAAATTTGTCCGATTTGGCTAGAGTCTTCCTGGGAAATTTAATTGTCAGACTGTGTAAATGGCATCCTTCGATGCTGAGGCAGAAACAGACAATATTCATGTATTTCTGCCTGTTGATCCCTTTGAATCTGAGCCTCGTGTACCAGTCAGGAGATCATCTTCTCCTGTTGATAGTAGCACCTTTGCTGAAAGTGTAATTGGAAGCAGTGTCGAGGTGCTATTATCACAACCAGTCGGTGAATGGTCAGTGATAAATTAGTTTGTGTGTACTTCTGCAAATATTCCCTACAGATTTCTTATTAAAAAATAATGTTCAATAACAGGGTATGATGTGCACTGTAAAGTATTGATAGTTTTGTTTTTATCTTAGCCGCCCTGATTGATTTTTGTGACTTGGAGTTTGAGGTAGTCATGCGAGGTGTACTGCAATGGAAGGATAGTTGGATGTGATGCTTGTAAAGTATTACATCCTCTGTCCCTTCTGTGATTGTTTGCAGCGGTCTCAAACTTCATAATCCGTGATCTGTGTCAGTAAGTAACATGATGATACTGCTTACTCCAATTCTGCTGTGGTACTGTACATGTGTTCATATTGAGTATTCTGAATGCAGCCGTTATTTACCTGCTGTGACTCTTCACTTCCAATGACTTAGTGCTGTACAGAAATATATTTTTAATTTTCTTTTCTGATGTAACACCATACCACCCCTGATCAATGTATAAAATATTGTCTTGCCCATCACCATCTCCTTCTCCAATTTGATTGTTTGTTTTGTAGTTATTATCAACATATTCCCTTGAACATGACTGTTACATGCTGATTGTGTTTGCCTTCTCCAGCGAGATCATGACAGGGAACAGCACAGTTGAAGTGTTAAATAATCATGTAATGAAGGTCCCAGCTGCAATGGCAAGCCTCACCCTGCGGCAGATAGCATGTGAAGCGGGGTCACACCAGGAGAGGAGGCTGCAGAGAGGAACTGGGCCACATTAGTGGCCAGGGACAGCTTCAGTGGACATTACCACAATCAGAGGTAGGAGGGAGGAGGCAGCGGAGCATCAGGAGGCCGTGGGCAGAGGCCAGGATTCCCACAGGAGCCAATCAAAGAGGCAGAGGAACTTGAAGTTCACTTTTCTCCACCGTCCTGCACCACCTCCATTATGAAATGGTTCATCTGATCCACTCCCAGGAGTGGTTACACTGAACAGGCACAGGCAGAGATCATTTGAATAGGCGGGCAGAGGGAGAACTTTTGGGTGGGTTCTACTCGCGCCTGCAGGCAGGGTCGGCTCGGCTGGAGGGACACTGCATATAGGCACCAGGATACCAAGACTGTGCAAGGAGGTGCTGTGTCCCACATCACAATCAAAGGTACTGTGACACTTAATGGGTCCGCTACAGCTATGTGTTCTGTGCCTCTAAGGGCATATTAACAGATGTGGCCTGGGGTGCATCCAGGAGTCCTATAGATGGGGATCTCAAGTCAGCTGAAAAAGAAAAATAATATGCCGGTGGTATGGTGGCCTGCCTAGGCCCCTAGAAAATTTGTAACAATCTGGTGCATTCTGGAGGGGATTATTTTTTTTTGTTTGTTTCTGTTTTTGCTCCTCTACTCCCCCTGGCCAACCACTCCTTCAGGTCCCTCATGATCCTTTCCATCTGCCTACCTCTCCCCAGTGCTGACTCCTACCTCAGATTGTGAGCAGCCCAGGGGTAACCCAGCGTATCCCTTCGCTGGTTGGGTCCCCCTCCTCCCAGAGTGAAGGCACCGGTGGGGGCAGGCCAGAGCAGTAGGCAATTGTCCCCGCGTGTCGCTGAGGTGGGCTGGTCATGAGACTTGGCGGCAGCGGGGAGCTGGAGACTATCATCTGGCTAGCCAGGGAGCTATTTCCTGGTTTCTCCCGGAGAGATGCATGCCACCGACATCAAGGCATATGCCGATGTCCGCCCCTTTCTTAGCAATCTGGACCCTGACGTCCTGCTGTGCTCCTGGCCTCCGCCAGGGGCCAGCAGGTGCCCAGTATGCATTCCCATCCTCCCCCTGGAGAAGGCGAGGTGTGTCTCTATATGCTCCAATCCTTCTCCCCCGGCCGGCCCTCCAATGACCAGAGTCTGTTCATGAACCCAGGTCGCCAGCAGAAATCCAACCGCTGCATCAAAGTGCTGGCTGGAGGATATTTCTAATAGAATTTCTACCCATTTCCTCCATACCCATGTTTTGTGAGTTGTATCCTAGCACCATCGCCAGAGTCCCCACAGTCAACATGACAGTATCTTGGCCAAAATACCCTCCCAACCCAAAAACTGAAACAAAATACCAAAAGACTGAAGCTGGGAAGCAGCACATCCAACACACATAAAAATGAGTCAAGTTGAAAGAAACTTGGTGATAAAGATGAATTACAGACAAATTAAATGACAATCCAGGTAAAGAAGTTCACAAATGTCACTCACTGAAGCACATTATGATACAGTATTACCATAAATCCAACTGATCCTAGTTTGTCTTGCAGTACACATTAACCTTTCCCCCAACCTTAGCGCAGTGAAAAAAAAAAAATACAAGTATAGAAATATGGGAAAAAAGTCTGCACTATTCACATTCTATTTTTCTGCACCTCAAACATTGTCTCCTCTCCCACTGAACTTCACAACTCCCTGTTGTTCGTTATTATCCGTATTGAAACCCTTCACTGTAGTGACCTTTGCCACATACTTCTGCAGGCTGGTCCAATGCTTAATCAGTTGCTCAGTGAACTAATGCTTCATCATGTTTCTCCTAAAATCCCTACCTCCATTTTCAATCCAACTCATGTGGTCCTAATATATACCTTTCATAGAAACATAGAATTTGATGGCAGATAAGGACCGCCTGGCCCACCCAGTCTTCCCATTTCCCTACCTAATGGATAAGCTGCATATCCTACTTAACCAGTAGCCTACTTCCTCCTACCCCTAACCCCTAGAATTGGCTTAACTCTGTCCTATGCACAACTGAATTCCCCACTATTTTCGACACCACAACCTCCTCAGGAAGGCTGCCGTGCATCCACAACCCTCCGTGCAAAAATACTTCCTCACATTACCTCTGATCTGTCCCCTTCTATCATCAAATTGTGCCCCTTGTTCTTGCACACCTCTTTTCTGAAAGATGCTACCCTCTTGGACTTTGTTGATTTCCTTGAGGGATAACAACTTCCTGTTTTCTACTGGTGATGCCTCTTCCTATTCATGCCAGTATCCCCCCATCCATCCTTACTGCCCTCTCACATTGCTTGCCCACCTTTAGGTCATCTGATATGACTACCCCCAGGTCCATTTCCATTTTTGCTGTTGTTAGTATCTCACCACCCATGGTGTACTCTTCCCCTGGGTTTTTGTTGCCCAGGTGCATTACTTTGCACTTGATAGCGTAGAATGTAAGCTGCCATACATTTGACCATTTCTCCAACCTTACCAAGTCCCTACTCATCCTTTCCACCCCAACTTGTGTATCAACCCTGCTGCAGATCTTTGTGTCATCTGCAAAGAGACATACTTTTCCTTTCAGTCCCTCTGCAATGTCACTTATAAAGACATTAAAAAGGACCGGACCCAGTACTGAATCCTGCAGTACCCCACTATTAACTCCCCTTTTTTCAGAGTGCACTCTGTTTACTATTGCCCTCTTTGTCCTGTTCTCTAGCCAATTCTTTAGCCACATTACCACCTTGGGACCCACTCCCAGGCTGACCAGCTTGTATATTAATTTTTTGTGTGGGACTGTGTCAAATACCTTGCTAAAGTCTAGGTAGGCCATGTCCGCAGCACCTCCTTGATCTATTACTTTGGTCACCCAGGCAAATAAATGTTTTAGATTCATCTGACATGACCTTCCTGCTGTGAATCCAGGCTGCCTTGTGTCCAGTCCCCCTGTGGCCTCTAGGTACTCATCAATTCTTTCCTTCATAAGTAATTTCATCATTTTTCCTATCACTGAGGTCAAAATAAGAGGTCTGTGGTTTCATACCTCTGCCCTGTTCCCACTTTTGTGAAGTGGAATCACATCTGCCCTCCTCCACACCCTCAGGTACCACCCCATTCTCCCATGATTTGTTAAAGAGGGTAGTCAGTGGTGTCACTAGTTGTATCCTTAGTTTTCTTTAGAATTCTGGGATGAATCCATCAGGCCCCATTTCTTTGTCCACCTTCAGTTTGAAGAGTTCTTTCATAACTCTTTCTTCTGTGAATTGGCTGGTATCAACCCCAACCAGAGTGTTTCTGTTGTTTGGTCTAGGTACCTCCCTTCTTCACTTTAGGAATACTGAGCAGAGATGTTTGTTTAGTATCTCTGCCTTTTCACAGTCACCCTCTGCCCACCCCTCCCTTCATTAAGCCTCACTATCCCTTCCTTGGTATTCCTTCACTCCCTGATGTACTTATCAAAGGTTTTATCCCCTTCTTAAATGAACTGGCTTTCTTTTCATCAGTTTGGTCCTTTGCTTCCTAAAATTAATCTGTCCCCACTTTATTGATCACCTTTACATACTTGAAACTTTCCATCATGTCCCCTCTCTCTTCCTTGTCTACATAGGATAGACACCCAGTTCTTTCAACTGTTATAATATGTCTTCACACTTTGCCCATGCAGAGTTTTACTGACCTTTCCCTGCTCACCTTCAGTGTTACCTCCATCATGACTTAGGCCCTACTCCGCACCTCCTGTCCCGCCAGATCCCTCGGATCTCGATAACTCCAATGAAGGGTTGCCTTCATCCAGGATGTGCTATCTACAGTATTGAGTTCTGGGATGGGGTGGTGGGGACAGTGGAGAGGCAAGGCCAACACTGGGAGTGTGGACTAAGGTTGGGAGGCACCTGCACCTATCAATGGGAGGATGTTTTCTTACATAAGTTCCTCCCCATGACACAGTGTGCAATGGTTGTCTATGCATATCTGCCCACTGACATCCTGCCGTCACCAACCCTCTGTACATGCCCTGCTACTGAGTGTCCCCGGTCTCTGCCAGGTGACGCTACTGAGCTCAGGCCCCCGTATCTCACCCCAGGAGAAGAGTGCAGTCCACTGGATGTTTGATCTTCTCCTCCAATGTCGACCCCTGTCATCCCTAACTCGAGAGGGATCAATAATACATTTTTTTAACAAATTCATGCTACATACCTATATTCCATGAATACCTTATACACTAGTCTGAAATAAAAAGTTACATAGTACAGATAAAGTGTACTGTATCATTTCAAATCTGCTGGATGCTGTCCTATAAAATGTGTGTTATCATTGTCACAGGTGCAACTGCTCTGTGTGTCAACCGATGCCAACACTGGAGGAGTGTCGATGCTGCTATTTCTACATTCAAATTCGGATAAAGATGGATCGGTTTCCAGACATGCGGTGTATCACTGAACATCTTGGATTCCAATCTCTGTGCTTGGATGAATATGTCCTGGAGGAGGCCTTATATGAAATCATTTACTTGGATGGTCCTGTCGGGGATGATGAAACAACTGAACAGTACGTAATACTGTCGTGTCATATACTGACATATTTAAGCAATGAGGCATGACAGGGTGTGTGTCATTAATAAATAACATCACACCTCAGGTGGGTTGAAGCATGAGGCCACAGGCCAAGTGTTTCCGCCACACCTAGTTGTGATGTTATTCAGTGACGAAGCACACCCTGGAGTGCCTTATTGCGATTATATTTTCCTACTGTAGTGAGTGGTCCTGTGACAGTGGCTATGCCAATCTAACCCCCCAACCCACCCGCGAACATGCATCACCGAGGAAGGACGCACCCACTGATTTGAAACAGTTACAGGCTGGCTTAATCCTCTTCTCGCAGTGACTGGTCGTGTCAGACCTCAGTAGCCCAGTAGTGTAGATCCCACCACTTAGCAGATACTACACAGGAAATGATGTCTCATGCAGCAACGACTGTCCCTGTTTTATGTGCTATATTGTGTGCAGTAGTCCAGCACAGTGTCATCTGCACTGTTTCCCTGTAGGCCTGCATGCTCCATTCACCTGCTGCACTGGAGTATGTCTCTGTTGCACACCTAGCCTGTTATGTAGCATCCTGCTGAGTGCACCTCAGTCCGATGAGGTGAGGTACATCATGGAGGAGACAGAATCAAGTGAACTCCAGCAGGGAGATCAACACTGCTACCTGTGACGTCTGTTGGGCGACCTCTGTTCTTGCTCACACCTGTTGGGACTTCTACAGCCGTCTGTGCATGGACTTTTGTGGCTTTTGTGGATTTAACAAGAATACTGTGGACTATTGTGCTGCATGTGATTGCTGTTTCCACATGAATTCTGGTGGTTTGTGCCACATCTCAAGTGAGTTTTAAATTAATAAAAGTCCTTTTGAATGATATAAGCACCTCGGTCTTTTGTCCATAATACGAGCTGATTTAGAGTAAAATGCTTTGAGCAGGTGCCGGTTTATATTGCTTTTTTACCTGTTGCTCTGTATCCTGGTCTGTCGAGTTTCACCATGACAGGGTAACTTGGTGATTTCGACATACTGTGTAATGGGTAGTGTTACTTATCTCTTTCTCTCCACAGCGTGTGGGCTGTTTCAGTGTTTAGCTGGCAAATGTGCTGCACAGAGATAGTGACAGTACCCGTTACAGAGCTTGTCAAAATTGCCGAGTGTACCCAGCAGCAATCATACACAAGTGTGGACATGACTTTGCAATGCAGTCCAAAAGGGAACATTTGATCCTTTCCACATGACATCAACATTACTGTGACCGGGGTGCCTGCATGCAATATAACGATCAAGAGGTCGCTATCAACACTGTGTTTCCTGTATGGTTAGTGGTGTGGCATCTAGTAGCTACTCCCTTTCTGTCAGAGTGTCCGGTGTTAAAAGTAGAAGTTGTATGTTCTAAATGACCATCAATTATCCATGTGTTTTTAATAAAACATACATAACGTGTTGTCTTACTTTTTTGGCAGATTATATCGTCATTTTGCATACCGCAAATTTACTTTTTGGGTATTCAAGAGGCTTGGAAGAGGGAACCGCAGAATCTTGCCATCGTGTGTGGTACATGCAATACGTCAAAGATTTCTGTCAGAAACTTACACTGATTTTAGGCACTATGGTTACTGACTATTTTACTGGAATATTATTTCATCAGTAATGCAACAACTTACAGTCTCAATGTACAATCCGAATATAAAATGTTGATTATTGACAATTATCATATTTTCTTGTCATATTGAACTTTTTGAAAAATAAAATTTAAGAACTTAAAGAACACTGTGATTCGATTAAAAATATTCATAAATGAACAGTGACCAATCATTGTGTTAACAGTTAATTCAATATTAAAAGCTGTAACAAACATGAGATACAGATGACGCCAGTAGCCACTGATTTTACTCAATTACTTTCATGAAATACGCTCATAAACTGTAATGCTGCTGTATGTGATATTTGTTGTACTCAATTAACTTTCACAGTGAGGAGTACCATAAGGCTGCACCTAACAGTTCCTTCAATAGTTCATATGATAATTCTGATGTATAATCTTTAATGATGATCACTGGACTACTTGGCTAACCTTCATGATGACCTGTTGTCACACATTATTACCAAGATGATAATTTTAGCAGGGCAGCATAAGTAAATCCTGTAAGCCAATGTCTCATTTGACATTCAAATAATTGTTGATGTGACTTGACGTACATTGTGAGCAGCAATGGCATCCTTAACAGTGCAAATCACATATCACCGTTCACGTCCGCTGATACTGTGCTGTAGAATTAAAGGCAATGAGACAGTCAGTGAGTGTCAAATGTATATATAGTGTATGTTAGAATGTTGTTATGGATAGAAATCCATAAGTAGAATGGAGTTGTTATGCTGCAGTAGTTATGTCATCACAGCTGTTATGCTGCACTATCTATGTCACTACTGCAGCACAACAACTTGGAATGCTGCCACATAGATGCTTTCCTCAATCCAGTTAAGCTGGAAGTTGCATTTTTTTAAAAACTTGAACTGCAAGAAACATCTGTAGCACACTGTGTCACTTAAACATTTTTTTTTAATTTCTATTCTCTGCTGATTTCTCCAGCTGGTTTTGTGTGATTTTCTATACTGTGACTGTCCCACACTATAAAAGATTGAGTATCAGCAGTCATACACAAACAAGGAAAATCATGTATCTTGACATTCCCTTGGTAACAGAGTACCTCCTCGAGCTGCGCTCGAGGTCATCTGTTACCAAGGAAACCTCTCGATAAGAATACCCTTGTTATGTATGACTGCTCATACACAATCCTCTAAATAATGCATGTACAGTGTATATTGATCCTTGTTTTCCATCAGTTTACAACCTGATACTACCATCGTAATGACATTAGTATGCTGCAAACATTGCTTAACTTTGCAATAACTATGGCATGACATAATTGAGCGTCGCCACCTTTCAAAATTACTGGACATGAAAGGTGATGTGATACTTGGATATTCCTGCAAAACACACACATAGGAAAACATTTCTTTTTTAACTACATTATGTTGTCTTTCCATACTCGATAAAATACAATGCCTGAATAACATTGGTCAACTACGGATATAATAACCACTTGCGGTGGTCATGCGCTCTCGATGTTTACTTTGCTTGTCCTGGAAACCACATGAGGTGATTACATTGTGGTTAACCTCTGTTACTCAGTCATTATCCACAATAGAAACATTTTGCAGACAGTAAAACTGTTGTCTGAGTTACCAATAATACTGATTATAGATCGATGGAGCTCTCCCGACCAATCACAGCGGTCCTGTACCCTGTGCATGAGGCACTCTCATTCTGTGAATAGCATCTCACACACAGATGCCCTACAAATGGGCATATTATGGGAATTTCCAATATATTATTGACTGCTTTCAATCAATAATATTTTAATATGTCCACTGTCGCCACTGGTTGGTAAAACCTACTGGTTTTACTTGCCGTCAGCTTGAGCCACAACAACTCATGGGCAGGTTGCATAGGGTAGTCTCAAGGATATTTTCCTCTGACGCCAACTCCCTGCCTTGTGTGGTCCTGTCTGTTGTATCCGACCAGCATAGTGTGCCCTCATTTGTGATCCCATGCCTTGACTACTGTAACTTCCTATACGTACGGGTTCCTGGGGTTGATATCCATCGCTTGCAGGTCGTGCAGAATGCTGCGGACAGGTTCTTGTGTCGGTCAACACAATCCACTGATATTTAGCCTCTGGTGCACACTCGGCACTGGCTGCCTGTTGAGTGGTGGGTCACCTTAAAATTGGCTTGCTGACTTTTACAGTCATACACGGTTTGAGTCCGAGTTACCTACTATATGAATCATATCTTGTATCCAATGATGACTTATTAAATCTGCTCCGGTGGCATTTCACAATGTCATCCTTCTGTGCTTTGTCAAACTTTTCTGCTACTGGTTTTGGTATCACCTTGAATGCTACTTGTCTGGCCGATGGATATGTTGGGTATTGTGCCCTCAGTGGCATCACCTCACCAACACATAACCTAATATAAAGTGGAACAATGAATACCATGTCACGGAACTGTATTCAGTACGTGTGTATGGAAGAATGATGCAAACTATGGTGAGATCTTATTATTAATTGCAATACAGCTGAATACAGTCTTGTAATGTGATTGATATTGCACCACTGTAATGTGAACACTCTTCAATTCCTCCTATCATTAATCCCTTTCATATTGAATGCAATCTCTCTCACCATAACCCCCTCGCTATCATAACTCTTCTCTCCTCCAACAACTCTCTATACCTAATTCCTCTCTCCTGCTCCACCCATCACCTCCCACCTCTGTCATGCCCTGCTTGTGCCCATCATCCTTGCCTTCCCTGTGCTTCGCCTCCTTCCCATTCGTGTCACTACCACTAGTCTGTATTCAAAATCAAAGTATGGAGTACTAGGATGTGTTAAAGAGTTTGCCCTATAGCTGAATGAGACAAAATGTATCTAATGTGGTTTAATTAAATTACCATCGGTTGGTGGTACAGTATTGCCTTCGCCACTGGTGCTCCACCACCAGACTTTGGGTATAACACACTCATTTTTTTGCCTTGTTTGGTAGTTGCTGTGCCCTGGAGGAGTTTTCATTAAATGTAGGGCTACATACAACCCAAACATTGCAATAATAGGCCTTAAATATGCAGTACTGCATTTTAAATGATTATAATCAAAATTACAATGAATGCTCATGACTTCCTTAACGCACCTTGCCTCCATGCAGTTGTAAAAAAAATGAAGACTCTTTGGTGCAAAAAAGGTCACAATGCGATGATATGACTCAAGTGCTGACATCTGCTTTCTAGGGGGAGGGAATGGACAAGGAAATGATAGAAGGCTTCCTTAGAATAGCAGAAAATGGGGAGATATTGTTGATGGGGGACCTGAATATGCCAGATGTTAACTGGAGCACCTTTGCTGCAGGCACATCCAAGAGCAGGGTCATTCTTGATGCCCTACAGGGGGCATGCCTCAGACAGCTAGTACTGGAACCCACTCGGGAGGGAGCAATCTTAGACCTGGTACTTCAAATGGGGACGGAGAAAGAATCTCAGATTTAGAAGTGGGTAGCCATCTGGGAACAAGCGACCACCAAATAGTGTGGTTCACGATAAACACAGCTATACAATCAAGCCACACAAAAGCAAGAGTATTGGACTTTAGGAGGGCTGACTTTGGGAAAATGAGAGAGAGCCTCAGAAAAGTACTAGCAAACAGGCAAGAAGGAGGGGTGGAGGAACAATGGGGAGTAATCAAAACAGCCATCACAGAGGCAACAAGCCTTTGTGTAAAGCAAATCAATAAAACACAACGAAGGAAAAAAACGCTATGGTTCTCAAAAGAGGTGGCAGGGAAGGTTAAGGAAAAAGGATAGTATTCAGGGAATATAAGGAAACACAGAAGGAGCAGGACAGAGAACTTTATCAGTTAAAGCAGAAAGAGCTGGGAAGGCAGTCAGAATAGCAAAGGCCCAAACCGAGGAAAGGATAGCCAATTCTGTTAAGAAGGGGGATAAGACCTTTTATAGGTACATTAGGGAGTGAAGAAAGACCAAAGGAGGGATACTGAGGCTTAATAAAGGGGAGTGAATGTCGGTAGAGGGTGACAGTGAAAAAGCAGGGATACTGAACGAATATTTCTGCTCAGTATTCACAAAGGAAGAGGAGGGGGAGGTACCTAAACCAAACAAGAGAAACACTCTGAAGACAGGGGTCGATACCAGTCCATTTACAGAAGAAAGGGTTCTGAAAGAACTAATAAAATTGAAGGTGGACAAAGCAATGGGGCCTGATGGGATTCACCCAAGAATTCTAAAAGAACTAAGGGTAGAACTAGTGACACCACTGACTATTTTCTTTAACAAATCATGGGAGGATGGGGTGGTACCCGAGGACTGGAGGAGGGCAGATGTGATTCCTCTTCACAAAAGTGGGAGCAGGACAGAGCAGGAAACTACAGATCAGTTGGTTTGACCTCAGTAGTAGGGAAAATGATGGAATCACTTCTGAAGGAAGAATTGTTGAGTACCTAGAGGCCAGTGGGGCACAGAACCCAAGGCGGCATGGATTCACGATGGGAAGGTCGTGTCAGATGAATCTAATAGATTTCTTTGACTGGGTGACCAAAGTAGTAGACCAGGGAGGGGCTGTGGACATGGCCTACCTAGATTTTAGCAAGGCATTTGATACAGTCCCACACAAAAGATTAATACACAAGTTAGCCAGCCTTGGAGTGGGTCCCAAGGTGGTAGCCTGGATCAAAAATTGGCTAGACAGCAGGATGCAAAGGGTAGTAGTGAATGGAGTACACAGGGAAGAAAGGAGGGTTACTAGTGGGGTACCGCAGGGTTCAGTACTGGGACCGGTCCTTTTTAATGTATTTATAAGTGACATTGCAGAGGAACTGGAAGGAAAAGTATGTCTCTTTGCAGATGACACAAAGATCTGCAACAGGTTGATACACAAGATGGAGTGGAAAGGATGAGAAGGGACTTGGCAAGGTTGGAGGAATGGTCAAATGTATGGCAGCTCAGATTCAATGCAAAGAAGTGCAAGGTAATGCACATGGGAAACAAAAACCCAGGGGAAGCGTACACAATGGGGAGTGAGATACTGACAACAGTAAAAATGGAAAGGGACCTGGGGGTAATTATATCAGATGACCTAAAGGTGGGCAAGCAATGTGAGAAGGCAGTAAGGAAGGCTGGGGGATACTGGGATGCATAGGAAGAGGCATCAATAGTAGAAAACAGGAAGTTGTTATCCCTCTGTACAGACAGTTGGTGAGACCCCATCTGGAGTACTGTGTGCAGTTCTGGAGACCCCATCTCTGCAAAGACATAGACTGAGTGGAGGCTGTCCAGAGGAGGGCAACCAAAATGGTGCAGGGTCTGCACCAGAAGACATACGAAGAAAGACTAAAGGAGCTTAATATGTATACCCTTGAGGAAAGAAGGGAGAGAGGGGACATGATAGAAACGTTCAAGTACCTCAAGGGAATCAACAAAGTCCAAGAGGGTAGCATCTTTCAGAATAAGAGATGTACAAGAACAAGGGGGCACAATTTGAAGATAGAGGGGGGACGGCTCAGAGGTAATGTGAGGAAGTATTTTTTCACAGAGAGGGTTGTGGATGCATGGAACAGCCTCCCTGAGGAGGTTGTGGAGTCAAGAACAGTGGAGGAATTCAAGAATGCATGGGACAGACATAAAGCAGTCCTAGTGGGGGATAGGATGAAGTAAGCTGTTGGTTAACTAGGATCTGCAGATTATCTGTTAGGTAGGAAAATGGGCAGACTAGGTGGGCCAAGCGGTCCTTATCTGCCATAAAATTCTATGTTTCTATGTTTCTATGTTACATCGTTGCACAGCACTTTATTGTAAAGGATAGTCTCTAATTCCTTTACAGCCTTAGTACCCATGAAATATAATTGGGTCAGTATTACAATGACATGTCAGTTACCTTTCAGCAGTGACCCTTCTAAAAAATAATGGCTCCACTACACATGCTAACCTTTCTTTATCCATAGCCAATCCTGAAGAGGCCCATGGGCACATTCATTGTATGGAGCTGCATGACCAGAGTGAATGTTGCACACATGATCACTGATTGCCTTCCATTTAGCTGTAATCATGTCTCCATCTCCGCCACTTGTGGACACCACCCAGTAGACATGGTTACTGATAGATTGTGCCCAGTCCTTCAGTTGCATACAGTCTTTACATCTCCCTTTAGCATCCAACTTCTTTTAATACCTTGCATAGCAATCAGAAATTACAGTATTAGTATTCGATGATACTAAATATCTGAACACGAAATACAGTAAGTTATAGGTACAATAACTCTTTACACGAATAACACATTATTCATATATTTTTGTGTACACCACCTGAAATCAATTTACTAACTATTTTAATTGATACGTTTACAATCACCTACCCTTTGCAACGTGCCATACATTAAACCTATGTGTGATAGTTGGCTCTTCCACTCGCATGAACTTTTTCACACTAACATGCCTATCAGTGGTGAGACTGCCAATAACCACACCTGCACCTTTTAAAGTGGCCAACCCTCTTTAGCCCTTCTAGTTCCATGCAATTTGAGTTCTGGACCTCATTACTCTTAAAATGAAACAAAAAATAAATATGTAGGAAATGTATTCTAGTAGTGCATAAAACAAAGGCACATTGCATTACATACAAACGTCAGTAATTAAGCAATAACGCGTGACGGGGTGTGTAATGGTTGGATAACAGCCCACCTTGGGGGTTGAAGCACGACATGTAGCCAAGGGCTTCCACTATCTGAGAGGAACATTAGCCCCATAACACCATGGCACCTGGAGTGCCTTCTGCGCTTATGAAATGGTTAAGTTCTACTTAATTTCATGCATTTTAACCATAATAGTATGAAACACTTCACATGGTGGTTCAGATGTATGATGACCTCCTCGTGACTTTAGCTGATTGACACTGGTACACCAATGGTCTGTCAATATGAGCAGTGGTACAGGAGAGCACATTACAGTGCAACAGCTGGAAATACATTCAATAACTTCAACTATATGTGATATGTTAAGGCATATTACTTGGATCAACTGCATATCAACAACTTTACCATTTGTTAGATCCATCAAGCTGTAAGATCCATATTTTGCTGTGTGCCCTGAAGAGCAGCAGCATGCATCCCCACCTAGTACTGCAACAGCTCCATTAAATGTTTGCAGTATCTGTTCTTGTTGACTTTTCCATAAATTTCTTACAGCCAGTACCAGGTAACTGGACCATATCTTATGAAAAGTATGCTTTGAGATGCATGGGATTTTTAGATATTTGAAGATGTTCGGGAAACAAAATGGGCTTCCACCCATGAACAGAATTCCCGATGCCACCAGTAGGTTCCCAACAAGGAAAGAATGTAGACGAGGTTGATTATCCCATGTTCGTCGATGCCCGTTTACACATACCTGTCCAAATGTGACCAGCGTTCCCATCACAGTTCTGAAAAATACATGGCAGCTGGCTTGACATCTTAGGCAGACTTGCAGCAGAATGAGTAATGCATTTTGGAACACCAGAAATTTTTTCATCAAGATCGACCCTCATATAATTCTTCAGACCTAATGTATAAAAAAGGGCTTTACAAACTAAGAAGTGGTTGCCATCAATGTCTGGAAAGATAATATGTGGTTCATCCATATATGTGCCATGCTGCGTTTACAGATGTTTACAACAAAACCATAGTAGCTTGGTGAGGGCACTCCAGTAGCTGCAACAGCAGTGCTGCTATCCCTGGTGGCTTCACTGAGTGCTTGGTACCCAGAGATCCAAGGGCGGGCAAGTGGGTGCATCAATACAGTTCAGCCCACAGCTGCCTAACACCCACTTTGCTGTGCTGTAATAAATGACAGGCTTATGCACTGGTAGACACACCTCTAATCGCAGCACTGACACCAGCGGTTAAAGAAGAAAAAATGACCAAGTTAGGACAGTTCCAGACAAAACAGTAAGTCATAAAACCCTTCTATGCCAAAACAATTTGCATCCCTGAGGATGACATCCATGTACTGTGAACTGCGCAGAAGGACACCATGCAGTAGCCTTTGGGTGCCACGTCGTGCGGCACCAAAGAAGTTGAACAATAACGGCAAAAACTGCTCCCAAAAAGGTCATTACCATGATTAGACTGATAATTGCAATAATGACCTTACGGCTGATCATTCCCTATTGTTTAACAACCGCCAGGTGGGTTGTCCTCTGCTGTGACTCAGGTCACCTTTTCCCACTAGCCAGTCATTATCTCTAGGAAATTACCAGCTCTTCGACCATTATTGCTTAATTGTTATTCCAATTTCAAATGATAAATATGAAATAATAAGAATATCATTACAAATCTAAATTCAGAATACTTAAATGCTTACATATGTACAATAGTATCGTCCATGCAATCGTTGCTGTCTGATTCATCAGAGGAATCCGTTTGCCAGTCAGGATCCAGGCTATCATCATTTGGTTCATCATCGGAACTTTCGGAATCAAGACATGACTCCTCATCGCTTACAGTACATCCATTATCTTCCTCTTTTTGCTGTACTGGTTCATACTGTGTTGACACTGTTCAAAGTACTTTAACTGCAAAGTCTGTCTGAACACCACGATCTACACCATGACATACTGTCAGCGTCCCTTGTGACTGTTTTGTTTTCCCAATACCGAGAGGAACACGCTTCATTGTCTGCCGTTGACCTGTTGATTGTCTCCTGAAAATATGTGAAAAGCATACCCATGTCACAGATGACATACATGCATCCACAATGATGGAATGTGGGGTTTAATGTAAAACGTTTTTAAATGGTTACATGACATAACAGCGATCATAGAATTCAAGGTGACCCAACATCCAGATGTAGAAATGGTGGAATCTTTTGGCAGCCCTCATTAGCATTACATGTATTGCTCAGGTTACAGTACTGACAATTGTGGCCAGAGCACGTATTTAAGGACACCCAAATGTGAAGAAAACACTCCGGGGAGGGCTCCATTCTTAGGAGGGTATACCTTTGGGAGGGAGGAGAGAGAAGGTAAGGTGCCTGCCTGAGGACATGGCTTGGAGTGACAGGAAGTGAGTCCTCATGATTCGCAGGAGAAGATACACAAGGGAGGGAGAGGGATGTCATCGCCCACTTAGGGACAAATGACCTGGCACTTTCTATGCCATGGGTGAGGCTATGGTGATCTGCACTGTGGGATTCAATCAATTGTTGAAAAACTGGTGCACAGCTCATGGTTTTGGCTTCATTGTGGATGTGGGATCCACCTTGAGTGATGCAGGCCTATACTGGTGCGATGGTTTGCATCTGTCCAGGAGGGAAGCAGGATCCTAGGTGATAGGCTCAATGCTTCCTTGGCAAGCATTTAAACTAGCTAAGGGGGAGGCACTGTAAATGAGCAGGAAATCCTAGTCCCACCCACACAAAAAAAGTCAGGACAGTTAGTGAGGTAAACACTTATGTGAAGATGTCGATAGGGAGAAGGGCAGGTGTAAATGGAGAAAACAGCAAAGGCAGTAAGGACAGGGATGGGGAAAAAAGGGGTAAAGACATCAAAATATGGAGGGAGATGAGTGCCAATGCCCACAGTCTAGGTAATAAGCTCCCTGAACTGGTGTCCTTTTTTTTTTTTGAAATTGTACTTTTTCCCCTCCTACTGCCATTCAGCCCCGACCCTTCAGGGCATCCAAGGGGTCCTCCTCCTACCACCTGCTCACCGATACTTACCTCCCAGTCCCCCATGTAGCTTCGGCTTGCCCCTTGAGCGGGGACAAGGTGGGGCGGACCCCCATAATTCTACCTTTTGTCGGGTCTGGAAGTAGTCAGCGAGCAGTGGTAAATCAGAGGCATGCCCCAGGAAGCCAGTCTTCCCGGAGCCAACAGGAGTTTTTCCACTTTTTCTCCTCCCCCATGCAGTGTTAGCCCCTGATGTCAAGTCGCTAGACGCCGACGCTCTACTGCGTGCCTGGGCCACCCATCTCCCTTCTATTGGTAACTTGCATTCCCCTGAGCCTCTGCCCAGAGTCACACAAAAGCGGTGGGCATCGACCCTCCCACCCGACCCTCCCTGGAGATGGTGAGCTGTCATGGGATGCTCAAGCCGTGCTCCTCCAAGCCGACCCACCAGCAACCCAAGTCCACTCCCAACCCGGTCGCGGCGTGGAGCGAGGTGTGGTGTCCAGCGCCTCAACCCTCAGCACCATCAGGCTGGCCATGAACTGATGTCCTTGATGGTAGATGGATGCCTGGATATCAAGGCAGTCACAGAAACGTGGTACACAGAGAACCATGACTGGGATGTGAACATACCAGGGTAAACAAGGAGGGTCAGGAGGGTAGAAGAGGAGGAGAAATAGCTCTCTATGTAATGGAAGGGATCAAAGCAATGGAACAAATGGGAAAACAGGAAAGAGAGGAGACACTGTGGGTCACCCTGGAGATGGGAATGGCACCACAATATGCACAGGGGTTGTATACAGACCCCCGTCTAAATGGGAGAAAATGGACAAGCAATGATAGAAGGCATCCTTAGGATGGCAGAAAATGGGGATAAATTGTTGATGTGGGACCCGAATATGCCAGATGTTAAACGGATCTCCTTTGCTGCTTCTACCTCCAACCCAAAAAAACAAACCAGTGTGAACTCCACTTCCTGTACCTGAAGACCGGATTCCACAAGACTGCTACTGCAGTGGTGCACTATGTTTTAGCCCATAACAGTTCAACTAAAGTAACATTTTAAATTATGAACAATACTGAACTCCAGAAAGTATGTATACTGCATGTGTGCATTCACGCGATGAGCGTATATTACAGCTCCATTTTTCAGCCTTCATTTTCATAAGTCACAGCCATCTTTTTTAATTGAGATGCACTTTCCCCAGTTCAGCATTATTCAAGTATTAAACTGTAAGTTGAGCTGCAGGTGGATAGTGCTGCATTTACATCAGAAGTAGCTGTAACTACACCACCATGTCTCTGTGATACCCATATTGGCTGTTTGGCATCGTAAACACCTAGCCTACCTACCAATTAATCACTCTTGTGTCAATAGCAACAGCGAGCAATTGTTTTGCTGCTGAACACCCACAACAAAGTAAAGAAATAAAATGCCAATAAAATATATATTTTTCTTTGTTATTTTTCAAAATACATAAGGTGAAACCATCTCATGCCAGCAATATCGTGATCTATAGTGTCGGGTAATGCCTGGATTTATTCACTACTGGTTTGGTTCAATCACTCTGCCACCCACATTGTGACTGAACCACAACAGGTGTGGGTAAACTCAGCATTACCCTCAACTTGTTTTGTTATATTGCTTAATTATACCATGCACCTCTCAGAACAACCAATCAAAACAGAAGACTGGCACCTACCACCATTGTAAAATCTAGCATTATCAACGGAAAAGGTGACAGCCAGCCACATCTTAAAAAACAACAACCCGACAGCGAAATCACGGAACTGCGATCTCATCTTGTTTTCCTGCTAGCGGAGACTGTAAAACAGCAGCTGTGTGCATCAGTGAAAACAACAAACAAAAAAACTGCTGTACTACTCACTGACTTATTTAAGTATTATACCAAGTACTGGTTTTTTAAATAATAAAAGCAGTACTTGTTATAATGGCAATAAGACATTCAGGGATCTGGGTTCTTGGGGATTTACCACGGTTGGCGCGAACACACCCACTCTGCTGTGCCACATGGGCAAACCACTCCAGCCTTGGTAAACCCTGAGAGCCCACACCCCTCATGGCTTATTGCTTAAATAAACAAATACAGGAACAACGGTACACTGAGCATTAATACGCACCAATAGGAGTGACGCCGCTCAGGCTGCAGCATCGTATCACACAGCACATCTGGTGTGTGCGTTCCTGTGAAGTATACCCACGGTCTGTCGTGTGTTACCGTGCTCTGAATCAACCTATACTTTGTAACATTTATATAACTCAAACAGTTTCAAATGCAAAGTAATTATGTTAGTGGTACCAAACAACATTGTACTTACCATGTCAGTAGTCTGGGTACCAACACAGTTCGGTAACTCTATTTCTGATATGTCTGGACTGTGGTACTCCATATTTTCCTCATGAACATCAGGATGGTCAAATTCAATAGAACTATGATGTTCATCACAAATTTCTGAAAGAATCTATGACGGACAGATAAAAATCAATTGTTAGACTGACATACACCAGGAAATTAAATAATCACATTTTATCAAATAAAATTGATGAACAAGGCCATCTGTTCTGCACAGCACATAAAACAATACTAAATTGTTTGCATGATATTGCAAGGCAGTTCCTCATCTACACTGAATACCAAATGTGCATTCAGATAGGGATAAGAAAAATTAGAAAGGGATATGAGAGAAACAAATGGTACTACTGTCATGAACACTGGTGTCTCTCCACCTCCTCCTCATTAGACCCTCTGTGTCTGTTTTGATTATCCTATTCATGTATTTCAATGTCTCAATCATATCCTGCTGCTGTCTTTCAGCACTATGAGGAGTTGTCGACTGTTCACATGGTGAGCTACCCGCAAGATCATTATCCTGTTCTGTTACCTCAAACTGCCCCCACCACCACCACCAACACGGTACCTTCACCCTACATTTTTGATTCCAAGTGCAGCACTATTAATTTTGTTGCTTTAAACACCAGCTGTCATCTGTTACACCATGAATCCAGCATTGTCAGATACTCATACTGTCCACGAAACCCACCCCGTGGTCAGCAGCCACCACTTCCATCATGGTGCCATCCACAAACAGGATGATTTTGCTATTGATGCCATCAAGGATGTCTGCAATACATATGCAAAACAGCACTGGACCCAACACCGAACCCTGCAAAACATCATTTGTCACAGGTTTATGGAATGAGAATACTGCACCTGTTCCTCATAACCTGCTTCTAAATCTCTAAGGTGGTACTGAATCGAAGGCACTATTGAAGTGTAGGTACAGGCATCCACCGCATGGCCCCAGCTAACTTGCCTAGTCACCCAGTCATACTATTCCACCATGCTGCCTCCCATCCTGCACCCCGTCCTTAGTCATTATAAATCATGTACTATACTGTAACAGAAAAACAGTATGCACAGAACTGTTAAGACTTCCTTACTTGACGTACTTTAGAAAAATATAATAAATCGCATCCACAAACTATAAACATTCGCTGGTGGAAAAAATGCCATAAAAATAATGTGTTGCCAGTATAAAAGTGTGCCATGCATCACACAGATGTGAATGAAAGCAAATCACAAGAATCTTACTCTAATCGGCGCTGCTTAGCAATGGAGCCGCTTCTCCTGTCATTAACTTTTTTCACAAAAGAAAACACAATGGGTATAGCATCCCTTCAGCTGTCATTCTCCTGGTTTGAAGCCGATGCTATCCAAAACACTAGGGTGGATGGCAAACTGATCTACATTGAAGTGGTCGGAGCAAAGGTGACTGTGCTTACTGGCCAGTTAGCCCACTTCATGGCTGAAACCACACATTTCTATACTTTTTTCTTTTGGAAACTTATAAAAACTGCGTCCACTTGTGCTGCTATTTGTACAACCATGGGCAGTACAATAAGGCATTATAACAGCAAAAGCAGGTTAGTACAAACAATAAATCAGGATAGAATTATAAAGGTGATATAACAGTGTAAAAAAGGAAAAGCAATACAGTCAGAAATAGAAAATGTTAAATTTTACTGTAAAATATAGATGTAATGTGCAAACAAAGAAAAGGAAAAACGATTTCAGTCATTTACAGTAAAAAAATAAGGAACACCACTACACACTCAAAAAAAAAAACTACATATTTAGATATACAAAGTAACAATTAGTCACACATAGACCACACGTTTTTCAAGTTATTCTGCAAAATGCACTCGACGACAACCAGAGGTGGATGTGCAACACATAATGATGTGTGATAACTGAGAATTATATCAGGTGACAGAAAGCTGACAGATATGTCATACATTTTAAAAATCCACAATTTATTTATTGATGGCAAACATTAGCTCACTTGCTCTAATGTTATATGTACCATTACAAGTATTGAACAGTGAAAAATAAATGAAATACAAAGAAAGGAAAGCTACATCACGAGGGTGTATGAGCAGGAAACTCAGGTGCTGAATAACGAATCAGACACTGCATGACAAAAAAAAAACACAGCACACAAAGACAACATCGCTATAGGTGATTTATTATGTACAAGGTAGAAAGGATTCACATAAAATAATGACATGCAGCTAAAACCGGATAATTCACATTTGGAGACCGGCACACACATCAGCTGAAATACCACAGAAACGTGAAGCTTGAAGGAAGGCATGAATGGGAGCTGTCATGTCACTTGCCCTACACTACAGAAATTCATAGATTACTTCTTGCAACTTGTATCACAGTATCACACAATAATGTATTGTCAACAGTTAGGACAATGTGTGCGTTATGTTGTCCAATGTCAATTTATGTAAAAAGAACATTGTGTTGCACTTCCTAAAGATGTGTGGATATATGTAGAATGCAAAGCTAATGATATTGACACTTAAAATACAAATTAAAACAAGACACCATGTGGCAAAATCATTTATTACTTTTAATAATTGTTTTGTGCAGATGACCAGCAAGAAACGTATAATATCAGCCATCAGTCACTGACAGTGAGCATATGTAAATGGCAATGCGGTAATCTTCGCAAAATAAATATTCCCTTAAAATGCAGATCACACTTATACATTACATCTGGCAGTACTTCTAAATGCTCAGACTACAGTAACAGGAATTCTTTTATTTTGTCAAAAAATCACATGACAGAAAGGCAGATGATGCCTGACCACTGTGCTTCCAGTACATGTATTTACTACAGAAACAAAAATGACGTGTACAGGGACAACGCTGCAAAGCAGCCTACGCACAAACTGCGGTAATAATCACCAGTACGAAGCTGACTACGGAGCACAACAAAAAGTGAAAATTAAGGTATTTAGACCACTATTTTTTTTTTAAATGCTCAGCCATAACACTGGGGGGTTTTATCATAAACCAGAACTAGGATTATGTATTTTAATCACCCTGCAATTGATCTTTAAGGGTGCCATAACATCTGAAAACCTCTCAAGCTGTGCTCTCGAGGTTTACAAAGATGTTATGGCAACCTCTCGAAGTGTTTACAGTGGGTTCCATGTGAAAATGGTGACTTTTTAACAGTGAACATCATAACGGTGACTTTTTTGTCAGATGTATCAACGTGACCACAAATTGTGGCAATTGACAATTTTGGCAAATTCATGGTGATTTCAGACACGTTTACTGTCTACACCTGAAATGTAAAATTATATGCTAGGCCTCATAAATATGCTTGACATTCATGACTGGCATACTCAGACACCACCGACTTGACCCTATCACTAAGGTCCACGGTACCTCCTCCTCCCTTGTGAAGGTTTAATGCCCAACAGCATCTGTTCCAACCATATCTCCATCATACTCTGTTACTCTTTGAAACAATCCAGCAGGTGTCATATGTTAGGGTGACAGGCACCAAGGTGTGAATTAAAGGCCCTGTGCCACCCTTCAGTGGCATTGTGTGCGCCTGCCCCTGCATAGTAGATTGATAACAATTCCACAGAACCAGAGGAAAAGTGGGATGTCTCCTACCAGACCAACTAGAAGATGACCAGCTATGGGGCCTGGTCGCGGAAGGGGCGTGGAGCAGGCGCGCAAGGCATGCGCAGCTCCACACCCATGGGAGATCCATGCAGGGACTGTATTCATGAAGGCAGTCCCGGCCTGGCTCCCTTCCGCATCCCCACCCCCCAGGCAACGGAGGTGCACAGGGCGGTTGCAGGCCCGGGTCAGCAACCAATCAGCTGCCCTACCCAGGTCCACAGTGGATCCCTTGCGCCTGTATTGTGCCATCTTGGTGGGGCCTGTAGAGCACTGACAATGCTGCCTGGGGAGGGCAAGGGCTGGCCACCCGCCCCTGGCCCAAACACCATATCCCGATAACAGGGGCACCATCCTGCAGGGGTCCAATGATCCCCCACCAGCACCAGAGGGTCAGGTGGTGGCAACTTGAGGGGTTGCATAGATGTTATGGCTGCCCTCCAGATGCGTAGCCACTGGCCCCCACGTATGGCACTCTGCATGGTTGTGAATGGTGCGGAGTGCCGGAACACCCTCCCATGGAGACCCTGAACCACCCACATGCGGAGCTCCATGCTCAGCTGGGGATCTGGTGCGGGGGGCGTAACTATTTTGGGAATGCCGTGGTGGGTGCGCATGGGTGCAGGTGGGCTATGCGACTGGGTTACACGGTGCTTAGCCCATCCACACCTTTCATGAATAGGGCCCCTTCCTGATTATTAACAACAATGCGAGTGCCAAAGCATGCGATATTAAGAGCAAAACTGCGATCACTGGTATAGAGCGCAGTATTTCACTGCACTGCTGAATATGCCTCCAAACAGATTGCACATAATGAAAAAACATCCATGTACAGTTGCATCATGGAACACAGTACCAAAGGTGCATATTGCCAAAGGAGCCTAATCAACAAACTTCCCAAACTCACAGCCATCTTGGAAACAGAAAGGTTGGACTGGGTGGCTGTAACAGAACTGTGATTCGAAAACCACAGATGGGATGCGGCCATTCTCGGGTGCAATCTGTTCTGGAAAAGACAGGCAGGGGCAAAAAAGGGGGTGTAGCCATTTACATTCAGGGAGGAAATAAAAGCCACAGAAGTAAAGGGCAACCTGGGGACTTTGAGTAACTGTGGCTAACAGTAGACAGGCAAGGGAAAACCCTTCAGAATCAGCGTCCTGTACAGGCCTCCAAATCAAGGAGATAAAGGAGACAAAGACCTAATAGAGGAAGTCCACCAAATGTCTGATAAAGGTGAAGTAATACTGGTGGTTGACTTCAACCTACCAGATATTAACTGGAGCACACTAATGGCAGGTACAAGAAGAAGTAGGGACTTATTGTTACTACAAGGTCGGGACTGTGCCAACTTGTTAAAATCCCAACAAAGGAGATGCCATTCTCGATCTTGTCCTCACAAACTCAGAAAAGGATGAAGGACATCGAAGTAGGATTCCACATGGGCAACAATTGTCATCGCACGGTAAGCTTTAAGATAAACATAACACAGGACACCAGCCACTCAAAGATAAAGGTGCTAGATTTCAGAAATGCTGACTTCCAGAAAATGAGGAACAACATAAGTAACTAGTTAATGGAAATAGAGGTTGAGGAAGTGGTGGTCATGTGGGGAGACTTAAAAGAGCAATAAAGACTGCCACAGATCAATGAGCCAGATGGGTCAGCAAAGCAAAACAAAAAATAAATCCTCTATGGTTTTCCAAGGAAGTGGCTACCACAGTCAAAGAAAAAAGGAGTACAGCATAAACCAGGAAACCAAAACTGGGAAAGACTGGGAGTCGTACAAGGAAAAAATGTGAGAGACTAACAAACAAATTAGAAAGGCAAAAGCCCAGACAGAGGAAAAAATAGCAGAAGTGGCAAAGAAAGGAGACAAATCATTTTTTAGATACATTAGGGAATGTAGGAAGGCAAAAGGGGGGATAGTAAAGATTGCTACTGAAGAAGGAAAATGCACCAAACATGACTCAGAGAAAGATGAAATCCTCAACAAATACTTGTGCTTGATGTTTGCCAAAGAGGACCCAGGGATGGCCCAGCCCTGAAAAATACAACACCCAGGATCAGAGGTTGACACGAGTTCCTTTACAGAAACCAGTCGTGAGGGTGCTAAATAAACTAAAGGCAGACAAAGCCATGGGACCAGATGAGATGTACCCCAGAATCCTTAAGGAACTGGGGCAGAATTAGTATCCCCACTGGCACTTCTATTCACAAAATCCTTGAAGAGCAGTGAGGTACCCAAAGACTGGAAAAAGACAATAGTAGTTCCACTTCACAAATCAGGCAGTTGCGAAGAGGTTAGTAATTACAGACTGGTGAGCCTCATATCTATAGTAGGGAAACTAATGGAGACAACAGAGGATCATAGCATTCCTTGAAACTAGCAGCCAACAAGACCCTAAACAGCATGGTTTTACAGCAGGTAGGTCATACCAGACAAATCTGCTCGAGTTTTTTGACTACGCTACAAAAATAGTGGATGACGTTGGAGCAGTAGATCTGGCCTACCTAGACTTTAGTAAGGCCTTTAACTCGGTTCCACACAGAAGACTGATAAAGAAGCTTGACCACACAGGGGCTGGTCCAGAAGTAGTCAGATGGGTACAAAACTGGTTACGGAGGGCACAGGTTAATGGAACGCAATCGACGGAAGGCAGGGTGACCAGCGAGGTGCCCCAGGGCTCAGTGCTGGGGCCCCTGCTCTTCAATGTTTTTATAGCAGATATCACTGATGGACTGGAAGGAAGGGTATCTATTCGCAGATGACACTAAATTATGTAACAGGGTGGTCACTACAGAAGGAGTGAGCAAGATGGAAACTGACCTCAAGAAACTAGAAGGATGGTCTGCAGTGTGGCAGCTGAGATTTAATGCCAAAAGTGCAAAGTCACGCACATAGGAAAGAAAAATCCAAGAAAGGAGTATTACCTAGGAGGCAAAAGACTAGTAGCCTCAAACCAGGAACGAGATCTGGGAATCATAATCTCAGATGTTTGTTTGTTTAATTTTGTTGACCCAGTAAACCCACTGGACCTAGAAGTCCCTTTTTCAGGGGCGACTGGGGTGGAGGGGGGATACAGGTGGTAAGCAACTGATATTGAACCAGATTAAGCTGTTGGTGGTATTTTTAGTGAATGAGGGAAATCTGGCCAGGACAACGGAGAAATTCCCCTACACTTTTCGATAAGTGTCATGGGATCTTTAACATCCACCTGAACTACTACCAATCCAGGGAGATGGGACCTCGGCTTAACGTCTCATCTGAAAGATGGCACCTCAGAAGTGCAGCATCCCTCTCATCCTGCACTACAGTGTCAGTATTGGGGCATTAACCCAAATGCCAGATGTGGGAACTGAACCCACAGCCCTCTGATCTCCTGGCCTCAGATGACCTGAAGGTTAGTAAGCAGTGTGAGAAGGCAGCATTGAAGACCAACAGAATGCTGGGCTGCACTGGGAGGGGAATCACGAACAGGAGGAGAGAGGTGGTACTCTCACTGTATAGATCGCTGGTCAGGCCTCCCCTTGAATACGGAGTCCAATTCTGGAGGCCGCACCTCAGAAAGGACATTGACCATGAGGAAACAGTACAGAGAAAGGCAACAAAAATGATTCAGGGTTTGCAGAACATGTCCTATGAGGAAAGACTTAGGGAACTGAATATGTACTCCCTGGAGAAGAGAAGAGAGAGGGGACTTATTTGAAACATTCAAGTACATAAAAGGCATTAACAAGGTACAGGCTCATCAAGTTTTTCACTTCAAGAAGGGTTCCAGAACCAGGGGACATGACCTCAGATTGCAAGGAGGGAGGTTCTTTGCTAACACCAGGAAGTTTTTCTTCACAGAAAGAGTGGTGGACACCTGGAACAGCCTGCCCCAAAATTGTGGCAGTCAACACTGTGGGGGGATTCAAGAATGCAGGGGATAGACACAAAGGGAGCCCTGACTACAAAGGGCAACTAGAGTGTCAAAACAGGTCTAAAACAAATGAGCAGACTAGATTGACCTAGCGGTCTCCCTCTGCCATCAACTTCTATGTTTCTCTGTTTTCAAAATCAAGCGTGGCACTTTGTGGCTTCAAACCTGCCCCCCACTGCTTCAGCTCAGCGAAAACACGTTCATATGTGGCACAGGTTTGGGAACACATTAGAACATACACCGCAGGAAACAAAACACCACTTTTCTGACCATGGATTGTGTAAAGTTGCTGAAATAGATTTGGGCAGACTTTAAATGTCCCATCAAGGAACTATTCATTACACCGAGACTGAAAATGAAAGTTCTTATCGGTAGCAAATATTAGAAAGTGATCACTGCCACTTGAGCAGTCACTGTACAGAAATGGCTTACCTGACATACATGTGTGGTACTCAGCAGGTATCACCAACCCCTCAACAGTGCTCAGTATAACAGGATACAGGCACTTGGCTTGCCGAATACATTGGACAGTACATCGCAACAGAGGAACTTCAGGTAGGCACCCTGCAATGGCGACAGAAGTCTGTGCAGTACTCTGCAGAACTACCTGTGCTGTGGACTCAAAGGTATTCCATGCATGCTGGCAAAGATCGCCAAGCACCTGCCATGCAGCAACATCACCTGGGTCGGGAACATGATTGTGGGATTTCTTGATGGTGACTACAGGCTCTTTAACAGTGTGCACTCGCACAGGACATTGCAGACGATGTGATTCCACACAATGCCAGTATACCTTCTCTGGACCCTCCTTGTCAACATGGTACAGAAAACCTTCATGCAGCAGAAGATGCCCACCCTTCTGGGACACCAGGTACTCCATTGTTGCTGTCTGTAGGGAGCCGTACTGCCACAAGAAAACATTACTTACCATAGTAATCTTATTTCTTCCAATGGAATTTTACTGTATTCTGACAAAAGCAATGTGGTTTCACCATAGGACTGCCCCGGAACCGAAATGGTTAATAGAACCTATGCTAATAGTGGAATGTTAGCCTCGAGCTCGGTTTTCAAACCACTGTCCCTGGTTGCACTTCCTGCAACCATCAGATTCTTATGAAGCATGCAGAAGCTAAACAAACTAGCTAACTAATCTAATCTAATAAACAAATCAATCCACCTTTTAAGGGTAAACATCTTTTAAATACAGAGGGCATCTCCTAAGACTCAAGTCCCCAAGAAAGTATTAGGTACCCACAGGTTTCCAACATCAGTTGTACAGACAGTATGCAGTGCCCTGTAGATCCTAGCAGGAGAGAAAGGATGGAAGCTCAGAATACAGTAAGATTCCCTAGGAAGAAACAAGATTACTATGCTAAGTAATGTTTTCTTCAAACCCCAGGAAATCTTACTGTATTCTGACAAATGCAGACTACTCAGGCAGTGCCTTTGGAGGTGGGCAGAGGACCTATTTAGGAAACAGGCTCTGCAGGACTGCTGTGCCAAACCTGGCATCACTCCTAGCCTGGGTATCCAGGCAGTAATGTTTGGTAAATGTGTGGACTGTTTTCCAGGTAGCTGTTTTGCAGATTTCCAGCAAAGGGATATCTCTTGAAGCTGCTATTGATGCAGCTGTTCCTCTGGTGGAGTGGACCCTGAGCCCCTGTGGGGCTTGCTTGCCCACTTTGGCATAACAGAACTGGATACATGCCATGATCCATCTTGCTATGGACCTTTTGTGGCTAGTTTACCTTCTCCTGCTTCCACATAGGTCAAGAAGAGTTGGGTCCTATCCTCTGTGGCCTTTTGTATGCTCCAGGTAGTAGCTGATAGCTCTTTTACGTCCAGGCTATGCAGTCTACATTCCCTGAAGAAGAATGATCACTGAAAAAGACTGGTAGTGAAATGGACTGACTGACATGGAAGTCTGACACCACTTCAGAGAGAAACTTTTTTTTTCTTGTATTTAAATTTTATTAGTTTCAAACCACAAAAATGCAATACAATGATCAGTATAATTAATAGATACAAAATCATCGATAAGGGAGAAACTTATTATTGGTCCTAAGGACTACTTTGTCCCTGTGGAATGCTATATAGTCAGACTCCATAGACAAAGCCTGTATCTCACTAATCCTCCTGGTCGAAATAATTGCAACTAGAAACACAGTTTTCCAAGTTACATACTTGAGATCAGCTGATGACATAGGCTCAAATGGTGGCTGCATGAGCTGTGCAATGCATATGTTCAGGTCCCACATTGGAGTAGGAGATCTATTTGGAGGGTGCAAGTGTAGCAATCCCTTATAGAATTTTCTGAAAACTGGATCTGAGGCCAGAGATTATGCTTTGCCTGCTGACAGATAAGCTGAGACAGCTGCCAAATGCACTTTCAGAGTTGATGGTCTCAGACCAAGGGAATGAAGGTGGGTTAAGTAGTCCAGGAGAACTGGCAACCCTGCCTGAGTGTGGTCCAGATTCTCATTCTGGCACCAGATAGGGAATCTTTTCCACTTGGACAAGTAGGTCTTCCCGGTGGTGGGCTTTCTAGAAACCCTAAGGACCTCCATGACCCCTTCCGAGAGATGCAGGTTGGCATACTCTAGGTCCTCAAGTGCCAGGCCTTGAGCCTGAGAGACCGAAGGTTGGGGTATAGGATTCTGCCTTGGGAAGAAGTCAGCAAGTTGTGCTTCCTGGGAAGTCTAATTGGTTTGGTGACTGATAGTGCCAGAACCAAGGGCTACCATGGCTGCCTGGCCCAGTTTGGAGCAATGAGAATCATTGTAGCTGGCTGGGATCTGACCTTGTTCAGGACCCTCAGCAACAACGGAATGGAGGGAAGGTGTATAGAAACTTCCCTGTCCACTTGGGATCAGTGCATCCAGTGGGACTGAGCACCTCACTGGGGCCTGCAGAAAAATTGAGGAAGCTGGTAATTGTCTGGGGCTGCAAAGAGATCTATCTCTGGAGTGCCCTAGCTTTTAAACACAGTCTGTAACACTTGCCTGTTCAGGGACCTCTCGAGGTGGTTCTGACTGATCCTGCTCAGGGCATCTGCCAGTACATTCTTTTTCCCTGACAGATGGACTGCTGATAAAGCAATTCACAGGGAATATGCCACAGTCCAGATTTTCATGGCTTCTGTGCACGGGGGGGGGTTGACCTTGCGCCTCCCTGCTTGTTGATGTAGTACACTGTGGTTGTGTTGTCTGTCCTGACCTGCACCACCTTTCCCTGCAGCATGCTAGTGAATGCCTGAAGTGCCAGAAAGACTGCTCTGAGCTCTAGCAGGTTGATGTGAAGCAATGACTCCTGTTTGAGCCATGAGCAGCGTGCTCCTCAGGATGTGCACCCCAACCCAGTAGGGAAGCATCTGTGTTCAGCATCCAAATCAGCTGCCATAGGGGCTGGAACAGATTAAGTGACCTCCATCAGAGTGTTCCACAATGTTCTCTGATATCTGGCCATATAGGCCATGTACGAGGCCTGCCTGATGATCAGAGAGGATCACAAATACACTTTCTTATCAATGGAATCCATCTCCTTGAATCTTTCTCTAGGGGGTGAGATGCCAAGGGGATGCCTGCCTTATCACAGGCAGCAGTCTGCAACACTCCCTCATGGCTAAGGTGCCCGAACAGGAACTCTGCTCTGCCCTTAGCCACCCAATACTTCTTATCCACCTTTCTGTCAACCAGTGGCACAGAACTAGGGGTCTGCAGGATCTTGTTAACCTGCTTCTTCAGGGATTTATGGATGGGCAATAACAGTCTTTAGAAACTGGCACATTCATCATATCCATGTAGTCCTGCTCTTCTTCCTTGTCGGCTGACTCCTGGGTAGGAAGATCGAGGGACTGGGCTACTTCTTTAATAAAGGCAAAGTGAGAGGTATAATCCTCATTCCCATTGGCAGGGGAGTCAGCATGATGAGGGTCCGTGGAAATATCTGGTTCAATCAGTTCCCTGTACTACTCATCCTCATCAGCATCATCTTCTTCTTCCTCCTCGCCAAAAGACTCTTCTTCGTGTTGCAAGGAACTGGAAACCGAAGTAGTGCCAGAGGTAGGGAGACGTGGCCTCTTCTCAGCCAGAACCAGAGTACTCAGTTGGAGTGCCTGGACAATCCTGATAGCGCTTGCTATCTCCTCAGGGTCAGAACTGATACATTCTTCGTTGCAGATCAACTGCTGTATGTTTCTCTTCTTTTTCTCGTGGTTGCTGGGTTAGCAGCAGTATCAGCAGGACGTTCTTAGACAAAGAATCATCTCCCTGGTCAGAGGGTTGTTCCTCCGGATCATTTTGACTGGTAGCCGGTTTGTCCTTAGCTGGGTCAGCAGTCTTATTAGACATCTTCTCCTGCAGTCATTTAAGTTGCCTCTCAAGCATTGACTGAGGGAAGTTCTTACAAATTTCACAGTCCTCCTTGAGGTGGTTAAACCCCAGACATAAAACACAAATTAAACGGGGATCTGCTTTGGCAAACGGTTCCCCCACATTCTGTACAGTGCTGGAACCCTGTAGGGCCCGTTCGTTGCTTGGTCTGTGACATTTATTAGTCTATTAAACCAATGAACTGAGAATTAACCTGGTAACTTAGTTAAATTTTAAAAGTATACCGCCATCAGACAGTAGAAATACTGTTTAAAGACCTAAAATAAAGTAATAGTAACAGTTCCTTCTCGGTTAAAAGAACCAATAAGGAACTGAAAAGACTCACTGAAAATTCACTAAATCTAGACTAAGTCTACCTGTAGAACCAAGGACAGTGCTTCAAAAATCAAAATAAATAAACTGACTTCGAAAAAACCGAGACAAATAAATTTCTTCAGTCAAAGTGAAGGAGAGCTCTCCGGAGACGTCTTACTGAGGTAAGCGAAGTAAAGAATCTGACGGTCGCAGGAAGTGCAACCAGGACAGTAGTTTGAAAACCAAGCTTGAGCCTAACATTCCACTATTAGCATAAGTTCTATTAACCAATTCAGCTCCAGAGCAGTCCTATGGTGAGATCATACTGCATTTGTTAGAGTACAATAAGATTTCCTGAGGTTTGAATCAGCGCCGCTTTATTGACATCCACCACAACTCCACCCATTATTTTCACAATTTTTTTATCATTTGCCAATTATTATGGGTTGCCAAATGCATTGTCGCCGTAATGCTGTTTTCGTAATTCAATTACCGTTTTGCTTTCACCGTTATTACGTGGTGCCTTTATAGTGTGGTTATTAACCAAAGATCATACCTCTATATAACGTATGATGTGGTTTTTATAATATTACACCCTAGAACCTATAAAGAAGCAGTGGTAATGGCTGATTTCTTTGCATCAGTAATTAAGTATAGAAAAATGATTTATAGAAATCTCAATAGGCAATTGAATCAACCTGCTTAAAAAGAGCAGAATCTAATCCAAATACTGTATTTATTGTCATTGTGTCAATTTGTAATTGTGTTTTACTTTTTACAAAGTACTTTACTATGTTTTCAACCTGTTTACAATCTGTGTATGTCTTACTTGTAAAAATCATGGTACTCAACTGTCATGATTGACCAATAAACTCATTGATTGAATATGGCTTCCTTAGATTTCTTTTTCTTATGTGCATGACTTTGCATTTTTGGCGTTGAATCTCAGCTGCCATGCTCCTGACCAGTCTCCAGGTTTCTTGAGGTCTGATTCCATCTTACTTACTCACTCCATGGTGTCCACCCTGTTGCATATCTTGATGTCGTCCATGAACAGATACACCTTTCCCTCTAGTCCGTTAGCAATGTAAATATTGAAGAGCAGTGGCCCCAGTACCAAGCCCAGAGGCACCCCATTAGTCACCCTTCTCCTTAGACGATAGTGCTCCATTTACCTGCACCCTCTGGGTTCTGCCCTGCAGTCAACTTTGTACCCACTTTACTACTTCTGTTCCAACCATGTAGTCAAACTTCTTTTCCAGCCTTCTGTGTGGAACTGAGTCAAAGGCCCTGCTAAAGTCCAGGTAGACCACATCCACTACCCCACCGTCATCCATGACCTTGGTAACCCAGTCAAAAAACTCAACCAAATTTGTCTGGCATGACCTTCCTGCTGTGAATCCATGCTGTTTGGGGTCCTGCTACCGACTAGCTTCTAGGAATGCTATAATTCTCTGTTTGAGTAGTGTCTCCATCAGTTTCCCACTATGGACATGAGACTTACTGGTTAGTAATTTCCTGACTCATCTCTGCTGCTTGATTTGTAGAGTGGGACTACTGTTGCTTTTCTCTAGTCCTCTGGTACCACTCTGCTCATTAAGGATTTGGTGAATAGCTTGCCAGTGGGCTGCCAGCTCCAATCCTAGTTCTTTAAGATTCATACAAACATACAAAGAAGCCAGCAGAAGAAGGCCATTCGGTCTATTAAGTCTGCTCATATTGCAGGGTCCACAGCTTGAGCTAATGTCCCTGCCTTCCTCCCCACTCCTCCCATCCTCCCTACCCATGATCCTTACCTTCCCCCTATGTTTATCCCAGGCTCTCTTAAAGCTGTCCACTGTCTTCAATGAGATTACCTCTTCTGCAATGCGTTCCAAGCGTCCACCACCCTCTCTGTGAAGAAGTGCTTCCTGACCTCCATCCTAAACCTCCCACCTCCGGCTTAAGACTGTGCCCCCTCGTGTTATGGTTTCCACTCAGCTTAAAAGACTCTCTTCTCTTCTTGTCCCATGGCCTTGTCTACTTTCAGTTTATTCAGTGCCTCCAGTACTTTGTCCTCTAAAAGGGGCTAGCTCTGACCCCTGGACCAGGGGTGCTGTGTTTTGTGAGTGCTGGGCCATTTCCTGGGTCCTCCTCAGTAAATACTGACCAGAAGTACTTGTTTAGGATTTCTGTTTTTCCTTTGCTATATAATGTGGACTGTTATATGGTTGTTGACTGTTCCTCAACTCCTGGTCTGGTTGTCCTTTGGGGTAGTGGTGGTGATGCATGGGGTGGTATTGTGCTGCTGGCAGATTGCTGCAATGTTATATTGCAGGAAGTTTAGCCCTGAGGTATATTTCAGCCCTTGCAGCGTGGAGCCGAGAATGTGGATCCCAGAGTATCCAGCATGTGGGACAATTTCCAATTTTCTGAGCAACTGCTCTGTTGAATAGAGTGCCACAGTGTCTACAGTTAACTATGTCCATGGCTAAGTTGATTGGTTGTGGACGAAAAACAAGAGGTGGTCAAGTGGACTAGAGGCATGTGAAAGAAGGAAAGTAAATTTCTTTTTTAAGGGGCACAACTGAAAACTGATAGGGGAAGATTAAAGAGACAGAGATGAGTAGGCACATTTTCATCGAAAGAGTGATGGCCAAGTGAAATGAGTTGCCAGAGGAGGTGGTCTCCCAGAAAGTGGTGGATATCTTCAAGTCTTCAAGAGAGCATGCGCACAATGAAGGGGAAAGTTGCTGGTGGAGAAGGGGGGAACTAAGGGGGGGTCAGGGGGGATTTTGGGAGGGAGGCAGGTCCCACTGTAGATATAAGGGGGACCTGCACACTCAAGCAGATAAGACAGACTATAAGGCCTTTATCTACTGCCATTTTAGACTGAGAAAGGAAGTTTGATCAGGAAGTTGGTGGATCTCAGGTTTGGGGAAAAGATGGCCAGATGGGTGGAAAACTGGCTGGGGACAGAACCCAGAGGGTGATATGGGGAGTTATCTGGCACCAGAGAGGTAACTGGGGTCTCGTGAGGGCTCAGAGCTGAGGCCAGCATTGTTCAATGCTCCTCATCAGTGGCATTGGAGATGGCATTAAGGGCAAATGTGCCTATTCATGGATGACACCAAGCTCTGCGGAGAGTAGACAGCTGAAGGGATACAGGACCTACAGGAAGATCTGGAAAAGCTGGGGAGGTGGTCCGGATCTGGCAGCTTGACTTCAATGCCAAGAAATGCAAAGTTATGCATATTGGAGCCAAGAATCCCGGGACAGAGTACTACCTGGGTAGAGTCAGAGTATCTGCATTAAAGGAGCAGAAGGACCTGGGAATGATGATCACTAGCGACCTGAAGCAATCCACGCAGTGCAAGAAAGCAGCAGCAAAGGCAAACAAGATGCTGAGATGCATATCTAGGGGATCAGTATTAGGAGAGAGGAGGTTATACTGCCCTTGTACAGGTTACTGGTAAAGCCGCATCTAGAGTATGGAGTTTAGTACTAGTGCCCACACCTCAAAAAGGGCATTAACCTGCTGGAGAAGGTCCAGAGGAGGGCTACAAAGATGATAGCGGGTCAGCAGGGTAAGGCACACAAGGAAATTTTGAGGGCAGTGAACATGTACTCCCTGGAAGACAGGAGAGAGAGAAGGGACATGACTGGGACTTTCAAGTACTTGAAGGGATAAATAAGGTTGATTAGGAGAATCTCTTTAAGCTGAGTGGCAACCATAACATGAGGGGACACAGTCTTAAGCTGGAGGGTGGGAGGTTCAGGAGGGAGGTCAGGAAGCACTTCTTCACAGAGAGGGTGGTGGACACTTGGAATGCGCTGCCGGAAGAGGTCATCTCAAAGACAGTGGGTAGCTTTAAGAGAGGCTGGGATAGGCATGGGGGAAGGTAAAGATCATAGGTAGGGAGGATGGGAGGAGGGAGGGAGGAAGGGCAAGGACATTAGCATAAGCTGTGGACCCTGCAATCACGAGCAGACTTGATAGACCAAATGGCGCCTTTTGCTGGGATTGAAGCTGGCAGCCCACTGGCAAAGCTATTCACCAAATCCTTAAGGAGCAGAGTGTTCAGATGAAAGATAGGATTAGACCTCAGGATGGAAATCTGGGAAACTAGATCCTTCAATAAGAGTCCCTTTGGATATATCAAATGGGGGCTACTAAAGGTAAGGGTCTAAACAACAGGTTCAGCCTACAACACTTTCAGAAATAAAAAGGCTTCTTATTAACTTCCTGTTTCTGCTCACTTGCAGAATGTCCCATGTTAACTATAACACGGAGAAGAGGTGCAAGGTCCACAAAAAACTATATTACACACATGACAGTGCAATTTTGTTTCTGCAAAAATAACTTTATGTAAGCAATAAAACATGATGGGGTGTGCATTATGGTGTGATAACCGCACTTCTAGGGGTGTAGTTAGGCACAAGGCCAAGGCAGTGCTGGTGACTAGGAGTGGATATCCCCCGTATCTACACCAAATATTACACTTGTAAATAAGCCAACTAAAGAAATTACACAAGGCAACAGTTTATATAATGAAGAAATTAAGTTTACTTTAAGCGTGGAAGAAAAATAGTCCCACAAGTTGGGGATGGGTTGGGCAAAATAACAAAAGCGAGGCCAAACTGCGTGTTGCACCTCTGTTGTGCTCAAATGAATCACTCACTTGCTCTAGTTTATGAAATTAACTGGTGTTAAACACACAGTTTGGTAGGCTGAAGGCCTGAGCTTCTAATTAGTTGACCAGCTGTAGGCTATGCTTAGCGTTCCAAAGTACGGATGCTGACAGCAATATATTTGTATAGAAAAAAAATACTTGCCTGAGGACGTGTTTACAAACAAGCAAAGCTATCTGGTATTGTTGCGTTTCATTTATGATGGTGATAATGTATGTAGCATTGCATTTCATAAACCAATTCTGCACAATCAATTTTTTTCTAAGAGATTGCACTTACAGAGTTATGCTGTCTGTAACATGCATTTGCATTTACTATTTTCACCACTGTTCTGCTGTATGTGCTGACGCCAAGTACCCCGATCTACACAATTAATTTGGTTAATGGTGGGCTCATAACAGTGACTGACAAAATGGTTTTGTTTTTCTTGAGTAGTGACTATGGATGTCTGCAATTTTTAACGGTATTTGCCATGCCAGCATGTTTTTTTTGATGGAGTAGGAGGCCGGAGTTGCAGTAGGAGGTGACAGTGAAGTGTGTCCAGCGGCAGGCTTTCATCCGCAGTATGTGAATGTACTAAACCACCGCTGCTGTGCCTACTGCCTGCCGGATTTCATGAGTAGCGCTAAACGGAGATGGCATGGAACAGTCAGAGGTATGTTATTGAAATTCTAGACTACTTTGCATTTTATCAGACTGAAATGTTCATTAACTTTTCTTACCTTTGCTCTGAGTGCACAGAGCATGGAAACGATTGGTGGCCCACAGCAACAACAAAAAAAAATGGCGACATACAACTTTTAAAAGTTCTATTTAGAATGCCACAGATGTGAATCTTTGAGCCACTCTACTCTGTTGTGAGACATTTTTTACTGGGTCTAGTTATTTATAGTGCAACATTTCGCCATATTGCACTATAAATAACTAATCAGATTGCTGCCTTATTCTCGGCTATTTTATAATAGAAACATAGAAGTTGACGGCAGATAAGGACCGCAAGGCCCATCCAGTCTGCCCATTTCTTTTTCTACCTTATGAATGTGTTATAGGCCTTTGCTCTGTCAATGGCCTATCTATTCGCAGTGTCAGTGGCTCAGTAGGTAGCACACTCGCCTCTGAGGCCGGGAGATCAGAGGGCTGTGGGTTCAGTTCCCACATCTGGCACTTGGGTTAATATCCCAGTACTGACACTGTAATGCAGCATGAGAGGGGTGCTACATTTCTGAGGTGCCGTCTTTTGGATGAGACATTAAACCGAGGTCCCATCTGCCTGGATTGGTGGTAGTTCAGGTGGATGTTAAAGATCCCATGGCACTTAGCGAAAAGAGTAGGGGAATTTCCCCGGTGTCCTGGCCAAATTTCCCTCATTCACTAAAAATACCACCAACAGCTTAATCTGGTTCAAGGTCAGTTGGCATTCATCTGTATCCCTCTCCCGGTCGTGCCTGAAAATAGGCAGGATTTGTCTAGTGCACTTACCCGCCAACAAAAGCTAAATAAATAATAATAAATTCATAGGCCTTTGCTCTGTCAATGGCCTATCTATTCATACTCATCTGTATTGCTCCCTTATGCCCATCCATATGCCTGTTTGAAGCCCTGCACTGTATTCACTCCACCACTTCCTGAGATAGGCCATTACATGCATCCACCACCCTTTCTGTGAAAAGAACTTCCTCACATTACCCTTAATCGGCCTCCTCTAATCTCATGCTGTGTCCTCTTGTCCTGTTATTTTTCTTATATTGAAACATGTTAGACTCTTTCACCTTGTTAATGCCCTTAACGTGTTTGAATGTTTCAATCATATCACCTCTCCCTCCTTTGCTCAAGGGTATACATATTGAGTTCAGTTAATCTGTCCTCATGTTTTCTGATGCAGTCCCTGCACCATTTTGGTTACTCTTCTCTGGACTGCCTCAAATTGGTTAATGTCCTTATGAAGGTGTGGCCTCCAGTAGTGCACGTTAGTACTCCAGATGGGGCCTAACAGTGTCTTGTAAAGAGGGATTATTACCTCCTCTTCCAACTTGTGATACCCTACTAATACACCCCAACATCCCTCTAGCCTTACCTACTGCTTTAGAGGTCTGCTTGATGATTTCAGTTCATCGGTGATGATGACGCCATGTTTCTTTCTTCCCTGTGACTGCCAGCAACTCCCTCCCAGCCTATAGGTGGCTTCAGAAATTCTCTTCCTATGTGCATGATCTTGCACTTCTTGTGTTAAACCCCAGTTGCCACTTTTCTGACCATTTTGCTAGTTTATCCAGATCTCTTCTCATTCTGCCCACCCCATCTGGATCATCTACTCTGTTGCAGATCTTGGTGTCATCTGCAAACAGACAAACCTTACCCTCCAGTCCATCTGCAATGTCACTGATGAAGACATTGACGAGGACTGGCCCAGGACTGATCCCTGAGGTACCCCACTTGTGACTTGCATCTCTTCTGACTGTATACCGTTTACCACCACTCTCTGTTTTCTGCCCGTCAACCAGTTTGCCACTCAGTTGACCAACGTCTGACCCACCCCAAGCCTACCCAGCTTATTAATCAATCTTCTATGTGGAACAGTATAGAAAGCTTTGCTGAAGTCAAGGTAGGCAACATCAACTGCTCCCCCTTGGTCCACCACTCTGGTTACCCAGTCAAAGAAGCTTATGAGATTAGTTTGACAGGACTTTCCTTTGTAAACCCATGCTGTCTTGGACCCTGTGCTCCTATGGATTGCAGGTGTTGCACTATCCTTTCCTTAAGGAGTGTCTCCATAATCTTGCCCAGTACTGAGGTAAGACTGACTGGTCTATTGTTCCCTGCCTCTTCCTTGCTACCATTCTTGTGGAGTGGGATCACATAAGCCCTTCTCCAGTCTTCTGGGACCTCTCCTGTGCTCAGAGACTCACTAAACAGTTCTGATAATGGCTCTGCTAGTTCCACCCTTAGCTCCTTTAGTACCCTGGGATGTATGCCATCAGGTCCCATTGCCTTGTCCACCCTGAGCTTATCGAGCTCTTGTAGGACCCTTTCTTTTGTGAAGGGACTAGTGCACACCTCCCTCCCCCATGTCCATGGTGCTGAGCTGTGGGCCCTGCCCTACCTTCTCTTCAGTAAATACTGAGCAGAAGTATCTATTTAGGGTAGATACTTTTACATGGTCCTCCTCCTCACACGCCCCCTTATCCCCTTTGATCTTAGCAATACCCCCTCTGGACTTTCTCCTTTCACTAATCTATCTATAGAAAGTCTTGTCACCTTCTTTTACTGTTCGTGCTAGTGTTTCCTCACTTTGGGCCTTTGCCTGTCTTATTGCCTTCCCTGCTTCCCTTAGGGAAGTTTGGTATGCCTCCCTATCTTCATCCTGCTGCGTTCCCTTATATTTCCTGAAGGCCAGCCTTTTGGCTCTGACCTTTTCTGCTACTGTGGTTTCCTTCTTCTTTTGCACTTCCTTTTCTCACTAACACAATGGGATGTTGCTTCAAGTATTGTATCTTTAATGCTTGCCCACTTTGCCTGTAACCCCTCACCTGTATTTCTTTTTGCCAGGGCTAGCTTAACTCTCTTGGCCATCTTATCAAAGTCAGCTCCTCTGAAGTCCCATATTTTTGCCTTGGAATGGGATGATTTTGTTCTAGTGGCCAAACTGAACCATACCATGTGATGGTCACTGGCCCCCAGGTGATCTTCTACCTTGAGATCTGTGATCCTTTCCCTGTTAGTCAGTACTAGATATAGGATAGCCCTGTCTCTTGTTGGTTGTTGTACCAGTTGTTTGAGGCCCTCCCCCTGCAGGGAATCCACCATGTGTCTAGTTCTGACAGATGTCCCTGCTGGTATTGACCAATCTATATCTGGCAAGTTGAAATCTCCCATTATCAGAACCTCCTTTAGCTGTCATGTTTTGTATATCTTCTAAAAGTAATGTGTCACAACAGGCCCTGGAGCCTAGGGCACCTGCCCATCTCTTTGCCTTCACTGTATCTCTACTTCAAAAGCTATTCTTGCTCTGGCTTACACATAGTTCCAGCAACTCTTTCTTTCAGTTACTGGGTTTCTCTCAGTCCCTCTGATGCAAAACAAATTATTTTTCTTCCAGTGCATTTGCAGATGGATACAGAAGCTCTCTCTTCAATCTCTGCCTCACAAGAACCAGACCATTTTCCATAATCCCTTTTCCAATTCTGCAAACCAGTTCGTTAAGCCTTTTGTCCTTCCTTTTTCTCCTTAGACGCTGTGTCTTTGCCAGGGTCAGACAGAACATTTTCCTTG
The DNA here is from genome assembly GCA_016271365.2 of Neoceratodus forsteri. NCBI lineage: Eukaryota > Metazoa > Chordata > Ceratodontiformes > Ceratodontidae > Neoceratodus > Neoceratodus forsteri. The sequence continues at coordinate 1,199,149,204 of CM057452.1, forward strand.
CACAAAGCTCTCACACCAATCTTCCATTCCTGGTATCTCACCGATGTGGTGCAGACGAAAACAGAATAGGCTCTCTCTCCATCCTCTTTGACACAAAAAACAGGCCATTTTCCATAATCCATTTTCCAATTCCAGTCAACCTTTTCTCTGAACACTTTCACCACTGTGTTGTAGCTTCTTAGCACAGCAGCCTGTAGCAGGACACTGCAGCTCTCTCTCTCTCTCTCTGCAGAGTTGCTTAAGCAATCTCCTTTCACACTCTTCCAAAATGGAGAAAGACATGGCCAGGCCCTTGGGGACAAATTGCTGGCAGCCCCAAGGCAGGCCCTATCCCAGCCTTGCAGCCCCATCTTCTGCTTAGGGGCTGGAGCCACCCTCCCTCTGGAGGTGCTCCCGCTGAACTGACTCAGAATCCAAAAGTCTCTCTCGGCTGGAGTCACTGCCTTTTACAAAAATTAATATGTATGAGGCCACCTTAATGCCTGCTTGGATGCAGAAAAAGGTGCCTAAACTTTCCCCAGCTTCTCCCCCCAAAAGTATTTTCAATAGTCCAACAATCCTCCTGGCAAATCCTGGCCATTTGGTTGGTTGAGCACAAATCACAAGGCTGCAAATATGGCTGCTTAGCAAACAGTCTACCTGCAAGGTCAAGACTTCAACTTCTCAGCTCACGGGTTCCTTGACCAGGTGCTCCCTTGCCTGTGGTGCAGCTAAAAACTCGCCGCTGCCCGCCGCACCTTGCTGCCATCACCGGGCTCCTCAAGCCAGCTCATGGGCCCCTTGATCGGGCGCTCCCTTGCCCGCAATGCAACTGAAAACTCACTGCCACCTGCCACACCTTGCTGCCATCACCAGACTCAAGCCAGCTCACGGGCTCCTTGATCGGGTGCTCCCTTGCCAGCAGTGTGACCGAAAACTTCGCCACCACCCATCGCACCATGCAGCCATCACTGCACTCCTCAAGCCAACTCACAGACTCCTTGACTAGGTGCTCCTTGCCTGCAGCGTGCCTGAAAACTCACCGCCACCCACCACACCTTGCTGCCACCACTGGACTCCCAAGTCAGCTCACAGGCCCCTTGACGGCACTCCCTTGCCTGTGATGTGGCTTTTAAACTTGCCGCCACCGCACCTTGCTGCCATTACTGGACTTCTGCCAGCTCACAGGCCCTTGACCAGGTGTTCACTTGCCTGCAGTGTTTAGTTTAGTTTAGTTTATTAGTCTAGGAATTAATACCTTTGAGCAGGGCTCTTTTACAAAGTTCCACGTCACAAAGAACATTTAACAAAGCACGATACACATTACAGGTAAAACCAGACAGGAAAGTTACATCATAAATTTGCTATTAACAGTTTAAGGCAGTAACGTTTTTAAGTTTCATAGAAAAACAAGCTATAACAGGTTCACTATAACTATAACAGGTGTGACTGGAAACTCGCCACCGCACCTTGCTGCCGTCACCGGACTCCTCAAGCCAGGTAAGAGTACACATAAGAGCTGGCATTATTTTCAACTTTTGGTGCTCCTCTGCTGCTGAGCTATGACTGGTCATCTTCCCTGACCAGCAGCTCTCTGATTGGCGCACTTTTCAAGCTCTGGACTCTGCTGCCTCTTGGCTCCTAGCTGACCTATTTTAATTGTATTTTACCCATAATAATTTGCAAACTGCATATTCTACTGTTTTAATTCTGCCTCTTCAGTTTTGCTGTTCTTCTCTTCACTATGTCTCTGCTTAGCCCCTCTGTTAGTGTAAGGCTACCTGCTACTGTTAATATGTTTAGTAACAGTTACTGCTGAGCCTGTGTTTTCACCTGCATGCTAGAGATAACCTGCTTAAATTGTTCAGCTCTGTTAAACTGTAAACTGCCTTGCCATTTCATTGCCTTTGCTGTTCTTCCTCTCTCACCCTCTCAGCCTTCTACCCCTCACTTTACCTCACCCCTCGTCTCTCTCTCTTTGGTGCTTGGCGCGAACCTGCCCTGCCCCTGCCTCTTCTCCCTAACTGTGTGCCAGCCCCGATTAAGCCCATCTATTGTTCTACTCAATTTAGCCCTTCTTTGATTTTCCCTGCCATTTCTGGTTCCTGCTGTCTCCTACCCTGCTCAGCCCTCCCCCAAAAACAACACAGATGTCCTGGCTACTCCACGCCCCCAACCTTTACTACTTAATTTAACCTCCTCCTTTATTCCCACAGCTCACAGACTCCTTGACTGGGTGCTCCCTTGTCTGCAGTGTGGCTGAAGACTCGCCGCTGCCCACCGCACCTTGCTGCCATCACTGGACTCCTCAAGCCAGTTACAAGTACACAGAAGAGCCGGTTATTTTCAACTTTCGGCGCTCTTCTGCTGGTGAGCTCTGATTGGTTGTCTCCCCTGCCAGGAGCTCTCTGGTGCGCTTTTCAAGTCCTGGACTCTGCTGCCTCTCGGCTCCTAGCTGACCTATTTTAGTTGCATTTTACCCACAGTAATTTGTCCTGCCTGCCCACCCCGGCCCCGACCTCTATTAAATATATGCCTAAGCTCCGCCTAGTATCACCCACCCCCCTCACCACTGGTCAACAATTTAATTCACAGTCAGCCTCAGCTGTGCTAACTTAATCTCTTCCTTGCTTAACCCCTAATTCCTCCTCATACAAACTAGTGCTACATCTGCATCTGCAGAGTCTGCTCCCCAGTTTAGCTACATATTTACTTTAACCTGGTAATATCTCCCTTTTCATCCCTCACCTACACCTCCTCCTCATACTACTCACTCTGCTCTCTCTCTGCCATCCCTGCACTCATTCTCTTCCCACTGCATTTCAAGATAACCCTTCTAGTCTGCAAACCTCCAACTATACCCAAGTGACAGCTCTACTTTTTTTCACAATCGAGCCACTGCCTACACGTCCTTCCACCCCACTCATGCCTATACCCCACTTCTTGCCCCTACTGTGCCTTCTTAAATTTCAGCCTCTCACCTCCAAACTTATACCTTGTTCTCTCAAATCAACAGATCAGCCTTGGTTCAAGAATACCAAACTGCATCATCATCATCCTCTCTTGCTCCTCTCTGCAGGTGACATAAATCCCAACCCTGGTCCCACCCTCAGCAATGCCACTACTACAGCCATTACTCTGCCCCAGCTTCCGCTCAAACCTCAGTTACACTCCCCAGGGTCCAAGATCCTCCATCTTAACATTCATAGCCTTCTACCTAAACTTGACCTGCCACATCCTCTCATTTAGTCCCTTAACCAACACATCCTCATCCTATCTGAGACCTGGCTCACTAACAAAATCCTGATGTTTCTATCAATATTCCTGGCTACACTGTTACCGGCAGGACCACGCCAATAGAGGTAGGGGTGTGGCTATCTACTCCTCCACCTCTCTCAAATCACAACTGTACTATCATCCACTGACCCCACTGCCTATGAAGTCCTTGTTATATGACTATCTTTACCTTTCTCAGCCCCTATATTTTTGAGGAGCCTACTGTCGTCCTGGCCTACACCACTCTATGACTACAGAATCTAATTACCACTATTGGGTCCCTTACCTCCTCTGGTAAGCTCCATTAGGTGATCTTAATTTGAACTGGTCATCACCTGCTCTAGGAAAAGCTTGTACTGATATAGCTGCTCTTAACCTGTCACAACTTATCACAGATCCCACTCGTCTAAACCTCAAAACCCATAATCACACCCTCTTAGACTGGGCCCTTACCTCCCACCCACACAGGGTCATCCAGGCTGGCCTACTGCCAGATGCTCTTAGAGATCATATGATCTACCTGGTTAGGGAAATACACAGACCTAAAGCTCCCCACAAACTATTAATGCTCTGCTCCACAACTCTCTAGACCTTGCCCTCTTCATCAGGACCTCACTCATGTTGACTGGTCCACTATAGCCTCTGCCAAAACTATTGATCATGCCCTTGAATACTACAAAGACAACTTCCTCACCACCTGGAACAAACACGCTCCTTTGAAGAAAGTAAGAGTGGCGGTAGCCACCTCCCTGGGTAACCCTGAGCTCCTAGCCTGTCAAGCATTTGACACAGCATGGAAACTCCACAAATCCTCCAACCTCCTAGTGACTATTCTACTTACAGAACACTCCATAATGCCTGTACCAAAGCCATCTGTCTGTCCAAAGCTAAATACTTCTGGTCTACCTTTAATAATAACATAAATAACTCATCAAAGTTTTGGAAAGTAGTTCACTCTCTTTTCTCCCCCCATCTATACTCCCATCTCCGCTGCTCAAAGTAAATGACAAACTCATAACTGACCATCCCACTGTTGGTGCAGAATTCAACTCCTACTTTACTTCCTGTGCCTTCACCCTGATAGCCTCCCTTCCTGCCCTCCCTACCCCACTGCTTCGCCTCAACTCCACCAACCTGCAGTAAGTTTTGCCTTCTCACTCATCTCTCCCAATTACACCTTACAGGCACTTCCTCTATCAACCCAACTAAAGGCTACTCTCCGATGGCCTCGACCCCAAGCTTCATCTATCCACTCCTGCTATTGCCCTCCCTCTGACTGATCTCAACCTATCCTTCCACACTTCATCTATCCCTACAGCCTGGAAACATGCTACAGTTCTTCCCATACCCAAAGGTGGTGATCGCTCATCTCCTGGGAATTACTGCCCTATCTCAACTCCAGGAACACATTGTTCTTTCTCAACTCTCCTCCTTTGACAACTCCTCCTTCTTCACTCCCTTCCAATCTGGCTTTCAGAAGAATCACTCCATTACCACCTCCCTACTTAGACTTACCAACTCTATCCATTCAGCCATGGATAAAGGCCACATCACCTCTGCCATTTTTGTCGACCTTTCTAAGGCCTTCAACACTGTCTCCCACTCACTCCTCCTTGAAACCCTCTCATCAGCTGGCCTGTCTCAGTCTGCCTGTAACTGGTTCACAGCCTACCTGGCAGGCAGAACTCAATCTATTAAAATAGTGGACTCCTCCTCCTCAGCTTTACCAATCTTGGCTGGTGTGCCTCAAGGCTCTGTACTTGGCCCACTCCTTTTCTCAATCTTTCTAAATGACCTACCATCAGTCTGCTCCTCATCCTCTGTCCCCATGTACGCTGATGATACGGTCTTGTTCACCTCTGGCCACACCCCTCCAATGTGTCTACCATCCGATGTGTCTACCAGATTACAGCTTGAATTCACAAATGTTCAACACTAGCTATGCTCACATCAACTTTTCTTCATCGCCAAGATGACAGTTTCCATGACCTTTGGCACTAAGCAGAGACTTGCTAGGCTGCCCTCCCCCGCTTTCTTCCACACCCTTGATGGGACAACTCTAGAAGACACCACCACTTTTAAATACTTGGGTGTCTGGCTTAACCAACACCTTAACTTTTCTGAACATATTGACGCAATCCTAAAAAAACTGCGCTCCAGTCTCGGCGCCCTTGACAGGAACTGTAGTGTCCTTCCATTACCAGTGAGGCGTGATCTTGTTCAGTAAATGATACTCCCCATATCTGACTATTGCGCCATAGTCTACAGTGCTGCTCATAAGTCTTCCCTCACCAGGTTGGATACTCTCTTCAATGTTTTCTGTCACTTTGCTCTAGACTCCCCTCCCACACTCATCACTGCACCTTGTACCACTCTCTGCTTTTCCCTCCCTGGAGTGCAGGTGCCTCTCTCACTGTGCCAAATTCACAGCTAAATTCTGGTTTGGGACTCTCCCTCCTACTCTCTATGCACTTACTGCTCCACCTCCCTCCACCACTCCTCTCCTAGATCCTAGCAACATGCACCCTAGCTGTCCCTGTTGCTCCACCTACATAAGCCAGGCTGCATTCTCCACCACTTCCCCAAGCTTTTGAACTCGCATCCACCTCCTATCAGACACTCCTCATCCCCAACTTCTATCTCCTTAGCCCTACTCAACTTCTATTCCCCTAACTGTACTGTTTCTAATCCCATCCCCCTCACTTTTGCGCCTTACCAATCCCTTGTTACATAGCCCTTACTCCCCTGCTGCTCTTGCTTTGACCCCACACTACCTCTACTTCCACCACTGCACCTGCTCTCAGACTCTTTCTCTACCCTCACCTTTTGCTTATACTTCCTTCTATTCCTCTATTCCTGTCTCACCTCCTTGGTGCTCCCTCTGTCCCTGTTTCATCTCCTCGGTGCCCATACCATACCATTCTTCTGTTTTCACCTCATAGACTACGCATTGATCATAGCCCCTTCTCTCATCCCCGACCACATAGAAACATAGATTTTGATGGCAGATAAGGACCGCTTGGCCCATCCAGTCTGCCCATTTCCCTACCTATTGGATAAGCTGCAGATCCTAGTTAACCAGCAGCCTACTTCTTCCTACCCCCAACCCCTAGAATTGCCTTATGACTGTCCCATGCATGCTTGAATTCCACCACTGTTTTTGACTCCACAACCTCCTCCGGAAGGCCGTTCCATGCATCCACAACCCTCTATGTGAAAAAATACTTCCTTAAATTACCTCTGAGCTGCCTTCTATCTTCAAATTGTGCTCCCTTGTTCTTGCACACCTCTTTTTTTGAAAGATGCTACCCTCTTGGACTTTGTTGATTCCTTGAGATACTTGAAAGTTTCTACTCCTCCTCTCCCTCCTTTCCTTGAGGCTATACATATTCAGCTCCTTAAGTCTCTCTTCATATGTCTTCTGGTGCAGACCCTGCATCATTTTAGTTGCCCTCCTCTGGACAGCCTCCATCCTGTCTATGTCCTTGTGGAGATTGGATCTCCAGAACTGCACGCAGTACTCCAGATGGGGTCTCAGCAACTGTCTGTACAGAGGGATAATAACTTCCTGTTTTCTACTGGTGATGCCTCTCCCTATGCATCCCAGTATCTCCCCAGCCCTCCTTGCTGCCCTCTCACATTGCTTGCCCACCTTAGGTCATCTGATATGACTACCCCAGGTCCTTTCCATTTTTGTTGTTGTTAGTATCTCACCCCCATTGTGTACTCTTCCCTGGGTTTTGTTTCCCAGGTGCATTACCTTGCACTTCTTAGCATTGAATCTAAGCTGCCATACATTTGACCATTCCTCTAACCTTGCCAAGTCCCTTCTCATCCTTTCCACCCCACCTTGTGCATCAACTCTATTGCAGATCTTTGTGTCATCTGCAAAGAGACATACTTTTCCTTCCAGTCCCTCTGCAATGTCGCTTATAAAGACATTGAAGAGGACCGGTCCTAATACTGAACCCTGCGGTACCCCACTAGTAACCCCCTTTCTTCAGAGTGGACTCCATTTACTATTACTCTCTGTGTCCTGTTCTCCAGCCAATTCTTTACTCAGGCTGTCATCTTGGGACCCACTCCCAGGCTGGCTAACTTGTATATTAATCTTTTGTGTGGGACTGTGTCAAATGCCTTGCTAAAGTCTAGGTAGGCCATGTCCACAGCCCCTCCCTGATCTACTACTTTGGTCACCCAGTCAAAGAAATCTATCAGATTTGTCTGGCATGACCTTCCCGCTGTGAATCCATGCTGCCTTGGGTCCTGAGCCCCTCTGGCCTCTAGATACTCAACAATTCTTTCCTTCAGAAGTGATTCCATCATTTTCCCTACCACTGAGGTTAAACTAGCAGGTCTGTAGTTTTCTGCTTCTGCCTTGCTCCACTTTTGTGAAGGGAATCACATCTGCCCTTCTCCAGTCCTCGGGTACCACCCATCCTCCCATGATTTGTTAAAGAGGGTAGTCAGTGGTGTCACTAGTTCTACCCTTAGTTCTTTTAGAATTCTGGGATGAATCTCATCAGGCCCCATTGCTTTGTCCACCTTCAGTTTTAAGAGTTCTTTCAGAACCCTTTCTTCTGTAAATGGGCTGGTATCAACTTCTGTATCCAGAGTGTTTCTACTGTTTGTTTAAGTACCTCCCCACTTCCCTTGTAAATACTGAGCAAAATATTTGTTTAGTATCTCTGCCTTTTCACAGTCACCCTCTGCCCACCCTCCCTCCTCTTTATTAAGCCTCACTAGCCCTCCTTGGTCTTTCTTCGCTCCTGATGTACCTATAAAGGTTTTATCCCCTTCTTAACTGAGGTTGGCTATCTTTCCTTGGTTTGGGCTTTGCTGTTCTGACTGCCTTCCAAGCTTTCTTTTGCTTTAACTGATACAGTTCCCTGTCCTGCTCCTGCAAATTCCTCCCTGTCCCCATTTTCCCTCTCTTCCTTTGATGCCTCTCCCCCTTCCCTCCTCCTTTTCTGCTCTGTTCCATCTCCCTTTCCCTCTCCTCCCATTCTGTCCACCTGTCCCCCTTGCAGGGTTCTCCAGCATCCTGAAGGGGCATAGCTCTTGGCTGTCTTCCACCCCTCCATCACCACACCTTATTCCGCCCCTTTTCATTTTTTATTTATATATTGAGGTCTCAGAATTACAAATCTTTGAGTCAGAGACTCTTTGCAAAGGCTCCATGTCAGACATCAAAAGAACTACATATAACATATAGCAACCAATGAGTTAATACAGATTACAGTACAGATACAGATTTCAGTACAAATATCATACAGAGAGCAATTTAAACATATAACGTGATGACAACAGGTATATGCATGTCACAAGTACAAGTGTCAAACTGTGGACAGGAGCAGTCCAAGTGGACTTTGTCAGGACAGTGAGATGGGGTATGTGATCAGAAGGTGGAGTGGGATTAAGAGCAGCCATAGCGACCCGAGGTCAGGAGGTGCTGATGGAGACTCATCTTAAATTGAACCAGTTTAGACTGGGAGGAGATCTCACCAGGCAGGGCATTCAGCCACAAGGCACCCTGAACATAAATGCTTTCTGCCCTAGTGAAGTCTGTGGAGGGGTTGTGGGATAACAGATGGACCAGACACCGAACTTCAGGTTCAACACACAATCTGAGTGTGACGTTTATTCAAAATACAAGAAATAACCTTCTGCAATGGCATATTTCTTTTTCAGTACATCAGTTTGCAGCAACAGACTATGAATGTCTTTCCTCTGCACTTAGCCAGCACCTACTGACACTGATCTCTGATCCCCTTCCATAGTTAAGATGTAGCCACCACCCCTATGCAGGCCCCATTTGCTTGGGTAGTGGGGGCCCAAAAAGAAAAGAAAAATAAAAGCTATAGACAAAGAATCTCAATGCAGAATCACTGAAAGAAGGTCTACCCCAATGGGCATTGGCAACAAATCAAGTTTCAAAGAAATACAACATCACACATACTTCCATAATGCAGTGCATCATGGGATATATACAAATCATCATGACATTTCTTACTTAAGTTTAAAACATTATACATGCATTTTGAATAACACAACTAGCTTAATTTCTATAATAGTCACCTAGTACTTTTTACCATTGTCAAAACACCAAGTGCCATGGTATTTTCAACATTTACAGGTTTCATAAACATAAGGTATATACATTAAGGTATTTTATAACATAGTGCTATTACATACTAAATCCAACAGTAAACACAATCTGTTTTACGTACATTTGGAGGCGACCACAATAACCTTCCTGTTCGAGGACCTAAGAGGGAAAAATGAAAATTAAAGAGGACACTGTTGCATAGTCAAGGGAGGGAGAGGGTGTCCACAGGTGGCCAACCTTATGGACTATAAATAGTAAAGAATAGATTAGGCTTAGAAATAGAAGAACTGTTGCAACAGATTTAAGAAAAGGTTGGTCCTCAAGAGTGGCAGGAGCTCCCGGTCACAAAGTCCTACAGCAGGGTACTTGGAAGGGAGATTTAGTGGAACTTCTGGTGGTCCTGGAGGTGGGGGGGGGTAGAGGAGGGAAGATGGATAGAGCCCTAAGGTAATCTTCTTGGCAAAGAAGCAGGTCTGATATTTAAGCCTTCCCTCACAATTTAGCCAGTTCATCTGAGAGTAGAGGTTGCATGTATGTGTGAGCATGCCACAGCCAGCTACAAGCCGGCAGGCCTTGTTAAGAATGACCTTTATCCTACCTGATGCATTGTGCGTCTTCCACCTTGTCCTGTCCCCTTGCAAGGTTCTCTGCATCCTGAAGGGGTATAGACCATAGCTGCCCTCTCCTCTTTCCCCTATATCTATCTATTCCCCCACTCTTTATCTTCTCCATCTTCTCTTTTGGTATTATACTTGCCCTCCCCTTGGGCTACACAAGCACTTACTGAACCTTTGCACAGCCACTCCTGTAGCACTTCATTTGTGGTATGTGGCTTATATTGATCCTAAGTGTTCTACTATGTCATGTAATAGTATTTGTACTTCTTTTTTGTATCATGTTTGCTTGCTCTCCCAATTGTTGTAATCCCCCTTCCCCCAGGATGCTTCTGGAAACAAGCTGTTTACAGCTCATGTTGTCTTTCCTGGTAAAACATTTTACAAATAAATTCAAAGTGTCCCTGTAGCATGAATAAACACATTTATTTTACAATAATGCCACAGAATTGTTGCAGCCCCAATGCCCTGTAAAGCGACTGCACACTTTAGCATCTCCATTCAGCCTGGTTTCCATTGCTGCTGCCGTTATACATTGCCACCAGGGGCGTAGGCAGGGGGGGTGTTTAGGTGTTCAAACACCCTGAAATGACCTCCCAAATTTTATTTAGGGACGAGTATCGGGCTAAACAGCTGCTGTATTTATTTTGCTAGTTTGTATGGCTGCCTGAGTGGGTGGGACTGAAACAGGCTCAGCAAGGCTACAGCTGCATGGTCGGTGACTTCGAGGGTTGGTGAGTGCTGACTGGTGATGGTCAGAGTCTGTTCCTCCTCCTCTCTGAGCAGCAGCTAATGAATGGCACAGCTTGAAATTGGCACCTTGGCACTTTAAAGCACACTGGCGCGGCGCATGCACCGCCGCATCGCCTGTGCGAGGGGAAAAGTGAGAGGAGTCGAGGATGGAGCGGACGATTGTTGTGTCTGCCCCAGAAAGGATTTTCATGCGGAGGAAATGTTGTGACTTGTGGGGCTGCTCATGAGGAGAACAAAGGAGCTGAATTGGAGCCTGGAGGAGGAGGAGGAGTCATCCAACGGCACTAGAGAGAGAAGAGGAGTTGTTAATTTTATTTCTGACCTCTGTCCCCAGCCTGTTGGTCCAATCGGTCAGAAAACTCGGAAGTCGGAACTAAACGTCTTGGCCCAGAGGAGCTAGTCTGAGCCCAGGCCCCAGGCCAGCTGTGTGAGCTGCATGCACGATTTTATGGCTCCAGGTGGGAGGATGTGCACCAATGAGCTAGGTGCCACGCTGCCAAGTTGCCTCAGACTGCAAGGGCTGTGTCCTGTGTGGAAGGAATCTGGAGGAGAGGAACCATCATCCAGCCAGACCAGTGGACTAGTGTCACACTGTAGTCTGTGAGGTAGGTCGGTCAGAGATGGTTGGTGGTTAACAGCTGTCTAATGAAGTTTTACATTTCCTTGTCATTATTAATCAATGTTGCTTTCCTTTTAGAAGTACTCTTGAATATTTGACCCAGACACTTACATGGCATGTTTTTTCCTGATGCTCAGATGGTACTGCACTGCAGTTTTATGAACTAATAAATGATTCATGGTGTAATGGATTTTGTTATACAAATGTAGGAATGTTTAAAGGCTGAATGGTTGTTGACCCTTGTCATTCTGCAAGAACAACAAATCCTCAGATCTGCCACCAAATGCCAGTATAAATGTCTGTTCTATACAGTACAGGTTTTCTTTTCTTTTTCCTTAACTTTCTGGCCTTGATGCCACTAAAACCCTTCCTCCCTGCTGGCAATCACCCAGCCCCATCATCTCCACCATCACATTCCTTTCCTTAGTAATTTTGTCCAGCAAATTTGACAGTCCTCCTGATATCCTCACTGTATATGGACAGTGAACTGCATTGTTTGTGGGGGTAGTATTTGGGAAGTGTTTGCTACTACTGTAGGTCCTGGCCGGTCACAGTGGTCATTGGTGTGTAGTATGTTGTGACTGTCTGTAGTGTACCTGTTTTTTTTTTTAATTACAATCTCAAAGTACCTTTGAGTCATGGACTGTTACTAAGGTTCCACGTCAGGCAGATAGAAGACAATACAAACGCTATATTGAACCGCAGTTACACATTCAATACAATAGCAAGCATGGAGGGTATACACAATACAACATATGTGACCGTGCAAGGTCAGACAGTTAGGTTACCAACAAGATATAACAATAGTGGTTGATTGAAGCCAGGAATTGTTTCAGGGAAAGCAATCCTTTTGTCAGGGTAATGAAAGGAAAGGTGCAATAAGTGCAGTCAAAGTTAGTTAGGGTCCGGCGAGGTAGGTGGGGGGAGGGAGGCTGCTGGGTAATTGTGGGTGGAGGCAAGAAGGAGGGAGGAAGGAGAGAGAGGTGCTCAAGCTAGGGGAAAATAGGGAATGGGAGGTCCTCAAGAGAGGGGCAGCAAAGATATAGTTTGTGGTGGGGAGAAAAAGCAGGAGGTTTCAAGTAGGTTGGAATGAGGCAGAGTGAGTAGTTGAGCATATAACTGATGGTCAGGTTAGGTGACGTGAGTAGGCAGGGCTGGGTGGACAGAAGGAGAGGGGGTCAAGAAGAGGGGGCAGCAGGTGTAGGTAGTAAGACAGAGTGGGTGGGTGAGTGGGGAATGGAGTGAGAAAAGGTGAGGGGGAAAAGGGAGTGGCAGGTTCAACAGTCCAATAGGGTATGTGTGGGGTGAAAGGCATGGTGGACGAAAGGCATGGGGGGGTTAGGAGGGGTAGATGGGTAGGGCGGTTGCTGGGGGGGAGTAGTGAGGGGAATGGTAGCAATCCAGCAGAGTAGGTGTGGGGTGCAAAGGCACGGGGGACAGGGCGTGGGCAGAAGGTGGCAGCAGGGGAGGCGTAATTGAGAAGGCAGGGGGAAATAGAGGGGACAGCAGTAAATACTTGAGATGGGTGAGAGAATACGGGAGGGAGGGAGAAAGGAAAATGTAGACTCATGGGGTGTTAAGTGTAGCAGTCACAGATACTATCCTGGGTAAGTTTTGCACATTATTTTTAGTTTTTCCGGTCTACTGAGGTCTGCTGCTCCAGGGCACATTGTTCATGTCTCAGACTCGACAGTGGCAGAAATCACTTTCAACAAAATGGGTTCAGAATCTAGGCTATGCACTGAAGTTCATCCTCAGCTCCACAAATGCCCCCATGCCACTGTCATCACAAGCCATAGAGGAACTTGTGCATCCTTCAGGAGGACATAAAGCAACTAATAACTGTAAGAAAGGGTCATCAGCTTGTGCCCATGGTTTTTCAGTTTTAGGTAGTATTCTGAGTAGAAACCCAGATTGAATCTGGGTTTCTACTGCAGATACTTCTGCTACTAAAAACAACAGGGATCCATCCCATCCAGGATCTTAAAGCAGCAGATAAACAGCATATTGCACACAAACATTTTCATGTGCTCTCTTTGTGGTCACTTCTTCCACTGCTGTATCGAGGAGACTGGATATGTATGCTGGATATGTGCAGTGGATATGTAGAATGCTTATTTGCACATAAAATCTGGAAACAACAGACAATGCACATGGTTTGTCTAGAGCAAATCAGGAGAGGAACAACACCCAAATGATTCCCCCTGACAAAGGGGGTAATTCCTGAAACGCCAGGACAAAATTGTGGCTAACAGTTTTCTGAACTGCACACCAAGCATGCCATGGAGCTCAACTGCAATAAAAGATGTTATTTTGAACATAGCTTCACTTCTTGGGAGTGAGTCTCATTTGGGTGCGGTTCCTCTCTTTTTGATTTGCTCTGCACTTACAGGTTTGCAGCCTGTGGTAACCTGCAGCTACCCCTGCACTGTAGTTCGCAGGAGATACCGCTTCCTGGATTATTTGGTTTGTCTAGAGGGCAATTATTTTCAGTTCCAAGTTTTTCTCTCTGGCTTTCCTGTTCATAGCAAGTATTTACCAAATGCTTTACAGTATTAGTAGTAGTAGTAGTGAGTCATAGCCCTTCTTAAGAAGAAGCTGCAAATGTATCCTTATTTGGACTATAAGCTCCTGAACAGATCCTCTGTAGATGTGACGGCTCACACAGTGAACAGGACCTGCTAACTGTGTGAGCCTCACATCACAGGATAAAGTAGCTGCTGGACCAGGTAGGTCTCCTGGTCTATGTGTTGAATGTATGTGGCTGTGTAGTGTACTTGCATTTTATTTCTGATGTCACTGTTCCCATTTCTGGTCTGCTGAGGAGCCCTATATAAACAAAAAGCTGCACATGCCATTGGGGGGTGGGGTGCCACAATGTGACACTGGTGCAAATTAAATACCTGGTCCAAATAGTTGACTGTAACTAGTATTTACACTGATGTGAGCATGCAGCCTGGTCACAAGGCATTGTACCAGCCAGGCACATGGATGATGGTGGAATGCCATGCCATGCCACCGGCACTAGGTCATATAATTGGGCACACAAACATCCTGCCCAGAGGTGTCACCCTCCATAACTCACTGATGTTTTTTGTTCTGGTTTCCTAGTTGCCCCTCCAACATGAATTGCTGTGAGTTCACTCTTGCGTTCCCATGTTCCAGTGTGTTCCTATCCAGTTCCACTGATCTGTGTCCAGTCTTGTTGTCAAGGGTTGCCCATCCCTAGCCCCAGTGTTGTATTTCACTAGGTGGTGTAGTGTAGTGGTCCCTAGGGTGTGCAAGTACTACACCTACTTGTGAGTATTCAGTGTGCATTCGCACTTGGTACCAGAAAATGCTAGGTCTCTCTTCAGCCATTAAAAGTGATTTTGAGAAAACAATCCTCTAGCCCATCCCCTTGGACCTAATACAGTGTGCACAGCCCTCTACACCCCCATCACAAGTCACTAGCCCAACAGATGGTCCTGGTCATCCTGTCAATGCTGCTCCACTGCAGTTATCACATATCTGCACATTCTCCTGAAATCTGGCTGTGACGTGTTATAGGACCTGGACTGCATTATGGCCTGAGAGTGATGCCATGAATGCACTGAGAGTGACCAAAATGAGGTGTACATCTTGTCTGAAGTGTGCAGGCTAAGTACACCTCAGATGCACATTATAAAAACCGGACTAATTATGTGGCTCCTCAAAAGCAGACTTATACTAATTATGTACCTTATCTGCAGCTTGTAAACTGACTTGTTTAATTTATCAGTTTTCATATTGCAGAAAGTGGCAAGATGTTATAGTGTATGCATGTGCCCTTCTGTATATTTGTATGTGTATATGTGGAGTAGGATTGGTGTTCCTGTGATGTATTGGTATGTTCTTGTGCTTTTAGAGGTAAATGTAGAAAACCAATATCAGACGAATGCTGTTCCTATGGACACTGTTCCATTTATCTATTAAATGCTAGGATTTGGGGGCTGTCCCAGTGGTGTGGAAGACTGAGGGTTTTACGTCACACCTGCTGTCATACAGGTGACCCAGGTTCAGTAATGACCTCAGGTTGTTAGGGGGAAGAGGATTGAGGGTCCCAGGGATTGCTGTCCTTTCCCGGGGAGGGCTATCCAAGCAGTCTTGGCCTTTGACTGCCACCTGATGAAGGCCTGTGGACAGTGCAGGCTCCAAGAAGGTTTTGAAGGTACAGTAGGAAGCTGTAGTTCTGCAGTGCATGCATGCACTTCTGTGCCACTGCAGCTAGGGAGGTACTTGGGAAAATGGAAGGCGGGCAGGCTTAATGGAGAGCGCTCAATCTCCCTTGGCTGCATTACGCATTGGTCTCTGGGGAACCTCTGGATCAGGTCTGGGGCAGCCAATTGTTTGCAACCATTTGAGCTGCTGAATACTCTAATGACAGCCACAGTCTCCACACCCTGATTACATGGGGAAAACATTTCCCTGAAATTAGAGTGGGGACATGTAACAAAACTGTGTTTGCTTCAAGAAAAGCCTGAAAATCACCACAGAGCTTTGTACCAGCTGCCCTGAGACCCTAGCCTTTATATAGAAATTTTCAAAGTATAATACAAAAACTGCATATGGGGTGGGTGGCTGATGACACTGTTGGACAGCCAACTGTCCATAGCAATTGGAACTGCAGACTCTATTGCCAGCTTGACACTCCCACACCCCTGATTACATGTGGAAAACAAAATTTCCCTGAAATTATGGGTGGGGAACATGTAACAAAAGTGCTTTTTTCTTCAAGAAAAGACCCAAAACTCACCACAGAGCATGTAACCCCTCCAGAGCTTCTGGGGTCTGCTAGGCCTCCAGACCCCCAGCTTTTATTTGTCCCAATTCACAAATGTATCTAAACACCCCTCCAAATAAAATCCTGCCTACACCCGATTGCACACTAGGCAGTCTTTACATAATCCCAATACAGTTTATGCATGCACCAACTTTCCAGATTTTCTGCAGCCAAAATACACACATTTAATTAGTTAATGCCCCACTATTTTGTAGCTCCTTACTTGCCTTGTCACACACTTGCCATAAATTTAATTTTTAATCTTTCTCCTGCCTGTTGCTAGTGCTATTTTAAACTGCCCCCAGGCGCTAA
Source organism: Neoceratodus forsteri (assembly GCA_016271365.2). Lineage (NCBI taxonomy): Eukaryota > Metazoa > Chordata > Ceratodontiformes > Ceratodontidae > Neoceratodus > Neoceratodus forsteri. The sequence continues at coordinate 1,199,165,667 of CM057452.1, forward strand.
ACAAGTTCCCATTCATCTATACTCATGCCACTTCATTAATAGTCATGAGGCAGCTCCTGGATTCTTGAGCATGATTGGCTCTCACTAAAACCCTTTTTTCTGCTCCTCTTGTGCCTCCATTTGCCTCCGCTGGGTCTCCGGTTCCCCTTTTGCTTAACACTGGGACAGGGACCACCAGAGAGGCACTTAAAACAGCCGCAGAATGGCCAAACCCAAAATGTATTTCTGCGCATGCCTGTAGTGCCAGCCTTGCACCAGAGTGCAAATACGGGCGGCACCTCCATGAGTTAGTTCTTCCGGCCCCAATTTCACATACCAAAAACAAAATGTAGGGGCCGGATGGAGAACTCTCAGGACTACTGAGGACTGGTGCCAGGATCTGGGACTTAGCGGGGAACATTACGGGGAAAACTGGAGACCAGGCAGCCTCAGAGGGGGAAATCAGGTAAGCCCCCAACAGGGGGGTTACATGTTCTGCATCTTCTTCAATTCTTTGACATTCATCATCAATTATTCCAATACAAATCACACCTCTTATTTTTTTTTTCAAAATAATTTTGTTTACACACGACAGGCCCAGGGGGATGGAACACTGTGCAAGTGTGAGCAACCTGTTGAAAACAAAATAAAATAGTTGCACATACAGGTATAAATCTTAGCAAACAAGATACTGAAACATTTCACTTTTCAAAAGAAAAGATTTGCAATTGATTTTGTATTTATTTACTTGGGGAGCCCAAATGATATGCAAAATTACGCTTATAAAGATAATAGACCAAATCGATTCTTCCACTGAAGAGATGCTTGTTAACACCTAATTGCACTGCACAGTACGTACATAAGTTTCAAAATGTATGAGGTGAGCAAAGGTTGGAGCTAAGCTCACCATTATGGACTGGTTCCTCTCTGCTTCTGGGATCTGTTAACAACCTGCTCAGATGTTTGGAAGGAAAGGAAGTTATATTCCATGGGACAATTTCTGCTGATACCACTCAGCTGGTGATTACTACTTTTTGGTTGCTGTCCCTAGGTTGTTGCATGCCCTCCAGCTTAATATCCATACTGTGCCCTCTTACTTCCTTTATATCTAACTTAAAGACGCGACATAGCTCTTTCAACAAGCCTTTCCTACTTGATGTTTTGCTTTGAGTCAGGTTTTTGTTCATCTGCATCTTCTATACTATCTATTGTTATTAATCTACTCTAGGTGGCTGAGCAACTGTGGTAGTGGGGGTGCTTTTTTAACTGGTTTTCAGTCCACTGATATACACAAAGGAAATCTCATATTATACACTGCTGTGTATTTGTGGGTTAAACTTCAAGCATTACAGGCTTTGCTTAGGGTATTACTTTACACCGCTGTGTAGGAAGCTGTACACTCTTTAGATATATGGGTGTAGTTTAACTGTTCTTTTTAACTTGCATTGCTGTGTGGTGGGAGTTTTACTTTTTCTGATAAATAAGGTCCTCACTGATCTGGGATTTTCTTTCCATCTGTGACCATTTGTCGTTCTCTGACTTGAGCACTGTGGTAGCCAATCAGCGGAAAGGAAACTGAGAGGCACCAGAATTTAAACTCCAAAGAGGAGATTTAAACAAACAAACCCAGCAAGATGCATTACAGAAGCCATCGGAGCGGGGACTAGGAGAACCGGATGGCTGAAGCCTGCAGTGAATCTTGTGGAAGGAGCTGAACTGGGGAATCAGAGGGTGAAGGGGAAGGTATTTCTGAGCCGATTGTTTTTGGAAGGGAAGGGAAGCTCCACACCGCATACATCCACCTCCCTCCCTCCCCCAACCTACCCACCCTGAGCTCCTCTCCATTTACAGGCTGGGGGATGTTGTAGCACATTACAAATTCCTGTCTGGGAACAGGACGTTTTCCCCATCATATAGAATGTAACAACAACAAAAAAATCCTCTAATATTGTGACAGGAGGGTTCAGATTGTGTGGAAGTAGGGGAAACAGGAAGTGCAGTAGAAAAGGATGCAGGGAGTGGTGAAATGCAGTGGATGAGGGGCTGCAGTCTTCCAGAGGATGTTCTGGGTACTGTAGTACTGCTCCATATGCTTACACCCCTCTGCACTGAGGGAAGAGGTTGCCAGTCTCCGGGCTGAACTGGCAGGTGTACTGGTGCCCTTTGCCCGCACCCAGGGGCCACCGTGTCCACAGACACTGCCACAGCAGATGCCCATGCATAGGGCTGGCTCGACTATGGTGGGCTCAGGGAGATTGCAGGAGGGAGGCCAGAGCCCCATCCCCCATCCGGTCCAACTTAAGAACTCCTTCGCTGTCCTGGAAGAGTGGGCAAGCCCCACAAGGGAACCTGAGGTTGAGATCAGGGAGGATGAGTGGATCCTCCAGGAAGGAGACCCAGGGCTGGAGGTAGAGGACCCCAGCAGAAGAGGAAGCTACTCCTGGTGGGGGACTCAACTGTCCAGGGAATGGATCTGGGTACAGGTAGTGGGGAAGAGAGGGAGGTCAAGTACCTTCCAGGAGGCACAGTTCAGAAGTGGGGGGTCGAATCCAGAGGAGCACTACAGAGGTAGCAAAAAGGGGGAACTGGAGGTCATGGTCTATCTGGGGACAAATGACCTTGAAAGGAAGGAGGTGAGCATACAGCAAGTGCAGGAGAACTTCAGGGAGTTGGGTAGGCGCTGTGGGGTGGTAGCAGGCTCCATAACATTCTCGGAGATGGTGCCAGTCCACAGCTTGGGGAGGCTCAAATCTACTCATCAGCAAGTTCAACACATGGTTGAGGGGCTAGTGTGGAGATAACGGTTTTGCTTCACTGGGGACTAGGGACCCACCTGGGGGGATTGGAGTCTGTACAAGAGGGACAGTCTACGCCCATCTGAGAAGGGGACTGCAGTCATCAATGAAAAGTTTGGATGCTTCCTTGCCAAGCATTTAAACTTGCCATGGGGGGGCAGGCAGGAGCAGGTAGACTTAGGCAGCCCAACCCCACAGGTCAGACTAGCTAGCAGGGTAGATCAGAAGGAAATGTTGGCAGATAGTCCTGAACTCATTACAAGGGGGAGGGCAAAGGAAGGGAGGCAGCAAGGGAAAGAATCCAGGCTTGGAAAGGGGGAGCAGGAGGGGGGTGCAAATGTACACATATAAGAGGAACAGGGTGCAAAACATGGACAGATATTCCTGAGCTTGTCACAAGAGATAAGGCTGAGGAAGAGATGCAGCAAGAGAAAACATCAGGAGTATAAGGGAAGGAGCAGAAAGGCAAAGGTAGGAATACCAGGGGCACAGGATAAGACACATGGACAGCCATGTATACAAATGCCCAAGGTTTAGGAAACAAAATCACAGACCTGGCAGCCTTGATGGCAGAGGTGGACCTTGACATAGTGGCAGTTACTGAGACATAGTACACTGGAAACCATGACTGGGACGTAAATGTACCAGGGCAATCTACACAGGAGCGATAGGGAGGGGGAAAAGGGAGGTGGGGTGGCCCTCTATGTCACAGCAGGTATTAAGGCAATGGTGGTACAGGGTAGACAGGGGGAGATTTAGGCCCTGTGGATCATGCTTGAGCTTGGAAAGAGCACAATTTGCACAGGAGTGATCTACAGGCCTCCGGTACAGAGGGAGGAAGTAGACAGGGCAATAGTGGAGGAAATACACAGGATGGCTGCAAAGGGGAAGGTACTGCTGCTGGGCGATTTTTGCATGTCAGACATGGACTGGACCATCCCAGCAGCTGCCTCAGCCAGGAGCCAAGACACTGTAGAATCCTTACAGGGGCAGGCCTCAGGCAATTGGTTTGGGAACCCATCAGGGACAAGGTAATTTTAGACATTGTGCTGACCACTGGAGACAGGACCAAGGAAGTCAGGGTGGATGGGCACCTATGGTCCAGTGATCACCATACAGTGTGGTTAAACATCACTACAGTATCATGGAGAGCCACACAAAGACAAGGGTCCTGGATTTCAGGAGGGTAGACTTTGCTAGGATGGGAAGAGGAATCAAAGAAGCCCTAGCAAGTAAGGATCCAGGGGGAGGGATTAAGGAGCAGTGGGCACATCAGAAAGAACACCACTCGTCACCGCTCTTGGGGATCAGAGCTCCACCACCACTCTCTGCTGCCTTCCCTGTAGCCAGTTTACTCCCCAACTTTGCACCCGCCTTTGTGCCTTCCAACTTACTTCCTAGCCTCCCATGTGGCACTGAGTCAAATGCTACTGAAGTCCAGGTACAGGACATCCACTGCATGGCCCCATCCAATTGTCTAGTTACCCAAAGTAATCCACAAGGTTGGTCTGACATGATCTGTCAATGACAAACCATGCTGTCTGCTGTCCTGAGGGACACCAGCCTGTCTTTCAGGACAGTCTCCATCAGGTTACCCATGATGGATGTGAGGCTCACCGGTCTGTAGTTCCTTGGTTCATCCTGGGCCGCCTTATGGAGGGTTACCACGTGAGCCGCCCTCCATTCTGAGGTACACACCCTGAGTCCAGTGAGGCACTGAATATATATCTGCCAAATGCCCTGCAAGGACCTCTGCTAGCTCCTTCAGCCCCTTGAGTGAATGCCAACTAGCCCTGGAGCCTTGTCCACCCTCCGTGCCCTCAAGCCCTCCAGGACCGTGCCCTCTGTGATTTTCCAGTCCGTCACCCCCACCCCCATTCCTGCTCTCCCTACCCCCTTGGGTATCAGCCCTCTCTTTAGTACATACTGAGCAGAAATAGTTGTTTAGCACTTCTGCCTTTTCACTCCGATTACACCCACCCTACCCTCCTAATCCTTACTATATGGTCCTTACAGCTCCTTTTCTCCCTGATGTACCTGCAGAGTCCTTCTTCCCTCCCTTAATGCCCTGCACCAGCCTGAGCTCCTTAGACACCTTGACTGGTCTTGTAACCCCATAAGATCCCTTTTGGTACTCCTCCCTATCCTCCCCGTTCCGTTTTTTTTTTGTACCTCCTAAAGGCAGCTCTTTTTTTCCTTACCTTTCCATGACCACCTTGCTCACCCAGCTCGGTTTCCTTGCTCTAGGACATGCTGCAGATTTTGGTTGCCTCCTCTATCTCCAGCTTTATGAGCTCCCACCTCTGGTTAGTGCCCATACTAGGTTGAATTCTGGCCAGGAACCCTTTAACTATTTCCCCTATCCTCCTGAAGTCCAGCACCCTTGTACCAGATTCAACTCCTTCCTTGTCCATATTCAATCTGAACCATAATGAGGGGTGGTTGCTCCCCGCCAGTGGTTCTTCCACCCTCAGTTCTCTCACAAATTCCCCATTTGCCAGCATGAGGTCATGGGTATTCCCTAACCTGGTTGGTTCACTGACCATTTGCATCAGGAAGCTGTCCTGGAAGGCATCCAGCAGTACCTGCTCCCTTCTATTCTTGGTTGTTGGGGTACTCCAATCTACTCCAGGCAGGTTGAAGTTACCCACGATCACCACACTTCCCTTCTCGCAGGTCCTCCTGATCTGTCCTGCTAGTTCCCTATCTTTTCTCTCTGCGAGGGCAGCCTGTACACCACTCCCATCCTGACAGTCCTATTCTTGAAATCCTGGATTTGCATCCACAGTGACACCATACTGTCCTCCTCCCCCATCCTTCTGTACACACTTCAGTCCTTCTCTCACATACAGCACCACCCCACCCTTTCCCATTGACTCTATCCCTGCGGAATATCCTGCACCCTGGTACCGACAGGTTCCAGTCATTGTATTGGGTGGCCCATGTCTCGATGATGGCAGCCATGCCCACCACCCCCTCTGTCATGAGAGTCTGTAGCACCACAGTTTTCTTCTTTAGGCTCCTAGCATCTTTCAGTACAAGAGTTGCACAAGGACAAGGGGACATGATATGAGATTGGAGGGGAGCAGGAGAAGGGGGGATGTTAGGAAGTTTTTTTCACAGAAAGGGTGGTAGATGCATGGAATAGTCTACGCCAGGAAGTGGTGGGAGCTGGCACAGTGGGGGATTCAAACATGCATGGGATAGACATAAGGGAACCTTAGATGTGGGAAACAGAGGTGTAAGCCAATGACCAACTAGAGTCAGCAGCCGCTGATGCAGGCAGGGAATACGGGCAGACCAGGTGGACCTAGTGGTCCTTATCTTCCATCAACTACTATGTTACTATGAGTTATTAAAGTGATTTTGTCATGTTCAAATTCAAGTTTCAAGTTCAAGCGTATTGCTTGCCATAGCAAATGAGAGTAGTAACCTGTAGGAGTTGTGAATCAATCTCCTACCATTCAAATTGCCAAAAAGTGCTGTTTTTCATGGAAAAAAATGCGTTTATTTCTGTGCTCTGCTTCATTTGCATAACCCTGACCCTTTTTTCTCAGTGCTGCAAGCCCCAACCGTGTCATCATGCAAGGGAAACAAAGTTTTTAAGCACTGTGTTGAAACAGAGACCCCTGTTGGTCAGTCTTGGTACTGCAGATATCCTTTTTCTTTCACAATTTTGGACTCCTAGCAGAAGCTGGACACCAAAGAAAAAGAAAAGTAGTCTGACCCATAATTACACTCCTGAACTACTTATAGTCATTCAGGCCCTATAACATAAACATAGAAAATTATCATCACCCTCCCACATTCTGACAGGAGCTGCCACTTCAGACCTGTCACTTCACCACCAGGTAGTAACAGTCAAACAACATTTACATAGACTGGCAAATTATCTTTGTGGCCTATTTGCATCACAAAAACAGTTTTCCAGAAACATTTCTACAGACTGTACTACTGTACACACTATTGACAAACTGTAGAGACTGCCTTTTGATAGGGAGACAGACAAATCAGCTATATACTGTACCCACAATGCCTTGCTCTATATATATATATATTTATATATATATTTATTCATGGCAAAAACTCTGTTTAATGCACAGTTAGGGTTGTTCCACACAACAAAAGCGAGGAAATTTGGTGTTAGGGGCTGAAGCCCTCCTGCACTCCCCCAGCTCCGCCTCGACAGCATCGGGTGTGCGTTAGTTGTTGGCCCTAACTCTCACCCCATCACATGTGTAAACAAGCTGAGGTATAGGAGAATGGGGTGACAGGACCGACGACCTCAACGCACACCCCGATGCCGGGTTGGGGCCAGCTGGGGTGCAAGGAGGCTTAACCCTAACACTCAAATTTCTGCTTTGTTGCTGTGAAACAACCCTAACTGATGCATTAAACAGGAGTTTTGACATGAAATTCTTTTTTGAGAAGGAGGGCTATAAATAGTGAATAGAATGTGGTGGTGGGACCGTCTCAGACATAGCAATGGTAACTGCAATGCAAATGCAAGCACTAATGGTTATGCACTTGGTGACGCAAACGTAAATGGTAATGCAAACGCAATAGAAATGCAAGTGCAAAGTGATGCCAAAGTTTAACAGTGAAACAAACGTAGACGCAAGTTTGTAATGAAACGCAACTGGTAAACACACACAGTACAGGTACCACATTGTAAACGCAAATGTTAACTGTTACAGCAACAATAATGCCAAAGGAACACAAACGAAAAAGGCAAACACAAGCGTTGTATGGAAACGCAGTTGCATGCGCGCGTCATGGTACCGCAATTGCAAATGGTAACAGTAACAGCAAAAATAATGCCAACGGAAAGGCAAATGCAAGTGCAATGGAAATGCAAACCATAACGCGCATGGTCATGGTACTGCAATTGGAAATGCAAATGGTAACGGTAACAGCTAAAATAACACCAAATGGAAACAGAAATGGAAATGCAAACGCAAGCATGTACAGAAACGCAAACTGTTATGTGCACGGTCACGTACCGCAATTGTAAACGGAAATGGTAACGGTAACAGCAACAATAATACCAAAGGAAACAGAAATGGAACACAAACACAGCGCCAGATGGAAACGCACACTGTAATGCGCACGGTTACGGTACTACAATTGTAAATGGTAATGGTAACAGCAACAATAACGCCTAAAGGAAATGCAATGCAAGCACGTGACGCAAACGCAACATTAAAACGCACGGTCACGGTACCGCAATTGGAAACTCAAATGGTAACGGTAACAGCAACGATAATGCCAAAGGAAACAGAAACACAAACGCAAGCGCAGTATGGAAATGCAAACCGTATGCGCACGGGCACAGGAATGCAATTGGAAACACAAATAGTAACGGTAAGAACAATGACACAAAACGAAGACAAATGCAAACGGAAGGGCAGCCAGAACGAAATGGTAATGCGCACAGTGACGCAAAGTGAAACACAAACAGAAACAGTACTGTAGACACAAATGGTAAGAGTAATGCAAATGCAAGCGCAAACAGAAACACAAAGGATAACGACATGGTGGCGAGCACGGAACGCTAATGCAAACGGGTACAGAAACACAAGTGTAAATGCTATGTATAATAACTGGAGAGCACACCCTGGTTTTCCCCAACAGCTGCATAGAGAAACACTGTGAGTACAAAGAATGTATGCATAATAATGGGGATCGGAGCAGAAAATGAGGAGTTGGAATACTAAATTGCTTAAATCTCAGGAACCGTATGATGTAGAAAAAAAATTTAAATTTCATATGAATTATGACTTTCCTGGCTAGTTGTGTGCTTCGCCGCTAATTAGGGGGCTAAGCATTTTTCCGACGAAAAGTCCGTATCTCGCATCGTTTCCGAGATATGGGCCCCGAAAGGCGCGGCAAATGCCGCAATGTTAGTCTATGGGAAAAAGCATCAACTTCAGAGCACTGTAACTTTCCATCCGTGCAATAGTTTGTCACCAAAAGACACATCTTGTCACCAAACCACCTAAAGGCACATCTGTGGGATGTTTGCTTTCTTCCCTCCAAATTTCACCCCAAAAGACCAAACTGTTGTTTTGCAGCAGGGTGGCAAAGAATTCCTGTTATTTTGGGCATAGTGTTGCAAAACAGTGTCGCAAATCACAACACTTTCACAAATGAAATCACAAAAGTGTCGTGAGTGCAACACTACTATGTACACTTTTCCAAAATTTCAAAACATTTCTGGGGTGTTTAACCCCCAAAAAGACATGGCTAGCATCCTCAGGGTCCGACTAGGTGAACACAAAAAATAATTGTGTCCCTAGAGGGTCCCAAATTTAAATGCCAAGCATTTCTGTGACCACTAACTGAAAAACAAAAATGGCTGAATCACGATACTACAGGGGTCAGCAACACTAAAAACTGCATTTGAGACACTGTTGAACTTTTTGTTAACTTTTCCCATTGACTATAATGGGAAAATTGTTTTTGAATAACCTTTGAACCGTTCAATATTTTTTCAACTTCAAAAGGCACATCTGGGACCATGGCCACACGCTCCATGAAGTTTTTGGATTGGTTATCAAACCATGCAACCTGCAGGCACAATCAAAGAATGCACAAAAAACTTAATTGCACGCATGGATGTCGCTAACAACTCTGCAGCCGTGTATCCCACTGGTACAAAGTTACCAGATCCCAAGATCTATGGTTACGCCCATGCCTGCTAAATTTCAGACAAATCCATTGAATGGTGGCAAAGTTATTAAGGTGCAAAGTTTCACCATTTAACCTTAAAGGGCTACTCAACTCCTAACTATGGTAGCACTACCATACTACCATTATATATTATATATATATATATATGCTGACAGCAGATAAGGGCCTATGGACCACCTAGTCTGCCATGTGCACATACCTAGCTTCTACAAGCCTTTCTAGAACTAGGTTATATGTCTACACATTAGGTGCTATTCTGCAGTCCCCACTACCAAACTAAGGGACTGCACCTTCAGTAACGAACATTTAAATCAACTTTATAATTTGCCCAGATTTCCTTCCTGCTGTATGTAAAACATTGACAGCTCACTTGCACGACATCCTTCTGGGTGTGGCCTCACACAGAAAACTGGAGGGCAGGCAGAAACAAAAACATACAAAAATGACTGACAGATTTTTACAAAACAAATTGCAGCTTCAACATCTGAAGCATTAGTGGTAATGGCATACTATGTGAAACAAGCATTTGCAGAATGTGACTAAATCACTTTAAATTCACTCCGTTACCTGTTTTAACAGTTCAAACCATTATAGTTTCATGTGTGTATTGATAAACATAAAATTATGATTTGCTGTTCATATGTTAGGTTTACTTTATCCCATTTATGTTTTGTGTTTTACATTGCTTTAATCCCCTTGACCTTTTTGGAAAGAAGTTTTCAATAAACTGTCTAGCTGTATAAAGTAGAACTGCAAATGATTTGTATCTCCATATCCAAGCACCTACATTTTCTACCTGCTAGGATTTGGCCAAAGGCTCAATGTCCACTCTTGAACGGAAGTATGAAGCACAGACATCACAAGTATGTCAAAGATTTTTTAACACTCCCTCAAAAAAAAACTCTCATGGAAGAGATCTAGATACATGTTAACCAGTAAAACAGTTAAAGCACTGAAGTACATACAGATGTCAATCCTTAGAACCCTAACTATTTGTTTACAGTAACATATTTCTTCAGTATCCTTCAAAACAAATCCAAAAGTTTCAAGATGCCAAAAGGGCACTCATGTTTGTATACAATGGATCTGATTTCTTTTTTTAAGAAAAGGCTTTCAAGTAATCCCCTTCCTAGTAAGACTGTAAAATGCTTTTTAAAGGACAACACTTATCCTCCAAGCACCCTACCCCGAACTACAACCCCCCAACTAGATTTTGCAACCTAAAAAATAATTTTTCACTACCTCTATATGACAATCTTTTCTCTGATTATCGGTGGTAATATAAACATGGCCGGAGTAGAGCAGAGCGATTTTATATGCTCAAAGTGGCTCAGTGCTGCTCCACCATATAAGTGATACAGTGGAGCAGCACAGAGTTGTGATGGGCATGTGAAATAGTGCTCGCTGTTCCAGTCATGTTCGCATAGGTACAGAGGTAGAATTTTCACATCCAGTTAGCTACTAGAGCCAAAATAAGGGCCTGCCACTGGTAACAGTGGCCAAATTACTGCTTACATTACTGATGATACACTGGAGCAGAGATTATTATACAGAGGAAAAGAAAAAAAAAATTTTAGGCTGAAAAGACTAATTTGGGGAAGGGAGGGGTTGTGGTGGTTGGGGTTGCTGGGAGAACAAGGGTTGTCATGTAAGTGTAAATCGTTAGTAGAAAAATAAGTGTGAAAGTGCATAACTGATTTTTGTATCAAACTCTGTACATACGTGGGACAGTATTTAAAGTCCATTAGCAGCACACCAACATTCTGAGATACTGAATGTCTTCTTGCCCCATTACTGAACTTTCCCCTGCTTATTTTATTGAAAAACACAACTTTTAGATAGGTTTTCTGTAAGGGCCAATGCTTGTGTGAGGGAGCCTAGGTTCCACCAAGTCTCATCGACAATACAGTGACACTAATTTGCCAACAGCGATCATCGACGCCTGGCAAATGTGTTGACCAACCACCGCGGAGCGGGGCACATTTAGACTGTTAACGGGAAATCACATTAGAATGCAGGCCCCTTCTACTAATTTTGAATACCTTGAGCCTGAAGACAAAAGAGAACCTACCCTCAGTCTGAATGTGTTGAACTGACAAAATTAAGATCTGCTTCAATATAGCTGCACTATTCATGAAAACTCCAAACCTATGAAAGCAAATGATCATTCTGAGGCTTAAAGTGGTTATGTGGAAGTCTTTGAGCTGGATTTAGTGCAGTGCTGAAGAAAAGTTAGACAGCCGACCACTCCAAAGACTAAAGTCCCCTACACCATGCAACTGCATGTCTGATGCAAAGCAAGAAGACTCAGTGATCCTCCATCCCAAGAATGATCTACCAAGACACCTTTTTTAAAACTCAGCATTATTATTAAACATGATTAATTATTTAATTAATGCATTAAAGAGAAGCCTGCCCTCTATCGAAGGTGATTCTCTATGCTGATGATGCCGTAGTATTTAATAGTAGTACATACCATGGTAAACTCTCCAGTGATCTCCAATGCAGTTTTGAGTCACCGAAGGGATGGTTTGTACAAAACAAACTAGTCCTAAATTACAAAGAAGACCAAGATCATGCTGTTCGCTGGCCAACATTTGAAGAAAAAGGTCCCTCCCCTTGTTATACATAACTCTTCTGAAGCTATCCTAGAACAGGTTGAATCCTTTAACTACCTGGGTGTCACCTTGGACAATACTCTCTCTCATTTGGAACCCATGTGGATATCATATATCTGCCAACAGAAAGTTAGGAGCGCTCTACAGGCAATGGTAGAACCTCACCGCTGGGGTTAAGCAAAAGGCAGTATACCATACGGTCCTCCTGATCCCAGACTATGGCCTCCCAATTTGAGGGGCAGCTAGTGATTCTGTTCTTAACAGAGGTAGGCTGGCACTTAATAAGGCTTGTCGCTTTACTACTGGGGCTGATAGGCTCACATATAGCTGCTCCCTTTACACACTTGCCAACTAGCTTACCCTTCAGGACAAAGTACCAGGCCTGCTTAATTGCAAAGAAAGCTCTGTTGGGCCTCACCACCACTGCTGTTCAAGACGTATTCCACCCTGTTACCAACCAGTACTCTACCAGAAGCATGACCAGGCATGCCCTAGGCGTACCCTTCCTGAAAACAAAGACTGGGTAGATGTTCCTTTGTAGTTTGTGCTGCTCAATGGCTGAATGAACTTCCTCAATCCCTTGTGGGTCTTCCCAGAATTGCACAGTTTAAGAAATCTCTGAAAACTGAACTCACTCATAGATCATTATGCAACTGCTTTAGTTTACTTGCAACTTACCCCCGTTTTCTCCTGGTCTGTCAATGCCTTGAAACCTGTGTTTGATTTACCTCTTTGCTCCTTGCTGAACATGTCCTTTGGGACTGTTGTGGCTTAATCATGGTGATTTTTTTCCTTGAATTTGCTGTTACTTGCACCTGATCATGCTCCCGCAGAGTTGCTGCATGTTTGTATTATGCCTATTTGTACCTTTGTCCTGTACTGATGTGGAACCTTTGTAAAAGAGCACTCATGCTCAAAGGTACTTTTGGAATTATGAATGAATAAATAAATCATTTCAGAAGAAAGATGAGTACATAGCATAAAGGTATAAAACTGCATTATCAACTGCAATAAACAAGTGTACATGCAAATGACATGACCAGGTGGAATATAACTAAGGCATTGAAGTAAGGTGTAGAATAATATTGAAGTCCACTGTGCTTCGTCACCTTGTTACCATATGCCTGAACAAATGTTGTGCCTACCCAGCATTACAGCTCAAAAGATCACCCACCTGGCCAACAATGTCATCTCTACTTTTATTCTTTATGTGCCAAGTAATGCATTACAAACTGATAGCCATGGTCAGCTATTATTAAATGTAAAAAAAAAATCTTTATAACACTGTAAGACAGTAAGTTGATAAACACTATATTAAAAAACAAAAATTAAACAGTGTAACAAACCAAACTTGTGTGCATCTCTTTAATTACATGTCAAGACATTCTGTTAGCTTACTGAGTTTCTCTATGTCTGCACTCTTTTGCAACTTGAAGGCAGGTGGTGATCTGTTCCACGTTAAAAATCTGTGACACTCTCCTTCCATTCTTCCACTCCTGATACAACAGGGCTCAACCAGTGGGATGATAATGTTTTGAGGTCTGCTAACACCATACAATGACACACATCTGCATTTTTCCTAGTTTGGATTCCTGCAATTCTACCCCAGAAAGTAGTGCTGAGATGCTTCTGGGATCTCCAACTCCCAAATTCTGGAGAGCTCCAACCTGATTTGTGCCTAATATGACATCAGCGTGAGGATGACCGCAGTCATGAAAATGCAACCGTTTCCCACACCCCACCAGTAAAGTACAGTTACGTAAGAACTACCATAACAGTAGATCTTCGAGAACAGCTCTTGCAGCAGGTTACACCATTAGGACTGAAGCTGTCAGGCGCCAGGACCCCACGGAAATTTTCTAGCTAGCAGTCTTCAGCGGGGACTGCCTCCGACGTTGGTCCCGCCCCTGACGTCAGGCATAGTACATAAGGAGGCGGTCCCCCCACAATCCCCAGTTCTCCCCTGGATACTCCCGGCCACTGGATGACATCAGAAGAGGAGACCGAGGATACGCCACCAGATGGCCAAGACTAAAAAAGAACTTCCCATCCCATAAGATGGATGTTTAGCTACTACCTACCTCCACAAGAAGGGGGATGGTGGGCGGGAAGGTACCTGCTGCAAGAGCTGTTCTCGACGATCTACTGTTACGGTAAGTTCTTACGTAACTGTACTATCTTACTTTGAGATACAGCTCTTGCAGCAGGTTACACCATTAGGACTGATTTCCAAGCAATAGTGGCAATCTTACACCACAGGGAGGAGGAAAGGTAGGGATCACAACCCTACTTGAGCCTAGGACAGAAGTCCCTGAAGGACAGCTAGGCCGAACCCTGCTCTTCGCCTCGATGCAATGTCCAGGCTGTAATGCCTAATAAAGGTATGCACCGAGCTCCAAGTGGCTGCAGCGCAAATAGCTGAGGTGGAGACGTTCCTTAATGCCGCAAAGGAAGTGGCCACTCTTCTCGTGGAATGACCCTTAACCATGCCTGGTAAGGGTTTATTGCGTTTATCATAACAGAAAGAGATGCACTGGATAAGCCACCTCGAGAGAGACTGTCTAGAGACAGGAGCTCCTTTCATTCTAACAGCGAAGGAGACAAACAGTTCATCCGACTTTCGAAACTGTTTGGTTCTGGTCAGATAATATCTGAGGCACCTGTGTACATCAAGGGTGTGTAGAAGGGCTTCTCTTCGGTTGGTGTACTTTGGAAAATACACTGGTAAGTCAATATCCTGATTAAGGGTGAGGGCTGAAACCACCTTAGGCAGAAACTTTGGGTTTGTCCTCAGGGATACCCTATCCTGGTGGAAAACTAAATAAGGCTCTTTGCGCATTAGTGCATGCAATTCGGAAATCCTTCTTGCCAAAGTAACTGCAACTAAAAATAAAGTTTTCCACGACAGAAAACGTAGCTCGCAATCTGCGGCTGGTTCAAAAGGTAGCAGTGTAAGCTGCTCCAGGACGAAGGGCAAGTCCCAAGGAGGAATCGGATCCTTGATAGGCGGCCTAAGGTGGAGGACTCCCCTTAAAAAGGCACGAGTAGTGTCCAATTGGGCCACCATCTGATGGCCTATGGGGGCATGGTAAGTCAAACTGCACAAAGGTGCACCTTAATCGAGGAGTGCTCAGTCCGGACTGAAAGAGTGAAAGAAGGTAATCCAGAACCAGCTTTTTGGGACATTCTAACGCGAGAAACACAAGCTTGAGCCCATAGGTAAAATCTACGCCATTTCATGGCGACGCTATGGGTTGCCGGCTTTTGTCATGGCAGAGAGTACATCTGCCACTTCTTGCGAGACCCCGTATCGCAACATGGCTATGTCTCTAGGAGCCAAGCATGCAGGTTCAAAGAACACAAGTCCAGATGCACTAATGAACCCTCCTCCTGAGACAGCAGATGGGAGCTGATTGGTAAATGAAGTGGAGGTTCCCGGGATAGCTGATGCAGAAGCGGGAACCAAATTTGTCTGGGCCAGAAAGGCGCTATCAAAATGAGCATCACCTGCTCCCTGCAAAGTTTTAGGAGGATTCTCTGGATCAATGGAAAGGGGAAGGCATAGAGGAATCTGCCCGCCCAGGAGAGGGACAACGCGTCTCACCAGAAAACACCAGGCCCTGGATCTAGCGAGCAAAAATTGGGCAGTTTTGCGTTGGATGGGGACGCTAAAAGGTCCAACTCTGGAGTGCTCCATCTGTGAAACAGATCCTCTGCCACCTCCTGTGAGTTCCCACTGTGGATTCTGGCCTGAGAGCACTCAGACTGTCTGCAACGGTGTTGTCCACTCCTGGACGTGGTATTGCAATTAGAGTTGCGCTGTTGCAATATCCACTCCCACACTCTCATGGCCTCCCTGCAAAGCGGGTAGGAGTGGGTGCCTCCTTGTTTGTTGAGCTAATACATCACTGCAGTATTGTCTGTTTGTAACAGGAGCGTACCCGGTGGAATCTCTGACTGGAAGGTCTGCAGAGCGTAAAGGACTGCCCTCATTTCCAAAATGTTGATGTGGAGATGAGACTCCTGGGCTGTCCAAAGGCCCTGGGATCAAACACCATCCAGGTGTGCTCCCCACCCGAGCCCTGAGGCATCTGTGGAGAGAGTCACAGTCGGAGACGGCGCTACAAAGGGAACCCCCACGGAGAGGTTCCCCAGATCTAGCCACCATTGCCAATCCCGAATCGCGGCATTCGTGATTCGAATTGGCTGCTGCAGATGGTCTTGCCTTTGGTCCCACTGCACCCTTAGCATCCACTGGGTTACCCACATGTGGAGCCGTGCCATTGGGACTGTTGCAATGGCCGCAGCCATGTGTCCGAGCAGGCGAAGGACCAATCTGGCCGGGACGGTCTTCAGGTCCCTGATGAGGGATCTGATGTGTTCCGCTCTGTCCGTGGGGAGAAAAGCTTTCCCTATGACGGTGTCCAGAACTGCTCCTATAAACTGCAGTTTCTGGGACGGCACCAGGAGTGACTTCTCGTAGTGATGAGGATACCCAGTGATTGAAAAAGGGACTGGGTACGATGAATGGCCGTCATCAGTGCCTCCTTGGAGGGAGCCATGAGAAGCCAGTCGTCTAGGTACGGGAACACGTAGTGGCCTTTTCTCCTCAGAGATGCCACTATGACCGCCATGCACTTCGTGAAAACGCGAGGTGCCGAAGACAGCCCGAAAGGAAGCGCTCCGAACCGATAATGACGGCTCTGAAACTCAAAGCGCAAGAACCTCCTGTGCGCTTGAGCAATTGGGATGTGGTAGGTATCCTGTATGTCTAACGACGCGAAGCGCCCCGCTTCAGCATGGGGGATTAGGCCTGGAAGGGTACCATGCGGAAGCGCTTGTAGATGACAGACAGATTGAGGTCGCTGAGGTCCGGAATTGGACGGAGGTCCCCTTTTTTCTTTGGAACCAGGAAGAAGTGTAAATAATACCCTAACCCTCTCTGGTTCTCTGGAACGTGTTCTAAGGCTTCTTTCTCCAGAAGCGCGAGCACTTCCTGCTGTATAAGCAGGGCATGCTGACCCGAGTAGCGGGAAAGCAGGGGAGGCCTTGTAGGTGGGCTGCCTACAAATTCTATATAGTGGCCTTTTTCGACCAATTGCAGCACCCACCTGTCAGTGGTGATCGACCGCCACCCTGGCAGGTGATGTGCGATGCGACCCCCGACCTTCATTTCCCATTGATCCTGAGGAGGGGCGGGGCCGGAAGGAGTCATGCTGTGGCAGCGTTAGATCCCGCAGGTTGGGCCGACTTTGCGACTCGGTGGCCCCTGCCTGGGGATGACTTGGCCTGGGCTTTTCGGGTAAAGGAGCCCCTCTGCTGTTGGCCGGAACGCGTTGTTGCCTTTGTGTCCGGCCACGAAAGCGACTCTGGTTCCTACGAAAGGAACTAGGTCGAGATCTGTACATGGCCTGGACAGATCTAACTGCCTTCCCTGTGTCCTGAAGTTTGGTGATCACCTTCTCGAAGGCTTCACCAAAAAGGACTTCCCCGTTGTAAGGGATGTCCAAGATGTTCTTCTGGATGTCCGGGGTAAAACCGGAGACGCGGAGCTAAGAGTGTCTCCGGAGACACACGCCTGAGGCTGCAGCTCTGGCCGAAGAGTCCGCAGAGTCGTATGCGGCTCTGAGCACCTGGGTCCCCACATCCAAACCAATACAGAGGTTTAAAAGCTCCTCCTTTTGACCACCATCGGGCATCTTCTCAACCAGGTCCTGTCCCTGTTCCCACAGTGCGTTCTGAAATTGAACCATGTGGGTGAGGTAATTTAGAGACCTGATGGCGCAAGTCGCAGTCGCAGACGCGGCGCCACCCAGGACATCCAATTGCTTGGATTCCGGTGGCTGTGTGCTCAAGTGCTGAGGTCTCTGAGACCGTCAGTGCGAGGCCGTGATGACCAGGGAATCAGCCAGAGGATGGTTCATCAGATACTGGTCCTCCTCGGGCCTTGTATAGGTGGTCAGCCTCTTCGGCATTGCCGAGTCGAACGCGGACGCTCCACTGGCCTTGGTGACATCCGCAAAGGTGTCCACTAAGGGTGGCACTACCACAGGCTTTGGGTCTTTCTGCCAAAGGTAGTGGGCAAGGTGCTGTCTCTCAGGGTCTAGCTCTTCAGCATCCCATCCCATATTCTCCTGAATGTGCCTCATGATCTCAGCGAACGAGGGGTCATCGGGAGGAGACCTGGGAAGGTGTGGGTCTGGGGAGGGAATGCTGATGGGAGAAGAAGATCTGGAGCACCCTGAGGTGTCAGATCTAGAGTCCTCCACGGAAGAGATGTACCGGCGTCGTCTGGGTCTCTTAGGGCTGGGTGACCCTGAAGTGGATCTTGAGGGAGGTCTTCTCCTATCTGAGGATCTGCCCCTAGGAGGAGGTATTGTCGCCTGGGGTTGGTGACACATCTCTGGGCCCCTTGGGTGGAGGAGGGGCGTGGGTATTGAAGGAGAAGGAGGTGGAGCCGGCAGGAGGAGGGCGCGCGGGCGACCACATCCTTCCCTGATGGTGTCCCACCATAAGGTGAAGAGCTCTTCACCTCTGCCACCCAGGCCTGACGACGGGCCCGGTACCGTGGCCTGTTGCCGGGTCGGGCCGGGTCCCCGGGGTCTCTTGCTCTGGGAAGGGTTCCCGTGGAGCCTGATGGCCCGGAGAAACCGCCTAGTCCTCGGGCTGAGTGGTGTCCTCCTCCGATGATACCTTCCGACCCGACGCTGGTAGGCGACGGTGGTGCGGTCCTCCTCTGGGGTAGCCGACGTTGGTCCCTGGCCGACGCCCTGGGAGGCGAACGCCTGGCCGGCGACGGGTGTCTGACTGTAGCCGGCTCCTGGGAGTGCCTGTGATGCTTGGCCGACATCGGGTCCGGCGTCCATTTTAGGGACGTCAGGTCCTAGTCTTACGTGGGACCGGGTCCGACCCACGAGAGGCTGGGACACCGACCTGGTGTCAGAGTCCCAACGGCGGGAGGAAGACTTGTGGCGCTCCCCAGACATGGACAGCCTTAGAAGGAGTGGATGAAGCCGATGGCCTGGAAGTCTTGATAGGCTGCAGGAGGAGGAGCCCTGAACCGTGGGAGGCTGAGATTGAGCACTGGAAGGAGAGCGGTCTGACCGCAAGTCGGAGCTTTGGGAGTCCGAGGCACTTATACACCATCTCCTGCTTAGATTATTATAAAACCACAGCCAACAGCAATGCTATTGGCTGTGGTTTAAATAACTACACTAACTACAGAGGTCGACAGGAAGCAGGACAGGGGTAAATGGAGAAAGGCAAAGGCCAAGGGCAGGGATGGGGCACAAATGGGTAAGGCTACTGCAAAATGGAGGGCAATTAGTACCAATACCCGTAGTCTGGGTAACAAGCTTCCTGAGCTAGTGGCCTTGATGGAAAAGGGACAACTGGATATTGTGGCAGTCACAGAACCATAGTACATGGAGAACCATGACTGGGATGTAACCATACCAGGGTACACAATCTACAGGAGGGACAGGAGGGTAAAAAGGAGGAGTAGTAGCTCTCATGTAAGAAATGCATCAAAGCAACGGAATTATAGGGTAAATGGGAAAAGGGAAGGGAAATTGTTTAACCAGGAAAGGCAGACTAAGATGGAGCTTGTTTCCAGGTGCGACCTGGGAGCACAAGGAAGTTAAGTGACTTGCTCAGGGTCACACAATATGCAAGTGGAAGCTGTGGGATTCAAACCCAAGTCTGATTTGCTGGATGTCATCAGATTTGCAGCTCAGAGCTATAGATCATTGCGCTATACTGCCTCCATCAAATGGGGAGGAGAGGAGACACTGTGGGTCACCTTGGAGACAGGTAGTGGCACCACAATCCATGACAGGGTTGTATACAGACCCCCATCTCAGAGGGAGGAAAATGGACAATGAAATGATAGAAGGCGTCCTCAGAATGGCAGAAAAAGGGAGATATTGTTGATGGGGACCTGAATATGCAGATGTTAACTGGAGCACATTTACTGCAGCCAAATCTAAGAGTAGGGTCATTCTAGATGCCCTATAGGGGCATGCCTCAGATAGCCAGTGTTGGAACCCACTGGAGGGCGATCTTGAACCTAGTACTCTCAAATGGGGACAGAGGGAGGATCACAGATTTAGAAGTGGGTTGCCATCTGGGAACAAGCGACCACCACACAGTGTGGTTCACGATAAACGCAACCGTGGCGTCAAGCCATACAAAAGCGAGGGTACAGGACTTTAGAAGTGCTGACTCTGCCAAAATAGGGGCGTGCCTAAGGAATGCGCTAGTAAATAGGTGAGAAGGAGGGGTGGAAGAACAATGGGGAAAATCAAAACTGCCATCAGAGGCAACAAGCCTTTGTATGAAACAAATAAAGAAAACAAAACGAAGTAAAAAATCACTATGGTTCTCAAAAGAGGTGGCAAGGAAGGTTAGAGAGAAAAAGACAGCAATCAGGAAGTATAAGGAATCAAAGAAGGAGCAGGACAGAGAACTGTATCAGTTAAAGCAGAAGGAAGTGGGGAAGGCAGTCAGGATAGCAAAGGCCCAAACCGAGGAAAAGACAGCCAGCTCAGTTAAGAATGGGGATAAAATCTTTTATGGATACATTAGGGAGCGAAGAAAGACCAAGTAAGGGATAGTGAGGCTTAATAAAGGGGACAGGAGGTGGGCAGGGAGTGACAATGAAAAGGCAGAGATACTGAATGAATACTTTTGCTCAGTATTCACAAAAGAAGAGGAGGTACATAAACCAAACAACAGAAGCACTCTGGGCAGGGGGGCGGGGACGATACCAGTCCATCATTTACAGAAGAAAGGGTCCTGAAAGAACTCTTAAAACTCAAGGTGGACAAAGCAATGGGACCTGATGGATTCACCCATGAATTCTAAAAGAACTAAGGGGAGACCTAGTGATATCACTGACTACCCTTTTAACAAATCATGGGAGGATGGTGTGCTACCTGAAGACTGGAGGAAGGTGGATGTGATCCCCCTTGACAAAACTGGGAGCAAGGCAGAGGCAGGAAATTACAGACCTGTTAGCTTGACATCAGTGGTGAGAAAATGATGGAATCACTTGTGAAAGAAAGAACTGTCGAGTACCTAGAGGCCACCGGGACACAGGACCCAAGGCAGCATGGATTTGCAGTGGGAAGGTCATGTCAGACTAAACTAATAGATTTCTTTGACTGGGTAAACAAAGTAGTAGACCAGGGAGGGGCTGTGGATATGGCCTACTTAGACTTTAGCAAGGCATTTGACACAGTACCACACAAAAGATTAATAAACAAATTAGTCAGCCTGGGAGTGGGTCCCATGGTGGTAGCCTGGGCAACAAATTGGCTGGACAACAGGACGCAGAGGGTAATAGTAAATGGAGCACACTCTGAAGAAAGGGGAGTTACTAGTCGGGTACCGCAGGGTTCAGTACTGGGACCAGTACTCTTTAATGTCTTTACAGGTGACATTGCAGAGAGGTTGGAAGGAAAATTATGCCTCTTTGCAGACGACACACAGATCTGCAACAGGGTTGATGCACAAGAAGGGGTGGAAAGGATGACAAGGGTTTTGGCAAGGTTGGAGCAAGGGTCAAGAGTATGGCAGCTTAGTTTCAATGCAAAGAAATGCAAAGTAATGCACCTGGGAAACAAAAACCCAGGTAAAGAGTACACAATGGGAGTGGGTGGTATTAACAACAACAAAAATGGAAAGGGACTTGGGGGTACTCATATCAGATGACCTTAAGGTAGGCAAGCAATGTGAGAAGGCAGCAAGGAGGGCTGGGGGGATTCTGAGATACATAGGGAGAGGCATCACCAGCAGAAATCAGGAAGTTGTTATCCCTCTGTACAAACAGTTGATTAGACCCCATCTAGAGTACTGCATGCAGTTCTGGAGACCCCATCTCCACAAGGACACTGACAGGATGGAGGCAGCCCAGAGAAGAGCAACCAAAATGATG
This sequence comes from Neoceratodus forsteri, assembly GCA_016271365.2. Classification (NCBI taxonomy): domain Eukaryota; kingdom Metazoa; phylum Chordata; order Ceratodontiformes; family Ceratodontidae; genus Neoceratodus; species Neoceratodus forsteri. The sequence goes on from CM057452.1 coordinate 1,199,187,689, forward strand.
CAGGGTCTGCACAAGAAGCCATACGAAGAGAGACTAAAAGATCTTAATATGTACACCCTTGAGGAAAGGAGAGAGGGGGGATATGATAGAAACTTTCAAGTACCTCAAGGGATTCAACAAAGTCCAAGAGGGTAGCATATTTTAGAAAAAGAGATGTGCAAGAATAAGGGGGCACAATTTGAAGATAGAGGGGAGAATGGCTCAGGGGCAACGTAAGGAAGTATTTTTTCACAAAAAGGGTGGTGGATTTCTATAACAACCTTCCTGAGGAGGTCATGGGGTCAAAAACAATGGGGAAATTCAAGAAGGCATGAGACCGACATAAGGTAATTATAGTGGGAGGTAGGCAGAAGTAGGCTGTGGGTTAATTAGGATCTACAGCTTATCCAATAGGTAGGGAACTGGGCAGAGTAGGTGAGCCAAAGTCTATGGGCCGGATTCACAAAAGGTTGCTACAAGCTGTGACAATGGCAGCTTGCGGCACCGGCTCCTGCGTCCTGGATCTTGTGCCTGATGCAGAAACAAACAGGGTCCAGAAGCCTGCATCCTGGCATCTGTTCAAGGAAGGGAGCAGCCCCCAAGTATATTGCAAGCCGCGGGACTGGCGGGCGGCAGATGCGCCTGCAGAAGGGAGCTGTGGTGCCCCCGTGCCCCAATCCCTGTAATAGGTAGAAAAATCCCCCAGCCCCAATCCCCATAATATGAATAATTCCTCCCAGCCCCAATCCCCATAATATGAATAAATCCCCCAGTAAATCCCTGGTAGTCTAGTGGCCTTCATCCCCCTCCCAGCAGTGCCAGCCCACCCCCACACACCGGCTGCCGGGGCGCATAGTACATAGAGCAAAGCTCTGTGAATGACAGCATTCGTCATTCACTGAGCGAGCATGTACATATGCGCCCCAGCAGAGCTCAGTCCAGCGGCTGGCTGTGGTAGTGAGAGAAAGAGCCAGCCAGCCGGCTGGGTGTGGGTGAGGGGAGCTGGGTGGCTGGCACTGCTGGGAGGGACTGGGGGCCACTAGGACTACCAGGGATTTACTGGATGGGATGTGGTGGGGGTGGGATTTATTCATATTACAGGATCGGGCTGGGGGAATTCAGACATATTACAGGGATCAGGGCTGGGGGTGTCTGATAGCCCATATGTGCTCCCAGGGTTCGGAGGCTGTTCCTGATATTATGGATTCAGGCATGTGGGGAAGTGGGCATTTGGGGGATCCGCCATGTGTGTGGGGGTCTGGGCATGTGGTGGGGCTGCAAGCCACACGGGCATGTTGTGTGGCATACTTGTGGAACAGGGCTGTTGGGGGCTGTAGCCCACAAGGGCTGTATTTTGCACATCAGTTGAGGGAACAGTGGCAACCCCCTCTGGATGGCAAAGAACACTTGCGCCAGCTCATAGCTGACGTAAATGTTCTTTGACGATGTCCATCGGGGGTTGTTTCTGACTCCCAATTTGGGGACTTAGCAGCCACCATTTTTAAACAGGGTGCAACTGCTGCCATAAACCCCCTTACGCCATGTTGCAAGGGGGTTTATGGCGCATTGGTCCACTTGGGCACAGGCAGCCTGCAGCATGTTGCAGGCTGCCTTTTTGAATCCCAACATAACGCAACTCATAACTAAGTGCTATTTGCACCATTTATTTGGATGCAAGTTGTTTTGCGTCATGAGTTGCCTTTTGTGAATTCAGCCCCATGTTTCTATGTTGAGGGTGGAGATAGAGCCAAAACAGGGTTGCTGGAAACTAACAGTGCTTTATCCAATCGAAGGAGATTCTGACTTAAATGGTAGAGTACTGTCAATTTCAGTTTTATTGTTCAATCGTTTAAAAAAAAGATCTTTACAGGACATAACATACCAATCCATAAATCATTACAAGCGTTACAGCGTAAGAGTACTCCTGAGCTTATCCACAAAGACTAAAGCCTAATTTACAAACATCCATCGACTCTAGATTGGTACTTTTTTTTTTTGGTACACTTATGCACAATCCAACTTGATGAGTGGCATCCTCAAAGTGAAATGTTTAATTTGAGTGCATCAAACAATCCCAGGAACAAATTACATTGGTTAGAAATTGCTTTACTCTTCAAGTAGCCTTCAATTGTTTCCATGGCATCCTTCCAACCCCTGCCACCCCCCACGCGTGTTACTAAAGACCATTGATTCCACAAGCACATTTTGATACCCAACAGGAAAACAGGTTAGGTTTGAGTTCCAACCTGCATGAGTTATTCTGCATTTTGTTAAAATGAAGAACTGATCAATAATGCAGTGTAACCTCATGTATACTTTCCACCCTCACTGGGAGGGAAATCTACAGCTGGGCTGATCGAACTGTGGCATTTACATTCATTCCCCAAGCCAGATGATTACAATGAGTGATACTGTGTTTTAAAATGGCACTACAAAGGCTTGCTCAGTGACGTGGTGTCAGCCTATCATGCTTCCATCAGAAAGACCACGGTTCGCAAGCAAGACTCTGAATCCCAATCTGGGACTGGCTGGGGCCAAGCGTGCTGCCAAAGTGAGACCCTTAAGAGGGTGAAGGCCACCCTGCAATTGTGAACCACCTCTCTGCCAAACATAGGCCAGTATTTGCTTTGACGTCAGCCTCTCAACTGCCCTCCTAGCTAAAGAAAAAATAATAAACAACAGTCTAACAAAACACAGAAGGAAAATTGTACCTTAATTTTTTTTATTATACAAGATTCCAGATAATTTAATTATATTACACTCCCCTCAGTGTTTAAAAGCATTTTTCAAATATTACAATTTTTTTCTTAGAAATAAAATGACGACCTCCCCTCCTTGTGCAATTTTCTGTGTCTTGCTGCTCTCTCAATAGGTTGGCATCAGTTTTTACCCGGTCATCATTACAAAAATGCCACCGAAATATCCCTACAACAATACAGTACATAAAAGCAAGTTCTCTGAAAAGCAGATTTAACAGCCATGCATCTGGCTTTTAAGAAAAATACATTGCATTGCTATATTAACTAACCAGTGATACATTCCGTAAAAAAATGTAGCTTTAAAGCTGAGCTTCGGAGAATAACAGGGACTGGGCTGAACTGTGTTGCTAGTTTTTATTAGCGATACTGTAGCATTATTATGGAGAATAATTTTTTAATACCGCTAAAGATACAGATAAAATATTTGATTTGAAGTCACATGACATACTGGAAAATGAACAGTAAAATCAATCCATACATAGTTCGAGCTGTGCTGCCACAGCCCATAATTATTTTAAAATGTCATTCCAACTTTTGTTCCAGGTCTTCTCCCTTCCTTAACTGCCCAACGCAAGTTCAATATTTTTTCTTTAGCCTTGTGCTTTTTAGGACAAAGAGCCAGATTCTCAAAAGGTTTGGGGGCTGAGTTCCACACCACATCTCCAGACCAGATCAAAATCTCTGCAGCTGCAGAGATTGGTATCCTCATCCGCAGCAGCTGTGGACGCTGTTACAGCTGGTCCTACTGGCTTTAACATTTTTCCACAGTTGCGGGAATTTCTATGGGAACACCACCCACAAACTGCCTCACATCTTGGAGCTGGTCGTAGGCCAACTCCACTTTTGAGAATATCGTAGCTGTGGGAGAAACTACGGTTCCACAAGTGGCAACCCACTTGGGCCAAGTTACTCCTGCAGCTGTGGGATTTTAAAGAGGTTTGAGAATCCGGCCCAAGGGGCTTCTGGGGTGTTCTTCAGTAACAGCAATACAACCACATTTAAAAAAAATAACTTTGAGTACAGAGGACTAAGAATGTAAATTGTTTTAGGTATATAAGGCAATGAAAAACACCAATTATAAACAAACACATGAAATGAAGGCTTCTTTCCAACACTCAAAGGTTGGCATTTCTTAGAAGTAACCACTCTAAAGTTCTACCTGTTGGTTGAATTTCGTGTCCAGTATGCAGAAAACAATTCTGAAATTCGTGATTTACCCTTGGAGTACCTACTTTCTACTTACGCATGTATCTCCACAATAAGAGTGTCGACACTGAAACCAGTGCAACAACGATGCTCAGGATTTGGATACGAGTAGGTTGCAGAGATGCTTCCCCATTACCGCGTCTGTCAGCATGGTCTTGGGACTGAGATGGGAGGGTTGGTGCATGCTGACGTGATGGTTGGTCCACTGGATTTGAATAACTTGTTGCTCCCGACTGGTCAGATCTCACAGCGGAACTGCTCCCATCTAAATGTCTGAATTCATCCATGCCAACTGCTCTCTCATTACCTGCTTCCAGTGGAGCTTCAGCATCTTCTGAAATACGTACTGTATGTGCTTTTACATCAGAGTCTTCTACTGGCATTTGGTTTAGCTCTCTGCTTTGGCTCGAGTCAGACATGCTGCTCACTTGTACAGTAGATCTCATTTCCAGTGCAGAACCATTAATGACTCCACTCCCTGCTATTGTTTTCTGCCACTGTAAGCTGTGATCCATACTCTCTTAGGTTACTACGCAGATAATTTAATATATTTGCTTGTGTACTTTCTTCAGATTCACTTACATTAGCCATATTTGTGTATTTTACAAACACATCAAACTGTTCCTGTAAAAGATATGGGTTAGCAATATCAACAGGGTTATCCAGTACATGTATGTTTTGGTAACCCTGTAATGCTTGAATCTTTTGCTCCACGATAGATCCTTTGGCTGATCCAACTTCGCCATCAGCATTTCCAACAGCTGACCCAGAAACAGATTCATCTGAAGCATAGTGGACCTCTTCTGGCACATTACCAATTCGATTTCTAGAAATTTCAGATGTCCCACTACTGATAGATTTGCTAATCAATATTGGGTCGCTTGCAAGGTCCCTTTCTAGGCTAGATTCACTTGTGCCTGAGCTTACCTGTAGGTTGCTGGTACAGCCCGAGTAACCCGGCCTAGTCTGATCAGCAGGTTGGTGGTTCACAGGAGATGGTTCAACTGAGGCTGACCTTAATATTCCCGGCTTACTGAAACCTCCATATAATGATTCATTTATAGGGATGGAACCTGGCTGTGTCCTGTGAATCTGCCCACTGGCTGAAGTGCTTATTGCTCCAGTTTGGATGCGTCGTGCTGCTGCTGGGGTCCTATATGCTGCCCTTTGCTCTCCTTGTTCATCAGGTGCCTTGTTTTGTTGACTGGCACGAGGCTGAACACCAATCTTGACCTTCAAGTAAAATGAGATAAAGAAGCATAATTATCAGATCAAAATAATTACAGTTCTGTTTATCAGAAAACTGTACACCAAAGCTGCTACAGTCCCAATAACTCACTTGAATTGAACCAACAAGCTGTGATCTTGAACCAGTAGGTTTAATTACAATCACCATGTATACATCACTCTTCGTTATACACTGCATCTCAAATGCTGTACATAGAAACTACCAGGACATTCATCCTATCAGAAGGAGATTCAAGAGAGATGTCCGGAAACCCTTTTTCACTGAAAGAGTGGTGGACAAGTGGAGCAAGCTGCCTGATGAAGTGGTAAGGGCAAAATCTGTAAGTAGTTTAAAAGGAGGTATGGGACTGGCACATGGGCTTAGTCAGAAGAGGAGAGTGGGGGGGGGCGAAGAGACTAAGGGTCACGACAGCCACTAGAGCCAAAGCAAAGTAGTTTGGTAGGCTGGGCAGGCTGGAATTGCAGGCCTTCATCTGCTGACAATGTCTATGTACCTATGTAGTCCAGTGAATGTACATAGGCAAAAGAGGCTCCAGAGGTCTAGAAAATTAGCAAACCTAAACTATTCATAAGCCTAAAAAAGGTATTATCACTACAGAAACATGTTTTTTGCAATTTTTTTCTGATGGTGCCTGGGATCCTTAATGTCTAACTGATCAACAGCAAAAGATGCGCAAAAGGGACTTTGGTTTAATGTCGCCACTGAAGGACAGCATTCCCAGTAATGCTGTACTCCTAATACTGCACTACACAATACATAGAGAATATTGGTTGGGCAACCATGCACAACCAACCTGTGCTGCCACAGAGTGGTTCTGATTACATCAGACCTCGACAGCAATGCTCAGTAGGCTCGATGTAATCGGAAGCCCAAGGTAACGGCACAGGTTGGTTGGGCATGTGGTTGCCCATCCAGTACTTTTATAGAGTATTTTTCCTTTAGTTTTCATTAAAAAAAGAAAAGATTTTTACAGTGCTTCTGAGGTAGCAGCAAACATGGCAGCAGTTTCGGTTCAGAACTTGAACTAATTGCTGTGCGCATGGCAGCACTGTGAAAAACACCAGTTGCCTCGAGGATTTCTGATTAGCTGGAGAAGGGTACAGTCATATTCCATGACCTCTGAACTGTGGCAAGGTTCATTTCAAATATCTGTCCATGTGAGACACCGACCCACTGAGTATTAAAAATAAGGGTCATATAAAAAAGTAACAGGTCATATTATTCAGTTGAGCCCATATTTATAAAGCAGTAGTACAAAACTGTTACAATAGTGAGTAGATTGTCCTCAAGGCAGAAGAAAAAGTTGGTCAAAATTGAAAACTGTATCCGAGTCTCCCACTATGAAATGAGCACTGCTGTGGTAAAACAGGGTTTTAGCAGGCATGAAAATCCATGTAGTACAAACCCTCACTGTACAACATAAATCTGTTTTTTATAGGTCTTTCATATAAAATAATATATAAAACTGCTTTAAAAAAACTCTATTAAACTCCCTGAGGTTACAAGTTTAAAACATATCAGTTAAATAAGCTACAGTGAGATTAGGATCCTTTAAGAAGTACTGTTTTTTAGTTTAATGGTTACTGCACAGGTTTGGAATGCGAGAAATCACAGGTTCAAACCCAGCTCGTGCCACATTCTCACTGTATAAATGTGAGCGAATCACTCAGCCTACCACTGCTCCAGTACACCTGGTTGTGACAATGGGTAGAAGCTGGACCACACTGGAAATGAAACAATGCTTCTCAGCTGTGAAATCTGGCTTAGGGTACAGAAGAGCACAGGTAGCTCTAGCCTTTACATATAGGATAGTGTATGGTAGCCCATACCCGATGCTTTTCTTATACCAAGTGGTTAGGTAGCTCCAACCTTTATAAGTTAATAGGGCACTGGCGTGGCAAAACAGCTGGTAGCCAGAGCACTGATATATCTATATAATAATGCATGGGGAAGTGTGTATAATGAGGATATAATTACCAGCTCTGCCTTTTTCCCATAGGGAAACAAATGGCGTAATTTGCGGTATAAAGAGTGTTGATAACAAACACGCACCACGATTTCCCTTCCTCTCTTGCCAATACTCACGCGGCAGCGCTACCAGCCATCAGCACTCCTCGCTTCCGTGTTACCGAACCGCCAGAACAACTCAGCGGTAAGTCCTCTTCTTTTCTCCCCCGTTATACTCTGCACAGAAAGACGTGAAGAAATCGGGGAAAAAAAACAAACAACAATTTAAAATATAAAAATCTTGGCACTGCAGTAAAAGGACCTACCGTGGCATAGACTGGCAGGAGACACAGACCTCTTTATTTTATATAATTGCTGAGGCAAAAAAGGCAAACCCGGCAATTATATAAAATAAAAAAATGGGTCGGGGGTGTCAAACTCGATTTTCACACACACCCTCATTGTGGGATGCTTTCACAAACCCCTCGGCGTTTAGTAGCATCCCACAACTCGAGTAATGTAAAATCGTTCACACCGATCCATACTTTTATTTTAGATTTTATGCACACGAGACGCAATGCCCCATAAACCCCGAGAGTGAAGCTCCGAGGTTTATCAAGGCATTGCACACTGAGGGTGTGCATAAAACAAGCTGACACATACTTCCCCATGTTTTATTTTTTTATAATAACTCGTTCCTTTGATTTTTTTTTTATTTTAAAATTTTTGCAAAAACTGCTGAACCAAATTCCGTTATACACGGGTGATTATACACATGTGAATAATCAAACTCCATTATACATGGGTGATTATACACATATGTGTATAATGAAACTTCATTATACACATATGTGTATAATCACCTGTGTATAACGGTGTTTGAGAGCATCCACCCACAGTTGATAATCACCACTAACCAGTCATTATATTGTTCTTATGGTGGAAGCTCTGCACTAATTGAGGCACCAACCTGTGCAAAGCATTTTGTTTTTTTAATCAAGGTATATGCCCTGGTTTAAAGCCACTATTACAGAATGGGTAAGGTTCTCAGAGGGATTAGACAGCTGGCACTTGGTATGGGCTGTGTTTGGGTGTGGAACCTGAAACAATAACAAAAATGGTGGTACTAACTGGGCTGTTAAACAACCTTGTACTGAGACAAGAGAACAAGTTTAGGAAGTGCACACATTTCTGTAAACACCAGAGTCATCAACGAGGCACCATGTTCACTTGTTGGCTTCAAATACAAGGCCAACTGTTGAATCAACTGTGTTAGAAGGGCTGCTGTTAATTTATATATTTGTTCTACTGCAGCTATACATGTTGTATTTAAAACATGAAACCACTTAAAATGGGATAATGCTCAACTGTTTATTTATACAACAGCCTGACATTTTGTAATAAATATAATTTGTACTTAGCCTTGAAAGTTCTTGCATTGATACTTTCCTAAAATACTTAAAAGGGGGATCATGGAAACTTTTTAATATTGACCCTAATTAATCTGAAAATGGACATTTTATAATAAATATTAAGAGGATAAATATTTTTTTTAAATGATTCAACATACTTTTTCTGCTTCCGTAGTTTCACATCCTCTTTGTTTTGGAAAAGCACGGTCATGATTCAATACAGAACTCTCTTGGACAGGTGGCTTCAGACATGAATTTGTGTTGCTGTCTTCTCCCACACAGGATGCACCTCCAGATGTTGACATTGATGGAGGAACAGAAGCCGAAAGCCTCGAAAACTGATCAACTGTTTTTGAAGATGGGTTTGGGACAAAAGTCCCAGCCACATGGGAGGTCTGAGTACAATTGCTAGTTACTGGAGGATGAGATGGAGGAAAAACCACTGAATGAGAATTAGAGACAGTGGGATTTGAGAGTACAGAGCTATTTACAGTCAAAGTATTCTTAGGTAATTGGGAATTCATGGGCAGGGTGACAGGAGAACCTATTGGGTTTGAAGCAGATGGCACAGCATCTGAATTAGATGAATTATTCTCATCTAGCCCCAGTGATTCTGGGTGTGCAGAATTACCAGGAGTGTTGTTATAAATGCTTGGGGGAAGACTGGAAGCTGGGGATGTGTGCTGCAAGGAAGAATAGCTAGGTGGTGGGCTACAAGCAGCAGGAGTTTGAGAAACAGAAGGCTGAGAGTGGGTAAGAGGAAGACTAGAGTTAGGATTAGAAGTAGCAGATGTGGGACTGCCAACAAAGGGAGGAGGAGGAGGAGAAACAGGTTGATAATGAGCAGAGGAAACAAAAGAGTTTGAATTAGAAGTGGAAACAGGGGGAGAAACCAAATCCTGCTGCGAGTACGTTGCCTGGCTTCCAGAAGCTGAAAAATACAAAAAAGAACAAGTTACAATCAGTATGTAAATGATCAAATGGCATCCTTTGTAGGAACATTTTTCATTTACAAGATTTCCTCCTGTACATCTGTTCCACCCACCCAGACAAGGGTGACAATGAGGTACTAACTATGCTATTTTGATTAACTTGCTTAGTTTCAATACATAACTTCTAGTCAAGGTGTCAAACAGCTATATCTTGGAGAAGAGTTCAGTGTTTTTAAACTACAGAAGTTCTGCTGGAGAGGTGACTGATTTTTTTTTTAACATTTCCTACATCTGGATGGCCATCATGACCAGTGTCTCCCCAACCCTGTTACCTTCCATCTCTGGGGCTTACATACCTGCTAGTCAACTCCCCACAGCTGCCCACTGTGGCAGAGCCCTCCATGGTTCACCAGGCCATGAAGGGTGTTTTGGTCCTGCTGTGGCATGAAGCCCAGTAGGCAGTGCAGGACCTGAGGGAGGACACTACTTTATCCTGCTTCAGCAGGCAGAATTTCTGTTTTTCTGATTCCTAAGTGCCTAGTGGGCAAGGACTGCTGTAGCCATTACCTTAACTTTGGCACAGTCTTGTCAAACAAAGTAAAATTCGTAAGCAATAATACCCAACAGGATGTGCAGTATTGGGTTATTCTGGACTGCCCAGGGGTGTAATAAGGCCCGACGCTGCAGACAGAGGGTTTTATAGTCCCTGGAAGGTCTGGCATCGCCCAATACCACCCACCCTGTCGGGTATTATTGCACTTAGAAAAAGGGCACTGTAAAAAAAAAAAAAAAAATAGTAATATAAATATTTAAAACAAAATAGTATATAAATATAAAATAAGTAAGTGAAATAGTTCATCCACCTGCATAGGAATGATGTTTTTTTGTAACTATGGACTTTAGTAAAAAAAAAACAAAAAGCCAGTTGTATGCAGCTGGCACAATTATGATGGAGTGAGGGGCTCTTGTGGATTGTTGCCTTTCATTACAAACTGCCAAGTAAACGTTCTCTCTCTCTCTCTGTAAACGGCATTACAGAAGAAGGAGTGATGTGTGTGTGCAAGAACCATGTGTGTATGGTTGCAAGACTTTCTGGGACAAGGCTAAAAGGGCGGGTGGCCGTAGGACAGTCCAGTAAGCACTTGTTGGTGGCAGTTATATTTAAAATAAATCTTTTGTTTGTATGATATTTTTTAAGTATTCTTGTATGATACAGTATTTTTTTTATCTAGCTTTTTGAGCCCCGTCGCCACCTCCCACTTACTTGGCGATGTATTGATAGTACAGCCAAAACTATTAATCAGCGGCTGGGGATACTGTACCAGAACCGACAGCTCCTCACCCTACCAGCACTGAAGCTAGCTATTCAATCCTCAATCATCTCAGTTATTGACTATGGCTTAATTGTCTATGGGTCTGCCTCTACTAGCACACTTAAACATATTACAACCTCCCTTAACAAGGCCTGTCGGCTGCTTACTGGCGCTCATCGACGTACTCACATTTGTGAGCTCTATGCTGAAACTAGGTGGTTACAACTCTCAAACCGCCTAAAGTACCTTACCTGCCTTATGGCTAAAAAATCCATCATGGACTTCACTCCACCTTGCATTCAAGACCTCATATGCCAGAACACAAGTGTCCGACCCACCAGAAGATCAGAAAATCAGCCTCTTCAGGTCCCCCATTGCCGGACTACACAGGGTCAAAGATCATTTGCCTATCGTGCCCCCTACTGGCTTAATGCCCTTAGCACCTCTATTACCTCCTCTACCTCTTTAGGTGCATTTAAATCTAGCCTATTCTCTCACCTTGCCACCTCTAACTCCTGTGACTGCCTTGATTAAATCCTAACTATTTCAATTCTCCACCCTGCCCACTTTACCTGACAAAGGCCTGGTAGAGGATCCTTTTCTCTAACTATGGTCTGCTCCTCCCTCCTTTCTCTCACATGCTCTATCTATCAATTACACTTCCCTAACCTATCTTTTCCCCTCCTCATTTGTTTGCTTATTGAAGAAAAGTGTTTCAGTGGGTAATTATCTGTCCCTGCACAAATGTTTTTGATACTCGACTGTTCATGTCTCTTTCATTCCACAATGTACCTTATTGTGCCACTCATTGTAACCTTATTGCTTGTACCTAATTTGACGTGGAACCTTTGTAAAAGAGCCTTGGCTCAAAGGTATTAATTCCTAGAATACAATAAACAATAAAAAAAACAATAAACAATGGTGGAGCTGGCAGGCGGCTCCGCCCTGAACCTCCGCTTCTTCTTGCACCCAACCCTCCCAGCAATCCCCCATGGGTTGCTCCCCGTGGCAGGGCTAAGGGCATTGACTTTCTCTCCCCAGACCAATATCTAGACTCAGGGGGCAGTGGCTATCTGCAGGAGCCATCATGGAACCTGCCAGCCTCAATGTTTTGCTCATTTTCTCACCGCCTCACTGACGGTTACTTGCATGCATATGGAGGCACGCACACACAGCAACCTGTGGCACCCTCCCTACTCTAGTTACTAATAACTACACTACCTCTGTGCCTCCACCCAGGGGCAGCCCTGCAGTGGGCATGGCTGAGTCCCCACCTGGGAGGGGAGAGCTGCCTAACAGCTGCTCAGTCCATCTCCCGGCCTCTCTCTCTTGCTGACCCCTGATGACCCAGGCCCATTCCCGAACCCAGGTCACCAGTGTGACGTGAAGTGTGGCGTCCAGCTCCTCAAACCTCAGAGCCACTGGGCCAGCTTCTTGTATGATATTTTTTAAATGTTCTTACATTCTGAGAAACAGCATGGTATCTCCGGCACCGCCACTGCGCATGAGAGGAGTGGTAGTTTCTGCATTTTTTCCTACCACAGATGAATGTCCATCTGAGGTATGGAAAACTAGGAAAGTACCAGTCCTGTGATGTACAGTATCGGTAGCTGAGCTAACGCTTTATGTCTCGTAAGGTTCAGTGTACAGTTTCTCTTGCAGGCAGTGTTTATTAATGCAGCAGACCAGTTCTATATTTTTATAGTGTTCACTGTGCATCACTTTGTTGTAATGGAAATTTTAGTGTGTGGTGTGGAGGGTGCATCACTCGGTCACCCATTAGCGAGAGAAAAACATGGTGGCCACTCAGTTTCAAAATTCAGGGTGCCCAATAATATGGTGCTAAGTAATGGGGCACTCCAAACTGGCACTTGCTTTTTACTGGGCTCTATTAAAAAATACCTGCACACCTCTGGAGTGTTTTCAGCTAATCAGGTGTCAGGGATTGTCTTTGCCATTTTCTAATGACACATTAAGGCATGCACAAATGGTGCTGAAGTCAGGGTAACATCAACACTTTTTTGTGTAATCATTCAAACTGAGGAACATCATACCACAAACTGTCCAGTGCTCCATGGAATTGTCACTCTATCATTTGATTTTTCTACTTTTCACTCTTCAACCCTAGCAATGCATTAACATGATATTTTTCAATTAAGTTCCTTAGTTTTTGAAACAAGTTCAGTTTTAGCTTTCTTCTTTCGGTCCTGTGTGAAACAGGAGGTGAGTCCTAATGGAGCTAGATGTGTACAAAACGGAAGCCAAGTCGTAGTTTGCTTCATGCAGCGCCCAAAGGGGTTACATACTACCTAGGACTTACTACAGTCCTCAGGACCATTTTGGAACTTTTAAACACGTTGTTCATGTTGGACTTTGACAAATTTTCTAGACATCTTTTATGGGGGCTTTTTGTTTGTTTTTTCCCCTAAGTCCCGAAATGTGTGTACTGCGCATGCTCCTGGACTTAGAAACATTTTCCACTTTTTTAACTTATCCGTGTCTTGGCCACACTAACCCCAAATCTTCAGGGTGACCAAGCTGCAATCCTACCTCATGACCCCATAAATGGTACATTGTAATGCCAGGCCAAAATGTGCTTTTGTGGGTTACCTTAAACAGGATGAGCCCAGACGGGCTCAGACCCTCGCTGCTACCCCCTAGTCCAGAACACTGGGAACTCGTGCCTATATCTCCCGGAAGAGGTATAAGATTGGATCCAGCTTGGCTGGACTCTGACACGGGGGCGGGGAGGCTGTGGGGTTGTAATCAAGGTTAAGTAAGCAGTAATAACATTAGGAGTGGGGTTGTGCTGTGCTGTGGGTATTAGTTCCAGGCACATGGGAGCTGAAACAAATAAAAATAGGAAAAAAAAAAGAGTGGTGGATTGGTGAACTAGACAGAGAGGGCAGTGGTCTTCACGAAAATAATGAGTGGATTCAAAACATAGGTGGGACAGGCACAAGGGCTGGATAAAAGCAGGAGAGGGTTACAGGGAGAGGCATAAAGGGAGGAAAACAGCAGCTAGGTCCACAACACAAGTAATGAGCAGCACTGGTCAGATGGGAGAGGCTAGTCAACCTTCCTCCATCACCATCTATGTTTCTAGTTCTCTCCCACTGCAGAAGAAATACTGGTGCTCCTCTGACTCACACAAATGCTGATGCTACATGGTCACTGCAGCACTTAGCGCCACCACTCACGTTATGGCCCTCTTGAGCAGTCTCAGATATCTTTATGATCAGTCGGGAAAGGGGTCGGGGTCACCATGCAAATAGCTCACAGGGCCATCCCCAAATACATGGTGACCCCCATAAGCCTGGATGCAGCTTCTAGCCTCCCCCAGGGAGCACAGTGACCCAATTGGGTGCAGAAACCCTGCAGATGGCCAGGAATCGGGGTACCATTGCACTGTCTCACTGCAACACTTCAGTGTGAGTGGGTGGGGTCAATGTTGGTAGGCACATACCCCATTTGCACCCTCTGACAACTGGATAACAAATGTGAATTGTGCCTAAATTGGTAGAGGGAATACACTTCCAACAGTACGGAAGGAGATTGGTGTATATTGCTATTGAGTGGTGGCACAATGGTGAGACCAACATCTATCTGTTTTGCACCGCCCCCAACAGGGACTGTGAATGGGGCCCTTGATTTTACAAGGCTGGGGAATAATAACTACAGTCCACATTCATCAGAGAGCTTGCTTGATGTGTTGAGGGCACTTTATCCCACAGCTAAATATTTAACACATCACGAGAATGTGGATGTTATAACCACAGAGCAGTAGAGGTAGGCACTTACTCAGCAAAACAGTAGGTGCACAGATTTTTTTTATTTATTTATTGAATTGTTTCACGAGGAAAGGCACACTGAGCAAAAAGCTGCTAGTCTCCTGGTGCGACCGGGGGGGGTTGAGGGGAAACAGGGGATTGGATAACATGCAGGTTATCAATTGAGGTATGTTTAACAGTAAATACAGTGGCACGAGGTTTCATTTGAGATAGGCTAACATGCAGGTTATCAAGTGAGGAACAATTAAAGGAACAATTAACAGTAAATACAGCAGCAGGAGGTTACACTTTGTGTGAGTTACAGATGAGATCATGGAACAACCAGGTTACAGATAGGCACATAATACACATATATGAATTACTGTAGTAGGGATTACACAGGTTGAACAATTGAAGACGTAGATTCACAAGAAGCAACCAGCAATAACAATAAGTGCGTAGGTTCAATAAGTGCATAGTTTGGGCCAGATAAGCCAGCTTCGTAGCATTTGCTATGTGCCACTGGTCAGGCAAGGTGGGGGGAGTGGGGCAGTGCCTGACAGAGTCAGGTACAGGAGCAATGTACCAGGAAGTAATTTGCCAGGGCAGTGGAGAGAGTTGGCAGAGGAGGAGTAGCAAATTTGCAGAGGGAGCTCATTCCAGAGCTTAGGGAAGCGGTGAGAGAAGACTCGTGGTAACAGTGGTCCTCTGCCGAGGGATTACTAGTTGGCGGAGTCGAGGGCATGAGAGGGGTGGGGTGTGGGGGCAGATGAGAGTATGGTGGAAAGGTAAGATGGGAGGGCAGCTAGCCAGAACTTAAGAGACAAATTTAGTACAGTGCATAATGCATCAGTTTTCGAGGGATGGAAATACCAGAGACTGGTAGAGATCGCAGTGATGGATGAGGAGAGGGGCATGAAGAGAAAAGCGGCAGAAGGCATTGAAAAGGGTATCTACTTTCGATAAGGTGTACTTTGGAGTGACACTGTAGACAATGCCACAGTAGTCGAAGGAGGGAAGTATCATCTTCTGGACTAATTCATGGCGCACAATTAGAGGGAGGGTATTACGGTTTCTGTACAGGGCACCTAGACTGGGATGCAGTTTCTTTATGATGGCATCGATGTGGTCAACAAAGGATAAATGCCGGTCAAGCCATACCCCTAAGTATCAGAATGAGATGACTTCAAGTATTTGCCCATCCAGGGTGCAGACGATGGGGAGGGAGGGGAGCCTGGACAGGCGCTGACATGTGCCGAAGGTCATGGTGACAGTTTTTTAGCATTAAGGAAGAGCTGGTGAGTGCTGAACCAGTGTTGAACTATGACGAAATCAGTTGGAGATTAGATGCTACCGCTTCTGAGGAGGTTCCTGAGGAGAAAAGTACAGTGTCATCTGCGTACATATGGATCGTGGAAGTAGAGCAAATGAGTGGCAAGTCGTTTAGAAAAATGGAGAACAGAATGGGTCAGAGAACCCACCCCTGAGGGACCCCGGTAGTTATGGGAAAGGGGGCAGATATAGCATCAGAGATTCTTACACATTGTGCTGAACCAGTTGGTGGCAGCAACGGAGAGCCCAGATTCAGAGAGGCACAAAAGTAGTAAGGTATGTGAGACAGTGTCAAATGCTTTAGCAAGGTTGACAAAGATGGCAGAGGTGATCTGCCCTCTATCCATATCAGAGAGTATAGTGTCAGTGAGCCTTGTTAGGGATGATACAGTGGAATGTCCCTTCCTGAACCCAGACTGGAAAGACGTGAAGAAGCTTGAGTTGGAGAGAAAGGAGGTAAGTTGTGTGAGCAAAAGTTTTGCAAGAGCCAGGAGGAGAGAGATTGGGCAGTAGTTTGATGTGGAGGTAGGGGCGCCTCCTTTAGGGAGGGGGAAGACTATGGCATTCTTCCATGCCTGGGGACTGCTACAGCAGTGAAGGACTGATTTAGCAGGCTGGCAAGCGGGGCAGCTATGGCAGGGGCGGAGAGGTAGAGGAGTTTGGGGTCTAGACCGTCGGGTGGATTTGCCTTTTGGTGGGCTGAGCGATAGCAGGGCAAGTAGTACATCCGCTGGTGAGATGTTATTGAAGGAGAATGTACGAGGCTCCGGAGTCTTCTTTATTCCTGTGGTGGGTGTGTATGGAGCAGGGATGGGCAGGGAAGAGAGGAGCGAAGCAACGCATGTGCAGAAATATGTGTTGAACTCGGCAGCAACTGCTCTTGGTTCCGAGAGAAGGGAGTTATTAATATTTAGGAGCAGAGTAGGATTTGTGGTTGGTCGAGTGAAGAGGGAGTGAGTGACCTTCCAGAATTTTGAGGGATTAGTAACGTTTGTCTGGAGGGAGGTGTTGAAATACTCAGCTTTGGTCAGACAAGTTGCTCTGGTACACTTGTTTCAAAGCATTCGGTATGTGAAGAGATCCTGAGAGTGGCGTGAGGATTTATGTGCTCTTCAAGCTTTGTCCCAGGCGATTTGACATGCAGTGAGTTCTTGGGTGATCCAAGGCAGGTGGTTGCCCCATACCCTTGGGCGATGCAGTGGGACATGAGTGCTCCAGACATTGAGGAACGTGTTTTTGAAGTGAAGGAGGGCATCATCAATGGAGAAGATAGTAGTGGATGGGTCCCAGTTTGCTAGGGCAAGGTTATCTAACAGGGGAGCAAGGCTGAGGGATTTGTAGGACCATTAGACTAGCAACTTGGGGGATGATTTGGGGCTGTGAATTTTACAGACTATGTAGGTAATATGGTGGTAACTCAGGGAGTCGGGAAGTAGTTCAGCCTTGATGATCTGGTGAGGGTGGGTGGTCAGGGCCCAGTTTAGAAGAAAGTGGTTGCCAGATTTGGGGTTTAGGCGGGTGGGCTCGGTGATGATTTGTGAGAGATTTAGCGCAGTTATATCAGTCCGGGCTTTATTGGGGACCGGTGATAGCCAATTGTGGTTAAAATCTCCCATAATATATAATTCCCCTGTAAGGGTAAGGGAGGAGATTTGTGTGTGGAGGTTGGTGACAGTTGAGGCAGGTGTGCCTGGTCCGCAGTATATACCTGCAACACAGATTGGGAGCGAGAAAGGGAGGGACAGTTGTAAGTAGAAGCTCACATACTTTTGGTTTGGACTTAGCTAGGATAGTCGAATAGTGCAAGTCCGAGTTTACATAGATGGACAGTCCACCACCTCTGGTGGCCCTGTCCTGATGGCCCACAGCATAGCCTGGGATGGTGACCGATGGGTTAGTGATGTTTTTATTGAGCCACGTTTCAGACAGGGCGATGATATCTGGGGCATAGTGAGCAGCGAGTACTTGGAGAGAATCAAGTTTGTTGGCAAGGCTTCTTATATTTAGATGCAGAAGACACAGGCCATGAGGAAGACGACGTCCAGTGGGAAGTGAGGTGGGGGATGGGTTAGAAAGGGGGCACACTGAGTATGAGGGGGATAGTGTGGATAGGGGGCCAGAGTTGTATGCACCAGGAAGTGAGTGAGCATTGCCTAGGTAACGGGCATGAATGATTTTTAGGAGCTGGGCATGGGGCTATTAGTTGAAGTAGTATCCATGAGAGCAAGCAGGTTGAAGAGGAAGGGGCTGGGACGTGAGACTGAGTGGGCCCATACTTGGGTGTGAGGAGAAGTAGTCGCCAAGACTGTGGAGTAAAGGAGTCTTACGAGGATTGGCAGGATGTGAGAGGGGAGACTGGGAGTGGCTGGTGGCATGGTTGAGAGGAAGGGAGGGAGGGAGGCAGATGAGAATAGAAATAAGTAAGGGCAGGTAGCCAGACAGGAGGGACATAGCTCAGCTCAAAGTGAAAGGTGGCACCCTAGCAGCAGTGGCAGCACTGTGGAGGAGAAGGAGAGAACAATGAGGTAGTGGGCAAGGGAATATGACTGGGTCCTGAGTGGGACTGGGAGACCGATTGCAGGAGGGTCTTGGGTAGCAAATGGGAGAGCGAGAGAGACTGTGGGCGAGGAAATAGTGTATTTCTAGAGTGGAGGAGGCGGGGGTGAGGGCCAAAACCTTGCTGTGTGCTGGAGTCCAGGGGCCTGGTCTCAGTCGGCGGCTGCAGGTGACGTCTCACTGGATCAGGGAGTCAGCAGCCCTTTCGGGCAAGCAGCCAGGGATAGAGAAAAAAGTAGTTTAAATAGCAGATTGGGCAGGTAGACAGAGCTTAGAGGGGGGTAAAAATTAGCAAGACAAAGCGACTGGGATTTGGGCGCCAAAAGTAGAGAGCTTAGTCAGGGGGGTTGGGATGCAGTAGAAGTAGCCAGAAAAGAGCTGCAAACACTTAAAACCATACCATTTTTTTTCCAGTAATACAGATGTATTTTATCTTTAAAACTGTCATCAAACTTTTGTTTTAAATGAGCGCCAGGTGGCAAAGAAATGGGGAGAAGTCCTGGCCAATCAAAGCGTGGAAGCGAGAAGCACCCTGGATCCGACTGGCTGTGCTGCCACTGTACCTTGCTGTGTGCTAGACTCTGGGGTCCTGGTCTCGGTCGGTGGCTGCCGGTGTTGTCCGACCATATGGAGCTGTAGCAGCCCTGTTCAAGGGCAAGCAGCTTGCTGTGTGCTGGAATCCGGGGTCCTGGTCTTGGTCGGTGACTGCAGGTGCTGTCCGACCGTAGGGAGCTGTAGCAGCCCTGTTCAAGGGTAAGCAGCTGATTGATTGTTGTAGCAGGATCAGATGTAGCTTGAAAAAGCAGCCTTATATCAAGGGCAGTGTTAAAACAGTCATTTCAAAACAGAACAGAGGACCAAATCTAGACAAGACTTTGTATAAACTTGCAAATTTGTCCTCTTGGCTGTTAGATGGAAGGCTAAAACACTAGTACACTGTGTTTACAAGGATAGACTGCTCACTAACTATCCAAGTTCTGCTATCTGCTTAGGGCCTGAGACTTCTGGATCTGACTTACTTTGCTGTCCCACAAGTAAACATTTCAGTTCAGAAGCAGTTCACTTAATTTCCAAACACCTACAGCTGGAATTCCTAAATTATACTGTAGGGCACAACAGCTTTAAAACCAAAATATATACCTTAATAGAAAATGAATGCAGCTTTTTCTGTTGAATCTACATTGGTTAAAAATGGTTACTGACTGGCCGGGAAGGAGAATCATGTATCAGAGGATGCCCACCTCCTCTGGGGAAGCAGGACATTATGCTCTGCTGCAAAGCTATCACCTGGGTGAGAGTGGGAGAAGGGAGCGCTGGAGCCACTTGGGGAGGCAGGACATCGCCTAGCTATGGGATGCACATCCATACACTGTGTATGCGCACACGCCTTAGAGCCCTTAGCAGCATATCTGGAGGAGACAGTAAAACCATGGAGGAAAAACCCCAGATGCATACACGATGGTGGCATTCCTAGGCCCCTCCAGACTGCCCTGCTACATTCCTACATCACAGAACATGCAAGGGGATGCTTTTCAGGACCACCAACGAGGAAAGAGTGTCCCACGGAACCACTGGAAGGCAGCATAAGCAAAAGTGAGGGTAATAACAGGGTTCAAAGGTGGTCTGGCAGAGAAAGGCTACATCGAAGACAGGGAAAAAAAGATATTGAAAATAAAATGGTTACCGATGGGTCAGCCCAATGGTGTAAAGGCAGCGTATCCTGTTGCCAGAGCTCTGGAATCCCTGGAGCTGGCTGAGAGATGGTTAATGTGGGCAGAAGAGGTGCTCACCTGCTGGGGTGGGAGGTTGCTTGTGAATGTGCATTCACACTCCTTTCTGGTCAGTCATGAGTGACACTGGCATTAACTGTAAAGACTGTCATTCACCTGCCCTCCCAGCCAGTGGAAGGGTGCAACTAGGGTGGCCCATAACACCCGGGGGAAGGGCACATGGGAAACAGTGGGGGAATATAACATTTTAAACAGTTACTGATACTATGTCCCATGGCACCAGTGCAGCACAATACACAGGGCTGAGCTACATTTGCCATGCAAACCCACCCACCCATCCTGAAATGATGGAGTCGGGCCTAACTCTGTAGGGAAGATTTGGCGCAGCACAGGATATTGTGGGTGACCATAGATACCTCACCCCCCCACACAAAGATTGTTTGGGCATGCAGGTCATTATGCTGACCTGAGAGGTGGGCAAAACTGGAAAACAAGTAAACACTGCCTGCCACATGAATGGAAGTGCAGAATGTCCCCCATGCCACAATCCTGAAACTCATCTCTGCTTGCCCCTACCTCTGGTGGTGAGCTTGTATGAAGCTCACGTGGTGGGGCTTTCCTCTGGGGTGCTGTTGTGGGACAGTGGTTTGAGTGGGAAGGACAGATGTGACCTGTGAGACTGGTGGGCAGCAGACATGGCAGGCACCTAAAGGATAAGTGATGGAGGATGTTGCAGGTAGGGGGTGTAAACACACGATTAAAAAAAGTGGCTATTGATGCTCTAAATATATGTTTAGTACGTAACTTTGTTTCTTTATGACTTGTAGGTAATGTCGCAAATATGTGTTGACAATGTCTTGACAAGATTTTCTTGTAAACGAGACTTTAAAGATTAGAGTAATGGGTTGTGAATGAGTTTGGTACATCCAGCAGATCCACATGCAAACTGTGTGACCCTGAGCAAGTCACTTAACCGTCCTATGCTCCCAGGACACACTTGAGAGTAATCCATTGGACATCACTGTAAATACATCCCTGACACAATGGTGTGTCAGTTTTTCATGAATAAAAATACATTATTATTATTATTTCAGTCTCAATGAGACCGTTTCCAGGGTCAGTAAAGGATAACAGTGAAAGCGTACAGAGAAAACACAGAGCCTAGTAACAAGACAGAGCTTTTACTTACTAGCAGAATTTTGTAGCTCTTCATATCTCCTTCTAAGATCCACTGCCAGTTCAGAATGCTCTTCCTCAAGTGCCTTAATTAACTGGTTCACCCAGCCTTGCCTTCTCCTCAATGTGTCCAACAGAAACCAAGAAGTCAGGAAATCCCCTTTTCTATCGACCTCTCTTAGGATGTGTTCCTGAAATAAAAGCAGTCATGGACAGCACTTTAATTCTCTATCAACGGCCAACAATAGAAATATCAAGTGATCCATTCTGCACTTCATCCCAGCCAGTGCTGAATTGACAAAAGTGTCCTCTTTCCTAAAAGCTTAAATCACTTATCAAGACATGGGAGAAACCAGTCCAGGAAAATGATTCAACCATTTACTGGTCCTATAAATAGTTATAATACCCAAATTAAAGAATGCACATGTGAACATTTCTTATTTCCTGTTCTCCTTTGAGTCTCTTTTTCTTCCCTTTTCTTTCCCTTCTACTATTCTGATTTTCTCTTCTTCCCTCATCCTTTTCTTTGTGTTTTTTTGTGTTAATTTCCCCAGTTATTTTTTTGCATAATCTTTTTATTGAAGTTTGAATACATATACAAAAGCAAATAATAACAAAGTGAAAACACACACACACAGTAAAACAATTAATCTCAACTATATACATAAGTCCTGTTCATCACTTTTAAACCAACATGATCATGAAAAATAAACTGAGTTTAAATTAAAACACATGCTAATATTCCATACTAGAAGCACTTTATTGCACAATGATCTCTTCACCTAACGGGGCATAGGATCATCTCTGGAAGGATACACACAGTCAGGGTCAAATGGGGTAACCTATCACCCACTATCATCCATACCTGAACTTTGATATAGGCCTTTACTTAGATATTAGGCTTCCACCGGGGACAAAGAGGACAAGAAGGGGTCCCATGCGAGAAAAAATTTCTTGCTCCTGCCCACGACCATACAAGACAAGCGCTCGAGGGCAAGTGTCTGGATGGCCAGGTTGCAAAACTGTTGCACCGTGGGTGTAGCTCCAGAAACTCAGGTGTTTAATATACAGTGACATGCCAGTACCAGTAACACTCAGGTCCACCTCAGTAGGACCTTCCAATCCTCCATCCCCAGATCCTCCATGCCGAAGAGAAGCAGTAGGAGGATCCAATGGGATCTATCACCCCATCAAAATTCCTATTTCCCACGCTATGTGTGCCCAAAAGGTCTGTAGGACAGGGCCGGACCAAAAGTAGTAAAAAATAAGATCCCAAATCTGTCCCAAACCACCCACAGATCGGATACACAGCAGGATTAAATTTATGTACTATCGGGGCGGACAGTAGAGCCTGTGAACAAATTTATAAAAAGATTCTTTATATTTATTGCATATTAAAATACCCCATGTAGATTTAAAATAGTGGACTATATATAGTCCTGAATAGGTGCTCCCAGGTCCTGTTCCCAAAGAAGCTTAGTTTTATGAGTAGGGTCAGGGAAAGACGGTCTCCCATGGTAAACAGCTTTCCTTATTAGGCCTTTCGGTCTTTTTGAGCACAAAGTTTAAGATGTTCTATCTGCGCCAAGGGTGAGTTAGTGGTTTGACCCTTACCCAGTCCCCTAACATATGCCCTGATCTGCAGAAAATGAAAAAAAAAAAATGGGTGTGCAGAATGTCAGTACATCTCTGCAGCCCTTCAAAAGAGCATATGCCCTCTTTGGTGTGAAGGTCTTCCACACATTTAAGTTTCCAGCACCTCCCATTCCCAAAACCCTGTATCCACCAAACTAGGGGCAAAGAAGGGGTTCCCATTCACCAGAAGCAACAATGTTTCCTCCTCCTGAACACCCATGAGACGACACAGTTGTCCCCAAAACTCTAAAAACTGACATAACCAGAGTATTAGGCCACTCCAGCCCAGCATATGCTCTGCGACCTTGCTTGGACAGGTAGGCAGACAGTCTCCCTGCACAGTTCCCCTCTTCCAAACTGAACCAATCTGCCTCTCTTGGTCTGTTAAGAAGAAGAAGAAGAATTCGCATTTATATAGCGCTTTTCATACACAGTATCCCAAAGCGCTTTACAAGCAATCCTAGACTGGTAGTGAAGTGACTCAATATGTGGTGGCGGCCATATCGCACATCATCACCCACACACAGCCTGGATAATTGCATGAACCAGTTTATGGGAAGGGGAATGTTGGCCAGGACACCGGGAATGCTCCCTGCTCTTTACGAAGAGTGCCCTGGGTTCTTTTACTTCCACCTGGACACCCACCAGGACAACAGCAGGATGGGCAGAAGAAACCTCCGTTTAACGTCTCATCCGAAGGACGGCACACCCCAGCAGTACAGCACCCCCAATACTGCACTTGGATGCCAGCGATTTTTTGGGTGCAAGTCCAATCCCGGTGTGGGACGAGAACCCATGGCCTTCTGGTCCAGAGGCTGATGTGCTACCAACTGAGCCACGCTGACACCAGTTTTAACTCAGTCTTGCACATAGCAGTACTGCACAGCCAAGTAGCAATTCTTGCAATCTGGGAAATTTAATCCCCCTTTGTTGACATCTGCCTTCAAATGCTGGAGACTGTTATGTGTGCGTTTGCCTTGCCAGATAGTGTCAGAGAAAGCCCTCTCCCACCGCTTTATGTCAGACCTGGTGAGACCTACATGCAGCATCTGCATGACAATCAAAATCCTAGGCGGGGGTTCATTTTTATAAGGTTGATACACCCTAACCATGAAATGGGCAACGCCTGCCATCTACGCAACTCCTCCTCAATGGCCTTGATGAGAGGGGTATGGCTGAGGCAGTACAAGGTTCCAAAATCCTTACCCACATAAACCCCTACATATTTAAATGAAACTGATACTCCCTTTGGCCCCCATGTACAACCCTTCATTGTACCCCTACCCTCGCCCAAGGTCGGCATCTCTGACTTCTTCAGGTTGATTTCATATCCTGAGAATTCGGCAAACCAGGCAATCATAGCAAGAAGTGGTGGCATGGACTCTTGTGGGGCCGTGACATACAAGAGCATGTCATCCGCATATAGTGTCACTTTATGCGGTTGCATACGGTCACATACAGTTAAGGTACCAGGCCCCCCACCCACTCTGCTGCTTTTAAGGCCTGCAATGTTTTCAAATAACTCTAATGTTTTTACTTGTTTTTAGATTGTTAGAGGGGTTCTTGGTCTCATGTTTCAGCTGAATTATGATAAGCCTGACCACTGCGACAAACTGATCTCCTCTTCGGTCAGGAAAAAGGCATCACATTTTACCTTGCCATTCTGAGCTGTGGTTCTCCAGCTTTCTCTACATCTTATGAAGAATCCACTCTCTGGCTTCACTGCTTATATCATGTGCCCTGGCCAATTATAGGTTCACTGGGGAGCTCACCATCTAGGAGAAGGCCACAGCTGTCCTGCATGCAGTTTAGTAAAAATGGTTGGCAAGCTCAACCAATCACTTTTACAATATATTTTTTACAAAATTTAATGGAGTGCACCTGGTGTGTGTGACCAAACAAAAGCATACAGTTAAGGTACCAGCCCCCCCCCCCCACTCTGCTGCTTTTTTACTGAACTTTATGCAGCCAACCAGATTTCTCCAGGACCCGTTTTATGTGTGGATTGTCCCAAATACTGACAGCTAACAGATCTACAGCCAATGAAAATACAGTAACAGTGGGGAGAGGGGGCACCTCTGTTTTGTTCCCCTAAACAAGGAGAATTTGTTGGAGAGGGATCCATTCACCAACATAGATGCCACGGGAGACCTGTAGAATGCCCGGACCAATCCCACGAAGCCGTCCACCAGATCAAAGCGGTCCGACACTTCAAAGATATAGTCCCATTTTATGCAGTCAAATGCCATCTTGCCATCCATGGAGAGCACCGAGGTACTTTCAAGACGCTGAGAAGCTCCCCATACCACGTTCAATAATTTACGCATGTTGTGATAGGAGAAGCGTACCTGAAGAAAACTGGTCTGATCTGGGTGCACCCGCTCCGAGAGGACAAAGTCCAGACGACTCGCCGGGATCTTTGCCAGGATTTTAAGGTCACAGTTCAATAACAAAATCGGGCAGTGTGAGGCACAATCCGTAGGATCTGTCTCCATTTTGGTAGGACACAAATCACCACCTTATAGCATGAGGCAGGTAGTGTCCTCTTCTCCTTGGCTTCCCGGAATACCTCACACAAAGAGTCCACCAACTGTTCCCCAGATATCAACTGCTGAGTGATGTCTGTTTTTTTGCACTATTGTATTACATTAAAGGAGAACTGTGCTGAGGCTAGTTATGTTTTCCTGCAAAAGCAGATTTTCAAATACTGGTTTCGGTTCTGTTAGTGTTCCATCTTTACTGCCTTTTGTAAAGCTGGTGTCTGTCTCCGATTTTAACACTGATGGTAGGCACCATTTTAAAACCATAAACTGTAGTTTATGTACCTTTATAAAAGGGGTAGAGATAGTAAAGCAATCTAATTGGCAACAGCCTTTGCCAGCTATGTCTTTTTTTTTTTAATTTACAGACGGAACATATCAAGTGCTCATACCTATGCCTGCAGTCCAGTACAGATCAAACCGATGCCACCCCCCCACCCCCCACACAATTTAGTGAGCAACATTGGAAGCTGCAAAAGTAAAACAAGACACAACGCTTAGAAAGCCTTATTTCTACTGCCGTAATCCTCTCGGTGTTCCTTGCGAGCTGCTCCACTCCCCTCCTGAGTCCCAGCTATTGTGGAGTCTATGAGCTCCCTTCTGCCCCGCAAGCAGAGTGGGACTGCTTGGACTTTTAGTGATGCACACTACTGCAGATGGTAGTGTGCTGCTAGCAAGACATTCAGGAAGCTGCAGTCTTCCTTGAGGCCCAAGGCAGTGACCTGCAGCACAGAACAGTGCCCCTAGTGACACCTGAAAGTAGAAAAGCACCCCCAAGGGAAAGCAGTAGAACTAATGTTCTTGTGGATATGTGTGTTTATGCAGCATAGAACATGCATAAGTGCTTTTTGGCACACACAGGAGAACATGCACACAAAGACACACAAAACAGACACACACTGTCCTTAGGGAGGCACATAGAACATAAGCATTTAACAATTTATAGGCCTCCTGCTGTCACATTCATCCATGTACAGGACCGTACATCTCTAATCTGATTTATAACCACGTAGGATTTCAAAGACTGTTTTCTTTGTTTCTGCACATATCCAATTATTTACTCCCTCATCAACAGAACTGTCACAGCCATGCATAAATGTTTATTTATCAGTTTAACCCAGGGCTTGAAATAACTGGCTGTTTGCCCATCCCACAAAGCCAGTTTTGACCTCGGACAGCCATTCTGCAAATATTGCCTGTACCTAGGACAGGAAACTGCCAGTACACTGTAAATGGGCACTAGGACCCAGCAGTCAATGGCTTTAGGCAGCTGCTGCCTGGGACCGGGGTGTGAAGTGCAGTTTTGACTAAGGCAACCTTACATGCTGCAGTTGTGCCTCATGATCTCCACAGAACTACAAGCAGTTCTGTGCAGCCAATGAGCAAGACAATCATACTGGTCACAGAACTACAAACAAGTCATGGCCTTCTAGTTCTGTGATGCTGGTGGCTATATTCAAATGCTTAGTTTCCGATTCTTGATCATCGCTGCGTTTCAGCGCCAGCATTATGGTGGAAGGCAACGTGATCAGAACTCAGCATT
This sequence comes from Neoceratodus forsteri, assembly GCA_016271365.2. Classification (NCBI taxonomy): domain Eukaryota; kingdom Metazoa; phylum Chordata; order Ceratodontiformes; family Ceratodontidae; genus Neoceratodus; species Neoceratodus forsteri. The sequence goes on from CM057452.1 coordinate 1,199,214,768, forward strand.
GACAGGTAATGTGCTTTTATTAACAAAAAACCTTTCAGATCACAGAGAGCAAATGTATTTTAGCCTGACAGCTGACTAGTCAACTTTAAATAATCCCTTTTCAGCAGGATAAAGCCATTTTTAATAGGCCTGCAGCAGTATACCAAAGGTGAAGAGACAGGCTGCAGTAAAAGCCCTTTTTGGAGTTGAACCTGAACTGAACCAAAAAAGAATTACATGCCCTTCAGCATGATAAGAAAGACGAGGTGCAGGCAGGAGACATAAAGAGGGCAAGAAGTGTAAATTTTAAATGTGATTATACAAACATAAAAGAAACAATTACTAGCATAGAATGCAACAGCCAAGTCAGGCAGAGTAAATAATTAACAGCCCTTGGGAGTGCTAACCTTCGCAGAGTTGATGGGGAAGGGAAAGCAGGAAGCAAATAAAAGCCTTTTTCAGAGCATGGCAAACAAGCGGGGTGCATACTTACATAATAAAGAAATAAATTAATAGTCCCCTGCAGTCTAACTAGAAATGGGACACACAGACTTACTGCACAGTCCTTGTAAGTGCTAGCCAGACATAGGAAAACAAGACTACTCTACTCTACTGAGGAGTTGGTGGGGGGCATCAGCAACTAAAACCCACCAGCTCTAATTCAGATTGACATTTATTTACCTCAACATTTAATGGATAGGCACAAATTCTGTGGAACAGGCAAAACCTACATTCTACCTGTCCCCTTGACATCCACTCCTAAAATACTATTTCTAGCCCTGGTTCTAAGCAGTGTATTTAAGTTCATTGTTTTTAAGAAAGTCTTAAGATTTTTGAGAAAGTTGAGTCCTAACTTGCTTTGTGCACAAAGCATGAGGCCTTGTGCAAAGCAGGAGGTTACTGCCAACTTTCTCAGCACAGGGCAAGATGTGCAAGGTACTTTGGTTCCTGTGCATGAATCCTAACTTTCTTAGTGCAGGGCAAGATGCGCAGGGCACTTGGGTCCTCTGCATGAATCCTAACTTTATGCAGGGCAAGATGCACAGGGCACTTTGATTCCTCTGCATGAATCCTAACTTTCTTAGTCCAAGCCAAGGTGTACAGGGCACTGTGGTTCCTGTGCATGAATCCTAAATTTCTTTGTGCGGGGCAAGATGTACAGGGCACTTTGGTTCCACTGCATGAATCCTAATTTTCTTTGTGCAGGGCAAGATCCACAGGGCACTTTTGTTCCTGTGCATGAATCTAACTTTCTTTGTGCAGGACTCTTTGATTCCTGTGGATGAATCCTAACCTTCTTTGTACAGGGCAAGATTTGCAGGGCACTTTTGTTACTGTGCATGAATCTAACTTTCTTTGTGCGGGGCGGGATGCACAGGGCACTTTAGTTCCACTGCATGAATCCTAACTTTCTTTGTGCAGGGCACTTTAGTTCCTGTGCATGAATCCTAACCTTCCATGTGCAAGGCAAGATTCTTAGAGCATTTTGGTTCTGGTGCATGAATCCTAACTTTCTTTGTGCAGAACAAGATGTGCAGGGTTCTTTGGTTCCAGTACGTGAATCCTAATTTTCTTTGTGCAGGGCACTTTGGTTCCTCCGCATGAATCCAATCTTTCTTAGTGCAGGGTAAGATGTGCAGGGGACTCTGGTTCCAGTGAATGAATCCTAACTTTATTTGTGAAGGGTAAGATGCGTAGGGCACTTCGGTTCCTGTGAATGAATCCTAACTTTCTTTATGTAAGGCAAGATGTGCAGGGCGTGTACAAAACTCATCAGAGCAGAAAAAGCCAGATACTTTCATAACAAATTGGATTTCTCTACCAAGAGTTCAGCTAAATTTTGGAAGACCTTAAGGGACACACCTTGACAACCTCTCTCCCTGCTAAAATGTATTGTGGTGATTCCTCCACTACTGATAAACTGACGTTCTTGGCCTTCTCAACAACCATTTTGCTATTGCTGGGCTAGCGTTTGACTGCTCTTCTTCTAATAACCTTCATACCCAGCTTTGTGCCCAGGACCTGGCAGGTCCAGCCACTGATGCCTCTGCTTGTAATGCAGTCTTAACCTTCAGTCCTGTCTCAGTTAAACAAATGGAAGACTTATAACTAGAACTGGACATTAATAAGAGCATGGGTGCTGATCGGATTGATCCATTTTTCTTAAAACTTTGCTATCATGTTCTGTCAGCCCCTATCACCCAACCTTTTCAGTTTATCCCTGGCATAGGGTGTCATTCCATCAATTTGGAAAACTGCCCAGGTCATTCCCCTATTTAAGTCGGGAGACCTCAGTGACCTAAATAATCATAGGCCAATAGCCCTGCTTTCCATCCTCTCTAAATTGTTCGAGAAATTAGTTAACACCCAGCTTAGGAGTCACCAGGAGTCCCTCAACCTATTAAATCCAGTACAGTTAGGTTTTAGACCATGTACAATATCAATGCTTACAAAGGTCACTAATGACTGGCAGAATGCCTTAGATACCAAAAATGAGTGTGCCTTATTTCTAGACTTGAGTAAGGCATTTGACATGGTGGATCATGACCTGCTACTGGCCACTCTTAGAAATATTGGATTGGACTTCTTGGCATTAAAATGGTTCACCAGTTATCTTACTGGTAGATACTAGCAGGTTAAAGCTGGTGGGGACCTCTCCCCCCTGAAACCTCTTCATAGAGGCATGCCGCAGGGATCCATCCTGGTGCCTCTACTTTTTGCACTTTTCATCAACAATATTGACTCAAGTATCAAATCAGCCAACATTTACCTTTTTGCAGATGATATGATTCTCTGTATTGAAAGGCCTTCACCAGAACTGGCCAGTAGGAACCTCCAGCTAGACTTCAATCGTTCACAGCTAAACCTACTGAACCAAAAACGTTTACTAAATGCCACCTAAAAAAAACTAAGGCTATGTTCTTCTCACTGGCAGTTTATTTATTTAGTTTTTGTTTTACCAAGTAAGTACCATAGCCAAGAGATTACTATTTTCAGGCACGACCAGGGAGATTACAAATAGGTAGGGATAAACAGGGAATACATTTTAAGTTTAGGGGAAAACAAAATACAGAGCAAAACAAGATTTCACAATACATGAGTAAGTAACAAGATAGGTCAGAGTTCATACACAGTAGCAAAATTAAGGGAAAAACAATCACATGTAGCAAACAGCAACTGGGTTTTAAGAGCAACAGAAGCACAAACAAATGAGACAATAAGTGCCTAATAACATAACTAGGTGGGCAGGATAAGTGGAGATCAGTTTGCAGCAGTGGGGAAGTGAGACAGAGGCTAAAAGTAAATTCAGAGGGGTTTGAAGCAGGCACAGGAGACCTGGCTAAAGAAGAAGAAGCGACAATTGTTTTTAAACTGGGCATGACTGGGGGCTAGGCGAACATCAAGAGGCAGGGAGTTCCAGAGTTTGGCTGCCGAGTGAGAGAAAGCAAGGGTTCCTTTGTTAGATTTACATCTAGGTATTTGCAGCAGAAATTTATCAGATGATCAGAGGCCATGGGAGGAGGACAGTGGAGTTAGCAGGGAGGCCAGCGAGACAGGGGTACCTGCTCTAATAATATTATCAGTCAGGGAGCCAAGGGCAAGAGTTTGAGCAGAAGAGGGGGGTAGCCAATTCAGATTGGCATAAAGCTGACAGTAGTGTTTTGACCAGGGAGAGGCCGAGGCATACCTGCATATGCTGTTGTAAGTAGTATCCCACTTCCTGAGGAGAGTTATGGATACACAGAGATAAGTGACTACCCCATAGGACAGTGATGGGAACAAGATCCCTCTGGCTATGGCTAATCTCACCGACTGCGTAAGGACATAGATGGTTCTGTAGACTACTCCAATTTTAGCATTTACTGATTTACAGGTAGACGTTATATGCTTATCAAAGTTAAGATTTTCGTCAGGGAGTACTCCAAGATACTTGAAAGAATGTACTGGATCAAGGACCAGCCCACCATGCCCAGATATATTAAATAGGTCCCGGTTGTTTTTTTATTTGACTGCAGAGCCAAACAACATAGTGTGCATTTTACCAGCATTAAGGATTAACCTATGCTCGAATAGCCAGGATAGAACAGACTTAAAAGCAGTAGTAAGGGACAGGCTGATGCGGTGTATATTCTTATCACCATAGTACATGACCAGGTCGTCAGTGTAGAGGATAGCTGAGCAATCAGGGACATTTGACGAGATACTGTTAATAAAAATAAAGAAGAGAAGGGGTCCTAATATTGATCCCTGGGGAACACCTAGGTTAACAGCCATGGGGCTGGACACAGCAGAGTTGAATCTAACAAGCTGAGTTCTGTTTGATAGATAGCTATTAAACCAGGCAAGTGAGTTTAGGGAGAAACCAAGGGCTAGGAGACTATCTAGAAGAAGAGGATGATCAACAAGGTCACATGCCTTTATCAGGTCAATAAAAACTGCCCCCGTGAGGTGGCCATTGTCCATAGCAGTTAGAGTATCATTTGCAAGGTGGAGCAACGCCATGGAGGTGCTATGACTTTTGCGAAAGCCATATTGAATTGGTGAGAGAAGGTTATATTTAGTCATGAATTCAACAGCTTGGATTGATACTATCTTTTCCATTATTTTGCACAAAACTGATAGTATAGCGATAGTATAGCTATCAGCCAATAATTGGCCATATCTCTTTTATCCCCTTTTTTAAGGACCGGGGTGACTTTGGCCATTTTCTAGATATTAGGGATAACTCCATTACAAACAGAGAGGGTACAAATCCTTGACAAAGGCTGGGCAATAAATGTTAATGCACCCAATCCCTGTACCCTAGGCTTAGTTCCTCCTAGTATTACGCTTCTAGGCAAATCCTTAAACTTTGTGGATAAATTTAAATACCTGGGGTTCTGGACAGACCAAAAGCTATCTTTCATCGACTACACAGAGGAACTTGTGAAAAAACTTAAACAGAGACTTGGTCTCTACTGAATTAAGCACCTACTTACTCAGGATGCAAAAACCAGGTTAGTCAAAACCACCTTTATCCCTCTTTTGGATTACACTGCTTTCCTTTAAGGTCAAGGTCCTATCTTTGCATTAGCCAAACTAGATACCCTCCATCATCGGGCTATAAGGTTTATCACTGGAGCAATGTACTCCACCCATCATTACTCCCTCTACTCTTTTGTAGGTTGGAGGTCTGTCAAATTTAGAATGCAAAAAAATGTTGCCTTTTGGACCTTTAGAGAAATTGCTAAGAAACTTCTGCAGTATATTACATACAGAGTGTCTGCCTATTTGCGCCGCAGGTAGCTACTCCTTGAGAAGCCTTACATATACCTCTCTCACGATCCCTAAAAGTTAAATCACATTGTGGTCGATCATCCATAAGTCATGCACTCCCAGTACTGTGGAATAAACTGCAAAAAACCTTGAAGTTAGTATTCCCCTTAAAACTGTCCACTTTCAAAACATTATTCACATGTTCCTTCAAGGAGTCCTGCAACTGCTTCCCTGACAGCAGATAACCCAGGAAGTGGGTCACCTATCTAGCGTGAATCCCTGGCTGTCCTTTTCTAATTCCACTCCTCATATATCAGCTTCCTAACCCCTTCTTGCACCTCAATTTGAGATTTCCTGTGTATAAATTGTATATATTTGCCGAATTTATTATGTATGTGTATATTGTAATTAGCTGCTGTGTGATCATATACTAGTTGCTGACTTCTAATTTTTTGTGTTTGTATCAATTAATTGTATATCTTCTCAATTATGTACATATTACATTGCTACACTGTTCTTATGTACTATGTCCAGGTCTACCATGCAAACGAGTTCACTCAATGGTGCTTCGCCTGGTAAAATAAAGAATGATTGACTGATTGATACTGGTTCCTTTGCACGAATCCTAACTTTCTTTGTGCAGGGCAAGATGTGCAGAGCCCTTCGGTTCCTGTGTGTGAATCCTTATTTTCTTTATGCAGGGCAATCAGTCAATCAATCAATCATTGGCTGCATATGCAAATCACCACAGAATGTTATGCTGGTCCAACTTTAAGCAGAATTGCATGGTGCCGAGAGGCCTCTCACACAGTTTGCAAAGGGTGCTAACAGAAGACTGGGGTGTCAAACAGACGAGGCATACTGATGAGTCCTGGTAGGGAAACACGTGTTCATGTCTTCTGTTAGCACCCTTTGCAAACTGTGTGAGAGGCCTCGGCACCATGCAATTCTGCTTAAAGTTGGACCAGCATAACATTCTGTGGTGATCTGCATATGCAGCCCATGATGCTTTGCAATTGTGGGGCATGTGTGATTTTTGTATTTTCTTTTGAAACTTGGCTTCCCAGCCAAATGCCCTTTGGGTAACCCTTGCCTCAGTGTTTAGCACAGAGGTTCTTTGTCTTTAAATGTTTTTATTTTAATGGGTTCACCACAATATATCCAAGGCACACTGCCTATAGGGTAGCTGGTCCATCCCACTGGGGTGTCAAACAGACGAGGCATACTGATGAGTCCTGGTAGGACCCTTTGCAAACTGTGTGTGAGGCCTTTCGGCACCATGCAATTCTGCTTAAAGTTGGACCAGCATAACATTCTGTGGTGCTTTGCATATGCAGCCCATGATGCTTTGCATTGTGGGGGCATGTGTGATTTTGTATTTTCTTGAAACTTGGCTTCCCAGCCAAATACCCTTTGGGGTAACCCTTGCCTCAGTGTTTGCGCACAGAGGTTCTTTGTTTTTTAATCAATCATTGTTTATTTCTAAGAGCTGTATATCTTAGAATATCGTAGACTAAGGGGGGACGTGTGCCTGATCTACCGGGCTCTGTCTGATCAACAATTGTGGGAGCAACTGGGCCTTAACTTTAGAAACCAGATTTATAATACAAGAGCCCACACCCTACAGCTTAAAGGTGATAGATTTAATATACAGGTACAAAAGCACTGGTTCTCAGTAAAAGTAGTTAAAATTTGGAATGCACTGCCGATCGAGGTGGTAGGAAGTAAAACTATGATCGCTTTCAAGCATTCCCTTGACTGCTACATGAACAGCAAGAACATTATGGGATATTAGGTGTTCGAGAAGGCAAGCTAAGCAGAGTTTTTCTCCAACAGCAGGAAGCTTTAATTCTTGTGTGCTGCATGCCTTTAAACAAAAATCAAAATAATAATAATGTTGTTAGGTGGATTTGCCAGCTTCTAGCAGGGTGCTTTAACCAGTTAGCTGCTCTCAATCCAAATTAATTGTAACTGCGTTGTACCCAAGTAAAATTCTGCCTACTGATGTAATTATTTAGCTGCTCACAACCCTGTTGTACTGCTGTGTTTTCTAAACCTGTAGCTGCTTCAGTTCGAATTAATTTTAGTGGAACGTAATTGTTTTGCCTAATCCTGCAATGTATACAGTGTTGTGCTGAATGCAGTCATTTGTAGCTTGGCCCCTTCCTCGCTCTTACCTATTTAATCTTGTTCTCCATAGCTCTCCACGGACTGTGAGGAGGTCGTGAGGGCATTAAGGAAGCCCTCCCCCGAACCGGAGTGTGCCCCCCCCCCGGTCACATGCAGCAAACAGGTACAGCTCTGTCCCGGTCCTCGGCAGCTCAGCTCAGCAGTGAGAAAAGCCCCACCACCACTCTTAGCAAACTTCCAGTTTTATAGGCTGGATCACATGCTGTTTTAAAACCAATCAGCTCACTTTCCCATTTGCAGGCTATACCGTCTATCCACTAGAGGCCACTATGCTGAGAACACAACATTAATAAGGTCATCCTAACCCTCACACTGCTGCCTCTCTATGATGATACCACTGGTTCTAATAACTTTCTTTATCATCACCCCCTGGGTGTCCTTCCCGCCATCTAACTACCCTACCCTGCTGGACTGCCAGGTACCATGTGCCAGGCTCCCAATAAACATTGTTATCTCTGGTACCATAGCTGACTCACACCCTGGCTGCCACTTCCACACACTATCAATTGGCCCCGGGGTACTCCCATCTACCTTCCAAACTAGCCACCAAGTCCTTCTGCCCCATGCTCGGAGGCCAACAGCTTCTATAGTCAAGCCTTATACCACCCCCAGAAAGCTTCACTGGGTTGCACATAACACCAAACTCCTGGTCACTCTACTACTACTCCTTGTAGGTGATATTGAGCCTAACCCCGGACCTACCCACCACCACACCCCAAACCCCTCCATACCACTCCAACTCCCATCAGATCTAAAACTGATTCACCTAAATATTTGTAGCCTTCTATGTACATTAATCCTGCTTTAACCTCTCGCCTTGTCCCTTAGCCCACATACCCTGATTATCTCAGAAACATGGCTGAAGCCACACAACCCTGACACCGTATTCGCTATACCTGGCTTTACACTCGTCCGGCATGACCGAAAGGACAAAAAAAGGGGTGGCATAGCTATGTACAATGCTTCCACCATCCAGTTTTCCCCGGTTGCCCTATCCCTGCCTTCAGAGTCCATTAAAGCCCTAATGGTAAAACTCTCCATCCCCATTCAATTCCAATTTACATAGCGGGTACCTACTGCGCTCCTGACACCAACGCACCTGCTATTCTGGATCACCTGAGCACACTAAATCCCTGGCAGCTGGAGGTGAGCTCCACATACTTGGGGATTTTAACCTGAACTAGCTCGCTAAGATTCATTCCAAGCTTCAGGACAAGGTGACAGCCCTAAACCTAACTCAACTAATCACCAAGCCCACTAGATTAAATCACAAAACACAGAACCACACTCTCCTAGACTGGTCCCTCACCTCACACCCCCACAGGATCCTAGCCTCAGGCCTCATTCCGGATGCCCTTAGTGACCACCATGGAATCTACTCAGTACCCAAAATCTTCAGACCAAAAGCTCCCCCTTCCAGAATCATTATGACCAGATACTTCAAATCTCTGGACCTCCCCTCATTACTAAATGATTTGGGCAATTCTGACTGGTCACACATTAGTCAATCCACCTCTATAGATGAGGCCCTGCTGATCTTTAAATCCAAGTTCACCGCCATCTGGGATTGTTACACCCACCTCAGAAGAACCAGAGTCAGAGGTGCTCACCTCCCATGGATCTCACCTGAAATCCTAGCCCTCCTCAGACTCAGAGACAAGGCCTGGAAAACCTCTTAAGACTTCCAGTTCTCCAGCTGACGTCCAGCATTATCGTGAGCTTCACAATGCTAGTACTAAGAAAATCCACCAAGCAAAAGCCAACTATTTCAAAGGCACATTTAACTCCACCTCCCATCTCCCGACCAAATTCTGGAAAGTGGTCAAATCGTTTCTCAGCCCACCATCGCAGCCCCCCACTCCTTCCCTGCAGGTAGGTGGATTCACCATCACTGACCCCTTCCAGCAGTGGCCACACTGTTTAACTCTCACTTCACAAACAGCCATGCTACTTCCCTGTCCGCACCTCACCCTGCACAATACCCTACCTCCACCACCCCAGCTAGTGGCACACCCCCAGCTCATTCTTCCTCCTTCCTGCAAGTCATCACAGACGAGGTATATAATGCGCTGGTTGCCCTTAATCCAAGTAAGGGCAAATGCCCCACTGGCTTGGACTCCAAAATGCTCCACCTATTGGCCCCCACCATAGCCAAACTCCTGGCCTCCCTTTTTAAACTATCTTTCTCCTTTGCTGAAGTCCCCTCTGAAAGGAAACATGCCACTGTAATCCCACTTCCCAAGGGTGGTGATGCCTCAAACCCAAACAACTACCGGCCCATCTCCCTCCTACCGATTCTGGCAAAACTACAGGAGCGCCTGGTACTCTCTCTTGCCTATCACCCTTTCTGGATTCCTCCTCCTCCCTTTTCTCCTCCTACCAGTCCAGTTTTTGGAAATCCCACTCCACCACTACTACCACCCTTCTCAGGCTTACCAACTCCATCCTCACTGGGATGGATGCTGGCATATCACAGCTGCCATCTTCATCGACCTGGCCAAGGCATTTGACACAGTCTCCAACTCTCTACTCCTGGCCAAACTTGCCAACACTGGTCTATCCAGATGGGCCACATCTTGGTTCCACTCGTACCTTGCTGGCAGGTCCCAATCCGTTTGTATCAGTTCTTCCACCTCGGCACCTCTCCCAGTCACCACAGGGCTACTGCAAGGTTCTGTCCTAGGCCCTCTCCTGTTCTCGATCTTTCTAAATCACCTGCCCTCTGCCTGCCCACACACCTCAATCCACATGTATGCAGATGACATTGTGCTGTATGCATCCGGACCCTCGATCTCAGTGGTTATGACCAGACTACAGCAGGACTTTATCACGGTCCAGCACTGGCTTCGCTCCAGTCAACTCCTCCTCAATGCTAAGAAAACAGTCTCATTAACCTTTGGCACAAGGCAGAGACTTTCTAGGCTCCCCTTCCTGATCACATTCCACACTCTGGAAGGGACACCCCTTGAGGCCTGTACCTCTTTCAGATACCTCGGTGTCTGGCTTGACTAGCACCTCAATTTTTCCGCACACATTGACTCCATAATCAAGAAGCTGCACCCCAGGCTTGGTGCACTTTACCAGAATCATGACAGCATGCCCGTACCTGCCCGGAGGGCCACTGTACAGAAGATGATCCTCTCCATCTTCGACTACGGGGACGTAGTCCACAGTGCCAGCCCTATGTCCACCTTAGCCAGACTGGACCCACTTTTCTACTCTTTCTGTCACTTTGTCCTGAACTGTCCTTACTCCACACACCACTGTACCCTATACCAATCTATGGACCTCACCTCTCTAGATAATCGTAGACAGTCCCACTGCGCCAAACTCCCAGCCAAGTTTTGGTCCCAGCTACTCCCCTCCTACCTCACCGCTGCCCTAGCCGACCCCTGCACCCTAGCATACTCTCTCAGAAACTTGGACTCTTGGTCCCTAACTGTCCCACATAGGTCCACTACTGCCGGTCAGGCAGCATTCAGCTACCGCATACCAACATTGTGGAACTCCCTCCCAGCACACATTCGTCACTTCTCCTCCCCGCTGCACCTTAACTCCTTGTTCCAAGCTCATTTCATCCCTACCTGCACATGTGTCTAGACAGTTTCTCAATTCACTAAGTGGAATGACTGAGTATGTCCGCACTTAGTACTGCAATTAATCTGTGCCCGTAACTACTGTTCTCTCGCTCTACTTTGTCTTTACCAGGACCAATTGTTAGAGTTCCCCACTATGTAATTACTTGTATTATGCTGTCTTAACTGTTGTCTATTCTACTGTTTTCCTGATCCACTATGTCTAGCTACCAGGACCAAATGTTAGTGATGCCCCACTATGTATTCATCTGTTTTATGCTGTCATCAACTGTTGTCTATGTTCCCCCTCCTCAAGGACGCATCTGGAATCGAATGGTAGCCTGATCAGCATGCCTTCCTGGTTAAACGCTTAAATAAATAAATAAATGAATAAATGGACTTCGGTCTTTATAGAGCTCAGTGTAACCTATGAAACAACTCCAGTAAAGACAAAAGCATTGTACAAGATAAAATCCATGAAAACAATAATAAAAATAACAGTTAAAACCAATCCTGATAAATAAAACAGTATACTAATATACATCTAACACAGGAAATGCCATGCCATAAAGATAGGTCTTGAGAGCAGCTTTAAAGCTCTCAATGGTCAGGTACTCTCTAATCTGATGAGGTAGAGAATTCCACAGGATGAGGGCCACGGATGCAAAAGAGCGTCTCTCGAGGTCTTGAATTGAACCCTGGGAATCTCTAGCAATCCCTCGTTGGAGGAACAGAGTGGGCAGTGCTGGCACATAATTCTTGCAGATAGCATGGTCCCTGTCCATGTAGGGCATTATAGGTCAGTAACCCACCCTTGAAAGTGATCCACCAATGAAGAGGCAGCCAGTGTAGGCCACAGAGCACAGGCGTGACATGGCAAGATCTTGATAAGCCAGTCAAGACCCTAGCTGCTGCATTCTGCACCAGCTGCAGTTGGCGGGTATCAACCCCCGATAACCCTAGGTCCAGGGCATTGTAATAGTCAAGGTAGTAAGTCACAAAGACATGGACCAAAGTTAGAAGAACGCCTGGTGGGACCAGGCGCTTGATCCAGGCGATGTTTCTCAGATGATAAAAAGAGGTGTTTACAACAGCTGACACCGGAGATTTTAATGTCAGGCCACAGTCGAACACAATGCCCAGATTTCACGCCCAGTCAGAGATGAGAGCTGGTCCCCCCCAAGCCAAGCCCAGACGGTTGGCCAGCCGACACCCCATACCCTGGCAACCTGGGTCCACCACCAAAACCTCAGTCTTGTCCGAGTTCAATCCCAGCCAGTTTGCATTCTTCCAACCCTGAACCTCAGAGAGGCAACTATTAAAAACCGAGACCGCTCCACCCTGCTCGGGCACAAAGGACATGTAGAGTTAAGTGGCCATCTGCACAGCAGTGAAAACTCAGCCCATACTGCCTTATAATGTCTCCTAACTGCAGCATATACACTGCGAATAAGATAGGTGACAATACAGAATCCTGCGGAACCCCACAAGACAGGGGGAGTGGAGCCAAGGAATAAATCCCTGATACCACTCTCTGAGGCCTACTCCTGAGGAAGGATCAAAACCATTTGAGGACCGTTCCAGACATTCCGCAGAACATTCACCAGCACTCCAAAAGTACACCATGGTCCACAGTGTCAAATGCTGCAGAGAGATTGAGGAGAACCAAGATGGAATAGCTCCCTCGATCCCTCGCTATCAGGAGATCATTAAGTACCCAAACAAGGGCACTCTTGGTACTGTGCCTCTTCCTAAATCTGGACTGGAGAAGATCATAGACATTGTGGGTAGTTAAATGATCATCCAGTTGCACCACAACAACCTTCTCAATAACCTTGCCCACAAAGGGCAAGTTAGAGACAGGTCTGTAGTTTGCTAAGGAGTCCGAGTTGAGGGAGCGTTATTTTAGGAGGGGTATCACTATCGCCTCCTTCTGGGGGTCAGGAAACACCCCTGTCTCCAATGAACACCAGACATTCCCAGTAAGGACCGGGCCAATGACCTCAATATACCCTACAAGGAGGCATGTTGGACCCGGGTCTAAACTACAGTAGGTTGGGTGCATACCCTGGAAGATCCACACAATATCCATGATCGCCAACTGGCCAAAGTCAAACCAGACCAACTGGGCATTTGCAATGTCCTGCTGACCTCCGCAATACCCACTAAAGGGCGTTGAGCGAATCTCTAACCTGGTGGTGGCAACCTTATCAGTGAAGAACCGAGCAAACTTATCATACTTAACCTGTGAAAACACTCCCCAAGACTGAAGGCAGATTTGATTGTACAATCTGTGAACAGTCCGGGACAGCTGAGCCGGTTGGTTCTGCACTGCGGCAATCTCCCTGGACAGGAACTCCTTATGGGAGATAGCTGACTGATAGTCTTTATAATGGACCATCAGTCTAAGTTTGTCATGAGCCAGGCCAGATTTTTGCCAGTGCCACTCCAACCTTCGACCTTCTTGCCTAAACTCCTTTAAAGTCCTGTCATACTATGGGGACTTGGGGCAAACAGTAAATGGGCGAACACAGACAGGACAAAGAGAGTCCAGGGCCACTGTCACTGCCTTATTATAGGCAAGTACCAGACCCCCTGGCTGCTCACATGCACTCGACACACCTGATAGGTCTAGTACCACCATAAGACCATCTGGTGTCAAACCCCTTAAAGGGCGGTACCGGACCATCTCTGTAGGGGCAGGTCTATTGGGGGGGGGGGGCCCTCGAAAATGAACCTTATAGTGTGATGGTCTGACCATCCAACTGGCTCCACCACCAGAACAGAGATCTCCATCCCCGGTAGGAAGAAAGGTCCAATGAGTGACCATGTTGATGGGTAGCAGAGGTACCTAACTGTGTAAGGCCCAACAAATTCACGAGTTGGAGGAAGTCCTGACCAAATTGCGAGAGTTCATCGTCGACCCAGGCATTGAAATCCCCCAGAATTAACTACCTAGGGGATTCCAATACCATATCGACAGCGAAGTCCATGACTTCCTGCAGGAATCTTTTCTCGTCCCCAGGTGGACGGTAGATGAGAAATATCTTGCAACCTACAACTGCTTCCACAATGCACTCAAAGGATCTGGTTATTCCCACTGAGGTGGCTACAAGGCCCAGTTCCGATTTAAAACATATGGCTACTCCCCTACCCCTATGATTCTCACTAGGGCGGTGTATCACCAAATACCCAGCTAGAACCACTGATTCCAATACTGGGTCAGCATTCTTGCCCAGCCAGGTTTTGGTGATGCATGCCAGGTCAGTTGTACCAACAAGATCAGCAATAATAGCTGTCTTCTTCTTTACAGACTTGGTGTTGCATAATACCACCGAGTAGAATAAGTGAACAAGGTAGACTGGGCGACTTGCCCACCAATTGTGGAGCCTTGGGTATTGGAACCAGACAGGGAAAACCCCTCTCCTGGGCCCATTTCGCCCCAAGGCATCTTCTGGTCCCCACCACCCCAATCCGCCCATCCCAACCCACAAACCGACTAGGCCCAGTTCCCTCTCATTTCTTCCTCCTCCTAGCTATCCTCACTGCATTGCAACAGCCATACACCTCAGCAGGCAAAGGGGGGCAGCTAAAAGGACGAAGGTACCTGAGCCTGGAGGGAGAGTAGCTCCTGACCATCTGCAGCCTCTGCCAACACATAACTCAGGACTAATCAACAGTGCACAGATACAAATAAATACAAACTACGCATACACATACACACCCATTCACACACACACACACACACACACTCAAAACAATACCACCAACCCCCAAATTTAAATAAAATACAACCCACACCCCAACCCAAACTTAATTAACTAAAAACAAAATAAAACAACAAAAGATAAAAAGGCCTACAACCCCCAACCTAAACTTATTTAACTTAAAGCCAAATATAATAACACAATCCCAATAATACTAGAATTATGAAGTAATCCTCCACAAATCAGTTGTCAGATATATGCCAGTCTTTACCAGTCTTTCATAGTTCAGTAATTAAGATTTATGCCAGTCTCAAAACAAAGTTTAAATGACTGGCTGGACAGATCTCTCACCCAGTAAACCAAAATTGCACCCATAAATCTGTGAACCTCTCACTTTCACAGGTTCAGAGTGACACAGATTTTAAATGAAAATCACACATTTGGCACTCTCACTGCCTTAGAAGAAACTCCTACTCGGAAAATCCCAAACCTGCCAGAATAAAAAGTGAGCTGCAGTGATGGTATTCCAAGTACTTGATAGTACAACATCATATTCCTTACTCCAAAGGCAGAATTCTTCAGTAGGTCCTGGAATTCTTCAGTAGGGTCCAGCTCACAGATAGAACTACCTGCTGCCTTACATTACCCCCCCTCAGTGGCCACCACCACTGCAGTGGATGCTGAAGGCCCCACTCAGGCAGCAGACCAGTCCAAACTAAGGCTTCAGAACCACAAGCCCCGATGGAAGTCACCCTGAACCTGGCACTCCTGCAGCCACAAAACTACGGCAATGTCCACCCTCCAGCAGACACTCCATGGAAATCCCTAGGGAAGCCAGGAATGCATCCGCCCTTCAGCAGATACTCCTCAGCAACCCCTTCAGGGGACCAAACCAGAGCAAACCCCACCAGAGTGAGTGAACGAGCCCCTCCTCAGGATAGTCACACAACACGCTCCAGTGTAGCATACCTGGCAAGCCAAGAAGCAGACCCAAATACAGTCCAAGAGAGCTCCACTTCCTTCAGCCACAGTCTTTCAACAGCCCTTCCTCTCAACAGACTCCAGTCACGGCGCCTCCAGATCTCTGCTCAATGCTCCAACACTCCACAAGACTCCACAGATTCAACGGACAAACTCTGAGCTCTGAACTCCAAACTCCGAACTCCTGGAGCACTCCAATCATGGTCAGGCAGGCACAGGTGGAGCACTGCAATCATGGTCAGGCAGGCATAGGTGGAGCACTGCAATCATAGTCAGGCAGGCATAGGTGGAGCACTGCAATCATGGTCAGGCAGGCATAGGTGGAGCACTGCAATCATAGTCAGGCAGGCATAGGTGGAGCACTGCAATCATGGTCAGGCAGGCATAGGTGGAGCACTGCAATCATGGTCAGGTAGGCATAGGTGGAGCACTGCAATCATGGTCAGGCAGGCATAGGTTCAACCAAGCAGTAAGAAAACACAGGTTACTCACCTGTAACAGTAGTTCTAGGAGTGGTATATGTTATTTATCCACACTTACTGGCAGTGTCCTTTCCCTTTAAGATGTGCTGTACAGTCTTCAATCTGGCTCCTCTCACCCACCCAGGTGGTATAACCCTTGCCTCTGCACCATGATGCCAGATTCTGCCTGCTGGAAGCAGTGTTGTGCGCCTGAGCCAGGGGATGCTGGGTGGGTCCGTGTGGATGAACAACATATACCACTCCTAGAACTACTGTTACAGGTGAGTAACCTGTGATTCTAGGGACGTGGATATGTTGTTCTATCCACACTTACTGGCAGACTCACAGCAGTTCCCCAGGAGGAGGGAGGCAAGGCACACACCCCATACTTGGGAAATAAAGATTGGCGAACTGAGGCCCCAAAACCAGCATCCCGGTGTGACACTAAATCAGTGTGCTAATGGGAAATGAAGGTGTGTGCTACCTTCCAGGTAGCAGCCCTGCAGATTTCCTGGATAGGGATGCCCTAGAAGCAGCCACCAACATGGCGGTATGACAGGTGAAATGAGCCCTTAGCCCTCCAGGAGGCTCCCTACCTGCCAACCTGTAGCAGAGATCAATGCAGGAAGTGATCCACATGCCAATCATCTGCTTGACTGTAGGTCTGCCAGGTGCAGCTTCGGTGTAGGTGACTCCCTGAACTCCAGTAAGCAAGCGCTTGCCTCAAGTCCAAAGTATGGTGCCTGTGTACAGCCTCTGAGGTGTGATTTTGGAAGAACACTGGAAGAGCCATTACCTGGTTCAGGTGAAACTCTAGACACAACCTTCGGGAGGAACTTCGGGTTGGGGTGTAGGACAACCTTGTTCCTGTGGAAGACCACGTAAGGAGACTCCACCGAAAGTGCCTGGAGCTTACTGATCCTTCTGGTTGACATGATAGCCACCAAGAAGGCGGTCTTCCATGACAGGTGAGACAAGTCACACCTGTGCATCAGTTCGAATGGCTTGCCCATGAGCTTTGCCAAAACCAGCAACAAGTCCCATGGTGGTGGTGGATCACGCATTAGAGATCAAATGTGATCAAGGCCTTTGGAAAAGCACCAGACCACCTTCTCCTGTACCACCGACTGCTGACCAGCACATGCCCAATAAGCAGAGATGGCTACCAAGTGCACCTTAAGTGTCGTTGACCAAAGTCCCCCTTTTGAGAGAGACCACAGGTAATCCAAATGCTAACCACTGGACAGGACAAAGGGTCCAGCCTCTTGCCCTGACACCAAATGGAGAATCTCTTACATTTGAAGGCATAGCACTTACTGTCCGATTCCTTTCTAGATGTCTCCACGACCATGAGGATATCTTCAGAGAGACCCAAAGCCTGGAACTCTAGGCGCTCAGGAACCAGACTATCACGTGCAGGAACTGAAGGTCCGGATGGAGTACCTTCCCCTGATTGATCAAGAGCAGGTTCAGGCATATGGAAGACACCTCAGGAGCCTGTTGGTGATGCTGAGGCTGAGGAGATCGGGGTACCAGAACTGGCAGAGCCAGTATGGAGCCACCAGGATCACCTGTGCTTTGTCCCTCCTGGCCTTGGGTAAAACGCTTTGGATCAAGGGAAGTGGCGGGAAGGCATAGAAGAGGCCTGGGGTCCATGGCCTCGAGAAGGCATCCCCCCTGCAGCATGCCCTGCTAAGGGGGTGGGCACAATACAGCCTCAGCTTTACATTCTCCCTGGAGGCAAACAGGTCCACCTGAGGGGTGGCCCACTGGGAGAACAGACTGTGAACTACCTCTGGATGGAGAGACCACTTGTGAGACGCCTCACCCACCTGGCTGAGGGCATCCGCCAGCTGACTGGAGGCTCCTGCCACATGGATGGCTAGGAGATCCGCCTCCAGGCTGCACACGAGAGTCCAGATGTAGAAAGCTTCCTTGCACAAGGGCAGGGAGTGCGTCCCTCCTTGCTTGTTGAGGTAGTACATGGTTATGGTATTGTCCATTTGGACTTGGACCACCTGACCCCGAACAAACGGAGCTAAGGCAGTCAGCACCAGCTGGACTGCTCAGAGCTCCAGCAGGTTGATGTGACATTGGGACTTCTCGGGGTCCAGAGCCCATGGACTCTGTGTTCTCCCAGATGGGCACCCCAGCCCGTTAGAAAGGCAGTGGTTGTTAGGATGACTGTCGGCTTTGGGTGGACAAACGGGATCCCTTCCTGCAGATGCTCTGGGACTAGCCACCACTGGACAGCATCCCACATCTGCTGGGTCACAGTGACCAGCTGGTTGTATTGACCCTTGCACTGAGACCACAGGCTGGCCAGTTACCACTGCAGGGAGCGCACATGCCAATGGGACTATCAGACCACGCTGGTGCAGACCGCAATATAAACCAGAAGGCGCAGGAAGTCCTAGACAGGGCGCAAGTGCCCAACCAGAAATGATCGGGCAAAGGAGGAAGAACCTCCGCCCTGTCTGCCAGGAGCCAAGCTCTGGTTTGGCAAGAGTGGAGCTCTGCCCCGATGAAGCTGAGGGCACAAATTCCAACTTGGCCTCATCGATCAGGAGGCCAATGTCGATGCAGATCTGGAGGGCCAGGTCCCTGGATCACTCCACCTCCTGCTTGGAGGGACCTGCTATTAGCCAGTCATCCAGGTAGGGGTCCACCCAAATCCCTCGGCACCTCAGGTAAGCTGCTACCACTGCTATGCATTTGGTGAAGGCCCTGAGGGCTGAGGAGAGGCCAAATGGCATGGCTTGGAACTTGTAGAGGGTTCCCTCGGCTTGGAAGTGAAGGAACCTTCGGTTGGACGGACGGATCAGGACATGAAAGAACGCGTCCTGAAGATCCAGAGAGCAAACCACATGTCTTGCTCCAGAGATGGTATGATCTTACTTACTACTTGCCAGCAGATACAGGCCATATGGTCTATCAAGTCTGCTCGAGTGTGCAGCTAGCACCCCACTTTGCAGCTGCCCCTCCCCCTCACAATCCCACACAGATGAATGCCAAGTGGGGACAAATTACTACCTGGGAATTATAGGCTAATATCTATTCTTCCCCTGTTGTGCAAAGCACTTGAAAGGATTGTTGCTGACCAGTTTGTGGAGTACCTGGACAACAACATGGTTTTCGGAAAGGGCACAGCACATCTATGGCCCTACTAGAATTCACAGGTTTCATTCACCATACTCTTGATCAGGGTCAACTTGCTGGCGCAACCTTTATTGACTTGTCTAAAGCATTTGACACGGTCAGTCACCATTTGCTGACACATCAGCTTGCTGGGCTTCGTATATCTTCAGAAGCCCTAAAGTGTTTCACCAGCTATCTAGCAAACCGCACACAACAGGTGAGAACAGGGTCTACCCTTTCTGCTAAACTGCCTGTCTGCTCTGGGGTTCCTCATTTTTAGCATCTTCCTCAATAATCTTCCGGCATCCTGTTCCAAACCAGTATTCCTCTACTCAGATGATGTGGTCATTTTCTCAAAGACTGCTGACCCTACCCTTCTTCAGGCCCAACTTCAGAAAAGTTTTACTGAAGCTGAGTCTTGGTTCACCTCTCATAAGTTGGTGCTTAATTGCAAAAATAAGCAAAGGTCATGCTCTTCCATGGTACCCACAGCAAGCAAAAAGCCAAACAATTGGTGATTAAAAACAGGGCGGGTGTAGTCCTTGAGGAGGAGGAAGTGCTTATGTGGCAGAGGAGAGGGCCTCCTCCCCTGCCCCTTTGCTACTAGAGGCTGGACCAGAAAATCTGAAAAACCTTGATCCAGATGAAATGCCCAAGGACTTCATCGATACTGATGTGGAATGGACTCAACGGGAAAATAACACTGATTTGCAAGTACAAAATAGAATTGCAGTTAATGCTTCCGATAAGGAAGAGTTACTGAAAAAGAGACCCGGTGTAGAAAGAAACAGCAAGCTCTTCAGGCTGAACTGACAGCTCTTCATACTATCAGTAAGCCTGGTAAACCCTCTGACTCATCTCCCCTTGAGCAGCTGTGCAGTGACGCAGCACCAGCAGATAGAACCGCTGAAGCACAAAGCAACTCCAATATTAAAATGCTTCCTTTGGCTGGCAACTCTGTACAACCTCCTGTTGTGTTCCCAAAGCCGAGGGAGGCAAACAAGCAAACGTCCAGTTTGAAAGGGAAAGGACGACGGCTCGGAGTTTCAAACTCCATATAGCCTAAGAAACAAAGTTGTTGTGATCAACTAAAAGCCTCTGCTTCCCTGCAAGAAAATACCCCGCTTCCATTAACTAGCGCACAAGCGTTAGCGGCCAACATTGCTAACAGAATGAGCACAATTCTTCGATAAATCAGCAAGAGAGCTCCAGTAAAAATAATCTATCTGCACCTTCTTTGTCCCCTGCTCAAACTTTGGAATGGGCTGGGTGGATCCAAGTGAACATAGCAAGCTGGTTACCTGATCCAAACAATGCAGATGTGCAGAGATATCAGGAACAGTCACAAAAAATTAAAATTACTCCTAACGCTAGAGCTACAACAAAGGACATGTCTTCAGTTTCATAAAGTACTGTATCTGAAGCAACAAACACTACTACAGCAACGGGCCCCGACATAAGTGTGCACACAAGAACTAGTGAAACAAACTTGTTTATTTCTAACACTTCTGATGAAATGCCTAATTCTTCTAATACTAGATTGCGGCCCCCAGAAAATGCCTTACAAGATTCCTCTAGCAGAGCCTGGCTCAACCCAATGTTTCGTTTATCAGATCTCTTCCAAAATAAGGGTGAGCCAGCTCCCAGGAGGAATGCTGTCAGGTTAATTTTTAAAAGAGGTTTAGAAAATCCTCTTGACAGACTGTACGTGGCCAAGTAACATTTAAAGGGCTCAATGCCATTTTTTTTCTTCAGAACTTTTTGCCTTAATACATTCTAGACAATGGTAACTTTGATGTTAGTTTTAAGGCTGTATCAAGTTTTGACAGATTCTGGGCCCAGTATAATACAGTTAAAAATAACCCAGTATGGATTTCCTACATGGCCATCCCTCTCATGAAACCTGCTGTTAAATTTATCACGGTTATGTTTTGCAACAAGGGAGTCCATGTAGAGGATATCCTTTTTTGGTTATGTCAGAGGTGCGAGGTCCTGGATAAACCTGCCCCCATTCTGGACAGCGAACAAATATGGAATGGGGGTTGGAAAATAAAAGTGAAATTGTACTCTACAAATAATGGTCCAGTACACCTTCCAAGCACTTTTTTTTTTTTTTTAGGAAAGGAGAGGGGCATGCTATTTTATAATGGGCAACCGAAATCTTGCTTTAAGTGCGGGTCACGTATTCAACTCAGCTCTGCCTGCGACACCCCCAGGTGTAACCACTGCTTAGAGTATGGCCATACCTCATCTAATTGTGTAAATTTTTTCAAATGTAATCTGTGTGAAAACACAGGGCATGGGTATGGTAAGTGCTCCAGGCTTCCCAAAATCTTGAAGATTGCCCATCGCAGGAGGGATTAATAAACATAGCTCAACAGATGACGGCAAAAGAAGTAGCTACTGAAGCCCTGGGGACAAATTCCACTAGTACTACTCCCCTCCCTACTAAGGAATCAGTGCCTGAAGGGGAAAAAACTTTGGAGGTAACTGTTCCAGAACAATGCAGGCCTGAGACAGAAACAGATCAAGACAGAGAGATCCCATTCCTGTTACTCAAAATAGTGAAATTCACAATAGCACAGAGGAAGGCAACATGCCCCCCCCCAGCCAAGAATTTCATAAAGTTGTTGCAAAGAAGCACAACAGAGCAGGGAAAGCTGTATCCAATACAGCAAAGAATACCCCTAATAACAATGTTGAAATCCTTAAGACCATAAAATAAATTTGCAGCCCTGTTCACTGAGAGGCAGGATATAGATTCAGGAGAAGAAGAGTCTGACTCCTCTTCAGCCACATCAGCCACTACTGAAGCCACTTCAGCCACTATTGAAGCCACTTCAGACACAGAAGGGAGCAAGGCAGATGTATGCATCTCGCAGCACACTAGAAGAAGGAGATGTGGTAAAACTCCCTGATATTAGTCACCTCTACCCCCTGACCTTGACACTGTCCCTGCCCCCTCCATAAT
This sequence comes from Neoceratodus forsteri, assembly GCA_016271365.2. Lineage (NCBI taxonomy): Eukaryota > Metazoa > Chordata > Ceratodontiformes > Ceratodontidae > Neoceratodus > Neoceratodus forsteri. Next base: position 1,199,237,026 of record CM057452.1, read on the forward strand.
ACGTTGAGCCTACTCACAGTTACTACTGTGAATGTCAGTAGCATTAAAAGCCACAGAAAAATTATTACGGTTTTAAGCTTAATACAAAATGGCAACAGTGATATTACTTGTATCCAGGTACTAGGCTTAAAACACAACCTGAATTACAGAAAGCAACAAAATGCTGGAATAAAGGCCCCTCTTTATGGTCAATTGGTAGGGACACATGAGATGGGGTAGGAATTTTTTTTTTAAAACCCAGGAATTCAGGTATCAAGGTTAGTGGACACAGAGCCAAGAAGGGCACTATTAATAGATTTTTCATTATACTTGGAGCGGTTTAGACTTCTTACCATTTATGCTCTACAAAAGCCCTCAGAGCTTCTTTATTTAAGCAGGTTCAACCCTATTTACACACTTCCAGAACAGCTGTGTGGACTGGTGACTTTAACTGTGGGATGGAGAGGGCCGATAGGGATATTAGGTCAGATAAACTATTTTGTGATTCAACAGCACTTAAGAACATCACTTCAAATGCCAACCTAATAGACTCATATAGGCAGAAATTCCCTTGGGGGGGGGATACATATTTCAGAGCACGTCTCTCTACGCGGATTGATTTTATATTTATTTCTTCTGTCCTGAAAATTATTGATGTTTGGGAATTTACATATCACAGATCACTCAGATGTAATTACCTAGATGTAAAATGAATTTGTGGTGACTGAATAACCCCCCTGTTAGCAGAAGACAACATCAAACAAACTTGGCTAAGGGAATGGCAAGCCAGGCTGTCAGTGATAGAACTTTACGACAGTGCCGCCACATGGTGGAATGATACCGAACAAACACGGAAAGCCTTCTTCTAACATAAAGCAAAAATAATTGCTAACAGAAAATATTTGACTTACCTGCAGATAAGGGCACAGCTGCAGAAATTAATATCTCTCACTGAAACCAATAGAACCGACTATGGATCTCAGACAGCATTAATCAAAAAACAAATGTGTAGTATGCAATATGATAGGGCAAAATCCCTATAACAGGAGTTACGATTTGGGACAAGTATGAAAAAGGATCCCTTCAAAGAATGCAAAAACAGAACTGACCATAGAATTATTATGAAATTACAGACACACATGGGCCAAGTTATAACATCTCCTGAAAACATATTAGAGCAAATGGATAGGTATCTTAAATATTTGTTTGTGAGGCACCGATTCATAATGCTAACCTGAAAGATTTAGACCTGCCTCAGATTTCTGCTGCAGACAGCGGTCTTCTAGCTGCCCCAATTACAGTCATAGAAATTAAGAATGCTATTAAAAGTCTTAAGAAAGAGTCTGCTCCAGGTACAGATAGGATAGGTGCAGAATTTTATCAAATATTTATTGAAGAAAGAGCTCCTGCTTTAGAAATTGTCAACTGTATGTTAGATGAAGGGTCCCTGGCAAGAACTATGAATTAAGCTTCTTTAACCTTATTATATAAGAAAGGCCCCTGTGAGGAATTTAAGAAACTGGAGGCCTCTTAGCCGTAAATACAGATTTAAAGATTTTAAGCAAAATCTTACTGAATAGGCTTACAGCAGTAGCTAATACAGTAATTAGTCTCCATCAGACATGCGCTGTACCAGGTAGGTATCAATATGACAATCTAATAATAAAGATTAGGGAATTATTTCAGAAAGCGTTAAATAGGAATTTTCAAGGGTATATACTAGGAATTGGCCAGGAGAAGGATTTCAATAAGATCTCGCATTAATTCTTGTTCAAGGTCCTAGGAGCCTATGGGATCACTGGAAGCTAAATTAAATAGGTTCAATATACGTGTAAAAATGCTATTCTCATACCTAACATTAATGTCTGGCTTGGTAAAGAAACAAAAGTTAAAAGGGGAGTGAGGCAAGGCTGCCCCCTCAGCCTACTATAGTACATGTTCAGCATCAATATTTTACTTAGGAAGATAGAGAAAAACTCCCAGATATATAGTCTTACACCCAGCTAGGCCTCCCCGGCAATCAAAATGTTAGCATATGCCGACGATTTAGTTCAATGCCTTAGTTCTGGTACCAATTCTGATTCTCTGACAGAAGTTTTCCAGAACTTTGCACGATGTTCAGGATCCAAAGTCAACTTCAATAAAAGTTTAGGAATAGCATTAGGGGACACCAACATCCCAGAGACCGCAACTATAGCAGATGTAAAAAATTGTTAAAGGTTCAACAAACATATCAGGCATCACCTTTGGAGGAGAGGATGCAGCTAAGCAGAACCAGGAAGAGAGACTACAAAAAGCAAACAGATTGATTAGCTCTTGGAGAGGACAACCGATTTCCAAGAAGAAGAGGCTTCTACTAATAAAATCACCACTCAGACCTATTTTTTTATATCTAAGCTATATTTCCCCCATCCCCAAGCCCTGGTGGTCCCCCTTTACAGCGTGTTTTTTTCAGGCCCTTTGGGGTAATCGTTTAAACCCAATTAAAGGGGAGTTCACCTATAAAAAGACTGAGGAAGGTGGTCTAGGGATGACAAATCCAGTAGCCTTTTTTACCAGCATATTTTTGAATTATAACATTGGAGGGGCATTGAAGCCAGGAAACAAAACATGGAAGTTTCAGGTGTTAGACTGGATTACCCCTTCTCGGGCAGCAAAGGACACTGGGTAAGACTGGATCTTTACACAGAATCCCGGGACTACCCAGATATGGTCAGGAACAGATAGAAAATATGATTAAATGGGAGATCACAAGCGAGATCTTGCTGACAAAGGCTAGGAAAAGCATATACAGCCAAATCATTCAGAAAGAAAGTAGAGAAAGCATTGTTTTTCCAGGGTGCCCACAAGACAGATTTCAGTTCAGCCTGAACATGTTAGCATTCAAAAGGCTCCCAGAATTTGTCTGAGAAACTGTCTGGCTGTGCTCACATGGCAGACTGAACATGGGAGATAATAACTAACATAAACAGATACAGGAAATATATTACACTGGACCATCTTGTGTACAAAAGCTTGAGACCCAGCAGCATTTGTTTCTAGAATGTGATTATATTCAAGATTTCTGGTCCTACATATCCAGTGAATGGAATGAGCCTCTGTTCTTCCACCTAACTTATCCCATGTTATTGTCTGGGGTAGTCTGTGGTGAATGGGGAAAATTTTGTACCAAAACTTTATATATTGTATTAGCCATTACTAGGTATTATATATGGCAATCATGCTATGTATGGACAACACAGCAGAAAGTCATGACCTATGGTGCTATTTTAAGAAACATTACTATATCACTTTAGAAAGTATGGTCCTCTGATTATAAAAGAAATAATGCAGAGAAAGTTAAAATGTTGTGGATAAATTGTTTTTTCTTTTGTTTTTTCTTACCTGTTGAAGATTTTACTGTACGCTGTTTGAACTTTTTTTGTTTATGTATTGCCTGAAGTCCTTCTTTAATAAAAATTCCCCTACTCTTTTCGATAAGTGCCATGGGATCTTTAACATCCACCTGAACTACCAGCAATCCAGGTAGACGGGACCTCGGTTTTATGTCTCATCCGAAATACAGCACCTCAGGAGTGCAGCACCCCCACCCCATGCTGCACTACAGTGTCAGTATTGGGATATTAGCCCAAGTGCCAGATGTGGGAATTGAACCCATAGCCCTCTGAGACAGAGTTACTATCCTGAAGGTGCGGGATCTGAGAAACTTGTTCAGGTCGTGCAGATCTAGAATGGGGCGCCAGCCCCCGTTGCGTTTTGAGACCAGGAAATACCTGGAGACAAACCCTTGGTGTTATGGAGGATCCACAACTCTGATCATGACATCACTGCGGAGAAGCTGGGCTATGTCTTCTTAAACAGCTGATCGCGTGTTTGCGGATACCAAATGCTCCTGTAGAGTGCGGGCTGAAGCTGGGGGAGGTACTAACAATTCTAGAGGCAGACCCTGACCGACCAGAGCTCCCTAGTGGGTGCATGTCATTAGGGCTGGAAGCCCTCCCTCTCAGTCTTTCCTGGAATGGACCCTCAAAAGTATGCCGCAGACAGAAGCTCCCCTCGTAGGCGAAGGTTGTGAGGGCTGGAAACCCTCCCTCTGAGCCTTCCCTGGAATGGACAACTGAAAGTATGCCGCAGACAGAAGCTCCCCTCGTGGGTGTAGGTCATGAGTGCTGGAAACCCTTTCTCTCTGAGCCTTCCCTGGAATGGACCCCCAAAAGTATGCCGCAGACAGAAGCTCCCCTCATGGGTACAGGTCGTGAGAGCTGGAAACCCTTCCTCTGAACCTTCCCTAGAACAGACCCTTGAAAGTATGCTGCAGACAGAAGCTCCCCTCGTGGGTGCAGGTAGTGAGGGCTGGAAACCCTCTCTCTTTGCCTTCCCTAGAACGGATCCCGGAAGAATGCTGCAGACAGGTACGGTCCTGGATTCACAAAGTCAGCAAGGCCTCAAACCCTGCAGTTGTTTTGTGCAGCAGGTACGGAGAAAGTGCTGAAATTTACCTTGAGGACTTTTTTATATCCATACTAGTGAAGATAGTTTTTCTCTGCTTAAACCGAATTCCCCAAATTTATGTTGCCTGAACAGTCTGTTTTATGTGTTGCCTTAAGAGATGGTGCCAGAAACACAGAAACATAGAATTTGATGGCGGATAAGGACCGCTTGGCCCACCTAGTCTGCCCATTTCCCTACTTGATGGATAAGCTACAAATTCTAGTTAATCAACAGCTTACTTCCTCCTACCCGGCCCCAACTAGAATTGCCTTATATCCGTCCCATGCGGTTTAGTGTCAATATCGCGCAACAATAGCAGCGCAAGTCATTTAAGCACATACATATTAGCATTCAACTAAAAAGTGTACGATCACTATAGCGGCAGTCAAAACCACGATTTCAACAACTTGAAAACACTTACTTTACAAAGTTTGCGTTTATCAGTAGGCAGCATTCATGCATCATCGTATTAGTAGCTTTCCACTTAGTTTCGGGGACTTCTAATAATGTTGTGCACATTCAGTACTGCTACCTAAGTGTTCCCTCAGAAACACAGTAACATTTTCAGTTCCCAGTATGGAATTTTGCAGCCCAGACATCAGCAGCACAAAAGAATCTCAAAGCAAAGGTAATGCCAAGCAACCAGTTTTATTAATGCATTGAATTTCAAAGTGACTAAACAACTTAAGTTACCTAAACCTCCCCAGTGTCAGTTAAAGTGGTGTTTTAACATGTTTTTTCAACGTTCGTTCTACAGCAATGGTCAGGCCTGAAGTTGAAAGTTGTAAGCAATACCTCGTAGATACTCTGCGTTTGGGCGCACACCAAATTTAGCCACTATTACTGTGATTCGCTTAGCATTGTCCTTGTACTTCTTCTTAGTGTCTGTGCTTGCTGTGCCTGCACTGAGCTGCTCCATCAGCACAGTGCTGAAGTGTTGTTCCTCCCTAAGGCACTGTAGAAACTTCCATATGGAAGGGTGATGGGCTCCAACGAAGTGATTGAACTTGCTATGCCAAACTTCAACTGAGTTAGTTGTACGTGGGATGCCATGCTCCACCGCATAAAAACAGTTCCACATTTTAATTTCAAACATGGGTCTCCTGCGCCCACCTCGAGCCAAGGGGCGTCACAGCCATGTATCTTCAAAACAGTCGATTAAAGGTGTTAGTAAATCAACATTTGTTAGATGAAACTCAGTTGTCAGTAGCTCCTCAAAAGTATTTTTAACTTCAGGGGTTGGGATGTATGCAAGAGCTGGCAAAAGTCTGATATGTAAGGTAAAGTTAGGATCAGATATGTATTGTGAACAGATGGGTGGATTCTCTTGGCAACTGCTTCCTCGACTGCGACAAAAGCAGGGTCAGGGACAGGATTATGCCCATCGAGCATCTTCAAGACAATCTCCCCATTTAGGTGTAACCTTGCTGTGCAATGTGCCTTGTCATATTCAAGGCATTTGTAATATGCCTTATTGTGCGTTGCTTGTTCTCTGCGATATAGATATCCATGCAATAGAGCGAGATCTCCTCCCTTCTGGTTTCTTACAAAATGCACACACTCTGAAGTTGATCCACAAGTAGCCATGATTAACAACCTGTGGGGGGACATACCTATGGGCCGTTTATACATTGCCATTCAATTTCACAATGTCGCCACTAGATGGCACGGCTCGCAGCGCTATTTCTGCTTCGTGCTGACATGTAACGTGCTATAATTATCATGCGACATAATGTACATGCTATTTTGACTTATGCTATTATGATGGCACGATTTTGACCGTGTACTGTCCCATGCATTCTTGAATTCTCCCACTGTTCTTGACTCCACAACTTCCTCAGGAAGGCTGTTCCATGCATCCACAACCATCTCTGCAAAACAATACTTTCTAACATTACCTCTGAGCCGTCCCCCCTCTATCTTCAAATTGTGCCCCCTTGTTCTTGTACATCTCGTTTTCTGTAAGATGCTACCCTCTTGTACTTTGTTAATTCCCTTAAGATACTTGAATGTTTCTATCATGTCCCCACTCTCCCTCCTTTCCTCAAGGATATACATATTAAGCTGCTTTAGTCTCTCCTTGTATGCCTTCTGGTGCACACCCTGCACCATTCTGGTTGCCCCCTCTGAACAGCCTCCACTCTGTCTATGTCTTTGTGGAGATGGGGTCCCCAGAATTGCATGCAGTACTCCAGATGGGGTCTCACCAACTGTCTGTACAGATGGATAACAACTTCCTGTTTTCTACTGTTGATGCCTCTCCCTATGCATCCCAGTATTCCCCCAACCCTCCTTGCTGCCTTCTCACATTGCTTGCCCACCTTTAGGTCATCTGATTATAATTACTCCTAGGTCTCTTTCTATTTCTGTTGTTATTATCTCACCCCCCATTGTGTACTCTTCTCCTGGGTTTTTGTTTCCCAGATTTATTACTTTGCACTTCTTTGAACTGAATCTGAGCTGCCATATATTTGACCATTCCTCCAACCTTGCCAAGTCCCTTTTCATCCTTTCCATCCCACCTTGTGTTATCAACCCTGTTGCAGATCTTTGTGTTGTCTGCAAAGAGACATACTTTTCCTTCCGGGTGCTCTCCAATGTCACTTACAAAGACATTAAAGAGGACCGGTCCCAGTGCCGAACCCTGCGATACCCTGCTAGTTACCCTCCTTTCTTCACTGTGGACTCCGTTTACTATTACCCTTTGTGTCCTGTTGTCCAGTCAGTTTTTTATCCAGGCTACCACCTTGGAACCCACTCCAAGGCTGGCTAATTTGTATATTAATCTTCCATGTGAGACTGTGTCAAATGCCTTGCTAAAATCTAGGTAGGCCATATCCATAGCCCCTCCCTGGTCTACTACTTTGGTCACCCAGTCAAATAAATCTATTAGGTTTGTTTGACATGACCTTTCTGTTGTGAAACCATGCTGCCTCGGGTCCTGTGCCCCACTGGCCTCTAGGTACTCAACAGTTCTTTCCTTCAGAAGTGATTCCATCATTTTCCCTACCACTGAAGTCAAACTAACTGGTCTGTAGTTTCCTGCCTCTGCCCTGCTCCCACTTTTGTGAAGGGGAATCACATCTGCCCTCCTCCAGTCCTCAGGTACCACCCCATCCTCCCATGATTTGTTAAAGAGAGTAGTCAGTGGCGTTACTAGCTCTACCCTTAGTTCTTTTAGAATTCTGGGGTGAATCCAATCAGGCCCCATTGCTTTCTCCACCCTCAGTTTCAAGAGTTCTTTCAAAGCCCTTTCTTCTGTGAATGGACTGGTAGCGACCCCCCTATTCAGAGTGTTTCGCTTGTTTGGTTTAGGTACCACTCCCTCCTCTTCCGTTATGAATACTGAGCAGACATATTCCTTCAGTATCCCTGATTTTTCACCATCATCCTCTGCCCACATTCCCTCCCCTTTATTAAGTCTCTGTATCTCTCTCTTTGTCTTTCTTCGCTCCCTAATGTACCTATAAAAGGTTTTATCCCCCTTCTTAACATAGTTGGCTATTTTTTCCTAAGTTTGTGCCTTTGCTATTCTGACTGCCTTCCCTGCCTCCTTCTGCTTTAACTGATACAGAATACTGGATAATGAACTGAAGTCTGTTTTTTTGGCACCAACTCCCAGATCTGAATCACACAGCCTGTAAAGTTGCTGTCTTGAATTTATTTCAATCCACGTTTACTGCATCATTGCATTTATTTTATGTCTTTTAGTAGCTACTTTTTTTTATTGATTTCTAAGCATTTTTTTCTCTCTTGTTTCTTATTTCCTCTCCTTTTGCTACCTTACTGCAATTAATTTCTTCTTTACATACTCAGGCTACCTTAATCATAGCCCATTTAGGCACCAAATCCAGACTGTTTAAGCTAATCCTGCGCTTACAAATATAAGTTGCCATACTGTTCTCCTGTAATTCGAATTTACTTGTTCAGACCCCAGATACAGTGGTAACAGGATTAACTGTGCAGACTACTTCTAAATTCTCCTCCCCCGGTTCACTGAGCCCTCCGCTGTCTACTAACCTTGTTAACTTGGTCTCCTTTGTCTTCTCTCACAACAGAAGCTCCACTCATGGGTGCAGGTCATGAGGGCTGGAAATCCTCCCTCTGAGCCTTCCCGGGAATAGAGCCCCCAAACGTATGCCGCAGACAGGTGTGATCCTGCATTCACAAAGTCAGCAAGCCCTCAAGCCCTGCAGTTATTTTGTACAGCTGGCACAGAGAAAGTGGCCCTGCCGATGCTCTGTGTCGGCTACCCCCCCAACCCCACCACCACACTTGGATGATCTTGGTACTTTATAGTGTTTGTCAGGAGATCTTACAAAACCAATCAGTCCACTTTCCCACAGGCAGGTTATCTGTGCCTAACACTATTGACCACTAATTATATATCCAAATTCCAATCACTGACTTAAGAGACTTATACTAATCGGCTCCCCCACTTCTTGACTACCTCGTCCCGTGGCCAGAAAATGTTCTCTGTGGCTCTTCTCCGCTTGTGCCCCTCTGCTTTCACCCCCCACAAACACAACCTCTCCCTCTCACATCTGCTCTGCTAGCATCTCCCTACCCCCCACCTCCCCTTCACCCTACTGGATGCAACTACCTGCCATCACCCCACAGCACTAAGTCCCATTCCCCTCACCTCCTTGTACCCCCACCCACCCGCAACCTCGTTCTACCCAAAAATCTCTGATGATCCTGCAGTATTGGGCTTTGTACGATCTCATGTTGTAAATAAACAGGTGTTCCCAGCTGCAGGCCCCTCACAGCGTGTTCATAAGCGCCTCATGCAATGTGTCTTAACTAGGATATCTATCATTCTCCTGCTATTCTCTGGCAATATACACCCCAACCCAGGCCCTCTGTCCACTTCTCGCCCCAGTTCTAAGCATTCTAATGGCCTCATGACAGCTACCATCAACATGTGCAGCCTCTTAAAGAAATCTGCCCTACTCCAAGCCTGGGTTCAATTCCATAACCCTGACATGCTAGCAGTAGTTGAAATGTGGCTACTACAGAGTACCCTAGACTCCGCTGTTACCTTATAGGGCTATACACTGTTCCAATCGGACAGACTAAGGAGAAGGGATGTGTGCAATTTACTTCTGGGACTCCTTACAAGGTATAACTATTCGAACAGCACCCACTAGTGTTGAGGCCCAGACTCTCTCCCTAAAGGTCGCTGTTGGCAAGTCTGGAAAATCTCTTTACCTTATAGCAGTCTACAAACCTCCCCGTAACCAGAAGGATGCTTTCATGGCCATCCTAAGCATCACCGACCAGCTCCCCAAAAACTCAGAAATCATTGTGGGAATTTCAACATTAACTGGATTGCCCCACAGACGTCCTGTCTCAGGGATGCTGCTGCCGCCCAAAATCTATCTCAGATGGTACTTTCCCCTACTAGGCTAAACCACAGTGGGGGCACCAGTTCCTTCATCGACCTCATCTTCACAAATCACCCTGAGTGTATCAAGGACATCCAGGTTCTGTCTGTGATCATTCCTCTGTTACCTATCGCTGGTCAATAGCTGGAAATCCCCTTCCCTGAGGATTTCTAGGCACCACATGCTGAAGAAAGGCTCACTAGTACGCTTCCGCAATCACCTCCAAAACTCTGATGGGTCCCCCCTTGATCACCTGACATCAGTGGATGCAGCTCTGTCCTTCTTCATTACCTCCTTCCAATACGTCTGTGACATCTTAGCCCCCTTCGTGAAGCGGACTGTAAAAGAATTAATCCTCTCCCCGGATAACTCACTCCTTGATCAATCAAATGACAGCCTGTGATAATCTGTGGCACCGTGCCCTGGAGTCTGGTCACCATGTGGATCATCAACTCTGTCGTGCAGCCCGAAACTCCTGCACCTGGGCCATCCGGAAAGCTAAGGCAGTCTATTACCAGGCTAGACTCACTGCTACCTGGGGAAATGGGCAAAATTTCAAGGAGAATATTAGGGAGCTTAGTTGTAAGCCCTCCGCCTCCCCTCCACCCTATTTGCTGACCGTCAGTGGGACTCCCACGCAAGACCAAGACAAGATTGCCAACGTTTTAAATGCTGCCTTCTCTGACCTCAGTTCTATCCTCACCCTGATTTCTTATCTTCCTCTACTGGTCAGCTCCCTCCCCAAGGGGTCCCACATTTTCACATTAAAACTATCTCACATAGCTCCGCACATCCCTATCTCTCCAAGTTCCTTGGAAAAAAAACAAAGTGGTGACTCCCTAGATCTAAAGGTGCTCACCTTATCTCCCAATGCAGTACTAACCCCCCAACCAAAATCCTTAATATGTCCCTACTGTATGTCTAGAGCAGCTCCTACACAGTGGAAAAGGATGACCATTACTCCTGTCCATACCTCCTGCAGTAACTATAGGCCTATATCCATTCTCCTCCCCCCCCAAAAGCATTAAAAAAAATTCTTGTTGACCAACTGTCCGAATACTTGGACTCATATCACCTACTTTGCTAACAACAGTATGGCTTCAGGAAGGGACATAATAGAACCACTGCCCTCCTGAAGTATACCTCCTATATCGCTGACGCTCTTGATAAGGGGGCCTTAGTTGGATCGGTGTACATAGATTTCTCCAAGGCCTTTGACATGGTCAGCCACCCCATGTTGACTGACTTCCTCCTCTCTGTTGGCATATCCCAGGAGGCCACTGGCTGGTTCTCCAACTATCTTCAAGGCCGCACCCAGCAAGTGATACCCCCTGTCCAAGCAGGTGTCCCTCAAGGTTACACAAATCCAAAGTGGCAATGTACGCTTGAGGAAGGTTAAAATGCTAAGATGTATGAAAGAGAACACACCAAGGTTCACTCTCACAATGAAGCTGTAAAATACAGTGCTCAAAATGTACTTGCTTTTACTGTTTGAAACTTGCCATGTAAAGAGAACTAAGTAAACACTGTATTTTACAACTTCGTAGTGAGAGTGAATCTTGGTGTGTTTTCTTTCATACAGGATAGCATGTTAACCTTCCCTGAGCATGCACTGCCACTTTGAATTTGTGTGTTTTGTAGAGGCAAGCTACCTCTGACAGTGCAGCATGGGCTGGAAGTGGCTGTTCACAGTGTTTCTCTTCTAACCTAAGTCCCTCAAGGTTACATCCTTGGCCCACTCCTTTTCTCACTGTACTTAAACTCCCTACCGCTGGCCTCCACTGGATGTCTCCTCCTCTACACAGATGATGCAGTGATCTTTAGTCAGCATCCTGACTCCACCCAGCTCCAACTATCATTTTACAGTACCTTCACTGAAACAGAATCCTGGTTCTCCACTCATAAGCTCATCCTCAACTATAATAAAACTAAAGTAATGCTATTTGTCCACTCCCAATATAAACATAATTCCGCTATCGTCTCCATACATAACTGCCAGATAGGCTGAGACCCCACCTCCCCCTTGACGTTCTCCGACTAACTATCTCTAGCTCAGTTCTGCCTGTGGTTGACTACGGCATAGTTATCTATGGCTCTGCCTCAGATACTGCCCTGTCTAAAATCAAACTCATCTTAAATAAGGCCTGTCGACTGGCCACAGGCAGTGAACACCTCACACACACTTGTGACCTCTACCAACGATTGGCATGGCTAAATTTCCAGGAGTGACTACTATACCAAACCTGCCTACTTAAAAAAAATCCAACTGGCTCCCGGGTTGTCTTTCTCTTTTCCAGCCAGGACTACAGAGGTGAACTATGAGACTTTCTCATACTGCTGCCTTCTACATTCCCTTTGTCAAATCCACTGCTGGTCAAAGGTGTCCTTTCGATACAGGGCTCCCTTATGGATGAACTCAATTCCAGGGCCCCTCCTCATCCTATCCAAATTGGGGCCTTTCAAAAAAGAGCTTTGTGATTACATCATATCAACTTCTTACTGTGACTGACCATAACCCCTCTAGCCTCCTCCACGTCTCTGTGCTCTCAACCTCTTCCACCCAGTAATGGCCCCACGAGCTACTTTCTTCCACTTGTTAATTATATGTATCTATTTTGAATGTTTACACAATGATAACTGTGTACAGTTCTGCTTATTTTTTGTATCTGTTTTTGCTAAGTTCCTGTACTTCTTCATTGTATTTTGTTTTCTTTTCAGTTATGACGTGGCGCCTTTGTAAATGAGTCCCTTGACTCAAAGGGCTGTAATTCCTAGACTTTAATATATATACATGAATAAATAATTAAACTACTTCCAGAACCCACCTGTCCGTGGTGACAGTGGACCAGGTGGAAAGGAAGTGGCAGAGCCGGCCCCCAGAGGAAGACCCAGGGGCGATTCGACAGGCATGAGGGTGGCACCCCTCATCCCATCACTGAGCAGGCTTGGTGGAGGAGGAGGATCTGGCCGAGAAGCCACCAGGTCCCTTCCCTCCAGGCTTTCGGACCACCGAGGCCATGGACTTGGGCCTTGGTCACCAGTACTGAGCCTGCTGGCCAGACTGATGCTGGGCTGATTTTGCCACAGGAGTGGAGAATCAAAAGGATTTTTGCTTCTGCTGCCTGGAGGTTTTTGAGACCTTCTAGGCAGATGTCACAGAGTATAAGGTGGCACTGGACTTTGCGATATGTTGGAGGTGACCTTCCACACCAGGCCCAAATAGGTCAGTGCCCAGGAATGGGACGTATGCCAGTTTGTGCTGAGTGTTTGCCATGAAGGTAGAGATCCTCAGCCAAGCCCTATGACACATGGCGACTGCAGCCACCACCAAGCGAGTACAGGAATCTCCCATGTCCAGATTTGTCTGAAGTTGCTGTTTAGCTACAGCCTGGCCCTGATCATGGACCTGCTTGACCGGGGTCTGGAGGTCTGCAGGGAGATGAGGAAATCACCTCACCCAAGGAGCCCAGGAGGGTGTGGGAGAACTGTGCCATCACGACAGCCCAGTTCGCCTGGCGGAGGCTAAGCGAAGAGGCAGCAAAGACTTTTTTAGCTGCATGATCCAATTTCTTTGATTCCTTGTACAGCGGCTTGTCAACATCTCCGGTATTGCCCATGTGCCTAAATACACGGCCACCAACTCCTCAGCTGAGGGGTGCTCTGAGAAACCCAATAGAGAACTGTTGGGGACTGCATACTTGCGGGCCATCTGGGCCAAGGATGCAGGGCAGGAAGCGGGGCGCTGCCACAGCTCCAGGACTGGATCAGCAATGGCCTCGGCTACTGGGAAAAACCTCCGTCAAAGAGTCCCCTTTATGCAGCATTTTTGTGAGTTGTGAGGGGATAGTGATCCTGCTTTTGAACGGGCTCCAGTTTCAACCCCATGGACATGGAGATGAGACAGAGGATGCCCATGAAAGAAGTGGATCCTTCCTCCATTGAAAGGTTCCCCCATGGACTCCATGTCAACCGGACGGGAGTGCAGTGAGGAATCCTCAGACTCAGAAGAGTCCACATAGAGCAGCCGACTACCCAAGTCATTCCAGACCAACTGCAGGTGGTCAGATGTAAGCGTGACCAACACCCAATGGGGAAGCCCCTGTGCCAGCCGAGACTACTTAACCAGATCGGCGACTGTTGGGGTGGTGGCTCCACCACAATCGGTGGAGAGGCCAGATTCGTCTGAAACAAGACAAGCTGAACCAGCTCCGGTGGCAGAGGAACAGTGTCAGACGACCCCGCCAATGGTGTCGTTGTTGGCTTATCGGACGATAGCCAAGTTTGGCCAGTGAGGAAGCCTGGGTCAGCATCGGGCCGGACAACATCAACTATTGCCACATGAGGTCTTCGTAGCACTGACACACCTTGCGCTGAAGCCTTTCCTCTCCTGAGGAGGATGACAATGAATAACACCAGTGCCACCACCCATGGTGCCAAGAGCGGGACTGTCGTCATCGGTGGGACCTGCTCGACTCAGAGGATGAAGAAGACCTAGACCTCAACCTCAGCCACCAGGGGTGCCAACAGGGGATCTCAGAGGTAACCAGGGAGTGCCGCGGCATCTCCTTGTCTAGGACAGTGACCAGAGAGTCCAGCTCGGTAGGTTGCGCCGCCCCTTCAGTGGTTACTGGTAGGACCAGAGTCCTGAACAAGGAGTTGTCAGCCGTATCATCGGCCAGCGACTCAACCAACTGGCCCAGCGGGGTCTCCATGAAGCCAGTGGCCAAGGCCGCGGTTTTGACTGTGGTCAAAAAACAGTGATTTTTGAGACCGAGAACATTCCCAGTCTTGAGAACGTCAACGGTGAGTCTTCTCCTTTTCTGTCTTGGACCCTTCTTGCGGGAGCTGTGCGCACCTGAAAGGTCTTATCCCTTGGTAGTGAGAGACTGGCACAGCTCCTTGAAGGAGCCCAAATAAGTGGAGCCCAACTTGAGTGGAACAAAGGCAGATAATGAAGAGGACTGCACGGTGGCCCGAGCTGCCTCCTTCTCAAAGACTGTAAGTTGCTCCAACTGCTCGGCGGACCCTGCACCCATAGAGACCACCCAACGGGCATCCTTGAATTTGACCGTTGGGTGTCGTTTTTCTGAGCGACCCAACTTCAGGCAGGTGAGGCAGTCTTTGACAACCGACTCGAGAAATAACCAGCAAACATCACAGGCCTTCAGATCGTGCTCGTGGCCCAGGCAGTAAATGCACATGGTATGGGGGTCAGTATGTGACATCTTATGCCCACATGGGAACTGGAGAAATCTGGGTGAGGACTTTTCCTCCATCGCAGTTGCGACTTGAAGATTGTGCTGAAGACAAAACTCTAACTAGTTTAAGTTTTGGAAGTAAATCCAAAGATTTGAGCACCAGGGTCTACTCAATGTGGGAGTGGTAAGGAGGGAACCTGCTTCTTCCAGTGGAAAAGAAGAACTGGCATCATGGGGCAGAGCCGAGCGTTATACCACCCGGGTGGGTGGGAGGAGCCAGCTTGAAGATTTTCAGGCACATCTTAAAGGGAAAGGACACTGCCAATCAGTGTGGACAGAACAACATATCCACATGTTTAGTGCTTCTGATATTAAAAAAAACGCCAATAATGTTTTGGCACAGCAAAAAACTATTTAAATTATGAGTGTGAATAACAATTCTTCATCCCTTCCAACTCAGCTGCTCTAAACTGTTCTGGAACTGGTGTTTTCCAATGTAACCTGATAACGCAGCAAACGCTGCAAGCTAACTACCTCACTTAATTTCCCTACTCCTAGCTAAAACTAAACCTACAATAAACTATAACTACAACTAGAGGTGCAGTGAATTTAAATTTTGTCAGCAAAGTGAACGCTGAAGTGGGTACTTAGTGTTGTCTCCGCTCGCAGAGTGGCCAGCATGAAATGCCCACTCCTTTGATAACAACTTTGCATTGTCATCTACCTTAACGCTAAAGTAAGGAGGAGTGACAACAATATTGGCAGCCCCCCTCACACACACAGTCACTAGAATTAATGTGCATCCCCAAAATGCTACTGTCGTCTTGTCTCCAGAAAATTCCCCAGTGCTGATGAAGTGAAATGAGAGCGTAACAAGAAATGCAAAGTCTCCCAGAATTAATGGCACACTCAGTCATCTGAGCAGTGGTCAGACAAAGTCACCAGAATTATAGTTCATCCCAAAATGCTACTGTCTTGTGTCCAAAAATTTCCCCAGTGCTGACGAAGTGAATTGAGAGTGTAACAAGACATGCACAGTCTCCCATCTTAGAGATGCAGTGAATTTAAATTCTGCATGTGAAGTGCCCACAAAGTGGGCACTTTGCATCGCCACTCCGCGCCCAGCATGAAATGCCCACTTCGCCTTGTCAATGTGATTGTGACTTCTCGTTGTCATTCCGCCTTAACCCAAAGTAAGGCGGAGTGACAACAATATTG
Source organism: Neoceratodus forsteri (assembly GCA_016271365.2). Lineage (NCBI taxonomy): Eukaryota > Metazoa > Chordata > Ceratodontiformes > Ceratodontidae > Neoceratodus > Neoceratodus forsteri. The sequence goes on from CM057452.1 coordinate 1,199,253,299, forward strand.
GAAGCCCCGGGCCCCCACACATCACATGGCTTACATTACTGTAACTCACATGCTGTACAGGAACGCGATGCCTACGGCTGTAGTTCCCCAATGGCTATGACCTATATCACAAAACTCCCCAATTTGAAAACTCATATCAATAAGTACAGTGGTGAAGTCTGGAGAGATACTACAAAACAGTTTTACATGATGCAAGTAACTAGTAAAAAAAAATGTATTTTGTGATTTGTGATGTGATCGTGAATTGTGACTGCATTCGTGACCGTGAAACATGAATTTATTTTTCTCAGACTTGGAGCTGATGAGCATATTGGGAACGTGAATGCCTATGGCTGTACTTCCCCGATGACCTGGCTGTTCACAAAACTCACCAGCTTGAAAACTCATATCAATGGGAACAGTGGTGAAGCCTGGAGAGATACTACAAAACATTAATTTTGTGATTTGTTACATGATCGTGAATCATATGCACCACACCAATACTCTGAAGGGAAGCCAAAGAAGCAACTGTGACTTAAGTAACAGATGGAGATTGGGCCCTAAAGAGATGCAAATACACAGACAGATTAAGATTGCGCTGCACACTAAAGAGATGCAGGCTCAAAGGCACAACACCACCACATGACCAGTGCTCACCATCAGAAATCTAAATCTGAAAAGAATACCTTTTGCCAGTTGGGTGGGGCGGGGGGCTAGTGCACAGCAGTAACAGTCCACTACTATCAGTAAAGATTCCACAAGCAGTACAAAAAATCCATGCAGGTGCAGTGGATAGCAGGTTCACACTGCTGCAATTACTCTGTGGCACAGTGAATGGTATCTGATTTAATGGTACGCATGCATCGCACACACATTCACACTACAAGTAATGCGTAGCAAATTGAAAACCTTTAGTAATATCACCAAATGTTTTAAACAAACAAATTATACACTGCTGCACCACAACAATCAGCAAATAAAAGCCAAGAATTACGGAAAATATTACTGTGTGTACATTAACACAGTTACACAAGAAAAATATAACCAAAACAGAAAGACTGCCTTGTTCTCCCAGATAATCTACTTACACCACAGATACGCCCCCCCCCACCCAGCACACTTCACAGTACACAGACTGAATGTTCTAAATTAACATTCAAAATCCACACACAGACAATAAACACTCGACGATACGAGCACAGGAGGGTTTCCTACATTCGATGTACTAAATTTTGAGAAAAAATAATAGCTCAAAAAGGCTTTTTTAACAGCTTTTAGAGGATTTGAATGGCAGAGCTCTGAGAGGAAACTGTCTCCATCTTCCACTACATACACACTACACAGAACTGAGGCTGTGTAGAACAATATAGAGCCCATGTGACCTGCAATCCCATGAAGCACTGCAAATTCGCTTTGGAACTCAATAACAAAGCGAAGTGATGTGAAGTACATTGATTTCAGTGTTACTTCGCCTTAAAACTGATGGAGAAGTGGTTTGGCGAGCGGAATAATGCAAAGTCATTGTCTTCAATGGACTGGTGCTCCCGATATAACAGAAAGTATTCTGCTTCACGTTGTAGAGCACTTCGCGGATTCTGCTACTCCACGGGAATCACTTCGCTGGAGTGAATTTAGCCCACTACCATCACTAACTACAACAGAATAAACGTGTTTGGGGGACAAAAAAAGGCAAAATAAAAGCTCAGCTTGTAAGCTGCTAATGATGGGTCAACCCAGCATGACTGCCATCTTGAAATTAATCATATCCCCAGGGCGCAGGGCACTCTGGTTCCTGTGCATGACTCCTAACTTTCTTTGTGCAGGGCAAGATGCACAGGGCACGTAGAGCAAGATGCACAGGGCACTTTGGTTCCTGTGAATGAATCCTAACTTTCTTTGTACAGAGCAAGATGTGCAGGGCACTTTGGTGCCTGTGTAAGAATCCTAACTTTCGTTGTGCAGGGCACTTTGGTTGCTGTGAATGAATCGTAACTTTCTTTGTACAGGGCAAGATGCACAGGGCATTTTGGTTCCTGTGCATGAATTCGAACTTTCTCTGTGCAGGGCAAGATACGCAGGGCACTTTGGTTCCTTTGCACGAATTCTTACTTTCTTTGTGCAGGGCACGATGCACAGGGCACTTTGGTTCCAGTGCATGAATCCTAACTTTCTTTCTGCAGGGCACTTTGGTTCCTGTGAATGCATCCTAATTTTTTTTTTTCAATTTATACACTTTATTAAGCTTTTTACTTTTACAGCAAGATCAACAACAAAAAAGAAAAAAAACAAACACCATTGCTTACACTAGAAGACACTCCCTGACATATAGAGAGAGGCTAGAGCAAACAAACCCGAAATAACAACTTTGGTCAAGGAAAGTGTCTATCTATTTGTATAAACAAAACAAAACGATGTAAGAAACCACTATGGTTCTCAAAGGAGGTGGCAGTGAAGGTTCAAGAGAAAAAGAAAGCATTCAGAAAGTACAAGGAATCACAGAAGGAGCAGGACAGAGAATTGTACCAGTTAAAGCAAAAGGAAGATGAGAAGGCAGTCAGAACAGCAAAGGCCGAACTGAGGAAAAGATAGCCAACTCAGTTAAGAAGGGGGATAAAACCTTTTTTAGGTATATCAGGGAGCGAAGGAAGACTAAGGGAGGGATAGTGAGGCTTAATAAGGGGGGGGGTGGGCAGAGGGTGACTGTGAAAAGGCAGAGATACTAAACAAATATTTTTGCTCAGTATTTACAAATGAAGAGGGGGAGGTACCTAAAACAAACAATAGAAACACTCTGGATACAGAAGTTGATACAAGCCCATTTACAGCAGAAAGGGTTCTGAAAGAACTCTTAAAACTGAAGGTGGACAAAGCAATGGGGGCCTGATGGGATTCATCCCAGAATTCTAAAAGAACTAAGGGTGAACTAGTGACACCACTGACTACCCTCTTTAACAAATCATGGGAGGATGGGGTGGTACCTGAGGACTGGAGGAGGGCCGATGTGATTCCCCTTCACAAAAGTGGGAGCAGGGCAGAAGTGGGAAACTACAGACCAGTTAGTTTAACCTCAGTGATAGGGAAAATGATGGAATCACTTCTGAAGGAAAGAACTGTCGAGTACCTAGAGGCCAGAGGGGCACAGGACCAAAGGCAGCATGCATCATAGCAGGAAGGTCATGTGGACATGGCCTACCTAGACTTTAGCAAGGCATTTGACTCAGTCCCACACAAAAGATTAGTATACAAGTTAGCCAGCCTGGGAGTGGGTCCCAAGATGATAGCCTGGGTAAAGAATTGGCTGGAGAATAGGACACAGAGGGTAATAGTAAATGGAGTCCACTCTGAAGAAAGTGAGGTTACTAGTGGGGTGCCGCAGGGTTCAGTATTAGGACCGGTCCTCTTCAATGTCTTTGCAAGTGACATTGCATAGGGACTGGAAGGAAAAGTATGTCTCTTTGCAGATGACACAAAGATCTCCAACAGAGTTGATGCACAAGGTGGGGTGGGGTGGGGTGGAAAGGATGAGAAGGGACTTGGCAAGGTTAGAGGAATGGTCAAATGTATGGCAGCTTAGATTTAATGCTAAGAAGTGCAAGGTAATGCACCTGGGAAACAAAAACCCAAGGGAAGAGTACACAATGGGGGTGAGATACTAACAACAACAAAAATGGAAAGGGACCTGGGGGTAGTCATATCAGATGACTTAAAGGTGGGCAAGCAATGTGAGAGGGCAGTAAGGAGGGTTGCGGGATACTGGGATGCATAGGAAAAGGCATCACCAGTAGAAAACAGGAAGTTGTTATCCCTCTGTACAGACAGCTGGTGAGACCCCATCTGGAGTTCTGTGTGCAGTTCTGGAGACCCATTCTCCACAAGGACATAGACAAGATGGAAGCTGTCCAGAGGAGGGCAACTAAAATGGTGCAGGGTCTGCACCGGAAGACATACAGTATGAAGAGAGACTAAAGGAGCTTAATATGTATAGCCTCGAGGAAAGGAGGGAGAGGGGGGACATGATAGAAACGTTCAAATACCTCAAGAGAATCAACAAAGTCCAAGAGGGTAGCATCTTTCAAAAAAAGAGGTGTGCAAGAACAAGGGGTCACAATTTGAAGATAGAAGGGGGGCAGCTCAGAGGTAATGTAAGGAAGTATTTTTTCACAGAGAGGGTTGTGGATGCATGGAACGGCCTTCCGGAGCAGGCTGTGGAGTCAAAAACAGTGATTGAATTCAAGCATGCATGGGACAGCCATAAGGCAATTCTAGGGGGTTGGGTAGAAAGAAGTAGGCTGCTGGTTAACTAGGATCTTCAGCTTATCCATTAGGTAGGGAAATGGGCAGACTGGGTGGGCCAAGCGGTCCTTATCTGCTGTCAAATTCTGTTTCTATAACTGTCGGGCCTGTGATAGACTAAAAGAGACCATAATGACAATATAAGGCCCCGTTAAATTAAATTAAACCTATCTATATAAAAAGAGTTAAAACTACACCCCTTCCCCATTCCCCACCCCACCCCCTGAAGCATACACTAGAGGAGCGACAGAGATATAGCCAAGTAAAAACCTTGCTACAAAACCAAGTGGAGGCCAGGGACCGCTTCTTGGCTATGAGGCAACCTGGGATTCATAGATGGAGCTTCCCTCCGTGGAGAGTTAGGAGCCCCCTGAACCGTTGGGGGCTTCGTGGCCAGTATGGATGACTGGGACTAGGGCAAGCAGTGGACCCCAGCGGGCACTACAGGCCGATACTCGATTATTCCACTGGGCTATGTGTTTTTCCAGTTCCAATGCCTGGAGTAACTCTGCATGCCACTCCTGAACAGGTAAACCATGGTGGTCCATCCAGTGACAGGAGATAACCAGTTTCGCTATTGCAGTGATAAGAGCAATATGTGCCTTGCGGACTCCTAGCATATCCGTAGGGAGAAGTCAGAGAAGGCAAATCTGTGGGGTAAAGTAAGGCTTATTTTAGCGCTTGAGGTATGCTGTTAAATTCAGTATAAAGTAATTCAGGTAAGAATATGGTAGGCTTCTAATTAGAACTAAATCTGGTTTCTGGCAGTCTACTATGAATGTATAATTACAGTACACCCAGCATGACTATGAGTTCCTCTCACCATTTCAGTTGCAGTTTGCTGCTTACTGCAGGAGTCGACGGAGAATGATGTCCTTGCTAAGGTGGCTACGATCTTCTCAAACGAAACAGAAATATCCAGCAGAGCCCAGTAACCTGGACAGTGCTGCCCTTAGTGAAACTTCTGGTGTCAAGCTGGATGTTGCTGAAGCAGTTGTGAAGGAGCTAGCAGCTGCCAGCACACCTCCCAAAAAAAGGCACCGGCCGTCTAACTATGCTAATTACACTCCCGAAGTCAGATTTAAGTTTGGGAAGTATGTCGTTGAACATGGCGTGATGGCAGCAGTTCACCACTATCATTCATCTTGTGGCCTTGTAATAAATGAGAGTACAATCTGCAAATTCAAGGAGGACTTCCTCTCGCAGATGGCCAAATATCCTGACCCCTCCACCATGTCTCCTGTTCTGCCAAAAAAACACCGTGGCAGACCCACTCACCTCAAGGAGCATCCTGAGGGGCAGTTAAAAAAGATTATACGATCTTTAAGAACCAAAGGTGCCATAGTGAACGCGGGGTCATTCAGGCTGTTGCAGTTCAGATAGTCAAGGCACACAGTCTACAATCCCTAGCTGAGAATGGCGGCCACCTCAACCTAACGAGCAAGTGAGCATGAGGTTTTGTAAACCGACCTGGCTACAGTGAGAGAAAGGCCACTAAAGTTGGTCATAAGACCCCTAGTGACTTTGCAAGTTTAAAGTCTTTCTTTCTGGGTAGCATTGCTGAGGCCAGTGCTCAGGAATTGGTCCCAGAACAACTGATCCTCAACATGGACGAGACTGGTGTGAATATGGTACCAGTCTGAATGGAACATGGATGTAACTGGGTCTAAGCAGGTGTCCATTACGGGCCTTGGTGATAAAAGGCAAAGTTTGGTGGTGCTTGCCTGTACCCTCGCTGGAGACATGCTGCCCCCACAGCTATCTACAAAGGAAAGAGTTCAGTGTGTCACCCTGTCCACCAATTCCCATCCGAGTGGAATGTGACACATAATGATAACCACTGGGCAAATTTGCTTAGCACAATAGAGTTTCTAGATAGTCATGATGCCCTATGTACTGGCCATTAAACAGGATCATGGATTATCTGATGAGCAGAAAGCAGTTTTGATACACGATCTGTACCGTGCACATACAGTGCAGTAATTAAGCATATGGAGAATGTGAGGGTTATACCCATTTACGTCCCAGCATCATGCACCAATTCTCTGCAGCCACTGGATGTGGCCATGAACAAGCTTCTTACAGATTATGTCAAGAATCAGTTTACTGCACGGTATGCACCACTGGTTTCAGACTCTCTTGTGGCAGAGGCAACTGAAAAACTAAACATGGATTTGCACCTACAAACCCTGAAAGAACAACACACACGATGGCTTGAGTTCAGCTTTAATGCCCTGACAGCACGGAGTGCTGATATACGACGCGGCTTTCTGAAGCAGGGATTACCGAAGCACATTACAACTGCCTAAACGTGAGCACTGTTTTTTTCCTCACAGATATCAGCTTTTCACTGTTGTTAGCAAAGCGGCTACTAAGAGGTCCTTTCACATCTCTTAACAGCTCACAGTGGAGTGACGAGGTGCAAACAACCTACTGAGACACGGCTGAAGTTAGTGCCAGATGCTGCTAGTATGAATGATGTACTCATGGCGAGAAGATTTTTTGTTTTATTTGTTTGAAATTGTTTCGAACTGCTAAGATGCTTGATTTTATTTGTTGATGTATGTAATAAAGAGCCAGTTTCTCACACAGAGTACTGTATTACCTAGCATTGATTGGGTGCACCGATAAACACAGCATAGACATTACATGGTAGCAGTCAACGCTGGTGCATCAGACAATATTCGCTTTCCATTTATTTTTGCTGAACTTAGCTGAGAGCGATTATTGCGAAAATAAACGGAATGCGAATAATACCTGTTACACAGTATTATGCAGGATGCAAAATTGGAGGTACTGCAATTGGTCTTGCTTGATATATTTTTACAGTCTCTGCCAAACTTTTGTCCAGTCCTTGACAACTGATAGATTAAGTTCTTGTTGCCAACAGAAGCAGATACCTTTCAGAAGATGAGGGTCTTGAGCATGTAGGATTTTGTAGAAGAGAGAGATTGTGTGGTGGTTGCGTAGCAGCATCTAGAAGAGACTGCTTCACCAGATTAGCAGAGGGGAGCCAAGGAGAAGGACCCAGAGAGCGGTAAGTACTTCCTTCAGTTGAAGCTCTTTGAAGGGGCTCAGGATGGGAGGTGGGAGTCTCTACTGGAGCTCAAGCATTGAGCCTATCCTGCGATTTACCAGTATGGTGGAAACAGGAATCCCTCAAAGGCTGGGGCAAAAGGCAGCTGGGATGATGCGGTTCACAATTTTAACATTGGGATTGTCCAGCAACGGCTGGCCCAGATTTTTGCGAAAAGAGATGGAGAGGAGAGAGCTAATTTGATGCAATGCTTTGATGGACCACCAAATAGGGGGTATTTTTAAGGACGAGGGAAGTTCAGACGGTTTAGAGTAATGGAGGAACTGCAGGAGGAGGCCATGGGACCTACAAAGTTGCTGTTCCAGATTAAGCCAATGAGGGATGTAATCCTGTGTGGCTTGGGCTCCATCTGAAGATCTTGCTACAGTGGATAGTACAGTAATATAAGAAGAAATCAGGAAGACGTAGGCCACCCACCTCTTTCGGATGAGTAAGTTTAAAGTACGCACGGCGTACCGCTTTCCCTTGCCAGAGGAAGTCAGAAAAGAGGGAATGCAGCTGAGATCCATCACTTGGTGAGGTAAGGACCTAATACAACAAGGGAGTATAGCAACTGCGGTAGTACATTCATTTTGATCACATTTATGCGACCCCATAAAGAGAGCGGAAGACATTTCCAATGTTGTTGATCTGCTTTGATGGTAACAAGGACTGGCGAGAGCGTAAGCTTCACTGTGTGCAATAAGGTACAGGGCAATTTAACACAGCGATAAGTAAGGGCTTTGGGCTCCCAGGCCAGGCCCAGGTCAGTAACCCAGTGTTTCTGGACAAAGCGATTGAGGAGCATAACACAGGATTTTCCTAGGTTAACTGTATAACCTGAGATCAGTGAGACGCCATGGATTGATACAGTTTTGTTCAGAATAAGGTGTACAGATGTTTTTCCTTGTAAATATTATTTACATATATTGCACCAGCTACATCCATGGCAACCCAGAGGCCGGGGTATCCAATGTGGTCATACACACTTGGACCATTCCCCAGAATACATACTGCTAGTAAGTATTTCTTTCTGTTTTGTGCCCCTGTGGTATGATATTCAAGGTCTGTGACTTACAGCTCTTTTAAGAGTTTGGTCCCTATCTCCCTATCTAAAACCTTCCAATGTTTGTGAGTAATGGAAGACACTTCTGATGCTATGCAACTATTTTCAGTTACAAATATAACTGGTTGGTCTGCTTCAACTCTTATTGGTTTAGGTATTAATAAATGAGTTATATTCAGTCTCCTGGCTTTATTTAAATCCTCATCAAGACAGCATTCAGAATATCCAGGCTGTAAAAACCTATCTTTGAATTCTTATGCCAGAATATCAAATACTGGCGAAGTTGAAAAATTTCTCCTCACCCCTTTTTCGCCTCCTCTCTCTTCTCTCCTTTTTCTTCTTCTTTCCTTTTTGACTGTGTGGATTTATTAGGTCCTATGATGATGATAGGCTGATATGTATAATCTTTAACAAAATAGTTTATTTATTTTATTTTTTTTTATTTTTATTGCGGTGCGCCATCAGGCCCCATCAGCTATGTGTTCTGTCCTCACACTCGCCCTGCAAACTTCCAACTCTCCAAGAACCCACCTAGCTTACCCCTGAGGGGCGAGGCCACTGGTAGAGACTGGCAGATTTTAAGTCAGAGACGGGAGATGATGCCTGGGCAGCAGTGCGTGGTCCAGCGTGGGGCGTCATCTGTCGGCGGTGGGTCCAGTTTGCAGAATGCTGTGCTCCCCAGGAGGCACGATGTGCAGTGACGTCTATGGGATGAACTCAACGTCTGAGCCACTTCCCACTATTCCAGGCACCAGTCACTGCAGAGCCCCTGGCCTCCACCAGGAGTCCGTAAGGTGCCGGACATTCAAGCAACCCCCCCCGAAAAGGAGAGCCATCCCATGGACGTGCAATTCTTCTTCCCCTGGCCAACCCTCCGATTCCGAGTCTGCTTCTGATCTCAGGATGTCAGTGTCGCAGGTGGACACCCTGCCGGCATAACATTTGTTTATTTACATATCTTATATCAGTCACTTTATACTGATATAGTAGCCTGGACTGTTAGCCTGTTACAGTATTGCTATATATTTTCATTCTAAATCCTTGACTCCCATTTTGGTATTTTACACTGTCCTGTACTGAATAAAATTCAACAGAAATCGTTCTGTACGTTTTTGCATAGCTATTGATTAGAATGGTACAAGTATTGTTTATAACATCACCAGTGTGTCATTAAATCTTTTCCTTTTTTCTTACCCCCCACCACCCTTTCTCTTTGACTCTGTGGATTTATCTGGTCTCATGATAATAGCCTCATGTGCAATATTAATAAAACACTTTGTTTTTATGAAAATGTAGTATCAGACACTTAATATAGTTGCCTGACCATATGATTTCAACTTAAATTGTAGTATTTTAGTACTTGCTGCATTTTTTCCACAAGCCATCTTTTTTCTTATTTCTTAGTCCCTTTTATCAAGCTAAATATGGTTTAAGTTATGAAAGATGTCTTGCTGTTACTATATGCCATAACTACTTGACATTAGCATACTATATCTATTTCACATACAAAGCTTACATATTTCTCAGTTATGTCTTCTCACTGCTGCTGCCTATGTGTGTTTTTTTTTAAGTTTTAAAAACAGTCTCCACATTCCAGTTTGTTTTCAGCACAAAAGTTAACTGTTGGTTTTGGGAGCACTTCATCATGGTAAAAAAGTATAGTTACGTAAGAACTTACCATAACAATATATCTTTGAAAGGATCTCTTGCATCAGGCCACACCTATGGAACTATGGCCACCAGGTGCTAGGACCACATGGAAACTTTTTAGCTAGCAGTCTAGCTGGGGCCACCCATGATGACATCTTCTCTACGTATACATGGGCAGCTATGCACCCCTTGAGACCATATGCAGAAGACTTCCTCCTGGGGAACTGAAGGATAGCCAGAGGTTTCTGCCACTAAGCAAGGTGAAACAGAAAATGAACCGTCCTGGAGAAAGAGACAGGAAGACAATCTCTGAGACTAAGGGGGATGGAGGGTGAGACAGCATGGCCTGATGGAAGAGACCCTCTTGAAGATCTACTGTTATGGTAAGTTCTTATGTAACTGTATTATCTCCATCAAGGGTACCACTTACATCAGGCCACACCAATGGAACAAGTCAACAGCAGTATTGACAGAGAGACAGTCTGGGTTTTTGGAGGCTATTGGCCCAACACAGGAGGCCTTAAAGCACAGCCAGGCCAAAGCCTGCCCTTCTAGAGGCAATGTCCAGACTGTAGTGTTTAGTTAGTGTGGACCGTACTCCAAGTGGCAGCTGTACACATTTCAGCGGCTGACACATTCCTGAAATAGGCAACAGTAGTGGCCATACCCTGGTAGAATGTTCCTTACCATACTTCCTATAACAGAAAGTAATACAATTGGACAACCATTTGGACAGGCACTGTTTAGAAACCAGCAGACCCTCTTTTTCAGGGGTGAAAGGAACAAACAGCTGCAAAGACTTCCTACAGTCCCTCGTGCGATGAATTTGGTATATCTGAGTATTCTGTGTACATTTAAAGTATGGAGCAATGCTTCCCCTGGATTGGCATGCTCTGGAAAATAAACAGGCAAGTGGATGGTTTAATTCAGGATAAACCGAGATACCACCTTTGGCAAAAACTTAGGGTTAGTATGCAGACACCCTGGCTTTGTGGAAAATCTACTCAGCAGACTCGCACATCAGAGCCTAAAGCTCAGAAATCCTTCAAGCAGAAGTAATAGCAACTACAAATAATGCTTTCCACAACAGAAAGCGTAGCTCGCATGTTGCAGCTGGCTCAAACAGAACCAAAGTAAATTTCTCTAACACAAAATTTAAGTCCCAAGGCAGGACTGGATTGCAGATGGGAGGCTTTAGGTGAAGAATGCCACTGAAAAATGTATGGGATACCTCCAGTTCTGCCACCGTACATTCATCAGCAGGCACGTGGAAGGCCCACAGCCTTCACAGGTACGCCGACTGAGCCCGAATGGACACAGCACACTGCAAGTTTTTGAACTTGCCACCTTTTTGGGGATTCACTCCCTGCGGTACCAAGCTCCGTATCTGAGCTTCCCACTCACTTAATGATCTAAATCTCTAGGAGAAATACAGAGTTTGCTTAATTTTATTGTAAAAATAAAGAGCTTGCTAGTTTATCATTTAAAAATAAAAGAGAGAGCTTGTTTGTTTTGGTCAGCTTAAAGAAAGAACTTGCTAGTTTATCTGTTAAACATAAAGAGACAGCTTGCTTCTTTTATGGTCAGCTAAAAAGAGAGCTTGCTAGTTTAGCATCTTTTAAAAATAAAAAGAGGGTGAGCTTACTCATTTTTTGCTCAGCTTATCTGAAAACATACAGAGAAAGAGAGTATATAGCAGCTCGCTCCTTGTTTTGTAGCAGCACAGGTCTTGACTAATCTCTTCCCTCCACTGCTGTGCAGTGGCTCTCCACCCGCTCCCCCCATCCCCACCTTTAGCTGGTCTGCCTTATACAACCATAGGCAATCATGTGACTAAGCGTCAACTTTACCCCTTGCAGCCTATACTGCATTATCAGTAGAGGGTGCCCATTTGTTCTTTATTTAGGTTATAGGTGATCCTAGGCATACTGAAACAGAGAACTCAAGATACAGCAGCTTAACCAAATCCTTGCTGTAATTCAAGCTTACACAAGCTGATGTTGAATCCACACAGGAATTTATTTCTTGGCTAGTACTGCCTTTCTGCTGCTACAGGTGAACTTTGCCTATGGCAATCAAAATGAAACGAGCTGTGCTCCCTCTGCTGATAGCCTTTCTGTTATGCTCTGTACTAATTACTGATTTCAGCACCTCAGTACTTACCATAGACCAAGAACGCCTTTCCTCTTACACTTCTGTCTCCAGACCCTATCCCCAATAAATGGATGGGAACTCACTCCAATGAGCCCCCTAGTCTATGTGTTCCTCACAAACTTTGAGTGTAGACAGCTTGGCTTCATCCTGTACTCCGTCTCTCTAGTACCCTCCTCTCTAGTTTGCCCCTACAACCTGCTCTCCCATCTGAGCAGGCTTCTAAAGAAGATCGTGCACCAATTGTCTGACCACATTGGAAATAGAGATGTTGTGAAATTATATTTCGCTGTCAAAATTCCTGCAAAATTGGCAATTTTGCAGCATGAAATATTTTGCGAAATTCACCTGTTATGTGAAATATTTTACAGGGTGCAAAGTGCAAAATTTTGCTGGAAAAGCAGTGAAATCTTGCCAGCAAAAGGCAAATTTCACCATTTCATGGGTGAAATTTCGCATTCCGTGGGCAAAATTCAAAATTTCACTTCCATGAAAAATTTAGCGAAATGGGCGAATTTCGCTAAATATTTTGCATAATGAAATCTGCCAATTTCACTCATCTCTAATTGGAAAATGCAACCTGCTGTATAGCCAGCAACACAGTTTCTACAAGTTCCACAGCACCACATCGGCACAAGCCAAGTTTAAAATTATGTTTTTAGAAACATGGACAGGGGCAAAGCTATAGGTACTGTATTTGTGGACCTGACCAAGGCCGTTGACCTGGTCAACCACTCACTTCTTCTTACCACTCTCCTCCAACTTGGCTGCTCTGCAGAAACCTCACAATGGTTTAGGAGCTATCTATCTGGCCGATCCCAGGCGATGTGAATCCCCTGACCTGCCTGTCTCTACAGGTGTCCCACAGGGCTCCATCCTTGGACCTTTATTGTTCTCCATCTTTATTAGCTCCCTCCCCACTGACTGCCTCACATGTGAAGCCCTACTATATGCAGATTATCTCATCCTTTTTTGCAGTGACACATCCCTGTCAAACGCATCTTCTGTCCTCTCTCAGAACTATGGCTCAGCATACAACTGGTTCTTATCACACAAGCTCCTGGTTAATGTAAAAAAAACACTAAAGTGATGCTTCTCGGGTCCAAACCATACCAGGCCTGTCGCTAAGTCAGGCTCCTCCCTCTCTGTGCACATACCTGACAGACCCATGCTTGAAAATGTCCCACATTTTAAATACTTGGGTGTAACCCTCGACCCCTCCCTCCCTCTCTTTTACGGAGTACGTCAACTCCATTGTACGAAGGGTGAACAAAAAGCTCAGGGCTGCATATCAGCTAAAACAGTTCCTGACCAGTGAACCTGCTTAGCAATTGCCTAAGGCAACTTGCTCCTTATCATCGACTAGTGTTCCCCTATTTATTCTCACGTCCTCTGCCCTGTGCTCGCGTCTTACCCCCATCTACAACAACATATGTCATTTCACGCTACTGTCACCATAGTCCACTCACCACTGTAACCTCTAACAGGCCCTTGGTTGGCACCCACTCCCTGGCCGTTATGACTATGCTCTAGGCTGTATTACTGACAACACCCTTAGGGGTGTCAATGCATCACCGAACGAATCCCTCCTGAAAAACAGAGTTGCTCCCAGATGCCTATGTGTTTCCTAAGTTTACCCTCTGGATATAGCTAAAATCTCCACTGTTATGGGTGGTAAAGCACTATCAGTCACTGTTCCCTCACTCTGGAACAGACTCGCTGCCTCGTTCAAGCTCAAAGACACCCACTGCACTTTCAAACACTGACTCGAAGCCTGGCTATTGAATGAGGCTAAATGCCTGTGCTCCCCAGGGTAATCTACTTCAAACTGCTATCTCACCCCAACTACCCTAGCTGCCAAAGTTCGCTCTTATAGCTGTCCCGTCACATAAAGCACTCTGCTCCCGCTCTCTTAACTGTCATTTTCTTCCTCCAGTTGCTACTGCCTACTATCTTTTAGGCTTCTGAAGTAACATGCCATGTCTGTCTGTATTTGCTCTTTTGCACTACCGATCACCGCTGTATGGTGTTCCACTACCCCCATCTAATGCAATGTTAACTGTTAATGTATGCATTGAATTACCTACAACACATTTGTAAACTGTAATGTATACTTTGATTTCATTCTACACATTTGTAAATTGTACTGTATCAATCTGTTTATGACCGCATGTTCATTCCCACCTGTATGTTATTTGTAAATTGTACTGTTTCAGTCTGTTTTGACTATATATTTGTTTGCACTTGTATGTACAGTACTTTCTTTTGTGCCACTTCATTGGCCTGGGTCATGCCTGAAAACGGTCCCTCAGATCAGTGCACCTATCCAGTGATCAAAAACTTAAATAAATAAATAAATAGCAGCCAGGTGCACTTCAGTGAAGGAGTATGGCAGGTCAGACTCCGAGAGGGACAGCAAGTAATCCAGAATCCGATTCACTGGACAAGTGACAGGATCCACATGATGGGAAGCCGCCAACAGAGCAAAGTGCTTCCAATCTGTGGAACAAGTGGCCCTGGTGGAAGGCTTCCTAGCAGCCACCAGGACATCAGCCACCTTTAGGGATACCCCAAATCTAGCCATGGCTGTGTCTTAAGGAGCCACGCATACAGGCATAGGGACTTGAGGTCCGGATAGGGTGCACTGTTCCTGCGAAAGCAAGCCTTTGCACATGGGCAGGGATACTGGAGATTCTACTGCCAGCTGCTGCAGTAAGGGGAATCTGATCTGAGGAGGCCAAAGGGAAACAATAAGAATCAGGATTGTGCCTTCCATCTGAAGCTTTATCAGCACCCTCTGAATTAGTGGGAAGGGAAGGAAGACATACGGGAACTTCCCTTTCCAAGTGAGGGGCAAGGTGTCTCACCAGAAAACTCCAGGTCCTGGAGTCAGCAAGCAGAAAAGTGTCAGTTTTGTATTGTGTGGGGATGCAAATAGGTCCAACTCTGGGCAACCCTACCAGTCGAACAGGTCTTCTATGACCGAGGTCAGCAGTTTCCACTCAGGCATCCTAGACAGCGACCTGCTTAGCCTGTCTGCCAAGACATTCTGGGTGCCTGGAACATGGACTGTTGACAGTTCTAGACCATTTTCTAGAGTCAGTACGACCATCACTGCTTCTCTACATGGGGGGTATGAATGGGTCCCCCCTTGCTTGTTGCTGTAGTTCACTATGCTGATGTCTCTGTCTGCACTAGCAGAGGCCCCTGGGACAGATAGTACTGGAAGGCTTGCAGGCCATATAGGACGGCACCTATCTTGAGGACATTTATGTGGAGGGAAATACAGGTTACTCACCTGTAACAGGAGTTCTAGGAATGGTATATGTTGTTCATCCACACTGTCTGGCAGGTATACTTGCCGCTTTAAATCTTGCCGGAAGGTCTTCAAGCTGGCTCCTCCCACCCACCCAGGTGGTAAAACTCCCGGCTCCGCCCCATGACGCCTAGATCTGGCCGCTGGAAGCTCTAGGGGTTGTGCGTCAAGCCGGGAGGTTAGGAAGGTAGGATGAACAACATATACCATTCCTAGAACTCCTGTTATAGGTGAGTAACCTGTATTTCTAGGGACATGGATATGTTGTTCATCCACACTGTCTGGCAGACTCCTAGCAGTTCTCCAGGAGGAGGGAGGCAAGGCGACAACTCTACTTAGGAATAGAGACTGGAGAACCGAGGCCCCAAAACCAGCATCCCGGCGTGACTCAAGGTCGATGTGGTAATGGGTGATGAAGGTGTGCTGACTTCCAGGTAGCAGCCCTGCAGATATCCTGGATAGGGACGCCCTGAAGCAGCCACCGATGCAGCAGTATGGCGGGTAGAATGAGCTCTTATCCTCTGGAAGGCTCCATGCCCGCCAACTTATAGCAGAGATCTATGCAGGAGGTGACCCACCTGCTTATCGTCCACTTGGCTGCAAGGTCTGCCAGGTGCGACTTCAGCGTAAGTGACAAACAGCGGCAAACCTCTCCCGAATTTCAGCCGTGCGCTCCTTATAATAAGCGGCGCCTTCTAGGGTCCAGAGTATGGAGCCTGTATTCAGCCTCCAGTGTGATTGGGGTAAACACCGCAGAGTCAACACCTGGTTAAGGTGAAACTCCGACACCACCTTCGGAAGGAATTTCGGTGAAGCAGGGACAACCTTGTCCCTGTGGAAGACCAGGTAAGGAGACTCAATGCACAGCGCCTGGAGTTATCCCATCCTTCTGGCTGGACGGATAGCCACCAAGAAGGCGGTCTTCCACGACAGGTGAGAGAGTTCACACCTGTGCATTGGTTCGAATGGCTTGCCCATGAGCTTTGCCAATACCAGCAGTAAATCCCACGGAGGTGGAGGTTCAAGACCGAGGGGAAATGTGATCAAGGCCTTGAAAAGCCAGACCACCTTCTCCTGCACCACCGACTGCCCCGCCCGCGCCCTGTAAGCAGAGATGGCTGCCAGGTGCACCCTTAGGGTCGTCGACCTAAGCCTTGACGTAAGGGACCATAAATAGTCCAAGATGCTTGCCAAAGAACAGGAGGAAGGGTCCAAGCCCTTGCTCTGACACCAAATGGAAAATCTCTTCCATTTGAAGGCATAGCATTTCCTGGTCGACTTCTACGGGACGCCTCAACTACACTGAGGACTCGTCGGAAAGACCCAAGGCCTGGAACTCTAGCCGCTCAGGAACCAGGCCGTCAGGTGCAGGGATTGAAGGTCCGGATGGAACACCTTCCCCTGACTGACTGAGAGCAGGTCCGGGCGAGTTGGAAGCTGCCTTGGGAGCCTGGAGCTGAGGCTGAGGAGATCTGGGTACCAGAACTGGCGGGGCCAGTCTGGGGCTATCAGAATCACCTGCACCTTGTCCCTCCTTGCTTTGAGAAGCACCTTGTGTATCAAGGGAAATGGGGGAGCGAAGAGGCCCGGGGTCCACGGCCTCGAAGGCATCCCCTGCAGCGAGCTCCCGCTGAGGGGGCGGCATGGAACAGCCTCAGCGCGTTCTCCTGGAGGCAAACAGGTCCACCTGAGGTGTGCCCCAATGGGAGAACAGATCTTGTACTACCTCCGGCAGGAGAGACCACCATGGATACAGCCCTATCCGGCCAGGGCATCGGCCAGGGTGTTGGAGGCTCCTGCCACATGAATGGCTAGGAGATCCGCCTCCAAGCCGCGCTCAGTGACCAAACGCGGAGAGCTTCCTGCACAGAAGCATGGAGCTAACCCGCTCTGGCGGTTTAGGTAGTACATGGTCGGGTATTGTCCGCCTGGACTCGGACCACTTGACCCCGAGAACGGAGCAAAGGTGGTGAGATGAAGCGGACCGCCGGAGCTCCAGCAGGTTGATGTGGCATCGACTCCCCGCTGGGACCAGAGGCCATGCGCCCGGTGTTCCCAGATGGGCACCCCAACCCATCAGAGAGGCATCGGTCGATAGAGAGACCGCCGGCTCGGGCGGACAAACGGAATGCCCTCCGCAGATGAACTGGAACGTCCACCACCGGAGACGCTCCCACATCCCCTGGGTCACCGTCACTAGCTGGTCCAATGGATCGCAGCGTTGTGACCACTGGCTGGCTAGTCCCCACTGAAGGGGGCGCATATGCCAGCGTGCCCAACGGACCACGCTGGTACAGGCTGCCATGAGACCCAGGAGGCGCAGGAAGTCCCGGGCAGGGCGTGATTGCCCAACCAGAAATAATTGGGCAAAGGAGGTAAGAACCTCGGCCCTGTCCGCCGGGAGCCGTGCTCTGGCTCGAAGAGAGTCGAGCTTTGCCCCGATGAAAAGAATCACCTGCTTCGGCTCGAGTTCCGACTTGGCCTTGTTGATGAGAAGGCCGATTTGAGAGCAAACCTGAGGGCCAGATCTCTGGACCGCTCCACCTCCTGTCTGGGGCTGCTATCAGCCAATCGTCCAGGTAAGGTACACCCGACCCCTCGGGCGCCGAGGGAAAGCTGTCACCACTGCTATGCATTTGGTGAAGACCCTGGGAGCTGGAGACAGGCCGAAGGGCATGGCTCGGAACTCGAAAAGGGATCCCTCCGCTCGAAAGCGAAGGAATCTCCGATGTGACGGACGGATAGGGACGTGACAGAACGTGTCCTGCAAGTCCAGAGAGCAGAACCACACGCCGTGTTCCAGGGATGGTATTATCTGAGCCAGAGTGACCACCCTGAAGGTTCGAGACCTTGAGAACTTGTTTAGGTCGTGTAGGTCGAGAATGGGGCGCCAGCCCCCCGTCCGTTTTGGAACCAGGAAGTACCTGGACACAAACCCCAGGTCTGAGAGAGGGTCCGCCACCTCCCTGATCACCTCCTTTTAGAGGAGGAGAGCGATGTCGGCTCGGCGAGCCGACAGTGAGGCTGCGGACCCCGAGGCCCCCTGAGATGCGACGGCTCTGAAGGGCGGGGCCTGCTCGAATTCTAGAGGCAGGCCTTTTCCCACCACCTCCAGCACCCACCTGTCCGTGGTAATAACGGACCAGGCGGAAAGGAAGTGTCGGAGCCGTCCCCCCACGGGGGGAACCTGGGTGAGGTGACGGAATGGGGCGACACCCTCAGCCCGCCACTGGGCAGGCTTGGAGGAGGGACCAGCCAGGGACCTCCTGGGCCTTTACCTCCCTGCTTCCTGTTGATGAAGCCCGGGCTTGGGTTTGGGATGCCAAGCCCGAGCCTGCTGGCCCTGATGTTGTTGGGCGGATAACTATGGCGCAGAAGGATGAAAGGGCTTAGGCTGTGGTTTGCGGCCTTTGTCCTTCTGAGCGGAAGAGACCGAGTCCAAGGTAGCATTGGACTTCTCGATCCTCTGCAGGTGACCTTCCACCCCAGGGCCGAAGAGGTCGGTCCCCAAAAAGGAGACATCCGCCAACTTGTGCTGGGTATCCGAAGTGAAGGTGGATATCCTCAGCCAAGCCCGACGACGCATAGCCACTGCGGCCGCCACAGAACTGGCACGAGTCCCCAATGTCTAAAGCAGTCTGGAGCTGCTGTTTGGCCACTGTCCTGCCCTGGTCCCGCACCTGCCTGACCGTGGTCTGCAGATCCGCGGA
This sequence comes from Neoceratodus forsteri, assembly GCA_016271365.2. Taxonomy (NCBI): domain Eukaryota; kingdom Metazoa; phylum Chordata; order Ceratodontiformes; family Ceratodontidae; genus Neoceratodus; species Neoceratodus forsteri. The sequence continues at coordinate 1,199,272,540 of CM057452.1, forward strand.
AGATGAGGGACGAACTCATCCAGGAGCCCAACAGGGCATGAGAAATGTGCCATGAGGATGGCCGAACTGGCCTGGCGAAGGCCGAGGAGGCATAGCGTAGACTTTTACCCGGCATAGTCCATTCTTGGACTCCTTGTCGGGAGGTTTGTCCACATCCAGCGTTCCCGGCACGCAAACGCTGTCGGGTAACTAACCCCGGCCAAGGGGTGTTCAAAAACTGGACAAGGAACCGGTAGGGACCACATACTTCCTGGCCATTCTGGGCAAGGCGCAGGGCAGGGAAGCAGGCGCTGCCAGAGCCCAGGCCGGCCCACTATGGCCTCGGCCACGGAAAGGCCTCCGAGGGAATCCCTCGTCCAGAATCTCCGTGAGGGGATACCTGGCCCACTTAGAAACGGTTCGAGCTTCATCCCGGTGGACTCCGAGATGAGCCAAGCAATCCCAGGAAGGACTGGCTATCGTCCACCGACTGTCCTCCTGAGGACCCAAGTCCATTCGCTTGGAGAAAAGGGAGGATCCGCCTTCGGACTCGAAGAGTCCTCAAAGAGCTGCCTCGGGCCTGAGTCACCCTCCACCTGCCGAGGTCGATCGGGAGTGAGGGTGACAGACAGCCTATGGGGCAGTCCCTGAGCCGACCGAAATTTTGGTCGGAGCCCCAACTAACGGCTGTGGAGGCGGAGGTTCCACCGGAATCGGTGGGGCAGCTGGTTTTGGCCGAACAACTGGCCTGGGAACAGGCTCCTTGGATAAAACGAGGGGTTGTTTCGGCCGCTCCGGTGACAGCCACTTAATGGCCGAGGAAGACGACGGCCGCTTATTCCCGGTCAGAAGGAGCTGTTGCCACATGAGTTCCTCATATCTTCGACGCAACTTGTGTCGGGCCTCCTCGTCCGAGTAAGAGGACGAGCGCGGTGCTGGGCCACACGGTAGCCGGAGACTTAAGACGGCGGGATCGGCTGGACCGCTGAAGAAGTCCGAGACCGAGAACCTCGGCTTTCCTGAGGACGTGCGGGAGGTGTCGTGGGAACCGCACTCTCAGTTCGGAGGGTTCAACCGAAGGCTCCAGAACCGGGAGGCACAGACGAGCCAACGGGTCCTCAACTCCCACCGGGAAACCGGGAGAGGGATTCTCGCTTCTCTGCTAACAACTCGTCCAACGGGTCGAGAAAAATCTCGACCTGCCGACGGGAGTCTCGGTCAACTGGCCTGACGGGACACCGTGGACCAGTGGCTGCCGAGCAGTCGACTCGAAGTCGACGGCCCGACAACCGGGAGAGGGATCTTTCCCGCTCCCAAGAGCGCCACGGTGAGACTTACCCTTGTCTCTCTTTTTGGACCGAGAAAACGGTCCAGAAGAACTTGGTCCCTCACCTTTAGTAGAGAGGGTCAAACAAAGCTCCTTAAAAGAAGCTGAATAAGAGGCACCGAGAGAGAGCGGGACAAATGCCGCAGCCGAGGTAGAAGCGGCCCGTGCCACCTCCTCTTCAAGGGCGATCATCTGCCCAAGCTGATCCGCCGCGGACACCGCCAACTGGGCCTCTTTTGACTTCACCGGAGGAAATCGCTTCTCGGGACGCCCCAGTTGTAAACGGACAGCACGGTCTTCGAGGACGTAGGCCGAAAAGGAAGAGCACAGGTCGCAGGCCTGCGGGTCGTGCTCCAGGCCTAGACAGTAGACGCACGTGGAGTGTGGATCCGTCTGAGACATCTTCTGCCCGCAAGGGCATCTCCGGAAACTGGGAGTCGATTGTCCATCGCGAGCGTGAGAGAGAAGACCAAGTCTTTTAGCAAAAACTTTAATTTCGAAAATTCAAGAATTAGGAACCAGTCTTATACGAGAGCTAAGGAGGGAACCTGAGCTTCCAAGCGGTAAGGAAGATCTGGCGTCATGGGGTGGAGCCGAGAGTTTTACCACCCGGGTGGGTGGGAGGAGCCAGCTTGAAGACCTTCCGGCAAGATTTAAAGCGGCAAGGATACCTGCCAGACAGTGTGGATGAACAACATATTCATGTCCCTAGAACTCTCCACTGTGGTCCAAGTACCCTGGGTTTGGTGAGGGCCCAGGTGTGCACCCCAGTCCATCCCCGAAGCATCCGTGGTGAGGATCTGCTGAGGGGAGGCAATCAGGAAAGGAACCCTTTTGAGCAAATTGATGGGTTCCATCCACCACAGCAGCACTTTCTTTATTGGCGAAGTTACTAGAACCTTCTGTTCTAAATTGTTGGTGTGTTGATCCCTCTAATATGACTCCGGGGGCCTCATCACCCTTATACATAAAGCAGGGAAGGATAAGAAGAAATGCAAGAATTGTAGACCTATAACTCTGACAAACATGGATGCTAAAATACTGGCCAAAATTTTAGCTGACAGACTGGGGAAAGTTTTCCTCTTCTAATTGAAAATAAGCAAAATGGTTTCATTAGAGGCAGAATGTCAGTGAAGAACACCAGAAAATGATTCACTTGATGGAAATGGCTAACACATCGAGAACAGCAGAATGTTTGTTTGCATTAGATGCTGAAAAAGCATCTGATAGAGTCATGTAGTCTCATTTGTTCGAAGTTTTGAGACTATATGGCTTCCTGGATGCCTATATAAGATGGGTGAAACTTTTATACAATAATCCCTCTGTAGTATTTGGTGGCCAAAAATAAGTACCTTAAACACACCAGGGTCTTGGTAATAAGAAAAACATATCACACAGAAATCTAGGCCTTCTCTGTTTACTTCCATTCCACAGATACAAGGGGAACACTTATCTCAACACACACAGGAAGAGTTACAGTAAATGCATTCCCTAAAGCTGTACTGTCTAACATTTCTTAAAGCTACACTACACATAACAATCTCTCCTGACTTAGCTAGAAAGTACGTAAGTCAATAATTCAGAAGTAATATGAAACTATTGAAGTTATTACTACAATGTCCCTTTTAGTTAGTCTATGTCACTAGGCTATATCTCAGCAAGTCCATTCTCTTTGGTGGGCATCTTATACATCCTGACTGACGTGGTAGGACTGGAGGCTAGTGCTCTGGAATCTGATTAGCACCAGCCACATCTTGTCTCAGTTGCTGTGGTTCCACTATCTCTTCCTCTTCTTGTTCTGGAAGAACTAATGCTGGATAACTACCCCAACTCTGGGTATCCCTTTTTTTGTTCTGTCTCAATTCTAGTACGTAATTGGTCCACATGTTTTTTCACTCTCTTCTGGTTAGTCAGTTGAACGGTATAGACAACATTTCCGAATTTGTTTTCCACCATGCCTTCTATCCATCTCTTCGGGCCTGCATAAATCCTGACCCACACAAGATCATTGGGTTTGAAGGATCTGGTCTTAGGAAGTATTTCGGTTATTGACTTATAGCCTAGAGAGTGAAGAAGGTCCAAATGAGTTTCAATCTGATGTCCAAACAACAATTCTGCACGGGATATTCCCATGACACAATGTGGTGTGGTTCGATACACTGCAAGAAAGTCCAAAAGGGCTATTTGTATTGCCGTCGGTGCAGCAGGATTTGCTTTGTCCATACTCTTTTTAAAGTCTGAACCAGGTGTTCTTTTTCGCCATTTGAACTTGGATGGTAGGGAGGTGAGAAAATATGGCGGATACCACGTTGCTGGCAAAATGCCTGGAATTCAACAGACGTGAACTGTGGTCCATTATCCGAGACAATCACTTGCGGAAAACCATGGGTAGCAAAGATAGATTTCAATACATTTATGGTACTCTCAGTAGTTGTCGAAGACGTTTGATGAATTTCTGGCTTTTTACTATAAGCATCCGTTAAGAGTAACCACATGGAATTTAAATAAGGTCCTGCAAAATCAATATGCAACCTTTGCCATGGTTTTTCAGGTTGTTCCCAATGGTGAACTAGAGCTCTTGTCAAATTTCCCATCGATACAGCACAACCTTTGCATCTTTGCATAACCTGGCATATGTCTCTGTCAATGGAAGGCCACCATACGTGAAGTCTGGCTAGGGATTTCATTTTAGCAATGCCTGGATGGTCCGCATGCAAGAGAGTCAGCACATTTGAGTGATAACATTGGAGTACTATGACACGCAATCTCCATAGAAGACACCCCTCCGCAATGGACAACTGCTGTCTCTTTGTATAGTATGGTTGTAGTGCAGCTGATTGAATAGTGCCTTGCGGCCAACCCACGAGCTAATACTGATACACTTGTTTCAAAATTACATCTTATTTAGTCGCTTTTGCAATGTCTTTGGCTAGTACTGGAAGCTGATCTAACTGTTGTAGCTCAATTGCACACACAACAGTAGAGTCCTCCATATCTTTGAATTGGACTGGAAAACTATCTGGCCCCACCTGGCATACTAATGGCTCCTCTTAATGTCCCACAGCAAACTCCATTTCTCTGGATATTGGTAACCTCGACAAGGCATCCGCATTTCCATGCTGGTCAGTTGGTTGGTATGTGATCTTGAAATCATAGGCAGACAAAATTAATGCCCATCATTGGAGTTGGCTAGCGACTGTCTCTGGAATTCCTTTTTCTGAACTGAAAGTTGTCACTAGTGGTTTGTGATCTGTCTTCAGGTGAAACCTGCGACCTAGCAAATATTGGTGAAATTTCTCTCCTGAGTCTGAATCCACTCTGTTGCAGTCTCTCTAAAGTCTTCTGTAAGTTAAGTAAATGTTCTGCTTCTGTCTTGCCCGTGACAATGATGTCATCCAAATAACAAGCAACACCTGCTTTTTCCAGTCTGTCCAGTTCTGCCCCAACCACCGGTTTTAAGGCAAAAGGAAGTTTCCATGGTTTACAAAATTTAGGAACTGCATTAGGCTTTGTAACTAGATTGGCTTTAGTTGTTGTAAAACATCCCAGGCCTTTCCACAGCTCTGGATAAAAGTCTAAAATCTTCCCAAACTTGGCCGGGTTACTGCTTTGTGGTATCTGGACAGCATCAAGTTGGCTAAAATCTGCTGGATCAATATGAATGTTTAGAAGAAGCTGAGCGTCTCTGCCCAAAATGTTGCCACCCTTTTTTGAAACCAGAAAAGTTAAAGGTATACCAGAAGAATCAGTCCTGCGTATCAAAGTGGTAAACAAGCCCAGTGGCTGAAATGGTTGCCCTTCAAATGCATGCAGCAACTTATTACAAGGAGACAATGGTGGCTTATCCAGATCAGATCATGTTTGATGGTTAATAAAAGTAACTGGGTAAGCAGAGTCTACCATAAAACGCAACTGACCCCTCAGTTGTGGCAACTGAAGTAACATGTAGAGAGAAGGAACATCTTTAGCCTGCTTTTGTGGTGCAACAGGAATCACTGCACTGTTTGTGCTCTTTGAACTGACCACTGCAGTTCTCCTGCTTCTGCAAACCTTAGCAATATGACCCTGATGTTTACATGCATAACACTGAACGTCTCTGAATTTGCACTGGTCTCTGCTATGCCGAGAAGAGCCACATGATGCACATTTGTACTGGCCATGTAGGTTGGGTGGAGTAGTTGAATTTTTCTTTGAAAACAGTGGTTTAGACTTAGGGTTGAGCTGTTTCAATTTGGGGTTTACTGCAGTTACTTGTACCTCATTTTAAGTGTTCACCTTATCATGTGCTTCATTTTCTGCAGCCTCATACATCTGTGCCAACTGTAAAAGTTCCTCAGCAGATTTCTTGACACTTACAGAAAGCAATTGCTGAATATGATGTTCATTATTAATCCCTATAACAAACGTTATCAGCTAAATTAGATTCAAGATGCTCCCTGCTCTATTCGCACATGACATAGGTAACATAGGTTGTACTGAGCATATAAAGACGTTAGTCCATTTAGTTCGCCATAAATTACAAATAGCCCTGAATGCATTTATTAATAAGAAACTTATCAAGATTTGTTTTAAACTCTATCATGGTTTTGTTGTTTACAACTATGCTAGGTAATATGTTCCAGATCTCTGTCACTAAACCAAAATTTTCTTTTCTTTGTAGTAAATTTATCCTTAAACAATTGGAAGCGGTGAGATCTGGTATTATGTGGCTGGATCCTTAATATCAAGCCCAATTGTTCCCTCATTTGTGCATCAGTTAGGGCCCTGTAGATCAGGCACATGTCACCCCTCAGTCTACGGTACTCAAGTGTAAACATACCCAACTGTTGTAGCCTTTGCTCGTAATTTAGACCTCTAACTTCACTAATGTTTCTAGTTGCCTTCCTCTGCACCCTCAAAGGCTCTAATATCCCCCTTATTACCAGGTGCCCACAACTGGGCACAATACTCCATGTGGGGGCGAACCAGATTGTTACAGAGAGGAACAAGAACCTCCTTGTCCCTACTCTTGATATGTCTATGTATACAATGGAGTATGCTGCCTGCCTTTTAACAACCTGGCTATAGTGCATTTTGAAATTAAGCTCATTACTGACTCTTATACCCAGATCTTTTTCATCCATGACAACTTTAAGTGCCGTGCCTTCCAATGTATACCTGAATTTTTTATTTTGTTTTCCTATTATGAGCCCATAGTTCTAAGTCAGTGAGGGCCTCCTGCAAGATGTCACTGTCTTCTTGGTTATTTACAGGATAACCTAAGTGAGTATCATTGGCAAATTTAGCTAGCCATACCCCAGAATTTTTATTCATTGAGGAAATGTATAAATTAAACAAACAGGGGCCTAAGACTGAGCCCTGGGGGATTCCGCTGGTGACATCCACCCACCCTGAGGATTTACCCCTAATACACACTAGTTGGCGTCTCCCGTACAACCATGACTGGACCCATTTAACTATATGTGTATTAAGGCCTTGATCAATAAGAGCGTTAACCAATTCAATATGTGGGACTTTATCAAAAGCCTTGGCAAAGTCGAGGAAGACAACGTCTACAGAATGGCCCTCATTCAGGGTTCTACTAACTTTACTGTAAAATTCCAACAGGTTGATTTGACAGGACCTCCCCTTGGTGAATCCATGTTGTTTATGATCTACGGCTCCAGTCAAACTCATAAAATCGCCAATATAATCTTTTATAATACCCTCTAGGATCTTGCCCAGCACAGAAGTGAGGCTGATAGACCTGTAATTCTCCACCACCTCCTTCCTTGATCCCTTTTTGTAAATGGAAGTAACCATAGCCTGTTTCCAGTCCCTAGGGACTTCACCTTTTTCTAGAGATTTCTGAAAGGGATGAGTGACTGGGCTGGCTAAAAGATCTGAGAGCTCCTTGATCAACCTAGGGTGTAGGCCATCAGGCCCTTGTGCTTTATTTTGATTAATTTTACTAAGTCTACTAGTTACATTGGCTATATCAAGTTTAAAAGTAGAATCTGAGCAGTCTATTACCTATATCATTATTTGGAGGTAAACCCTTGTTGAAGCATTTGATCTCAGCCAGATAAGATTGTAATGACTGACCTGGTTTCTGCTGGTAACTGTAGAATTTATAACGTTCCGCCCTTGGGAAAGTTGTTAAACTGTATTATGCATTCAATTTTGCCTTTAGCTCTTGATATGACAAATCCTCCGGCCGGTCCGGTGCACACAGACGGCATAAAAATTTGAAGGTTTCACTCCCCAAGAAAGTACAAAAAGCAGCTCGAATAGGCATATCCTGTAGCTCAACATTTGCAGATTTTATGGCAGGATTAAGATCAAACTGTCTGGGCCATGTATCCCAGTCTGTTCCTGTAAAAATCTCAAAGCTGGCTGAAGTTGCCATAATACTGTACAGTTCCAAATTGCTTACTTGTCTCCAATGCAGAAAGTCACAAAATGGTGCAATTCAGTAAGCTGGTGCTATGAAAATGTTTACCATCCTTGTTGCCAGTTTGTTGTATTTGGTGGCCGAAAATAAATACTTTAAACACATCAGGGTCTTGGTAATAAGAAAAACATATCACACAGAAATCTAGGCCTTCTCTGTTTACTTCCAATCAGCACAGATACAAGGGGAACACTTATCTCAACACACACAGGAAGAGTTAACAGTAAAAGCATTCCCTAAAGCTGTACGGTCTAACATTTCTTAAAGCTGCACTACACATAACACCCTCTACCTCGGTTTTCACCAATGGTGCTATCCCACCATCTTTCCTTTTGAAAAGGGGTAGTATGCAAGGATGCCCTCTCTCACCACTACTGTTCAACATGACTCTAGACCCGTTAATCAGGAAGCTTTCTGAATATAAAGGCATTACAGGCATCACAATGCAGGACAAGGAACATCTACTTTCTGTATATGCAGATGATATTCTTATGTCCGTCACTTGCCCTGGTCAAGCCATCAAAAAATCCTAGAAATCAGGCCTGGAAGGGGAACAGAAGGGGTAACCCCTCTTGTTTTATGAACGTTGTTGGTTTTTTACATTCTTTCAACTTGCTTAGACAATACCATCCTTCTCAGATATAAAATAATCTACTGATATCTGCGAAGTTTTAGGTTTAATGGGAAGCTTATGGAAGTGCCGATAATTTATTTTAGGTCTAGTTCTGATACAGTTCAGCAAAAGAAATTTAAAGAGAACTGTGTGTGTTTCTAATAACCTCCCTCTAAAAAAGGGAAAAAATAATGCAGGAGCTTTTCCTTTTCTGAGTCCTTTCTTTTTAACTGGGGGGCTGGAGACACTGCATGTTGTATGACGCAGTATACTCTTCTAATATTACTCTTACATAATTTTTTATTTTTCCCCCCTCCCTTTTCTAATTTTTAGGGGTGTTTCGCGCTGCCTGGCCAACCCCATAGAGCACGTCATTGTTTTACAGGGCATGCTTGAAGGGAGATTCTTTGAGATCTCCTCTACCTTGGAGGTTCTCTGTTTCGCACCCAACTTTTTGTTAGGACACTACAGGTTTCTGTGACAGGGTGCAACTCTACTGTATTTGTATATAGTTACAGAAGTGGGGACAATTAGAGTAATACACAATCTACTTCTCTTTTTATAGCCCCGTTGACTCAACTGGTATTTAGAAATGTTTGCTCTATAGTTTTGTTTTTATATTTGTTTTTATTATATGAAGAGAAACTCAGGTACAGAGAGAATTAATTGCTGAATATACCTACAGTTAAATCTATGCACTCAGCGGTCTAGCTGAGCTGGGGGAATCTTTATTTGTAAAAACACTGGTACCAGTCTCAGTACTGGATGTACTGCTAGACAAAGATCAGTTAGATCTCCTCTTTTCAGTTTCCTCCCGATAGTAAAAAACACCCCAATTTTTCTGGTATTTTAGAGGTCTACAAATTTAGAGGTTACCTCTATTCATTGTTAAAATGGCTCTTTCTTTAACACAGATGTTATCACTTAATATTAGTGACCTGAATAACCCAGTCAAAAGGTCCAGTGTATTTCAATATCTCCATAAACAGAAGCCAGACTGGGACACCAAGTCTATGCAGCTTCCTACCCTAAGGGCAAACAGAGGGAACTGCCATTTTGATACCCATGTTGACTGCTTCTGTGGTCCAAAGAGGCTATGTGGACCCCGCTGGGTGTTATGTAATCCTGACCGATGAGCTGAACGGGAAGGCGGTAACTTTAGAACCTATTATGCCCAATTATATACTGCATCTTCTCCCCAGATGAATCTCAGATTAGCAGCTTTTTCTCATGACTTTCCCTCCCAACTATAACCTAACAACAACAGATTATGCTGTAAGCTCCAATTAATATGGCAGAATTAAAGGGAGGCTCTTTCAGCAACCAAAACACTGAAGTGCTCTGGTCTGGATGGACTGCCGTACAAGTGGTATAAGAACTTTTTAAAGTCCCTGGCCCCTTCCCTGATGGCTGCTTTTAAAGAGGTTTAGGAGGGAGGGAGGAAGGGCCCCCCCACCATGGTCCTATGCTACCTTGTCCCCTATTTTGAAACCCAGATGGGATCCCAAATTACCATCATCATACAGACCAATCTCCATATCGAATATGGATTATGAATTATTTATGTCTGTATGGTCTCACCGGGGGAGACCACACTTCCTTCTATCACCCACCCTGACCAGTCTGGTGTCATCTGGACTCATCAGAACTCCGATAATATCTACAGAGCCATTTACTTAATGGACCACATTAATCAGAGATCCATCCTGACAGCCTTAATCAGCTTAGATGCTGACAAGGGCTTTGACCGGGCCTCGTGATCCTGTTTGTGGAACACCCTTGTACACTTTGGTATCCTGGAAAATTTTATACGATGGCTTCAGAATATTTATGTGGCACCCTGGACGTTATTTCATGTTAATGGACATATTTCTGCCTCATTTCCCTTGTCATAGGTGACTCGTCAGGGATGCCCTCTTTCCCCATTACTTTTCGCATTATATATCAAGCCTTTCATGGTGGTTATTCGGGAACATGAGGGTGTGGAGGGAATTCTGTTGGGAGGGCAAACCTTTAAGATTTCCCTTTACGCAGACAACATTTTACTAACAGTTTTAGATCCTGAGAAATCCATCCCTGAAATTCTGCAGGTTTTCCAGAGATTTGCAGGACTCTCAGGACACGTGATAAATGTACAAAAGAAGGAGCTGCTGGTGCTCGACTTCTCTCCATTGCCAGCACTAAAACAGGTATTTTTTTCATCCCATTGGAGATGCACTAAAATGAAGTACTTAGGGGTCCAGCTACCCCAGAATTTGGTACATCTGAAACTGATAAATGATGAGCCTTTGACACAGGTGATGGAGAAGGATTTGAGTAAATGGATTCACCTCCAATTATCTTTTCTTTGTAGAATTGATGCCATCCGCATGACAATTTTACCTGGTCACCGCCCTTGAGTATGCTGGTCACTGCTCCAGTTGCCGGTGGACAGAGGAGGCTTAAACCTCCCCAATTTCAAGGAGTACCATAATGAGGTTGTCATAAAAATGGTGTTGCAATGGCTTAACCCCTCCTATGTAACTTCATGGAAACATATTAAGATTGTACTAAATAATTTGAATGTTTTCGGACGGAAAGTGTTTGCACCACTAACCTTCTCCCCAGATTTTAATATTTGTGTATTCAGAACACATGACATATTTCAATGCTGGTACAGAATCTGGACACTCCCCGCTTTGACACTTATTTTTTATTATGTATGCCTGTTGATGTTTGAAGCAGATGTTTTGCCAGCATGCCAGGATCAGACCTTCCATAGATGGCACCAGTAGGGATTTTCATACATATTTCAATTTCTAGACACACACTGCATGGTCACTTTTACCTAATTACAGGCTTCATATAGACTGGCCAGTCAGGAACACTTCCGATACTTTCAAGTTCAGACCTTTTTACTGCAAAAGGGCCCTCTATGGTGTATACTCCCCTCTCCACTCCCCCAACTTTTGAAGTTAACTGTAGACAGATTAGAGAGCCGGACATACACCCATTTAATTGGACTGGCAAATAAGGCTCCCAGAGATAACTGTAGTGAGACAACGCACTCGACACCGATGACCTGGAATACGGAACTTACCACAAATGTAATATATGAGAAGTGGCTAGAGTCTATACCACCTTCTATGAGAATGTCTCATGTCTCATATTGGTGGGCGTTCATATGGAAATGTTGTAACTGTTTTTTTAATACCCCAGAAAAACTCATAAAATGTCTCCCAAGTTCAGATGGGGCTTGTTGGAGGTCCTGTGGGGAACTCTCACACGCGGGATATATTTTCTGGTACTGTCCAATGCTCTGCTCGTTCTGGAGGGAACTGGAGATTCAGTTGTCACAGTTGATGGGACTGGAGATAACCCTAACTCCCGAACTGGTCCTTCTATATATAGCTTCCAACGGGTCCCTCCGTCCCACAAGAAGTATGCTATACTTGTATTCAATTGCCGCTTAAAAAGCCATGCTATGGCATAAGTTCACTGCTCCAATGATTACCTAGTGGCATGAAATTATGAATGAAGTTTATTATTTAGAACAATTAACTGCACAGTGCAGGGGTCGGGGAGCTCATTTTGAGCTCAGTTGGAGAGCTTGGGTATTTTATATTTCTCAGGAGAGTACACTTTTGTCCCATAAAAGTTGAACTATTGGGAATTTGAGGTGGACTGTGTGGAGCGGGGATACTGTTCTGGTAAGTTAAGAGTGCCCTGGGACAGACCGGGTTATTTGAGTGGGGAATTTATGATGTCATACTAAGGGTAGTAAGTTAGTTTGAGATTAGTACTTACTTGCTCTCTGGTTTCATTATTTCAGTTGTGGGTTTTATGGGTAAATAGTTTCTGAATGAAGTATAATTCTGGATGACTGCATTTATATATGTTTTTATAGTTTATTTTAACATACTCCAGTTTATCTGTTGATTCTGTATTATATGAATGTGATGTGCTCTGTACCTTTTAAATAAAAAAGTAAAAAAAAAATCTTGGATCTTCATCAGGATAAAAGTTAAAGATAAGTCGGCCTTCCTCCCTCTTAACAACTTCTGCATAAAACAAGAGGTTGTTGAGTTAGGAAGAGCTTGGGAAACAGAAAATTATTATTTTGGAATGAAAATATTTAAATCTGTGACCAGGTCTATCAATAAAAATGTATCACTTCTTAAAACCTTTGTACAGAATAATCTTACTACGTGGAATACTCTACTGTTAGGGCTTTGGGGCTGGTCGGACTCTGAAAATTATAATTTTACATAAATGCCTCAACACCTCCTTGATGCTGCCCTTCAATGTTAATAAAAATGGTTCCTGAGTCTACAGAGTTTAATCTCAGATTTCTTGTGGGCTCACAAGAGATGCAGAATGGCTTTTCATAGGTTATCTAAATCCAAAGACTTGGGGGGATTTAAAGCACCTGACCTCTACTACTACTTTCCTGATTGTAGGATGACTTAATTAGCAAAGTAGTTTATAATATCCAAGAGGATGCCATTACTAACCCAGAGCAGCTTGAAATGGAACTAGAACTAACTAGAGGCACTACAGTGCATTTAGGATCCCTACTGTTTGCTAAACCTGCCACGCCCATTAGGAATAAAATTGTGGCCGATAGCCTCTTTGTCCTTAGAAGGTGGTCCACTCTGCTAGACCTGAACTTAAGTAAATCCAAGCTTCAACCCCTTTTCCATAACTAGAATCTTACTGTTAATGGCCGGGTATTCGAGAGCTTTAAATGGGAAATGAACGGAATAACTAAAATTAAAGATATATTACAGGAAAGAACATTCATTATTTTTAATGTCTTGGTAAAAGATAAAGATATACAACCAGAAAATGCAGACATATTGAACTGTATAGTCAAAGGTTTCCAGGACCTTGTCCTCACTGTGGAGTCTTTTTTAGACACCAATACCAACTCTCAAAGCTTCCTAGCATGTATTCAAGCAAGGCCGAAAATATCAAGCTTCTATACGTCTTGCATTTCTACAAAACCCTGACCACCTGTTAGTTGCACACTGGCTCCACTTCAAGCGTTCACTGTCCTCTACCCTCAGCTGTTAATATGTAGTAAATTCTAATCCTACTGTTTGGATGTGCTTACCTGCTGTACCTGTATAAATCTCTATTGTATACCTCTCCACTGCCCCCTTCCCCCAGCACGCATCTGGAATCGAGCAGTATTGCGCTCAGTATGCCTTCCTGGTACAAGTTTTAAATAAATAAATAAATAAATAATCTACTTTTGGCTTGCATAAATGGTCCTGATTTATGGTGTGTGAGGTGATGGGCAAATATGCTTGGTATAGAAACTAATAATTGGAATTAGAACAGGATCTGGCTAAATTAATTTAAAACATTTAAGTCTGTCAATGTGAAACTATTTCAGTTTAAAACTATCCATAATCTATACTACACCCCACTTCAAATGAATAAGACAGGTTTGAGATCTTCTTTTAGCTGCTTGAAATGTGGAATTGCTAATTGCAATTTGGTTGTTCATATGTTCTGAGCATGCCCTAAAATAAGAATGTTATGGGATAATATTAAAAAGGTCTAACAACTTAATGGTCTGCACCACATAATTTGGTACTTTATCTCTGCGACATGCAATCTGGGTACCTGTGGTAAAATGTTCTTGTCTTATTTACAAGTAGAAGGGATCGAAATTTGAACCAAGCATATTCCTTCCACTTCCCGATGTCGGAAGCAGCCTAAGATCTGCCTCTGCACTCAGGCACGTAATGACGTGTGGCCAGGGAGAGTGAGGGGGTGCACTCCATGAAAATCTATGGGAGGATGTTTTAACATTGTTTTTATATATAACAATGGTCATTTGGTGATTAATCAAGGACACTGGTAAACTAACAAGGGGTAGTTTGAATTAACTGGAGGTAGATCTGGAGGCCACTCCAGAAGTTCTAGTGTGTGGCCTTCCTCTATGAACTGCAGGACCTATGCATCTGTGGTGATCTACCTCCACCTTTCCAGGTGAAAGAAGATGCGACCCCTACAACCACCTCCTGCAGTGCTGGAGGGTGGTGGTCTGGCAGGGTCATGCTGAAGTACGGCCAGCAGCCAAGGCCACACCTCCATCTTTAGGGGCCTTCCTGGCTGTCAGGTACCCAGCATGGGTTTGTGGGAAGTCTGACAAAAAGGCACCCTCTGCCCACCTCTTGGCTGTGTACTAAAGGGAGTGGACTGACAGCAGGGTTCTCTCTGAGGTTTGCAGCTCAGAGGGATGTCCTGGACATCCACCCTAAAGAGCTTGTAGCCTCTGAAGGGGGCAATCAAGATGGACTGTTCAATGTCAGTAGCAAAACCGGACACCCTGAGCCAAGAATGTCTTCTGAGACAGATGCAAACCACAGTTGCTCTAGCAGAGACATCTGCAATGTCATAGGCAGCTCTCAAGAGGTGCTTGCCCACATGTGCCTCACACTGGGGGGGGGTTAAGAAACTCCTGTCTCTGGGGACCCTCTGGGAGGGCCTGAGCCACAGCTTTGAGCTTCTTCCAGAGGGTGTTCTGAAATATGACCATATGGGAAATGTAATTAATCCTGATGACCAATGTGGAAGAGGCACAGGTCCTCTTGCCCATATGATTGAGCTTTCTGAACTCCTTATCTTGGGGGAGAGAGATGAATTGCTGATGTCTCTTGGATCTATCATGGGCAGCATTATATCACTACTGAATCTGCCCTTGGTTGTTCTGCGATAAAAGGCATCCCTGAGGGAGCCTAGTACAATTTTTATGCCTTTCTGGGCATCTCAGGGATTGTATTTGGCCCGTACCAAGCAATCACAGTGGCATCCTCAAATGCAGCCAGCAGAAGAAAAAGGAAAAGATCCAAGGGGGAGACTCTGGCAATTCCAGGTATTCTGTTAAGATTTCTCTGGGTGACATCCTGGTAATCAGCGTCAAATCCCATTGTGACTTGTAGCTGCCTCATCACAGAGCTGAAGGATGGGTCATCAGGGGGGACCTTGGGGTATACTTGGAGGAGTCCTCACCCCCTTAAGAAATGGTGGAGACCAAGATAGAGGGGCATCTAGCCCAGTCTTCCTCCTCCTCGACAGGGAAGAAGAGGTCAAGATAGTACTCCTCCTCGGCCCCCCTGCTCCGAAATGGGCACAGATGATGTTGACGACTGTGGGTGTGTAGGGCATGATGACGTGAGGGATTGCAACATGGGGGCAGGCCTAACAGACCCCAGCACTGATGGGCCAGAGAAGGGGCAAGGTGGTCCATGAACTCCCATAAGGAGGAGAGTATAGTCTGGACGTTGATGGTCAGCGGCATTGCTGGAGTGCCTTGTGGCACCAACAGGGGGGATGATTCCTAGGTGTCAGCAGCACAGCCTGGGGTGTCGATGGAAGAGGCTATGGCCATGGTGGAGGCTGGGTCCCCAACACTGATGAAGTGGCCCAAGTAGGCAATGGGTGAGGCAGAAAGCCCGATGTTAAAGGGCCTGCACTGGCTGATGTAAAGTCAGTGGAAACCCCTGCTTGGAGCCACCGGGCAAGAGGCAGCTGGAATGGTCAGGGATCATGAGGCATCGATGGGGGAGGCTGGAGTCCTGGCATTGAAAAAATGGACAGAGGTATTAACAGGAGAGTCAAAAATCCCAGTGTCGACGAACCAGCGCAGGCCAAAGTAGGTCCGGCAAAGAGTCCTGTCTGTTGTTCCTGAACAATGAAGGGTCTTAACAACATGAGTTGTAGCATCAGTAGTGGCGTAAATTGGCCCAATGCTGATGAGCCGTCACCGGAAGAGCCAATGGGAAGCACTGCCAAGGCTGACGCTGAGGAAGAGAGGGTGTGGGCAGCAGTGGGGTTTGCCGCTGAGGTGGTCAACGACCCCTCTCCAGTTGTCGAACGACATGGCAACCTACAGCATACTGGGGAGGATTTCTCCTTTTTTTGCTTCCTCTTCTGGTGCTTGTGTCTGCCAGATGATTTGTCCCAGGCCTTGGAGGAATGGAAGCCTGTGGACGTAGCTGGTGAGGTGAAGGAACATCTGGCCTGGAGATCCTTCTCTATTTGGGTGACCTTCTGTTTCAGAAGGAAGATTTCTAAGGCCTTCTCATGATGCTGCTGGGTAGCCTGGTTGAATCTGTAGCAGACCTGGCAGGCCATAACATTGTGGTCCATGCCAAGACAGTGTACGCTGGTGTCGTGGTCATCCTTATCGAAGATCTTCTTACTGCAACCACAGTAACGGAAGAGTTTCTGGATGTCGGTCAGCATAAACGAAGAAACTGAAGATGTTGGCGGTCAACTGAAGCTGCAGTGTCCCCATGGAGTCTGATGCGTAATGCTAGACTGTGGGAAAAGAACTCAGCCGGGCGCAGGTCCGCCCATGTTTATATAAGGTGGGCATTGGCATTTTACATTGTTGTGGGCAGCCCCAACTAGACTGCTAGCTAATAGGTTTCCATGTGGTCCCAGTGCCTGGTAGCTATAGCTCCATAAGTGTGGCCTGATGCAAGAGATACTCTTGATGAAGATCTGGAGTTATTATCTATGTCTACGCTGATTTCTGTAAGTGCTGTTCTTTTTCACACACTATGAGTATGTTTCTTTAAATGTTCAGAATAAATTAAAGCAGATCAGCTCTGTAGCTCCACTCCTTAACAAGTGTCATGCCTTATGACGTGAAGCGCTAGGTTATTCATGCTGAGGTTCTTTATTGCTGAATAAAATACTGGATGGCTTTTTCACAAACTACTGAGTGAATGAGCTGATTTATTTTCATTTTTTTGCATGAGTGCTGGTGTTTGTGTTTTCCCAACCATCATGGTGGCCTACAGCTGAGGCGATCTGCCCAGGACAGTCTGGGACTATTAGGATCATCTGCACCTTTCACTTCCAGGCATGACAACCCTGTGGATCAAGGGAAAGGGAGGGAAGGTATACAAAAAGTCTAGAGTCCAGGGCCTTGCAAAGACTTCCCAAAAAGTGTCCTGAACCATGGGGGGTGGGCACAAAACAGCCTCAGCCTTCTACTCTCCAAGAAGGCAAACACTTCCATTAGAGGAGTGCTCCACTGGAAGAACATGTGGTCTACCACCTCCTGACTCAGGTACCACTCGTTCAACGTTTCTCCAACCTGGCTGAGAGGGTCTGCCAGCTGATTGCACACTCTGTGACGTGGATCACCAGGAGATCTGCAACCAGGCTGCGCACAAGGGTCCAGGTAAGGAGAATCTTCTGACACAAGAGAAAGGAGTACATTCTGCCCTGCCTGTTCAGGCAGAACAGGAGCAAACTTCATCAGATCCAGGAGCACTGCATGGAGTTCCAGCAGGTTGATACGGTGACAGGCTCCCGGGGTGACCAGAACCCATGGGATCTGTGGTCTCTTAGGTGTGTTTCCTACCCCACCAGAGACACGTCCATCGCAAGCTTGACGGATGGCTCTGAGTGGACAAACAGGATTCCTTTCTCTAGATGTTGCAGGTTCAGCCACCACTAGATGGTCTCCCTCATCGACTAAGTCACTGTGACTGACTGGTTCAAGTAACATAAGCTGGGATCACTGATGGCCCAAGTCCCACTGCAGGTGAAGCATCTGCCAGTGAGCCCATCAGAACACACTGGTTGCCATGCACTTCAGCAGCCACAGGAAGTCCCAGGCAGAGCGTGAGAACCCAATCTGAAATGATTGGGAAAAAGAGAAAGATCCAGGGCCTGGTCTGCAGGGAAGCAGGATCTGGCATGGAGGGAGTTTAGTTCTCCTCCAATGAACTTGATTACCTGCAAGGGGAACAGTTTGGACTTGGCCAGGCAGACTAGGAGGCCCAAGTCTTGTCAGCTCTGAACAGCCAGATCTCTAGACCTCTCTACTGCCTCTCTGGATAACCCCACTATCAGCCAGTCCTCAAGACAGGTATATATTCTGACACCATTGCACCACAGGAAGGCCGCCACCACTGCCATGGACTTGGTAAAGACCCTGGGTGCAGATAAGAAGCCAAAAGGAATGACCTGGAACTGGTACAGTATCCCCTCTGCACGGAACTGAAAGTACTGGCAACGGGATAGACAGACTGGGATGTAGAAGACTGTGTCATGGAGATACAGGGAGCAGGGCCACATGCCCTGCTCCAGAGTTGGTAAGATCTGATTTAGAATGACCATCTGGAACTTGTGCTTCTGCATGAACTGGTTCAAATCGTGCAGATCCAGTATGGCGCCAACCCCGCATATGTTTCAGGACTAGAAAGTACCTGGACACATATCTCTGACTGGCCAAGGCTCCTTGGACACAGGCTATTGACCCTCATTCTAACAGCTGAGCAATGTCTGCCCAAAGGGAGGACAGTGTGTCCTACGACACCCTGAACTCCTGAGAAGCGTGGAGTTGATATGGTGGGAAAGCCTTATAATCCAAAGGCAACCCTTAGCCCACCACTACTACAACCCACTTGTCCAATGTAATGGTGGATCACTGTGGCAAGAATTGGCACAACTGACCCCCCAACCTCAAGCTGAGCCAGGGATTGAATGGGTAGGGGAATGATGCCCCAAATCCTATCACTGCGCAGTCAAGTAGGGAGTTCTGGCAGCAGGGTCTGCTGGAGCACCACTATCTCTGCACACCCCTCCCCCCCTTTTCACTGGCCACTGAATTTGAGCTTCTGATGTCAGTGCTGATACTACCTCTGCGGAGCTGCTGCTGAGGCTGCTGTGGCTGAAAGGGCCAATACTGGAAGGCCTTCTCTTTAGACTTTGGGCCTTCTGGGACAATGTCACAGAATCAAGGGTGGCATTGCACTTCTCGATCCGTGTGAGATTCCCCACCCCCTCAGGACAAAGCGGTTAATGGCCAAGAAGGGGACACTGGCCAACTTGTGCTGGGTATCCACTGTAAAGGTAGAAAGCCTCAGCCAGGCACATGACGGCTGTTGTTGGCATGGCATGGGCACAGTAGTTGCCCATCTCCAAAGCTATATGGAGCTGGTGTAAATCCAGTGACAGATGCTGGTCCCTGATTAACTTCACTAAAAGCTGCTTGTTGGCAGGAGATGAGAAAGAAGGTCATCCAATGTTCCCAGCAGGGAGTGACCAAAATTAGCCATCATGACCACATAGATGACATGAAAGAGACCCAGCTATGCAGTAGCGTATACTTTTTTTGCTGCATGGGCAGTTTTTGAACTCTTTGTCTGGAGGCCTCTCCATGTCCCCTTGGTAACCCAATTTATAGAAGGCCAAGTCTGAAACCAGGCCCCTTCCCCTCCAGCTGAGGGTTGGTTGAGAACCCCGAAAGGGAACCTATAGGGCCACATACTTGTGGACCATACGACTGAAAGGTGCCAGGTAGGATGCTGGTTGCTGCCTAAGCTCCAGGGCCTGTCCCATCTGGGCAGCTTAGATTCAGTGCAAAGACACGCAAAGTAATGCACCTGGGAAACAAAAACCCAGGGGAAGGGTACACAATGGGGGAGGGTACTAACAACAACAACAAAAATGGAAAGGAACCTGAGGGTAATCATATCAGATGGCCTAATGGAAGGCAAGCAAAGTGAGAAGGCAGTAAGAAGGACTTGGGGGATACCGGGATGCACAGGGAGAGGCATCACCAGTAGAAAACAGGAAGTTGTTATCTTTCTGTACAGACAGTTGGTGAGACCCCATCTGGAGAACTGCGTGCAGTTCTGGAGACCCTATCTCCACAAAGACATAGACAAAATGGAGTCAGGAGGACAACTAAAATGGTGCAGGGTCTGCACCAGAAGCCATAAGAAGAGCGGCTAAAGGAGCTTAATATGTATACCCTTAAGGAAAAGGGGGGGGGGGCGTGATAGAAACTTTCAAGTACCTCAAGGGAATCAACAAATTCCAAGAGGGTAGCATCTTTCAAAAAAAGAGATGTGCAAGAATAAGGAGGCACAATTTGAAGATAGAGGGGAGATGACTCAGGCACAACACGAAGAAGTATTTTTTCACAGAGATTGTGGTGGGAGCATGGACTGGCCTTGCTGAGGAGGTTGTGGGGTCAAAACCAGTGCTGGAATTCAATAATGCAAGGGACAGACATAAGACAATTCTAGTAGGGGTAGGAGGAAGCAGGCTGTTGGTTAACTAGGATTTAAAGCTTATTCAATAGGTAGGGAAATCGGCAGACTGGGTGGGCCAAGCGGTCCTTAATTGCCATCAAAGTCTATGTTTCTGTGGCCTCAGCCATGGGAAAGACAACCCCAAGGAATCATCATTGCCCAGAATATTAGTGAAGGAGTATTTAGGCCACTTCTAAACTAGTTCCAAGGGCACAATCCTGGACTCTGACATAAGTCAGAGCAGAGCTCCAAAAGACACTGTCCTACTGTCAGCAGTCACCTCTTTGACTGAATCTTGGTTGAAATTTTAGTCCTGGTCAAACCCATGGATGACTCACCTTTGGAGTTGCTGGAGTATTCTTTAAAAACCGCCCTCGACCGTTTGCCACTGTGGATCACCCTAGTATCCTAAGACTAGGCAATTTACACAGAGTGGCAGCCTGGCAAGTCAGCAGCAGCACTGAAATCCTTGATTGGAGCACCAAACAGGGGTTGCAGTGGAGGTGACGCCACCCAAAGAGGTGAAGAAGCAGATACAGGGTACATCTGTGAGATGTGGACCGGCATTCGAATGATCAGTGTATGTCGAAGGACTGAAGGTCCAGGGGGAAGACTCTTACCTTTCCCAGCAATAGCCCACTGTTGGCAGAGGAGCTCCTTGTACTATCAGCACATTCTGCATCAATGCCTCTCCTTGGATGAGGAGGTCAAGAAGCATCAATGGCAGTGCTTCCAAGTCAAGCAGGACTGACAGTGCGAGCAGCACCTTAACCTCAACTGTTAACCCGAAGATCAACATTGACAGGCAGCTCCAGTGGGTTGTGGTAGACCACATGCCTTGACATACTGATACAGCAAGAGGAAGGGTTCAGCACTCAGTCATCACTTGCAAAGAACAGCTCAAGTTTTATCCTTTAAAGTACTGGGAGCATTTTAATGCATATCCACATAAGTGCAAAACATGCATAGTGCAAGTCCACACAAAAAGAGGGCCCACTAGAGCCCCAGTGTTCGTTGCCCAAATGCTCCTGGCGCTCTGTCAAAATACTGAACATGAGAGGCTTTGGAGGCTGGACCAATGGTGGAGTCCACTCCTGATGCAAGACAATTGGGGACACTAACTGGGCCATGTCCTCCTGAGTGAGGACTGTAAGCACTGGGGATCTGGGACAGCAACTCCTCATTGATTTCCTAACAAAGCCAGTCAACAAGCATGAGAATAATCTCTACTGGCTGCTCGACTGGAGTCAGAGTCACCGTGGAGGCCTCGATCTTACCCTCAACTGAAGGAAGCTCAACCAAGGCCAAACAGCCAGGGAAGCTGAGCGAGTGGGAACAGCATGATCTTTTCTGGTGTTACTACCTGTGATAATAGTGTCTGTGTTTCCTGCTGCAGTGAAAAGGGCTCCCACAAAAGGTCTGGAGGGCCAGACACAGCTCACCTAATTCTACAGACAATGATCCTCTGACAATGGCCCCAGCCAGGAACAGAACTAAGACCAATGAGGAACTCATCGTAACCATCACCACTTGCTCTTCAATGGCTGCTAGCTGTGCAGTTGACCCAGCAGCCACCAGTTTTTTTTTGCAGCCTTTTGGTCAACCAAGTGCTAGTTGAACCTTCCTGTCCTCAATGGATGAGGGAAGCATGGTCTGGCACAAGGAGCATCCTGTGATGTTGTGCGGCTTGCCAAGGCAGTAAAGGCATGTCTTGTGCGGATCCATGGCTAACATTTTCTGCCTGCATCAGGTGCAGAATTTAAACCGAGGTTTCTTGCTCTCCATCCCAAGCTGCAATCGCAAAATGCAGCTGAAAGGAAAACAGAGTACTTTGAACTGCAGTCCTCCTGTGGTGAAGAGGGCAAGGTGCGCACCCCTATTTGGCAAAAAGAGACTGAAGGACTGAGGCCCCAATCACAGTATTTTGATGACTGAGCCTATTGATGCTGTAGTTGGTGATGAACATGTATGCTTTTGAGCAGGTAGCAGCCTCCTTAATCACAGTGTGCCTGGAAGCATCCACAGAAGCAGGGGAACACCTGGTGGAATTAGCCTTCAACCCCTTAGGCAGCTCCTTACCAAACAACATGTAATACAGATCAATTCAGGATGTGATCCACTTGCCAGTCAGCTGTTTAACTGTTGGTCTGCCAGAGGCAACTTCAGCACAAGTAACACGCAGCTCACTCACCCATCCGGCTGAAGTGATAGTCACCAGGAAGGCAGTCTTTTACCACAAGTGCGAAATATCACACTTGTGCGTTGACGCAGATGGTTTATCCATCAGCATTGAAGGCAGCAGCATTAGGCCCTATAGAGTCAGTAGTTCATGCATCGGAGGGGAAAAGTGATCCAGGCCTTTGAAAAAGCACCCAACCACTTTTTCCTGCACCACTGTCGGCAAACTGGCCCACAGCAGGTATGCAGAGATGGAAGTCAGATGCACCTTGAAGGCTGTGGCTGATAGCACTGACTGAGGCAGGGACTTAAGGAAGTTAAGGGTCTGTGCCATTGGGCTAGGAAGGGGATCAAAATCATTGCCCACACACCAAAGTGAGAAACCCGTTCACTAAAATACATATGTTTTTTGAGCTGACTCCTTACAGAATGCCTCCATTACATGGAGAACATCTTCTAAAAGGCCCAAGGCCTGGAACTCTAGCAGCTCAGGTACCAGGCGGAGAGATGCAGGGACTTAAGGTCCAGGTGCCAGACCATTCCCACTGTCTTGGCAGCAGGTCAAGGTGCAGTAAAAGTCACCACTGGGTGACCAAAGTGAACAGTTTTATATTTACTGTAACAGTAGAACTTCGAGAGAATCTCATCTCTTAGGCTACACCTTTGGAACTATACCTGAGTCAGCGCTAGAAGCCCACAAAAACTTCTATGCTGTGGGCCACCCACAACAACATCATGCGTCAGCATCTACATAAAAGTGGGTGGCCCAGCTCTCCTCAGTTCCCCGCCAAAGAATATGCTCGGAGGACTCTCTTCTTGGGAAAGCAGATTATACAAGTGCCTCTGATATTAGGCAGACATGGGCACTGGAGAAACCGGCCAAAAAAATTCTCAAGACAGAATTGGATGCCACATTCCCCTGCAGCTGATAAAAGGGTGAAGGAGGAAGGGCTGGCACGGCCTAAGGTAAGAGATTCTCTTGAAGATCTACTGTTACGGTGAGTATGTAACTGCTCTTTCTTTTTCAAGGCTATCTCTTCCCTCAGGCCACACCTTTGGAATGAGTCCCAAGCAGTCCCAAAAGCTAACTGGGAGGTTGGTGCAGTCTGTTCACAACAGCAGGCCCTGTAGAACAGTTAGGCTGAAGCCTGCATGTCTACAAGAAACAGTGGTCAAACTGTAATGTTTAGTACAGGTGTGGACAGTACGCCCAGTGGCTGCAGCACAGATGTAATCAGCAGAGACATTTCGGAATCAAGCAACAGACGTGGCAATGCCCCTTGTGGAATGACCACGAATCGTACCAGGAAGTTCCTTACCATAATTCTGTAACAGAACATAATACAATGTGCTAGCCAGTTGGACAAGCACACTTTTGAAGCAGATGTACACTGTTTCCCAGGAGCGAACAAAACAAAAAGCTGAGAGAACTTTCTGCAGCCCTTGGTGCATGCAAAACAGTATCTCAGGATTCTATGTACATTCAAAGTGTAGAAAAATGCTTCACCTTGATTGCCATGCCCAGGATAATAAACTGGAAGGTGGATGGTTTGGTTTAGTGTGAACTCAGACACCGCCTCTGGGAAGAACTTAGGATCAGTACACAAAGACACCATGTCTTTATGGAAAATCAAATAAGGAGGCTCACAGATTACAGCCTGTAGTTCTAAAATCCTTCGAACTGAAGTGACTGCAACTAAAAATAATGCTTTCCATGAAAGAAAGCATAAGTCACAAATCACGGATGGCTTAAAAGAAGCCAAAGTAATTTTTTCAAGCACATAACTTGAGGTCCCACAGGGGGGACCAGATTGAGAATGGGAGGTTTCATATGCACAATACCTCTCGAAAAGGTATGGGAGACCTCCAACTGATATACTATATGTCCATCAACGCATGTATAGAAAGTTGATATATCTGCCAAATGAATACTACAGACTGAAGTCTGACAGTGACAGCAAGCAGTCTGTATTTTTGGAACGGCCAACAAAGTGAAATGCTTCCACTTCAAAGAGTATGTATGTCTGGTGGAAGACTTTCTGACTGCAACCAGTATATCATCTACTTTTGGTGACACCCCAAACCATGTCATAGCTATGTCATCAGGAGCCATTCATGTAGGTGCAGGGCCTTCAGGTCCTGATGGACCAGGGCCCCCTTGTCCTGTGACAACTGGCCTCTGCACAGAGGCAAGGGTACCAGAGGCTCCATTGCTAGTTGCTTCAGCAGTGGATACCATATTTGTCAAGGCCACAGATGTGTAATGAGGATGAGAGTTGCACCCTCCATCTTTAGTTTCAGTAACACTCTCTGTATTAATGGAATGGGAGAGAATGCATACAGAAACCTCCCTTTCCAAGAGAGGGACAACATGCCTCACCAAAAAACTCCAGGCCCTGAAGCAAGTGAGCAGAAAAGCCGCACTTTTGCTTTGAATGGAGATGTGGAAAGATCCAACTCTGGATGACCCCACCCTGAGATGAACTCTCCTACCACTGAAGTTAACAGTTTCAATTTGTGTATCTTGGACTGTGACCTGCTTAGTTTGCTGGATGAGACGTTTTGTACACCTGAGAGATACATGGCTGATAACTCCAGGCTGTGTTCTAGCACCCAGTATCACACTCTCAGTGCTTTTTGACAAAATGGATAGGAATGAGTCCCCCGTTGTTTGTTTAAGTAATGCATAACACTGACATTTTCCATCTGTACTAGCAGATGACTTGGAGTCAGATGCTCCTGGAAAGCCAGGAGACTGCAAAGAACAGCTCTCATCTCCGGGACATTTATGTGCAATTTGGCTTCCACCAGGGTCCTAGACCCTTGGATTTGATAAGGGCTCAGATTACTCCCCCTCCACATCATGATGCATCAAAGGTGAGAATCTGAGTCAGAGTTGGGATTAAGAATGGAATGCCCCTCAACAGGCTGCTGCATATCTCTATCTCTCACTCTCTGTCTCCCTCTCTCTCTCAAGTCCTCCCGCACATGTTATACCTCTCTTTCCTCTCTCTCTCTTCTCCCTCATAGAAACACAGACTTTGATGGCAGATGAGGACCACTTGGCCCACCCAGTCTGCCCATTTCCCTACCTATTGGATAAGCTGCAGATTCTAGTTAACCAGCAGCCTACTTCCTGCAACCCCCCACTATAATTGCCTTATGTCTGTCCCATGCATGTTTGAATTCCCACTGTTTTAGACCCCACAGCCTCTCCAGGAAGGCGGTTCCATGCGCCCACCATTCTCTCCGTGAAAAGAATTTCCTCACATTACCCTGAGCCGTCCCCTCTAACTTTAAATTGTGCCCTTGTTCTTACACATCTCTTTTTCTGAAAGATGCTACCCTCCTGGACTTTGTTGATTCCCTTGAGGTACTTAAAAGTTTCGATCATGTCCCCCCGTCCCTCCTTTCATCAAGGGTATACATATTAAGCTCTCTCAGTCTCTCTTCATATGGGTTCTGATGTAGACCCTGCACCATTTTAGCTGCCCTCCTCCGGACTGCTTCCATCCTGTCTATGTCCTTGCGTAGATGAGGTCTCCAAAACTGCACGCAGTACTCCAGATGGGGTCTCACCAACTGTCTGTATAGAGGCATAACCACTTCCCTTTTTCTACTTGTATTGCCCCTCCCTATGCATCCCAGTATCCCCCTGGCTCTCCTTACTGACTTCTCACATTGCTTACCCACCTTTAGGTCATCTGATATGACTACACCCAGATCCCTTTCCATTATTGTTGTCGTTAGTACCTCCCCAGCTATTGTGTACTCTTCTCCTGGATTTTTATTTCCCAGGTGCATTACTTTGCACTTCTTTGCACTGAATCTAGTTGCCATATGTCTGACCATTCCTCCAACCTTGCCAAGTCCCTTCTCATCCTTTCTAACCCCCTTGTGTACCAACTCTGTTACAGATCTTTGTGTCATCGGCAAAAAGGCATACCTTTCCTTTCAGACCCTCTGCAATGTCACCTATAAAGACGTTAAAGAGGACTGGACCCAGTACTGAGCCCTGAGGTACTCCATTAGTAACCCCCTTTCTTGGAATGTGTTCCATTCACTATTACCTTCTGTGTCCTGTTTTGCAGCCAGTTTGCTACCCAGGCTACCACCCTGGGACCCACTCCCAGGCTGGCTAACTTGATTATTAATCTTTTGTGCGGGACTGTGTCAAATGCCTTGCTAAAGTCTAAGTAGGCCATATCCACAGCCCCTCCCTGGTCTACTACTTTGGTCACCCAGTCAAAAAAATCGATTAGATTTGTCTGACATGACCTTCCCCTCTCTCTCTCGTAACCAGGTAAGACCCACTAGACCCAAGGCCAGTTTTCAGGGGTGACCCAGGAGCACTGGGGAGGCTAAGTGACTTGCTTAGGATCACACAGTATACGAGTGAGGGTTGTGGGAATCAAAAACAGGTCTGCTGGATGTGTCAAGCTCATTCTCATCTCATTACTATCACCAAAGCTATACCACCAGCCCCATCCACATCAGTGTTTTAGCTGGTCCATGTTATCCACCAACTGTTCCCACTGCACCCTCAGTGATCATTGTGATATTCGCAAATGTAAGCAAGCCAGTGGGACAGTCACAATGGCTGCTGCTATGAGTCTCAGCAAGCACAGAAAAGTCCTACCTGGGACATAATGACAGCTGTACACCAGCTGCGCTTCAGCCACGAGAAATTCTACCCTGTCCAGGGGTAGAAACACTCTGCCCTGTGCTGTGTCCAGGACTGCACCTATATACAGCAGCCTCTGGCAAGGGCACAGTAATGAATTTGGTACATTCACTGTAACCCCTAGGTTTTCGAACAACTGTCTTATGAGGGCCTTGTTCAATATACAGACCTTCCCTGTGAAGGGCTGCTGCCACCTCAGCTAAACACCTGGTAAAGACCCGAGGCAAAGAAGACAAACCAAAAGGCAATACTCTGAACTGGAAATGCTCCCCTACTAGGATAAATCTCAAATACTTTCTGTGATGCTGTCTGATCTTGATACGAAGGTAGGCATTCTTCATGTCCAGAGAGCAAATCCAGTCCCCTGTTTGCAACAGAAGAATAAGATTTTGCAGGGAGACCATACAAAACTTCTTCTAGTCTATGCAGAAGTTTAGGTCTCACAGGTCTAGCACATGCGTGAGACCACCTTTTCATATGGAGACCAGAAAGTATCAAGGGTAGACCCCATTGCCTTTCTGGTGTGAAGGCACAGGTTCTATGGCATGTTTGGTCAGCAAAGCTTGTACTACTTCTTTCAGCAGGGACAGAGGTCCCGGAGGGGGAGGGGGGAGCTGAAAGAGGCGGAGGATGCTCTGGAGGGGTTTCTAGCATGTCACTTTTCAATTATTTCCAGGGCCCACTCATCTGTAGTAATCGCCCTCCATTATGTTAGATGAAGGGAGAAGTGACTCCCTATCACCACCACCTCCTCCTGCATGTGAAGTGGTTTGGGTGAGTCCTGCATAAGTGATGCTGAGCCAGTGGGGGCAGCACCACTAGCCTTGGAGGGTTTGGACTGAGCTCCTAGGGGAAGGGGAGGTTGCAAGACTCCACCTCCTTTCCCTCAGCCCTGCTGATGGTAGGCATGACAGCCACCTTTGGCAGCAGGCTGGTGAAAGGATCCTTTACCTCAGCCAGGTGCAGGGTACAAGGATTTAACTAACCTCAAAGTCATTTTTGAGGTCTGATGGCCTCTTAAAGCATGTTCCATATGACAGCAAAACAGTTTGGTGCCTCTGAAGATAGCATTCTGTTTGCTGCCAGCAGCTCTGAGACAAGAATACCTTTTCATGCAAATAATGGAGGCAGCTGCCCTGGTAGATGCATCTCACCTGAGCTTGGCACATGTTTGCCTACCTCAGCACCTGCATTCAGATTTTTAAGTAATTTATTCTTGACCATGCCTTTTGGGAGTGCCTGAGCTACAGATCTGGCAGCCTTCCAAAGGCTATTTTGATACTTTATTTATTTAGTTTTTGTTGACCGGGTAAGTGCACTAGACAAATCCTGCCTATTTTCAGGCACAACCCGGGGGAGGGGGATATAGATGAATGCCAACTGACCTTAAACCAGATTAAGCTATTGGTGGTATTTTTAGTGAATGAGGGGAAATTTGGCCAGGACACCGGGGAAATTCCCCTACTTCCTGTGAGCAGGGGGGACCCATTTTCTGGTGGGACCAAGATGGTGGAGGAGGAGACTGGAAGAGTGAGGTTGGTGGACGAAGAATCAGTGGAGCTGCTTGGAATGGATATTGCAACTGAAGTATCTGTCTCTGTAGATGCGGCGGCTGGGGAGCACCCGAGGGGTGGCCAGCTTATCGCCTGCGATACCATTTCTAATATAGAGTCGGGAGACATACTTGATTTACACCACAAAAAAGTGTTTAGAAGAGGAATTGGTTCGAATTAAACAGCAGATGGATGATTCGCTAGCACAGCGAGATGACAACCGTAAAAGAAAACGTTCAGAGGTTTCTCCACTATTGGACAACTCTTTTGGTCCTTTGAAGGTGTTGGCGACTGTAGAGCATGGTAATCCACTTCAAGACCAGGAAGAAAGGCTCCCACAATGCGACTGGAGCGAGGGTGATGACACCGGCTGGTCGCCGGAAAAAGCGCTCCTCTCAGCCGGATGGATGTCCCCTGCACAAGCAGTCTGGCAGCCAGACCCGGGTTGTTTACCGGTAGGATCAACAAATCCGTCGCCTTCCTCTACTATGATGGATTCAGGAGGGACATTTGCTGTTTCAGGTACTGTTGCCTGTGGGGTTTCGGAAAAACAACGGGGGGTGGGGGTAACTTTGGATTCTTCACAATCTGATCAGATGACTGTTTCACCAGAGGAACTGGAGGTGTCTGTTGCGGGCCCCCCCTCGCAACTTATGCAAGCCACTTCCATAAAACTATCGATTTGGCGAAATGTAGAAATGCAGTAAGGTAGCGTTATGTGGGACAGAAGGAGTCGACACCTAATCGTTTTCATGTGGGGAAAATCTTACTTAAACAGTCCATGGGGTTTTCCCCTTCAGAGGTTTATGCCTTAATCCATGCACCAGGAGATGTTAGTTGATTTTGATGTTAGTTTTCGTATGCCAGCTTTGCTGAAGAAGTTCTGGTGATTTTCAAATTTAAAAACTAACCCTTTATGGGTAGATTTTTTGGTGATACCCTTGACTAAACAACCTTTTAGGGTAATTACTATTTTTTTCCACAATGAGGGGGTTAATATAACTGATGTGGTATACTGGTTAGAAAAACGATGTACTATTCAAGGAAATCCTTCCCCAATTTTGGATGATGAAGGTTTTTGGACTGGAGGTTGGAAGTTTAGGATTAAATTACACCAAACGGAGCAGGATGTTATTCATTTGCCTAATTGTTTTTTCATAGGTTGGGATAAGGGGTTTCTGTTTTATCCTGGGCAGCCTAGGATGTGCTTTAAATGTGGATCCACAAGACACATTAGTACTACATGTGAGGTGTTGAAATGTACGTATTGTGGGGAATTAGGCCATGTTAGTGTACATTGTTTTCAAGACCCCAAATGTAACCTTTGTGAGGAGGTGGGTCATGTGTTTACTGATTGTCCTTGGGCAGCCAGGAACACAGAAAATGCTGATTTTGGAATTCAGGATTATTATATTAAAGAGGCTATTACCCCCACTGTGTTTTCTTGGCCTCAACCTCCTGGTAAAAGACATATGCCGCAGATACCTGAATGTGGACCCCCCCCATTTTGGTTGTTGAAACAGAAGGTGTTTTAGCACAGTCCGCTGCACAGGAAAAGTTGGGGGGGGGGGACCATTATTTCGTCAGATCCTTTACCTAGTTCTCAAGATTTTGTTGTGGTTCATCCAAAGAGGGGGAAGGGTGTTAGGCCAAAGGGTTTGAAAAAAACATCTGAACCTTTGGAAGAGATAAATACTTATGAGGTATTGCGAGATGTTTCTTCAGATCAGGAGACAGAACATACTGAAGTGGCAGGAAGTCTGCTCTTGGGAGCGGATTTATTGGATCCAGGTGGACCGCTGGTTGGTACCTCCGGGCCTAAAACTAGTGGTAGGATTACCCAGGCCTCTAGCAAAATAAAGTGAGGTGCTTTCTTTTTCACTTTTTTGACTTATGATTGATCTTCGTTATCAGTTTCACATCGCATCTTTAAATGTAAATAGTATCCAGTCCGAATTTAAAAGACTGGCTACATATGGGCTTTTTTTACAATCTGATTTAGATTGTATATTTTTTCAAGACATCCGTCTGCATTCTCCAGGTCTTTTGGAGGCGGCCTCTGTGGGTTGGTTGTGGGGGGATAGCTACTGGTCACAGGAGTCTGAACAGTGTTCAGGGGTAGGGATTTGTTTTTTTCCTCTGGTAAAAATAATTAGGCATTTAGAAATTTTGAAAGGGAGGGTTCTCATGTTAGATATTGTTTGGAAAAATTTACCTATGAGGTTAATAAACATATATGTACCCCAATTAAAATATGAAAGGGTAAGGCTTTTTCGCACCATACAACCTTTTCTGTTTACTAGTATGCCGGTTGTTTTTGGAAGGGATTTTAATTGCTCTTTCCCTCAGAGTGGAAGTAATATATTTGGGAAAAAAACAATATTTTGATGTCTCTTGTTTGTTGAAACTCATTTCTGAAGTAGGTCTCATTGATGTGTTTGGGTCTGGTAATACAGGAGCTTCCCACACATATGCTTGTGGCCCTCGCACATTGCGGATTGATTATTTCTTTATTTCTGCCGGTTTTAGCATTCGTAAGGCCGTAGTTAGTGATGTGGCAACTTCTGATCATCATATGTTAGATTTGATAGTAGGAAATCTACCTGAACAAAGGCAGGGTCCAGGGTTCTAGAAGTTAAATATTTCCTTGTTAGATTTACCCATGGTACAGGTAGGGTTTCAATATATCATGAAAGCTAGGAAATCTGTGTTTTTCCTTTATGAGGATAAAAATCAGTGGTGGGAAGATTCAAAACATGATTTTCGTTCTTATTTCCAGTCAGTGGGAAGGCTTAATGGTTCTTTTAAAAAAACACACTTTGTGGCAACTTAGAGCACAGCTTCGGATTTTGGTGGCCCAATACTATGAAAAGGGTAAAGGTGATTTGGGTGCTATTAAGATTCTTAAAAATAAATTATCAGTTTTCCAAAAAGAACTGATGCAGGGGGTGATCAAACAGCAATGGTACCGGGTTTTTGGAAAAAAGTCTGATACCGTTCCTTTTGACACGCTGGCTCAGGTTCGGGGACAGAGAATTATGGAGGCCTTGCAGCTCCCTAATGGTATTAAGGTCACAGACAACCCAGCTATATTGAATGAAATTGGGAGATATTTTTCCAAAATTTTTACACGCACTGATTTGTCAAAGGCTGCAATATCAGACTGGTTGAAGGGATGTGACCTCCCTCATATTTCTGAGGAGTGTGGTCGAAATTTAGTTTCTCCTATCACTGCTGCAGAACTTAAGCAATTTATTTGGACCCTTTCTAAAGGAACGTCCCCAGGGTCTGATGGCCTATCACATGCCATTTATAAAGTAATATGGGAAGTACTAGGGGATGAACTTGTGGTAGTGTTAAATGATGCTCTTAGTACAGGAGTTTTACCACCCAGTATGTATGAAGGAGTTTTAGTTCTCTTATTCAAGAATGGAAATAAAGAAGATTTAAAAAATTTGAGATCAATCACTTTGTTAAATACTGATAGTAAAATCTTGATGAAGGTATTAGGGAATAGATTGGTGAATATGTTAAATGATATAATTCACCCCACACAGTTTAGTGGGGTACCCTCACGTAAGATACAGGATGCCCTGATTCTTATTAGAGAAATTCTACATAAAGGCATTACTCAGGAATTATTAGGACATTTAGTTAGTATAGATCAATCTAAAGCTTTTGATATGGCTGAATATACCTATATGTGGGCAGTTTTTTCTAAATATGGGTTCCCAGATTAGTTTATTTCATGGTTGCAAATATGCTGTAAACACATTTCTTTATTTCCTAGTATGAATGGATGGATAGGAGGTAAGATTTTAGTCAATAGAGGGGTGAGGCAGGGTTGTCCTCTCCTTTATTTGTTGTCTCTGGACCCATTATTATACAGATTGAATAAACAGGACGATATAATGGGTCTCTTCGTGAGTAGTATAGATTTACAGATTAAAACTATTACTTATGCAGATAACTTGTGTTTGATATTGGCAGACAAATCATCAGCCTTTTTGGCTCAAGATGAGTTGAGAGTGTTTTCAGAAGTAACTGGTTCTGTACTCAACTACCAGAAATGTAGTATTTTATCCACTGGTTGTGAGGGTACTGTATGGAGTTCAACATGGCATTTTCCAGTAGTGACCTCCTATATTTGAATTTTGGGTATTTTTTTTGGTAGTCCTGATCCCCAGTTTTATAATTGGGAAGAGAAAATTCGTACTGCACAAGGTTTGGTAACAAAATGGAATTCTTGGCGTATGTCTAAACGTAAAAGGATATATATGATAAAATCACATCTGTTACCATTGTTTCAATTTTTGTCCGCAGTATTTCCTATCCCAAAAATACCGGAAACTTCAGTGTACAGTGTGTTTTTCCAGTGTCTTTGGGGGAGTCACCTAAACCCTATCAAAAGAGGGATTACCTATTTACCTATCACCCAGGGAGGCTTGGGAAAGATTAATCCAATAATTTTTTTCATGTTACCTTTCTTTTCATAATATTGTCCCATTGGCTCATAATGAGGTTAGATTATGGTGCCCCTGGGTTATGGATGAGTTTGGATCCCTATTTACACAGTGAGCCTCTTCAGGCTCCTTTCTAAACAGGTGAAAATTTTCTTTTTAGCTAATTGTTGGAAGGATGTGGAGGGTAAACTCAAACTCTGGGAATTGCCTTATCGCTATCTGACTACTGGGACTCGGAAAATGGTATATGACTGGCTGTTGCTAACCTGGTCCCATGAGGAACCCTGGTTTATGATGCTTCCCTCAGCTAATATACAAATTATGACAAGTTTTCTTCGTTGTCCCCGAATTCCAACATTTATGTGGGATTTTATATGGCTTTGCACCCACCAAAAATTGGGGGTAAAAGGGAACATGAAGCATAAGGGTGTAGTGGAACAAATGTGTCCTAGAATTGATACATGTAGTGGGGTGGTTGAGACTATGCAGCATTTGTTTATAGAGTGTCCCTATGTGGTTGGATTTTGGACTTCTTTTCATAAATATCGGGTCTCTGGGCCTTTTCAGAGGGAGGATCCGGATGCGTGGGTTAGGAACATTTTACCAGATGCATGGGTCCAGTTTGACTCTGGGACGTTATTGTTATTTATGGGACATGTTAAGTTTCAATTATGGCAAGCCCGCTGCGCATTAACTTTAAGACAGCAGGTATTGTCTAGTGCTTATGTGTTTTCGATGGTTCAGAAAGAGATTTTTAGATGGAGAGACTATGAGCACAAGACAGCCTCCCCTGATCTTTATAAATTATGGTGGAGACATATGTCTTGGCTGGATACTGGGTGAACATGATACTTTCTTTGTACCTGATAGTTAATTATTTTCTTTCTATAATTTTTTTAAATAAGAATAGGATATTGGTCTTTTTTTGTATATAATAGTGTTTTCATTTCTGTTTCATAACAATTTATATAATTTTGTCCGATCTCCATTCTGTAGTTTTATGGTGTGCATTTGTTTCCAGTTAGTATTTCTGTATTAGACAGCCATTTCTGATGTATGACTGTACTACTTATTAATTTTATAATTTGTAATTTTTTTCTTCCTTTTTGAGGTACTACTG
This sequence comes from Neoceratodus forsteri, assembly GCA_016271365.2. Lineage (NCBI taxonomy): Eukaryota > Metazoa > Chordata > Ceratodontiformes > Ceratodontidae > Neoceratodus > Neoceratodus forsteri. Next base: position 1,199,306,946 of record CM057452.1, read on the forward strand.
TTTTTGTATTACTTTGCTTTTGTTCCTTGAAAATTTTTTCCCTACTTTTTAGTGGGGGAGGTTTCAGCGTTTCCATTTTGGGATTTTATAAATGAAAGTTTGTATTGTATGCTTGATGACATGCTTATTTTTTGTTTATTTTAAGTTTGTCTTATGATTTTGTGTGCAGTAACACTATTAAGTATGTATTTTATTTCCTTTATTTTATGGATAAAAATTTCCCCTACTTTTTTGTGTTGGGGGTCCCTTTGTCATGGGATTAGATTTGAGTTTCACTTCTGTATTAGACAAACCCTTTCGATATGTATGATTGTAATACTTATTTGCTTTTGTTATGATTTGTACTTTTTTTTGTGTGAGGCAACACTGTTTTGTATTGATTTGTTTTGTTATTTAAATAAAAAATTCCCCTACTCTTTTTGATAAGTGCCATGGGATCTTTAACATCCACCTGAACTACCACCAATCCAGGCAGATGGGACCTCGGTTTAACATCTCATCCAAAAGACGGCATCTCAGAAGTACAACACCCCTCTCATGCTGCACTACAGTGTCAGTACTGGGATATTAACCCAAGTGCCAGATGTGGGAACTGAACCCACAGCCCTCTGATCTCCCAGCCTCAGAGACGAGTGTGCTACCTACTGAGCCACTGGCACTGCTATTTTTTCAACGTGTGATCATTGTGTGAACGTTAATCATGTGAGATTGATAGCTTGCAATACACAGGCCTAATGAGGCAGAGGTGTAATTGTTCACCTGTCCATCTCATCAAGCCTCCTGGATTCCTTACCTGGTGGCAGGGTACTCATATGCTTTTGTGCCCTGGATCAATCATTGGCAGCCATTATAACCACAGAATCTACTTCTGGCTGGTTGGCATAATATGCCTTGGCAGAGGGGCAGGGTGCTGCATGTCAGCTTTTCTGGGAACAGTTGGTATGGTATTTGGCTTATGCCAAGTGGAAAAAAGTGGCATCTTCCAAGGCAGGATAAACTGGAGGCACAATGATGCAGGGAATCTCAAGAAACTCCAACTAACTCTTTCTGGAAGAATCCTCTTTTTCCTCACCAAGCCCCACAGCAGTTTGCATTTGCTGCATCACTGTCTGAACAGTGGGGTCATCAGTAGGAGATCTGGGTGTGTATACCACAGACCCCTCATTGGAATTGGATATAGTGGAGCTGGACTGAGAAGAATAATGTTCCTCTTTGTACTCTTCCTCCTCTTCATAATTTTACTCCATCATAAGGTCAGAATTGTGTTCCTCCTTCTCGTTGATGTCCCTGTCAGTGATGGGAATAGAAGACCTCGGTGGCGATGCTGCAAGCCTCTGCTCAGTAAGTGCTTGTTGTGTATCAGCCAAGGAAGTCAACAGGGCCTGCGACGTAGTAACCCCCTTCAACAGCAGTGCGGACTGCAAAGGCAAGCCAGGCAATACGTGCTGTATCACATCTGAAAACAACGCCAGCACTGCCTGAACCTCCAAAACACCCTGGCTGAAGGCCATGACTGCTGGGGACAATGACAGGCCTGCTCCCATTGATGATGGTGACCTACCATCCGTAGTAGGTATGGCTGTGCCTAAGCCAAGCCCCAACCTTGGTGTCTAGTTGACAGTCAGGGTGAGGGGCTGCTGTCACCGCCAGTGGAGCAGACGATGATGATGATTGTTAACCATCATTCCATAGGCCACAACAGTGACCTGTATCACACTGGGGAAGCTGATCTATCCTTATACTTTTTATGCTTACGTCCCGATGAAGATCTCTCTCTTTTTTCTGGTCTTTTGAATTCATCGACCGTGTCGATGGGGCTGGCGACATATCTTTCCTAACCCTGGGCTTTTTGAGTGGCTGCTACAGTCTTTTCTAACAAAATCTCTGAGCACCCTTTTTCTGAATCACCTTGTTGCTTGATTGAAGCCCTGGCAAATCTCATAAGTCCTGATGTTGTGAGAGAGACCTCAAAAGCAGACATTCATGTTGTGGGTGTCATCCTTGTATATATTTTTACTGCACTCACAGTATTGGAACAATGTTGTTGGTTTTGGCGACATACAGTAGTCAACGGTATTGCTAAATTATTAGCAATTACTAGATAAAAAATAATAAATGACAATGGCTAGGTGCTATTTGTTTCCACAGAAGGTCTGATGAGTACGTTCGACAGCGGGAAAAGAACTGAGAAGAAATGGCACCACCCATGTTCCTGTAGGCATTGATGCATGATGTTATTGTGGGAGGCCCCTGGCTACCAAAAGTTTCTATGAGGTCCTAGCATTGATGCGGATATAGTTCCAAGTGTGTGCCTGAAGGCAAGAGATATCCTTGAAGAAGATCCTGTGGTCTCTGTGGTCAGACAGATAAGCACTCAATCCCACCAGAGAATAATCCATGGTCAAGGTGAGGGTTGGCTCTTGGAGGTCAACCAGAACTCCCTCTGTGAGATTCTTGGGAGACAGCCACCACTCAATGGCATCCCAAATTGACTGTGTGACTAGGACTGGCTGGTTCAGGTGACAGTCATGGAGACCACTGGTGCCCCAGCTCCTACTTGAGGGGGCGCATGTGCCAGTGGGCCCAGTGAACCATGCTGTTCAAAGCCGCTGTGTACCTCAACAGCTGAAGGAATTTCCAGGCTTGGCACAACTGTCCTCTACAAAATGACTGGGCAAGAAATTAAGATCCTTTGCACTGACGGTGGGCAACAGAGCCCTAGCTTGGAGGGACTCCAACTCCACTTCAATTAATTTGTTTATGGTAACTGGTTTGGACTTGGCTAGTTAACTAAGATGCCAAGGTCCCAAAAGGTCTGGAGGGCAAGATCCTGGACTGTTCCACCGCTTCCCTGGAGACACCTGCCAACAAGTCAGTCATGCAGGTACAGCTATACCGTGGCACCCATGTGCCAAAGGTAGGCCTCCACGACTGTGAGATACTTGATGAAGACCCTGGGTACAGAGTAGAGACAGAGCGACACGACTCTAAACTGGTACACTGAATGGATCAAGGTCGACTGGTCAACTACTACTTGAGGAAGCCATCCAGGGCTCCCTGTCCAAGTCGGGGTCCCCCTCAAAAACCTGGTTCGACTCCTCTGGAGATGCTGCCAGGTTCAGTGAGCTGAATTTAGGATACAGCGAGCACGCAGCATTTCACATTCTAAGTCTGAAGACTGTGGATCATGGAGTGGGGGAATTGGCAGTATGGGCAGAATGTAGCATGGCATTTGGGGCAAGGCAAAGATAGCACGAGGCTTCCTCGAGTCGCACCTGTTTTATCTGCCACTCTTAAGAGCTGCCATCTGGTCCCTGACAAAGACTATGGTTAAAGCGCTGGGGCATCTTGAAGCTGAGTAGCTCACTCACCTTTACATTGCAAACCTCCTTGTAATGCAATAAGCTTTTCTAAAGAAGATTCTGGCTTCCAAAATTTTCTATTAAAAATCACCAGTTAGGGTTGTTATCCTCAAGTGCCTGGCTTCTTTGAGACTTCTTGCCAACAGTCAAACCTGACTCATTATCTTTTCCATTAATGGTAATCACCTCCCATCATTTGCCAGGTTAAGTGTAAATTAACTCATTGGTCCTCAATGTGCTTTGACAATCTTATCTTTTCACCTTTTTCCCCCTTCTCTTTGCTCTGGTTACCAACATCAACATTCTGGAGCACCATCGGTTGTCCCCCCGCCAGGTCCTCCAGCCTGAACTCCCCCCAAGCCTGTGATATGACTCTCCCGGTCTCACCTTCAGGACCCCCAGTATTTCACCGGGAGGCACTTCTCGTACTACACCCATAATCATCTGATTACCTGTCAGGCGATGGGTGGCAGACGGTGACAGTGATCCATGAGGGTGGAGTCCAGCATCGAGAGTGGTGGCAGAGGAGCAACATATTCCTTCCAGATGTCAGGGTTTTTCCTCATTTCCATGGCTGTCTGAGACACAGACATGCAATGGCATCCAGCATGAGTAATGCATGCTTCTGCACCTGACCCAGGGACATTTGATGACGCCTCACCCTGCTTCCTATGTGGCCCTGGCTGTTGCACACCAAGTCTCCGCTTGGTTTCGCTGCTGCCAGGGATCCACTGCCCACCCCTTCCCGAGACAGGAGAGCTGTCCTCCAGTTGCTCGATCCTCTCTCTCCCCTGGCCAACCCCCCGCAACCCTAGCTTACTCCCAACAATGGGTCACCGGTGTGGTGAGAGGTAAGGCACTGGGCACCTCAGCCCTCTACATCACAGGGCTGGCTCTTATCTTTTCCTCTTGCCAACAGTCAAACCTGGCTCATTATCTTTTCCATTAATGGTAATCACCTCCCATCGTTTGCCAGGTCAAGTGTAAATGAACTCATTGGTCCTCAATGTACTGTGACAGACTTCATCCCAGAAAAAGATTATTCAAGCATTTATTACAGAACTCTTCTGCTCCCACTGAAGCTCCCTTTCGGCTCTGCCTGTTGTGAAGACTTGTGCAGGACATAGAGGCTATTTCTAAACCCCACATCACCTCTTGACTGACTGATCAATTCTGCAGGAATCAGAAGGGGAGGAAGCTGTTCAAAATTCACATTTTAAATAACAAGCAAGAAAAAAAAAAAGCAATATTCAGACTATGGCCACCAATAATAATGTCACAAGTGACACGTGACCTGAAAAGTGAACGTGTAATTAGGTACTTACTCTTTAAGTAACAAGATAACCCAGGCTGCCCCTGATGGACCAATGGCAGTGAGTCACGCTGCTGTGAAGGTGACTCAGGTTCAGGACCTGACTCAGCTTGTCATGTTGGAAGGCAAGCCAGGCAGCTGCAGAGAGGCAGTGCACCTTGGCCATGGAGGGCTGAAGGTGGATTCCAGCACCACAGCAACTCCTGTAAGCAGGCCAGCAGCTTGCTCTTTCCGCAGGGGCCAGCCGTGCGTTTACAAGACTGACTAAGGCACTGCACATGCCACAGGGAGAGGAATATGGGTGAGAACATGGGGAGAAAAACAACCAGCTGCTGCTTACATGATGGTCGCACCCTGAGCAGTGTATATCGCTGACAACTGGATATATCCTGGGATGAGAGCAGGGAGGGAACACAACGAAAATAAAAATGTTACAAGAAGACCAACATCAATCATGCTATGGTGCACAGGAGAAGATAAATCTTACCTGGTCTGCTTGAGTAAGGCAAGGTAAGTAAGTCAACAGGTGTTCCACTCTCATATTTCGAGCGAAGGTTGACAGTTTACCTTTAATATAGTCATACAATTTGTCTTCTGCATACCCCATGTCTGATTATATTACAAATGCCTAAAATAGACAAAACAGAATTAATGTTATTAGTTTTAAATTAAAGCCTTTTTTTTTTTGATAATTTACTGTTTATGCCACTTCATGAATTTCTCCAGGGTGGATGTTTAGTCAGATGGGCCAGAGCCTGAGGGCACTTCGCCATCCTGCAATGCAGCCAGTTTTTTTTCCTGTGTTCCAGTTGTCCTGACACAAGGCTGCCAACATGCAAAGGGATCCATGCACACGCTAATGCATGCAACATGGATTCTGGACAGCATCCTCCCTTCCCACAGCATGCTTCTGTGGTACTGCCACCCGCTGTTACTCAGGTGGCGGAACTGCGGCTAAGGCAGCAACCCTCCCACACCAGAGGAGAACAGCACCTCTGTGACGCTCATTCCACCTCTCCCAGGCTGGCCCCCAATGACCTGGGCTTGTTCCTAAAACAAGGTGGCCATTGTGGTGAGCTGGAGTGTTACTGCTGTTCTGACAGGCCAGCTGCTGAAATTAGAGCCTCTAAACACTACTGTTATTCTCTCAAGGAATGCAATATTATGAGACAATAGAAACATACATAGAAACAGACTTTGATGGCAGATATGGACTGCTTGGCCCACCTAGTCTGCCATTTCCCTACCTATTGGATAAGCTGCAGAACCTAGTTAACCAACAGCCTACTTCTTCCTACCCCCCCACCAGAACTGCCTTATGTCTGTCCCGTGCATTCTTGAATTCCCCACTGTCCACAACCTCCTCAGGAAGGCCATTCCATGCGTCCACCACCCCTCTGTGAAAAAATACTTCCTTACATTACCCCCGAGTCATCCCCTCTATCTTCAAATTGTGCCCCCTTGTTCCTGCACATTTTTCTGAAAGATGCTACCCTCTTGGACTTTGTTGATTCCCTTGAGGTACTTAAAAGTTTCTATCATGTTCTACCTCTCCCTCCTTTCCTCGACGGTATACATATTAAGTTGCTTTAGTCTCTCTTCATATGGCTTCTGGTGCAGACCCTGCACCATTTTAGTTGCCCTCCTCTGGACTACCTCGATCCTATGTCCTTGCGGAGATGGGGTCTCAAGAACTGCACACGGTACTCCAGATGGGGTCTTACCAACTGTCTGTACAGAAGAATAACAACTCCCTATACAACCCAGTATCCTCCCAGCCCTCCTTACTGCCTTCTCACATTGCTTGCTTACCTTTAGGTCATCTGATATGACTACCCCCAGGTCCCTTTCCATTTTTGTTGTTGTTAATACCTCCCCCCCCCCCCATTGTCTATTCTTACCCTAGGTTTTTGTTTCCCAGGTGCATTAGTTTTCACGTCTTTGCATTGAAAAAGACAATGTGTCTTAACAGAACAGGAATCGTAGCTTGGGGGCCACTAAACCAAAATCTCTAGTGGTCCAGTAATGGCAGCCATTTCATGAAACCGTAAAGGGCAGGCACCCCAAACCTAATGGCCATATGAACTGTCTTTACTACCAATGCCATATATTTATCCACACAGTAGTTGTTTTTTTAACAACGCAGTTAAAAAGAGCATAAAAGCATCCACAAGTTCACAGAGATATTCAAGTAGTTTCTGAAAGTTCCATTTTAGCAATGTATTCAGTATTTACAAACACTGGTAATCTGATGGTTTTATTTTACAGGGTTCAGCTGGAAAGAAATTCGGAGTCCCATTAGACTGATCCCCGGACCCCAAAATAGGTAAGCACTCATGAAAGGTTATGGGAATGTGTACCTTTAAAATGAAACTTTTAATTCAGCTTTTACTAATCTGTTGGGTGTCCTCCCAAAAGACTTCTTTGATGATGCTCCCTCCTTACCAGCGGGGTCAGCGGAAACCACTAACCTATAACCCCCTGCATTTTACTTCAAGCAGGTTTCCCAAACCCAGGTCAGAAAGCTCCTCACTAAAGCCCTGGGAAAATCAAGGCATAGCGGAGACTCTCTTGACCTCAAACTCATTGAACTTACCTTTGAGGAAGTTCTCCTGCCAATAACCAAGATACTAAACCTATCCCTCACTCTAGCACAGTTCCCTGAAGTATGGAAATCTGCACTGGTCACCCTAGTGCATAAATCCAGTGATCACACACAACACTGCAACTTCAGGCCAATATCTATCCTCCCTCCTCTATCAAAAGTCCTGGAACACATAGTAACAAACCAACTAGTAGACTGCCTTGAGAAGTACACCTTGCAATGCCCCCAACAACACAGTTTCAGGAAAAAACACAGCACTACCACGACTCTGTTACAGTTCACCAGTTTCATCCATCAGTCCATTGACAAAAACAATCTAGTTGGAGCGGCTTTCATCGACCTCACGAAAGATTTTGACACTGTTAATCACAAACTACTCCTTGATCAACTTGAAACAAATGGATTCTCAACAAATACGCTGAAGTGGTTCGGAAGCTACCTTGCGGATAGGATGCAACGGGTGAAGATATCCAACATCGTCTCGGAGATACAAAACATCCAATCTGGTGCCCCACAAGGGTCCATTCTTGGTCCCCTCCTGTTTAGCATCTTCCTAAACAATCTGCCGCATGCCTGTCAACTAAGGATGCTCCTTTAAGCGGACGATGATGTTATCTTCGCAAGCAACCCTAATCCCCCTGCGCTTGAAGAAAACCTCAAACTTGGTTTCCTTGATGTCGAAAAATCTTTCCAAACACACAAACTTGTACTGAACTACAAAAAAAAAAAACAAGCTCCTGCTGTTCTTCTCCTCCCGCCACAAGGATAGGTCGCATGCCCCAATAGTCAAAAATAGCCTTGGTGCTGCCCTCGAACAAGTTAAACAATTCAAATATCTCGGTATAACATTGGACAGCCACCTTTCCCATGTACCTCACATTGAGGTAGTTGCCAAGTCTGTGAATTCAAAACTAGGCTTGCTATACAAAGTACAGAAGGAATCTGACCACTGAAGCATGTAAGCTTGCTGTCTACAGTTTGATACTCTCCACCATTGACTACGGTTTGGTAATATATGGAGCTGCCTTCGCTACATCCCCAAAAAGGCTAAATATTACCTCGAACAAAGCCTGTAGGCTCATCACGGACACTGACCACCTCACTCTCATGTGTGATCTGTACGCGCTCACTGGATGGCTTAATCTCCAAGGACGAATCAAGTACCAGTCTTGCATACTAGCCAAAAAGATGCTACTTGGTGTGCTGCCAACTGGAATCTCCTGCCTTCTGCCCAGATACCTTAAGGCTCGTTATACTCGGGCCTCTGTCATTGAACACCTGCTTGTTCCACAGGTCCAGACCACCCAGCGCCAGCGGTCCTTTCTCTACAGAGCCCCCAACTGGCTAAACAGCCTGGACTACGAACTAAATAGCCTACCTCATTTGACCCAATTTAAACGTCTCCTCCACAAGCACATTATAAATGAAAGCACCTGTGACTGCCCCTACTAACCTCATGATGTGCTCTCAGGTGCACCTAGTTTAGACCCATGACTGGACCGCCTCTGTTCCCTTTTCTCCACCCCCTTACACCCATCTCTCTCTATTTCACTCCCCTTATTCCCTGCAAATCATTTCACTGCCATTTCAGACCCCTGGACTAAACGGATCTCCCTGCACATCTTTCTTTCCTTTCCCTTTTTTTCTCCCCTTTTGCCCCTGTCTGTCACCTCCCGCTCTACTTTCCCATTTCTCCCCCGATTTCCACCTATCTTACTACTCCACAAGAAGGCCACCAGGCTGCAACTTTCTCACCCTATATTTCTGACCTAACTTAACTTCCCTTCCCTTCTACTTCACTTAGTTTACCGCCACCTTTATATTGCTAATGTATCAGTGCCTGTCATTTCAACTTTGTACTATGGTGTTTGCGGTAATCTGTAAAATTATCTTTGCTTCCATTTGTCTGTCTTTATTACCCCTCCCATTCTTGACGTGGAACCTTTGTAAATGAGCAGTCCTCTGCTCAAAGGTACCTGTAATCCGAGAATGATTAAATTAAATTAAAAATTAAATGCCGGATGGAATTATATTCTGCTCAGATTCTTTAATTATCACATGATGGCATCGAGGTAGGTAGGTATGAAAATGCCACGGTATGAAATTTTGACATCATGACAGAAGCAGTAATTTTTGGATCCAGAAAAGTCTCCTCAAACTTGTGTTGGGAAGAGCTGGCACACAAGAGACAGCTGTTGCTAAAAACACCTCCAAAATTAGTTGAAATAACTGTAAATTGCAGAATTCCAGGAATTGCATTTAACACGATATCAGACATTTCATACAGCATCAGATACTATCCACTCTACATTTTCCTTGTATTTAAAAAAAAAAATTCCTTTGACAATAAACACTGTTCAAGAGTACCGCCTCTTTTTGTACTTTGAATGCCAGAACCAATCACCATCTGTTGATTTTTAAGAAAAAGAAAAAGAAAAAACACAGTAGCCATTCTGCTGCCATGTGAAACCAGGAACCCAGTACACTGCTGCAGGTAGGGGTGGAGCATTACCATCATCTCAGTGCTGCTCTTCCTCAACCTAGCTGGTCAACTCCAGCACTTCTGTAGGGTTTATCCCACCGTTGGGCTCCTACGGCTTTCCCCCCCAACAGTGGGACCATCAAGGTTGGCCAGCTCCATCAAGTGTTGGATCTAGGAAAGGTGAGGGATTAACAGGGCACACAAGTAATGTGCTGAACAAATGGAAGGGGGGGGGCTAAATGTCCTCACCTATGGACACCCCCATCTTAAGCCCTGCTTCTGGAAGTTGCCACTCAAGCTATACACCCGTTAGAAGGGATCCAGCATAGAAGACTGGGACAGCTCTTTCCACTTCAGGGATCTGAAGTCAAGTCAGACTTCAGCTGTGGTATGGTATGATGGCTGCATGGTGACAGATTTTTAAGAGGCAGTATAGCATCGTGGTTAAAGGCACTGAGTTGCAAGACCTGGAGACATGGATTTGAATCCTGTCAGTCCCTGTCCCTATCTGCATACTGTGTGACCCTGAGCAAGTCACTTAACTTCTTTGTGCTCCCAGGTCACACCTGGAAACAAACTCTGGCTTAGTGTGCTTTTCCTGGTTAAACAGTTTCCCCTTTCCCTTTCCCTTCTCAGTTTATTCATTATTTATTTATTTCAAAATTATGGATTCACGAGGGGTTGCTCATGCATCACAAATCTAGTCTGTTTTTATGAATGGGTTAGTAAGTACTTGGACAATTCCTTTCCAATGGATGTCCTTCTACTAGACTTCAGTCGAGCTTTTGACACAGCACCCCACTGGGCAATAAGCACAGAAACATAGAATTTGACGGCAGATGATGACCTCTTGGCCCACCTAGTGTGCCCATTTCTCTACCTGATGGATAAGCTGCAGATTCTAGTTAATCAACAGCTTAACCTCCTCCTACCCCCCACTAGAATTGCCTTATGTCTGTCCCATGCATTTTTGAATTCTCCCACTGTTCCTGACTCCACAACTTCCTCAACAAGGCTGTTCCATGCATCCACAACCCTCTCTGTGAAAAAATACTTTAACATTACCTCTGAGCTGTCCCCCCATTATCTTCAAATTGTGCCCCCTTGTTCTTGAACATCTCTTTTTCTGAAAGATGCTACCGTCTTGTACTTTGTTAATTCCCTTGAGATAATTGAAAGTTTCTATCATGTCCCCCCTCTCCCTCCTTTCCTCAGGGGTATACATATTAAGCTGCTTTAGCTTCTCCTAATATGTCTTCTGGTGCAGAAACTGCACCATTTTGGTTGCCCTCTTCTGAACAGCCTCCACTCTGTCTATGTCTTTGCGGAGATGGTGTCTCCAGAATTGCATGCAATACTCCAGATGGGGTCTCACCAACTGTCTGTACAGAGGGATAACAACTTCCTGTTTTCTACTGTTGATGCCTCACCCTGTGCATCCCAGTATCCCCCAGCCCTCCTTACTGCCTTTTCACATTGCTTGCCCACCTTTAGGTCATCTGATATAATTACTCCTAGGTCTCTTTCGATTTTTGTTGTTATTATCTCACCCTCCATTATGTACTCTTTCCCTGGGTTTTTGTTTCCCAGGTGCATTACCTTGCACGTCGTTGCATTGAATCTGAGCTGCCATATATTTGACCATTCCTCCAAACCTTGCCAAGTCCCTTTTCATCCCTTCCACCCCACCTTGTGTATCAACCCTGTTGCAGATCTTTGTGTCATCTGCAAAGAGACATACTTTTCCTTCCAGGTGCTCTCCAATGTCACTTATAAAGACATTAAAAAGGACCGGCCCCAGTAGTGAACCCTGTTGTATCACTAGTTACCCTCCTTTCTTCACTGTGGACTCCGTGTACTATTACCCTTTGTGTCCTGTTGTCCAGCCAGTTTTTTTATCCAGGCAACCACCTTGGGACCCTCTCCAAGGCTGGCTAACTTGTATATTAATCTTTTGTGTGAGACTGTGTCAAATGCCTTGCTAAAACATAGGTAGACCATGTCCACAGCCCCTCCCTGGTCTACTACTTTGGTCACCCAGTCAAAGAAATCTATTAGGTTCATCTGATATTACCTTCCTGCTGTGAATCCATGCTGCCTTGAGTCCTGTGCCCCACTGGCCTCCAGGTACTCAACAATTCTTTCCTTCAGAAGTGATTCCATCATTTTCCCTACCACTGAGGTCAAACTAACTGGTCTGTAGTTTCCTGCCTCTGCTCTGCTCCCACTTTTGTGAAGTGGACTCACATCCTCCCTCCTCCAGTCCTCAGGTACCACCCCATCCTCCCATGACTTGTTAAAGAGAGTAGTCAGTGGTGCTACTAGTTCTGCCCTTAGTTCTTTTAGAATTCTGGGGTGAATCCCATCAGGCCCCATTGCTTTGTCCACCCTCAGTTTCAAGAGTTGATACAGCCCCCTTCCTAAAACAGAGAAACACACATAAAAAGCTTAAGAAATATGGGGTGGGATATTTAAAGGGGTTGCGAATGTTGCAACAGTGTTGCGCCATGCGCAACCCACCAATGCGCCCTGGCGTGATATTCAAAGGGATAGGTTGCTCCGTGCAATCCACAATGCGCCGGGGTGCACCAGTAATGTATGCGGTGCAAGTGCGGGGGCGTGCCCATGCATATGCAGCACAACCCGATATTCAGCAAGGGATGCACAGGGGGGCACAAAGATGTGCCTGTCAAAACCAGGAACAAGTCGGGGGACACCCACAGGTGGGCTGCTGTATTGCTGGGCGCAACACAATGGCCGCCTGCTGTGGGTGGCCACCTGATCTCCCGGAACACAGACCGGGCGTCATGCCCCCCCTCGCCCGATCGTAGGCATTGTTATATATAACCCTGGTGGACCAGTGGTCCCTATCCCCTGCCCAATCATGGGCATATGAATACAATATCCCTGGTGGTCCAGTGGACCCGATCCCCTGCCTGATTGCAGGCAAATGTAAATAATAACCCTGGTGGTCCAGTGGACCATATCCCCTGCCCGATCGCAGGAAAATGTAAATAATAACCCTGGTGGTCCGGCGGTACCTCCCTCCCCACCTACCCACTGAGCCCCGCCACCCTGCACCCCTTCCCGGTCAGCGGCGGGCGACAGCTCCCTTCTGCAAACTGCCCAGCCACCTGCTGACTGACAGTGTACTGTGTGGCTGTACACCTATTGGTCCACCACGTGGGCTAATGGGTGTGCAGACCATACTGTACTACACAGTCCCGGAATGTGAATGAACCATTCACAATTTGTGACTGTGTAGTACAGTAGGGTCTGCATGCCCATTGGCCCACCAGGTGGACAAATAGGCGTACACCTGTACACTACGCTGTCAGTCGGCGGGCGGCCAGGTGGCTCGTGGCGGGGGTGGCAGGGCACAGTGGGCAGGTGGGGAAGGGGGTACCGCTAGACCACCAGGGTTATTATTTACATTTGCCTGTGATCGGGCAGGGCATCTGGTCCACTGGACCACCAGGGTTATGATTTACATTTGCCAGCGATCGGGCAAGAGATCGGGTCCACTGGACCACCAGGGTTATAATTTACATTTGCCCGCGATCGAGCAGGAGATCGGGTCCGCTGGACCACCAGGGATATTTTATTGCTATGCTTGCGATCGGGCTACAGGGCAGGTTGCCTGCCGAGGGACAGGGGGCGTCGGTCCCTGATGGCTGCAGCCTGGCAAGGCGCTAGGTGCAAGCCACCAGAGATCGTCGCATTGCATGCAAGTGGGGCCATAATGACATGCAAATGGCTCCATTTGTGCCATGCATACATAATGGACTCATTTGCATGCTCACGGCTGAATATCGCTCTTGCTGCACCTAGCGCAACCGCACTTGAACTGGCACAGCCCCCTGCTGCCACTTGTGCTGGCGCAGTGTGTCCGCCTTCAGTTCCATATTCAACCATGCTGCACTGGCTCAACCATGTTGTACTGCGCCCAGGCTTGTGCCCCAGCCTGGCGCAGTCTGAATATCCCACCCATTGTATAGACACGTTCATTGTTAGATGGCATGACTCCTGGTTAAATGGTAGATCACAAAGAGTAATCATAAAAGGGCATTTGTCCCCAAAGAGAAGCGTCACAAGAGGTGTACCTCAGGGGTCAGTAATCGGGCCAATATTGTTTCAAATTCTTATCACCGACATAGATGAATACATCAAGAATTACATAACCAAATTTGCCGATGACACTAAAATAGTACAGCCATGTTACACAAAAGAGCAAACAGATTATTTTCAGTATGATCTTGATGCCATAGTTATGTGGACTGAAAGATGGGGTATGAAATTAAACAGAAAAAAGTTGTGTGCTGCATTTTGGGAGAAAATATCCATGTCACAACTACACAATATGTAATCAAATAATGCAAGAAAAAACTACGGGCAAAGATCTAGGTGTTATGACAGATAATATATTGGAGTTAAAAGAACACTGTACTACAATAGTAGCAAAAGCCAATATAACACTGAGGTCAATAAAAAGAAATATAAAGAGTAAAGCTCAAGAGGGACTCGCGTCTCTATATCTATCCTATGTTAGACCACAATTAGACTATGGCAGTCAATGGAGCCTGTATAACAAAAAGGACTTACTTAAAATAGAAGCTGTCCAGCACCGATTCACAAAAACCATTAGAAGTCAGGAAGATTTACCATACAAAGAAAGTTTACTACATTTAGGACTGTACAGTCTTGAACTAAGAAGGCAGCGGGGTGACTTACTCTTTTACTATACTATTATGAATGATGATATCTTGATATCCGAATTAAATACAGAATATAAGTCTGAGCTACTTACCGTCAGGGGACACCCATTTTAAGTAAATCAAGGGCACTTTAGGACATAAAAAAAAGAAAGTATTTTTATACACAAAGGGCGGCTAATCTATGGAATAGATTAACGGAATCCATTATTCTAAGCAAAAATAAAGAATCCTTTAAAGCAGCAGTGCAAGAGAAATCTTACCTTATAATGTTCCCTGATCATGTGTGTCCAAATCTCCGATTATCATTTCCATGCTTATTTTTTGTCCTTGTCCTACACTAAAAAAAAACGAATTCGTAATATCGGGTTTCTGTACCCGAGTGTCGCGATGACAGACGTATGCTCCAGCCGCAAATGCATGTATCTGCATTGTGGGTAGCGCACCTTTGACCTGCATCCTCCCCCCTTCCATCTTTACTGCGCGCTCACGAGTAGGGGAAGTCAACAATATCCCCGAGTCCTGCTAAATGTTTACTTATGTCTTCAGCTACAACAAGTGATGGCAAGATAGCCAGCCATGTTAGTATGTTATTTTTACAGTCACACACTCCTATTTGTCGTGCAGCTCTTTATATTTAGAAGTGTGATCACTGTAGGGCTTCAGGCGTGATGCAGATGATTTGGGGGGCTGGTACAGGCATGGTGCCAGTGTGTGTTGAAAGTGAGATGGGGGCATCTGGCATGTGACGTGATACATAATGTGAATGTTTTGCTGAAACCCAGCAAATCTTTCTACTTGTCACATGGTCACTGTATTTTGGACGATTACTTGCACTACAGAATAGCATGAAGTGGCTAATATTACAGAGGAGTTCTGACTACTAAAAATGTTGGTCTAATGTGGCCATATGGGTACCAAACATGAAGATTTATGGACCCCCAGATCCCCTTGTAGGTAGCCTCAGCTGTTATTTCTTGTCTTGCAGCAGGTTGATTGTAGGGAATCTCGGACCTTTGCCTCTCTGTGAACTCTGCTAACGGAATGCCAGCTGGTGGGGCCCAGCCCTTCTTTCCTGTCCTCTGGCGTTAAGAATGTAGCTACACAATTTCTAACAAGTAAATTAAATGTTTCTCTTAATAACTCAAAGGAAATATACTTTCCTCAATGCCCTTCCTGATACTGGGCAAATAATGCAATCCATCCTGAGCCCTTGCAGGCATGTTTCAGAAACAGTGCTGTCCTTCCAGTGAGAGCTCCTTCTGTCTTATGTGTTGCAACAATCCCCTATGACAGACTTGCAGAGCAGAAACACACAAACTTACAGGTTTGTGGCCTGTGGATTTAAGTAATCAGAGACCAGCAGATCTACAGACCATGACCACAGATTCACAGACTTGAATAACCAGATTTACACACCTGAAACACCAACCAAGCAACTACACACTTACACATCTATAGACCCTTAGATGTAGGGACCCACAGTTCAGCACCCAGAGGCCCACAGATGTAGACATCTACAGAGTGCAGCCCCCACCGACCATAGACAAAAGAATCCACACAACTCGTCCACCTCTGCACCCAAAAATCTACAAATGTAGGCATATAAACTCTAGCACTTCAGCACCCTCAGACATAGGCACTCTCAGATTTGCACACTGCAGCCCCCACCGACCACAGACAAAGGAACCCACACAACTCATCCACCTCAGCACCCAAAAATCAACAAATGGCACTCACAGGCTTATTCACACCAGTACCCAAGGAAGTAGGCATCCACAGACTCACACACATCTGCACTTACAGATTCTCATCTTAGCACGTGCAGGCATCAACAGACTCACAGTTTAGCACCAACAAACCCATAGACATAGGCACTGACAAACTCCCACACCAGCGATCAGTCAGGCTATACACCAGGCATTCCTCCTGTTCCTACCACTGTTTGGGTATGCTACATGCTACCCCCATCTTGACCATCTTTCCCCATGAAGCCTGCAGGGTGACCCATAAGGCCTCCACCTGATGCTCTGCTTCCTCAACTCTGTTTATCCCTATGCCAAGCCCAATAAGAAAGGACACCCACCCTTCCCTTCCCTCCACCTTACCCTTCTGCATGTGGTGTACCCTCATAGGTTAAGGTCACAATCATGTGATGAAGTGGCCCAACTGTGTCACAGCTGCCATATCCGCCCACCCTCTGCTAACAGAGCCTTAAGCTCATACCTGTTGATTCCCATGCTCCTAGTGTTAATCAGGACAACCCATCCAGTGGTCCACCTTCACCACCACCCTCCTGTGGTCTACTGGCCACAGGACAACAAGGTACCTATTGTGCAGTCTCAGTTGCTCCTGCTCTGTGCTGCCTCACCTCACCTGTGGGAGAAGGGCAGGGCCTTCCTGGCATGGTACAACAGGTGTCCCCCTCTATCCACCACCACAACTATGAACCATACCTTAAGCAGATGAAATCCACCTGTCTAAGCTGCAGGAACTCTTTTCCCTGTAAGTTAAGGTGTAGCCTGTCCATAGCGTAGAATTCCTTTTCTGCACAGTCTGTACCCCAGTCACCAAACCACCCACCCATACCCCTTGCCACCGCACCATTCAATGAACTTTAAATTTACATCCCTGGCTTCTTGTTTCTTCGACACACTGGTCATAGGCACTGTACTATCTCTGTGAAGGACACCATACCATACCTACTGACAGACCCTTGCCAGTTCCGTTAACGTAGCCTTAATCTCTAGCTCACTGTTGTCCTGTCTATCATTTGTACCATTGTGCAGTACTATGTCAGGAGTCCCACCACACTCCTGTACTACAGAATACACGATATGCTTTACTGTATGCACCATGAAGCCTGATATACTCCTGGACTTAACACCCACGGAAGTCCCCACATCTCCCTTCCCTCGCCACCTGATACTCTTCTTCATGGAGACCACCAGGAGAAGTACTCTTACAAAGTCATGTTACGTAGACCTGCTTGCTGCCCCAGTTTTAACCCGTAACTCCACAATCCCACGCAATGTCTTGCATGTCCCCTTCCCTTTACTCCAAAAATCCGGCCTGTGTGTCCCATTCCAACCAGTATCATACAGTGAACTGACCTCAATCTCCTCTTCCATACTTGCTGTAGCACCCTTTTCTATTTCTGCTGTTCCCTGGGGAGAAAGGCCCCCCCATGACACCTAGTATTCTGCCTCCTCAGTGACCTATGCACCTCAGTCCCTTCCCCCTGCTATGCCTGGGACCATCCCTGTGTCTCCCACGGGCCCCATTCTCTTCTCCCTCTTGAGACCGTTCCTCCAACTCCATCAGCACTTCACCTCCTCCTACTGCACCCAGTCAGAACTCAGTAGTTCTCCCTGGAAGAGGCCCCCACAACCTCCTCTGTTCTGTATGACCGGTGTCATGTAGTGCTACCTGACACCTGCCATAGTTACCATAACAAAAATAAACGATGATGTGAAATGTTAATTTTAAAGTTCTACTGTGTATCAATTCAGTGTGTATAGCAGTCTCTTTACCTCATATGTAACTGAATTGCTAAACATGTAAGCTTTTCAACATTTGACACACCAGTGTATAAGTTGTCCGTTCACACTGACAGGCGCCATTTAGCTTTACTTGCCGTAATGCAGAACTCACCAATATCCCAACTGGGATAAGATCTGCACCTGTACTGAAATTTTTGGTGTCTCCAGTTGGTTTTGCCTGAACATAAAACATAAAAGTGCCCCTTTTCCATGTTAGCTTGTTATAAATGTCTTCCTCTCATTTCATAAAGGCAGATGTGGTGGTGACAACTGAGCTTTGCAGCAACAAGACAGCAAGACCATCAAATGCCAAAAAGCACTGGCACAACAGATGTGTACACCATCCATACTGGTGCACATACTCAACTGTTGCCTGTGTACATCTATCAAGTACTGGGCAAGATGCTCGTCCTTCTCAAAACCTTTGTCCATACAAAGTACAGTCCAACATTCGTAACAACTTCGAAGGTTTACTAACTATCTCCTGTACTGTCTGAATTGTGCCATGCATCGATGTTTAGTGCTCATTGGTGAATTTTTTGGTGGCCTACCATGACGTTGAGGAGCAGACATGTCTGGTTTGTCACACCTATACCTGAAAAATGACAACAACCTTGGTTGGCGATCCATGAAACAAAGTTAGCAGGGAATTCACAGCCTCCATCCACAAATCAGGCTACTTAGGGAGAGAGACAGCAAGGTGGATAGGTCAGTATAGAGCAGGACAGGGGTAAATGGAGAAGGAAAATTCAGTAAGGGCAGGGATGTGGATAAAAGAGGAACAGACATCAACCAATGCAGAGTACTGAGTACCACTGCACGTATTGTAGGGAAACAGGTTTCCTGAACTAGTGGCTTTGATGGAAGAGGAACACCTGCATATTTTTGCAGTCACAGAAACATGATTCACACAGAAGCATTACTGTGATGTACACATACCAGGGCACACCATCTACAGTAGTGACAGGGAGGGTAAAAGTGGAGGAGGAGTTGCTCTCTACATAGGGAAAGGGATCAAAGCACCAGAAGTAAAGGGTAAACGGGGAGTAGAGGAGGTACTGTGTGTCAACTTGGAGCAGGCACTGGCACCACAATCCACAGAGGGGTTGCATACAGACCAGCGTCTCATGGTGAGGAAATGATAGCAGGTATCCTTGGAATTGCAGAAAAAGGGTAGATATTGTTGATGTGGGACCTGAATCTGCAAGATGTGAACTGGATCACATGAACTGCAGCCAATTCCAAGATCGTGGTCATTGCTGATGCTCTACAGGGATCATACCACAGACAAGTAGTATTGAAACACACTCTGAAGGGTGCCATCTTAGAACTGGTACTGTCACATGTAAAGCGGCTAACAGATGTTGAAGTGGGTCCTTATCTGCCGTCAAATTTCTGTCTTTATCTGCCGTCAAATTCTATGTTTCTATAGTCCTAGTTGGGGGTAGGAAGAAGTAAGCTGTTGTTTAACTAGGATCTGCAGCTTATCTGTTAGGTAGGAAAATGGGCAGACTAGGTGGGCCAGGCGGTCCTTATCTGCTGTCAAATTCTATGTAGCCATCTGGTGACTAGTGACCACAAAACAGAATGGGTCACAATAAATAGGGCACTACAGTCCAGCCATGCAAAGTCAAAGGTACTGGACTGTAGGAGGCCTGACTTTGCAAAAATGGGTGACTGCCCAAGGAATACAGTAGCAAATGGGCAGGAAGGAAGGGGTGGAATAACAATGAGGAAAAATAAAAAGTGCCATCACCAGGGCAACAAGCCTTTGTGTGAAGGTAACACACAAAGCAAAGGAAAGTCAAAAACAACTATGTTTCTCAAAGGAGTTTTCAGTGAAGGTTAGGAACAAACATATAGGATTCAAGAAGAACAAGGAATCTGACAAGAAGAAGGACAAGGAATCTGACAAGAAGAAGGACAGACAACTGTATTACTTCTTCCTTGAAGAAGGAAGCACATGAGACAGCAAGCATAATAAAGTCAAAAAATGATGAAAAGATAGCAAAAGCAGTTAAAAAGGGGGATAAAACTATCTATTGGTACATCAGTAAGCGAAGGAAGAGAAAGGAAGCGACAGTGAGGCCTAATAAAGGGGAAGGGGTGGGTGGAGGGCAAGTGATGAAAAAGTAGAGATACTGAATGAGTGTTTTTAATCAGTATGCAGAAAAGAAAAGGTAGAGGTACCGAAACAAAACATTAACAGCACTCTGGACAGGGTGGTCATTACCAGTCCATTCACATAAGAAAGGGTCATGCACTAAGTCTTAAAACTGAAGGTGGACAAAGCAAGGGGGCCCGATGCAATGAAACCCAGAATTGTTTAAAAAAAAAAAAAATCTCCACAGGGTTTCTTCTTCCCAGGTACAATTCACTGCACTTCTTTCACTTGAACATTACTTGCCATGTCTCACAGCAATTTTCAAGCTTTCCCATGTCCCTCCACAGTGACTCCACCCTGTCAGGTATATCCACAGTATTGACGATGTTGGTGTTATCCATAAACAGGCTGATGTTTCCCTCCAGCCATTCCACACTGACACTACTGAACACATTGTATTTGAATCTGCATGAGTGGTCTGTGAATTACCCCGGCGGTTACTCCACTCACACCACATTGAATCCTGTGTGCCACTACCCTCTCCCTCCTGTCTGTCATCCACTTTGCCACCAACTTTACCACCATGTACCACATGAACAAATACATACTTTGGTAAGTAGTCTTCTATGTGAGATGGTACAGAATGAATGGCTCAAATCAATGCAGGCAACATCCAAAAGAAAACATCCACCACCCCACAACCACCCCCACAATTTCACCTCCTTTGTCAGCAAGTTAAAGAAATGTACCAGATTTGTCCAACATGATATTATCGCAGTGAAAACAGGCAGGTTTAGATCCTGGCAATTCACTGCTTCTAAGTCCATTGGTATTAGTGCTTTAACAAGTTTATCCCTCATCTTCACCACTACTGAGGTGAGGCTGACAGGTCCATAGTTCACTGCATCAGCCGTACTACCAGAATAGGGAAAAGGGACCACATGTGCCCTCTTGCAATATTACGGTACCACCCCTGTGTTGAGGTGCTCGTTAAACATTTTTGAAACAGGCAACACGATTTCATGTGTCACATGACAATGTGTGTGGTGGTTCCGGCACACAAGCCATAACATAATTACTATATTGGTGGATAACTGCAAAGCAGAACAGGTGCTGGCCAGTCAGGACATGAACAGTGCATTTGAGCATTGAGGCACTGGTGAAGTTCATCAGTATGGTAATAACTAGTTAAGAAATGTTTCAGCTGTGAGTAACCTATTCCGAGTCATGTCAGCAAAGTTGACCATTAACAGTGCTATAGTACAATAAATGCACAGAGCACCAATAGGGGGTGCGCAAATTGCAGTGACCCCTGTCCAAGGCAAGTACAATTACTTGAATGTGCAAGTACAAAAAGAGAGCGCATTTCATTGAAATGAATAGAGTGGCAACTGAAAAGTGAGCTACCTGTCATGGCCTGGCAAGTAAAAAAAACTTTTAATTTCAACTTCCCTGGCACCAAGACATTCACAGTTCTATGCCAGTCATGCTGTTGATGCACATTGGGCACACAGACAAAGTAACCTCACAGGGACACTACAACTGTCTGAAAGCTGTAAACCTGCATGTGGTCACTGTTGCACAACAGCTGATGGTGATTGTTGAATGTCACCAGTAGTCAGGGCTGTTGCAATGAAAAATGCAATTACTTTCCCACCCATGAATGTAGCTACATTTTCAGTTGCTCACATTCATTTAAGTGAAAGTAACTGTATTTTTCTAGTTGCCCTTAAATGAAATTTAATTGCCCCAGACATGAGTCAATAGGATTTGCACACACCTGCCAGTAATACTAACTGCAGCGGAAACCTGTTCATTTATTGTGCCGCAACATTTTTTGTCTCATCTTACCGTGTACTGGGTGGTTCCTCAGAACACGATGAAATGTAGTTGGCAGCATGCTCCAACTGTGCAGTGCTCCAGAGGTGCTGCACGTCACAACTGCACTTTATTACAACAGTGCAGCAACTGGGTACTATACCACACACAACTACAGAGGACACCAGTAAGAGGTTACTGCTGTCAGTCACTGATGCTCAAAAAACACAGGCTTCATATGGATCGACAATAATTACACTGCTGTGTTACAAAAGCTGCACACACCAACAACACATTCTCAATCAAATGAAAGTCAGGCCTGCTAACAGGTGGCACAGTCAGTGCTGCAACAAGATTCTAGGGTGCTCTGTGATAACTGTTCAATGTATGTAACTGTCATGGCACACCTTAAACACACTCAAAATTATAAAAAGATGCCACAACACTTTTCAAAGGTTTATGATCACCACCAGGAGTGTAGCCTACTGATGTTAAGACACAGAACAACATGTCACTTTTTGCCAAATCTTTCGGTTTTATGAAGATGATATTCAAAAGAGCAACAGATTTGGTGAAGTGTGATGATCTTAACTGTTTATATCTGTGTCTTAGCCTGAATGGGGTACACTTGAAGAGGTGAACATAAATAAACATTTGAAAATGTAAATAAGGTCCTTGTCTAACTTTCTTTCTCTGTTAGGTGTGCCATGATTGTTCTGTAAAGACAGCTTGAGGCCAGTCAGCGTCTCATAAAGTGAGGGTTACATGGGGGGGTTGGTAAAGGGCACAAAGCATGTTACAGAGATATGAAGGAGAGTAGGTCACAAGCATGAAGTGCTTAACACGTGGAGAGACGTGAGGAAGACCATGATGCCCTGAGAAGGGGGAACAGCATGGAGCATTGACGAGGGCTGGGAGGGTGTCAGACAATGTTTAACTGATATGTAGCATGCCTGGGGTGGAAGACACAGTGCTGTGCAGTACATTGTTGCTTGACAAACATGGTACCGTGATATGGGGTGTTTTTGGGGGGTGAGCACTTATAGGGTGGGGGGATGTCCATATCATGGTGCCCCAAAAGGGTGAGTGTGATGCTGATCATGGTGCACAGATAGGTGAGTCACAGCATGGAGCACAGACAGGTGAGTCACAGCATGGTGCACAGATAGGTGAGTCACAGCATGGAGCACAGACAGGTGAGTCACAGCATGGTGCACAGATAGGTGAGTCGCAGCATGGTGCACTACTATGGTGGTTGGGGTACTGAGCTTGCTAACCAGAAAAAGAGGGTGGGGCATAAACAACTGATATACGTGGAGGAGCTCAACAGCATGGAGCACCAAAAAAAAACCAAAAACTGTGGTGTTGAGCAGAGAAAGTGGTGCAGTAGTAAAGCAATTCGATTGAGAACCTCTTGATGGTCACAAAAACACAACGGCAGTGAAACAAATGTCAGGACAAGCACTGTGATCCAGAAATCAAAGCATCATCCTCTGCAAACTCTGCATAATGAATTTCAGGTAGTATTGTAAAAAAAGCAGGGCCACATATGTGTAACACCTGACGGCAGTGCCTCTTGAAATGCAGTCTGTGAATATTGGTAAATGTAAGGCACAAATGTGTGAATGCAGGCATAAATTCAGAAACGCTGCCTGCACAGTTCACATTCTCCAGTAATAGCAGGATATTATGACTACAGGAACAAAGGCATAACATGGCTCAAGCATCAAAAAAACAGGAGCTGAACTTAAACTTACAGATGCGCTAATTAAATTGTCATACTTGAGTGCAAGAAATCCACGGGATAAACTAGATTTAGTGGGAGCGTGCAATCAGGGCAAAGGGCAGAAGTAAACAATGCATGTACAGCATGCAGTACACAGGGTAAACAGAACAGAATACGGCACTGCCATCTTTCCAGTAGCGCTACCAGAAATATTAACTTTATTTTTTTTACTCTGAACAGGGAAATGCTGGATAAAAATATTTATAGATTAGTGAACCGGAATTCAAGCTTGAACACAAAACAGCAAAACTACAATTTCCTTTACCACTTCCTGGTTATCCAGCATTGCTGCTTTAAAAAGTGCTTGGACAGAGATATATTGTGGAAGAGGGAAATATGAACCTTTACACCTCGTCCTAAAATAAGCTGTCCTTGGGCCTTGCCCTTTCTGCTCCTGAAACTCAAAGTGAAAGACATATTACGCTGGTAACAGCTTGTTTCCAGATGCGTCCTGGGGTGAGGGAATAGACAATACAAAATGTACACTGATAAATAAAATACAGTAAGGTGCAGCAGTAATTAAAATACTTTACAACTGAGTAGTAACGATATTCAGGCAGGTGAACCAGTACAATCCAAAATACAATTCACATGGTGTAAAGGTATAAGTGAAGTATGTTTCTGGATGCAAACACAAGACAAGAAGCAAATTAATGCTACCCAGACTGTGCAAAGATGCAACAGTGATCAATGCAAGTACAACACAGTAAAGTACACATGCAATACATTTCCAGATGTGACTACATATTAAGAGTAGATCAATGTCACACATACTGGGAGACTAAGGTGGACACTAGATTACTCTGAGCTAGGGGGCGGGGGCACCAACATAATGGGGCGGGGGACACTAAGGTTAGGAGTCCAGTACAGTTGCAGGGGCAGGTAGTAAAGTCACGAAGAACAGACTTCAGAGAGGCGAAGGAAGAGGCTGAGTGGACAGACAGCGGAAGCGAGCACCAGAGCTTGCGGAAATGATACGAGAAAGCAGCTTGGCCTACATTAGTTATCCTGGAGGGATGGAAAAGAGAATGGCAAGCAGTGTTCTGGAGAGGGTAGGAAGAAGCAAGGAGTAAGGGAGGGAGGTAGAGAGCCAAAACAGAATTTGAACGTGAAAGAGGCACAGTGGGCGAGGCACCTAGCATCAAGGGAAGTGAAAGAGAAGGAGGAGTACAGAGAGCAGTGGTGGGAGGGCAGTCCAAGGCAAAACAGCAGAATGAGTGAAAGCATACCTCTCAACCTTTCTTCACCAAAATGTGTGACATGATGTGTGACAACTGAGCAAAATGTGTGACATATCATCTAACATTGCAGTGCAAGCTCAGAACACTATAGCTATCAGTGCACTAATGTTCATAATGTTTTTTGATAAATGAGCATAATAGATTATTATGAATTTCTGCTTTAAAGTTTCAGTGGGGAATGTGGAATATCACCTTCCCCATGATGGACAAAGGGTTTCTGAGAGATAAAATGAGTGACGTACCACATAATGTGTGACAGTTGAGAGGTATGAGTGAAAGGGAGGGTCAAATCTAGCCAGGATAGACTTGGGAGCTGGTTGTAGACAATGTCATCATAGTCAAAGATAGCAGGATCATCTTTAAAACTACCTCTCAGCGGGTAGGAAGCAGGATACTGCTTTTGTTTCTATAAAATACACCCATTTTCGGGTGGCGTTTTAAGCAGATGGCATTTATGTGTGTGACAAGTCAAGGTGACAGTCCAGCCAGACCCCAATGTACTTGATGTAGGAAACATCCTCAACCGCAGCACTCTGACAGGGTTGAATAAGACCTTATCCCATTTGTTATGCAAAAAGCGTTAAAATCAAGGATCTGTTCTATACTCTCCTTTTGGAGTTTTAAGGGGATGGCATTTATGTGCGCGAGAAGTCGAGGTGATGGTCCAGTCAGACCCCAATGTACTTAATGGAGGGCACATCCTCAGCTGCAGCATTGTGATAGGGATGAATAAGACCCTAACCAATTTGTTGTGCAAAAAGTGTTAAAAGCAAGGATCTGTTCTATCCTCTCCTTTTGGAGTTTTCAGTGGATGGCTTTTATGTGTATGACAAGTCAAGGCGACAGTCCAGCCAGACCCCAATGTACTTAATGGAGGAGACATCCTCAACTGCAGCACTGTGACAGGGTTGAATAAGACGCTATCCCATTTGTAATGCAAAAAGAGTTAAAAGCAAGGATCTGTTTTATCCTCTCCTTTTCTGGCTCTTGTCCATGTGATTGCGCAGTCTAATTTTCTTGTGAGACCTTGGAACTGATCACTGTGACAGTCTCACGATTCTCCCCCTTCCCCATCTCCCTGCCTTCACTTACTGTTTCTATATTTTCTTCCCCCTTGCTTACCTATGGTTATAACAATATATATGGATCTTTATGTGATACTGGGTTCTCTGGTTTGAAAATGTTAAGTAGTTATATTGTTGAAATGATTACAAAAAGCTATTTAGCACTCAGGGGGTTAACCTTGACATAAATCTGACCTCCACAAGCTCATTTGCAGAGTTGTCAACAGGCGATCAGTTCTGGGACACAATGTTCTATTTTGTTGTACGTCAAGGAAAGAAACTGACAAAGTTTTGGGACATTGTGTGAAAACAGGACATGTATCTTAACGAGCCCAGGATGCAGAAGTTAATTACCAGGAAAATACATTATATATAATGTGAGCAATCTGTTTTTAGAGAGAAAGAGAATGAAATTTAGAATTAGTGATACCCTCAGATGAAGTACTTTGTTTTTGTGTTTGAACTGCCTTCCAGAAAAGCTATCCTGCACAATTTTATTGTTATAGATGATAATAAAACGCTACTTACAAATTGTATAATGGTTCCTGTTTTTTCTATGCTTCCTGACCTTCACCTCAAGGACAAGCACCATCAGGTATGGGCGGGCAGAAGCATGACTGGATGCTGTCAACATTCTGTTGAAGTCAGACAGCAAGGTAAGCAACAGCGGAGTCAGAAGTACTGTAAATGGCACAGTGTAATTTATGTGTGTAACCACCTGGTCCCCTGGGATTACTAGAATCCTTACAGTATTAGTGTTAGGAAGGTAGCAGGCAGCTGGTAGGGAGCTCATTAGGGGCTTCTTACACAATGACATCGTTTACCCAGCTGGTAGAGAGCTCATTAGGGGCTTCTTACACAATGACATCATTGTTTACTCAGCCTGAGAGAAGACTGATTAGGTCTTCCAGAACTCTCACAGCAGCATAACCCTTAGCTTCAGGAGGCAAAACAATGCTATTCTATGCAAGCAATAATACCCGACAGGGTGGGCGGTATTGGGCAATACTGGACCTCCCAGGGGCGTAATGAGGCACGACACCACAGGCAGAGGGCCTTATAGCCCCTGGAAGGTCGAGTATTGCCCATACCGCCCACCCTGGAGGGTATTATTGCACTTAGAAATGGGCTTCTGTGCACATTTTAATTCATTGATCAAATAAGTAAGGAAATTAGTTTAAACAAATAGAAAAAAATAGAAAAAAAGATAAAATAGTCCGTCCATTTCAAAGCTGTTCCATCTGTAGTTGCTGCCCCCCCACCATTCTCTTCTGCTTATCCCCCCCCCCCATGTGTAGGAGAAGAGGGAGTTAATGGAAGTTTCACCCTAGCAGTTTGTTGCCCTCGTTTTTGTGCACTGCATTCTCTGTCCTTCCTGCATGGAACAGTTTTGCTTTTGCCGGTTGGTATATGCCCCTGTGCTTCATTAAACTCTGGGGTTAAACCACAAAGTTAAGAGCCACAAGTACAGCATGGCACAATAGCATTCGATATGTTATTTATTCATTTTTTTAAGTCTGACCAGCAGCTGCTGTTTGAGGCAATTACTGCGCACAAGAAGAGGCAGCCCGGTTTGAGAGGCTCTGCTGCGAAGAATGCAAGGCGCGAGAATGGGAAGCTGCATTAGTTGATCGGAAAGGCAACCGCAACAGAACTGAGACATCGGCTGAAAAAAAGGAGGTATTTAAAAAATTTAGGATGCTGATGTGGGGAGTATTCTATCTGTGATGGATTGTGAGGGACAAGGACTGTACTGGGTAGAGGACAGTGGGGGACTTTGAGATGTCTGCCACGTTCCTGGTGAGTACCGGAAATGCAGGGCTATAGGAACCGCCGCTTCTCTCTGTGCAATTTTTTTAATGGACTGAAGAAATGGGGTGTATTTCCTGGATCAGGTTATGTTTTTTTAAAAGACAGTGGCACTGGAGTTGTTGACAGGGTGTCTGTCTGTGAGACCGGGGGGGGGGGGTGTTACTCAATCACTTGCTAAGTGGGGAAAAATGTCACGTTTGATTTTTCTAAATTCGGGTGCCCTAGGATACAGTTGGTAATGGGGCACCCTGAATTGGCACTTGTTTTGTTGCAGGCATCTTTTGTAAGTTAATGTACCCCTGCTATAGCTCTCAGCCAATCAGAGAGCTGATAGTGTCTAACCCATTTTCTAAGGACATATAAGGCAATCACTCATAAATTACATCAGTACCTCACAAGCTACCTAACTCCCTGCATCCCTAGTGCCTATTCTCTCAGAAGTCTTACCATCTTATCTCTGGCTATCCCTAAAGTTAAAACGTGCTGTGGTAGAGCCTCAATAAGCTTCACTCTTCCTACACTCTGGAATAAGATCCAGAAAACCTTAAGGCTCACTATTCCTGTCACGGTCTCCCTCTTCAAATCCTCGTTCCTGAGGACTTTCTCCGAGGTCTGTCATTGTTTCAAGTCAAGGTCCTAACATCATGATTTGTTACTGTTTAAATTCTGGACTTAAACCTCAACCATTACCTGAGGCATCATTTGAGTCCTCCCTTCTGTCATTATCCAAATCAAGGTCTCAACATCACAATCTGTCTTTGCTTCAAATATTGGACTTAAACACCAACCACTGCCTGTGGCATCTGTCGTGTTCTCCCTCTGAACAGTCCTTCCTCCCTAGGTCATCATGTCCAACTCTCTCCTATCTCGGCTGACCTTTCCTCCCCATTCCTTATACCCCCTTCCCTTCCCACCTCACATGCCATGCCATGCCTACAGTACTTATCAAAGGACTCTTACATCTCAATCTTCTTTGCACTTTGACACTAAAGGACTGCCGCTTCTGCTCACTATGATTCCTCCAATGATGTTTACTGTATAAACTTTAGGTCATTACCTTACGTCCATATATCTGTATCCATGCAATTGTATTTAAATGGCACTACCTCCTGTAGAACCTACTGCTATATTCTGGTGCAAGTATCTTGTCACATGCGATGGTTATATGTTATTATGTCGTTATTATTACTATGTAATTGTTATGTACATTCACTCAACCTGTGATATCTTAATTCTGTTGGCAACTGTTTTGCCCCAGGTCCATCTTGCAAATGAGCTTGTCTCAATGATGTTCTGCCTGGGAAAACAACGATTTTGATTGACTGATTGATAACTCCTTTGTGTGTACAGCTGCTCTGGGAAGCTTAGAATGTTCAGTTAGTGAGTTGGCAGGTCAGTGGAGTGTTCAGTGTGGAGGTGAGAGTGGCAGAAGGACTCCCAGTTTGGCTCTGAGTTGTGGACTACAATGTCCAGCTTGCAGTGAGTGGTGGAGATCTTTCTACAGCAGGATTTCCTGATTTCTACTCCCAGTGAAGTTAAGGAATTGCTAGTTCTCAGTGGGTCCAAGGGCAATCCCCTGAAGATCTTTTGTGTGTTTTCAGCTGCCTTGGAAAGGAACTGTTGAGAGACTGTTTTGACCTGCTACCCGGGAGAAATTTATTTTGTTGTTACATGCCCAGTGGACGGGACAACAGTTTGTGAGCACAGTTTAAGGAGACAAGTTCTCCACATATTTAGGGGACTCGTATTCTGGGGTGTGTACCCCTAGTTCACCCAAGAGAGTGAAATTCTGTAAACTGTTCAGCCAGGAGATTGAAGTTTGTTTTGTGGTCACCCCAGTGAGTGATGGAAATGGAAGATGTGGGACCTCTAGCATTTTAGTGGGGAAAGGGGGTTTCAATGGTATAACCCTGAAGAATGGCAGAGACTGTCAGTGGGGGCAAAGGGTGGGAGGAACACCATCTGAAAGCTTACAAGGCAGGGCTTACTGTTTTGTAAAGGGCACCAGTTTTACCTGAGCAAAGGCCAGTACTGCAGGTTTAGGTATGTGGCCGAGTCTCACATAAATGCACCTGTGTTTGAAGAAGAGTTCTGAGTGTATGGCTTAGTTTCACAATACTGTATGTGCACTCATGGGAGGAAAATGTTTGGGTGCATGGTCAGGTGCCCACTAGATGCACCATTGGGAAATGGGAAGAAGATGTTCTTTTGTGTGTTCATGAACTGTACTGCATGCAAGGAGAGTTCATAAAATATACCTGTCCTGCCTTGACTGACCCATGGGGGTCCACTACTGCTTTAGATTTTCATTCTGTTAAATAAAGCCATACTGCACAATTCCAGTCCTTGCTCTGGACAGTCTGATTATTGCTTCTGGTTGTTGGATTTACTGGGGCTCTTCAGCAGTTTAGATCTAGCATATGCTTAGCAGCCTTCACCCTAGACCTGGGTTGTAATTTTTACACAAGGTTTATGTGTTTTGTTCTTGTATCCCACCCCTCTTCCTCTAGAAAATGAGCCTGGCATACATCCTAATGCCAAGGGTGGTACCAGCCTTTTGAAAAGTAAATGGTATGCCAATATGTGGGTACCAGTGTCCAAATTTTAATGGGGGGTTTGCTTACTTGTTAAAAAATGTCACGGGGGGGTTACAAAAATGGGCTAGGCTCGTTTAGTGATATTTAATTTGGATGAGAGTTACAAAGAACATGGCTTGTCCAAAAGAAATGTGTTTTGGGGTGACAGGCATTGTAGAGGGTATGTCTAGGATCTTCCTGTCTGGTGGCGGTGCACCCAAACAGTAGATCATTTACCAGAAAGCAAAGTTGTGCCAAGAAAATGCCACCTGAAAGTCTTTTGCTGCCTGAGTTTCTGTAGAAAGGAAAGAGGAAAAATACGCTGTTTGTGTGTTTAACTTGAAAATGTGGACTGTTGGAATTGAGCAATGATTTGCCCTTGCCTTGTAGTTAAAGCACTTTAAAAACTGTTTAAAAGCTACAAATTTCCAGAAAAAATTATCTGTGGACTTAAAGGACAGTGTTTTCTAAGTGCTCAGAAAGTTTCAAGTGTGTACAGTGAAAATTGGGGGCGTCGCTAAGGAAAATGCACCAAGTACTGAGTGAAAATGCCTTAAAATGCTTGCCCCACTGAAAATTGCCAGCCGAGAAAAAAAGTGAGTTTGCAGTTAAATTTTGCCTTCTCGACAATCGCCATGCAGGAGTGCAGTTGAGGGAGACAGAGAGCTCATTTGCATCGTGCCAACTGATTAGTCCCAGTGCACCTAAGCCCCATCCTTGCCTGATTCTCAGAGTTGTGGAACATTCATGGAGGAGCAGCCAGCAGTGTGCGAGCAGCATGTAGTTTGTGCAGCAGCAGCAGGAATTGCGTACAGGAGAAGCGCTTCTTAACCAGCAGTTTTTCTAACTTTTTCGCAGTAAAATCGGGCTCAACCAGTATTCCGACTGACTGGAGAGTGATTGAGGCAATCGTAACCACAATCGGGACCGCCAGCCCGTTTCAGCCCAGAGGCCTTCCTTGAGTAGGCAGCAGGCTGTATTTCATTGACGGTGGAAACTAGCTACTGCCTGTATGTACCCTGTGCAAAAGTAAATGACTGTGGTGGTAAAGGTCGAAAGACTGTGCAAGAACTTGAGCAAATGCAGCAAAAGTACTGAAGGAGAGAGTTTTGTGAACATTTGAATCTTGGACTGTGTGTGTGAAAGTGCTGTTTTCAAAGACAGTGAACTTTAAGACCAACGATCTCTCTGGTCCAAGTGCTAGTAAATGTAATGGATTGAGAAAAGTAAAAGTGAACTTGTACTTAGAAAAAAATCAGTTGAAATGCAAAAGATGCAGCCAGATTCCTAGCAGTTCTTAACTGAGTGTGATGAAAAGTTATATTCGCCATGTTGGGGCGTAGTCAGCAATGTAAACAACTCAGCAGCATTTTAGACCAGTGTTTTCAAATCCAAATAAAGTTTCAAGTAGTTTTGCTAAATGTTGTGGAATATAAAAGCAGCAACCAGGCAGCCTACTAGCGAACTTTACAGTGTGCTAAAACCAAATCTCAGCGTGATTACAAAAGCAGTAATTTTGGGAATTGTGTGTTTAATTTGCAGAACATGGCACAGCAACCCCCTCACTACCTGCTCCATGCCAGGGCATGGGTAACCCAACAAGAACAAGAGCTAGCCAGTTCTGAGAAACTGTTTGACTGTTCATCGGCACCAGCCAAGGTGGCTTTGCCAAACTATCAGGTTAATGTGTGTGTAGTACGCCTAAAACCAAGAAGAGATGTATTGCCAAGTCCACATTACACAGACTGTAGAAAGCAATTTGGGATGAGTAAGTCAGGTGGCACACAATGGTAGCAAAAACCATACACCTCCGTTTAGCACCAGTTGGGACACTGGCAGGGGACCCTGTCATATCAGAACAGCAGCAGGCTGGGTGCAATGAGAGAGATCCCATAGAGCTTGTAAAGGAGTTCTTGGACATTGTTTGTGTCGATGCTATGCAAGGCCCAGAAAAAGTTGAATGTTCCATGCCACAGAGTGTGGGGTTGGACGCTGCAGCTGCAGGTTCAGCACATCCTTGGGTGGAAGACTTCAGTCCTAGCCTCGTGGAAGAGTACGAGGTGGAGGAAGTATGTTGTTGGGAGGCCAACGCCTCTGAGGACAGTGGAGAATGGACAATTTCGGGGGCTAGTACAATCACCAGCTCTTGAGCAGAATGTGTGGAACAGGAAGAAGCTTCAGTGGCTGCAGTGTGACCTAGTGAGTCGCCATTGGCATTGGCTTCTATGGAACCTCCCAATGTCTGTATAGAGGAAGGCTGGTGTGCCCCTGAGTGCAGAGGTGGACTGCTTTTATACTGCAGTGTGTGCTCGTAGCTGGCTCAATCAGGACTGGCCACCCCCAAGCCATGCTTCTGGTTTGGAGTTGGTTAAAAGCAGCAAAGAGGAGAGAAATAGAAATTACATACCAACCATAATTCTTGATCTTCTTGGATGAAGTCTCCACCACTCATTCACACTAATGAGATAGCACTGGAGGCGATACGACCCAGCGGGAGCAAACATTTTTCAAGAGGGCCGGCGCCCGAGACGGAGCTGTGAGAAACGGCACCGCGAGCCTCGGCTCATGCGGTAATGACTATCTCGGCATCAACCCTCCAACCGCCTCAGTACCTTTTTTTCCGAGGAGGTGCAGCGTAACTAACCTAGAAGGACTAAACTAAAAATTAGACAAAAGATAGTCCAAACGACCCATGTAAGAAGGGTCAACAAAGTCTTCACAGCTCAGCCATTGAGGAAGTGAAGACCAAAAACAGAGAGTGAGCTCAGGAGATGGTGGGTGGGCATGTGAAATGAGTGGTGGACACTTCATCCAAGAAGATCAAGAATTACGGTAGGTATGAAATTTCCATATCTTCCTGGACATAAAGTCTCCACCACTCATTCACACTAATGGGAGAGTACCAAGCTAAATAATCCCCCGAGACGGGCGGCAGGAGATAAGGAGCTCACGTACTCAGGACAGAAGTCCATTAAGAATCATCCTGCCAAACGACAGATGACATCTGGCATGGACATCCAAGGCGAGCTCCAAGTGGCCACATTGCAAATATCTGCGATGGGCACGTTGCGGATTTCCACCAGAGATGCTGCGACTGCTCTGGTAGAGTGAGCGTACACTCTGCCTTCCAGCTTGACCTGTGCCATAGAATAGCAGTGGCGAAGGCAAGCCACCAGCCATGCTGAAATACATCTGATAGCTACAGGTTGACCCAGCCGGGTCTCGCTGAAGGAAACAAATAGTTGTTGAGCCTTGCAAATTTCTTTTGTTCTATCTAGCAATGCTCTCTTAACATCCCGTGAATGAAGGGTATGCTCCCCTTCATTCTGGAAGCTCGGGAAGTAGGTAGCAAGGATCAAAGGTTGATTTAGATGGAGTTCTGAGACAATCTTAGAGAGAAACTTAGGATGAGTCCTAATAACTACTTTGTCTTTGTGAAATACTGTACACGGAGGGTCTGTGACCAGTACATGTATTTCGTAATCTCAACGGGCCAAAGTAATGGCCACCAAGACGTCCGTTTTCCAAGTGAGGAACTTCAAGTCGCAAGTAGCTAGAGGCACGAAAAGTTTACGGGTGAGCATGTCTAGCACAAGGTTAATGTCCCAGGCTGTGACTGGACATCTGATAGGAGGTTTAGTATGCAGAATACCTCTAAGAAACCTCTTAACGACAGGCAACTGAGCCAGTGACATGGAAAGTACTGGCTCATGATATGCCGAAATGGCACAAAGATGAACTTTGACTGTGGAGTATTGCAGACCTGTATTTGAGAGGTCTAAAAGATACTCTAAGACTTTATTCGGTGGGCAGGAAAAAGGGTTCCAAGAGGATTTTGCACACCAGATAGAGAAAACCTTCCATTTGGCTGTGTAAGTTTTTCTAGTGGCCAGCTTATGCGCAGCCAACAGAATATCTGAAACTCTATGAGAAACATTGCACCTATTCACCTCTATCTCTTCAGGAGCCGAAGGTGAAACAACCTCAGGTTGGGATGGACTATGGGACCCTGGGCGAGAAGGTTTGTCTGAAGGGGGGGTTTCCAATAGACTGTTGAGCAGCAGAAACCATATTTGCCGAGGCCAGAAGGGGGCAATGATAATCATTCTGCCTCCTTGAGACTCCAATTTGAGAAGTACCCTCTGAATTAGGGGGAAGGGAGGAAAGGCGTATAGAAAGTGTCTTGTCCACCATAGCCTGAATGCATCCTGACAAAAAATTCCAGGTCCTGGATTTCTGGAGCAGAAGAGAGGCAGTTTTGCGTTGAGTGTGGATGCAAAAAGGTCCAGGTCTGGATTTCCCCACTCTTTGAAGAGTGACTGAACGATGGTTGAGTCAAGAGACCACTCGTGAGGATCCGTCTCTGCTCTGCTGAGACGGTCTGCCTGCTCGTTATGCACTCCTGGCAGGTAAACCACCTGAATCAAGACCTTGTGTTCCAGGCACCACTCCCACACTCTCATTGCTTCCCTGCATAATGGGTAAGAGTGTGTGCCACCCTGTTTGTTGATGTAGTACATCACTGCTTTGTTGTCCGTTTGAAGGAGAATGTTCTTGTGACAAAGTATGTCCTTCAAGTCTCGTACTGCATAGAGGACGACTCTCATTTCCAGGACATTTATGTGGAGTTGGGACTCGTCCTAAGTCCACATACCCTGGGTGTGGAGATCCTGGCAGCGGGCTCCCCAACCCACCAGGGACATGTCTGTGGTAATTGAGATCTGATGATCCAGAGGGGCAAAGGGATATCCTTCCAGAAGACTGTCCTCCTGAGACAACCAGGCGAGCAACCTCTTCAGAGGATCTGTCACCTTGATGAGAAATGACTGAGGGTGAGTGATTGGGGACCACTTAGTACTGAGCATCCACTGGGAGGTTCTCATGTGGAGACGAGCTAAGGGTACAGTGAACACTGAGGATGCCATGAGGCCCAGCATTCGTTGCATCGAGACAGCTTGAACCGAGCTGCGTTCTCTGATGTATTGGGCCATCTGTAAGAGATCGCTCCTTCTGTCCTCTGGAAGAAAAGCCATCGCACAGGAGGTGTCCAGAAGAGTTCCTGTGAAGAGCAGCTTCTGGGAGGGCTGCAACTGTGACTTGTTGAGATTCAGCAGGACTCCCATGGACATGAGGAAGTCTGAGGCCGTGGCCACAGCCTCCAGAGTCTCTTGCCTAGAGAGACTTGCTAGGAGCCAGTCGTCCAGATATGAAAACACTTGTATTCTGATTTTCCTGAGGTGCGCTGCATGAACTGCACAACATTTTGTAAAAACTCGAGGCGCTGAGGATAACCCAAAGGGCAGGACTCTGAACTGATAGTGTTGACCCAATGCCCTGAACCTTAGGTAATTGTGGAGATTTGGGTGTATGAGAATATGTTGGTAGGCATCCTGCATGTCCAGGGAGGCTAGCAATCGTGTCAATGAAGCAAAGGTAGCAGGGTACCTAGTGATATCATCTTGAACTTCTCCTTGTGAAGGAACTTATTTAGTTTTCTGAGATCCAGAATGGGGCGCATGCCACCACTTGTCTTTAGAACCAGGAAGTAATGGGAGTAGAAACCTGTGTTTCATTGATCCAGTGGAACTATTTCTACTGCCCTGTTTTGCAGAAGGCCTTGTACCTCGGAAGCAAGAAGTTCTGACTGTACTGCCGACAGCGTGGGCTGTTATTTTGGAGGATGATCCGGAGGGGTTTCCGAAAGAGTGAGAGAGTACCCCTCGCAGATTATCTGGAGGATCCATTTGTCTGTTATTATAGATTTTCTCTGATTGTAGAACTGAGTCAGACGTCCTCCCACCGCTGAGGAGGAGTCCCCCTCGGACAGCTGAGGTGGGACCTCGGCCAGAAACTCGGAAGGTGGCACTGGCTGCTTTGGGGCCTTATGCCTTCTGCTGCGCTTTCTTTTGTGGCTGAGGGTTGTGGTTTTTGTTAAAACCTCCCCTGCCTCTGCCCCAAAAGAACTGATGGATGTGAAACTGACGCTTGTTCACACCTCCTCTGGAGGGAGTGGGTGTAGGTCTAGCCATCTTAATGGCAGACCTAGTCTTCTGTGTGGCCTCCAGAGCTTGCGCCACCTGAGGCCCAAACAGATACATACCATCTAAGGGTAAGGCCATAACTTGTAACTGGACATCATTTGTGAAGCCTGAAGTACATAGCCAAGAGTGGCGGTGGGTGCAGATACCAGCCGACGCTGCCCGGGAGGTGGTATCGAAGGCATCCATTGCAGCTTTAACCTGTTGGTTACTGGATTCGATACCCCTAGTTATGGTGTGAAACAACTCTGAGCTAGTTTCCGATTCAGGCAGAGCTTCCACCACTTCTTTGAGGGAATGCCAAAGTACATACTCATATTGAGAAAAATAGCCCTGGTAGCTGGCAATGCACATCTCCAGGGTTGAGGTAGCAAAGACTATCTTACCCAAGGTGTCTGTCTTACGAGATTCCTTGTTTATTGGTCGGGCCGTAGATCCTTGAGGAAGGACAGCCTTATCATTTTCTGCCAAGATCACAATGGCATCAGCAAATACTTGTGAGGCCAAAATAGGACAATCCTTGGGAGAAGCATATTTCCTATCGATGTACTTAGCCACGGAAGGGATGAGGGCCGTATTCTTCCATACCATCTGTGAGAGGGTCTTGAAAGAGGGCTGTGCCGGAGGGGTTAAATCCATAAGGATCTCTGAGACATGAAGATATTGGAGTCACAGAAGCTTCCCAGGATCAATTTCCGAAACTTGGAGAGAAAGAGTAGCATTTACATTTTTGAGCAGAGACTTAAAGGAGATGTCTTCCACCACAGGCTCTGCAGAAGGATTGATCCCTGCTCCGAGGGCAGTATCATCAACATCATCACCCAGGTGAAGATCTGGGTCAGGCTAAAAATCATTTCCTGACAGTCAAGGAGGGACTGTATACACAGGAAACGAGTGAAAATCAGGAGGAAGAAACAAAAAGAAAGAATCGGAGTCGAAAACCCCCGAAGACCGGTCAGCACCACATCAGCTCCGGCGCTGAGAACAAGGAGGAAGGCACCCGGCACCGACACAGCCCCCAGTACCACATGCGGCACTGACAGGGCCTGTGGCACCATGCACGGCACCGAATGAGCCCGCAGAGCCACGGATGGTGCCAAGAGTGTCCCACAGGTCAGAAAACTGTGATTTGAGGTAAAAGAGGGAAAAATGGAAGGAGATAGAGGCATCGGTGTGGACCCCTGCGCCGCAGCCCTGTGAGGGGGATAAACACTGAAGTGCTGAGTCAACAGCACCGACGAAGGTGCCACATGACTAGGAAGGCCCAACCACCCTACCGTCCCTCTGAAGCCGAATGGCCTGAAGGCCCTGGCGTCAGAGTGACCAGCTCAGGCAACTGTACCAACCTCCGAGTCCACTGTTCCATAAGAGCAGCCCACTGGTGAAACTGCTTATCAGAAGCTCCTGGGAAAGGCAGAGAGGGAATCCGATGTCGAAGAGGTCGGCCATCGGAAACAGAAATCGGCGACTCTGATAGTGGAGACCAGTGCCTGGCCCCAACAACTGACCATCTACGCAAGACATACCAGAGGATGACCGCGATTATGTTTTTCCTTCGAGACTGATGTGTTAAGAGGAACTGAGGCCAAACGGCGAGAATGGGACCATTTCTTTATGCTTTTGGGGACCGCCCATCCCCTCAGCACTGGACTGTCCGTTGTTGGACCCCCCCCCACCCCCGGGAGGGCGGCGGACTGGAACTGGCCCGGCTGTCTGAACAGCTTTCATATGAAGTCTTCCGACTGTCACCTGACCCGCTCGTGGTCGATTCCGACAATGGAGGGCTGAAGACTTCTTGATGTACAATTTAAATATATAATATATAATCGATATTGATTCAAAATAAAACTACAAAACAATAACTGAACTATTGTAGCTACTGAAGTTTAACTCCCAGTGGGCAAGCGGTGTTGTCACTGATATGCACTCAACAGCGGGGAAAAAAGGAAGGGTCAACGCCGAGATAGTCATTACCGCACGAGCCAAGGCTTGCGGTGCTGCTCCTCGCGGCTCCATCTCGGGCACTGGCCCTCTTGAAAACGTTTGCTCCCGTTGAGTCCTATCGCCTCCGGCGCTATCCCATTAGTGTGAATGAGTGGTGGAGACTTTATGTCCAGGAAGATCTGTTCATAGACAAGCTATGGCTGAGTATGGACCTTCGTACCCTTTCTTCTGTCACCAAATCTGGGAAGAAACTGAGAAAAACAGGCATGCCTGGTTGTGGGAGGAAGCTTGTGCCAACCTGCACCCTAGAGTAAACAAGTGGGTCTGAATTAAAGTGTATAATGAGAGACTGCAATTCTGGAAGTGTGGCAGGACCTTGTTAATTAGCTCTGTGAGAGTAGTGGACAAGGCTGGCCAAGAGACGGTATCATGTCGGAACAGTGACGGGAATACAGTGAAGACCATCACAACAACATTTTCAGAAGTTCGCTGTGATGATCCGCTGGGTTCTCGACACTGTTGCCTCTGGGGTGTTCACCCCCTCCCTGAATCAACTCCAACCAGAGTTAGTTAATTTAAGTGCAGGGGGGCAGAGCCCCCCCAAAAAAGACATTTCCGTGTCACCGCAGCATGGTGGAACCCCAAGAGACATTCTACAATGTTCCTGTGGTGCGTCCAGATGGGGTAACAGTTTATGCCCCAGATCCTGAGTGGTGCTACCCTTGAAATTGCTGCCATTCCTCTGACATTGTGGCTGTTTGCCAAAAGTGAATGCAGCCATGCCAGCCCAGCAATCTGCCACCAAAGAGGCAGCAACATAGGATGGAAGTGCCTTTCTTCTGGTGATCCAGGATCGACTCCAGCAGCATCCAGGTTCATCATCCCAGCAGCAGGCGAAGATTTCCAGTCTGGGTCCAGTAGGAGGTCATGGAAGCATCTGATCCAAAGATTTCGTCTACCCAGCAGCCGAAGATCATCAGGCCACAGGTCCAAAGATGTGATGCTGACATTCTTTTGTCACCTAGAAACTAGTAAGGTGCATTTTTTTTCATTTTAATTTGACTGTTTTCCTTCAATTGCGTATGCCCTTGGAACTTTATTAATTTAATAGACTTCCTATCTAGACTGCAGTGCTAGCAGGCCTTGTGCCTGTTCCTGGACTGTGCTTCAGCAGGCTCCGGCCTAGGAGAGACTCTATTTGTAGTGCCTTGGCACTATGGGCTCTTCCCTTGTTTTGGACTTTGCAGAGACCCCCCACTCCAAATGGTTTATGTTTTCTATTTTTGTACTTTTGTAGAAAATCCTATTAAAAAATGCTTTTTGGGCTTGTGAAGTATTCAGTGGAAGGGTTGTTTTGGCTTTACAGTTGTAGTTGTGTGCAGAAATGTGTTTTGTAGTATTTTCTTTTGTAGGTGTACCTGGAAGAAGACAAGAAGACCTGAAGAGGATTTTTTGGGACTCATCGGAGCCCTCTTTTGCATAGAATTGTTAGACTTGTGTAACTGTGTAGTACAATGCCTAATCTTTTTCATTTTACAGGTGTGTCGATGTAAAATGTTTTTTGAGTGTGGGCACCTGGTAGGTAAGCATAGATCAGACAGCTTTTCCCTAGAGGGCTAGGGGGAAAGGCAGGTTGGTGGTCCTGATTCATGATAGGGGTCACCAGCGCTGTCTGGTAGGGCATGCTTCAGGCAGTATCTTGGAGCCACTGAGAATCTATATATAGTACAGTAGTAGGATAGGTACTGGAGTTTCTTCAGTGGACCTCTATCCTTTATTGTTACCTGCCTGTGCCTGGCACATGGTAGGGGATGACCTGATCAACCCTCCCCCATATGGAGCATCAGAGGAGGGATGCCCTGGTACTAGGCCATGTTCTGGCTGCAGATAGCCAGTGGTCTGGTCGCGGTGAGTATAACCACCCAGTCCCCTGGGGTTACTAGAATCCTTTCAGTAATAGTGTTACAAAGGTAGCAGGCAGCTGGTAGGGAGCTCATTAGGGGCTTCTTACACAATGACATCATTCTTTACTCTCACTGTAGCATAACCCCTGTGTGTGTACAACTGCTGTGGGGATCTTAGAATGTTCAGCTAGTGAGTTGGAGAGTCAGTGGAGTGTTCGGTGTGGAGGTGAGAGTGGCAGAAGGACTGCCAGTTGGGCTGTGAGTTGAGGGCCCAGCACGTCTCACCCTAGTGTGGACTACAATTTCCAGCTCCCAGTGAAGTGGTAGAGACCCTTCCACAGTAGGATTTCCTGATTTCTACTCCCAGTGAAGTGGAAAGAGCTGCTAATTCTCAGTGGGTTCAGTGGGCAATCCCCTGAAGATCTTTTGTGTGTTTTCAGCTGCCTTGGAAAGGAACTGTTTGAGAGACTGTTTTGACCTGCTACCCAGGAGAAATGTCTTTTGTTGTTCCATGCCCAGCGGATGGGGCAACAGTTCATGAGTACAGTACTGTTTAAGGAGCCAAGTTCTGCACAGATTTAGGGGAATTGTATTTTGGGGTGTGTGTGCCCAGACATAAGGCTAGAACACACCTGCCAGTGCCCCTAGTTCACCCAGGAGAATGAATTTCTAAATTGTTCACCCAGGAGAGTGCAGCTTGTTTTGTGGTCACCCCAGCGAGTGACGGAAATGGAAGATGTGGGACTTCTAGCATTTCAGTGGGGAATGGAGGTTTCAATGGTGTAACCCTGAAGAATGGCAGAGACTGTCAGTTGGGGTGAAGGGTGGGAGGAACGCCATCTGAAAGCTTACTAGGCAGGGCTTACTGGTTCATACAGGGCACCAGTTTTAGCTGAGCAAAGGCCAGTGCTGCAGATTTAGGTGTGTGGCTGAGTCTCACATAAATGCACCTGTGTTCGAAGAAGAGTTCTGAGTGTGTGGCTTAGTTTTACAATATGTGCATTCATGGTTGAAAAATGTTCAGGTACATGGTCAGGTGTCCACTAGATGCACCATTGGGAAACGGGAAGAAGATGTTCTTTTGTGTGTTCATGAACTGTGCTGCATACAAGGAGAGTTTGTGAAATGTACCTGTCCTGCCTTGACTGACCCATGGGGGGTCCACTACTGCTTTAGATTTCCATTCTGTTAAGTAAAGCCATACTGCACAATCCCAGTTCTTGCTCTGGACATTCTGATTATTGCTTCTGTTTGTTGGATTTACTGGAGCCCCCTCAGCAGTTTAGATCTAGTTATATGCCTAGCAGCCTTCACCCTAGACACTGGTTGTAATTTTTACACAAGGTTCATGTGTTTTGTTCTTGTAACCCCACCACTCTCTTCCTCTAGAATCCTAATGCCAAGGGTGGTACCAACCTTTTGAAAAGTAAATGGTATGCCAATATGTGGTACCAGTGTCCAGATTTTAGCGGGGGTGTGCTAATGTGTTAAAAAGTGGCCCAGGGTTACACATGCATGTGAACTGACGCAGAGAAACAGGCAATGGGGATGTCATTTATAAATATGCAAAAAAGTCTGGGGCCCAGGATGGATCCTTGGGGAAACCCTCAGCAGATGGGGAAGGGGGAAGATAAACAGGTTACTCACCTGTAACAGTAGTTCTAGGAGTGGTATATGTTGTTCATCCACACTCTTTGGCATGTCTCCTTCCACTTTAAGATCAGTCAGAAGTCTTCAAGCTGGCTCCTTCCACTCACCCGGGTGGTATATACCTTGGCTCCACCCCATGATGCCAGATCTCAGCCTGCTGGAAGCCACGTGTTGTGCGTCCACAGCTGGGGAGGTCAGGTGGGTCCATGTGGATGAACAACATGTACCACTCCTAGAACTACTGTTACAGGTGAGTAACCTGTTTTTCTAGGATCGTGGATATGTTGTTCATCCACACTCTTTGGCAGACTCCTAGCAGTTCTCCAGGAGGAGAGAAGCAAGGCGCACGCCCCCTACTTATGGAACAGAGATTGGAGAACTGAGGCCCCAAAACCAGCATCCCGCCGTGACTCAAGGTTGATGTGGTAGTGGGTGTTTGCTAACTTCCAGGTAGCAGCCCAGCAGATTTCCTGGATACGGATGTCCCCTGTAAGCAGCCACCGATGCAGCACTATGGCAGGCAGAATGAGCTCTTATCCCTCTGGGAGGCTCTTTGCTCGCCAACTCGTAGCATAGACCTATGCATGATGTGATCCATCTTACAATTGTCCATTTAGCTGCAGGTCTGCCAGAAGCAGCTTCAGCGTGGATGACAAACAGCTGGCGAACCTCTCCCCAAATTTCCACCGTCCTCTCCTTGTAGTAGGAGAGAGCATCTCATGTCCAAAGTATGGAGACTGTACTCTGCCTCCACGGTGTAATTTGGATGGTACACTGGCATATTTAGCACCTGGTAAAGATGAAACTCTGACACCACCTTCGGAAGGAATTTCGGATGGGGGCGTAGGACAACCTAGTGTCTGTGGAAGACCAGATAAGAGGAGTCCACCCGAAAGCACCTGGATCTCCCCTGTCCTTCTGGTAGACATGAT
Source organism: Neoceratodus forsteri (assembly GCA_016271365.2). Taxonomy (NCBI): domain Eukaryota; kingdom Metazoa; phylum Chordata; order Ceratodontiformes; family Ceratodontidae; genus Neoceratodus; species Neoceratodus forsteri. The sequence continues at coordinate 1,199,349,830 of CM057452.1, forward strand.
AGCCACTAGGAAGGCCGTTTTCCATCACAAGTGTGACCACGCACACTTGTGCATTGGTTCGAATGGCTTGCCCATGAGCTTTGCCAGTACCAGCAGTAGATCCCATGGAGGTAGAGGTTCACGCACTGGAGGGGATATATGATCCAGGCCTTTGAAAAAGCACCCGACCACTGCCTCCTGCACCACCGTCGGCTGACTGGCTCGGACATGGTAAGCAGAGATGGCTGCCAGGTGCACCCTAAGGGTCAATGACCAAAGACCCCCATTTGAGAGAGACCAAAGGTAGTCGAGAATGTAAGCAACTGGACAGGACAGAGGGTCCCCGACCTTGCTCTGACACCAAATGGAAAACCTAGTCCATTTGAAAGCATAATATCTCTGGTCTGTTCCTTTCTGGATGCCTCCACCACAGTGTAGACATCTTCAGAAAGACCCAAAGCCTGGAACTGTAGCTGCTCAGGTACCAGGCTGTGAGGTGCAGGGATTGAAGGTCCGGATGAAATACCTTCCCCTGATTGAGTGATATCAGGTCTGTGCATGCTAGAAGCTGCTCCAGGGGCCTGTAGCTGAGGCTGAGGAGATCTGGATACCAGAACTGGCATGGCCAGTCTGGGGCTACCAGGATCACCTTCACTTTGTCCCTCCTCACCTTGAGGAGCACCTTGTGGATCAAGGGAAATGGAGGGAAGGCGTAGAGGAGGTCTGGGGTCCATGGCCTCAAGAAGGCATCCCCCTGCAGAGGGAGTGGGCATGAAACAGCCTAAGCTTGGTGTTTTGCCTGGAGGCAAACAGATCCACCATCTGTTTGCCCCATTGGGAAAATAGGCTGTAAGCTACCTCTGGATGGAGAGACCACTCGTGGGATGTCTGGCCTAAGCGGCTGAGAGCATCCACCAGATGGTTTGAGGCTCCTGCCACATGAATGGCTACGAGATCTGCCTCTAATCAGCTCACGAGGGTCCAGATGCAGAGCACGTCCCTGCACAGCAGACAGGAGTGCATGCCACCCTGTTTGTTGAGGTAGTACATGGTCACGGTATTGTCCATCTGGACTTGAACCACTTGACCTCGGAGCTGAGGAGCGAAAGCTGAGGGTGCCAGTCTGACTGCTCCGAGCTCCAACAGGTTGATGTGGCATCGGGACTCCTCGGGGGTCCAGAGCCTGTAGGCCCTTTTGTCCCCCATGTGGGCTCTCTAGCCCATGAGAGAGTCACCGGTCATGAGGACGACTGTCAGCTCGGGGCGGACAAATGGGATCCCTTCCTGCAACCGGTCTGGGGCGGTCCACCACTGGAGAGTGTCCCACATCTTCTGGGTTACAGTGATCAGTTGGTCAAAATGACCATGGCGCTGAGTCCACTGGGTGGCCAGCTCCCATTGGAGGGGCCGCATGCGGAACCGGGCCCAACGGACCACTGAGGTGCACGCTGCCATGTAACCCAGAAGGCACAGAAAGTCCCGGGCAGGGCTCAATTAACCAACCAGGAATGATTGTTCAAAGGAGGAAAGAACCTCCGCCCTGTCTGCGGGAGCCGAGCTCTGGCTTGACAAGAGTCGAGCTGTGCCCTATGAAGCCCATCACCTGAGAAGGCACGAGTTCCGACTTGGCCTCGTTCAGCAGGAGGCCGAGTTGGGCGCAGGTCTGGAGGGCCAGATCCCGGGTTAAATTTTTTTTTTTTAGCGTATGTTATATATCATGATTGTTTGAATGTAACTGGATGCTTGTGTAAACGGGCAGCAATGCTCACATGCCTTTCCAGTATAACCAATAAAATGAAATGAAAGTTCAAGCTCCGAGTAGCCCAAGCTAGAAATAGCACCAAAGTTCAAAATGGACCTGGCATTGCTGCTCATTTTACACACAGCAATAGCAGAGTCCACAAGTAAAATTTGGCTCTGAGCGGCTCAAGCTGGTGATGGTGCCAAAATTCAAATCAGTGACACCAAAATCCTCCATATCTAGTACCGGAGGGGTGGCGGCTGCTCCACTTGTGGAGGAAATTCGGCAGGTGAGGGTGTTCAAACCGCAGTAATGTGGTTCATCAGAGGATCAGCCCGTTCATGCAAACAAATCCCCTAAGGAGACAGCAATTAATATGAGGCAGAGGGGGAGGATTTACAGAGAGAACTAAAGAGACAAAAGAGTGCAAAAGGACTGAAGAGAAGCTGTGCCAAAGAGACAATAGAATGGGGGAGAGGGGGACTGAAGGAAAACTGTGTGGGCAAGAGGAGAAGCGGGGCAGGGGCAAGGCAGCAGGCTGCTACAGGGCTGAGAATTGCAGGGCTAATGAGTTAGCAGGGGCAGGGACCAGCTATTACTAGCTGAGCAGCCAAGTGTAACCCCCAAGGGTGCTATCCTAAGGGCTACTACCCCTGCCTGCCCTAACCGTGGCAGGGTGAGGGGCCCAGATCCGTTGGTGGGTGCCTCCACCCAGAGGTCGGGGTCAGAACAGTCGAGGTTGACTCCATCACAGCCCTCTGGGTTGCTGCAACCCCCCCTTTCTTCCCACTACTGGCTCACGCAGTTCAATTTCAGTGATCCTTACCATATACACTTACCCCCCGGCTTGAACCAGTCAGCTCACTCCGGGGACCCCCTGGAAAGTAAGGTACAGTTACACCACATTCATTGGGCAATATTTCACCATTCATGCACAGCATAGCCAGTGTACTTTTGCAAAACAAGCAATTTGATTTATTTTAGGGAAGATAACAAGGACCGGGGAAAATCAGGTTGATTAGCTTACCACTACAGTATATGAAAATCTACCTATGGCTCTGTGCACAGGCCTAACCTATTAATTACTGTCTATGGGTACCCAAGCCCTAATGCCTAGTTCCTCGATACAGCTGGTTGGGGCCTGACACAAACAAACATTTAATTCCTGAGCAGATCAACTCGAGCCAGCAGGCTCAGTATGTATAGCCAGCAAAGTAACCAGAAGATTGTGTCCTCACTAGGCACAAACAAACAGGAGCTACCCTGATTCAGTACTCACAACTCCAGAAAAGAGAGCTCACATCACTGCAGGGCTGGGCCTGGGCTCCAAACACTTCTCCACACATTTATATGGAAAATAACAGAGGGTACCATACCAGGCAGCTGCGGTGCACTTTCCGGTTTCTGACACTGCACACACCAGGCCCAGCAGCGCGGCTTTGTTCGTCCTGACAGACCCGAAGCGCGATTAAAGCAGATTCTCCAGTCCTCTACAGGGTTAGCCTGGTAGGCAGCTGTGCTCTTTACACAGCCTCATCTGCTCGCCACCTCACGGATTCAGTCCGATGCTAGCCGGCTATGCAACAGCCGACTCAGGCCTCTCACGCGCTTCCCACGCGAACACTCAACGCCGCAAGAGCCCGGAGCTCCTTCCTCTTCTACAGCCACAACGTCACTGCCCCTTGGCAGTTGGAGCAGAACTCTCAGTTCGGGTGCCACCTGAGTTCATTGGCGGGCTGCAGGCACCAGGCACTTAAATCTCTCTCCATTGGAGCGAAAAGGCGCCAGGGTCCAGACTTCACTTCCCAGAATCACTAGCTGTGTCTTCACTGGTCAGCGGGCTCCCTTTTAGAGTCCTCACTTATTGATTGGCCCAATTCAGCAGTTCAGGACCAAAATTGGGTAACTGATCAGAACAGTCCTTGCTGCAATTAAGACAGGTTAGGACAAACAACAATATCTTTCTCACTCCAAATAATTATCAGTAAACAGTTACATCTTTCCAGAGAACTCCCCTCTGCACAACTAGCGATGGCAGCATGGAGCGCTTACTCAGCAGCCCGGGCGGGACTCGGGCATAGAACCACACAGCACCCCCATTTCAACTAATTATGACTGCAAGCAGGCAGCCCTTAAAGAGACAGTACATGGAGGCTTTAAAAGCTCTCACTGGCAACAACATTTAAGCGGCTTTATGCCAAACACCAGCCAGGCATGGAGCATTTAAGCAAGCTCCGGGAAAGCTTTTAGGAACCCCTATTTGTAGGGGGGTTACACAAGGATTCTCAGACAATAAAAAAATAAAACAAGTTCATGATTCCAATTAACAAGGGAAGAACATGAGTAGAAGTTAACTGGCTGTAAGGCTAAGGCAACAGGCTGAAAGTTACATCTAAAACTTAATGCAGGCTGGAAGTTAAAAAAAGTAAAGTTCATACAGGGCAACTTAAACAGGCTGTAGCATAAATAAATAGACAGTGCATCACATAAAAATTCCAAGTTTAACTGCACCAAGGATCAAACTCAAAGACCTGGCTTTGCTGCCCATTTTACACACAGCAAGCAATAGCAGAGTCCACAAGTAAAATCTGGCTCCAAGCAGCCCAAGATGATGATGGTTATTAAACCTGCAGAGGTGATCTGAATAAATTAGCAGTAACTATTGCAAATACTTTTTAAAGGGAAAAAGTGTCCAATGCTACTGTAGGTCGTGCTAGGCCCTGTTAGCTAGCCATATTAAAGACAAGCTACAGTAGTTTAGCTTATTCGGAAGACCTTTAAGCAACATTTCCCTTATTCAAACGTGACCAAGTCTAGGTTTCTGATTCACCCTTTCATTACATCGTGTTTGGATGGACTACTGCAATGAGCTTTATGTGGGCCTGCCAAAAAATAAGATCCACCATCTGTAGCTAGTTAAGAACATGGTAGCCAAGCTACTGACATCTACAAAGATGTCAGGATGTATTACTTCTGTACTCCCAAGAGCTGCCCCGGCTGCCGGTCAGGTGGTGAATCAAAGTTAAAGCTTTTTATTTATTTACTGCATAAAAGGCTTAGACTGAGTCTCTACTCCGTGGACCGTTTTTGTCAGCATGCCCCCCAAGACCTTAGAGATCTTCCAGAAGATATTTCTTGCAGTTCCAATAACTTGACAGCTATTTTCTAGTAACCAAGCTTTCTACTGAATGTAGAAGCTACCTTAGCGGGGTCAGAGGTAGAAGAGGAGACTAACTTGATGGTTGGAGTTGTTGCCTGGGGGAGTTTAAATAGGGGTTTATTTAGGTTTATCTAGAAGTCTGAAGCAAAGTGTTCAGATTTTGAGTTATAAACGTTAAACGGCCACTATTTAATTTCATTTATTTATTACTCAGGCAAGTTCGCAGGACCCTTGGGGCCTGTTTTCTGAAATAACCAGGTCCACAAGGCAGTGATAAAAGAATAAGCAGCATAATTAAGACATGCTATCATACCCAAAGACTACCAAAGTAATTCTTGTGACGGACAAGTAAATGACAATGCGGCCCTTAACAATGATTCTGGTCACTACAGTGCTCCCGATAGCTCACCAGCTTGGCTGTGTAGTCAAGCAGAGCTCTGGCAGTCCATGCCTTTTATGTTCACTCCTGCAGCCCCATGTCAGCTACATACAGAAACATAGACTTTGACGGCAGATAAGGACCACTTGGCCCACCCAGTCTGCCCATTTCCCTACCTATTGGATAAGCTGCAGATTCTAGTTAACCAACAGCCTACTTCCTGCAACCCCCACTATAATTGCCTTATGTCTGTCCCATGCATGTTTGAATTCCCCCACTGTTTTAGACACCACAACCTCTCCAGGAAGGCGGTTCCATGCATCCACCACTCTCTCCGTGAAAAAGAATTTCCTCACATTACCCCTAAGCTGTCCTCCCTATAACTTTAAATTGTGCCCCCTTGTTCTTACACATCTCTTTTTCTGAAAGATGCTACCCTCCTGGACTTTGTTGAGTCTCTTGTGGTACTTAAAAGTTTCTATCATGTCCCCTCGTCCCTCCTTTCATCAAGGGTATACATATTAAGCTCTCTCAGTCTCTCTTCATATGGTTTCTGATGTAGACCCTGCACCATTTTAGTTGCCCTCCTCTGGACTGCTTCCATCCTGTCTATGGCCTTGTGTAGATGAGGTCTCCAAAACTGCACGCAGTACTCCACATAGGGTCTCACCAACTGTCTGTACAGAGGGATAACCACTTCCCTTTTTCTACTAGTGATGCCCCTCCCTATGCATCCCAGTATCCCCCTGGCTCTCCTTACTGACTTCTCACATTGCTTACCCACCTTTAGGTCATCTGACATGACTACACCCAGATTCCTTTTCATTACTGTTGCTGTTAGTACCTCCCCTGCTATTGTGTACTCTTCTTCTGGATTTTTATTTCCCAGGTGAATTACTTTGCACTTATTTGCATTGAATCTAAGTTGCCATATGTCTGACCACTCCTCCAACCTTGCAAAGTCCCTTCTTATCCTTTCTACCCCCCCTTGTGTATCAAATATGCCAGTGTAAGTGCTACATCCTCATTTATTTGCCAGTCAGAACAATTCTTTAGTCAAAGAAAATAACAAAAGAACCACTCCTAAGCACTGTATTTATTACCTTTGGACAAATTAGTTCTATTTGAACTCTGAAAAGCAAAGTAAGCTGCTGTTGTCCTGTGGTTACGTATGAGCTTGTAAAACAAATTTTGCTTTGTCAAGGGATTAAAAGAACAAGTTCCTGATTTACTGTAATTCTGACACAAAGCGAGCTTGTCAGTGGAGGGGAGTACCTTACAGTTTGAAATGTACAAGAATGCATTTTTTCAACATGAACTCGATGTCTGAGATGATTACTCCGCTGTACATGCTTTATAGGTATACCCTGTGTATAAACTGTGGCTGAAAGCTGTACAAACAGGGTCCCCCCCCCACCCCTAAATTTTTCTGGCCCCTGTCACCTTCATAATCAGGCCAATGCTCAGGCAACCGTGTGTGAAGCAGCACAACTGTGCACAGCTGCCACCTTTCATGAGGGGAGCGGACTCCTTAGCAATGGCAGAGCTAGAGGGGGGCTGGGAGGGAAGTGGCCCCTCCTGGCTGCCCCAATGTGAGTAGTGGTGCCCCACCACCATGTTTATTCACTGTTTAGTGCCCATTGTGGAGCCCATGAATGACTGAATGGCCCCCTGGCTTCGCCACTGCTCCTTAGTCCACTGTGAGGAGTGTCACTGTATTGGTGGAGACCAAAATCACCTTATCTGGACTCAATTGTGCTGTACTCGGGCAGCACTCACCAGCACGGCCTGCTCTATTTCTGACTTCCCAAAGCCACTCCTAAAACAGGGCTGCCAGCATGGAAGCACAGTGTGCATCCACTGGGACATTGGGCAGCCCCCAGGAAACAACATTTAATCAATGTTTCAACTAAGGACAGTAAAGGGGACTGAAGCAGGGGAGGGTGGCTGCAGACAGGCAATACACAAAAGAGTTTTTTTTTTGTTAACATGTTTATCCAGTATCTGGGAATACTTTTTAAAGGATAATGTTTAGACAGTTCAGCTTGTAGCTCATTACTTTTCTGTATTTATGTACCCTATTACCAAGGACTTGTAAAGGGTGACTTTGTGTTGTGTCTTGGTTTTATCTCATTCTCCTGCTTCTGTGATGATCCCCCTTCCCCCAAACTGATATCCTAATCTTCAGTTTGTGAGATCATAAACATTTACGGATTACAGCATCAAAACCAGAACATTACAAATTTAGTGGAGGAAGAAACAAAAGAACGTGAGGAGGTCCTGGGGCAAATACAAAAGAACATGAGGAGGTCCTGGGGCAAAGATCCAGTTTTCATGTAAAGAACTGTTGAGGTGGGGAGGGCTAGAAAATTAAATACATAACTTAAACAGTGTCTGGAAATTATGTTTTAAAGAGTTTTAATGGGCTCTGGAAAACTTTTAAATACTCACCAACTTCATTTGTGTGTGTTGGGGGGAGAGGGGGATTGGTTTTTGGAGATAGGACCACAGCCACACAGTACAGACTCAAGAACAGGGCAATCCCCTGAACATATTTTCTTCTCAAAATAAAATTCAGTGGGGTACAGCTGAGTCACTAAGCAAGACAGCCACTTAACCTGTAAGATCTGAAACAGCCCTCTGCACATCCAGACTAATGCACTGTATATACTTGCTGCGTGGTGTTACAACATATTAAACTCGATTATGCTCAATCTCTTGAACTGAAATATTCAGTTATCTCTTATTGCACTATCAGTGGGCACTGCAGTCATCATCAACACTTAATGGCCTTCAAGCATTAATAGAAACATAGAATCTGATGGCAGATAAGGGCCGCTTGGACTACCCAGTCTGCCCATATTATTCTCTTTTTTTCTTTTGAACCTTCATTTTTACTGTAGACCCACTTGATCTACGGTGCTGTCTCATCTCTCCCCTTATTTACCCCTACAATTCCCTCATGCCTATCCTATGCGTTTTTGAATGCTTCTACTGTTTTCACCCTGACTACCTCAGATGAAAGGCTGTTCCATGAATCCACCACTTTTTTTTTTTCTTTTCTATTATTTGGTTATCCTTCCTGGGAGTCTGGCAGGTGGCTCTGGTCACTCCCTTGGAGGACTTGGTCTCTGACCCCCCATTTCCCCACCCACTACCCCCTCGATCCCCATGTGTTCCCCCACCCCATGACATAGCCCTAAGTGAAGGGGCGCTGGCTTTCTCACCCCCGAGAGAAATCTCACATGTTCTGGGAGCTGGGACGGGCGCTGGTGGGCCATCACGGAGCCTGCCAGCTCAATTTTCCTCCATTTTGTTCTCCACCCCCCTACCCACTGACATCGTATGTTGGCAATGAGCCTCCTGGCCTACATCTCCTCCAGTCACCACCAGAGGGAGATCACCGAGCAGGGTGGCAGCCCCTCGCTCCCTGAGAGAGAAGAGCAGTCCTCTGGATGCTCAAGCCTCTCTCTCCTCTGCCACCCCCCCCGTGGCCCAGGTTCATTCCTGAACCTGGATCGCCAGTATGGTGCGCGGTGTGGCGTCCAGCGCCTCAACCTCCAGCAACATCGGGCTGGCCATCCATTATCGTTTCTGTAAAGAAGTATTTCCTCCCATCTCTCCTGACCCATCCCTCCTCCAGCTTCACAGCATGTCTCTTTGTTCTAGAGTACCTTTTTTTTCTTAAAAATACTTCCCTCCTGTTTTAAAAGTCTCTATTATAGCCCCTCTCTCCCTCCTCTCCTCCTGGGTATGTTGAGCTTCTTTAGCTTCTCTTCATAGGGCTTATGATGCAGACCCTGCACCATTTTAATAGCCCTTCTCTGGACCACCTTCACTCTGTCTATGTCCTTCCTGAGATGCGGTCTCCAGAACTGGACACAGTACTCAAAGTGGGGTCTTACTAGTGATCTATATAGGGGCAACACCGCCTATCTTTTTCATACCGCCCTCGGATTCCTATGAGCTAAATGCATTATTCTGTACTTTTTTGCATGAAAACCCAGCTGCCAAACCTTTGGCCACTCCTCCAGTTTTTTCAGATCCCTGCACGTCCTTTCCAACCCCCACCCCCCCGAAGGTCCACCCTGTTGCAGATCTTGGTGTAATCCACAAAGAGTCAGCCCCTCCTTTCCAGACTCTCTGCTATGTCACTAATAAAGACATTAAACAGGACCATTCCCAGCACAGAACCCTGAGGTACCCTGCTGGTCACCCTCCCCTTTCTTGGAATGTACTCCGTTTACCACCAACCTCTTGTCTCCTGTCCCCTAACCAGTTTCTTAACCAGGTTACCACCTGGTTGCCCATGCCCAAGCTACTTCACTTGTTTATCATAGAAACATTTATTTATTTTTATTTGTTTCATTTTGATAACCAGATGGGTCCACTAGGACCATTAGAGTCCCTTTTTCAGGGGTGACCTGGGATTAATTACAAGTCTCAAACAAGTAGCTCACCAACAGCAAGAATCAGTGTCAGACTGTTATTTTATTTTAGTCTTTGGTAACCAGGTAAGGCCCACTAGGCACAAGTGCCTGTTTTCAAGGGCGACCTGGGAGCACTGAGTGGTTAAGTGACTTGCTCAGAGTCGCACAGTATGCAAATGGAGGTTGTGAGAATCAAACCCAGGTCTGCTGGATGTACCAAGCCCATTCACAGCTCATTACTCTAGGCTATACTGCCAGCCCAAATGAAGCAAATGAAACACATCAAGTAAAAACTTTGGCTCTGAAAATCTCCACCTTGAATTAGAAGGACACTAGATGTTGTGTCAGGTTAAATTTTTAAACTTTATTTGTTAAAATAAGTAAAGCTACAGGGAAAGCGAGTCCCATGGTTGAACGTTTTCGCATCACTTTGGACCCTTTATCAAAGCTTTGCCAATAATCATCTCAGCATGATTTGTGAAGGTCAGGTCCAGCAGGGTACTATTACCAGTCCTGGGGTTGAGTCTAGTGGGGGTAGACACAACCTGAGTAAAACCACAGGCTGCAGCTGTGTCCTTGTAGGGATTAGCATCTGGAAAGAGACAATTAATGTTATAGTCCCCCAGAGGTTTTACTTCATTGCGCTGGGGCAGGTTGGATAAGTAGTCGAAGACTGAGTTGAACCCATTGGCTGGATCATGAGGGGGATATAAGTAGACAGGAGAGTGAGGGCTTTACCTCGTTGACCCAGGAGTAGATTTACTGCAAGCGCTTGGGTGCAGCTACCAGAGACTATTTTGGGAAGGATGTGCCCTTGGAGTGAGGACTCAATGTAAACTGCACAGCCGCCACCCTTTTTTTCCCCGATCCTATCTTCTCTAAATAAGGTGTAGCCATCAAAGGCCACAGCACTGTCAAGCACTTTGGGCAAGAGCCAAGTTTCAACTACCGCTAGCACACTGGGTTTGTCCTCGGGGGTTGTCCTCCCCTGGGGTAGAAGCAGTGGGCCACCGATCCTTTTGGACTGGCCGGTTCCTGCAGCCTACTGGCGTTTTTTTTTTCCATCCAGCCTAGGTGGATGATGAATGATGGTCTACTGTATTTCAAATTTTATTTGCTGATGTTATTTTATTTTGTATTTTATAGGTTATGTGCTGTTTAGTTATTTTTGAGGGATAATTTAGCAGTGAGAGTGCTTGTTTCCATCTTATATTCCATCTTCTCCGGTTCAGTGAGAGAGTCCCGGAGGGTGGTCTTTAAATCATTCCTTCCATGTACTTATTTATTATTTTGTTATTAGTTTTGTGTTATTATTTTATTGTCCTCTGGCCGTGAGAGGGCCTGTGGATATAAAATAGTTTAATTGAGTTTAATAGTTGCTGTATTAGAATATCGGTTTATTTTTCATTTTTGTTTTAGTGGTGGACGGGGGTGTTGTTTATTTATTTTACCCTGTACCTAGGGCTTGCTGGGGTTGATATCCGCCGCTTGCAGCTAGTGCAGAATGCAGCAGCACGTTTGTTGACTGGGGCTTCAAGAAGATCTCATATTACCCCAGTGCTGCGCACTCTGCAATGGCTGCCAATACAGTGGCGGATCACCTTTAAAGTGGGTCTTTTGACCTACAAAGTCCTACACGGGCTTGGTCCTGACTACTTGAAAGAGCTTCTGGTGCCCTACACCCCTTTGAGACAGCTTCGCTCAGCTGACGAGGGGTTGCTGGAGATTCCAAGGGTAAATTTGAAGTCCTCTGGAGCCCGTGCCTTTGGTTTCACAGCTCCTTCCCTCTGGAATTCTCTGCCCTGTCAGCTCCAGAGTACAACGGTGGTAGTTTTAAAAGGGCCTTAAAGTCCTTTCTATGGGATAAGGCTTTCCCTGTTATACCGTAATTGGCTTTTTATCTGTTATATTTGTTGTTCTGTTTTATTGTATTCATTGACGCTGGTGTTTTATGCTTTTTGTACAGCGCCTTGAAAATTTGAAAGGTGCTTAACTAAATAAATGTTATTATTTATTATTATTATTGTGCTGGGTCACCCATGCCTATAGAAGATAAATTTATGCAGGAGGCTACGAATGTTTAATGAGACAATTTTAAGTGCGCCGTGGCTACTGCTATGGGGGCAAGGGTGCTAAATGGGTCCTGGGTTGGGGTGAATATTGCCTGAAATAAGAAGAAGTAACAGGACATTACGAAAGAGAAGGTGCTTGCGCAATTTCACGAGTGGTACACACCTTTGATTCTTAGGCTTATAGGCCAAGGAGAAAGAGGGAGGGAAGGCAGGGTGGTGCAGGAGAAGGAGGGAGTGAGATGTATGGGGCAGAGGGAGGGGGTTGTCAGGCATAGACAGAATTGTTGGGTGATTTGGCAGAACACTAAATGTCCCTGAGACTGCTGGGTAACTCTAGAGAGGGGGTAGAGGGGGGGTTAACAATAGGTCAAGAATGGAGGTGTGCTGGCAGGGTATTGTCGCAAGCAGGAGGGTAAGAGGTAAAGGGCAGTTGGAGGAAACTCATGACAAGAGTAAGGGAGTCACAGCAGTACAGTATGGAGGAAAATCTGGGTGGATTGGTGCTGGGAAGGCCACAGCAGTACGTGTGCTGGTGCAGATTTAGGTTAACAAGTGCATTAATTAAGAGGGAGCAGCCAAATGAGTCAGCTCATCCTTCGTAAGTGGCAGTACATGAGCGTTTACAGGTACACAGAGTCTGCAGTCCCTTCTTAGAGCTCCCAGATGAAGTACTTTCTTGGCGGGTATTCCACAAAAAATTACAGTTACATAAAAACTTACCGTAACAGTAGATCATCGAGAGAGGTTCCTGCAGTAGGTCTTCACATATTGGACTTCGCTCCCTGGCGTGAGGACCGCATGGCAAACTTCTAGCTAGCAATACATCGTTGGGGACTGCCCCCAGCGTCACATGATAGGATGTCGGCGTGATAGTATTAAGGGGACAGTCCTCACGCCGCCCTCCAGTTCTTCCGCCGGAAGACCCTGGAAGAGGAAAAATGGGAGAAAGGAGATAAAAACTCCTTGAGCCTGGAGCTAATGAAAACAAAGCCCTGGGAAAGAAAAGGAGAGAAAAACCAAGAGCTGGGGGAAGGTGGGAGGGAAAATGAGACCTACTGCAGGAACTCTCTCAAAGATCTACTGTTACGGTAATTTCTTATGTAACAGTAATATCTTACTTCGAAAGGGTTCCTGCAGTAGGTCTTCACATATAGGACTGAATACCAAGCAGTCAAGAAAAAGAAGTCAGAGACATAGTTCTGGGAGGAGGAAAATGTCTGCCAACTAATAAGATGCTTAGGACAAGAGGCCTTTGAGAACAGTGACATCAAACCCAGCCCTACGTCTAGGGGTGATGTCCAGACTGTAATGCTTGGTGAAAGTATGGACAGAAGACCAAGTGGCTGCAGCGCAAATAATTGAGGCGGACACATTCTGCAAGAAGGTCGTCGATGCAGCCATACCACAGGTCAAATGACCTTTCACTAACCCCGGAAGGGGCTTCTCATACTTTTGATAAATGAATGAGATGCAATTTGACAACCATTTAGACAAACCCCGATTTGAAATGGCCGTACCCCATCACCTGGGTGCGAAAGTCACAAATAACCAGTCAGATTTACGTACCTCCTTGGTCAGAGATACAGTATCTCAAAATCCTGTGCACGTCCAACATGTGCAAGAGGTATTCCCTCCTGTCAGAATACTGTGGGTAATAAACTGGAAGTTGAACATCTTGGTGCAAACTAAATTCCGAGACTACTTTTGGAAGAAAGAAAGGGTTAGTCCGCAGAACCACCCAGTCTCTGTGGAAAATCAAATAAGGCTCCTTGCAAACAAGGGCCTAAAGCACTGAAATCCTTCAAGCTGAAGTGACAGCAACTAAAAAGCGCACTTTACAAGACAAATAGTGCATGGTGCAACTTGCTGCCGATTCAAAAGAGGGCAAAGTAAGTTTCTTTAAAATGAAATTTAAGTTTCAAAGGGGAACCGAATTATAGACCAGAGGCTATTAAGGTGGTGTATCCCCTTAAGAAAAGTTTTGGAGACCTCCAACTGTGCGAGGGTTTTGCCCTCCACCAGAAGGTGGTAGGCAGAAACCGCAGCAAGGTGTACCTTCAGAGAAGAATAACTGAGACTCGAATCTGATAGGTGCAAGAGGTATGCTCAAGGACCTGGGGTGCCAAGCAAGAGAATAGGTCCAAGCCCTTGGCCATGGACCAGATGGAGAATCTCTTCCACTTCATGGCATTCGTAGATCTAGTGGAGGGCTTTCCCAGCCTCCACTAGAACCTGTGCAACTTGAGAAGAGATGCTGAACCCTGAGACAGCTATGTCCAAAAGTGCCACACATGCAGGTGAAGAGACCAGAGGCTTGGATGAACCAGGCTTCCCTGCTCCTGAGACACAAGGTCATGGGAGAAGAGGAAGTGGTACTAAGGGTTCCAATGACAGCTGCTGCAGCAGAGGGAACCACATCTGCCGAGGCCAGAGAGGAGCTATAAGAATCATGTGAGCACCCTCTGCCTGAAGCTTCAGCAGAATCTTTTGAAGAATTGGAAAGGGAGGGAAAGCGTACAGAAATCTTCCTGTCCAGGATAGAGACAGAGCATCTTGCCAATAAGCACCACGCCCGAGAACAAGCGAGCAAAAGCTGGATAGTTTTGCGTTGGATGGGGAGGCGAAGAGGTCTATCTCTGGCTAACCCCACTGATCGAAGAGATCTTCCACTATTTCCTGTTTTAGTTCCCACCCGTGAGCTCGTCCGCCTGTGTGACTGAGACTGTCCACCAGGATGTTGTGAACTCCCAGAACATGGACTGTTATCAAAGACAGGCCGAGCTGGACTGCCCAGTACCACACCCACATCGCCTCCCTGCAGAGAAGGTATGAGCGGGTGCTTCCCTGTTTGTTGATGTACCAGACTGTGGTTGAGTTGTCAGTCTGGATTAGGAGAATTCCCAGTAGGAAGAAGGATTGGAAGGCTTGGACAGCATTGAGTACAGCTCTCATCTCCAAAATGTTTATATGTAGATGCTCCTCTTATGGAGACCATCTCCCCTGAGTCCGATGGTCTCCCAAGTGGGTTCCCAAACCTTGACCCGAAGCATCCATCGTGAGGGTCATGGAAGAGGACAGGGGATGAACAGGAATCCCCAAGGAGAGGTTGGAGAGTTCCTGCCACCAGAGGTGATCCCTCTTCATGCTACTGGAGACTAAGATCCTGCAGTCCATGTTGTGCGATCGCTGATCCCACTGGACCCTGAGAGTCCACTGGGTCACCCTCATATGCAGTCTGGCCAATGGGATGGTGGGGATGGCAGCCGCCTCGAGACCCAACAGGCAAAGGACAGAGCGTGCTGTGGTCTAACGGGAGCTGGACACCAGCGCAGCTTGTTGAATTAGTCTCCGCCCTGTCCGTAGGAAAATAGGCCCTGCCCTGGACTGCATCCAGCACCGCTCCAATGAACTGTAAGCAGTGAGAGGGTGAGAGTTAAGACTTGGGATAATTCACAGTGATGCCAACTCTGGAAAAGAGGCCCAGGGTGGTGGAAAGAGATTCCATCAGACTGTCCTGAGATGGTACCAACAACAGCCAGTCGTCCAGGTAAGGGAACACATAAATCCCCTTGCGGCACAAGGCTACAGCTACCACTGCCAGGCAGTTGGTAAATACCTGAGGTGCTGAGAAACGCCCATAAGGAAGGGCCTAGAACTGATAATGGTTCTCCTGAAAGGAAAGCCTCAGGAAACAGTGGTGGGCCTGGAGGATAGGAATGTGCAAGTGAGCATCCTGCATGACCACCGAGCACAGCCATTGGTTCTGTTGGTGCATGGGCAAGAGTCCCTGGAGAGTTAGCATGCAGAACCTCTTGTATTCCACAAAGAGGCTGAGCAGACTGAGATCTAGAATGGGTCTCAGATCTCCCATCTTTTTGGGCACTAGGAAGAAGTGGGAGTAATATCCCCTTCCTATCTGCCCTGGAAGAACCTGCTCTATAGCTGACTTTTCCAATAGAGTCTGGATTTCCTGCTGAATGAGACTGTGACGGCCTGATGGGTAGTGAGACCTGCCCAGAGGACTGGCCGGGTGTCTATCTAGGAACTTGATTGAGTGCCCTCTTGCAATGAGCTGGAGTACCAAAGCATCTGCGGTTATCGCCTTCTACCCTTCTAGGTGGAGGGCGACCCCCCCCCCCAACACTTGTTCCTCTTGAAACACTGGAGGAGGTGAAGGGGATCCCCTTGAATCAGGATGCAGAGGGAAGTGCCGCTTTGCCGTCTCCAGCTGCCTTTTGATCTTTTGTCTGGGGAATCTGGGCACCAGAACCAGTGGCACATTGCTTGCCCTGATGTCTGCCCTGGTTCTGCCTATTCCATCTCTTCTGGGGGCAATGAAAAGGCAGTTTGGGTTTTTGGCCCGAGCAATACATGGAGCGGATGTCCTTGAGTGACCTGCTGCTTTCTCGTAGCTCTGTAATGATGTCTTTAGCATCGCCTCTGAAAATGACGGAACCCCTGAAGGGGGTATCCAGAAGAGTGCTTTGGACATCTTGCGCTAGTCCAGCAAGCCGGAGCCAAGCCAGACGCCTCAAGCAAACGGCCAAAGCAGTGCCACTGAATTGACTGACTCATAGGTGGCCATCAAAGCAAAGCAGTAGGAAGGCTTGTTAAGTCTTAATTTGTCTAGAAGCTTATTTCTTAGGTCCTTAACCAGAATAGCCTGTAGTTCCTTTTCCAAGTCGGATAAAGCCGACTTCTGGAAGGACGCCATGTGGGACACATAATTATGAGACTAAATGGCACAGGTGGAGGAAGCACAGACCTTGTGGCCATACTGGTCCACCTGTTTGAACTCTTTGTCCAGTGGGGAGGGACTCAGGTGCTTCAGCTGAGTCGACCCATCATGGGCTGCAGTGATAATGATAGAGTTGGCCTTAGATTGACCTGTTAGATGACATGCCTTTTCCGGAGGGTGATAAGTCCTGTCAGCCTTCTTTGAGACCGCAGGAATAGAGGATAGTTGTTGCCATATTGTCGATGTTAAGTCCTCATTTGGCCCCATCCATGGTGGGATAGGGAGGGGGTCCGCATTAGTTATGTCAAGATGCTCCACGAGCCTCTTCCTTTTGGCGTTCGTCTCCTGAGATGCCCAGCTGCAGGCCTGCTGGATAGACCTAAGGAGTTCTGTCAAGGACAGGTCCTCTAGCAGAGACTTAGTAGACTCTTTCAGTTGTGGCTCTATAGGGGAACGAGGCTCCAAATGACTGAAAGAGTAATAGTCAGAGTCCGAGTTGGAAGACTAAAGTCTGCTTGGTAAGGAGGTCACATTGGGTACCGCATTCTGTTGCCTTAGCTCCAGAGAGAACCCCTTGTTGGGTGCCTGCCCAAGTTCCTGTCCAGTGACCAATGGTCGATTGGGGATGGGCTCCTCATCACTGCCCTGTGTGTCGGGGTGGCAACCACGACCAGATGGGGTTGTCCCAGCTTCTGCATCCTCCCACCAGACTGGAATTGTCCCTTGCTGTTCCAGCTGAGGAGGAGGAGGAGGTGGTGGTGGTGGAGGCTGGTAGCCTGGGTACCCCATGGTAGAGTAAGGGGAGTAGCCAGGAGTCTGATACCAGTAGGGGAAAGGATGGTACCCCGATACATATGGCCCAGCGTCAGTTACCCTGACATCGGCACCTGCAACGGCTAACCCGGTGATAGCCATCCAGGCATCGGGTAAAGTGGGAACTGTGGCAGCACATAGCCAGGATAGTTGCCAGAGGGGCCCAACAGCAGAGGGGCTGAAGGCCCAGAAGTTGACAGGGCTGAGAGACCACTTGGAGCATAAGAGTCCATCAGCCAGCCTGAGGTCTCTACAAGGATCCCTGATGGGCCAGGTGGGGGCTCAGGCATTGGAGCAAAATGTCCCAAGTCCATACCCAAATCAATGGGTTCTCAGACCGGAGACTGGCCCGGCATCGGGGGTCAAAAGGCAAGGCATGGCAATTTTATTTGTGGGGCACCCAGTCCTGGAGGCTCTACTAACAGTAATTAAAACACAACATAATAAAAAAGCAGAAATAAATAATACAATAACAATGCTAAGTATAAATATAAAAATTTTAAATAGGTTAAAAATGGGATTCAGAATATCACAGCAAGGACTAGCACAGGATGTGCTCAAAAAACTGGAAAAGCCAGGGCAAAGATGTGGGTTTTCAGCCTCCGCTTGAACACCTCAACTGAGGGAGCCTCCTGGACAGAAGGTGATAACAAGTTTCACAGGGTCGACCTAGAAACACTAAATGCACGATCTCCTGAGGTCTTCAGCCAGACCCTGGGAATGTCCAGGAGGCCCCTCGAAGAGGAGCGGAAGGAGCGAGCAGAGGTCACTAGTGTCAGGAGTTCCGACAGGTAACCAGGACCCAGTCCATATAGGACCTTAAAGGTGAGAAGACCCACCTTGAAAAGGACCCTCCACCTGATCGGCAGCCAGTGCAGAGCCCACAGGACTGGAGTCACATGACCGGACCTCTAAAGGCCAGTCAGCAACTGGGCTGCCGCATTCTGCACTAGCTGAAGTCTGCAGAGGGCCCCTTCCATAACCCTAAAGTATAGAGAGCTGCAGTAGTCCAGTCTGGAGGTCACAAAAGCATGCACTAGCATCAGCAGGTCCTTGGACGGAATGAGAGGGTTAATCCGGGCAATGTTCCGCAGATGATAGAATCCATTACTGACCACAGATGACACCTGATCTTCAAATGTCAATTTGTTATCAAGGATCACACCCAGATTTTGCACCCTCAGAACAGCCATCAATGGAGCAGAACCCAGGAAATCCCTAAGTCAGCCCCAGGTGGCAGCCCATCACGTCCACGGCCAGGCTCAATCATCAGTACCTCCGTCTTGGCCAGGTTAAGTCTTAGCCAGCTGGAAGTCATCCAGTCACTGATTTTAGCCAGACCATTGTTAAGCACATCAATCGCTCCTGATGTTCTGGGGGCAAAAGACAAGTACAGCTGGGTATCATCTGCATAACAGTGAAACTCCACGCTGTATTGTTGAATGATCTCATCCAGGGGCGGCATGTACACTGCAAACAGCATTGGCTACAAGAGCGAGCCCTGTGGCACACCACAAGACAGGGGCATTGAGGATGAGGAGAAATTCCTCATCACTACCTGCTGCACCCTGTTTGAGAGATAGGACTCAAAACACCTGATGACAGTACTGGCGAGTCCAGAAAACTCACAGAGCCAATCAAGAAGCACAATGTGGTCCACAGTGCCAAATGCTGAAGAGAGGTCAAGGAGAACAGGAACTGACTTGTCTCCTCTATCTTTAGCCCTGAGCAGGTCATTATGCACCCTCACTACAGCAGTGTCTGTGCTGTGTCTAGTCTGAAAGCATGACTGAAATGACTCACAGATGTCCGAGGACACCAGGCGATCCTCAAGCTGATGTGCCACTAACTTCTCAACAACCTTGCCCAGAAATGGCATGTTGGAGATAGGACGGTAATTCACCAAGACATCAGGGTCAAGGGAAGATTTCTTAAGGAGAGGCCATACCAGTGCTTCTTTCAAAGCTGCAGGGAGAACCCCCTCTGCCATAGAACACCTGGCAATCCTGGCGAACACCGGGCCAACAGCCTCGACACATCCCATTAAGAAACATGCTGGGGCTGGGTCCAGTTCATAAGAAGTGTGCTTCAGCTCTACGATCACCCTAGTCACTTCAGACACCTCCACTAGCCTTAGGGTTGCCACCTATCAGGTTTTTTACCTGGTGGTCAGGTTTTCAGGGTCCTTATCAGGTAATCCGGTTTTGCTCTGTGCTGGTCAGATTTTTGAGCCATTTTGAATGCTCACATACTTTTGAAACATATTTTGTCATCTCATTCATTGTATTAACTTCATGTCCAGGTTATAAACAAGTTCTGTTGTCAGTATAGCCTTTTGTTTGGGAAAGCAGTCAACCTGGGAGGTGTAAAGTATGGCCATTAACACCATTAGTACTTACTTAACCTAATCTTTCTACTGTATCTTAAAGTGGCATAGCAGCAAAGCGGCCCCCACCTTTTGTAACAGCAACACAGCCAGTTGTCTTCTACTTTCATTTGCTGGTAAACATTTTCATCTTTAACAGAATTTAGGCATTTTAAATGTTTTAAATTATGTTTTTCCTCAAGAAAAAAATGTGGCCACTTCTTTGACTTTGAAATATTACTGTGGACATGAAAAGGAAATGGAGCCAGAAAAATATATAGTACACATTATAGAAAACAATTTCTTTATTATGTATTATTATATACCAAGTATACTGTTGTATGCTATTTAAAGTATTTCCCTTGTCTCCCCCATATCATATGTGTAAATGAGATTTATTTTATCTCTGTATGTTTATCTGGTAAACTAATGTTAATAAATCAATCAATACATACATAAGTAAATAAATAACTAGGAAGAACATAGGAAAGTAACTTTAACAGGTACAGTACAGAATCTTAAGATTTTTGTTGAACTGCTTTAAGTGTTGTATTTTATTGATATAACCATTGGCATTCTAGGAGGAGCAATGCATGATGAGTCTGAAAAGGGGTGGGGCTAGGGGCGGACCTTAGGATCCGGTTTTTGCCTCATCCAAAGGTGGCAACCCTAATTGGCCTAAACTCTTCCCAGATAGGTGGAGTGCCTCGGAGACCCTCAGCCCAACCACTGCGAGGTGAATGCCTCCCTGGCAGGATCCACGACTGGATGACTGACACTCTGTTGGAGAAAAACAGCAAACTCCTCACACAACGTGGATGACAATGCTTTTCTCGGCTGCAGAAAGGCAGGATGCAAAAGTCTGTCTACAGTCCAAAACAGCTGAGATGTTCTGTTTTTCCCCACGCCAATTTCCCTGGACAGGAATTCTGCTTCTTATGGGAAATTGTCCCCTGGTACTCCACATAGTGGGCACATTGGGCCAGCCCATCGGCCTCCATCCGGGTCTTCCGCCAGCAAAGCTCCAACCTCCAACCCTTGCTCTTCATCACCTTGAGGTCCCCATCAAACCAGAGGGACCTCAAGTCAGAAGATCTGGGTCATATACAAACTGGTGCAAGAGCATCCAGAGCTTCGGAGACCACCCAGTTATAAGTGGCCACCGCCTCTCCAGAACCCATCACACATACCGCATCCACCCGAGAGAGGTCAGCTAGCGCCAACAGTCCCTCAGGGCGCACGCCCCTCTACTGGGGGGCCCAAACTTGAACTCCACGTTACAGTTGTCAGACCAAGAGACCTGATCAGTCTTGATGTTATCAACCTCAAGAACCAGCTGGAACATCAGATCGAGTGTGTAGCCATGCTGGTGGGTCACAGAAGCAACCACTTTTGACAGGCCCAGTGACTGCATCAACTGGAGGAGGTTGTAACTGAAACAAGAAAGACGTCAGACATCTAAGCCAAGATTGGTGAGGGGGGTAAGGGAAGTGATACTCCCATCAACAGGTCCACTGGGGAAGAAAGAATCTTGGCAGGAAGGCCTGATGCAAGAGAGGTCTCCTGGACAGCAGAACTCGAGCCCCAAGTGTCTGGGAAAAATGAGTGGTAGGGCTTAGTCAGTGAGGCCTGGGAGGAAGAACCCTCACAGGATGCAGGGGAGCCTGGAAGCTGGCTCCGCACCATGTCAGGAACCAAGGAAGGATCCAACGGGAGAGTTTCAGCCAAGTGGTCATCGAACAAGCCAGCGACCAACTGATCGGCTTTGACCGGGCGGAAGTCGGAGAAGTCAACGTCCAACTTATCAGTCATGGTCACGCGAACAACAGAGGAGCTGGAGTCTGGCTTATCGACCGAGGCTGTGCACTTGGCAGCGAAGCGACAGGGAGACTTATTGGCCCAAGTTGTCAACAGGCCCCAAAGGCAAATCCTGCAGAGAAGAACCCCCTTGCTGCCCACTGACTGAAGTGGGGGGGGGGAGGCATCCGATACACTGGGGTGGATGGAGACCTAGGGGGAGGAGTACTCACCAATGTGGAGGCCCCACCTGAAGTGGCGTCGGCTGTCTGGCGATGCTGGGTAGAAGGAGACCGTTGCCATTCCCAGCGATTCTCCCTCTTCTTTTTCTCTGAGGTGGGTGAAGAGGAACGTTCCCACAGCTTCTGAAGCTCCTTTTCCATCAATGCAAGGTGTTGTTTTAGAAGATCGGCATCGAGGGCCTTCGGGCACCGGGAGTGTGTGGCCTGGTTAAAGGACTGGTAGATCTCGCAATCTGCCACCCAGTGTTTGGGGCCCAGGCAGAGGACGCAGCAGGAGAGATCGTCCCTGTGGGGGATCTGCGCGCCACACTGTGAGCACTTCTTAATTTTGCATGAAGACATGCAACAAAATTTAAAGGGACAGTAAACATTGCCAGGATTGCTCAAACTCTGAAAGCCCATGAAAAGTTGTGCTGAATGAGGTATTTGGCTTCCTTGTAGGTGTCAAATGTCCCAAGATATGAATATTTAAAACATCTGAAAATCAAAACAAGGCAGTAGCCATTTTTGCAATCTTGAAACAGTGATGTCACAGAGGAGCAAGCTGTAATTAACAACATAGAGTTCGCCCTTCAGTGACATCACTTCCTGTTTTTAAGACTGCATGAAATGGCTGTTGTTATGAGTTGATTTACACATTACTTAGCTATTCATATCTCAAGACTTCTGTCCCCTACAGGTAAACCCGATACCTCATTTGAAAGATCTTTTTCATGGGCTTTCACAATTTGGGTGACTTCTGCAATGTTTAGTCTCCCTTTAATAAAAAAGGATAGAACATTTAGGAAATACTTATGGAAAATGGCAGTCGACTGAAGCCGAGTTCACCGTGAGGTCCACTGAATTCAGATCGATGGTGGGAGAGAACTGGAGGGCAGACATGGGGACCACCCCTTTATACCGTCATACTGACATCCCGTCATGTGACACCGGGGGCGGTACCCCGCTATGTATTGCTAGCTAGAAGTTTGCCATGTGGTCCTAACACCAAGGGGTACAGTCCATTATGTGAAGACCTACTACAGGAACCCTCTCGGAAGTAAGATCAGAATGAATGTGGCAAATGACCTATAGCCTAAGGTGGTCCTAACTCTAGGGACATGGAGAAGCAATCAGTCAGAGGAGCTAAGTGATCGCCTGTTCGGTTTGGCCGTTACCAGGTCTTTCAGGCTAAGGGGAGCATTGCTGAGACTGAGTTTGAAGGCTAGACTCAGTGGGGAATAGGCTAGTTTACCTTCAATTGATGGCTAGTTTAGTGATTGTAGCACATTACAATGGTGCTCCATAGGAGGGGACCCAACTGCAAAGTGTCCTGTCCTGTGGTACAAGGTTCTGAGCCTTTGCACCTCTGTGCTTCTGACTCAATGTAGTACCGAAGACACACATAGCAAAGTGGGTAGAAGTGTACCAGTAGCAATCTTTAGCCAAGATTCCTTTGTGAGAATGGGGCTTAGACGATATAGGAGACCTATTTTTTGGTTCAGAGATTTAGTTAGGTGATTAATATGTACTTTGCAGGTGCAGTCTTGATCTAAGTGCACCCTTAAGTAATCTGCAGAATCCACAACCTCAATCACAAACCCATTTGAGAGCAAAGCAAAGCAGACTTTATTTCTTAAACGCTATTCCAGGACAGATCATAGCATTGTACATACAAATCACACAGTAAAACATAAATTAAACAAAAAAACATAATCATAAAACCAATTAAAAAAAGCAGCAGGAGTATAGGAGTCAGGATTTGTTCCCTATGGGGACCTAGGCTTTTAGGGCGACAGGATGGCCTTTGTTTTTTTTGACGTTAAGAACCAGTTTACTGCTATAGAACCAATTCTCAAGTAATTGAAGGTTTTTCTAGAGTAGACCATTCAGGTGGGCAGCATCATGAGAAATATGGTATAATACAGCATCATCTGCATATAAGAGCAATTTTGCCACACCACATAGAAGTTGTCAGCAGAAAAGGACTTCATGGCCTACTCATTCTGCCCAAAAATCCCTGCCTACCGTGCTACTGCAGACCCTACTCAATCTATAGCCTTAACCCCCCGCCCCATCCTGTTACTATGGTCCCCTTGTGTCTATCTCCTGCATGCTTAAAACCTGCTACTATTTTAGTTCCCAACACCTCTGCTGGGAGGCTGTTCCATACGACTATCACGCTTTCTGTGAAGAAGTACTTCTTCACACCCCCTCTGAGCCTCCCCCCCAAGCCTTATATCATGCCCCCTTGTCCGTGAGCATCTTTTCCTACGTAAAATACCACCCTCCTGTACCTTATTAATACCTTTGAGGTATTTCAATTTCTCTATCACGTCTCCCCCGTCCTCCTTTCCTCCATACATATTCAGTTCCCTGAGTCGTTCCTCATAGGGCTTCTGATGCAGGCCATGCATCGTTTTGGTTGTCTTCCTGTGTACCACTTCCACCCGCACTGTGTCTTTCTGGAGATGGGGCCTTCAGTATTCGGCACAGTACTCCAGGTGAGGCCTCACCAATGATCTATATAGGAGCAACACTACAGTGAAGCCAGCCAGGATGATGCACAGTGTCACAGGTTTACTGCATGATAAAAGGGATTAACTCTCATTGAAATTGCATTGTTTACTGCAGTAACTCTACTGCAGAATTATGCAGCGCTGCACTTCATCCTGGTGGACGTCACTGTACCTCTCTCTTCTGCTGGTAATACCCCTCCACATGTACCCCAGCATTCTACTAGCCTTTTCCACTGCCTTATCACACTGCTTTGCTACCTTCAGGTCATCAGTTATGATGACCCCAAGTCTCTTTCCTGTTTTGTGGTTGTCACCACTTGCCCCCCACCCAAGTTTGTACATGACCCTTGGGTTTTGTGCCTATGTGCATAATTTGCACTTTTTGGTGTTGAAACCAAGTTGCCAAACCTTTGACTTCCAGCTGTTTCAGATCGTCCCTCATTTTTTTCACCACCCCCTGGTGTGGCTACTCTGTTGAAGATTTTTGTGTCATCTGTGAACAGGCATAGCTTCCCTTCCAGACCCTCTGCAATGTCTGCAATAAAGACACTGAAGAGGACCGGTCCCAGTACTGACCCCTGTGGCACCCCACCGGTTACCTTGCCTTCTTCCGAGTGAACCCCATTAACCGCCACCCTCTGTCTCCTGCCTCTCAGGCAATTACTTACCCAATTTAGCCTTACTGAAATCCAGGTAGGCCACATCCATCACTCCTCCTTGATCAAATTCCCTGGTTATCCAGTCAAAGAACTTGATCAGGTTTGTTTGGCAAGATCTCCTCCCCTCCCGAACCCATGCTGCCTCATATCCTGCAATCCACTAGTAACCAGATATTCACCAATTCTCTCTTTTAGTAGTGTTTCCATAACTTTGCCCACCAACAAAATCAGGCTTACTGGTCAGTAGTTTCCTGCCTCCTCCCTATTCCCACCTCCTTTTTTTTTTTTATCCATCTCGGCGCGCACAGGCGCATGTGGAGGCATGTGCATGCCGCGCTTTGAGACACCCTCCCTACATGCCGCCCCTTCCTGCCTGCGCTGCCAATGGGCCTCCACCTGGTGGCAGCAGAACTATGGGGGGGTCAACAACCTCCCCAGGAGAGGAGAGCTGCTGATAGGCTGCTCAATCCTGCTCCTCCCCTCCCCCCCCGTACCAGCTCCCTGATGACCCAAGGTCGTTCCTGAACCCGGGTCACCAGCGTGACATGAGGTGAGGCAGAATGCCTGAGTCCTCTGTGCCACCAGGCCGGCTTCCACCTTTGTGAAGTGGGACCACATCTGCCTTCCTCCAGTCCCCTGGGACTTGCCCCATGTCCAGTGATAAGTTGAACAGGGCCATTAGCGGTGCTGTTGGCTCTTCCTTAAGTTCCCCCAGTATCCTGGGGTGAACTCTGTCTGGCCCCATTGCCTTATCTACTTTCAGTTTCGCTAGTTTCCTGAGGACTCTCGCCTCCATAAATAGACTAGTGTCTACCTCCCTTGCTTTACAGCCCTTTCCCCCTACCTGTGGCCCATCGCCTACCCCTTCTTCCATAAATACTAAGCAAATGTACTTGTTTAATATGTCAATTTTCTTCTGGCCCTTTTCCATACATTCCCCTCTTTTTTCTTTTAGTTTTACTATCCCTGCCTTATTCTTCCTCTTTTCACTTATATACCTGAAGAATGTGTTATCCCCTTTTTTTACTGACTTGCCAGTGTTCTCCTCTTTTTATGCCTTTACTCTCCTAACTCTTTTTCCTGTTTCCTTTTGTTTCTCCTGCTAACCCTCCCTACCTTATTCCTTCTGTGTTGTCTTGCACTTTTTGAATGGTAGCTTCTTCGCCATTACCTTCTCTGCTACTTCCTTGGAGAACCACAGTGGTCTCTTTCTCTTCTTGCTTTTTTTAACCAGCCTAACACAGAGGTTTGTTGCCTTCTCAATTGCTTTCCTTATTATTGCCCACTGTTCCTCTACCCCCGCCCCCTAAATTGGGAGGCAATTTCCCTGTCCCTGCTAGGGCCTTCCTAAGGCATTCTCTCATTTTCTTGAAAAATTGGCCCTCCTTAAGTCCAGGACCCTCATCTTAGTGTGGTTTGATTCTGGCCCAGTTCTTATATCGAACCACACTATACGATAATCACTGGTCCTTAGGTGGCTCCCCACTGTGACATCAGCGAAACTGTCCCTGTTTGACAGTACCAGGTCCAGTATTGCCCCCTCATGAATGGGCTCCTTAACTAGTTGCCTGAAGAATGCCCCCTGCAGGGAGTCTAGGATTTCCCTGCTTTAAACTGTTGCTGCAGCTGGGAGACTCCAATCCACATCCGGTAGACTGAAGTCCCCTAACAGCAGACCCTCCATTCCAGCCCCTCTGCTATCAATCAATCAAATCTTTATTTTATCAGGCGGAACACCATTGATATAAACTCATTTTCAAGATGGACCTGGAAGAGGTTCACAAAAGGCAGCATGATACATTCACAAAGCTTCACTGGCAAACAGCATACAGATATATACAAAGAGTACAGGGTATGGAAGGTATCCATGTCGGCACACAAGTCTGCACACTATACAGACAGGTCAAAATTACAAAATAGTCAGGTGTAACATAAGAAAATGCACAGCGTATACACAGTATATATGCAAGATCTACACTATGTATAGAAAATAATATAGAAGATGTGAGAAGGAAAGAAGGCCAGGGGAAGGGTAAGAACATCAATTACTGGGGCAGTAAGTTAACACAAGACAGAGGCGAGTCCTGACGCAAAAAATTATGGAAGGGATGGGGGACTTATAGGTGTGATTGATGGGACGATGGGGATAAGCAGGGCCAGAAAATTAGGGGGTCATTGGTGGAAGCAGTTGCAAGTCTCTTTAAAAGACCGCAAAAACAAGTTTTTGAGGAGGGACAGTGACACCGGACAAGCGAGCTGAAGTGTTTTTTGTGAATTATTCCAAAGAACAGGGAGGGTGTGGCTTATTGCCGCTCTGCCAAAATGTGTTCTAGCTTTAGGGATCAAGAAAGAAATATAAAAGAGACATCTTAAAAGGTAGGTACCAGGATTGCAAACGGGCACGCAGTCCTTAATGTATTGTGGCAGCTTATTAATAATGGCTCTATATGCTCAGAACACTGCATTCTTTCATCTCCTGAGGCTAAGTGAGCTCCATCCTATGGTAGTATAGAGGGTACAGTGATGTGTAAAATATTGGGCATTGGTAACAAATCTAAGTGCCTGGTAATACAGGGAGTCAAGTTTGGAAAGGGCCTTGCTCGAGCTATGCCCATACAAGAAATCGGCACAGTATAGAAAAGGCATGAACGTAGTTTGTATTAACTTTTCCCCTCCTGAGTTAGAAAATGCCTGATTCTAAAGAAAATTCCAAGACTCTGTTTTAGTTTTTTTGAGATTTCTTCTATACAGACTTTGAATGACAGTTTAAAGTCTATCCAAACTCCCAGGTATTTAAAGGATTCCACGTAGTCCAGCTGCTCACCAAGCAGTGTGAGGATTTGAGGGTCTGTCCCTGGGGTGCAGGGTTTGGAGGCATTCACTGATGGGGTGAAATTCATAACCTTCATTTTCTTAGCATTTAAGAGGAGCTTTGAGTGCAGAAGATTTTTCTGTAAATGATTAAATGCGATTTGGAGTTCGTTACACGCGAGCTTCAGGGTAGGCCTATCTATATATGACACTGTATCATCAGCAAATAGGTAAATGTTTGCTGACTTGATTCCAGTGTTTAAGTTGTTTATATAAATGGCAAATAAAGTGGACCAAGAATGGACCCTTGAAGCACACCTCTTGGAAGAGTTTTCATTGAAGAGAGGTCATCTCGTGCCTTGACCTGCTGATAGCGATCGGTGAGATAGTTGGAAAACCATTTTAGGGCCAGATTGTTAACACTAATATTCCTTAGAGCGGCCAAAAGCAGGGTGTGATCCACCGTATCAAAGGCTTTGCTAAGGTCAAGAAACAGGGCACATACATAGTTTCTGTCATCCAGGGTTTTCAGCCAGTTATTCGTGACCTTAGCAAGTGCTGAGATAGTACTAGGACAGGGCCAAAAACCAGACTGAGCTGGGTTTAGCAGGTCACAGTCCTCTAGGTACTGCCTAAACTGGGAATTAATCACCCTTTCAAGTAACATAGAAAGAATAGGAAGCAGGGATATTGAACAGTAGTTGTTCAGGTCACTAGCATTGCCTGATTTAAAAAGCGGTATAACATAGGCTGTTTTCCATATGACAAGGAGGGTACCCTGGGCAAGGGACATATTAAAAAGGTGAGTGACTTGGGGGAGGCAAGACATAGTAGCCAAGTTTAAGGTAGTATGGCTCAAGGAGATCTGTGCCTGTGCTCTTCCTAATGTCCAATTGAAGCAGGAGGTCCACTACCTGCTTCACAGTAACAGGGCCAAATGAGAAGGCTTTGCCTTAGGTGGATGAAGCTAGGTCAGGGCAAACAGGGCTCAGGTTACACAGTTGCACCCAGAGGCTGTTAGCCTGTGAGGCATCAAAGGCTAAGCCTGCTGTGGAAAAATGGTTGTTAAAGAGGTCAAGAATTTCCTGTTTGTCAGTGGTAGAAGAACCACAAGTCAAGATTTTTGGTGGGAATGAGCTAGACGAGCTGTGGCCTTGTAGTTCCTTTAACATTTTCCAGAATTTAGATGTGCAACTGGATGACGATTCAAGTTACGAGCAGTAATAAACAGATTTTTCAGCCCTAGTTAATCTGGAGCACCGGTTTCTAGCAGCTCTGGAGGCTACCCAGTCAGCAGGCTGTTTTATTTTTTTAATTTTTAACCAGGAGAGACACACTAAGCTGACACTTGTTTACAGGTGTGACCTGGGAGCACAAGGAAGTTAAGTGACTTGCTCAGGGTTACACAGTATGCAAGTGGGGGCTGTGTGATTCAAACCCAGGTCTCCAGGTTTGCAGCTTAGAGCCTTAAACCACTGCACTATACTGCCTCCTGTTTGGTTTTCCTTGTCCTTTTCCAGAGAGAGTCCCTCTGCTTTCAAGTTAGCGGTGAACCATCGGCATGATTTCTTCTTGGTATGGGTTTTGGCTAGAGAGGCATGTTTACTAATGAAGCCATGGACGATATTATGGAAGGTTTCGTAGGTTTCTGCTACCGAATGGGCCAAATAGAAGTTCTGCCTGTTAGTGTGTTGGAGGTCGGATAAGATGGCATTTGGGTCAAAGTTCCGTTTTGTTCTCTTAAGGATATAGTTAGAGAAGGAGAAAGTCTTGTGGGAGGTCCGCACACAGGCTATAACACAGTGCTCGCTAAGATCATTGAAGAATACGCCAGAGTGGGAACAAAGATGGAGTTTGTTGATCAAAATGATGTCAAGCAAAATGCTATGGTTAGGGTTTTTTAAGTTGGGATGGGTAGCTTCTGTTATAAGTTGCCCGCAGCCCAAAGTTGTCGCATAGCTCTTTTAGGGGTAAGGATGAAGTGGAGAAGCAGCTCATATTAAGATCACCTGTAATAATAACCTCAGAGGATATAGAGCCTAGGAAATTAGATAAATGTTGCAGCACCTTGTTCCCTGCAGAAGGAGGCCTGTAGCATCCAATGATGTAAATGGGAATTGTCAGGGATAGTTGCAGCTTTAGAGTAGTACATTCAGATTCCAGTGGTACAGAAATGGAATCAACTACAGTGGCAGCGAATTTGTCTCGAACATAAATAGCTACACCTCACCCCTTGATAACCTGTCTGTGCTATGGACACTGTACAAGGGGATGTTTATTTTATAGTCCAGGGTAGAAGGCCTCAACCAAGATTTCGTCACCACTACAATGTTGGGGGTAGTAAGGTTGAACCAAGTCTGTATAGCATTGAATTTCTTTAGCAAACTATAGACATTTATGAGGATTAGGCTTTGCCCCTTTATCTGGTGTAGGGCAGATGGAGCAGGGATAGGGAGCGGAGGACTGAGGTTAGGCTCGATGTTGCCTGCACAAATAAGCAGCAATAGGAGAAGCTTTATAAGTGTGTTTAATAAAAGCCTAAACAGACAGGATCTGGCCCTTTTCCGGGGGCTGGAATCAGTGAAAGTAGGTGGGAAATATGTGGTACAGAGGCACAAGGATGCATACAAAAGAGTCACAGTGGAAGGGGCATGTATAAAGGACGGGAAGAGAAAGGACCAGGATTGCCTTCCACAGCTGGTGCAATACAAGGCAGTAGGGCAGCTAGGCACATAGGGTAGAGTAAAAAGTGTTCAATTAGGTAATAGGGTGAATATAGGGATAGTGGACAGGTATTATGGAACCAAGGACTGTAAGAGGGGACTGTAGAAACAAGTTCAGAATGTGGGTCAAAAGTGAAGTAAAGCAAGCCTGTTAGACACCCCAACCACAGAAGCAGAGAACTCATTATAGACCCAAGGCTGTACGTATGAAGGACCCAGAACTAGAAGTGCAGGGGGAGAGCAGTGGGAAGAGGACTGCAACCTCCTTGAGTTGTTGCCCTCTAGTGGCTTTGCAGTATAATTTGCAAATGGGAAAATAGACAACAACAACGAAAAAAACTATAACTCTAACAATCCTATTCTACTAAACGGTCAGTACTGGAAAACTCACCATTAGCAGTTTTTGTATTAAAAAAAAAAAGGACCACTTAGAAAGGGTAGAGGCAAGAGCCAAGAAGAGAAGGGGGAACTAGTATTGTGCCCAACCAGAGCTCAGGAGCAATACGTCATTAATACACATGTGAAAGAGGACCATTCCCAGCACAGAACCCTGAGATACCCCGCTGGTGACCCTCCCTTCCTTGGAATGTAATCTCTGTTTACCACCACCCTCTGTCTCCTATCCCCTAACCAGTTTCTTACCCAGGTTACCACCTTGTTGCCCAAGCTACTTAGCTACTTGTTACCACTTTTGTGAAGTGGGACTACATCTGCCCTTCTCCAGTCTTCTGGGACTACTCTGGTCTCTGGAGATCTGTTAAATAAGTCTGTCAAAGGCACAGCCAGTACCTTCTTGAGTTCCCGCAGCACTTTTCGATGCACCACATCTTGTCCCATACAGAGGCATATTTGTCTAGATTTTCTGCAACACAGCCACTGAAAAAAGTCAGCTCCTGTGGCACCAGGCATAAATCTCAAGTCTATAAAGATTTCACCCTAGTGGTGCCGGCCCGCTGGTGCAGCAGTAGTGCCACCGCTTGTGACACCGATCACCTGGGTTCAGAAGTCAGCCCGGGAGTCAGACGGTTGGCTGCTCTTCTCCTCCTCTTGGGGGGGGGAGACACACACCCAGTGCTCTGGTGGCCCCTAGCAGAAGCTAGGGGTAAGGCAGCTAGAGCTTGTCTTCATGAGGAGGGGGGCATGCCAGACATCTGGCCATGCACCACCACGTCACTGCATGCCACGCCCCCTATAATGCAGCCGAAAAACTTACCATGCCCCACAATGCAGGACATCAGCTTCACCGAGCCCCATACAGCAGTCCGAGGTACTTGACACTGCAGATCAGATTCAGGCCTTCGTCAGGGAGCTGCAGGACCCTTCCTAACAGCCCCCCCCGAGGGGCAAGGCAGGGTACACTCTGGGAGGTAGAGGTAAGTCCCGGGGGATGGGGGTTGGTAGAAGTCAGACCGATGGCTAGCCATCCGGTAGCCAAAAAAACCCAAAAGATTTCATCCCAGTGTTATCACAGCAGCATTAGGGAATACAAACCAATGCAGCAAGGGCAGAGGCAAGTGGGGATCTGCTATCAATTTAAAGGGCTCGCCCCATCTGGCATACGGTGCAATGGCAAAGATCATGACTTGGGATAGCAGTGAAAAGCCGCTCAGCTACCAAGCCTGTGCCGTGTGAAAAACTAAGCAGATCAAGACATAAAAACATGGCACTAGGAAGGATGTCGCAGCACCATTAGCAGATCTTTTAGGATTCTGGGGTGCATGTCATCAGGACCCATTGCCTTGTCTACTTTCAGGCTTTTTATCAAGGTCCCTTGATAAAGCCTTAACAGGCAAAACCAGGCTGAGTTGGACACCAGCCAGAATTTTGTTTGCCTAGCACTTTAATTTTCTGCACATCACAGCCAGGTTTTGTGATGCATTTATATCATTTATTAAATGCTTGCATTCATACGGCTTCCTGGTGCCGTGTTTTTTTGAAAGATCATGACTTCCAGATGCCAGGGGAGGCCTGGGTCTTTATACTGAAACTGGCCAAATTTAATCCCTGGGACTACACTATGCAGCCCCCACCCCCCCAAACTAAAACATCAGCCAGGACAGCAAATGTAGCAGCTTGCTGGTTTAGAGTTCCACTGCACTCTCTGGAGGATGTCAATTGGAGGATGTCCACTCAGACTCCAACTAGCATGGGACAAAGGATCCTTGAGTACAGCAATCCCATTGTAAAGATCACTGCTTGTCTTTCCTTCCTTAAGTGAGCAATTCACTGCTGTCTCAGTTTGTCCAACAATGCATCATTTCTACAGCTGTTTTACCTATTCTTGAATATAATGATTTGGTATATCATCGTGTTTCAGAAACAACTCTTGCTTCATTATGAAGCTGTAGTACAGGCTAGGCCAGTTCTGGCCTTGAAATGTGATACCATTATCGTGAACTGCTTGCCCAACTAACCTAGCTCTAACTAGATCAAAGACATACTCTAAATTGGTACAAACTCATGGCCAAATACTTCTGTGCTCAAACTAAATTCCTTATTTATCGGCTAAATGGAATTTCCAATTTTTGAATAGAAATTGAGGGATGATTCAAGCTGTACACTTGTTATCTGTATGATCTCAATGAATTATGGCAAAATCTCTTTTTCATGTGCTGCCCTACTTGCTTGGAATTTGTTGGACCCTAATATAAGGAACTTAACAAGCTTAAGTTCAAAGGGTACCAGAGGCCGATGGCAAGTGCTGCAGGGAAAGTGGGACGGCAAGGGTCATGCATAGCCATGTCTTCTAGGATTGCACGACCCTCACAACCTACTGGACAGAGGTAGCACAGAGAACTAAGAACATCTCACTTTCAGAGCAGTCAGTAGGTTTGCCCATTTAGTACTAGGCCAAAAAGCTCCCTCAGTAAAGCGGAAAGAAGTAATATATTTGTGGTACATCTGTGTGGCTGCAGCTGCTAAAGCCATCACATGGAACTGGCTCCAGAAAGAGCCTCCTACACTACAGGGATGGTCAGAGATAACACAGGAGATTGCTGAAATGGAAAGGCTGACGTATCAGGTGCAAACAGGATGAAAGTCTGCATTACCAAATTAAAAAGGTGGGAAATGGTGCAGGGAGAAGGGAAACACAACAGACCTACCAGAGGCAGTGGAGTAACCCCCCCCCCCCAACAGAGACAAGAGACTGTGGGGATGGGGAACAATAACAAATGAGACCAAATTAAGTGAGGCTCCCCTTCACAGCTAAAATAATATGACCAGATAAATAAATATAAAATGGTCTACCTCCATTGTTTCTGCTTTATCTTATCTGTGGCGTTGGAAACAAAAACAAGTTGTGCAATAGCACTAAATTACTTTATTCACTTTGTAAACTGCTCTACCTGTCATTTATGGCTATGTAAGCAAACCTGTACAGAATGTGATGTTCTGTACTATGGTGAATATCGCATAAAGGAAGTATTAAAAAAAAAGTCTGAGTTCCTTTTCTGCATCCTTAAAGAGGCATCTGTTAAGCTCTTGCACTGTTTGTTTTTTAAATAATGTCAATTTTTTTATATTGTTTGCATTTAATTTACAAATTATATGGGGACATCCGGTAAACAATACTTGATTTTCATTCACTTGTATTACATGTGTAAACTTAAATAAATAAATTAACCCCACCAGTGAGGTAGAATGGGCACTAAGGTGTGGGGCCAGCAAGAACAGCAACAGCACGTATATGGCCTTATGTGACTGCAACCGCCATCACAGCCGAGGCAGCCATCAGACACTGGGTGGAATCTCACCTTCACCTCTACCCTTAGGGTTACCACCCATCTCATATGCTCAAAGCCCCTCCTTACAATGCCGATAGTGACAGAGATTCCTCCTCCACCCTTAACTGGAGTGCACTTCTGAGCTGACATGACAGCCAACTCAGGGATGGAAACCACCAACAAAGATGACCCAGAAGCAGCACTTCCACAGTTCTGGTTCACACAAACTTCCTGAAGTGGCCGAGGCCACACTCTCCAAGGCTCTGAAAGGTTGAGCACCAGATGAACATGGCCTGGCTACAGAATTTGAAAGATGGACTGAAGCTGTCTCTCACAGAATGGACTCTAATTTTCTAACTTGTTTTCTCTGAGGGTCCATCTTCTAGCCCCCACCAAAGCTTGGGGTTCTCGCCCTCCTCAACATTCCCTCAGGTCACTGCACCTTGGAAAAGACCCAACCAATACACCTCCCAAATCGTTCCCTATGGGAGCCAGTGGCACGCTTCTGCAAACTTCACAGTGCATATATCTGATGTCACAGAGTGCTAAACTCTTCTAGACACACTTTACTTTGACCCCCACTGTGGAAAGGCATATCCCCCTTCTGACTGCCTATTCCGTGGATGAGTATGACCCAGCTAAAGATTAACGTAGGCTCAGCGACATATTCTCATGCATTCCACCCCCAGTGATGACCACTCTGGGCATGGTAAACACGCTGATTATACTTCACATACTGCACATGCATGGGGCTCACACCTTAGAAACTCGAGAGACAAACTACCTCCCAAACACTTAGTAGCTCCCTTCTGCCACAGGTGCCAGAATGGAGGGAAGGGTACTATGGCAATGGCCCTATCTCTTTCATAAGCAGCAGGGCCTGGCCTGATCACTTTTTGCAGTCATGGTAATGTATAACCAGGGAAAACTGTGCCACTCGAATGCAGCATATGCAGTAAACAGGGTTACTTACTAATCACTGCCTTTGTGGCTTGCAGGGTGTCAGCAGAATTTTGAAAAGTGAGGGCCTGTATAGTGTTGATGGGGTGGGCTGGAGTCATGGCCTACTGAGCTGAGGTAGCGTGGTAAACTTTAAAAATTAAAATGAAAGGCCAGGCCTTTGAGGGGGGAAGGGTCAAGGAACTAGGAACAGGGTGATGCTGTCATTTGTTGGTGGTGGTGGTGGTGTGTTACTTCTCATATTACAAATTTGACTGAGAACAAAGTAAGGGTATGGGTCAACCCACTCAATTGGGGGGGGGGGCGCGTAGTGCTTACATCCTTGACCCTACCACTTTTCAGACCCTTCGACACCTATGCCTTCTTCCACATCAATTCCTAGACGTACAGAAGACATACAGAACCGCAATGTGACCCAGTTGCTACATTCAATCCCCCCCCACCCAGCTATGCACCCTGTTGACCATAGCACCTGGAAAGTTGGGAGGACATAATCAATTGTGCCTATAGAGTGATGTTCCTTAAATAGACCTTGGATATTTAGTGATAAAACTAGGTGGTGATTAAAACAACCCTTACTTCCCTCTCCCCCATATACCCCCTCTTGCCATGAGCTTATTACCCTCTCCTTGCTGCTGCCGCTCCCATTCTGTGAAGACCCACTGGCCCTAACGTACTGTCCGGTGTGGGTACTATGGCCTCTCTTTGAGACATCTTATTGTCTCATTCCTTGCTGGTGCCCTCCCCAGTTTAAAGTCTGTTTATGTATGCAGCTATTTTTTCCTTACTGCCCTTGTCCCCTCCCCCACTACGGTGCAGACAATCCGCTGTGGACAAGCTCTTCTTTTCCAGTATAGCTTCCCAGTCTCCAATGTTGCATAAGCCCTTCTCTCTATAGCACATCCTCTACATGGTTAAAAAGCACTACACACTGTGAGAAGGAAGGGTGATTATTTTTAATGCAACTTTGCCAGGACACAGTGAAAGCATGAGATGTGGGTACTACGGGGGGACTTTTAATGCTTGCTTTGAGGTGTAAGGGACAATGAACCCAAGTGGGTGTATGTGGGTTTGTTGGTTATAAATGCACAGTGGCACTTTGCCAGTGAAGTACCGCTCACATACTGTAGGTTTTGACTGGCAAAGTGCCCCCTTCGCCAAGCAAAGACTGCGTTCTGTGCTCTATGCTACGTGAAGTAGGAAGACTGTAAAGAAATTTGTGAAGTGAAGTTTCCTGAATTTCGCCCATTGCTACTGCCTACCCACAAAGATCACATACAAGTCTTTAATGCATACGATCTCTACGGGATTTTCTTCGGCAGACATGTGGTGCAGGCACACTCAAAAGTAGTGCCATAGAAAGTACAGAGGAAAGGCCAGCCCAGATGATTAAGAAAGGAGATGAGACCTTTTTTAGATACATCAGTGAAAAAAGAAAGAATGGGGAGGGATAGTGAGGCTTAAAAGGGAAGGAAGAGGGTCTACTGAGGAAGATCGGGAAAAGGCAGAAATCCTGAAGAAATATTTCTGCTCAGTATATACAAAGGTATGAGAGGGCGAGGGACTACCATTGAGTGAGAAAGGTGTGCAGGGACAGGGAGTAAATACCAGCCCATTCACACAGGAGAGAGACAAAAAGGAGCTCGAAAAGCTAAAAATAGACAAAGCAATAAGGCCGGATGAATTCACCCTAAAATACTAAAGGAGCTCAGAAATTAACTGGCAGCACTCATGGCCAAATTATTCAATAAATCACTGGAGACAGGGGTGGTACCAGCGGATCAGAGAAGAGCAAATATTGTCCCTTTCCACAAGAGTGAGACTAAGGAGGAGGCGGGTAATTATAGGCCGGTCAGCTTGACCTCAGTGGTGGGGAAGTTGATGGAGGTATTGCTAAAGGAAAGAATCGTGGTGTTCCTGGAATCCAGCAGACGGCAAGATCCTAAGCAGCATGGTTTCATGGCAGGTAGGTCCTGCCAGAGAAACGTGATAGAATTCTTCAATTGGGTAACCTAAGAGGTAGACGGGGGACATTGCCTACCTTGACTTGAATAAGGCCTTCCACACTGTTCCACACAGAAGGCTAATAAACAAGTTGAGCAGGCTAGGAGTGGGGCATAGGGCAGTGAACTGGGTTAGTAATTGGCTAAGAGAAAGGACACAAAGAGAAGTAGTGAATGGAGTGCAATCCACGGAGAGGGAGGTGACAAGCAGGGTGCCCCAGGGATCGGTGCTGGGGCCAGTCCTCTTCAGTGTCTTCATATGCGACATTGCGGAGGGGCTGGAGGGGAACATGTGTCTGTTTGCAGATGACACAAAGATACACCGAAGGGGGTGGAAAGAAGGAGAAGAAACCTGGGCAAGCGAGAAGAATGGTCATGGGTGTGGCAGCTGAAGTTTAACACCAAAAATATAAAATTATGCATGAGGGGCACAGGAATCCAAGAGAAAAGTATTTGATGGGGGGGGGGATGCTGACAACCACCAAGCAGGAAAGGGATTTGGGGGTGATTATAACAGATGACCTAAAAGTAACCAGATAGTGTGAGAAAGCAGTAAGGAAGGCCAGCAGTACATTGGGGTGCATAGGGAGGGTATCTCCAGCAGAAAATGGAAAGTGATGATGATGATGCCACTTTACAAATCACTGGTGAGGCCTCACCTGGAATACTGCATGCAGTTATCGAGGCCGCACCTTAGAAAGGACATAGATAAGCTGGAGGTAGTCCAAAGGAGAGCTACAAAGATGGTACAGGGGCTGCCCCAGAAGACATATGGGGAAAGGCTAGTAGACCTCGACTTGTATTCGCTAGAAAAGAGAAGGGAAGGAGGATATAATAAGAGACTTTTAAATACCTCAAGGGATTTAATAGGGCTCAGAGGGGAGCCTCTTTCAGAGAAAAGAATACTTACGAACTAGGGGTCATGGTGTGAGGCTTAAGAGAGGTAGATTCAGGGGGAATGCAAGGAAGTATTTCTTCACTGAAAGAGTGGTGGATGTCTGGAACAGTCTCCCCAAGGAAGTGATAGAGGTGCAAACAGTGAAGGCATTCAAAAACACATGGGACAGACATAAGAAAACCCTAGAAACAGCACAGAAAGGGTAGCCAAGGGACATTTGGGGAGGTAGGGAATATGGGCACACTAGATGGGCCTGGCGGTCCTCATCTGCCGTCAAATTCTATGTATCTATGTACCTAAAATGTATCTTATTAAGTATTGGTAATTAAGAAACTTTTAAACTAAACTGGACTCAGTTTCTTGTGCTATGACTCGCCCATTAAATTCAAATGCAAACACATTTTATTTATTTATGGACAAATCTGTTGTACGAGCTAAGCAGACCGAGCCAAAGATCATGTCTAGGTGTTACCAAGGGGGAAAGGGATACAACACAGAAAACATGACAGTAAAAGTGCAAAATGTAAGTAGTTCAAATTAAAATTCAGGGTAGAGTAAAAGAAACATTACAGCAGCATATTAAAATGACCATGGTGCCAGAATTACAAGATGCAAATGAAATAAAACAAAACATAAAAGAAATATAAATACAGGGAGGCTGGTAATATAACCTAGAGGTTGAAGAGCTGTGAATGAGCTTGGTACATACGGCAGACCTGATTCACACAACCTCCACTTGCATACTGTGCAACTGAGCAAGTCACTTAACCTCCCCAGTGGTCCCAATCACTCTTGAAAACTGATACTTGTGCCTAGTGGGCCATACCTGGCTACCAAAGAATAAAAATTGAAAAATCAAAACAATAAGGGGTGGGGGAAGGGACAATATTGTTAACTGCAGGCATGGGGGTGGGGGGGCTACATGATCCTTAAGGAGGACAGACTATCAGACATACGCTGTCACTCAGAGTAACACAGACCAACACTTAAGTTTTCATTCATGTCTATTAAATATAGTGTGACAAAGTCCCCTTATCTATCTAGGCAAAGATTTAACACCAGTCCTCCATTTCTATTTTAACCAAAAACACTCACTGGCTCGAGTACTTATTTATTTCACTTATTTGTTTTTGGTAACAAGGTGAGCGCACTAGGGAAACAGATGCCTGTTTTCAGGCATAACCTGGACATGAAGAATACAAACAGGGACAGTAAGCTAAGACTCATGATTTACAAACAAAGACAATGTGTAAAAATGCAAAATATATAGTGCAGAGATACACAATCAGATAATCCTGAAACACAAGAAAACAGTACTGTGTATCAGGTACTTTGTTAAAACAGATCTAAAATGTTGGTGCCTGGCATTCCTATATAGTGTATAGCTGGTCCTTGTTCTGTGTGGATTTCCATCTCAGTTAAAATGTTGCTCTACCACAATTCAAAGGTCATGGAATGTCACTGTACCCTTCTGTGGTACAACAGCATTCCAGCCGATCAGAAATTCTCTTGCACCTGTTTTGTTTTGTAACACCCTGCTGCCATGCACATAACAATCAGTTCTAAACTGAAACCATGGCTGCAGCAGACCCAGAACAAACAAATCGCGCCCGACTCCTGTATGCATGGACCTCAAAACAAATCAAACACCGCAGGATAAGTGAACTGATGTTTGTTTGTTTTTTAATTGTTTTGTTAATTAAACCAGCAATTTATTTTGCCTTATTGTCATAGCTTCCACTGTTACAGATTTCTCCTTACTGAAACACTTTTGCTGCGGGACCACTTTCACATTAAAAAACAGACAAGTAAAAGTAAAAAACTATAAAACCACACAATATATAAAAAACAGTGAATAGGCAACCACAGGCCCAACCATCCTGTGTCTCCACCATGGGGTTCTAATTACATCAGACCTCTCGAGCTTTGCTGGAGTTTAGTGATGTCATCCGAACCCCTCTTTGCCAACACAATCTTGGTGTGTTTGGTTGACCATCCACTGTTCTCTATATCAATAGGTAGTTAGTTCCAAAGTACACAAATGCATTTTGTCCCATATTGGAGGACACTCTACGTACAACCAAAAGACATTCTACATTTGGGGCTGGATAGCTCCAAGACTGCGGCAAGCCCTGGGTGCACCAAAGATATGGCACATGGAGCCTGTGGCACTCTGACAGTTTTTTTCCATCGTGTGTGGCAACTGACTCAAGCTAGACCATCTTTTTGTGGTCTAGCTTGCATGAATCTCAGGGGCCGTTTTTACAGTGTTTGTGCCCAAGATTTGATGCAAGCTGCCGTAAATTGGGAAAACTGTCTCAGCTGCATCCGACCTTTGAAAATCGGGCGCAGCTGCAGCAAAAGGGATTGGCATTGTGACAGAATCAGTGTTGTGGCACATTGCTTGACGCAAGCCCTGCGACACCCTTTGAAAATCTGGCCCTTGATCTCACTTTATTAGATCCAGAAGGAAACTAAAGCAGATCATATAGGGGGTAGACATACAAAATCTAACAAGTTCATTTACAAAGCAGTCCAGGATGAAGGAGTGTCCAGCCTTGAGTGATAGCCAGCCAAGCTCAGAGTACAAGATACAGTGGATGCGACTGGCAGCTAGAGCGAAGCAGCATACTGTAAGTTCTTTATACCGAGTCTGACTGCTACTAAATGTGTTATAATAGGATAAGGATCCGTATTTTAGGCCTGGCATTAAGATACCCTGGGCAATAGCTAGGCGAGCACTATCTGTTAAAGTTGTGTCAGTTCCTGTAAGCAAGACCAAGTTGCATTTAGGGTCTGACTTCTGTCCTGTAAACATTGTATTATCCACACCACCACCACCCCAACACACCACCATTTCCAGAACACAGCAATATTCCTTGAGGAGGACACAGTCCTAGGGTGTAGGCAGGCATACTCACTGAGCATTTGTCTACAGTTTAACTAGAACAGGCCCCAAACCATATGCTTGTTCTAACCAGTATCACTAGACAGAAGGAGAGTATGCAACTGTTATGTTTTAAGGTGACAGACTTGCTAGTGGCTGTGAGAGTTTTAAATTCTGATGTTTAGGACATGGAAAAAAACAGTTAAGAGACCAGATGAAAAAATGCTCTCCAAGTCCCACCTCTTAGCTACTGGACTCCAGTTCGAATCTCCTAAAGCTGTATATGATAGTTGGTCGGACCATTACACCATAAGGTTCAGTTTCAGGGCCCCCTCTAATAGGTCTGCCCCTACGGAGATGGTCCAGTCCCTTTAAGGGGTGTTGGCCCTAGTGACCTTACGGCGGTGCTGGACCTATCGAGTTTGTCGGGTGAATGCATGAGTCCAGATGATCTTGTACTCGCCTATAATAAGGCTGTGGGAGATGCACTGGACAAAATTGCTCCTGTTCGTGTTCGGCCTCTCTGTTACCCAAGGAGTCCATGGTTTGATGGCTCCTTAAAGGAATAAGGTGAGTAGGCGAAGGCTGGAGAAACCTGGCGAAGTCGGGCCTTGATGTCAACAGGCTTAGATTGTTAGCCCATTATGATGGCTACCAATCAGAAATCACTCGTAAGAAGGCAGAATTCCTGTCCAGAGAGATTTCTGCTGCAAAGAATCGACCGGCTCAGCTTTTCCGGACTGTGGACAGGCTGTGCAGTCCAGTCTGTCTTCAGCCTAGAGAAGCTTTTTCTCAACTTAGATGTGAGGAGTTCGCTCGCTTCTTTGCAGATAAGGTTGCCGACATCAGGTCTGGCATCGGTCCGAACACTCCTTCGGACGGTCACGGTGGGCAACCGGTTGTACTTAATCCTCGGCCTATCTGGTTGGAGTTTCACCACCCGGAATTCGCTGACATTGTGAAGATCATCCAATCAATGCGTCCAACTAGTTGTAGTTTGGATCTGGGTCCTACACCTCTGTTAGTAGGTTGTGTAGAAGTCATCTACCCAATCCTTGCTGACATTGTCTGGAAATCTTTGGAGAGGGGGTTTTCCTAATCCCCTCAAGGAAGCAGTAGTCCATCCACTCCTTAAAAATCTCCCTGGACCCAGACTGTCTAGCTAACTACCGGCCTATCTCTAACCTGCCATTTGTTGGTAAGGTTATTGAAAAGGCAGTTGCACTGCAATTGGATGAATATCTCACCTCTCATAATGTCTATGATACTCTCCAATCTGGCTTCAGGAAAAGGCATAGTACTGAGACTGCCCTTGTTCGGGTATTGAGTGACCTCCTAATGGCCAGAGATCGAAAACACACCATTCTGGTCCTTCTTGATCTTTCTGCTGCATTTGACACTGTAGACCATGAGGTGCTTTGGAGGCGGCTGGGTTTTTGTGGACTGTCTGGTACAGTCCACGAATGGTTCCGTTCTTACCTCACTGGTAGGTCTCAGAGAGTCGTCACCGGAATTTATTCCTCTGACGCCTTCTCCCTACCATGTGGGGTACCTCAGGGTTCCATTTTAGCTCCCATGTTGTTTGCAGTGTATATGCTGCCATTAGGAGAAATCATCAGGAGATACAGCTTGAGTTTTCACTGCTATGCAGATGATACTCAGTTGTATTTATCCTTTCTCCCCGATCAGAGTGATGCACTCTCCGTACTTAACAACTGTCTGGATGAAATCAGAATTTGGATGAGTTCGAGTTGGTTGAAGCTTAATCCGGATAAGACCGAGGTATTGGTTGTGGGCTCAGGTCATCCTGGGAGGGGTTTGGGTGTGGCACATCCATCAGGCTTATCACTTGGTGGGTACCGCTCTCTAGCTCTTGACAGGTGCGAAATCTGGGCGTTATTTTTGACGACGAGTCTGACCCTGAAATCTCAGGTGTCAGCTGTTGTCAAATCCTCTTTTTATCATCTGAGGAATATCGCCCGGGTGAAACATCTGATTCCCCAGGAGGACCTTCCGACCTTGGTTCACGCCTTTGTTACTACCCGTTTGGACTACTGTAATTCCCTATACCTAGGGCTTCCAGGGATTGATATCTGCCGCCTGCAGCTGGTGCAGAACGCTGCAGCCAGGCTTTTGACTGGGACTCCAAGAACCAGTCATATTACGCTTGTAAGCCATGAACTGCACTGGCTGCCTGTGCGGTGGCGAATCACCTTTAAGGTTGGTTTACTAACCTTAAAGCCCCTACGATCAGGGACCCAGTTACCTGAAAGATCTTTCGATTCCTATTGCCCCTCCGCCCCCTCCGCTCCGTAATGAGGGATTGCTAGAATTCCGGGTTTGTTTGAAGTTATCAGGATCTCGTGCTTTTGCCTTTTCAGCTCCTACCCTGTGGAATTCTCTACCTCATTGGTTGAGAGAATGCCCGACCGTTGACAGTTTTAAAATTGCTTTAAAAACATATCTTTTTAACTTGGCTTTTTCTTTATAGTTTGATTGTTTAATGTTGATTTCTGTTTTATTACTATGTACAGCGCCTTGATTTTGAAAGGCGCTTTATAAATAAACACAAATTGAATTGAATTGAATTGAATGATCTAAAAGGAACCGTGGTAAAAGTTGTCGCACTGCAATGCATTGAACAACACAATGGCATTGGCTATACAGACACCCTGGATACTGTAGTATGTATTTATAACTTGCTTGTTACCCTATTAATTACACTCTAGGTTTCTTCCAGCCCATATGGTATTCTGGCTTCAAGAAATACACGTATAAGATCTTGCTGTAACTTGTAGATGCTCTGTCATCTTAGCCATGGCACATAGGGTGGGCCAGAGGATGCTATAAGGTGATGCTCACCTTTACTGGGTGAGTAAACTACCATTGCATATTACATTATCTTGCAGCATCCCCAACCATTATCAGCTGGGTTCTAAGAAGCAGTGTCATGCTAGTCAGGGGGTGATTCAGATGACGGTGAATCTAGAGAGCTATTGCAGTTTCTTTTAATACTTTTCTGGAAAATGGTGCCTTATTGTCATTTTTGACATTCAGGCTGTAGTGTCTATTTTATGTATGTACAGCTGACCACGTGGCGGCGGCACACATCTCTTGAACTGTGGCATCACTGCGTTCCGCCCATTAAGTGGCCACTACCCTTGTTGAGTATGCTTTGATTCCTTGCAGTAGTGTGTGTCCTTGGGACTTATAGGCCTCATTT
Source organism: Neoceratodus forsteri (assembly GCA_016271365.2). Classification (NCBI taxonomy): domain Eukaryota; kingdom Metazoa; phylum Chordata; order Ceratodontiformes; family Ceratodontidae; genus Neoceratodus; species Neoceratodus forsteri. The sequence goes on from CM057452.1 coordinate 1,199,393,933, forward strand.
ATGTTTTTTTAATCCAGCTCGCTGATGTTTATTTTGCTGCTGCGTGACCCATCCTAGGGCCGCTAGCTGCTACGAACAATCTCTCTGAAGTTTTGGTGCATTCTAGATATGTCGTGATCATTCTCTTCATGTCCCATTGCTCGGCATCCTCTTCTTGGTTGTGGGAAACAGAACCATGGAAATCTGGTAGTTCCACGGTCTGTGCTGTGTGGAATGGGTTTGCTTTTTTTGATGTGAAAGAAGGTACCATGCACACAGAGAAACTCCATCGTTATGTATTGTAAGGAAAGGACATTTACTTGAGAGTGCACTTAATTTACTTATGCACCGTGCGGAGTACAATGCAACCAGGAAAATCCTTTTAAGTGTGACACAGGGTATGTCCGTTGTCATCACAGGCTCAAATGGTGGAGTTGTGATAGTATCCAGAACTATGTTGAGATCCTGAGGGTGTTATTGCCTAGCTGGGTCTTGGGTGAATGCCATTTACTGCTTTTATAGCAATCTAACAACATCTGGATATGCCCCTGGAGGATAGCTGTCTATGGGTCCTTTTCCTGCTCCTATTGCTGATGCTTGGACCCTGACAGATGAGGCTGATAGGCCACTGTCAACCCCTTTTGGTAGGAACGACAAAACGTGAGATAGCTAAAGACTGCAGTGGGACCTGGTTCTCTGTGCACCATCTCCTACATATTACCTAGTGTCTGCTGTAAGTGGAGGTAGTGGACAGTCGTCTGGATTGTAGCATTGTGGAAACAACCTTTGGATCATATCCTTTTTCTAGCAGTCTTTGCCTCTCAGGAGCCAAGCCGTAAGTCGGAGTGACTGTGGGTTAGGATGATGAACCAGACCCTGAGTCAGGATTTCTGGCCTTCTTGTCCAACAGGACACCATTAATACCATTGTGGACTGAGTCTGTTGTACCTTGTTGAGCGTGTGCTGTAGCAGAGGCAGCAGTGGAAAGACATATGCCCTCTGGAATTCCCATTTCTGAGTATGCTCATCTACTCCATGTGAGTGTGGTTTCCTGAACCTTGAGAAGGTCGATAGTTTGGTGTTCTTGGATGTCATCAGATCAATTTAAAGCAATCCCCAGTGGTCATTTATCTGCATGAATATCAGGGACACTGGTTTACCATGATTGATAAAGGGCTAAATCTATTCTGGAGATGGGAAGAAACAGTACTGTCACCGTTGTCTGCAATGCCAAAATGAGTATTTATCAGTGTTCTACTCTTGTACCCTTTCATGCATGTGTATAAATATTTAGAATCAAAGAAGGCTAAGTGTATATAAAATTAAATAAAGCAAAATGAAAATAGTACAGGAAAGAATTTACAGAAAAATACAATTTCGAAGATTCGCTGACCTGGTTAAAAAAAAAAAAAAAATTCCAAGAAATGCTTTGTTTTTACCAGTGTGTAGAAAGACAAAATTCTGGAATGATACCGATTTTTCTGGTAAAAAACCAAAATCAGTGTCCTTGGCGAATATTTGTGGGTGTAGTGCCCATTCCCCGGGGGCTACTGTCTGCCTGCTTAGCTAATAAGTCTAGACATTGAGATTGCTCACCAGATGAATGGCCATGGTGGACATGAGGTTGCTTTGTGCTCAGTTTAGCACTCTTGCTGTCTCTTTGAGAAGACGCATACTTCTTGCTCCCCCTTGCTTTGTAATGTACGCTACTGTGACTCTGGTGTCCAACCTGATGAGCCCTCTCGTGTCTTATTAGATCTTACTTCGAGAGGGTTCCTGCAGTAGGTCTTCACATATAGGACTGTGTCCTCTGGCTTCAGGTCCGCATGGCAAACTTGTAGATAGCAATCATCAGCGGGGACCACCCCCAATGTCGGGGCTTAGTGACGTCAGCCCGACTATAAAAGGGGTGGTCCCATGCCCGCTCTCCAGTTCTTTCCCGCCGTTGCCTCAGTTGCGTTCGGCTCGTGTCAGAACAGCAATCTAACATCCACGTTCTATTTTTCGAAGTTTCTTCGCTTCTTGCAATAGTATTTACAACAAAATTTTCTTCAATTTGATGTCTTCTAGACAGAAGAAAAAGTGCTTTAAGTGTGGCGTGTTAAAATCCCGCATGGGGACCACCATTCCTGCTGCCTCCGTTGCCTTGGTTCAAAGCACGACGTCCAGGAGTGTTCCATCTGCCAGGCCTTCAACCAGGTGACCAGAACCAGGTGCAAGAGGTCCCTCGAGGCCCATCTATTGACTCGACACTTGGCGTCTATGGAAAAGGAGCTCCAAAAACTCAGGGAAAGGTCGTCATCGCCAGCCCCAAAGAAAAGTAAGGAAAAGCGTCGGGACAGGAGTCCGTCGCTGCCGGAGAGGCCTGCATCCATGAGTAATTTTTTGGGCGCCCCATCCACTTCTTTCTGCCGGGCCCCCTCTCCCCCTCCTGCCGAGGTGAGCAGACAGCTGGGGGTTGCCTCTTTGGAGGTGGCAATTTTGTTGACTGATCCTGCTGATAGGTCACCCCTTGCCTCCGGCGAAGGGCGCACAGCCTCCGCTGATCAGACTAGTGGCAGCCTTCAAGCCGTCTCTAGCCTGGCTGGATCTGTAGCTTCAGATCCCGGCCCCTCCGACACCCCCAAAGATCCGTTCACTCTCCCACTGGGCTCCAGTTTGGCCCCCAACGTCTGACAGAATGAGGGACTAGTCGACCCGTCATCTCCCAGGGTCCTCCACCCTATAGACTCACCACCCAATCCTTTGCTGTTTACTTTAGCAAAGTCATGTTCAGACCTGCCGTCGGGGGCCCCTCGTGTTTCCCCCACTCACCAGGCCTTCCTCTGTCACCAGGTTTTATTCCACTGCCGAGAGAGGATCCGGGCATGGAGCCTCCACCCCCCCAGTACTTCGGGCATGCTCCCGGACCTGACGCCACCTTCTGGTGCCACGGCACTTCCCCCTGTGGGGCCTGCCTTCTACTGGGTTCATAGTCCAGAAACCCTCTTTCCCGCCTGCAGGCAGCCCTCCGCCGGGCCAGGTGCCTCCGTCACTGGGTCTCCCGACGCAGAGTGTTCCAACCCGGGTTTCCCGACACCAGGTTATCAGACGCAGGGCTATCCGACGATGTCATTCCCGACACCAGGTTATCCTACTCCAGGGCATCCCATGCCGGGTTACCCAGGGTACTCATCGTATTATCCATCCTGGCATTATCCTCAGTACCTGGGATATCCAAGTTATCAGCCACCTCCTCCTCCTCCTCCGGTACCGGACCATGAGTTCATCCCTCTGTGGTTGAAAGAGGCTAGAGCGCAGCTTGTGTTGGAGTTAAGGCAGCCGGTGAGGGAGACACCCTCAGCCAGGGTGGCCTCTCCATCACTTCCTCATGCTAGAGCCACTACCTCTACCTCAGTAGGCATTACAGAACCAGACCCCTCTGTTCCTAGTGGCTCCGACTCCTCTGACACTGACTCCGACTCGGATGCGTCAGATCCCAGATCTCCTGTAGAGGTCCCTCTGAAAGACTCCCCAAAGTCACCTCCGGAGGATCCTTCTTTCAGAGACCTAGTGCGTTCTATCTAGGCAGCTGGTGGTTGGCCGTCCAAAGAGGTTGATCCATAAAGAAAACGTCTTGCGGAGCACCTGGATCTGGCCACCTCGGACCCTATTCCACTGTGGATGGGACCACACAAGGACCTTGTGACCACAGTCTGGCAGCAGCCGTCCTCCATTCCAGCGGTCTCACACAAAGCAGACCGCACCTATTATCCCCTGGAAGGGATATCTCATTTGAATTCTCAACCCAAGGCTGACTCTATGGTCATCACAGCCACTCACGACCGTTCAGCCCAGCCTAAACATCCGAGTTCTTCGCCTCCCAACAAGGACTCACGTCAAATCGACCAATTTGGGCACAAAATGTACTCTTCTTCATCTTGTGCAATACATTCCCTTAATTATGTCTCTCACATGGCAGCCTTTTAAAAAGCTTCTCTTTTGGATTTAGAAAGGAACCTCCAGGACGTTCAAGATGAAACTATGAGGAAGAAGCTCTTGGAAAAAGTGCAGATGGGGAAATCCTCATGTCGCCACGCCATTCTGGGTACTTACAACTCGGTGGATTCAGTTGCTAGAGCAGCGGCCACAGGGGGTCTGCCTCTGACGCCTCTCCTGGCTCCGTCTAGCAGGAATGACGCAGGATGTGCAGTCATTTCTGTTGGACACCCCTTTCAGGGGTTCCATCCTCTTTGGCGGCGATGCTAAAGACATCATTACCGGGCTGAAGGAGAGTGGAGGCTCCTTACGGGACATCCGTTCCTTATACAAGACAGGCCAGAAAAAGCAGCCTTTTTGCCACCAAAGAAGGTGGAACAAATCCCAGGCTAAGCGTCAGGCAAAGAAGCGCGCACCTGGCTCTGGAGCTCAAACCCCACAAACCAGATTTCAAAATCAGGTCTCTGGGGCAAAAGCTCCCCTCTCCTCGGCATCCTGACTCCTTTCCCCTCCTTCCGCTACCTCCAGTCCCTCAGGAGGAACCGGTTGTTGGGAAGTTCGGCCTCCACCTGGAAGGTTGGAGGTCCATCACCACAGAAAATTGGGTGCTTCAGCTCATCCAGCGAGGTCACTCGATAGAATTCAGCAAAATTCCAGCCCCTCAACTGCCAGGACAGTCCTTCTATCCCTGGAATCAGGTCCCCATAGTCTCTCAGGAGATCCAGGCACTTCTTCTAAAGAAGGCCATAGAGCCCATCCTGTTAAACCAAATAGGAAGGGTATCTTACTCCCACTTCTTCCTGGTTCCAAAGAAAACGGGCGACCCGAGACCGATCCTGTACCTCAGCACACTAAACATCTTCATTGAGTACAAGAAGTTTTGTATGTTGACCCTTCAGGGGGCTCCTCCCCCTGCTCACCACAATTCTTGGCTGTGCTCCCTGGACATGCAGGATGCTTACCTGCATATCCCTATCCTCCCGGCCCACCGCCACTTTCTCTGCTTTGTTTTCCTGGAGAAGCATTTCCAATTCAGAGCACTCCCATCTGGCCTTTCTTCGGCCCCCCCGAGTTTTCACCAAATGCCTAGCAGTGGTGGCGGCCCTTCTGTGACGCCAGGTCATTTATGTCTTCCAGTACCTGGATGACTGGCTCCTCTCAGCACCCTCTCCTATCAGCCTGAAAAAGTCTCTCTCTCACTCTGAGCTTATTTGCTTTACGGGGCATCACGGTCAATTTTCCCAAGTCCCTGCTAGTACCCTCCCAGAGGCTTCAGTTCATTGGAGCTGTACTAGACACAGTTCAGGGCAAGGCTTTTCTGCCATCGGATCGGGCCGAGACCCTAGCTTCTCAAGCCACTCTCATGGCACAGGCCCGATGGATCCCTGCACACTCAGTGCTTCGTTTATTGGGACTGATGGAGGCTGCCATTTCAGTCCCAATGGCCAGGCTTCACATGAGGGTCACCCAGTGGTCTCTTCGAGTCCAATGGGACCACAGGACGGACGACATGAACCAAGAAGTCATGATCTCCAACAGCCTTCAGAGATCTTCGCTGGTGGCAGGATCTCTTGAACTTATCGAAGGGAATTCCTTTTCTTCCTGTAGTTCCCACTCAGATTCTCACTACGGATGCCTCAGATCTGGGCCAGGGAGCTCATCTGGGGTCTCACAAGACACAAGGGTCTTGGTCCGACCAGGAGCTGATGCTCCACATCAATGTTCTGGAGTCCAGGGCAGTTCTTTATGCCCTTCAGGCATTCCAGTCGCTGCTGGTTCCGGGATCTCTCTTAACATGTCCACTGTCTGGTACATAAACAAACAGGGAGGAGCCCGGTCATACCCTTTTTGCCAAGCAGCCATGAGGGTGTGGTACTGGGCAATTCAGCACAGCTTTTATCTGACAGCAGTTCATGTTCCGGGCATCACCGTCCTGGTGGACAGTCTCAGTCGATCAGTGGCCAGGGCCCACAAGTGGGAGCTAAAGTCAGAGGTAGTCGAAGATCTCTTTCTTCTATGGGGTCGGCCACAGATGGATCTGTTTGCCTCTGTATACAATGCAAAACTACCCATCTTCTGTTCACTCGTTCCCGGGCATGGTGCTTTTTTGGTGAGATGCACTGTCTCTTTCGTGGACAGGAAGGTTTCTGTACGTCTTTCCCCCTTTCCTCTCATTCAGAAGGTACTGGTGAAACTTCATCAAGAGGGGGCCCACACAATCCTGATTGCTCCTCTTTGGCCACACCAAATTTGGTCCCCACTTCTGCAACACTTGGCACTGGAACCTCCGGTTCCTCTGCCCATTTCCCACGACCTTCTGACTCAGCAGCAGGGCACCCTGGTGCATCCGAGCCTTCAGTCTCTCCACCTTCATGTGTGGCACCTGTGGACATAGCGATTTCTCGCAATGGGGTCTCTTCACAGGTTGCGCACATTCTAGTGGAGGCCAGAAAACCCTCCACTAGATCCACTTACGCTATGAAGTGGAAGAGATTCACAATATGGGCCCAAGCAAGGAGCTGGGATCCATTTTCGTGCTCGGCTTCCCAGGTTCTAGAGTACCTCACACACCTGTCTGAGGCTGGCCTTAGCTATTCCTCCATTAAGGTCCACCTCTCTGCGGTGTCTGCCTACCACCTCCCAGTGGAGGGCAAAACTTTGGCTCAACTGAAGGTTGCTAAAACCTTTTTAAAATGCATCCTTCATTTGAAACCTCTGATCGGAATCCTTGTCCTCCCTGGGACCTGAATTTCATGCTCGTGAAGCTGACCTTACCGCTGTTTGAACCAGCTTCTTCTTGCGACTTGTGCTTCCTTTCCTGGAAGACCTTATTTTTAGTCGCTGTTACTTCGGCAAGAAGGGTCTCCAAATTACAGGCCTCTGTTTGTAAAGAACCTTATTTGAGTTTTCATAAGGACCGAGTAGTCCTTCGGACTAACCCTTCCTTTTTGCCTAAAGTAATTTCAGAAACCACCTTGAACCAGAGCGTGGAATTACCGGTGTACTATCCACAGTATTCCAACAGGGGGGAACACCTGCTGCACACCCTTGACGTGCACCGGATCCTCAGGTACTACACGAACAGGACTAAAGAGGTTAGGAAATCTAGCCAACTGTTCACAGCCTTTGCCCCTCAGTGCCAGGGCAAGGCTATTTCCAAGCAGACCATCTCCCGATGGCTTCCTAACTGCATCCATTTTTCGTACACGAAATATGGGAAGTCCCTTCCGGGGGCAGTCAAAGGCCACTCCACCCACAGCGTTGCGACCTCTACTGCCTTTTTTAGAAATGTGTCCATGGCAGAGATCTGTGCTGCGGCCATTTGGTCGTCTAAGCATTACAGTCTGAACATTGCCTCTCGGCGCAGAACTGGCTCTGGTCTTGCGGTCCTACAAGGCCTTCCGACATGATTCCCCATGGCGACTTCTTCTCCTCCTCCTCCCGGATGCACCTATGCCTTACTTTTCTTTGGGACTGCTTGATATTCAGTCCTATATGTGAAGACCTACTGCAGGAACCCTCTCGAAGTAAGATAATGCAGTTACATAAGAACTTATCGTAACAGTAGATCTTCGAGAGAGGTTTCTGCAGTAGATGTAGTTTCCCTCCCTCCTTACCCCAGTTTTTGGATGTTTTATCCTTTTCCATCCTGTCTAGCCCTTCGGGACTAGAGTGGAAGCAGGGTCTGAGGAGTGTTCACTCCGTTTTTCTCCTTACTATCTATAGGTCTCCGTTGGAAAACAACTGGAAGGGCGCAGGACCGCCCCTTTTATAGTCGGGCTGACATTACTACACCCCGACCTCGGGGGCAGTCCCCGCTGATGACTGCTATCTACAAGTTTGCTGTGTGGACCTGACGCCAGGGGGTGCAGTCCTATATGTGAAGACCTACTGCAGGAACTTCTCTTGAAGATCTACTGTTACGGCAAGTTCTTACATAACTGCAATTTTCTGAAAGTGATGTAGAGCATAGCATACTGCTCTCATTTACAGGATATTTATGGGCATCTTTGATTCTGCATTCATCCATTTGCCCTGTGCAGGTCTGTGTTCCACAGTTGTGCCCCATCCCAGAAGGCTTGCATCCGTGTCTGTTATTACATCCTGATCCAACTGGATCAGGATTTCCTTGAACAGGTTGATTCGAAAAGTTCACCACATTAATGGCTTTCTTATGGAAGGTCCCAGTGTGACTGTTTTTAAGTCGTGGTTGAGTGGGTCCCTGGCCCGAATTGCTAATGTCTGTAGGAGCTGCATATTCCAGAGTGCTCTTGGAACCAGGTCTATGCACAATGCCACAGAGGCCAGTGCTTGGAGGATCTCCCCCAGTGTGGGGCACATGGACCGGTAAAGCGCTTGTGCCTACTCCAGGACCTTGGTCACTCTCTTTGGTGGGGGGGTCACTGTTCCCCCTGCTGTGTCTATCAGAGCCCCCAGGTGCTCTATTTGTTGACTGGGTTGGAGGCTGCTCAACCATCCATGTGCCTGCAGTGTTTCCATCACCATCTTGGTATGTTGCTGAGCCAACTGTAGTCTCCTAGCCCTGATTAGCCAGTTGTCTAGGTAAGGTAATATGTGACTGCCGTGTTCTCTTAGAGATGCCGTCACTGTGACAGAGATTTTGGTGAACACTCTGGTACCTGTCAAGACTCCAAACAGTATGGTCTGATACTGGTAGTGCTAACCCAGTATTTTGAAGCAGAGAAACTTGTGAAAGACTGCTCTGATGGGGATGTGTAGATAGGCTCCCTTAATGTTGATGAATGTCAGATAATCTACCACCCCTTATAGATCTTAACATAGGCATTAGTGTTTCCATTTTTAACTTTTTGTATCTAACAAATCAGTTGACATACTTGAGGTCTAGGACTGGTCTCACATCAAACTCCTGTCTTTTTGGGCGCCAGGAAGAAGATCAAGTATATACCTTGGTTGATTTCTTCTGGTGGCACTGGGGCTATGGCTTTGTTGAGTAATAGCTTTCTGATTGTGTCTTTGATTGCCCACATTTTGGTTTGATGCCATGACATTGGGCATACTACCAGTCTATCTGATATAGGCTTTTGACTGAATTCTATGGAGTATTCTAGTGAGACAACTTCTCTAAGCCATCTGTCCGTTGTTGTTTGCCTCCGTGTGTGCGAGTTGCTGTAATCTGGCCCCCACTGGTGAATTGTTCCAGTGAATTGATCTGGAGAGGTTATGTTGTGTCAGGGTTCTGCAGTCAGACGGCATTTGACTTCGCCCATGAAGAAATGTTGTTTCAGTCCATTGTCCCCTGCCTCTGGCTCTGTTTCAGCTGTTGTTGGAGAAATAAGGTGGTTTGAAGTTGTATGATCTGTGACAGGAGTAGTAGCTGGGCTGTCTTTTGTCCTGTCTGTTCTTATGGAGGCAAAATCTGCTATGAAAAGAAGATACAAATTCTGAGCCAGCTTTTCCTTGTCATTTCCATCCTTGTTCTTGACATATTTTTTAAGCCCCATCTGAACACTAAGTTTCCCTTGAAAGGGAGCTTGTTCAGCATGTTATTTGACTCTGCATCTGCATTTCATAACTTCAACCACATCAACCTTCTAGCTGTTCTGGAAATCACTGCCAATCTTGCTGACATTCTTAGTGCATCTACAGATGCATCTGCCACATATTTGGCCACTTGGAGAACATATTCAGCCAAGTCTGCCTGTTTAGACTCTGGGTCTATTAAGGATGCCAGGTCCTACAACCATGTTAGTAGAGCTCTGGAGGTGTAAGTGGCTGCCGTTGTGGCCCTACATGCCAGACCTGTCATCTTAAAGTTCTTTTTCATATGGTATTCCATTTTCTTATCGGCTGGGTCTCTCAATAGGGTCGTGCCTTCAGACAGTAAGACCATTTTCTTGCTTAATGGCATCACCTGAGGGTCAACTACCAGTGGGGTACACAGATCTTGCTGATGTCCTGTTAAATTGGATAGAATCTGTCTAAAGTTCTGTTTTTGGCGATCCTTGCTGGGTCCATAGCCTCCCACTTCTTGTTGATGACTTCTGCGACAAAGTCACTTATGGGGAAGAACTCATCCTTCTTTTGTTTGGAGCAAATAAGGGGGTTTCATTTTGACTGTTGTGGTGTTTTTGGGATCTCAAACTCCATGGACTCCTTAACTGCCCTCAGTAGTTCCAGTTCGGCATCCATGGCTGGGAGTTTCTTCATGAGTGCTAGATTGTTCTCCTCTTTGGCCTGTTCATCTTCTTCCCCTGACTCTTCGTCTTGATTGGTGCCTGTGTTATCATTAGGTGAGTCTTTCTTAATCTTGCCGCTTTTCTGCTAGTCAGGTTGCTCCATTGTGCCCATATTGAGCAGGTCCCTGTTGTCATCCAGTGAGTCATTTATTTTAGAAGGTGTGCCTGTGTCGCCTGTCTTGATCTGGATGTTAGCTTTGGCCATCTCTTCCATGCACTCCTACATTCAGAGCATGATGGCCTGCTACATTCTAATGACGATGCTGTGCTGGGATTCAGATCTTCCAGTGAGGAATCCTGTGCATCAAAATCTTGGTCCAGATCCATGCCTGTCCTGCTAATGATGTCTGCCTCATCTTACTGCTTAGCACATGTAAGGCATAGACTCCCTGCCTGTAAACTGAGCAGTGTGATGTGGCATGCTTTGCATTTCCTCGTCTTGGACATATGAACAACAAGGACACAAAGGGTGCTTACCAACAGTAGTGTATGTATGTGTGTGTGTGTGTATATATATATATATATATATATATGTGTGTGTATATAGATATGTATATGTATATATATTTATATATGTACGTGTATATATCTGTGTGTGTGTGTATATATATATATATATATATATACATACACATACACATACACACACACACACACACACACAGTATATATATATATATAGTCGCGCCCTATAGTTAGGGTTGCACAGGCACTTCAATGTTAAACTCAAAATTTTGAATTCCGATCAGATGTGCAGTTTCCGAGTTATGGAGAGTTGAAAAAAAATGTTGTCGCTCATTGACTTTGCTGGGATTTTTCTTTGAACTTGCCTACAGCTCAGATGGTATGTTTTTTTGGTCTAAAATTTTCAGGGCAGAAAGGAATTTGCCCACAGATGTGCCTTTTGCTCGTTTGGTGAAAAAATAATAAAGCATTTTAAAGTTTTTTAATTTATTTTATTTTATTTAGTTGTTTAACCAGGAGTAGCAGACTAAGCTAAAAGCTTTTTTACAGGTGCGACCTGGGAGCAAAGGGAAGTTAAGTGACTTGCTCAGGGTCACACAGTATGCAAGTAGAAGCTGTGGGATTCAAACCCAGGTCTGGTCTGCTGGATGTCACCAGATTTGCAGCTCAGAGCCTTAAACCACTGCACTATACTGCCTCTCAAAGTTATAGCATTTAAAAATTTGAAAAAAATAGTTTCTGAGCATGCTCAGTAAGCACTAAAATATAGCTGTATGAAATGAAAAAGGAATTCTGTTTTGTGTGGGAAAATTCCTTTTTCGATTGCTGCCATCTTGTTTCCATTTTTTATGAAAAACTTTTTCAAAAGGCACAAAAATTACATCTAGGAGAGAGACCACCACACTTAGCTGGCTGATCGGGAGTCCCTTAGGTGCAATCTGCACTTCAGTGTTAGAGATATGCCCCAGAAATGTGTTTTATTTACTGTATGAATCCTTTTTCGTCACCGCATGATACGAAGAAAAATCCTTTTACATAACGGGTGATGAAAAAGGATCCTTTTTCATCACTTGGAAATACTTTCCTGGGATTTCCCTGGTGTCTAGTGGCCACCACCTTCTGATCCCCATCTCCTTTAATGTTTTGTTTCCCTGGTATCTAGTGGCACCCCACCCTCTGATCCCCATCCTCTTTCATGTTTTGTTTCCTTGGTATCTAGTGGCATCCCCCCACCCTTCTGATCGCTACCCCATTTAAAAACGTACCCCCTGGTGTCTATTGGCACCCCCACCCTCCCTTTGCCATGATTTTATTAATTTAAATAATCTGACACCGAGATGCCTACTCCCGGTGTCAGATGCTCTCGCCCCAGCTGCAGTCTCTTGAGTTACTGTTTCACAGCATCAAGGGGCCCAATGCCCATTCCAGCAATGGAAGCCCCCAACAGTGGTGTGGGACACTGGGGAACCCACTCTCCGTGTCCACAAATATGTATTTTATTATTTTCCTGTAAACAAGAAACCGCCCTCAATGTCTTTTTTTAACCCTGAACAAAAGAAATGGTCCCACATCGTCCCTATCTGCCTCCCCCATCCCGACCCTCCCACTGAGCACCCACCAACCCACACACAACCTAGCCCTATACTTACCACCAGAGGTTGCCCACTGTCATCTTCTGTGGACCGGGACACATCTGCACTCTTCAAACGTGAACCGCAAACTGAGGTATCAAGGCAAGTGCCATACAATGTATTTCAATTGCGTTTTGAACTTCTGTTCATATCTTAGCCATTTTTTGGTATTTTTTCACCAAATTTTCAACATGAGCTTTTTGGAACCCCACCTCATGGACACTGCCACTGCTGTTTCATTAATCGGGCCCAGTAGGTGATTACGTGGTCACTGCGCAAAATCACCTTTTGGGACGGATTAACAAAATTACAGTGTTAGTGTTAATTAGGTGGGGTCCTATGTTGAAAATTTGGTGAACAAATACCTCAAAAATGTCCCAGTTATGTGCGGCTGCTGAAATTTTTCTACACATTCGTGTAACTTTGGTAATTTTTTATATTTTCACTCCAAATTTTCAACATAGCCATTTTTTCACATCACCTCATGAACAGTATAGCTGTCATTCATCACATCCTGCCTGAAATGTGTCTTCGCACCTGTGGCATGGAATGGCATTTTGACATGGATTTCAAAATGTTCACCTATGGGATTTATGAGGTGGGGGTCACAAGAAGGCAATGTTCAAAATTTGGGGTCAAAATATGAAAAAATGCCAAAGTTATGAAAATTCATTGCAATTTCAGTGCGCCCGCTTGTACCTTCAGAAATTTTAAGTATTTTAACCCCAGATTTTCAACATATCCTTCTTATTTCCTGACCTCATGTATGTCACAGCTGTCATTTTTCAAATCCAGTCCAAAATGTGTTTTCGCACCTGTGGTGTGGAATAGCGTTATGAGTTACTAAAATTATGTTTTGCGAGGGATTCATAAATTTTCTACTGAGCACATGTGCTGGGGTAATAAGATGACAATGCTGATAATTTTTTTTCGGGGCTGCGCTCCCACAGTAACATAGCAACCAGTTATGGAATTTGAGAATGACAAGGCAAATAAGTATACTATCTGAAAAAGTAAGGAAATTCATTGCAAAAAAAAGATAAGCATCAGGGGGTGCCTTTGGGGTCGCCAGGCCTAATGCCACTTCATTCTCCTATACTGTACCCATCTCAGCTTATTTACTTATGGATGGGGTGAGTGTTAGGCCTGAGCGACCCAAGGCACCACCCTCCCAGTACTTGTCGGTATCTACAGGGTGGGGGTGGGATGTTAGGGTTGGAAACCCTAACACCATATTTCCCTACTTTTGTCACTTTACTAACAACCCTAACTGATGCATTAATGAAGTTTTTGCAATGAATATATAGTATACTGGCACGATAACACCAGTATAGTTAGGGCTGGGTGCACAGTTCTATGTTAAACCCAAATATTTGAACCTTCATAACTTTAGAACTGTACAACGGATTTGCACGCAATTTGGCATGCATAATCTCTAGGGGACAGTCTCTTGATGTGCCACATTTCATGTGAATCCATTTTGTCATTTCTGAGATACTGTATGCAGGGAGAAAAATTCCTAAATTGACCATTTTTTGGTGTTTTTTCATCACATATATCTCAAAAATGGCTTAATGTAGTTGTCTGAAATTTTCAGGGTACAAAGTGTTTGGGTCATAGATGTGCATTTTGAAGGTTTGGTGAAAAAAATGTTGCTCCTTATTAACTTTTGTTTTTTATCATTATTTCCTATGGGAACAGTTAAGTGTCCTACACGAAAATAACCTTGTTTTCAAAAATAGATTTTTCCAAAAATCGTACCTGCGGGAACACATATACTAAATACTATAAAGATAGCCTGTTACATGTTCTTCACCTGTGGTACAGAGGACAAGGGACAAGGGTAGGACACCAAGACTCCTGGGTTCGAGCCCAGTGTCTTCATGTTTTTTTCTCCCTCACCCAGTATGAAAGGAAAAATATTATTGAAAAGGGGCACCCAGCCCAGGACCTCCAGTCCCACGGATGTGCCCTTTGTCCTTTCAGCCACAGGAGAAGAAAAAAATAGGTGTTCTCATCCCCACTGTGCTCTTAGCCCCACCATGCCAAAAGACACTGCATAGCCCCACCCCCGCAAAATGGAACGATCCCTCGTCATCCCATCCATCCCCCTCCCCATCCCAACCTCACACTGAGCACCTGCCGCCCACCCCACCCTTGAACTATACTTACCACTGGAGGTGAACCACTGTCATCTTCTGTGGACCGAGGCACGTCTGCACGCTTCAAAGCCGAACCGTGAACTGATGAATCAAGGTACTGTAAGTGCCGTATAATAGCTGTTAATGGCATTTTGAACTTATATTGATATTGCATCCATGTTAAATTTTCAACATGGCCGTTTGGGAACCCCACCTCATTAATACTGTCACTCTTGTTCCGTTATTCAGACCCGTAAGGTGATTTCCTGGATGCTGCCTGTATTAATCACCTTTCAGGACCCAGTAATGAAATGACAGTGCCAGTGTTCATGGGGAGGTCCCAAAAGCTCATGTTGAAAATTTGGAGCAAAAATAAGAAAAAACACCTGAGTTATGCACTGTTGTTCAATTTTTCCTATGCACGCACGTAACTTTCCCAGTTTTTAATATTTTCACTCCAAATTTTCATCATAGGCATATTTTCATACTACCTGATTAACACTACAGCTGACATTTCTCACATCCTGCCCGAAATGTGTTTTCACACCTGTAGTGTGGAATGGTATGTCACTGTGCAAAATCACCTTTCAGGATCAAGTAATGAATGAAATGACAGTGCCAGTGTTCATCAGGTGGGGTCTCAAAAAGCCTATGTTGAAAATCTGGAGCAAAAACAACAAGACAAGACCAAGTTATGCATGGTCGTTGAAATTTTTCTACACACGTCTGTAACTTTGGCAATTTTAAATTGTGCTTCCTTCGCTGGGGGTGCAGTGTGGCTACACGATGCAGTTACATGGCGCATAGGGCCCCATCAGTGTGGTGTGTGTTCTACAGGGCAAGGGCAGGCTGGCAAAATAAATCTTTCATTTGTGCCATCCAGAGGAGAGAGATTTTTTTTGGGGGGGGGGGGCACGAGAAATTTAACAGTCCCTGAAATTCCAAATAAAAGTTTCTGTTTTTCTCCTAGCTTCAGTGTGGCTGTGTGTTGTACAAGGCAAGAGCACGCTGGCAAAATAAATATTTGACTTGTGCCATCCAGAGGAGAGAGAGAGAACTGTGGGGGACAAGAAATTTAACAGTCCCAGAAATCCTAAATGAAAGTTTATGTTTTTTTCCTGACTTCAATTTGGCTGTGTGTTACAGGATAAGGGCAGGCTGGCAAAATAAATCTTTGACTTGTGCCATACAGAGGAGAGAGAGATTGCATTGGGGGTACAAGAAATTAAACAGTCCCATATATCCCAAATAAAAGTTTATTTTTTATCTGGCCTCAGTGTGGCTGTGTGTACAGGGCAAGGGCAGGCTGGCAAAATAAATCTCTGACTTGTGCCATCCGGGGAGAGAGAAAGAGAGAGTTGAGGGGCACAGAATCCAGAGGGTAAAGAACAGACTATAGGGGGCCCACAAGAAATTTAACAGTCCCAGAAAACCCAAATAAAAGTTTATTTTCTTTCCTGGCTTCAGTATGGCTGTGTGTTGTACTGGGCAAGGGCAGGCTGGCAAAATAAATCTTTGACTTGTGCTTTCAGAGGGAAAAGAGAGATTGTCGGGGGGGGGGGGCACAAGAAATTTAACAGTCCCAGAAATCCCAAATAAAAGTTTATTTTCTTTCCTGGCTTCAGTGTGGCTGTGTGTTGTACTGGGCAAGGGCAGGCTGGCAAAATAAATCTTTGACTTGTGCCATTTAGAGGAGAGAGACAGATATTGGGGGGGCACAAGAAATTTAACAGTCCCGGAAATCCTAAATAAAAGTTTCTTGAAAATGTATTCTACTGGGCACATGTGTTGGGGTTATAAAATGGCTATGCTGGTAATTTGGTCATGCATCCATGGAGGGGATGAGTGCACAGGTTCCAATAAGGAAAATCACAGAGCATGGGACCGCAGGGTCTGAAGGGACCTGTGCTTACACTGTGACTTAAGGACACTTGCGGAGGGTGGGAGCACAGGGTCGGAACAGCTCTGTGCTCCCACAGGCAAATAAGGATACAAGTAAGCTATCTGAAATATTAAGGAAATTCATTGCAAAAAGCTCCGTTAATGCATCATCAGTTAGGGTGAGTACTAGAGCAAAAAAAGCAGGAAAATGATGTGTTAGGGTTTTCAACACTAACACCCCACCCCCACCCCACCTTGCAGACATCGACAGGTGTTGGGGGGGGGTGCCTTGGAGTCGGCCCCAATGATCACCCCATTACACCTCCACCTCCACCCTGCACACACTGACAGGTGTTGGGGGTCTGCCTTGGGGTCCTCGGTCCTAACGCTCAACCCATTCTCCTATACCAGCCATCTCAGCTTATTTACTTTTGGGAGGGTGGCGTTGAGACCAATGACCCCAAGGCATACCCCGACACCTGTCAGTGTGTGCTGGGTGGGGGTGTAATGGGGTGAGCAATGGGGCCGACGACCCCAAGGCACACCCCTGATGCCTGTCAGTGTCTGCAGGGTGGGTGTGGGGTGTTAGTGTTGGAAACCCTCATTCTTATAACTTGTATTGTTATCCCGGGTCGCCCCTGAAAAAGGGACGTTCGGGGCTCAGTGGGCCTACCAGGTCACCAAAATTTAATAAATAAAATAAATAAATAAATATCATTTTCCTGCTTTTTTCCCTACAGTACTGACCTTAACTGATGCATTAATGAAATTTTTTGCAATAAATATATATATTTATGCAATAGATGTATCCCACATATGTGGGATAAATGCAAGTTGTCAAAGTCCCCCAAGTCGGAACTACTTCTCTTTAAACACATTGGCTATTACAGTATATTACAGTAACCACAACCCCCACAAAACTGCCCCCAAGTGCCACCTTCCTTCTTCTCAATATGGTGCAGACTATATATATATATATATATATATATATATATTTATATATACACACATATACCCAAAAAAGAAAGTTTTTTTTCCCCTTAAAGGAAAACTGTATAAATTATGGGGCTCCCAACCCTGCAAGGCTTACCCTGTAGTTTAGCTTTCTACATTAAAAGCGGCATTTTTCTCGCGCCACAACTGAGTGTATTTTACTTGCGAAAAGTCCATGACCTGGAAGTATGGCAGACGCTGGGGGGGCTCCATTAACTGTAATGGTATGGCGCCACATCGCTCACTTCAATATATTTTGTATTGAGGTGAGTGGTGCGACACGCACCATTACAGTTAATGGAACCCCTCCCAGCATCTGCTATACTTCCGGTCGCAGACTTTCAAAGTAAATACACTTAGTTGCAGCGAGAGAAAACCTCGCTTAGTGTAGAAAGCTAAACTGCAGGGTGTTTTCAAGGTGGGAGCCCCATAATTTATACAGTTTTTAAGCAAGAAGTTCGCCAAACCAATCGCATTCCTCCCCAAAAAAATGCAGACATATCCCACTCTCTCTCTAAAATTCCTTTAGCACTTTTGCCCTACTCCACAAAGCAAAACAATACTGTACCTTCATTCTCTTTACTACTTTAGCAGTTTACATCTCTAAGCCAAATCACCACAGTCATACCTCTCTTATACTGCAGCTCACCATTTTTTTCCCCACTGAACTCACACAACGGCCAGCCGACCACCCGCTCTCTCTCACATTGCTGTACTGAATGTTTTCTTCCAGCTAACCTCAAGAAACAGCCACACGACCAACCGCCACCACAAACACTTATTTGCCCTTCTCAAACCTTTTGTCAGCTTTTTTGTTGTTAAACAGGCCGCTAAAAGAAATACCAAAAAAAAAAAAAACATATTCTGTCTTTCACCTCTAACCTGCACACCTCATTCCTCATTCCCTGGCTGATCTTCACCGACGATCATTCCTCAGTCGACTGCTAAGACTCACAGACGCTCACTTGCATTATGACAATAAAAAAACGCTTTAAAAAATGCAAAATCAACAAGATACATGAATTAAAAAAATTTAAAAAAAAGAAAATGCCAAAAGTAAACGAGCAGCTGTACTGGTGACCTGCAGCTCTCGCTAAGCAACAAAGATATGCCATATTTTTGAAGTTCTCTCACCCGCCCACACAGACTTCACAGCCAATCACAAGTCACACTATAAACCTAGAGATGACCGTTCTTAACAGCCACATTGGACTCCCTAACAACCTGCTCTTTCTGCACAGCAAGTACAAAACAATCCCATTTTTTATTTAAAAAAAAAAAAAGGAAAAAATAAATAAAAAAAAAATACCTGTCTATTGCATAAATCGGACATTCGATGGGGGGGCTGTGGGATAAAGGATTTATTTTCACTCGTGCCCGGGGATCTTGGGTAAGTCGCTTGTGGCTCCGCCACCCGAGGTCACCTAGGCACTCATGAAAATAAATCCTTTATCCCACAGCCCCCCTTGCATATATGTATATATATATATATATACACACATATATATACACACACACACACACATATACACATAAACCCCCTATTGCTTCTCACATTGCTGAGTGGATAGTGCCTCGTCTGGGGGGGTGTAGAATTCACCTAGTGTATAGCCCTTTCATTATTGGTCTCATGGCTGCAGCATGGTATGAGGGGCGTGCTCACTATGTTGGCATTATGCTCACCGAGCGTGCATAACTGTGTGGCCGTAGGGGGGCAGATGTGTCACTGGGCAGGAGGGGCAGGCGGTAACCTTCAGTAGTAGGGTATGTATGCCCAAGGCACCAAAATGTATTTATTTTTTTTTTTTTAATAAACAGACAGTTTTGGGCGAATTCTGCTGAATTGTCCCATTCCCCTCTACTGATGACCACTGAAGATGTTAAGCACCACTGTGTACTGTAAAGGAACCCCAATTAAATTTGAACTGTTGCTTAGCATGTCATGTAATTAATAGAGACATTTACTTCACTGAAAAACACAAGGTCGGGGGGCTCAACACTGTAAAAATGTGCACAATACCCTTAGGAGTTGTACATCATACAAAGAGACACAGTTCCCAAATAAATAAGATCTCTGTTCCTCTTTTTTAAGTTCGCCATGTGTGCACGCACAGTGAACTTCTTGTGTAGAGTGACTTTGGAGGGTTGTGACACTGTCTGTCCAATGCAGAGAGCTGTGTAAGAGGAGAGACAGTGCCACACCAATCAGCAGGCAGGCTAACTGTGACGCGTTTTTCTTTTTTCTTGGGTAGAAACGTTCTCTACTTGTGAAGAAAAAGCCGCAGCAATCATATGGTGGCTTTTTCTTTGATGTCAAGACGCCGCCTAACAAACAGCTGATCGCCCCTTCCGCCCATTCCCTCTACCTTAAGTTCCATTCCCCGTACCTCCCTGTTCGTCGGTGTCCCAAGAAGGTTATGTGCATAAAGTTGACTCCATGATATCCCTGCCGTGCTCTTTGCTGCCTCCTCTTTCACCATGGCCCTGTCCTGTGGCATTCTGCCCACCTGTCCCATTGTGGCAACCGAGGTGCCAGTGCTGTGTCCCTCCCCCCCACCAAGAGAAAGGCAGGCATTCTGTGATCAGGGAGTGGACTGTTACTCCCATGCTTGGTTGGGGTCGTGTGTGCAGTTTTCCATTTGCTGCACCCGCCACTCTGTCTCCTCGCTCTATGTTCAACCCCCCAGCCTTACATTATAGGCTGCAGTGCGGCATTGCTAACCGGCAGCTCCTCTGCCTAGTGCACTCTTTAGGCCCCCACCCCCGGCTCTTGCATTAGCCACAATGCAGCTTCCAGTTCTTGTGGCTCTTCCCTCCTCAGCACTCTCCCTCTCCGCTCCTTCTATTGCCACGGACTGGCTTTACAAAATAGCAGCTCCCTTGCTGCTCTTTCCCCCCTGGCTGCCTCCTCTTGAGCCCGGTAGGGCATAAACAATTAAAACTTCTGCCACTTGAGCAGCCTTCAGGAAGGTGGGTGGGAGGGAGGTACTTTCACCCTTTGCCTCCTCCACCTCCTGCTGACTCCACTTTGTTCCCCCATCTCCCAACCATTCAGAGTACACCACAGCCTGAGCTCCATGCAAGCTGGGAGTACTGAGTACCCGCAGGCACTCTCACTTAAGTGCGGTCGCGCTGGAGGCAGCATGCCTTTGGTTGCGCGGCAGCCCACACTACTCTCTTTTACTGCCACCATCAAAATCAATGCCCATAGCATAAACGGGCTCAGGAACCCCCCACTAGGCCCCAGGAAAGAGTTTAAATTGTTTTAAAATAAATGCTGGCCTCAGCCAAAAGGGTGGTAGCCCACTAAACCACCAGGGTAATCTTTTAAAATTGTGGCACCCCCTGAGGGCATTTCCAAGCCCCACTGACCACCAATGTCTACTTTATTTAACGAAAGGTCACCCAGCCCCTCACTAGCCCACCTGGGCTAGTAACTAAAATACTTGCCACTCAGCCACCACTAGGGGCAAGGGATTTCAGCTGAGCCCCCCTTTCCCAAACCTCACCCCCTTTCCTCTCTTTCTGCCTTTTTTTTTTTTACTGTTTTCCTTTTTTAACTAACCTATTTTCTCTTTTATTTCCACAGGTTTGACAGGACGAGGGCTCCTACCTACATCAGATATGTATAATTTTATTTCTATCCTGTCCCTTTTGCTGCTGGACCCCCTTAAGAGCTGCGGATCATTTGTGACCCCTTTTCTATCTCTTTATTTACAGGTACACTAGTGTCACTCCTTCGGACTCCTATCCTGGCACCCTGTGACAGGTAAGTCCTTCTATTTTACACATTATTTTGCTGCAAATCCTAGTTAACCAATAGCCTACTTCCTCCTACCCCTTCTAGAATTGCCTTATGTCTGTCCCATGCATTCTTGAATTGTCCTACTGTTTTTGACCCCACGCCCCCCTCAGAAAGGCCATTCCATGTGTCCACCACCCTCTCCATAAAAAATACTTCCTCATGTTGTCCCTGAGCCAACCTCCCTCTGTCTTCAAATTGTGCCCCTTTGTTCTTGCCCATCTCTTTTTCTGAAAGATGCTTCCCTCTTGGACTTTATCAATTCCCTTGAGGTACTTGAAAGTTTCTACCATGTCCCCCCTCTCCCTCCTTTCCTCGAGGGTATACATTTTAAGCTTCTTTAGTCTGTCTTCGTATGGCTTCTGGTGCAGACCCTGCACCATTTTAGTTGCCCTCTTCTGGACTGCCTTCATCCTGTCCATGTCCTTGCAGAGATGGGCTCTCCGGAACTGCATGCAGTGCTCCAGATGGGGTCTCACCAAATGTCTGTACAGAGGGATAACAACTTTCTGTTTGTTACTGGTGATGCCTGTCCCCATGTATCCCAGTATCCCCCCAGCCCTCTTACTGCCTTCTCACATTGCTTGCCACCCTTTAGGTCATCTGATATGACTACCACCAGGTCCCTTTCCATTTTTGTTGCTGTTAGTACCTCTGTACCTCCCCTACTGAGTACTCTTCACCAGGGTTTTTGTTTCCCAGGTGCATTACTTTGCATTTCTTTGCACTGAATATAAACTGCCATACATTTGACCATTCCTCCAACCTTGACAAGTCCCTTCTCATCCTTTCCACCCCCCTTGTGTATCAACCCTTTTGCAGATCTTTGTGTTGTTGGCAAAGAGGCATACTTTTCCTTCCAGTCCTTCTGCAATGTCACATATAAAGACAATAAAGAGGACTGGTCCCAGTACCCAGCTAGTAACCCCCTTTCTTTGGAGTGGACTTGGTTTACTATTACCCTCTGCATCCTATTGTCCAGGCAATTTTTCACCTAGGCTGCCACCCTGGGACCCACTCTCAGGCTGGCTAACTTGTTTATTAATCTTTAGTGTGGGATTGTGTCAGATGCCTTCTTGCCATTCATTAATGAGAGGGAGAGACAGAGAGAAATCCGACCTGAATATCCCCCACGGACAGCAGCTGTCTCAGAAAGGATATTATGCACAACAAATGTCAGAAATGATATCGGTACACTATTTCTGACATTTGTATGTGTGTTACAGCAGTCAGATTGCCATTCTTTGTTGGGGACTATTTTTCCAGGTGGCAGGATACAGTAATTTTTCTTTGGCTTTTAAACAATAAAAACAAAATTGCTTTTGGGGCATACCTCTCAACCTCTTGCCTCATGAATCAGGGACAAGGCTTAAAAAAAATCAGGGACAAAGATCCCAAATCAGGGACACATCTTAAAATCTGGTACTATTCACTCAGAAAACTGATAGAATATAGGGATTTGGGTTAAGATGCATTTCTGAAGAATAACAAGTCTGTTACTTTAATGTTTGACAGGGTGCTCAAACAGCAATATACCAACGGCAAAGGTGAACTTCCGGCATTGACAAATGCTTGTTTAACCTGTGTTGTTTAAATAAAAGTTTCTTACTGTTTTGCAAGATGTACTACACTGTTAGCATACTGGGGCAATCACCATACACCCAAATGCACCAGTTGCCACTCTGCCAGACAGTAATCCCATGATAATAACAATAGTAGCTGTGCCCCAATAGAGAATCGTTGTGATGCACAGCTGCTGCCATGCACAAAATGGCGGCCATGATGGCAGTGTCCAAGTGTGCATACTTGACTACACTGCCCCTCACTGACATGGTGTGCACCTGCAAATGTCAGAAGCTTGTGAGAAGATAGGCCATCATGTGGGAGTTTGGATGGCAGGAAGCCAGTCAGAAAACTCTTATATATGTGTTTGAGAGCGACTTTGGGACTTTTAGCCCAATAGGTTAGTGGGCTGCACCTTTGGGACTAGGGATGATGGGGAGAGTGAGATGCCCAGATATCTGAGAGAGGGACCTGCTCACAAAGGGGTCTGACTTATGCTTGCCATCTCAGAACCACTCACAAGGGGTTCTGAAGTGTGTGAGTCTTCCTGACTGGTTCAGTATGTCCTGAGTTGGCTTGATAGCTGAAGCCGCTCAGGAGGGGCTTCAGCAACATTATTTTACTATTTGGCCATATTTCGGTGGTGGCCAATACATAGATCTAGATCCACTGGTGGATCTCTTGAGGGAATTTTGATGGTTCGTAGGGCAAAGCTAAACAAGCATCAAACAGGCTGATTGCATGTTAAAAAAGTAAAATTGTGGTACTTTTACTTTACTGTTGGAGGATCTCGGAGCTTCTTGAGATCCACCAAAATGGATCCCAATACAAGGTGTATTGGCCACCACTGCCCTATCTGCTCTGCAATCAGGGCTGATTCACAAAACAGATGGGGGGGGGGTGCGACCACACTAGGCGTCTGATCTAATGGTGCCATTTTTAAATGCTTCCCCATGCCAGTCTGTGGTAAGGGCTTTTCCTCTACTTGTAAAATTCAGCATGCTGTTTCAGTGCAGTTAAAATCTCATCTTAATGCATGGCGATCACAGCCTGGGACATTTTCTGCAGCTCTGTGCTATTACAGCCCAAAGCAATCCCCAAAACAGAACCAAAGCATTATCCTGTAACTTGGCCACTTCCTGAACAAAAACACAAGTGAATGCTCTGCACTGAGGCATTCCGAGAGCAGGCCCCCAAAAGAAACTGAATAAAAAATCTAATTAAGGCAGTACATTGAATGACCTGGGGGAAGGGGCTTAGCTATCTCCTCTGATACAAAATGCTGGTAATTACTAATAATTCATAAAAGGCAAACGGTATTTGTGATAAAACAGGCTCAGAGGCCACCATAACATGCCAATACCAGTCCAGCAAAAGGAAAAATATCAGATCTTGCCTCTTAGAGAAAGTTTGGGAGCTAGGCTTGTGTGCTTGTTGCCTCTGTGATACACATAAAGGAACTGGAGTCAAGCAGCCAAGAGGTGGGACTAGGCAGATTAGGTTTTAAAACATCTGGTCACACATGTACCCAGCTGATAATGGTCAGGGATGCTGTAAGGCAATGCAATATGCAATCTCCTTTCATGTGGCTATAATGAAATAGCATGCAACAACTCTGCTCCCACTCTGTGTGCAGTTCTGGAGACACAATCTCCGTAAGGACATAGACAAGATGGAAGCTGTCCAGAGGAGGGCAACTAAAATGGTGCAGGGTCTGCACCAGAAGACATATGAAGAGAGACTAAAGGAGCTTAATATGTATAGCCTTGAGGAAAGGAGGGAGGGGGGACATGATAGAAACTTTCAAGTACCTCAAGGGAATCAACAAAGTCCAAGAGGGTAGCATCTTTCAAAAAAAGAGGTGTGCAAGAACAAGGGGGCACAATTTGAAGATGGGGGCTCAGAAGTAATGTAAGGAAGTATTTTTTCACAGAGAGGGTTGTGGATGCATGGAACGGCCTTCTGGAGGAGGTTGTGGAGTCAAAAACAGTGGTTGAATTCAAGCATGCATGGGACAGCCATAAGGCAATTCCAGGGGATGGGGGTAGGAAGAAGTAGGCTGCTGGTTAACTAGGATCTGCAGCTTATCCATTAGGTAGGGAAATGGGCAGACTGGGTGGGACAAGCAGTCCTTATCTGCTATCAAATTCTATGTTTCTATGTTTCTCCCTGGCCTTATTGTACAAAAGGTGTACAGAAACAGCTGAGAATACTGATGAAAAACCTGATACGATCTATATTAAAAGTTTTTGTTATTTCTAATGTGAAAAAGAGTGCTAAAGCAGACTCAAATTTGGAATGGAGGGTATCTTACAAGTCAGGAGATGAGGCACAATCTAAAATAAGAATGAAAAAGTACTGGTCAAAATTTTCACTGCTATCATGCACTGCTGCTTTATGTTTCTGGCTACCCGCCATTCATCTTCCACTCTCACTCACAGTAAAGCAGACGGAAACATTTTACTGTACTAAATGTTTTCTTTCACTTACGATACTCACAGTGTGACACAGGCCCCCTGTTATTCCAAGCAAAGATATAATTCCCACCCTCCATCATCTGTATCAAAAACAAACACTGTCTCTCTTGCATTGAAGATCTGGGTTTTCCTGCATTTCATCCCCCAACTTACTACCACTTCTAGAATGCTGCAGTGATCCTTGAGGTAGACAGGCACGTTTTACATTTTACTAAAAGTTTTCTTTCATCTCTGCTAATCATTGTGCAACAATGGCCCCCTTTCATTCCAGACAAAGATTTAACTTCCTCCCTCCAACATTAGAAACAGTCATTGACGAGTACTTGCTTTTAGGGATCAGCTTTTTTACATTTTATTAACCCCCCCCCACTTACTGATGCCACTTCCAGAACACAGCAACCAGTCTCCTAACACGGTCTTTGGCTGGCTGAACTTTTTTATTTTCAAGTCCCATTTTGAATGAGAGTCTCGTCTAGCTATTCTTTAAATGGAGCCTTTGCACAGCAGGGGCATTCTGGGAGCTTGTCTGCAGCCACTTCAGTGCTGAAAAGCTTATTTCAGTCTCATTTTCAATATATGTAACGGGGGAAAATGACTGAATATTCAGTCAAGAACCTACTGTATACGTACAGTACTTAATCTAACAAGAAAATATAAATAAATAAGCATATTTGTCTTTTTTCAATGGTTGCAAACAGCCTCCATGCACATTATTTGGTGCACTGATTATGTTAAAAGAGCTGTAATTATAGCTCTGAGTTATGACCATGTCAATGTTGACACAGAGCACAGACCCTTGGAAACTAAAGATCCTTTAAGTGGTCCTTTGAGTTCCACTCTCCCTCTAGTTCAGCAGAACTACAGTCATCCCATTTTCTGCCAAGTACTTTTCTTGTTTGACCTTAAAGGTTATTACAGTGTTAGCTGATACCACATGATCTGGCAATCTGTTTCAACCAGACAAATGTTTAAACTGACATGCATGTAAGTACAGAAATTATTTTAAGCTGACATTTCTCTTAAAGTTAAGTACAGTATTCAATGAGATTGCATTCTCATCGCCTATCTCGTAATAACACAATGCTGTCCTGCAATTCCTAAGTAGCAAACTGTTGCTCCATTAATGCACTTCCATGCATATAATGTTTAACTATATAGTGTTGTTTTTACACTATCTTGCATTTTGTATACAATGTTTAACTAGGTATTGTTGTTTTTTATGCTATACTGCATTTTTGTACGCACATTATTGTATCTACTGTACTGTATTCTCTCGGACTGTCATACTTGGACCACATTGTTATCTACGGTTCTAATGGCTTTACTGTTATATATTATGTACTTGCATTTTATCATTGCACCATTTTCATGGCCCGGGTCGTGCCTGAAAACAGTCCATTGGATCAGTGCACCTACCTGGTAAACAAATAAAAAACAAGCATTTGTCAATGCCGACTGTTTGCTTGCTGGCATTGGCACTGGTAGTGTAGGAGTTACAGAGCTGCATAATGGGAATTGCAGTGAAGTACTGAACTGAAGCCAGCCCCATCACCATCCTACAGATCGTGACAGACACTGGGGTGTGCCTTTGGGTCGTCGGGCATAACGGCCACACCATTTCACCACACCCTACCGTGCAGACACCGACAAGTGTCACAGTGTGCCTTGGGGTCTTTGGCCCTTATGCGCACCCCTTCCATCAGAAAATATTGTGAGATGGGTGCGATATAGGAGAATGGGGTGAACTCTGGGGCCAAAGAGTCCAAGGCACACCTCAATGTCTCTCAGTGGCTGCAGGGTGGGGGTGGGAGTGGAATGGTATGAGCATTTTGCAGGCGACAATCCCAAGTCACAGCCTTGATGCCTGTCATTCTCTACAGGGTGGGGCGTTATGGTCGGAAACACTAATGCCTCAGGCATTTGCTGGTATTTTCACTCCAAATTTTCAACATGTTTTTTTTTGTGACCCTCACCTCATGAACAGTGGCAATATCAGTTTGTTAGCCGAAAGCTGCTTTTGCACAGCTACTACGGCATTTGTCACCACAGGTGCAAAAACACATTCCGAACAGGATGTGAAAAATGACAGTTGTACTGTTCATAGGGAGGTGTAAAAAATGGCAATGTTGAAAATCTGCAGTGAAAATATTAAAAAATTGGTGAAGTCACGTGTGCGTAGAAACTGTGCAACGCACACCGTAATGTAATTAGTTTAGGGATTTTTTACAGCAGATTGTCAACACAGGTATTTTGGGACCTCCACTCATGAACACTGTCACTGTGATTTTCTTTATCTGTCCCCAACAATGATTTCCCACAGCGACCATGCATTTCTGTGCTGAAAGTGTGGAAACACATTTTGGCCATGTTGTGAAAAAAGACAGCTGTACTGTTCATAAGGAAGTGTGGAAAATGCCATTGGTGAAAATCTGGACTGAAAATATGACAAAATCATGAACTTCTGAGGGTGCTTGGAAACTGTGCAATGCTCACTCGTAACACAGTCATTTTATGGACTTTTGTCACCAAATTTTCAACATAGCCATTTTAAGACCTCTGCTCATGACCAGTGTCACTGTGATTTTCTTAATCTGTCCCAAACATTGCTTTCGCACACCGACTGCACCATTGTGCGATACATGTGCGGAAACACATTTTAGGCGAGATATGAAGAATAGCTGTACTGCTCATAAGGAAGTGTGGTAAAATGGCAATGTTGAGAAAATCTGTGCAAATATTAAAAATTGCAAACTTGCGGTGTGCGTGGGAACTGCTTAAGTGCGCTCTAAAACAGTCATTTTGGGGAATTTTTCACCAAATTTTCAACATAGCCATTTTAAGACCTCTGTTCATGAACAGTGTCACTGTGATTTTCTTAATCTGTCCCAAACATTGATTGCGCACACCGACTGCGCCATTGTGCCTTCATGCGGAAACACATTTTGGGTGAGATGTGAAAAATTACAGCTGTACTGGTCATAAGGAGGTGGTAAAATAGCAATGTTGAAAATCCAGAAGTCTAAATATAAAAATTCACAAACTTCTTGACGTGCATAGGAACTGCATAGCGTCGCTCCTAAAACAGTAATTTTGGGAATTTTCACCAAATTTTCAACATAGCCATTTTAAGACCTCTGCCCATGAACAGTGTCACTGTGATTTTCTTAATCTGTCCCAAACATTGACTGCACACACCGACTGCGCCATTGTGCGCTACATGCACAGAAACACATTTTGGGTGAGATGTGAAAAATTACAGCTGTACTGCTCATAAGGAGGTGTGGTAAAATGGCAATGTTGAAAATCCGGAGTGCAAATATTACAAATTTGCGAACTTACGAGCGTGCGTAGGAACTGTGCAATGCACGCTCGTAAAACAGTAATATTTAGGAATTATTTCATAAAATTTACAACATAGGCTTTTTGAGAGCCCATCTTATGAACACTGGCACTGTCATTTGCTTACTTGGACCTGAAAGATGATTTTGTGCAGTGACCATGAAATCACCCTTCGGGCCCAATTAATGGCATGATAGTTCCAGAATTCATGAGGAGGGGTCCCAAAAACCCCATGTTGAAAATTTGGTGCCAAAATTCCAAAAACTGCCTGAGATATGCATCAAAGTTGAAAAAAACATATTTATTACATTATACAGCTTACCGGCATTTCCTCAGTTCACGGTCAGCTTTGAAGAGTGCAGACATGTTCCCGGTCCACCAAAGAGCGTCACGCTGAGCTCCAGAGATAAGTATGAGGTGAGGTGGCGGTGTGGGGAGGCAGAGTGCGCAGGAGGTGGGCATGGGTGGGCAGGGAGACTGCGGAGGGAACATTTTTGTTTACAGGTTTTTTATTTTTTTAGGAAGACAACACGGGACATTTGCCACGCTGGGTGGGCTCCCAGCGTGGCAGCTGGAAAAACTGTTTGGGGGGCCTGGAGCCGGCCAGAGTTGGGCACCCCATCGGCCATAATAATTTTTGCCCTGCTGGGTGGGCTGCCAGCGTGGCATCTGGAAAGCTTTTTTGGGGGCGTGGAGCCGGCGGGGATTAAACACCCCATCGGCCGCCCAGTGTGTGCGTGCGTGGGGGCTGGTGCATTGGCCGCAATATTTGTTCTTGCGATGCGTGCGTGTGTGTGGGGAAAGTGCTGCTCACTGAGCGGGCTCTCCCTTTCAACTGTACAGCACTGCATTTTCAACTGCTGTCATAAACAGCTGCAGCATTCATTGGTGAACTATGGCCACTCCTGCAAACACACTGACTGAATTGGAAGACAGGTGGCACACCTCCGAAAACCCGGATGCTGGCACTATGTTTTTTGCACATGCGTGCAAGCAAACATAAAAATGCGTGCAAGCAAACATAAAAAGGTTTGTGGTTCTCTTTAATGGAACAGCAAAAACATATCTTCCAGTGCAGAAATAATGTAAATCACATTCTCGTTTCTTAAATTTAAAAAGCTTAACATTACAACAGAGCTCCAACATAAATATATTGACGGCATACAGTAATTACTAAATGTGGTGACACTGCTCTAATACTGAGAATGCCATCATAATATGGCACCATAAAATGTATAATATGTTGATAGTATTAGCTTCCATAAAGCTAGATATCTGTTGCGTCATGTTATAATGTTTCTCTGAAGGACAGACACTCCAGATCACATAGTTATGACACCATCCTCAATTACTGTAATTGCGCTGATATATTATCATTATTATTATTGTGGTTTTCTTACCCATCGCCAATTATATCAATATGGTATGCTGCCATTTCTCATATTAATTTTGCCGTCACTAATTATTATTATATTGATATATAACAGCAGCATAAGCCTATATCAATACAATATAATCTCTCAAGCTGCCACTTTCTTATCCAAAAGGCTGTTATAATCAATTATGGCATTTCCTAAACTGGTCATAATAAGATATCAATATAGTGTACTTATGATATGTCAACAAAACTGATCATAATAAGATATCAATATACTTATGCTGTGTCAAATAATACTGTAACAATGGCGTAATCTGTATCTTCAGAACTGCCATTTCCTTGTCCTCACATTCATTGTTATGTCAGTATACTATAACACTTCACAGTTTGGTCCTAGACAGGGTACAGTACCATAATATAGCAACATAATTGCAGAAAGTATGGTTGTGTCCACGTCATTTAACATGGTTACCATTTAACATCATCATCATTACAGAATCGCGTCATAGATAATGATTTCTTAAAAAAAAAAAGGAAAAAGATTTT
Organism: Neoceratodus forsteri; assembly: GCA_016271365.2. Classification (NCBI taxonomy): domain Eukaryota; kingdom Metazoa; phylum Chordata; order Ceratodontiformes; family Ceratodontidae; genus Neoceratodus; species Neoceratodus forsteri. The sequence goes on from CM057452.1 coordinate 1,199,424,324, forward strand.
ATATAATGTTTTCAGATTTTTGGTTTAAATTTGCTACAAATAACTTCTGCATGACTATCTAACAATATGTGACATTCCAGAGTTCTATAACCACACTGCAAAAATTCCCATTTACTATTCCCCTAACCCCAAAATCCTTCCATGCTTTTGGAAGATAATAACAGAAGAGAACACATTACAAAAATAAGAAACTGTTGGTTCATTTTCAATTGGTACAAATCCTGATCTGGGTCATTTTAGTAAGAAACTTAAGCAAGACTTATACTTCAGGATATTCCTCATCTTTGCCTCTGATTGCGCTGGCAAGTGGCATATAGCCACATGGCATTAAAATGCCATTTTGGAAGTTTCTGCCCAGCTCAGAGATACCCCTTATATTTTTCTTTAACAGGGTACAGTGAGTGAAATGAATAAACTAAAAAAGCATTATAACTTCAAAAACTGATTACAAGTGTTAACTGACCGGGGCTGCTAGGCACAGTGGTCCCACTGTTGTGACAAAGACTGATGGCACCTAACATTTGATCTGTTTGTATCTGCCATGTTAGGAAGGTCACCAACTGCATGTACCACACCATTAATTATATGATGTGGCTTAAAATGGCACACACACTGTATTCATAACACAAAGCAGAGACCACCAATAAAAATTCCTGAAAAGACCTGAGATATTTAAATAATGACTAGACTTCTAGATTTTATATCAGTACCATCCTATGTCTAGACTCGCTGTATTACCAACACCCACTAGATGAATATTTCACAATTCTTTATGCATACTGCTGTACCTTGAACTGGAAGGGGAAATTGTTTAACCAGGAAAGGCACACTAAGCTGAAGCTTGTTTCCAGGTGTGAGCTGGAAGCACAAGGAAGTTAAGTGACTTGCTCAGGGTCACACAGTATGCAAGTGGGGGCTGATGAGGTTCAAACTCAGGTCTCCAAGTTTGCAGCTTAGTACCTTTAATCACTATGCTATGCTGCCTCCTATTGTACTTTTATTATCTTTTTGTTATATTACAAAACTTAATAAAATGACTAACTACAAATAATGACTAGACTGGGATCTGTATTTAGCCAGTATCATTTCCACAAAACTAGAAAAGGTGTGACCCTCCTTTACAGAACATCACATGTAACTTTCAACCTTTCCATAAGGATGAGACAGTGAAAATTTGCATTTACCTAAAGTGCTACATTTTGGTGTTTTCACCTTCAGTTCAAGGCTGTTAAAAATCTGAGTCATTTAGGGTCACTTCTACCCTTTCACAAATTAGGTGGTCAAGGCTGGTCCTCCGGTCACCCCTCGCCCCCTGAATTACTCAAGTAACCTCCCATCTTCAACCCTTCACCATTCCTCCTGACTGTTTTTCATAAAATAAATACATAAAAAAAAGATATATATGCCAGCCCAGAACACTGCACTCTTTTTTTAAACAAAAGAACAGTGTATGGTAATAGGGGAAAGGGGTATGGGTGAGAAGGGACTAGGTGGAGGAGGGTAGTGAAGAGGTATTACATGCCCTGCTTATAGCCAGCCAGACCCATGCACCAATGGCCAGAAATGTTTTAAACAAAGTATTAAAGACACACCAAAGTCAGGGGGAGCCAAATAAGACCTGAACTGAATTGCTTAATGGTCAGTGTTGCTCACCTTTACTTCCCCACCTACAATCACTTTAAAAGAGTTGAAGGGCCTATGCCCCCCAAATTCTCTACCTCCTGTCTGTCACTGCCTGCTCTGACACAAGAGATCCAATCTGTAATATAAATACAATATCTGGCCTGCCAGTACCCATTCCAACCTAAGAAGATTTTTTTTAAATAGTCCGCAATCAGTAACCCTCCCACCCAGCCTCCTACCTTTATGGAGCAGGAAAGGCCCCTGTCAAAGAGTCAGAAGAAGCTGGGACTTGCTGATGGAAAGATTTTAATTGGGGGGGGGAGGTGGGTCGGTAGGGAATTAAGTGGACAGGACGGAGATGTGCTCAGTGGAAGAGGGGTTAGACTTTTTTATAAATATGAAAACAGAAGGATCTGAGTGTAAGCATACTGTTGACAATTCCACTCCCTATCATCACAAACAGAGTGATGTCAACCTAGTCTCACATAATGTTGACATACTCTTGGTTTGTTTGAAAAAAAAAAAAATATATATATATATATATTGTGAGGGCAAGTATGGGATGAGATTGAAGGGGCACAGCACAGACCCACTGAGCTTGTGGGGAGTGACCTGAACTGTTTGGTGGTGCAGTCCTGCCTAGTGCTTGAAGAACAGAGCTGCAATCCTCCAATGTAAGGTTTGAATCCCACAATTACCATTTCCTTGCTGTGTTGCCCAGAACAAGTCATTTAACTACCTTTGCTCTACCTCTTTATAATCACACACACACACACACACACACACACACACGGGCGCGCGCGTTTTAAAGTCTGGCATCTAGTTTAGTTCACAACACTAAGGACGCTGAGTGCTGGTTCTGGCTGCGCCAAACTCTGGAGTGGAATCTCTTTCACAGACACCCTGTGGATGCTGTATTAGCTTATAAATCACTGGAGTTGCTGTAGATAGCGCTATTTATAATATTTTAAACATTTTTATTTCAAAATTTAAATGAAGCTGCCTTTCAGTGGCTGAGAAGTAGGACGCTCTACTCCTAAGTTTCTGCGTGAGAAACTGCTGGATAAGAGGTACAGCAGCTCTGTGCACAGATCTGAAATTAAACAAGGATTTAATCCTTCCCTTCTTTTTCACCTGGTTAGGAGCTTTATGGATAGTCTGTGTGGATTAATGCTCTTTTCTACCATCATTGTCTGCATCTATGTTTTAAAACAAATTACTTTCTTTTCTAAAATACAGTATTGGCTGGTAAAATATTGATCCCCTTACTTCATCAATTACAAATGTGTCTGTCCTTTCGAGAGAATAGTTAGTGGTTGTACACGATGTCCTGTGTTGGCTAATGTAAGTGTCAGATTGTTCAACCTTTTAGAAGTGAGTCCAGTGAATCCATAGCTCAAAGGGAGAGGTACATTGTGGCACAGAGGGCGTTTATATGCAGCATTTGAGAAACATAAGCAGAGACATAATATTATGCAGTGCATTTAGACAGACAGCTAGATACCATAATCACAGCTACTGGGCCGGGAGGGATTTTTTGTGCGTCACCGCTGAATCTGCATGTGGCGGCAATATTTTTCGGTGGACCAGCCTTTGGCAGAGTGCTGTCTGACATTTTTTGTATAACCATTGCTGTCTAATGTGTGCCAGTGTCACGCTGGAGTACTTCGATCTGAATCGGATATCCCACTACCTGTTGCTTCAATTCACAAGAGATGGGGAGGGGAAGAGAAGAAGAGGTAGCGCAATAAAAAGTGTTGCAGCAAGTGACAATCCGTGCGGAAAGCACAAGTTCTAATTGTACAGCTGGCGTCTGTTCAGCTGTTAACAGTTAATGACACCAGGGCCACTCTCTGCTGTTAAACAAATGGGGCTAGCTTCTCACTTCCTGCTCGACTTTGGCTTCTGTGAGCGTGAACCACCTGGGGTGGAAGAGCAGAGTAACTGGCATAGGGTACTTGGGTGCGGGGGGTCACTGGATGTTTTTGGGAAGCACTCTCAGAGGCTGCTCCAAAAGTTTTTGGGGGAGGGGTGCATTACACCCATGGGAATCATTTCATAAGGGGGAGTGGACTTTTAGCATATTTTACTAATCAAATCCTCCATCACACCGTATTGCAATAAAGTTAAGCATCGTCGACTGGATTGTTCCCCGGTCCCTATTTCTGTGGCCACCTGACGGAAATTTAGACGTCAACTCCAATTACGTTTAATATACCTTGAAGGTGAACTTACCAGGAAATTGACATTTAGCAGATGTCACTGATATTTTGAAGCATCATGCATTACGTTGCCACACAGAACTACCATGGGTGGACTTAAAGATTTGAAAAAATACTGTATGCCTGTACTACGTAACCAGTTCTCATGCCTGCACTCTGCCACACGTATTTCTTTGAAATTGTGTACCCCTTGTGTGTCTGTGTGTGTGCGTGTGGGGGGGATGATTCTTTCTATTTTTTTACTTTGCAGCTCACATCTTTCTTACTGTAGCCCCTGTACCATAATATGATTAGCCCTTCCCCACTCCAAAACTAATGTCTTAGCACATGCTGCCAGACGGAGAGCACGAGAGCTGCACATCTGTGCTGCCTGCTGCTAACATCAACAAGCTCGCACAACATGAAAAGCACTTTATTTGTACAAGAAAGCAACAGAAAGCAACCGAAAGCTCTGTAACTACCAGAGGACCCTTACATGAAAAGCTGGATTATAGGGATTGAAAGTAGGTTCCTGGAAATACAGGTCTCGCATGACTGGGGGGAGGGGAAGCGCTGCTCACTGAAGCATAGCTCTCCCTTTTAACTGCACAGCACTGCATTTTCAACTGCTGTCATAGACACCTGCAGCAGTCACTGGAGAACTGCGGTCGCGCCTGCAAACACACTGACTGAATTGGAAGACGGGTGACACACTTCCGAAAACTCAGAATATGGCACTATGTTTCTTGCACATGCATGCAACAAACATCATAAAATAAATCAGGGCTTCCATGCCACAATGTAACTGTATTTATCTGTTTTCTGCTTTCATCAGCCTTTGGAGTCTAATGACTGTTTCATTCCTTCCCTCAGCATTTTGTTATGTGTTGGCTGTCTGGAAGTAATTGTATTAATCATTATTATAGATCGCAGAAGCACTCCCAACCAATTGGAATGCTCCTTTTTCTCTGCGTGAGACACTCTTATTCTGTGAAGAGTGTCTCACGCACAGTGTTTTTAAAAAATATTTATATTATTGATTGCGCTCAATCAATAATATATGTCCCCCATCACCACCCATTGCTGGCTAGGGGTGGTTTCGCTTGCATTCTGCTCGAGCCACAACAGCTCAGCTGCACTTTGCTGTGCTCTCTCAAACAGAATGTGCATAAAACTGCGTGACCAAAGTAGTAGACCAGGAAGGGGCTGTGGATATGGCCTACCTAGACTTTAGTAAGGCATTTGACACAGTCCCACACAGAAGATTAATAATGTATGGTAGAACATTGTTATAGGTGGAAATCTACATTTTTATAACAATGTTTTACCATCGATGTGACATCACGACGTTGTTATCCCATCGATGGTACGTCACATCGATAGGTTAACAACCAGGAAAGTACAGTTACGTAAGAACTTACCGTAACACTAGATCTTCAAGAACAGCTCTTGCAGCAGGTTATACCATTAGGACTGAAGCCGGCAGGTGCCAGGACCCCACGGAAATTTTCTAGCTAGCAGTATCCGGCAGGGACCACTCCCGACATCATGTTCCGCCCCTGTCAGGCATCTTACAAAAGGGGGCGGTCCCCCAGAATCCCCAGTTCTCCTGCCAGAGACTCCCGGACGTTTGATGACATCAGAAGTGGAGACTGAGTATCCGTCATCAAAAGGTATTCAGAACGGAGTTAGAAACACCTAATCCTAGAAAAGAGATATCAGAACAACTGCACCTCCAGAGGGGGATGATGGGAGGGAAACTACCTGCTGCAAGAGCTGTTCTTGAAGATCTACTGTTACGGTAAGTTCTTACATAACTGTACTATCTTACTTCGAGAAACAGCTCTTGCAGCAGGTTACACCATTAGGACAGATTCCCAAGCAATACTGGAAATCCCTCGCAGGTATGAGGAGGCTAGGTAGAGATCAAGAGTTGGACCGAAGCCTAGGATAGGAGTCCCTGAAGGACTGCTAGACCACAACCAGCTCTTTGCCGTGATGCCACATCCAGGCTATAATGCCTGATAAAGGTGTGCACAGTGCTCCAAGTAGCTGCTGCGCAGATGGCTGAAGTGGACACGTTCTTCATGGCCGCAAAGGAGGTAGCCACCCCCCTTGTGGAATGACCCCTTAACCGTGCCCAGTAAAGGTTTGTTACGTTTCTGGTAACAGAACGTGATACAATGGATGAGCCACCTGGACAGCGATTGTTTAGAAACCGGAGCTCCCATCATCCTATGGGCGAAGGAGACGAAAAGCTGATGAGATTTACAGTGGTGCCTGGTTCTGGTCAGGTAGCATCTTAGACACCTATGCACATCTACAGTGTGCAACAGGGCTTCTCCTCTATTAGAGTATTTAGGAAAATACACTGGCAGGTCGATGTCCTGATTGAGGGTGAGGGCTGAAACCACCTTAGGTAGAAATTTTGGATTTGTTCTTAGGGACATCCTGTCCTGGTGAAAAACCAAATAAGGTTCTTTGTACATCAGTGCGTGAAGTTCAGAAATTCTTCTGGCTGAAGTAACGGCAACTAAAAATAACATCCTCCATGTTAGGAGACGTAGCTCGCAATCCATGGCAGGTTCAAAAGGCAGCAGCATGAGCTGCTCCAGGACAAAGGGTAAATCCCATGGAGGAATAGGATCCTTAATCGGAGGTCTAAGGTGGAGAACACCTCTCAGGAAGGCTCGTGCTGTGTCCAACTGAGTTATGGGACGTTGGCCTATAGGTGTATGATAGGCTGAGATGGCACAAAGGTGTATTTTAATACAGGAGTAGGACAAGCCTGCCTGGAAGAGAAACAGGAGGTAGTCCAGGACCGACCTTTCCGGACAATCCATCGGGGAAAATCCTCATGCTTGAGCCCAGAGGCAAAATCTGCGCCATTTCATGGCGTATGTAGCGTGAGTGGCCGGCTTTCTAGCAGCTGCTAGAACATCTGCTACCTCTTGCGAGACCCCATACTGCATGATAGCTATGTCTCTAGGAGCCAGGCGTGCAGGTTCAGAGAGTGAAGGTCCAGATGGACCAAAGAACCTGCCTCTTGGGACAATAAGTGAGAGCTGATTGGCAAAGGCACCGGAGGTTCCCGGGACAGCTGGTGTAGCAGAGGAAACCAAATCTGTCTGGGCCAAAAAGGTGCAGAAAATATCAGCGTCGCCTGCTCTCTGCGGAGTTTCAAAAGGACCCTCTGGATCAACCAGATGGGAGGAAATGCATACAGGAATCTGCCCGTCCAGGAGAGGGACAACGCATCTCGCCAGAAAACACCAGGCCCTGGATCTAGCGAGCAGAAATTGGGCAGTTTTATGTTGTATGGGGACGCGAAAAGGTCTAACTCTGGTGTGCTCCATCTGTGAAACAGATCCTGTACTACCTCCTGGAGTAGTTCCCACTCATGGACTCTGGCCTGAGAGTGGCTCAGGCTGTCTGCGATGACGTTGTCCACTCCTGGGACGTGAACAGCAATGAGGTTTGCGCTGTGTTGTATGACCCAATCCCACACTCTCATGGCCTCCCTACAAAGTGGGTAGGAATGGGTGCCTCCTTGTTTGTTGAGGTAATACATCACCGCAGTATTGTCTGTTTGTAACAGGAGAGTACCTGGTGGGATCTCCGACTGGAATGCCTGCAGAGCACAAAGAACTGCTCTCATTTCCAAGATATTTATGTGGAGATGAGCTTCCTGGGGTGCTCACGAGCCCTGAGACCTGACCCCATGGAGGTGTGCTCCCCAACCAAACCCTGAGGCGTCCATGGAGAGCGTCACAATCGGTGATGGCACAATAAAGGGGACCCCTGCCAATAGGTTCTTTGAATCTAGCCACCATTGCCAATCCCGGATTACAGTGTTCGTGATCTGAATTGGAAGCTGCAAATGGTCTTGCTTCTGATCCCATTGAACCCGTAACATCCACTGCATCACCCGCATGTGGAGATGGGTTAGCGGGACTGTTGCAATGGCCGCAGCCATGTGTCCAAGCAGGCAAAGGACCAGTCTGGCTGGGATAGTCTTCTTTGCCAGCATATCCCTGATAAGGGATCTGATGTGTTCCGCTCAGTCCTGGGGCAGAAAAGCTCTCCCCTGGACGGTGTCCAGAACTGCGCCTATGAACTGAAGATTCTGTGACGGAACCAGGCATGACTTCTCTTGATTGATAATGATGCCCAACGTCCCGAACAGCAACTGAGTACAGTGAATTGCAGACATCACAGCCTCCCAAGAGGATGCCATGAGGAGCCAGTCATCCAGGTAGGGGAACACGTAGTAGCCTTGTCTCCTTACAGCCGACACTATGACTGCCATGCACTTCGTAAACACCCGAGGTGCCGATGACAGTCCAAAAGGGAGGGCTCGGAACTGATAATGGCGACCTAGAAATTCGAAGTGCAAGAACTTCCTGTGCGCTCGAGCAATGGGTATGTGCAGGTAGGCATCCTACATGTCCAAGGACGCTAGGAAGGTGCCCTGCTTGAGCATGGGTATCAGACCGGGAAGGGTCACCATGTAGAAGCATTTGTAGAGGACCGGAGCATTAAGATCGCTGAGATCTAGTATCGGACAGAGGTCCCCTGTCTTTTTGGGAACCAGAAAGAAGTGGAAATAGTAACCTGTACCTCTCTGGTTCCTCGGTACGTGCTCTATAGCTTCCTTTCCTATAAGCGTGAACCCCTCCTGCTGTATGAGCAGTGCGTGTTGACCCGAATAACGGGAAAGCAGGGGAGGTCTTGATGGTGGGTGGTCGAGGAATTCTATAAAGTGACCTCTCTTGACCATTTGAAGTACCCAACGGTCAGTGGTAATTGACTGCCACCCTGAAAAGTGGCAAGCGATGCGACCCCTGACCTTTTCTGCCCGTTGATCCAGAGGAGGGCCGGGGGACGGGAAGGAGTCATGCTGTGGCAGCGTTGGTTCCTGCAGGCTGGGCCGGTTTGGTATACTGTTGACCTCTGCCTGGGGAAGATTTAGGTTGCACCTTGTGGTGGAAAGTGCCCCTTTGTTGCTGGCCGGAATGTGGCTGCTCTCATTGTTGCCGGCTGCGAAAACGGTTCTGGTTCCTATGAAAGGAACCAGATTTGGATCTGTACATGGCCTATACAGACCTTTCTGCCTTCCCGGCATCCTGAAGCTTGGTGATGACCTTTTCAGAGGGTTCACCAACCAGGACCTCTCCACTGTAAGGGATGTCGAGGATACTCTTCTGTACGTCTGGGGTAAAACCAGAGACATGGAGCCAGGAGTGTCTCCAGAGACAGACGCCTGAAGCTGCACCTCTGGCAGATGAGTCCGCAGAATCATATGCAGCTTGTAACACTTGGGTCCCCACGTCTGACCCTGTGTGGAGGAGGTTCAAGAGCTCCACCTTCTGCTAGTCGTCCGGTAGTTTATCAACTAGGTCCTGACCCTGTTCCCACAAAGCATTCTGAAACTGAACATATGGGACAGATAGTTCAGGGACCTGAGGGAGCATGTAGCAGCCACATACAGTACATTTGCCTCCCCAGGGCATCCAACTGCTTGGACTCCTGGTCCGGTGGCTGTGTGCTCAGATGCTGTGGTCATTGGGACCTGTCATGAGAGGCTGTAATGACCAGGGAATCAGCCAGAGGTTGTTGCGCCAAGTACTGGTCCTCTGTCGGGGCCCTGTACAGGCAATCAGCTTTCTTCAGCACCACAGGGATGGAGTGTGGATGCTTCCACGCAGCCTTGGTGATGTCCGCAAGTGTCCACCAAGGGTGGCACCACCACAGACTTATGGTCATTCTGCCGAAGGTAACGAGCTAGGCGCTGTCTCTCGGGGTTGAGATCTTCTGAATCCCATCCCGTGTTCTCCTGGATGTGCCTCATGATCTCAGAAAAAGAGAGATCATCCGGAGGTGACCTGGGCAGGTCTTGTGGGTCAGGCGATGGGATGCTGATTGGAGAAGGAAACCTGGATGTATCTGAAGTGTCAGGACTAGAATCCTCCCCTGGCAGAGTGGACCATCAATGTCTGGGTCACTTAGGAATGGGAGACCCTGATGGAGATCTTGAAGAGGCCTTCTCCATTCTTTGGATCTTCCCTTAGGAGGTGGAGTGTGCTTCTTGGGGGTCGGTGGTCTTCCTGCTGGCCCCTGCGGTGGAAGAGGGGGAGTAGGAGGTGTAGGGGTACTAACATACTAACATACTATTTGCCAGCAGATTAGGCCTTACGGTTTATCGAGTCTGCTCGAACCTAGATCCTTAGTTGGGTGCCGAGACCCTCCCATCCCTTGTGCTCCAGAAACTCCTATCATCCATCCCCACCCCCCTGGGACAGGCCATCATCTGATACATCCACTTTCTGTGTCTGTCCCACCCTCTCTTGAAGCCCTCCACTGTGGCTCTCCGAACCAGCTCACCAGGCAGTGCATTCCAAGGGTCCACCACCCTCTCAGTGAAAAACCTCCTCCTCTTTTCCCCCCTCACCCTTCCTCCTTCCAACCATGCCCTCTGGTGATACCTCCCTGCTTTAGTCTAAAGATCCCCTCCATGTTTACCCTATTTATTCCCTTGAGGTACTTGAAGACCTCAATCATGTCCCCCACTGTCTCTCCTCTCCTCCAATGAAAACAGGCAGAGCTCCTCAAGTCTGTCCTCATAAGTCAAATCCCCTAGCCCTCGTATCATCTTTGTTGCCCTCCTCTGTACCCTCTCCAGGAGCTGTATGTCCCTCTTCAAGTGTGGTCTCCAGTACTGTACACAGTACTCAAGGTGTGGTCTAACCAGTCCATTGTACAGCGGCAGAATCACTTCCTTGCTCCTAGAGGTGATCCCCTTACAATGCATCCCAACATCCTGTTTGCCTTGCTAGCTGCTCTTCTGCACTGCTCAGAGTTATTCATACATGTATCCATCATGACCCCTAGGTCTTTTTCCCTATTGAGGCCTCCAGCGCCTCCTCCAGGAGTGTACCTGTGTTTAGGGTTTCCCGACCAAGATGCAACACCTTGCACTTGGTGATATTGAAATTTAATTTCATGTATGAGCCCAGCTTTCCAGGGTGTCCAGGTCCCTTGCAGGGCCAACCTCCCTCTTCTCCCTCAACTACTGCTCCCATCTTGGAGTCATCTGCGAATAGACTCATTTCACACCCTATACCCTCCCTGATGTCCGATATGTATGCATTAAACAGGATCGGACCCAGGACCGAGCCCTGTGGTACCCCACTACCTACCTCTCTAGGGTTCGAGGCCCCCACAGACCACTACTCTCTGAGTGCGTCCAGCTAGCCAGTTTTCAATCCATCTGACCATCAAAGGCCTACTCCTAACCCCATCAGTTTCTCCACCAGACCATTGTGGGGACAGAGTCAAACGCCTTGCTGAAGTCCAAGAATAATACATCCACAGGCTTACCCTGTCCAGTTCTGATGTTACCCATTCATAGAACTCCACAAGGTTGGTTTGACATGATCTACCTGGCACAAACCCATGTTGCCGACTATCCAGACCTCCCACCTCCTCAAGTACACCCCAATCGTTCCTTTAGTATACTCTCCATTAATTTTACCACCACGAGGTCAAACTGATGGGTCTATAGTTCCTGGTACTTCCTGACCCCCCTTTATGGATTGGTACCACATGTGCCTCTCGCCAATCCCTAGGTACCCTCCCTGTCTCAAGTGACCTGCTGAAAAGCTCCGCCAGGGGTGCAGCCAGTATGTCCGCCAATTCCCACAGCACTCTCGGATGAATGCCATCCGGCCCAGGAGATTTGTCTTTCTTTAGGGCCTTGAGGGCTAACCACACCCTTTTGGCGGAGATAGCATCATCAGTCCCCTCCACCTTACTGGTCTTTTTATCCTTATCCAGATGTGACACCCCTGGGGTACCTTTCCCTCCCTCTTGCTCCATTTCTGTTGCTCCTGATCCCACTCCTGCCACTTCTATCCCTTCGTGCCTTGCTTTGTAGATATCCCATCCCCCTCCCTAGTGAACACAGAGGCAAAGTACTCGTTAAATACCTCTGCCTGGTCCCTCGCCTCTTCCACCCACCCTCCTTCTGATCTCAATCTGCTGAGGTGGCCCTTAGTTTTTCTCCGCTCCCCAATGTACCAGAAGAACCCCTTTTCCCCTCCATGTATCCCCTGTGCCAGCCGCTGCTCTTTACTGGACTTTGCTCCCCTCACCATACTGGTGACTTTTCTAGATGCAAGCTGGTACATTTCCTTATCCCTATCCCCTCTTGTTGTTTTGTATTTTTTGTAGGCCGCCTTCTTTTCTCTGACTGCTACCTGTACCTCACTGGACCACCAGCATGGTTTATGTGACCTTGCTCCCTTACGTTTCAACTTAGCGCAGATCCTGACTGCCTCATGAAGTCCCCGGTTTATGACCTCCCATCTCCTTTCCACATTTGTCGTTGAGGTAATCCCCTTCAAGTGATCCTTGAGAATATTTCCCATGCCCATAAAGTCTGCCCCGCTGAAGTCCACTGCTAGTGTCCTAGATCTCACCCCCACTCCCCCCATGCTTATTTGAAACCAGACAGTATTGTAGTCACTCCCAGTCAGGGGGTCCTGTACAACCATGTCCTTTACCAGATCCCCATCTGCCAGAACCACATCCAGGACATGGCCCTCCCTTGTGGGCTCCATCACATGCTGTGTTAAGAACACATCCTGGAAGCCATCCAGCAGCCTCTGCTCCTTGGCCACCTTAGAGGACATGGTTCCCCAGTTTGTACCTGGCATATTAAGGTCCCCCATCAACACTACTCCTTCCCCTTTTGGACCACACTGGGCAATGATGTTGTCCAGCAAACCATCCTCTAGAACATCACTCATCCCGGGGCCTCACGCTACTCCCAGCTTGACCTTATCTCCTGCTGGGGATCGTAAGGTGACCCATAAGGCCTCCACGTTTCCCTCTGCCTCTTCTACCATAGCAATTTCTATGTCATCTCTAATGAACATAGCCACTCCACCCCCTCTGCCCTCCTTTCTATCCTTCCTAAGCATAGTGTACCCCCGCACATTTAGGTCCCAGTCATGGTTTTTGTTGGCCCACGTCTCCGTGACTGCCGCCACATCCACACCCCGAACAGCATGGCCTGGAACTCTGGCAACTTGTTTCCCAAGCTCCTGGCATTTACTAACACCAACCCCACCCCTTATCCCTGATCCTCTTTGTCTAACCCCACCCAGATTCCTTATACTTCCATCCTCCCCTGCTCCTCCTGAAACCTCCACCTCCAGTCTGTTTCCCCTCCCCTTGGGCTTGAAGGCTACTCCTCATCTGGAGGAGAGGGCTTGATCAGCCCCTCCCTTATCCCTTCCCCCCCCTTACAAGTTTAAACCCCACCTTCCTTGTATGTAGTCAGCCATCCCGTTTAAGTAGGGTAGGAGGAGAAGGTTTAACTGGGATCACAATCTTTTTTATTGTGTCCCACCAAAAGGTAAAGAGATCTTTGACCTCTTGAATATTCATACCAGACAACGGACCTGGCGCCAGTGGTCTGTGACACCGGTATAGGGCATCGGGTCCGAGGGTGTCTCCAGGATTGGCGAAGACTCTTGTGGAAGCCCGACGTCCTCATTGTTGCCTGCCTGGTCATCAGGCATCATCAGGTCCTCCTCTGTAGAGTCCCGGTGACCGATGTCCACCAGTGAAGGGAAGGCAGTCTTCGGCTCTGGCGAACGTCTCACCGATGTCGGATGCTTAGCTGACATTGGGTGCTTGGCTGACGTCTGGTCCGATGGGGAGGCAGTCTTCGGTTCCGGCGAACGTCTCACCAACGTCAGGTGCTTAGCCAATGTCAGATGTTTATCCGTCATCCGTTTTAGGGACGTCAGGTCCTTAGTCTTCCTGAGAGGGGGCTCCGGACCCCTGGGAGGCTGGGAGACTGATCTGGTGTCGGGATCCCAGCATCTCTCTGAAGAAGCTTTGGAAAAAGACTTGGACTGGTGACGGTCTGAAAACTTTGATCAGGCCCGGGAGGGTGTTGATGAAGCCGAAGGCCTGGAAGTCTTGATGGGATGCAGAGAAGCTGAAGTGCTGCCTGAAGACTTGACCTTTACTGGAGGGGGCTGAGAGCGAGCCCTGGTGGGAGAGCGGTGAGCTGGTGCACGTGTCTGAGGCCCGGTTAGGGGCCTTCTCCCGATGCCTGTCCCGGTGTTTGTGGGACTTAGAGGCAGACTCACCTCTGGAGGCAGGGTCTTTTCTTGAAAGGGATCTGTTTGCTGCAGGCACACTTGCAATGAATGTAACTTCTGAAGAAGGAGTTGGAGATGATGACATTTAGTGGTAAACTGGAAGTTCTAGTCGTCGTTCACTAGAGTGGGACGTGAGGCCGATGCTGGCGAGTCGACGGCAGAAAAAGAACTGGGGATTCTGGGGAACCGCCCCCTTTTGTAAGATGCCTGACGTTGGGGGCCGGACCAACATCAGGGGCGGTCCCCGCTGGATACTGCTAGCTAGAAAATTTTCGTGGGGTCCTGGCATCTGCCAACTTCAGTCCTAATGGTGTAACCTGCTGCAAGAGCTGTTTCTCGAAGTAAGATCAGTCTGGGCATGCGTGCAACTGGATCAGATGGCTTGAAATGGCCACGGCAACGAGGGCAGAGTGGCGGTGACTGAAAAAAAAACTGCAGTAAGGAACTGCTTTATTTTCTTAGAAACCTAAATGGTACTATACACTATAAAATATAATGTATGGTACATCGATGATTAACCGTTTTGTTAACCAATCTCGAGGTTGCCACGGCGATGTAAACCTCTCGAACATGGTCGCCCTGGCAACCTCTCGATGGTTAACAAACCAGTTAACTATCGATGATCATACATTATCCTCTATATAAACAAGTTAGCCAGTCTGGGAGTGGGTCCCAGGGTGGTAGTCTGGGTAAAAAATTGGCTGGACAACAGGACGCAGAGGGTAATAGTAAATGGAGTACACACTGAAGAAATGGTAGTTACTAGCGGGGTACCACAGGGTTCAGTACTGGGACCAATCCTCTTTAATGGCTGGAAAGAAAAGTACGCCTTTTTGCAGATGACACAAAGATCTGCAACAGGATTGATACACAAGGGGGTGTGGAAAGGATGAAAAGGGACTTAGCAAGGTTGGAGGAATGGTCAAAAGTATGGCTGCTTAGATTCAGTGCAAAGATGTGCAAAGTAATGCACCTGGGAAACAAAAACCCAGGGGAACAGTACAAAATGGGGGGGGGGTACTAACAACAAAAATGGAAAGGGACTTGGGGGTAGTCATATCAGACAACCTTAAATTAGGAAAGCAATGTAAGAAGGCAGTAAAGAGGGTTGGGAGGATACTGGGATGCATAGGAAGAGACATCACCAGTAGAAAACAGGAAGTTGTTACCCTTCTGTACAGACAGTTGGTGAGACCCCATCTGGAGTACTGTGTGCAGTTCTGGAGACCCTTCATCTCCGCAAGGACATAGACAGGATGGAGGCAGTCCAGAGGAGGGCAACTAAAATGGTGCAGGGTCTGCACCAGAAGACATACAAAGAGAAACTAAAACAAGCTTAATATGGATACCCCTGAGGAAAGGAGGAAGAGGGGGGGACATGATAGAAACTTTCAGGTACCTCAAGGGAATAAACAAAGTCCAAGAGGGAAGCATCTTTCAAAAATGAGATGTGCAAGAACAAAGGAGAACAATTTAAAGATAGAGGGGGGATGGCTCAAGGGCAACGTAAGGAAGTATGTTTTCATGGAAAGGGTGGTGGACGCATGGAACTGCCTTTTTCAGGAGGTCATGGGGTCAAAAACAGTGGGGGAATTCGAGAATGCATGGGACAGACATAAGGCAATTATAGTAGGGGGTAGGAGGAAATGGGCTGTTGGTTAACTAGAATCTGCAGCTTGTCCAATAGGCAGGGAAATGGGCAGACCAGGTCGGCCAAGAGTCCTTATCTGCTGTCAAAGTCTATGTTTCTGTGTTTCTTATCCAACAATGAGTGGCTCTCTGGGACATATTATACACTGTATGTCTTTTTTCTGCTGTAGAATACTGTTAAGCGCTTGGAGCCCTAGTGTAAGGCACCAGGAAATAATAGGTATCAGGCATGGCTCAGTTGGTAGCACATCAGCTCCTGGGGCAGAAGGTTGTGGGTTCTAGTCACACATCAGGATTGGGTTAACATCATAAATGCTGGCATCTAAGTGGGTACTAAGAGGACGCTGTACTGTTGAGGTGTGTCATTCTTCAGATGAGAAATTAAGCCGATGTCCTGTATGCCTTTTCTGGCGGTTGTTCAGGTAGCCATTAAAGACTCCATGGCACTTCTTGAAAGCAGTATGGGAACTTCCCCAGTGTCATTGTCACATTCCCCCCATTCACTAAAATACCATCAACAGCTTGATGTGATTCAATTTCAGTTGGTCTGCATCTGTACCCCCCACCTCAATCTCACCAGGACAAGGCTGAAACTAGGCAGCACTGTGTAGCCCTCATTTCACAGTAAACAACAGAGAAATACAAATGTCTTGCCTTGGCGTGCTGTGCAGCCATGCAGCTGCCACAAGCAGCTAAACTGCAGCATTCTTACTGTTAAAAGTTTTGTTTGGTTTTGTTTATGACACATGCATCTGATTTTTACAAAACCTTGTATTTGGAGTTTGGTCACATTACAACCGGACCAAAACACCTACAGATATTGTAAAACTAAATGAAAAGACAATCTAAAGGTGCCAGGAACACTGAAATTATTTAATTTTATTTTATATTGCAATCAGTTTACAACCTTTGAGCCAGAGGCTCATTTCCAAAAGTACCTCGTCAGGAGAAGAGAAGATAGTACAAGTAAAAATGCATAATATAAGAGAACAAGCACAGAAAGATGCAGGCATACATGGATCCAGGGTACAGGTTACATTGATAGTATTATAAGGTGCAGATTCAGGTATTGTAGACAAAAGGGTTGGTTACAGGGTTTAGCTGCATAAATGTATGACATCTGCAAAAACTAAACAGTTGATCAAGTTACATGGTGTTAGTTACAGAGTTAGCAAAACATGTGACAAGAACAACACAGTAGGTAGTTTGATTTGGTAACAGTAATGCATACTAGTAGGACAATTTAGCAAGCAGTATATTAAGACTCTATCATACATGGTACGTTCTTTATTACTAAATTACTAAATCTGATGCAAACTGAACCAAATTTAAGCTCTGAAATACTCTATGTGTGATGTGTAGAGTATGACAATCAAAATAAAAAGCTGTGGAGTGGCCATACAAAATGCAAAAGACAATCAGCTTCCACAAATGAAGTCTCCAAATCAGATCTATAAGGATAGCTGGGGCCACCATATTCAAAAATGGGCAAAGCGGAGCACAAAGGTTTGCACTGCATTTGCCCACTGCCCACAACCCTGAGGATGCCAGATTCAGTTGTATAGCACACCAACGATATACAACTGAATACAGGGGCATGTCGGCACAGAGCTAAGCTGAGTAGCACTGCCCCAGTATGGATCACAGCAGTACAGGGAACATCACCCCCAGACCCAATAGCACCAGTAGCTACCATCGTGATATTCAGACAGTACCATGCAAATGAGGCCATTGGGCATGCAAGGCACAAAGAGTACATTTGCATGCCCATTGTGGGCAATCTGCACCCCTGCGCCATCCCCACCCCCACCCCCACCCCAACTGCAGTCCCATAAATGCGGGCATACTCCCAGTGTCTAGTGGAAGCCCCCACCCTCTGATCCCCGTCCCCAATAAAATTCGAGTACTCCCTGGTGTTCAGGGGTCCCCCTGTCCTCCAATCACTGGCACTGTAGTAAAAAATGTAGTTGTTGGTGTCCAGTGGTCCCCCCATCTTCTGATCCACAGCCTTGTAGTAAAAAATGTAGTCCCTGGTATCCAATGGTGCCCCCCCAACCTCCGATCACCCTCCCATATATCCTGAATTTTCTCCCTGGTTTCCAGTGGTTCCCCCACCTTCCGATCGCTGGCCTGCAGCATAACACTTCCCACCTTCCAACTGCCATTCCATATATTGAGAAGCATTTCACTGGTGTCCAGTGCCCCCGCCCTCTAACTGCCATCCCATATCATAACACTGATTCCCTGGTGTCTAGTGGCACCTCCCCAACCCACCAATCCCCATCCCTGTATTAGTGGAAGTTTCCCCTGGCATATCGCGATCCCCGCACCAAGGACACTGAGCAAGACACCCAGCAGCCCCCCCACACACACCCTTCCCATTAATCACTGATGCCACAGAAGCCTATATGGCAACTGGCACAGCCCTCCTTTCACCACACAGCCAGACACTGAATGCGTTGACAGGCAGCGTACATTCTCTATACTGTAAAAGGAGCGCACGTACTGTCTACAGTAGACAGTATGCACACTCCCTTTACAGAATGAGGGATGTATGCTCCCTGTCATCGCATATGGCGGCCGGTCTAAGGGGTGAGAGGAGGGATGTGCCATTGGATGGATGGGCTCCCGCAGTGGCATCAGTTAAGCTGGGGAGGGGTGTTGCAGGGTGGGTTGGTGTAGAAGGCTGCTACATGCTAGGGAAAACTTCCACTAGTATGGCGATGGGGATCGGTGGGTGGGGAGATGCCACTAAATGCTAAGGAGTGTTATAATATGGGATGATGATTGGAGTGCAGAGGACCACTGGACACCAGGAAAATGTTTTACAATATACGGGATGGCAATGAGAGTGCAAGGGGACCACTGGACACCAGGACAATGTTTTACAATATACGGGATGGCAATGAGAGTGCAGAGGACCACTGGACACCAGGAAAATGTTTTACAATATACGGGATGGCAATGAGAGTGCAAGGGGACCACTGGACACCAGGGAAATGTTTTACAATATACGGGATGGCAATGAGAGTGCAAGGGGACCACTGGACACCAGGGAAATGTTTTGCAATAAATGGGACAGCGATTGGAGGGTGGGGGGAGAGACCATTTGACAACATGGACAAAATAATGGAGATGGAGTTCAGAGGGTAGGGGGTTCCACTAGCCACCATGAAGCAGGTGTACTCCCCTAACTGCCATCTTGGTCACTGGTGGCAGTGACTCTGCTAGCAGCTAGGGTTACCTGGAGCAATTCGGGCTTATTCTTGGTGGTAACTGCACAGCACAATGTGGCCTGTGCTATCCCCTTTGAGCAGCACTCTTGCACTGAATTCTGTGCTGTGCCAGGATTCCTATCCTCACTCCTCCCTTTGCCCACCACATAAATTACTTTTCTGTGCATGCGCTAACCCTTTTCGCGCATGCCACAGCCCCCTTTGAATACTGTGCTCCAGCGTAAACCCTGGGCAAACAGGGTGCAGTCACTTTGCCCACTGGGCAAAGTTTTGAACATGTGGCCCTAATGTCATAAGCTGGGCTGAAGTGACCCATCCTCTCCATTTTCAACCACAACTACTGTTAAAAGGATATCTTTGCTGCTACTGACAAGTGAAAATGATAATATAACATTTTTAGGTTTTCTGATAAATGTTCATCTGCAATGCCTACATTACATGTTATTTTCAGGAATCATTTGTATTACGTGTTCATCTCTGGGTTCCAACTATCATCATTAGAATATCTTGAGTTAGTAAATTCAAATCAATTCAAGTGTATATACACTGTAATCTTTTGGGGCTTTCCACTTTCACAATGAAATAAAAGAGGAGTTTCAAAGATCACGCCCCTTAAAAAATCCCTGCTACAACATATAAAAAAAGAAAAAAGGGGATTTTTTTTGACAAAGTAGGGAAATTCCTTCACTATATACTTTACACAGCACAACAGGGTAAACCTAATTCTCTTGCATTACAGAATTAACAGAGCAGTCAGTTAAATCAGAGATAAAAATGGTAAGGTCAGAAAAAAGAAAGCCCTGTTCTTCCTGGGCTTGCTTTTATTGTTACATACAAAACACTGTGGAACAGACAAAAACTTGGCTTTGTACAGCACCCTTATTACAAAGAGTGTGTTGCAGATAGTAGGGAGAAGAGCTATGAATTTGCGGGGGGCGGGGGCAGTCCTCAGTTCTATGCAACTGAGATTTTGCTCATGAGACATTTTTATGTCCAGGTGTCTCTGTGCCTGGGCAGAACCCAGAGGGTTTGGGTTTTTGGACACACTCTGGCACATTCATACTGGTTTTGTGCCCTGTACTCTCTCTGCCTGTGCCTGAAAATAGACATTACGAACATACGAAAATACGAAATTGCCAGTAGTCTATCTAGTCTGCTCTAGTGTGCAGCACTTCAACCTTTCAGACTACAGCTGCCCCCTCTCGCCTTGCCAACCCATCCCAACACTGTTTTTCCCCCCGTTTCCTTCACACCAACCCCCCTGCCCACTCTTGGTTTGACCCCCGATCCTGTCCCACCTGCCTTGAAGCTGCCCACTGTCTGGAGTGATAACACCTCCTCCAACAGTGCGTTCACCATGTAACCACCCTTTCAGTGAAATAGTGCATCCTCATTTCCCTCCTGAATCTGCCTCCTTCCTCATTTGTGTCCCCTGGTTTCCTCTCCCACCTTTTAATTTGAAAATACTCTTGGTGTTTACCCTGTTCATGCCCTTCAGGCATTTGAAGGTCTTAATCATATCTCTTCTCTCCCATCTATCCTCCAGGGAATATATATTGAGCTCTCTGTGTCTCTCCTCATAAGGTTTATCATAAGGTTTATCTCCAAATCCCACGATCATTTTTGTTGCTCTGTGTTGTACCCACACCAGTAGCTTGATGTCCTTTTTCAAGTAGGGCCACCAGTACTGCATGCAATACTCCAAGTGTGGCCTCACCAGGGACCTGTACTGGGGCAGGATGACTTCCCCTCTCCTAGAAGTAATTCCCCTTGTGATACACCCCAGCATTCTGTTGGCCTTTGCTGTTGCCTTCCTGCACTGGGCTAAGTGGTTCATTCCCCTGTTACCAGTACACCCAGATCTTTTTCCTCCGTTGACATGGATAACTGCACTCCCCCCAGCCAGTAACTATTTCCAGGGTTCCTGGCTCCCAGGTGCATAACTTTGCACTTTTTGCCATTGAACCCAAGTTGACATGTGTTTTACCATCCCTCCAGTCTTGCCAAATCCTCCTGGAGTACTTTACTCTCCCCCCTTCCACTTCTGCACAGATCTTGGTGTCATCATCGAAGAGGCTGATCCTAATTTTTATCCCGTCTGCAGTATCGGCGATTAAAACATTAAACAGCACTGGTCCCAGCGCCGAGCCCTGTGGGACCCCACTTGTTACCTCTCTGGGCTCTGATAATTCACCCCCACTACTACCTTCTGCTGCATATCCTGTAACCAGCTCTTGATCCATCTAACCAGTTTCCTTCCCACTCCCAGGTTGTTCAATTTGCTGGTCAGCCTACCATGAGGCACCGAGTCAAAGCCCTTGCTGAAGTCCAGGTAAAGGACGTCCACTGCATCACCCTTGTCCAGTGCCTGCATTACCCAATCAAAAAAAAGTCAACCAGGTTCATCTGGCAGGATCTGCCCGTGACAAACTCAATGCTGTTTGCCGTCCTGGAGACCATTATCCTCCAGAAATTTTACCAGCCTTTCCTTGAGGACAGTCTCCATTAGCTTTCCTACAATTGTGGTGAGGCTCACTGGTCTATAGTTCCCCGGTTCGTACTTGGGCCCACTCTGATGGAGGGGCACCACATATACCACCCTCTAATCCCTGGGCAAGCACATCATATCTAGAGAGGTGCTGAACAGGTCCGCCAATGGCCTCGCCAGAACTTCTGCCAACTCTCTCACGACCCTATGATGAACTCCGTCTGGCCCAGATGCCTTATCCACCCTCAAGGACTTAAGGCCCTCCAACACCCTTCCCTCTGATTTCCCCATCCGTGACCCCCCCCCCACACTCCCGCTCCACCCTTCCCCTTAGGTACGGGCGTTTCCCTCTTCCTGGTGAATACTGAACAGAAGTATTCATTGAGTACTTCTACCTGCTCTGCTCCCTTTTCCACCCAACCACTGCCATTTTTGATCCTAACGATCTGATCCTTACTCTTTTTCTTCTCCCATATATACCTGAAGAAATTCTTTTCACCTTCTCTGATCACCTGCGCTAGCTTCAGTTCTTTTGATGCTTTGGTATCCACTGCCCTGGGTGAACAGTTGGAGTATGTAAATCAATTCAAATACTTGAGTGAATGGCTTGACAATAGACTCTCCTTCGTAGTACACATAGAAGAACTGACAAAGAAGCTTCATCAAAGGCTTGGCCTTTTCTTTAGGATAAAAAAATCTTCCCTCAGATGCTAAGACAAGACTAGTCCAAACTACCTTCCTCCCCCTGCTAGACTAAGCTGATTTCCTTCATAGCCAAGGACCAGCTGGCACACTCTCAAAACTCGATACACTCTATCACAGAGTCCTAAGGATTATAACAAATCTTCCCTACTCCACCCACCACTGTTTGTTGTACTCCGAAGTAGGTTGGTCCTCTCTTACCCTCACATGACAAAGAAATGCCGCCATCTGGACATCTATTATCAACAAACTGCCTAATTACATCTCTGCCTGCTTACCGCTTTGTACTCTAAACAGATATGCTTTGAGAAGTGCCTCCTATATTACTTTGAAGGTAGTTAAGGCCAGATTCCACTTTGGCTGGTCTTCCATTAGTCATGCGCTTCCTAGCTATGGAATAATCTGCAAAAAAACTCTAAAATTAAAGCATAAAGTCAGCGTTACAGCCTTCAAAACACTTAATTTGCAGCATAATAAAGAATCCCGTGCTTGCTTCTCCTGATCAAATGACTCCACCCCGGGAGCCCCTACCACTCTCATCTTGGCCTCTTATCTGGATACTGACCTAAAATCTACAGAAAGGTTTGATATTGTATGGGTGGCATGTAAATGTTACATTAAAGTTGACTTTATTAGGTTTGCAGCTAAACAGTAATGCCAATAACTTGAAAAAATAAAACAATTATCCACAAGAATAGAAAATATTGAAAGGAACAACAGTAGTAGCATTTCCAATGAAGCAACTCAAGGAATACAAAAGCTTAAATCTGAACTGTTTTATTAACCAAAGAAAAGGCAGAGTTTATTATGATTAAGACAAAAGCAAAATATTTAGATGTTGGTAAGAAACCCAGCAAAATCTTTGCACATAAATTAAAGCATTGTGAACAATCCAAGCATACAGAAGCAATTTTATCCAGAGAAAAGGATATGGTTATTAACGATCAGAAAGAGATTATGTTAGAGTTTTATAAATTCTATACACAGTTACATGGTTCTGCTCAAAGGAATAATTCGTTCCCAGAGCTTAATATTTACTTAAAGGATTAAGGGATGCATGCCTATGGCCCTGTCCACACTCGCCTGTGAGTACCGTTACCATGGGTTGCAACCATTATGCCATTATGGAACATGCTAAAAATGGTTTGTGTCCACACTGGTAACGGTACTCGATGCATTTTTGCTAACGATCTTGAGACTTGTTGGAAGGTAGTCTCGAGATCAGTAGCAGAAACGGTTAGCTGCTAAATCTGTGCCAAACACGTTAAGCTCACCAGTGCGGATGGGAGACTGCTCCTACAGTAGCGGCTGGTCCTCCATGGCCCCACCATGCATCCCATGAGGGAGCGTGGCAAATGCATATATGCATTGAGTGTGCACTGCATAAGGCCAGATGGAAGAAATAAATTAGTGACAGGGAAAATGCAACATGAAGACAGTTTATAAAAGTTTAATTAAATGGTGACTGACTGACGATGGGCAAAGAGCATCCCTGGAGCCCCATGCTCGTTTCCGTGTACTGTGCCCATGGAAACGAGCAGCAGCATGCAGGGATACACTGTGAGGCGAAGCACTGCATTCTGGGATTGTGTGCATTACTTCACTGAATTCGGATCATGGTGGCTTTCACAAAATGTGTTGGAGCAGTGAAATGTGGATGCAAGATGAGTGGAAGCACACTAGGTCGAAACACGGTTTCTGGATAGTGTGGACAGGCTGTAATGGCAGGCGCTAAACTGGTACCAAAATCGTTACACTCCCACGATCATGAGTGTTGACAGGGCCTATACTGCCATGATGGTCTGCATCTGTCCAGGAGGGGAACCAGGATCCTAGGTGATAGGTTTAAATGCTTCATTGGCAAGCATTTAAACTAGCCAAGGGGGAGGCACTGAAAAGGAACAGGGAAATCTATCCCCCCCCCCCAAAAAAAAAATCAGGGTAGTTAGTGAGGTAAACACCAAGATAGAGACATCAATGGGGAGAAGGGCAGGGGTAAACAGAGAAAAAGACAAAGGCAGTAATTAGGACAGGGATGGGGCAAAAAGGGGTAAGGCCATCAAAAACTGGAGGGTAATGAGAACCAATGCCCGTAGTCCACGTAACAAGCTCCCTGAACTGGTGGTCATGATGGAAGAGGGATGCCTGGATATCATGGCAGTCACAGAAACATGGTACTCCGAGAACCATGACTGGGATGTCAACATATCAGGGAACACAACCTACAGGAGAGACATGGAGGATAGAATAGGTAGAGGAGGAGGAGGAGTAGCTCTCTATGTAAGGGAAGAGATAAAAGCAATGGAACAAGACTAAACAGGGAGGAGAGGAGGCACTGTGGTTCACCCTGGAGACTGGAAATGGCACCACAATCCGCACAGGGGTTGTATATAGACCCCCATATCAGGGAGAGGAAATGGACAAGGATATGGTAGAAGGCATCCTTAGGATGGCAGAGAAATACAGGTTACTCACCTGTAACAGGAGTTCTAGGAATGGTATATGTTGTTCATCCACACTTATTGGCAGGTTCCTTGCCGCTTTAAATCTTGCCGGAAGGTCTTCAAGCTGGCTCCTCCCACCCACCCGGTGGTAAAACTCTGCTCCGCCCCATGGCGCCAGATCTGGCCGGTGGAAGCTCAGATTGTGCGTAAAGAGCCGGGGAGGTCGGGTGGGTCGTGTGGATGAACAACATGTACCATTCCTAGAACTCCTGTTACAGGTGAGTAACCTGTATTTCTAGGGACATGGATATGTTGTTCATCCACACTTATTGGCAGACTCCTAGCAGTTCTCCGGGAGGAGGGAGACAAGGCGCGCACACCCCCTACTTAGGGAATAAAGACTGGAGAACCGAGGCCCCAAAACCAGCATCCCAGCATGACTCAAGGTCGATTTGGTAATGGGTAATAAAGGTGTGTGCTGACTTCCAGGTAGCAGCCCTGCAGATTTCCTGGATAGGGACGTCCCTGGAAGCAGCCACCAATGCAGCAGTATGATGGGTAGAATGAGCTCTTATCCCGCTGGGAGGCTCCATGCCCGCCAACTTGTAGCAGAGATCTATGCAGGAGGTGACCCACCTGCCTATCGTCCGCTTGGCTGCAGGTCTGCCAGGTGCGGCTTCAGCGTAGGTGACAAACAGCTGGTGAACCTCTCCCCGAATTTCAGCCCGTGCGCTCCTTATAATAAGCGAGCGCCCTTCTAGGGTCCAAAGTATGGAGCCTGTATTCGGCCTCCGAGGTGTGATTGGGGTAGAACACCGGCAGAGTCAACACCTGGTTAAGGTGAAACTCCGACACCACCTTCGGAAGGAATTTCGGGTGGGGGCGGAGGACAATCCTTGTCCCTGTGGAAGACCAGGTAAGGAGACTCAATGCGCCCTGGAGTTCTCCCATCCTTCTGGCTGGACGTGATAGCCACCAAGAAGGTGTTCCATGACAGGTGAGAGAGTTCACACCTGTGCATTGGTTCGAATGGCTTGCCCATGAGCTTTGCCAGTACCAGCAGTAAATCCCACGGAGGTGGAGGTTCTCGCACCGGAGGGGAAATGTGAACAAGGCCTTTGAAAAAGCGCCAGACCACCTTCTCCTGCGCCACCGACTGCTCCCCGGCCCGCGCCCGGTAAGCAGAGATGGCTGCCAGGTGCACCTTTAGGGTCGTCGACCTTAGCCCTTGACTAGAAAGGGACCATAAATAGTCCAAAATGCTTGCCAAAGGACAGGAGGAAGGGTCCAAGCCCTTGCCCTGACACCAAATGGAAAATCTCTTCCATTTGAAGGCATAGCATTTCCTGGTCGACTCCTTATGGGACGCCTCAACAACATTGAGGACCTCGTCAGAAAGACCCAAGGCCTGGAACTCTAGCCGCTCAGGAACCAGGCCGTCAGGTGCAGGGATTGAAGGTCCGGATGGAACACCTTCCCCTGATTGACTGAGAGCAGGTCCAGGCGAGCTGGAAGCTGCCTCGGGAGCCTGGAGCTGAGGCTGAGGAGATCTGGGTACCAGAACTGGCGGGGCCAGTCTGGGGCTATCAGAATCACCTGCGCCTTGTCCCTTCTTGCCTTGAGAAGCACCTTGTGAATCAAGGGAAATGGGGAAAGGCGAGAAGAGGCCCAGGGTCCACAGCCTCGAAGGCATCCCCTGCAGCGAGCCCCTGCTGAGGGGGCGGCATGAAACAGCCTCAGCTTCACGCTCTCCCTGGAGGCAAACAGGTCCACCTGAGGTGTGCCCCAGTGGGAGAACAGATCTTGTACTACCTCCGCAGGAGAGACCACTCGTGAGATGCAGCCCCTATCCGGCTCAGGGCATCGGCCAGGGTGTTGGAGGCTCCTGCCACATGAATGGCTAGGAGATCCGCCTCCAGGCTGCGTACAAGTGAACAAATGCGGAGAGCTTCCTTGCATAGAAGCATGGAACGCGTCCCGCCCTAGCGGTTTAGGTAGTACATGGTCGTGGTATTGTCCGTCTGGACTCGGACCACTTGACCCCGGAGAAACAGAGCAAAGGCAGTGAGAGCTAGGCGGACCGCTCGGAGCTCCAGCAGGTTGATGTGGCATCGGGACTCCCGTGGGGACCAGAGGCCGTGCGCTCGGTGTTCCCCCAGATGGGCACCCCAACCCATCAGAGAGGCATCGGTCGATAGAGAGACCGTCGGCTTGGGGCAGACAAACGGGATGCCCTCCTGCAGATGAGATGAAATGGTCCACCACCGGAAAGCGTTCCACATCTCCTGGGTCACCATCACTAGCTGGTCCAATGGATCGCAGCGTTGTGACCACTGGCTGGCCAGTCCCCACTGAAGGGGGCGCATGTGCCAGCGTGCCCAACGGACCACGCTGGTACAGGCCGCCATGAGACCCAGGAGACACAGGAAGTCCTGGGCAGGGCGCGATTGCCCAACCAGAAATGACTGGGCAAAGGAGGTAAGAACCTCGGCCCTGTCCGTCGGGAGCCATGCTCTGACTCGAAGAGAGTCGAGCTCTGCCCCGATAAACAGAATCACCGCTTCGCTTGAGTTCCATCTTGGCCTCGCTTGATGAGAAGGCTGACTTGAGAGCAAACGTGGAGGCCAGATCTCTGGACCGCTTCCACCTCCTGTGAGGGGCTACATCAGCCAATCGTCCAGGTAAGGGTACACCCGGACCCCTTAGCGCTGCAGGAAAGCTGTCACCACTGCAATGCATTTGGTGAAGACCCTGGGAGCTGGAGACAGGCCGAAGGGCATGGCTCAGAACTCGAAGAGGGATCCCTCTGCTCAAAAGCAAAGGAATCTCCGATGTGACGGACGGATAGGGACATGAAAGAATGCATCCTGCAGGTCCCGAGAGCAGAACCACACGCCATGTTCCAGAGATGGTATTATCTGAGCCAGAGTGACCACCCTGAAGGTTCGAGACCTTAGGAACTTGTTCAGGTCGTGTAGGTCGAGAATGGGGCGCCAGCCCCCCCGTCTGTTTCGGAACCAGGAAGTACCTGGACACAAACCCTGGGTCTGAGGAAGGGTCCGCTACCTCCCTGATCACCTCCTTTTGGAGGAGGAGAGCGATGTCGGCCCGACGAGCCGACAGTGAGGCTGTGGACCCCGAGGCTTCCCGAGGTGTGACGGCTCTGAAGGGCAGGGCCTGCTCGAATTCTAGAGGCAGGCCTTTTCCCACCACCTCCAGTACCCACCTGTCCGTGGTAATAACGGACCAGGCAGAAAGGAAGTGCGAGCTGTCTCTCAGGGGAACCTGGGTGAGGTGGACGGGTTGGGGTGACACCCTCAGCCCGTCACTGGGCAGGCTTGGAGGCGGAACCGGCCGAGGGACCTCCTGGGCCCTTACCTCGTGATTCCTGTTGGGAGAGTCCGGCTTGGGTTTGGGATGCCAAGCCGAGCTTGCTGGCCCTGACGTTGCTGGGCGGGGCACGAGGCGCAGAAGGACGAAAGGGCTTAGGCTGTGGTTTTGGCCTTGTCCTTCTGAGCGAAGAGACCGAGTCCAAAGTAGTTTGACTTCTCGATCCTCTGCAGTTGACCTTCCACCCCAGGGTCAAGAGGTCAGTCCCCAAAAGGAACATCCGCCAACTTGTGCTGGGTATCCGGCTAAAGGTGGATATCCTCAGCCAAGCCCGACGTACACATGGTCACCGCAGCTGCCACAGACCTGGCATATGAGTCCCCAATGTCTAAAGCAGTCTGGAGCTGCTGTTTGGCCACTGCCCTGCCCTGGTCCCGCACCTGCCTGACCGTAGTCTGCAGATCCACGGGAAGATGAGGGATGACCTCATCCAGGGAGCCCAACAGGGCATGAGAAAAATGTGCCATGAGGACGGCCAAACTGGCCTGACGAAGGCCAAGAGAGGACGCAGCATAGACTTTTCGCCCGGCATAATCCAATTTCTTGGATTCCTTGTCGGGAGGTTTGTCCA
Source organism: Neoceratodus forsteri (assembly GCA_016271365.2). Classification (NCBI taxonomy): domain Eukaryota; kingdom Metazoa; phylum Chordata; order Ceratodontiformes; family Ceratodontidae; genus Neoceratodus; species Neoceratodus forsteri. The sequence goes on from CM057452.1 coordinate 1,199,452,807, forward strand.
CATCCCTAGCGTTCCCGGCACGCCGGAAAACGCTGTCGGTAACCAACCTCTCAGCAGAGGGGTGTTCCGAAAAACCGGACAGGGAACCGGTAGGGACCGCATACTTCCTGGCCATCCTGGTCGAAGGCGCAGGGCAGGAAACAGGGCGCTGCCAGAGTTCCAAGGCTGGACCCACTATGGCCTCAGCCACCGGAAAGGCCTCCGTAGGGGAATTCCCTCGGTCCAGAATCTCCATGAGGGGATACCTGGCCCATTTAGAAACGGGTTCGAGCTTCATCCCGGTGGACTCCAAGATGAGCCGAAGCAATCCTAGGAAGGATGAAGGGCTATCGTCCACCGACTGACCTCATGAGGACTCCAAGTCCATTCGCTTGGAGAAAAGGGAGGAATCGTCTTCGGACTCGGAAGAGTCCTCAAAGAGCTGTCTCGGGCCTGAGCCACCTTCCACCTGCCGAGGTCGATTGGGAGTGAGGGTGACAGACAGCCTATGGGGCAGTCCCTGAGCCGACCGAGAATTTTTGGTCGGAGCCCCAACTAACGGCTGTGGAGGTTCCATCGGAATCGGTGGGACAGCTGGAATTGGCCGAACAACCGGCCTGGGAACAGGCTCCTCGGCTAAAACGAGGGGCTGTTTCGGCCGCTCCAGTGACAGCCACTTAATGGCCGGGAAAGACGACAGCCGGCTTATTCCCCGTCAGAAGGAGCTGCTGCTACATGAGTTCTTTCATACCTCCGACGCAACTTGGCGCCAAGCCTCCCTCGTCCGAGGAAGAGGATGAGCGGCGGCGTACTGGCCAACACGGTGCCGAGACCGCAGACCGCCATGACGGCAGTATCGACTGACCGCCAAGACGCCCGAGATCTAGAACCTCGCCTAGGCCGAGGACGGTGCAGGGAGGTGTCGCAAGGAATCGACACTCTCCTTGGCTCGGACGATTCCACTGAAGGCTCCGGAACCGGAGGCACAGAAGAGCCTATGGGATCCTCAACTCCCACCGGGAGAACCGGGGAGAGGGGATTCTCAGCTTCTCCAGCTGACAACCCATCCAACGGGTCAAGAAAATCTCGACCAAGCCGACAGGAGTCTCGGTCAACTGGCCTGACGGGACACCGTGAAGCCAGTGGCCGCTTCTAGGGATCGATCAAGTCGACCGTCGACAACTAGGGGAGGGGATCTTTCCGGCCCCAAGAGCCGCCGACGTGAGACTTACTTTGTCTTCTTTTGGACCGAGAAAACGTCCAGAAGAAGTTGGACCCTCACCTTTCGTCGAGAGGGTCAGACAAAGCTCCTTAAAAGAAGCCAAATACGAGGCACCGAGAGAAAGCGGGAAAAATGCCGCTGCCGAGGTAGAAGCAGCCCACGCCACCTCCTCTTTGAGGGCGATCATCTGCTCGAGCTCGTCGTCGCGGACACCGCCAACCGGGCCTCTTTTGACTTAACCGGAGGAAATCTTTTCTCGGGACACCCCAGCTGTAAACGGGCAGCACGGTCTTCGAGGACGAGGGCTTCAAAAGGAAGACACAGGTCGCAGGGTCGTGGTTCAAGGCCTGGCAGTAAACGACGCGGAGCGCGGATCCGCCGAGACATCTTCGTCTTAAAGGGCATCTCCGGAAACCGGGAGTCGATTGTCCATTGCAGCCGCGAGGAGAGAAGACCAAAGTCTTTTAGCAAAAACTTTTTAATTTCGAAAATTCAAAGAATTAGAACCAGTCTTATACGCAGAGCTAAGGAGGGAACCTGAGCCTAAGCGTAAGGAAGATCTGCGCCATGGGGCGTAGCTAAGAGTTTTACCACCGGGTGGGTGGGAGGAGCCAGCTTGAAGACCTTCCGGCAAGATTTAAAGCGGCAAGGAACCTGCCAATAAGTGTGGATGAACAACATATCCATGTCCCTAGAAAGGGGAGATATTGTTGATGGGGGACCTGAATATGCCAGATTTTAACTGAGGCACCTTGCTACAGCCACATCAAAGACCAGGGCCATTCTCGATGCCCTACAGGGGGCATGCTTCAGACAGCTAGTGTTGGATCCCACTTGGGAGGGAGCAATCTTAGACCTGGTACTCTCAAATGGGGATGGAGAGAGGATCTCAGATGTAGAAGTGGGTAGCCATCTGGGAACAACTGACCACTAAACAGTGTGGCTCACGATAAACTCAGCTGCAGAGTCAAGCCATACAAAAGTGGGGGTACTGGACTTCAGGAGGGCTGACTTTGTGAAAATGGGAGAGTGCCTCAGAAAAGTACTAGCAAACAGGCAAGAAAGAGGGGTGGTGCAACAAAGGAAAACATCAAAACTGCCATCACAGAAGCAACAAGCCTCTGTGTGAAGCAAATAAATCAAAATGAATGAAAAAAACACTATGGTCCTCAAAATAGATGGTGGGGAAGGTTAGGGAGAAAAGGACAGCATTTAGGAAGTATAAGGAAACACAGAGAAGCAGGACAGAGAACTGTTCCAGTTAAGGCAGAAGAAAGCAGGGAAGTCAATCAGAATAGCAAAGGCCCAAACTGAGGAAAAGATAGCCAACTCGGTTAAGAAGGGGGATAAAACCTTTTATAGATACATTAGGGAGCGAAGAAAGACAAAGGGAGGAATAGTGAGGCTGAATAAAGGGGATGGTGGGTGGGCAGAGAGGGAGAGTGAAAAAGCAGGGATACTGAACGAATACTTCTGCTCAGTATTTACAAAAGAAGAGGAGGGGAGGTACCTAATCCAATCAATAGAAGCACTCTGGATAGGGGTTGATCCCAGTCCTTTCACAGAAGAAAGGGTTATGAAAAACTCCCTAAAACTGAAGGGGGACAAAGCAATTAAGGGGAGAACTAATGACACCACTGACTACCCTTTTTAACAAATCATGGGAGGATGGTGTAGTACCTGAGGACTGGAGTAGGGTGGATGTGATTTCCCTTCACAAAAGTGGGAACAAGACCGAGGCAGAAAACTACAGACATGTCAGTTTGACCTCTGTGGTAGGGAAAATGATGGAATCACTTCTGAAGGAAAGAACTGTTGAGTACCTAGAGGCCAGTGGGGCACAGGACCCAAGGCAGCATGGAGTCACAGTGGGAAGGTCATGTCAGACAAATCCTATAGATTTCTTTGACTGGGTGACCAAAGTAGTTGAACAGGGAGGGGCTGTGGACATGGCCTACCTAGACTTTAGCAAAGCATTTGACACAGTCCCACACAAAAGAGTAATAAACAAATTAGCCAGCCTGGGAGTGGGTCCCAGGGTGGTAGCCTGGGTAAAACATTGGCTGGACAACAGGACACAGAAGTAATAGTAAAAGGAGTTCACTCTGAAGAAAGGGGGGTTACTAGTGGGGCACCGCAAGGTTCAGTACTGGGTCCGGTCCTTTTTAATGTCTTAATAAGTGACATTGCAGAGGGACTGGAAGGAAAAGTATGTCTCTTTGCAGATGACACAAAGATCTGCAACAGGGTTGATACACAAGTGGGGAGGAAAGGATGAGAAGAGACTTGGCACGGTTGGAGGAATGGTCAGACGTATGGCAACTTGGATTCAATGCAAAGAACTGCACAGTAATGCACCTGGGAAACAAAAACCCAGGGGAAGAGTACACAATGGGGGAGGGAGGCAGTAGCAACAATAAAAATGGAAAGGGACCTGGGAGTAATCATATCAGATGACCTTAAGGTTAGCAAGCAATGTGAAAAGGCAGTAGCTAGGGCTGGGGGGTACTGAGATGTATAGGGAGAGGCATCACCAGTAGAAAACAGGAAGTTGTGATCCTTTTGCAGAGACAGTTGGTTGGACCCCATCTGGAGTACTGCGTCCAGTTCTGGAGACCCCATCTCTGCAAGGACATAGACAGGATGGAGGCAGTCCAGAGAAAGGCAACTAAAATGGTGCAGGGTCTGCAATGGAAGCCATACAAGGAGACAGACTAAAGGAGCTTAACATGTATACCCTTGAGAGGGGGCACATGATAGAAACTTTTAAGTACCTCAATGGAATCAACAACGTCCAAGAGGGTAGCATCTTTCAGAAAAAGAGATGTGCAAAAACAAGGGGACACAATCTGAAGATAGAGGGTGGACGGCTCGGGGCAATGTGAGGAAATATTTATTCACAGAGGGGGTGGTGGATGCATGGAACCATCTTCCTGAGGAGGGTGTGGGGTCTAAAACTGGGGGAGATTCAGGACTGCATGGGACAGACATAGGGCAATTTTTGTGAGGTGTAGGAAGATTTAGGCTGTTGGTTAGATAGGACCTGCAGCTTATCCAGTACTGTAGGTAGGGAAATGGGCAGACTAGGTGGGCCAAGTGGTCCTTATCTGCCGTCCAAGTCTATGTTTCTATTTAAGATAAGTGAATCACAAGCTCAAGTATTGACCAGATCTATAGAGGATTTGGAAATTAATGCTGCCATCAATAAATTAGCAATTAATAAATCTCCTGTTCCAGATGGCTTTACATCAAACTTTTATAAAACCTTTAAAGAAATACTAATTCCAATCCTTAAAAATTTGTTTACATATATTTTAAACTATGGCGTCAATGACAAATCTCTTCTGGAAGCAATCACAGTATTACTACCCAAGCCCAACAAACCCAAAAATTAGGTGAATAACTACCACCTGATATCTCTTATGAACTATGATATAAAAATATTATCATCTATCCTCGCACAAAGAATTAAAAATATATGGTAACCTCTAGTTTGTAGAGAGCAGGCAGGCTTTCTCTCTAATAGACAGGCATTAGATCATTTAACAAAGCTTCCACATATTTTTTCTGCATCCAGAGACTCAAATCATCCAGCTGTTCTGGTGTCTCTGGACGCATAAAAAGCTTTTGGGTAGATCACAAATTTCATTATGCTACATTATACAAGTTTGGATTTCCACCTTTATTTGTGAATTGGATAAGGATTTTATACTCTGGCCCTACAGCAAGAACTTTTTGTAATAAGATCATATCTCCCTCTTTTAGGTTATTATGTGGTACTCTCCAGGGAGGTCCTCTGTCTCCTATTTTATTTAATTTTTATTTAGAACCTCTATTATATTTTTCAAATAACAACCCACTTATTACAGGCATAATGATGGGAAAGCAAAATGTTAAACTCTCAGCTTTTGCTGATTACATTCTGCTTCACATAACTAATCCAATTCCCTCAATTAAAGCAGCGGTACAAGCTATCCAAGACTATAGCAACTTTTCTAACTATAGCTTTAATAAAGATAAACTGGAAGTTATGCCTTTAAACAACACCCAACTTAAGAATGAGATAATAAATCTTGGGCTTTCATGGTCTCTGACAGCATTAAAATACTTGGGTACCTATTTATCTATACACCCTTCTCAGAACATTAAATGGAATTTAGAGGATTTGACTGCAAAGGTAAAACAACATTTAAAAAGATGGCAAATGTGTCCTATTTCATTATGGGGGAGGGTGAGCATAATTAAAATGAATATTTTCCCAGAATATTTTATCCCCTTAACATGTTAAATGTATTTTAACGTTAAAATGGTTTAAACAGCTACATACTATAATTAGTAACTTTATTTGGAAAGGGAAAACCACAATAATTGCATTAAACAAACTAATGTGTCCTAAAACACAAGGGGGGGAATAAAACTCACAAACTTTGTTTTATATTATATGGCTGCAAATCTTAACAAATACTTAAAATGGATTTATAATCCACCTCAGTAAAGTTCATATACCCCCATATGGCTGGTAATAGAACTAACAAACATTAGGAAATATAAACTGGATCCTGAAAATGTAATTTATTTGAGATATAAAAATATTCCCACGGCTTTCAAAAACTCAGTTAATAGGGATCTCTTTAAAAATACATGACCAGATTTGCAAATTCCTTGGGATAAAATTGGACCAAGATCTTAATCAAACAATACTTCATAATCCTAATCTCTTAATTAATGGAAGATTTTTTGGTTCACTTGTGGCTACCCCGGGACCTTAACAAACCAGTATTATCATTTCTGAGTAAGGGCTTTTTTGACTGCTAGAACAGATCCTAGCAGACTTTAAATTAAGTAAAAACTATCTTAGTAATTTAATAATTACTAAACTCATTCTTAAGGCACATTTTGGAACACATCCTTGGATATGTAACTCCCAAGAGATTACCCAAATGTGGAAATCTGCTATTGGATAACCTCACTCTACTGCTAACATATATTTAATTCTATTAGTAATGAAGCACACTAATAAGCCCATTCAATCAACCTATTGGCAGGTGGAAACTAAACAAAATCCACAAAACTGGTCCATATTGCAGCAAAATATATACAAATATACTCCCTTAGATGATCTCAGATTGATTCAGTTTAATATTTTACACAATGCTTGTTTAAATTTGGTTTCAGTACCTCCAATATGTGTGTGTGATGTAATTTGGAAACTGGCTCTCTATCCTACATATTATGGTCATACCCTGTGATCCAAAAGCTTTCTACTACAATTAAAGCAAAAGTGATGGACACTCTTACATTAAAAAATGTGTTCAACTTGGAATGTTGTATCTTAGGTAATGCAGGAGGTCTTACTTCCCTATCGAAAAAAGCTACTATAATCTTGCTCTCGATATCAACTAAACATATAATTATGAAACACTGGGTAGAAAAGAGATTCCTTCCTTCTCAGAATGGTCAGCTAATATCCAACTGACTTTACAATATATTAAATTTATTAAATCTTTCTATGGAAGAATTAATCACGTCACTCGTATATGGAATAAACTTTATGACTTGTTATTCAAAGATTAATCAAAATAGTGTTAGAGCAGCTCAGACACAAAGGCAACCCCAGGAGGCATATGCAAAGTGCTGTCCAACCCCTAGCCTTACTGTCTGCTGAGCTTCACTGATCTTCACTGACTGGGAGAGAGACCAATCATGGAGGGAAGGCAGACCCTGACAGGTGCAGAAGCAGGGATTCCCTGACAGCAGTTCTACCTGGCTGAATCCCCCTTGGAGTGCACAGGCCGGGCTCCTAGCTCTGCTGAGGCGATTTCTCTCCTCGATCACTCTGTTCAGACCCAGCCAACAGCTGCTCTCTTCTGCTGAGCTTCACTGATCTTCACTGACTGGGAGAGAGACCAATCATGGAGGGAAGGCAGACTCCAACAGGTGCAGAAGCAGGGATTCCTTGACAGCAGTTCTACCTGGCTGAATCCCCCTTGGAGTGCACAGTCTGGGCTCCTATCTCCGCTGAGGTGACTTCTCTCCTTGATTGTTCTGCTCAGACCCAGCCGGCGGCTGCTCTCTCAACATAAGAAGCAGTTGGAACACTTACCCAGAATTCCTAGCTGCTGTATGTAAATCAGCATTTGTACTGCTGTACCACTACTGAAATAGTGGTCAGCTAACAGAAAGCTCTCAACTGAAAGCAACAGCTCAAACACAAAGGGCACCCCTAGGAGGCATACCCTAACAGCGGTCCAGCTCCTAGCCTTACTGACTGCTGTACTCACCACCGAAATACTGGTCGGTTAATATAAAGCTCTCAGACAGAAACAATCATAAGCAACAGCTCAGACACAAAGGGCAACCCTTGGAGGCATATGCCAAGTGTGATCCAGCCCCTAGCCTTACTGTCTGCTGAGCTTCACTTATCTTTACAGACTGGGAAAGAGACCTTCTCTCCTCCAGTCTCTAGTTGTGCTACTAAGTGGCAGACCTCAATAAACTGATTGTTTTCTCGGCAGGAAGGCTCAGCTGCAGGAGGCATGGGGTGAGATCAGCATCCTGTGTAACCACCTACAGGGAAACATTTCTTTTAGGAATGCAGCTCCACTTCACCAACAACAAACCAGCACACCTCTCCCACAGAGAACGACCAGGCCCGCGGGATGGCAACTGGTTGCAGAAAAAGGGGGCAGAGCTTGGGCAACTCTCCCAAACCAACAAAGCACTCAGCAAATGGGTACACGCCTCTTGCGTCCATACCATCCGTAACGATAGAGGATGTCTCGGACCAAAGGAATGCCAAATACAACAGTATAGCAAAACAACATCATAAACAAAACCTCAACAGGAAAAAAATCATAATCATAGGGGACTCCATGATTCGCGATGTGGACCCCCACCTGAGACAAAACAAATGTGCAGATGTGCACGTCAGATGTCTCTGAGCAGCATCTGCTTGGAGGGACACTGACCGAATAGTCAACATTTGTTAAAAAGGAAGAAGAGGGCTCAAACATCTTGGTCCACCTAGGGACCAATGACTTTGCTAGCCAGTCGGTCAAGGAGGTTAAGGAGCATACTGTGCAGCTCGGCGAGAAATTGGTTTCATTTTCATCCAGCATTGCATTCTCTGAGATTCTGCCTGTTTGGGAAAACAGAATAGGCAGAAAATCAGAGAGAAAGAGATAAGTGAGCTCAATGTATGGCTCAAAGACTGGTGCCACACAAAGGGGCACTACTTCATCGGAAACTGGGGCAACTTCTGGGAAAGGGAGTGCTTCAAATTTGATAGCCTCCACCTGACTAAAGACAGCACTGGGCCACAAATTTGACATCCACGTCAGGACATTTAAACTAGCAGGAGAAGAGACGACGGTAGCTCTAGGAGAAGCACATATAGAGTCTGCTTTCTCTACCCCTCCAGATAGCACCAAATCTATGCACTCCAGGATAGCAAAAGGAGATATCCGGGAACCTAAAACCCTTTCCGACTGTGGCATTGACCATCACGCTGGAAAGGGAGGAGCCATAAACTGGAAAACTACAAAGGGACGAACAATAAAATCAAGGGTGGCATGACAAACAAAGCAACACAGCAAGAGTGGTCAGCACTATGCCTCGATGCACACAGTCTGGCTAACAAGATAACTGACCTCACTCCCACAATAGCTGAGGCAGAACTAGACTGGGTAGTTGTGACCGAAATATGGTTCACAAATAATCATGGTTCTGCCCCTCCACCTCTCACTATTGGGTCTCAAATCCTCCAGTTTTGTGAAAAAAAAAAAAACTTTCCTCCCATATACCGAGAAATCCAAGACTTTGCGATACTGGGAGATATGTCCATGGCCCCAGCTCTTCAGGAACTGGCTAAAGCCTGACTAACCTCTGCAGCCTTGGAAGCCAAACAAGTACTCTTAAAGTAGAGATCTACAGCAGAGCCAGCAACACAGTAACTTGCAGTAAATGACATGTCACAAAATACTGCAGTAAAAAAAGGGCTTAATTGCTATTGAATTACACTGCTCCCTGCAGCATACTGCAGCATTTTGTGACATACTACAGCATTACTGCATTGCATCCTGGCTGGTGCCACTGTACCATTGTTCCTATGCCAGCAGAATGAGTGCTTGCACTCACTACACTAGACGGGTATGAGCGAATATCTCATCTAGCTTACACAGCCTTGGTAATTTTAGTAGGATATGGGACCCATTTCTCCACAGCTTAACCCCTCCTCTTACAACTCTTTAAAAACGGGGTAGAACTTCCTCTTCCTTCCCTTACATCTCCGAAACCGTATATTAATGGCATTTAGTGTGTAGTATATACGCTGCCACACTTAAATTTTAAATGTCTCATTTAGTAAATGTGGCATACGAATTGCTTAGAAATCATAACCTCCCTAACAGTTGTTTCAAATATAGCGTACTAAACTACTGATTGATTACTGTACTTTTATCTGTGCATATCTATAAGGAAACTGTTTGTCATTTGATTTCTTTGTTTCTACAATAAAACAGATTAAAAAAAAATAATTGCAAAATACTTCATTAATGCACCAGTTAGGGTTAAACTAACAAAACTAGGGAAATGTGTTGCTAGGGTTTTGGGTTTCCAACCTAACACCCCCAGGGTTTTGTCTGTCCTGAGTCTTGGATAATCAGGCCTGGATCTTCTTTGGGGTTATTGACCCTAACACTCCCCCCATTCCATCAGCAAATAAGCTCAGATGTGCAGATTATATGAGAATGGGGTGTGCATTAGGGTTGATGAGCCCATGAAAGAGCTCAGGCCTGATCTGCCAAGACTCAGGACAGCCAAAACCATAATGTTTTTTCCTTTTACTGCTTGCAGGGTGGGGGTGGGCAAACCCTAACACCACAGTTCCCTAGTTTTGTCAGTTTAACCTAACTGGTGCATTAAAAAAGGTTTTTTGCAATGAATTTCCTTATTTTTTGAGATAGTAGAATCCTATCATTATTCTCGCCGGTCACTTTGGGACCTGCATGAACACATTCATGTGATCACGGAAGTGCAGGACCATCTGGGCCCAGTGCTTCTGTGCCTCAATTTATCCATGTGTATGTGGGTGTGGCAGCACAGGGCCCTCTGAGCTTTGTGCTTCCATCTCACCAGAAAAGCAATATATGTGCTTCTTTGTATTTTTTTTTGTAGTGCTGTACCATTTTTAGCTCTTATTTCTTAGGGGCTTAGTGTTGTAGTAGTCATTAAGAGCTTTCTATATAATTTATATATATATATATATATATATATATATATATAACTCAAAGACTGACAGAGTTACAGTTTCTTAAAATTCCAGTGTTATCCTATGGGAATTGTAATTTTTATTTTTAATGCTTTTTCATATGGCCCCTATATTTTGGGAGGATATTGTGTATTAGTGTTGTAATATTCATTAAGACCTTTATTTTGATATATAAATTGTCCCTTAACTCCAAATATTGTCAAAGTTATGGCTTGTTAAACTTGAAATGTAGGGAAAAATTTCCAATTTTGTTTTTGTATAAAGGGATCTTTTTTCATGAGGTTGTATCATTCATACAAAAAAAAAAAAAGATTCCTTCATACGAAAAAAGAAAGTGCAAAAAAACTAAGTCCAAATTCTTTTTCTGGTATCAAGATAGTATTTTTTTTTTCATATGGTCCTATTCTTTTTTGTATAGCCATATGAAAAAAGAAATTCTGGTCACAAAAAATATTTTAAAATGTGTTAAAAAAGACATTTCTGGGTGATTTTTACAAGAACTGAAAATTCACCTAACAGGGATCCGATTACCAAGATACATGTGTTAGTATCTCTGCAGGATATAATTTGTATGGGTTTTCAAAAGAACTTTAAAAAAAAAAACAGAAACAAGATGGCAGCCATACAAAAAATCATTTTTTTCTCACAAAAAAAAGAAGACTACCCCCATACAAAACAGAATTTGTTTTTCTTATGGGCCACATTTTTTCTTATTAAACTATTCAAGACTGTACTGAGCATGCTCAGAATCAAAATTACAAATCACTGTAACTCTGGAACAGAATAAAATGTTTTCACCAAACCAGCAAAAGGCACCACTCTGGCCCAAGTCCTTTATATCCTGAAAATGTCAGAGCAAACTTCCAACCCATCTGGGCACTAGGCAATGATTAACAAAAAAAAAATACAGGTTGCTCACCTGTAACAGGAGTTCTAGGAGTGGTATATGTTGTTTATCCACACTTACTGGCAGGTTCCTTGCCGCAAGGTCTTCAAGCTGGCTCCTCCCACCCACCCAGGTGGTAAAACTCTCAGCTCCGCCCCATGACGCCAGATCTAGCCCGCTGGAAGCCAGGTTGCGCATCGAAGCTGGGGAGGTCGGGTTGGTTGTGTGGAAGAACAATATATACCACTCCTAGAACTCCTGTTACAGGTGAGTAACCTGTATTTCTAGGGACATGGATATGTTGTTCAATCCACACTTACTCGAAGACTCCTAGCAGTTCTCCGGGAGGACGGAGGCAAGGCGCGCACCCCCTACTTGGGAAATAAGGACTGGAGAACCAAGGTCCCAAAACCAGCATCCCGGCATGACTCAGGTCGATGTGGCATTGGGTAATGAAGTTGTGCGCCGACTTCCAGGTAGCAGCCCTGCAGATTTCCTGGATAGGGACATCCCTGGAAGCAGCCACTGAAGAAGCGGTATGGCGGGTAGAATGAGCTCTTATCCCTTTGGGAGGCTCCATGCCCGCCAACCTATAAAAGAGATCTATGCAGGAGGTGACCCACCTGCCTATCGTCCACTCGGCTACAGGTCTGCCAGGTGCGGCTTCAGTGTAGGTGACAAACAGCTGGCGAACTGCTCCCCAAACTTTAGCCGTCCGCTCCTTATAATAAGAAAGCGCTCTTCTAGGGTCCAGAGTATGGAGCCTATATTCAGCCTCCGAGGTGTGATTGGGATAGAAAACCAGCAGAGTCAACACCTGGTTAAGGTGTAACTCTGACACCACCTTCGGAAGGAATTTCGGGTGGGGGCACATGACAACCTTGTCCCTGTGGAAGACCAGATAAGGAGACTCGATGGAAAGTACCTGGAGCTCTCCCATCCTTCTGGCTGATGTGATAGCCACCAAGAAGGCGGTCTTCCACGACAGGTGAGAGATATCACACCTGTGCATCGGTTCGAATGGCTTGCCCATGAGCTTAGCCAATATCAGCAGTAGATACCACGGAGGTGGAGGTTCTCGCACCGGAGGGGATACGTGATCAAGGCCCGACCACCTTCTCCTGCACCACCGACTGCTTCCCGGCCCGCGCCCGGTAAGTAGAGATGGCTGCCAGGTGCACCTTAAGGGTCGACGACTGAAGCCCTAACTGAGAAAGGGACCACAGATGGTCCAGAATGCTAGCCAAAGAACAGGAGGAAGAGTCCAACCCCTTATCCTGACACCAAATGGAGAATCTCTTCCATTTGAAGGCACAGCATTTTCTGGTCGACTCCTTACAGGATGATTCAACAACACTGAGGACTTCATTGGAAAGACCTAAGGCCCAGAATTCTAGCCGCTCAGGAACCAGGCCGTCAAGTGCAGGGATTGAAGGTCCGGGTGGAGTACCTTCCCCTTGCTGACTGAGATCAGGTCCAGGTGGGCTGGAAGCCGCCTCGGGAGCCTGGAGCTGAGGCTGAGGAGATCTGGATACCAGAACTGGCGGGGCCAGTCTGGAGCTACCAGAATCACCTGCGCCTTGTCCCTCTTCACCTTGAGAACCACCTTGTGGATCAAGGGAAATGGAGGGAAGGCGAAGAAGAGGCCATGGGTCCACGGCCTCGAGAAGGCATCCCCCTGCAGCGAGCCCTGCTGAGGAGGGCAGGCATGAAACAGTCTCAGCTTCACATTCTCCCTGAAGGCAAACAGATCCACCTGAGGAGTGCCCCAGTGGGTGAACAGATCTTGTACTACCTCCAGCAGGAGAGACCACTCGTGAGATGCAGCACCTATCCGGCTGAGGGCATCAGCCAGAGTGTTGGAGGCTCCTGCCACATGGATGGCTAGGAGATCCACCTCCAGCCTGCTCACAAGAACCAAATGCGGAGAGCCACCTTGCACAGAGGCAAGGAGTGCGTCCCGCCCTGACGGTTTAGGTAGTACATGGTCGTGGTTTTGTCCGTCTGGACCTGGTCCACTTGACCCCATACAAACAGAGCGAAGGCGGTGAGGGCTGGTCGGACCGCTCGAAGCTCCAGCTGGTTGATGTGACATCAAGATTCCTGAGGGGACCAGAGGTCATGCGCTCTGAGCTCCCCCAGATAGGCACCCCAACCCATCAGAGAGGCGTCTGTCATCAGAGTGACTGTTAGCTCTGGGCGGACAAACAAGATACCCTCCTGCAGATAAGCTGGAACGAGCTACCACTGGAGGCCATTCCACATCTCCTGGGTCACTGTCACTGGCTGGTCCAAAGGACCAGAGTGCTGTGACCATTGGCGGGCCAGCCCCCATTGTAGGGGACGCATGTGCCAGCGGGCCCAATGGACCATGCTGGTGCAGGTCGCCATGAGGCCCAGGAGGCGCAGGAAGTCCCGGGCAGGGTGCAATTTGCCCAACCTGAAATGACTGGGCAAAAGCGGAAAGGACCTCGGCCCTGTCCGCTGGGAGCCGTGCTCTGGCTCGAAGAGAGTCGAGCTCTGCCCCGATGAACTGAATCACCTGCGATGGCACAAGTTCTGACTTGACCTTGTTGATGAGGAGGCCAATCTGAGAGCAGACCTGGAGGGCCAGATCCCTTGGCCGCTCCACCTCCAACTTGGAGGGGGGCTACAATCAGCCAGTCGTCCAGGTAAGGGTACACCCGGACCCTTCAGCACTGCAGGAATGCTGTCACCACTGCCATGCATTTGGTGAAGACCCTGGGAGCTGGAGAGAGGCTGAAGGGCATGGCCCGGAACTCATAAAGGGAACCCTCTACCCTGAAGTGGAGGAATCGCTGGTGAGACGGACGGATTGGGGCATGAAAGAACGCATCCTGGAGGTCCGAAGAACAGAACCACATGCCTCGTTCCAAGGATGGAATGATCTGAGCCAGAGTGACCATCCTGAAGGTATGAGACCTTAGGAACTTGTTCAGGTCGTGTAGGTCTAGAATGGGGTGCCAGTCCCCCCCATCCATTTTGGGACCAGGAAGTACCTAGACACAAACCCTGGGTCTGGAGGAGGATCCGCCAACTCCCTGATCACCTTCTGAAGGAGCAAGGCAATGTCGGCTTGATGAGCCGACAGAGAGGCTGAGGAACCCGTAGCCCCTTGGGGGGTAACGGCTGGATAGGGTGGGGACTGCTCGAATTCCAGAGGCAGACCCCTGCCTACCACTTCCAACACCCAGTGGTCCATGATGATGTCGGACAAGGCAGAAAGGAAGTGACAGAGCCGTCCCCACCACGGGGGGAACCTGGGGAGCAGTGACGAGGTTGGGGGTGACACCCCTCAACCCATCACTGGGCAGGCTTAGAGGAAGGGCTAGCTGAGGAGCCACCTGGACCTTTCCCTCCCGGCTTCCTGCTGCAGGAAGCAGCATGCTTGGCTTTGCGGTGCCAAGTGCGAGCCTGCTAGCCCTGATGCTGGTGTTGCTGGGCTGGATGTGCCACAGGGGCTGAAGGATGAAAGGGCTTAAGCTGCTGCTGGAAGCCTTTGTCCTTCTGGGCAGATGCGACCGAGTCCAAAGTGGCACTGGACTTCTTGATCTGTTGCAGATGACCCTCCACCCTGGGACTGAACAAGTCGATACCCAAGAAGGGAACATCTGCCAGCTTGTGCTGGGTATCCGCCGTAAAGGTGGAGATCTGCAGCCAAGCTCTGTGGCGCATGGCCACTGCGGCCACTACTGACCAGGAACACGAGTCAGCGATGTCCAAGGAAGTTTGGAGCTGCTGTTTGGCCACTGCCCTTCCCTGATCCCACACCTGCTTGACCGTCGTTTGAAGGTCAACCAGGAGATGAGGAATCACCTCATCCAGGGAGCCCAAAAGGGCATGTGAAAAGTGTGCCATCAGGATGGCCGAGCTAGCCTGACAAAGGCCTAGGGAGGAAGCAGCATAGACTTTCCGACCGGAGTAGTCCAGTTTCTTGGACTCCTTATCGGGTGGCTTGTCCACATCCAGAGTGTTCCCGGAACGCCAGAAAATGCTGTTGGTCACTAGCCCCTCCACAGAGGGGTGTTCTGAGAAACCGGGGAGTGAACCGGTGGGAACAGCATACTTCCGAGCCATCCTGGCTGAAGGTGCTGGACAAGAAGCTGGCCGCTGCCATAGCTCCAGGGCCGGGCCGACAATGGCTTCGGCCACTGGGAAGGCCTCCGTAGGGGAATCCCTTCGGTCCAGTATCTCCGTGAGGGGATACTTGGCCCGTTTTGAAATGGGTGCGACTTCATCCCAGTGGACTGAGATGAGTCGAAGCATTCCAAGGAACGAGGATGGGCTCTTGTCCACCAACTGACCCCCAGTGGACTCCAGGTCAAGCGGCCTGGAAAACAAGGAGGAGTCATCATCAGACTCCGAGGAGTCTGTGAACAGCTGCCGAGCACCTGAGCCACCCTCCACCTGCTGAGGTTGATCAGGAGTGAGGGTGACCGACAACCAATGGGGTAAGCCCTGACCCGACTGAGAATCCTTGGTCGGGGCCCCAGTTTTAGGTTGTGGAGGTGGGGGTTCCACCACAATGGGTGGCGCAGCCAGTTTCGGCTGAACAACCAGTGCCAGCTTTGGCTCCTCGACTACTACGAGGGGTTGTTTCGGCCACTCCGGTGACAGCCACTTAATGGCTGGAGAAGGTGACGGAGTCGGCTTATTCCCAGACAATAAGAGCTGCTGCCACATTAGATCTTCGTAACACTGACGCAACTTGCGCCAGAGCCTATCCTCCCGAAGAGGACGACAAGGATGAGCAGCACCGCCACTTTCCATGGTGCCGAGACTGAGACCGCCAATGTCGGTGGGACTGGCTAGACCTGGAAGAAGTCCGAGACCGAGACCTTCGGAGAATCCGAGGGTGGGTCTGAGAGGGGGCGGGGGAAACCCGCTCCTCCCTCGGTTCAGGGACCTTAACCGGGGACTCCGGCACAGGCAAGTCCGCGGTTTCCACCAGGGGAACTGGTGAAGAAGGGTTGTCGGCTTCTCCAGTCGATAAACTGTTCGACGGGTCGAGTAAAATCTCAACCATGTCGACAGTTGTCTCGGCCGGCTGACCCAACGGGGACACCATGAAGCCAGCGTCCTTAGCCGCAACCTCAACCTCAACTGAAGTTGAGTGTCGACTTTCCAGGGAAGGAGACCTCTCCCGCTCCCATGAATGTCGACGATGGGACTTACCTTTGGAGTCCTTTCTGGACTGAGAGGAATGTCTCAAAGGCCCTTGGCCCTTGATGGAGAGGGATTGGCAAAGCTCCTTGAAAGAAGCTGTGTAGGAGGAGCCCAAGGAGAGCAGGATAAATGTCGCGACCAAGGATGGTGATGCTGCAGCCTGGGCCACCTCCTCCTCGAGGGTGATCACCTGCTCCAGCTGTTCAGCCGAGCCCGGAGCCGTGGACACCGCCCAACAGGCCTCCTTCGACTTGACCGGAGGATAACCTTTCTCGGGTCGCCTCAACAGCAATCCGGCAGCGTGGTCCTCCAAGACCGAAGCTGAAAAGGATTTGCACAACTTACAAGCCTGTGAGTCATGGCCAAGTCCAAGGCAACAAACACACATGGAGTGCGGATCGGTCCGGGACATCTTCTGCCCACAGGGGCACCGACGAAATCCGGGAGTCGATCTGTCCATTGCAGCCGCGAGGGAAAGAGGAGACCGAAGTCTTTTAAATTTAAGAATAAGTTTCAGATTGACTGAAGAGTGTGGATCCAGGCCTAAAACGCAGAGCGCTAAGGAGGGAACCTGAGCTTCCAAACGGTAAGGAAGATCTGGCATCATGGGGTGGAGCCGAGAGTTTTACCACCCAGGTGGGTGAGAAGAACCAGCTTGAAGACCTTCTGGCATGATTTAAAGCAGCAAGAAAACCTGCCTTTTTTCAGTAGTATTTCCTAATGTTTGGCTTTATAATATATGTTGGGGGGCAATTTCATCTGCATGAAAAGGTACCTGTATGGTAATTCTTTCATGTGTCTGTTTGATATGCAAAACGACATCTACGTGGGGTCATTTTGCCATGTGGTTTGATTTGCCTAATTCTTTTTTGAGCTTGATTTCTTGTGCAGTTGTAAGATTTGAATATTAACCTTCTGACCTCAACAGGTTGACATCAATTAACACACCCTAAGGCTGGGTTTGTGCTATGTTAATAAAGTCCAATGTGATGGGGTTCATACTGTATTTAAGCAATAAGGCATGACGGGGGGTGTTATGGTGGGAAACTGCCCACTTCAGATGTGTTGAAGCACAAGGTGAAGCCCAGTGCTTCCACCACCCAAGAAGGGCCGTTATCCCACCATAATGCCCCTGGAGTTCCTTATTGCGATTGTGAAATGGAACCCTATTAGTAAACTGTACACAGTATTTTAAAATTGGTTTTGGATTATTACATTCAGAGAAAGAATTTCGAAAAAATGTGAAATTAAAGTTTACAAGCAAAAAACAGTTCAGTTTGAATACTGCATTTTTCCTCATTGCCAGCAGGTGACGCTAATTATGCATATAAGCAGTACTATTTATTTATATATTTATTTAGTAATTTTATTTAAATGTTTAATGATTTACAGGATAGGTTCTATAAGAAACCAGTCTCGTCTACCGAACATCCTAAGTCATGGAATACAACTTATGAACAGTCAAATACATAGGAAATAAATACACAAACATGGATTGATACAATATGGACCATAGTGCAATGGTATTAAGTCCAAAGTGAAATCATGTACAATTAGTTAAAACAGGTATAAATTCTTGTAAAAGCGACTTCTTCAATTTTACTTATAAACATTCAAAGAGCAAGAGTTGAATAATGAGGGTGGAAGTTTGTTCCAGGAGGGAGGGGCATCATACAAAAAACTATCTCTTCCAAAATGAGTTTTAACTATGGGTAAAACTAAACCACGATTTGGGACATCTCTAAGGTTGTAACTGTAGGTGGAGAGTGAAAATCTGTCTGACAGATATGTTGCTGTGTGATGGTTTACAGTTTTGTAAATCTGGGATTACCAATGGATGGTACCTTGAGATAAAGGCGATAACCAATTTAATTGGGTAAGTAATGTACAGTGATGTTCAGTCCTTTTTTTCAAATTTAGTATACTTTATTGAATGTTATACAAAATATGCAATCTCATAAACGAGTTATGAAATAATACAGTAATGAAAGCTATTCATCCTAAATCCAACCCTCACCCCAACCCTAGTCCCATCCTTCCACTGAGAATAAGGATTACATATGGAAAAGAATAATAATAAAAGAAAAAAGAAACCATAATGGGGTATTAATAAAGACTGCAGTCTGGTATACTATATCTTATATTAGTAGTTAACAAAGTATCTGGTTAGACAACCAAGATTCTAAAGGGCCCTATATTCTAGAATTAAATGGAAAAGAGTTATGAATTGATGCTAACACATGTAAGATGCATAGAATTTGAGAAATCTCTCTGAACCATTCAACTAAGGATGGGGTATTCTGATCCGTCCAGTATCGTAAAATTAGTTTTTTCGTGACCATAGGAATTAAACTGAAATGAAAGTGCTTGTTGTCCAATAGTTGGGACAAATAGGGTAGCCAGGTGGCCAAAGGCTACTTAAAAAAGATTTGGCTACCAGATTTTGAAAGTTATTGGCCAACTTGGCAACTTGACTACAAAGTGATTTTTGAGCCCTTAAAAAGAATGGCCACTACAAATATTGGTTTGGCTATCAGATTTTGAAAGCTAGTGGCCAAACTAACCACCAGCTCACAAACTTGATTTGTCCCACCCTGGTTTCAGCACTGCATCTTATACAATTCGGTGATTTCAGAATTCCCCATTGATATAGTTTTTTCTGGAGTATTATAAATTGCATGTATATCTTATATACTGTAAGTATCTGGTTAGACACCCAAGATTCTAAAGGGCCCTATCTTCTAAAATAAAATGGAAAAGAGTTATGAATTGATGCTAACATATGTAAGATGCATAGAATGTGAGAAATCTCTCCGAACCATTCAATTAAGGATGGGGTATTCTGATCCGTCCAGTGTCGTAAAATTAGTTTTTTTGTGACCATAGAAATCAAACTGAAATGAAAGCACATGTTGTCCAATAGTTCTTGAATGTCCATCCCTAAAATGTAATTCCTGACTGTAAAAGCTGAAGATATACCCAGAGCAGGAACCAAAATTCTAGTAATTTTATTCCATAAGGCTTTTGCTTTATAACAGTCCCATAAAATTTGTAACAGGGAGCCTGTTTCAGCCAGGGTGGGACAAATAGGGTAGCCAGGTGGCCAATGGTACTTAAAAAAAGTTTGGCTACCAAATTTTGAAAATTATTGGCCAACTTGGCAACTTGCCTATAAAGTGATGTTTGAGCCCTTAAAAAGAATGACCACTACAAATATTGGTTTGGCTATCAGATTTTGAAAGCTAGTGGCCAAACTGACCACCAGCTCACAAACTTGATTTGTCCCACCCTGGTTTCAGCACTGCATCTTATACAATTCGGTGATTTCAGAATTCCCCATGTATATAGTTTTTCTGTAGTATTATAAATTGAGTGTATAATCTTAAATTGTGTATATTTATATCTGTCAAAGGGTATATAAGAATGAGTGTTTTGCCAGATATTCTTCCATTCAGAATCCGAAATAGAAAGATTCAAAATTTTAGACCAATAGCTAGAACTGAAATGTTGTAAAACAATCCTCTTAGAGAGAATTAATCTATAGATTTTAGAAATAGTCAATTTTTCTAGGTTCAGATCTTCTGAAGTATCAAACAAGAAAGTGAAATTTAAAGCAGATCTTAGGTATTTGATTTTAGAGCCAACGTGTGTTTGATCTGAAGGTATGTCAGATAATCTTTTTATCTTAAATCGTAGTTTTTCAAAAGTACAGAAAATGGAACCCATTCATTATTTTGCAACAAGTGATTGATAGTCACTACCCCTTTACTTGATCAGACAGAAATGATCAGAGCTTTATTTTGTATTTTAAAATTGGGATTAAGCCAAATTGGTTACTTTAATGGATTCATGAGATCATGCTTTATATACTTTTTGAGAGAAGTAGAAATTATTAAGGAGTAACCCACTGGAGTGTGTTCCAGAGAACTGGGTAAAGCTTTATGTTTTAAATGGAGCATGGACTTTAATGAGATTCTGTTTTGAGTGCATAAATTATATTCTATAGAAAGTCAATGAGGAGTATACGATGTTACAACATCTTTCTTATCAAAACATATCCACCAATATATATTTGGCTGTCTGAGTGGCAAAATAATATGCTACAGGGTTTGGTGCACCTAAGCTACTTATATCTTTCAAGGCTGGCAACCAAGTATAGCTTATTCGAGGCTTCTGACCACTCCGTATAACATTTGAAGAGCCTTTATAAATTTTTAAACCAGCTGCTAGGTAATTTAACTGATAACTTTATCATTGGATAAAGTATCTTAGGCAGAAGAGACATTTTCAGTAAGTTAATCCTGCCCCAAGGAGATAAAGGAAGTTTCATCCATCTTTCTAAATTCATTTTAAAATTATGCAATGGTTCAAAAAAATTGCTATGAATAATGCTGTTTACAGACATATTGACCTTAATGTCCAAGTAGATCAAGTCCTTGGTTAACCATTTAAATTGCCAATCAGAAAAATCATTCTTTCTTACCAAATGGTTGAAAGGTAACAGTTGTACTTTTTCTGTATTAAGCTGATAATAAGAAATTTTACCAAATTCCTTAATTTCCTCAAAAGCTGCCTTTAAAGAAATGGTAGGTTGTCTAAATGAAGAAGAATATTGTCTGCATAAGCAGACATTTAATACTGTTCGTGACCTAATGAAATACCAGAGATTAGGGGATTAGCATTAATGCACAGAATCAGGGGTTCTAAATACAAATTAAATAAAAAGTGGGAGAGCATACAACCTTGACGAGTGCCATTATATGTAGGAAAAGAAGTACAGAAAACTTTATTACATTTGACTTTGGCAGATAGGTAAGAATATATCAACCTAATCCATAATACTAACTCATCTGGAAAATCTAATTTCTCTAATGTATTACTTAAATAGGTCCAAGACACACAATCGAACACCTTTTCTGTGTCAATGGAGGCCAGCACTGCAGGATGTCTAGCCTCCCCAGACACAGAGATTATGTGTTGAATTTTTCTCATATGGTCTGCCAAATGCCTACCGGCCATAAATCCAACTTGTTTGGGCCCAATTAATTTTGACCAAACATGTTGTAGTCTAGTGGCCAAAGCCCAGGTTAACATTTTAAAATCAACGTTTAATAAAAAGAGATAGGCTTATAGTTAATAACTTTAGCGGGATCTTTCCCTACTTTGGGCAAAACTGAAACAAAGGCTTCCCGTAGGGAGGTATTTAACGATTTCAACTGAAAAACCTCTTCATAAATTTCCAAAATATGAGGCATAATTGTTACACTGAAGGTTTTATAAAATTTGACAGTCAACCCATCTGGACCAGAGGCCTTGTAACTTGCCATCTGGTTTAATGCTTGTTGTAGTTCTAGCAAAGATAAAGGCCTAGCTAAAAATTATTTGTCCTCTTTTGATAATTTTCGTAGGGAACAGTTGTCCAAATAGTTTTCAATCAAAGATATATCAAAAGGATCCTTCCCTATCCCATACAGGGTCTTGTAAAAATGTTAAAACTCTTCCACTATAGTCCGTGGATTTGTAACCAGTTCTTGAGTATCAGCCTTATAAAGATGTTTTATGGTTCACATTTCCTCCTGCTGTTTAATACGCCAAGTCAATAGTTTCCCTGCTTTTTCTCCCATAGAGACACAGTTGGACTTAGATCTCAACATTGTCATTTTGGCCAATGATCTATTTAACTCATGGTAACGTTCCCGAATTGTTGCCAGTTGTGAGGCTACTTGATCAGAATATGGTAAAGCCAACTGTAATTCTAATGTTATAATCTGTGTTAGCAATTCTTTTGATTGTGCAGCCTTTGTCATGCCATGTCTCAGACAGCTAGTATTGGAACCGACTTGGGAGGGAGCAATCTTAAACCTGGTACTTTCAAATGGGGATGGAGAAAGAATCTCAGATTTAGAAGTGGGTAGCCATCTGGGAACAAGTGACCACCAAACAGTGTGGTTCACGATAAACACAGCCATACAATCAAGCCATACAAAAGCAAGAGTACTAGACTTTAGGAGGGCTGACTTTGGGAAAATGAGAGAGTGCCTCAGAAAAACACTAGCAAACAGGCAAGAAGGAGGGGTGGAGGAACAATGGGGAGTGATCAAAACAGCCATCACAGAGGCAACAAGCTTCTACGTAAAAAAAATCAATAAAACACAACGAAGGAAAAAAACGCTAAGGTTCACAAAAGAGGTGGCAGGGAAGGTTAAGGAGAAAAGGGCAGCATTCAGGAAATATAAGGAAACACAGAAGGAGCAGGACAGAGAACTTTATCAGTTAAAGCAGAAAGAGGCTGGGAAGGTAGTCAGAATAGCAAAGGCCCAAACCGAAGAAAGGATAGCCAATTCTGTTAAGAAGGGGGATAAGACCTTTTATAGGTACATTAGGGAGCGAAGAAATACCAAAGGAGGGATACTGAAGCTTAATAAAGGGGAGGAATCTGGGTAGAGGGTGACAGTGAAAAAGCAGGGTTACTGAACGAATATTTCTGCTCAGTATTCACAAAGGAAGAGGAGGGAGAGTTACCTAAACCAAATAAGAGAAATACTCTGAAGACGGGGGTCAATACCAGTCCATTTATAGAAGAAAGGGTTCTGAAAGAACTAATAAAATTGAAGGTGGACAAAGCAATGGGGCCTGATGGGATTCACCCAAGAATTCTAAAAGAACTAAGGGTAGAACTAGTGACATCGCTGACTACTCTCTTTAACAAATCATGAAAGGATAGGGTGGTACCCAAGGACTGGAGTAGGGCAGATGTAATTCCTCTTCACAAAAGTAGGAGCAGGACAGAGGCAGGAAACTACAGACCAGTTAGTTTGACCTCAGTGGTAGGGAAAATGATGGAATCACTTCTGAAGGAAAGAATTGTTGAGTACCTAGTGGCCATTGGGGCACAGGACCCGAGGCAACATGGATTCACGATGGGAAGGTCGTGTCAGACAAATCTAATAGATTTCTTTGACTGGGTGACCAAAGTAGTAGATCAGGGAGGGGCTGTGGACATGGTCTACCTCGATTTTAGCAAGGCATTTGATACAGTCCCCCACAAAAGATTAATACACAGGATAGCCAGCCTTGGAATGGGTCCCAAGGTGGTAGCCTGTATAAAAAATTGGCTAGACAACAGGACACAAAGGGCAGTAGTAAATGGAGTACACAGTGAAGAAAGGAGGGTTATTAGTGGGGTACCGCAGGGTTCAGTACTGGGACCGGTCCTTTTTAATGTCTTTATAAGTGACATTGCAGAGAAACTGGAAGGAAAAGTATGTCTCTTTGCAGATGACACAAAGATCTGCAACAGGGTTGATACACAGGATGGAGTGGAAAGGATGAGAAGGGACTTGGCAAGGTTGGAGGAATGGTCAAATATATGGCAGCTCAGATTTAATGCAAAGAAGTGCAAGATAATGCACCTGGGAAACAAAAACCCAGGGGAAGCATACACAGTGGGGGGGTGAGATACTGACAACAGTAAAAATAGAAAGGGACCTGGGAGTAAGTATATCAGATGACCTAAAGGTGGGCAAGCAATGCGAGAAGGCAGTAAGGAAGGCTGGAGGGATACTGGCATGCATAGGAAGAGGCATCAATAGTAGAAAACAGGAAGTTGTTATCCCTCTGTACAGACAGTTGGTGAGACCCCATCTGGAGTACTGTGTGCAGTTCTGGAGACCCCATCTCCGCAAAGACATAGACAGAGTGGAGGCTGTCCAGAGGAGGGCAACCAAAATGGTGCAGGGTCTGCACCAGAAGACACACTAAGAAAGACTAAAGGAGCTTAATATGTATACTCTGAGGAAAGAAGGAGAGGGGACATGATAGAAACTTTCAAGTACCTCAAGGGAATTAACAAAGTCCAAGAGGGTAGCATCTTCCAGAAAAAGAGATGTGCAAGAACAAGGGGGCACAATTTGAAGATAGAGGGGGGGATGGCTCAGGGGTAATGTGAGGAAGTATTTTTTCACTGAGAGGGTTGTGGATGCATGGAACAGCCTCCTGAGGAGGTCGTGGAGTCAAGAACAGTGGGGGACTTCACGAATGCATGGGACAGGCATAAGGCAGTCCTAGGGGTGGGTAAGAGGAAGTAAGCTGTTGATTAACTAGGATCTGCAGCTTATCTGTTAGGTAGGAAAATGGGCAGACTAGGTGGGCCAAGCGGTCCTTATCTGCCGTCAAATTCTATATTTCTATGTTTCCCTCACGATTTTAGATGAAATTCTGATCATTTCACCTCTTAAGTGCACATCTGTATGTCAGCCAAATTGTTATATGTTTATCTACAATACTTAAATTCTCTTCAAAATAACGTTAAGTGAATTGTTTTAAATGAGAAACTGTTTGTGTATTGCTTAAGAGGCTATCATTTAATCTCCATATCTTATCTACCTGCATATTCATGGCAAATTGTAGTTTTATCAAAATCGGAGAACAAGCGCAGATCACTGTAGCTAAATTTTCAGCCTGAGTCAAACTAGATAATAATGTATGACACATAAGGAAAAAATCAGTTCTGGAATGGGTTTTATGGGGGTTAGAATAAAAGGTGTATTCTTTCAAAGAAAGGAAAAGTGTTCTCCATGGATCTACCAAAATGCAAGATTCTGTTAATTCAAAAAATGCTTGTTGGTTACGACTAACAGAATACATAAGTGATTTGGACCTATCCATTTTTGGATCTAGCACAACATTCCAGTCACCTGCAATCATACAAGGGGTATCTGGCCATTTGCCTAGATGTAAAAGACACATTTGTATAAATCTGTGAGTCATCAGTGTTAGGCCCATAAAATGAGACCAACAGTACTGTATCTCTGTTTGCTCCAAGTAGCCATATATGATTATATATCTGGCATTGGGATCAGAAATTACCTGGTGTGCTTTAAAATCAAGGTTTTTTTTATTAAACAGTATTACTACACCTGCTCTTTTCTTATCAATACCTATAGAAACTATCTGACCCACCCAAAGGCACCTTAAATGTGTCACACCTGCTGGAAACAAATGTGTTTCTTGAATAAACACCACTGACAGATAAAATCTATTTAAATGTGACAAAATCCTTGTTATTTTTATAAGGGATTAGCTCCTTTCACATTCCACGACATTAGAGAATGAAGCATTTTAACTGTATGTATAAACAATAAGATGTATAAAAATATAAAAGTATAAAATAGGAATCTGTACCTCCATAAATCAGACAAATTAAAGCATTAATGTAAGAGTTAATTATATATATTCAAAATATTGAATAAAGATGTACAACCTCTTTGAAACACGAATGTTTTACAAACATTCTAAAGCATATTGAAGTATTACTAAAAATCCTACCGCAAAAAAGTATTTTAATAGTATTAAATAAAAATAACCAGTGGAAGGAATCACCTAATTCAGACAAAATATGAGATCCCCCAAAAAAACAACAAGATTTACCCTACCTATTGTTCTAAATCTTTCCTCCTCCCCCTACTTAATATACCTATAGACCTATTAATGTCTAAGATTAACATAAAACAAAAAAACACAAGTAGAAACTTGCTTCCCCCTTCCCTCCCCACTCTACCTAGTGACTGAATCAGCACCATAAGGTAGGCTGCAGAGAGAGCAGTGCAGGGACCACCCCTATGTAATGAGCCAATTCTACACCCAAATTAAATCCTGCCATTAAATGTGAGTTGCAGTATCTTTAAATGATTGTTCCTTAATTTAAAATATTATAAATCAAGAAAAATACTCAGTTTTAAAATGTGTTGTATGGTGAAGCCTAATGCTTCATCAGCTCAGAATAAACTTTTGGGTATACCTACAATTTGTCAGTTCTAATAAGATAACTAGCTGATTAATTAGAATAAATTAGTGCATAATAATTAGATCCTTAAAAAAAAATCCTAGTTCAAACTTCAAGCTTAATATTTAGATACACTTTAGAATTCTCAGTCTTCTGCATCCAGAAACTGTTACCTGAATACCTGCTCCTGCTGATTTGGCTGTAGTTATATAAAAAAAAGTTATATTTTGATGGAGCCTACAAGGAAACGAAGATAACATATTAAATACAGAGCTGCTAGAACTGCTTAAACAGGAAGTCATCATCCCCCAGATCTCTCGTAAACCCACAAAAGATTCAAAAAGTAAACTTAATTGATCTAATAAAACTAACTGTAAATGCACAACCTATACCTCTAGTAGGCTGCACAGATGTATTAATAAAATACTCTATTATGTTCTGGAATGCTTTCCAATCAGATTATATATAAAATAACAGTAAACCCAAATAAAAGGCATGCTAGGATCCTAAAAACCAAAAAGCAAAAAAAAGTTCAGGCACCACCACCTTTTAATATAAACTGTAGAAGCTGCCTTCTGGTTGGAAGCTGTTAATTTAAATTTCCATATGCTTTCCATCCATACCAAAATAAAAAGAACACTAAGAAACTGAACTGCCTGCGATCTGGCTGTTTATGAAGTTGGCAAACAATTCAAGTTGAGAGAGTAACGTGTAAAATAGAAGTCTTGGGAATTACAGTTGGTACATTTTAAAGCAGTAAAAGAAAATTATTGACATGAAATTAGCATTTTATAAACAAAATACAAAATAAAACTTTTAACAATAAGTCTTTTCTTGCAATTCTAATGTTTCACATAGTCCTCTAATGAAACAGCATTGAACATTTATAAAAGATGAACTTCTCACTTCTATAAATAGTCCAGTCTCTCGAGTATACTTTTTGGATGCAGCGCCTCAAATAACCAAGAGATGAGTACAATAAAATCATGATTAAAATTAAATGAAATTAAATGAAGGGCAACACATGCCTTAAAAAATTCAGCTAACACAATGAACAGTCAGCTCAGCAAAATTAAGTTCCACATACAGTAAGTCTTTTATATTTTGTTTCCCATCCAATAGTATTCTGATAACTAAATCTCTGCAGTTCAAACTTTGCAGTGACTTATCATAATCAAGATGCTTCAATGTTGCCATCTCTGTAAGAGACTGAGTCCATGGTGCAGTACAGACAAACATCTAGGTCCAAAAAAAGGAAAAATTTAATTTCACCATTTCCGAGTACAATTGTGAGCTTTCTTCTCCAGTATCCATGTGCCAGAAAAAACAAGTAATAAACATGTTGAGGACCTGTGGAACCAAATTAAAGTCAACTTGGGGTGGGTCAGTTTACTCAGGAGAATTCTTCCCCGAGACTCCTCGAATGTGCGAGAGAAAATTAGTTGTGTATGTTAATAAAACCAGCAAATACCTCAAAGTACCCACCATAAAGAGAAGGATGTCACACAAGTACTTACTTTATACTAGACATTGTATCTGTTGAGAAAATAATTTGTTTTGACCTTCAAATTGTATCAAATTATTTGTCAGTCAAAGATATCGCTCTGACCCGGATGATACATTGTTACAAGTTACATATACAGTATATATTTCAATAGGATTCTGGAGAGACAAACCCAGTTAACTTCGAGCCCACATATAGAATAGTGGATGGGAGACCATCCACAACAAGGCTGTGTTTCCATCGAGGGTGTTGATGACATCATAGAGACCTCGAGAGCAAAGTCCCTTAATTTTTTTACTATACATTTCACAAGGTTTCATACCTTGTATGTCTGCTGTCAAACTTAGTCCCGATCCTCACCACAGACTATCGCGTTCCTCACCTGATCCCGAAAATCCTGGTCCTCGCTGCTGTTTTCTCTGTTTCTGACCCCAAACTCAAACAGCAGCTGTTTTAAAAAAAACTGACGGACTGAACGTTTTAAATCTCAGAGTCAACTGTGGCAGTTCATGTACTAACATCATTTTGAACTGCTTGCTAAGCGCCGCCGCCACTGTTCTTAGGATTTTTTTGTGAGGACAGCATTTTCCACCAATCAGGTGGTAGCTCAAGGAAAAAAGTTGTTGTACTATCGATGTGACATTGGAACAATAGTACAACTTTTTTGACCTTTGAACAGTCCTACAACAAGCTTTGGAAAACCACTGTTTTCCATACACAATAAGCCCTAACCATATACTATAACAGGATTGCTAAGCAAAATAGTATTGCAATACTTAAACACTTTAAACCTCCTTATTTTCATGGATCAGGACCTCAGATGTTTGCGTTTTGATTAAATCCAGCAACACACTGGGCAACTGCTGTTGTGCTGACTCCATGGACTGAAAGGTAAAATGTGCCGTATGGCAGAGAAAGTACGAGCTTAGCCACGAATTTGATTCTGAATTTAATGTTGCCCTTTCTCATTTTGGCATAGGCTTTTTGTTTTTCTCTCACCATATTGCTCACATCATTAAAGATATAAACTCTGTGATGCTGTCAATAAAGTGAAACTTGTGCTCTTGCAGCTTGTTGGATTTTTATTTTATCCTGAAAGTTAAAAAAAATCTGCAGATTATTGCCCTAGGTTTATCTTCTGGCTTTGGTCTAGGTCTGAGAGCCCTGTGTGCCCTCTCAAAGTAAGTTTACCTGATTCTGGGGGTCCGGCCACTTGAGAGAAAAAAGTATTCAGAAACGTTATGATATCAGGATGCTCAGCGCCTTCTGGCATACCAACGATAAAAATGTTGTTTCTTCGAGATCTATTTTCCAGATCATCGATTTTCTCCTCCATCATTTACATTTTTCTTCTGTGTAGTGACTTCATCTTCTTCATGAACAAAATCCTCAATCAAACTTATTCATACATCACAGTCTGAAACTCTCTGCATCAAATAATCAATATTTATTTTTATTGATTTAACACCAGTTACCAACTCAGAGAGCATTGTTTTGATTGAATTAAATTCAGCTATATAAGTTTAATGTCCTTTCGATGTTTCCTTAGATGGACTGCTACCAGAGATGCCTGCAGGGCATAAGTCAGAGACCAGATTCTCATGGCTTCCGTGCACAAGGCAGCAGACCGAGTGCCTCCCTGCTTGTTGATGTACCACATAGTGGTGGTGTTGTCTGTTCTGACCTGAACCACCTTGTTCTTTACTGAGTCCAAGAAAGCTTGGAGAGCCAAGAATACTGCCCTGAGTTCCACAAGATTGATATGAAGTAGAGACTCCTGAGGGGACCACACCCCTTGTGCTGGGAGGGCTCCTAAGTGAGCTCCCCAACCCAGGAGAGAAGCATCTATCATTAACACCACTGAATGAGTCTGACTGTTGAATGGGACTCCTTGCCTGAGATTGTCCTGATCCAACCACCATTGGAGAGCTTGGATCAGAGTCTGAGTCACTGGAATCAATTTGGTTAGAGGATCTTTTTTCTGAGACCAAAAGGACCTCAGATGGAACTGAATGTCCCTCATCTGAAATCTGGCTCCCTGTACCACCACAGTGGAAGCTGCCATGTGGCCCAGGAGCTGAAGAAAATGTTTTGCTGGTCGAGATACCAGAAGGCTGAAAGAAAAAGCAAGGTCTCTAAGGGCCTTTGCCCTTGCCAGAGGAAGAAAAGCCTTTGCTTGGACAGTATCCAACTCTATCCCTATGAAGGTCAGGTGTTCTACTGGTTCGAGAACTGACTTTGGTAGATTGAGGAGGAATCCCAGGGAAGTGAGCAACTGTAGTGTCACTTGCAGGTCTGACTTGACTTGGTCTGGAGACTGTCCCACAATGAGCCAGTCATCCAGGTATGGAGAAATGGAGATGTTTTGTGTCTTGAGAAAGGCCACTACTACTGCTAGGCATTTTGTGAACACCCTTGGAGCTGATGTTAGTCCGAAGGGCATTGCTCTGAACTGATAATCGCCTGAAGGCAATTCGAACCTGAGGTACTTTCTGTGGGAGCACCTGATGGGTATGTGAAAGAAGGCATCCTTGAGGTCCAGGGAGGCTAAACAATCCCCTGGCCTCAGAGAGGGAAGAATTACTCCCAGAGTCACAATTTTGAATCTTGGCTTGACAAGGTACTTGTTTAAGTATCTTAGGTCTAGGATGGGCCGCCACTCCCCTGTCTTTTTTGAGGTAAGGAAGTACCTGGAGTACAGACCCTTGCCCCTGTGTGGAGTAGGAACTCTCTCTATGGTTCTGAGAGTCAGCAGAGAGGAAACCTCTGCCTCTAGGACAATGGTTTCAGAGATGTTTGCAGGTAGAAAAGACCGACCCTCAGTTTTGGAAATTTTTTTAATCTTAGGGCTAGTACCTGGCTTACTACCTCCAGGACCCACTTGTCTGAGGTAACAGACTTCCAGGTCTGGAAGTAGTAAGCCAGCCTGCCTTGAATAGGGGAGTTGACCTGGGCTGGCACATCAGGGTGTCTGCTTGGCAGGAGCCTTAGACTGGGAGGACAATGCAGCTCTGCTCATTCCCCTTCTGCCTCTCCCTCTGAAGAACCCCCACTGAGGAAAAAGAGAGGAGACCTGTGCCTGGTAGAAAGGCTGTGAAAAGGCCTGCCTCTGCCCCTAGCCTGCTGCTTCTGAGGAGTTGCCTGCCTTTCCTTGGCCTGTGCACTCCTGTAGGTGGTCCTGTATTCATCCATCTTATTCATGTAATTCTCTGTCTGCTCCCAAAACAGAGAATTACCCACCACAGGGAAATCCATGGCCTTAGCCTGAGTGTCCTGTGAGAGGCTAGTACATCTGGGCCAAGCAAATCTCCAAAGAGACACAGATGCAGCCACGACTCATGATGACATATCATTTGAGTCCACAGCAGCATGAAATTGAATCTTAGATGCCTCAATCCCATCAGCAGCCACCTCCTCCAGCTCTTTGGCTAGCTGGGGAGAAGCCTGTTTAGCCAGTTCCAGAACAGTATCCCATCTGGACTTCTGGTATCTGGCTGTGTAGGCCATATAATTTGCCTGCCTGAGCCCAAAGGAGGATGCCAAATACTGTTTCAAACACCATGAAGTCTTGCTATATTATAACAATAGCAGTCAGCCACTGCAGCTGAACTGCCCCGGAAAGGAAGGAGTTAACTCCAGAAGATCTGGAGTTCTACAGCGCGAGGGCGCTGTGCCCAAAGCTCTATCTGGCAGTTTCAAATGAAACTGTCAGATTCTTTACTCCGCTTCACTGAACAGTCGCTCCGGAGATCAGCTCCCTTCAGCTCGGTTCATTCTCGGTTCAAGCGTTATTTTCGTTCATTTGAACCGCAAAAGTTATTATTTTTACCGCATTTCGGTTTTAAAGCTCTATCTGGTAACCGTAAGTATAAAAATTTAAGTCTGTGTGGAAAATTAATTATCGGTTCGGTTTTGAACCCGATCGGTTAATTTTCTGTATTTTAAAAGTGTACAGTGGGTTTTAGAGTGCAGTTCGGTTCTTATCAGTTCCTAAAAAAGCCGAATTATAGCGTTTTTTTCAAATACCGTGACACGGTTAGGAAGCGATAAGGGTGTCTTGCCTGGCACTGCCATCAAAGGGCAAGTTTTGTTAGGCTGGCATTATGTCTGAGAAACCCAAAGAAAAACCGGGTTCATGGGTTACAACACTGTGATGTCTGTGGACGCCAAGGCTGACCCACACACCACTTGTGTTTATTGTCTGGGGGCTGACCACCTCCTGTCAGACTGCCAGGTGTGTAAAAATTTCCCTGCAGCCACCCTGGAGAAGAGATTGGGCCGGCTCAGGGAACGAGAGGCCAAAAAGTCCGCTGACCTGGATGGCCAGCCCGGTCCAGTACCCACTGGACCAGAGGGAGTGCCCTCTGACCAGGGCGAGACTTCCTCGGGCCAAAGGAAGGCTGGTTCAGAGGAACCAGTCCCAAGTAAAAAGATAAGGAAATCAGTAGGTCTGGAGTCCAAAATTGTGTCTCCAACTGCTGCAGAGATAGCTAAAGCCATTCAGATTGTCCAGTCCCTGTCTCAGGGATCTGTAGAACCACCAACAGCTGGTAAAAGGTTGGTTCATTCAGTCCCAGTGGTTCAGGATTTTGAAGTTGAGGATTTTTATGAACCACAGGAGGGGGAGGAGGAATTTGATCATTATATATGTGTGGCTGGGGGGGGTCTGGACGTGCCCACTGAACCGGACATTTCTCCAGACAGACCTTTAGAATCTCCTCCTATTCTGTCTGAGTCCCCTTCTTTCTTTATTTTTTTTACAAAAAGGTTGCAGAAACCCTCCAGCTTCCTTTAGAGGAGGCTGTGGATGAGCAAGAGGAGCCTGATTATGTGGAAATGATGGATATTCCAGAGTCTAGGAGGTTGTCTATTCCTTTGCATAAGTCATTTAGGAAGCAAACAACAAAGATTTTAAAAATCCTCATTCTGTCCCTCCTGTAGATAAAAAATGGACAGAAGGTATACTTTGTCAGGCTCGGATACAGACTTCCTTACTGAGCAGTGTAGTCATGTAGGTGTGGTACAAGCTGCAGCCTGTGACAAGGCTAATATTCCTCTGGCCTCACATCCTCCTGATAA
Source organism: Neoceratodus forsteri (assembly GCA_016271365.2). Lineage (NCBI taxonomy): Eukaryota > Metazoa > Chordata > Ceratodontiformes > Ceratodontidae > Neoceratodus > Neoceratodus forsteri. The sequence goes on from CM057452.1 coordinate 1,199,485,716, forward strand.
GGATTCCAGGAAGATTGATGCCATGGCAAGAAACAGTATATGGCAGCTACTTTGGGACTCAGGCAGGCAAATTATATGACAGCAGCTAGATATCAGAAATCTAGGTGGGACACAGTATTGCAGATTAGCCAAGCAGGCCCATGGCCAGCTGGCTAGTGAGTTGGAACAGGTGGCTGCTGATGGCATTGAAGCCTCTAAAGTTCAATTTCATACTGCTGTTGATGTTAATGATGTTTCTTCTAGGGTCATGGCCACTTCTGTAGCTTCCCATAGGTTGGCATGGCTCAGATGCACTAATCTGTCCCAAGATACCCAGTCAAAGGCTATGGATTTTTCTGTAGTGGGAAATTCTCTTTTTGGGGTGCAAACAGAAAACTATATGAAAAAGATGGATGAATACAGAACTACCTACAAAAGTGCCCAGGCTAAGGAGAAGCATGCCATGCCACAAAGGCATGCTCCCAGAGGCAGGGGCAGGCCCTTTTCCAGGCCTTTTTACCAATTTCAAGCCTCCTCTGCTGTCTCGCAGAGGGGTTTCTTCAGAGGCAGGGGTAGACGAGGCTCAAGTAGACCGTCCCCCTTCCCTCAGCCTAAGGCTGCTGCTAAGCAGGCACCCTGATGGGGTGCCCAGGGCCGATTCTCCTGTACCAGTGGGGGGCAGGTTGGCCTATTTCAGCCGGAACTGGCTGTCCCTAACTACGGACAGATGGGTTCTGGAGGTAATAGGCCAGGGTCTGGTTCTCAGCTTCAAACACTTTCCAAACATGAGAACCAGGCATTTTCCACCTGCAAATCCTTCAGAAGCCCTTGCTTTGGAAGCAGAGGTTTCTGCTCTGCTGGACTGCAAAGCAGTGGAAAGGGTTCCTCCTTGCCATCAGGGCAAGGGGCTTTATTCAAGATACTTTCTTACCCCAAAAGACAGGAGAATGGCGGCCCATTCTAGATTTAAGATACTTGAACAAGCATCTGTTGAAACCAAAGTTCAAAATGTTGACTCTGGCAATGATATTGCCTTCCCTAAGGCCAGGGACTGGCATAGCTTCCTGACCTCAAGGATGCCTATTTTCATGTTCTGATCAGGCCTTCTCACCGAAAGTACCTCAGGTTCGAACTGTCCTCAGGCCACTACCAGTTCAGGGCAATGCCCTTGACCTTACCTCTGCGCCAAGGGTATTCACAAAATGTCTCGCTGTAGTAGTGGCTCACTTAAGAAGGCAAGGGGTTGTTGTGTTTCCCTACCTGGACGACTGGCTCATTGTGGGTCAGTCTCCAGGTCAGGTGAACTCACTTGCAAGTCACCCAGCAGCTTCTCACTTCCTGGGATTCCTGCTAAACTTACCAAAGTCAGTTCTGGAACCAGTTCAGGTCTAACTTTCATAGGCGCAGGGAATTGAAACAAAGGTTAGCCAGGGCTTTTCTTCCCTCGGAAAGGGGTGACAGACTCATCGCCCCTGGCATCCTCCTCCTTTACCCTGCGGGTCTCTTGACCAGCAAGGCATTTTCTGCAACTCCTCGGCACATGGCTGCTTCCACAGCTGTCGTGCAGGGAGCAAGATTCCAGATGAGGGACATTCAGTTCCATTTGAGGCCTATTGGTCTCAAAGGAAGGACCCTTACCAAGCTGGTCCCAGTTACTCAAACTCTGATCCTAGCCCTCCACTGGTGGCAGGTCCAGAGCAATTTAAGACAGGGGTTCCTTCATTCCATTTCTCACTCCCTCACCCTCACCACGGATGCCTCCCTGTTAGGGTGGGGCTCACCTAGGCGACCTTGCCACTCAGGGGTATGGTCTCTCAGGAGTCTCTGCTCCACATCAATCTTTTGGAACTCAGAGCTGTCTTTTAGCTCTTCGGTGTTTTCAGATTCTGTCCAGAACAAAGTGGTTCAAGTCAGGACAGACAATACCACCACAATGTGGTACATCAGCAAGCAAGGGCACTCGGTCTTCAGCCTTGTGCACCAGGCAATGAAGTTGTGGTCTCTGGCCTCCCTGAACACCTCCCTGATAGCGGTTCATCTCCCAGGGAAGGACAATGTCCTGGCGGACGCCCTCAGCAGAATTTCTCAGGGCCATCACGAATGGGCTCTGAATCCACAAGTGCTGGGGTCTGTCTTTGCCAGATGGGGCACTCCTCAGATAGATCTTTCGCAGCCCCAGACAACCACCAACTTCCTCTTTTCTGTTGCAGGCCTCCAGTTCTGGGCTCAGTCCCTCTGAGCTTTTCTGTTGGACTGGAAAGGGAAGTTCCTGTATGCCTTTCCCTTTCCTCTCCTTTCAGGGTACTAGTAAAATCAGATCTCAACCTTGCAGAGTGATTCTGATTGCCCCAGATTGGGCCAGACAGCCCTGGTACCCTCTGCTCCTGTCCTGGCAGTCCACCCTGCCCTGAGCCTGCCCAGAGTCCACGACTTACTGGCCTGTGCACAGGGAGAGTGTGGTATCCGGACCTCAAATCCCTCCACCTCAAGGCTTGGCTCTTGAGGAGCTAGAATTTGCTGACTTACACCTTTCTCAAGGTGTCATGGATATTTTAAAGGCTTCAAGGAAGCCTTCCACTAGGGCCACTTATAATTCTAAGTGGGGCCACTTATAATTCTAAGTGGAAGAGGTTTTCCATCTGGTGCTCTGAGAGGCAGATTATCCCAGAATCTGCTGATCTTCCCATTCTACTGGACTATTTGGTCCATCTGAATTCCCTAGGCCTTAGACCAGCTACCCTCAAGGTTCATCTGGCAGCTGTCTCTGCTTTTGTGTCAGCAGGGAAGCCTGCCTCCCTTTCTTCTCACCCGGTGTTCTCCAAGTTTTTTAAAGGGTTACTTCATTCTAACCTCCTTTTAGGGAACCAGCTCCGCCTGGGACCTGAATATTTGCATTGCTCAGTTAATGCGCCCCTTTGAGCCTCTGTCTTCTGCAGGCTCAAGTATTTAACTTGGAAAACCGTTTTCCTGGTAGCTATCACCTCTGCCAGACGCATAGTGAGCTACAGGCCCTGTCAGTGGAAGAGGATTTTATCTCTTTCCACAGAGATAAGGTAGTCCTTAGGACTAATAGAAAGTTTTGCCAAGGTGGTTTCTGATTTCCACCTGAATCAATCTATCTCTCTCCCAGTATTTTCACTGAGCATTCTTCCTCAGGTGAGAGGAGACTGCACAGCTTGGATGTCAAAAAGAACTCTAAGCTACTATTTAGAGCACCAGAGGTCATAGGTTCAATCCTCAACTCTTTCTTACCTATGGCGAGGTTGGCAAAGGGAAACCTGCCACTAAGAGAGAATTGCAAGGTGGATTGTTTCTTGTATCCAATTCTGTTATCAGAAACTGGGTAGAGTACCCCCTCAGGATTGAGGGGCCCACTCCACCGGGGTACAGCTGCGTCTCAGCGGCTGCTAGAGACATCCCCATTCTGGAGATTTGTCAAGCTGCTACCTGAAGACAGTTCACACCTTTACAAGCATTATTCCCTGGATGTCCAGTCCAGGAGAGATGCTCGGTTTGGCACAGCTGTGCTTCACAGCCTATTTCCTAAGTAGGTTCTGACCCTCCTCCATGGAGGTACTGCTGTGTAATCTGCTATTGTTATAATATAGCAAGACTTCATGGTGTTTGAAGAAAAAATTACTCACCTTAGTAATTGCTTTTCTTCTCATGAGTCTTGCATATTCTAACTCCTCCTCCTGCCCCTCTCAGAACTTCTACTTGGGTAGGGTGGCGAATTGGTGCAAGCACTGTGTCATGCCATTGTAGTTTTCCCTTACCCTTTTCCTTTGGGTTGGGATCTAGATTGTTTCATTTAGGTTATTTATATTGCCCTTCCTGGACTTGAGTCTTTGGGGGAAGGGGGTTCATATAACTTGTCAAGGGTGGTAAACGAACCATAATACCATCAATTTTTGTTATTATGGCTCCAGTGTTTCTTTGTTCTTTATATTGTTGTTATTACTACTAGTAGGTAGCCATGGGCTAGTGTAGTTTTCCACACAGACTTTCCGTTCTTTGATGTTAGCTTCGTAAAGATCTGACAGTTTCATTTGAAACTGCCAGATAGAGCTTTGGGCACAGCGCCCTCGCGCTGTAGAACTCCAGATCTTCTGGAGTTAACTCCTTCCTCTCCGGGGCAGTTCAGCTGCAGTGGGCTGACTGCTATTGTTATAATATAGCAAGACTCCATGAGAAGAAAAGCAATTACTAAGGTGAGTAATTTTTTCTTTTTGGCCATAGCATCCACCTTCCTAGAGTCTTTATTTGGCAGGGGTGAAGCCAAAGGTATATTATCCTTGTCACAGGCTGTAGCCTGCACAACCCCAACATGGCTGCATTGTTGGAACAATGACTCTGTACCTGAGCCTGACAGAATATACCTCCTGTCCATTCTCTGATCCAAAGGAGGTAAAGAATTTGGTGTTTGAAGAATTTTTGTGTCTGATTCCCAAGAAATTTATGGAGGGAAATAGACAGCCTTTTGGACTCTGGGATGTCCATCATTTCTACAAAATCAGGCTCCTCTTGTTCCTCAACAGCTTCAACCAGAGGGAGCTGGAGGGTCTCTGCCACTTTCTGTAAAACAAATAGTGGGATAGGGACTCAGAAAACCTGGGAGGGGAAAGATTAGAAGGCCTGTCTGGGGAGATGTCCCGTTCAATGGGCTCATCCAGACCTTCCACGCCATCATCGTCATACCCTTCCTCCCCTTCCAAATCCGGTTCATAATACTCATCTGGACAATATTCCAGAACTGGGGGAACCAACCGAACCGAGCACCTACTGATAGGCGCCGGATCGGATGGAACTGGACAGAGCAATTCTACAATGCTTATCGCCCTGGCTATCTCTTCGGCGGTTGGATGTTGCGGTTCTGGATCTGAACCGGCCAATTTCCTCTTTTTCTTTGATGGAACCGACCCCTCAGCATCGGCTCTCCTTTTGCCCGAGGGAGTATCGCCCAGGTCAGTGGGCACTCCTTCAGGTTCAGTCAGAACTGAACCGGGCTGGCCATCCAGATTAGCAGACTTCTCGGCCTCCTTTTCCCTAAGCCTACCCAATCTCCTAACCAGGGCAGCCTTCAGAAAATTCTTGCAGATTTGGCAGTCTAAATCAAGGTGGTCAAACCTCAGACAATAAACACAGGTGGTGTGAGGGTCTACCTTAGCAAAGGCATCCCCACATTCACTACAGTGTTGAAACCCAGTGGGCCCATTTTTTTTCTTGGGTTTCTCAGACATGGCCAGGCTAACAACTTACCCTTTATAGCTTAAAAGCCAGTAAGACCCCCCTATCAGTTACCAACCATGTTATGGGTCATGGAACAAAAGTTTAAAATTCCACTTTTTTTTAAGCCGATAGGGACCGGTACCTCACACTAAAACACAGAAAACATAAATAACCTTAGACAATCGGTTCCTAACTGGACTGATCGACAGGTTTTACAATTTCCACACAGAAATAAACAATTAAACTAAAGTCCACTACCTACTACACTTACTGTACCACAGACGGGGATTTGAAGTAGAAATTAAAAGAAAAAAATGGTATTTAAACCGACGTATTTACTACAAATCAAAACAACAAGCGAAGGAGCAATCTCCGGAGCGACTGTTCAGTTAGACAGAGTAAAGAATCTGACGGTAACACTTTGAAGTGCTGCAGACGGGTTTGAACCGAGCTCAAGCTCTAAGTTCTATGCTCACGCATAGAGTTAACTCTTTCATCTCCAGGGCAGTTCAAGTGCTGGGGCTAACTACATATGTCAGAATACAGCAAGACTTCATGTTGTTTGAAATAAGATTTTTATGGTAAAAAAAAAAAAAAGAACAGTATCATCGGCGAAAAGTCAAAGGGTTTGAAGGGCAAAGGGAGGCTGGGCAGTGGTTTTCACCATTAGTGTGTCCTGGCAGAGAAACTTGTGTTCCCGGGGCTGCTCTTCAGATCAGGACACTAACACATTGTCAGTGTCAAGACAGGGCAGACCGTGTTCCCCTCCAGTTACTGTTTTAGAAGGCATCAGTTAGACTGGGGCAGAGTGGCAGGTAAATTTATAAGTTGCCAGCCAGTTTGGGACCAAGCCTTTGTTGTTTTAAAAAAGGAAAAAGATGGACTTTCAGTGATGTCATTGGAATGGTGGCAGTGCTTTAACAAAGATCCAACCCGATTCCTATAAACTAACAATGATTCAGGCTAATAGACACAGTATTTAGCAAAAACTGTATACATCGTGATGCAGGAATGGCAGGGAAGCAGACCAAGCCAAAACGGGCACCTCAGTCGAGAAATTACATGTGCTAATGGAAGATGCAAGGGATGAGGCTCTCAGGGCCCGGGGAAGATCTCCGTGCAGCAGCTCACCATCACCAATACTCTTGATCAACTTGGAAGGGAGAGAGGAAGACCCAACAACGGGTTCAGTCAGTCAAGCAGTCCAAAAGGTAATGCTCACCCTGAATAAACTAGAATCAGCATTTGCTGATCTACACATGGAGGTGAGGGAGCTCGATAACAAAGTACTTGCCGCAGATAACAAAGTGGAGGTGCTACAAAGGATGGTAGAAACCCACAACCATTTGCTACTATATTGTCTCTAGAAAGAGTGGGAAGCATAGGACTGCATGGAAGACATAGAAAACTTCAGCAGGTGGAATAACTTTAGGATACATGGAGTGAGATGAGCTGAAGAAAAATTCAACACCAGTAGTCAGTACAGCTCCTTCAGTAATGCAGCACCAAAATTACTACCCCGATCAGTAATAATCTCTTTAGGTATGCAAACCCTGCTAAAAACTTTAGAAAGCCCTGCTGCCACTTTTGGGGCTGTGAGAGTACACATAGGAACTGCCTCTGGGTATCAAGTAGCATAGTCACATATTACCAGAATTAATCGATTACCCTTTTTACTTTTGTCTAAGGGGTCAACCACATTCATTGCAATTCTCTCAAAAGGCACATCTATCAAGGGTAGGGGCACCAGGGACACCTTGTCTTTTTTAGTCACTGGGGCTACTTTCTGACACTCAGCACAGGAACTGTAATAGATAGTAGCAGCTTCATGAATTCCAGGCCAGCAAAATCTGTACACCAATCTGGCAAGGGTGTGATCCCTCCCTGAGTGACCAGCCATAGGACTGTCATGTGCTATCTGTAACAACTCAGATCTATACTTTTGTGGTACAACCAATTGTTCTAGCTGTTCCTGTGTCTGAGGTTTAACCCAAACTCTGTATATGAGCATATGAAGAAGCCAGCAGAAGAAGGCCATTTCGTCTATCAAGTCTGCTCATACTGCAGGGTTCACAGCTTGAGCTAATGTCCCTGCCCTCCCTCCCCACTCCTCCCATCCTCTCTACCCATGAGCCTTACCTTCCCCCTATGCCTATCCCAGCCTCTCTTAAAACTGCCCACGGTCTTCAATGAGATGACCTGTTCCAGCAGCGTATTTCAAGTGTCCAGCACCCTCTCTCCACCACCCTCTCTGTGAAGTGCTTCCTGACCTCCCTCCTAAATCTCCCACCCTCCAGCTTAAGACTGTGCCCCCTTGTATTATGGTTGCCACTCAACTTAAAGAGACTCTCCTTATCAACCTTATTTGTTCCTTTCAAGTACTTGAAGGTCCCAATCATGTCCCCCTCTCTCTCCTGTCTTCCAGGAGTACAAGTTCAGTGCCCTCAATCTCTTCTCTTATGCCTTACCCTACTGACCTGCTATCATCTTCGTAGCCCTCCTCTGGACTTTCTCCAGCAAGTTAATGTCCTTTTTAGATGCGGCCTTACCAGTGACATGTATAAGGGCAATATAACCTCCTCTGTCCTACTACTGATCCCCCTAGATATGCATCCCAGCGTCTTGTTTGCCTTTGCTGCTGCTTTCTTGCACTGCATAGAGTGCTTCAGGTCACTAGTGATCATCAATCCCAGGTCCTTCTCCTTTTCCGATGCAGATACTCGGACTCCACCCAGGTAGTACTCTGTCCTGGGATTCTTAGCTCCAATATGCATAACTTTGCATAGCTGCCGGATCCTGGACCACTTCCCGAACTTTTCTAGATCTTTCTGTAGGTCCTGTATCCCTTCAGCTGTGTCCACTCTTCTACAGAGCTTGGTGTCATCCACAAATAGGCACATTCTGCCCTTAATGCCATCTTCATTAACACCGATGAAGACATTGAACAACACTGGTCCCAGCACCGAGCCCTGCGGGACCCCACTGGTTACCTCTCTAGTGCCAGATAACTCTCTCCCCACAACCACTTTCTGGGTTCTGTCCCTCAGCCAGTTTTCCACCCATCTGGCCATCTTTTCGCCAACCCCGAGATCCACCAACTTCCTGATCAACCTTTTGTGGGGCACAGAGTCAAATGCCTTGCTGAAATCAAGACAGAGGATGTCTACCACATGGCTCCTATTATCTTAGTGACACTGTCAAAGAAGCCAATCATATTTGTTTGACACGATCTCCCTCCCCCATGAACCCATGCTGCCTCGCATCCTGAAGACCATGATCCTCTAGATATTCCACCAACCTTTCCTTTAGTATAGTCTCCATGAGCTTGCCCACAATGGAGGTCAGAATGACTGGTTTGTAATCCCCTGGGTCGTCCTTGGGACCGCTTTTGTGGTGGGGCACTACATGTGCTATTCTCCAGTCCTGCGGCACTACTCCTGATGCTAGTGAACTCTTAAATAGGTCTGCCAGTGGCCCTGCCAGCTCCTCAGCCAGTTCCTTTAGTACCCTTGGATGTACTCTGTCCAGGCCTTGTGATTTGTCCACCTTCAATGCCAGCAGCCCCTCCCTCACTATATCCTGCTCTATCACTACATCTGTGTTCCCCTCTCCCCGCTTCTCTTTTCCCTCCTGAAGGCACTGGTCCATCCTTCTCCCTGATGAAGACAGAACAGAAGTATTCATTTAGTATCTCTGCTTTTCCATTATCCTCCACCCCTTTCTTAAGACTAACAATCCTTTCCTTCTTGTCCCTTTTCTCACTTATATATCAAAAGAAAGCCTTCTCCCCTTCTTAATTCCTTCAGCTATCTGCAGCTCCTTCTGTGCCTTTGCTCTCCGGACTTCGTTACTTGACTCACTAGCCAACCTTGGGTAATTTTCCCTATTCACCTCTCTCTTGGTCTTCCTGAATTTTCTATAAGCCAACCTCTTTTTCCTTACTGCCTGGGCAGCCCCAGAACTGAACCAGCTGGGCGCTTTGGCCCTTGTGTTCTTCCCCCTGAGCCTAATGCACTCATCTGTGGCAACCAGTATTCCTGCCTGAATGATGGACCACTTTTGGTTCACCCCCATATCTGCTCTGAAGCCCGCTAGATAGCTCCTTAGCACTTCACCCATTTTCCTGAAGTCCACCCTCCTGAAATCCAAGATTTTGGTCTTAGTTGGGATGCTTTCCCTGCCCCTATCCAGCTGAAACCACACTGTGAAATGGTCACTTCCACCCAGTGGCTCCCAGACCATTATTTCCTGTACATGCTCCCCATTTGTAAGCACCAGATCAAGAATTGCCTCAGCTCTTGTTGGTTCAGTAGCGCCCTGAGTCAGGAACCCACTCTGCAGTCCGTCCAGGATCATCTGCCTCCTAGCACATGTTGTGGATGGTATACTCCAGTCCACCTTGGCAGGTTGAAGTCCCCTACAATTACCACCTCTCCTTTCCCTGCAGCTTCCAATATTTGTGAGTTCAGTTCCCTGTCCCTCTCCTCATCCTGAGTGGTCTGTAAACCACTCCCAACCACACCTTTCTCCCTCTGTTAGACCTTAACTGAACCCATACTGCCTCCACCTCCCCTTCCTCCGACTCCTCCCTCGTGCAAGTTATTCCATCCCTGATATAAACTGCCACCCCTCCCCTCTTCCCAACTACCCTGTCCCTCCTGTACAGTTTGTATCCAGGGATCGCAAGGTCCCAGTCATGCTGTGATGTTGCCCAAGTCTCAGTTACTTCAGCTATGTCCAACCTCCTGTCTGCTAATAGTGACTGCAGGTCATCCATCTTGATTCCAAGACTCTGTGCATTCAGAGACATTACCTTCCACCTAGAATCTGACCTTCCTGCTCTTCCCTCTATTCTTCTATTCATATTTATCCCATGTGCACCCCTCCACGTACTCTTGTTATGTGTTCCCCACTCCCTCGTCCCTTTGCTGTGTTCTTGCCCCTTCCATCTCCTCCCTCCAGACCTGTTCCATCACTGTGGAGGGGAAGTTCACTGACCTCCTCCTCCTCTCAGAGTCTGTGGGCCTGCATGCCTGCTGTCCCCCCAGTTGTTTAAATTAAGTACAGTGGTTATATATCCCCCCAGTTTGTCCCTGAGCACTCTCAAACCCTCCCTACTGATGTGTAGCCTGTCTGGTGAAAAGAGTGCTTTGTTTGACCAGGTCAACCCCCAGTCCCCAATACAGATGAACATCTCCTCCCTGCACCATTTCCTCAGTCAGTCATTAAAATTCTCTATTCTTCTTTTCCTGGCTGCGTTGGCTCTTGGTACTGGTATCACTTCTAAGAAGGCTAGAAAACTTCCTTCCTCTCTATAGATCTTCCCCAACTCCCTAAGCCTACTTTGTACTACCTCAACCTCCTCCCCAGCTAGGTCGTTTGTTCCCAAATATATAACTAAATAAGGTTTTCTTCCAACCTCCCTTACTATTTCCCTTATTTTGGTGCCCACCTTCCCTGCTGTCATCCCTGGCATACAAACCACCCTCCTGCTTGCATTTGGGTCCCCTTTCTTTCCCCAGTGAATACACCTAATTATGGAGTCCACTATGATTGCAACCCTTCCATCCCTGCATCCGTGCTCCCCGTCCTTCCTTGCTCACCTTTGGTACTAGCTGCTTCCCCACCTAACTGCTCCCTCAGCACCCTGATGAACTTATCTCCACATCCAGAATTTATCCCCTTAACTGTTTTTCCATCTCCCATTCTGCCCCTCCTGACTATCTGTATCTGCTTTCAGTTTTCCTTTCCCTCGTCCATTCCTTTTCTCTCCCTTCCTCCATCCTCCACTCTGTTTTGCCTGCCTCTTCTTCCCTGCTCACCTTGATTAATTCCCTCCCCCTTCCCCTGTACTCCTACTCTCAACCATGGCTCAACCTGACCTTCTACCGCACATCCTGCTGCCCCCTCCCTCCTTCTAGACAGTGGTGCAAATCTATTCAATAAAGGCACCCGTTCAGAATTTCCCACCCCTGATGCTACTCTCACATTCCCACTCCTTCCCCTTACCACTTGCCATTCTTCCACCCTGGGCTCCCTATTCCTTTGAGGAGAGATACTCCTGTATACTGAGTGCACCTCCCCACTTCCATCCCCTGCCTGATGCCATCACTCCCCTGGGCATCATCCCTCTGCCTTTCTCTCCACTGCTGTGCTCCTCTGACTTACCACTCCATCCTCCCCAGCTCTCATCTGAGCAGCCTTATTTCTGCCTTTAGCTGCTCCAGGCTCTTACATGCAGAACATCCCCCTTTACTCCACATCACCCCCAGAAAGACTGCTGCTCCACAGCTATTGCAGTTTACCACTCTCTCACTTCCCATACATGTACCTAATCCCCCACATCCTCCCAGCTCAGCTTTTCCTAGCCTCCAGTTATGCATAACTATAAAATACAAAAATATATAAATATATAAACACAGGCTGAAGAAATCTAAAACAGTTCTTTCTGTGACTCTCAGAACAGTTTAATGTAAATAAACAGGCTGAAGAAATCCAATATTTGTTAGTATGTGCATGTGTTTACCCGCTACGCAGTGTGCTGGGCTGATAAAGATATGACAGGTGTATGTCCACTGCCCTGTCTGCTTCCTGAATCTATAAATCCCTTCACAGTCTTATCTCCCATCTTGGCATTTGTTAAGTACTTGCCCCAATTTGCTAAGGACAAATCTGCTCCAGTGTCACTCTTCTTACTACAGCAATTTCTTGCAATATGACGTGGCTTATTACAGTTATGGCAAATAAAGTCTTCTGGCGCAGATTTGCTACCCTCACCAGAGTTCTTATCGGACTTGAAGCTTAAATGGGAAAAAGAGTGTCTTACCGGTGCTTGGCTGTTACCTCGCTGCTGTGGTGTCGGTCTGGCCATTTGGTAATCTTTAGCTAAAGGAACAGCCATTTCTTCACTTTCTCGTCTTTGTTCTTTAACCCAAAGCTGTACATCTGTGGGTAGGATGGTGATGAACTGCTTCATACAAATGTGTCGATGATCTGTGGGAGTGTTCTGACCTCTGGTTGGAGCCATATAATAAGGAGTTCTGAGTCGGGTGAAGGCTTCTCAAGGGTTGTCGACTGAGTTGTACTTCAGGGACCGGAATCTTTGCCTGTAGGTCTCTCCTGAGATGTCATACCTTTTCAGGATTTCGCTTTTCACCAGGTCATAGTTTTCTGACTGTGCAGTGTCCATACTACTGTAAGGCAGTTGGGGTTTACCTGTCAGGTATGGTATCAGTCTGACTGACCACTGCTGCTTTGGCCACTGGCTAGCTGTAGCAACCCTTTCAAAAGTTGTCAGATCCAGAAGCAAATGGTTTGATACCTTTTATTGGACTAACATAGTTGTTACAAGAAGAACAATGTGCTTAAGCTTTCGGACTAACAAAGTCCTTAAAAGTTGTCAGGCATTTATTTATTTCAGATTGGGATTAATACCTTTGAGTCAGGGACTCATTTACAAATGATCCAGGTTATACAGATACATAAGACAATCAAACAACACATAGGTTACATATGGTTACACAGATTCAATAGTAAGTTACATTACAAGTTACAGAAGGGTCCACAAGAGTACACTGGTTATAAAGGAACTTAGTAAACCTGGTAGCCCAGGACACAACATGGCAAAATTTGAGTTCAGTGTGAAATAGAGAGAGCTATTTATATTTCAGATGCAGATTGTAGCGTAAAGCTATGCCAGGGTAAGTGCAGAGTACAGCAAGAGAACTAGAATCCAAAACTTGCTTGAATTAGTGAAGCAGCCAGAGAAGACTTTGTCAGCGCACTGGCATAGGGGAAGGAGTGTGGCTGGGAGGAGAATCATGGTAGCAGTGAACAGAGGGGATGAGGAGTAGGCAGAAGAGGAGGGGAATACCAGGGGTGAACCAGGGAGTAGGGAGGGGAGGCAAGGGGAACTGATAGAAGAAGGGGGGTTGCATGGGAGATCAAGGGGATGGGAGAGAGATGCAAGATGGGGGCAACAATGACTGGGGGAGTGGGGATCATTTTAACAATTTACACTAGTGTCTGAAGGGGTGGTATGAAAGGAGCCCAGGGATCTCTGCTTTGGCAAGGGCTTAATATTGTTAGGGTTTATGGAAACATTTACAGACGTTCTCCTGGGCTAAGTGGGTTCAGAGGCCCGAATTGAATTGGCTGACCTTACTGCACTTGATCAGGTCCTTGAGGAGTTCATTGAGCCACTTGGGACCACTGAAGGAGAGGGATCTCTGGGCTTGTGCTCTTCATTTGAACAGCACCACAAGCCCCCCTTTAACCACATTCCGGGTCCTAATAGTAGGTTGGGTGGTTTGGAATAGACAGGAGGTTGAGCTAAGGGTAAACCCCAGCAAGGACTTCTTAGCGAGTAGGCATGTTTGGAATAGAATCCTATGGTGAAGAAGGAGCCATCCTGTCTCTTGATAGAGGGCACAAGAATGTCCAGTGATCCACCCCCAGAACCAGGCGACAGGCTTTGTTAAGTATGGTTTTTACCCATTTGAGGGCAGTGTTAGTGCCAGCACCACAGATTACAAGGCCAAAGTCTATGGTGGATAAGATCGAGCAACTTGTGACCAGTTCCAGGGCTTCCAAGGTCATAGAATGCTGGTGGCGATAGAGGACACCAAGCTTTACATTAGCAGTCTTAACAACATGGTCAATATGAGTACGTAACATTAAGGTGTCATCTAAATGAACCCCAAGATATTTGAAGGTACTAACTTGTTCCAGTGTGTCACCTTTGAGACTCTGGACCTGTAGTTGCCCAAACTTCTTCCTGTTCTGTTGAACGGAGAAGAGTATGCTCTTAGTTTTATTTTTTATAGTTGAGCAAAAGTTTGTTAGTGGAGAACCATTTTTCAATTCTGTGGAAACTGTATTGCAGTTCAGTGGAGATTATGGCCAGATTTGTTTTCTTTAACAGAGATAATCACATCATCCTCATCATCATCATCATCAGGTATGCTTTGACATCATCCGAGGGACACAACTTTGTAAGTTTAATTTCTTTTAAGCTGCTTGTATTTTGTTGCTCTGCTGGATCAGTTCCAGATCCTCTGCCTTTGATACCTTGCAAGGCATCCAGCCATCGCTGCTCTAGTCACTGCATCTCTTCTTTTCTCTCCTGCTCCTATCCCTGCATCTCTTCCTTTCTCTGTTTCTCCATCTCTTGTTGTACAGCCCACCATTTGAAAAAGGCAGTCAGGCTTTCAGGTTCTGCCACCGCCTGCTCTTTTTTCCATGACCGGTGCTGGCTGTACAGTCTCAGTTTGGACTTTTGTTTCTGCTTCTAGTTTAGCTGCCATTATTCTGGTAATGACTTCAGGGCTTGCTGCTGCAGAATCTGTACCTTTCTGCTATGCTTCCCTGGCACCAGGTCTAGTACCACTGTTTTCATTTCACCCCAGCTGCTTAAAATAACCCTGGACAGAAACATTGTTAGCTTATTCTGAAACAAAATCAGATTCAGCTATCAGTTTAGTTTCAGCATTTTCAAATATTAACCTCTTACCAGTATTTTGTTGCCACTGTTTCTTTAGGCGTCTTCTTTCTTTCCTGGACTTCCAGATCTTGAAGCTATGCTCAAACAAGTCCGAATCAAATTCACCGAAAAGAAAAGAGTCCCCACCATCTGACATTTTCGTTGCCTGAGCTCTTGTCATCACAGCTGCTGAAACATTAGGACTTACTCCCTCTGTGATTAACTCAGCAAATCCTGAAAGTCATTTTCAATAATCACAGGCACAGGTAACTTAGATACTGCCCCCACTTTCATTTGGTGCGACACCCCATTAATAGTCAGAGTCACTTGGTAGGTGGGATAGTATCGAGTGTCCCTGCGAATGCAGATGACACTAGCACTGGTCCTTTTGCACAGTGTTTTCCCAGCACTTCAACATGCACTAGGGTCTAGCTGTTTCCTGAATCAATAAGTCCTTTCACAGTCTTATCTCACACCTTGATGTTTGTTAAGTACTTGCCCAAATTTGCTAAGGACAAATCTGCTCCCGTGTCACTCTTCTTACTATGGCAATTTCTTGTAATATGACCTGGCTTATTACAGTTATAGCAGATAAAGTATTTGGGTGCAGATGTGTGACCCCCACCACAATTTTTATCTAATTTGGAGTTTAAATGGGAAAAAGAGTGTCTTAATGGTGCTTGTTTGTTACCTCACTGCTGTTGCATCTGTCTGGCCATTTGGTAGTCTGCAGCCAAAGAAACGGCCTTTTCCACACTCTCTGGTTGGTGTTCTTTTACCCAAAGCTGCACATCTGTGGATAGGATGTTGATGAACTGCTCCACTGCAAATGTGTCACAGATCTGTAGGAGTACTTTGCCCTCTGGCTGGAGCCATTTCATAAAGAGCTCTCTGAGTCGGGTGAAGGCTTCTCGAGGACTGTCGACTGAGTTGCACTTCAGAGACTGAAATCTCTGCCTGTAAGTCTCTCCTGAAATATCATATCTCTTCAGGATTTCTCTTTGCACCAGGTCATAGTTTTCTGACTGAGCAGTGTCCATATTACTGTAGGCAAGTTGGGTATTACCTGTCAGGTAAAGTATCAGCCTGATTGCTCATTGCTGCTTTGGCCATCACTGCATCTCTTCCCCTCTTTGCCGCTCCTGTCACTACATCTCTTCTCTTTTTTGTTGCTCCTGTTGCTGCATCTCTTCTCTGCTTCTCAAGTTGTTGCATTTCTTTTTTTGTCTGTGCCTTTAAATGTTGAATCTTATCTCTGGTGCTGGAGGAACAGTCTCAGTTTGGATTTTTGTTTCTGCTTCTAGTTCAGCTGCCATTCTTCTGGTAATGACTCCTGGGCTTGCTGCTGCATAATCCGTACCTTTCTACTATGCTTCACTGGCACAAGGTCCAGTATCCACGCACAAAACTCCTGGCTTAGAGTATGCACTCCGTAAATCCCACTACCACCATCTGTCACCAAGGCACAGGTTAGGAAACACTGGATGCCCAGAAGCAGTTGTAAAATTCGCAATGAGTGTTTTATTATTTCCAATAACAACAAAATAAAAAATATTCAGTATAACTGTTTACAAAGGCAGTACAAACAGAGAAAATGAAGTCCTCCTTCTGTGGCTATCTCTTAATTTCAAGTTTCAGTCTCTCAGTCTCTACCTAGCAAAAGCTTTGCTGCTCTTTTTAGAAGTCTTTACCTGGAAACTTCATTAAGAGAGCTTCTGCTTCTCACAGAATGTTCTTGTCAGTTTACAGAATGTTCCTGTCAGTTTCCTTGCAGATGCAACAACCTGACATTATTTCTGTAGTTGAAACCTGGCTAAACAAAATTTGCCCTGACTCGGCAGACTACCTCACAGGGTACACGACATACTGTGCTGACAGACTAGGTAAGCGTGGGGGGGGGCTGTGCTATCTACCTTCGGGACTCCTTACAGGGGCACATCCTCCCTCCCCCAAGCTCTATCAATGAAAGTAATTGCCAGCACTGCAAAGGCACATTTATTCATCACATCAGTATACATTCCTCCTTGGAACCATAAAACTGCCTTCCAGTAAGTCCTAGTCCATCTCTCCCAACTACCAGAGAAGGTTGAAATCAGTGCCTTGTGCAAATACATCGTAAACTGGTCCTCAGACACTACCGCCCCCTAAAAGATGCTATAGCTGCCACTGACCTTACTCAAATAGTTCCCACTTCCACTCATCACAACCCGAGAGTTGGCACCTCAACCCTCCTTGAATCTTGTATTTACTAACCGTCCCAACAAATTCATAAAAGTGTATTACCTAACGCTCTCAGTGACCACTCACCTGTTCTGTGTCAATGGTCCTACATGGCTAGGAAACCCCCACTCAAAATTGTCCTCCAGTTGTGTCTCGAACCTCGTAAACTGAGGCACCTCAAACACCTAGCTAACTGGGATTGGTCTCCTGCAGCGACTGCTCCGGATATAGACTCTGCCCTGGAGTTCTTCATCCAGTCCTATAACTCAGCCTGTAACCTTTCTGCTCCCCTTAGCAGCCATGTCATCAAAGGCACTGACACCCCCTGGATCTCTCAATCCCCTGTAGACCAAATGTGTCACAGAGATATTCTCTGGCACACTGCCCTGGAAACTGGAAAGCCAGCTGATAGGCAGTGCTATCAAGCAGCCAGGAACAAATGCAGCTGGAGCATCTGCAAGGCTAAAGCTGATTACTACCAGACGGCGATCACCTCCTCCTCCTGGGGCTCAGGGCGCAAGTTCTGGGACAACCTGAAAGAGCTTAATGGCAGAACTGTAACTGCCCCACCCTCCCAAATGTGCATAAATGGGTGTATCCCCACTGACCCTGAACTCATTGCGAACACACTGAACTCCTCGTTCTCCGATCTCAGCAGTGTGCTCCCACCTAACTTCTTTGCCTCTGTCCCTCCTCCTCTACCCCCTCCTATGCACCTCCCTTCCACTTCAGAACTATCTCTCAGTGGGATGCCTTTCCCTACCTGCAAAAAGCGGGATGCCTTTCCCTACCTGCAAAAAGCGGGATGCCTTTCCCTACCTGCAAAAAGCGCTAAGCAAGTCCAGATTTCACAGTGATTCCAAGGACCTTAAACTACTGAGATTAGCGCTCAGTGAGGTATTCTACCCCCTCACAACTCTCCTGAACTTCTCCCTCTCCTTGGGTCAATTCACCAACAAAGTGGAAAACTGCACTCATCACACCTACAGTATCCAAAAGAGTGGGTATCGTACCATTCCAGGAAATTACCGTCCTGTATCAATACTCCCACAGCTCTCAAAAGCCCTAGAAAAAATCATTGCCACCCAACTCTCTGACCACCTTACCAAGCACAACCTGCTATGTTGTGAACAACATGGCTTTCACAAAAGCCACAGTACCACCACTGTCCTATTACAATTTACTAATGCCATACACATGTCGCTAGATGCAGGGCACCTCACAGGGGCAGTATTTGTAGACCTGTCAAAAGCTTTTGACACCGTTCACCATTCTCTGCTACTGTCCTTACTAACCCAACTGGGTCTCTCGCAGGAATACTATAGGCTGGTTCGCCGATTACCTATCTGGCAGATTGCAGCAAGTATGGATAACCCATATCCTGTCCTACCCCCTCCCAGTCACCTCAGGGGTCCCTCAGGGGTCGATTCTGGGACCCCTACTATATAGTTTATTTCTCAACACCCTTCCCAGTGCCTGCTCTGGTAAACTCCTTCTCTATGCAGATGACGAGTACTTTTCAGCACCCACCCACCCCCACTCTCCAACAGGCCCTCCAGAAATCTTTCAACGAGGCCGAGGCCTGGTTATCTAGCCACAGACTTGCTCTAAACTATAGAAAAACAAAATCAATGTTGTTTGCCCATGCCCATAATAAACACAGTGGCCACCCCCTGCTCATACTGATCTCCCACCATGAAATCCTTGAGCAGGTCAGCTCTTTCAAATATCCTGGGGTCACTCTGGACTCAGGGCTCACCTACCATGAACACGTCCACCTCCTAAGCACAGCGGTCAATATACGCATTGGTCTACTGCACCGCTACAAACATTGTCTCCCTCCGGATGCCTTGTAACTAGCAATCTCCTCTTCTATCTTGTCCCTAATTGACTATGGAATACTAATCTACGGTGCAGTAGACAACACTGCTCTCCACAGGATCAAGATATCCCTGAATAAGGCCCATCATCTGTCCTCTGGCTGTGACCGACTGACCCACACCTGCACCCTATATACCCTTACCAACTGGCTCAATTTTGACAGGAGACTGAAATACCAGACCTGCCTTCAGGCAAAAAAAATTCTCAGCCGGCCTTACCCACTGGTCTCGCACTGCTACTTCAACCTGCCCAAACCAAAAAGCACTCTTGCAGCTCCAAGAAATCTCCATACCATGTCCCGCTCTGCAAGACGACGTTGGGACCAAGAACCTTTTGCTACAGGGCACCTCTCTGGTCAAACATGCTCCCCAAAACCTTACTTTTGGAACCCAAACTTCACCATTTCAAATCCTGTTTTCAGGATCATATCCTGCAGGACGCTGCCTGCGACTGTTACTGATCACCCACTCACTACTCAGTAGGGCCCCTCATGACAAAGGACTTCTGCACACATGCTAGTCCTGCACTGTTTGACTATAAGTGCAGTATTTCTAAACTAGAAGCATAGGCCCTGCTTTTTTCCTACTGTGACCTTTGTCCACTCTGCTCTGTTCATGTTTACCTGTTTATGTATCATAATCTCAGTGTATGCCTGCTAATTGCTTTGATTGCCACTATCTGCCACGTTACCTTCCTTATGCTTAGCTTTCACCTAACTATTCAGTCTTTTGTTTAACTTTGTATTTCTGTATCACTCTGACGTGAAGCCTTTCTAAAGGAGTCTCTGACTCAAAGGATTTAATGCCGATATGTTCAATAAATAAATAAACATACAGAACATAGCAACCCAGAACCGACCTCTTGTTCATAGCTCTGCAGACAGTTTGCAAACTGAATCTCAGGCAGAAATGTTTATGCCTGGACTGAATGTAATGTTAAGTTGTAAATATGGTGCTGGGTAACAAAGACTTGGAGTATGAGAGGGTTTCATATCCTCCGCAGCGACAAGATCATCATAACCAAGGGGGTAAGCGCCAATTATTCAGCCAGTTCAAATGTTCTTGTGGGGGGCAGATGGGATTAATGAAGAGTGGGTAACTTAAGTCCTGAATAATGTGAAGAGTATGTGTGGGGGAAGGGGGACTATGTGGACCACACAACTAGTATGGTACTCAGTAGGAAGGAGCATAAAGGTTCCAGGGGAGAGAAGCCTGTATGATATGCCTCGTGCGGGTCCCTGGGGGCCACAGGCACATGGAGTAAAGATAAAGAGGATCATGGATGAAGCTCATGGATGAGAGAGAGACGAGGTCAGCCAGAGCAAGGTATGGCATGGATGGAAGTTTGTGCACTGCTTATTATGTGGAGTGACTGATTTGCCCCTCCCCCCAACACACCAAAAATAATTTTCAACCGTAAGAGGACATAGGCAAAAGTGGATTTTTATAAACCTCTATTGCACAAACTGGTATGGAAATGTGGAAATTGAATGATACATGGAAGCTAAAATAATTTGATAGACTGGGAAAAGAGGGTATGACTGGCAGATGGCAGGGACGGGGGGGAAGGTGTGGAAGAAAGCTTTAACAGGTTCCATTACGTCAAGCACTGGAAAAAGGGGCTGTCTTTAATCAGGAGAATCTTCTAGGGAGGTCACTTAGTTATCGTAGGGAGGTAGAAATGGGGTTCTCCACACTGGTGAAGGGAAGGGAGGGACCACATCTGGACAACATCCCAGATACTACGACTTCTCATAGTAAATGGGGGGGGGGGGGGGTTACACCAGAGCACTGGTGCATTTATTTGTCTATTTATGTATTCATTTATTTAAAAAGTGTATCCAGGAAATACATACTGTGCTTATAACAGCTCATTTCCAGTTGTGTCCTGGGGGTGAGGTGTAAAGGACAAAGCTACACAATTTAATTACTAAAATACAAGAAAGCAAATACAATGATATATAATTACAATCAGAATCAAAAATATTAGAGGCAATTAAGTAATGAAAAGCAATCAGTAAAATATAACAATCTATATATGTAGTAAGGGAAAAAGAAGTGAAATGATATGTACAGGGCAGAAACTAGAGAAGTGGGGTATGGTCGTAATGAGGGAGAGGAAGAGGAAAAGGATCACATACAATTGCAGGAAGGAGAATAGAAGTCATTAAGAAGAGACTTTAAGGAGGAAGGAGAAGAGGAAGAATGAATAGAAAGGGAAAGAGAGGACCAACGTTTAGGAAACTGGTAGGAAAAAGCAGACTAACCAACAGTAGATTTTCTAGAAGGAAGAGAGAGAGTCACTGAAAGGGTATGAAGAAGAAGGAGGAGGGGATAGCAGGGATGTGAGATATGAGGGAAGGATTCCAAACCAGAATTTGGATAAAAAAGAGACACAATGGGAAAGGTACCTAGCATTCAGAGAGGGGAGAGGAAAGGGGTGAGTAAAGAGAACAGTGGCAAGTATGAGGTGAGTAATCTAAAGCAAAATGACAGAAGGAATGAAAAAGGGAGCCCAGTCTGGCAAGAGTGGATTTAGGGGCACTACTATAGACTAAGTCACCGTAGTCAAAGACAGGAAGGATAATTTTTAATATGATTTCTCGGCAGGCAGGGATAGGAATACTCACTTTATTCCTGTAAAAAGCACCTAGCTTAGGGTGAAGCTTACAGTGAATTGTGTCAATATGCACTGAAAAATCTAGATTCTGATCAAAGCAGACCCCGAGGTACTTAAAGGAGGAGGCATCTTCAATCTTAGTACCATCAAGGGCATTAAAATGTTGGAGAGAAGTAAGTTTGGTAAGCCTCCAACAGTTACCAAAAGTCAGAGAGACTTGTTTTTTCTTTTTTTTTGCATTAAGGGACAGTCGGTTAGACTTGAACCAGTGCCGAATGTTGTCAAAATCCAACTGTAGACGGGAGGTAAGGTCATACAGAAGGAGCCAGATGCTAACAGAACTGTGTCATCAGCGTACATTTGAATGGATGCAGATGAACAGACTGTGGGTAGGTCATTAAGGAAAATGGGAAAATGAACAGGACCCTTGAGGGACACCTAAGCTAATGGGAAGTGAAGGTGAGATGGATATATCTATCCAGATAGCTTGAGACCTGCCTTCAATGTAAGAACAAAACCAGCTTACTGAAGAGTCAGAGAGGCCTGAATAACCAGTGAATAACCAGATACTATATGGTATGGTACAGTCTGTTCTTTGCTATACTAGTTTCTTGTTTGTTAAAGAGATCCACCAATATAAATGTTAAGTACCCCTGCACCTGAAACAGAGGTGCCTTACTGCAACAGGAATCCAGAACTGTGCAAATGACAAAATATAATGTAATCGGAGAAAAAACACCTCCCTCGTAAAATTCTTGAAACTGGTCGACTAACAAGGCCCTTGTTAGTCGACCGGTGCTCACATTTCATTACTAAGTGGCCATAATGATATAAAAAATTGATGGGAAAAGATGCCGGCCATTGATTATAATGGAGCATGTCCCCACTCTCTCACTGGCATCTCGTCAACACGTTACTGAGCATGGAGGCAGAGTGTGGGTGGCACTTATAACTGGGAAGTCTGTGGGACCCGGTTTCAAGAATTTTATGAGGGAGATAGTTTTTTTCCGACTACGTATAGTTTGTCATTACACAGTGAAGACACTATATTTCAAGTGCATAGGCTTTTATTGGTAAATCTCTTTAATATGTTCACTGCTGACTGGGTTGCTTTTGCGATTGTTGTTACTAGCGGGACCGTGGGTGAGGAGGTTGACCAAATATGGAACAAGCTGACTTTGGTACAAATACAATTAGATGAAGATCAGGCAAGCTGATCGGTTTTAAAAAAGACTATAGCTAGTTTAAAGGTAATGTCCTATAATGTTAAAAGTTTGAACCCAGTGGTGAAGATCTCACAAATTCTTGCTGAATTTAACGAGAAGCAATGCGATATTGCATTTTTGCTGGAAACACATTTAACAGAATTAGAAAATAAAAAGTTGAAAAGAGGCTGGGTGGGTCTGGTAGTGGCAGCATCATACCCAGATGCCCAAAAGCCAGTGTAGCCATTCTCATCCGAAAAACAGTCTCACTAGAAATAATCAGGATGGAGGTAGGGATGGGTAGGAGAATGGTCATCATAGACAGAAATGTTTGGCAAGAACAATTAGTTCTGATTAATATATATGTCCCAAATACAGATATGGGGGACTTCTACAAAGAGGTATTAGGTAAGGTGGCATAATTACAGACCCATAACTATATAGTAGGGGTAGATTTTAACTGTGTGATATCTCCACAGGATGATAGATCCTTACAGAACCCAGACACCAATGAACAGACTACTAGAACACTCAGGACATTAATGGACAAGATGAGGATGATAGCTGTATGGCGTGTACAGCATGAAAGGGAAAGGTATTATACCTTCTTCTCACATGCCAGGAAAGAATACTCTGGGATAGATATGTTCCTGAAACCGAAGAGTGTGTTCTCAAAGACAGAACAATCAGGCATATATTCAATCACTCAAACAGACCATGCTCCAATATATATTATGTTTAGACTGGAGGGAGGCCTCTAAGAAAATCTATACATGGAGGTTCAATACCGCCTTACTAAATTACACAAAATTTTGTAGGGCAGTAGGAGAAGAGATTGAGGAAACCTGAAGATTGACTCAGAATTGTGGGGTCTCAGAACAAGATCCTCATCCTTAAATTATCCTTCTCTTTCTCACTTCCCATCTTTGTGGCAGGTGTCTACTGCTTCCCAGGGATCTATTCTGCTTCTGTCACTGAACTACTAACCACTATCTCTTCTCATGCCTCCTCCGGCGAGCTACTCATCCTGGGGAATTTTAACATAAACTAGATTTCCCACTCTCAGTCAAATCGCTCTCAAAACATTAAGTTCCTGCATCTAACGCAACTCATCTCTGCCCCTACCCACCATAATTCACATTCCCCAAACCACTGACTACTGGACTGGGTACTCACTACTCACCCACATCGCATCATTGATGCTGGCACTCTCCCTGATGCACTCAGTGACCACTACATGGTTTACTGTGGGTACAAAATTCACCGTCCCACAGCCCCCTTCCCACACCCGAAATATATCCAAATCAGGTTCTTCAGATCAATTGACTTATCCTTGTTACATGCTGATCTGCTTTCCACCAATTGGTCGCCTATTTCTATGGCCAGCAATATCAGTCAAGCCCTCCAATATTTCCACTCTAAATTCCTACTAATCTGGGATCGGCGTGCCCCCCCCGGGGGAAAAAAGGGTCAGAGGTTCACACCTCCCCTGGATCTCAGCTGAACTTCTGGCCTGCCTACATGAGCATGACCTAGCATGGAAGACCTACAAGTCCTCTGGCACTCCAGCAGATCTTCACAAGTATCGTGCTCTGAGGAATTCTTGTACTAGAGCCACCAGACTAGCTAAGACTGAGTTCTTTTCCTCCGTTTTACAGAACAATCTAAAGCAGTGCTCTAAGTTCTGGAAAGTCTTCCATGCCCTCTTCTCACCCTCTATCCAGTCCCCCTCTCCCATCCTTAAAGTGGGTAACTCCACCATTTACGACCCTCCATCTGTCGTCTCTGCTTTCAATTCGTATTTCACCACCTGTGCTTCCTCACTCCTATCTGCCCTCCCTGCCATCTCCCCACTCCCTGCCTCACCTTGACCCCCCCAACTACTTCCGTTTTCCTTCCTTCCAGTTACCCCTTCTTCCTCTCTAAACGCTCTCCTGGCTTTCAAAACTCAGAAAGGTGGAAGCGCAGATGGGCTTGAGCCCAAGCTCCTGCACCTCTCTGCACCTGTCATTGCCTTTTCCCATCTCCTCCCTTCTCAACATCTCATTCTCTCTTGCCTCAGTCCCAGACTCCTGGAAGCATGCTGCAGTCATCCCCCCCCCTAAAGGTGGTGACTCCTCTCCCAGCCACTTCCACCCCATATCTTTCCTTCCAACCTTAGCCAAACTGCAAGAGCACATACTTCTGTCTCAGTTCTCCCACTTTCTTGACTTCTCCTCTTTCTTCACCCCCTTCCTGCCTGGTTTTCGCAAATACCACTCTGCTACCTCCTCTCTCCTCAGGCACACAGTCTCCATCCATACCGGCATGAACCAAGGTCACCTCACTGCTGCCATCTTTGTTGATCTAGCAAAAGCTTTCGACACTGTCTCCCACCCTGTTCTCCTCAACAAACTCA
Source organism: Neoceratodus forsteri (assembly GCA_016271365.2). NCBI lineage: Eukaryota > Metazoa > Chordata > Ceratodontiformes > Ceratodontidae > Neoceratodus > Neoceratodus forsteri. The sequence continues at coordinate 1,199,510,728 of CM057452.1, forward strand.
AGCCAGTGGGTCTCACAGACTTGGCAACCAAATGCTTCAGCTCCTACCTAAAAGGAAGAACTCAATCAGTGAGAATTGGAGAATCCCGGTCCTTCTCTCTCCCCACACCGTGTTGGCATTCCCCAAGGATCTGTTCTTGGCCCTGCTGCTCTTCTCCATATTTCTCAATGACCTTCCTTTGGCCTACTCCTCTGCTTCCACCCACATGTATATAGATAACACGTTCCTGTTTGCTTCTGGGTCTCCTCCATCAGAGCTAACATCCAGGCTTCGGGAGTCGCGTGATGTCCTTGCTTCAGTAGCAGCTCTGCGCTGACTCTCCCTCCTCCACCATGACAATTTTGTCAAAACTTCACTTTATCTTAGCAAACAAACATCAGTAACTGATTCCTCTAATTACTGGGCACACTCTGGTGTTCTTTTCAACTCGGGAAACCACAGGATGTCCAGGGTAGAAATGCACCAGGCCACGCCACGACATACTTCACTCCAGACTCCGGAGAAGAATACCAAAAGATCCAAGGCCCATAGCTCCAGCTCTGGGCATCCAGGAACTTCAACAGCGGCACCAGTTTTGCTGACTGAGGATCGCTTCCTCACCGAGATGAAGCCTTTTCGGGACACACTCAGGGAGATCACCGACCAGTTAAAATCAATCGGGGAGAACATGGAGACATAAACAGGTGGGTAGGGGACATGGAAGCCCGCACAACCTCAGTGGAGAAATGGCAATCTCGCTCAGACTCGGATGCGACACAGATGCGACATAAAATACATCAGCTTGAAAACAAATTAGAAGATTTAGAAGGGAGAAGTCGACACAATAACCCGATCTTATTTGGCATACCAGAAAGTGAGGAAGGGACTACCCCAATTACTTTTATCCAGGAATTTCTCGAACGGGTTGTGGGACTCTATCCAAATGGAACAACATATGTAATTGAAAAGGCCCATCACTCGTTATGACCTAAACCTCCAGTTGGTTCTCCCCCTCGACTCCTCATGTTTAAACTACTTAGATAAACAGCACATCCCGGGTCGTGCCTGAAAATAGTCATTTTATGGCTAGTGCACCTACCCAGTTAACAAAAACTAAATAAATAAAAAACATACTTCAGAAGATCTGGGACCTGAAAGAAATTTTATGGGAGGGCAAGAAATTAAGACTTGCACAAGACCTATCTGTGGGGACCCGCCAAAAACATGCTGCTTTCCATCCTGTTGTTACCAAGCTGGGTGCTGCGGGAATTAAGTTCAAAATGCTGTACCCGGCACATCTACAAGTGCTAAACAATGACAAAGGGCTTTGACACCACAGATGCTTCCACCGCTGAATTTAAGAAGTTACTTCCTGAACTATTTAAAGAGAGGTGAGTACTGCAACAGCGTACCATTTCATCATCTCAACATGGAAGTATGACATCTAAATGTGGTATGACATGGCTTAGCACTTCTCATCAAGTACTATTTACAACTATTTTCTGTGTCTTTAAGGCAGATCCCCACCCAATACTAAGGCTCTCCAATACTGTCTACGGATTGATGCCCGAGCGCTAGTCACCTCACTTTCTCCTCTTAACTACAGATATTTTTTTTTTCTCCCAGAACTGTTTAAAATTATAAGGCTATGCCCATAGGCCATCATGATCTGGGACCTATAGATGAAGAGGCCTATTTAACTGTGACCCCTATTTCCTTACCCATATAAGGGATTGCTTAACACGGACTCTGCAGCCTGAACTACTCTTCATTGTTGAACGTTCATTGTGGACATACACGGTTAAACTTGGAAACACTATACAGTCTTATGATCACTGAGACGAACAAGCGATATACCAGGTCTTAATTACAAAATTGCTTCAAGTACAGTATCGGAGACTGGTCAGGTTGCTATGGAGATATCAGCTGGTGGTGAGGGCCTTGGACATGGGCGGGATTCCCACTCTGTTGTAAGTATTCGGAGGGGGGCCCCGCCTGTACATTGGATCCCTGGCTGTTATAGCCCTGAACTAACTATATGCGGTGTGGGATTTTTAGCATCCACCTATATTTCACATCGATGGTGACCAGCTTGTCTCTGCAGTGAGGAGGGGAATAGAAAAGCTCTGGACTAGTATTTAATGGACTATTATTTTACGCAGATGCATACCTCGGCTCCGCAATTATTATGTTTCTGGTTGACAGGGTTACTGCTATTGTAAAGATAGTTAAGGTTGTTTGTTTTAGGCAGTGGGTGGAGGGAGGAGGGTTCGGGTTGTGGGGCTTAATATGTTTGACAAGTGCATCATGCACCAGGTAAATTGGGTAGGTAGCCTGGGTGCTGTGGGGTGGGAGGAGAGTGGAAAGGAACAGAATACTTCAATGTTACAGTTATTACTTAGTATGTCACTTAAAGTTTCTGCGTATATATATTCATGTGGGAGAGAAGGGGGTGGGTTATGGAGAAGGGTTATTTCTCAGATTGTGCTATCATTACTCTGGTTTATATTTTTGGGCCTTATTTTTCAAGAAGGGAAGGGGGGGTCATTGTTGGGATGACAATTGTTGGGATCTGTTTTATATGTTGGAGCAATGGGAGGTTGGGTGTGGGAGGTTTCTCCAGAGACAGAATGAAAGGTGGAATGTGACGTGGGGGTTACCCCATAAGATAACTGATTTTCACGACCACTTGGGCATTCCTTCAAATATAATGGCACATAATTTTAGATACTGCTCGTGGAATATTAAGAGAGCCCAATCTCCAATGAAGCATGCAAACATTTTATTACATTTACACAAACTTCAGGTTGACGTAGCCTTCTTGCAGGAAACTCACCTCCCCCAAGCCAAATACTGTTGTTACGATGTTCCTGGGTAGGCCAGGTGTTTTGGCTCAGGGTTAGACTCTCGTAAGTGGGGTGTGGCTATCCTGATCTCCAGGTCTGTCCCTTTCCATCTCCTTCAAGAAATTTCTGATCCAGAGGGAAGATATGTTTTTGTGAGAGTCTTACTGGGACACTTGGAAGTTATTTTAGGATCCGTTTATGGGCCTAACATTGAAGACCCCTCATTCTTTTCCCAGATCCCTCCATTTTGTCCCAATAGACTTCTCTCCTGGTAATGCCTGCTGGAGACTGGAATGTGGTACTGGATAATCACATGGACAGGAGCTTGAGATGTGGGATGCCCCAAACGCCAAGCCAACATTATGATAACTAATGGACTCACTGGGTCTGACAGACCCTGGAGAATCCTAAACCCAGATTTGAAGGAATACTCCTTCTACTCCACCCCACATAACTCTTTTTCTCAAATTGACTTTTTTTATTAAGTGTGGAAGCATTACAAGGCGTCCTTATGAGCTGTTAGAGTGCTAAGGTATTGTCTGACCATCACCCAGCTCTGTTACAAGTCAGCATTGAGCCATCCTTGACTAGGGACAAAACATGGCATATGTTTCTATGGCATCTGAATAATCAACTGTTAAAAGTCCCAGAAATATTGGAAAGGCTGCAAAATTTCATGGTAGACTTTTTTACCCTTAATTCGCCTGCGATGCCCAAACTCAATATTCTGTGGTGTGCGTTTAAATGTGTCACCCATGGGGAAATTATTAGACTGGCTTCCTTAGGGAAGAGGGAAATCTCCCAAATTTTCTCTTCCTCATTATCCCAAATCAGATTGGCTGAACAAGGTCTCTCACAGTCCTCTCCAGCAGCAGACAGAGAGTACCTTGAGACACTTCGGCTAAATACAACGCTCTTCTTGGAGAGAAAACTGAGTACCTTCTTCTGAGGACTAAGGCCAAGTATTTTGATTAAGGGAAAAAGCTGGAAAGCTCCTCGACTTGTGCTTGCACACATTGCAAATGGATAGGATTGTCCCATCCATCCAGTCAAATTCTGGTTGCCTCCTCACTTCCCCTAAGGATATAGCCTCACAATTTCAAAGTTATTATCAATCCCTCTATGCTGCTCCCACCAGCTTATTACCTCCTCTGCCCTGGGTGCCTTCCTCCAAGATGTAGAGTTACCCGAATTAAACCAAGTCCAGGTTGCCATGCTGAGGACTCCCTTGACCCTGACAGAAGTGATTAAAGTAATCAGTTCCTTAACTCCTGATAAATCCCCTGGGCCAGATGGCTTTTCTCCTAACTTTTATCAAAAATGTAAAGATATATTAGCCTCATATCTCTTGGATCTCTTTCAATACATATATTCACAAGGTGTGTCCAATGTATCCGTTGCAGCTGCTACTACAGTGGTACTACCTAAACCAGGCCGAGATCCTCTACTAGTTGCTAATTACCACCCTATATTTTTAATCTACATGGACCTTAAAATACTGGCAAAAATCCTACCCACCAGACTGAACTCAGTCTGGGAATGTCTACTCAGCGGAGAACAAGTGGGACTCGTCTCTGACAGATTAACCGCAGACCATACTTGGAAGCTTTACACCTTATCTCTGTGACCAGAAATTCGCCCATTCCATTTGTCCTGGCTTCTCTGGATGCAGAGAAAGCTTTTGATAAGAGTGTCCTGGGACTATCTGTTTCACTTACTCCCCAAATATGGCATCCCTCCTGAATTTATCAAATGGCTAAGGGTGCTTTATACCAACCCCACTGCCCATATCCTCCGTAATGGGATTCTACCCAACTCCTTTCTCTTGCAACAGGGAACGCGGCAAGGGTGTCCTTTGTCCCCATACCTGTTCAATTTGTATCTTGAACCTTTGATCAGGAAAAGTAATCTTTCTCCATGTGTTCAAGGTATCATTTTAGGACCCTCACAATATAAAATGTCGGTGTATGCAGATAACATCCTGTTGTATGTTGCGTCCCCTTCCACTTCTCTACCAGAAGTGCTAGACATTGTATCTAGCTTTGGGTTTATCTCCAATTATAAACTCAATCTCTCTAAGACAGAGCTTCTACCACTGAATGCTGCAACGCACTGGACCGGTGTACAGAAATTTGGTTTTCTCTGGGTTAAGGACAAATTGAAATATCTGGGGCTGTATCTTGGCACTGATCTGGGGAAACTCAGAAAATATAATCTGGATCAGGTGCTTGTTCAAACTCAAAATTATCTCAACCGCTGGTCTTTGCTGCCATTATCTACATGGGGTCGTGTAAACATTCTTAAAATGAATGTGCTTCCACAACTTTTGTACCCCCTTACCATACTCAATCTAGCCCTGCCAAAGACATGGTTTCAGCAGGTCAATCGAAGTTTTTCTCATTTTATCTGGCAGGGAAAACCTCCCAGGAGAGCTCTGACAAAATTAATGAGGTCTACAGAAGCTGGCAGACTAAAAATACCCAATGTCTACCTTTACTACTTAGCAAAACATTGTTCCCGGCTGTCCCTCTGGTCTTCTTCGACATCTGGGAATCCTGCTCCTCTATATATTCCACAATGGCTAGATATTGCACACTCGTTATGTAACCATTTCGGACTGAGGCTTCAAACTTTGTTACATATACACCCTCTAAAGGGATTCCTGGACCACTTACGGCTACTCCAGTGGGTTATTCCCTTTATGCCCATCACCAACTATGTCACCTCTTAGCTTTAGATCCTTATGGTGATACTACGCAGCCTCTCCTCAATAAGCAAAACTTGAAAATTGGGGGGAGAAGGCTAACTAAGAAGGGCTGGTCATCCCTGGAGTTTTTATCTATACATCAACTGCTATCTAATAACAGACTAATCACTATTCAGGAAGCTAGACAAAAAAGTAAGTAGCCTATTTCTATGTGTTTTAAATAACTCCAACTCAGGCATATGTTTCTTCAATACTTTGGTATTGGTATCTGGTCCAGGGTGTATGGAGATCTACTGCTCCCTTTATTACTGACTACCCCCACCTCCCATGCCATAACCTTCTACCAGATATGGCTATGTGGCCTTCTTGCTATGAGAGAACAAGCATTTTTCTACTACTGGGATCAAGCTCTTCCTCCCCAAGAAGGTCAACGTAATTGGTCTTGTATTTGGAAAGGGTATATAAATATATTAAATGGGATGAGTACCATTATATGCAGTTTCAGATACTGCATAATATGTATTATACCCCAATTAAACTTCACAGAATGGGTAGGCTAGCCTCAGATCTTAGTACAAGATGCCAAAGGGAGCGGGGATCCTTACTCCATATTTTATAGACTTGTGAAAAAGTTAAATCCTTCTAGGACAGCATTAGAGGTAGATTGGACCCCTAACTAGGGTTAGATCAGGCCTTTACACCTGAAATTTGCATACTGGGGGATTTCAATAAGATGTTAATTAGAAACCAGAATCCTCATATTGCTTTAATCTCAACATGTGCCAAAAAGGTTATTCTCAAGCACTGGTGCAATCAGGACATTCCTAGCCCTGCGGAATGGTACAGAGAGATCCTTTTTGCACTACAGGTGGAATGCACCATAGCAAATATGTCACATTCCTATAGGAAATATACCCAGGTCTGGGAACCTCTCTACACCCTGCTTACTGTGAATTCTGGGGGATAACTGTACTTTTGCTACTGTTTCACTTTTCACTAACTTTCTCCACTTATTACAGAATACCTTCTGATTGTAATTTTCTAAGGTTTGATCCTAACAGAACCATAACCTGTGAATAGAACCTAGTTATCACTAAGCGGGCTCCACCTATATTTTACCAGTCTCTGGAGAAGAGGGAGGGGGTGAGGGAGGGTGTCATTGGATGGGAGGGAAGGGGGAAGGAGATAAATGAGACAATTACTGCTTGGTTGAGAAATCCATATTATGGCATCTTTTCTTTTCTTCTTTGGACAATCCTTGTATACATATGACTATGATAAGATATATACTGATTTATGTATTTTTTCTGCTTTGGAAATGTTACCTCAATCCAAGCTAATAAAGTACATTAAATATGAAAAAAAGAGTTAACATCCAGGCTTCAACTTAATTTTGGCTCTGTCCAGAAATGGTTCAAGTCAAGTCAATTATCCCATTATGCTAAGAAAACGGTCTCCATGTGCTTGGGCACTAGACAGAGGCTTTCTGGGCTCCCCTCCCACCCCACCTTCTGCACCCTAGATGGGGATACAATTGATGATGTACCCTCATTTTAATACCTTGGTGTCTGGCTTGACTGACACCTTGGCTTCTCTCAGCACATAGACACCATTCACATAAAACTCCACCTCACGCTCAATGAACTTTATAGGAACAAAAGCTGTATCCCTATACCTGCTCACCATGATATCATCTCTAAGATGATCCACCCCATTTTTGATTATGATGACATCGTCTACAGTGCTGCACCTAAGTCCACCTCAGCCAGACTGGACCCCCTCTTACACTTCTTCTGCTGTTTTGCCTTGGCTCCCCCGCACTCACCACTGTACTCTGCTCTCTCCCTCCCTTCCTTGGACGATCGCCGTCTAACCCACTGCACTTCCTTAATTTCTAAATTCTGGCTGGTTTCACTTCCTCCTTATCTCAACTCTATTTTCTCCCCATGCCCCCTTACTCTCTCCGGAACTCAGGCTATCGCTCTGTACTGCTCCCCTCACGTAAATCCCTTGCTAGACAGAACGCCTTCTCTTTTTACTTTCCTAATATTTGGAACTCTCTTCCCCTAACAATTCGCTCTACCTCCTCCAAACGCTCCCCTCTCCTCGCTACTCCAAGTCCACACCACTCCCTCCTGCAAATGCCCACAGCCCAATGCTCTACCCCACCTTTTTCTTCCTACCCATTACTTGATCTCTAGCTCCCTTTTTTCCCAGCCTACTACTGGACCCCTGGCTCCTGCACCTCTCTGTACCTGTCAAATTACCCAATACGTACTCACTCCAGCCTCTACCCTCATCCTCACCTCCCCATCTCAACCCCTCCATTCTTCTTACCCTCCAATCCCTCCTCCATCCAATCCCTCTCATACTAAGGTTCATACTAAGGTGGATATAGGAATAAAAAGGCAGAAGCCCATTTTAGTTCCATCATCTCCCTCTCTATCTCCTCCCCCTTTCATCCCTTGCCTCACTCCCCCTCCACTATCTCTATCCCATTCCCACTCTTCCTTCTCATCCACTTCCACCCCCCCACTACTGCTCTACTCTCCTTCCCCCTTCCCTTTCATTTCCCCATTACCCTGCCCCCTCCCCACCTCTATACTTGGTCTCCCAACCCCAATCCCTTTCCTCCCTTCTCCTCTCTCCTCCACCTGACTTCCACCTTTCTTCCCTCCCCATTTCCTCTCTCTATACCCTCCTTCCTCTCTCTCCCCTCTCATTAACCGCTCTAGTGCTCCTCCCTGTGGCCCCCATCAGATTTAATGACTAATTCCTACCCTGTCTCCTGACATTACAGCCCAAGTGTGCCTGGTACCTCACTCTCCTAACAAAATCAACTTGTATTATTATTAACTATGCTATACATTACTGTATGTTACTGTACATTTTTGTGCCTTATTATATTATTATATTACTGCACTTTCTACTTGTTATTGTGTACTTATCCCCTTCCCCAGGACACATCTTTTTTTTTTTTTGTAAACTCTCTTTCTTGGCACCGGGGGACCAGGGCATCTCTCAGGAGTGCCCTCACAGCTGCAGCCTCTACTCCCTGCCTGAAACCTCCCACCCACCGAGAGTACAAGGGTTGAGCAGCCCCTCCCTGGACCAACAGATCCATCCAGCCCCCCGGATCACCCACCCCGCGGGAGAGTTTTCTCACCTACCTGGCAACCCTTCTGTAATTAGAGGGACAGTCCTGGGCCAGATCGAGGGGCTTGGGAGAGCCGGACGGAGGTTGGTCCAGCGTCAGGATGTGGGTGTTGGCTACTGAAGCCTCTGTCGCCCCCCTGAGTCCTCTGGGGTTTTTCTTTGTTTTCCCCCTGGAGTTCAGACGTGCAATGATGTCTGCTTACTACCATGCTGATGTCCACCGCTGCTCCACACCCTGTCATGGCAACGCTCTCTGCAGGGCCCCCAATCTCCATTGGGAGTCGCTGAGGAGTGATGCAAGTCCCAGTACCCACCCCTGGAGGGGAGAGCAGTCCTCCGGATGCTCAGTCCCCTTCCTCCCCCACCAACCCCCATCTGTTCCCAAACCCAGGTCGCCAGCATGGTGCAAGGTGTGGCATCTAGCACCTCAACCCTCAGTGACACCGGGCCGGCCCCCAGGACACATCTGTAAATGAGATTTATGGCACAGTTTGTCTTTCCTGGCAAATCCCTTTTAAATAAGTAAATAAATAAGAACATACAGTTTGGGACACCCTGAAAGCCGTTGTAAAGGGTAACATAATCAGTTTAGCAGCAGCAAAGAAAAAGGACAGATAGCATTTCAGGAAACCCTAGGGAAAAAAAATACAAGAATTGGAGGAGACTCATAAACAAACTACAGGGAGAGTGACATGGGTTGAACTGAACAAAAAGAGGAACAAACTCATGGCACTACTTACCAGAAAGGCAGAAATCAAGCTTAGATACTCCAAACACAGCTATTACGAGGGGGTGGTAGGGCAGCATGGCTGTCGGCATTTTGGTTGAGGAAGGCAGAAGCGGACAGATTAATACTCAAGAGCAGAGATAGCAAAAGGCCCCATATCATTAAAATTACCCTGCAGAGAATTGTGGAGTGTTTCAGAGATATTTATGAGAACCTATACAAAGAAGACCTAGATGGGCAGCAGGTAGAGATACGGACAGCAGAATTTTTGGATCTACTGGCCTTGCCAGCTCTCTCAGAAGAACATAGAGGGAAATTTGATGCTCCAATAAGATTAGAAGAGACATACAAGGCAATAAAGTAAGCGAAAAGTTATAAGGCACCAGGGATGAATGGATTTAATGCAGACTGCTATAAAACATTTTGAAAGTAGTTAAGCCCAATATTATTGGGAATCTTCAGATCCTGCCAAGAGGAAGGGAAATTGTGCACCCATCTTGCAGTCACACAACAAAATCAGTGATTCCGAAGTCAGGGAATGCTAGAGAGTTGCACAGCTTACCATCCAAGATCCTTGTTAAATCAGGATTTAAAAATCTTCACTAAAATCCTAGTTGGCAGGTTACAGAGAGTAATAGCAACCCTGATATGTTCAGACCATACAAGGTTTATCCCTAATAGGAAGTTAAGTAACACTATTAGGAGACTCTGGAACACAAAGAGTGGTTCAGTAAGTTCTCCAATTCCACAAACTGGCTTACTCATCGACACAGAGAAGGTGTTTGATCGCCTTAACTGGACTTACTTAAAAGCAGTACTGGCAAAATGGGTTTTGGGGAGGGATTCAGAAGATGAACAGGGCAATTATATCAAGCCCCTAAGGCAAGGGTGAGAATGAATGGCACCCTTTTGAGCCCAGTAAGAACTGAAAGAGGCACCTGACAGGGATGCCCCCTTTCTCCCGTTATTTGCATTAAGTCTGGAGTCACTAGCGGAAGCTATAAGGGAAGCTGGAGATCTGGAGGGGATAATGGCATTGGAGTGGAAATCAAAATATCTTTATATGCAGATGATACCCTTATCTATATAAGGAACCCAGAGACTTCTTTTCCCCTACTTCATAATCTTCTGGAAAAATTCAGTAAGGTAGCAGGATTTAAAATCAACAGAGAAAAGTCAGAAGTAACAAGAATAAGTGAAGAAATAACCACTTGGCTTAAAAGGCTTATTTCTTTCAAGTGGGTGAAGGGGAGGTGAGGAGCCTGGGAGTCCAAATCCCCCCAAATTTGGTGGAACTGTATAAAACCAATTATGGGAAATTAAAGCAGATCTATTCTGACCTGTGGAGATGGTCAGAGTTACCCTTTATTTGTACAAGTCAGATAAATTAATAAAAATTAATGTACTCTACATTACCGATTAACATCCCAATGCAAGGAGGGCCTGGCGAGAAATGCAGAGTGCAATTAACAAGTTTATATGGCAGGGAAGGAGGCTCAGATTTAAGTGGGAGACAGTAATAGGAAAAAGGAACAGGGTGGGATGGGACTTCCAAACCTAAGACAATATTATAATGTGGCACAAATAGCGCAAACAATAGATCTAGTAAAAGACAAGGAGGAAGTGGGATAGGTAGCCATGGAAAGGAGGGCACAGCCTACTATTCAAGTGAAGGCCTTGCCCTGGACCCTGACAGAACCACATGAAACAAAGCAGATCACGATCCCATGGACTAGGCATTCCCTCTTACACTGGGTGAAGACCAAAAAAACAACAGGGGGCGAAGGAGGTGCAACTAGGGTGGGTCCCAACAACACAGTTTCCAGACTTTCACCCAGGGAGGATAGAGTTTGCGTGATGGGAGAGAAAGGAGTTAATAAATGCCTGGAGCAGGGAGAGATGAAATCATTTGAACAATTTAAAGAGGAGTATGGGATAACAAACAACGTTTTTTTAAGGTATTTACAGATTAGACACTTTGTAAAGAAACCAGAAAATATCTCATAACATCAGCATACAGAGTTCGGGAACAAACTCTGAGTCATCGGGGCCAGATTGGGGGGGGGGACTGAGCGTCCCATAGGGTGCTCTTCTCCTCCAGGGAGGCAGAGTTGCCATACCCGATGCTGTACTGTCAACTGGGTGACCACAGGTGGTAGTGCAGGTTGTGGGATGCCAGAGGAGGGATGGACACTGCCAAATCCGGGAACTGCAATCACGCTTTGGCATGCACAGCCCCTTGGATCCCTGTTGCGTGGCAACATCTGTGGTTGGGCGCTACATCCAAGAAGAAAAATTGTCCCTGCACACCAGGATGACTGAGTGCCCAGCAGCGTCCTGGATCTCCTCCTGCCTGCCCCGTGGCCACGGCTTCCCAATGAAGTACTGGAAGTTCAAGGGGGGGCCCTTGTCCCCATCTGGGGGGAAAAACAAAGCTCCACGGGGGAAGGCTCATGCACTGGATCACAGGTATGGTAGGGGACAATAACAGACTAGATGCCTTGGTGACCCCTGAAGGAGTTGGTGAGCAGGTGGCAAGGGGAAAAAGAAATTAAAAAACAAAACAAAAAACAAAACAGAAAATAGAAATAAAATACTGGCAGATCAACCAGAGGGGATATGGGGGTGTTCACACTGGCAGGAAGGGAAGTTGAGAAAAGACAGATCACCCAGCTGTATCACTTATTAACACAAGACATAAGGGATGGGGAAATACAAGGACTAAAACACAAATGGGAGACAGAGTTGGGGAAGGAGATTAGCGAACTACAGTGGGACAATATTTGGATTAAACACACACAAAACACTGGCGACAGGAAGTTGGAGTGAGTTTAGATGGAAGCTGGCTGCCCATTTTTTTATTACACTGATAAATCAAAACATTTTAACACTACTAACATGGATTTGTGCTGGCGTCAGTGACAATGTGAACAAAAAGGGACCCCAAGACATGTATTTTGGGATTGTCCAGTGCTCTGACCCTTCTGGAGTTCTCTAACACAGATGTAGCAGAAAGCCTTGACATCTTGAGTCCCATAGAATTTATCAGCGTATTGGGGGCCCCAGCAACGGGTGCTCAAAGAGGAAACAAAAGATACATCCTTCAAGCTAGCTCTTCTCCTCCCATACATGCTCCTGCTTTAAACCACCCTAGCCTTTACTCTCTTACTCCACCCCCTCTCTGTTGGTACCTGGGGGTCCACCCCACATGAAGCACTTCCTCTCTATTTCACTTCCTTATTTTTAACACTTTCATCCTCTATTTTCTTTTCTTTTCTCTTTTCTGCTCCATCCCTGCTGCTTCCTCCTATCATACTCTATAGCTCTCATCTTCCATTACTTGCGGTACCCTCTGGGTAGCATGTACCCTTACTTAACCCATCGTACTACCTCCTCATACCTACTGCCTCTCTACCTTCCACCTTCTCCCTTGCTCCCCACTTCATCTATTTCATGCCTGGCTGGTATTTGCTCTCCCAGCACTTTATTTTTCAAATCAGTGTCTGGATGCTTTAAATTTGACCTAATTTTATTGTCTTACGGAACCAAACTGTTGTATTTTGGTGTAATTGGTCTTACTGCCTCAATTCCTTGTCAAAATTACTACTGTTTATATGTAACTTGCATTATGTATCATGATGTTCCTTTTGAAGTTTGTCTCTGTACTCTCCCAGGTCGCGCCTGAAAACAGTCTTTCTGGCTACTGCACCTACCTGGTAAACAAAAACTAAATAAAAATAAATAAATAAATTTATCGGTAGCTGCTGCAGGAAAGACCACTACTCGCAAATGGCTGGCGGACACAGCACCAAGTGTAGGCAAGTGGTTGGACATCTGCAGTGGAATCAGAGAAATGGAGGGGACAACAGCCCTGTTGAGACTTCAAAAAGAAAAACATAATTCAAGATGGCTTTATTAAACATTGTTGAAGAGAGGGACAGGCTCCTATTCTAGAACAGGTACTATGAGCACCTCAAGATTTAGTGGATAAAGGTCTTCAACATACAGAAAGTTGGTCTACCTAAAGTTCGTAAGGGGAGAATAAAGTTGGGGAGGGGTAACACCGGCAGAGATGAAATTAATAAGGCAAGTGAGATAAGATACAGTAAAATAGAAAGCTAACACCCAGGGGATGAGGCTATCTGCCCCTAGAATCAGACATCAGTAGTGGAAATTCGGATATTTGGAGTTCTATAGGTTTTTATTGTTAGAAATGCTGATGATTAATGACGATCTAGGAAGGAATATACATAGTATGATAGAAATGAACTAGTGTGGAGTTATAAAAACTGGTATGTGTAAGATGAACTCAGAATGCAATACAGTATACTTTGTGCTGTCATGAATGTGCCAATGAAGATTTAAGTTTTTTTAAAAAGAAAAAGATAAGATGATAGTTGGCAGCTCCTTTGGTATGGCATGCACGAGACATAGATGGAACCACTTGGCTGCAGTGATTCATAAAAAGCAGTATCTGAAATAACAAAAAAAAACCAAAACTGATTGGTGAGTAGGAACAACAGGATGTATGAGACCGGGGAAACAGGAGCTGGGCCATTGCTCTCGTGAAAGATTAGGTATGGTACTGAAGGGGCCTATGCAGCCATGTCTTTTGTGGGAATTCTCTCTTTTGGAAAAGAGCAGAGGGGTATTTCCTACTTTCTGAGTCCTGACTGTCAGGAACTACCTTCAGGCAGGCTTCTGGGCTGGGATAACTGCCCGGATGAAAGTAGCTCTGGACTCATCAGGATTCAGAATTCTTAAAACCCATTTTATAATTTTTGTTTTACCAGGAAGAGACTCCTTTGAGCAATGCTCATTTACAAGAAGAAACTGGTTAGGACAGCTGAAAAGATACGGCACTGCATACAGAACAGTACATACAGGACATGACAAAGAAACAGAGCAGTAAATACAGAACAAAGGCATAAGATCATATTACAGAGCAGTATACACAGAAAGGACAGTTGCTTAACGTAACAAAAGATCTTCAAGGGAATCTCTAATTGAGCCACATCATGGAACTATAAACTGTCTGCATCAGGACCACCCAGAAACGTTTGCTAGTTGGGATCACCTGTGACAATCTTCATCATTACTGCCTATGTAACATGAGTGGCCCCATCACGTCACCGTTCCCAGTAGAAGACAAGCTTGGAGGATCATCGGACTGCCTGGGATGGAAGCAACCATAACCAATCCAGGCACACAGGAGAGGACATGGAAACCTGAGTATTAGGATGCCCCAATTGCACGTAAGAGGAGAACTAGTGTGCAAAGGTAGGCAGGACAACCAGAAACCACATGACAGAAAAGGGGGAAGGTGGGAGGGAGAGCTCTGCCTCCACGGAAGAGATTCTCTCAAAGATCTACTATTACAGAAAGTAACTGATCTATTTTCCTTGAGGATTTCTCCCTCCATTAAATAACATCATGAAACCATTTCCAAACAGTACCAGAGCACTGTGGGAGGTAGGAAGGTAGGAAGGATCTAAGGACCCTAAGACAGAAGACTTTGCAGGATGGTACGGTCAAATCCAGCACATATATGAGAGACAATATGCAGACTGTAATGTTTAGTGAATGTGTGAACAGTACTCCAAGTGGCAGCAGCACAGAAGTCAGCAGCAGACACACTGTGAAAATGAGCAAGGGAAGTAGCCATGCACAAGTGGAGTGAGCACAAACAGGACCAGGAAGCTGCTGCTTACCAAGCTTCTGGTAACAGAAAGTAATGAAGCAGACCAACCATTTATAAATGACTTGCTTAGAATTAGGGGAACCCACCATCTGGGAAGCAAAATCTACAAATAGTTGAGAGAACTTTCTATGATCCTTAGTACGATCAAGGTACCAATGCAACATTTGATGGACACCTAAAGTGTGCAGACGATATTTCCCACTATCTGTGGGAGTCATGAAGTAAACCAGAAGGTCAATAGTCAGATTTAGTGTATGCTCAGAAATCACCTGCAGTAGAAAACAAGGAATGGTACACAAGGCAACCCGATACTTGTGAGAAAAAAGATAAGGAGGCTCCACAGCCAGAGCAAATATGTCTAGCAGACATCACAGCCACGAGAAACAATGTCTTGCAGGAGAGGAATCTCAGCTCACAAGTAACAGCAGGCTTAAAGGGAGGCCTGTAAGGGTCCACAGAAGCATATTAAGGTCCCACACTAGAACCAGATCTCTGGCCTAGGGAACCTGTGGGAAACCTTGAGCTGAGGCAACCATTTTGCCATCAGTGAGGGTATAAAAAGCAGACACTGCAGCCACGTGTACCTTCACCAAGGAATACCTGAGGCCTGCATCTGTAAAGGACAGGAGATAATCCAAAATGTGGCTCACTGGACACATAAAGGAGTCCAGCTGATGAGGGTACACCAAACTGGAAAACAATTTCAATTTTGAGAGCAGGTGTACCGAGTAGACAGCTTACAAGCCGTCAGTGGAGCAACTGCAACTGCAGGGAACACCCTAAAGTGGAAGAGTTCTACATCCTCAGAAGCCAAGCATGGAGGCGCAGGGATGGAAGATCTAGATGCACCAGAAAGCCTTGTTCCTCAGACAGGAATCTTGCATATAGAGGGAGTGAGAGAGGGGGTTCCACTACCAATTGATGAAGCAGAGGGGACCAAATATGTCTGGGCTAGAATGGCGTCCCAAGAATCAGGGCGGACAGTTCCACCCGTAACTCGATCAGAACCCTCTGGATCAGTGGAAATGAAGGAAACACATTCAAGAACCTCCCATTCCAAGAAAGGGGCAATGCATCTCACCAAAAAAATCCAGGCCCTGGAGTAAGCAAGCAGAAATGTGGCAGTCCTGCTTTGTATGGAGATGCAAAGAGGTCTATGTCTGGACAAGCCCACTTTTCAAAAAAGTCGTTCATGACAAAGTCCAAAGTTCCCGTTGGTGGCAGTATGCCTGTGATTCAGCATTGGTGACTGTGAGGACATTGAGAGCATCACGCGGTCATACACTAGATCTAATATTCTTACTTGGACTTGACATAACTGCAGTAAAGGTTTAACTGGTCTTTTGGATGGATCATCATGCAGCTGAGTTCCAGTGTGGGGTCCCCTGTCAAATTACCCCTTCCCAATGAAGACTCTATGGTGTAGCCCGAAACATACTGTAAGTTAGAGCTTGCAAACTCCAGGACACACTGGATGTCTCGGGCATGTTGCTAGCTTGTGCACAAGGTCCTAAGGTGGTTGTTGATCACTATAATATGGTGCTGACAACTGCCCTGGGCTATACTGCACCTTTCCACATTTGCCCCTTGACCTCCCAACGTGGCTCACCCTGGTATTGTGCTCAGCTGTGCCACCTGAAGATGAAGGGGTGTAGGCTGGAGCATTCCTTGAGGAGCTCTAGCTTGATGGAGGATAGGTTAGCACTCAGTTTTTATTATGCTGAGTATCAGTGGGCAGTTGACCAGAAAAAGACAAAATGTTTGTCTCAGTCGATTGCTGCAGTGGAAAACTGCCCAACTATGCACTTTCACATTGTAGATAGATGGTTAAATCCTCCCTGTCTAAAGTCCATGAGAGCCAGTTCCATATAGAAGTGTGAAAAGTTTGGGCACTTTTCGCTGACAAAGTGTCTGCCATCAAATCCAGTATTTCTTCTTGTAGCCTAGAGGGGACTGGGGGTAACCAGCCTTGTGGTAACACTGATCTGTTGACCTGGGATGAGTTTTGACTGGTTTTGGAAGCCAAGGTCCTCTGAATGGTTGTCAGTTTGCAGTCCACCAACTATGAACTGGACCCAGGTCCAATGTGGCTAACTGTTGGCTGCTCCAAGTTTCTGGGTCCAGTCTTTGCTGAGATAGTTAATGGGGCCCTGAGGGAGGGTGTCTTTCCTTCTGCCCTGAAAGACGTGGTGGTGAGGCCCCTCCTAAAGAAGCCATCCTTGGAACCTGATGTTCTCGCAAACTACAGGCTAGTCCCTAATCTTCCCTTTTAAAGAAAGGTTATTGAGAAGGTGGTGGTTGAGCAGCTGTTAGACTGCTTGGAGAATCTTGCTATCTTTGAACTTCTCCAATTGGGTTTTTGGCCTCAGCACAGCACTGAGACAGCTTTGGTCAGGATGACACATGATCTCCTCATGGTTAGTGACCAAGAGCAACATACTATCTTGGTGCTCTTGGATCTTTCTTTGGTATTTGATACAGTGGATCAGGGGGTGCTGATTAATCAATGGAGGAACTATGTGAGTGCTACTAGTGCAGTCTTGCACTGGTGTAGCTCATATCTGACCAGGAGGATACAGTGGGTGGTTCTGGGGAACTTTTCCTTGGGCCATTCATGCTGCCCTGAGGTGTTCCTCAAGGATCGATCCTTGCTACCATTCTGTTCTCTGTGTATATTCTGCTGCTAAGGGAGATGATAAGACGGTACAAGGTAGGGTTTCCCTGCTATGCAGATGATACCCAGTTGTATCTGTCTTGTGCCCCTGCTGACACTTCTGTGTCACTGGTGCTGAGCCGCTGTCTGGCTGAGATAAACAACTGGATGGCTGCCAACTAGTTATGTGTCAACCCAAGCAAGATAAAACTCATGGTTATCGAAGCTGGGTGAAGGGGCTTACCTGCTGGTGGAAATGTTGCTCTCCCTGTATTGGGTGGTCAACAACTCTCTGCAGTGAGCACAGTCAGAGATTTGGGGTTCATACTGGATGACTGACTATCCTTCGAACAGCAGGTGTCATCTGTTGTCCAGTCTGGCTTCTTCCATCTCTGGAACATCGCTAGAATCCTGCTGTTCGTAGCTCAGGATGACTTAGTGACAATAATCCATGCCTTTGTCACCACGAGGTTAGATTGCTGTAACACTTTATACCTAGGGTTAAACTGGAGGTTTGATGCGTCAATTGAAACTATCTGAAGAAAGAAATGCCCCACCCACCCACATACAGAATTGCTCCTATACACTGAAGCCACTAATATGGAGAGAACACCGACTTTACCCACGTCAAGAATTGTTCCTATATATTGGAGCTGCTGATATGGAGTGAACACCAACTTTGGCTCGTTCACCAGAATACCCAACTGCTTGAAGATCTGTCAGGTATGGAACAGTGTATAACTGATCACTTCCTGTGACAGGGCCATCAAAAGCCAATCATCGAGGTATGGAAAGACATAAAGGCCCTCCCTGCAAAGGGTGGCTGCAACCACTGCAAAGCATAAGTTAAAGACACATGGTGCAGAAGATAAGCCACAGGGCAATATATTAAACTGATAGTGAGAGCCCTAGGGCATAAACTGCAGGTACTGTCCGGAACAGTTGGGGATCCTGATATGAAGGTAAACATCCTTCCTATTCAGGGCACACAGCCAATAACTCATTAGTAGCAGGGGATGCAGGGACTATATAGAGACCATTTGGAGCTATTTGCATTCAATAAACAAATTTAGGCTCCAAAAGGTCCAGGATGGGTCTTAAACCTCCTGTCCATTTTGGCATGAGAATGTACCAGGAATAGTATTCCTGATTTAGTTCTGCAAGCAGGACTGGTTCTATGGCCCTCTTGCAGAGTAGGGATTGAATCTTCTCCAGAAAGATGACGCAATGTCACAGGGATAACACTTTGGTAAGGGAGGAAGTACCGGAGGTGCAGAGAGGAATTCTAGAGCGTGTCCTCAATAAACCACCTCTAGCACCCAAGCATCTCTTGTGATATCGATCCAATTTAACAGGAAAAAAAAAAGATGCAGCCTCCCATAAGGGTCCCCTTGTTTACAGGGGCTTAGGGAGGCGGTAGGGAGTCTGAAGGCTCCAGGCATGGCTGGAGTGATGTCAATACCCATTCATTTGGTGACCCTGGCATTGGCACTAGAAGGCAAAAGGTTTTGAGGGGTGGACTGGGTCTGCTGGGAGCCATGGTTTGGATCTCTGGAATAGCCTCAACCAAAGCAGGCACAGGGCCTATGAGAGGAACCCCGGACCTGACCTTGAGGCTTTGAATTCAGAGTATAAAGGGAACACAAGGTCATTTTAGATGTCTGCAGGTCCCTTAAAGCAGATTCCACATACTGCAGGTGCAAAAAAGCTGCTTACCTCTAAAGGGAGCATTAAAAGCTGACTGCTAGATATCAGTGGCAAAGCCAGTCCCCTGTAGCCAAGAGCACCAGCAAAGGCAAATGCCAGAAGCAGCTGCACAAGTTGCAGCATCAAAAGTATCGTAAGCAAAATGCAAAAGGTTTTTCCCAGCCTTCAAACCATGGGCAACAGTCTGTTGAACTTATTTTAGCCAGTCTATCGGGCAGCTTGTCAGCCATGGTAGCCATAGACTTCCATAGGCTATTCTGATATTTTATCATGTAAGCCTGGTAGCTGGCAATCCTAATGCCAAGAAAAGTACAGTTGTGTATGAACTTACCAAAACAGTAGATCATCGAGGGAATTTCTTTCATCAGGTCACACCAATGGAACTTAGCCATCAGGTGCCAGAATCCCACGGAAGCCTTTTTCTGTAGCAGTCTATCAGGGCCGCCCACGTCGAAGTCACCTGCCAATGTCATCTTCCCTATATAGGCACAGGCAGTCCTGCTCCCTCCTCAGTTCATTCCCGCTGGAGACCTTTCCCAATTCAACTATCTCTGGAAAACCAAACAGTGCCAGAGTGCCTAGCCCTATACAAGGCTGGAACACTAAATAACCAGTTAGAAACAGAAAAGACCCCGAAGGGGATGAGAGTGGGAAGGCATGACCTGATGAATGAGCCTCCCTCGAAGATCTACTGTTACAGTAAGTGCTTATGCAACTGTACTATCTTCATTAGGGATATTTCTTTCATCAGGTCACACCTATGGAACGAGCCCCAAGCAGTGCTGACAGTAAAGCAATATTATAAAAAGGATCTCAGAAATGCTACAGTCTGATTGGCTGTTAGGATTCCAACAGTCTTACATTAATCCCTGTTACACTGTCATGTACAGCCTGATCATCATAGCACATGGATTCTTCCTGTCAGCATTCCATCCTCAGCGCTGCTGGAATGCTGCATTCTGATTTTGAACCAGCATTCTTAAACTGTTGGTGAAACAACTATTGTTTTAAAAAATCTCTCTGGAAATGAGGAAAATATTCACATAGTACACTTTCAACACTTTTCTTTTGGAATAATTTTATATAACAGCAATAAGGCACTCCCAGGACGTAGATTAACAATCAGTTAATCACCCCCTAGGGGCAATATGGCACTCAGCTGCGACCTCGTGCCACATTAAACCACTAGGGGGTGATTAACAGACT
Organism: Neoceratodus forsteri; assembly: GCA_016271365.2. Lineage (NCBI taxonomy): Eukaryota > Metazoa > Chordata > Ceratodontiformes > Ceratodontidae > Neoceratodus > Neoceratodus forsteri. The sequence goes on from CM057452.1 coordinate 1,199,531,410, forward strand.
GCTAATCTAGCTCCTGATCATGTCTTATTGTTTAAAAGGGTGGCAAGTGGTTAGAGGCCTAAGAAAATAGGCCCTGAAGCACGGTAAGACCAAACCTTGCCACCTGTGAGAGGCAATGTCCAAGCTGTAGTGCAGGGTGAAAGTTTAGACAGTACTCCAAGTGGCAGCAGCACAGATGTCTGCAGCTGTTACATTCTGGAAACAGGCAACAGAAGTGGCCATACCCCTAGTGGAATGGCCCCTGATAACCCCAAGAAGTTCCTTACCGTACTTCCTACAACAGAAAGTAATACAGTTGGCCAACCATTTGGACAAGCATCATTTTAAGACGGGAGAGCCCTCTTTCCCAGAAGCAAAAGAAACAAACAACTGTTTGGACTTCCTGCAGTCCTTAGTACGGTGTGTACAGCACTGCAGAATTATATGCACATCCAAAGTGTGGAGCATAGCTTCTCCTGGATTGCCCTGCTCGGGATGAAAAATAGGCAGGTGGACTGACTGACTTAGGTTAAACTCAGACATCACCTCAGGAAGAAATTTAGAGTTAGTATGCAAAGAGATCCTGTCTTCGTGGAAGATCAAATAAGGCTGCTCATACGTTAGAGCCTGTAGCTCTAAATTTCTTCAAGTAAAAGTAATGGTAACTAAAAATAATGCTTTCCATGACAGAAAGCATAGCTCGTAAAATGCAGCCAGTTCAAAAGGAGGCAGGGTCAGCTACTACAGCACAAAATTCAAGTCGCAAGTCGGGACAAGACTACGAATAGGGGGCTTAAAGTGAAGGATATCCCTCAAAAACGTATAAGCCACCTCTAACTGGGCTACCAGATGGCCGTCCAAGGGCACATGGAAGGCAAAGATGGCAGACAAGTATACCTTAATGGAGGAATATGTAAGCCCAGAGTCTGACAGGGGCCACAGGTAGTCCAAAACCTGGTTCAACGAACAGGTGAAAGGGTCCAAGCGGACAGCAGAGGCCCAAAAAGCAAAGCACTTCCACTTCACAGAATACGTGGATTTGGTGGAAGGTTTTCTGGCAGTCACAAGGATATCAGCTACCCTCTGAGAAACTCAAAAGTGGGCTATGACTACGTCCTCAAGAGCCAAGCATGGAGCCAAAGGGACTTGAGATCCAGATGGATCAGGGTCCCCTGGGTCTGCATCAGCAGGTACCAGCAGAGCAGGAGAGGAACTGGAGGCTCTACCACCAGCTTTCACAATAACAGAAACCACATTTTCTAAAGCCAGAATGGTGCTACCAGTATGAGAGAAGCCCCTCCATCCGTAGTTTTAGAAGCATCCTCTGGATCAGTGGAAAGAGGGAAAGGTGTAGAGGAACCTCCCATTTCAGAAGAGGGACAATGCATCTAGCCAGAAAGCTCCAGGCCCTGGATCTAGTGAGCAGAAGAGTGGCAATTTTTTTCTTGAGAGGGGACACAAAAAGGTCCAACTCAGGGAGTCCCCACCATTCGAACAGGCCCTTGGCTACTGAAGACAGCAGATCCCACTCATGCTTCCAGGACTGCAACCTGCTGAGGTTATCTGCCAAGATGTTTTGGTCTCTTGGAACATGGAATGATGACAGTTCGAGGCCGTGGTCCAGAGCCTAGTACCAGACTATCATTGCCTCCCAGCACAAGGGGTAAGAAAAAATTATTCAACGTAGTAATATTGTTTCTTCCAAGGTGTCCTTTAGCTTCAGTAACAATAGCAGTAAGCTGGCTGGGTTGAGCTGCCTCGGAGGTGGAGATTATGGTAATGATTATAAAGAATTAGCCAATCAGGGAAGAGCAAGAGGGTGTGCTGAGTGGAGCCTACTCAGAGGTCACCAGAATGTTTTCAGAGGAAGAATGGGAACATGCCCCTTTTTTGGTGAATCAACATGATTTAAAAGAAAAATCATGCAATAGCACGAAGAATGCACAATTGAAAAACATATGCCTCTACTTTAAATGTAATTCAAAAGATCAGGTACAATTTTGATAATAAGGAGCATAGTCCTCTTCAAGTAGGTTATAGGGGAGGAAGGGTGGGAGCTTACTGATGCTAAAGGACACCTTGGAAGAAACAATATTACTACAGTGAGCTTTTTTTCTTCCCACCCCTGGGTTCCTTTAGCATCAATAACAATAGCAGACTACAAAGCAGTGCAGTTGGGAGGTGGGTACAGAACCTACTTAGGGAAGAGGCCCTGTGCAGGACCACCCAACCAAATATGGCATCAATCTAGACTGTACATCCAGGCAGTAATGCTTTGTGAATGTGTGGAGTCTTCCATGTAGCTTCTTTGCATACATCAAGTTATATCCCTTGTAGCTGCCATGTGGTAGCAGTGCCTCTGGTAGAATGGGCCCTGATGCCCTCAGGGGGCTGTTTACCAGCCTTATCATAACAAAACCAAATGCAAGAGACTATCCAGCAGGAGCTAATTCTCTTATTGGCTGGTCTTCCTCTGCCTACCTCCCCATAAGTGAGGAAAAGCTGAGTAGCAGAACCCCTATACTCCTTGGTGTGTTTCAAGTAGTAAGATAGGGCTCTCTTCACATCCAAACCATGGAGCTTTTGTTCTCCTGGAGTGGATTTCTCAGTGAAAAATACAGAAAAGAAACAGACTGATTAAGGTGGAATTCAGAAACTACCATAGGCAGAATTTTTTCTGTTTGTTCTGAGCTCTGCCTTATCCTTGTGAGGGATAATTAAGTTAGGTTCAGTACAGAGTGCCGGCACCTCTGAAATTCTCCTTGCAGAGGTGATGGCAACTAGAAAGACCGTCTTCCAGGTGACATATTTTAGGTAGACCATAGCCATGGCCTCAAAAGGTGTCTCCATGAGCTTGGTAATGCACAAGTTGAGATCCCAAGGGTGAACAGGTTTCCAAATTGGGGGCTAAAGATGGAGAATGTCTTTAAAAAACCTTTTGAAAACAGGCAATGAAATGATTGACTTGTCCTTACCTATAGACAAGTAAGCAGAAATTGCAGCCAAGTGCAGCTTCAAGGATGAGGTCTTTAGGCCTAAGGTCTGCAGATGAACTAAATAGTCTAAAAGACTGGGGACTGAGGCTTTGAAAGGATTTATGTGCTTCCTCTTGCACCAGAGAAAAAATATTTTCCACTTAGCTGTGTAAGTTTTCTTGGTACCTGCTTTTTTTGGCCATCTTCAACATTTTTGGGACCTGTTCAGAATACTCAGTATCTGAGTAGTTTAACTCCTCAAGAGCCAAGCTTTGAGGTGAAGAGATTGTAAACTTGGATAGGACACTCCTAGCTGAGTTAGAGTCAGGAGAAAGTGACTGAGGGGAAGCCGAATAGGCTTGCTGTGTGACAGGGCTACCGGGAGAGGATACCAAGGTTGCCTTGGCCATTCCGGTGCCACTAGGACCATTGTTGCTGATTGGGCCCTCAGCTTCAGCAACACTCTGTGAATCAGAGGAAATGGAGGAAAGGCATAGAGAAACTTGCCTGTCCAGTCCAAAGTTAAAGCATCTACTGGAAGAGACTCTAGTGCTGGGGGCCTACAGCAGTAAAGAGGAAGTTGATGGTTGAGGTGAAAGGCAAACAGATCTATTTCTGTTGTGCCCCACCTTCTGAAGATCATGGCAAGGACGTGTTTGTTCACAGTCCATTCACTGTGCCCTTGGCTGATGTGGCTGAGGGCATCCGCCAGGGTATTGCCTTGCCTGGAAGGTGTATGGCCGAAAGACTTACATTAAGAGAATAAGCCAGAGACCAAATGTTCATTGCCATCATGCAAAGCACAGTCGACCTTGTGTCACCCTGCTTGTTTATGTAAAGCATAGCAGTGGTGTTATCTGTTCTGATTTGCACTGATTTACCCTTTATTTGGGGGGCAAATGTCTTTAAAACAAGGTAGATGGTTCTGAGCTCCAGCAGCAGGTTAATGTGGCTTGCAGATTCCTTGTGAATCCAAATGCCACTTACAGAGTGACTGTTCAGATGAGCTCAACAGCCCAGTAAGGAGGCATCTGTAGTAATGATTTGATTTGGAGCAGACAGCTAGAAGGGGATCCCCACCGAAAGGTTGGCAGGATCCTTCCACCAATCCAGAGCTTGAAGCAAGGTTTTTGTAACTGGGACCAGTCTGGACAGAGAATGTCTTTTTGAGGACCAGTGTGCCCGCAGGTGGTACTGTATGTCCCTCATCTGGAATCTGGCACCTGGGACTACAGCTGTCATGGAGGCCAAGTGTCCCAACAGCCTTAGGAAATGTCTGGCTGACCTGGGCTGGTTCAACACAAAGAAGTTCACCAGTGACAGGAAATTCTGGGGCTTGTCTGCTGGAAGAAAAGCCCTGCTCTGCTGAGTATCCAGCTCCACTCCTAAAAAGGTGAGGAGTTGTGATGGATCCAAGTGTGATTTCTTTTCATTTATAAGAAAGCCCATGGACTTCAGGGTTTGCATTGTACAGCTGAGAGCCTCTCTGACATCCAGAGGGGTCCTGCCCACCAGGAGCCAGTTGTCCAAGTATGGGTAGACTGCTATGTCCTGTTTCTTCAGGTAAGCTGCCACTAGAGCTACCATAGGCACTTGTTGAATATCCTTGGAGCCGACGTCAGGCCAAAATGCATTGCTGCAAATCGGTAATGTCCTGATGGCAGCCTGAATCTCAGAACTTTTCTGTGTGACTGCCTTATTGGAATATAGAAATAGGCGTCTTTCAAGCCTAGAGAGGCTAGCCAATCCCCCTGTTGTAAAGAAGGAATCACCATAGTGAGAGTGACCATTTTGAATTTTGCTTTCAGTAAGTGCCTGTTTAAGTATCTAAGGTTGAGAATAGGTCGCCACTTCACATTTTTAGGGCTGCAAGTAGGCGGAGCCTGCAGCACTCTTGCATTAGCTCTAAAAATTAGCTACCTGATTCAGACCGTGGAACACTTCCTTTGGAGTTTTCAAAGGATCCTTCCATGTCTTTGCAGCCCTTGCAGAGCTGCAGACTGAACATCTGCCCAGAGCTCAATCAAATAGATTCATTCTAGTTCTTTCAGCAGCCTAGAGGTTAAAAAACAAATGCTCTGGACAATAAGCTCTCCTCCCCCACCTTGTAGTGCTTCAGTGAGTACAAGAAACACATGTTTTTCTTTTGAATCCATCTTAGTAAACAGCATTTACACTTACTCTGAGGCATTTCAGTTAACAGCATTAAATTGCAACGGAACGACAGCGCATGAAAGGCGTCACAATACTAGATTGCTGCTGAAGAGCTCCATGATGTTTATGTCTGCTTTGCTGTGTTACAGCTAATTTGCATAGCTCGAGAATGCCATACAGTGGAAATGAGCTTTTATTGTAATTTGTGCAAAATATGAGTTTTTACAAGTAGATGGAGTTTGTAGTATAACAAATGAGCTGTAACAACGCCAAAAATTCAAATGCATGTAGCTCTGAAGCAGCAACTCTGTATTTTGAGGCTTCTCTGTTCTATTGCTGATTTTTTCTAAAATGCACCATAGTTTCAGAAATAACATGCGAGAGATGTGAGTGTGGAGCACAGTTTAGTTCAGTGTTTTATTTATTGGGTAATGAGGATCGAGTTCTGCATATCCCAAGTGCATTGATATATGAGAACAGGGGCTGGCAATAAGAGAGACAGACTTTCAATGCTGATTTTCTTGATGCAGTTTGAATGCCACAGCTCATTTGCATACCTTGAGTAGTTCACATTGACATAATTTGCATTGGTTATGTGTGCAAATGGTACATTTTTAAAAGCAAATGGAGTTTTCTGCAGCTGGGTGGCTATTTATGTCAGACAGGGGATACTGTGTACCAGGGAGGAAGGGGATAAGGGGAGGCCAGAAGCCATATTGCTCCAAAGTCCTAAAGGTAAGAAGTTCAGGATGAGGGTGGTGTACAGGCCAACCTCACAGCGCGTGGAGGAAGACAGAGAGCTGGGGGAGCAAATCAGGAAGGTCAGTGGCAAAGGGAATACAGTTATAGTGGGAGACTTCAACCTGCCTGGGGTTGACTGGCAGATAGTAACTACAGAACACACCAGAAAACAGGTGCCGCTGGAGACTATCCAAGACAGCTACCTAATGCAAGGGGTGATGGATCCTACTGGGGAGGGGAACATACAGGACTTGGTGCTAACAAATGGGGATCAAGTCCAGGATGTGGTAGTACAGGACCCTCTAGCAGGAAGCAACCACCGCTCAATGTGGTTCCTCTTCAACACAGAGAAGGAGTCGGCTAAGATGAGGACAAGAGTGTTGGACTTCAGGAAGGCAGATTTTGCCAGAATGGGCAGCATCCTAGAGGGGTATTTAGCTAAAATCAACCCAGGGATGGATGCTGAACAGAAGTGGGCAATCAGTAGGAAGGGGCTGAATGAGGCCATGAACACATATGCCACATTTCAGAGTAAGTAGTCCAGGTAAAAAAAAACAACTATCTGGCTCAGCAAAGAAGTGGAGGGGAAGGTGAGGGAAAAAAACTGGCCTTCATTAAGTTCAAAAAATTGAGGAGTTAGAAGGATAGAGAGGTGTTCACAAAGGCATCTAGGGAGGTGACCAGGTTAGTCAGGGCAGCCAAGACAGCAAAAGAGCTGAAGTTGGCTCAGGGGATCAGAGAGGGGAGAAAAGGGGTTCTTTAAAAACAAAAGGGAGAAGAGGAATTGTAGGGATGACATTGTTAGAATCAAGAGAGAGGGGGGATGGGCAGAACAAGGGGAAGATCAGGTAGAGGCACTCAATGAGCATTTCTGCTTGGTGTTCATGAAAGAAAGGGATGGCCCAATACTGAAGGGGAAAGGGGCAGGGATGGAGGCGGGGCAGAGATAACAGATGGGGTCATCCAAGAGGATAAAGTTGTGAAGGGTCTTAAAGCCTTACGGGTGGAAAAGGCACCAGGACCAGACGGTGTACACCCAAGTGTACTGAAGGATCTGGCAGAGGTGTTGGCAGGCCCTCTGATGGACCTGTTCAATACCTCCTTGGAGACGGGGAATGTACCCAGGGACTGGAGGATGGCTTACGTGGTGCTCCTTCACAAGAGTGGACCCAAGGACCAACCAGGCAACTACAGACCAGTGAGCTTGACTTCCATAGTGGGGAAGTTGATGAAGACCATTCTGAAGGAGAGACTGATGACCTTTCTCGATAGCAGTGGCTGCAGGATGAGCGACAGCATGGGTTGGCCACAGGAAGATCTTGCCAAACTTACCTGATCGACTTCTCCAACTGGGTCACTAGGGTGGTTGACAAAGGCCATGCTGTGGATGTCCTATATCTGGACTTTATCAAGTCTTTCAACTCGGTGCCGCACAGGAGGTTAATGAGCAAGCTGAGAGACATGGGGGTGGGGGAAAAACTGGTGGGGTGGGTGGAGAGCTGGCTGCAGGGCTGACAACAGAGGGTAGTTGTAAGGGAAGAGACATCCAAGCCAAGGCTAGTAGCAAGTGGGGTATTGCAGGGTTCAGTGCTGGGCCCCATTTTGTTCAATGCCTTTATTGGAGACGTTGCAGAGGGGGTCAAGAGTAAGATCAGCCTGTTCGTGGACAACACTAAGATTTGTGTAAAAGTGGACAATGAGGAAGGGAGGCAGGCACTCAGAGAGGATATAGCTAAACTCAAATACTGGTCTAGGGAGTGGCACTTGGGGTTTAATGCTAAGAAATGCAAGGTCATGCACCTCAGAGCCAGAAATCCCAGGAACAGCTACTTGCTGGGGGGACTGCAGGTAATAGCTTCACAGTAGGAAAGGGACCCAGTGGTAAGTTACAGGGGGACATGAAGGTATCAGCACAGTGTAGGAGGGTGGCAGCAAGGGCAAACAGGATGCTGGGGTGCATTGCCAGAGGGATCATCTCTAGAAAGGGGGAGGTCACACTTGGAGTAACGTGTACAGTACTGGTGCCCATACCTCACAAAGGATAGGAGATTACTGGAGGGAGTGCAGCTTAGGGCTACAAAAATGATCATGGGACTAGGGGAGTTGCCAAATGAGGAAAGGGTTGGAGCTCAACATGTACTCTCTGGAAAAGAGAAGGGGGCCATGATGGAGACCTTTAAGTACTTGAAAGGCATAAACAATGTCAGGGAAGGAGGAGTGTTCCGCTTAAATGGAGGAAGGGTCACTAGGAGGCACAGTCTGAAGTTGGAAGGGGGAAGGTTTAGAAGGGAGATGAGGAGGCTCTACTTCACACAGAGTGGTGACGGATTGGAACACACTGCTGGAGGAGTTAATCACTCAAAGGACAGTGGATAGCTTTAAGCGGGGTTGGGACAGAGTCAAGGGCAGGATTAGTAATGACAAGAACACAAAGGGGGGGAAGGACCGGGAAAGAGGAGGAAGGGAGGGGTCTGGGGGGTATGGGGCACCTTTAGTGACATGAAACTAAGAGCTGCACAATGAGGCAGATTTGATAGACCTGTGCGCCTTTGCACACCAGACCTACTAAACTCAATCCACAGTTGGTAATACACAACATAGTAAAACTAAACTGTCTGTTTTTTGTATGCGTCCAGAATCAACATGTTTTACTAATAAAGTACTAGTCTATACCTGTAAGTTGGCTTTAAGCAGGCTCCCAAAAGTAAAGTTACACAACTGTGTGACAGCCATGATTAACTGTGCTATATCCTGTACTAACGAGGTGCAAATCACCACATGGATTGTACGAGCCTGACAGTGCAGCACAAGTGCAAAAACAATGTTGGAATATAAAGAATGATAGCCGGCCCGAAGGTGCTGAGGGTTGAGGCGCTGGTGACCCGGTTTCGGAAGTGAGCCTGGGCTGGCAGGGGTCGGCAGGGGATGGATAGGATTGAGCGTCCGGAGGACTGCTCTCCTATCCCAGGAAGGGTTCTAGGGTACCACTGCTCTGTAGCGGCCCCTGGTGATGACCAGGGGGTACTGTCAGAGTCATGCCAGAAAGGGGCGGAGTGTAGCAGATGTCGGTACTTATTTCCCATATAGAGGTCAAGGGGCTCTAAAAATTTTTCCAGTGATGTACTATTGACAATAATGGATGGAAGTTTATTCCAAATGTTAATAACCCTTTGATTTATTCAGTTTCCTCTCTGATTTGTTCTGTAATTTTTTCCTCTTAGCTGTTGTTGATGGAATCTGTTGTACCTACCATTGTTACTCATTAGACCAATATTTTCCCACAAATCACTATCCATGGTTGCCTTAAACACTAGACATAAATCACCTCTAAGTCTGTGATATTTCATGCTATACAGTTCCTGTTCCATCAGCCTATTTGTATAGTCCTTATTTTTCACTGTTGTTATCCTTTTATTTACTCTCCTCTGAACATTCTCTAACAAATCAATATCCTTCTTTTTACGAGGATCCCAAACCTGTCACAATACTGTCCAGGGTACTACTTCACACAGCATACACTCAGGCGATATACTGGGCAGAAATCGAAGGATGTCCATCTAAGCATGTCCCCAAAACATGTCTGAAGGGCCTACCATCGCCATCATCCAGCCCCACTTTGAACTACTGTCGACTACCACCCTTTCAGAGTACACGTCCACCACCTAGAAATCAAGATGTGATGGGTCCCCCACCTAAGAAGTACCTGGTGTCCTGCATAGTACAGGGCAATGGGAACATGTATTGTACATGGATAATGTGTCCATGGTGTTACAATAGGTACACAGGAAAACTAAGTAGTGTCCTCTATATTACCTAATGGAAGGTTCCATAACACTGTGGACCCTGCCGTAGGGACACAGTGGCAGTGCTCCAAGATCACTGTGGCATGTTCCCTGTAGCGCCATAGCATTATTTCCATGTTTTCCTGTAGCATAAATTATAGCCTATGAAAGAAAACAGGATCTGTTGTCCCACATAATCAGTGCATCAGGGCTCCCATATCTACAGGGATTCCTGTATTTTACAGGGATTTGGAGGCATCTACAGGAAAACCCTTCCCATAGACTTGCATTGGTTATACAGGAAAACAGGGCAATTCTGCTTCCGTAGGATATAATGCAATCTACAGGAAAACACAGGAATATCACCCTGGAGTTACAGGGAAAATGCCAAATCAACATGGGAGCACTGGTGCATGGCTATGGGGGCAAGCATCCTGTAAATGCATATATTTTCCTGTATACTACATCATTATATTTATTCTTATTTGAATATTTGTGACCGGGAGAGGCACACTGAGCCACAGCTCATTTCCAGGTGAGACCCGTGGGCAAGGGAAGGGGAATTTTATACAGATGTAAACTGAGTTACAGAACTAGATTAAGCTGTTGGTGGTACAGTGAATGGGGGAAATTTGGCCAGGACACCGGGGAAATTCCCCTACTCTTGCACCGGGGGCTCTTCTTCCTTCGAGCAAGGATAGAGGAGCCCAGTTTGGAGCTGGACAGAGGAAGAGGTGGAGGTAAAAGCAGTGACTTGGCAAAAAATCAGGGCTTGGCTCTGATCAACAAGATGGCCTACAATCCCCTGGAGAGTGAAGGTGGAGGAAGAGAAGATATTGACATGACTGGGGCTGCAGTCCCCACTGCTGAAGCCTCAGAAGCTTACATCTCTAATTTTCCTACAGATTCACAAATTTCTACTTTTGTTTCGACTGAACAAATGATGGATTACTGTCAAGCAGAAGAATCCTTTCAAACAAACTTTCTACAATAACAGCAGCTTTGGTAAAACCAATTGCTCCAAGCCGAAAAAGCTTTCCAAGATGCCAAAAACAAATTACAAGAAGAGAAAAAACACAAGTGGGTTCCAAACAGCTCACCTTGAGCCAAAGAAACAATGTCTTCTAAAGTTTATATTTTCAGTCAACACGGAGGTTCTGCTGAAAATCTGCAGTCAGGTACTGAACCTATCCCTAATCCTGCCATAGATCCCTCACAGTGGACACCTAAGGAAGCACTCAGCAAGACAGGCTGGATTCTTAGCAAGGTTGGGACATGGCTACCTGATCCATTGATTCCCCTGCCAAGTAGATGCAGATGGAGGATCAAAGGGCCCTTTGCAACAGGACAGAAATGTAGCAGATAATCAACCTTCTACCACTACGGACATGGCAAGTACCATAACATTTTCTCCTCAAGTCCTCATTAGATGTCACTTCTGATATATTTTATGATGCATCATCAGGGGATATTCAAGGTCCCAAAGTTGTGACTGAAACTCTGGCCTTAGACCCACCACCGTAAGGAGACAAACCAGGCTAGTCCTACGCTAGCTGTTTCAAAACACCCATAGAACTTGCTAAAAGAAGATATGCCATCTGGATTAGATACCTAACTGGCCTAGAATTTCCCCCGATAGAGGGTATGTGAGGAAAATTTCATTAAAACAATCCTTGGGGTTTTTCACCTGATGAAGTCTACAACCAGATACATGCTCCCGGGGAGCATATATCTGATGTTAGTTTCAGGACTCCAGAATTGTTGGACTGCTTTTGAATGAAATTCTCTTTACTTGAAACTAACCATATCTGGACACCCTTCTAAGTCATTTCTTTGACCAAACAGGTGACAAGAATCATAGCGATATTATTTCAGAACGATAGGGCAATTATAACTGACATTCTCTTCTGGATAGAAAAACGATGTACTGTGGAGGAGACCCCAGAGCCTATCCTCAGTACTGAAGGTTTTGGAACAGGGGGTGGAGACTAAAAGTCAAACTGCACCAGGACATTACAGACTTTCAACATTTACCAAACTGTTTTTATATAAGGCCGGAATAAGGGGGGCATTTTTTTACCCTGGACAACCCAGGCATTGTTTCAAATGCAATTCCCAGAGACACATCAGCATGAATTGTGATGCAGTAAACTGTGACTATTGTGGTGAACTTGGTCATTCTGGCTTCCATTCACACAGTACAGTCCTAAATATACTCTCTGTGATACTAGAACGCTGACTTTTGTGTACAAGATATGTACTTCAATAAAGCCTCAAGATCTGCAGGTCATTTTTCCAGGGACAAAAGGCCTGCCAGGCCACAACACCCGCATCCCCCCTCCCCCCTCAAACGAAGTTGTTCAGCCATAGGAAACACCTAACGCAACGCCAGAAACACAGAACAGGCCCCTCTACAGCCACACGCAGAGGGTTTGCATCCCATGGATCCCCCTCCTCCCCGGCCACTGATTTAGAATTTCAGACAGTGCCTAAAAATAAAAAGGCATCAGACAAACATAAAGCATGTAGAACACCTCCTCCCCACCTGACGACAATATTCTCTCTACAAACAAATTTGCTATGGATTGGGATGCCTCAGATAACGAAATGGATTTGGACTCCAACACTGGTTCTAATGTCTCCTCAGAGATGGATATTGCCACTGAACTTCCAGAAGAAAAAAAACAAACAAAGGTAAAACAGAAACGAACGGGCACAAGCACAGGCTTAAGAAAGAAACCCTGAGCCATTTAGAAGGGATGTTAACTTATACAGTCTGTCAGCTTCTAGTTTAAACACAAGCAGCATATTATCAGACAGAAAGAGGTTAGCAACCTTTGACCTTTTCTCTTCTTACAAATATGATTTGGTATTTTTGCAAAATACCAGGCACCATACCATGCAAGATATTCAACAGGCATCGGCTGCTTGAATATGGGGACTGAGTATTTGGTCCATGGGGGAAGACTTATGTTGTGGAGTCGGGACTGGTTTTACAGATTCTGCAATCAAAATCACTCATACTGTGGACATTTTTCCAGGGACAGCTTTGCTGCTTGATGTGCACATAAATGCAGTTGTTTTTCGGTTCATAAATACTTATGCTCCCCAATCCAAGAAAGAACATATGGAGTTATTAAATATGATAAAACCTTTTCTTTCCACAGCCAAAAATGTATTGTGGGGTGGTGACTTTATTATGGGCAGATTTGTTGCAGATAGAGGTATTTCCACAAAGAAAATATTTTGTGATCTTTGTCACTTTAATCAGATACTCTTTCAGTCTGGACTAGTGAATGCTTTTTCTACACAAGGTACGCAGGCCCCCCCGATACGTACTTTAGAGGTACCAAGTCTACTAGAATTGACTATTAGTTTATAACCCCATCCCTCAAAATTGAGTCAGTAAAGGTTTGGCTAACAGCAACCTCTAACCGTGGTCTTATTAGCTTAAAACTAGCTAATTACAATAAAATGTCTATGGGCCCCAGCTACTGGAAAATGAATCTATCACTACTGGATGAGCCAGATGTATTACGTGGCTTCCATTATGTATTAGAAGCAAGATGGTCCATTTTTTTTCTGTACGACTCTTCTGTGGAATGGTGGGAGGACAGTAAGAGAGATATTAAGGAGTATTTTCAAGAAATACGACGATTAAGGAAAAGGTAAAACAAGATCACCATTATGACCTTAGAACACAACTATATAATTACCTATCACTGCAATACACAGGTAAAGGGAACTTCTCAGAACATATTTCTACAATTAAGGAACAAATGACATGAATCCAATATGTCAGATTCTAAACATTAATAGCAGAACAAAAAAGTTGTACCCATAAACAACAGCAAACTAATCCTTTTGAGGTCTGCATGACTCAGCGGAAACAAAAATAAATAATATTATTACTAAGGAGAATAAAATGGAAATGGTAAATGCGATGCAAGATATCTTAACAGTAGCAGAAGAACATATTTCCTCCTTATTTCAGACATCCGAGATCCCGGATGCTGAATTTGAAGAGTGGCTTGCGGATGGTCCTTTGGCAAAAATACCTGAAGACTTTTGTGAAGCTTTAATTACTTTCTTGTCCCCTAGGGAACTAGAAGCTATAGTTGAATCTTTAACAAAAAAGGAACAGTGCCTGGTGGGGATGATATCCCAAATAAGCTTTTCCAAAAAATATTTTCACAGTTGAAAGTAGAAATTACACAAGTTTACCAAGACTGCCTGGGGGCTAGCATGTACAAAGGGATTTTGATTCTCCAATACAAAACGGGTGATAGATCTTACCTGTCAAATTGGAGACTGATCACACTTCTTAACACTGATATGAAGGTCTGAAAAATTTTACAGAATAGAATCTCTATGATGTCTAATAAAATTATACATGTATCACAGCTCTGTAAAATCCAGGGAGAAAAATATCAGATGGTCTCTTGCTTGTAAGAGAAATTGTAGAAAAAAAGAAACACTGGAGAGCTTGAAGGGTTTATTATAGGACTTGATCAAACTAAGGCCTTTGACAGAGTACAGCATAATTATTTACAGAGATGCATGGAACATTTTGGTTTCCCATCCAGTTTTATCAATTGGATTCAGACGTGTTATTCCCATTCTGTGGCTATTCCTTTGATTAATGGGTGGATGGGAAGGGAATGTAGAGTGGTAAGGGGTGTACATCAGGGTGCCCCCTTCTTTACATTTTAACATTAGCACCACTCATTCAAAAACTTAGCATCAATCCAGATATCTCTGGCTTATCCTTATCTAGTACAGATGAAAAAATTAAAACTATAGCTTTTGCAGATGATTTGTGAATCATTTTAGCAGATGTTCCTTCCAGCATAAAGGCTGCTGAACTATTAAAACAAATTTCCATCCACACATGTTCTACAATAAAGTGTATCAAACGTCAGCGTCTGCTTATTGGGCCAACTGATATAACACATTCCAGTATCATGGGAATACCCATAAAGCAGCCAATGAGTAAAATATTGGGTATCTACTTTAGAAAAGGTGACATGAGTACCTATAATTGGACTATATTCTTAAAAGAAGCACAAACCGAAGTGTCCAGATGGAATGCTTGGTATATGACAAAAACGAAACAGATATACACGGTAAAAACCTTTTTATTACGTCTTTTCTTATATCTTAGTGCAGTGTTTCCTTCCCCACGTAGTATGGAGACAGCAATTTATGGAAGCTTTTTCCAGTGTATCTGGGGAAGTCGTTTGAATCCCATTAAAAGGGGAATAATGGCCAGCCCGTCGACAAAGCGGTTGGATTTCCACTCACGACGCCTGCGACCCGGGTTCAGGAATGGACTCGGGTACTGGAGGGACAGCCGGGGAAGAGATGGCTTGAACATTGGCTGACGGCTTTGCCTTCTCCTCGGGGAGGAAGGGACGCGACCTGGCGATTGCTGATCCAGCAGAGGCTAGTATGGCAATACACGGGGTCTCAGACACTAAGGGGGTGTGGTGAACGTCGGCATCAAGCCACATGTTAATGGCACACCACGTCCCACGGGAAGCAAATGGAAAAAGAGCCCCATAGCCAACCGGATGACGGTCGCCAGTTCCCATTGCTGTGAGTCCAAGGACAGTGCACGCACCATCCCCAGCAGCACCTGGAACAGGTTTGGCGCTGGCCGTCCCACTGGTAGCCGTCCCCCTTGGAGGAACGGGACCCACCCGGCGAAGGGTTATGTCCGGGGGTCATCCGGGGAGCTGCATATGTGGGGGTGAAGAGGTGGCTGATCCAAGGCAGTGCAGCACGGAGGGCATAGGTGGCCTGAAGGAGAGGCCAGCCCAAAGCTGGGAGGGAGCAAAAATAGATTAAAAAAGGGGGGGGGACTTACTTGCCTATTAATAAAGGTGGATTATGTATGACTAATCCAATTGTTTTCTTTTATAGTATCTTTTTGTACACTAACATTAAACCTACAGTATCCTGCAAGGAAATACATTTTTTGGGATGCATTGGTTAATAGATCAAATAGACCCCTGAATTCAGGCTTGGGGATATAACTCGGGGATTCCAAGGCAAAAATCTTTAATTGGGCTCCCCATTTACATGCAAGAACTCTTTAGCAAGCTTAAAAGGTGGAACATACCCAAACACCTTATCTTGACTAAAACAAGAGAGGAGTTTTACACATTCATATAGGAGAAATTTTTTATTTGCCAGCCTCATTATACAAATAAGTCACATATTGACATAAACCAAACACATAAAATGTTAACCCATTCTAGAATGCCATATTTTATGTGGGATACGTTATGGTTATGCACGCACAGGAAATTAAATGTGAAGGGCGACCTAACACATAAAGATTTAAGTGAAAGAGTATGCCCCAGAAGGGAATATTGTTCAATTCAGATTGAAATGATGGAGCACCATTTTTTCGAATGTCCATTTATTTTTCCCTTTTGGTCTGTCCTTACAGAAATTGGGAGGGGTCATCTTTCACCCTACTCACAAAAGATATCCTCTATTTGGGTATACTTCCACAATCTTGAATATAATATGAACCAAGTTCAATCCATCTGATTTTATTAATTTTGAAATACTATATTTGGCACTCTGGAGTCCAACTTACCTTGCAAGAGAAAAATGTTACTCCTGACTAACTGTTTCAGACCATACACCAGACTATTAAGTGGATCCAACTACAGGATAGCCTGCGGTATCCCCAACCTACTTATCTGAGATACTGGGATAATATGGGATGGTTAGACTAGTTCTAATGATGGAGAAAGCAATTTACGGCGTCATTTAAATGGTTTTGTTTCTATTTTACTACTGGCTAAGAACACCCTAAATATATCAAAGTTTGGGGAGGTGAATCACACAAATTGTATATTTTATGGTAAAACAGCTTACTGACTATTGCTGGCAATTCCACTTTTTTTTTGTAGAAGGGTTTAGATATTTTTTTTCCTTTCTTTTATTTAATTTAGCTGCTCCTTCTAGACTAATACTTATGGGTGTGAACAAAAAGAGTTAATATGTATTAATCATTATTTACTTTACAAATTTTATTTTGTAATACTTTTTATTATCAAGATCTCAGTTCGAGACTTATGACTGTATTTTTTGAGGGTTATTTTTTTGATTTAAGATCTCAGTTTGAAAATTATGTATCTATGCTGAAATACTTATTTTGTGTTAATTTTTATTCTCTTGAATTGTATATTTTATTTATTTATTATCTTCTTTATCCCCCTCCGAGCCACCAGCCGCCCAGCACCTCAGCCCAGTCACGGACCACGGACTTCCACCTCCCACATTGGCCATGACCCTCCAATACCCCATGGCTTTCCCCCACACCGGAGCTGTGGTGCTCCCCCTCACAACACCGCAGACATCTGGATAGGTCGGAGGGCTGGTCTGGAGGCTAACTGAAGCCGTGGCGGGCTTCAACAGGGGCAGCCGGCAGTGGTCCTTTTTTCTGGTTTTCTAGGGAGGCGGGGACATGCAATGACATCCTGCATCCGGCCTGCGTCCTGTGCATGCAAGCACCGGTACCTGTGTGACTCCTGGCCTCCGCCAGGGGTCCATCGCGCTGGCACTCTCCCCACCCTCTCCACTCTTATCGAGAAGTGCAATGGGATCTTTAACATCCAATGAACAACCATCAGAACAGGCAAACAGGATCTCGGTTTAACGTCCCATCCGAAAGACGGTACCTCAGGTGTGCAGCACCCCCCTATTGAATCACTACAGTATCATTACTGGGATTTTATCCCACATTCCCGGTGTGGGGCTAGAACCTACCACCTTCCGATCTTCCAGCCTCAGAGGCAAGTGTGCTACCTGCTGAGCCACTGACACTGCCAATGTACATGAATCACTGTAGTTTTGGGAGCCCTGCCTTAAGCATACTTCATGAATCTGGAAGCCATGCTGAAGGTAATGCATACATACAGGCCACTGCACACCCATCCCTTTGTAGGCCATTCCAAAGACACTTGCCTCCATTCACCTACAGTTCAGCTGTGGTGTCTAGGTGGTGCATTGTGCTCCTTTATACACTACAGGCATAATCAGGCATGCTAATGTGTGCAAACCTACCGGTAATGACATGCAAATGTGATTGTCCACAGACTGCCAAATGACCTAATTTCAAGGCCCCCTATTCTCTGTGGCACTGTAGACTAACTTTTGTGGCAGACACTATGAACTTTTATGAAATGGGTAGCAATTTTAAAGCAATTTGATTGGCCAGTGGTCACGCATTAGAAGTGTCTAATGCATGGCTACAACTAGACCGGACAAACTGGATGGAGTACCCATTTTTCAAATCCTTGTGCATGCCTGCTCATTCAAGTCCGCTCGCTTGCTCCATCTCACAAGCTTGCCAGGTCTCTCCTCCTGCAGTCCGCTCACTCTCTGTCCTCCTGAAAGCCAGATCGGTTGCTAGCTCCCTCACATTCTCTTTTTACAAAACAACAATACAGCACATACAAAAAAAGAAACTCCTACCAGCCTTGATCTTTCCCACGCCCAGCAGCCTGCTCACTCGCTCGCTCTCCTAGACAACAGAGGATCTGCTAGCTGCTTAACAGTTCCCTCAGCCTCTCGTTCTTCCATTTTTTTTTTTAACAGGAAAAAACTTTAAACTGTTCCGTTTAAACAATATGCCCACATTTTTTACCTTTTATACCGCTGGCTGATTCTTGCTGTAGTTCCACCCCCGCCATACGGAAACATTACTGCCATCTCCTCCACAGTGCTGCCCACTGCTGTAACAGTTAAAATTTTGTTGCAATCATTAAAAAAAGTACATTCTTGTACTCCCATCTAAAAATACAGTTTTCTTTCAGCAGTAAACCAAAGGCAGTGGTACTGCTTGAAAGTGTTGTACCATGACAACCACATGAAAAAGAGTAGAACTACGGAAGTCTTACAAGGACAAACGTCCTTGACTCAAGAAAAAAAAGAAGAAACACTAAACTGAAGGCAGAGGAACTATTTTATTTAAAATAAAGACAAAGATTGAACTTTTTAATACTTAATACAATTATTTTTACTTTCCACAAGCATCTATAATTTAGATGCCCACTTCATACGCACAATAAGCCACTCCAGGGTGTTCATTAGACAGTTCTCATGCATGGCTAGGGAGCTGGATGCACTCGTTCTGCAGCTTTGTGCCTCACTACTCCCCCTAGCCATGTGTTATTACTGTCTAACGCACACCCTGTTTTGACTTATTGCTTACCTATGGCACAGTTATGTTCTGTGGCACATTAATAAATAAGTAATACAGAGCCAGCATTACTATTTTGGTGGACCCAGGAAGGACAGCCTGTGAGCAGGACTCCTAAGTCCCACTAAATAAAAACAAGTTACATAATTTCCCTTAAATATACAGTTTTATACTGTTCTGGCTGTCCGTGTTTATCTTAACCTATTTAGGGCTTAGTGTCACAGTATGCAATATTAATGACTACTGGCCAGCCCAGCCTGCTGGCAGCAAACACATAGATGAATAGCTACTCCCCAAGGGGGAATCTGAAGAAGCCTACGCATGGTGCAACCAAGACTCCCCTCTTTTGTGAACATCTATCTGGGGAACCCATACACACAGTCGTAACTGGGGGTGGAAGGCTTTTAGGAACACAGAGGCTTCCCTTACTGCCACTCAAAACAAACTGCCATACATTAAAAATACAAAACATTAAAGGACTCATAAATAGGTTATGGGATCTGCCTAAAAAAAACACAGCACCGTCGGTTATGATTTTTATCTACATAATGCCGTGCTCCTTTTGCCTGGAAATATAAATCTGTAGATGTTATGACTGAAAGGTATCTGTAACTTGTAAACAAACCCCCCAATCATATTTAAACCTGCCACTTCAGTAGCACCCCAAAAATGGCCACTATGTGCTTATGGGACAATGTCAATGGAGCGTTAATACTGTCTGTATGGGAACCTTATTAATTAAATATTAAAATAACATTAACAAAGCACTTCTCTTTCAAAGCCTTTACTGTGAGGTGTGAAAACCTTTTCACACCTGCACAGTAAAGGCTTTGAAGGAGAAACACAGTGTTAATGTTATTTTAATATCTGGTAAATCATAAACTATTGCTTGAGACATTTCTCACATTAGGCCTCTCCCCAGACATGGTAACCTGGTTCTGTAGCTACCTCTCTGATCGCACACAACAGATAAAGATTTCTGATGCATTGTCAGATGTTAAAAGCATCTCTGTAGGGGTGCCGCAGGGCTCTATACTTGGTCCACTCCTTTTTAGCCTGTCCATAAACAATCTCCCTGAAGCATGCCCTGCTTCAAAGGTGCTTCTCTATGCAGATGATGCTGTCATCTACACCAGGAGACACTTTCTTGTGACCTACAAACTAACTTTGAGTCCTTGGAGAACTGGTTTAAGCTAAACGCTGGAATTTCCACTGACTCTAATGCCTGGTTTAAAAACTATCTAGAGAACCACATTCAACAAGTCAAAATTGCCGATGTCATCTTGGACTCTAAACCAGTTCGCTCAGGTGTCCCACAGGGGTCCATCCTGGGCCCTCTACTATTTAGTCTCTCGTTAAACAATCTACCAAGATCCTGCGCTGAACAAATCCTACCATACGCGGATGATGCTGTTATCTACACAAGTCACACAGACCCCATGCTTCTTGAAAGCCAGCTGCAACTCCAATTTGCATCAGTAGAGAAATGGTTCAGTGATCACAAACTGGTGCTAAACTATAAAAAAAAAAAACTAAGCTCATGCTCTTCAGCAGCTCCCACAATAATCACAGGCATCATCCCCTGACTATCTCTAACCGCCTTGAGACCACTCTTGAGTAGGTACACTATTTTAAGTATCTTGGTGTCACCATTAACAGCAACGTATCCTAAGGGGTGCATATTGACAACATTGCCAAAGCAGTCAATACTCGCATTGGCCTCCTCTACAGACACAGGAACTCCCTTACACCAGAAGCCTTAAGGTTGGCCGTACAGAGCTGTGTTACCTCCATTATGGACTGTGGATTGATTATCTATGGATCTGCCACTGAAACTGCCCTCTGGCACATTTCCACTGCTCAAAACAAGGTGTGCCGCCTCATCTCAAGAGCCCACCGTCTCACCCACTCTTGCGACCTCTATGCCCAAACTGGGTGGCTCCAGCTCAAAGATCGCATCAAATATCAAACATGCCTGATGGCCAAGAAAATAACCCTAGGCCTCCTACCACCTGGAATTCAAGGTCTTCTCAGCCCCTCTTAATACTCGCGGCTCTGAATCCCAGCTCTTTCTGGTCCCTCGCTGCCGTACCTCCCAGGGACAGAGATAGCTCACCTACAAAACCCCTCTTTGGATGAATGCCCTCAACTGTGACATCTCCTCCAAATCCAAATTGAGCCCTTTTAAATCGAAGCTACAGTGGCTACTCTCTGCCACTCGCTCCTGTGACTGTTTGCGCTAAACCCTTTTTGGCAATCTAAAACCTAAGCACTTAATTACTGTTAAATCTCCTTAGCACCATCTCTAACATCCCCTTCCCCTGCTACCCTACCCTTCACCTTTCCTCCTCTACCTATTGCCCCCGGTCTGTCCCGATATGGCCTGTTGGCTGATTTCAGCTTACCTTATGATTTTACTAGTAACTGACAAAGCTTGTTTTGGCTGATTTTCAATTTACTGTATGCATTCCTGTGCATGAAACTGCTTAACGTTACTCGTTTATGTTCTTTAATTCACTGTCAATGCCAACTATTGCTTTCTTTTCTTATTTACAATTATGTTACCATACCCTATTTAGTCTGTAAACCTGTTGATCTCCTTTCTCTATGTATACTGTTTTGACATACATTTTGTTCTGTTAACCTGTTGTATAATGCTGCTGATGTGGAACCTTTGTAAAAGAGCTTTAAGCTCAAAGGTATTTGTAATCCGAGATCTAAATAAAAAAAAAAAAAAAACAAGTTCTAAACTATAAAAAGAACAAGACAATGCTGCTCTTTGGGTCACATATTAAATATAAAAAAAAGATCACTCACATTACCATCCATAATGCTAAAGGTACGATAGATCAGGTTGAATCATTCAAATACTTAGGAGTCACCCTGGATGATACCCTTTCCTTATCACCCTTGTGGATAACACTGTCAGCCAAGCCAGTAAAAGGACAGAATAGGGTGCCAGACTTGTCTGCTTTGGAAAAAAGCTCTATTGGGACTTACCCCACCTGCCATATAAAACCTCCTACACCCAGTTAACAATCAGTACTCACTAGGAATATATCTAGGAACATCCTGTTAACACCCTTACAAAAAACAAATCAGGCCATGCGTTCCTTTGCAGTCAGAGCATCTCAATGGCTGAATGAACTTCCTGAATCCCTGATGCGTCTCCCCAAAATATCCCTCTTTAAGAGAGAACAAAGGCTGCTCACGCTTAAATCCAAATGTAACTGCTACAACTGACATATCCTTCCCTTTGTCTGTCTGTCTCTCTCTCCCCCCCTTTCCCCTCGTCCCTACCTTGGACCTAATGGCAGCAAGATTCTCCATCACCTCTCCCATATGTGACCCTGCTTCATACTAACAACTATGCCTGATCCCAGTTTTTTAAAATCCAGTGTAAAACTACCCCACCCATTAAAGCCCCAGCACTCACCCCATGAAGGAAAGGGATGATATTTACAATGCTTCACAATTTCATCACAGAATGATGACACACTGGGGCTGGGTGGCAGACTAGGGAACCGTAAGAGATAGAGGGCTGTCAGTTACATTCAGTCAAAATCTGATCCACTAAGCGAGTCCCATCCTTAAATAATTATTACATTTACTTTGACTACTGCACTGAAAGGTCAAGATGTGCATACTTTTTAAACAAAAGCACAAAGCAGCAGGCGGCTAGCACGCACTAAGGTCCGTGACAACAATAAGGTAAAGCATATACTCACATGCAGGAGTCGGCACATGAACTCCATCCATCCAGGAAAACACTTGCTGCAAAACAAGAAGCTGGATGCAGGCAGATACAATCCAAATACCTTTATTCCGGGTTAAAATAAATCCAAAGAGGTAGCAAAGTGTAGTCGAGTAACTGCCCCACAGTGGTGGCCCCCTCCTCGAGAAGCAAGTGTCACGTCAAACATTTTCATGCTCTTGTGCTTTCTCAAGACTGGTGAGACTTGAAACAGCAGTATGTTTTTAAAGTGCACAGTTTAAAGAGACAGTAGGTATCGAAAGAGTGATGTGCCGTGTGCAACGGATACATAAATATGTGTAAAACCAAGCCAGAAAGAGTCTGTGACTGTGAAATAAAAACAACTCTTAGAAACTCATCCAATGATTAAAAACATTTTAAGAAAAGGCATGTTAATAAATATTACCATGAAACAACTTTCTGATTCTATGAATAAATATCGGTGAGAATAAATGTGTTCATGAAATGTTTCATATGTGAACATTACAGAAATTACAGTATATTAACTCATGTTAAAAGATGAATCCTATATTGGATGGCACTTTTTCATGTATACGCTATGTGGCCAAGTAGAAAAAGTTGCTTTGCCTGCCACGCAATGTTATAAATTAAAAGGGAGATAAACTCAAAATAAAGATGAAAAGTAAAAAGTAATAATGAGTGTAGAAAGAAGGGGGCTAAACTCTGAATACTAAATATCCTAGAATAGAGTAAAAATCCACTTAAGGAGCTAGAGATAGATACAGAAACTTGAAAACATCAAATCAACATTATTAAACATTATACATTATATAAATCACACAGGATGAATCTAGTGTGTTACAAATAATGAATTTGTTGCCACTAAAATTGAAAAAAAGTACAAAGTCGGGGTTCCTATAAGCAGGGGAAACATAAATATGGGACCAACTGAAAATGCTCACTAAGACCTGGCCAGTCATTGTTTTTTAGTGTAAGCTCCCAAAAGGTCTCTCTCTGTAAAATTTTGTTGTCCAGATCTCCTCCTCTGATGTTTTTGCATATAACTTCTATTCTTCGGAAGTGAAACTGATGATTTTTCCCTCTCATTTCGCAGTGTTGTGCCAATGCACTTGCCCCATCCATGTTTTGTATACTGTGGATTTTTATTTGATTTTTTATTTGAACATTTGGTGACCGGGAAAGGCACACTGAGCCAAGGCTCGTTTCCAGGTGCGACCCGATGTGTTGGCCTAGTCCCTCTTTGAATTTCCTTTTTGTTTTGCCAACATAAAAGGAGTTGCAGCCTGAGGAATCACAAGTGGCAAAATAAATCACATTAGGAGTTGTACATGTAATAAAATCCAGAGTCTGATATACCTGTTTTGTGACTGGATGTTCAAAGGTAGGGCCAGATTTCATATACTGGCAAAAAACACAGTTTCCGCATTTATGTATACCTGAATTCAATGGGAGCTCAATTTTCTTTGGTCTCTCCCATTAAGTACTGAGCACTAACTTGTCTCTAATGTTAGTGCCTCTTTTGAAAACAGTTTGTGGTGTGGAGTTAGTTACTGGTTACAGTTTTTTCTCAGTTTCTAGGATGTGTTAATTTTTGGTAATGATGTCTTTGAGTAAGTGAACATGAGGAGAGATGGTAGTGATGAAAATAGGTGTTTTTGAGTTACCAAAGGTATTTTTAGATCCTGTTTTTGGTGTTAAAAGGCTTTCTCTACTGGTACTGTCTGCTCTATCTTTGGTCTTTTGCAGGACATTAGTGTTGTAGCCCCTAGCTTGGAATTGATTTGTCAGTTCACAGTCTTGGTTTTCAAAGTCTGAATCCAATGTACAATTCCTTTTGTATCTAAGGAACTGTCCAACAAGGATATTATTTCTGATGTGGGAGGGGTGATAACTTTAAAAATGCCAAATAGAATTACATTCTTTTTTTTTTTGGAATGTCCAGGAAGTTAACCTGCTCACGGTCAGAGGTCATTTCAAATCGAATGTTGTTGTTTGTTGATTCTAAGTATAGAATTTAATTTTTCAGTTGTTATAGTCCCTTTCCATACTAAAAAAGATTGTTACTGTATCTCTTGAAAAAGTCCAGTTTGTCCAGGTACATGTTGTTGTCTGCATTGTAAATGTATTTCTCTTCCCATGTTGCCATGTAAATGATGGCATATTTGGGGGTCAGTGCTGCCCCCATTCCCGTATCTTTGGTCTGAATATAGATCTTGTCCTTAAATAGGAAATAGTTGTATTTCAGTATTTTTTCAGTTATATCTATAAAAAATTCCACAAAATTAGAAGTATATGATGTTTCCTTGCATAGCGTCTCTCTTCATATGGGATGTTAGTATATAATGTCCTAACATCCATGGTGAGCGCATACCAATCAGATTCCAGTTCCATTTCATTAAGATAGGTTAGTAAGTGTGTGGTACCTCTGAGGTAAGACCTAGACGATTGTGCTGTTTTTTTGATGTGACTATCCACAAATTGTGACAGTGGTTCTGTTAAAGATCTGTTGCTGGCTACAATCGGTCTAGCTGGTGGTTTGTGAAGATTTTTTGTGGATTTTAGGTAGGCCATAAAGGACTGCCTTTACTGGGTATTTGACTTGTAAAACGTTGTAAGTATTTTTGTCAATAGTACCATTGAGTAGTGCTTCATCCAAAATGGAATCAATCTCCTTTTTGAATATGTCAGTGTTATCATTTTTAAGGACTTGATAATGTTCTTTGTTCTCAAGCTGATTTAGCATTTTGTTTTCATAGTCCTTTTTGGCCTACACCACTATAGCATCCACTTTGTCTGCTGGCTTGATTATATTGGTGTTTCCTCTCAGGCTGTTACTGGCATTCTTCTCAGTCGCCGTACAGTTACAGTATCTTGCTTTAGGGATATGCACAGATTCCAAATCTTTAATACTAGTTTTCTCAAACACTGTAACAGTTGGATTTTGAGGTGGTAAGAAAGTGGACTTAGGTTTAAAACTTTGGATGTCCAAGTCAGATGCATTCTGATTATCATCAGATGTGTTAATGATGGAAGTTGGAGTGGATAATGTATCCCTTATGTAGGGCTCTGTTTGTGGGTCTTTGTGAAAAAAGACTTTCAGGTGTAACTTTTATGTGAATTTGCAGATGTCTACAGCTGTATCAAAGACATTTAGTTTATTGGTGGGGATAAAGGAAAGGCCCTTTTGTAACACCTTAGTTTCATCATCAGTAAGGTCATAATCAGATATAGTAACAACCAAAACATTGGTGTGCACTGATGTTTCTAAGGTCAGTATCCCCCCTAGAGTATCTCTCTTGAGGTTCATAGTATTCCCTCATTATGCTTTGTCTGTTTTGTCTCTGTCCTGTATCCTCCCTCCATTGTTGTGGTTCTCCTTCCTGTTTTCCCCCTCCCTCTCCCCCTTCCTCTCCCAACTCCTCTCCTGTTGCCTCTGCCCATATTTCTTACGCTCCCTGCCTCTGCTCCCTCTCCTGGTGTATCTACGAGGAATCGCGCTATCTTTGGGCTCCAATGTAATGGACGTTCCAATAATGGGATCATGTAGGTAGTTTGTTGGGTGGCAGGAATCGCCACAGTTGACGGGGTAGTGGGATCATTTGTGGGGGAGGGGTGTTCAGGGGATAGTTTGAGACTGTTGTGTGGAAAGTTGATGACTTGTAAGCCAGGAGGGCTTCCTGATTGGGTGGAAGGTCCTCCAGACTGTTGTCTAAAAAATACTGACTAATTATCCGATTCAGAGCCACTTGTGTATGTGTGTCTGACAGTCTGAACATATGTATGATAGGCTGATGCAGTGTTTTTCTTAAGGATTGATTTTGGAGGGCCTTGGGTTTTTTTCCAGTTGAAAATTCTGCCTTCCAAATAATCATTCTTATCTCTTTCAAATTTGTTTAATTTAATTTTTTGGATGCGACCATCCTGTTTTCTGATAGTCGCATCCAATTGTTCTCTGCATCTACTATATTCTGGGTGGTTGGAAAATTTGAGCACTCTTTTCTCTTTTTCCATCAATTCTTTTTTGAGTTCTTCCTGTTGGGATTCTCCATCACTGAGAATATATTGGATAATATCCATGGAGTATCCCAAGAGCTTCTGTTGCCACCCTTTAGGGAAGGAATCTCTTTCTGTACTGAAGGCGGGTTGTTTCGTGAACCGCAGGCCTCTCGGTACTCTGTGTTTTTCAAGGAGGGTCAGCAAAACTCTCTCTTAACTGATAAGTCTAGTACTTATTCTTATAGCTACCAAGAGAATAATTCTGGTAGCCAACAACCACTTGATATTTACATGGCTTTTACATTTTTGGAGAGCGTCGCTCTTAAAGCACGACACATGTACTGGCATCAGATCATACTTACTGCTTATTTAACTGAAAACAGAGTACCAAGAGGGCTTAATCAGCTTAACAACAAAGAACACTATCAAGTCCTTAAAAATGACCCTACTGACATCTTCAAAAAGGAGACTGATTCCATTTTGGACGAAGCACTACTCAGTGGTACTATTGACAAAAATACTTAAAATTTTACAAGTCAAATACCCAGAAATGCTTAATCAGCTTAACAAAGAACATTATCAAGCCCTTAAAAACTACGCCTCTGACATCTTCAAATCGTGTAGGTCTTACCTCAGAGATACTACACACTTACTAATCTATCTTAATGAAATGGAACTGGAATCTGATTGGTAGTCGGTCAACATTGATGCTAGGACAATATATACTAACATCCCACATGATGAGGGTCTTGAGGCACTAAGGAAACATCATATACCTCGAATTTTGTGGAATTTATAATAGATATAACTGAAAAAATACTGAAATACAACTATTTCCTATTAAAGGACAAGATCTATATACAGACCAAAGGTACGGTGATGGGGGCAGCAATGGCTCCCAACTATGCCATCACCTTAGATCTGAAATGACCTCTGACCATGAGCAGGTTAACTTCCTTGACATTGCAATCAAAAAAACTAAGACAGGTAAAATTTCTACAGAGATCTATAGAAAGGAACAAGAACGTGATTCTATTTGGCATTTTGAAAGTTGCCACCCCTCCCACATCAGAAATAATATCCCTGTCAGACAGTTCCTTAAATACAAAAGGAATTCTACACTGGATTCAGACTTTCAAAACCAAGACTGTGAACTAGCGAATCAATTCCAAGCTAGGGGCTACAGCACTAATGTCCTGGAAAAGGCCAAAGATAGAGCAGACAGTACCAGTACAGAAAGCCTTTTAACACCAAAAACAGGATCCAAAAATACCTTTGGTAACTCAAAAAATGGAAATTACGTACCTACTGTAATTCTTGATCTTCAACATATCTTCCTGTATTCATTACTACTGCTTGGGTGTGGCTTGAAACACACCACTAATGGAGATTTTTTTGTTTGTTTTGGAGAGGAGTCAACACCAATGCCCCCAAGAGCGACGCACTACATGGTGCGCGAGGGGTGGCCGTTAGGCGCTGCAGACTCCTCCTCCATCCCAGTTCTGTTAGCAGGAGAGGCAAAAAAATGATAAGAAAAAAGGGGAGCTAGGCAAGAGAGCCGAGGGATAGGTAAAGGACAGGATATAAACTGAAAAAGGAATAAGCCGATAGAGGACAGGAAAGAGGAGAACCTACTCTATGGGACCGCAGGCCTCACTTCTGGGGTGGCTCCGAGGGAGGAACAGATAAGGGAGAAAGGGAAGAAGAAAAGAAGAAGAAGAGAAAAGGGGATGTTGGGAGGAGGGAGAAGCTCTGCCAAGTTATGAGGATTGGCTTGAATGCTCGGGACTAAGAAAGGGAGCAAGGATCCCATTTAGGAAAGACTGATGAAAAGGTTCAACTGAGCCTTTGCACAGCTTGATACACAAAAAGGCAGATTCTCTGCACCTCCCTCTATCCCCAACCCCTTACACTCCAGCTGAGAGCTCACAGACTGCCTAGGCAGAAAATCTGCTCAAAGGAGAGCGCCCAACTAGGAAGGGGAGGAAGCCCAAAAGCACCCTGTTTTGTGCTAACACAGATGTGTGTAGGGAGGAGAAGGGCGGAAATTTGAGCCTCAGAGAGGGCACCCCCTGGGAAAGGACAGAGTGGAAACTCAGTCTGACTCACCAAGGATAGGCAAGCAGATCAGCAGATCAAGGCAATGGATTGCCAGAACAGCGTCTGACTAGCAAAGGCTGGCGCAACCGGAGATTTAACCTGCCAGAGGGGACCCAGAATAAGGAACCAAACTAAGAGGAATGGTTTCTCTAACTGTAAATTGAACAATGTGATAGGGCGGGTGACCCTACCCCAGTTGGAAAACTGTAGTGATGGTTAAAGTAGCTCAGCTTCAACAAAGTTTACCCCACAATGCCAAATTAGGGATATGTATAGCATGCAGTAGTCCCTAGAAGTAAAATAAAGTTGTAGTTACCTTTTCCTTCTTCTATGTAAGTCTGTTGTACTTTATATTTTGTTGTTTATCTTTGAGCCTTGCTAGCTGGCCACTATCAGGGTAGTCTTCAATCTAGTATGTATTCTGCAATCCCCCCCCCAAAGAATGTGGAATGCTGGTATATAGAGATCACCATAAGAAGCATTACATGAAGACTTTGCTTTCAAATAAGAATAAGAGTAAAAGAAACTGTCCAATGGGTGTAATCTGCCAGCTAACAAATGAATAAGGCTCTCCTTGCTGTAGAAACTCTGAGCATGGCAGTTTGGCTATTTAATGGGAGGATGCAACCCCCAACCCCAGTACAAGTGTAACAAAGTGCTGAGCAGTAAATCTAGGCAAATATACCTGTGCTAAATAATTTGCTGTTTGCAGGCTGCTTCTGATTTTAGGAAACAGCTGAGACTATATTTCTATGAAACAAAACATGATATAAGGAAGCATTTGATAGCGTTAGAAAAAGAGATGTGTAAAAACTATAGAAGTACATGCAGGATAACAGTTAAAGGTTGAGTTCATCTCTAGAAGAATCTATGCCTTTTAAAGGTAGTTTGTACCTGGAAGCTGGGAGTTCAGAAGCTCCTGGGTCTGTATTTCTGCTGCTGCTATCTCAGCAGCTCCAGTCATTTTAGAAAGATGTTCCCTTAGAGGAAGGGTTGGCCCTTAATTGTATTAGTATATAGGGAAGGCTTGGGTCTTGTCCTGCCAGGAAGTGATTAGTTTAGAGGGATGAACTTTCTGAAAAGGATATTTGTTTGTATGTTCTTGTGTTTATGCTTTTGTAAGGGGTTTAACATTGTGTAACAATTGCCCCTATATATGTATCCTGTATATTTCTTTGAAAATAATGCAGTTGTGTGAATTATAAATATGGTATTCCTTTAATCGTTTAATAGAACATGACTGATAAATCATGTGACACCTGAGCTGTATATAAGGGATGCTCAGGTAACCTACAGTTAGTTTTACTTTTGGCTGAGGAGCAGAAAGGAACCTCAGTGAGAAGCAGTGTGGAGCCAGAGAAGCAGCCAAAAGTGAGAGACATATGCCAGTGTTGAATTATTGAGATCCTGGTTACCCAAGTGTGAAGGTGAGGCAAGCTTAAGGTGGAGCTCAGGTTGAAAGTCCTGTAAAGCCTAAAAGCAAGGAGGAATCACTGTGGCCTGGGATTGGCCCTGGACCTCCAAAGGTCAGGTTTGGGCTACCTGGATGCTAGAAGCTGCTCACCTGGAATTTACCAAAGGGAGAGGACTCAGACTGGTGAGAAGCTGCAGAGGCCTGAGTGGGCAGATACTCAGACTGCTGAGGAACTTGCAGAAACCCAGGGGGTATTGGAAGGGTGACCATACCATGCACTGGGTTCAGTTCCTGGTCTCTAGAGGGCATTGTAAGGTCCAACTGCAGTGTTCTAGTGAGAGGTCTCCTAGCTAAACTCCCAGCCCATACTCTATTGTTTTTCTTATAGTAACCTGACAAAAGTTTACATCTGAAAATGCCATCTGTACAAACCTGGCAATAAAACAGCACCTCAGGGTGTTTTACACGATATTTTATGATTCCTGCTGTCTTCCTGAATTGAACCCCACGATAAACAACATGGCTAAAGAAGGAGCCAAGAGGTCAACCCCAGGGGCAGTCAGAAAGAGATCCCTTCGGATAGGGGTAAATACTACTCGGTCCTCTCCCCTGCCAATAAGAGGATCCGTTTTGAGAGAAGAATGGAAGGCTCAAGCAACTTTTTTTTTTTTTTTGCATGAAAGGAGAGGGGAGGAACAAGCAGGGAGGTGGAGAAGCCAAAGGAGACCCGTGAGGGGAAGGTGGGCGGGTATCAGCAATGAATGGTGAAGATCAAGAATTATGGTAGGTACATAATTTCCATATCTTCCCTTGTCAATCTTTACCATTCATTACTGCTTGGGTGAGTACCAAGCCCTCCCTGAAGGGGGACTAGGAAAGCCCTGAGGGAACAAGACCCTCAGCCTACTGCTGGTGAAAAGCAGAAGGAAGAGACCCTGGCCTAAAAGACAGGAGTTTGAGGTCGAGGAGAGCTAGGAGGTGTCCCTCGGAGATGAGGAGACGGAGGAAGCCCCTGCAGACGCCTTCTAGCCCTGGTGGAAAAGAGGCGGGTCCCTTGGAAAGTGGAATGAATCACCCTACGCCAGGGCCAGGGGTGACAATCTTGATAGATGAAGCCATGCCATCCGCCTAATGCA
Source organism: Neoceratodus forsteri (assembly GCA_016271365.2). Classification (NCBI taxonomy): domain Eukaryota; kingdom Metazoa; phylum Chordata; order Ceratodontiformes; family Ceratodontidae; genus Neoceratodus; species Neoceratodus forsteri. Next base: position 1,199,562,646 of record CM057452.1, read on the forward strand.
GATCGCTGTCCTCGCAAGCCTGGAAGCCACCTCATTGGCATCAAAGGATGTCCTTGCTTGGCGCCTTGCCAGTTCCAGGCCTACAACGGAGAGGGCAATAGCTTGTCTGGATTGCTCCGAATCAGGCACTGATGCTAGGACTTGGGAAAGCATCCACCATAAATGCCTACTGTAGGCAGCATGGTGAGCCTGATGTGATGCAATGCATAACATCACACGAGAGGAAGCGAACGCTCTTTGCCCCCACCGGTCAAATTGTAGGGAATCTGAGTCCGGTGGATGGTCGTGCGCCAGGTGACATGGCCCAGAGAGAGTCTATAGGGACAACAATCCCGTGGTCGGGTTGTGGAGTGTACCCAGAGAATCCAATGGGGCACAATACCCCCTCCTGCAGTCTACCGGGGCTGGAAAAGGGGCGGCTAGAGACTGCCAGGAATGGACAGACGCCTCCTGGAAAGGAATAGGCCAGGATGGTACCACCAGATGTTGGGCACTGAATTCCCCAAGGAATTCACGCATCTTCTGCTCGGTATTGTCACGTCTGAGAAAGAAGATATGGAGATCCTTAACCATCCTCGACAGGAATCGCTGATAGTCCGTGAAATCAGCGTCTGATGAAAGGTGAGCCAAGGGTTCCTCTCCCTCGGAGGAGGGAGACGAGGAAGATGAGGAGCACGAATGTCCAGAGGACTCCTGTGGTGGTGGAGAGATGCGAAACACCCGCTCATGCATGTACCTAACATATGAGGGGGAGGCCTCCGCAGAGCCTCTGAACGTCTCCCAGGATAATGGGCCCGTAGGTTCGACATGGCCTGGGAGGGAGGAAGGTGGCTGCAAAGGATTGGGAGAGGGGCACCTACAAGGAGGCAACTGTCCTCTGCTAGGGCTCTGAAATCCGGGGAATGGAGCCCGAGCTGGCAGGGTCCCGGATATCAATCCAGGTCGCAAAACAGAACCCTGGGGAAGTGAACTCTGGAACAGCCTGGATGTGGAACCTCCCCTGTGGTGCACCTGGGGTTGCAAGAGTCCAGAAGGTCAAGCCGCAGCAACGTCACCAAGGGGTCCCTTGAGCCCAAGAGGGAGAGATGGGGATCGGCGCTTCGGTTCCTCCCCACACCCCAAGGGGCGGAAGGTGGAACTCAACACCCCTCACCCCGACCCCTCAACCCCTCAGACTCTGAGAATGCCCTCTTCCTCTTCAACCCCAGCGATAGGCTCCGTCGAACCCGAGGCCTCCCAAGGGGGGCCCCTGGAGACAGAACCCCTAGTCCACTCTGAGAAGGCACGGCCGCACTGGGAACGGCAGCAACCACAGCCCCCTCCGAGGAGAGCCCGCTCCTTAATCCCCAAACTGCCCTCCCCAATAGACTCCAGGCCACCCCTAGCCAGAAGAGCCTCCGAGGAAGAAGGATCTGGGGACTCAGGAATGGGAATGCTGGATCGCCTGATTCCATGTTCCAGAAAATACTCTGACTCCGAGGAATCGGGGCGCCAAGTAGGGTCAATCTCGGAATCGTCTGCCTCCGAGGAGGAGTCAAGCAGAAGGACCTTGATACTGGCCTCCCCAACAGTCTCTTGAGAAACAGCACCGCTAGTGGCACTTGAATCAAGCACAGCACTGCAAGGTCCCTGCACATCACTGGCAGCACCAGAGCCCGGTCCCGATTCGCCTACGGCTCCAGCTACGTCCCCAGCGCTGCCCACGGTACCGGAACCCAACACGGCGCCACTAACGGAGTCGACCAGGACCGCTGCACTGTGAGCGGCGCCGTAAACCAACGCAGCACCGCACACGGCGCCGCCCCGATCACCGACACTGCGAACCGGTGCCAGAATCCGAGATGACGATGGAGGGTGACGTCGAGGGTCCATCAACGCCGGAGCCAGAAATGGTGGGCCACGACACTGGGGGAGCCTGCACCTCCGTAGAGGTGACTGCCAAGATAGTGTCTCCACCATGGCCCCGGGGGGACCATGACGCTACCCCAACACCATGAAAGAGGCCTCCTCCTCGGCAAGGCTTGAAGATGAGGAGACCTCCTCCCTCACCAGACCGTATAGGCCTGGGAGGGGACCCGGAGGAAGGGTCTAAAGACCTGGCCTGGGAGGCCCGAGAGCAACGCCATCCTCCAAAAGTCGGCAGGGCTTTGCCAATTTTGAACACACAGACTTTGAGAACACGGCAGTCCATCGAGAAACAGGCATCGCATCTGTCCATATCATGGTTAGGTCCCAGGCACCGAAGGCAGACATCATGCTGGTCCATTACGGAAAAATACCAGCCACAGGAGCACCGACGCATAGGGATATGGCCCACCTTCGACTTTCGCTTCGCTCCCGAACCAGGCATGATGTGAAAATAACCTAAATCACAGAAAAGCTCCCGGCGCCGTCGGAAAATAAAATGGAACGGACTTACCGGAGTCAACGGCGTTGGGGAAAATCGAACCGAGATGAAGGAGTCGCTTCGATCGACGAACTAGGCAAAATGTCGCACAAGGAAAAACACTCCACATGCACAGCAGGTACAGCCTCAATGGTGGGAGAAACAGAACTGGGATGGAGGAGGAGTCTGAGGCACCTAATGGCTGCCCCTTGCACACCACTTAGTGCGTCACTGTTGGGGACAGAGCCGTCGGCGTTGACTCCTGTCCAAAAATAAAAATTAAAAACTCCTGTGGCCGGTGCGCGCCTTACACTTAAGCAGTAATGAATGGTGAAGATTGACATCTTTTCATCACTACCTTCTCAAGTTCACTTGGTCAAAGATAGTATTACCAAAAATTGGCACATCCTAGAAACTGAGAACAAAAACTGGAACCAATAACTAACTCCATACCACAAACTGTTTTCAAAAGAGGCACTAACATTGGAGACAAGGATATTCCAGGATATAATATCTTCAGGCTTGATAGGCAGGCTAAAAGAGGTGGGGGCTGTGTTATATATTTAAAAGACACATTTATGGGGCACGCCCTCCCGGTGATGTGCCTTGAGCACCATGTGCAGGCCTCAGCCATCAAAATACTTCTAGGTGCTCATAACAAAGCACTGTCTGTGTTCAGAATCAGGATGATGGTCTGCGTAGCCTACTGGAATTCTTCAGGTGGAACCCTCTCAATACAGAGGCTATACTTTTGGGTGATTTCAACCAAAACTAGCTTGCACCTTCACATAGCTCTACATAGGATACCCTATCTACTCTCCACCTCTCGCAATTTGCAAGCCTGCCAACCAGACACAACTATAGAACAGGAACAAGCACATAAATGGACTAGATTCTATCAAACTACCCTGAACACATTTCTAATGTAGAAGTCCACTCTGACTCCCTCAGTGATCACTCCCCAGTATCATGCTCCTGGACAAATAAATTCTCCAAGTCTCTTCCACTAACTGTTAAAAAACAGAGTGCTAAATCGTGGGTGTCTCGGTCCCATAAAGTTACAACTGCGCTGCATCGATTGGTCCGACATTGACACCGTGGTGAATGTAAATCATGCCCTACAGCTTTTCATCTCACGTTTCAATCAGGCCTGCGACAGTCATGCTCTGATGAAAACTAGGAAAGCCTGAGGCACATCAAACTCTTGGATTACAGCAGAACTTCTGTCCAAGATGAAGCAGCATGATCTCCTGTGGATGCAGGCTAAAGCTTCTGGGAATCCTGCTGATGTGCAGGCCTATAAAACTGCTAGGAATTCCTGTACTCGGGACACTACATCAGTAAAATGCAAACATCACAGAAAATTGCTTGCCAGGTCATGGGGGAATAGCAGAAATTTCTGGTCCAATGTAAAAGATGTTTCTGGAAAACTCCCAAAGGGTTGCCCCCTCGATGATTGACACAGACGGTGTTTCAAATATGGACCCCCTAACCATCACAAACATTTTCAATAATGCCTTCATGGACCTAAGTGGTGTCCTCCCACCAGACTTCTTTAATCAATTCACACCTGCCCCTGAACAATCGACGGTGGGGGCCTCTCATAAACATGGTGGGAACCAAAACTCTATCCCACCCTTCTACTTTAAGAAAGTAACTGTCCACCTTGTTAAAAGACACATGCGCAAGGTCCTAGGTAAGTCTCAGTATAGTGGCGATTCCCTTGACTTAAAACTTATCTCTCTTACCCTGGATGAGGTCACTGCCTCTATCACAAGTATTTTCAACCTCTCCCTAAAGCTATCCCAATTTCCCCTCCCTGGAAGTTCGCACAAGTTACCCCGTCCACAAATCAAGTGATCAGACCTCACATACCAACTATAGACCCATTTCCATCCTTCCCCCTTTGTCCAAAGAGCTGGAGTGGATAGTTGAGGATCAACTAATTGAATACCTTGAAAAATAATCTATTCAGTGCCCACAACAGCATGGTTTTAGTAAAGGGCACAGCACCACTACTGCCCTCCTGGAATTTACTGGATACATACACCAGGCTCTCGATCAGGGAATCTTATGGGTGCAGCCTTCACTTACCTAACAAAGGCATTTGACACTGCCAACCATCCTCTGCTTCTGCAACAATTAACCAACACTGGCGTGTCAAATGAAGCGATGCTTTGGTTCAAAAACTATCTGGAGGATCAAACTCAATGTGTAAAAATTTCCAATGTCTTATCTGACCGACGAAATGTCCGCTCTGGTATGCCACAAGGTTCCATCCTTGGCCCACTACTTTTCAGTATTTCTGTAAACAACCTTCCCCTCCAATCCCACCTGTGCATGCTGTTATATGCCGACGATGCCATCATTTACTCAAGCCAACCTAACCCCGCTCTACGCGAGAACCATCTTCAAAGTGGCTTTGATGAAGTCGAAACCTGGTTCTCTAATCAAAAGCTTGTTATGAATTACAAAACAGCTAAAGTTATGTTGTTCAGCTCCACAAAAAATAAATTTAAAGTGCATGCATTCACTATAAAAAAATCAACAAGGTGTTCCCCCTTGATGCAGTGGAACAATTCAAATATTTAGGATTACACTGGACAAGCACCTCTCCTTCTCATGTCATATTGAAGCAGTAGCAAAGGTGATGAAGATAAAAATTGGTCTACTATATCGCATTAGGCATAATCTAACCCCTGAAGCCCTCAAACTGGCGGTGTATAGCTCCATTCTCTCAGTCATTGACTATGGCCCCGTAATCTATGGATCGGCTACCGACACCTTGCTTCGCAGGATAACAGTTGCACTAAATAAAGCCTGCAGGTTAATTACAGGGTCTGATCACCTTACTCATACCTGTGATCTATACGAACAGGTGGGTTGGCTTCAACTGAAAAATCGGATTAAATATCAAACCTGCCTACTAGTCAAAAAGGCACTCCTTGGATTAATGCCACCTGGGACTGCGGCATTGCTTACTCCCTCCTGACCCACAAAGATCACCAGATCATCTGCTCACCAGTCTCTCCTAGCTCCAAAATGCCGGACATCGCAAGGCCAGCGGTGCTTCGCCTACAGAGCTCCTCAATGATACAATTTGCAAGGCTATGAAGACTCAACACTGCAAAAACTGAGTGCCTTCAAGGCCAAACTAAAACAGGCCCTTGTGACTAACAGCTCTTGCTTAACTTGATATCTGCCACTTGCACCCCCTACTAGGGCATTCCTAGTACTTTCAGTGACCTTGCCGCCTCATCCTGCTCTTTGGTTTTCCTTTACAACCCCTCTCCTTCCCCTTTTTGATAGTACTCCATTTTCCCTTCTCCCTCCCACCCCACCCTTAAAGTATGTACACTTGACAATGCACCGGCTGCACTTCTCCTTGAACAATCTCCCTCCGATACACTACCTATCTCACCTCCCTTCTCTGTCCTCTCTCACCCTCTATTATTATGTACTTTTACTTGAGAATCTAACACTGTTATCAGTTACAGGTACTGTTGTTGATGTCATCTCTGCCACTGTTTCCCATTAACGAAACTGTATTTATTATCTCATGTATTTATCAATGTATAATTATAGATATACTGTTGTTAATGTCATTTTAGTTTACAGTTATATTCCAGTGTCTGAACTGTTACCCTCCTACCACTGACGTGGAACCTTTGTAAACGAGTGCCTGCACTCAAAGGTGTTAATCCGAGATCAAATAAATAAACAAGCTAGTACACAGTACTTATTGGGAGAGACCAAAGAAAACTGGGCTCCCATTTAGTTCAGGTACACATAGATGCAGAAACTGTGTTTTCCGCCAATATATAAAATGTGGCCTTACCTTTGAACATCCAATCACAAAACAGGTATATCAGACTAGGGATTTGACTACCTGTACAACCCCAAATGTGATTTATTTTGCCACTTGTGATTCTTGCAACTCTTTTTATGTTGGCAAAACAAAAAGGGTAATTCAAACAGAGAATATGCCAACACATCCGCAGTATACAAAAAAATGGATAGAACAAGTGCATTGGCAAAACACTGCGAAATGAGAGGGAAAAATCATCAGTTTCACTTCCAAGGAATAAAAGTCATATGCAAAAACATCAGAGGAGGAGAGCTGGACAATATTTTACAGAGTGAGACCTTCTGGCAGTTTACACTAAAAATCAATGACTGGCCAAATCTGAATGAGTATTTTCAATTGGGCCCACATTTATAATGCTTCATATTCGTTTTGGACTATGCCATGTTTTCCCTGCTTATAGGAACCCCGTCTTTACACTTTTTTTTGAATTTTAGTGGCAACAAATTCATTATTTGTAACACACTAGATTCATCCTGTGTGATTTATATGATTTATATAACTTAAAATGTTTAATGTTGATTAGTCCTTTTTCAAGTTTTTGTATCTAGCTCTAGCTCCTTAAGTGTAATTTTACTCTATTCTAGAATATTTTGTTTTATTACTTATTTAGTTTTTGTTGACTGGGTAAGTGCACTAGACAAATTCTGCCTATTTTCAGACACGACCCGTGGGATGGGGATACAGATGGATGCCAACTGACCTTGAACCAGATTAAGCTGTTGGTGGCATTTTTGTGAATGGGGGGAAGTTTGGCCAGGGCACCGGGGAAATTCCCCTACTCTCCACTGGGGGGTTTCTGGCCGTCGATCCCAGATGGCCACTCTGGGACAAGCAGAGAGGAAGGATGTTTCTGGGACAGGAGCGCTGGCCTCTACTCCTGTCCTTTCTACTCAGGAGGCAGTGAATCTTGCTCTGGATATGGCTGACTTGCTTGATACTGGCACTGACTCTATGGATTTGAAACTTTCTTCAGATGATGCTGCCTTGTCTAATGCTGAATTAACTGATCGTGGGACTCCCTTGGAGGATTCCCTTCCTATGCAAGGTGAGGTAGCACAAAAGTACACTTCTTACGGCGAAAACATAGCTGCTTGACCGCAGCCAAGGACATTGATGCAAAATTCATTGCTCTGCAAAACGGTCTTCTTCCGTCATCTAAGGGTGATGCACAGTGAGCTCAGTCCCAGGATGTTGTCACAGAGGTTTCCTCTGGACTCGATCCTCCAGCCCTGGCTGCATTAGGCACGGATGTTTCTTGTGCGGCTGGCAGTAAAAACGGTGAGGCTACCGTGTGCCTACAGCCACCCATAGTTCTTTCAGACAAATCGTATAGACGTCGGGAAGCCTCGGCTGGGAATTGGCCGCAAGGCTGTTGCTGGACGTGGACTTTCAAAGCAACCAGGAGCCGATTCCCTAAACACCTTTTCCTTCGTGATCGGGAAAAAGAGAAGGACTGGAGCAAACCTGTGGAGAACACTTTTCCTTTGGACTCCATACCTCCAAATCAGCTGCACGATACCTCTTGGACCCCAGCTGCTGCTTTGGAAGCTGCAGGATGGATTAAGGACCAGCCTGGCCGATAGTCTCCAGATCCTGCTTATCAGAAGATGTGCACCTCCTCTCCTCTTCTCCTGCAGTGGCTACCAACATGATTTCGTCAAAGGACTCCATCGTACCCCGGGGTAATGACTCTATTGTTTCTTCAGTTACTGTTTCTCATACAGGTGTTTCTGATGCTCCACCTAAGCAAACAGAGGTGCCTAACCTCTCAGAAGGGTTTAGACTAGGGCCTAGTCCTCAGGCCTTGGGACAAGATCAGGAGGGGTCTTCCTTGGCTCCCTTGTTTAAGCTAGCTGACCTCTTTCACTCCAGTGGAGAACCTGCTCCCAGGAGGAATGCGGTCTGGCTGCTGTACAAGGGAGGGCTGGAAGACCCTCCAACCAGGTTATTTATTGCAAGGAATTTACTGAAGTCTGCAATGAAATTTCTTTCCTCTGAAATTTTTGCCTTGATTTCTCTGGGTAATGAGAATTTTTACATTAGTTTTAAGAATGTATCTAGTTTTGATAGGTTTTGGGCCCAGTATCAGGCACAGAAAAATAACCTACTCTGGATTCCCTTTCAGGCCATTCCACTGACTAAGCCTTTGGTTAGGACTATTACTGTTATGTTTAAAAATTAGGGTGTTAATGTGGAGGACATTCTTTTTTGGTTGCGTCAATGGTGTGAGATTTTGAGGAGGCCCACACCTACTATGGATAGTGAACAGATATGGGATGGGGGTTAGAAAATTAAGGTAAAACTTCCTTCCACTAACTCAGGGCCAGTACATCTACCCAATGTTTTTTTTGGTGGGGAGGGATAGAGGTTCCATTTTTTTATGTTGGACAACCCCGCTCTTGCTTTAAATGTGGATCTCGGCAACATCTTAGGTCGGCCTGTGATTCCTCCAGATGCACTCACTGTTTGGAGTACAGACATTTGTCCTCAGCTTGTCTGAATTTGTTTAAGTGCAATCTTTGCGAACAAACCAGACATGCCTATGGTCGTTGTCCCTGGGCATCTCATAATCATGAGGATTGCTCCTCACATGAGGGGCTTATCAATCATGCCCAACATGCTTTGGCAAAACAGGTTGCATCAGTTATACCGGATCATCAGGAGCTGGAGAAAATGGATGCTCCTTCTGTTTCTCTTCCAGCTTCTCCCCTGGACCATTCTTCCACTGTCCTGCCTGCAGCTGATGTGCCCTCAGAGCAGGCTGGGTTACAACAGTCTCCTTAGATGGTTAGTGACGTTGTAATTGCAGAGACTGACATGCCTCCTCCTCCCCCCAGCTGAAGTTGCTTTTGAGACTGTACAACCTAGGAAGCATAACAGGCATGGGAAAGCAATGACTTCAGCGAAGCCTGTCCCTAAATTAACCCCTTCTCAGGATCCGCTTCAGTCAGGGAATCCCTTCGCTCCCTTGGAAGATGATACAGGGGGTGATTTGGATGATGATACTGACACTTCTTCTATCATTTCTATTCCTGATGCAGATTGTAGACTGGATGATTCTATTGTTAAACGGACTAGGAGACGGCAACTGGGTAGACCCCCTTAGGGTTATTAAGTTTCTGTGTTTCATTTGTTTTTCATCCTTATGCACTCTTTAACCATTTCTATTTTAAGTATTAATGAGATTAAGAGTATGAAGAAACGTGTGGGAGCCTTATCAGCCCTTGGGACCTTACATTCTGACATTATTTGTTTACAGGACAACCGTTTAAAATCCCACGCAGACCTTCAGCATGCTACTAGAAGTTGGTCATCGGGGCCCTCCTTTTGGTCCACTGGGGATGAACCCTGGATTGGTATTTTATTTTCCAATCCTGCACTTCAGGTATCTAGATTAGTGGATATACATCCTGGAAGGGCTCTTTGTTTGGATGTCTCCCTTTTATCGGAAAGGTTCAGTGCGATTGCAGTTTATGCTCCTCAAACCAAAGCACTGACAGTGGCTTTCTTCCGGGAGATTCAGCCTCTGTTACATACCTCCCGTCTAGTGGTATGGCTGGGTGACTTTAATTGTGGTTTGGCTCAGGCTGATAGAAGCCTTCGCATTCAGAAACTATTCTGTGATTCTCTAACCTTAAAACAAATAGTTGCAAATGCTCATTTAATGGATGCTCATAGGGTCCTTCATCCTACGAGGGGTTTTACCTATTTTCAGGGTACGCTTAAGACCAGAATTGATTTCATTTGTTTATCCCAGGTCATAAATATTTGACAAATTTCTGTATGACCAATTGAGTCTTCAGACCATGGTGCTTTGACGGCTACTCTTACCTGGGAAGGTGCTCCAAGGTGTAAAAAAAAACAAATGGAGATTGAATGAAACTTTATTGGAAGACCCTAAAATTAGACAGCTCTGGGTAAGGGATTGAACGGCTAGGCTTTCTGTCTCTGAGTGTTATGACTCACTTCTGGATTGGTGGGAGGATACAAAAAAAGGCTGGAAACTTTTTTTCAGCAACAGGCCCATGTTAGAGCTAGTAGAGATTATTTGGCATATTTAAAACTTAGACACCAATTACAACATTTGGTCTCCTTGGCTGAGACTACGACACAGGACTACAGTTTGTTAATTTCTAATATTAAAGCACAAATGGTTAAATTGCAGTATGACAGGGGTAAATCTTTGGCCCAAGAATTACGATCTGGGACAAAAATGACTTCCAAGTCGTTGGATCCTTTTAAAGAAAACAGGGAAAAGGACTAACTCTCGACTGATTACAGCTCTGACTACTGCAGGTCGTCATACTATGAGTAATCCAGCACAACTTCTGCAAGTTGTGGACCACTATATGACGGACATGTTAAAAGCTGCACCTGTCCTAACAGACACTGAAATCCTAAAGTGTTTGACTGCCTTGCCGTTACCTTTCTTGTCTGATCAGGATAAGAGGGTTTTGGAGGCTGACATAGTCATAGTGGAAGTTCATGAGGCTATTAAGGGTTTGGCCTCCCAGTCTGCCCCTGGATCTGACGGTATTAGTGCAGGATTGTATAAAACCTTTTTGGCTGACTTGAGTCCTGTTTTAGTCCTGATGTTTAATCATATACTACATTCTGGAGATTATGCCCCATCAATAAATGAAGCTATTTTGATATTTCTCTTCAAGAAGGGTGACAGAACTAATTTAGGGAATCCCCCCCAAGTCTCTTGAATTCAGATTTGAAGATTCTGAGTACAAATTTGCTTGCTAAACTCTCTAAGGTCACTCCATTGCTTCTTAGCCTGGTTCAAGCTTGTGCTGTCCCAGGGAGGAAGCAACAGGATAATTGGTTTGGATGAGGGAAATCTTTTCTAGGGGATACTCTGACCAGTTACAGGGGATTGTTCTTAGCCTAGAACAAGAAAAAGCCTTTGATTGTGTAGAACGTGCTTTTTTTTTTTTAGTTTTAACAACGTTTGGGATTCCAGATAGGTTTGTAGGATGGATAACTTCAATGTATCAAACAGCAGTAGTCATACCAAATGTGAACGGGTGGTATGGGCAGAAGATCAGTGTGGGTAGAGGTGTACGACAGGGTTGCCCTCTGAGTCCTACACTGTATGCTTTCAGGATAGATATTTTTATCAGATTATTATAATCCAATGCTGAGTTACAGGGTGTGGCGGTTTCCCTGTTAGTGCCTCGAAAGAAAGTACTGGCATATGCTAATGATTTAATTTTGTTATTGGATCCACAGTTTTCACCCACAGCGTTATTAGAGACGATAGCTGATTATTCCTGCCTTTCAGATTCTAAAATTAATTATACTAAAAGTAAGGATGTGGTCATTGGGTCTACTCCAGTGCCACCCTTGGGTATGATAGCAGGCATCCCCATTTCCAGGGATCCTATCTTCATCCTGGGGTTACTGTTTGGACCTGGGGATATGGCTAGCAGAAACTGGGAACAAACACTCACCAGGGGAGATCGATTAGTGGGGGGATGGAAGGGACAACAGCTTTCCAAGAAGAAGAGGGTTTTGCTTATTAGAACCATTCTTACCCTGATTTTTTTGTATGTCAGCTGTATCTTTCCGCCACCTTCCCATCTTATGTCCCGGTTGTTTAGCCTCTATTTCCAGGCATTTTGGGATTCCAGGTTGAATCCTAGTAAGACAGAGTTAACTTATCTTCCTATTTCTGAAGGGGGAGTCAATATGCTTAATCCTGTGGCATTCTTTTTTTTGCATTTTTTTGCTATTTAATTTGGGGTCAGTATTGAAATCAGGAGTAGTTATTTGGAGATCTTTAGTGGAGCAGTGGTTACACCCATGTATGTCGTGCTGGCAGAACAGACAACCCAGATTGTTGGCTAGGATCCCTAATTTACCGTCCTTTGTGGTTGATTTGATGAAGCAAGTTCTTAAATTGGACATTACCCTTAGTCACTTGCAGACTTTAGACAGGAAGAAAGTTTATAATTATGTTCTGTCCATGGACCGCAGTGGAAGTTGTGTTCCCCGATTGTCCTACTTCTAGGAAGTCTCAGATTTTAAGACACCTTAGGAATAAAGGACTCCCCCCCCATATACCTGGAATTGTGTATGGTTGAGTAACCATGGGAGGCTGGGTGTTAAGGGTAACAGTAAGCACAGACAGGTGACAGATAGATATTGCCCTAGACCAGGTTGTGGTCAACTTTTGGAAACTCAGAAAACATTTATATCTGGACTGTGGGTATATCAAACCATTCTGGGCCTAGCTAGCAGATCACTGGAATGAGGCAGACTTCCGAAGTCTTGATTGCCATTCTATAATGTTTGGACCACTAGGCAACACGTTTGTACATTATAATAGTGACACCATTAATGTGATCCTTTGTATTATTAGATTTATAATTTGGCAATCTCGATGTATGTGGATATTACAACAAAAGGACATTTCATTTGAGTCACTGTTTACAAATATTTGTAAAGCTCTTGATAAGCTCATGAAATATGATTTTGCATCTAGTTCATATGACCACGCTACACGTTTAAGGCTTAACTGTTCTGCTTGGTGTATTTAATGTTCTCTTATATTTTTTGTGTCTGATTTTTTGGATTTTGTTTTTCTTATTCTGATTTGTAAGTAATGCAGTCCAATTTTTCAATAAAATTCCCCTACTCTTTTCAAGAAGTGCCATGGGATCTTTAACATCCACGTGAACAGGCAGATGGGACCTCGGTTTAATGTCTCTTCCGAAAGATGGCACCTCAGGAGTACAGCAACCCCTCATGCTGCACTACAGTGTCAGTATTGGGATACTAACCCAACTGCCTGATGTGGGGATAGAACCCACAGCCTTCTGATCTCCCGGCCTCAGAGGCAAGTGTGCTACCTACTGAGCCACTGACACTGCAACACATAAGTATTCAGAGTTTAGCCCCCTTCTTTCTACAATCATGATTACTTTTCACTTTCCATCTTTATTTTGAGTTTATCTCCCTTTTAATTTATAACATTGCGTGGCAGGCAAAGCAACTTTTTCTACTTGGCCACATAGCATATACACGATAAAGTGCCATCCAATATAAGATTCACCTTTTAACATGAGTTAATATAATACATAAAGCTTTTTGTAATGTTTACATATAAAACATTTCACAAACACATTTATTCTCACCGATATTTATTCATAGAATCAGAAAGTTGTTTCATGGTAATATTTATTAACATGCCTTTTCTTAAAATGTTTTTAATCATTGGATGAGTTTCTAAGAGTTGTTTTTATTTCACAGTCACAGACTCTTTCTGGCTTGGTTTTACACATATTTATGTATCCGTTGCACACGGCACATCACTCTTTTCGATACCTACTGTCTCTTTAAACTGTGCACTTTAAAAACATACTGCTGTTTCAAGTCTCACCAGTCTTGAGAAAGCACAAGAGCATGAAAATGTTTGACGTGACACTTGCTTCTCGAGGAGGGGGCCACCACTGTGGGGCAGTTACTCGACTGCACTTTGCAACCTCTTTGGATTTATTTTAACCCAGAATAAAGGTATTTGGATTGTATCTGCCTGCATCCAGCTTCTTGTTTTGCAGCAAGTGTTTTCCTGGATGAATGGGGTTCATGTGCAGACTCCTGCATGTGAGTACATGTTTTTTTAAACAAAAATTGATGTTGCATTGGTGCTCCTGCATAAACTGACTTCTCTGTCAGTGACCTTTTCAGTTGAAATGCAGTGAACGTAAAATCTGTCTTGACCACACATCCTTCATCCACCCTTCCATTTTTTACCAAACATAGACTTTGATGGCAGATAAGGACTGCTTGGCCCACCCAGACTGCCCATTTCCCTACCTAATGGATAAGCTGCAGATCTTGTTAACCAACAGCCTACCTCTTCCTAACCCTCACCAGAATTGCCTTATGTCTGTCCCATGCATTCTTGAATTCCCCTACTGTTTTTGACTCCACAGCCTCCTCAGGAAGGTCGTTCCATGCATCCACCACCCTATCCGTGAAAAAAATACTTCCTCACGTTGCCCCTGAGCTGTCCTCCCTCTATCTTCAAATTGTGCCCCCTTGTTCTTGCACATCTCTTTTTCTGAAAGATGCTACCCTGTTGGACTTTGTTGATTCCCTTGAGGTACTTGAACGTTTTTATCATGTCCCCACTCTCTCTCCTTTCCTCGAGGGTATACATATTAAGCTTCTTAACTCTCTCTCTTCTTATGGCATCTGGTGCAGACCCTACACCATTTTAGCTGCCCTCCTCTGGACTGCCTCCATCCTGTCTATGTCCTTTGCGGAGATGGGGTCTCCAGAACTGCATGCAGTACTCCAGATGGGGCCTCACCAACTGTCTGTACAGAGGGATAACAACTTCCTGTTTTCTACTAGAGATGCCTCTCCCTATACTGTACATTCCAGTATCACCCCAGCCCTCCTTACTGCCTTCTCACATTGCTTGCTTACCTTTAGGTCATTTGATATGACTACCCCTAAGTCCCTTTCCATTTTTGTTATTGTTAGCACCCCCCCTCCATTGTGTACTCTTCCCCTGGGTTTTTGTTTCCCAGGTGCATTACTTTGTACTTATTTGCACTGAATTTAAGCTGCCATATATTTGACCATTCCTCCAACCTTGCCAAGCCCCTTCTCATCCTTTCCACCCTCCCTTTTGCATCAACCCTGTTGCAGATCTTTATGTCATCTGCAAAGAGGCATACTTTTCCTTCCAGTCCCTCTGCAATGTCACTTACAAAGACATTAAAAAGGTTTGGTCCCAGTAGTGAATCCTGCGATACCCCATTTCTTCAATGTGGACTCCGTTTACTATTACTCTCTGCATCCTGCCGTCCAGCCAATTTTTAACCCAGGCTACCACACTGGGACCCCCCTCCCAGGCTGGCTAACTTGTTTATTAATCTTTTGTATGGGACTGTGTCAAATGACTTGCTAAAGTTTAGGCAGGCCATGTCCATAGCCCCTCCATGGCCTACTACTTTGGTCACCCAGTCAAAGAAATCTATTGGATTCGTCCAACAAGACCTTCCTGCTGTGAATCCATGCTGCCTTGGGTCCTGTGCCCTGCTGTCCTCTAAGTATTCAACAATTATTTCTTTCTGAAGTGATTCCATCATTTTCCCTACCATTGAGGTAAAACTAACAGGTCTGTAGTTTCCTGCTTCTGCTTTGCTTCCACTTTTGTGAAGAGGAATCACATCCGCCCATACCTCTCAACCTCCTGCCTCATAAATCAGGGACAATGCTTAAACAAATTACGAACAATGGACCAAAATCAGGGACATATCTTCAAAATTGGTGATATCCACTCAGGAAGTTGGTAGAATAAGGGGCTTAGTGTAAAATGCATTTTCTAAGGAAGAACAAGTCTGTAACTTTAATGTTTGACATTATTTTGTGCTTACAACCCCCACTGTCAGGTTATAGAAACATAATTTTTAGGAGGGACAGAGTACAATTTTGAAGCAAAATCAGGTACAGTTGAGAGATATGCATCCACCCTCCTTCGGTCCTCAGGTAACACACCATCCTCCCATGATTTATTAAAAAGGGTAGTCAGTGGTGTCACTAGTTCTCTCCTTAGTTTTTTAGAATTCTGGGGTGAATCCCATCAGGTCCCATTGCTTTGACCACCTTCAGTTTCAGGAGTTCTTTCAAATCCCTTTCTTCTGTAAATTGACTGGTATCGACCCCCCTATCCAGAGTGCTTCTATTGATTGGATTAGGTACCTCCACCTCCTCTTCTTTTGTGAATACTGAGCAGAAGTATTCGTTCAGTATCCCTGCTTTTTCTCTGTCACCCTCTGCCAACCCTTCCTTCCCTTTATTAAGCCTCACTATCCCTCCCTTGGTCTTTCTTCCCTCCCTAATGTAACTATAAAAGGTTTTATCCCCCTTCTTAACTGAGTTGGCTATCTTTTCCTTGGTTTGGGCCTTTGCTATTCTGACTGCCTTCCCCACCTCCTCCTGCTTTAACTGGTACAGTTCTCTGTCCTGCTCCTTTTGTGTTTTCTTATCCTTCCTGAATGCTATCTTTTTCTCCCTAACCTTCCCCGCCACCTCTTTTAAGAGGCATAGTGTGTTTTCCTTCATTTTGATTTATTTGCTTCACACAAAGGCTTGTTGCCTCTGTGATGGCAGTTTTGATGTTTCCCTATTGTTCCTCCACCCCTCCTTCTTGCCCATTTGCTAGTGCTTTTCTAAGGCACTCTCCCATTTTGCTAAAGTCCACCCTCCTAAAGTCCAGTACCCTCACATTTGTGTGGCTTGACTCCACGGCTGTGTTTATCATAAACCACATTGTTTGGTAGCAACTGTTCCCAGCTGGCTACCCACTTCTGAATCTGAGATCCTCTATCTGTCCCCATTTGAGAGTACCAGGTCTAAGGCTGATCCCTCTCGAGTGGGTTCCAACACTAGCTGTCTGAGGCATGCCCCCTGTAGAGCATCAAGAATGACCCTGCTCTTGGATGTGGCTGCAGCAAAGTTGCTCCAGTTAACATCTGGCATATTCTGGTCCCCAATCAACAATATCTCCCCTTTTTCTGCCATCCTAAGGATGTCTTCTATCATTTCCTTGTCCATCTCCTCCTTCTGAGACGGGGGTCTGTATACAACCCCGTGCGGACTGTGGTGCCATTTTCTGTCTCCAGGGTGACCCACAGTACCTCCTCTCCTCCCTGTTTACCCTTTAGTTTCATTGCTTTGATCCCTTCCCTTACATAGAGAGCTACTCCTCCTCCTCTTAAACCCTCCCTGTCCTTCCTGTAGATTGTGCACCCTGGTATGTTGACATCCCAGCCATGGTTCTCTGTGTACCATGTTTCTGTGACTGCCACGATATCCAGGCTTCCCTCTTCCATCAAGGCCACTAGTTCAGTGGGCTTGATACCCAGACAATGGGCATAGGTTCTTATTGCCCTCCATTTTTTGATGGCCTTACTCCTTTTAGCCCCATCACAGTCCTTACTGCCTTTGCCTTTTTTTCCATTTGCCACTGCCCTTCTCCCCATCAACTTCTCTATTTTGGTGTTTACCTCGCTAATTACCCTGTTTAGTGAGGGAGGGCTGGGATTTTTCTGCTCCTTTTCAGTGCCTCACCCCTTGGCTAGTTTAAATGCATGCCAAGGAAGCAGTTAAACCTATCATCTAGGATCCCGGTTACCCTCCTGGACAGATGCAGACCATCACACCAGTACAGGCCTGTATCCCTCCAGGTGGACCTCAAGTCCCCAGTGAAGCCAAAACCCTGCTCTGCACCAGTTTTTCAACCACTGATTGAATCCCATGGTGTAAAGCACCATAGCCTCACCCATGCCACAGACAGGCAGCACCTCCAAGAAGGTTACTGTGCATGCTACTTGTCTAAGGCCCCTCAACTCCACAAACTCCCCCTGCACTGCTCTGATCCACTCCCAGCCAGGTCATTTGTCCCTAGGTGGACAATGACATCCAGCTCCATCCTCCATGCAGCTGCTCCCACGATACTGAGGATTCGCCCCTGTCCCTCCAAGCCATGGCGCCAGACAAGCACCTTATCTCCCTCTTCCTTCCCTCCCCTAGTTCTATCCCCCTAACAAACGAGTCCCCCACCAGTTGTTGTTTCCTTCCCCTGTGGGGTCCCATGCCACCCTCCTGTGAATCTCCTTTGTGGAGGTTCCCAGCATCCTCTTTGGTCTCCAATATGGGTGCCTCCATAGAGGAACCACGCTCTGCCAGAACGGCATCTAAATTGTGGAGAGGTACAACTGGAGGGATGCACCTCTGTTCCACCACCCTTACCCTCCCTGAGCTCACCGTGGTCCAACTGCTTCTCTTTCTTGGCAACCTCTGAGGCAGTGGTGGCGGCCCTGGTGGTCCCTGGGTGGGAGAGGAGGTCCCCCGAATCTTGGCCAACTCAGCCTGGAGACAAGCAACTGCCTCCCTCAACCCAGAGAGGTGCCTGCAGATGGAACAACACTGCATCCTTCAGAATGTCTCCCAGAAGACTGACATTCCACATCCACTGCACTGCACCACTCCCATCACGTCTTATTTGTGGCCCCTCGACTGTTGTTTTGTATGCTTACTCTTTCCTCTGTTTACTTTTTTTGTTTGTTTGCTTTTTCTCCCTACTTTCCTACTGTCTCTGTGCCCTTTCAGCTGCTGCCCTTCCTGTTCTAGAACAGCAAGTTCCTGTATTCCTCAGCAGTCTCCTTACTTGCTCAGACAGACCTCTAGGAGCGAACCCTCTTTTTTCCTTCCTTCTCCTTCTCTTACTGTCTTTCTCTCCTTCTGTAGTGACTTACAGCTTCTCTCTCTCCTCCTCTTGTATGTGCCCTGAAGCAACATATAAACATTAAAATACTGAAAAATGTATCACTGCAATGCCATTGTAATTTTTCTGTCTGTGTGTCTCTATTTCTGTCTTCCCTCATTTAGTTTCCACATTCTGCATAAATAATCTTTAACTTCGATTTTTCACTTTTCATGCTTTGGCTTTTAATTTAATTTAATTTGAGGAGGCAGTATAGCGTAGTCATTTAAGGATCTGAGCTGCAAACCTGGAGATCTGGGTTTGAATCCCACAGCCCACACTTGCACACTCTGTGACCCTGAGCAAGTCACTTAACTTCCTTGTGCTCCCAGGTCGCACCTGTAAACAAGCTTTAGCTTAATGTGGCTCTCCTGGTTTAAAAAAACATATAAAATGTTCTCAATTTATCTGTACGCTCTCATTCTTTTCCTGCCAAAACAGTTTTATTTCCTTAGCTATCCCTTTTCTTTATTTTTCTGTACTTCACATTTATCCCCAGGCACCAAAGTTGATTCATCAGGTTGGCAACATCCCAGTCCCATCCAGATTTACCTCTTATGCCTAACCCCATATGGACTGCAATTGCTCTCTGCCCCAGCAAGCATAAAGCAGATAAAACCAACTCCGCCCATCTCAGCCCCACCACCTTCCTAAATAGCCTTGAGAGTTCGAAGTGGCTTTGTAGTTTTAAATTTGTCATAATCCATATCCATTCCAACAACGTAAAATGATCATCTGCCTCCTCCTCATCCTCCTCCCTCACAATATCGTAAGGTTTCCTCTCAGACATTGCCCTGCCCTCTCATAAAACAAGAAAAACCTACCCTGTATATCTTAGCCACAAAACTCACTCCACCCAGAGCCTCATGTAGTCATTCTGTTTATTATAATGGCATACTTTTTTGGTTCAACACTGAAGGATGATCCTCCACTGCTTCCTGTTAATGCTGGGCTCAAATGCTGGACCCATGTCCCAGTACGGCTTTGTGTGGGCCCCAGGAAGCACTACTGGGATGAGGAACAAGCATATCAGATAAAGGCAGCGGATAATAAAGCTGGCTTCTACCAGAAAAGGGTGCCATTATAAAAAAAGAGGGTGACTTAAGAGGGCTGTCAGGTCTGGGTGGGCAGGGTTTGAGTGGCTGAGATTGCTGGGGGTGAATTTTAGTTCTTATAAAGCTAGATGGAGGCACAGTAGTGGGTAAAAAGGAGTGGGAGCAGTCTAACTTACTAGGCCAGTTTATGAGTAATTTCTTTGACTGGACTCAGATTCTGCGGTCACACCAAAAATCTGTAGCTCACCTTGATTTTGCAACAATCACTGCGTGCCTCAGAAATGCAGAAAACAGGGGGTCTTGCCTTTTTTGCACACCCTGGCTGAATACTGCATTGTTTCCTGGTGGCACCATCATTGTGCCATGCCTGTGAAACATAGAATTTGATGGCAGATAAGGACCGCTTGGCCCACCTAGTCTGCCCATTTTCCTACCTAACAGATAAGCTGCAGATCCTAGTTAATCAACTGCTTACTTCCTCTTACCCACCCCTAGGACTGCCTTATGCCTGTCCCATGCATTCTTGAAGTCCCCCACTGTTCTTGACTCCACGACCTCCTCAGGAAGGCTGTTCCATGCATCCACAACCCTCTCAGTGAAAAAATACTTCCTCACATTACCCCTGAGCCGTCCCCCCTCTATCTTCAAATTGTGCCCCCTTGTTCTTGCACATCTCTTTTTCTGGAAGATGCTACCCTCTTGAACTTTGTTAATTCCCTTGAGGTACTTGAAAGTTTCTATCATGTCCCCTCTCTCCCTTCTTTCCTCAAGAGTATACATATTAAGCTCCTTTAGTCTTTCTTCGTATGTCTTCTGGTGCAGACCCTGCACCATTTTGGTTGCCCTCCTCTGGACAGCCTCCACTCTGTCTATGTCTTATGGAGATGGGGTCTCCAGAACTGCACACAGTACTCCAGATGGGGTCTCACCAACTGTCTGTACAGAGGGTAACAACTTCCTGTTTTCTACTATTGATGCCTCTTCCATGCATCCCAGTATCCTCCAGCCTTCCTTACTGCCTTCTCACATTGCTTGCCCACCTTTAGGTCATCTGATATAATTACCTCCAGGTCCCTTTCTATTTTTACTGTTGTCAGTATCTCACCCCCATTGTGTATGCTTCCCTGGTTTTTGTTTCTATGTGCATTATCTTGCACTTCTTTGCATTAAATCTGAGCTGCCATACATTTGACCATTCCTCCAACCTCAGAAGTCCCTTCTCATCCTTTCCACTCCATCCTGTATCAACCCTGTTGCAGATCTTTGTGTCATCTGCAAAGAGACATACTTTTCCTTCCAGTTCCTCTGCAATGTCACTTATAAAGACATTAAAAGGACCGGTCCCAGTATTGAACCTCCTGGTACCCCGCTAGTAACCCTTTCTTCACTGTGTACTCCATTTACTACTACCCTTTGTGTCCTGTTGTCTAGCCAATTTTTTATCCAGGCTACCACCTTGGGACCCATTCCAAGGCTGGCTATCTTGTGTATTAATCTTTTGTGGGGGACGGTATCAGATGCCTTGCTAAAATCTAGGTAGGCCATGTCCACAGCCCCTCCCTGATCTAGCACTTTGGTCATCCAGTCAAAGAAATCTATTAGATTCATCTGACACGACCTTCCCATCGTGAATCCATGTTGTCTCGGGTCCTATGCCACAATGGCCTCTAGGTACTCAACAATTCTTTCCTTCAGAAGTGATTCCATCATTTTCCCTACCACTGAGGTCAAACTAACTGGTCTGTAGTTTCCTGCCTCTGTCCTGCTCCCACTTTTGTGAAGAGGAATTACATCTGCCCTCCTCCAGTCCTTGGGTACCACCCCATCCTCCCATGATTTGTTAAAGAGAGTAGTCACGATGTCACTAGTTCTACCCTTAGTTCTTTTAGAATTCTTGGATGAATCCCATCAGGCCCCATTGCTTTGTCCACCTTCAATTTCATTAGTTCTTTCAGAACCCTTTCTTCTGTAAATGGACTGGTATTGACCCCGTCTTCAAGTATTTCTCTTGTTTGGTTTAGGTAACTCTCCTCCTCTTCCTTTGTGAATACTGAGCAGAAATATTCGTTCAGTAACCCTGCTTTTCACTGTCACCCTCACCCAGATTCCCTCCCTTATTAAGCTTCAGTATCCTCCTTTGGTCTTTCTTCGCTTCCCTAATGTACCTATAAAAGGTCTTATCCCTTCTTAACAGAATTGGCTATCCTTTCTTCGGTTTGGGCCTTTGCTATTCTGACTACCTTCCCAGCCCCCTTCTGCTTTAACTGATAAAGTTATCTGTCCTGCTCCTTCTGTGTTTCCTTATATTTCCTGAATACTGCCTTTTTCTCCTTAACCTTCCCTGCCACCTCTTTTGTGAACCATAGCTTTTTTCCTTCGTTGTGTTTTATTGATTTTTTACGCAGAGGCTTGTTGCCTCTGTGATGGCTGTTTTGATCACTCCCATTGTTCTTCCACCCTCCTTCTTGCCTGTTTGCTAGTGTTTTCTGAGGCACTCTCTCATTTTCCCAAAGTCAGCCCTCCTAAAGTCTAGTACTCTTGCTTCTGTATGGCTTGATTGTATGGTTGTGTTTATCGTGAACCACACTGTTTGGTGGTCACTTGTTCCCAGATGGCTACTCACTTCAAATCTGAGATTCTTTTCTCCATCCCCATTTGAAAGTACCAGGTCTAAGATTGCTCCCTCCCGAGTCGGTTCCAATACTAGCTGTCTGAGACATGCCCCTGTAGGGCATCAAGAATGACCTCTGTTTGGATGTGCCTGCAGCAAAGGTGCTCCAGTTAACATCTGGCATATTCAGGTCCCCATCAACAATATCTCCCTTTTCTGCCATTCTAAGAAAGCCTTCTATCATTTCCTTGTCCATTCCCTCCCCTGAGATGGGGTCTGTATACAACCCCATGTGGATTGTGGTGCCATTTCCTGTCTCCAGGGTGACCCAAAGTGCCTCATCTGCTCCTTGTTTACTCTTTAGTTCTGTTGCTTTGATCCCTTCCTTACATAGAGAGCTACTCCTCCTCTTTACCCTCCCTATCCCTCCTGTAGATTGTGTATCCTGGTATGTTGACATCCCAGTCACGGTTCTCCGTGTACCATGTTTCTGTGACTGCCACAATATCCAGGCAACCCTCTTCCATCAAGGCCACTAGTTCAGGGAGCTTGTTACACAGACTATGGGCATTGGTACTCATCACCCTCCACTTTTTGATAGCCTTACCCCTTTTAGACCCATTACTGTCCTTACTGCCTTTGCCTTTTTTTTACATTTAAATCTGTTCTGCTCCCTAATAACTTCTGTACCTTGGTGTTTACCACACTAATCACCATGTTTTGTGGGGGAAGGCTCGGAATTCCCAGCTCCTTTTCAGTGCCTCCCCCCTTGGCTAGTTTAAATGCTTGCCAATGAAGCATTTAAACCTCTCACCTAGGATCCTGGTTCCCCCCCTGGACAGATGCAGACCATCGCACCAGTATAGGTCTGCATTCCTCCAGGTGGCTCCCCAGTCCCCAGTGAAGCCAAAACCCTGAGCTCCACACCAGTTTTTCAACCACGCATTGAATTCCCTGGTGAGAAGTGCCCTAGCATCTCCCTTGCCATAGACAGGCAGCACCTCCGAGAAGGTTACCGTATGCGCTACTTGTCTAAGGTCCTTCCCAACTCTACAAACTCCTCTTGCACTGCTCTGATCCCATTCCTAGCCAGGTCATTTGTCCCCAGGTGGACAATGACATCCAGCTCCCTCCCTCGTGCAGCTCCTCCCACGATCCTGAGGATTCGCTTCCTGTCCCTAGAAGCCGTGGCGCCAGGAAGGCACCTTACTTCCCTCCCCCCATCCTCCCCCAATTCTACCCCCCTAATGATTGAGTCCCCCACCAAGAGTTGTTTCCTTCCCCTGTGGGGTCCAATGCCACCCTCCTGTGGGTCTCCTTTGTGAAGGTTCCCAGCATCCTCCTTGGTCTCCACTGCAGGTGCCTCCATAGAGGAACCACTATCCACCAGAAGAGTGAATGAATTGTGAAGAGGTACAGCTGGAGGATGCAACTCTGTTCCACCACCCTCCCTCCTTGAGCCCACCCTGGTCCAGCCACTCCTCTTTCTTGGCAACCTCTGAGGTAGTGGCATTGGCCCTGGTGCTCCCTGGGTGGGGGAGGAGGAGGAGGTTTCGCGAATCCTAGCCAGGTCAGCCTGGAGACGGGCAACCTCCTCTCTCAGACCAGAGAGGTGCCTGCAAATAGGGCAGCATCGCAGCCTCCAGAATGTCTCCCGAACACTGCCGCCCACAGCCACTGCACTGCACCACTCCTATCATGTCTTATTTTGTGTCCCTCTACTGTTTCTCTGGATGCTTACTCTCTCCTCTCCTTACAACTCTCACCCTTCTTGTTCTGGGACAGCAACTTCCTATCTTCTTCAGTAGTCTCCTTCTTCCTTGCTCAATATCAAACTACCAGCAGCTGGGGGGGAGAGTGAGCTACTTTTTCTACTTCAGGGTTGACAAATCCAATGTTTCTCTATGATCCTTTTCTTCTTACTGCCAAACAGGAAGTTCCTGTTGACAGTTAAATCCAGTGGCTATAAAAGTAGAACTGGCTTTGGGTGGGTGGGATGGAGGGCAATTGGTAAGAAAAAAGGATAGCAACAGGAAGTTGTAATTTGACTCAGCTGCTTTTCTAGTGTCTAAACCACACCCCCAGGTAAGCTCTCTTTCCTCCTACTGGTTTAGCAAAGTCACCTGATACAGTACCTTTCCCTGCACAGAACACACACTGCCTTTCCTTCTTTTCTTTCTTTTTTAACCTTAAATAAGACTCCTTCTATTTCTAATAAAGTTATCTGTCTACTTAATCTTAACTGACACTGACACCTACTGAGATATAAGTTTTAAATTAAGAAGAAAATGTAGCTTCTTTTAGTTAGCTGCTTTCTGCTCTACAAGCAAGACTAGCAACAGGAAGTTGTAATTTGACTCACCTGCTTTTCTAGTGTCTAAACCACACCCCAGGTAAGCTCTCGTTCCTCCAACTGGTTTAGCAAAGTCACCTGATACAGTACCTTTCCCTGCACAGAACACACACTGCCTTTCTTTTCTTTTCTTTCTTTTTTTAACCTTAAATAAGACCCCTTCTACTTCTGATAAAGTTATCTGTCTACTTAATCTTAACTGACACTGACTCCTACTGAGATATAAGTTTTAAATTAAGAAGAAAATGTAGCTTATTTTAGTTAGCTGCTTTCTGTTCTACAAGCAAGGCTAGCAACAGGAAGTTGTAATTTGACTCACCTGCTTTTCTAGTGTCTAAACCACACCCCCAGATAAGCTCTCTTTCCTCCTACTGGTTTAGCAAAGTCACCTGATACAGTACCTTTCCCTGCACAGAACACACGCTGCTTTTCTTTCTTTTCTTTTTTTTAACCTTAAATAAGACCCCTTCTACTTCTGATAAAGTTATCTGTCTACTTAATCTTAACTGACACTGACTCCTACTGAGATATAAGTTTTAAATTAAGAAGAAAATGTAGCTTCTTTTAGTTAGCTGCTTTCTGCTCTACAAGCAAGGCTAGCAACAGGAAGTTGTAATTTGACTCACCTGCTTTTCTAGTGTCTAAACCACACCCCCAGGTAAGCTCTCTTTCCTCCTACTGGTTTAGCAAAGTCACCCGATACAGTACCTTTCCCTGTACAGAACACATACTGCCTTTCTTTCTTTTCTTTCTTTTTCAACCTTAAATAAGACCCCTTCTACTTCTAATAAAGTTATCTGTCTACTTAATCTTAACTGACACTGACTCCTACTGATCTAAGTTTTAAATTAAGAAGAAAATGTAGCTTCTTTTAGTTAGCTGCTTTCTGCTCTACAAGCAAGGCTAGCAACAGGAAGTTATAATTTGACTCACCTGCTTTTCTAGTGTCTAAACCACACCCCCAGGTAAGCTCTCTTTCCTCCTACTGGCTTAGCAAAGTCACCTGATACAGTACCTTTCCCTGCACAGAACACACACTGCCTTTCTTTCCTTTCTTTTTTTTTAACCTTAAATAAGACCCCTTCTACTTCTAATAAAGTTATCTGTATACTTAATCTTAACTGATACTGACTCCTACTGAGATATAAGTTTTAAATTAAGAAGAAAATGTAGCTTCTTTTAGTTAGCTGCTTTCTGCTCTACAAGCAAGGCTAGCAACAGCCTGTGGATGCACATCTTAGTGCAGTGGCACAGACATGACGTCATGTGCTGCCTCTGACATCATCATACTACGCACCAGTGTGCAGGCATGTTATACAGCGCTGTACAACATGGCACATCACAAGCACATGTCATCACATGCCTCTCCAGCTTGCCCCCACCTCATACATGTTTTGGACAGTGCAACGCGACGTAATACTGCACTAGCATATCAACATACTGCGCAACAGCAAAACAGGCCTACAACAGGAAGCAGTGTGGCTTTAGACTGCTCTGCAGAGAGAGAGAGAGAGAGAGAGGGAAATAGAATGGCTGAGCGACGATGCAAGGCTGTCCAGCAGCATGATCACAGATGGTCCAATGTGGAACTGGCCAACCTGGTCATGGCCAGGGAGGACCAGCTGCTGTGGGATGTGGCAGGTGCAGACTGGACCCATGGTGAGGTCTGGATGTCAGTGGGCCAGCAACTGATGATCTGGACAGGGGTCACTTGCACCAGGAAACAGTTCAGACATCATTATAATGACCTTAAGAGGAGGGAGGTGCACCACCTATGAGAACCATGCCAAGGCCAGGGGAGTGCAGGTGGTTACATTTATGGTGTGTGTACTGGCCTATGTGCAAGTTTGTGACATGGTAGTGTGCAACAGGACTAGAACCCCCAAATCACTGTGCACATCACCTTCTAACCTTGGTGTTCCCCCATATGATATGGGACATGCCCCACAGCATGGTCTGCAAGGCTTTATGCAGCTGTCTGGGCCCCCTGTCCTATGCAACGTGATTGTGCCCTGTGCATGACTAGGCCTGCCATGGTGGCCAGAGACATGTACCTACCTTGGCCACCACAGTGACATAGTGGTAGTGTCACAGGCATGGCAGGCCCAAGTATAGTGGCACTGTAAGAGCAGAAGTGGCTGTGTACCAAGTACATCGACCTAGACATGTCAATGCCCATTGCCACTTATGACCAAGGAGGGAATCATACTTGTTATATGTGTAACTGCCCTGGGAGGCGTCTCCAGCAGGACATGGATGAGGAGCCCATCAGTGTCATGCAAACTGTCCGTGCTATGCTGCAGCACCACATATATGCACCTGCCGGGTACAGCACGGGGTGCCACGGTACTTCACCAGGTCCTGAAATTTACTGGCCACTATGCGGGCCCATAATTTCTGTATCCAGACACCCCCAGTTGTGCCTGTGCTTGTCATGTGTTACCTAGTGCACAATGCATACCCATGTATACGATGTCTGGACAGGGTCTGAGACTGACATGTATAGACTGTGGTACAGGGACCTGGGGTTGGCAGAAAGTGACATTACACAAGATAGCGTACACTGTGGTAGGCCCTACCTAACACAGCGGAGGTACCACACCTTCTGCGCACGTACCAGGGTGCGCGTGGTTGTGATGCTACAGGTGGTGCTATGGGTACCTTGCAGTCCTGCTCAGCCTGTCCACCCGCATCATGCATATGTGATGGTTGGTGCACGGTACAGGTGTATGGGCAGTTATACTGAGTGGTGTGTACTAAACGGAGCACACCTCTGCAGGATACTGATCACATCTCCCTTTTCCTCCTCTACAGACCTCAGTGTTCAACCTGGGAGCATGTCAATTCACTCCCGACATTACATGCCGCGACAACTCGCTCCCGACAATACGCTCCTGTGAACTCACTCCTGATGTCAACTCACTCCCGATGTCAATTCCCTCCCGCTGATTTTTACATGTATTAGGAACATCGGACATAGGAAGCAAAAACACCATCAGTGCCCCCCCCCCCCAGTTACCTAGCAATCAGACATGCATTCAACTTTACCCAAGTTCACATTAGTTTCAGTCCTGGAGAGCCCCTGTTCTGACGAGGCAGCAGATGCACAGAGCCCCAGCACAATGGCACCACCTGACAAGAATTTCAACTCACCCACATGCATCACATAGATCGATCGAAAAGAAAAAAACAAATCAGACCGGTACCGTGTGCCCCTGCCCCTGTGATTCGCAAAAAAGGGCAGCTGCCAATTACCTGTCACAGGGAGGTTCTGACCCCAGCAACGCAGAAGGAGCAGCAGCAGGCAGGAGAGTTGCAGAGCAAGGCACCAGGGAATCATAACAGGTTCGGTTTCCTTTGCTCTCTCCTCCACGGGTCGGACACTACTTTAAATCCACGGACTTGGACTGTTGTCATGTTACTACTCGCACAAAATAATCAGAGAGAGATAGAGAGAGACCCTTGCACTTTCCACTGGACACACTTCACATTGCTCCAGATAAGTTCTCTCCTACACATGCAGGAGTTGTGCAAATTAAAGTTGAACTTGTGGAAGTTTAGGAAGGTTTGAATATGAATATGAATATTTCAGACAAATTTATGTGGTACTGGGAGTGAAAATATGCGGAGCGAAAAGTACGGGAGTTAATAAACGTGGATGTGAATTGTCAGGAGCGAATTGTCGCGGCGTGTATTGTCGGGAGCGAGTTGACATTGACCCATTCAACCTGCCCCAAACAAGGGCAAACAACCACGGAAGCAGCAATGCCAAAGTGAAGCACACGTAGGATCACTGGGCTGTGACGAGGCCTAGTGTCAGTGTGCACAAGAGGGGTGTCCAGGTGAGTACCCCAAGTTGTGTGTCACACCCGAGGTTGCATGTGTACAAGTGTAGATGCCAGGAGAGGCACTGCTGTGGCCATTGCCTGACCACCGTCATAGGTGTTAGGGGCTGGCCCTATCTGTTGTTGTACTTATGGCTATATTTGACACTGGTGAAGTGTGCCTTGCCACATGTGCTGTCCAGAGTGTTACTTACATAGCACCGTCTGTGTGGAATGACGGGTGTCAGCGGCACTGGGAATGGGGCCTCTCCTGGTTTTGAAGCTGGAGATGGGCAGGGGTCCTGTCCTATTGGGTCAGGGCACAGTGGGCAGATGTTACTAGTGTACACAATGTGCCAGGCCTTTGGGGGGGGGGGCTACAAGGCACAGTGTGATGCTGTCAGTGGGTGTGGGGAGATGCATCAATATTGTACAACTGCTCATAGAAACATAGAAACATAGAATTTGACGGCAGATAAGGACCGCTTGGCCCACCTAGTCTGCCCATTTTCCTAC
Source organism: Neoceratodus forsteri (assembly GCA_016271365.2). Classification (NCBI taxonomy): domain Eukaryota; kingdom Metazoa; phylum Chordata; order Ceratodontiformes; family Ceratodontidae; genus Neoceratodus; species Neoceratodus forsteri. The sequence goes on from CM057452.1 coordinate 1,199,591,551, forward strand.
CTAACAGATAAGCTGCAGATCCTAGTTAACCAACAGCTTACTTCCTCCTACCCCCCACTATGACTGCCTTATGTCTGTCCCATGCATTCCTGAATTCCCCTACTGTTCTTGACTCCACAACCTCCTCAGGGAGGCTGTTCCATGCATCCACAATCCTATCCATGAAAAAATACTTCCTCACATTACCTCTGAGCCATCCTCCCTCTATCTTCAGATTGTGCCCCCTTGTTCTTGCACATCTCTTTTTCTGAAAGATGCTACCCTCCTGGACTTTGTTGATTCCCTTGAGGTACTTGAAAGTTTCTATCATGTCCCCTCTCTCCCTTCTTTCCTCAAGGGTATACATATTAAGCTCCTTTAGTCTTTCTTCGTATGTCTTCTGGTGCAGACCCTGCACCATTTTGATTGCCCTCCTCTGGACAGCCTCCACTCTGTTTATGTCTTTGTGGAGATGGGGTCTCCAGAACTGCACGCAGTACTCCAGATTGGGTCTCACCAACTGTCTGTACAGAGGGATAACAACTTCCTGTTTTCTACTTTCTTATGCATCCCAGTATCCCCCCCAGCCTTCCTTACTGCCTTCTTACATTGCTTGTCCAACTTTAGGTCATCTGATATAATTACCCCCAGGTCCCTTTTCATTTTTACTGTTGTCAGTATCTCACCCCCCATTATGTACTCTTCCCCTGGGTTTTTGTTTCCCATGTGCGCTACCTTGCACTTCTTTTCACTGAATCTGAGCTGCCATACATTTGACCATTCCTCCAACCTTGCCAAGTCCTTTTTCATCCTTTCTACTCCATCTTGTGTATCAACCCTGTTGCAGATCTTTGTGTCATCTGCAAAGAGACATACTTTTCCTTCCAGTTCCTCTGCAATGTCACTTATAAAGACATTAAAAGGACCGGTCCTAGTACTGAACCCTGCGGTACCCGCTAGTAACCTCCTTTCTTCACCGTACTCCATTTACTACTACCCTTTGCGGCCCTGTTGTCTAGCCACATTTTTATCCAGGCTACTACCTTGGGGCCCACTCCAAGGCTGGCTAACTTGTGTATTAATCTTTTGTGTGGGACTGTATCAAATGCCTTTGTTAAAATCTAGGTAGGCCATGTCCATAACCCTCCCTGGTCTACTACTTTGGTCACCCAGTCAAAGAAATCTATTAGATTCGTCTGACACGACCTTTCCATCATGAATCCATGCTGCCTTGGGTCCTGTGCCCCACTGGCCTCTAAGTACTCAACAATTCTTTCCTTCAGAAGTGATTCCATCATTTTCCCTACTACTGAGGTCAAACTAACTGGTCTGTAGTTTCCTGCCTCTGTCCTGCACCCACTTCTGTGAAGACGAATCACATCTGCCCTCCTCCAGTCCTCAGGTACCACCCCATCCTCCCATGATTTGTTAAAGAGAGTAGTCAACGGTGTCACTAGTTCTACCCTTAGTTCTTTTAGAATTCTTGGGTGAATCCCATCAGACCCCATTGCTTTGTCCACCTTCAATTTTATTAGATCTTTCAGAACCCTTTCTTCTGTAAATGGACTGGTATCGACTCCCATCTTCAGAGTGTTTCTCTTGTTTGGTTTAGGTACCCCTCCTCTTCCTTTGTGAATACTGAGCAGAAATATTCGTTCAGTATTCCTGTTTTTTCATTGTCCCCCTCTACCCACATTCCCTCCCCTTTATTAAGCCTCAGTATCCCTCCTTTGGTCTTTCTTTGCTCCCTAATGTACCTTTAAAAGGTCTTATTCCCCTTCTTAACAGAACTGGCTATCCTTTCCTCGGTTTGGGCCTTTGCTATTCTGACTGCCTTCCTAGCCTCTTTCTCCTTTAACCCATAAAGTTCTCTGTCCTGCTCCTTCTGTTTCCTTATATTTCCTGAATGCTATCCTTTTCTCCTTAACCTTCCCTTCCGCCTCTTTTGAGAACCATAGCAGTTTTTTCCTTCGCTGTGTTTTACTGATTTGCTCTACACAAAGGCTTGTTGCCTCTGTGATGGCTGTTTTGATTACTCCCCATTGTTCCTCCACCCCTCCTTCTTGCCTGTTTGCTAGTGCTTTTCTAAGGCACTCTCATTTTCCCAAAGTCAGCCCTCCTAAAGTCCAATACTCTTGCTTTTGTGTGGCTTGATTGTATGACTGTGTTTATCGTGAACCACACTGTTTGGTGGTCGCTTGTTCCCAGATGCCTACCCACCTCGAAATCTGAGATTCTTCCTCCATCCCCATTTGAGAGTACCAGGTCTAAGACTGCTCCCTCCCGAGTGGGTTCCAATACTAGCTGTCTGAGGTACGCCCCCTGTAGGGCATCAAGAATGACCCTGCTCTTGGATGTGCCTGCAGCAAAGGTACTCCAGTTAACATCTGGCATATTCAGGTCCCCCATCAACAATATCTCCCCTTTTTCTGCCATTCTAAGGAAGCCTTCTATCATTTCCTTGTCCATTCCCTCCCCCTGAGATGGGGGTCTGTATACAACCCCCATGCAGATTATGGTGGCATTTCCTGTCTCCAGGGTGACCCAGAGTGCCTCATCTGCTCCCTGTTTACTCTTTAGTTCTGTTGCTTTGATCCCTTCCTTTACATAGAGAGCTACTCCTCCTCCTCTTTTACCCTCCCTATCCCTCCTGTAGATTGTGTATCCTGGTACGTTGACATCCCAGTCAAGGTTCTCTGTGTACCATGTTTCTGTGACTGCCACAATATCCAGGCAACCCTCTTCCATCAAGGCCATTAGTTCAGTGAGCTTGTTACACAGACTATGGGCATTGGTACTCATCACCCTTCACTTTTTGATAGCCTTACCCCTTCTAGCCCCATTCCTGTCCTTACTGCCTTTGCTTTTTTTTTACATTTACCTCTGTCCTGCTCACTAATAACTTCTCTACATTGGTGTTTACCTCATTAATTGCCAAGTTTTGTGGGGGGAGGCTGGGATTTCCCTGCTCCTTTTCAGTGCCTTCCCCCTTGGCTAGTGTAAATGCTTGCCAATGAAGCATTTAAACCTCTCACCTAGGATCCTGGTTCCCCCCCTGGACAGATGCAGACCATCGCACCAGTATAGGTCTGCATCCCTCCAGGTGGCTCCCCAGTCCCCAATGAAGCCAAAACCCTGAGCTCCACACCAGTTTTTCAACCACTCATTGAATTCCCTGGTGAGGAGTGCCCTAGCATCACCCTTGCCACAGGCAGGCAGCACCTCCAAAAGGGTTACCGTACCGTGCTACTTGTCTAAGGCCCCTCCCCAACTCTACAAACTCCTTTTGCACTGCTCTGATCCCATTCCTAGCCAGGTCATTTATCCCTAGGTGGACAATGGCATCCAGCTCCCTCCCTTGTGCAGCTTCTCCCACGATCCTGAGGATTCGCTTCCTGTCCCTCCAAGTCATGGCGCCAGGAAAGCACCTTACCTCCCTCTCCCCTTCCTCCCCCATTTCTACCCCCCCAATGATTGAGTCCCCCACCAGGAGTTGTTTCCTTCCCCTGTGGGGTCCCACGCCACCCTCCTGTGGGTCTCCTTTGTGAAGGTTCCCAGCATCCTCCTTGGTCTCCACTACAGGTGCCTCCATAGAGGAACCACTATCCACCAGAAGAGTAAATGAACTGTGGAGAGGTACAGCTGGAGGGATGCAACTCTCTTCCACCACCCTCTCCCTCTCTCCCTGAGCCCACCCTGGTCCAACCTCTCTCTTTCTTGGCGACCTCTGAGGTAGTGGCATTGGTCCTGGTGGTCCCTGGGTGGGAGAGGAGGTTTCAAGAATCCTAGCCAGGTCAGACTGGAGACGGGCAACCTCCTCTCAGACCAGAGAGGTGCCTGCATATAGGGCAGCATCGCAGCCTCCAGAATGTCTCCCGGAACACTGCCGCCCCATAGCCATTGCACTGCATCACTCCTATCATGTCTTATTTTATGTCCCCTCTCCTGTTTCTCTGTATGCTTACTCTCAATCCTCTCCTTACAACTCTCGCCCTTCCTGTTCTGGGACAGCAACTTCCTATCTTCTTTAGTAGCCTCTTTCGTCCTTGCTCAATTTCAGACCACCAGCAGCTGGAGGGGGGGAGTGAGCTACTTTTTTCCTTTAGGGTTGACAAAACCAATGTTTCTCTATGATCCTTCCCTTCCTACTGCCAAACAGGAAGTTCCTGTTGACAGTCAGATCCAGTGGCTACAAAAGTAGAACTGGCTTAGGCTGGGCTGGATGGAGGGCAATTAGTAAGAAAAAAGGCTAGCAATAGGAAGTTGTAATTTGAGTCACCTGCTTTTATAGTGTGTAAGCCACACACCCAATTAATCTCTCTTTCCTCCTACTGGTTTAGCAAAGTCAGCTGATACAGTACCCTTCCAGCACAGAACACACATTGACTTTCTTTCTTTTCTTTCTTTTTTTAACCCTAAATAAGACTCCTTATACTTCTAATAAAGTATCTGTCTACTTAATCTCAACACACACTGACCCCTGCTGAGATATAAGTTTTAAATTAATAAGAAAATGTTGCTTTTTTAGTTAGCTGCTTTCTGCTCTACAAGCAAGGCTAGCAACAGGCTATGATGGCTCTATGGGTGTTGGCAACCCCCAGCAGAAAGATTTGTATCTCTGGCCACCACTATGCAGACCCGCCTGCCGCCCTGCTACACTATGCAGCATGTCTCTGTGGCAGCAACAGATGTCTCTGTATGGCCTGCCATGCAGGATGTATGCCTGTGAAAGCATCACCTCAGAGGTTGTGGTGGGGAATACTCACCCTGCACAGGGGCTGTTGGCCTACAGGTTCCACTGTGGTGTGTTATGGTCTGTGCAGTCTACCACAGTGCACCTATGTGCTGCAGGCATGCTGCCCTGTGTCTGTCTACTATGTCATGGCATTACCACCACCATGTGATCACAAGCACCCAGTGCTGGACAGATGCCAAAGTGGGGTGGTAGTCCACACAGCCCAGGGTGTGCCCCCTCACAGCTGGTCAGGCCCCTACTACCCTGTGCCTGGCACTGTGGCCACTGTAGTTGCAGTACACTACTATGTCCGGCCGTGTGCATGACAGTCACCGTGGTAGTCCAACTCTCTGGTGACATTATCCTGTGCCACATACATGGTGTGGCATGCTTCAGTGACTCAATGGTGACCCACAGTTGTGGTATGGGGTCGGTGGATGGTGGGGCCATCAGTGGGCAGTGCATGTAGGGTACCACGAGTGAGTGACATTGTGCCGCAGTTGCCGCGATGACTAAACACAGTACTGACTAGGATATGAAGACTCCACTGAACATGGGTGGGGCCTGCCATACAGTCAGACACAATGAGGCTGTGCAGCCAATGACCTGCACAGGCCCTGTACTGGGGCACACCAGTAGGGTCAGACTGGGGTACAAAGGATCACCTGGCCAATTAATGGGGGAGGGCCCAAGATGACACACTAATGTCAGTATTGAACACCAATGATACCATAGTTCTGTGGTTGACCCTTAAATGTTACCTACAGTGGCCCAAATACCCATTCAAGTGGAAGATGGATGCCACATACACATAGTGTCAGGGTATAAAGGGTGACCAGGTACCCACGAGAGAGGAGGCCCACCTGGACATTTCCAGGTATCCTGGTGGCCCAGTTTGACCTTAGGCCACACTCTATGTAGGGTGCAGCTGAGACCATAAAGATTGCGGCTGCCTCCAGGCCACACTGCGTCACATACCGGTGCTATGCTGACTGGGGCACAGTGTGTCGTACACCCTCCCACATACACCACTGCTGCAGTCATGTGTTACCATGAGGGCTGCACATACTGTCATCTGATGGTCCCAACCATGTACAGCTGTGCTGTGTGCATCACTTGTGTGTGCCTGTGCCTCATTCCAGCTTTGACCCAGGGCAGCACCTGGATGTCTGTGTCCTGCATGCCAAGGTTGGCCAGTGCACTGGATGCCTGGTCAGTGGCCTCAAGGTGTGTGGGTGCACCTTCTTGCCACTCAGGACATGACCCTGCCTGTCAGACCCTGGCTTGGTGCTGCTGTTGCACGTGATGCATTCACACCTCTGGCATGTCCGACAATGGCATGTGTCCATCTCACAGCCAGGCTTAACCAGGTGCAGCATGGCACAGCTGCTACATGTGCATTCCTCCACTGTAGTCAGTCACTGGTATAGCAAGTCCGAACTACAGTGGCTGCATCCATGTGTGGCAAGGTGGCGCATCATGGGAGGATGGGGTGGTACCTGAGGACTGGAGGAGGGCAGATGTGATTCCCCTTCACAAAAGTGGGAGCAAGGCAGAAGCAGGAAACTACAGACCTGTTAGTTTAACCTCAGTGGTAGGGAAAATGATGGAATCACTTCGGAAGGAAAGAACTGTCGAGTATCTAGAGGCCAGAGGGGCACAGGACCCAAGGCAGCATGGATTCACAGCTGGAAGGTCATGCCAAACAAATCTGATAGATTTCTTTGACTGGGTGACCAAAGTAGTTGATCAGGGAGGGGTGTGGACATGGCCTACCTAGACTTTAGCAAGGCATTTGACACAGTCCCACACAAAGATTAATATACAAGTTAGCCAGCCTGGAGTGGGTCCCAAGATGACAGCCTGGGTAAAGAATTGGCTGGAGAATAGGACACAGAGAGTAACAGTAAATGGAGTCCACTATGAAAAAAGGGGGGTTAGTAGTGGGGTACCGCAGGGTTCAGTATTAGGACCGGTCCTCTTCAGTGTCTTTATAAGTGACATTGCAGAGGGACTGGAAGGAAAAGTATGTCTCTTTGCAGATGACACAAAGATCTGCAACAGAGTTGATGCACAAGGTGGAGTGGAAAAGATGAGAAAGGACTTGGCAAGGTTAGAGGAATGGTCAAATGTATGGCAGCTTAGATTCAATGCTAAGAAGTGCAAGGTAATGCACCTGGGAAACAAAAACCCAGGGGAAGAGTACACAATGGGGGGTGAGATACTAACAACAACAAAAATGGAAAGGGACCTGGGGGTAGTCATATCAGATGACCTAAAGGTGGGCAAGCAATGTGAGAGGGCAGCAAGGAGGGCTGGGGGAATACTGGGATGCACAGGGAGAGGCATCACCAGTAGAAAACAAGAAGTGATTATCCCTCTGTACAGACAGCTGGTGAGACCACATCTGGAGTACTGCGTGCAGTTCTGGAGACCCAATCTCCGCAAAGACATAGACAGGATGGAAGCTGTCCAGAGGAGGGCACTAAATGGTGCAGGGTCTGCACCGAAGACATATGAAGAGAGACTTAAGGAGCTTAATATGTATAGCCTCGAGGAAAGGAGGGAGAGGGGACATGATAGAAACTTTCAACACCTCAAGGGAATCAACAAAGTCCAAGAGGGTAGCATCTTTCAAAAAAGAGGTGTTGAGAACAAGGGGCACAATTTGAAGATAGAAGGGGCGTGCTTAGAGGTAATTTAAGGAAGTATTTTTCACAGAGAGGGTTGTGGATGTATGGAACGGCCTTCCAGAGGAGGTTGTGGAGTCAAAAACAGTGGTGGAATTCAAGCATGCATGGGACAGTCATAAGGCAATTCTAGGGGGTGGGAGTAGGAAGAAGTAGGCTTTTGGTTAACTAGGATCTGCAGCTTATCCATCAGATAGGGAAATGGGCAGACTGGGTGGGCCAAGCGGTCCTTATCTGCCTTCAAATTCTATGTTTCTATGTACCAGCTGGTTACACCTAGACTGCATATGGTAGGCAACACCTGGATTTCCAGTCTTGTGTGCACAACTGGCTTAATTTCATTGTCTTTCTGTCCATATGTGCCTGGAGGAGTGCCGGTCATTGAGGAAATCACGAGGACAAGGGAGGGGGGGACGATCTCCTACGCAGCAGTTGATCAGACAGTAGCAGCTTCTTCTCCATCGGATAGCGAATATCGCAGAGGCCATGCAGAAGCTGGTAGGGGCCCACTGGCGGCGACAGCCACCACTACGACTGGCAGGGGTCCCATGAATGTGACTGCACCACAGAAGTTCCGGTTGACCCATGGGTCCCCTCCCCCATTTCTGAACAGTTTTCCCCACCCCAACATATTTCTTGTTCAGTTTGTACGAACTGTTGCCAGTTTTTATTTTAAAGTTTATTTCTGATACTGAAACAGCTGTATTGTATGTCAATCATTGGTGCCCTCCTTGCCCACCTTCAGCCACCCCCAGAGTGCTGCTCCATACCCGGTGCTGTGGTCAGGGCTGCATCACTGATTGCCCCCTTTGTGCTCCATACTGTCGACTACGTGCCACACAATCCACCCTATATTAAGAGGGTTTAGTCAAGTGCCAGCGCTATGCCTCTGAACAAAGCAGACTCAGGGACCGGTGCAAGCACAGGTGCTGGCATAGCACAAACATTGCGCCTGCGCGCACACTTTTGAATATCTGGCCCCAGGATTTAAAACTAAAAAATGTGTCATTTTTAAAATGTGATTATATGTATAAGGAGGGAATTATGAGGGGAAAATATTTTTATCTTTTAGGGCCTTGTTGAAGGTTTTCAGTGAGTAAGACTGGCAGTCATGTTTGTGACTGCAATCACGGATGAGTGAACTGGGTCATGAATTTGGCATGTGTTTCACCAAAATTCCAAATCCCACTGCCTCAGCTCATTCCAAACTGTGCTTTTTTGTGGGATTAACAACAGATGGGTCTCAGAACTTATCAGGATATGTCTAACAAATTTTATAAATCAGTGTCAGTTAGTGATCTCGTCTTGTGGAACACCATCTAGGGTTCGAAAGACAGGAATGCCCGTGTTTAGAGAGGTATTGCCTGTAACCAAACAACATGGGAGACAGACTTTGGGGGGAGGGGTCAGAATTATTTGAAGTGCTATCAACGATGGAAGTCACACTGTAGCTATATTTTCACTTCAGAAATGAATGCTCCAGAGACAAAGAAGACTGTGCCATCAGTCTACAATGCTAGTAGAGTGTGTCTATGATTGTGAAGAGATTGTTGAGTAACAGATGGAAAAGGATGTGCCCCAAAATGGAGCCTTGTTGAGGCACACCACAGGTGATGGGGAAGGGTGAGGATAAGGTCTGATCAACGTAGACCAACTGCTGACATCCAGTGAGATAGGAGATGAATCACCCTACCACTACCATACAGTCAGACAGTCCCACCATGCTCACCTGCCCCAGAAGGGTGGAGTGAGCCACTGTATCAAAGGCCTTAGCTAAGTCAATGAAAATGGTGGCGGTCTCCTGTCCTTGATCAATCGGGGACATGGAGGAGGGAGGAAACAGTGGAGTGAACCTTATGAAATAGTAAAACAGCAAAGAGAAGTCTGCACTCAAGAGTCAAAAAGTACTCGCTAGCCCAGTGGCATGAAGGGCTGATGCACTGGTGCCTTACCTCCAGCCACACCAGCGACCCGTGTTAGGTCACGAACGTGGGTTGCTGAGGGTCAGCCAGGGAAGGAAAGGACAGTGCCTGGACGGCTGCCGGGGCGACCTGCATGCTCCGCCGAATGACTGCCACCTGGTGGAGGCCAGCTGGTAGTGAGGTCTAAGAGGGCAGTGAAAGGGAGGGCTGTGAGACTCCATGGCATGCACATGCCTCCACACATACATGTCTATGTACGCACCCCAGCATGGGGAACAAGGGACTAAAACAGAAAAAGGGAAGGCTCTGGCTTTGTCTGCGTCACCAAATGACCATCACCCCAACCTTACAGTGCCCTCCAGTTGGGTTGGCACATGCCAGGTTGGGGAGGTAGTGATAGGGCTGATAGCTGCCGGAGCCGACCTGCCTTTGAGAAAAACTTATATGGAAAAAAGTGCCAGAAGTACTGATATTTTAATACTTAATAATGAAAATACGCTTACATGTGGCGTAAACACTGAACACTCTCCTATGCCCACCTACCCCATACGCATTCAGAGCAATGGCAACCAGTTCAGTACCTTTTGGCTCTTGAGTGCAGACTTCTCTTGGTTGTTTTTCTGTTTCAGTTAGGAAGTCTGTACCGTAAATTTACAGTGCGTGGGGGTCCTTTTTTTTTTTTATCTTACAAAGCCAGACTGGAAAAGGTTCAAGAAAGAGGATAAATCAAGGTAGGAGAGTTGTATGATAAAGTTCCGGGCCGCTTGACTGTCCAGTGGGAAGCACGTCATGCTCCTGCACCAGCGACCCAGGTTATGGAGCAAAGCTGGGAGCTGGATCATAGAAAGTGATAGCAGATAAGGGTCACTTGGCCCATCCCGTCTGGCCATTTTTATTGTAATCGCTTATGCTGCAGACCCTACTTAATCTATGGCATTGTCTCTTCCTCCTCTTTCCTTACCCCTATGATTCCCTTTTGCCTATCCCAGGCATTTTTTAACCCTACTTTGTCACCTCTACCTGCCTCCACTGGGAGGTTGTTCCAGGCTTCCTTCACCCTTTCTTTGAAGACGTACGTTCTCAGATCTCTCCTGAATTTACCTCCCTCTCCAGCTTCATATCACGACCCCTTGTTCTAGAGCTCCTTTTACTCCGAAAGATACCTCCCACCTGTAACTTATTCACTCCCATGAGATATTTAAAGGTCTCAGTCATATCCCCGTTCTCCCTCCTCTCCTCCAGGCTGTACACATTCAGCTCGTTTAGCCTCTCCTTGTAGTGCTTTTGATGCTGACAATGCACCACCTTGGTAGCCCTCTTCTGGACCACCTCTGTTCTATGTCTTTTCTAAGATGCGGTCACCAGAACTGGACACAGTACTCCAGGTGGAGTCTTACCAGTGACCTATATAGCGCCAACACCACTTCCCTCTTCCTGCTGGCGATATCCCTACCTATGCACCCCAGCATCCCACTAGCCTCCCGACTGCCTTGTCACACTGGCCACCTTTAGTTAAACAGATATGATTACCCCAGGTCCCCTTCCTGCTTGGTTGTTGCAAGTATCTCTCCCCCCATTTTGTACTCCACCCCTGGGTTTCTGTGGCCCTAGTGCATTATTTTGA